>OU342690.1:7500000-10000000 GCA_910589285.2 Mythimna ferrago | reverse complement strand
ATAAAGAAATTCAAACTAACCCAAAACGAGGACTTGCGGATAGAACAAAAGATAAGAACGGGTAAAATAGATGAAATGTCTAAAGATAACAGAAATGAAGAAAAGAATATAAAAACATTAGCAATAAATTTTAATGAACACATAGAAGCAGACTGTTTGAGCCGAAACCCTGTATTAGAATCAGAAGATAACAAGGAGGAACTATTAAAAATAGTTAATTTAATACAAATAAAAGATATAGATGAAGACCAAGAAAAAAATGAAACAATAAAAGAAAAGAAACAAAATCTACTACATAAAAATAAAATCTATTATAAAAAAATAAAGAAACTTGAAAAGATTATACTCTCAGAAGAATTTAGTAAAAAAATTATAAAAAAGGTGCATGAAGATTTATGCCATATTGGAATCAGACAATTACAGAAAAAAATAAGTCCACTATATACAGCTAAAAACCTAACAAAAAATATCATAAATATTTGTAAAACATGCGAAATATGCATAAAGAATAAATCAAGATGTCAAGGAAAATTTAGGTTAATGTCACAACTGGGACCAGCAACAAAACCATTTGAGATAATGTCAATGGATACTATAGGTGGCTTTAGAGGATCTAGGTCAACAAAAAAATGCTTACACCTTTTAGTAGACCACTACACAAGATATGCGTTTATTGTGACTTCAAAAACACAGAACGCAAGTGACTTTATAAAACTAACAAAGAAAGTACTCGAGACAGATGAGATTGGAATAATTCTGACAGACCAATATCCAGGCATCAATTCAAAAGAATTTAAACAGTATTTGCAGGAGAATAACATCAAACTAATATTTAGAGCTGTGAATACGCCATTTTCGAACGGCTTGAACGAAAGATTAAACCAAACAATAGTAAATAAAATAAGATGTAAAATAAATGAGAAAAATAATAAGAGAACATGGACAACAGTAGCAAGAGAATGTGTACAGAAATATAATGAAACAGACCATTCTGTTACAGGTTTTGCACCAAAATATTTACTGGATGGTACAAATGTCAGTATTTTACCAAATGAAATTAAAACAATAGAAAAGGAAGACAAGTGGATTGCTGATAGAAGATTAGCATTAGAGAATACAATAAAATCTCACAAGTACAACAAGAAAATATTTGATAGAAATAGGAAAATACAAGAGTTCGAGATAGGAGACAGTGTATATGTAGAAAATGGAAATAGACTGAACAGGAAAAAATTAGACGAATTAAAAATAGGCCCTTTCAAGATAATAGAGAAAATATCGAACTCCATTTATAAGGTTGACACTGGCAACAGAAAAACAGAATCAACTTTATTCCACATAACAAAATTACAACCTGTTACGGCAGAAGATGAAGTAGAAGAAAACGAATAGGTATAAAGATAGCTTGCAGGTGCATTGTTTGTATTATATTATTTAGAATTTTCGTTCCTATGGGGGGGAGATGTAATGAAATGACCTCCTTGGAAATGACATTTCATTTTTTTAATTTTTAAGCTGTGGATACGGGGTGACGTATCATTCAATGACAGATGATGTTTAGATTATTTTGTGCATTTTATTGTTATAAAAACTTGTAGAGAGATAATTAAAGGCATATAATTGAGGAGGCGATATTAGTGAACTTTAAATGTCGTTTCTTTGTTTTCAGGTGAGATAAAAGTGTAATTTTGGTTAAACGATAATTGTTATACTGTAAAAGCATGTTGAATAAAACAAATCTTTGTTTTCAGAGAAACAATTTGTGGTTTATTTCGAAAATCCTCAATAATATAACTTATATAGGTACATATTATAATAAATATATATGTATGTATGTTTATTTTCACTATACATTATTGTAATTTGTACCCTTGGTTTCTTTAACAATATTTTCTTTTTTATCAGCCTTAATTGGCTGGTACAGAATACCTGAGAAATTCAGTCTGCCTTTAAAGCCTTTTGTTGCACGAAGTTTTAAGAAATAAATAATATAGGTATATAATTGATTATTATCACAACACTTTGGCTTAATGCAATTAGGATCTTTACTGTATTTATTTTTGTATTAATGCTTTTGGTAACCACAAATAATACAAAAAATCTTTTACTGAAATAAAAGGATCAAAATTAGTTAGCGCGTGTTAGCAGTAATTAGCATTTCAAATAGTGATATAAGGAAAACTGAGAATATTTCGCAATCTCTTTTGTAATTTAATGGCCGTAGCGTTACATTTCAAATGTTATATGTCAAAATTCATTTTCTTCCTGCCCTTGTCTCATTTTATTTGGGGTCAGCGCAACACGTTTTTTTTTTCTTCCATTCTGTCACATTTCATATTGTGCATCATTTTTCTATTACAGTTTTCCCTTCCAATCCATTTCATAGGTTTTAAATTTAGTAATTTTGATCGGATTTTAAAAATAAAATCCGTCACATACCAGTAAATACAGCACTACCCAAAAACTCATGTAAGTACCTAAACAAAACCATACAACATACATCTACATTACTTCTAGAAGCATGGTTACTCACGCTTTCGCATGGCTAAACGCGTCGCCAAGAAGAAGAGACAAGACGTTTAAATACATCACATGGTATAATAATATATACAGTTCGATAGAGGGGACTTCTTTTTTATCGACAATCGATCAATAGAAAAAAGTGTGACGGAGGCCTATTTGGACCACTCTGCCACGCAAAGTAACAAAAAAAAAATATTTAAAATGTTATTTTACTGTATTATACAATTTAAAGTCCTTGAGTATTTGTTTTAATTATAGAATTAAAAATAAACATTTCAAGCGCAAATATGGTATTTATATTATTTATAAAAGGCCCTTGCCCCCTTTTAAAAATTTAGAGGTGAGGCGTTTTGTCGATAGAAAAGAAGAACGACTCAAGAGACAGAATAGTGCTATGTTTAGAAATTGATTTAGTTGAAAAACTCCATGTCAGATTGGGTGCGCGGATGCGGATAACTTAGCGATAAAACATTTATTTGTATATGTTCCCATAAACACTTAAAAACGAAAAGAATTAATACAGATAAAAGAGGATGTGGGGACCTCTCGAGTCCGGTCCTGATTTAGGTTATGGTATGGAGTGAGAGGAAATGAAGGCGGTCACCTCCTTCGGCTAAGCAGTAATGCAAGCAAGGTGGCCGAAAACGTGAGACGAAAACGAGCCTCACGCGTCGCAGCTTGCTGAGGCGTCGACAGATAACAGATAAATGAGACTCGATTTTTAGTCAGGTTTAGGTTTCGGGTAAGTTAGGTTTCAACCGACTAAAAATCGAGTCACAATCACGATCGACTTCAGTCAGAAATGACTCACCTTTTAGTCTTTTTCGGGCATTCATAAACAAGGTAATTTAATTTGAATTTTGTGCAATTCAATTTATTTGTGATCGTTATCTAACATAATTTTGTTTTAATTGTAATAGAAGTGAAGAAAATGAATGTAAGTGCCTAAAATGAGTCTATTGTAACTTAAAACAAATAAAAATATAGAACTTTACTATTTCATAATATTGCATCGACCAATAGCATGAATAAATGCTGTTTTTAAATAAATAAATGACAATGGAAATTTGGTCTCAGCATCCGCGCCCACGCACCTCAATCTATCCGATAATTACTTAGCATAAATTTAATTTGTGGGTAAATCAAAGAAGTTTGAACAAGAGTAAAGTTTCAAAGTGTAAGCGTTAATTAAATATTAATAAGTACCTGATTCAGCTGCTGTGAACCCCATGACGACGCAGTACAGCCAGAAGTCTTTGAACAGCTTGTGGAGACGCGGCTTCGGATTCCTGATTGGTGGCAGGCGTTTTACTAAGACCTGTAGTTAAAAAACATTTTACGGCAAAATTCTTAGGGAAACCCGGGGTCGTAGAACACAAAGCAAATATAAAGAAGAAAGAAAGAAAACTATTTTATATGGCACATATAGATATACAGTGTAAAACAACATTTAGAAACTTAAGATAAAAAAAACACTGATACAATGTGTGTCAAAGAAGGAACATATGTAGGAGCGGGTATAAGTCAGTAAAAGTTTGACTTTTCCCGCTCCGTTCTAGAGCGAGACTGGTCATTCGATAATTTCTCACCTAAAAAAACGGTAAAATTCTAAATCGTATTTGGATGTCTCCGGAGAGCCGGTTTGTAACTGTTAATGATATAAATAATTTGTGAAACATTTTTAATATAATTTTACAATATTTCCATATTGCAATAGACAGTGTAGACTAGTCAATATTGTTCCTAAACACATAATAAAATAATAATAAACGAGACTTTATAAAAAAAGAAAGAAAAAACTACATAGTTAGAACTATTATTCAAAAGAACCAACGTGTCACTCACCGCTATCACAGGTATGAGCACACCCAGATTGCCCGCACTGCCCGAAGCCTTCAACACGGGTGCAGGCGATCGATCTGTAGCCCGCTCTCCGCCCAACCCGAGCTGTACGAATAACTCCAGCAATCGAGTTAGTAGCTCCAGGCGAGCTGTCGTACCCCGAACGTTAGCTGCTATGTTGGCGAGCGCGTTGAGTACTGCGCCTGAGACATGCCTGGAATATGGAAATAGTATATTTTGACACAAGTGGAGAAAGTTTGACTTGAATTCGCCCGAGCCACAGGAGAGGGTGTTATAGAGCCAAATGCTGCAGTGACAAGTTTCCACGTGTATCAAACGACGTTTTTCAATAGACTTTTTAAGTTATAAATAAAAGGGGATTGTCCTACGACTCGTGGGGGTCGCTTAGCGCCCAGCCTGATAAGATACATACTATAAATTGTGGCGGGGACGAGCTCTCACAATTTTATGCACTAATGCAGAATAGTACATTGCGTGCCTAAAACCTATCACACAAATATATATTATAAAGGCAATAGTTTGTATGTTTGTGTTTGTTACTTATTCACTCTCAAACGGTTGAACAGATTTGGATGAACATCGCAAATTTTTGCGATGCGTCTTGCAAGCTCACACGATTTATATGACATTTATTTCTGAAAGGAAGATTCGGCCCCGGTACGCAAGGCAACGAAGGAACAGGAATGAGTTTTTTTTGTCAGTAAAAGTCTGACACTATCTTCCGCTCAAGAGCGGGGGATGTCATTGGATGAATTCCCAAAAATTTAAAATTTAATTGAAAAAAAAAAAACACGATTAAGGGTCGTAGCACACATATCAATTCGGAAAGGGATCGTTACCGTATCAACTCGAGCCGTTTAGTATTAATTGTATGAAACTCTTTACTGCAACACACATTAATCTTTCAATTAGTGTGCGTTACAGTAAGGAGTCGTAACGTAATCGCCTCGCCTCGGACAAGCTCACGAACCGCGGTGCGGTGCGCGGTCGACCACGACCCACGCTTACGGCTCTCCGTACGCTAGCTTACGTCTCTTCGTCCACTCTCCTCCCGCTGTCTGCGTTGCCGAACGTGATTTCATTGGCTGTCATTCACAAAGCAGCTTCCAGTCGTGTTGCGTGCGTGTTTGATGAAATTCTTAGGTTCGATTTCAACAAAAAATAACGATGAATAGGGAGAAACTCAACTGCGCTACACTTAAGGTTCGGATTCAAAATGATTGAACTAATGGTCGGTAAGCCGTAAGTGAGCTTCTGATCCGCTTACGTTACTTGGTTAAGTAACGTGGACTATTGTTTGACGCCAAGGGGAAAGGCGAGGCGGTGACGATTCGCTCCTGAGTTGATATGTGTGCTGTGACCCTTATACGATACGACGTTACGTCATTGGGCCCTACAATGCTTAAGGCATCAAGTCCACCTTTTTTCATGAACTATCTTTAGACACATACCTGTACTGCTTCTTATCATCAGTAGTATGATAGGCGGCGCTGGCAGCCTCCACAGTGATGACGGTGAACATCCTCATGATCTCGTCGTGTGCTGGACCTTCCGGGCTGGCCAGTGCCATGCAGCCTAGCTGGTCTACTATCAGCGTGTCTAGGGATGAGGGGGCGCGGCATAACCTGGGAAAAAAGGAACTATGTAGTTTGCAAGTGTACATATTTGACATACAAGATGCCAGAAACTCTAACTTTACTTACTTCTTTGCTAACGAAATATTTAAAATGCGTAACCCTTCAATAAAGTCCATCTAGCATCAAATAAAGAAAGAAAAACACTATTTGCGGGAAATTATGCCATCTAAAAAAAAATTCTTAGTCTTTCTTTTTGGGTTAAGAAATCATCAAATAGCTCTTCCCGCTCTGGGTAGAGCGAGAGGGAGTGTCCACAGTAACGTCCTTGGCGGGCCATGTTAATTTTGCTGACAGCTTGTCAAGACACGCCTGGAACACAACGCGCCGAAGACCCTGGCTTGGTTTTTATCGGCACAGTGAGCTACCTATTGCTCACCGTCCGCAAGCCCGCGCCTAAACCAGCGCCATGCGACTCCCGACTGCAGCACTTCCCATGGCAGCTGGGACGCGATGATTGCCAAATAGTTCAGTACCCACGGTTATTTTATTTGGATCTCAATATCCAAAATTACGGAAGCTGTACAGAAAATCGCAGACCACTTTGATAAATTATATCCAATGACTTTTTCCGCACTAAGGTGGAGCGCGAGGGCGCGTCAAACTTTTCCTGACTAAGGGCCCTCGCCCAACGGCGACTTTTTGTAGCGCAGTCGCGAAGCTGTCGCGCGTTCGCATCGATACAGTCGCGTTTACAAATGCGCCTAACACGTGTTAGTAGCGGTGCTGTCGTGCGTTTACGAAACGCACGACAGCACCGCTACAAAAAGTCGCCGTGGGCGAGGGGCCTAAAACCACATCAGTGTCCTTCAGTTGCCCTTTGCGTTCTAGGACAACGGCTTCCGTGTTGGAAATTGACTGGCCTGTTGGTCTAGTGGTTAGTGACCCTGACTGCTATGCCGGAGGTCGTGGGTTCGATTCCCACCCAGGACAAATGTTTATGTGATGAGCATGATCATTTGTTCTGTGTCTGGGTGTAATTTATCTATTATATGTATGTATTTAGAAATATATAAGTATGTTTATCAGCTGTCTAGTACTCATAACACAAGCTCTGCTTAGCTTGGGACTAGACGGCGTTGTGTGATAGTTGTGGAATATTATTATTATTATTATTCCAATTGGGCTTTTATAGTAGTTAACGTGAAAAAATTAAACACTAAAGCATTGACAGTAGATACACAGGATTAACGATTACATGGCTTACCTTTGTTGAAAGAACTGCAGTATCGTATCAGTAGTTTTCGGCGTATCCTTCAATGCGACGGCAACATGCCCCAACATAATTACTATATTCGTACTTATGAGGGACGATTCACTGCAACAAAATCGGTAGTTCTATCATGGTTGATTTTTTTACATCGAGAAATTCGTGCTAATGTGGAATACACTAGCACGAATGTCTCAATGTGACTATAATAACTGTTATATCCTTATAGGTTGATTATATTTATACTTATACACCCCTACTTTTAAGCTATTGCATAGCTTCTATCGCGGGCCTTGAGCGTGGAGACCGAATCCAGAAATTCCGTAACGAAAATAACCTAACACCCCCCACTCATTTGTTTTTTTGAGCGTGGTGACCGATAAGAAAACAAATGAGTGAACAATCAATCAAAATTCAATTCAATGTGTGAAAGTGTAACTTCAATTAATATCAAAGAAAAAAAACAAAGGAAAAAAATACTGCATAAATAAAATAAATAAATAATTATAATTGCATAAGTTGATAAAAATGCCACACGTCTTTTTTTTAATTAGTGCAAAAAAAAATGGGGCTCTATCTGTACCCGTCACTGATCATATTTTTATAGTCAAAAGTAGAAAAAACCGAAATCCTAAAATTGACCACGAAAAGGTAAATTCATCATAGAATCAATCAAACCTAACAATTGCGAGTAGAAATTACTGCGGGCAGTGTTTTTCCTTAATAATTGTCACTTGTTCATTCATTAATCAATAGCCTACACAATATTTCCATAAATTGAGTGACATTTTGGGACATAAACCAACGCTAATAACTTTGCTGTTTATGAATATTATTTATTGAGATTTTACTTATAAAATAACAAGGGCTTTTCTAATAAGCCCTTTAAGTATTTGTACTAATTAAAAAATAGTGGTGTATAATGTTCCCACTGCTGGAACTCAGGCTTCCTCTCTAGGAGAGGGAATGGGCTGTAATCGACGCGGGACCAAAAGGGGTTGGCGTAAATACCTTCGAATTTTAGGTTTAAGGACATAGCGATTTCCTCACGATTTCTTGTTTCACCGTTTAGAGAATACAGGTGATAAAATAAATCACACAAATGAAAGTGCCTGCTTCGTTTGAACCCATGATCTATAATTCATAATTTGGGGTCATAGCTCAGTATTGCAAGAACACCAAAACGGACAGAAGTACGAATTTATTTTTCACTTTATTTCAACACACATAAAGTTGATAATTTATTAGCAGAAAAGGCAACTTAAGTCTTGCCAGACTAATATCAATCCTAAAATAAAACAAATAACGTCCATTCTCACCTGTCACTAGTCTCAGCAGTGAACAGCCGGTTACTGACAGACCCCACGAGCGCAGGCACGCAGTACTGGTCCAGCGTTAAAGCCGCTTCGAGCGCCACACACAAGTTCTCTATGGCGGCGTCTCGGAGCTTCTCAAAAGGCGTAGACTTCACGGGCACACCGGTTTCTGTGAGCCCTTGGAGCTCTTTGCCTTGGACTGGAACAAGATTGACTGCTTTAAACGCGGTGAATAATGTTTAATTTCGGCCTAAGGACCTCCACTGCTGGACAAAACCCTGTTCCATCTTCCACAACGGTCTGAAAGGCAATTCTCGTATTCTTTTAGGGTAATTTCATTCTATTCTTGTCCTTTCTCCTTCAATTAACTCAACCTCCTTTATAAAATTAACTGTTTGGTATCACCTTGTAATGTCGTCCTATCATCTTTAATTCACTCAGCCCCCGTCATCAAATTAACTGTTTATCACCTTGATCACTATCTCACCTGGTGATAAGCAATGTTGTAGTCGAAGATGAACCACGCTTGCCTAGAAGTAACCTATTCTCTCTTGACTTGGCAATTAGGAAACACAGACTCTGGCAGGGAATTCGACTTCTTAGCGGTACGCAAAATGTGTTTCCAAAACGTTTATGAGCCACATCGCTTATGGAGTGGGTTTGGCGGAATTAGATTATGCAATTCCGACGCACATCTCCGAAGTGCAACCGGTAAAAAATGACAAGCTAGCAACTCGGCGTTGATGCTCGAGACTTGAAGCTTCGACTCGACCAATGATCCTCTTGATACTTCAAATTTTGGATTAACCTCTCAGGTATAAGTGTACCGAATTCGGTATACCTCGGTACGAGCCGCACTGCATTTGGTCCACTGGTGCCTGAGAGGTTAATATTCCCTTTTTTATTTTGTGTGCAAAAAAGAATATGTATAACAATAAATTGTACCAGATAAGATTACAACTTGAATTTGAACTTTAATTACGAGAATTGCACTTCTGTTGTGGGCTGCTCGCGTCCTTTGACGACCCGCCGCCAATACTATCCAGCGTTCATTCATTTATTTAGTTTTCACACATGTAACCACAAAGCTGAGACAAAAACCAAACCAAAAAACACAAAACCATGTGTATACCCATCTTTAGGGAGAATGTTCTTTTAGTTAGTTAGCCAATCTAAACTAAGCTTAATTACCAAAGCGTAAAGTTGAATTTTGTACACGGAGCCAATGAGAAGCAAGGATAGGGATAATATAGGATAGGTCGTCTGCCCACCAGGTGAGGCGGAGGAGGCGGCAGAATCAATCGGAGGCTATAAGCAAAGTGAGATTCTATCAGTAATAGCGACTGTCAACCAATCAAACATATGTAGCTGGTGCTTGCAGTCACAACGTCAAGTTTTTTTTTGCACGGAACTCTAATTCTTTTTCTAAATAAAAGTGAGCCTGAGTTACTCCAGATAGTATCAGCTATATACTGTGGTATAGGGAGGGACAGATATTTGATTAAGCATTGAAATTGGAATTGTTATTTTGATATATTATTACCAACAGAACAATTTTATTTAAACAGTTGCCATCACGGATCTTGAATGCTCGGCGTCAGAATGGGGATCGCTTTGCGCATTCCATACATTGGCGAGCCAAACGTCTTCGTTGTTAGATACAAGCTGCAACGCAGTGAACGAATCAGGAGTGACATTTATGACGCGATGGCGCGGCCAGCCAATCACTGACACTCCCCGCCCGCGCGTCGCACTTCGCACCACTAAAGAGACCGAATATTTGACTTCTGTGCAAGTGTTCAAGATCCGTGATGGCAACCGTAGGTATGAATAGATAGAATTTTAAAAAAAGACAAATCAAAAGTACCTATGATAAATTAGTTTGAAAAATATTCAATTTCCAAGGTGACTGTAAAATATATTTGTCGTTAATTTATTACCGTATTGAATAGCTATTTATGATAATCATTACATATTCTTCCCATTAACAATAACCAATATATGTGATCTTCAATACCTCTCTTTCCTTTTTAAATAAATGACTAGGATGTCATTTTGTCTATAGCCTCAGGTGATATGACAATGATCATAGACTCACGCGTAACCTTCATGTGCTCTTTACCAGTCTTCTCGAGTTCCAGCTTGTGCAGCTTGAAGAGTATCGGAGAAGGAGTCACGAGGAAGTCGCGCAGACAGTAGATCGATGTGTTCGCTATCGTGGGGAACTTCGTCGCTAGTTTGCCAAGGCCCTGGGAAATGTACAATGCGTTTCAAATGAGAATGAGAGCTTCAATGATCTCTGTAATAATAAATGGTATCACACTCCATTAAAAGTGGCTGCAGTGCCTCTGCGAGTTGGTTTACGCTACGAAATATTGATACACTAGCTTTTGTCCGCGGCTTCGCCCGCATACATAAAATATAGTCTATGTCACTCAGGAATAAAGCAGCTTTCAATCGGTGAAAAAATTTTCGCAATCGGACCTGCTACAAACAAAAAAACAAACTTCACCTCATTAAAATGTTAGTGTAAGATATAGTGATGTTCCGGAGTTCCGTATCCGTATCCGCGGATATCCGCGGGAGAAATAAGGTCCGTGTCCGTATCCGTCACTTTACTCACGAAACTTTTACGGATCTTTTATATTCAATTGACAGGATAAAATGCTGCATAATAACTTAGATTATGTGATTAAGTAGTATAATTAAAAAATAATCCCTTCAGAGTTTATTTTTTATTTCTTAAAATCAAATATTTGGCACCTTTAATTGCAAACATATATTATATTCTAGTAAGCTTTCATACCAATAGTATAAAACCCAAAGATACTAAATCAATTATCTTTTGAGATCACTATTACACATAGAAAGTTATGAACTTATGACATGACATTACTTTTATAAATATAAGTAAATGAAAAATAAACAACCTCTTTTGTTTCTAAAAATTAAATATTTGGCATCTTTATTGCATGCAACATATATTATATTCTAGTAAGTTACCATAGCAATAGTATATACTTAACTATCCTTTCAAGGTCACGTGCCGATAACGATTGACTAAGAAAATAAAGATCCGTATCCGCGGATCTTGACACTATATATCCGTATCCGGATCCGTGTCAGCGGATATACATTTTTGACGATCCGGCGCATCACTAGTAAGATATAATAATAATATTCCACAACTATCACACAACGCCATCTAGTCTCAAGCTAAGCAGAGCTTGCGCTATGAGTACTACACAACTGATAAACATACTTATATATACATATATATATATATATATTACACCCAAACTGAAGATCTGATCGTGTTCATCACATAAACATTTGTCCTGTGTGGGAATCGAACCCACGATCTCTGGCTTAGCAGTCATGGCCATAAACCACTAGACCAACGGGCTAGACTCCATCTGACAAATGTTACTTGAAAAGTACGGTTTACAAAGAAAGCTTGCTAGCGCTAATAACAATTTTTTGGAACGAAGTTCCTTATCGCGCGTTGTGAAAGGGGGCTAGACGGAAAAAATTCTCACGAAAAATTGTACCGACACTTTTACTGTCAAAATATAAATCCTAGATGGCGGCTGCAAGAAATTATCAACTTTTTCGTCATGGGTGTCGTTTTCATGGTTTTCGAGGGTGTTGAAACCGATGGTACTGTCAAAATATAAATCCAAGATGGCGGCTGCAAGAAATTATCAAATTTTTCGTCATGGGTGTCGTTTTCATAGTTTTCGAGGGTGTTGAAACCGATGGTACTGTCAAAATATAAATCCAAAATGGCGGCTGCAAGAAATTATCAAATTTTCCGTCATGGGTGTCGTTTTCATGGTTTTCGAGGGTGTTGAAACCGATAGTACTGTCAAAATGTAAATCCAAGATGGCGGCTGCAAGAAATTATCAACTTTTTCGTCATGGGTGTCGTTTTCATGGTTTTCGAGGGTGTTGAAACCGATGGTACTGCCAAAATATAAATCCAAGATGGCGGCTGCAAGAAATTATCAAATTTTTCGTCATGGGTGTCTTTTTCATGATTTTCGAAGGTGTTGAAACCGATGGTACTGTCAAAATGTAAATCCAAGATGGCGGCTGTAAGAAATTATCAACTTTTTCATCATGGGTGTCGTTTTCATGGTTTTCGAGGGTGTTGAAACCGATAGTATTGTCAAAATGTAAATCCAAGATGGCGGCTGCAAGAAATTATCAACTTTTTCGTAATGGATGTCGTTTTCATGGTTTTCGAGGGTGTTGAAACCGATGGTACTGTCAAAATGTAAATCCAAGATGGCGGCTGTAAGAAATTATCAACTTTTTCATCATGGGTGACGTTTTCATGGTTTTCGAGGGTGTTGAAACAGATAGTATTGTCAAAATGTAAATCCAAGATGGCGGCTGCAAGAAATTATCAACTTTTCATGGGTGTCGTTTTTATGATTTTCGAGGGCGTGGAAACCGATGGTACTGTCAAAATGTAAATCCAAGATGGCGGTTGCAAGAAATTATCAACTTTTTCGTCATGGGTGTCGTTTTCATGGTTTTCGAGGGTGTTGAAACCGATAGTACTGTCAAAATGTAAATCCAAGATGGCGGCTGCAAGAAATTGTTAACTTTTCCGTCATGGGTGTCGTTTTCATGGTTTTCGAGGGTGTTGAAACCGATAGTACTGTCAAAATATAAATCCAAGATGGCGGCTGCAAGAAACTATCAACTTTTTCGTCATGGATGTCGTTTTCATGGTTTTCGAGGGTGTTGAAACCGATAGTACTGTCAAAATATAAATCCAAGATGGCGGCTGCAAGAAATTATCAACTTTTTCGTAATGGATGTCGTTTTCATGGTTTTCGAGGGTGTTGAAACCGATGGTACTGTCAAAATGTAAATCCAAGATGGCGGCTGTAAGAAATTATCAACTTTTTCATCATGGGTGTCGTTTTCATGGTTTTCGAGGGTGTTGAAACCGATAGTATTGTCAAAATGTAAATCCAAGATGACGGCTGCAAGAAATTATCAACTTTTCATGGGTGTCGTTTTTATGATTTTCGAGGGCGTGGAAACCGATGGTACTGTCAAAATGTAAATCCAAGATGGCGGTTGCAAGAAATTATCAACTTTTTCGTCATGGGTGTCGTTTTCATGGTTTTCGAGGGTGTTGAAACCGATAGTACTGTCAAAATGTAAATCCAAGATGGCGGCTGCAAGAAATTGTTAACTTTTCCGTCATGGGTGTCGTTTTCATGGTTTTCGAGGGTGTTGAAACCGTTAGTACTGTCAAAATATAAATCCAAGATGGCGGCTGCAAGAAACTATCAACTTTTTCGTCATGGATGTCGTTTTCATGGTTTTCGAGGGTGTTGAAACCGATGGTACTGTCAAAATATAAATCCAAGATGGCGGCTGCAAGAAATTATCAAATTTTTCGTCATGGGTGTCGTTTTCATGGTTTTCGAGGGTGTTGAAACCGATGGTACTGTCAAAATATAAATCCAAAATGGCGGCTGCAAGAAATTATCAAATTTTCCGTCATGGGTGTCGTTTTCATGGTTTTCGAGGGTGTTGAAACCGATGGTACTGTCAAAATATAAATCCAAGATGACGGCTGCAAGAAATTATAAAATTTTTCGTCATGGGTGTCGTTTTCATGGTTTTCGAGGGTGTTGAAACCGATAGTACTGTCAAAATGTAAATCCAAGATGGCGGCTGCAAGAAATTATCAACTTTTTCGTCATGGGTGTCGTTTTCATGGTTTTCGAGGGTGTTGAAACCGATAGTATTGTCAAAATGTAAATCCAAGATGGCGGCTGCAAGAAATTATCAACTTTTCATGGGTGTCGTTTTTATGATTTTCGAGGGCGTGGAAACCGATGGTACTGTCAAAATGTAAATCCAAGATGGCGGTTGCAAGAAATTATCAACTTTTTCGTCATGGGTGTCGTTTTCATGGTTTTCGAGGGTGTTGAAACCGATAGTACTGTCAAAATGTAAATCCAAGATGGCGGCTGCAAGAAATTGTTAACTTTTCCGTCATGGGTGTCGTTTTCATGGTTTTCGAGGGTGTTGAAACCGTTAGTACTGTCAAAATATAAATCCTAGATGGCGGCTGCAAGAAATTATCAACTTTTTCGTCATGGGTGTCGTTTTCATGGTTTTCGAGGGTGTTGAAACCGATGGTACTGTCAAAATATAAATCCAAGATGGCGGCTGCAAGAAATTATCAAATTTTTCGTCATGGGTGTCGTTTTCATGGTTTTCGAGGGTGTTGAAACCGATGGTACTGTCAAAATATAAATCCAAAATGGCGGCTGCAAGAAATTATCAAATTTTCCGTCATGGGTGTCGTTTTCATGGTTTTCGAGGGTGTTGAAACCGATAGTACTGTCAAAATGTAAATCCAAGATGGCGGCTGCAAGAAATTATCAACTTTTTCGTCATGGGTGTCGTTTTCATGGTTTTCGAGGGTGTTGAAACCGATGGTACTGCCAAAATATAAATCCAAGATGGCGGCTGCAAGAAATTATCAAATTTTTCGTCATGGGTGTCTTTTTCATGATTTTCGAAGGTGTTGAAACCGATGGTACTGTCAAAATGTAAATCCAAGATGGCGGCTGTAAGAAATTATCAACTTTTTCGTCATGGGTGTCTTTTTCATAGTTTTCGAGGTTGTTGAAGCCGATAGTGCTGTCAAAATGTAAATCTAAGATGGCGGCTGTCAGAAATTATCAACTTTTTCGTCATGAGTGTCGTTTTCATGGTTTCGAAGATGTTGAAATAGTGCTGTCAAAATGTACATAAAATGGGATAGTATTTTTTAGTTATCTTGTATTGGCTAGACGGAAAAAATTCTCACGAAAAGTTGTAACGATACTTTTTGCTATAGTAAGCTATTGTAAGCCGTGCGGCGTGCGCATGTTTCTCTGTCTGTCTCTCTCTCTCTCTCTCTTATAGAAAGCAAGCCAGAACGGAACTTCGTTCCATTTTTTTTTCTCACTTTATTAACCGAGTCTTATTTAATTATAAGTGAAGAAAAAAGGTTATCGTTTAATCTAAATTAGGTAAATATATTAAGACATAATTAAAAATTTAGTTTTAGAAAACTTTTCTTTCTTGTTTGTTTTCAATAATACGCCTTCTTCTACTATTTGCCACTAATCAGACAATTCATACAGTGACGAAAAGATGAGCGAAATTAAAGAACTAGATTCTGACTAAGTTTTTGTCGTTCATGATTCGTAAATAAATCTAAAAATATTTTGCTCACTCTACCTCGATTCGATTTGACAGCTATGATGTCACAAGCGCTAAGTCGAAATTATTCTTTTGTTGATAAAAATATATAATAGGTCGCTGAAGTCAATAGTACAGAAGTCAGCTTGACAACGAGTTGTAACATTTTTTTTTTCTTATTAGGCAACTGAGCCGGTGTCGACTATTCTGCCAATGTCATGTAGTGATCCAGCGCAGATGTAGCGTTGTGTGACATATACGCTTTGACAGAGTCAAGCATGACGTTCGCAGTGAGTCCGGCTACAAAAGAAATGATCAAGACCCCACAACATTGCCTAGGAGCTGTCTTTTGACTCACTGTGAATTGAATATCTAAAGCTATATGCTTTATAATCATAAGCCCCGTGTTAGTTAAACTACACACTGTGGGCTGTGGGGGTGTACGGGGCTCAAAATAAAAATATAGATTAGCATTGGGTGATTCCGAGACGTTTTAAAAATCGAAAGAATCGGAGTCGTTAAAATAAACCATCGAGTCAACCAACGACTCGCCGTTTCACAAAATAAACGAGATGTTAATCGATTGTTTCGAAACAATCGAATCGAATCGACTCGCCGTTCCACAAAATAATCAAGATTTTTTTCGATTGTTTTGAGACAGTGGAATCGAATCGACCGCTACTTTTCGATTGTTCGAATCAGTTACTCGCACTCACCAGTCCTAACCATTGCGGATCAACTCGCGAATGAACGCGCCATGCGTCAGTTACAATAACAGATCGAGTCGGACACGAGTCAAAAACAACTATCGAGATGTTCGATTCGAATAATCGAAACAATCGAATGAAACCTCTCGCCATCCACATATCGCTATACGCAATAAAACTTACCTCAAGGCAGACCATAAGCAGAGGCATGTGCGCAAGTATCAGCTTGTGGTTATGATTGGAGTTTATCTTCTCTGTCAAACGTCCACATAACGAGTCCGCACCTAAGAATTAAAAGAACATGATAATCATCAGTATCATCACAATATTTGTTCTATCGAACAACCATTCTTCTGAAACAACCACTCTTGAACATATTTAGAGGAACATAAAAAAAGTGAAAATGACCTCAGAAGTAACCACATTGGTAGAAGAATATAATCTAATGCCACATAGTTTTATTGATGACTAGCTTACTCGGCGAACTTCGTTCCGCCTAACAGTCAATTAATGTAATATATTTTTTGATTTCGTCAATCGATTGCGATGAAACAAAGCCTAAGTAATATATCAAGTTACATGTAGCGACATCTATGGCGCCACATAAGAACTACGAAGAAAGTACGAAATCCTGCATCGCGCAATCACAGTTCTCCGCGCGATTTGAACATATACGACAGCCCGAAATCATCTACCGGGCAGTAGCCCACCAGACACTAATTAAATTTACAAAAGTTATCTACATCGACTTCGCACATTTTACGTGATGCGCGCACAACTAAAAACATTTAAAGATTTATTGGGTATAGACTAGCTGGTAGGTTGTTGGCTCAATTTCAAGATGTTATTTTTTTTTTGTGCAGAACCCTAATTCTAACTAAAAGTCTGAGTTTCACCTTATACCATCAATTATCTACTAGTGAATATCTCGACAAAATGAGTCCAACCAATTCGGAGATTAGCCGAAACAAACAGATTAGATTTACGCTTATACTTATATATCTAATGTGTTTGTTTCGGATTTATTAAAGTTACTTAACTTTAATAAATCCTTTAAAATTAAAGTTATCAATCAATCAAATCATTTATTAGCTAGAATATGGTACTTAAGGTGTTACAGTAAATTTGTTTCAGCATATCCTGCCATAACATGGCGTGCAAATATATTCACAGTCTCTAACTTGCACATTACAGGTTCTATTGACTTGTCTTCTATATATATCTCTTTTTATAGAAAGTTTAACTCTTTTTTTTGTTCCCCTAAATATGAGCGTATTGTATATCTTCTAGGATAGATTTTTAAAACAGCAGCAAACAGGTATTTTCAATAATACCTCAAAAAGCCGATCGACACTCGGCTCATGGCTCTGTTGTCATAAGAAATGAATATAACAAAAAATAAAAAAAATACACAAATATAACAAATTAATTAATATTATTTACAAATATCAGAATTAGTAACGAAATGGGCCCAGTAAATAAATAGATAGAATTTTAGTTGGATAAGGCTAGGATTATAATATCTGGAAAAGCATTTGCGATTGGTCTTTATGAACCCTAACCCTACATGCAGTGACTTGCACGAGCTTACAATTTGTGCATAAGTTTGTGCTAACTGTTTGTGCCAAGAAACATGTGGCACAATGCAGTATTCGTACGATAAGGTACGGAATACTAATTTGTCATCTCATGTACGATTACCACCAATCCGATTGCGACAGAGAGTTTTGTAATGTGTCAAAGGAAACCAATACGATTGCACTGACTTCTACTATTTAAATCCGGACAGGATGTTTGACAGCAAATTTTTGTGCCTATTAGAAGCGCCACTTGCGAGCGCCCAGACAACAAATTTTGACTTATAATGCTAATGGCTGCAGAGAAGTATACAGTACTCAGAAGTATTTTTGTATTTTGAATTAATTTCGTTCGAATTCCGTGTTATTCTAGCTTCGAAAAGGGTTTACCAGTTGATGACACTGTCCATACAATTTAAGATTTCCCTGTAATTAATCCGTTTGGATGCATCTTCAGCGGTCGGAATTAGTTAGAGTTATTCATTTACTCATGCCGATTTCATACAGCGAAAGCATAAAGTGGATATGCCTCAAAAGCCGAGATTAATTTGAAGAGCAGAATTTTTTTATGACACTAACAGAAATATGGCAGAAAATTTTTTTCGAGTTTAAGAGTAAAATTATCTTTGTTTTATTTGTCTTATCTTTCTCTGAGGTGTTTATTTATTTGTAATATTGTTGGCCACGCGAGATTTTTTATTAGAAATCCCGGGAAGATCCATATTAATATCAACATTTCGATGCAAGTACATGAATAAGTCTACTTAGTTTCGACCTCTGATCATCATTTCAAAATAAAGATGTTCACCGCTAGACCTAGGCTTTTCCCATCGGATTCCTGCGACCCTCACTAGGTTAACGGTTCTTGGAGATTCTTCTAACGCTACCTTTTTCGTTACGCCATTGATTCGCAAATCGTGCATGAAGGACTGTTGCGTCCAGGTCTCACGACGGCAGACCGGCAATGAGATTCACCTCCCCGCTCCGCTCCAGTTATTTGATAATTTCTTACCTCAAAAAGGGTATTTACTAGACGGACTAGTTCCAGAACGGCCTGATCGGTGAAAATCGTACAATAGTAATTATAGCTAGATAAAATATGTGCCAGTTTTTGATTTTGACAAATAATCATTATCAGCGTTTGGTGTTTGCAAGTACGCAGGGGGTTAGTTAGCACAGGGGGTAACTCGAAACGCACTCCGGTACCTATTAATATTGTTAGAGCGTTTATAAGAGCTGGTACGTGATAATCCCCGTCCACTGCAATAATACAATAAGTACATAGATTATAAGAATGTGTCAAGTTTTTGGAGAAGAATAAGAATAAATAAAGTAGAAAAAAAATGCCATTTACAATACTTCAAACAAAAGATAGGTTAGGTTCTTCAGAAACTTGACAATATATAAAATTACAAATAGATAAGCAAATAGACTTAAATAAATATGTAAAGAGGTATAAGAACAGTACAACTTATGATAAATACTTGAGTAAACAAAAGACAAATTACGACACTGAAAAACGCCACACATTTATAAATTAGGGTAATTAGGGTAATATATTTAAATTCAAAACTACCTCCAATTAAAGTTCAACCTTAAAACACAATTAAGAAGGTCTTAAATTACCTGTCACCAATATCCCCAGTTACGTGACAAATTATTTTCCTTTACTTTCATTCAAATTTTAACCTAATTGTGTATAAAATAAGGTTTAGAATCCCCTGTCTCAATTCCAATACTAGGGCTATTAGTTATTTCACCAAAAAAAAATACCTACTTTTATTTTCAAAATCAACCTTATTACTATACAAAGAAGGTCCGGAATCACCTGTCTCATCTCCAATAGCCCATACCAGCAGATCGACGCAGGCTGAGTTCGCCATCACATTGACTTTGAATTTGTTGACAGTCGCAAAGTTACTCTCACGGTCCTCTCTCTCTGAGGCGTCATGGTGTCGACTCTGGAGTTCCGTTTGGCCGCTTAGAAAAAGGCATTTGACGAATTCCTGTAAAGAATATAGGTAACGTTAGATTGAATGGATGAGAATGAATTGGAATGAGAAAGCGAGGAACCGTGATCGTTGGGAGGAGTGGAGGGAGGCCTTTGCCCAGCAGTGGGACAATATGAGGCTACAGTTGCCAAAACGGATCTTGAGCGCTCGGCGTCAGAGTGGGGATCGCTTTGCGCATTCCATACATTGGCGGGCCAATCGTCTTCGTTGTTAGATACATGCAGCAACGCAGGCAACGAATTAGGAGTGACGTCTATGACGCGATGGTGCGGCGAGCCAATCACTGACACTCCCCGCCCCCGCGTCTCACTTCGCACCACTAAAGAGACCGAATATTTGACTTCTGCGCAACCGCTCAAGATCCGTAATGGCAACTGTAACTATAATAGTAGATTGAAAGGCAGTGGAGGGCGAAGAACATAGGCCTCGTCTTCTTTCACAAAAATATGTTTAACTCTTTGAATGCCGTAATTAGAGACACAATAGAAAGACAATTGCTTATGTCGAACTGTGTAACTTAAGACATTCAAAAGGTTAAAAGGAATATCTCAGATTTAATCACAAGAATTTTAAAGAGTCAAATTCGGTTTTCACCAAACAGCAGCTTATACGGGAAATATCGTAGCTAGTTAACTAACAGTGCTTGTAAAACACTAACAACCTTGTAGGACTGTATTGCTAACATCATAAACAATAACTTTTGTTCTATGACTTTTTACAAAACATAATACATTTACGAAAAACAAACCTTCAGGATATCGTTGTTCTATGTAACACATTTCAACTTTGTATTTTGCTATACCTACCTACGTCTGTCTGCGCATCAAACACCCGCGCCGCCCGATCCCCGCTCCCCTCCGCTATTGTACTATCGGTTGCTTCGCATAAACTTCGTAATACTTAGAATGTTCTCATTTAAAAAATTCGCCTTTGTACTATTAATGGTATAAGTCAATGAAATGGAAATACACCTTTTAATTTATTAGTACAATAGTTTCACTTTACCTTCCTTTGATAAAGACAAAGAAAAAAAAATTGATAACAATAAAACCCGGTTTAGTATTTAATTTAGAAACCTTTAGGGTTTCAGGCTGGTTAATTTATTAGTTATTTATTATAATGATTCACAACTCTACAGAAAAAAAAATTGTCTTTGTCCTAAAGTTTATTTTGTGATTTTTCTATTCACTATGCTTTATTCTATAGAAAAAATACCAATATTCCTTAAAAAGTTTGCTTTAGTGGTGATTATGACAATAAATAATTTTTCTTGAGTTATTATAATGAAAAAAGTATTCAAATAATCATCATGATGTTTTTAAAAATACCGCGAAAAAATTAAGATAGCGTAACTGTCACACAGCGTCTACTGATGTTACCTATGTGATAAACAAGAATTAACTGTTTTTTAGAAGACTTAAAGAGGTTAAAATGTCATCTAGAAAGTGTAAATATGAAGCTGATGTATTGAGTTATATATGTGGCACATTTATTTAAAGTAAGAGAGATGACATTTTATTTAAATACGTGTGAAAACTTTGTGAAGCCTACGAAGCTTATTTTAAATGCCCTGTTCGTAATTTAGATATACAGTGGGCTCCACATGTTGCTTGCAGTAATTGCAAGATGTTTAGAAGGCAGGTAAAGAAATGTTTAGTAAAAAAAATATTTCTTTTATATGAACAATTTTTTATTGTTATCTTTATTTAATTTAGGTTGGAATCGAGATGAAAAATGGAGTATGAAATTCGCAGTACCAAGAATTTGCCGATAGAAAAAAGACCACGTCGGTGACTGTTATTTTTGCGTATTAATCCTGCTGAAATATGCAAAACCCATTGAATATCCTGATCTTGCTTAGTCTTTGGCTCCAATCTCTCATAGCCCACAACTTCCAGCACCTGAACTTCCTACAAAATTGTCTCATTCAAGCTCACCTCAGAGTTCAAATAAAAATATTGAAGACGAAGAATTTGTACTCTCACAGACTGTTACCGAGAGCTAGTTGAAAACATGTTAGGAGATTTTAAAACTATGGGCTGCAGAATGTCTTTAAGGGACATATGCTACATGCTCATTTAGATAAATTTAAAAACAACATGGGGGCGTATTCATAAGAACGAGGAGAACGTTTTCATCTAGACATCATGGACTTCGAAAGCTGTTATCAGAGCCAATACAACGTAAATATGATTTGGGACTACATTTGGAGTTTAGTGAGACCAAATTCTTATAAACATGAAAGAAAATGTAATAGAGTTCACTTTTAAACCTTTTCTACTATTTTGTAATTTGATATGATATAAAAAGCTCATAAAAATTATACCTACAAAAAAACTTTTTTCAAAAAAAAAAATAACCGACTTCACTACACTAACAAAACACTAAAATCATCAAAATAATTTTAATTTCGGAAGTCGGTGTTTCTCGATATTGTTTGTTCCTTATTAACACCGACTTCCGAAATTTTTTTCTTTTAGAAAAATGTTTTTTAATTCACACTTTTTAGTTGAAAAACAATTACAGCTAGAGTTAACTCAAACCCTGCTAGGATACATTGTTTTATTACGAAGTTCCCGTGTCAACCTTCCGGCTCTAATAATAGAGCCAGAACATCATCAGATCAGTTCGATAGTACCTTATAGCCAAAGTGCATCTCATGACAATTCTAATAAGCCCAAACACGGATAGGACACATTGATTAATTACGGAGTTCCGGTGCCTATCGTCTAGCTTCATCAGCATTATCATCAGATCAGTTCGATAGTACCTTATAGCCAAAGTGCATCTCATGACAATTCTAATAAGCTCAAACACGGCTATGATACATGGATTAATTACGGAGTTCCGGTGCCTATATTTCGGCTCCATCATCATCATCGGGTCACTTCGATGATACCATTTTCAACATAACTTTTTAGAACCATTTATTTATTTTTGTTATCGTAGTCGCACAACTATGTTCATTGTGAAATCTGGGTGAGTATGAACTTCCGGTCTCTAGAATTTCATCCTTTCATTTCTTCTGGAATCATTTCAATTCTTCTGAAAAAATCACCGCAAAAAGTTTGTACCGCATTTAACGATTATTTCGTATCAGTAGGTGTAAGTAAGAGTACGAAAGCTGCGGCGCCGGCGTCGTGTGAGCCAGCAGTACATTCGGTGCACACGCCCGCAATAAACTCCATATACATCGAACCAGTGACCGAGCGAGAAGTTTTCAATATTATACGCGCAATACAAAATAAACGTAGCTTTGGAGTAGACGACATGCCGCCTATTTTAGTAAAAAAGTGCACAAAGGAGCTAACATCACCTATAACTCAATTAATAAATATTTCTTTCGAAGAGGGACGATTCCCAGAAAAACTTAAAATTGCGAAAGTACGTCCAATCACGAAAAAAGGAGGAAATTCAGAAAATCCTAGTAATTATAGGCCTATTGCACTGTTACCCACTATGTCAAAAGTTTTTGAAAAAGCAATGGCGACACGTATTAACCCCTCGAATGCCGTAATTAGAGACAATTAAAAAGCCATTGTGTCTCGCGTAGATCTGCGTTCCGGCAGTCAACGGGTTAATAATTTTTTTTAGAAAAATATGATATTTTAGATAATAATCAATTCGGTTTTAGGAAAAAACGCTCAACTACTTTAGCGGTATATAATTACGTACAGGAAATATACAGTTGTATTAATGAAGGAAAGTACGCTGTTGGACTATTCCTAGATATGACGAAAGCATATGACAGGGTGTCACATAAATACCTATTACAGAAACTTTACGGATCAGGTATTAGGGGTAACGCTTTTAATTGGTTTAAATCATATTTACATAATAGAGTACAGTTCGTAGAAATGGAACATTTCGATAGTATCACTCAGGAAATGTACAGCATACGATCTGACATGGCTACTATAAATAATTCAATACCCCAAGGAAGTGTCTTAGGATGTCCCCTATTTATAATTTACATAAATGATTTGCCAAAAAAGATAAGTTCGTTCGTCATGTATTTTGTTCGCTGATGATGTTTCCTTATTATTTAAAACACCAGCAAACGTTGACCATTTAACCATTTTAAAAACATTCTCAGAAACCGAGCAATGGTTAAATGAACATAACTTAGAAATAAACCTATCTAAAACTAAAGTATGCCAATTTAGAACTTACCAAAGAACCCCAATAAATCTAAACATATTAACGCAACAATTAAAATTGGATGAAGTCAGCGAATTTATACTTTTAGGCCTAACATTAGACTCAAACCTAAATTGGAAGAAACATATTGAAAATACAAAAGCAAAAATGTCCCAATTTATTTATGCACTAAGCTTATTAAAACGCAATACAGACTACAACACCGCCTTATCTGCCTATTATGCGTACGCCTACTCCTGGTTAAATTATGGTATCATTCTATGGGGAGAAAGTACCAACTTCTTGGACCTCTTCATTCAGCAAAAGAAATGTATCAGAGTACTTATGAACATAGATCAACAGGAAAGTTGTAAGCCACACTTTATTAAGCAACAAATTCTTACACTACCATCAATTTATATACTGCAAAGTTGTCTATTCGTTAGGAAAAATAGGCATCTCTTTAAATCTAATATCGAACTCAATGCAAACTATAACCGACGGAACAAATCTAGACTGATAATACCCTTCACAAACTTAAAAGTGGTCGGGAAAAGTCCATACTCAAGACTAGCTAACATATTTAATAAACTACCCAAAAGTTTAAAATCTATACCAAATGACTTAACGTTCTCGAAACAGTTGAAATTAAAAAAAGGCTACTATACCGTGGATGAATTTAAAACTGACAAATTGTAAATAGATGAACCTTATAATATGCAACAAATATATGACTAATACGAAATTTTTTATATGATTAAAATTAATGACTTAATTGACAATTATTTTATTTTATTTAATTTTAAGTATTGACTAATGTTTAGAATAATTTAATAAATTGTAATAATGATGATGATGAATAATAATATTAATTAGAATAAGTATAATATAATGTAATTTAGTAATTTTATATGTAAAATTTGCAGTGCCCTTCCAGGGTGCATGTTAATACTGTGTCATGAAATTTTAATGCATGCTTAATATCCAGTGTTTTACATGTCAGCAAATAAATAAATAAATTTCTGGTCTTCTTCACCAGATTCACTTCATCAAATGTAATTTTTTGACTGTAAATGCTAAGTCTTTGATGAAAGTACCAAAAGAACTATGATTGCCTATCAATCATTGATTTCGCCAAGATTCCATCATCAGATCCCAACTTGGTGACTATGGGACCATTTGGGAAGTGTACCCTTTCCAACAAAAAAAAGACTTTTTCAAATCGGTTGGGAAGCGACGAAGTTATGCGCGAACATACATAAAAAAAAATACAGACATCCGAATTGAGAACCTCCTCCTGTTTTAGAAGTCGGTTAAAAAATTAACTTGCTTCAATTTTTTTATAAAAATAATTAAACTATGAATTTTCTAAAATATTGATCAACCATTCTTCTGGATACAAAAGCAAACTTTTTCAGGCTATATATATTTTTTTGGTTAAATTATCGATAAATCTATCGATATTTCATACTCTCTCATCAAAGACAAAATTGTGTTGTCTTGTTGTTATAGACCGTCTTATACAGTTCCAGAGCTTGCATCATGCGACTCTTTACTGATTGAAATAAGGTTTAATTTTGTATGGCTGACTAGCGTTCGTGTAACGTAACTTCTGAACTTCTTCTCGAATCGATAGTTTTCTCTTCCCTCAAAGTTTTTGGGCCCAGGAGGTTGCCACGTTTATAGCGGCGTCAGCGGTGTTTTCAGGTCCTCCAAAGTACAGACATCGGAAACTTTGTGCACTCTAATCTGTGGGCCATCGTCTGGTCAGGAGCACCGCACTCACACTTGGTGTCAGAGGGGTCTATAATCTCCCATTTCGCAATTTGTGTTTGCAACGGCCTACTTGGGTGCCCAGTCTATTGATCGCTTTCCATATAAGCCACTGCAGATCGTGTTCGAGTGGTAGATATTCTTAGGGTTGAATGAAGTCGGGTGGTGATGAGTGGTGTTCGTCCCACAAGTTTTACAGTGGATGGTCGGTCCGAACTGAGAGGTACCTACTGTAACTTATGTGATAGAAACTCACCTGAACATCTTTGGTAAAAGGTCCGGGCAAATCTTTCTGATGTTGCAGCAATTCTCTAAGTAGAGTCACCATCACCAAATTCAAGGTTTCCGAGAAAGATTTGTATGGAAACACCTGTAAAGATAATTGTAATGTTATTCAATTTTTAAGGACAACGTGTAAACGTACAGAGATTCGCCACCGGTACATGGTGGACATCTCACCCCTACGCACAAAACGTTTTGAGGACACTTCATTGTGCGTACAGCTAAGGAGTGGGCTCCTATCCTATCGGGGTCTGTTTCCTGATAGCTATAACCTAGGGATCTTTAAGTCAACAGTGAATAGGTTCCTTCTAGGCAAGTATGCTCCATCGTTGATCACATCATTGCTTACTATTGGTGGTAGGTGAGATAGTGTTCAAGTTCAAGCTTATAAATAATATTTAAAAAAAAACCGCTTGAACGAAGAAGCCTAGGTTCAGAGTTAGATTTCCAGGACATGCAGTGCTATTTACCTTTAGATTTTTTTATTTGTGTTTTGCTCTCATTCTAGATTTATGCCAATAAAAAATGGTAATAGGTAAACTTATAAAACTCGCCAAATCTAGGTGAGACTGTGATCATTCAGGTTTGCCAACATGCATGATGTTATATCAAGACTTTTTTTTTTGTTTGCCTCTTCTGTCCCTCCTGTAGCCCGATTCAAGTAATGAAAACCGTAACGATATCGTAGCAATTTAGTCGTTTAGACCATTTCCGTATTCACAATCGAGTTTAAACGACACCGATTTTAAAGTCCTTTGAAATTCGTCGATTTAAAAAAAGCTGTATTACATTATCCTGGTAGAATACTTATTAATCTAACTGGAAATAAGTCGATAGATCGTGAATACCTTCTGGATAGGACTTCGATCGAACGACTATAAAACTTCAACGGTATTTGGCTTGTTTGATTTTACGTGAATCAGGCTACTGGGCAAAAGCCTCCCTCTACTCTTTGCTTCTTTCGCGGGCCCGCGCTTCCTCCTTCCAGTTCTGGCTAAACCTGTCTAGGTCTACAAATGAGATAGCTGTGATTTACGTGGTCTTCAAGACTATTAAAAATATTTTATTGTTAAATTTTGCTTCTCACTATTTATAGCCTTACCTGAATCTGTCCCGACGCGTAAATATCCTCTGCTTCTTCATCCAAAAACGCCAGCAAATCTTTGGTAAGCAGTTTCTTCGCCAACGACAGAATCGACTGCAGATACGTCACGTAAAACTGCACATTGATCCTCTTTTCAGGCGACTCTGAGAACCTCATGTACGGGAACTGGTTAAAACTAGATCCGAACTTGTGGAAAAAGTACGTGGTAGGGTCATAAGGAACTGAGTTATAACTGTGCAGGGATCCCCTTTTGAAAGTCCCTCCAGTACTATCAACAGTATCGTTCCCATGATCTAAATGATTCTCGTTATTCGGGTTCAAATTCCCTGATAATGACCTCGGAATGATCGGTCGGAACTGGTTGAACTTCCTCTTTTTGTCCAAGGTAGAATATTCGAAGTTCGGTTCAGGTTCTTTAGTCTTGACCGGGCTTGGCGGCTGGGGGAATAGTCGACAGAGGAGAGGCGGGTCTACTGTGGCATACCGGCCCATGGAACGAGCTAGACCTATCAAGATAGGGATGGTGCTTTTGCAAAGTTGTAGCTTGGATATCGTACTGGTATAGTCCTTGCTTTCGTGGCAATTCATTATGAGCTTTGTCAGGTTGGACATAAGTTCAATTTGGGCTGTGATGATTTCTTCTCGAAGTGAGGGTTGTTTTGTAGCGATGTCTGAGAGGAGGGTGTTGAGGCAAAAGCTGAACTTCTCCGACATTGGTATACCTGGAACAATGGAATGGTCGATTCATTAATATCGTGTATATGACGCTGTTTATATTGGGTTTCAGAGATTTAACATAACTAGCGATGTGTGTTCAGGCACATAGCATAATCAGCCTTTTAATGTTACCACTGTTGGGACTCAGGCCCCTTCTTGCGGAGAGGGAATGAATTCACCACGCGGACCCAGAGCGGATTGGTGGATGTCACATGTCTTCGAATTGAGAAATCATCAAATACCTTGTCCCGCCGAGCAACAGACTATTTCTGACTAAAACACACCTAAGTTCCTACAGTTGTCCTTTACGTTCTAGGGCCAAAGGTTCTTTCTTTCAAATATTCTAGGACACAGGTGTGGTTTTAGTCAGCAAAAGCACAAAATAGACAGGTACAGAAGTCAATCTACATACAAAGCGCGCTCGAGCAACGCACACATAGACACCGCTCACAGACACGATGTCTCGGTCGCGTCTCGGATCAGTCGTCGAACAGTTCCGGCTCAAACGCTCATTAGTGTGCGTCCACTGAGCGTAGGTATAAAAAGTGAAGTCCATACATGAGATTGTCTTCTGTACCTATCTATTTTGTGGCAAAAGTCTGGCATGCCTTCCCGCTCCACCCTAGAACGGGAGAAGTTATCGAATGATTTTCTACCACAAAAAAAACACGGTTTATAGTATTCTCCAGATCTTGATACAGATTCTCTAGAATGTTTTAATTACTGAGCACTAAAATGGCGCTCGTTTGTTTGACACACCTTGAAAATGTAATTACAGCTTGTCCCTCGTGTAAATGAGTTTTACGTCATTAAAAACGAACAGTCATCGCAATTTAAAAGTAATAATAGAAAAATCTCATTCCCACATAATGAATATGTTTACACTACCTAACAATGTCTTTAATGCGTAGCATGACAACTTGTGATGCACAATAATTATTATCACTTACACTACGAGCATATTAACCAATTAAACAACGATGTGTGAAATTATTTAAAACATTGTTAGGATAGGTTAGAATATTATTTTTTGGCCATAATCTTTATCCCATATCAAATCAAATTAAAATAATTTAGTTCAAATACCTATACCATTTACAGGCACTTTTAATTTGTCAAGAGGTCAGTCAGTCAGAAAAATCGTCGCCTTGGAGGCCAATGGAGCTAAGCCATATGGTAAAAAATTTGGCTTAGCTCCATTGGCCTCCAAGGCGACGAAATGAATGATGCATAATACACATTCCATAGCGTAGATGTCTAAGAAGAAGAACGTTCAAGAAAGTCTATGTACTATTACAAATGTTTCGATTAAATATTTATGTTACTTTTTTATATAAGAAAAAAAAACAATTCAAAAATATAGAAATCAAACTCAACTGTCAGCATTTCTTCACGGCATTTGGGGTCGTATGTTGATACTGCCTGCTAGGTATTGTACAAGCTCACGTCAGTTCTTCAGTCTTACAAACTTAAATTTTTAAACTCATTTTTAGGATTTCATGCCTACGTCGGTAAAAACAGAACTCTCATAGGATCACTTTGTTGTCCGTCTGTCTGCCAAGACCCTTTTTCTCAGGAACGCGTGGAGGTATGAAAAGGAAATTAAATACTTAGATCTGCTATCCCAAGCAGCAGCAGCTTTCTGTAGCATAGACGACATGGGTTACGGAAGCGATTATGGGCCTTGTAACTGTTCAAGTTACAACCATTTATGATTATAGTAAAAATTGGAGCCATGTCGCTTAACACAACATTGTACTCCATGTAAACATAAGCTGGCATATCCATTTTTTTAATAAAACAATTATTTTTCCATCATTATTTCAGAGATAAAAATCACTAACACACTCAGGTGTTATAACGCGATATAAATACAACCGACAACATAGTATTCATTCAGTAACGAAAAGTAAAAGGAACTCAAAATGTTCAAGTATTTGTTCGTACTTTGTCTTGTCGTGATGATGTTTGGGAACGTGAGTACTGTTTTGGTGATTTTGTACTGTGTTAGTGCACAGCGCCATTTTAGTGGCCCACTAACCACTACGCACCATTATCTCACCCAAGAAGATTGTTATAGAAAACATCTATACATATAAATAAAATTGGAGTGTCTGTTTTTAATATTGAAATAACTGCTTTTTACTACATGTATATGAATATATATACGGTACGGTACATACACCAAAATAACATTTTTTTCAATTTTTGTCTGTCTGTTTGTCCGGGCTAATCTCTGAAATGGCTGAACCGATTTTGACGGGACCTTTTTTGGCAGGTAGCTGATGTAATAAGGAGTAACATAGGCTACTTTTATTTTAGAAAAAATAAATTCAAAATCCTGTAGTCCACGCGAACGAAGTCGCAGGCACAGCTAGTAATGTAATAAATCAGAAATCAGAAATTTTATTTCAAATGGACCAATAACAGGCACTTTTGAATTGTCAAAATGTGGGCCAGTCAAAAAAGTTATTAAGCTAAATTGCAATAGGTTTATAATCTATTGTATACTGGATCGAAAGCTCTTAATTGCCTTTATATACGTGGAACCAGGTTTTATGGAAGCTTTGATAGCCCCATATATAAGATACTGAAGATACTGAAGATCCAAGAACGCCTCTGATGCTGCGATTGGCGTAGCCAATTACATTAAATAGCTCGAAAAGATTTTCGTATGCTTATAATTTTAATTTTTCAGAGCATGCAACAAGGCGGTGGAGGCGGCGGTGGAGCTGAAGGTAAGAGCATTTTAAATTACCATTTGATAGTTTAAAGGTAGATAGAACTAGTAGTTGGAAAAGGAGGATCCTCCGATCAGACGGGACTTGTGTCTGGTCCCGACAACTGCGCGATAGTTAATTTCGGGCTGTAGTATATGTTCTACCGCGCGGAGTTTGATACCGAGATGCAGGATTTTAGTGCCTTTGGTTTCTATGTGGCAACATAGGTGTTGCTACAATAGTAGCGTTTTTTGTCAGAAATAAATTAATTGATTGTGTAAGTAATGACATAATAATAATAATATTCCACAACTATCACACAACGCCGTCTAGTCTCAAGCCAAGCAGAGCTTGTGTTATGAGTACTAGACAACTGATAAACATACTTATTCTAAATACATACATATTATAGATAAATTACACCCAGACACAGAACAAATGATCGTGCTCATCACACAAACATTTGTCCTGGGTGAGAATCGAACCCACGACCTCCGGCGTAGCAGTCAGGATCACTAACCACTAGACCAACAGGCCAGTCATAATGTGAATGAAGGACAAGTGAATGTTCTGCGGGATTGTTCGAAAGAGTGATTGCGGTCCTCGAACGCAAAGCGCAGCAGTTGGGTTTTAGTCAGTAAAAGTCTGAGACTCCCTCTCGCTCCACTGAAGGGGGAGAAGTTATTTGATGAATTCCAACCTCAAAAAAAGTAATTAATGTTAGTGATGGTTGAGAGGAAAGTATGCAAAATGAAATCGTGTTTTTTCAAGATCTCAAGTAATGATCAGGTTTATCCTCTGAAAGGATACCCGACATAATATTTCATCTTTTGAATATTGTATAAATATTTTGTGTACTTTTATATTTCCAGGAGGTGCTGGTTTTAGTGTTGGTGGTGGCGCTGGAGCAGGAGGCGGAGGTGGTGGTAATTTTTACTATTAGAATCAAATGAAAAGATATTTGTTGCCAAAATAATCAGTGTAGTGGCTCATTGGCTCCAATTTACGAGTTTTCTATTTACTGTGTATTATCTTGAAAAAAATATAATATATTTCAAAAATTTACTTCAAGATACTCGTATGTGACATCCACTAAAACGCACTGGGTCTCTCTGGAGGCATCAGTTTTGGTTTTTGGTTACATTATCAATATTAATTTTCAATTTTGTCATATCTTGTGAACTGAAAAAGAAACTGTCGCACATCTTTTAAAACAATCATAATCCACAAAAAGCGAGTAAAGATATAAAATGCAGTTTGATTCGGATTTTCATTGACTACCGATCAATAAAAGCCCCATACCTATAGTAGTATGGCGTATTATGAACAATTATCAAATACCTACGCCCATATTATTACCTAAGTTGACAGGACCATAAATTAAATAGATTTTTTTTTTTTTTGAAGACCCCTTTTTTTTTCGTTTTCTTTGTAATATGACAGTTTAAAAATATATGTTGCTAAATTACTTTCAGGCAATGGCGGCGGTGGCGCCGACGGCGGGGCAGGGTTTGGCGCTGATTTTAATGCTGGCGCAGGCGCAGGTGGTAACGGCGGCGGTGGCGGTGGAAAATAGGGTAAGATAACCTCTATAATTAACCAAAATTATGTAACTCAAAATATGATTCAAAAAGTGTACATGGAGTTTCTTGCATGTCCTTCTCCATAGAGATAAGGCTTTGGAACGTGCAATTCAGCTTCACTTTTTTTTTTGACTGACCGACATTTGACTATTCAAAAGTGCTAGTAAATGGTATATTTGAAATGAATGCTTTTGATTTTGATTTTGTTACAGCGTAAATATTTTTTTACGTTTTGTTGGTTGCATATTTTACATACAAAGCCTCACATGTAGTCACCGCCAATTAGCTCAGAATATGACCGACTGAAATATTTGGCACACACATGAATTTAGAATAAACATAAACTAAAGACTAGGGGGGTTGTGAAGTATTCGAACGTAAAAAATAGTAATATGATTTTTTTAAATTTCTATAAAAGAACATAAGGAGTAAAAATTGTAATTTTAGTAACAAACATTATTTCAGCAAGATGTTTTGTTTCAGATGGCGAAATCAACAATTGGCACGAGTAACTAATGAAATAACTTGTATTATTAAATATCCATATCATCATTATAAATAATAAATAACGTAACTAATATCGAAATTGTTTTATTTTTATTGTAGACCAAAACAAGTTATAATACAGTAATAAGAGCCAAACCCAGCCAGGCGCATTGATAAATGATCATTACTTTGTGTAATTTATTTCATCACCACTGTTCTCAAAACGGTGAAGGAAAACACCGTGAGGAAACCGGCATGTCGAAGACGTGTGACATCCACCAACCCGCACTGGGCCCGCGTGATGGATTCCCTCTCCTAGAGAGGAGGCCTGAGTCCCAGCAGTGGGAACATTATAAGGCCGACTATACTATGCATAAGAGCTTATGCACTCATATCATATGTTTGCTGTAAGAAAACCCAGTTGTGGGTTAAGCTAGCCTATGTACATCAAATGTCCTGTTTTTTTGTTTGTAATTTTTTTTTTTTTTTGTGTACATTAAAGAATAAGAATACACGAACTTTGCCTAAGGAAAAGATATAAATAAATATCTAGAGAGAGATACGCCTAGGGCATTAAAGCCGCAGTTTGTAGTTATGTTTTGTTATGATGAAACCTATGAATTAGAACTGAAACTAATAGGTACATAATATGTGTCTAATCAGTGTAATTGGCATTTGTTGTTAACGTTGTTTTTCGTTCTGTTTAAACATATAAATAGGCATCCCTTTTAAAAATGCGATACGGCTTTTATTTATAAATTAAAAGGTTTACAAATAGTACACGAATTGCCTAATTATAGCATGTCCTTGTTTGAAAGGCAAATGTGATAGATAACGTACCTTTGAGTATGTACATTTTTTTCAATAGGCAGGCAGGTTAAAGACTTCTGAAGTTGAAACATTTGGGTACCTACACTACCGTTCATAAGTATTTGGGCACCCTTATATTCTACATGACCAGTTGTTTTTTAGCAATAATATGTGGAATTTTTAATAATATTTTAACCAATAACACCTAAATATTCATTATGAACAAACAAAGTTGATAGATATCTTGGCTCAAGACGTGTCATAACTTGCTCGCCGGAAAACGCAGTTAACTGCAAGTTGACTAGGTGTTACGATTCCTTCAAAAACGTATTAAAAGTTACAGAGCATCTGCATCAGCATCAGTGGCGATTTTGCGATTGCCGATGCCTATTTGGTGCTTTGCTATAATCAGAGTTCGTTTTTCAATAGGAATTTCCCTGATTTTCAGCATTCTTCCAGATCAGTTAGTGAATTTACAAATATTTTAGCCGTTGCACTTGAGGAAACTTTGATCACGAATAAAACAATGAAAACACTGTCAGATTAACGAAGTAATAAATCGGTATGTAAATTTTAATGCGAGAATTTATGAAAAAATATTTAAAAAGGGCTCTGTAACTTTTACTACGTTTTTGAAGAAATCGTAACACCTAGTCAACTTGCAGTTAACTGAGTTTTCCGGCGAGTGCAAGTTATGACACGTCTAGAGCCAAGATATCTATCAACTTTGTTTGTTCAGAATTAATATTTAGGTGTTATTTGTTAAAATACTATTAAAAGTTCCACATATTATTGCTAAAAAATAACTGGTCATGTAGAATATAAGGGTGCCCAAATACTTATGAACGGTAGTGTACATAAATTACCTTAAAAAATATATACAATGATACTACAATAAATTACCATAACAAGTTTTTATAAACGCACATTTTTAACAGGAGTTAATAAAATGTCAAGTGCGAGTCGGTGACTTAGACCTATTTTCATTTGCATTTATTTTTTTAGGAATAAATACTTGAAAAACAGAATGTGACTAAAAGAGGGATATGAACGTCAACGTAAAGATGGTACCCAAAGCAGAGATGGATGAGTTGTGTGAGATATGAAATAAAAAAATAGATTATAATGATGGCATACACTCATAATTTTAACAAGTTTTCAATGAAAATCATTTATAGCAAGCTTATATATAACTAATACTCGTCAAGACGATTTCAAATAGGTCAAACGCGGCCGCGGTAACCGAGTTCCTATGGCCGACTTCCAGTTCCTTCCTCAGACCAGCTCCATGTCATAATAATTTTGCATTGTCATCTGATTTACACATGCATGCAAAATTTCAGCTCAATCAGTAACCGGGAAGTGGATTAAATTTAATTTGCAAGATTTGATTAGACATACAAGCATCGGGACAGGTGTAACTAAATAAAAAGCTTGTAAAATGGAAAAAAGATCCCTTTCTGCAAAAGACGCAAATCTTCGCTGACGATATTTTTCATAAAAAAGTCGATATAACATGACAGTGGGCCAGTCTAGTGCAATCAATCGCGCACGAATCTCAACTCCGGCCTACTATTGCGATTTTAAATTGAAAGCACATGAAATGATTTATTCCGTTTTAATACCACTCAACTAATACCACTGGTATTTGTTTGAGCCCGTATGCATTGTCTATTCCGAATGGACACCATTGCTTCAACTAATGCTAAAAGAAATTTAAGGATCTAAAGTACAGTCAGCCAAAAATATTTTGTATAATCAGATCAGAGGGACAATTCAGTAACTAAAAATTGCCGTAGAAGACGTTAAAAATATATTCAATGAAAAAAAAAAATTTTTTTTGGAAGTTATAATAATAGTGGTTGTGTCAGACTTATACTGACTAAAACCCACTATTTTTCTTTAATACCTTTTGCGTTCCAAAGCCGCGGTAGCTTAGAGCTACTTCTGAGAATAAAATCGCGCTGTAACAGGCTGTCAAAAAAAAAAACACACGCATACCGTTTCAGTAACTCAACTGCGGAACTCTAAAGGCAATAGTTTCGATAAGTTATCTAGAGAAATGTATTTAATTTATTTATTTGCTATATTTAGGGCAGAAGATTAACATAGGTATAGTACTTACAGGAGTATAAATACGCCTAGTATTGCCGTCAAACGGTACAGTATCAACTTGGTAATACTAACTACTACTTCAACTTTCTCAAGTCTTTTTAACAAGATGTTCAAGCAACTGTTTTTAGTTTTCTTGATTGTGGCGATGTTTGGTGGGGTGAGTATTTTTTTCTTTTTTATATTGTTAAAGAAACCTCATTTTTATTTAATTTGTGACCTCCCTTTTAATAGCCTATACTGCTAGGCTGAACAGCGTAAAAATTAAAGTGATGAAGCAGGGAGATAACGACCCTCAGCATTGAGGAATACGACGCAAGGAGGAGGAGGACTGCTAGGCAACGGCCTCCCCACTTCTCCTTCCAAACTTCTTCGTCCTGGGCAATCTCTGGCCAAGTTTGCTCGGCAAACATGATCAGATCGTCACACTACCTTTGTTGAGGTCGTAAAAAAATGACCTAGCCCGAACTTTTCGTGTCAATGCTCTCAAACTATATTTTTCTGACCAATATTTGGCAAGTTGTACAGCTGTATTATTGACCTCGTAGAGATCCTGAAAACTGCAGGTAGTTATGCAGTATGGGTAGCAAGTGACACATGTCCTGTGCAGAGACTCCACACTGGCACTGACTTTTACTGTCTTGTCAGACTTGAGATCATGTCTTTACACAACTAAATATATTGGTAGGCTTTCAATGTAACTGGATACAGCTGAATATCAACCCTGTAATGCTACGTTTACATGTGGGCCCAGCCTCAGCTAATCGCCATTGTGTTAACGGGGTTGCCCCGTTTATACAATGGCTACACAATAGCGATTGACCGAGACTCAGCTCACATGTAAACGTAGCATAATATGGCAACATATCAGCTGTTCCCTACATCTAGAGAACAATGTAGTTATCACACCATGTAGAAGTAGAATATTGGTAAAAATTGCCTTGCGCAAAGGCAGACCTAATAATAATTATCTTACAATTATTATTAGGTCCGCTTTTCCGCAATTTTTCTTAATAGAGCATAAAATATGAATGTAAGGAACTATGATATCTTTATAAATATTTTTTTTTTAATATTTTTTTATATAATTATAATTATTTATATATTAAACATTTCAGAGCACACAACAGAGTATCAGTGGTCACGCTGGTGGAGGCAGCAGTAGTGATGGATCAGGTAAGAAATTCTCAAATATAATATTAATTATTAAACATGCACTCGAAAGACATAACCCTCCTTCGGATAAAAAAAAGTCGAGTGTTAGAACAACCGACCGCAAAAAGTAACTAAAAAGTTTGAAACAAGTAATGTAGTTGGTTTGTAGAGAGCAGTAGTGGTAATGGCCCCGACTTACGAGTTGTAAGGTCGCGGGTTCAAACCGAGCCAGGCGCATTACTTTGTGTAATTTATTTCATCACCACTGCTCTCAAAGCGGTGAAGGAAAACATCGTGAGGAAACCGGCATGCCCTAGAACCAAAAATTTGAAGACATGTGACATCCACCAAACCGCACTGGGCCCGCGTGGTCAAATCAAAATCAAATCAAATCATTTATTTGCAAAATACGGCGGTGGTGGTGGATTATGGCCCATTTCCTCTCCTAGAGAGGAGGCCTGAGTCCCAACAGTGGGAACATTATAAGGCCGACCATGCTATGCTATACTAATGTAGTTGGTGGAATTAATTTCAGTCCATTTATAGGTTTGATTGCAATAAGTGCATCAGACTCCTCAAAGCGACCCATTTGGAACATTTTAGTTGCTTTTTGCTATTGGGTTAGTTTGACACTGTCTTTTTTTTTTCCTATAAGTATATTATTAAGTTTTACTTTCAAAATCGTCTTCTTGAGCCCATTATTTCGATCACCTACATGACTATGTCACGAAAAGCGTGTAACGCCAAAAATCCGTCATATTAATTTTTATAATTTTGCCATGCCCAGGTGTCACTCTCACAACTAAGTCGAATCTAATGACATCTCTCAAGTTAAAATGTAATAAGACATTATCCTTAGATCCTTCTAGGGCGTCAAAGAAATATACATATTAATATATGTACCTACCTCTTTCTGGCACATTCGGGTAAAAAGCAAGTAGGTAGTGGGTTGAAAAAAGGTACTTTATTTTTTAATTTTATATTTACTAATCGATAGTGTTTCATGTACCGGATCGACCCTCCACGGGATTAAAACGATTAAAATTTAAGGGTGTATAATCCGACTTCAAAAAGAAGGAGATTCTGTGTTCGGCAGAATGTATTTTTTCTCTTGTTTTGTTACTCGACTGCGTTATTTATTCATCAGTCATTTTTTTTTTAAATATTTCAATGAAAAATTGTGTCAGTGTTTTATTACAGTTGTTTTTTTAAATACATATATTTCTTGTGTTTCTATTTTCAGGAGAATTTAAGGCTAGTCCCACTGGTATCAGTGGTCAAGCAGAAGGTATGTTATATAATATTATTCATAGAATATACAATTATATGTATAGGTACTTAAAGGCGTATTTAATTTAGCTAGTCGAGTCTTTTTAGGGTTCCGTAGTCAACTAGGAACCCTTATAGTTTCGCCATGTCTGTCTGTCCGTCTTTCTGTCTGTCCTCGCTTAATCTCTGTGACCGTTAGCACTAGAAAGCTGAAATTTGGTACCAATATGTATATCAATCACGCCGACAAAGTGGTAAAATAAAAATTGAAAAAAAAAATGTTTTATTAGGGTAGCCCCCCTATATGTAAGTATTATAGTAAATATATAGTGTTTTTTTTTAATTTCAACCCTAACGTGTGATATATTGTCAGATAGGTATTTAAAAATGAATAGGGGTTTACTAAAATCATTTTTTGATAATGTCAATAATTTCGGAAATAATCGCTCCAAAAGTAAAAAACAATGTGTGTGTCCCCCTTTAACTTTTGAACCATAAGTTTAGAAAATATGAAAAAAATCTGAAAAGTAGAACTTTATAAGGACTTTCTAGGAAAATCATTTTGAACTTGATGGAAAGAACAGTTTTTGTACAAAAAAAGACAAAAAGGTTCTACGAAATAATTTCTGGACTAAGTTTGTAGTATAATCGTATATGCAAGTATTTTTTTAAACTCATAAGTGGGTACACTTATTGTGACGGACGGGAAACTACGGAACCCTACACTGAGCGTGGCCTTACACGCTCTTGGCCGGTTTTTTTAAAGTGTGTACTTCAGCAAATAACGGCTGCGAGTTGTAGGTCGTGAATTCAAACCCAGCCAGGCGCATTAATTTGCGTAATTTATTTCATCACCACTGCTGCCAAGAACTGAAAATTCGAAAATATGTAATATCCACCAATCCGCACAGGGCCCACGTGGTAGATTAGGCTCGTTCTTTCTTCTAGAATGGAGGCCGGACTCCAAGGAGAGAAAGCCACTTTGCATTGTATTATGTGGAGATTTCTTTTGCTGTTAATATAATTGTAAATCGTGAAGTAGTGATCGAAATTCAACGTTTTTTACAGGTGAGGCTGACGGTAACGTCAACGGTGGCGTAAAAGGTTCGCTACCATAAGAACCTAATAAGGTGAGATTACTTTCACTGCCATCGAATATATGTATAATTATGTACTACGCATTACATTAGGCATGCCGAACTCACTTCAGTCGACTCAGGTGTAATGTAGTCTATACACCTTGAACATTACTCTATTATGAACGAAATGCGTAAGTGCCACGAAATTCATGGCGCTTAAGACATTTCGGTCGCGAAAAAAGTATCCTCTAAAAGCTACCTTAGCGCTGTATGTTTTAATAGTTCTGTTATTAGACGACATAATGTCAATGCTACATTGACGACGTTAGACGACATAATGCCAATGTAGCGCTGCAGCGAACATTTGTTTTAACTTTTCAGTATTTTGACAAATATTTTCCGTGAATTTGCTTGTCTATCACTAGAATATAAGTCGATGTTCACTGCCGACAGACTGATTTGCAGAGAGCGTAGAAGTACGAGTACATAGGGGGCGAGTGGCTCATTTAGTCATAGAAAACTAAGTAATACTTTTTATATTTTGTTACAGATGGCGATTTACAAGGACAATGTTTCTTTCTGCATAAATTAAAAGCATTATTACCATTGTATTGAAATGATTATAAAAATTTAAACACTATTAAAACTTTATTGCAAAAATATTTTTTTCTATTATTTTTATCATATAACGTAGGTACCTATGTAACACATCTTTAACGGCGCACCGTGCCTTCCTCTTCAATGCATCTTTAATTGGGGTCAGTGCAGCATGCCTTGCTGTTCTACACATCTTTAATTGGGGTCAGCGCAGCATGCCTTGCTCTTTCTTCTACACATCTTTGATTGGGGTCAACGCAGCATGCCTTGCTCTTCTACACATCTTTAATTTAGATTAGCGCAGCATGCTCTGCTCTTCTACACATCTTTAATCAGGGTTAGCGCAGCATGCCTTTCTTTTCTATACACCAATATTTGGGGTCAGTGCAGTATGCCTTGCTGTTCTACACATCTTTGATTGGGGTCAGTGCAGCATGCCTTGCTGTTCTACACATCTTTAATCAGGGTTAGCGCAGCATGCCTTGTTCTTCTACACTTCTTTAATTTAGATTAGCGCAGCATGCTCTGCTCTTCTACACATCTTTCATCAGGGTTAGCGCAGCATACCTTTCTTTTCTATACACCGTTATTTGGGGTCAGCGCAGTATGCTTTGCTGCTCTACACATTTTTTATTAGGGTCAGAGCAGTATGCTTTGCTCTTCTACACTTCTTTAATTTAGATTAGCGCAGCATGCTCTGCTCTTCTACACATCTTTCATCAGGGTTAGCGCAGCATGCCTTTCTTTTCTATACACCGTTATTTGGGGTCAGCGCAGTATGCTTTGCTGCTCTACACATTTTTTATTAGGGTCAGAGCAGTATGCTTTGCTCTTCTACACTTCTTTAATTTAGATTAGCGCAGCATGCTCTGCTCTTCTACACATCTTTAATCAGGGTTAGCGCAGCATGCCTTTCTTTTCTATACACCTTTATTTGGGGTCAGCGCAGCATGCTCTGCTCTTCTACACATCTTTAATCAGGGTTAGCGCAGCATGCCTTTCTTTTCTATACACCTTTATTTGGGGTCAGCGCAGCATGCTCTGCTCTTCTACACATCTTTAATCAGGGTTAGCGCAGCATGCCTTTCTTTTCTATACACCGTTATTTGGGGTCAGCGCAGCATGCCTTGCTGTTCTACACATCTTTAATTGGGGTCAGTCAGTTCTTTTCTTGCTATATACATAAACGAATTCGAGACCTGAGACTGTTTTCGGCTACACGATTTCAACCGCGGACTGGGGGACAAAGGAAATACAGCGCTATTGATTGGCCGATGCAACAGTATCAAGACAAATGTTCCAAACATGCATAAATCAATTTTACAAATAATATCAATATCGATAAAATCGACGTCTTTTAATTCTGCATCTTTCATTAATTATCTTTATATAATTAAAATACCTCTTATCAAAACTGCAAAAGATGTATAGTCATTGCTTTAAACTGAAAGTGAATAAGATGACGTGTGACCATGTCATCTTCCACACAATCCATTCACAGTTTCTTTGGAGTTTAAATAAAGTTTTTTGTTTAATTGGCATCTTTCAATATTTATCCTTGTCCCTCTTCTTAATCACTTCTTAGTAAGAAAGAAAATATCCAGTCACCTTATTTAAAAACATAGATAGTAGGGTAATATATTTAACACATAATGATCATAACAATGTTCATAGAAGCTCTAACTATTGTTTAAATACTTCGCGTGACAAATTGTGATGACAGCAACTAAACTAAGATTATTAAGAGGTAAAATTGTTTGGAACCTGATGGTTTTGAACCCTTTGGCCTCGATTCTTTTTTTATTATTGATAGGCTTGCACTTGACCACTGTACTATCATAAGCGAGAATGTGGTCGACGATGGAGCACTTTTGCCTAGAAGTAACCTATTCACTCTTGACTTAGAGAAAGACCCCTGGGTTGTAGCTATCAGGAAATACAAACACCGGCAGGGTATTCCACTCCTTAGCTGTACGCACAATGAATGTGTTCCCAAAACGTTTTGTGCGTATGGGTAGGATTGTCGACCATGTACCTACCGGTGGCGCATCACCGTACGTCTAGTAGTTCGATGACAAAACGGCTTGACGGAATTAAGTTATGCAATTCCGACGCACATTCCTAGAAATGCAACCGGTAGAAAACCGACTAGTAATTTGATGTCGGTGCTCAAGACGAAGCTTCGACTCGACGAAGTATATCATTACCAATGTTCCTCTTGGCTCGTTTCTCATTTGACCCAAGCGCATCAAGCTGGTATATGGCAGAACCATTGCAAAAATCAGAGCAGTACTCCATCTTCCTCTCTCCAACTACCTACTATCCGGCATGAGTGAAACGATTAACGTTTCACTCATGCCGGATAGTAGGTAGTTCTCCGGCAGCCGTCAGCGTACGCCGCACGACTTTCTGCCACTTTAGCCTGCTGGCAGTCATCCGGGCGCACTCGTTCAATGGGCACCAACAGCCGTTTTTATTTGGTCAGTTCATCGCATCGGTGATCTGCCACGCGGCCTTGTTCCGCAGTACTCCATGCACGACTTTAAAAGACGAGGGCTAAACCACTGGGCTATCACGTCACAGTGAGTATTAAAGTACGACGTAGGACGTACCTACGACGTGCTATAAAAACCAACTGTTAACACATTTACTCATTCATTAAAAACGACTAACCGGACCAAAAATGTTGAAAAAAATATTCGTATTGTTTCTTATTGTGATAATGTTTGGAAACGTAAGTGATTTTGGAATTAATTCTTAAATCTTAACGGAATTTTAAGTGCCTTTACATGCTATTTCTAAGCTTGTATATTTTTTGGTACATAAATATATTATTTTGCTCCATTCCTCCACAATATGAGTTCAAATGTTTGTGAACACACCATACGGGAGTAATTCCTAGTGTAGGGCAGCGTTTAAAAAATACCTGAAGTTAACTCAAGTGATAATATAATTTGACAATAAAATTTGACTGGCCTGTTGGTCTAGTGGTTAGTGACCCTGACTGCTATGCCGGAGGTCGTGGGTTCGATTCCCACCCAGGACAAATGTTTGTGTGATGAGTATGTATTTAGAAACATATAAGTATGTTTATCAGTTGTCTAGTACCCATAACACAAGCTCTGCTTAGCTTGGGACTAGACGGCGTTGTGTGATAGTTGTGGAGTATTATTATTATAATGAATAATCAATACATTAATTTTGAAAAACTGTCGACATGTACTGGTTCCACCAATTACATTTCTGTTTAATCGTTGCATACAGGAGGGTGTTTTTCCTGAGGCTTTTAAAAAAGCCGTGGTCCATCCAATTCACAAGGGAGGGAGCAGAGACTGTGTGAATAACTACAGACCGATATCAGTCCTACCTGCACTCTCTAAAGTTCTCGAAAAAATTCTCAATAACTCCTTACGAAAATTTCTCGATAAACACCATCTCATTGCTAATAACCAATACGGATTTCGTACAGGTTTATCTACAGAAGATGCAGTTCTAGATTTCACGCAGCAAGTTGCCTTAAATCTAGATAAAAAATCGAAATGCCTGGGGATATTCCTTGACCTTTCGAAGGCGTTCGACACGGTCTCTGTTCCCAAACTCATCAAGAAGTTGGAAAATATTGGTGTGCGTGGAATGCCTCTACGCATCTTTGAGGATTACCTAAAAAATCGTAGGCAGTGTATTAAAATTGATAATTACTCAAGTGATGAGTTTGTCGTGGCATATGGTGTTCCCCAAGGAGGAATCCTTTCCCCGACACTATTTCAGATCTACGTCAATGACCTCTGCAAACTGAATCTTCCAAATGCCAAAATTTATGCTTATGCAGACGACACCGCAATCCTTGTTGATGGAACCACTTGGGACAGTGTAAAAGCAAATGCAGAGATGGCTATGGCTAAAGTTATGCACTGGTTAAACTCGAATCTTCTAACACTGAACCTACATAAAACGACTTATATTCCTTTTGCTCTAAGACGTAACGCTAAACCATCTCCTTCTTTTAGTATAACTGCCCATTCTTGCACAAACCCGCCCACCAACTGCAACTGTCCCCCACTTGCAAGATCCGAAACCGTCAAATACTTGGGAGTACAAATAGACGACGGACTGAGATGGGACCAACAAATTAACGCCATCACCTCCAGAACATTACGTCTAATACATGTATTTAAGTCTCTTAGACAATCCGCAGACCCGAAAACACTTAAGATGGTGTACCATGCTCTATGCCAATCAGTGATTGGTTATTGCATAGTGGCATGGGGCGGTGCTACAAAGACTAGCTTCCTAAGGGTGGAAAGAGCACAGAGAGCTATCCTTAAAGTCATGACAAAAAAACCTCATAGGTTTCCAACGATGGAACTGTACTCTGACTGTAAGGTACTTACGGTTCGTCAGCTTTATGTGCTTAAATCCACCCTTAGAAAGCACGCAGATCTTCCACCTCCGACTCCCAATAAACGCACGTACCTACCGCCAAGTATCCAACACAAGACTTCATTCGCTAAACGTCAATATTATATACTAAGTACGCATATTTATAAAATAATTAACAAACACCTCAATATTATAAATCTTAATTCATACGAACTAAAATCCAAACTAACAGAATGGCTGCTGCTTAAGGACTACTCTTATACGGAGTCTTTACTTACCTATCTGGTGTAATACACCCACACCCACCACACAGACACACACTCATACACACATACACACACTCACACGCACACACCATACTAATCAACACATCAACGCACTAACACACACACAATTTTTTACTCTTTGTGTACCATACAGTAGAATGACACAGTCCACTTGTGATAAGTTTTTTGTCTAATTACTGTAACCTTAGACCGCAAACTACCTCTTAAAATACAGGTATACCCTAGCTTAAGAGGTAGTGTATTACTCTTGTACAGAACTCACAACATTAAATGTATGTACTTATCAAACTGTAAGTCAAACTCTGTATGTTTTTGGGTAAATAAAGATTTATTATTATTATTATTATTATTATTATTATCACTTAAGTCAACTTCAGTTAACTTAAAATTAATTACAACTTAAAATTAAGTACATAAACTTTCTTTCACTTTTGTAATGATTTAGTTCCATATAGCCAAGTCAATTTGTCACAAGTAAATCTGTATTGCCTTTTCTAATTTTAAACATTTCAGAGCATACAACAGGGAGCAGGTGCTGGCGGCGGCGGCTTCGGTGGTGAAGGTAAGAATTTTAATTCTCAAATTGGTTTTGGAATAACAAACTCTAAGTCAAATTAACAAAGTTCAAATTCCACTAAAACGTTTGAAGATTGGCATGGTGGTCGATGGAGACATTCAAAAGCTAATCTCTTAACTCAATTAGCATGGGAACTTTATATTCTGCACAAATTGGACCACAAATTATCAACAATATTTTTTTAAGCCTTTATCTTTGATATCTCATAATACACTGGCTACTGTACTCAACGAGTTGGCCGACGTGAAAGTAACTTTCTTCATACAAGCTTTGGATAACAGTTTTATCCCCAGAGGGGCGAATTTAAAAAAGAGTTTCTTATCCTATACATCATAAAAGGCACTTCTGCGCAAAATAACTGGGCGATAATGAAGTAGTGAGTGAGTCATCGACGCTCTGGCTTAGAAACCTTTAATTAATTAAATCCCAAGCGAACGCTCTCGTCCGCTCTCTCATTGTGTCTCTAATTACGGTATTCGACAAGTAAATACATACAGATTGTTTGAAGAATAAAAAAAACACATCTTCAAAGAGAAGAAAAAATAATGTATTTATTTCCTTTCTTTAGTAGGTTTCGGATTCGGTGCCAACGCTGGAGCTGGAGCTGGAGGTGGTGCTAATGGTGAGATCATAACAAAATTACAATATAAAATCTATTTTCATTATTTAAAATAGCAAAACCAAAGAAACGATGGATGGACTGGGTGAAAAATATAAAAGGCGGTATGTTTAGAGAGGGGGAATAACAAGTATGGAAGAAGACTGTATGTTCTGAAAGAGACCCCAAAAAAATTTGGTTAAGAGTAACATAATGATGACCTCCCAAAAAAAGTAGATCATGACTACTTTTTTTGGAAGGAGGGAAATCATCTAACTAATGATTTCTCCAGCTCAAGAGTAGAAGAAGTGGGCGTGTCAGATTTTTTCTAACTAAAAGCCACCTATATTCCTTCGGTAGCCCTTTGCGTTCTAGGACTACGAGTTCCTTTTTCAGAAATTCCCTATGGCCCTATTGGGCTGCTGTTACGGTTTTGCTGGACGTACATGGAACACCACGCACCTCGGGTCACTTATCTAAGGAGATGGTGAGGCAGACCGAGACATAGGTAACACATCGGATCAATTCATGATGAATGTAATGGCGACAAGTCACTGGAACAACTTGTGAACCACGGATGCCCCTCAAGTTGAAGGGTAAATTCTACAAGTCCGTGATAAGACCTGTCATACTGTATGGATCAGAATGTTGGGCTGTGAAAAAGACGAATGAAAAAAGATTGCATGTAGCGGAGATGAGAATGTTGAGATGGATGTGTGGTGTGACGAGATTGGATAAAGTGAGAAATGAGTATATTAGAGGAAGTTTGAAAGTGGCGCCAGTGACTGACTAGCTGAAGGGGAATCGTTTGTCTTGGTATGGTCATGTAAAGAGGAGGGATGAAATGCATGTTATTAAAAGAGTTATGAGTATACATGTGGATGGGTGGAGAGGGAGAGGAAGGCCAAAGAAAAGATGGATGGATTGCGTGAAGAGCGATATGAAAGAAAAGGAAGTTAGTGATAGCATGACGAGTGACAGGGTAGAATGGGAGAAAAAAACATATTGCGCCGACCCCAAATAAGATGGGACAAGGGCAGGAAGAAGAAGAAGACATGGAACACTACGCGTCTTCGACGACTGGGGCTCAGTGCTCACCAGTCGTCAGCAAGCCCGTGCCTACGGTGGCCGGTAATGATCACTACTACTACGACCATATTTATTGAAACTCATTTATATTGCTTCCAGGTAACGGTGGACGTGGGGCCGAAAACGGTGCTGGGGCAGGATTTGGTTTTCAGATGGGCGCGAATGCAGGGGCCGGCGGAGGCGCGGGCGGCGGCGCTGGCGGCAGTGGCAAATAAACCCTTGTAAATAAATTAAACCGAGTACCTAATTCTGTGTTTTCTTTTCCAACTTATCACAGTAAAATTAACAACAATAAGGACAAGATATACGACAACAATAAGGATAAGACGTTGATTGTCGCGGGCCAATGAATGCAACTTCGGAAAAAAATCTTTGTGGCGATGGGTACTTGGGTAGGTACATCTATCGGCAATCTCAATACAGATGTGTAGATATGTGTTTTTGTATGGATATTACTAGTAAAAATTCATGCCCTACGAAACATGATAATGTTAATACAATAAAAGCTACATTTCCTAAGCAAAATTGAATACTATGACCGTATGCTTGCACGTGTCGATTTTTTTTACAAAACTGTGCACATAAATAATAAAAAATTGAACAAAATCTGACATTTTATAAGTTATCGAACATTTTATAATTTTTCAATTTTAATTTTATCATTTTTTCAATCTGTAAACTGTCTTTTTAATATGGGTTTTTTAACCTGAAATAAATGAATTTATTATTATTATTATTAAATATGAAAACAAATAATCTATATGTCACTGTATATAGGTACTGACCGTTTATAATAAATCACGCAAAATTAAAAACTTTTTATTTTCAATAAGACTCGAATACATTGCAAATAATCAAAGGATCATGGCGAAGTCCCGAACAAAATTTTGTTGGCATATTTTTTAGTGATGAAAAATATACAAAAGTATAGACAAAATTTTCAAACAATTCTTTCTCAGGCATTACTATTAATAAAATCCGTATATATTAAAGATATTCCAGTTTAAAGTTGATAAGATTACGTATATTATGTCAATAATACCTACGTACCGCCTTATGAATTTTAAAAACGCATTTTTGAACGAACGACCAGTTGTCATGTCATAATGTCATGTTTTCTTTTTCCAAAAGTCCTTAGGCTGGATGGCAGTTGAAATGTCTAAAGCCATGCTTTTTTCTGATGATGTTTTTCTCGATAATATATTTATTGTAGCGACAATACCACATTGTCATTTTAGCCACTATATTCAAACTTATAGTGCAAACAGTTATTTTTATTTTTATGTTTTATTATCTAATGCGGAAATGTATTTCCAAAGTATTTATTATCAATACATAATGCAAAGCATATTATGTTACTTGACCAAGATTTATATTAGTGGTAACATTAAGAGTTTAGTTTAACCAAATGGACTCAACGCAGCTAAAAAAAAGCTAGGCCATGATTATTTACTATCGCCAAAAATCTGGTCAATTCATTTTCGAATTATGACGATATTTTTGCACTGCCTAAACTGGCTATTAGCGTGATTTGATAATACTTAGTAAATTATCTCGCGTACATCATGGTGGTGGTATATGGGTTCTTAAAATCAATGATGTAGACACTTAATAATTTCATCAACAATTTTCTTGCCGTTGTTCTTTGAATAAGATTTATCGAAAGTTTACCCTATCGCAAGATATATTACAATCGTATGGTATTGGCAATCCACGTTAAATCGCCATTGTTAACATTAGTTATATTTAGAACTCGAACAATAACGTGTACGCACGTATTGGGTTACGTATTTGGTTTAACATTTGCTCAGTTTTTTTTTAATTGATATAAACTAGTGCTTGACTGCGATCCCATCTGATGGTAAGTAGTGATGCAATCGTTGATGGCGAGGCGCACTAGTTTATTAAGAGCCTATTCACTCTAGACTTGAAGACACCTAAATTATAATCGGCTAGATATGCAAAGAACAGCACTTAGAAAAATTATACTCGTAGTTATAGATAATATACCTGAAAAAAACATAGACAATATTTATATTATAAGGTACTTGAACTGTCTATATACAATATAGTTTGGCCTTGTTTACCAGGCAAATATAATAGTATAGTTACACAATGGTTTTCATGGATTTTTCCAAGCTTAGGGACATTTGGGTAAATAGCTAGCTACTATTCAACAATTCAATACGTGTCGAAGACGTCGATTATTCTACAAAACTCATATTACGCATATTAACCAAAGTGTTTAAAATTAAACCGGAACCGGCCACGAAATTGTTCTCCATTAAAGGTTCCGTAGCCAATAACCAAAAAGGTAACTTTTATTTTGACAGGCTGGGAACTTGGCGTCGATGTTCACAACTTTGAAGCTTCGAGGCGCCTTATATTGTGCATGGAATTTTTTTTTTTTTTTTTTATGGTGGGAAAATCATTAATGACCACCCCCGCTCTTGGCTAGAGCGGAGTGTCAGACTCTTACTGACTAAAAACCCACCCCGTTCCTTCAAGCCTTCATACCGGGGCTCGAGCTGTCTTTCGAAACTAGACCTGGCCCCGGTAGGCTTCGACCCAGCTCAACCCCACCAGTTTCGGTTCGACCACTTGTTTGGCCAAAACTGAACTTTCTCTTCTTCTTCCTGCCCTTATCCCATATTACTTGGGGTCGGCACAACACGTTTTCTTCTTCCATTCTGTCCTGTCACCCGTCAAACTATCACTAACTCCCTTTTCTTTCATATCACTTCTCACACAATCCATCCATCTTTTTTTCGGCCTTCCTCTCCCTCTCCATCCATCTACATGTGTACTCAGAACTCTTTTAGTAATATGCGCTTCATCCCTCCTCTTCACATGACCATACCAAGACAACCAATTACCTTTTAACTTTTCAGTCACTGACGCCACTTTCAAACTTCCTCTAATATACTCATTTCTCACTTTATTCATTCTCGTCACACCACATATCCATCCGCTACATGCAATCTTTTTTCATCCTTCTTTTTCACAGCCCAACATTCTGATGCATACAGTATGACAGGTCTTATGACGGACTTGTAAATTTTACCCTTCAACTTGAGGGGCATGCGTGGGTCACAAGTTGTTCCCGTGGCCTGTCGCGTTCCAATTACAAAAAACTCATCTCTTTTTGGTTTTTGTTTTTTGTTATCCTTAAATTAATTCATTAAACCCCAAGCCAACGCCAGCGTTCGCGCTGTCATTGTCTTTCTATTGTCTTTTATTGACGGTATTCGAAAGGTTGAACGTAATCTTTAATTTAGATTTATGTAACTATTAAGGTAAAGACGGTCTTTATGTTACAACTAAGCCGCGGAACCCTAAAATCAGCAAACAAACCAAAATGTACGCAATGGCCTATAAATACATCTGCTAGTTTTGGTCATGGCTACAGTACTGATTTGACGATTTTACTTCAAACTAAGACAGCTAAGCATTCACTGAAGCAAAATGTTTAGGCAATCAATAGCTCTACTCCTCGTCGTGATGATGTTTGGAAACGTGAGTTTTTTTTTCATAACTTACCTAATTACATTATTCTCTTAATGGTCGATATTAAGTAGATTTTGTAAAGTTACATGGCAAGTCAAGGCAACTTTTCTTTTTTGAGTTCGACATCCTTTAATTCTCCCGCTCTACCACAGAGCGGGAGAAATGTTCTAGGGCGAAGCGGAACTTCAGACTTTTATTCTCCCCTATGTCCCATCTCAGCCCGATTCCCGCTAGGGCCTAGAACGCAAAGAGCAGACCTTTGGGTTCTAGGCCTTAGTGGGAATCGGTCTTGCTTATGAAAAAAATTGTTGAAATATTCGAGTAAATCACGGAATAACCGAATGCCAACAGAGTTTTCAGGCGTTTTCTTTCTTTTTTGCATTGCCTCTTCATCAAACATCGCATTGGATTGCGTTAAATAAAGCAACAAGCTATTAAATCATGTTCAATGTTTTTTTTTTTTATGGCGGGGAAAATCATCCAATGACAACCCCTGCTCTTGGGCGGAGCGGGAGATAGTGTCAGACTCTTACTGACTAAAAAACTCACACCGTTCCTTCAAGCCTTCATACCGGGGCTCGAGTTCCCTTTCGGATAACCCTGGCCCCAGTAGGCTTCGACACGTCTGGGCCCGTCTGCTGTTGCTGACAACTCCTTGAGGCGCGCGGGAACAGTGCGCGCCGTCGACGACTTGGGCTTGGTCCGGACAGTTACCGGACGGTTGGAGAGCGAGCTACCCATTGCTCACTGTCCGCAAGCCCGCGCCTACGGTGGCTGGAAATGCGCGGCGGCGAAAGCGCCGTTACCTGATGCGGTCGGCCTCCTCTTTTGCGAGCATTACTGCTTCGCAGAAGTCGGCGACCGCCTGCCACTCCTCCTCGCTCCGAACCATGGCCTCAACCAAGGCCCGGCGCGAGAGGTCTCCGCCGCCGATCGACCTCACGAGGGCACGGCGATGCTCCGCCCAAGCGTCATCATGTTCGATGTTGAAGATAGGCGAATGGAAAGGACCCTCTTAAATATCTTATTCAAAAATTTCAGAGCATGCAGCAATTAGGCAGCAGCGGACTTGGAGCCAATCCAGGTAAACCATTTTTTATTATTACAAGCTTTTATTTAGTTTCACCTGCCCCGATGTTTGTCTGTCATCAAATCTTGCAAATTAAATTTGACCCACTTCCCAGTTACTAATTGAGCTGAAATTTTGCATGCATATGTAAATCAGATGACAATGCAAAATTATTATGACATAAAGCTAATCTGATGATGGAACCGGAAGGTGGCCATAGGAACTTGGTAGTTAAACGACACAACCCCATCGAATTTGGGCTCGTATGATTCGTCTTGACGAGTATTAATTATACAGGTATACTGCGGTTTAAAAGCTTGCTGAAAAAATTATTTTCATTAAAAACTTGTTATATATTGTTACGCCATTAAACGTGAACACGCCATATCTCCGAGGAATTAATGAGTAGCATCCAATGATTAAAACGCATTGCTGTTCGAAAGATCTAGAATAGTAGTACGTAAGAAAAATCTCGAAACATCTACATAAGTAGGTACCACTATTATTTATAAACTAGGCTTTTTTTTAGGTCGGAAATCAGCCAATGACTTCTCTCGCTCTAAGCTGGAGTAGGAGGCGTGTAATCTGTAAAACCTCGTTTGGCCTACTTTCTTCAGAACTTCTAAACGCGCATTAAGCAACTAATAGACCACGCACACTTAGATCGCAAGTTTGCTATTGGTAGGTGAACTATGAGCATTGGCCTACTTTGTGGCACCCCTGTTCCACCCACAAGGCCATTCTAACTTCTTTCATCTGCTCTGTGGTCCCTAGCAAGGTTGCAATTTCAATATCGCATTAGCGATTTTGTTTTACTTTGTTCTATTATTATGTATTTACTAGCTGTGCCCGCGACTTCGTTCGCGTGGACTACAGGATTTTGAATTTATTTTTTCTAAAATAAAACTAGCCTATGTTACTCCTTGTTATATCAGCTACCTGCTAAAAAAAGTTCCGTCAAAATCGGTCCAGCCATTTCAGAGATTAGCCCGGACAAACAGACAGACAAAAATTGTAAAAAAAAAATATTTTGGTGTATGTACCGTATACTCGTATATATTCATATGCATGTAGTAAAAAGCAGTTATTTCAATTTTACAAACAGACACTCCAATTTTATTTATACAGTGTAGATGTATAGAAGATGTACAAGTATATAATCAAAGATGTATAGATTACAGAAGATTTTACTTATATGCAAAAGTTGTTGCTGATATTGATATTTGTTTTTTTCCAGGTTTAAACGGTGGTAACGCTGCTGGTTTAGGTATGGCTATGATATTAAAATTACCATTAAATATTAGTTTATTTATTAATAGATCACTTGGCGAGCTTCGTACCGCCTAACAGTTAATGAATGTAGTATATCTATCGATATAGTACACCGATTGCTTTGAAACAAAAACTAAATAATATATCAAGTTACACACAATTTTAATTCAGATTCAGATTTATTTATTTGCATAAACATGTGTAGATAATATACATGGTAAGATGCTTATTATAGGTGTTACATAATATTTTTTGGCTCAACATGTTTGACTATGGCTGGAAGACAATAAGATTTTAAACATACAAAAACCAATAGTAACAATGTAAATAACAACAATTATCATTAATATTAAATTAAAAATTTAGGTCAATAGTTGTGCGGTACAAATTAAATAGAATATTATTCAGTCAGTAAGTTTAGAGCGATTTATCATTTAAAAATTCATAAATATTATAATAGGCTTTTTCTGACAGTATTTTTTTAAATGTTTTCTTAAATTGGTCAGTATTTAATATTTTAACATAGTTAGGAATATGATTATAAATTATTGGCGTTCTGCATACAACGCTCATAAAGAGTAGCGCAGTTTTAGCTGGCTAAACACGAATTTTGCTATTATCTCGGCGATTCCGTATTATAATATCTGATATTCAAGGAAACAGATAGGGGTTATTTCTAACAAATAGGGCTATTTCCAAGATATAAAGTGACATTAATGTTTAAAAGTTACGTACTAAAATTTAACTCGATACTTCCACGCATTCCCGAGATAAAGGGTCTTGTCAGACAGACAGACGGACAACAATGTAATACTATAAGGGTTTCGTTTTTTCCTTTGAACCCTAAAAAGAAAGCGAGAATTGAGAGCAGACTACTCCGTAAAAGAAAATGTCTAATTGATTGTTAAAATTTCTTTAGGATCAATGTATAGCGCTGGACAACAAGGTATTCCTGGATTAAACGCAGGTCAAGGCGGACAACAAGGTATTCCTGGCTTAAACGGATTAGGCGCAGGTCAAGGCGGACAACAAGGTATTCCTGGCTTAAACGGATTAAGCGCAGGTCAAGGCGGACAACAAAGTGGCTCTAACGGAGTACCTGCAGGTCAAGCCGGACAAGGTGGACGAGGTGGACCACAAGGTGGACGAGGTGGACCACAAGGTGGACAAAGTGGACCACAAGTCGGCTTAAATGGAGCACCCGCAGGTCAAGGTGGACTACAAACTGGCTTAAACGGAGCACCTGCTGGTCAAGGTGGGCAACAAAGCGGCGGCGCAACCGGAGGAGCTAACGGACAAACCGGTGGCATAAACTTTGGCAAATAAGGTGGGATTACTTTCCGTTAAACATTTAAAAGCTCTCGACCAAGAAACAAATCGACTAGACTGTGCGTTCTGTTGAAGAATCAAATTCTCCACCCAAATCCGTGTTCCCTGATGACGATAACTAACAAGAACTATATAAAATTTTGACAATCAGACTTTAGTTTTTACCTCATAGAATGAAATAGGGGCCAAGGTATATATTTTTTGCCATTTTTACTTTTTTTGTAGTCGACTTCAAAATTAATACATAGGTAGGTACTAGCTTCCTGTGAATATATAGGTTTCTCCACACCCCCATTGTAGGACACACACATTGTAGGGGGTGAATTTTGAAAAATCCTCTTAGTGCTTGCCTACGTCATACAAGGAAACCTTGTGCCAAATTTCACACTCCTTGTCCCAGTAGATTTGGTTCTGACTTGCTGTGTCAGTCAGTCAGTTTCTCCTTTTATATATTTTTAAGCTATTGCATAGCTTCTATCGCGGGCCTGGAGCGTGGAGACCGAATCCAGAAATTCCGTAACGAAAATAACCTAACACCCCCCACTCATTTGTTTTTTGAGAGTGGTGACCGATAAGAAAACAAATGAGTGAACAATCAATCAAAATTCAATTCAATGTGTGAAAGTGTAACTTTAATTAATATCAAAGAAAAAAAAACAAAGGAAAAAAAATACTGCATAAATAAAATAAATAAATAATTATAATTGCATAAGTTGATAAAAATGCTATGCAATAGCTTTACCGCGGCAGTCCCCGAGTGCCACACGTCTTTTTTTACATGTAGACATTGATGTCCATGTACACTACGCACGCACTAGATTAGGCGTTCCGAACATTCACTTCAGTCGACTCAGGTGTAATGTCGACTGTACATCTTGAACATTACACTATGTTGAACGAAACGCGTAAGTGCCACGAAATTCATGGCACTTAAGACATTTTGGTCGCGAAAAAAGTATCCCCTAGAAGCAATGCATGTTTCAATAGTTCTGTTAGACGACATAATGCCAATTTAGCGCTGCAGCGAACTTTTGTTTTATCTTTTCAGTATTTTGACAAAGTTTCCATGAAAAGGCTTGTCTATCACCCGAATATAAGTCGATGCATATAGATTTAAAAACCTCTATTTTTAATACCTAAACTTTGGATAGTTTCCGAGTATTTCTTATAGAATTGAATTTCCAGATACTATCTCGGTAAAAACCACGCTATAATAAGTACTTTATTTATTAGATTATTGTATGACATTGACACAAAATAATCGGTGCCTAAGACTACATGCTTATAAGTAATTTTAATACATTATTAATATTTGTTTCAGAACGCAGAATGGCAAAGAATATCATAGGAATTCTTCCACGGGAGAAACAAAAATTATATTTTATATATATTAAGTAAATGATTTATTTATAACTAAAATTGTTTTATTTATTTATTTATACTTCATGCACATAAAAGTACAGAGGCAGACTTAATTCTTCCAGTCCACCTTTGGGTGGTACAGAGAAAAACAGTGGTAGGTGCAATAAAAGAAAGAGATAAGGTGATTCCAAGAATGGATATACTAATAAACCATAAATATTACAATACACTTACAATTATATAATATTTACATACTCAAATTAATAAACTATATACATATATACCCTAATATAGTCAAACAATTGGTTCAAATCGACAATTGGAAAACTTTAACGCTGTGATGATACTACTGCCAACCTCTTGCGAATTATCTCGCGAACTTTAGTTTTGAATGCTAATCGGTTTGTTGCCAATTTGCCATCCTGATCTCCTGGGGGAGCGCATTCCACAAATAAATCGCTTGAACAAAGAAAGAATGGTGAAGAAAGTCAGTATGGTGAATGGGACATTGAAGTAGGCGGTTATGAGATGAGCGCAGATTTATATTGTGGTTGGCGCAAATATGTTGAAAGTGAGGGGCTAAATAGCTAGGGGAATTAGGAGAGTCAAGAAATGAAAACAAGGTTGTGAGCGCCCGTTGCTCTCTGCGCTGACGTATGGGCAACCACTTTAGAAGCGATCGATGTGCTGAAACATGATCATATTTACGTAGATTGAAAACGAATCGAATGCAGTAATTTAGAAGACGATCAAGTTTATTGAGGAGATCTGCATTCAGGTCGTAGTAGCACACGTCGCCGTAATCGATCGATTTGTTTTATTTCCTATTCAAGATGATCGAAGTTGAATCTTTTAGAAGTAGCCTAAAGTTCAAAGGGATTATGGGTCTTTAAAAACATAGTATTTCTTATCAAGTTATCAACAATATTAAATTGTTTTTCCATTCTCATAGATGGCCCTATGAGAATGGAAAAACAATGAAAACGAGTTAAATGTCAAGCGTGTGGGAAAGAGGGATCATCCTATATAACTATAACATTACTTTTAGTGTAGGTATGCGTAGGCCTCCTACAAGGTGGACCGATGACCTGGTGAAGACGGCGGGACGCACAGGAACGTTCGATGTGGCGACGCTTGGGGGAGGCCTATGTCCAACAGTGGACGTGTATCGGCTGAAATGATGATGATGATGATGCGTAAGCTGAATATGGTTCGTTCAGAATCAGTAACCGAATCGATTCCAATAATTTTTACACCATGTTATATTTTTTAACCGATTTCGAAAAGGAGGAGGTTCTTTGTTCGGTTGAATGTATGTATTTTTTTTTTGGTCAATTGTGGACCGATTTTTTAATTTATTTTTTTAATTGATAGGTTTTGCTTCCAAGTCGGTCTCATAGAAATATTGTTACGATCTGATCATGAACTTCGAAGATATGGAACAGAACTCCTCACAGGATTACAGCAGAACGGTCGTAACAAGTAAAATTGTTTTGTTTATACGTGCAGTCGATGACTGACTGAAAAAAGGGGGGGGCGGGGGATGTATCGAACAGATCTGGTAATGAAGCCGGAAGGTAAATTAATGTAATCTAACCGTGTTAGGGATTATTATAATCGTTATGAGATGCACTCTAGCTTTAAGGTATTTAGTTTGGCTGAGGGGTACTTTTTAGTGGTGGGACCATATCTAAAAAGTGAAATAAAAAACTTTTTAGAAAAAAAATAAATAAACCGACTTCAATGTTAAAAAACACTGAAAAGTATAAAATAACTTTAATTTCGGAAGTCGGTGTTAAATAACGAAGAGACAAAACTATCTATTATAGAAACACCGACTTCCGAAATTAAAGTTATTTTATACTTTTCAGTGTTTTTTAACATTGAAGTTGGTTTAATTTTTTTTTTTTTTTGTAAAGTGTGTTTTCCTAAATAGGTACTTATATTAAAAAAAAATCACAAGTTGGACACCACCGCAACTAAGTACAAAACAGGTCACGGCAAGTCAGAGCGTAAATGTGTAATTTGATCCACCTCAGCTCCTAAAGGAAGGCTAGCAGTACCTTGAAAGATGCTGGAAATGATGCCATTTTGAAAGATGCTGTGAATTATGAAACTGTATAGTTCGGCCGTAGGAAAGAAAGACAGAAGAAGAAAGAAAATGAATTTATTATGACACAACGCAAGGCACACAAACAATTCCATTAATTTTTTTTCAATTCATTAATTTCAGGCATATAGGTCCATAAAAATTTTACACATTTTAACATAATATAAGACCCAATAATACAATAAGAATCTACAGCTACTTAATAATATTCTGTAGCACATTTCAAATAACATTTTTTGTTTGTTTGTATTTCCAGTGTAGGTACGCCGCAACTTTGAAAAAATATCATAGTGGCGATGGGCAACTCTATTGACTCAAAGCAGACGAGAAGTTAAGTGTATGGATACCTACCACTAGTAAAAACGCATGACTTACGAAATATAATAATGTTAATACAATAAAAGTTACATTTCCTAAATAAAATTGAATAGATACTTTTTATGTATGTGCCTATGCTTGCACGTGTCGATTTATTGTAGTTGTAATGATCTATTTAAAATTCATCGAAAGTTTACACTATCTCAAGATACAGTAGGTGGCCATATTATTAGGGACAGCACCAAAATTTTTATATGATCAACTTTAACTCAATATTGTAGGTAAATTGGGTTGGTTGCAGGTCCGGCTGGTATTTTTTATTTATAGACTATTGATTGAGATAATAAAAACAATAAAATTAAAAGCAATTTCATTAATATATTTAAAAAAAAAAAAAAGATACGTAGTAAGTTGGACGAATATTATCAGAATTTTGTGACATTTTCCAGTCATCGTGATATGCTCTCTATGCAAATTCTGGCTTTCTGTTGCAGGTTTGTGTTATTATACCACTTTTTAATGAGAGCTGCAATCAGCTAGTGCTTATATAAGAATAATAATAAATCATTTATTTGTTTGGTGGTGATCACTTGCTAAGCGATCTACTGCTTAGTGAGCTCCCACATGTTTTCAATAGTTTACACGTCTGGTGAATTACTTGGCCCTAGCCACTAAAACATTAATGTTTTTTAGCCTGGTATGCAGCAACACCCCTGGTTTTGTACCACAATGCAGATTCGTGCATAAAAATGGACTCTTCGTCAATGGGGAACCATTCTTCGAGCTGCGGCAGCAGTTCAGTTTTTAGTACTCACTTGTACTGGTCTTGCCTCACGGTCCCTTTCACGATATCTAGACGTTCTCATACCCTTGGCTGAGATTAGGACCACACCATAATACTAACTGGGTGGGTGTTTAGCTCTTTCTAAACGGCAGATTTCATGCTGGCTGGAATCATGGAGGCTGGAAGAATTTCTACCTTTGGAGGACAACACTTTAAAAAATGTGATTGTTAAAAATCAAAGGTCCAAAACCAAAATATGTATTTGTAAGAAGCTAAATGTTTTGTGTAATTCAAGGTGCCACAAATCACTGCCTTGGTTAAATAAATAACAATATTTTCCATCAGGAGTTAGTCGTCGTCTTAATTGTCGAGCCTCTCATACTTTTAGAAGTCTATTTTTTTTATTAATACTTAATTTTTTTTTTGGACCTAATGAACAAATCCACATAAAAGAAAATACCTGATATCATTGTCAGATTATTATGATTAATTGTTTAATAAAAATGCACCTGTTAATTTGCAATTTTGTTTTTAATAAAACAAAATTACAAATTAACGAATTATTATTAAGTGAAATAAAGAATACTGTTGATGTATAAAGTAATCTTTATTCATCAACAGTATATATTCTTTATTTCACTACTTTTAATTTAGTGAAATGACATATCTCTGACTTTATATTAGTATTTCGTCATATCACTAGATACTTTCCTGGGGCCATGACGATTTTGGTAAATGATAAAATTCATTTAACAAACCTTCAAGATTTCGTTGTTCTATCTGACACATTTTAACTCTGTATTCTGCTATACCGACCTACGTCTGTATGACGCGACGCAAGCGCATCAAGCACGCCCGCCGCCTGATCATCGCACCCCTCCGCTATCGTACTATCGCTTGCTTCGCATAGACTTCGTAATATTTAGAACATTCAATTTAAATATTTTCATTTTTGTATGACAATCTGACGAACTAAAATATGATAAATTTTTAAAAGCCATAGAACAAAAGTTGTCGTTAATGATGTTAGTAACATAGTCCTGAGAAGTTGCCAGTGTTCTACAAATAACCCTGTATAGCTCTGTCCCTTAAACAGTTCAGGGGCCGTATTATGACCTCTTAAAACCATCATGTTTTCGGTGTGAAAAAGAGACGGAGCTATACAGGACGAATAGCACTATCCTTTTCTCACACAGAAAACATGATGGTTTTAAGATGTCATAATACGGCCGCAGTTTAGATTGTCAAATGGATCGTGGTAGGGCCTCTGATTGCCAAAACCTGTAGATAATATACTGTGACAATGAATGCCAAATAGTTTTTTTTTTTTTTGTGTATGAAATCCTCAAAAAAAAAAAGGATGGAAATTTTCATAAACGCCACGCGAAGAAAGTCGCGGATGACAGCTACAAACAACAGCTAGTATTCAATGTTATTCAGAATCAGTGTATTTCAGGCTGGTGTCCGCAAGTCCACGACTAAAGGTAAAACTACACTGTTTAGACGTGTGCCACACACGTCGATCTGGGCGCGTCGGTCTCCATACCTTTTATATGGAAATTAGACTTGTAAAGCTACGTTTGATACACGCCACGCAACGTCGTTCTACATACAAATCAGATGTGTTATGCCAGCCATACACGGTCAAACCTGTATACCATACCGATTGGACGACAGGTTTGACCGTGTATGGCTGGCATTACACATGTGAGTCGGTCTAATGTAGTTCTAGTTTTAAGCGCGTATTCTGAGTACGAGTGGGATAACTGTGTCATTCGATCTATCCCAGCTCCTAAAGAAAGGCCAGAGGCGCCTTGGTTTTACTGACCATTTCACGGAACTCCAGGTACCCGGTTTCCGAAGTACTTTGCCCTGTATCCAGCGACCACTATGCAGGTTAGAAGCAGGTGGGCTGCTGTATCAAAAACTATAGAAATAAAGCTACTTACGATCTCCATTTTTGACTCGACACAGCGGCTCCTCAAATTGTACAGTCGTCAGGCATTTGAGGACCTTCAGGAAGTATGGCAAGAGCTTGTCTTGGTGTTGCAAGTTGCTTTGGAGGAAGTACAGCCCGAGGGCTATCGACGCTTCCTGGCTCCGAGGAGTGACAATCAATGTGGAGCTGGCTTGCGGGCACAGCATGAATAAGGTGTTCACCTGGAATTTAAATGTTGAATATGTCAGCACATCTATTACTCTTGATAGCATTAGCGTAATTAGGTACCTAGAATATTAACGGTGTGTGTTGACTGGTAGCGAATGCCTTATTGCATTAAATCTGCCTATGTACCACTATAGTATAAGAAGTTTAAACAAATATTATGTGCCTTTACTTTGAGGACCTCACAACCCAGCAGGCCTGGCATATGGAGCGCAGGCCGTTACTCGATAGGTAATGTAGTTTATTGAGCACCTTAGTAATTCCAAGTAGTTGTTTTTTTCGTTGGAAAATCATCTAATGACATTTACAGAGGGAGATAGTGTAACAGCTACATGAATACTGACTAACACTTGAACTGACCGGGAGATCCACTTAAATCTATGTGGTTCTTTCTTCACAAGACCATGTTCATAGTACGTATAATCCTCTAGCATAACAGTTTTTGTTATGAAAGCTACAATAATTTTATCTCATTTGGTCTAACATTTCTTCACCATAATGAACTGTAAAATACTTATAAGCAATGTAATTCTACTTCTAACTAACAGAAAGGTTCTCAAATCGGAACTACTTAAAAATTAAGAACAGCATTATTTTAAACTTTTACACAATTCACTTTCTTAGAGTCTGATATTGATGAAACCACTTTGTCTAGTACAACTGATTGCAAGAATTATGAACACAGAAAAAAGATTTAAAAAAAAAACCGGCCAAGTGCGAGTCGGACTCGCCCATGAAGGGTTCCGTAGCAGCAAGTAACATAATATAAAAGTTCTTGTAATGTGTTGCAACTTTGATCGATGTTTTAATAATAGTGTATTTTTTTCGATTTATGTCGCATTAAAAAAAACTACTTACTAGATTTCGTTCAAACCAATTTTCGTTGGCAGTTTTTATAGTAATGTACATCATATATTTTTTTTAGTTTTATCATTCTCTTATTTTAGAAGTTACAGGGGGGGGGGGACACATTTTACCACTTTGGAAGTGTCTCTCGCGCAAACTATTCAGTTTAGAAAAAAACGATTTTAGAAACATGAAAACAAAATTTTTGAGTTTCAGTTCTAAGTATGGGGACCCCCAAAATTTATTGCTTTTTTTCTAATTTTGTGTGAAAATCTTAATGCGGTTCACAGAATACATCTACTTACAAAGTTTCAACAATATAGCTCTTATAGTTTCGGAAAAAAGTGGCTGTGACTTACGGACGGACGGACGGACAGACAGACAGACAGACAGACATGACGAATCTATAAGGGTTCCGTTTTTTGCCATTTGGCTACGGAACCCTAAAAATACCATTCAAATGGGTTAAATATTCTTATTAGATACCTATCTCACATGACAAAATTGCTTTGTCATTAATGATTAATTTATGTCATCAGTAACAAAATCATATTCCCTTGTGAAGTATGAGAACGTAATAAAATTAAATGCTGAGTTATCTGAACGAATACAGTTGACTAGCAGTAATCCAGCCTAACTCTATAATCCAATATGCTTAAAACTGTATGAACACACGTGTTGTATGTTGTGGACATTGATATGGAATTGAATAGCATAACTTTTATTTGGGACAGACACAGCATAACAGTTACATACAGCCGGGTCGAAGCCTACTGGGGCCAGGCTTATCCGAAAGGGCGCTCGAGCCCCCGTATGAAAGCTTGAAGGATGGGATGGGTTTTTTAGTCAGTAAGAGTCTGACACTATCTCCCGCTCCGCTCAAGAGCGGGGGTTGTCATTGGATGATATTTCCATTCAAAAAAAAAACATACAAAAAATAAAAGAAAACAAAAGTGTGACAAGTGCGTCTCTATCGAAAGGGTGACTACCTCAGTATGTATGCATATGTTTACACACTATTATTTTTCAGTGATATAGCGTCAATGACGTTAATTTTATAATAAACTATATTACATTCTTAAATACACCATTCTAATACCGTAATTAGAAACATAATAGAAAGACAATGAGAAAGTGAATGCCGGTATTAGCTTGGGGTTTAATGAATTAATGCATATTACGTAGTACAATGTAGGAAAAAACTTGTGGTGCCGACCCCAAATAATATGGGATAAGGGCAGGAAGAAGAAGACGTAGTACATATAGGTTTGATGGAACTACTGTTATAAGTATGTATACTGTGTGCATCAGTGGATTGCATTGTCTTTTTCAAAAAAATTCTGGACTATAAAGAGTCAGTGGCAATAAGTACTATGTAGTCTGACAACTAGGAAAACATTTGTTGGATCATTGCAGGACTGTACTACATTGTACTGTATCAGACTGGTGTCCAGTAGCCTGATTCACGTAAAATCAAACAAGCCAAATATCGTTGAAGTTTTATAGTCGTTCGACCGAAATCCTATCCAAAAGCGGTTTTCACGATCTGTCGACTTATTTCCAGTTACATTAACAAGTACTCTACCAGGATAATGTAATACAGATTTTTTTTTAAATCGATTAATTTCAAACGACTCTAAAATCGGTGTCGTTCAAACTCGATTGATGGATGTGAATACGGAAATAGTCTAAACAACTAAATCGCTACGATATCGTTACGGTTTTCATTACGTGAATCGGGCTACTGAGCTCTATGTCTAAGGCGCATATTTTGCATACGGGTTGCATGTGGCATTCAATCCGTCACTGGGACAACTGTATTATAAAGGTTTAATTGCTTGTAAGAAATCTGGTCTGTTATACATGCTCAAGAATACAAAAAGACATTTATCCCAATTACAAGTTATTTGCATTTAATTTTTCATCATCCAATCATTTCAAATCTGATGGAATGATTTAATTATTTATTAAGATAATTACTGCATAAAACTATCCTAATTCCTAATCTGTGAATGACAAATCTGACTCTAAAATACAATGTCATTGCCAACCACAAAAGATTTAAAGTAATAGAATAGGAGATAACTGTCAAGGTAAACTCTGTGTGAACACTGTGAACTGTGCCTATGTCATTATTGTTTAACATCATTACATTACGGATTATTAGGCATCGATATATCTACAAAACATCGATGATTCACAATGCTTTTCCACTTTGCACCTATGATAACGAACAGGGTGTTTGGGTGAGGTCATGCATTTATTTTCGATTAAAAACAATAACAAAGAATGCAGAAAAGTGAAGAAAAAAGTTCTAGTGCACTGATATAACAAGGATATTATTGTATATTTTGCCTATAAGGGATTATTCAGGAAAACAACACCATTACAGAATTTTCAGGATTGCAAAATACGTGTCGTAATTTTACCTTCTCCCATGGTGTCGGGTTTATACTCGACAAACATCGAGCCAAATGTTGCACGGTCTGTCTGAAGAATTCGTTTTCATCCATGGCTTTGTTTATATTATTCCACTAAATACATTTTAAATAATATTACACGATTACGTTTACGACCGACGAAATCAGCCGATCGTAATTTGACAGTTTGTCAATATGTCAAGATTACGTTCAGTTTCACAGACCACATGAATTTTAGGAGTTAATTAGTTTATAAGTTATTGCTATAGGCACACTGTATAGGCATTAGGAAACCTCTTTGTAAATTAATATACAACCTCTGACTCTGTTCAAAATAATTATTTCTCAAAAATAAAGATTATTATTCATTGTCATAATCCCGTTACGATTTTGTAGCTTGTAAAGTGTAAAACGGAACGGTTGAGAGAACGTTCTAATATTGCATAATTTTTATTAAATTTCTTGTTGCATTCGCTGCGTTTTTAGGGTTCCGTAGTCAACTAGGAACCCTTATAGTTTCGCCATGTCTGTCTGTCCGTCTGTCTGTCTGTCCTCGCTTAATCTCAGTGACCGTTAGCACTAGAAAGCTGAAATTTGGTAGGTACTACCAATGTGTATATCAATCACGCCGACAAAGTGGTAAAATAAAAATTGGAAAAAAATGTTTTATTAGGGTAGCCCCCATAAGGACCTATGTAAAGTGGGAAGTGATTTTTTTTTTAATTTCAACCCTAACGTGTGATATATTGTTGGATAGGTATTTAAAAATGAATAGGGGTTTACTAAAATCATTTTTTGATAATGTCAATAATTTCGGAAATAATCGCTCCAAAAGTAAAAAACAATGTGTCCCCCCCCTAACTTTTGAACCATAAGTTTAGAAAATATGAAAAAAATCTGAAAAGTAGAACTTTAGAACTTTCTAGGAAAATCATTTTGAACTTGATGGAAAGAACAGTTTTTGTACAAAAAAGACAAAAAGGTTCTACAAAATAATTTCTGGACTAAGTTTGTAGTATAATCGTATATGCAAGCATTTTTTTTAACTTTGTTTACATAGGTATTTTATTATCCTGAACGTATCTTCTTTCAAACAAAAAAAGAATTATTAAAATCGGTTCTCGCAATCCAAAATTACCACCGAAAACTTCTTCTGGTACATATGTATTAATTAGTAACCCAATTCCCCGAGAGATGGCGCTGGGCTGATTTTTCCTGAGTTGATGGGGTCGGGTATTATCGAATTGTTCGGTTGGTCTCTCCTTGGCATTGGCGGTATTATCTTATAACTACATAAAACTTCTATCAGGAACATGCTAAGGCAATTTAGAACCAAATTAAAATTCATTTTTTAACGCCATCTATCAAAATGTTAAGGTGAAAACCAGTTCATAAATGGTTTGATAGATGGCGGTGCGTAATGAAGTCATCTTTTCGATGTTACCTAAGATTTTCCGTGCTTTCATGATCATGACCTACCTTGGTAAAAAATCGTTACTTCTTAAACATATTCGTAATTTTACGAGTGCGCAATCGCTGAAATTTCTACTACTTGCATACTGTTATAGTTATCACCGTCCTTTGTAGGCCCGTTTTTAGGGTTCCGTATTTATTAGAGTTCCGTACTTAGTATGTTAATGTAACAAATAGCCTTTTCATTACTCATACTCTGAAAGTAGGTCTGAAGTTGCCTGAAGAGCGGGCTGAAAGTGATACTTTTCATCCCTAGGGAGTTTTACTTTACAACTGACAGCTGTCAAATTATTAAAAAAAAAACTAGTTCAATCTTCACATTTCTATTGAACCATGTTCCAATTTTCCATACAGCCAGTCAATCACAGCGCGATATAAAATTGAAATAACTTAAAGACAAGTATTAATTAAATAATGTTATATTTTAAGTGATTTATTTGTTCAACTATTTCTTTATAATACTTTATTTTTAAAAGATTACAATTAATTTCTAATTTTTCATTAATGAGGCTGAATAGCTGGCCGGCCGCAGAAAAAAAAAACAAAATGGCGGGAAAGTGGCAATCAGTCGTTGGTTTTTTCGAGTTTTGTTTACATTTCCGTACCACGAGATTTGTATTAACACGTTATGTTTATCAGATTAAAATAGTGATTTAATGCCTAATTTCATAAGAGAAGAGGCTAAAGCAGTCGTGGAATACCTTTTACCGCCTAAATCAGAAGAAAGATACCTACTTAAAATCATAGGTACGACGACTAAGGTTTTACAAACTTTTTTTTATTATTTTTAGTTTCCTCGTATTCGTAATGAAAAGCACAGTGTTTACCTCGGGGTGAAAGTAACCCATTTAACCCCTCGAATTAGCGACCTCGCTTCGCTCGCCCGCCAACTCCTTCTCGGGACGAAATGAGTTACTTTCACCCCTAGTGTAACAATGTACTATTTTTGAACTCTTAAGTGGGAACACTTATTGTGACGGACGGGAAACTACGGAACCCTACACTGAGCGTGACCCGACACGCTCTTGGCCGGTTTTTAGGATTTGAAAGTGATTTGAAACTATCTTGTGATTGTGATCCGCCCTCCATTAATAACTTGAGTACTAAACCACTACTACAACTGACAAAAAGCCTTTAGTACCTATGTAGATAGACTTTATCTAAAATTAAGAATAAAATAGTACTTACCTAAATTTTGATACAAATGGAGAAAGTTTGTCTTTACAACTACATACCGAGGCCAAAATTCTGTAATGAAATGCTATGGAGCCGATTGCTGTAGTGGCAAATCTCCACGTGTATCAAATGACTTTTTTTAATACACTTACGAAGAAATACTCCGAAAATTATGACGCATTTTCGTTAATTTTGTACTGAAGTAAATTTTCCACAATTACCATACATTTTAGTTTTGATTTAGATGGAAGCAGGCTATCGCAATTATTTTTTACCTCAATTACAATATTATCTGGCGTACGCCGCCAGATATTGTAATTGAGGTAAAAAAATATTGTTTATAGAATTGTGCGTTTATAGAATTCTCTTCAAATCTTAAATTCGTCATTTTTCACAAAATAATATGTAACACAAGTGATTTTTTATTAGACTTTTTTCCCGCGCTTTACCTTTGCAGGTTGAAAGAGAAGCAAAGGTGTCAAACCTTTATACATCCTCATATTAAAAATAAAAAATACAGATAATTAATAATTTGTTGGTAATAATAGCAAATCATTGTGTAGAGTCTGTCTAATAAGTTAAACGACCTTGGGTACCTAATTATTAGGATTTAATGAAATCTGATGTAGTCAACATGGGTTCAATAATCAAGATTGATTAAGAGATAGAGATCATTGTTTACTAACAGAAGAACCTTATAAGTACTGAATATATGTAAGTATTTTTTAAATGATTAAATATTATACAAAATTCCCAAGTCGGTTGACTTATTAGACAGACTATGAATGTAAATAATCATATTTAATTATAATATTCTGTTCATAAACACAATGTAATTTTTTATTACCTAAATATTAAAACCTTAAAAATATCCGCCTCTTTGCTTAAGAAAAAAAAGTAGGTTATCACCTTTGACCGTGACGAAATAGGAATGAAAAAAGCCCTTATCGTGATAAATAAAAAAAAAAACGATAATAAACATGTTGAACATAATCGAAGTGCGTTAAGAGTCAGTTTTCGAGGAAGTGTATTGAAAAATATCCATTTTTGGGGTAAAATACAAACAATTTTTCTATTATTGTAGGATTTTATTCTCTATAAGCGATAGCAGCGATTTGCTTCAGTTTTGCTCGAGCCACTTTGCCTGTGGATGTTCGGGGTAGCCTTTCCATGAAGATGACTCCCCCGCGCAACCGCTTACTGTACGATAGTTTGTCTGTAAATGTGAAATAAAAGTAAAGATGTGTAAATAAATAGTACATACAGGGTTACCTACTTTTTTTTTAGATGGAAAAATCATCCAATTACAACCCCCGCTCTTGGGTAGAGCGAGAGATAGTGTCAGACTTTTACTGACTAAAAATCCACGCCTGTTCCTTCGTTGCCTTTCGTATTCTACTTGGCTCTAGTAGGCTTCGACCCTGCTGAGCTCCTACGGTTTGCTGACAACTCCTTCAGGCGCGCGTGGAACGATACGCGCCGTCGACGTCTTGGGCTCGGTCCGGACGATTACCGGACGGTCGGACGTTATAACGATCTGGCCATTTTTACTTGGCCATATCATGAAGTGATCAATTTCTATGATCCGGCCACGACAAATACCTCCAATTTCTACTCACCAGCAACAAGCTCCTTTATCTCATGCGCAGTGACGTTGTAGCCAGGTCTTCGTACGACGCAAGCGACGGGATGCTCTCCATCAAAGACATTATAGACGCTGGTGACGCTGACATCCTGCACGCCTGGATGCTGGCGAATCACTTCTACTAACTCTAATGGGGCTATCTGAAAGAATGAGAATTTTACGTTTTCAAGACCCTCTTTTTTATCTGACATAAACTAGTGCTTGACTGCGATCCCACCTAATGGTAAGCAGTGATGCAATCGTTGATGGTGAGGCGCCCTAGTTCATTAAGAGCCTGTTCACTCTGTTCACCTCTGCAAATAGAAAGGCTTTTTTGACACCAGGGTACCATTTATATACCGTGTCAGTAGATACTATTGTCCATGTCCATTGTACCCCACTGATCTAAGGCAACTGTCTACGGACGCATAGCTTCCTAGACGCTTATTTGTCATTATACGCTTGGTGTCTTTTCTTTTTTAGTGAGAAATCATCAAATAATCCCGCCAGAGGAATGTCAGACTTTTACCGACTAAAACCCACCAATGTCCCTTCAGTTGCCATTTGCATTCCAAGGCCACGATACCTACAACTGCAGGGGCCCAGCCGGGTCGAAGCCTACTGGGGCCAGGGTTATCCGAAAAGGAAGCTCGGCCCCGGTACGAAAGGCAATAAGGAACGGGGTGGGTTTTTTAGTCAGTAAGAGTCTGACACTATCTCCCGCTCCGCCCAGAAGGGGAGTTCATTTGGATGATTTTTACCCACAAAAAAAAGGCCACGATACCTCTTCCGAACAATCCCATCGCTCTAAATACCTTAAAGCGCCTGGAATGACGAACAGCACATGATTTGACAGTAAATAGTTTGAATTTTGAACAATTTAAACAACAAGAAGTGGAAAATTCATACATGATAATTCCTATACTTGATGAGCATGCCGAGACGCTCGACGAAGTAAAAGTTCCCATCTTTGTCCTTGTACAGCAGGTCTCCCGTTTTGAACCAGCCGTCTACTGTGAATACTGCTGCGGTCTGTTTTGTGTCGTTGTAGTATTCCTGTAACATTTATATTATATCACCAGCTAGATATGTTATTGATGGTAATGTTTCCTAGTATACCAGCAAGGAGACTGCATGAGATATTGTGGACAGTTGGGAGATTGAAGGATGCTTAGGCGCAACGCAATTAAAGACATTTTTAGTTTTCAGTTACCGACACCAAACACTTTGATAGATAGTGGAAAAAACTGGACACAAGAAATGTTTACATATGCGCAAGGAGTGGATGATTTCATATTGGTTCTATAGAAATCATCGGTAGCTTGTATCTGACACAGGACACACGTTTGCGCCCTGCCTTATGCTGACGAATGTGAAAGGATACTTACTGTGAACATGGGCCCTTTTACCCACAGTTCTCCTGGTGTGTTTGGCTTTGTTATTTCTATCTCCGTATCTGGATCCATGAGCTACAAAAAAGAAGTCGGTTTTTTTTTGTAAAAAGGTTTTTTATTTTACACTTTTTAGTTATAATACCTCCACTAAAAAGTACCCCTCAAACAAATTTAAATACCTTATAGCCAGAGTGCATCTCATAACGATTCTAATAAGCCCAAACACGGTGAGATTACCTTTTGGCTTCATCATCAGATCAGTTCGATACATCCCCTCCCCTTTTTCTTTCAGTCATCGACTACACGTATAAACAGAGCAATTTTACTTGTAACGACAGTTCTGCTGTGATCCTATGAGGAGTTCTGTTTCATATCTTCGAAGTTCATGATCAGATTATAACAATATTTCTATGGGACGTACTTGGAAGCATAACCTTTCAATAACTCCCATGCCACAGGGACACACACCTAGTTTGGGAGTCAGTGCGTTAAAAAATGGCCTTTATTATTGTAAGCTTTTGTGTAACTAATGTCTACAAATTTTGTAATGTAAGGCTTATAGTGGAAAATAAATTATTATTATTTATTATTAATATATTTAAAAAAAAAAAAATTCAAAATCAGTCCACAATTGACCGAGATATCGGTGAACATACATACAAAAAAAATACATTCTTCGGAACATAGAACCTCCTCCTTTTTGAGGTCGGTTAAAAAAAAACCTCGCTGATGTGCCTTCACCTACATACGTCTAAATTAGTCCTCTACCTCTACGCCTCTCCCCGTGAGTTCAATAAAGTTCTCTTACCATGACTTGATGTATTTCTGTGGCCTTTCCACAACTGCCAAGGGGTCCATCGGCTTGTAGCGAGAACACTTGGCCAAGGGTTTCTGTTTGTCCATACATCTCAGCTGCTACTGCGTCTTTGCGTACTCTTTTCTGAAAAATTTGACAAATACATATAAGATACTTACAGTACACCATTCACCATCATTCAAAATTGAGTAGAACCAAAACGGAGTACTTGTTCTGCGATTTCGGCAGTCTCTCCAACCCAGTGTCCTTAGCTCTCGCCCGAATGCCCATACCGATCTGTTCCGACTTTCGGTACCTCGGGTCGCTCGTCCAAGGGGATGGTGAGGTAGACCGGGACGTAACACATCGGATCAACGCAGGATGGATGAAATGGCGACAGGTCATGGGAACAACTTTTGACCCACAAATGCCCCTCAAGTTTAAGGGTAAAATCTACAAGTCCGTAATAAGGCCTGTCATCCTGTATGTATCAGAGTGTTGGGCTGTGAAAAAGACGGATGAAAAAAGATTGCATGTAGCGGAGATGAGAATGTTAAGATGGATGTGTGGTGTGACGAGAATGAATAAAGTGAGAAATGAGTATATTAGGGGAAGTTTGAAAGTGGCGCCAGTGACTGAAAGGTTGAAAGGAAATCGTTTGTCTTGGTATGGTCATGTAAAGAGGAGAGATGAAAAGCATGTTGCTAAAAGAGTTATGAATTTACATGTGGATGGATGGAGAAGGAGAGGGAGGGCAAAGAAAAGATGAATGGATTGTGTGAGAAGTGATATGAAAGAAAAGGGAGTTAGTGATAGAGTGACGAATGAACAGGACAGAATGGAAGGAAAAAACTGTTGCGCCGACCCCAAATAAAACGGGACAAGGGCAGGAAGATGACGACACCATTCACCTCCATTCAAATGTCCTTTCTTTGGTATTGTTCGTCAAGTCGTAGAGCTCCTTAATAGTCCTAAGTTGAGCTTTTCGAATACTGACAAATGCTTACACTGATTGGACAGGTCCACTCAAATCTGTATGGTTCTTTCTTCAAAAGACCATCTCAGACAAATCTGCATGGTTCTCATGTGATTTGACCATTACATATTTACTCTATGGACTTTAAAAGAGACTTTGACCCCTGAGTTTGTTTCGGTGTTTCTTCTCAGGGTAGTCAGATAGGAAACACCGGCCTCATCTAGCATAAAATGACGAAAAAAAATTGACGTGTAAAAGTGTTTTTTAAACCTATTTACAAAATAAATATCATTTATCATTTATCACCTTCATTATCATTTCAGCCGAAAGACGTCCATTGTTGGATATAGACCTCCCCCAAGTGTTACTAATGGTGTATCTCCTCGTACCGGCAGACGCAGCGTTGGGACGCCTTCTTCGAGGTGGACCGATGACCTGGTGAGGGTTGTGGGAATCCGATGGATGCGAGACGTACAGGACCGGTCATTATGGCGACACTTGCGGGAGGCTTATGTCCAACAGTGGACACTTTTCGGCTGAAATTATGACATTTATGATGCTGCATTTTTACTAATTAGAAGTTTTTTCATTTTGCAGGGAGAGTAATCATCAAATAATTTCTTGCGCTTTGTGTTGAACTAGAGGGAGTATCAGGCTTTTACTGACTATACTCATCCGTGTTCTTTCACAGTTCTTCCATCGCCGCGGTAACTCTTATAAACACTCCTAGCGTTTCATTAGTTTATATTAAGTTTCTATTTGGTAGATAAATCAGGCGTGCTATTCTCTAAGAAAACAGCCTTGACCGCAGCGCAGGCCGCAGTGACGAAATCCAAATAGGTATATCTTATAATATAAAAATGAATCGCAAAATGTGTTGGTAAGCGCATAACTCAACAACGCCTGGACCGATTTCGCTAATTTTTTTTTTGTTGTGTTCGTTATTATGAGGAGAAGGTTCTTATGGAAAAAAAATATTAGGGTAGTGTAGGGTAGATTAGGGTAGTGTAGGGTAGTGTAGGGTAGAGTAAGGTAGAGGAGGGTAGAGTAGGGTAGAGTAGAGTAGGGTAGGGTAGAGTAGGGTAGAGTAGGGTAGAGTAGGGTAGAGTAGGGTAGAGTAGGGTAGAGTAGGGTAGAGTAGAGTAGAGTAGGGTAGGGTAGAGTAGGGTAGAGTAGGGTATAGTAGGGTAGAGTAGGGTATAGTAGGCTGAAGTAGGGAAGAGCGGGAGCGAAGCCGCGCGGGCAAAAGCTAGTAGACAATATTTATCTAGGTTCCTACGTCGAGAATATTAGAAATATTGTTATTTTTAATACAGGAAAAGCCAAAGTTTTTTAAAAAAAGAAAGACGTAGGAACCTAGATAAATATTGTCTATAACCGAATATCATTATAATATGTTGGAAATATGCTCTAACTGCAAATGAGCGTGGTATTACGTTTGTATGGAAATTCATCCGTCGCCGGCCCCTTAATAGTTTTTGAGTATAATGCGTAGAAACAGACGCTACGGGGAACTTTGTTTTTTAATATGTAAGGATCGCGAAAGGGGAATGTAAATCGATTTGGAACTAAATAAAGCTCTTCTTAAAATTTTGAATGTGTAGCATTATCTACCAGAGTGCCTGTGTGAGTTTATTTTAAGTTAACGCAATCGACACGTGACATTCAGCGCTCCGATTGGACCGCTCCAATGTCTTAACAGCTCTTTACCAATCAGAGAGCCAAACGCGGCAAACGTTTCGATCACGTTAACGTAAAAAAAAACTCGCACTCAACGCACTGCTGTTTGTGAATTCGCTATTTCGATAACCTTTGCAGGAACTATCTGACTAAGGCCTTAATACCATGACATGACATGATGTGTTAAAATATCAGGCGTGATAGCGAGAAAGAAGAATGAAGCTATACCTACACCCTGCTCCATTCCTTTAACAGATCAGTTTAGGTAGTAAAATGGATCCCGTTGAGAGTTAGAAGGGTCTTTGATCATCTTCACCGGCATTTTTAAATGGATGGCGTTATAAAATTGTCGATTAGAACCTACAAGGTAACACCAGTCCTGATTCAAGTAGGGTTCGCATTATAGATGACACCAGACTATAAATGCTTCTAAAACGAGGTGCAAAACTGTCCTTACCGAAACTCCTTTCTGTCTTCTCCATCGAACTCCCGTATAAAGTTCTGCATGGAGTATCTACCATCAGTGAAGGTAACGATCCTCGTGTCTAGTCCGAGTTCTTCAACAGCGTCGGTGAAATGTTCACATTGGCAAAATGCGATCTTGGGCTTCGTTAGCTTGAATAGTTTCTTTATTTCCTCTGAAAACGGAGAAACTCTGAGATTAATAAATAGGTAAAGCATTTAAGAAGAAAATATATTTATACAGAATGCTTTATTTCATTGATTTGAGAGCATTCGTGGCCGACTAGGAACAGCCCCGACTTACGAGTTACAGGTCGCGGGTTCAAACTCAGCCAGGCGCATTACGTTGTGTTTATTTCATCACCACTGCTCTCAAAACGGTGCAGAAAAACATCGTGAGGAAACCGGCATGTCCTAGAACTAAAAATTCTAAGACATGTGACATTCACCAACCCGCACTGGGCCCGCGTGGTGGATTACGGCCCATTCCCTCTCTTAGAGAGGAGGCCTGAGTCCCAATAGAGGGAACATTAAAAGGCTGATTATGCTATGCTATGCTTTATTTTGTAACTAACAGAGCTAAGGATGGCCTAGCCTACTTTACTGGGCGTTTCCCAAGGACTATAACGCTTACCAAATTTAAACATAGGGTCTACGCCAACAATAGGCATGCCATTTAGTAGCGCTGCGTAGTACGGTATGTGTAGATCCAGATGATTCTTCCCATGTAACGCCAATACATCACCTGGCTTGGCTCCGAACTTTCGGAGGCATCTCGCCAGACGAATAGACCGAGCTAAGACTGAAGCATTTCTCTCAGATTTTCCTGTTGATGCATCTATCTGTAACGAGGAAAATACTACTCATCGGTGTGTTTTTGTTAATAACAGAATGTTGCATATTCTGGGGCACATGTCCCTAAAATATGCAATGAATGTAATGGATTGGAAGTGTAACGCCGTCTGACAAACATATAGCTTAAGTTACCACTGCACTGCTATCAACGATGCCGAGTACCGTTACTAGGGTAATGCCAGCAATCACAGAACAAAGTTGTAGTTTATTAGTTTATTATGATGTTAATAGCAACATAGTCCTGAGAGGTTGCCAGTGTTTCACAAATAATCTACTATATAAAAAACTTTTTATAATAAAAATATAACCGACTTCACTAAAAATACACTAAAACGATCAAAATAATTTTAATTTCGGAAGTCGGTGTTTTTCGTTATTGTTTGTTCCTTATTTAACACCGACTTCCGAAATTAAAATTATTTTGATCGTTTTAGTGTATTTTTAGTGAAGTCGGTTATATTTTTTTTATAAAAAGTTTTTTTATTTCATACTTTTTAGTTGCAACACACTTACAGCCAGAGTACTTTTTTCTCATGTCAATTCCAATCAACTCAAACCCTGCTAGAATACATCATTTTCATATGAAGTTCCCGTGTCTACCTTCCACCTTCCGGCTCCATCATCAGATCACTTCGATAGTACCTTATAGCCAAAGTGCATCTCATGACATTTCTAATAAGCCCAAACACGGGTAGGATACATTGATTAATTACGGAGTTCCGGTGCCTATCTTCCAGCTCCATCACTATCATCAGGTTACTTCGATGATACCATTTTCAACATAACTATTCAGAACTATTCATTTATTTGTATTGTCATAGTCGCTTAACTATGTTCATTGTGATGTTTGTTTGAGTATGAAGTTCCGTTGGCAATTTCTGGTCTTCTTAACCAGTTCCACCTCATCAAATGTCACTTTTTGACTGTAAATTCTTAATTCCTTGATGAAAATATCAAAATGACTATATAGTTGCCTATAATATTTGAGGAGTTCCCTCGATTTAGCCAAGATTCCATCATCAGATCCCGACTTGGTGACTATGGAACCATTTGGGAAGTATACCCTTTCCAACAAAAAAATAATTTTTCATATCGGTTGGCAAGCGACGAAGTTATGCCCGAACATACATAAAAAAAAAAAAAAATACAAACATCCGAATTGAGAACCTGCTCCTTTTTTAGAAGTCGGTTAAAAATAAGTCGGGTTTTCCTTCCTGACGCTATAACTCCAGAGCGCACGAACCGATTTCCACGGTTTTGCATTCGTTGGAAAGGTCTCGGGCTCCGTGAGGTTTGTAGAGTAGAGTAGAGTAGGGTAGAGTAGGGTAGAGTAGGGTAGAGTAGAGTAGAGTAGGGTAGGGTAGAGTAGGGTAGAGTAGGGTAGGGTAGAGTAGGCTAGAGTAGGGTAGGGTAGGGTAGAGTAGGGTAGAGTAGAGTAGGGTAGGGTAGAGTAGGGTAGAGTAGGGTAGAGTAGGGTAGGGTAGAGTAGGGTAGGGTAGAGTAGGGTATAGTAGGCTGAAGTAGGGAAGAGCGGGAGCGAAGCCGCGCGGGCAAAAGCTAGTTTAAACAATAAAATACGTTGGATTGTTAATTCAATGTACTGCGCTTTCGACTCGTCGCTGCGGTAGGGTTATCCGAAAGGGCGCTCTAGAAGGAATGGGGTGGGTCTTTTAGTCAGTAAGAGTCTGACACTATCTCCCGCTCCGCCCAAGGGCGGGGGATGTCAATGCATGATTTTTCCCACCATAAAAAAAAAAGACTCGTCGCTGCGGCCAGCGCTGCGCTCAAGGCTGTTTTCTAAGCAGAAGCTGCGAAGCGGCTGTTTTAGAAGATTAGCACCGCTGGACGGAATCCTATACTTACTGTCACTCGATTAACTTGATTCAGATACAAAAGTTATAAATGTATGGAAGTCGTACCTACCCTTAATTCGCAAATCAGGTCTTTATGCACCTTCCCTCCGGCTACCATGACTAGATCAAAAGACGTGAAGTCGCACTCTTTCTCGTGTTTCAGGATGGACTGCAACATGGACGGCCCAAGTAGAGCGTTGACCGGCTGCAAGAAGATAATGTAGAGGATGCTTAACCCCATATTAATATTCTAGGGCATTTCTACCACTCGACTCTTGAAGCTCAACTTTGCTTCATATAACTACCACGACACAGAAAAAATTATAGGGCTCATCACACAAGCATTTGTCCTGGGTGGGAATCGAATCTATGACCTCCGGCAAAGCAGTCAGGGCCAATGACCTCTAGACCAACAGGCCACTCTATACAAGTCACAAGCTCTGCTTAATTTGGGATTAGAAGGTGTTGAGTGAAAGTTGTGGAATATTCAATTGTATTGTATCTTACCCTATACTCCTTGATGATATCGATGACGTGATCCGCTGTGGGTGGCAGGGAAGTCTGAACCTTGCACAAGTTGAACAGGGGCATGGCTATCGCGTTGTAGAAGCCTGCTATCCACTGCACTGGTGACAGGTGTAGTGCTGGAAGGTTTTTTGCATTACTGTGAAGAAAATTAACAAATGAAAACATGTAGTCTGTTTTATTTGATGGGGTAAGTAAAATTACTACCTACCACCAACGTTTTATAAACTGTAACTTAGGAAGCCCTATGTCAAGCAGTGTAAATCTTTTGACTGAAATGATTATGATGATGATCGTGAAAACAGTTAAGACCCCTGGTTACTATTAGCCTAACGATCACCTAATATTTTTTTTGTATAACTGACAAGGAAAACGAACTCCGGCCGTCACTCTCAAATGTGGCACTTACAACCAACAGCCTGAACGTTGTATAGATACGTCAAAAAAAATACAACCGACTTTAATGTTAAAAAACAGTGAAAAGTACAAAATAACTTTAATTTCGGAAGTCGGTGTTTCTATAATAGTTTTGTCTCTTCGTTATTTAACACTGACTTCCGAAATTAAAGTTATTTTGTACTTTTCACTGTACATTGAAGTCGGTTGTATTTTTTTTTTTTTTAAAGTTTTTTATTTTACACCTTTTAGTTATGGTACCACCACTAAAAAGTACCTCTCAGCCAAACTTAAATACCTTATAGCCAGAGAGCATCTCATAACGATTTTAATAATCCCAAACACAGTTAGATTACATTAATTTACCTTCTGGCTTCAACATAAATAATAAAAAAAAAAAAAACAAAAATAAAAACATACATTCAGCCGAACATAGAACCTCTTCCTTTTCGAAGTCGGTTAATTACATGAAACCAAACTCACTTGTCAATTTGGTACATCTTCCTCTGCTGTTGTATCCTGTCGATCCAGGGTTTATGTTTGAAAGCAGCCACCTTCAGTACACCGGTTGTTCCACCTGTGCTGACGAGCCAGAGGTAGATCTTGTCTGTGTCGAATTCTGCTGGTCTGTATAAGATGAAACATTACGCTTTAGATGCTGCATGTCATAACTGAGTTTAGATTTAAATATGATCATAGAAATTGGTCCTCTTAATAGTCTACTAACGACCATCCACAGCTTCGCACGTTTAAGGGGCCGGCGACGGATGAATTTCCATACAAACGTAATACCACCCTCATTTGCAGTTGGAGCATATTTCCAACATATTATGATGATATTCGGTTATAGACAATATTTATCTAGGTTCCTACGTCGAGAATATTAGAAATATTGTTATTTTTAATACAGGAAAAGCCAAATGGCATGTTTTGCCATTTACGCTATAAAAAAGTGCGAAATACAATTCGCTTAAATTTCTTTTTGTTTTTTAAAAAAAGAAAGACGTAGGAACCTAGATAAATATTGTCTATAACCGAATATCATTATAATATTTATTTATTTATTTTTATTTTATTTTATTTTGAAATTCATCCGTCGCCGGCCCCTTAATAGTTTTTGAGTATATTGCGTAGAAACAGACGCTACGGGGAACTTTGTTTTTTAATATGTAAGGATCGCGAAAGGGGAATGTAAATCGATTTGGAACTAAATAAAGCTCTTCTTAAAATTTTGAATGTGTAGCATTACCAGAGTGCCAGTGTGAGTTTATTTTAAGTTAACGCAATCGACACGTGACATTCGGCGCTCCGATTGGACCGCTCCAATGTTTAACAGCTCTTTACCAATCAGAGAGCCAAACGCGGCAAACGTTTCGATCACGTTAACGTAAAAAAAAACTCGCACTCAACGCACTGCTGTTTGTGAATTCGCTATTTCGATAACCTTTGCAGGAACTATCTGACTAAGGCCTTAATACCATGACATGACATGATGTGTTAAAATATCAGGCGTGATAGCGAGAAAGAAGGATGAAGCTATACCTACGCCCAGCTCCATTCCTTTAACAGATCAGTTTAGGTAGTAAAATGAATCCCGTTGAGAGTTAGTAGGGCCTTTGATCATCTTCACCGGCATTTTTAAATGGGTGGCGTTATAAAATTGTCGATTGGAACCTACAAGGTAACATCAGTCGCGGGCTTGCGGACAGTGAGCAATGGGTAGCTCGCTGTCCGGCCGTCCGGTAACTGTCCGGACCAAGCCCAAGTCGTCGACGGCGCGCCTCAAGGAGTTGTCAGCAACAACAGGGACCCAGCCGGGTCGAAGCCTACTGGGGCCAGGGTTATCCGAAAGGGCTCGAGCCCCGGTATGAAGGCTAGAAGGTGGGTCTTTTAGTCAGTAAGAGTCTGACACTATCTCCCGCTCCGCCCAAGAGCGGGGGCTGTCATTGGATGATTTTTTCCCACCAAAAAAAAAAAAGGTGACACCAGTCCAAATTCAAGTAGGGTTCGCATTATAGACGACACCAGACTATTTATAGTCTGCTAGCTTCTAAAACGAGGTGCAAAATGGTCCTTACCGAAACTCCTTTCTGTCTTCTCCATCGAACTCCCGTATAAAGTTCTGCATGGAGTATCTACCATCAGTGAAGGTAACGATCCTCGTGTCTAGTCCGAGTTCTTCAACAGCGTCAGTGAAATGTTCACATTGGCAAAATGCGATCTTGGGCTTCGTTAGCTTGAATAGTTTCTTTATTTCCTCTGAAAACGGAGAAACTCTGGGATTAATAAATAGGTAAAGCATTTTAAGAAGAAAATATATTTATACAGAATGCTTTATTTCATTAATTTGAGAGCAGTCGTGGCCGACTAGGAACAGCCCCGACTTACGAGTTACAGGTCGCAGGTTCAAACTCAGCCAGGTGCATTACATTGTGTTTATTTCATCACCACTGCTCTCAAAACGGTGAAGGAAAACATCGTGAGAAAATCGGCATGACAACCAAAAATTCTAAAACATGTGACATTCATCAACCCGCACTGGGCTCGCGTGGTGGATTACGGCCCATTCCCTCTCTTCGAGAGGAGGCCTGAATTCCAATAGTAGGAACATTAAAAGGCTGATTATGCTATGCTATGCTTTGCTTTATTTTGCAACTAATAGAGCTAAGGATGGCCTAGCCTACTTTACTGGGCGTTTCCTAAGGACTATAATGCTTACCAAATTTAAACATAGGGTCTACGCCAACAATAGGCATGCCATTTAGTAGCGCTGCGTAGTACGGTATGTGTAGATCCAGGTGATTCTTTCCATGTAACGCCAATACATCTCCTGGCTTGGCTCCGAACTTTCGAAGGCATCTCGCCAGACGAATAGACCGAGCTAAGACTGAAGCATTTCTCTCAGATTTTCCTGTTGATGCATCTATCTGTAACGAGGAAAATACTACTCATCGGTGTGTTTTTGTTAATAACAGAATGTTGCATATTCTGGGGCATATGCAATGAATGCAATGGATTGGAAGTGTAACGCCGTCTGACAAACATATAGCTTAAGTTACCACTGCACTGCTATCAACGATGCCGAGTACCGTTACTAGGGTAATGCCAGCAATGCCCAGGTACAGAACGCAGGCCCTGGAGGGGTGCAGAAATTATAAAACCTGTCACAGAACAAAGTTGTAGTTTATTAGTTTATTATGATGTTAATAGCAACATAGTCCTGAGAGGTTGCCAGTGTTTCACAAATAATCTACTTTAGAAAAATAAGTCGGGTTTTCCTTCCTGACGCTATAACTCCAGAGCGCACGGACCGATTTCCACGGTTTTGCATTCGTTGGAAAGGTCTCGGGCTCCGTGAGGTTTGTAGAGTAGAGTAGAGTAGGGTAGAGTAGGGTAGAGTAGAGTAGAGCAGGGTAGGGTAGAGTAGGGTAGAGTAGGGTAGGGTAGAGTAGGCTAGAGTAGGGTAGAGTAGGGTAGAGTAGAGTAGGGTAGGGTAGAGTAGGGTAGAGTAGGGTAGGGTAGAGTAGGGTAGGGTAGAGTAGGGTATAGTAGGCTGAAGTAGGGAAGAGCGGGAGCGAAGCCGCGCGGGCAAAAGCTAGTCCTGTATAAAATACGTTATAATAAAGTACATAATACGGTTGTAGACGCGCCATACCAGGATTGCTGATTTTTTAGATGCTCATGGCAAGGGTTCCAGCATCCATAAGAGGTAAATAGTGGGTGATGTGTTTGAAGATCAAGTCATAGAAAAACAATAAGAAAGCGAACGCCAGCGTTCGCTTGGGGTTTAATAAATTAAAAGCTTACGGCACTGACGATGTAATTAGATACCAATTATTTATACGAAATCAGTGTTGTGTTAAAAACACGTGTGAAGAACAACAGAATTATGAGATGATGAACGAGGAGGTATATCGAAGCTGTGAAACGGAGTCACTTTTTCCGCCTATAAGGGTGTTTCGCGTAGTTCGTGCAAATTCGAAGCAATCCTACATTTTATATTTATTGTCGAATTATTTTGTTTTTTCTTACTAATATCGTTAATATATGGATAATCTTTGAACATTTCGTCGTTTCTACTTGCTTTTTATTAGTAACTTTGAATTTGATAACATTTCTAAAATCGAACTGAGACGGTAATGAGAACGATAGGGAAGGAAATGATATTGAAGCCTTTAAGGCCCAAGCGCCCGAAAAGTGCCATAAAACAGTGACTTTCTGAAGCCTACTCCTCGGTAACGGCCAGGTTAATAGGTTTGAAAAAAATATATGTTTATAATAGATTCATGAACAACATTATCAACATTTGATTTTTTCGTGCTATTAATACTTTTGTCTAAAAAAAATATTTAGCAATTTCGCAACTTTTCGCAACTTTTCCCTACTCCTTCGAAACGGCTTGGATCTTTAGAAACATTTTTACACGTAAAAATTGGTGGTTAAATATTCTTCAAAGTGAACATAGCATATGTAAATCAATCAATATTTAGCAAAGAAAATGGATTTAAAGGTCAGCCGCGCGCTTTCCGGGCCCTGCTGGCCGCAAATAAATGCACAGATATGCGTACTGCCGCCTAGGCGGGTGCGAGAGTTGCATCCATTTAATTTCAGCCAGATGGTTCAAGGGACTATAAGACTTAATAAAAGAAGAGGTGTGCGAAGGTAATGAAAAAAAAAACAGAAGGCAATGCTGTTAAATTAAAGAAACGACGGTAAACGAACGGAATGAGGAAGAAGGTAATGAGGTTTAAATCCTTTATTCAGTTTTTATTCAAAAATATCAAAATTACAAATCTAATACCTATTCCAAACTTCGAAGGGAATCATCGAAATTGATAATAAGCTAAGTAATTAACAAAATCATATATACTCACGTTATAATACGGACGATAGGAAAGAGAACGATTCCAGAATAATCACCTCCCGCGACACTTAACACGAAAATATCTTTTTTTCACAAGCAAGGATGCACCTGTTACGATGTTCAATGGCATACTGAGATGTGCGCGGGGCTTGACATCGCAGTAGAGTAGCATTTATGGTCAAGCGCAAACTATAGTGTGGATTTCTTTTCATAACGAGGGTAATCAGACAAAATAAAAAATAAATATTCATCAAATCATATTTTAATATATTGAGAAGATAGCATTATTTAATTTAGGTGTAAACGTTGTGTTTTTTAATATACTTAATTAATATAATTATTTTGTTTCTATTTACTCCGATTTATTTGATTAAAAAATACATTTATTAAGGATAGTAGTATAAATGGACACCGAAGGAAATGAGAATAAGTAGAGTTTTTTATTTATAATTAATTATTTATGCTAATTACTACTGTAAATATTACATGCATGCACGCATAACTGTATTACATTTGGTATCCGTTGGAAAGAATATAGATATTTATGGAATAAATTGATGTTATTTTACTGGACGCATAATATGCACGAAAAAAAATAAACACCCATAAACGAGAGAGATGAATGGATCGGTTACGTCGATCGACGGATTCCTCGCACACATTTCTCAAGATAAAATTGCATTCATTTCGCATATTTTTGCTGCTGCGTTGAGAGAGGCTGAGAACCTTTGTGGGTAGAGTTGCCAGGTCCTGAAACTGAAAAGCCGGATAGACTCTTTAGCAGGACAGAGGTCAAAAAGGCCGATATTTTTTTTTAACTTCAACATGACTTTTTAATAACAATAAAATTCATAAAATCTTTTTAAATTCTAATGAAAAAATAAAATAAAATTAAGTGATATAATTGCTAACTAATTGCATGTCCGCTCAGCTTGTGCTAGCAATACAAGTTAAGGCAAAACAGGCAAAAGGCAAACAAAGCCAAATATGGTCAAATTTGGCCGGACACGCAACTAAAAAGCCTAACCATGTTTGGGTTTATCCGGACGCCAGGCCCATATTTGTGGGTATGATACTGCCTGAATCTAAATAGGTACTGCACACAAATCGCAACCCTTTTGTAGGTACATCGTTCTTTATCCTATCAAAAATTTTACTTGATCTATCGCTAAGTAGCTTTTTATGTTCATAATTTGTTGTCATCTACACATTTCTTGACGTAATTTATTATAACACTAGCTTTTGCCCGCGGCTTCGCTTCCGCTCTACCCTACTCCACCCTACTATACCTTACTCTACCCTATTCTACCCTACTTTACCCTACTCTACCCTATTCTACCCTACTCTACCCTATTCTACCCTACTCTACCCTATTCTACCCTATTCTACCCTACTCTACCCTACCATACTCTATCCTACTCTACCTTACTCTACTCTACACTACCCTACTCTACCCTACACTACCCTAATTTTCCTTCTCACAATAATAAACACAACAAAAAAGAATTAGCGAAATCGGTTCGGCTGTTCACGAGATTTGCGCTTAGCAACACATTTAGCGATTCATTTTTATATTATAGATTTTTTGCCGCTATTAAAATTCGGAATAAATACGAATATACACATCAGGGCTGGATTATTGCAATAATTTTCTTTCTAGTTAAAAAACTATAGTGACGCGTTGTGGTGGGGCAAAAAAAATAATAGATAAATAAACAAATAAAAATTAATTCTACGTAAACAAACCGACTTGCATCATACTCGTACTCATAATACGAGTATGATCGTACTCATAATACTTTGGTAACGGTAAGTGTGAAAAGGCACAAACATTTTTGCGATTGTTTCATTGATGGAACAGAAAGCTATTTTTGTAAAATTTGAGATATGAAGATTTGAAACATGGATATCTGACTGAGTAAATGTCGATTTACTCAGTCAGATATCATTTTGAAACAATACGGGTTGCAATTGAATTTGTGTCTTCATGACATAAAGTTTAATGTTACAAAATTTAAAAATTAGTGCATATTCAAAATTCAAAATATTTGCATACCTGACATAAAGCATCGGGCCGATCCAGCATGTGTTCAAAAAACAGGTGTCCAAGATGTTTCTTGCTACTTAAAGCCATCACGAAACAATATTTGGCTTCACAATCCCACAATATTTTGTCTATAACAAACGAGGCACTGTTATGTATTAAAATTAATTCTATGTGTTACGTGTATTAAACTGCTAAAATCATAATCTTCGAATCCGGTTTATCTCCAATAATCATGCAATCTGGAACTAGTCTGTCGGGTTTAAAATCAACTGTAGATACTTGCTTGTGTGGTCTCTTTTTTCCTTAATTAACCGAAGATTGTTCTGTTTCATAGACCTTGAATATTTTTAGAGGAATTAGGATTTCGGTAATTATTCTATCTGTTTTAGTCGCTACGTAAGAGGTAGTACTAATTTACCTAGTTAAACCGACGACCGAATACGCAATGCTAATCATTTTTTAAGTGGCCATTAAGACTGTTGTTATCTCTTTCACATTAAGGTGTATTTTTGAGACGAAATACGTTTCGAAGTTGATAAAAGAGCCTAGACTAGAGATATTTACAAACAGTCCATAATCTTCTTCATATCGTGTAGACGGGTCGTCAAATCATGATATGGGCTCAGCAGGTGGTCATGTCTCATCTAGTCATATCTCATCTATTGCAGTGACGTCATTACGTCGTCACAATTCCGGTGAGAGAGACAAATATATCACTATCCCTTTCGCACACCGGCCGGAATAAGATGTCATAATAGGCTAGCAGTGTTCTTCAAGTCATCTAGGGTGCTAGTGAATCCATGGACACTTGGGGCACTTCAGCAAATGGAACATACTCTGAACTACACGTACTTGTATGGGGTGTCTGAAAAGGATCCATAATCTCTCAATTCGATAAATTATGTTTTACAGCGGCCTACTGGGTTAGGTACATATTCGATCCAGATCTTTCCTTAGATTTATACTGGCCTCAGCAATTCACAACCCTGAAAATACTTTTCGTTAGTGACGTTTTATCAAAGTCTCTCAAAGTGTCGTTTGCGTATTCGAAATTAGAAATGATTACTTCTAACAAATAGCTCAAGTATACACTTAATTACTATTATTACTTTGTAGCGGAAGTTATTAGGCATTTGCAAGGTTAGATACGCCTTCTAGGGTCATTTAAATGGAAGGTCATTCACAGCATCTGTGTGGGAACCATAGATATAATAAATGGGAACATTGCTCAAATGAACTTTTTGTGACAGCTTTTGTTTTATTTATTGACTGTCACTTTTTTCTTTTGTTTAATTCTGGTGACTGTCGCCAAATAAGAATTTGTACCTACTTTTCTTCTTTTCTCTAATTGTAGGTATTTGATTGTATATTGCAGAACGGATTTCAGGTGGTTTTCACTTTACAGCGCTAGAGCCAACTCTTTAGCTAGAGCGTTATTAGCACACCATGTATGATTGTTCAGTGCCTACCTGCCTAACTGTTTTAAATATAGTTCTATATGCATGGCCTGTACTTACCGCCTAAAAGACTTCTTCTACAACTATTAGTGCTAAGTAAGCTGCTGTCCTGCAGTTCAGACAAGAGGAACATAATGAAATTCAGTTCATAAAGACCCGGTGAGGGTCGCAGAATCCAATGGATGCAAGGTGCACAAGACCGGTAATTGTGGTGACTGGAGACACTTGAAGCCTATGTCCAGCAGTGGATGTCATTAGGCTGAAATTATTAGAGGTATTTTAATCTAAGGTAACTAGTTTGCGTCTATATCTACGATTTGCGCCTAGAAGAAACTGAATAGCAAATGTCCTTTGGTGGATAAGGTCTAATAACACTATACTAATTATAGGTGGGTGCGGTGGATGGCCACAGCAACTTGCTCTGAAATACTCTTTTGTGAAATTGGAGGTATGCCTGTTAGTACGGAACTAATGGTGCCTGACCTATTTCTCAGTAGGGCAATATCGCATTGTACTAAGATCGATCCATCATCGCTGACTTGAACTATTGTAGCCAATAAGACTGATCATAATGGCTCATGGCCTGGCACACGATGTAGTAAGAAACTGGACAGTATGTCTTTATTTTTTAATTTATTTTTTACTGTTCCATGCTCGCCTCAAGGAGATGTCAGCAAACCGTAGGGGTCCAGCAGGGTCGAAGCCTGGTCACCAGGGAGACTGGAAACGTCGAGAGATGTCGTGCGGTGTTCCGCAGGGGTCGGTACTAGGGCCACCCTTGTGGAACATCGGGTACGACTACGTGCTGCGCGGCGACTTCCCTGACGGGGTCAGCGTGGTTTGCTACGCAGACGACACGCTGGTTCTAGCGCAGGGAGAGTCGTACCAGGCGGCGGTCGCTCTAGCGACACGCGGGGTTGCGATGGTCGTTGACAGGATCCAGGAGTTGGGACTCGAGGTGGCGCTTCACAAATCCGAGGCGATGTGTTTCCACGGTCGCCGGTCTCGGAACGCGCCGCCATTGAGTTCCCAACTTACGGTAGGAGGAGTTGACATCGGTGTCGGGTCGACGATGAAGTACCTGGGACTCGTCCTCGACAGCCGGTGGAATTTCGTGGAGCATTTCCGACGTCTGGCTCCCAAACTCAACCGGGCTGGGGCTGCGCTCAAGCGGCTCCTGCCCAACCTTGGGGGTCCGGATGCCTCCTGCCGAAGGCTCTACGCGGGGATCGTTCGGTCCATGGCCCTCTACGGGGCGCCGGTGTGGGCGCCGTCGCTGAAAAAGCAACCGGCGGCCATACTGAACGCCTGTCAGAGGGTCATGGCGATAAGGATGGTGCGGGGATACTGCACGGTCTCCCGCGAAGCGGCGAGCTTTCTGGCTGGCCTACCACCGTGGGATCTGGAGGCAACAGTCCTTGCACACATGCACGATATGCGCGTGGAGATGCAACGCCGGGGTGAAAGTCCGCTGCCGCGACAGGTCACGGCATGGCGGACAGAGCTCCGGCGGGATCTCATGGTGAAATGGCGTCAGCGACTATCGCAACCCAGTGCTGGGCACGCCACAATCATGGCGGTAAGTCCCCTCTTTGAGGCGTGGCTGGAAAGACCTCACGGCGTCCTTACCTTCCGCATGACGCAGGTACTCACCGGACATGGTTCGTTCGGGAGTTTCCTGCACTCTATTCATGCGGAAGTGACGCCAGGGTGTCGCCACTGTGCGGAACGCCCGGAGGACACGGTGGAGCACACAGTCGAGGTGTGCCCTGCTTGGGCGGAGCATCGCCGTGCCCTCGTGGGGGCGATCGGCGGCGGAGACCTCTCGCGCCGGGCCTTGGTTGAGGCCATGGTCCGGAGCGAGGAGGAGTGGCAGGCGGTCGCCGACTTCTGCGAAGCAGTAATGCTCGCAAAGGAGGAGGCCGAACGCACCAGGCAACGGCGTTATCGCCGCCGCCGTCGCCGGGATTCTGATCCCGATTTCCGGCCAACGTAGACGCGGGCTTGCGGACGGTGAGCAATGGGTAGCTCACTGTCCGGCCGTCCGGTAACTGTCCGGACCAAGCCCAAGTAGTCGACGGCGCGCACTGTTCCCGCGCGCCTCAAGGAGTTGTCAGCAACAGCAGGGACCCAGCCGGGTCGAAGCCTACTGGGGCCAGGGTTATCCGAAAGGGCGCTCGAGCCCCGGTATGAAGGCTAGAAGGAACAGGGTGGGTCTTTTAGTCAGTAAGAGTCTGACACTATCTCCCGCTCCGCCCAAGGGCGGGGGATGTCAATGCATGATTTTTTCCCACCATAAAAAAAAAAAAAAAAAAAAAAAGCAGGGTCGAAGCCTACTGCGGCCAAGGGTCTGCTTCTGAAAGAAAGGCCCTAATATAAAAGGCAACGAAGGAACAGGAATAGGTTTTTGGTCAGTAAAAGTCTGACACACCCTCCAGGTCCGCCTAAGAGCGGGAGATGTCATTAATGATTTTCCTATCAAACAAAAACCTGACCTAGCTGTGCATAAATTACCTTATTTTTCTTACTGCGTATGTAGCTGGGCTTAATCTGAAAAATCCTGAAAGAGTTCTATGATAATGTGAATGTCCCACTGCAATTTTGAATCGATTCAAAATACAGTTTCTGCAGCACCATCAAGTTTTCTCGCCGTCATTTTTAGTTAGTGTTGATCATGAGTCATGATATTATATCGAAGATACCTAACAGCCTCTTAATGAAGAAGCGTAACGTTATCAATCAAAACAATTTCACGGTTGGGCAGTCAACTTTCAGTAGCGTGAAGGTGACATGGACAGATTTGCTTGCACTCGCTTTTATACGCCACTTTCATAGCCGTGTTGTTACTTTATGGAGATCTTCCTGCAACATTTTTGATGCCATGGGCCCATGATCAGTGTGGCTTGCCAGTATTGTTGTGTTATCAGCAAGAATTGTTGTCGTAACTCATTCTACCTGTGGTAGGTCAAAAGTGTAAAAAATAGGTCCTAAAACCTAACCATGAGGGACTCCTGCTCTAACATTGCAAAGACTGGACTTTGTTTCGGCAAGTTTTACTTGAAAGATTCTTTCAGAGAGTTAAGTTTCTAACGGGGAGTAACATTGATGAGGGATGGTTATCTTAAACTTTTAGAGCAGGCTTTTATGTGAAACGTAATGTATGAGTTATGAAAAATTATTTTTCATTACTCATACTCTGAAAGTAGGTCTGAAGTTGCCTGAGGAGCGGGCTGAAAGTGATACTTTTCATCCCTAGGGAGTTTTACTTTACAACTGACAGCTGTCAAATTATTAAAAAAAAGCTAGTTCTATCTTCACATTTCTATTGAACCATGTTCCAATTTTCCATACAGCCAGTCAATCACAGCGCGATATAAAATTGAAACAACTTAAAGACAAGTATTAATTAAATAATGTTATATTTTAAGTGATTTATTTGTTCAAGTATTTCTTTAAAATACTTTATTTTTAAAAGATTACAATTAATTTCTAATTTTTCATTAATGAGGCTGAATAGCTGGCCGGCCGCAGAAAAAAAAAAACAAAATGGCGGGAAAGTGGCAATCAGTTGTTGGTTTTTTCGAGTTTTGTTTACATTTCCGTAAAACAGAGAATTGTATTAACACGTCATGTTTATTAGATTAAAATAGTGAATAACGCCTAATTTCATAAGAAAAGAGGCTAAAGCAGTAGTGGAATACCTTTTACCGCCTAAATCAGAAGAAAGATACCTACTTAAAATCATAGGTACGACGACTCAGGTTTTACAAACTTTTTATTTTATTTTTAGTTTCCTCGTATTCGTAATGAAAACCACAGTGTTCACCTCGGGGTGAAAGTAACCCATTTAACCGCTCGAATTAGCGACCTCGCTTCGCTCGGCCGCCAACGACTTCTCGGGACGAAATGAGTTACTTTCACCCCTAGTGTAACAAAGTACTATTTCATTACTCATACTCTGAAAGTAGGTTTGAAGTTGCCTGAGGAGCGGGCTGAAAGTGATACTTTTCATCCCTAGGGAGTTTTACTTTACAACTGACAGCTGTCAAATTATTAAAAAAAAAAAAAAACTAGTTCTATCTTCACATTTCTATTGAATCATGTTCCAATTTAACATACAGCCAGTCAATCACAGCGCGATATAAAATTGAAATAACTTAAAGAAAAGTATTAATTAAATAATGTTATATTTTAAGAGATTTATTTGTTCAACTATTTCTTTAAAATACTTTATTTTTAAAAGATAACAATTAATTTCTAATTTTTCATTAATGGCTGGCCGGTCGCATAAAAAAAAACAAAATGGCGGGAAAGTGGCAATCAGTTAAAAGTCAAAGTCAAACTTTTTATTTTTAGTTTCCTCGTATTCGTAATGAAAAGCACAGTGTTTACCTCGGTGTGAAACAATTTACTATTGGAATGTTTAGTCGTTTCTAGTCAAAATTACAGTAGAAAAATCTACAATATAAAGCTATGTAGGGAGTCAAATACCTTAATTTTATTTATATGTATAGAGTATGTATTGTGAGCGTTGATATATGCGTCAATGAAAATGCAGGTAGTGTTGGTTATATGTATAATGCTATAATAATATGTTGCTGTTCTTCTACATTTCTGTCTTTTGGACGGCTAAACTTGGCAGAAGTAGGTACCAGCAAATATTTTTTTAGTTACTGAGCTGCTAAGTTGTGGGGTCTCCTTTTGGAATGTCTTCTATTCTCTATGGAGTGTCAGCGCTAGTTTGCGTAGCTCTCCGCGTGCTACTTTCCCTGCAGACGTCATAGGAAGCTGGTCCATGAAGATCACACCTCCTCGTAGTCTTTGAGTGTCTGACAGTTTATCTGGATGAGGAATAGAACATAATATATTAAGGAAAGTAAAATGGAACGGAATCGCTGCAAAAGGATTTGGTCTTCTGACCTATGCTATGCTCTATACAGGGTTATTTGTAAAAAACTGGCAACTTCACAGGACTCTGGTGCTAACATCTTAAACAACAACTTTTGTTCTATGACTTTTAAAAATCTTCTTCTTCTTCCTCCCCTTATCCCATATTACTTGGGGTCGGCGCGACATGTTTTTTTCTTCCATTCTGTTCTGTCACCCGTCAAACTATCACTAACTCCCTTTTCTTTCATATCACTCCTCACACAATCCATCCATCTTTTCTTCGGTCTTCCTTGCCCTCTCCATCCATCTACATGTATACTCAGAACTCTTTTAGTAATATGCGCTTCATCTCTCCTCTTCACATGATCATACCAAGACAATCGATTATCTTTCAACTTTTCAGTCACTGGCGCCACTTTCAAACTTCCTCTAATATACTCATTTCTCAATTTATCCACTCTCGTCACACCACACATCGATCTCAACATTTTCATCTCCGCTACATGCTATTTTTTTTCATTCCGACGTAGGTAGATATAGCAAAATACAGACTTGAAATGTCTTAGATAGAACTGTCTTAGGTAGAACAACGAAATCATGAAGGTTTGTTTTTGGTAAATTAAAATATTATGTTTTGTAAAAGTCATAGAGCAAAAGTTGTTGTTAATGATGTTTGTAACATAGTCCTGAGAGGTTGTCAGTGTTTTAAAAATAACCCTGTAGGTATACACCGCTAAATTTTAATCGTTTTAATCCCGTGGAGGGTCGATCCGGTACATGAAACACTATCGATTTGTAAAGATAAAATTAAAAAAAAGGACCTTTTTTCAAAACTCGTATTAATTTACGCATGTACGAAATTAATTTCTTTAAGAAAACGTTAGCTGAGCAAGTTCAATGACCTGTAGTTAATAGTCGGCGTTGCGTACAAACTACCTACAGGTCATTGGACTCGCTCAGCTGACGTTTTCCTAAAGATTTTAATTTCGTACATGCGTAAATTAATACGAGTTTTGAAAAAAAAGGTGTTTTATTTTTTAATTTTATCTTTACAAATCGATAGTGTTTCATGTACCGGATTGACCCTACACGGGATTAAAACGATTAAAAATTTAACGGTGTATATGCTTTGCTATACGCTAAGAAGATAATAATATGGTCTTCTTAGCGTGTCGATGGCAAAAATAGTTTATTTTATAATTTAAGAGATCATTGGTCTCGTGTTTGCAAGGCGAAAAGTGGAGCATACGCACCAGCAACCATCTCCTTAATCTCGTCTGCAGTGACGTTGGAGCCTGGACTTCGCACGACGCAGGCGACAGGATGCTCTAAATCATCCTCATGCGGCACGCTGGTGACGCTGACGTTATGCACGCCAGGGTGTTCACGAATCACTTCCTCTACTTCCGGAGGAATGACCTCAAAAGATCAAAACCGATGATAAGGTGAATTAATAATTCATGTGCTTTAGTTTATAATGTAGCAGTTGAGTTTATGTCATTAGTATGCCAGTTCGAACGCTGCCTTGGCTTTTGTTGCAAGACATTTGTAATACAACATTAAATGTTAACACTATTCTGTCTAAAAAGTTAAACGACTTGGGAATTTTGTATAATAGGTATTCAATCATTTAAAAAATACTTATATTCGATACTTTTTATAAGGTTCTTCTATTAGTAAACAATGATCAAGATCTCTTAATCAACCTTGATTATTGAACCAGTGTTGACTACATCAGATTTCATTTTACCCTAATAATTACTCAAGTCGTTTGACTTTTTAGACAGACTCTAATCAGATTTATAACATAATTACTGTCACTGTCCTAGTAAATAATTGACAGAAATATATTATCAAATTTAGGTATTCGTTTAGCGATAAACAGTACCGGATTAGCCATAAAACGAGAGTAGCAAATGCTACGGGTAACTGGCATCAGGGGATGGTGGAAGGCATTGAGAAAACTTTACAGGAGAGTGATTTTTTGGTAAAATTAAAAAAAAAAAAAATGATAAGTAGTTTTATAAAAAAGTTGGATTTAGATACTATTACCATGATGTTAATAATTACATATATGTAAATCCGACTATTTCGTTATTTGTAACATTTTTTTTTTAAATGTTAAACTTAAAAATCAGTCTCCTGTACAGGTCGCGCGGTGAATTAAGATCGCTCGGCAAAAGTAGAAGGGGCATGCGCCGTATTCAATTCTAAGGTCTATTTGGCGACATGCGGGCGGGTGTGCGCCGACGGCGACACGTCATTGGTAGATCAGTCGCTCTTCAATTCCCGCGTTGCGCTCAAGCGTCTCATTGGATACTGTTGTACTTGGGTACTGTTGCGTACAGCTTGTGTTATCGTATTAGTAATACCTACGAATGGTAAAAAATAAAGTTTTAAAACAGCAAGCCAGAAAAATGGTTTACGACATGAATTGTTACGTTAAGAAAACAACTAACGAAATAATTTTAATTTTAAAAATTTTAATTTTTCTGATTTTAAGTACCTACTTACAAGATAAATTACAAGCAAAAACTAGTGTTATTATAAGTTATGTTACTAAGGTTCAAACATACGAAATTAAAAATAAAATCCTAACACACTAAGAATTTCTGTGCGCAATTGTACACATGCGCCGATTGCCCCCACTACTTTCACCGAGCGATCTTAATTCACCGCGCGGCCTGTAACGTTTACTCAATGAAGCTTAGTAATTTTTGCCTTTCAAGCGTCGATATGAAATCTAATCGATTCCGGATTGCCCCTACCGTATGCTCCACCAAGTGCTCCGGACGATTTTCCGACCGCACAGATTATATATATTAATACGCTTGTTTTAATAGACAACCTAGACAAAGTTGTCTATGGTTCAAATCTGTTAGGCCTGGTCTACACTTGACGTTATGGCAACTAATTTTTATTTTCATTTTGTTTTTCTTTTATTATTTTTTATTTTGTAATTATTTGTGTGTCTATACGAGCAGAATAAACATGTTTTCTTTCTTTCTTTACCTGTGATGTGTGCGTGGGGTGTTATATCTTCTTCAAACAAAGAATTGTAAGCAGAAAAGGTCCGACAAAATTTGTTCATAGAGTCTAAAAGTCAAACGACTTGGGTAATTATTAAGATTTAATAAAATGAAATCTGATGTAGTCAACACTGGTTCAATAATTAAGATTGATTAAGAGATCTTTATCATTATTTTCTAATAGAAGAACCTTATAAAGTATCGAATATAAGTATTTTTAATGACTAAATATTAATACAAAATTTCCCAGTCGTTTGACGGTTTAGACAGACTATGGTTATGAGTATTTCCACTGTTTTTTCAATTTTCGTCTCCTCATTGTCTTACAGCCAGTTTAAAACGTACAAGAACTAGTATTTTGTCCTCACATCGTAAATCCTGTATCTGATCAGCATCTTGAGCCTCTCAACGAAGAAGAAGTACCCGTTTTCATCTCTGTATAGAAGGTCTCCTGTCCTGTACCAGCCGTCCTCTGTGAAAGAGGCCGCGGTTTCTTCAGGGTTGTAGTAGTACTCCTGAAAACATAAGGAATAACATTCATCATACCAGCCGAAAGACGTCCACTGTTGGAAATAGGCCTCCCCCAAGCGTCGCCATAACGACCGGTCCTGTGCGTCACGCATCCATCGGATGCCCGCGACCCTGACCAGGTCATCAGTCCACCTTGTTGGATAAACATTGTAATGGAATGAAATAATATCGGTTATCCAAAAATACGAAAAGGACAGGACTGTACAATGTGACTACGCTTTGGGGGAGGTTAGGCGCTAAGTCCATCAGTAGACGTATTCCGTTTAAAATGATGATGTTGAAAAATACCAGCAAAATCTGTCAAAAATGATCAAAATACTGAAAATTCCGTATTAAACAGTACGTCTACGTCCACACACTAAACGGAGTCACATAATCTAAGGATGGCCCGCTGGTAACAGATAAATCAATATTATAGACAGAGGGGAACGGACTGAGCCAGCTAATGACTGACGGTCTTCGTCGCAAAAATGACTAATCTGTAATATTCTAAGCGAAATCTCTGCAGAGCTGTGATGATCTGAGTTCCAATCGTAACTGTGCTTGATGGCAATAGGTGTCGTCGCTGATTGGTCGCTTTTCGTCCAACCCTCCCCTCTCTACTTTTTGCGCACACTTCTGTCTTCAGCCATCGCAGGCGCCTCTGATAAGGGGAAAGTTGAAAGTTATTGTCAGCACCATCTCGTGGCAACGCTTCCATCGAGTAACTCAATTTTCTTGAGATTGGTATACCCAGGCGTATATCAGCGAGATGTCCATATTAGCGAGATGAAGATGGCTGTAAAAGCAAAGAAAAACTTACAGTGAAGCAGGCTCCTTTGGTCCATAGTTCTCCTGGCACGTTTGGTTCTGTTATTTCTTTGCCCGTCTCTGGATCTACGATCTGAAAAATGAACACACATTTAGAAAGAATACAGGTGGGTTTTAGTGAGTAAAAGCTTGACACTCGTTCTGGTTGAAGACCCAGAGCGGGAGGGGTGATTTGATAATTTTGCACAAATAAAAAGGAGAACATAGGCTTGATGTTATTCGTAATTATAATTTATAGTTCTTTGATACCAACCTTGACTGCCGGTAATGCAGGTGTTATCTTGCCGCAATTACCAATGGGTCCTTCTGGGGCCCCCGAGAGAACTGCGCCTAAATTCTCAGTCTGTCCATACATCTCCACCACGATGGCATCCGGTCGCATTCTTTTCTGCCAAAAGATAAAATATTTTAATCAACTTTTGTGTATGTATTGTGTATCCTGCCCATCCTAACCTACGAAGCTCAGACATGGTCGCTCACCGAGTCGCAAAAGTTTCGCTTTGGGGTTTGCCAACGAACAATGGAGCGCAGCATTCTGGGTGTCAAAAGAGCCGACAGAATAAGGAACGCCTCGCTGCACTTGAATACGGGGACCGTAGACATAGGAAAAAAGGCTGCCATTCTAAAACAAAATGGGATTGGGCGGGTCACATCAGCCGCATGCAGTCTGATCGTTGGGCAACAATATTTACAAAGCGGGTACCTGAGAATGGACGACATTGCCGAGGTCTACCTGAGCAGGGGTAGCAACATGTCCTAGATGCCTACCGCAAGAGTAGTGGGTCGAGGTGGCTCAAGAAAAGAATGCCTGAAGAGGTTGGGGGAGGTATTTGCCTAGCAGTAAAAAAGTACAGTCTAAAAAAAAGACAGTATTGTTTATATATAGTATCATAATTTCGGACAATTTTCGTTTCAAGGAAATTTCGCACTGCCTGATCGACACTGCTTGACCAGAGGGCGCGCTCATATTTTGCCCAAAGAATTTGCATTGCCATTTAACGTGGCAATGCTGCCGTATTCTGGGCACATTCTCGGATGACACCGATGTGGAGGAGTACTTTGATGCCTTGACGTCATAAGATATATATACATACCTCTATTCATGTTTTTTTTAATTTAAATTTCATCATCATCATATCAGCCAAAAGACATCCACTGTTGGGCATAGGCCTACCCCAAGTGTCGCCACAACGACCGGTCCTGTGCATCACGCATCCATCGGATTCCCGCGACCCTGACCAGGTCATCGGTCCACCTTGTTAAAGGCCTTCCAACGCTGCATCTTCCGATACGTGGTCGCCACTCCAGAACCTTTCGTCCCCATCGACCATCTGTTCTGCGTGCAATGTGCCCTGCCCATTGCCATTTAAGTTTGGAGATTCTTCGAGCCACGTCGGCAAGCTTGGTTCTCCTGCGGATATCTTCTGATGTGATCACACAAGAAAACTCCGAGTATAGCCCTTTCCATCGCTAATTTATAAAAATTTCACATTTCTTTAATTCTTCCAGTAAATAATTAAATAGCCGTGCTCCTTCAAACAGTAATTATGTTTTATTGCCGTACTTAGTTTAGTTAACATTTAGATAAGTTTCTCATACGAGTATTATATCTATGTGGAGTTACCCGAGGGCGGGACGCGGGAGGGACGAAAGCGACGACGCTCCAGGCGAACTCGCCTTGTGCTACAAGCGTCAAATACAAATGTATTACATGTCTATTATCTACAAGGCCACGAAGTAGCGCTGCAAGTAGCAGCGAAGTTAGGGGTCATCCATAAATTGCGTCAAATGAATTTCATGATTTTTTGCCCCTGCCCCCGGACGCGCGTCCTTATCGCAGCTGGTCACATTTGTGAGACTCCCTCCCTCCCTAGTAGTGTGACGTCACAAATTTTTTTTTGCAAATTATAATTTAAAAATTAGAGAGACTAGAAAAAATATAACCGACTTCACTAAAAAAACACTAAAACGATCAAAATAATTAATTTCGGAAGTCGGTGTTTTTCGTTATTGTTTGTTCCTTATTTAATACCGACTTCCGAAATTAAAATTATTTTGATCGTTTTACTGTTTTTTTAGTAAAGTCGGTTATATTTTTTTTATAAAAAGTTTTTTATTTCACACTTTTTAGTTGCAATACACTTACAGCCAGATAGTACCTTTTTCTCATGACAATTCCAATTAACTCAAACCCTGCTAGAATACATCATTTTCTTATGAAGTTCCCGTGTCTACCTTCCACCTTCCGGCTCCACCATCAGATCACTTCAATAGTACCATATAGCCAAAGTGCATCTCATGATATTTCCAATAGGCCCAAACACTGCTAGAATACATTGATTAGTTACTGAGTTCCGGCGCCTATCTTCCACCTCCATCACTATCATCAGGTCACTTCGATGATACCATTTTCAACATAACTGTTCAGAACTATTCATTTATTTGTATTGTCATAGTCGCTTAACTATGTTCATTGTGATATTTGTTTGAGTATGAAGTTCTGTTGGCAATTTCTGGTCTTCTTCACCAGTTTCACCTCATCAAATGTCACTTTTTGACTGTAAATGCTTAATTCCTTGATGAAAATATCAAAATGACTATATAGTTGCCTATAATATTTGAGGAGTTCCCTCGATTTAGCCAAGATTCCATCATCAGATCCCGATTTGGTGATTAGGGGACCATTTGGGAAGTATACCCTTTCCAACAAAAAATAATTTTTCAAATCGGTCGGCAAGCGACGAAGTTATGCGCGACCATACCAACATAAAAAAAAAAATACAAACATCCGAATTGAGAACCTCCTCCTTTTTTAGAAGTCGGTTAAAAAACACTTGTCCCAAAAGAGTCGGTAAAGGATTATTTAGTTCAAGCGTGTTGCGGCGAACCATGACATCGGCAAATCTTGGTATCGGCCTACCATTCATTATAGGTAGCGTTATTCGGCGAAACGTGCTGTCGTTAAATAATAGTATCGACTAATAGTTTTTTCGTATTGCAGTTTGTCGGTGAACCATGCTTTCTGTAGACAGTTATATCGTTCAAGGGTAATTCGATATAGGTAGCTTAGAGCTATATTTCACTGGGACACCATGGCGGCACAACTGGGCCTCAAGTCTGCTATTACAATAGTGTCAGAATGGTCTATCATTGATGTCATAATTGTCGATTTTGACAAGTTTGGTAATCTACTAATATAATGGCGTCACTATGACTTTCCAATGGTCAACCACTGACCCTCCATTGAAAGAAGTGTAATCTCGTACATATTGACAAACGAATATTTGACGTTTGCGGTAATCTGCTAAAACTTTGACAGTTTATTTGATCAGTGTTTTACCATAAGAACGTTATTGTGCAGTTATTGGTTTTAATATGCTCGAAATTATCATTCTACCACAATTTTATTACAAGACCATTGACCGATCAATGATCGATCATTATGAATTAGCAGATTACAAACTTTTAGCAAAATGACAATGGAATCGTGTTGGAATGACGAATTTATAAAAATAGCAGACTTGGGGCCCTGGTCGCTCCGCTATGGTGTCCCGGTGAAATATATTTATTTATTTATTAACTTCATGGAACACAAAGGTACAAAGGCGGACTTAATGCCTTAGGCATTCTCTACCAGTCAACCTAGGGTGGTGAAGAGAAAACATGGCAGGTGCATAAAAAAAAGAATAGGTTAATAAGAAAACAAGTGTACATATCGCACCTCCGCTCAAATAGTGTCACAACTCAAAAAAAAATCGTTTGCTGATGATTATTATGATGTTATTTATTTCAGAATTCATCATACTTTAAGGTCAGATATTGTCATATTTATAATTCAATTATTTGCCCACTATTGACCCATTTTTTGTATTTATATATAGCGTTATATCCCTGAATTATTAGAACTTAAAAGCCTTTTTCTCAATAATTTGATTTTTGAGTTGTGACATTATTTGAGCGGAGGTGCGATATATATATATATATATATTAAACATATAACCCTAAGGGCCTGTGCACACCACGTTTTTTAAACGCGCCGTTGACGCGCGTTTTAGAAACGTGCGTCGACGGCGCGCTTTTATCCTATTAAAAGTCTACTCGTGTGCGTATCGCGTCTGTATCGCTACAAACGCGCGTCAGCGGCGCGTTTAAAAAACGTGGTGTGCAAAGGCGCTTAGACTTACTCTTAATTCCAGATGAAGACTTTTATGACTTTTTCCACCCAACAAGACGAGCCTCTCGAAGCAAGTGAGGTCGCATTTTTTCTCACCCTTAATTATGCCAGTCAACGTAGGAGGATTGGAGTATATGGTAACCGGCTAAAAGAGAGAATAAAAAATAGAATAATATAATTCTTCGGCCCTTACGAGTTGTAGGTCATGGGTTCAAATCCGTAAAGGCGCATTACTTTGTGTAATTTATTTCATCACCACTGCTCTCAAAACGGTGAAGGGAAACATTGTGAGGAAACCGGCATGCCCTACAACCAAAAGACATGTGACGTTCACCAACCCGCACTGGGCCCGCGTGGTGGATTATGGCCCATTCCCTCTCATAGAGAGGAGGCTTGAGTCCCAGCAGTGGGAACAATAAAAGGCTGATTGTGCTATGCTATGCTATTATAATTTATGTTGAAAAAAAATCATTGACATGGGCATGCTTTTTGTTTGTTTTCATTTGTTTTTTTTTTTAAGTGGAGAAATCATCCAATGACTTCTTCCGCTTTTGGGCGGAGCGTAAGGCACAGTATTACAATTCCCTATACTGTAGTAAGGGCGTGTCAGACTTTTACTGACTAAAACCCACTGCTGTGTTCCTTCTTTGCCTTCGTTCCAGAGCCCCGGGGTTCACTTTCACATAACCCATGGCCCCAGTAGGTTTCGACCTTGCTGGGCCCCCACTATTTTGCTAACATTTCCTTGAGGCGCGCGTGGAACGCTACGTGCCATCGACGACTCGGACTCTGTCCGGACGATTACCGGACGGCCGGACGGCGAACTTTCATACGGGTGAAGCCGCTGATAAAAGTTACTTAAGGCGTATAGGCCCTTGAAGATCTGGCCGTAATTAATAATAATAATAATATTCCACAACTATCACACAACGCCGTCTAGTCCCATGCTAGTACTAGACAGCTGATAAACATACTTATATATTTCTAAATACATACATATTATTGATAAATTACACCCAGACACAGAACAAAGGATTCTGCTCATCACACAAACATTTGTCCGGTGGGATTCGAACCCACGACTTCCGGCATAGCAGTCAGGGTCACTAACTACTAAACCAATAGACCAGTCAATTAATTAGTCAATCAAATTAATGCGCATTACTCGTACTGTCGCTTAGGTGGCAGTATGAGTATGTGTCCATTTAACTGCTGCACCCGATAGAGTCCCGCTGACCTTTTAAATACATTTTCTTTGCGAAATAATGATTGATTTAAATACACCGCTAAATTTTAATCGTTTTAATACCGTGGAGGGTCGATCCGGTACATGAAACACTATCGATTTGTAAAGATAAAATTAAAAAATAAAGTACCCTTTTTTCAAAACTCGTATTAATTTACGCATGTGCGAAATTAATTTCTTCAAGAAAACGTCAGCTGAGCGAGTTCAATGACCTGTAGGTAGTTTGTACGCAACGCCGCCTATTAAGTACCGGATCGACCCTCCACGGGATTAAAACGATCGAAATTTAGCGGTGTACATAGCATATTTTGAGCGTTAGCATACGCTTGGTGTACGCTTGCGTGAAGCTTGCTATGAAACTATCGATGAAACGGCAGCGTCGTGCCGTCGTATCGCGTCTATGAAACTACGTGTCTATGGACGGTTGGTCCTAGTTTTGTATGTATGCTTCACGCAGGCGTACAGGCACAACGGATACTGAACGCTCGACGTTAGAGTGGGGATCGCTTTGCGCATTCCATACATTGGCGAGCCAATCGTCTTCATTGTTAGATAAATGCAGCAGACAGGAAACGAATGAGGAGTGACGTCTTTAACGCGATGGCGCGGCGAGCCAATCACTGAAACTCCCCGCTCCCGCGTCTCATTTCGCACCACTAAAGAGACCAAATATTTGACTTCTGCCGCTCAAGATCCGTTGTGCCTACTGTACACTAAGCGTATAATGACGGACACGCGTTTATGAAACTACGCGTCCGTGGTCAGTAGCCCTTAGTCTGGATAATTTACCCTATACTGATTGATAATATCGATGAGGTGATCTGTGGTCAAAGGGTTCGATGTTTGAAGCTTTGTAAGACGCATCAAGGGTAATGATATCGGGCTCAGGAAACCAGACACCCACTGCACTGGAGATATGTTTAGACCCATCTTGTTTTCACCATTAGGCCTGAAAGAAAAAGAGAATAAATGTTGAAAGACGCGATCCAAAGGTAGACTTTACGGGACTCGGAAACGTGGGATTGCGAAAACGTTTGAGAGTTATCGCAGACTTGAAGAATTAAGGGGTCAAAACTGACTGCAAACGGTTTGTGTAACGATGACAATGTAGACACACGGATCAGTATTTTTTTCTAGGCTTGAACTTCGCTTTACACGCTCCCACGTGTCTAGATTGATGACCTATGTGACATATCTGTCGGAACTCAATCCGACATCAAAGGTAGTCCTTTCCAGAAGCTCTATTTTGTAGGCGATGAGTGGGTAACGTGCAATGAACAAAGTATTCCAGACCACGCAACTGATTTAAATATTGTGATGTAGACTTTAAGTTTCACTTTGCTATGAGCCGAAGTTCAATCTCTAGACTAGATGTTGTTCACACGGCTGTCACCAGAGAAAAAAAACCCACATCTCTGTGGTCGGAACTTTTGCCTGTTCAGCTCACACAAACACCAGTCCAGATTCTGTGATGTGTGACGTCAGCATCGCTTTGCTGGTTGATTCGTTCTCAAGCTCGCGTACTATTGACTTCTCTATCTATAGCTCTATCGATATCTATGCTAAAGAGAAGTTTCTTCTCCCAGCTTGAATCGGCATCATTATAAAAAATAACTTAAAATTAAAAATTAAACTTACACTTAAAAATAACGGAAAATATTGAGGTACCGCTGTTTGGTTTTCTTTTTTATAGAACTGCTCGTTTCATTGTAGATTTTATCCATCGCTCATGATCTAGCGTGATAGAGGTCAAGGCATAATTGGAACCATAAATAGCAAAGATGAAGTTAGTTAAGTAAGTTACTTACAAGTGTGAACCAGACGACATTATGGCATGCACCGTCTCCAATTTTTTCATTAACGACCTGTGAGTGAACGCAGCAAGTTTGACGATGCCACTCGTACCTCCCGTGCTGACCAGCCAAACATAGTGCTTGTTCTGGTCTAATATCACCGGCCTGGAAAATATAATTTCACTGTGTGGCGGAGTGTTTAAAAGTTCTCTGCTGGAACTATGGGTCTCCCAGAGACAAATAAAAGATACTTTGCAAAAATTATTCAGCTCCATTTATTATGTGAAAATTATGGTGTTGGAGTGGTGGTTGTGGTAGCAGTGGTTTCGACAAAATAGTCCTAAGATAATGGACAATCAAAAGAAGAAAGACAATACCTACAAATGTCAAGGGCATGTTGTCGTAGAGAGGAAATTTAATTTTGAAAGTAAAAAAGAAAGAAAAACATTTATTTGTGACTCGCACAGGTCAAAACAACAGTTATATAAAAATTAACTAAATAAAAAGTAAAAAAAAGTAGACAGGGAAATAAAAAAAGAGAAAAAGAAAAGAGAAGAGGAGAAGAAGTGAGTAATAAAAAGTTGTAGCCCACAAAAAATCATTAAAAGATAGTTAAGTGTTTTTTTTTTACATATATAAAAACTGTAAATATATAAAATTGCCATCGTGACTCAAAAATTGTCTTCGGTTGTGATTGAAAGTGTGATTTAGTGAGTTACACACTCCATCAAGTCTAAGCAATATCCAATCTCTTTCTTCAGTCTGGTCGTGGCTGACGCTTGCGATAACTCATCGTTCTGAATATTATTTGATACACTGAGGTTGCAGGTATACAAACAATAAAATGCTTACAAAAGTTCCTCTTGGTCCTCCTTATCATCATACTGGTCGATGAACCTGGACAGGGAGTGCTCGCCCTCATCGAAGCAGATGATTTCTGTGTTCAGACCCATTTCCTCCTTGACAACATGGTAGGTATCCAAAAATTCTTTCTGGCAAAAGGCTATTCTTGGCGAGCATATCTTGAACAGTTTTTGTATTTCGACTGTGAACATTTATTATAAGTTAAAAACTTGATTGTAATTTTTTATTTACTTTTTAAAGTTCAGAACAAAGAAATGAATAAATTTGAATATTGAGAACCTAATTAAATAACCAGCTACCAGGTCCAACTATATTTTCTATACTTAAATATACACACAAAGTTTCACCCCAATCGGTCAAACCGTTTAAGGCCTAAGCGCCCGAAAAATGCCTTAAAACCGTGACTTTTTGGAGCTTACTCCTCGGTAACGGCCAGGTTAATAGGTTTGAAAAAAATATATGGTTATTACAGATTCATGAACAACATTATCAATATTTGATTTTTTCCTGCGATTACGAGTAATACTTTTGTCAAAAAAAAAATATTACCTACAACAATTCACATTCGCAACTTTTCCGTACTCCTTCGAAACAGCTCGGATCTTTAGAAACATTTTTACACATAAAAATTAGTGGTTAAATATTCTTCAAAGTGAACATAGCATAAGCAAATCAACAAATATTTCGCAAAGAAAATTGAAGTCAGCGGGGCTCTGTCCGGGCGCAGTTGGCCGCAAACAAATGCACACATAGTCGTACTGTCGCCTAGACGGTTACAAGAGTTGTGACCATTTAATTTCGGCCAGATGCTTCAAGGGACTATAAATAAGCCATAACCTTTCGAATACCATAATTAGAGACAATAGAAAGATAATGAGAGAGCGAACGCCGGCGTTCGTTTGAGGTTTTTTTTTTTTTTTTTATAATGGATAGGCTCGCGTTAATGAGGTTTAATGAATTAAGAGGAGTTAGGTGAGAAACACATGTAAAGAAGACTTAACTAAAAAGATTAGACAACATAGCCCTATTTGTTAGTACAAAACTTAATGTACAGAGTTCGTAACATAACATAAACAATGAACAACACAACATACAAACGACGGACAAATTATTAACAACAAGTTTGCTTTTTCCGCACTAAAACACAAACTATACAGGGTGTAAGGGACAGCCCTCCACAAACTTGAAGGGCTTGCTCAGTAGACGATACTGAACAACCTTCCACAAGACTTTTTTTCAGGAAATGAAAAAAAATTAGCCGCACCATACAAAATTAAAAACTTGATTGGACAGTTTGTATCGAGGCCGATTTTTTTGTAAATCAGTTGCGTCGTCTAGAATAGCTTGTTTATTGTTCGTTACCCACAAAATAACATCTCCGGAAAGCATTACCACTATGATCGACATTCTATATCGACATATATTATACTCACATTGTTTAAAAAATGGATCCACTCCAGCAATAGGCATGCCATTCATGAGCGCTGCGTAGTACGGAATGTGCAGATCCAGGTGATTCTTCCCGCCCAAAGCCAGGACATCCCCAGGCTTAGCACCTAGCTTCCTGAAGCATCTTGCTAGCTGGATGGAGCGTGCGAGGACGGAAGCGTTTGTCTCGCTCTCTCCCGTGGCTGCGTCTATCTGTAGAAATAGGTAAGTATAGGTTACATGTTTATTTAGAAAGAAGGTATTTATTTTTAACCGACTTCTAAAAAAGGAGGAGGTTCTCAATTCGGATGTTTGTATTTTTTTATGTATGTTCGGGCATAACTTCATCGCTTGCCAACCGATTTGAAAAATTCTTTTTTTGTTGGAAAGAGTATACTTCCCAAATGGTCCCATAATCACCAAGTCGGGATCTGATGATGGAATCTTGGCGAAATCGAGGGAACTCCTCAAATATTATAGGCAATCATTTAGTTCTTTTGGTATTTTCATCAAAGGCTTAATTAAGCATTTACAGTCAAAAAATGACATTTGATGAAGTGGAAAGTAGGATCTACTATCTGCTCCATCAACGCGTGTAATGAGCATTTTGTTTCAGTGGGTCAGAACCTTGCTGCTGAAATCTTAAATAGGCAACTGAAAGAGGGAAACGACCGGAGTTTTGGAGTTGCCAGTAGAGAACCGCCTAAAAACTCATTGTTTCTGCAACCCACGAGTGATCAGGAGATTAGTAACATCATAGATGGTTTCAAAGATGACAGCGCCCCGGGTCTCGATGGAATTCGGCCTCTGCTCCTTAAACAAATTAAAAAATACATTCTTGCACCCTTAACATACATCTGCAATCTGAGTATGGAGACTGGTACCGTCCCTACCTGCTGGAAAACTGCTGTTATCACACCCATCTATAAAAGTGGAACCAAGAATACCCCTGACAACTACAGGTCAATTTCTTTGCTTTGTGTGACATCAAAAATCCTCGAGAAGCTAGTTAACAACCGCCTCGTAGCTTTTCTAGAGGAGAATTCCCTACTCTCGGAACGGCAGTTTGGCTTTCGCCGAGGAAAGTCTACCTCACAAGCGGTAAGTTTGCTGACTTCCATTATCTCCGCAAACTTTGAAAAGGGTCGCCGTTCGGTAGGTATCTTCCTGGACCTTGCCAAGGCCTTTGACACAGTCTCAACTTCATCTCTACTAAAGAAACTCGAATCCTTTGGTGTCAGAGGCCTGCCTTTAGAATGGTTCAGCAGTTACTTGTCTGGGCGACTTCAGCTTGTCAAAATTGGGGAAAGTATTAGTAAGAGCTTGCCGATTGCCTTCGGAGTACCCCAGGGTAGTATATTGGGACCCACCCTCTTCATCATGTTCATGGATGACATATTAAGACTGAATATAGCACAATCGGATGTCATTTGCTACGCTGATGATACTGCCATCATTTTTCAAGGTGCTACTTGGCCTGAGGCCTTAGACTCAGCTGAAAAAGGGATGAGTATCATTGGTACATGGCTGGAGGAGAATCTTCTGGCACTTAATACTAAAAAAACTAGTTTCTTGACCTTCCACCTTTCTCGACCTACTAGGCCTAATGTTGACATAATGAAAATACACAACAGCAAATGCAATTTTCTGACAAAGAGACTCGCTTTGAGTTCCAATTGTAGCTGCAACACTATCTCCCGAGTAGAGTCTACCAAATACCTAGGGGTTGATATTGACCAGAATCTTTCCTTCAAAACACACATTAGAACACTTGCAAAAAAACTCGCAAATTTATTTACGTCGCGAAACTTTTACGATCTAGTGCACCTAAGAACATCTGCATCCAAGTATACATTTCTCTCTGTCAATCTGTTCTACAATACTGTGTTGGTGTTTGGGGTGGTGCTGCTAAGTCATGCATGCTGGAGCTGGAACGGGCTCAGCGTGCTGTCCTCAAGGTGCTTCTGGGAAAGTCGCGTCGGTTTTCTACTGACGATCTTTACAGGGAGGCTGGGGTTCTGCGTGTCCGGCAGCTATTTGTCTTGGAGTCTCTATTGGGATTGGTCAAAAACAAGGCTATTCGCTCTAGTTGCAGTAAGAGGGGTAGGAAGTTGCCTGACAGAATCCCTCTTCCAAAGGCTAGGACCTTGTCCGCGACGCGGCTCTCATCTCACCTGCCAATACGAGTTTTCAATGCTGTGAGTAAAACGTTTACAGTTCCAAGGGAGTACTCTGAGGCTAAAATTAAATTAAAAGAATGGTTGTTAGTACGGACTTATGAGGAAACAGAAAAATTACTGCAATTCTGAAGTTAATTCCTATTTACATCAAAACGTACACCCGAATAAAAACACACACACACACACACATACATTCACTCACACTTTACACCTCATCTATAAACTGTTTTTTGCACTAAATAAATATCTTTCAATTTTTATTCTACACAATTTCTGATTCTTAATTTAATCTTAATTTTGATTTAATTTAATTTTAATTTTAATGTAATTTTGATTTAATTTAATTCTAATTTTAATGTAATTTTGATTTAATTTAATTCTAATTTTAATGTAATTTTGATTTAATTTAATTCTAATTTTAATGTAATTTTGATATAATTCTGACTTAAGTTTGATTTGATTTAATTTAATTTTAATTCTGATTTAATTTTAATTTAATCTTATTAATTTTCATTTTTTGTACATCAATATCTAAACGTGTCATGTATTGCTAGCAGGTCAAGACAAATTGTGAACTAGGTGTAACGTTTAGGTCACCAAGATACAGGCTATGCCTAGTTTGGGGACCGTTGCTAAATTTATAAGGCCATTGTTAATATCCTCGATCCTTTGTTAACTTGATGTTAAATTTGTAAACTGTGTTCGATAAATAAATTATTATTATTATTATTAACTGGTGAAGAAGACCAGAAATGGCCAACGGAAGTTCATACTCACACAGATATCACAATGAACATAGTTATGAGACTACGATAATACAAATAAATGAATGGTTCTGAATGGGTGTGTTGAAAATGGTATCATCGAAGTGACCTGATGATGATAATGGAGCTGGAAGATAGGCACTGGAACTCGGTAATTAATCAATATATCCTAGCCGTGTTTGGGCTTACTAGAACTGTCATGAGATGCACTTCGGCTATAAGGTACTATCGAACTGATCTGATGATGATGGAGCCGGAATGTAGACAATGGAACTTCATAAAACAATGTATTCTAGCAGGGTTTGAGTTAATTGGAATTATCATAAGAAAAAGGTAAGGTAGGCTATAAGTGTATTGCAACTTCGACTTCACTAAAAAAAAAAACACTAAAACCATCAAAATAATTTTAATTTCGGAAGTCGGTGTTAAATAAGGAACAAACAATATCGAGAAACACCGACTTCCGAAATTAAAATTATTTTGATGGTTTTAGTGTTTTTTTTTTTTTTAGTGAAGTCGGTTATTTTTTTTTGTGAAAAGTTTTGTTTTAACCCCCGACGGAAAAGAGGGGTGTAATAAGTTTGAGGTGTCTGTGTGTCTGTGTGTTTGTCCGTGGCATCGTAGCTCCTCAGCGAATGAACCGATTTGGATGCGGTTTTTGTTATTTGAAAGCTGACGTTATCGAGATGGCTCTTAGATTAAATTTATCAAGATCTGTTCAGGTCTTCAAGGTCATCAGCTCATTTGTTGGCTGTAGCAGGGATCTTATACGCTTAATGGATGTATGCTTTACTGATAAACACATAGTATATGTGACCTAATATTTGAAATACTCATGTACCTACGTGCCGACGTTATCAAACTGGTCTGATAATGGAGGTCGGAGGTAAGAGACATAACCTTGGAATGCCTATTAATACCCATCCAGTTTCGGCTTATTTAGATTTTTCTTAAAAATAGTTCTGTTCATTTCTCATGACGATGAGAACCTGGTAACAAGGACCTGATGCTAGAACTGGGATAAATCGCTGATGGAACCTTGGTTTGTCTTCTAGTAAACACATCGAGTTTGGGCTCATTAGACTCGTCTTAACCACCGTGCCTCGTTCTTTTACTTTTTATAGATTTTATGCTTCGGGGGTTCTTTTTAATTTTGCTATTATTCATGTTTTAAAACCATTCTAATTTGGTTGACGAGTTTCCTCTTCAGTTTCACGATTTTAATGGTAATACTATTTATTGGTAATAGACAATTTAATGAAAATAGTTTTTTGGTCTTTGAAGGAAAATAGCTTTATCGATTATTCAAAAGAGTCACCGCGCTAGTCTCCTTAGTGGGAAATCATCCAATGACATCTCGCGCTCTAGGCCGGAGCGGGAAAAGTACCCACTTTTATGTTTCTTCTTTGTCTTGCGTTCCTGGACCCCAGGTTTCGCTGTAGGAATCATCCAAATGACATCTCCCGCCCTTGAGGGGAGCGGGAGATAGTGTCAGACTCTTACTGACTAAAAAACCCTCCCCGTTCCTCCGTGCCTTTCATACCGGGGCTGAGCTACCTTTCGGACCTAACCCGCGCCCCAGTAGGCTTCGACCTAGCTGGGCCCCTGCAGTTGCTGACAACTCCTTGAGGCGCGCGGGAACAGTGCGCGCCATAAAGTTTACAGAGTTAAAATTTTTAGAAGAAAGTATATAATGAAAAATTACTAAATACTTATATAGCTTATTTAATAGCTAATTTTGATATTAAAATGAACCCTATAGCTCTCAAATGAAGTTTGTCTCCATTTCATAAACAGGTAAAATTATCTAAGCTATTACTGAAAGTTACGTACTTTAATAACAAGCAAAATTTTAATTGTACCTGAAAGTTTCGGGCAGTTGTATAAATATATATTGAATCATGTTTAGGTATTTATGATATTCTGTTCATAAACACAATTTCAATTTTCATTAATAAACCTTAAAATGTGTCTGCTTTGAAATAAAAAATAATCACCATTTTTACCCGTGACGAAATAAGAAAATACAACGTTTTTGAATACACTAACGAAGAGGCTGCTCGGCGAAATATACGTTTATGGCCCGGCCCAGCGACTCTTAGGGGCTGCTTGGTGACCAGCCCGATACGATAATACACAAAATGTGGTGGGGCTGCGGGGGTGTGCTCGTGCACTTTTCCGCACTAATGCGGAAAACGGTAAATTGCGTGCGTAGGGATAAGACCAGGTTTAGAATAGAATAGAAAAACTTTTATTCGGTACAGACACAGCACAACGGTTATTACACAAAGTAAATAAAAATAAAAGTACAAAGTACGCCGAGCGTGCCCGCACCGAAAGGGTGACCACCTCAGCATTTGCCAGACGTTAGACACCCAGCGCTGGTTTTCAGTTGGCACCCCGCAGTGACGCACGGATTAGGGTAAAGCATATATATATACTCATAAGTGTAAATGAAATAGATATTGATGTAGTGTACCTACGGGTGTAAAATTTTATTTAAATAAAATACATAAATAACTATTTGATAAATAACAACGCAATATTATAAAACAAAATTTGTGCCTCATTGAATAAAACGATAAAACTATAAAATAACTTAGTACCCACAATACTCCGATAAAAAAACATCAGCCGATGCGCGGCGCGATGTTCAACGCCATGATAATGAGCCACCGCTGCACCGGCCCGGCAATTACCGACACCTAGGGCTAATACTATAACTAAAAACAAAAAGAAAAACATTGCCGTCTAGAAAATGTTTACAAGTGCCAGTAAAAAGTTACTATTATGTGATTTTTTATTTAAATTGCAAATGGAAAGGAGTCAGGCTGAAATAAACAAAAGTACCCGCCAGCTACCTCCATAAAGACTAGAAATAGGTACATAACGTGAAGGTGAGTTTTTAAATTATACGATAAAATTAGTTGTTTAAAATAAATTATTAAAATTCTAAGAATGCGTCATTGGTAATTTATTAGATACATTATTAAATTCTTAAAAACTATTAAATTAGCATTACTATTGACTTAATTATATAAAAGATTTATCAACATTAATTTCATTAAATTGTATTTGTGAACTTAAAATAAACTGCTTAAGTCTAGCCTTAAAACTACTTATATTTTTTAGGTCCCTAATGGGAGGAGGAATATTATTCCAACATTTAGTGGCTGAGTACCGAAAACTACCTCGAAAAGCTGCAGTTCGGTGATGCGGAGTAACCAGCTGCTGAGCACAAAGCCTGGCCTCGCGCTGCCGGTGACTATTTACCCACGCAAGGTTTCGAGTAAGAAAAAGATTTTGAATTCATTCACTGGTCAGTGGATACGAAACGGGACACTAAGGAAAAGAAAAATTTTACTAAAAGACAACGCCAAATCAAGCCTTCGGGATTCGGTGGGATGTGGGAGATGTGTTTAGTCAGTAAGAGTCTGACAGACCCCTCCACCTACCCCGAGGCGGAGGACATCCATGAGGATTTCCACACCGAAAAAAAAAAGGTTAGAATGATGACCAACCACTACTTTTCTAAATAAAACAAGTCAATTTTTTTCGATATATGAACTAGTAGGTATGTTGAACTGGGTGAGGAACAGGTTAGGTTAGGTTAGAATGGTGACCAACCACGCGCGAGTGGTAGCGGCCGGCGAGCGCTACTTCTCTAAATAAAACAGATCATAATTATATAAGTATTTCCAACTTAGTAATTTTGCTACCGCAGGGGGCTTCCTTCAACTTGACAAGAAGCTTTTTACATTTGACCTTGAAATCAAGGGCATTGACCTTGAGGTCAAGGTCATGGACCATGAGGTCAAGGTCATCGACTGATATCTAGGTCATGCCCTTTGGAGTCCGAGGCGTTTCCCAACATGTTATACATTTGACCTTGGGGTCAAGGTCATTGACCTTAAGGTCAAGGTCATACACTTAGTGTCCCAAGCGATTCCCTACATTTTTTACATTTGACCAAAAGATTGCATGTAGCGTAGATGAGAATGTTTAGATGGATGTGTGGTGATGAGATAATGGATAAAGTGAGAATGAGTATATCAGAGGAAGTTTGAAAGTGACGCCAGTGATTGAAAAGTTGAAAGGAAATCGGTTGTCTTGGTATGATCATGTGAAGAGGAGGGATGTAGCGCATATTACTAAAAGAGTTCTGAGTATACATACATGTTAGATGGATGGAGAGGAAGAGTAAGGCCGAAGAAAAGATGGATGGATTGTGTGAGTAGTGATATGAAAGAAAAGGGAGTTAGTGATAATTAGACGGGTGACAGAACAGAATGGGAGAAAAACGTGTTGCGCCGACCCCAAGTAATATGGAATAAGGGTAGGAAAAAGAAGAAGAAGACATCGCAATTTTGTGTCTGGACCCTTAAAATGGGCCATAGCAACGCGTGCTCAGGTAGTGTACCGAAAAAATAAACCAAACCAACCTGACACACAGCATCAGGACGGGTACTAAGGATATCCATACACAAATGTGCCACATTATAGTTCTCATTGGCCATGTCAAAAGGAGATAGCTTCATTTTGAATCACTTTTTTTCACTCACTTTTGAGATTCAAGTGCACGTTTTTATCTTGCGGTAGCCGGGCACCGTTTGACGATCTGCAAGTTTTTTTGCATGCATATAGGTGGATAACTAGTTAGGTAGGTGCAGTGATGCGTATTTACATTCTGTACATGGGTGATTCTTTGAAACCGAGAAATTGTCTCATTCATCTGGCCTAGTTTTTATTTAACAATTTGCTATTTTTATTTTCATTTTACTTTTCCCCGACCACTAAATGTATCACAAGCAATCATTTGTGCCCGGTGGCGTACGAAACAAAATATATAGGTATGAAAATTAATCCACATGAATGAGACATCTTCACGGTTTCAAAGAATCACCAACATGCAGAACGCAAGGGAAAACTACTCGCGTATAGATTGCTAATTACTTTTTATGGGGACGTAATTCCACATACATTTTCAATGTTTTTCATATAACCGCTCTTACGCGATTATGACGTTATTGCACATTTTTTATTAGATATACAAAATCTGATATTTAGAAACACAAAATCTGCTATTTTGCATGAACTTTGACACTTCATAATTTACTCAAAAGTTAAAGAACTCAAAAAAGTATAACAATAGAAGCCTGGCAAATTTTATCAGATTCTAAATGACGACAATTTTATTGAAAAATTTTTAAGCGTTTAAAAAAAACGCATTTCCTGGAACAAGTTTTGTAAAATATTCGAGTAAAACACGGAAATTTTACCGATTGCTAACAGAGTATTCAGACGTTAGTTACCTTTATTTTTTCGCGTTGCCTTTTCGTCAAACATCGCGCTGGATTGCTTATGAAGTAACAAGCTTTTAAACCATGCGCGATATTGACGATAGGTGAGTGGAAAGGCAACCTCCTTCCAATGTATTACAAGAGTAGGTAGTACCTACGCAAAAACTTCGTAGTGACCTAACTACTTAACCTTATTCCATAATAAACAGTGCCAGTATGAATACGGACTAATCGTGCGTAAATCGGAATAATCTCGTCTGGATTAGGTCCAGAGACGACAGAGGCCACATTTTTAGTCTCGACTGTTGCTTATTGATCGTTCAAAAACATCGACATCATTTCGTTAACGCTTGTCAAAATTGAAACGATTGCAGATTAACAACTTAGCTAGGGGTGCAGCGGTTAGGTAGGGGTTAGAATAGTGACCACGATGAACACGATGGCGAGTGAACGAAGCGATGTGGGTTTGGTTAGGTTAGAACAGTGACCATTAAAGAGTACGATCTCCTTCTGTTTGTGAATCATTCGAGTTAGGTTAAGTTTATAGTCATTATTATTTATTTAATTAATCATTATATGAATAAACTAGCTTTTGCCCGCAGCTTCGCCCGCATACATAAAATGTAGCCTATGTCACTCAGGACTAAAGCAGCTCTTTCTTTATGTGAAAAAAAATTCGCTATCGGACCAGTACTTCCATAGATTACCTCCTACAAACAAAAAAAAAAAAAACTTTACCTCTTTATTATTTTAGTGTAGATGATTTTATATACTCGTACCTATATCTTTTTATTCTTTTGACGAATTTATGACTTAATATAATTTAACGTTTAACGTTTTAATGTAAGTTGCTACTTATTCTAAAATGTTTAAAAATACTTGTAAGGCAGCTAAGGCCTTATACATTAGCAACAAAGTTAAAACAGCAGATAATAAAATAAAAACAGTTTGGAATATTATAAATAATGAAACCAACAGAAACAAAATAATTTATAATGATTACACATTGGAGACTCATCATGGTCTTATTAGCGATAACAAACTAGTTGCAGAAGAATTTGTAAATTTCTTTACCAGTATACCAATTAAAACTACTGAAGCCCTAAATTCGTCGCCATCGCATGCTTTTGGTTTATTACAGGCGAACGTTGCAGCCTGTTCGACTGAATTTAACTTTAAACATATAAACCCCATAACAGTAATAAAAGCTTTTAAAGAAATCAAGATTAAATTGACAAAAGATCTATGGGGTATGTCTATCAAAGTTTGTACCTCAATTATTGAGACTATAGCGCCGTACTTGGCTTTAATATTTAATTTGTTTATAGATCAAGGAGTCTTTCCAGATCTAATGAAATGTAAAGTGATACCACTCTTTAAATCCGGGAATAGTAGAGACACTAATAATTATAGGCCGGTGTCCGTTTTGCCGGTTCTTAGCAAGATATTTGAAAAGGTAACGTTAAATCAAATGCTTAGTCATTTTAACTCCAAAAACATCCTACAAGATAAACAGTATGGTTTCACCAAAGGACGTTGTACAACTGAAGCGGGTGTTTCCTTACTAAAACACATTTTTAATGCGTGGGAAGAGGCACAAGATGCTATAGGCATCTTCTGCGACCTATCGAAGGCGTTTGATTGTGTAGTTCATAAAACATTGCTTCTGAAATTCAAGCATTACGGACTAGGCAATGCAGCGTTAAGCTTATTAAAATCTTATTTGAATAATAGACAGCAATTAGTGCAAATAAACGGTGTCAATTCGTCGGCATTGAATGTTGAAATGGGGGTGCCGCAAGGTTCAATTTTAGGTCCGTTTTTATTTTTAGTTTATATTAATGATTTACCCAATTTGTTGCAAAATAAACTTAATATGGTGTTGTTTGCTGACGACACTTCTTTGATTTTCAAGATAAATAGAAAGACTAATAATCTTGACCACGAAAATAGCGTCCTTTTGCAGGTTCAAAACTGGTTCACTGCTAATAATCTGGTTCTTAAAACGATTTTCCTGGGGATTACGCTTGACTCAAGGCTACAATGGGGTCCTCACTTAACATCTCTTGCAGGGCGGCTTAGCTCAGCTGCATATGATGTTAGAAAAATCCGCCAATTTACGGATGTTGATACCGCTAGACAAGTCTATTTTAGTTATTTTCATAGTGTCATGTCGTACGGTATAATACTATGGGGACGGGCTGCAGACATCGAGTCAATCTTTATATTACAGAAAAGAGCCATCAGAGCTATTTACAATCTCCGCCGGTGCGATTCTCTAAGGGAAATGTTTAAAGATATTAACATAATGACGGTACCTTGTCAATATATCTATGAAAACATCATGTATGTTAGAAAAAATCTTTTTAGCAAAAGAGGCGATAGACATAATTATGTTACAAGAAATAGGGATCAATTAGTTCAACCAGGTTTCAGACTGGCTAAAGTGGCCTCTTCTTTCATGGGGTACTGTTTGAAATGTTATAATAAAATACCTCCCCAAATATTAGAACTCAATGAAATTAAATTTAAATCTTGTATTAAACGCACACTATGCAGGCAAGCATATTATAAGTTGGAGGATTATATTTAAGATAAAAATGCTTGGCTCAATGCTGGTCCAGCTCCACTACCACTAGGGCGTACTAATTAGTTGATTAGTTGGAAACTAATATTATTATTTTTTAATTTGAAAGACACAATAGCATTGTATAATGTAGAAGCACTTTTTTCAAGTTTGTGAATGTGAAGCACCATGGAGCATTTTTATTAGGTTACAACTTTTTTTTTTTACCCTACGATCATGGCAGTTGAGAGTTTGTCATGCTCACTCAAATGTCTCGTTATTGGTGGCACGTGTTATTGGGTCTTTCAGTTCCCTTCAAAATGGTTGAGCTGAGTGGGGCTGATGCACGCGTCATGCTCGTGAACGGGTGCCGTCAGATGTGACTGGTCATCTCTTAGCTGCCCGTGGCTTAATTCGGTTTCTATCTTTTAATTATTTTACATTTTTATTTCATTATCGACATTGTGCTCACATGATAGAAGCAACAAGTAATATGTAACCAAGCATTATATGTAACACATAATATGATTTAAAATAGTGTCCATGGAGTTTCTTGCACGTTCTTCTCCATAGAGACCTACTCTTTGGAACGTGCAATTTAGCTTCACTTTTCATGGACTGACCGACATTTGACTATTCAAAAGTGCCTGTAAATGGTCTATTTGAAATACATGCTTTGATTTTGATTTAACTTTGACGTAAATATCTATTAATTTGGACTGAAAATTGTTGTGTCTTTTAATTTTGTGATTTATTGTTAATTTTTATTTGTGTTTTGATTTCTACTTATTTTATTTGTACTGTTTATTTTATTTATTTGACATTTTATATTATTTGACATTGTAATGTAATCATTTGTTAACATGTAATTTAAAAATTCTGTATTGACTTGTAAGAATCCCTTACCAATAAACTACTATGACTATGACTACTATCTGAGATTTTGGCATAAGTAATGTTAACTGTAGTATAGTTTGGAACCACCACCATGCAGATTTAAAAATAGCAATACAAAGTAAGTATACGCAAGTAGTTTCTTATGGCTGCGTTTAGCATTGCCAGGCGTCCGGAGAAAGCCGAAATACGGTCAGGCATTTTAGTTGCGTGTCCGGCCAAATTAGGCGGAGTCCGGCCCGTCCGGCTTTTGTCAGGCTTTTTAAATTTGACCATTTTGTTTAGAATTTTCATTTGAGTTCTGCCTTAACTTTTCTCGCTTGCACAAGCAGAGCGGACATGCTATTAGTCTAACAGTTATATCACTTAATGTTATTGTTTTTCATTCGAATTTAAAAAGAATTTAAGACATTTATTCTTGGTAAAAATTCATGATAGACTTAAAAAATAATGTCGGCCTTTTTGACCAAATGTCCGGTTATATAGGATAATCTGTCCGATTTTTCTGTTTCAAGACTTGGCAACCCTAGCTGCGTTCAGACCATATAGGTATAGAATATAAATACGCTGCTGCGACCAGGTTTTCGTTGATAATAATAAAACTTGTTTGATAATGCTTTATTATATTACGATATTATACACATTTTAGCATAAATATTGCATTATCAGCCTTATCTACAGTGTTCCAGCTGCGCCCAAGTTTAAAGAGTTTACCATTATCATCATCATAATTTCAGCCGATAAACGTCCATTGTTGGACATATGCCTCAATGAACGATCCTGTGCGTCCCGCATCCATCGGATTCCCGCAACGTTCACCAGGTCATCGGTTCACTTTGTAGGAGGCCTTCCAACGCAGCGTCTTCCGATACGCGGTCGCCACTCCAGAACCCAACGACCGTCTCTTTTGCGAGCAATGTGCCCTGCCCATTGCCACTTAAGTTTGGCGATTCTTCGTGCTATGTCGGCAACCTTGGTTCTCCTGCGGATATCTTCATTTCTGATTCAATCACACAAGGAAACTCCGAGCTTAGCCGTTTCTATTCCCCTTTTCGAAGAACGAGTGAACGAGTTTACCATCTATTCTGCAAGAAGAAGAAGAAGGGCCTCAGTCTACTTTCCTGAAAAAGGAATGGGCCGTAATCCACTTCACAGTCCAGTGGTGGTTGGTAAATGTCACCTTTTAAGATAGTAGACTCTGCACTCGAAGTGGTGAACGATTACTTTTACCTGGAACAGACGGTTCAGTTGGGTAAATCTGATTTCAAAAAAACCGGCCAAGAGCGTGTTGGGCCACGCTCAGTGTAGGGTTCCGTAGTTTCCCGTCCGTCACAATAAGTGTTCCTTACTTATGAGTTTAAAAAAAGGCTAATTGTTACGTTAACATACTAAGTACGGAACTCTAATAAATACGGATCCCTAAGAACGGGCCCACAAAGGACGGTGATAACTAAAACAGTATGCAAGTAGTAGAAATTTCACTCGTAAAATTACGAATATATTTAAGAAGCAACGATTTTTTACTACGGTAACAAGCTCATGAAAGTTATTACGCAACGCCATCTATCGAACCATTTATGAACTGGTTTTTATCTTAACATTTTGATAGATGGCGTTAAAAATGAATTTTCATTTTGTTCTAAATTGCTTTAGCATGTTCCTGATAGAAGTTTTATGTAGTTATAAGATAATAATGCCAAGGAGAGACCAACCGAACAATTCGATAATACCCGACCCCATCAACTCAGGAAATATCCTAACAGCGCGAACGCGAAATAGCCCAGCGCCATCTCTCGGGGAATTGGGTTAATACATAGGTACCAGAAGAAGTTTTCGGCGGTAATTTTGGATTGCGAGAACTGATTTTAATAATTATTTTTTTGTTTGAAAGAAGATACGTTCAGGATAATAAAATATGTAAACGAAGTTAAAAAAAATGCTTGCATATACGTATTATATATACTACAAACTTAGTCCAGAAATTATTTTGTAGACCTTTTTTTCCTTTTTTGTACAAAAACTGTTCTTTCCATCAAGTTCAAAATAATTTTCCTAGAAAGTCCTTACAAAGTTCTACTTGTCAGATTTTTTTCATTTTTTCTAAACTTATGGTTCAGAAGTTAGAGGGGGGGGAACACATTGTTTTTTACTTTTGGAGCGATTATTTCCGAAATCATTGACACAATCAAAAAATGATTTTAGTAAACCCCTATTCATTTTTAAATACATATCCAACAATATATCACACGTTAGGGTTGAAATTAAAAAAAAATCACTACCCACTTTACATACTTACCTATAGGGGGGCTACCCTAATAAAACATTTTTTTCCAATTTTTATTTTACCACTTTGTCCGCGTGATTGGTATACATATTGGTACCAAATTTCAGCTTTCTAGTGCTAACGGTCACACAGATTAAGCGAGGACGGACAGACAGACAGACAGACAGACGGACAGACAGACATGGCGAAACTATAAGGGTTCCTAGTTGACTACGGAACCCTAAAAAAAGGTCAACTGTCGAAATCGAATCGCCTGGGCAGCGTTTGGGAAGCTACGCGTTATCTTATCGTCCAACATACCACAGTGTCTCAAGACGAAAGTCGACCAGTGCGTGTTGCCAGTGATAACATATGGCTCCGAAACGTGGTCGCTCACAATGGGCCTCATCAGAAGGCATAAAGTCACCCTAGTGGCGTAACTATATCATCTTAGGCCCGTGGCAAAATCATTGGATTGGGCCCCATAATACTTGTCATGATGTCATTTGATTTGAATAAATCACTGAAGTACAAACATATAACGAATCTTTATTATTATATAATAAATAGCAAGTTCTTTAATACAACGAAGACTTTTCTATTTCGTCTGTGAAGGTGGACGTTCCATTGGCGAGACTATAGAGTGACTAGCTGGTAAAATGGCACGGGAAATGGATCCTTTTCTTCTGAATGTGTTTATTAATCCTTAATCATTTATTTGATTTTGCCTTTAGGTACTTACTTGTGTGTAATTTTAATTGAATTTAAATACCCTAATAAAATGTTAGGTTATTTCTTTCGTAGTCTCTCAGATCGGCGGCCCCACCGGGCCAGGGGCCCGTGGCATTTTGCCAGCCTTGCCACCCCATAGTTACGCCACTGAGTCACCCAAAAGGCAATGGAAAGGGGCTATGCTAGGGGTTTCCTTGCGTGATTCAATCAAAAATGAAGATATACGCAGGAGAACTAAGGTTGCCGACATAGCGCGAAGAATCGCAGATTTTTGTCGTTCAACATACCACAGTGCCAGTGTCTCAAGATGAAAGTATATGACCAGTGCGTATTGCCAGTGATTGTAATATATGGTTTCGACTGGATCAAGGGCTTGATTCAGAAAGCAGTATTACTGGACACGGCTCGTATAGTCAGGAGGTTCCTTTCTCTGGAGCCCTGACCGCCGGTAGCTTGGACCCTGATCCCGATACCGGTGGGCTACTATTTTTATATTTTTAAATGTTTATATTTTTTATTGAATATTTAAAAATATTATTTATATGTAGGTACATTTATATCTGAATGAACGAAATAGTAATTAGTAATAATTACAATAATAATTAGTAATAATTAATTAAAGATGTTAAAAGAAAGGAAAAAACGCCTAGAAATTATAACGCCTAGAATTTTTTGTTTGTAAATCGCACTTGGAATTGTTTCTCGATGACAGCCTGTGGCCGACATTTTCGTTCAGGCGTTTTTTGCGTTTGAAGAATAAAATCAATGTTATCGAGGAAGAGTGGCTAGCAGAGATGTTAACCCGTTACTGTCTCTTAATGGTTATTAGTTAGATCCTGTAACCTTATTTCCATAAATTTCGAATCGCTGAAGCGATCTTATGCGACACTATCCTCACATATTGTGCAAAATAACATTAATTTCGGAAGTCGGTGTTAAATAATAAAATACCAAACTATTTAGAAACACCGACTTCTGATTTTTTTTTTGTAAGGCATCGTCCTAATACAACGCGAATACGCGATCATCGCGCGAGTAAGCGATGCGACCATCGCGTGTTCGAGTGATGGCAAAAACTGGGTGTCCTTTTGATCATCGCGCGAATTGACGACGCGAGCGAGGTTCGCTCGCCTGCCCTAGACCACGTTCGCTCGCTCAGCGAGCTACCGTGGTCTGGGGCAGTGCCACAGATGATAGCAACAAACATGGATGTCAGTAACGCTCAATTTTTGTCGGGAAATGTTTGGATGACGTCACAATAGACGAAATTTTATTTTACAATTATTGCGCGAATTTCAATTAGGATACCCATTCGAGTTCAATATGTTTGATCGCGCGTTCGTACGTGTAAAATTCGCGCGAGCCTACGATGATCGCGCATTCGCGTTCTATTAAGACGACGCTTTAAAAAGTTTTTATTTTTATCTTTTTAGTTGTGGTAGGTACCCGTCAGCCAAACTTAAATTAGTACCTTCCGCCTATCGGTCCCAGCGAGTATTCAAGCGTGCGTAAACAAATTGAATATATAACATACAGATCGTCAAATCGCGACCAGTCTACCACGAGATATAGTCGTGCTCTTAACTATCACTATAGTGATTTAAAATGAAGCTGGTTACTTTTGACGTGACCAAAGAGAACTATAATTTGGGACATTTGTTTTTGGATGTCCTTAGGACCCATCCTGATGCTGTGTGTCAGGTAGGTGTGGTTGATCGACTTTTTAATTTTTTAACCGAGTTCAAAAAGAAGTAGGTTCTAAGGTTTTTCTTTTATTTCACCGATTTCTCTATTATATCCGAGTTAGGTTTTTAAATAACGAAGATACAAAACTATTATAGAAAAAGAAAACATACTTCCGAAAAATTTTCCACTTTTTTTTGTACATTGAAGCCGGGGATTTTTTTTTTGTAAAAAGATGATTTTTTATTTACTGTGTACATGTAAGTTGGCGATGGTAACGCGTGCCCAGTATAAAACATATTACAGCAAAAGTACGATAGAACAAAATCACGAAGAGGTCTTTAAAAATTACTTTCAGCCATTAAAAACCGGACTAATTATACATGCGATCATTCCAATTGTTCAAAGTCAAATCAAATCTTTATTACAGAACACAGTATAATCAATTATACATTTCTGGATGTCATGTGAGGCCTGAAACTGCGTTAAGCGGGCACCCGCGCGGTTTCATACAAAAGTGCTCCGTCGCGGGGACCAGCGCGGGTGTCCGTCACGGGGAGGCGCGCCCCGCACCCACGCAACGGGGCCCGCCTCCGTGCGACGGAACCCGTCGCGGGGGCACGCGCGCACAACAACCTAGATTCAATAAACGGGCTTACTGGCTGTCGTTTTTTTTTTTGCTAGTCGTCGTTTTGCTACGCAATAATATATTAAGTTCTCCATCGACACGACTATACAAGCACACCGTTAAAATTGAACTAGCGACACTGCGTAAATCGATCTCCGCGACGGGTCCCCGCGACGGGGACCGTCGCGTAGCCACGGAGCCCACCCGCGTGTCCACGCGCGTAGACACGCGACGGTTGCCCGTCGCGGGCGCCCGCTTAACGCAGTTTCAGGCCTGAATGCTCAGCAAACTGTGTTTTACCAAAGTTCGTCAGAATATTCTACTAGCAACGTTTTACCGGTACCTAGATATAGAGTTTTAATTTTTTAATCAAATCAGTAAAAAGCTTAATAGGATAATCAGCTTTTTAATGTTCCCTCTGCTGGAACTCAGGCCTCCTCTCTAGGAGAGGGAATGGGCCGTAATCCACCACGCGGGCCTAGTGCAAGTGGTTGTCACATAATTATCTTCGATCCTCTGTCAAGTGGTCGAGGCCTACCTGTCGGATAGTTTTATAGTCTACCCAGGTCACCAGGGAGAGTGGAGACGCCGGGAAATGTCGTGCGGTGTTCCGCAGGGATCGATACTAGGACAGCCCTTGTGGAACATCGGGTACGACTACGTGCTGCGCGGCGACTTCCCTGACGGAGTCAGCGTGGTTTGCTACGCAGACGACACGCTGGTCCTAGCGCAGGGAGAGTCGTACCGGGCGGCGGTCGCTCTAGCAACACGCGGGGTTGCGATAGTCGTTGATAGGACCCAGGAGTTGGGACTCTAGGTGGCGCTGCACAAATCCGAGGCTATGTGTTTTCACGGCCCTCAGAACGCGCCGCTATCAGGTTCCCAATTAACGGCAGGTAGGAGGAGTTCACATCGGCGTCGGGTCAATGATGAAGTGGCCTGGGACTCGTTCTCGACAGCCGGTGGAATTTCGTGGAGCATTTCCGACGTCTGGCTCCCAAACTAAACTGGACTGGGGCTGCTCTCAAGCGACTCCTGCCCAACCTTGGGGGTCCAGACGCCTCCTGCCGGAGGCTCTACGCGGGGATCGTTTGGTCCATCACAGCGCCCCAGCCACCGCCGGAATTCCGATCCCGATTTCCGGCCACCGTAGGCGCGGGCTTGCGGACGGCGAGCAATGGGTAGCTCGCTGTCCGACCGTCTGGTAACTGTCCGGACCGAGCCCATGTCATCGACGGCGCGCACTGTTCCCGCGCGCCTCAAGGAGCTGTCAGCAACAGCAGGGGCCCAGCTGGGTCGAAGCCCCAGCCTGCCCCTTCGTTCAAATATTACGTAAGCTGATTTTTTGCAAATATCAACTCCCCCTTGCTGACAAGGGGGAGTCCTTGTCAGCAAAAGTAAAGAAAGCTGCCACAGCCAACGTTTACAAAATAGACATTGGTACAAACATTTGTCAATATATTGGTTTCCTATTCATTAAACCCCAAGCGAACGCCGGCGTTCGCGCACCTATTGTCTTTCTATTGTGTCTGTAATTTCCACGATTGAAAGGTTAATTATATACACTCCAATTGTTAATAACTATATCACAAACTTCCTCCCACATCCTTGTCTTCAATATTCTCTCCGAATATTCAGGTACGCGATAGAATTGCATTGATTAAAAGTTCAATGTCTAAATCTGCGATCGACGCTCGCGCCCCGCCGTCACCAGAGATACGCCAGATAACGACATAATTTATCTGTGTCGCATCCCAACAGCAATTGAGTGACTCAAACTCAATGCGTTTTTATTATCACAGTGCGCGGCGCTTCCTAGATCTCTATGCGATACAAAAATATGTGCGGTAGATTCGATTCGAGATCGCAAATTCGCAGCAAGAAGCCAACGAGATGACTTTACCGCATGCGTTTATTTTACCGCAATGCGCGCACTTCTATGGCAATCTATACTTCACAGATTATGCGTTAAGGCCCAAGCGCCCGAAAAGTGCCATAAAACAGTGACTTTCTGAAGCCTACTCCTCGGTAACGGCCAGGTTAATAGGTTTGAAAAAAAAATGTTTATTATAGATTCATGAACAACAATATCAACATTTGATTTTTTCGTGCTATTAATACTCTTGTCTAAAAAAATATTGCTAAATTTTTTTTTTTTATTTCGCAACTTTTCCCTACTCCTTCGAAACATCGGATCTTTAGAAACATTTTTACACATAAAAATTGGTGGTTAAATATTCTTCAAAGTGAACATTGCATAAGTATTTACATCAATATTTCGCAAAGAAAATGGATTTAAAGGTCAGCCGCGCGCTTTCCGGGCGCTGTTGACCGTAAATAAATGCACAGATTTGCGTACTGCCGCCTAGGCGGGTGCGAGAAGTGCATCCGCATAATTTTGGCCAGATGGTTCAAGGGAGTATAAGCCTTAAGAAACGCACGGCAATGCGCGCTAGGCCTTACCTACTTATATTTTTATTTGACTCTTCTTCTTCCTGCCCTTATCCCATATTACTTGGGGTCGGCGCAACACGTTTTCTTCTTCCATTCTGTCCTGTCACCCGTCAAACTATCACTAACTCCCTTTTCTTTCATATCATATTTGACTACCAAGATAAATATTCACTGCTATTAATATATAGGTACATAATATATTGTCAAAACAACGTTTCCGGGACAGATAAGTAATATTAAAATAATCAAATCATGAATCATGTTAATTTTATGGTTCGTCGAAGACTATTAAATGTGGTAAATCCAGTTTAGTTTGTTTTTAATTTTTTTTACATAATATTGTTATTTGTCTATAGTTTTGAATAATTATGTATATATTTATGTATCTAATATATATCTATGTATATATTATACAGCGTATGTATCTGTGTATCTATTATAATGGATAGGGGAGGTCAGCTCAAAGCGGCCACCTTAACTTTGAGTTCAAAAAAGTCTCAATAAATATTATATTTTCTACGAAAATAATACACTACTAGGTAGAGAATTTATTAAATTTCTGTTTTGTGTAATTAAAATCTGCCTAAACCTTAAAATGACTATGTGATTTGGTTTTTACGACAACCTGTCCAAAAACTGCTTTGCCCGAGGGCCCGCCTAAAGCGGCCACAGGGGTAAGGGCAACGCGGCCGGCACAAACGTTCACATAAAATGCATAATTTTCAGTGACATAAACATCATATTTTACGAAATAAAAGTGCTAAAAATGTAGTAAAAATATATTTATAAAAAACAAAACAATTAGTTTGAACTAGGTGTAAATTTTTTAAATTCTTTGATAGGTCGTGCTATAGTGGCCTCGTCCCATGATGCCTGGTTAGTAGTCCTCTTATATTTGTTGACCATCTAAAACAAAACAATTATATAACATGTACTTACATATTCTCATAAATGAGTTTTGTACATTTTTTTTTGGTGCATTTATTTATATAGTTTACACACACAGCAATGAAACAAATTCACATGCGTATTTTGAGATACTTAATTAATAAATCGAAAAAAGTCTTGAGATTTATTTACCATTATTCCGGAATAATTAATAAAATGTACAATTCCTACAACTACCTAGATCACGCAGACAAACTCAAAGACAAACACTAGGTAATAATAAAGTCATAACTACGTTATTAGTAAATATTTTAATTAAGGGCAAAGCGGTCAGCAGGCCGCTTTGCCCGGTCCACTTTGCCCTTTGGCTACCATATTGTTTTAAAAATTAGTTACTCTTACATTTTTTATCAAACTCCGGAAATAATAGTACACAAACAAAGCTAAGTAGATAAGTATTTAAACCGACACAATAGAAACATTTAAATACTTAGGAAATTAATCAAATCAAGTTCAACTTACCTCGTATTTTTTTAATAAAACGTGCAATAACAGAATTTTTGTCGCTGCAACCGTCCGCCTCCACTGACCGCCATTGCTTCCCTGCGCGGGGCGGGGCGGGATGTTTACTATGCGCCAGAGCGGCAACATCGCTCTGCCATTACAAATAACCGAAATACGAAGCGTGGCCGCTTTGTCTTCTATGGCCGCTTTGAGCTGACCTCCCCTATGTGCTCGAAAAGTGCTATAAAACAGTGAATTTCCTTGCCTACTTCTCGGTAACGGCCAGGTTTATAGGTTTGAAAAAAATATGTTTATTATAGATTCATGAACAGCATTATCAACATTTGATTTTTTCGTGCTATTATTACTTTTTTCGCAACTTTTCCCTACTTCTTCGAAACGGCTTGGATTAAATATTCTTCAAAGCGAACATAGCGAAAATGGATTTAAAGGTCAGCCACGTGCTTTCCGGGCGGGGGCGGCCGCAAATAAATGCACAGATTGCGTACTGCCGCCTAGGCGGGTGCGAGACTTGCGTCCATTTAATTCCGGCCAGATGGTTAAAGGAACTATAAGACTTTAATACTGGGCCTCAAGTCTGCTATTACAATAGTGTCAGAATGGTCTATCATTGATGTCATAATTGTCGATTTTGACAAGTTTGGTAATCTACTAATATAATGGCGTCATTATGACTTTCCAATGGTCAACCACTGACACTCCATTGAAAGAAGTGACATAGAATGGTAATCTCGTACATATTGACAAATGAATATTTGACGTTTGCGGTAATCTGCTAAAACTTTGTCAGTTTATTTGATCAGTGTTTTACCATTAGAACGTTATTGTGCAGTTATTGGTTTTAATATGCTCGAAATTATCATTCTACCACAATTCTATTACAAGACCAGTGACCGATCAATGATCGATCATTATGAATTAGCAGATTACAAACTTTTAGCAAAATGACAATGGCATCGTGTTGGAATGACGAATTTATAAAAATAGCAGACTTAGGGCCTTGGTTTGTCACACCAATGACAGCGCCATTTCTTGTCCAGGCAATTACTTTCCATTACTGGAGCCCAAGACTGCTATTTTTATAAATTCGTCATTCCAACACGATCCCATTGTCATTTCGCTAAAAGTTCCTAATCTGCTAATTCATAATGATCGATCATTGATCGGTCAATGGTCTCATAATTAGAGTTGTGGTAAAATGACAATATCGAGCTTATTAAAAGCAAATGACTCCGCAATGACGTTTTAATGGTAGGTGAAAAGGGCGCGTAATTCTCTTTTCGAATATCAAAGGTACTAGTGCGGGGGCGATAATGCGCGACGCTGTGCTTTTCACATGCACACAGTTGCCTCCTAAACGGCACGGGCGGCGCAATGCTAGCAAAGGATGAGGCCGACCGCATCAGGCAACGGCGGCGCTCGCAGAGCGCCCCAACCGCCGCGGCGGCTGGGGCGCCGCCGGTATCCGATCCCGATTTCCGGCCACCGTATGCGTGGGCTTGCGGACGGCGAGCAATGGGTAGCTCGCTGTCCAATCGTCCGCGGACCGAACCCAAGTCGTCGACGGCGCCCACTGTTCCCGCGCGCAAAGCGCGCGCGAAAAGCAACGAAGGAACTGGGGTGGGTTTTTAGTAAGTAAAAGTCTGACACTATCTCCCGCTCCGCCCAAGAGCAGGGGAAGTCATTAGATGATTTTCATTACGAAAAAAAAACCTGTGCATGTCAAAAGGGCCTTAGGGATGAGCTCATTCATCGACTTTTTAGTCTAACAGTGTTAAATCGTCTTCTTTCATTAAATTGTCATCAGGTTTTCTATACGACAACTACGAGCAGTAAAGAAACTCATCCTTTAAAAAAGTGTATCTTTTTCTCACAGATAGATGCAGCCACAGGAGAGAGCGAGACAAACGCTTCCATCCTCACACGCTCCATCCAGCTAGCAAGATGCTTCAGGAAGCTAGGTGCGAAGCCTGGAGATGTCCTGGCTTTGGGCGGGAAGAATCACCTGGATCTGCACATTCCGTACTACGCAGCGCTCATGAATGGCATGCCTATTACTGGGGTGGATCCATTCTTTGAACAAAGTGAGTTCACTCACTTTTTTTTTTTTAATTTTTTACGGTAGGAGGAGTTCACATAATTAATTACCAACCTAGTAAATCTACACAGACGTTTTTTTTTTTTTTTTCGATGGGAAAAATCATCTTATGACAACCCCCGCTCTTGGGCGGAGCGGGAGATAGTGTCAGACTCTTACTGACTAAAAAACCCATCCCGTTCCTTCAAGCCTTCATACCGGGGCTCGAGCGCCCTTTCGGATAACCCTGGCCCCGGTAGGCTTCGACCCGGCTGGGCCCCTGCTGTTGCTGACAACTCCTTGAGGCGCGCGGGAACAGCGCGCGCCGTCGACGACTTGGGCTTGGTCCGGACAGTTACCAGACGGCCGGACAGCGAGCTACCCATTGCTCACTGTCCGCAAGCCCGCGCCTACGGTGGCTGGAAATCGGGATCGGAATCCCGGCGGTGCGCGGCGGCGAGGGCGCCGTTGCCTGATGCGGTCGGCCTCCTCCTTAGGGTCGGCCTCCTCCTTAGATCTACACAGACGTGCCGACTGAAACTCGTTAATCTCATGGTCAGATATGCAAGACCGTGGATTGGACTTCATGATCTACGATATGTACACTACTACAAGCTTGTGGCATTTGTGTGCATGCAAACTGGCCGCTCGTCCTGTATAGAGAGAAACAAGCGTGTCTTCAACATAGTCTTTAACCTTGTAATACGCCTTTATGGCAAGGACACGCTTGATATGGGTTTTGAACTTTCCATCACTAAGTTCTGTAACCGACTTTGGCTGTTTTTATAAAACCGTGTACTGTGAGGAACTATACCACTTATAAAGATCCACCTTCCTGCCCACATGTACGTAGCGCTGGCACCGATGTTAATCCATTGGGCTTCATTCATATTTTTACGTTTCCGACACTATTTCATTCGTTCAGTGTTTTATTTTTATTTAATTACCCTTGAGAAGCTCTTACCATCTGTTATACGATCTCTGTATTTGAATTTGGCTTTTTTCGCGCAAAGTCCGACATTATAGAATATTTTCAATTGAACACCACAATTTATTCACTGTAAAGAACTATTTGGTTCTTCTGCGGATATCTTCATTCCTGATTCTATCACGCAAGGAATCTTCAAGCAGTTTTCGATCTTAATAAAAGTGGGGGCTACATTGATGACTTTGGTTTTGTTCATGTCCACTCTAAGTCCCACTTTTTCGGAAGCACTACTGTTTTGTGAGCTGACAATTGAATCTAATACGAACATCAAAGCTTCTCCGAGACAAAAGCACTTAATGAAAATCTCAAAACGTATGTATAGTCTGTCTAAAAAGTTAACTGACTTGGGAATTTTGTATAATATTTAATCATTTAAAAAATACTTATATTCGGTACTTTTTATAAGGTTCTTCTGTTAGTAAACAATGATCAATATCTCATATTCAACCTTGTTTATTGAACCAGTGTTGATTACATCAGATTTCATTAACCCAAGTCGTTTGACTTTCTACACAGACTTCTAGTTTTATATCAGAATGACAACGCGGCTAGATCATATAAAGTACAAGCAAGGTATTCGGTTGAAGGAAATTAGTAAGACAACTTATTTAAAGAATAATATACACCTTAATTAATGCACCTGCACGCTTAGCCAAGTTGTTATTCTGCAATCGTTAACGCTGTCGAAAAGTGATGAAACGTATGGGAATGACGTCATCTCAACGTAAAGTCGCGTGGTCGGAACAAACGAATAGACAATTCGTAGCCAAGTTCACATCGTTCAAAATCGTTTCTACAATGTTTAACGCTACATCCTTTGTTAGACAAACGCTACATTGTAGAACGAGCGGCCGACTCAGGCGCGTCAACATGGCTACCAACTTATCGTTTTCTACAATTGCTGTCACCGAGGCGTTACCGATTAGAGAACGGAATTCGACACAAACTGGTTGTAACTTGGCTAGGGGGGCTGTTTATTTCTTCAGATACTCACACTGTTTCTTAATAATTTATTAGTACAAAATGTAGACTGCTAATTAGGTAAACTTATCGTAGTCGCCACTATAATTTACGTCTCTGAACGCTATGAGTGCTTTGGACCGACTGCCCTTACCCCGACCCTGTGCTAGTGCAAGGGAGGAGACATCCCCCCTTTAATATTTTAAAACCATTTCATTAAACCTAACACATAGCAAAATGACCCAAAGGGACACCGACAAGTTATCTCAACTCAGTTTTCTTGTTTCTTACTAAAGCCTCTAGTGACCCGTCTGGTAAAAATTATTTTCAGATCTTTTAATACTTAACATCCATTTCTAGTTTCTTAGTCATTCTACTCTGGTTTATTAATTCTTTGTCTTGGACTTACTACAAGTCAAGAATTAAAATCAAGTTTCTAATTAAAGTATTTATAGTTACCAATAAAATGTAATCATCATCATCATCATCACCAGCCTTTTTAATGTTCCCACTGTTGGGGCTCAAGCCTCCTCTCTAGGAGAGGGAATGGGCCGCAATCCATCACACGGGCCCAGTGCGTGTTGTATTTATAAAATGTAATAAATAGATTAAAAAAAAAGTTTCTAACTCACAATATTGTTTACAGTCGAAATACAAAAACTGTTCAAGATATGCTCGCCAAGAATAGCCTTCTGCCAGAAAGAGATGCTGTATACCTACCATGCTGTCAAGGAGGAACTGGGTCTGAAGACGGAAATCATCTGCTTTGATGAGGGCGAGCATTCCCTGTCCAGCTTCATCGACAAGTATGATGATCAGGAGGACCAAGAGGAATTTTCGTAAGTATTTTGTTGTTTGTATATGAAGTCATACACCGTAAATAAATGACGTAGTTCGAACAAGTTTTACCGTGACGTGATAAAATGTCAGGCTAGAAACAGGCTTGGAGCTATACAGCCTTTAAGGGGTGTCTTTGACATCGACGCACCAACGAATACCACGGATCCAGACAATAATACAATTTTGGACCCCCCAGTGACGGAATTTTTCGTCGGCTTTTTTCCTAATTAAAAAAAAAATCTGTTCTTTTTTTAAATTTAAACTGTGTAAAATCGGTATTCTATTCAAGCCCGATGATATTTATAATAAAAAATAAAACAAAAAAACATTTTTGATTTTAAAATAGATTAAGTAATTAAAAAGTCATTGGGGTAGATAAAATCGTTATTCTAATCAATCCTGATGACATTTTTAATTTGTTTTTTTTTTCACTATAAACGATTACAGTTTAATAAAAACGTAAAAAAATTAAAAAAAAGTATAAGGAAAAAACCGACGAAAAATTCTACCACTGGGGGGTCCAGAATCATGTACTAGATCCATGGTATTCGTTTGTTCGTCGATGTCAGAGACACCCTGTATACAAAACCAAAACCCATTAATTGAATCCCGAATGCCTTGAAAATCTGAATTAGGTATTACAAAAAGGCGCACGTTAAATGTTAGCGTTCTACTAAGCAGCGTCCAACATTTAGCTTTATTGTCAGTATAGTTTTTGATCAGGAAACTTTTAAAAACCCTGTCACACAGATGTCCAATGGAACTCTATTTTAGAAATAAATTTAAAATTGTATTTTACAGGCCAGTGATTATAGAAAAGAATAATCACTATGCGTGCCTGATCAGCTCAGGAGGCACAACCGGCGCCATCAAACTTGCTGCGTTCACTCACACGTCCTTAATGAAAAAACTTGAGTGGATGAAAAACCATATTATGTCGTCTGGTTCGCAGCTGTAAGTAACTGTAACTTCTTTTTTAACCGACTTCGAAAAGGAGGAGGTTCTATGTTCGACTGAATGTATGTTTTTTTTTTATGTATGTTCACCTATATCTCCGTCAATTGTGGACCGATTTTGAAAATCCTTTTTGTGATAGAAAGGTTATGCTTCCAAGTTGGTCCCATTGAAATTTTGTTATGATCTGATCATGAACTTCGAAGATATGGCACAGAACTCCTCATAGGATCACAGCAGAACTGTCGTGACAAGTAAAATTGCTTTATTTATACGTGTAGTCGATGACTGGCTGAAGGAAAAGGGGAGGGGATGTATCTGACTGACTGTAAATTAATGTAATCTAACTATTTATTTATTTATTTATTTAACTATTTACGTACACACACATAGAAATACGAGAAAAGAGGAAGGAAACAGAAAAAATAGTACAAAGGTGATGCTTACTTCTAATGAAATCTCTTCCAGCATACCTGCGACAGGAAAGTCTAACCGTGTTTGGGATTATTAAAATCGTTATACGATGCTCTCTGGCTATAAGGTATTTAAGTTTGGCTGAGAGGTACTTTTTAGTGGTGGTACCATAACTAAAAAGTGTAAAATAAAAAACTTTTTACAAAAAAAAATACAACCGACTCCAATGTTAAAAAAACACTGAAAAGTACAAAATAACTTTAATTTCGGAAGTCGGTGTTAAATAACGAAGAGACAAAACTATTATAGAAAGTCGGTTGTATTTTTTACTATTCATGGTTCCTGATTATTCTTTCACCTCGGTGTCGCCAGGTGAATAAAATCTACAATGGAACTAATTTTACAGAAAGAAGTGAGCCTCAAAATGGTTCCTCAATAATTTTAAAACAAGCCCTCAGCCAGTAGCTTTCTTGAGGTCCCTCTCGATGTCACACCACCAGTTTAATGGCGGGGGGCCTCTCCCTCTCTTTTGTTCGGGTTTTAGGGCCGTTTTACTACATGGTCTTCGCTACGTCTCACATGACCATACCATCTAAGCAGGAGCTCTGTCATTTTGTCCGTGATTAGCGTCACCTGTCTGTCGTTATCGCGTCTTTCAATATTTATTTTTTTTTTCTTTCAGGTCAAATGGCGAAAATAAGATGGGTCTAAACGTATCCTCAGTGCAGTGGGTGTCTGCTTTCATAAACGCGATATTATTACCAATGATGCGTCTTACGAAGCTTCAGACATCGAACCCCTTGACCACAGATCACCTCATCGATATTATCAATCAGTATAAGGTAAATTTTATTCACACTAATTCATATAGATCTATCTGCTGAGTTCTTTTTATATGCGTTTTCAAAAGCTTTTATGTAGTTTCACATGTCCCGATGTTTGTCTGTAATAAAATCTTGCAAATTTTTGACCCACTTCCCGGTTACCGATTGAGCTGAAATTTTGCATGCATGTGTAACCCTTAGTTCCAAATTACGTCAAAAGCGATTATATCGTGAATTCGACCGAATTTAATAGTCACAAAATATAAGGACTATTGAGTACTGTTTGTGACGTTGTGCGTTGGTCGGATTCGTGATATAATCGCTTTTGACGCAATTCGGAACGCGGGGTAAATCAGATGATAATGCAAGATTATTATGATATGGAGCTAATCTGATGATGGAACCGGAAGGCTGTAGGAACTCGGTAATTAAACGACACAACCTCATCCAGTTTTTGCTCATAAGTTTCGTCTTGACGAGTATTAATTATACAGGTATATTGCGCTTTAAAAGCTTGCTATGAGAAAATGATTTTCATTGAAAACTTGTTACATTCTCACCACCTACCGATGCTCAAGTTGAAGGGTAAGTCGTCTGTCAGAATGTTGGGATGTGAAAAAGATGGATGAAAAATGATGATTCCATGCAGCGGAGATAAGAATGTTTAGATGGATGTGCGGTGTGACTAGAATTCATGTTCTCATATGATTTTGACAATTACATATCGATGGTCATAGGTTGACAGCACGTAACTGTAATGTATAGAATTTTACAGGAGAGGGAAAAACCTGTATAATTTCGAAAATAAATTTAAAAAAAATGAAATAAAAAAGTAGTTGGTAGAAAATCAAGTTATCTATTGATATAATTTAAAAAAATGAAATACCCACATAGGTTTTTTATTAATTACTCAATATACAAACAGTTGCGAGTAAACAATATTAAAAAATCCTCACTTCTGACGAGTTACGAGCAGTCAACGTACACTTGCGAGGTGTCAATTTAAATAAACACTATTTTATTAAATTGAAACAATTAAATTTGCGACTAATTATCGTAAATAAGAGTGATAATCAGTAGGTATTACAGTTTTAGGAGCTTGCAAGTCATTAAAATTTTATAAAGTTTATGCGAGTTCTTAAAATGTTGCTCGTAGGTTGTTACCGGAAAATTAATATTTCTTGGCCTCATCATCATCATTATTTCAACCAAATCGTCGTCGTTCACTCTTGGACATAAGCCTCCCCCAAGTGTCGCAATAACGGCCAATCATGTGCGTCTCGCATCCCTCGGATTTCCGCAACCCTCACCAGGTCATCGGTTGTGGAAGGCCTACGGAGGAGCTCAGTATAATGCTCGGTGACCTCAGTAGAGCTTCCGAAAGAGTGGGATATAAAATGAACATGGACAAAACCAAAGTCATGGTAAACATCCATGTAGCACCCACTCCTATCAAGATCGGAGACTCTACACTCGAAGTTTTGGACTACGTTTACTTGAGACAGACTGTTCAGTTAGGTAGGTCTAACTTCTAGAAAGAGGTTAATCGTCTAATCCGACTCGGCTGGGCAGCTTTTGGGAAACTGCGCGGTATCTTGTTGTCCAATATACCAGTGTCTCAAGATGAAAGTCTATGACTGTGTATGTGTGTGTTGCCTCATCAGTAGGTTTAAAGACAACCAAAGGGCAATGGAAAGGATTATGCTTGAAGTTTCCTTGCGTGATTACATCGGAAATGAAGATATCCGCAGGAGAACCAAGATTTCTTGGCCTGCTTGGCAACAAAGAATAGTTTTGTTGCTATCTGGTTTGTACAATAAAACTTTAAGATCTGTGACAATAGGATCTCCTTTTTTCTTTTCAAGCCTGATACTTTCATGACGCACCACTTTTGGATTTTGTTAAAATTTGACGTCGTATGGGTCTTATCGTGATTTCCAAGTTATGTCTGCATATTGGTGATAGATGGAACATAAATAGCGTCATATTTTTTTATGCCACGTTCGATGGCAGCATGATGCTATCCACTTTCATCTGCTTATGCTCAGGTTCTAGACATTAGTGGTAAATAACCACATTATTCACAGCAGCAAAGTTGGCTAGAGCATTTAGCTACTAATACTGCATTCTATTTTGATAGGTGCACAACCGTCACTCTAAATAATGATAGGTTTTGTTACAAATTCGCCTTCAGAATTGGAAATCATATCATAAAGTTAATCTAATATGCATCTAACAAAAACTGATGCCTGACCCTGTCTGAGTATCAGAGTTGACTTTGGAAAAGCTTGCTCCTATAAATAATAAGGACATATTTTCACAGAACATACAAGATGTCTAAGACAACACATTTTCCTTCATCTGCATCTTATTTAATTGTTTTTCCTCAGCTGATGATATTTTTATTGCTGTTCCAATATTTGTTTAGTATGGTAGCTTAATCTTATTCTGTTCTTGCGAACTGCATTTTGCGTTGACACCTTGTAACTCGCGCACTAGTGAGCTCAGGTTGATACTTTTTCTTTGTGGGTTGTCAACTGTAGAATAAATTGTTCGAGTGACATTTTTTGTTTATTACGAGTTATCAATAGGAAGATTCGGCGCTTAATTTAAAAATTTTTGATGTGCTTAACTCATTTTGCGAAAAAATGTGGGTTACGAGTTGTCAACGTATGACCATCGATATTTAGGTACTTTAAAAGAAACTTTGACCCCTGAATTTGTTTCGGTGTTTCTTCTCAGCTAGGAATCACCGGCCTCATCTAGTTAAAACTGACGAAAAAATAAATTGACGAGTACCTAATAGTTTTAAAACCTATTTGCAAAATAAATATCATTTATCAATGCTCGGTTCAAACATGGCCTGATAATCAAACTGGTTTTTTTTTTTTTTTTATAATGGATAGGCTCGCGTTTGACCACAATCTCACCTGATGGTAAGCGATGATGTGGCCGACGATGGAGCACGCTTGCCTAGAAGCAATCTATTCACTCTTGACTTAAAGACCCCTAGGTTATAGCTATCAGGAAACACAGACTCCGGCAGGGAATTCCATTCCTTAGCTGTACGCATAATGAATATACTCCCAAAACGCTTTGTACGTATAGGTGGGATGTCCACCATGTACCGGTGGCGCAACGCCGTACGTCTTGTGGTCCGATGATGGAACGGACTTGGCGGAATTAAATTGTGTAACTCTAGAGCACACTCCCCGAAGTGTAAACGATAGAAAACAGACAGGCTAGCAACTCGGCGTCGATGCTCAAGACTTTGGAGTTTTGACTTCACAAGAGCATCATTGTTTGTTAGGGAGGGACCGATTTTTCAATCATCAGTTAACTTCTATCTGAGGAATAAATATGGCGGTTTGACAGCTTTTGTATAGAAAATATATCAAACCGCCATATTTATACCTCAGATAGAATTTAACTGATGATTGAAAAATCGGCCCTTAGTCACATTGATCTTTTGTAATTTATAGTGCGTTTATTCGGGTAGAATAAATATGTTTTCTTTCTTTCTTTCTTTGTGTCTCATGTTTTTAAGCTATTGCATAGCTTCTATCGCGGGCCTTGAGCGTGGAGAACGAATCCAGAAATTCCGTAACGAAAATAACCTAACACCCCCCACTCATTTGTTTTTTGAGCATGGTGACCGATAAGAAAACAAATGAGTGAAAGCAGCTGTCGGCGTTTTGGATGGGTGGGGTTAAGCAGCTGTTAGCGAGGTCTGGTTTTTGATGGAAGAGGTTAAGCAGCTGTTGGCGAGGTCTGGTTTTGGACGGAAGAGGTTGAGCAGCTGTTGGCGAGGTCTGGTTTTAGATGGATGGGGTTAAGCGGCTGTTGGTGAGGTCTGGTTTTGGATGGGTGGGGTTAAGCAGCTGTTGGCGAGGTCTGGTTTTAGATGGGTGGGGTTAAGCAGCTGTTGGTGAGGTCTGGTTTTGGATGGGTGGGGTTAAGCAGCTGTTGGCGAGGTCTGGTTTTGGATGGGTGGGGGTAAGCAGCTATTGGCGAGGTCTATTGCATAAGTTGATAAAAAATGCTATGCAGTAGCTTTACCGCGGCAGTCCCCGAGTGCCACACGTCTTTTTTTTTTATGATAAGAAGTTTTTATTCTATTCCATATCTTTTATTTTACTCTGTTTTAGCCAGTAAATGCTATCTGGAATTCTAATATGGTGAATGCCCTAATTAAAAGTGAGAAGAAATGCGACTTCACTTGCTTCGACCTTATCAGATTATCGGGAGTGAAACTTCAGAAGAATATTGACCTGGAATTAAGAGTAAGTCTAACTAGCATTTTTTTTTCTGTAGGTACCATTCGTCTGCGAAGACAATAAAATTCTATCGTTTTTGCACAGCAGTACCTATATACAGTAGGCACAACGGATCTTGAGCGCTCGGCGTCAGAGTGGGGATCGCTTTGCGCATTCCATACATTGGCGAGCCGATTGTACACTCGGCTATCATTGTGCCGATTCTCGTGACCGCCAATAGCCTTATATGTAGCTAAAAGCTTCGACGACCATCTGTCGAAACTGTCGTTGCGCGGTTGGATCAAGGTCCTGATACAAATGGCAGTACTCCTCGATACGGTTCCTGTCTTTGGAGCCCTAAACACCGGTAGCTTGGACCCTGTTCCCGACGCCGGCGGACAACTATTTTTTGAAAAAAAAAGACATGCTTTTTTAGAGAAATATTTTAAATTACATTTTAGAATATTTCTTTAAAAAAAAACAATATGTGAAGAAGACAAATAAAAGAAAATAATAATTAACCTTGTCGGTCTGTTTGCCATATAATTAATCCTTTCAGTAGGATTCAAGCCAGAGAAACTGTTATTTTCATGTATTAATAAATTATATAAGAGAACGGAAGACCGTAGGGATATGATGGATGAAAACAGCACATTAGAACAGTTATTGGTGTGGCATTTTTTTTGCTGAGAACTCGCCTAATCAAAATATACCCTATAAATACTTAACTAGCTGTTGCCCACGACTTCCCCCGCGTACATAAAATATATATAGCCTATGTCACTCAGGAATAAAGCAGATTACTATCGGTGAAAAAATTTTAGCAATCGGTCCATTACTTCCAGAGATTACCTCCTAATAACAAAAAAACATAAAAACAAAAACAAACTACCCATATTAGGGTGAGTTGCACCATTTAACTATAACGATAACAAAGCCGTTAACAGTTGTCAAATCGTCGAATTAACCAATAGGCGGCCGTTTCACGGCTGGTATGGTTTGGTTATCGTTATAGTTAAATGGTACAACTCACCCTTAGTGTAGATATAAAAAAGATGAAATTATTTTATCTTTTGACAGAAAAGAGTGCGGCCGGGAACCCCCGTGGTGGAGATGTACGCACAAACTGAGAATTTAGGAGCTATTCTCCTGTGGGCCCCAGAAGGACCCAGAGGTAATTGCGGCAAGGCAATACCTACATTACCAGCGGTCAAGGTTTGTATTAAAGAACTAGGTATAAATTATCTACAAATCTGTATTCCCCGTTTTCTCAGTAGAAAATCAAATAAAAGAAAACCGAATCAAAATTGGAAAAGAAAGACGACTTGCCATATCCATAATATCAGTAGGTAATGAAATCTGGAAGTGATTTAGAACTTTTCTGTTTCTTGGTTCGTAGGTCATGTTCCAAAAATAATCGAAGTCTGGCCTGTCACAACGCTTGACGATAAATGGGGGGTTAAAATCACCAGTTGTGCGCCGTGTCGTGGACAAAACAGTCTTGTCGCAGACAAGTCTGCGACGTCGTAGACAAGTCTGTCTAAGGGTGTTGATCGTCAATCGATGCCATCGATCGACGTCGACTAATCCATTCTACCATCGATCGATGGTATCGATCGAGGTTCGATCGCTTGGTGTGGTACAGGTCGCGCGATGAATCAAGATCGCTCGGCAAAAGTGGAAGGGGCATGCGCAGTATTCAATTCTACGGTCTATTTGGCAACGTACGGGCGGGTGTGCGCCGTCGGCGACACGTCATTGGTAGATAGAGTCGCTCTTCAATTCCCGCGTTGCGTTCTCGCCTCTCATTGGATACTGTTGTACTTGGGTACTGTTGCGTACAGCTTGTGTTATCGTAATATTAATACGTAGTCGTAAAAAAAATGGTTAAAAATAAAGTTTTAAAACGGCTAGCCAGAAAAATGGTTTACGACGTGAATTATTACGTTAAAGAAAGAAACTAACGAAATTATTTTTTTTAATTTTATGTTTTATTTTATAATTTTTAATTTTTTGAATTTACCTACTTACAAGATAAATTACAATAAAAAACTAGTGTTATTATAAGTTATGTTACTAAGGTTCAAACATACGAAATTAAAAATAAAATCCTAACATACTAAGAATTTCTGTGCGCAATTGTACACATGCGCCGATTGCCCCCACTACTTTCACCGAGCGATCTTGATTCACCGCGCGACCTATAATACCCTAAGACAGTCTTGTCTCATGTGTTCGCAGGCCCTTAAAGAATCTATGTACAAAGTTTTCTATCTGTATCATGAAAAATCACAAAGTATCTTGTTATAGGTATCAAAGTAAGTAAGTTGTAAGTAGCTTGATATATCAGCAAAAATACATAGTCACCGGGTTATCCAGGTGATGTGGGGTTGTTTTGCACTTGCATTCAGCTGTTTGCTGGTGTCTAATACCCGCTGTGACGTGCCGTGACCTGTGTTGTACTTAGTGTTGGTGGTGTCCAACTTGTGACCTTTTTAAATATTTTTGGGAAACACATAACATGGTGTAAAAACTATTGGAATCCATTCAGTTACTGATTCTGAAAACCAATATTCAGGTTTCTATACATATATAATGTATAGATAATTTTTGTTCATATTTCAGATCGTTGATCAAAACATGGGGGAAGAAATAACAGAACCAAACGTGCCGGGTGAAGTTTGGATCAAAGGCGTCAGTTTCTCTGTGAGTTTATCGTTATTTTATACCTACTCACTCATACTTATTTAGCAAATATACATAGACTGTATTGCAGGGTTATTTGCGAAACACTGGCAGCCTGTCAGAACTATAATAATAATAATGTCCGGAGGTTCCTCTCTCAGGAGCCCTGACCACCGCACCGGTAGCTTGGACCCTGTTCCCGATGCCGGTGGGCTACTATTTTTTGTATTTTTAAATGTTTTTTTTTCAATATCCTTTTTTTATAAGAAATATTTAAAAATATAATTAATATGTAGGAATATGAAATAAATGGAATAATAATAATAATAATGTTTTATTGAATTGCTTGGTTTACTTACATAAATATTTCTACAATAAGGGCCGAAGTTACAAAATTGCGTTCTACCTGAACTAGGTAGGTATATATAAACCTGTATCTCAGGTTTTTATTTAACACTAGAAAGACGGGAAAATCTATCTACCTACAAAGACGGCGACCGGTCAAATGACTGCCCCAATTTATTTAATATATTTTTTTATTTATGTGCTAAAATTGGTAACTATAGTAATAAAACAGGGTATAATATATAATTATTTATTTAATTTACATACAATTTTTACATTTTAACATTTTATTTACGTTACAAGAGCCGCAAAGTGGCTTTTTGCAAGAGTCGCATACTTTATTAGTTTTATTTTTGCACTTCTGTATATAGCATTCTCACCTTTTCCGACTTTCCGGATTTTGAAGAGAAGATCGAGAAGTAGAAGGCGTGGGTTCTTCGGGCGACAGTTCGGTTTCAGAGGGTCTCGGTTCAATTTCTACTTTGCCGCTAAGTTCACTTGCTAAACTTAGTATGAAATTCCTTCGTTTTATGTTGGTGCCTGATTTTCTTATACAAAATGAAGGAATTTATCCCTGCTAGGTCCAAAATATTGAAAAATACCTGTACAGACCACCTTCGAGATGCCGCTTTGACACTTATTTTTTTGCCATCTGGTCAGCCACATCCACGCCGTACTTGGTAGCATTGTAAAAAGTCACCACTTTGAGTAGATTCCATTTGAGGTGTCCATGAGGTACCGTCGATAGAAGTGATAAGACCTTGAAGCTCAGAATCTTCCAAACAATGACTCCTACCACGGCCTCGACCACGAGCACGGCTACGACCGCGGCCACGAGAACTCAACCTGTCAACGGTTCGTAAAGTTGCTAGAGGTATCTGATTTTCCAGGTCACTTTCATCCGTAGAGGAACTCGAACTGATAAATGGTACATTATCATCCTCACTACCGCGCTCTTCACTTTCAGAGCCACAATCCGATTCATCTTCACAAATATTTTGCAACATTGAAAGTATTTCTTCATTTTGAAAGCTTCGAGACATTTTTCACGAATCACTTACAATAATTCTGACAAAATTGATAGGCAGTCGTAACTATACTGACTCATTTGACTTGCATACTCCAAACAATGGACAAAGCGCACATTATTTCGTATTCTACTTTCTCATATTACAAATAAATACTTTTCCGATATCAACCGTCAAATGACTGCCGCCGTCTTTGTTGGTATATCAAGATTTTAAACAATAAACAAAAGAGACGAGAGTTATTTTCATACCTATTTTCATTTAACTAGTAATATTAATAAAAGTCACAAAGTCTCAGTACATTAAGTCAAATAGTTTTTGAGTTATTTCAAATTTAAATTCAAATTGCAGTCAAATGACTGCTTCCGTCTTTCTAGTGTTAAATGCTTATATAATACTACACTACTACTATACTATGTTACTAATATCATAAACAACAACTTTTGTTCTATGACTTTTAAAAAATTATCATATTTTAGTTCATCAGATTTTCATACAAAAATATAACCATTTAAATTGAACGTTCTAAATATTACAAAGTCTATGAGAATCAAGCGACAGTACAATACCGGAGGGGTGCGTGGATCGGGCAACGGGGGTGCTTGATGCGCTTTCGTCAAACAGACGAGCAAAAAATAGAGTTGAAAAGTGTTAGATAGAACAACGAAATCTTGAAGGTTGGTTTTTAGTAAATTAATTATGTTTTGTAAAAAGTCATAGAACAAAAGTTGGTGTTTATGATGTTATTAATACAGTCCTGCAAGGTTATTAGTGTTTTACGAATAACCCTGTATAAAGATAGGCATATACACTTGAATATAATAATAATAATATTCCACAACTATCACACAGCGCCGTCTAGTCCCAAGCTACGCAGAGCTTGTGTTATGGGTACTAGACAACTGATAAACATACTTATACATATATTTTTAATTAAATGCATACATATTATAGATAAATTACACCCAGACACAGAACAAATGATCGTGCTCATCACACAAACATTTGTCCTGGGTGGGAATCGAACCCACGACCTCCGGCATAGCAGTCAGGGTCACTAACCACTGTCGGGCGCCTAACACGGGTGGGGCCGGACCTTTCGGACGGACAGTTCGGCTTTCGCAGGATGCGCTCTACGGTGGACGCCATCATGCGCGTGCGAGCCCTCACGACGGGGGATGCGGTGTCCCGGGGCAGGTGTGTCGTGGCAGTGTCCTTGGACATTGCCAACGCGTTCAACTCCCTGCCCTGGAGTACGATCCGGAGGGCACTCCGGTACCACCGGGTGCCCGAATACCTCTGTCAAGTGGTCGAGGCTTACCTGTCGGACAGGTACATTGTCTACCCCGGTCACCAGGGAGACTGGAAACGTCGAGAGATGTCGTGCGGTGTTCCGCAGGGGTCGGTACTAGGGCCACCCTTGTGGAACATCGGGTACGATTACGTGCTTCGAGGCGACTTCCCTGACGGGGTCAGCGTGGTCTGCTACGCAGACGACACGCTGGTTCTAGCGCAGGGAGAGTCATACCAGGCGGCGGTCGCTCTAGCGACACGCGGGGTTGCGATGGTCGTTGATAGGATCCAGGAGTTGGGACTCGAGGTGGCGCTTCACAAATCCGAGGCGATGTGTTTCCACGGTCGCCGCTCTCGGAACGCGCCGCCATTGAGTTCCCAACTAACGGTAGGAGGAGTTCACATCGGTGTCGGGTCGACGATGAAGTACCTGGGACTCGTCCTCGACAGCCGGTGGAATTTCGTGGAGCATTTCCGACGTCTGGCTCCCAAACTCAACCGGGCTGGGGCTGCGCTCAAGCGGCTCCTGCCCAACCTTGGGGGTCCAGACGCCTCCTGCCGGAGGCTCTACGCAGGGATCGTTCGGTCCATGGCCCTCTACGGGGCGCCGGTGTGGGCGCCATCGCTGAAAAAGCGACCGGCGGCCATACTGAACGCCTGCCAGAGGGTCATGGCGATAAGGATGGTGCGCGGATACTGCACGGTCTCCCGCGAAGCGGCGAGCCTTCTGGCTGGCCTACCACCGTGGGATCTGGAGGCAACAGTCCTTGCACACATGCACGATATGCGCGTGGAGATGCAACGCCGGGGTGAAAGTCCGCTGCCGCGACAGGTCACGGCATGGCGGACAGAGCTCCGGCGGGATCTTATGGTGAAATGGCGTCAACGACTATCGCAACCCAGTGCTGGGCACGCCACAGTCGTGGCGGTAAGTCCCCTCTTTGAGGCGTGGCTGGAAAGACCTCACGGCGTCCTTACCTTCCGCATGACGCAGGTCCTTACCGGACATGGTTCGTTCGGGAGTTTCCTGCACCGGATTCGTGCGGAAGTGACGCCCGGGTGTCGCCACTGTGCGGAATGCCCGGAGGACACGGTGGAGCACACAGTCGAGGTGTGCCCTGCTTGGGCGGAGCATCGCCGTGCCCTCGTGGGGGCGATCGGCGGCGGAGACCTCTCGCGCCGGGCCTTGGTTGAGGCCATGGTCCGGAGCGAGGAGGAGTGGCAGGCGGTCGCCGACTTCTGCGAAGCAGTAATGCTCGCAAAGGAGGAGGCCGAACGCATCAGGCAACGGCGTTATCGCCTCCGCCGCCGCCGCCGGGATTCTGATCCCGATTTCCGGCCACCGTAGGCGCGGGCTTGCGGACAGTGAGCAATGGGTAGTTCGCTGTCCGGCAGTCCGGTAACTGTCCGGACCAAGCCCAAGTCGTCGACGGCGCGCACTGTTCCCGCGCGCCTCAAGGAGTTGTCAGCAACAGCAGGGACCCAGCCGGGTCGAAGCCTACTGGGGCCAGGGTTATCCGAAAGGGCGCTCGAGCCCCGGTATGAAGGCTAGAAGGAACGGGGTGGGTCTTTTAGTCAGTAAGAGTCTGACACTATCTCCCGCTCCGCCCAAGAGCGGGGGATGTCAATGCATGATTTTTTCCCACCATAAAAAAAAAAAAAAAAAAAAAAAAAAAAGGGTCACTAACCACTTGGCCAACAGGCCTGTCAAAAAATATGCCTGACGAAATTACCGAATGCCAACTTAACAGAGCGTTGATGCGTTCTCTCTTTTTTCGCGTTGCCTTCTTATCAAGCACAATAGTAGCGTTCGATTGCGCTGGATGAAACATTTCAAACATTGAACAACAAGCTTTTAAACCGTGGTCATGTTGACGATAGGCGGCTCGGACCCTATAACGTAACTTTGCATTTTTTAGTTTGTTTTTCTTCATCACCATCATTCAAATAGAAATACGTTCACTGCTGAACTTCTTTTAATTGTTGGTAGGTTTACGCTTGACCGCTATCTCACCTGACGGAAACCGACGATGCGGTCGACGATGGAGCGCGCTTACCTGGAAGTAACATATTCACTCTTGTCTTAGAGATCCCAAGGTTGTAGCCATCAGGAAACACAGATTCCGGCAGGGAATTCCACTCCTTAGCTGTTCGCACAATGAAAGTGTTCCTAAATTGACTTAGACCGATCCGGTCGACGTAACCACTCTTTGGTCCCCCAAAGAGTGGTTACGTCGACCGGATCGGTTCGTAGTGGTACATAGGCGGACTTAATGCAACAAGGCATTCTCTACCAGTCAACCTCTGGGTTAAAAAAGACAACACTGTGGTAGGTTTGAACAATAAACAAATAACAGATACCTACTTCAAACGGAAAAATATAAAATAAGTTATTTATAATAATAAAATACATATATCTACATACATATATGCTAAAATAATAAACTATCTAATAAATACTATGAAAAATATCAAATCATTAAGAGAACTTAATAACATAGAACGAAGACCGAACTAAGGCTGAGAGGACTTCAAGTAGAGTTCCGAATTTTACGTTTGAAGGACAATTTACTTTCAGCTTTTTTATGTCAAGGGGACACATTCCAGAATTTTATGGTGGAAACAGCGTAAGAATTGGACATAAAGCCAGTACGGTGAGAAGGAATATGAAGAAGCATGTTTTTGGATGCACGAAGGTTAAGATTATGACAACTGCCCAACACTTTAAAATATTGTATTCTGTACTTAAAGTATTATTCGTATCCAATACTATATATTTTATCCTTATGTTTTCAGGAGTACCTACTACAACGACCCTAAGGAAACCGCGGCCTCTTTCACAGAGGACGGCTGGTTTAAGACAGGAGACCTTCTGTACAGAGATGAGGACGGGTACTTTTTCTTCGTTGAGAGGCTCAAGATGCTGATCACATGCAGGTCGTTTTATGTAAGTGAGGATATATATAGGTATTATCTTTTCTTGAACGTTATACAACGTGTAACATTAAATGCGCAAAACCTCAGACACCCCAAACAATTTGCCTATCCGATTATAATTTAGAGTCTTCAACATTAATATACAATTCAATCAAGTCTTCAAGGCTAGATTGAATAGGTTCTGAAAGTAGTGCGCCTCACCATCAACAATTACATCACTGCTTACCATCAGGTGGGTCAGTCAAGCACTAGTGTATATTAGTGTCCGACCGAAACTGGTTTTTACGACTGAATCCGAAACTGAATTTCGGCGACAGACTCAGTGTCGGCCGAAACCGAACCTTCCTTACGTAACAAGACAACACGCTTTATAGGCTTCCAGTTTTTAAGTTTTGACTAAGCATGATCACTTTATTGGGTTATTACCTCAAGTAACTTTCTTTCTACTGCGAATTTCACTTATTAAATTAGACCAATGGAAAGAGCGCAAAAAATGGATTAAGATGCACTAATAAAAACAATTTTTGATTTTTCGGCAGTTATTGGGTTTTAACACTAAACTTACCCTCGATATAATTATGAGCAACTTTTCGCAGCAATCCTCTGCTTTTCATTCTGTGTTCGAAGAAGATAATAACACCCGCCGCACACACTGGTCAGAAAACCGGTTACATTTTCACCATATTATTTTATGGTGAAAATATTATTATGTGTTGCAACTTGCATTTTATGCATTCGCTAAACGAATAAGGTACCTTCAATCTATTGACAAAGTTACGTTTTAAATCTGATTATTAAGTGGTAACATTTACTGTAGTATTAATACGTCTTACATCAAAACCTATAGCAGCATTTGAACTGGCGTACTCTAGGTCCATTTCTATACTCATCATCAGCCTTTTTAATGTTCCCACTGCTGAGGCTCAGGCCTCCTCTCTAGGAGAGGGAATGGGCCGTAATCCACCGCGCGGACCCAGTGCGGGTTAGTGAATGTCACATGTATTCGTATTTTTTGGTTCTAGGACATGCCGGTTTCCTCACGATGTATTCCTTCACCGTTTTGAGAGCAGTAGTGATGAAATAAATTACACAAAATAATGCTGGCTGGGACCGAACCCGCGACCTACAACTCGTAAATCAGGGCCATTAGCACTTGGCCACCACTGCTCTCTACTAAAGCAAATGAATTATTAGTTCTCCAAAGTTTTTTGATCTTTTCAGGTCTGTCCTCCGGAGATCGAGGACGTGATCCGCGAACACCCTGGCGTGCATGACGTCAGCGTCACCAGCGTGCCGCATGAGGATGATGGACAACATCCCGTCGCCTGCGTCGTGCGAAGTCCAGGCTCCAACGTTACCGCGGACGAGATTAAGAACATGGTTGCCAGTGCGTATGCTCCACTTTTGTCCTTGCGACTGCGAAACCATTGATCACATTGGTCAACCTAATTTAGGTCTGGTTCCATTCTCCAATCGAGAAGTGTTATTGTGTTTTTCATTTGAAATTTCTCGGAGGCAGCATGGAATTTGCAATTTCGTCTTATTGGGCTATGAGAGTGAGAGATGAGAGAGGCGCACATACTTGTGCACTATAATATAATCTCCCATATCGATGAAGTTTAAACGTTGATACAAGTGGAAAACCTTTGTCATTGTAACCGTAGTAGAGTTACGTAAGTGTACAGACACTTACGTAGAAATAAAAATAATAAAACGAATAGTATTTTTTTCCTTAAAATATCTATTTAATTATTAAAAAGATACTGAATCATTAAAGGTGCAATTATGAAAACAAAGATTAAAAGCCGATATACATTCTAAAATTAAAAGTAATAAATTCAAATATTGAATTTGGAACATAGATACGATAAGAAGAGAGGTGCAAGAATAATTAATTCATTAAACCCCAAGCGAACACCGGAGTTCGCTCTGTTATTGTCTTTGTGTCTCTAATTGACAATATTCTAAAGGTCAAGGCAGTAAAAGTACGGCTAACGGAACTTGGCTCGACCGAACATAGGCTCTGCGCATGTGTAGGCGTAAAAAATCTGATATTGACATTAATTTTTTTAAACCAAAATACGAATAAAAATGTACTAATACCACGGGACCAAGTAAAAATAAAATAAATATTAAAACATTTTGAGACAGACAGCTAAAAATTACCAATTAATTAAAGAAACAAACTTAACACTACACAAATAAAAAATCTATTTCGTTCAATATATTATAAACAAAAATTAATAAAATCCAAATCGATAAAAATCGTAAATGGTCGATTGTCTTTACATAGTGTCAATCTCTAGCGTAGACCTCCGCCCCGCGCACGTCGTCTCATGCCACCATTTGGTTCCTAAATAAACGTTCGTGTGCAGCCTTCTGCGCAAAGTTCGGTCGCGCCAAGGTACGTTGACCATACTATCTATATATTATATCAAAAGGCCAAATCCTTTTGCAGCGAGGCCATTCCACTTTACTAACTAAATATAAGTAGGTACATAGTACTTAATACATGTTCTATACTTCTTCCAGATAAATTATCAGCTTCTAAAAGCCTACGAGGAGGTGTGATCTTCATGGACCAGCTTCCTATGACGTCTACAGAGAAAGTCGCACGCGGAGAGCTTCGCAAAATGGCGCTGAGAATAGAAGTCATTCCATAAGGACATCGAACATAGCGGTTTTATAATGCCTTAATCACAGGTACCGAGTAAACGGGCGATACAGTGGTCTCGGCTGATTACTGGGTACGTATGAACAAAGCGCCGAGTGCTCGGCCGAGTGCTTATCTCTACAACTCGCTTACATCACTGTCTCGGCCGAGCAACATTTTACTGTCGCGCCCTTTTACTCGGTTCGTGTGATCAAGGCAATAGTTCTTAAATAAATCATTTGTGAGCTAAAAAATTGAAGTCTTTTTTCTTGTGAGTTCATTAAATATCTCCTCCCACTCTGGGTAGAGCGGGACGGAGTTTTAGAATTTTACTGACTAAAACCACAAAATACATAGGTACAGAAGTCAATCTCTTGTATGTACTTCACTTTTCATAGGTATGCTCGGCGGTCGCGCTAGGGTCAGCGCATGGCACCTGAAGTTTGATTTTTTTCCACAGCTTCAAGGGGCCGCAGACCTAAGTATATGGTTTTAATTTCAAATTGATACGTCCACGCGTTCCCGAGATAAAGGGTCTTGACAGACGGATGGACAGACGGACGGACGGACAACAAAGTGATCCTATAATGGTTCCATTTTTAGGGTTCCGTACCTCAAAAGGAAAAAACGGAACCCTTATAGGATTACTTTGTTGTCCGTCTGTCTGTCTGTCTGTAAGACCCTTTATCTCAAGAACGCGTGGAAGTATCGAGATGAAATTAAAACCATATACTAAGGTCTGTGGTTCCTTCAAGCCGTGAAAAAAATAAACTTCTAAGTTAACAAAACAAAAAATATATGGCCGTTTATGTCGTAAAAAATGTATATTTTCATACCCTCAAAGATCGAAATTCATATACTTCCCGTTGACCCAGAATCCTGCAATTTGGCATAAAGCAAGGTCTTATAGCACAGGTATAGGAAAAAATTTGAAAACAGTGAATTTGTTTATACCTACGTCACAAAAAAAATTGCAATTCCGAATGGAGTCTCGAAGATGTTTCCTACATCTTCGAGACTCCATTCGGGAATTGTAGTTTGCACGGAACCCTCAATGCGCGAGTCTGACTCGCACTTGCCGAGTTCTTTTTCCTTTTGAGGTACGGAACCAAAGGTATCAGGAACTCCAGGACTATGCTGCATGAAAATAGAACTCTCACTTGCTTATGATCTACTGGAAAATGATTTGCTAAGTTCACGCAAATGGCGACACCTTGGGATTAATACTCGTATAGCAAGATTGGGTGATAGAAAAATAAAACGCAATATCATAACTAAACAATTAATTATATTTACTAAATATGTTATAAGTATTATTTAGGCAACACTTTTTATATTGAGGTAATTATTAAATTATTAATACAACAATAAGATCATAATTTATAATTTAGACTAAAATATAAATCGCGATACAACCAATCCCATTCATTTTTTCTTCTTCACAGATCATACAAAAATATTGGCTAATAGCAAATAAAACTGTTTTAAATTTACATTTTATTTACTAACCATTCTCGTTGCGAAAGAAGAAATTTCAATTTCAAACGTGAAAAATGCGAAAATCCTACGTTTAGAACGTTAGAAAATTTGGCCCTTTCTTGTCAAAATGACAAAAGATGTCTTAAACACACATACACATACCGTCACTTAAATTTCAATTAAGAGTATACACATACACAGCCGTCGATACTTCGACGGCAGCCATCGACGTGTCGCTCGGCACTCGGCGGCAGCGGTCGACTAATACAGGGTTATTTGTAACACACTAACCACCTTGTAGGACTGTACTACTAACATCATAAATAACAACTTTTGTTCTATGACTTTTTACAAAACATAATACATTTACCAAAATCAAACCTTCAAGATTTCGTTGTTCTATCTAACACATTTCAACTCTGTATTTTGCTGTACCCTCCTACGCCGCCTCGATCCCCGCTCCCCTCCGCTATTGTACTATCGCTTGCTTCGCATAGACTTCGTAACATTTAGAACGTTCCATTTAAATATTTTTATTTTAATATGAAAAACCAATCTGTCTGATGAACCAATGTATGATTTTTTTAAAAGTCATAGAACAAAAGTTGTTGTCTAGGATGTTCTTAACATCGTCCTGAGAGGTAGCCAGTGTTTTATAGTCTGTCTAAAAAGTCAAACGACTTGATAATCAAATTCTTGAAATCTGATGCAGTCAACACTGGTTGAACAATCAAGGTTGCAAAGATATCATCATTGTTTACTATTACATTCTTATAAAAAGTATTGATATTATACGCCGCTAAATTTTGATCGTCAACTGAGCGAGTGCAATGACTTGTAGGTAGTTTGTACGCAACTACGGGTCATTGGACTCGCTCAGCTGACGTTTTCTTAAAGAAATTAATTTCGTACATGCGTAAATCAATACGAGTTTTGAAAAAAAGGTACTTTATTTTTTAATTTTATCTTTACAAATCGATAGTGGTTCATGTACCGGATCGACCCTCCTCGGGATTAAAACGATCAAAATTTAACGGAGTATATAGCATATTTTTATAAAAATTTACAAATTGTTTGACTTTTTAGACAGGCTTTACAATTAACCTCTCGTATGCCGTAATTAGAGATCGAGAGAGATAGATCTACGCGAGACACAATGGCTTTTTAATTGTGTCTCAATTAAAAAGCCATTGTGTCTCGCGTAGATCTGCGTTCCGGCATACAAGGGGTTAAGCATGTATGACACTTGATACACACGACAGCTGCTGCTGATCTTAATTTGTTGAGTGCCGACAGCCGCCATCAACCACGTTGCCAATATGAGCCGCTATGAGCTTTTATAACATTTATTTATGAGTGCAGAAAGACTGAACTTGTGTCAAAATAATTTGCTAGAGGCACCAGCAAGCAATTTATAGTTCCTAAATTATCTATTTAAGAACTAAAAAGCTGCTAGGTTGGGGTCCTTTGGAATGTCTTCTATTCTCTATGGAGTGTCAGCGCCAGTTTGCGTAGCTCTCCGCGTGCAATTTTCCCAGTAGACGTCATAGGAAGCTTGTCCATGAAGATCACACCTCCTCGAAGTCTTTGAGAATCTGACAGTTTATCTGCAAGAAGAATAGAGTAATTATGTTATAGTACGATTAAAATATGTTAAACACTCTGAAGTTGGCGTTCCATAGATACCGAGTAAACTACCCCAATTTGGTCCTGGGGTATTTTTTTTAGGTAGGAAAATCATCCAATGACATCTCCGCTTTTGGGCAGAGCGGGAGATAGTGTCAGACTTTTACTGACTAAAAACCGACTCCTGTTCCTTCGTTTCGTATATTTAATGCGTTTCGTACCGGGGCCGAATCTTCCTTTTACAAGCAGATCCTTGGCCCTGTAGGCTTCGACCCTCTTGAGCCCCTACGGTTTGCTGACAACTCCTTGAGTCGTGAATAAATACGCGCCGTCGACGTCTTGGGCTCGGTCCGGACGGTTACCGGACGGTCGGACGGCAAGCTACCCATTGCTCGCTGTCCGCAAGCCCGCGCGGACCTGGATATAACTTTGGCACAGGTTTATTAACCAATAGAAACACATTAAACACAGTTTTTTATGTTACTATTGGTTATTAAGCTTTTGTCAAAGTTATACCCCGGGGTCAAAGTAATCCTATTTTACGGTACTCTAAAAAATACGCATTCGCCATACGATTCAAAAATAAATTACTGCGCAGGGAATCGCTCGAAGTTCGGAGCAGTCTAGATATTTCGACTATACTATAAATGAAATGTCTATCACAAATGATTTGATTTTTTGACTTTATTTGCCCGAATGGTTCCTCTAATACCTACTATCTACTAAGCATAAAGAGGGGCATATACATACTGGCAACCATGTCCTTAATCTCGTCCGCGGTGACTTTGGAGCCTGGTTTCCGCATGACGCAGGCGACGGGGTGCTCTCCATCTTCGTCATGCGGTACGCTGGTAACGCTGACATCTAGCACGCTAGGGTGCTCGCGGATCACGGCCTCAATCTCTGGAGGAATAACCTGCAAATATTTAAAACAGTTATTAGGAAGATTATAAGGTGGACCATAAGGTGGGCTATAAGGTGGACTATAAGGTGGACTATAAGGTGGACTATAAGGTGGACTATAAGGTGGACTACAAGGTGGACTATAAGGTGGACTAGCGGTTCATTTGGTTTAATATGGCAGTGGACCTATAGTCTATTCGCATTAGAAAATAGTGACTCATAAGTTGTTGCACTTTTAATTGCAAAGTAAAGGCGTATCCATATTGAGTTTTTTTTTTGGTGGGAAATCATCCAATGACTTTTCCTACGCTAGGGTGTAGTCTAGGGTGTAGACTCCAGGTTTCCCTTTCGGAAGCGAACTATGGGTTCGCTTCGGTTCGGTTCACGCTCCAGTAGGCTTCAGCCTTGCTGGCCCCAAAGGGCATGTTATGCTGACATTTATTTGAGGCGTGCGTGTAACACTACGTGCCATCGCCGACTCGAGCTTGGTCAGGATGGTTACCGGCCGAACGGTAAGTTAGGTAAAACTAAATCATAATATATTCAAGTAAACTTCTGATTTCATATTTTCTATAAATAATATTTAATCATAATCGTCAGTTTTGATCCCTTTAGAAACAAGAATTTCAAAGTAGTTAAATGTGGCTAAAGAAAATAAAACATGAAAATCCAATCGAATATTTATTGTAATTTTAGTGGCGTCATTAATGGCCAATAATACTTCATTACAAAATCAATATATATATATATATGTATCTAGGCACTTGACATATAAAATAAAAATTACTCAACCTACTGATAATGTTTAATGAGACTATGTGAAGAGGTAGTAAGTATGTAAACAGACAAGAAGTTCAAATAATAAAAAGCAACCATATAGACTGGGACTGATAGGTTGTGATCAAGATTAGTTTATTTAATATGAAGCGATAGTTCCTAAAGACACGTCGTTTATTTATAATTCTGTATTATTATCGTTTAAAAAATCGTTGCCCCCCCCCACACAAGGAATTACTCCTTTATCGTGGGTGCGTTTACAAACTACATGTTTGCGAACTCACATCACAAGACACCCAGATCACACAGTAGGTATCTATAGGCTATACAAATATTTGTTCCTGGGCGCAGTACATTGAATTAACAATCCAATGTAATGGTTCATTAGGTTGTTAATCCAATGTACTGCGCTCTCGACTTGTCGCTGCGGCCAGCGCTGCGCTCAAGGCTGATTTCTTAGAGAATAGCACCCCTGAACTAAACGAAGATTGAAATATCATCAAACATTATGTTTAAACGATCAGTAGCCTGATTCACGTAAAATCAAACAAGCCAAATATCGTTGAAGTTTTATAGTCGTTCGATCGAAGTCCTATCCAAAAGTGGTATTCACGATCTATCGACTTATTTCCAGTTACATTAATAAGTATTCTACCAGGGTAATGTAATGCAGATTTTTTTTTTAATCGACAAATTTCAAACGACTTTAAAATCGGTGCGTTCAAACTCGATTGATGGATGTGAATGCGGAAATGGTCTAAACGACTAAATCGCTACGATATCGTAACGGTTTTGATTACGTGAATCGGGCTACTGGCTAGTTTTTGTTGGCCATTTCATGGAGTGATCAATTCTAAGGTAAAAAAATTGTTTATTGATACCAAAACTAGGTAATCATTCATAGTATAAATAAGTCCAGGAAAAAATTGGTACAGTAATCGCAGAAGTTGCAGATACTGGTTCCCAAGCTAAGCTTTCGCTTGTATCTTGGGACAGTGTTCAACCGTGGTACTGTTACAATTTGGTTTTAAGGTACATTTGTTGTAAATGTTAATACTTAGTTTCTATAATAAATTTAAAGGGTCATATTAAAGAGTGGAAGGTTGTGTGCGTGTGAAAGATCTGACCACGACATAAATAAACATAAAGATAATTCGTGATACGAACATACGAATCAAAACGATATGATAACTTTAGATATGATACAGCAATATGAAACAAATATCAACTGCCTTCGATTATGGGGGTGGTAATATGATTTATGAGATCTCAATATTTGTCTCGCGTTAAAAATTGTTGTAAATTTCATTTCTATATTGTGTTATAGCCAATTTAAGTATTAGATGTACCACTAACGTCCAAATAAAGTTAGTATATCGTCACTTACATGGTACATCCGGTATTTGATCAGCATCTTGAGCCTCTCGACGAAGAAGAAGTACCCGTCCTCATCTCTGTACAGAAGGTCTCCAGTCTTAAACCAGCCGTCCTCTGAGAAGGAGGCCGCGGTTTCCTCCGGGTTGTTGTAGTACTCCTGAAAACATAAGCATAAATATTAATATCAGATAGACTACTACAGTAAGATACAAGTAAAATCGGTCTCTTCACTGTAGGTAACAGTAACGAAGATGATGCTGTAAAGCGGGAACTATGTTAGACCGACGCACACATGGGCCTACCCTTATTTGTACATTAGAGTCAAAGGAGGAGGCCGACCGCATCAGACAACGGCGCTCTCGCCGCCGCGCCGTCGGGTTTCCGATCCCGATTTCCGGCCACCGTAGGCGCGGGCTTGCGGACGGCGAGCAATGGGTAGCTCGCTGTCCGACCTGGGCTTTGTCCGGATGGAGAGCCCAAGTCGTCGACGGCGCGCACTGTCCCCGCGTGCTTCAAGGAGTTGTCAGTAACAGCAGGGTCAAAGCCTACTGGGCCCAGGATTAGTTTCGAAAGTTAGTTCAGCCCCGGTATGAAGGCACGAAGGAACGGGGTGGGTTTTTAGTCAGTAAGAGTCTGACACTATATCTCCCGCTCCGCCCAAGAGCGGGGGATGTCATTAGATGATTTTCTCACAGAAAAAAAAAAGTCAAAGTTAAAATATTTTATTTCACATAGGCCTACATGGGCACTTATAAAACGTCAGAAGCTAGTGCACGGTTCTAAATTGGTCGTTTCCTATGAAAAAGAAACGGCAAGAAGCTCCATGATTACTCTTTCAAAAAAATTGGTTATTATTACTATATCGTGTTGTCGTGAGTCATGCGTGTTGCGAGACGACGCGAGGCGTGGATCTAATGTAGCTCCAAAAGTCTAGTTGCCATCCAAAAATCTAGTTGATCGGCATACATGGCACACGTGCGCCCAATATCGTTGTACCTTAAACCTGTGACGTGAATCAATCTGAATTGTTGTCGTAACTGTGCCTGATGGCAAAAGTTGTTTTGACTCGACGCTAACTAACCTTAATTCTTCTTAATTACATATTTATTGTACACATAAACATAATATTTTATTATAATATATGGTGATTTAACAGTTTATGTACAAAGGCGAGCTTAACAATGAGTTTTATGATAGCAAACCACAAGAGAGAACATGTTCGAGCCCGAGGGTAGAGAGGGAAGGACTTGTAGCTTTTAATCAACAATTACATTCTATCTAATTAGACCGCTATATCCTACGGCTAGGCAAAGACGGGAGATCTTTTCCAACACTTCTGTCACGTCTTTTATCATTACAGGCCAGTTCCTCAGGTAACAGTTTAGTTCACCTCCCAGTCTACAATTTGGTCTGCTGTTATATCATCTAGCATTTAAGCCAAAAGCCCAGCCAATAAAATTAACTTATCATACAAGCTGCATATAGTATACCCCTCTAGGCCACGATGGGTCAACATTTGTGCTCTTAGTGTTGAAATAGTAGTTTATGTGACTAGGCGATAAAGCAGTGTCTTTAAGTCGCGGGCGGCATGTTGAATTCCGAACGAAACGAAGGTTGCTGATTTTAATCCCGAACGATAGTGAGGGATTTATAAAATTAACTCCCGAGCATTGCGAGGGAGTTAATAAAGAAACCTGAGTGAAGTGAAGAATTTAAGCCGCCCAAGACAAAGACAGCTTTATCCCCGTGTTGCATACTCTACTTTTTACACCATCTGTGAGATAATTAAAAGACAATTTGGTCGACCAAATCATATATTAGAGAAATATAAACATTATATTTACAAGTTCATCAAACAAACAAAATTCCCTACTCCAAGATTCTATAGTTTCAATTTTCTATAATGCTCCCGTGTCGTCAGTACGCACGTTTTATTCTATTTTCTTTTTTTTGTTAGTGGCCAGTTTGAATCATAGTGATTACATACTCTTTAGTTTGAATTTCGAGTCAACTTGTTCGATGCGCCTACATTTTAATTCACAATATTGACGATTCTTGATGCTCCAAATTCAAATCTCATTATTCCCTAGGGATCGGCCATACTGCAATATCTCCCTAGGCATATAATGACTTGCTTTAAGTGAGGTTTGTATGACGTGTAAAACGACATTATCGAGCAGGTGGTGTAAAAATGATATTTTCATTACTCATACTCTGAAAGTAGGTCTGAAGTTGCCAGAGGAGCGGGCTGAAAGTGATACTTTTCATCCCTAGGGAGTTTTACTTTACAACTGACAGCTGTCAAATTATTAAAAAAAAAACTAGTTCTATCTTCACATTTCTATTGAACCATGTTCCAATTTTCCATACAGCCAGTCAATCACAACGCGATATAAAATTAAAATAATTAAAGACAAGGTATTAATTAAATAATGTTATATTATAAGTGATATTATATTTGTTCAACTATTTCTTTAAAATACTTTATTCTTAAAAGATTACAATTAATTTCTAATTTTTCATTAATGAGGCTGAATAGCTGGTTGGCCGCAAAAAAAAAAAAAACTAAAATGGCAGGAAAGTGGCAATCAGTCGTTGGTTTTTTCGAGTTTCGTTTACATTTCCGTGCAACAGAGATTTGTATTATAACACGTTATGTTTATCAGATTAAAATAGTGATTTAACGCCTAATTTCGTAAGAGAATAGGCTAAAGCAGTAGTGGAATACCTTTTACCGCCTAAATCAGAAGAAAGATACCTACTTAAAATCATAGGTACGACGACTCAGGTTTTACAAACTTTTTATTTTATTTTTAGTTTCCTCGTATTCGTAATGAAAAGCACAGTGTTTACCTCGGGGTGAAAGTAACCCATTTAACCCCTCGAATTAGCGACCTCGCTGCGCTCGCCCGCCAACTCCTTCTCGGGACGAAATGAGTTACTTTCACCCTTTTTTTTTTTTTTTTGTTTTCGGGGGGAAACCTTCAAAAGGCGCCCGGACTTTGGGGATAAGTCCGAGGAGTGTGGGATTTTTACCTCACTAAAACCACCCCGGTGATCACCATCAGCACATAGAAGAGGCGCCGTTACCTCTTAAAAGACCATTCCGGAACCCCCTCTGTGCAACGCCTTTTAAGGCACATCCCTGAGGAGACTATACTACAGTCTCCCCTGAGCCTTTTTGTGCACGGCAGCACGTGATCACTGTGCCACCGTCTTCCTTGGAATCACTCGATGGGCGGGCAGAGTCCCCACTCTGCACGTCCGTGTTTCCAAAGTCCCGTCTGCATTAGATGATGCAAACGGGATTTCGGCGTGTTAGGCAGCGAGGCGGTTGCCTCCCTGACGCCTTCTTCTCCAAGCGGGATCAGCCCTCTCACGGTCCCGCTCAGCCGCCTCCTTCTGGATCATTACGGTCTCACAGAATGAGGCAACTTCCTTCCAGTTATCTGGCTCGGCTAGCATAGCCTTCACTACCGCTGGTAGAGACAGATCCTGCCCGATTCTGGCGACCAGGACTCGTCGCTCAGTGACCCACGCTGGACAGTCTTCCAGGGTGTGCTGTGCAGAATCCATGGCGTTTCCACAATGGTGGCAATTTGCCGTGGCTTCTCGCCCAATCCTATTCAGGTACTCACCGAAGCAACCGTGCCCGGTCAGCACCTGAGTCAGTCTGTAGGAAATGCGCTCCTTTCTTTTCAGCCAGGCTTCGAAGTGCGGCAGGATGGCTTCGACAACGCGCTTGCGCGAGAATTGCGGCTGCTGCAGCCGCTCGCACCACCTCTCGAGCGCGTGTCGCCGTTCCTGCCGTCTCAGCCTTACTACAACGATCCCTGGCACGCTATTTCCATTTTGGCGTATGTCGCGAATCCGGTTGTAGACCCTCGCGTCCATATCTGCCAGGATATCCAGTGGTGGAAAGCGTGCCAGGAGAGTTGCCGCCTCGAAGGATACCGTTCGGTATCCACGTGCGATCCGAATGGCCATTCTTCGCTGCAGACTATTAATTTTTGTCCTGCAGCGACGGACACCTGACAGTCTGTTTGACCACACAGGTGCCCCATAAAGGACCATTGATCGCACGACACCCGCGTAGAGGCGGCGAACTTCTTCCCGAGGGCCCCCGAGGTTGGGCAGCAACCTATGCAAGGCGCCCACTGCCCTTCCAACGCGGGGGACTAGTCGCTCGAAGTGCTCTTCGAAGCCCCACCTACCGTCCAGAGTGAGGCCAAGATACTTTATGTGTTGACCCACCTGGACTTGCGCATCTCCAACTGTCACTGACAAGCTGGGTGGCTCTCTGGTCCTTGGCAATTTGTGGAACCAGAGTGCCTCAGTTTTATGAGGCGCTATCTCTAAGCCCAGCTCGCGGATCGCAGCCACGACTCTTGCCACACCAAGCTCAGAAAGCTGGATGGTCTCGTCGAATGTATCCCCACCGGCCAACACCAGGGTATCGTCTGCATAACAAATGATATTTACGCCTATGGGGAGGTCGACACGCAGGACCACATCGTATGCAAGGTCCCACAAGAGAGGGCCTAAAACCGACCCCTGTGGAACCCCACACGTTATCTCCCTCCGGTGAACGCTACCGTCCCGGCTCACATAACAGATGTGCCGGTCACGTAGGTAATCCCAAATGATACGCTGTAGGTAAGGTGGCACTCTGTGATAGACTAGTGCCGTCCTAATCGCATTCCAGGGCAAGGAGTTAAAGGCGTTGACGATATCTAAACTTACCGCCAACGCCACTCCACCCTGGGATACTACCTGCTCCGACAGTGAGCGTACGCGTAGGATTGCATCGACAGTAGAGCGCTGCCGTCGGAAACCATACTGGCTATCTGAAAGGTCAGGACCAACACGCGACAGGTGATCAACGAGCCTCTCGGCAATTATTCTTTCGAATAGTTTGGAGACTTCGTCGAGCAAGCAAATGGGGCGGTACGCAGAGGGAGACTCTGAATCCCTGCCTTCTTTCCTCAACAAGACTAATCCAGCCTCCTTCCAGTAGGTAGGGAACATGCCCGCACAGAGACAGCTGTTAAACAGCTGTCTTAGGCGATCCCCTAGAGCATCCATAGCCAGAACCCACGCGCGGCCAGGAATACCATCCGGGCCTGGTGCGGTGTTACGAGCTCCCATGCGTCTTACAGCTCGGTCCAGTTCGCCTTCAGTGACCCCCAATTCGTCGGACCAGTCCGAGGGTGGCAGGAGTGACGAAGGACTGTCTCTTACTACTGGAAAAAGTGTTGTTAAAACTCTCTCCAGTAGCCTCGGATCCATGGTTTCAGTAATAGGGGGAACCCAGGGACGTAATTTGGCCATGACCAATTTGTATGGTCTACCCCATGGGTCCCTGTTCAGTCCTTCGATAAGCTCCCTCCAAGACCTTGACTTGGCATCCGCGATTGCATGTTGGAGCGCCATTGTCGCTTCCCGGTACGCTCTATAGGCTGTGGCTATTTGTTCATCCAAAGCCCTTGGTTCTCTTCTACGTCGAATGCGCTGAAACTGGCGTCGTAATCTCAGACAACAGAACCGCAACTGCGCGATATCTTCCGACCACCAGTATGCCGCACCAGGACGCTGGGCGCATCTGACTCGGGGCATGGAAGCGTCACAAATCGACGTCATCCTGTCCCGAAACCAAGCCGCCTCTTCCTCTGGTACTTTCACCCCTAGTGAAACAATGTACTATTAAAATATAGAAACACACTTGACGACACTTTAGCTTACCATCAGGTAAGATAGAGGTCAAGAGCGAGCCTATCAATAATAATAAAAAAAAATACTCAACGTTATCTCGTGGCAAATCAAACACTGAACAACTCGATTCTCATATGATATATAGAGGCATATGTCCAGCTCATCGTAAAGCAGTCCATATTTACTGTATATGTTATGAAAGAAAAGGGAGTCAATGATAGCATAACGGCTAAACCAGTGTGCCTCACCATTAACGTTTGTATCACTGCTTACCTTCAGGGCCTCAAGTCTGCTATTACAATAGTGTCAGAATAGTCTATCATTGATTTCATAATTGTTGATTTTGACAAGTTTTGGTAATCTACTAATGTAATGGCGTCATTATGACTTTCCGATAGTCAACCACTGACACTCCATTGAAAGAAATGGCATAGAATGGTAATCTCGTACATAATGACACATGAATATCTAACGTATGCGGTAATCTGTAAAAATTTTGACAGTTCCTTTGATCAGTGACCTACCATTGCGACGTCATTGCGCAATTAGTGCTTTTAATAAGCTCGATATTGTCATTCTACCATAATTCTATTACAAGACCATTGACCGATCAATGATCGATCAATATGAATTACAAGATTACAAACTTTTAGCAAAATGACAATGGGATCGTGTTGGAATGACGAATTTATACAAAAAGCAGACTTAGGCCCCTGATGGGATGGCAGTGAAGCACTAGTTTACATACATAAAAAAAGGATAGAATGGAAGAAAAAAAGGTCTTGCGCCAACCCCAAGTAATAATGGGACAAGAGCAAGAAAATTATAAAGATGACGTATGACTATAACAATAAAGAAAAACTCACAGTGAAGCAGGCTCCTTTGGTCCATACTTCTCCTGGCACGTTTGGTTCTGTAATTTCTTTGCCTGTCTGTGGATCGACGATCTGAAAAAGGATGTAATTTTTTATAGCCAGACTGAAAATGTATGGGCGCAGGGCGGGCGCAGCGAATCGTACTCAAATATAATCCAGAACTTTATTTGAGCGTCCAAAGTGCTTGACCAGACTGTCGTATAATTCTTAAGCACCGTGACGTACACGGCTGTCAGCTGCGTCCGTCAGGCGCGTCCTATAATTTGTTTCCAGCTTTATGTCTTGATCACACGTACCGAGTAAAAGGGCGAGACAGTAAAATGTTGCTCGGCCGAGACAGTGATGTAACCGAGTTGTAAAGATAAGCGCTCTGCCGAGCACTCGGCGCTTTGTTTACACGTACCGAGTACTCGGCCGAGAGCACTGTCTCGCTCGTTTCGAGTAAACGAGCGAGACAGTGCTGTACGTGTGATCAAGGCATTAGCGTTAGTATCAGAGATGCTGACAGTCGAACAGAGAATTATGCGTCTTTTTCACATTGTTAACACATTTAATTAAGTATAACATTAAACTATTGAAAAGTTTATGTGTTAAAACTGCATTTATCCTTAATAATAGGGAGTACAGAATCGATGTAATTCGAAGTATATTTATATTTCTGTGGTATTTTACCTTGACTGGTAACTCAGGCACGGGCTTGCCACAAGTACCCAAGGGCCCATCTGGGGTCCCCTTGAAAATTGGTCCTAAATTCTCAGTCTGTGCGTACAGCTCCACTACCGGGGCGCCTGGCCGCACTCTTTTCTGTAAAAAAAGAAAAGTTCATCAATCTCTTGTTCCTATCTAATCTCATCATCATTTCAGCCGAAACTGTTGGACGCAGGCCTTTCCCCAAGTGTCGCCACAAAGACCATTGCTGTGCGTTTCGCGTCTATTGGATTATTGCAGCCTTCACCAGGCTATCGGGCTACCATGTGGGATGCCTATTACAAGCTGTGTATGCCATTACACAGTCAGCACCCCAAAACCATATAAACTAGTGTTTGACAGCGATCCCACTGCTAAGTAGTGATATAATCGTTGATGGTGAGGCGCGTTCACTCTAGCCTTGAAGAATCCTAGGTTATAATCGGATGGGAAGACCGCAGCAGGCAAATTGTTCCAGTTCCTCTATTAAATCAGTTCTCAATTTGCCTGCTAAAAACCAAAAAACGCGCGCGCGCGGTATAAACCTTTTAGCTCCATCCACCTTCTGTCAATAATAAGTATTTTTTCCGAAGAAATAAACTACAACCATACTTAACCTTCCGCCTTTTCCCAGCGTTAGCTGCTGCGACCCTTACATACTCCTACTTCGTTGACGTTCATACATCTTGTCATAATACATCATCATCATCATTACAGCCGAAAGACACACGAACATAGGCCTCCCCCAAGTGTCGCTACAATGACCGGTCCTGTGCGTCTCGTATCCATCGGATTCCTGCGACCCTCACAACGTGGTAGGTCCATTTTTAATTGTAAAGTTACGGGCGGGTTTCTAAATTGAGTAGTAAGTCTCAAACCCCACTTTAATGCCAAATTTTGTCAGGTTTTCCGGCAAACGTAAAGTATTCTTCTTTCTTTGAGAGTACAAAAATATTTTTGTGACATAAACGGCCGTATCTTTTTATGTCTTAACTTAGAAGTTTGATTTTTTCACAGCTTGAAAGGACCTCAGACCTGAGTTTTAATTTCAACTCGATACCTCCACCCGTTCTCGAGATAAAGGGTCTTGACAGACAGAGAGACAGACAGGCAGACGTGCGGACAACAAAGTGATCCTATAAGGGTTCCGTTTTTTTTTTTTTGAAGTACGGAACCCTAAAAATAATAAGTTTATACTAAATCTGTTTATGTAGTTAACTAAACGTAAACAATCTTGATACTTATGTCTTTTTATTTAAAATAAATCGTATAAAAAATATACAAAGATTACTTAAATTTAGTTAATTACCTAACATCGGTTTAAATATCGGATAAAATATTTAGACAATTTTTTAGCTATAAGACATGTTATGATCATTGTTTACATTTAGTTAACTACCTTAACATGGAGTATAAGGTCTGTCTAATAAGTTAAACGACTTGGGTAATTATTAGGATTTAACCTTTCAATCGTGAGAATTGCAGACACAATAGAAAGACAATAGGTGCGCGAACGCCGGCGTTCGCGCGGGGTTTAATGAATTAATGAAATCAGATGTAGTCAACACGGGTTCAATAATCTAGGTTGATTAAGAGATAGAGATCATTGTTAACTAACAGAAGAACCTTAATATAAGTATTTTTAAATGATTAAATATTATACAAAATTCCCAAGTCGGTTGACTTATTAGATAGACTATAGTTAGACTTACCCTTAACTCCAAAATAATATCCTTGTGAATTTTCCCTCCTGACAGCAAGATGCGGTCGAAGCAAGTGAAGTCGCATTTTTTCTCACTCTTTAACATGGCAGTCACTATAGGAGGACTCAGGAAAGCGTTTATTGGCTAAAAAAAAGAATATACACATTTGCTTTATATAACAGCTGTATCTATGGCATAGCATACTTACCCTTTTTGTGAAAAACTTGAAATAAAAATGATATTATTTTTATTTCGTTTATTCATAAATATACATATAAATTATATTTTTAAATATTTCAATTTTTAAATATAAACGAAATAGTAGCCCACCGGTATCGGGAATAGGGACCAAGCTACTGGCGGCGGTCGGAGCTCCAGAGAGAGAAACCTCTTAACTATACGAGCCGTGTCCAGAAGTACAGCTTTCTGAATCCCTTCTGAGTCCTTAATCCAGCCACCTAACGAGAGCCTCCTAAGGTGTTGGTCATTTTCTATTATTATCATTATAGCCGATTGTTGATCGAAGATTATAGCATAGCAAAATCTGCCTTTTAATGTTCCCACGGCTGGGTCTCAGGCCTCCTTTATAGGAGAGAGAATGGGCCGGAATCCACCACGCGGGCCCAGTGCGAGTTGGTGGTAACATTTCTTCGAATTTCTGGTTCTAGGACATGCCGGTTTCTTCACAATGTTTTCCTTCACCGTTTTGAGAGCACTAGTGATGAAATAAATGACACAAAGTAACGCGCCTCGTAAGTTGAGGCTGTTAGCGTCGAGCCACTTCTGCTCGTTGGGCCACTACTGCTCATCTACGCATCTATGCTGCGCATCTGTAGCGCTACATATACGAACTATACAGGAGGATTATTTGTAAACACTGGCAACCACTTAAGAATATGTTACTAACATAACAACCACTTTTGTTCTCTGACTTTTTGTAAAACATTTACCAAAAATAAACCTTCAAGATTTCATTATTCTATCTAACGCATATATATTTTAACTGTATTTTGCTATACTCACACCTACGTCTGCATCACCCCCGCTGCCCTCCCCTATTGTACTATCACCTGCTTCGCTCAGACTTCAAAATGGGCCTTTTATTTTTTATCGAGTTTACTTACCTTATACTTGTTGATAATATCGATCATGTGTTCTGTGGTCAAGGGGTTTGAAGTCTGAAGCCTAGTCTCACTCATAAGGGGTGAAGCCAATGTGGTGATGATTGATGACAGCCACTGCACTGGGGATGTGTTAAGGCCCAACTTGTTTTCTTCGCTTAGTCTGAAAGAAAAAACAGTAGATATATTGTGACTAGGAGATAAAGTAGTGTCTTTAAATCGCGGGCGGTATGTTGAATATCGAACAAAACGTAGGTTTCTAAGTTTTAATCCCGAACGCAGTGAAGGATTTATGTAATTAACACCCGAGTACTGTGAGGGAGTTAACATAAAAACCTGAATGAAGTGAGGAATGCAAGCCACCTAAGATAAAAGACCGTATTGGATATTCTACTTATCACACTTTTTGTGAGATAATTAAAAGACAACAGGACCATATGGAGCAGACAGAAGGCCTGTGCCATCAAGGGAAAATTTCATACCTTTTGTCATATTGTTATATAAGCGAGTGCTTCAGTGTCAAATTTTCACGTGTACCAACGACGTTTTTCAATACACTTATGAAGACATAAATAAAAGGATGTAGACGCACAACTCGTGAGGGTTGCTTAGCGCTCAGCCTAATATAATAAATGTAAAAGGTTACGCGGGGGCGACTTTGCGCTCTTTTCCGCATTAGTAAGGAAACAGGAAATTGCATACTTAAAAATGGTAGAGAGCTGGTTCACCTGAAGTTCTTTCACCTTCTGGATCAACTGGTTCCATTGTAGATCACATCCATTACTAACCATCCAGCGAGATCGAGATCAAGGTACCCCTGATATGATGAAGGAATACCTACCTAGGTATTCCTTCATCATATCAGGGGTGCTATTCTTTAAGAAAACAGCCTTGAGCGCAGCGCTGCCCACAGCGACGAGTCGAGAACGCAGTACATTGGATTAACAACCCAATGCACCTTTACATGAGCCCCGGTATGAAGGCTTGAAGGAATGGGGTAGGTTTTTAGTCAGTAAGAGTCTGACACTATCTCTCGCTCCGCCCAAGAGCGGGGGTTGTCATTGATGATTTTCCCACCATAAAAAAAATGCACCTTTACATTGGCGCTCTCGACTCGTCGCTGCGGCCAGCGCTGCGCTCAAGGCTGTTTTCATAGAGAATAGCACCCCAGTAACCTTAAATCTCTAAAGGCGAAGTTAAACAGTAACTTACTCCCGTGAGTCAGCCCCAAAGCTGTTTTTCAACATCTCCAGTTTCTTGAAGAAGGATGCGTGAGTGAACGCAGCCAGTTTGACGACGCCGGTAGTGCCTCCCGTGCTGACCAGCCAAACATAGTGCTTGTTCCGGTCGACTATCGCCGGCCTGGAAAAGGTTATTTAAATTTTATTTCTATTACGGTTAAAGGTCTTTTTAGGGTACTAAAATAACTGTCAGATTATTCTACAAGCAATGTTTTATCGTTATAGTGATTTAATATTATAATCAAATCTATATACAAGGTGTAAGGGACAGTCGTCCACAAACTTTAAGGGCTTGCTCAGTAGACGAAATTGAACAAGCTACCATAAAAAAAAATTTTTCAGGAAACGAAAAAAAAAATATGCCTCACCATACAAAATTATTAACTTGATTGGACAGTTTGTATGAAGAGGCTGAATTTTTTTTTTCGTTTCATGAAAAATTTTTTTATGGTAGGTTGTTCAGTTTCGTCTACTGAGCAAGCCCTTAAAGTTTGTGGAGGGCTGTCCCTTATACTATTTATATTCTTAGCAAATCCCAAAAATGCTTCATATTTGCAAGCTATGTGTCTTTGCGCCTCTTTTTCTTTTGATTGCAATCCGAGAGTGAACGCGCTTTAGGGTCTTGTGGTCCTCTTATATCTAAGATTTGATTCTATGAAATCGCATAGTTCTATACACCCTAGTGTACCGTGTAGATTTTTAAATGGATTTTACCAGAAGACGTGATTCAGAGAAGTAAAAAACGGTTGTTCTAAAAAAAAAAAAATTGAAGAAAAATTCCTTAAGGCTTTCTTACATTTAACAATACATTTTTGTGTTCCGGAAAGATAAATCTTAAGATGCGATAAAAAGAATCCAGTTAAAAAAAAAAAAAACAAAATGCTTACAGAAATTCCTCTTGGTCCTCCTTGTCATCATACTTTTCGATGAAGTTAGCCAGGGAGTGCTTGCCCTCATCAAAGCAGACGATTTCGGTGTTCAGGCCCAGTTCCTCCTTGACAACATGGTAAGTATCCAGGAGCTCTTTCTGGCAGAAAGCTATTCTGGGCGAGCATATTTCGAACAGTTTTTTTAATTCGTCTGTGAACAATATTTTTTATAACAGTAAATAAATAGACCAGCAATGCTATGAGCTCTTAATATTATGATCCATTTGACGATTTAAACTGAACTGTTAAAGGAATTTGCCTAGCGGTTGCCCAAATCAGACACAGCCCGTGTCTAATCGTAGGATCATCCCTTTTCAACAATCTGTTCCACATACTTCAAAACTAGGGATGTAACGAAAATGGTCATCTCGGAATCGAATTCGAAACCGGAGTTTATAAAGGATTGTCAGAATCAGAATCGGAACCGAAATCGGAGGTAGAGGCGGCGGCAGAAGCGTCAAACGTACAAAAATTAATTACAAACTTAGATAGGTGGGTGAATATACACATTTTTTCAAATTTTTCAATTTGGGTGGTGCAACTTTTTCTTCGGTTTTTGTGAAAATTAGGGACCCAGGATCCTAATTCTCGCGAGGCGAAGAAACTGAAGAGTAGAAAATTTTTCCTGAGTTTTCGTAAAAATGAAGGGTCCAGGTCAGGTGGGATTTTTCACGAAAGCTGAAGTAACGGTTTCACCACCAAAATTGAGAAAAAATGATATTCACCCAGGTACGCAAGTATAAATCAACGCAAAACAACATTTCAAATACGAAATAAAACAAATCGGAAACAAACAAAATTAATCGAGACTTCTGAACTTTCGGGCAAGAGGCTCCACAAAGTGGGTTCCTGAGGATGGACGACGATCGATTACCATGTTATGACGTCACGATTTACTGTCAAATCGAGGAAAGAAATTTTTAAACTTTAATTAATTTACGAAAAAAATAATTTACGAACTGTGAACGAACTTTTTTCGTTCACAGTTCGCAAATAAATTAAATAAATCAAATTTACGAAAAAAATCATTTATTTACGAACTGTGAACGAAAAAAATTTTAATTAGAATCCTTTACCTACTCATGTCTGAGTTCTTCAATTTTGCCAAAATTTCTTCGATTTGACAGTACGACGTGACGTCTCAACATAGCAATCGAGTCTATTCTCATTTGGAACGCATAGTATTTTCTTTTATTTCTTAGTTTCTATTGTACAACGCATTAGATATCGTCTGTAATGTTGTACAAGTAACTACATTGTAAATAAATAAATCAAATCAAACGAGATGACTTAACACCTGAGAGTACGGTACAGATAACAAAAAATCTAACGATCGTCGTATGTGCGGTCTGACGGATTCAAGGTCGAAAATATTTGTTAATTTATTCTTATACAGTAGGTAGTAATCCGTCACGTAGTCGTGACAGACTACGTACCTAATTATACCTTTGTGTTAGTACCTACTGGTTCGTTGCATTCCAACTAAAACATATAGTCATTCTGTTAAATAGGTATTCGGCAATTTTGCGCTGGGTTTTCCAACGCATAATTAAGTAAGTACCTACTTACTTCTTACTGGGAAGAACCTGGCAATGACTACATATCCTCTTGACTGCTCATAAAGGGGATTCAGGTTCACGACACTTACAGCCGGGCCACACAATGCGTTGCGGCGCCGCACCGCAAATGTTTCGACAAATCAGCAGGCCGTACGAGAGGGGCGGCGCGGCGACGCGTCGCTTGTGTGCCCATCGATTCGCCGAAATATTTGCGGTGCGGCGCCGCATCGCATCGTTTGGCCCGGTTCTTATGTCCCTAGATGAAATCGGTCTATAAGCTCTCTAGTGGTGTAATTGTCTGTCAAACCCGGACTTAGAAGCAACCAACCCGAGATACATTTCCATACAACTGCTCTTATCTGAACATGACGTTAGTAGATATTTTTTTCTAGGTATTATGGAAATACAGATATGTTGTGGATACCTACTATCTAGGATTCTTGTGAAATGAAAACATATGTATAGCTCGTCAATCGCATAGTCGGCCCTATAATGTTCCCACTGTTGGACTCAGGCCTCCTCACCAGGCTCTCCTAGAATGGAATCTCCTGGAATGGGCTGTAATCCACCACACGGGCCCAATGCGAGTTGGTGGATGTCACATGTCTTCGAGAATATTGCACTTACTATGTTTAAAATGCGGATCCACTCCAGCAATAGGCATGCCATTCATGATTGCTGCATGGTACGGTATCTGCAGATCCAGGTGGTTCCTTCCGCCCAAAGCCAGGACATCTCCAGGCTTCACACCTAGCTTCCTGAAGCATCTTCCCAGCCGGGTGGAGCGTGCGAGGACAGAGCCGTTTGTCTCACTCTGACCTGTGGCTGCGTCTATCTGTGGGAAAGAGATATATATTCAGATTTCAGGTAAGCATTTGATCTATAGCTGTTCATATTTTAACTGTCCAAGAGTTAATTTTAGTGCTAAGGGATAAAAGTTTTCATTCGAACATGCTTTTTCTAAGGGTACAATTTAATTAATTAAACCCCAAGCGAACGCCGGCTCGCTCTCTCGTCATTATCATCATCATCAGCCTTTTTAATATGCCTGTGGCCTAAGTTCCAACAGTAGGACTGTTGGGACTCAGGCCTCTTCTCTAGGAGAGTGAATGGGCCGTAATCCACCACGCAGGCCCAGTGCTTCGAATTTTTGGTTCTAGGACATGGCGGTTTCCTCACGACACGACGTTTTCCTTCACCGTTTCGAGAGCAGTAGTGGTGTCACCTCACCCAAATAATAATTAGACCATAAAGGACTTTATCATACTAGCGGTTTGCGAGCGTCCTCAAAGCGGAGCGTATGCGCAACGAGATGCGAGTCTCCGGCGTCTTCAAAGCCAACAGTACCGCCTCCTCGTCGGAATCCATTTTGCTGCTGAGTGAGTACGTCGCGATTTGCTACAAACACGCGTTGTTTTAGTTTCAACATGTTTTTGTTGTCTACAATGTTTTGTGTGCGAAAATATTTTCTTTTTCTTTCTTTCTTTCGTTGAAAACGTGAATTTCCACGCGTCCGCGACGTCTTCGCTTTGCAACTCATACGCTGCGCTACAGGCCCGCCCCGCAGCCGCTTGGAAACCGCTAGCGTGATAACACCCTAAAGGACCTATTACACTGCGCTGAATATCGCGTGCGATATTCCGACTCGTACTATTTTTCATTCATAGAAAGACAGTCTAACCCTTATTACACTACGCGATACGTCGAACCATAGACTAGACTGTCTTTCTATGAATGAAAAATAGTAGGATCGCACGCGATATTCAGCGCAGTGTAATAGGTCCTTAAGACCCAGAGAGAAATAAGTAGAAAAAAAAGTTTTCATTCATCATTTTTTCAACGCGATCACTGTACGATTCGATCTCTTTTATTTTTTACGATACACTTGCTACAGTTGCTACTATTTACTAGTACCGTAGCTAATTGAATGAATGACTTTACGATTTCCGGCAGGTGATTTCTGATTAGAAGGTAGTTGTATATTTGTTCTTTTTACCCGCAGGTCAGTGTCGAGCATGAATGAATCAGTGTGTTATCATTGTTTAGATTACGACTAGTCCAGTGCGAGATTTAGAAAATAAATTACAACGGTAAATGTGTAACAATGGATCTTGTAGGTTTTTCCTCTGAGTATCATTTACCCTTTCGAATACCAGAGACACAATAAAAAAACAATATGAGAGCGAACACCGGCGTTCGCTTGGGGTTTAATGATTAAATGAAAAGTTGGAAATAAGGTTGTCCAGGATTTCCTGGATTGTCCCGGAATTTTACGACTTGTCCCGTGTACAGTAATTCGATCTATTGTCCCGGATTCCGAAAAAATTAATAATTAAATAAAAATAACAATATGGCGGCAGGCAGATAATAAAAGTCTCTTTAATCAACGAACCTCTTCTGGTGGCAGAAGAGGTTTATTTTGTTTGTTTTTTTTTTTAAGTCTGATTTTATTTAGTAGGTATATAAAAATGGTATACTTAATTAACATGTTCTCAATTTTATATGGTGATTTTCTATCAAACTTTTTTTTATCTGGAGTAATAAAAGTTTAAATAAATTAGAAAAATAAAATTTTGATTTCCTTTAAAAATAAATCAAATAAAAAATTAGATATCTCGTAATTAATATTTATATATATTCATAGCTCTCTTGCAATCTAGTTTCACTTTTTTTGGTTTGACCTCATTTGACGGTTCAAAAGTGCCTGCAGATGGTCTATTTGAAATAAATGCTTTTTGGTTTGATTGGATTTGTCCCGGACTCTTTAAAATCCGATCTAGCAACCCTAGTTAGAAAGGATACCTTCCAGTCCAATCATACGTATGGAAATTTGACACTGCAATACTCGGCTACATAACACCCTCGCCTGCAGCTCGGGCAAATTCCGCCTCGGTCGCAATGACAAAGTTCCACTTGTATCAAAATGTAGCTACCTACTATTATAATGTACTTGACTATAAAAACGTCAGTCGGAACATGGCTGATTCTGATGTGATATTGATTTTATTTTATCTTATTTATCTATAAGTATGTATGTAATATATCTATTATTACCTATCATATCTCCAAAATATAAAATGGTAATAAAATGGTTATTTACACATTTATATCGTAAACTCGATTTTGATCCATATTTTTCCAAACGTTTTTGTAAGTACAAATACTCGTAGAAAGAAATGTAAGTAATAAAATCGGAGCGATGAAAAACTATTTCTTAGTTTTTTAAAAAGTCAAACAGTCATCCATTGCGTATATTTAAAATCGGCTATTTTCGTCGTGTGTCCGCGAAGGCCAAGGTACAATGGTTTCACGCCGGATTGTGTAACAGCGAGTTCTAATCGCACACGTAACTTTTTTACTTTTTTAATTATTGTTTTGTTTTTATCTTACTATAATCACGAAATTCTGCTGTAATTCTGTTTTATTATTACACTAGCTTTTACCCGCGGCTTCGCCTGTGTGAAAAAATAGCCTATGTCCGTCTCCAGGGTCCCATTTATCTCTGTACCAAAATTCATCAAAATCGGGTTTGCCATTTAGGCGTGAAGACCAAACAGACAAACTCACTTTCGCTTTTATAATATTAGTAAGGACTATTACTGCTTTATCGGGTTCCGAAACTCAGTAGGCAAAAACGGAATCCGTATATATTTCACCGGTAAGTACACCATGGTAGCACGACCAGTTATGCCGCCCTGGTGTCCCGAGGAAATAAAGCCCTAAGCTACCAAACTAGACACCATACAAACACCAGAGTCGCCACACGTCCCAGCTGGTCGCGCCATCAAATAGGTTGTACAACCTGACGGACACCAGTCCCCCTAGCCTAGAGCCTGAGAAGACACTCCATACCTCTGTGTAGTGGTACAATTAAGTCTCATTATATCTGTATTTTGTTTTTCTGCTGTCTGTACGAATATTACTCGGGTAATCGCAACTTTAGAAACAAGTTTTTTTCTACGTTATTAACTTGTGCAAGAAAACTGTTAATAATGATGGTTATAAAAACATAATCAGCCATAAAAAAACATATATGTTTTATCAAACGTAAAAAACCAGCGACAGTGCGAGTTGTTTCCGTGCACTAAAGGTTCGATACAAACTTACGTACCTATGTAAGTAGTTCAATTCCCGAATGGAGTTTCAAGAATTTTTTTCCGAATCGTTTTTCTTTTTTGTGACTGTAACGACATATTTACTGTTTTCAAAATTATTCCTACGAGTATACCAGTGCTATAATGCCTTGCTTTATGCCTTTCAAGATTCTGGGTCAACGGAAAGTACCCTATGAATTTTGATTCCTTGAGGGCTTAGAGCATTAATTGAGGGTGTTGAAATATATGTTTTTAGCGACATAAACCGCCGTAACATTTTTTCCCCTTAATTTTAAAGTTTGATTTTTTCACAGCTTCAAGGGAACGAAGACCTGAGTATATTGTATTAATTTTTACTCGATACCTCCACGCGTTCCCGAGATAAAGGGTCTTCATACAGACTGACAACGAACTGATCTTATAAGGGCTCCATTTTTTTGCTTTTGAAGTACGGAACCCTAAAAAGATTTACTTGTTTTAATTTTTGGATAATACTTGTTTGCGAATGTTCCTTAGACCTTGAGAATTAGAGTAATCATGTAATCAAGAGTTGATATTTCTGCCTTTATTATCCGACTGCGCTCGAAATATTGTTGCTCGTTGTATATTTCTTTGTCAAGGCCTAGTGTCTATTTGGCTTGTTGTATTTTAGCTTGAGAGATATGTCCTTAGATTCGTCTTAGTTGTGATTGAGAGAGTAACACAAGGTACAGTTGCCATCACGGATCTTGAACACTTGCGCAGAAGTCAAATGCTCGGTCTCTTTAGTGGTGCGAAGTGCGACGCGGGGGCGGGAAGTGTCAGTGATTGGCTGGCCGCGCCATCGCGTCATAGACGTCACTCCTCATTCGTTCACTGCGTTGTTGCATGTATCTAACAACGAAGACGATTGGATCGCCAATGTATGCAATGCGCAAAGCGATTCCCACTCTGACGCCGAGCGTTCAAGATCTGTGATGGCAACTGTATGTAGGTACATCAAAATTATAAAAAAACCAGCTAAGTGCGATTTGGACTCACGAACGAAGGGTTTCGTACCGCCATTCCATACAACAAATGTGATTTTTTTCCGCAAAAAGCGGCAAAATCATCGCGTTTGTTGTATGGGATCCTTACTTAAATATTTATTTTATTCTGTTTTCAGTATTTGCTGTTACAGCGGCAACAGAAATACATCGTCTGTGAAAATTTCGACTGTCTATAGCTATAACGGTTAATGCAATACAGCCTGATGACAGACAGATGGTCAGCATCAGTAGAGTAACAACAATAGGGTCCCGTTTTTACTCTTTGGGCACGGTACCCTAAAAAACGATTATGAAATATTACACAATCATCAATATATTTTCACCAAAAGATGTACCTACGACTTGTTGGTGGCACCTTGATAAAGTACAAAACAGCATGAGAAGATGCAATAAGAATTTTTTGTGACTTTACAAAGGCATTTGATTGGGTAAGTCACGCAACTTTACTCTTAAAACTAGAAAATTACGGACTTGGTACATTTGAATTCAGCGTAGAGTAGTCTAACTCAAACGACAGACAGCACCAAATTGAAGTAAATATTTCTAGTCAAGATATTTATGTATCAAAATGAGGGTGTCACAAGGCTCAACATTGGGTCCTGGCCTCTTTTTTGTACATGTTAATTATTGACTTCATCTGTTAAAGCTTCAAAACTTAAGACATTCAAAATGTCTTAAGTTACACAGTTCGACATAAGCAATTGTCTTTCTATTGTGTCTCTAATTACGGCATTCGAAAGGTTATAAGCATAGATCGAAATATGGGTGCTATTACTATCAAAAACATGGATAAGACCTGAAATCGCATTTGTAAAGTATTTGATAGTACTGTTTTAATGATTTTCCGTTTAATACAGTATTATGTTATATGTTTTTTTTTATCTTTAAAAATAGTAAAGAAGTAGCTATAATCACACTGACGCAAGATTAGTATTGTTTCGGTGTTAAGACAACATAAATGTTTTAAGGTCATATCGACGATGAAGTGACAAGAACCTTTATCTACCAGAACATAATTTTACAGGAAACGAAAAAAACGTTTTATTTATTTTAAACGCAAGGTATGAAAAATATTATTATTGGTTATATATTATATATACCCGCTCCTTGTATAATATATAACCAATAATAATATTTTTCATACCTTGCGTATGCGATTATGCCTTGCGATTTATGGTATCTGTCTATTTATCTTAAACTTAGTTTTTATGATAAATAAAATAGACGTAGATACCAAAAATCTTGATGACGCGACGGCTATGTAAACAACGAAGTACAACCGGTTCAAAATTAGTTTACTTTTAATAATCTAGTATTACTGAAATGAAATTTTATCTCCCCAAACTTTATCTCTCCGGCAGAACATCTGCCACCAGGGGCCCAAGTCTGCTATTTTTATAAATTCGTCATTCCAACACGATCACATTGTCATTTTGCTAAAAGTTCGTAGTCTGCTCATTCATAAAGATCGATCATTGATCGGTCACTTGTCTTGTAATAGAATTGTGGTAGAATGATAATTTCGAGCATATTAAAACCAATAACTGCACAATAACGCTCTAATGATAAAACACTGATCAAATAAACTGTCAAAGTTTTAGCAGATTACCGCAAACTTCAAATATTCATTTGTCAATATGTACGAGATTACCATTCTATGTCACTTCTTTCAATGGAGTGTCAGTGGTTGACCATTGGAAAGTCATAATGACGCCATTATATTAGTAGATTACAAAACTTGTCAAAATCGACAATTATGACATCAATGATAGACCATTCTGACACTTTTGTAATAGCAGACTTGAGGCCCAGGACACGAACTACAGTGGCCAATCTGGAAATCTTTGAACCGACTGCGGACTCAGGTTGGCCGCTGCAAAGATAATCTGGTTAGATGGGGTTTCCTTGACCCATTGCAAATACAGTGCCAGTGTGGAGCTCCTTCACAGGATATGTGTCACCTCCTTTCCTGCCCAACTACCTGCACCCTCCTTGACTTAAACGAAGCCAACGACAAAGCTGTCCAGGTGGTTAAATATTGGTCGAACAAAATTTGAGTCAAATCGACACGAGAAGAAGAAGAACTTAAATGAGAAAAAACTAAAATGAGTATATATTATTCCTTCATTATAATTTATAGCTTATGTTATTCTATTGTATAAGCTATATTGCCGTACAGTTTCATTTAAATCATTTCAGCCGTTAAGGCGAAAGGAAGTGACAAACATACAAACTTTGCCTTTATAATGTTAGTGTAATAGATAAATAAGCCTCTTGCTGGTTGGGGACCGATTAAAAATATTGTCAGTTTTACTGAAAGCTAAACCCGTATTTTTTGGTCCGTTTTTTCTCTTGTGTACGTAAACAAGAGAAAAAATAAAACTAAAAATTTTTTGTCAACCTGCCATTTTAAAAGTATGCTGTTAACGTACCTACCTACACTATAAATAGGTTATATCTATTTTAGATAAGTTTTACTTATTAACTCTTTGAATGCCGTAATTAGAGACACAATTCCAAACCACTCCTAATTGTACTTTTTTTGATATTTTAGTTTTACAATATTTTTAAGCACTGTAATTGTATCATTATTGTAATAGGAAACCTTGTTACTGTTGCCTAATGTTCATATTTTTGTAAATGTATTTTGAATAAATTATTATTATTATTATTATTATTATTAATAGAAAGACAATTGCTTATGTCGAACTGTGTAACTTAAGACATTCAAAAGGTTAACTAGATTACTGACGAATTTTAACAGTATGAAAAGAAGCATTATTTATTTATTTATTTATTTATTAAATAAATAAAAATTTATGCACATAAAACTGTACAAATTTTTAAATATAAAAGACGAACAATTCTAACAGCTATATTGAACATGAAAACGGGGGTTGACGCGCGACTCGTGGGGATTGCTTAGCGACTAACTAACTATAACTTAGCCATAAACGATAAATATAATAAATTGTGGCGGGGTTGTGCTCGAGCACTTATCGGCACAAGTGCGGAAAATAATAAATTGCGTGCCTAAAAGCGGTAAGGATACGAGCGTTTTCAGTAGGTACCTAAATGTATTGAAAATAAATTTTCCGCATGGCTTATGCGGAAAATTACTCTGGTAAACGCTTAGTTAAAATGCCATCAATTTTGAAAGTGCGTACCCGCTATTTGATTGTTTTTATTTAATTAACCTTTCGAATACTGTAATTAGAGACACAATAGATAGACAACGAGAAAGAGAACTAATAGGCTCTTAATAAACTAGTGCGCCTCACCATCAAAGACTGCATCGCTGCTTACCATCAGGTGGGATCGCAGTCAAGCACTAGTTTATATCAATTAAAAAAAAAAGCAAATGCTTCGCTTGCACTTATCTATTTTGTGCTTGCACACTTGGGGTTTCATCATCATCAACACCCTTTTTAATGTTCCCACTGCTAGGACGCAGGCCTCCTCTCTAGAAGAGGGAATGGGCCGTAATCCACCACGCGGGCCCAGTGCGGGTTGGTGAATGTCACATGTCTTCGGTTCTAGGACATATCGGTTTTCTTACGATGTTTTCCTTCACCGTTATGAGAGCAGTGGTGATGAAATAAATTACACAAAGTAATGCGCCTGGCTGGGTTCGAACCCGCGACCTACAACTCGTAAGTCGGGGATATGACCACTCGGCCACCGCTTCTCTCAACTCTTGCTTGAGGTTTAATAAATTAATATACCAAATATTAGAAGTGATAAATAAAAATTAAAGCCTCTAAAATCACAAATAGATTAACTTTTTCTTTTACTAATTCTATTCGAAAAGCATATCAGACAAACTACAAAAATAATAACAAAACATGTTTTCTTTTTTATTTAAATAACAGATAAGCATCAATTAGTTCGATGAAGATAGGTTTAATCAGTCGTATGTTTTTATGTAAATAAATACTGCGTGTGATGTGATGGCACGGTTTGTTTGTTTTTTTTTTTTTTTTTTTTGCAGAAACTTGTTTTATCTTCAATAATTTATAAATAGTACCTGTTTATCATAATATAATTCCAAAAAACTAACTGGTCTGGAAGATGTAAAATAGTTGCAATTAACCTATTTTTAACCGACTTCAAAAAAAGGAGGTTCTATATTCGGCTTTACAATGCGTTCCAAATAAGTATAGTATTGATTGCCATGTTGGGACGTGACGTCATACTGTTATATCGAAAGAAATTGGGCAAAATTGAAGAACTCGAAGATGAGTAAAATGAAGAACTGGATACTGATTAAACTTCTTACGTTCACAGGTTCATAAATAAACTAAATTTTAAAAATTTCTTGATTTGCTCACCTCATCTTGTCTTGGATTGCGTTGAATGAAATAACAAGCTTACAATCATGTTCGCGTTGACAACAAACTGACCGGGACGGGCCCTCTTAATGATAAGAAGCGTTAATTCCACGGTAGCCGAGGAGCGGATGGCAGCTAGCGATCCACAACATTAGTTTTTAAGCTATTGCATAGCTTCTATCGCGGGCCTTGAGCGTGGAGACCGAATCCAGAAATTCCGTAACGAAAATAACCTAACACCCCCCACTCATTTGTTTTGAGCGTAACAAACGAGTGATGCTATGCAATAGCTTTACTGCGGCAGTCCCCGAGTGCCACACGTCTTTTTTTTTTTAGTATAAGCGAATCCCGAAACATGTGTAGTATTTATATGTAAAGAATCAATGTACAAAATTTCATAACTGTATCATGAAAAATCACAAAATTATAAGTTTGTTAAGTCAGCAAAAATACATGGTTACCAGGCCACCCGGGCGATTGACGGGTTGTTTTGCACTTGCATCCAGCTGTATGCTGGTACCTAATACCCTTTATATGACCTGTGTTTGTATTTAGTGTGAGTGATATCCCATTATTGTGACCTTTTTAAATATTTTTGGGAAAAAATATAACATGGTGTAAAAACTATTGGAAACTATTCAGTTACCTACTGATTCTGAACAAAATATATTCTGGTGTCGCTTATACTAAAAATAATATTGAATAAATAAAACGAACACCGGTGTTTCCGATTTAGCATTGTTTTGATTTTAACGTTCTTAATATTTCAAGTTTTTTTCTTAAAAAAGAAGTTTTTTAAAATACGCTTTACGCTATCGATTTTTTGCATGAACTCAGAAATTTGGACAAATCGTTTGTCAGGTCATCTCATAAAGATAATATAAAAATCCCACTAACCACACACACAGCATCAGGCCGCAAACTAAGAGCATCCATACACAAATGTCCCAAATTATAGTTCTCATTGGTCACGTCAAAAGGCGCTAGTTTCATTTTTACCCACTTTTTTTTCTAACACTTCTAAGATTCAAGAGCACGTCTATATCTCGCGGTAGTCGGTTACCGTTTGATGATCTGCGAGTTTTCTGATAATTATATAAGTTCAATGGCCTTCCATGACGTTTTAAAATCATCACAAATCCTGTGTGAGAGGAATAGCTATATGGCGTAGGTACGCTAGGTACATAGCTCTGTCTCTATGGTCCCCGACATCCGTTTATAATTTTTCGGTGGATACGGCTTTTATTGATGAGATTATACATAACTTGCTTCTGTCAGCGGCTTCGCCCGTTTGACTGTAGAAAATAAATTATGTAAGTAGTGTCAGTGATAAAGTAGCTTAGAAGTTAGAATGCTACTTCATCACTGACGGTACTGTCAAAAATGTTGGCGACTCTAAAGTAGGCATTCGGCTGAATAGCAGGCCGGCCGCAGAAAAAAAAAAAACAAAATGGCGGGAAAATGGCAATCAGTCGTTGGTTTTTTCGAGTTTCGTTTACATTTCCGTACAACAGAGATTTGTATTAACACGTTATGTTTATCAGATTAAAATAGTGATTTAACGCCTAATTTCATAAGAGAAGAGGCTAAAGCAGTAGTGGAATACCGTTTACCACCTAAATCAGAAGAAAGATACCTACTTAAAATCATAGGTACGACGACTCAGGTTTTACAAACTTTTTATTTTATTTTTAGTTTCCTCGTATTCATAATGAAAAGCACAGTGTTTACCTCGGGGTGAAAGTAACCAATTTAACCCCTCGAATTAGCGACCTCGCTGCGCTCGCCCGCCAACTCCTTCTCGGGACGAAATGAGTTACTTTCACCCCTAGTGTAACAATGTACTATTTTACACCACCTGCTCGATAAAGTCCTCACCTCACTTAAAGCAAGTCATTCTATCCCTAGGGAGATAATGAGATTTGAATTTAGAACATCAAAAATCGTCAACATTGTGAATCAAAATGTAGGCGCATCGGACAAGTTGACTTGAAATTCAAACCAAAGAGTACCTATGTAATCACTATGATTAAAACTGGACACAAACACAAAAAAAAATAGAATAAAACGTGCTTACTGACGGGAGAATTATAGAAAATTAAAACCATAGGATCTTGGTGTAGTGAATTTTGTTTGTTTGATGAACTTGTAAATATAATACTTATATTTCTCTCATATTATTATATGATTTGGTCGATCAAATTGTCTTTTAATTATCTCACAGATGGTGTAAAAAGAAGAGTATGCAACACGGGGATAAAGCTGTCTTTGTCTTGGGCGGCTTGAATTCCTCACTTCACTCAGGTTTCTTTATTAAATCCCTCGCAATGCTCGGGAGTTAATTTTATAAATCCCTCACTGTCGTTCGGGATCAAAATCAGCAGCCTTCGTTTCGTTCGGAATTCAACATGCTGCCCGCGATTTAAAGACACTGCTTTATCCCCCAGTCACATAAACTACTATTTTCTCTAAAAAAACACACTAAAACCATCAAAATAATTTTAATTTCGGAAGTCGGTGTTAAATAAGGAACGAACAATATCGAGAAACACCGACTTCCGAAATTAAAATTATTTTGATGGTTTTAGTGTTTTTTTTAGTGAAGGCGGTTATGTTTTTTTGTAAAAAGTTTTTTTTTTTTTGAGTAGGTAGTATTTTGGGACCACAAGGTACTAAAATAGAGAGGTAGGTAATACTAAAAAAAAACAAGTTTTTGTTGTAGGTGGAATCTGGGACCACCGTCACGGTCCAAACAGCCCCACCACCCGATATTTCAGCCGTAAGTAGTCATCACTGTACCGACTGATGAAAACATTTTTAAAATCGTTCCAGTAGTTTCTGAGTTTATTAATTACAGACAAAAAAACAAACCTTTTGTTTATAGCACTACATATAGATAATCTCGTTTAATTATTATTTGTGTTATCAAATCGTAATATAGGGCAATAGTATTGTTTCTCACGCATGTATGCAAATAAGAGTAGGCTAAAATTAAATTGTGTAACATTAAAGTAATTCGAGTCCAAAGTCTATTGAACCAACTTCGGACTTCGACCGTTGAGTGTGTTTTGTTTGACGCAGTTTTGCAAGTCACGCTCGAACTTGATTTTTACAGAGTTAAGTCCGTCCGATATCATGTCATTTATGGAAATCATAAAAACTGTTTTATCATGCAATGACAAGGATAATATAGTTAACATTTAAGTTTGCTACGTAGTTTGTTAAACTAATAAAATATTCTACCTAATTTTAACAGAAAAAAAAATGAGAAGCTTAAACTCACGAATACTTTTAAAGCTACTCGAATGGAAAATGTACCTAATACCTACTGTCACTTGATTTTGCCCGCGGCTTCGCCCGTATACAAAAAATATAGCCCATGTCACTCAGGAATAAAGCAGCTTTCTATCGGTGAGATTGCCTCCTACAAACAAAAAGAAACCAAACTTTACCATATTATAATATTAGTGTACATAGTGTAGATAAATATTCAAAAAAAAAATTAATAAGACAAAATAATTTTACGGGGTATCTTAGATGAAATCGGAAGATCTTTTTTTTAGTTAAACCATTTCTACCGCTCTGGGTGGAGCGAGAGAGAGTGTCTAAATTTTATTGACTAAACCCTACCTGTGCTTCTTCAGTTGCCCTTTGTGTTCCAGGGCCGCGGTGTTTCTTTTGATTGTAAAAAATATTGTGACTTATAAGTAAATTTAATTTTTACCGATAAATATGTTAACCTATCTGTTGTCCACCGGTGTCCTTCAGTTGTGAGTGACAACGGATTCCGTGGCTCATATATACAAACATAGCGAGTATATATAAAAACTTGTAAAATAACGGATTCCACTATAATTCAATTATTATTAAATCATTTACAGGCACTTTTAATTTGTAAAGGCAAGTCCATCATAAAACTGATGAAACTATAAGAATAAAAAAAAAAATTGAGTTGTATTTTGGGACCACAAATATAATAAATACAGTTTTGTTAACTATACTTTAATGCCTTTTAGGGGTTGGTCCCAAAACACTAAAAAAAAAAAAAATATAGTTGGAAGTTGGGACCGCGGTCCTGGTCCAAAGAGCCCCACGTCCCGAACCTATTTGCACTTTCACATGCAACAGCGTAATCTTTAAGGAGCAAAACGTGCAAGAAACTTCATGAAGTGTTTTTTTAAATAATAGTCACAAAACGAAACATTTTTTTTTTAAGTTTTACATTTTCACGCTTGACCACTATGTCATCTGAAGAAAAGCGACGTTATGATCAAAGAAAGAAAGAAAGAAAAATAATTTATTTGCACGCATGGACACACACACTGTGAAAACTAAATTTTTGACAAAAAGAAAAAACATTGACACAATGTGTGTCTCGGGCTATTCTCTAAGAAAACAGCCTTGAGCGCAGCGCTGGCCACAGCGACGAGTCGAGAGCGCAGTACATTAAATTAACAATCCAATGTAATGTTTCATTAGGTTGTTAATCCAATGTACTGCGCACCCCAGGAACAAATATTTGTATAGCCATTGGGTTGTTTATCAAATGCACTTATTTGGATTTCGTCGCTGCGGCCAGCGCTGCGCTCAAGGCTGTTTTCTTAGAGAATAGCACGCCCTGTTCAGCAAAAATATTTGACGATGGAATACGTCTGACTAGAAGGAACTTATTCGCTCACTCTTGACTTTATAGATACAATTAAACACACGTTCATTGAGAGTCATGCTCGTTCACGAACATGACTCAAGCACTAGCACCATTCGGCCATTTTAAAGGGTACCGAATGTGTTGTACCATTCGGTTCTTAAAAAGACGTATCTAACAAGAAGTAAAAACGGAGAAAAAAATGTTATAATGAATGAAACGGGAAATCGTTTGCTATCTTTCAATTAAATTTAAATAGTTACATATTAAAAGTTGAAAATAAAGCCGATTATAATGAGCTTTATCTTGGCTTGATAATAATATGAAACTCAAATCAAATCTGGAAAAAATGTTAGATGCGTCTTTTTTACTAACGGGGGCAGCATTAATGATTTTAGCTGTAAAATTGCTGCCATTGTAATTCTTTATACCCCAAACGAAAGTTTGCTCGCTCATTGTCTTTCTATTGTGTCTCTAATTACGGCATTCGAAAGGTAATGTAGTTAATTATGCGACACATTTAAATAAGCTATTTTATTTTTTAATTGTATAGAAGGCCTCCCACAAGGTGGACCGACGACCTGTAGCCCGATTCACGTAATGAAAACCGTAACGATATCGTAGCGATTTAGTCGTTCAAACCATTTTCGTATTCACATCCATCAATCGAGTTTGAACGACACCGATTTTAAAGTCCTTTGAAATTCGTCGATTTAAAAAAAAAACTGTATTGCATAATCCTGGTAGAATATCTACTTATTAATGTAACTGGAAATAAGTCGATAGACCATGAATATCGCTTTTGGATAGGACTTCGATCGAACGACTATAAAACTTCAACGATATTTGGCTTGTTTGATTTTACGTAAATCAGGCAACTGGTAAGAGTCGCGGGCATGCGGTGGACGCGAGACGCACAGGACGGTCGTTGTGGTGACGCTTTGGGGAAGCTTATGTCCAACAGTGGACGTCTTTGGGCTGAAATGATGATGATGATGATAAATTATTTTGTCATTTATGCAACATTAGTCACACATTTATTTACCATCGGTCCTTGAAATTAATAATAAATTGTTCGAATATTTGTATGCCAGTAAATGGCGAAACATGCAAAACCATAATTCTAAGATAAGGCTTTAAATGTACCATGTTTTAATGCAAATATAATATTCTAATTGTAATTCATGCGCCACTATCAGCAAGATGTTTGAGTGAGCATGACACTTGCAACCGCCACAGCACATTCCAGTCACAGGCATATCCAGTAAATAGTACTTCAATGTTATTGATTTTAATATGATGACATGATGAAGTGTCTGTGTGTGTATGTAGACTGTAGAGTCTACACAAATCAGTAATAGTAGGGGCGGCGAGATAGGGAATTTGCGGGATATCAGAAAATCATATGGGGATAAACCTTGCACCTTGTAATGTACCCCTACCACATATGGATCCTTAATATGGTGGGGTTCGTCGAGGGCTCTCCGTCAGGTTAGTAAAAAATTGATCCGCAGACTCAAACTCGAGCGCGTCAGATTATGAGCTAGTTAATTTAGTACATGCAGAAGTGTATATTTCAATAATCTGAAAATTTGAGCGTGGCATAAGCAAATGGGCGAGTCATAAAGTTAGGTTATATTGTAAGGTTCCTGTTAATATTTCTTTGATACGTTTTTCGTTTTTACCACTATTTGCTATGATAATTTTGTTAGGAACATCGAAAATATATACTTATCTATGGTTTAGCTACATCGCCCATGAAAACCGCCTGATTATAGGTTTTTCGTAATTCTGATAGAATTACCTTCACAATAAAATAAAAAAAAAAATCAATCGCACTCGAGTATTTTTTTTTTTTTTTTTATAATGGATAGGCTCGCGTTTGACCACAATCTCACCTGATGGTAAGCGATGATGTGGCCGACGATGGAGTATTTCGAAGTGACGTTTTTATGATATTTTTGAAAATTCTTACACACTCTTCCCCCTACTAAAATGGAAACTTGTCATAGACTTTTTCGTTTTAGAACTTAGTCTTCACACTCTAATAGGTCCCCAAGACGCTTTAGTAGCCGCAACGCGGGGGCGGGGAGTGTCAGTGATTGGCTCGCCGCACCATCATGTTATAGATGTCACTCCTAATTCGTTCCCTGCGTTGCTGCATGTATCTAACAACGAAGACGATTGGCTCGCCAATGTATGGAATGCGCAAAGCGATCCCCACTCTGACGCCGAGCGCTCAAGATCCGTTTTGGCAACTGTAGGTAACTAAAAATGCGGGCGAAACCGCGGGGGGCGCGCAATTTCTTTTATCAGTCTGTGTGACCACATATTCGTCTGTAATTTCGCTTATCAGTGTTTTTTATACTCTTCCGTCTCAAATAATAGACTTTGGCCGTATTTTCAGATGTTATCACCTCACTATCGTGGTATACAAATAAAAAAATATATCGTGTAGGCCTACCTAATCTTGGAACGTGCGAATTGATAGTTTTTTTTTTTTTTAATAACTGATAGGCTCGCGTTTGACCAATATATCACCTGATGGCAGATAGCTATTATTAACTCCACTATACCTATGTATGTGTCATTAATAGACTAGTATCAATGAGTACACAAATATCTTCATATTTATGTACCTAGAATTCTTCTGTACCTAAGTACGCGTGTTTGTCACCTAACTCTTCCTAAACGGCTTGACCAATTTGGAGGAAAATTTGAGTGGTTCCCTAGATGGTTTGGCATTATTATTGAACCTGGTAGGTGGTGGGCACGCCACAATTACGGTGGTACGTAAGTCCCCTCTTTGAGGCGTGGCTGGAAAGACCTCAGGGCGTCCTTACCTTCCGCATGACGCAGGTCCTCACCGGACATGGAAAGTTCGGGAGGTTCCTGTATCGGATTCGTGCGGAAGTGACGCCCGGGTGTCGCCACTGTGCGGAACGCCCGGAGGACACGGTGGAGCACACAGTCGAGGTGTGGCCCTGCTTGGGCGGAGCATCGCCGTGCCCTCGTGGGGGCGGAGACCTCTCGCGCCAGGCTTTGGTTCAGGCCATGGTCCGAAGCGAGGAGGAGTGGCAGGCGGGCGCCGACTTCTGCGAGGTAGTAATGCTTGCAAAGGAGGATGCTGACCGCATCAAGCAGCGGCGCTCTTGCCGACGCCGGGATTCCGATCCCGATTTCCGGCCACAGTAGGCGCGGGCTTGCGACGGCGAGCAAGGTAGCTCGCTGTCCGACCATCCGGTAACTGTCCGGACCGAGCCCAAGTCGTCGACGGCGCGCACTGTTCCCCGCGCCTCAAGGAGTTGTCAGCAACAGCAGGGGCCCGGCTGGGTCGAAGCCTACCGGGTCCAAGGTTAGTTTTAAAAAATTGCTCGAGACCCGGTATGAAGGCTTGAAGGAACGGGGTTGGTTTTTAGTCTGTAAGAGTCTGACACTATCTCCCGCTCCGCCCAAGAGCAGGGGTTGTCATTGATGATTTTCACACCATAAAAAAACCCGGTAGGTGGCGCTGCGATCAATGCAACATCCGTCAGAACCAATCTATATATATAAAAGAAAGTCGTGTTAGTTACACTTTTTATAACTCATTTTTTTTTTATTTTTAGGTTAGAGTAGAGTAGAGTATGGTAGGGTAGAGTAGAGTAGGGTAGAGTAGGGTATAGTAGGGTAGAGTAGAGTAGGGTAGAGTAGGGTAGAGTAGGGTAGAGTAGAGTAGGGTAGAGTAGGGTAGAGTAGAGTAGGGTAGGGTAGAGTAGGATAGAGTAGGGTAGAGTAGAGTAGAGTAGGGTAGGGTAGAGTAGGGTAGGGTAGAGTAGGGTAGAGTAGGGTAGGGTAGAGTAGGGTATAGTAGGGTAGAGTAGGGTATAGTAGGCTGAAGTAGGGAAGAGCGGGAGCGAAGCCGCGCGGGCAAAAGCTAGTACTCATATAAAATATTATTTGCGTAGGTATCTGAATGAATTGTAATTTAGAAATTAATCGTAATTTAGAAATAAATCTCGGTGATTTACAAGTAAGGTTTTTTAAAGGTGGGAATTCATCCAAACTTTTTGTCTAGGGTGAAGCAAAAATACGTGTCAGACTTTTATTGAGTAAAACGTAAAACCTATGGTTCCTTCAGTTGCCCTTTGCGTTCCAGGGCCACATTAGCTCTTTAGAATATTCTCGCAGCCCTTGTAGACATTGGTTCCTCTGGGCCCCTTCAGTTTTGCTGACATCTATTTGAGTGAGGAGCGCGTGGAATACAACGCGCCGTCGTCGGAGTCAACCCTGGCTTAGTCCTCATAGGACGACGAGCTAGCCATTGCTCGCCGTAGGCAAGGCCGCGCCTACAGTGAACGGAAATCGCCCTGAGACTCCCGACGCCCAGGGTGTCTCCTGCTACAGTAACAGCTAAGGCGCTCCCTCACGCTCTCCACCACCCTCTTCGCTCGCTTTACTCTTTCGCAGAAGGAGGCCACTGTTTCCTGCCTCTCGCTCCGTACCATGGCCAGAATTAGGGCCGGATGCGAGAGTTTGCCGTCGGCGATCGCTTTTACAAGGACACGGTGTTGCTACGGCCAAGCGGGGTAGACCTCCATCATACCAATGCTTCACCATGTCCTTCGGGTACTATGTAGGCAAACCTTCATGTTGTCTACTGATCTTATGTGAATAGTAAAAAAGGCCTCTGAGTATCATTATCTTAATACAACTACAAGCAATAGCAATGACGAGACGGAAAATAAAAATAAATAAATGACTGTTCAGGTTTAATCAAGATAATATCGTATCATGGCGTCACCTAGTTTAAATTGAAGTGTAAAAGTATTATGTATTTATAATCATTTAGTTAATAAAGTCCAAATTCCAAGTGATCAGACACAATTCATTGTTGTCATATTGAACTTAGGTAGGAAAAAGATTACAAAAAAAAAATTAGTAGGTAGGTTGCATTTTTTGTGCATAACCCTTTCTCTGGTAAGCTAGCTTAGGTACCTAGCTATAAGAATGACAAAATACTCATAATTACTCAATCAGGCATTAAGTCCGCCTTTGTAACTTTTGTTGCATGAAGATTAAATAAATAAACTTATACACGGATGGTATTTTATGCGCGGATGGAATTTGAACATACTTAAGGCTTATAGTCCCTTGAACCATCTGGCCGAAATTAAATGGTCACTACTTTCATACCCGTCTAGGTGACAATACGACTATCTGTGCATTTGTTTGCGGCCAGCTGCGCCCGGACAGAGCCCCACTGACTTTTAAATCCATTTTCTTTGCGAAATATTGATTGATTTACATATGCAATGTTCACTTTGAAGAATATTTAACGACTAATTTTTATTTGTAAAAACGTTTCTAAAGATCCAAGCCGTTTCGAAGGAGTAGGGAAAAGTTGCGAATGTGATGTTGTTGTATGTAATATTTTTTTTAGACAAAATCAAATGTTGATAATGTTGTTCATGAATCTGTAATAAACACATATTTTTTTCGAACCTATTAACCTGGCCGTTACCGAGAAGAAGAGAAGTCACTGTTTTAAAGCACTTTTCGTGCGCTTGGGCCTTAATTGATGAAAATGTAACAGTATAAAATTAACACATCTGCAATACGTCGCCAGAGCGTACTGGCGTGATGTTATGTTAACACCACGCCAAACCATTCGTGTAACAATAAACAGACATGCGATTGCATTAGGTAAGTACATTGAATCTGACTCGGCTGGACAGCGTACGGGAAGCTGCGCGGTATCTTCTCGTCCAACATACTTCGTCTCTAGACGAAAGTCTATGACCAGTGCGTGTTACCAGTGATGATATATGGCTCCGAAGCGTGGTCGCTCACAATGGGCCTCATCAGATGGCTTAGTCACCCTAAGGGCAATAAAGAAAAAAAAAACATTTTATTTGGCGGAAAAGACGAAAGAAAAGAAAAAAAACAGAAAGGGAAAGTAGTTTCCTTGTGTCATCGAATCAGGAATGAAGATATCCGCAGGAGAACCAAGGTTGCCGACATAGCACGAAGAATCGCCAAACTTAGTGACTGTGGGCAGGGCACATTTCTTTTAGAACAGATCTAGATGGCCATTGGGGCCGAAAGGTTCTGCAGTAGCAACGGCGTACCAGAAGACGCGGTGTTGGAAGGCCACCTTATGGACCGATGACTTGGTAAGGGTCGCGGGAATCCGATGGATGAGAGACGCACAGGACCGTTAATTGTGGCGACACTTGGGGGAGACCTATGTCCAATAGTGGACGTCTTTAATGTCTATTAATAAAAATGTGAATCCTTTGCTTTGCCGTCCGGGTCTGTGTAGACCATGAGCAGCCCATAAGAGTATAAACAACCTATCAACACTATCATTGCCCAGAATATACAACAATTTGTTCGTGTGCTGTAAACCCACCGCCTCTCGAGTCGATGTAAATGTGAATGCACACTTATCCTAACCGAACGCGCCGCGAATAGCGAAACCTTGGCCATAGCTTAAATAACTGTATGAGAAAACGAAAGCAAAAAGAATTATGTCTACCAACCGTAACCGAACGAAGTCAGAGACTATTTAGTAGATTGCCATTGCATTTTAACAGGCGTTAATTTTTCAATACTCTGTGTTTGATATTTTAAGTTTCTCATTGTTATACTACAGTTACTCTAATGAGTTTTTCTGCATTGCTTTCTGCTTTTCCGGTGTGGCAGAAGGCGTTAAGTGTTGAAAAGAAATCGAGTCCTCAAATCGTCTTAATTATAATATACCTAAGAAAAACAAGTAACGCCTGACAAAAAATGTATAGCAATGCTTCCATTGATATCTTAGTTCGGATACGGTTTTTTAAAGACCCAGATTCTTTTTGCTATTGATTCCTCGTATTGTCCTCCTTATAACCTAGATTTCATTTCTGGCTAAAAGAAAAAAGTAAATCATGCCAATATTTTGCATTGGCTTTTGTAGATTTGGTCCAAACAAATGATTTATTATTTACTAGCTTTTGCCCGCGGCTTCGCTCGCGTTAAATTCGGGGTAACACGGTTCCTTTCCTTTCTGTGGGGGGTTAGTGAACTCCCCGCAGTGAACTTCACTGCGGGTGACGTAACCTACGACAAACTTATTATTTGTGGTTGGTACCGCAATCGGGTCTAGGGATCGAACCGCAAAATTAAGTTTGTTTTTTATTGTATATACTTTTCCTGGATAAAAATACCCAGTGTGGTGCCAAGGATATTAAAGAATAATTTTACCAAGTTTCACCGTAATCGAACCGGTAATTTTTGCGTGATGCCTGAATAGACAGACAGACAGACAAAAATTTTTTTAATCACATTTTTGGGTTCGGTGTCGGTCTAGTAACACCTGCCATTTATTTTTTTGATATTTTCAATGTACAGAATTTTCACTTCTAGATTTATTATAAGTATATATATTTATTTAAATGACCCAGGTTACTGCACCTGATTCAGGCGGATGAAACGCCCGGGTGCCACTATTTTTTAATTGTGGAGACACCTGGCGGAGTACCGCCGTGTCGCTGTAGGGGCGATCGGCGACGGCTTGCTTTCGCGCCGGACCCTGGTTCAACCCATAGTCCGGAGCAAGAGGGAATGGGAGGTCGTCGCTTTCTTCTGCGAATGAGACGTACGAATAATCGATTTATGCAACCTTATAATAACTATGTATGAAAGAAAAAGTAATACCTAGCTTTTTTTTGTAGGAAAATCATCCAATGACATCCCGCGCTCTTAGGCGGGAGCGTGTCAGACTTTTACTGACTAAAAAAAACCACTACTGTTCCTTCGTTGTCTTTCGTACAAGGCATGCTATTCTCTAAGAAAACAATCCAATGGACCTATAGGTATATTGGATTGTTAATCCAATGTACTGAATTGGATTTCGTCGCCGAGGCCAGCGCTGCGCGCTCATGGCTGTTTTTAGGGATTATCACGCCAGTGCCAAGTTGTCCTTTCAGAAGCAGATCCTTGGCCCCAGTAGGCTTCGACCCTGCTGGGTCCCTACGGTTTGCTGAAATCTTGAGGAGCGCGTGGGACAGTACGCGCCGTAGGTAATACCTAGCTAACTTCTGCATGAATATGTAGTCACTATGATATGAGTAATGTTAGATTTATGACTATGAATAAGCGAGAACGGTGTTTTTTGTAAAGCAACAGTTGTATGCGGACTTCGGTAAAGGACCTTTTAAATCGAATTCCAAAGAGATTTAAGTCAATAGGTATTTAGTTGATGTCAATAAACTTTCAGTATTAAAAATCGTACATTATTTTCGTGTCTCGAAGATTTATTTACTTTAAACATTGTATTAATTTCAAAAAAGATTCATGACGAAAATTATGAAGGCCAAGATTATTCCTTTTTGGGTATGTTGACTTATTATTTTCAATAAGTCAAGATCAATGAATAATATTAAAAAAATAAAGAATGTCGCTCTTTTTAAGTCTGCTGAGAGCAGTGGTGGCCGAGTGGTAATGACACCGACTTACGAGTTGTAGGTCGCGGGTTCAAACCCAGCCAGGCGCATTACTTTGTGTAATTTATTTCACTACCACTGCTCTCAAAACGGTGAAGGAAAACATCGTGAGGAAACCGACATGTCCTAGAACCAAAAATTCGAAAACATGTGACATCCACCAACCCGCACTGTGCCCGCGTGGTAGATTACGGCCCATTCCCTCTCCTAGAGAGATAAAAAGGCTGGTGATGAAGAAGGTAACACATTAATTCAGTTTTGTTTTGTTAGGGTTCCTCGTACCCGAAGGGTAAAAACGAGACTATTGTCATCAAACAGTGGACCGTGATAGACAGTTGTTCACAGATGATGTATTACTGGTGCAGCTATAACAACAAATACTTCATCATCATCATCAGCCTTTTTAATGTTCCCACTGCTGGGACTCAGGCCTCCTCTCTAGGAGAGGGAATGGGCCGTAAACCACTACGCGGGTCCAGTGCGGATTGGTGGATGTCACATGTATGCGAATTTTTGGTTCTAGGACATGCCAGTTTCCTCACGATGTTTTCCTTCACCGTTTTGAGAGCAGTGCTAATGAAATAAATTACACAAAATAATGCCCCTGGCAAGGTTTGAACCCGCGACCTACGACTCGGTAACTCGGAGACGTTACCACGCGGCCACCACTGCTCAACAAATCTATACATATAAAAAATTGGAGTGTCTGTTTGTAATATTGAAACTGCTTTTTACTACATGCATATGAATATATATACGGTACATACACCAAAATATCATTTTTTAAATTTTTTGTCTGTCTGTTTGTCCGGGCTAATCTCTGAAATGGCTGGACCGATTTTGACGGGACTTTTTTTGGCAGGTAGCTGATGTAATAAGGGGTAACATAGGCTACTTTTATTTTAGAAAAAAATAAATTCAAAATCCTGTAGTCCACGCGAACCAAGTCGCGGGCACAGCTAGTACTTACTAAAAACAGACTAAAATAAATAATTTGTAGTAAGGCTCACATTTAACAAATGTATTTTTTGCGAATTTTCGCTACGAACGGTATGAAACCTTTCGTACGCAAGTTCGATTCGCACTTGGCTGGTTTTTTGGGCTCCTATACACAGGGCCGGTTTATGCATGTCGGGGCCCCTAGGCAATGCACGTCTCGGCCCCCCCCCTACCCTCTTCTAACTTCTTAAAATATTTTATTTCTAACACAAATTTATTCATAATTACATTGTTTTTAGGGTTCCGTAGTCAACAAGGTACATAGTTTCACCAAATCTGTCTGTCTGTCTGTCCGTCCGTCCGAGGATAATCTCAGTGACTGTTAGCTAGAAAGCTGAAATTTTAAAAGTAAAAAATGTGTCCCCCTCTAACTTTTGAACCATAAGTTTAGAAAATATGAAAAATCTCAAAAGTAGAAGTTTATAAAGACTTTCTAGTAAAATTATTTTGAACTTGACGTGTTGAACAGTTTTTGAAAAGTTGTACAAAATAATTTCTGAACTAAGTTTTTAATTTAATTATAAATATATAGTTAAATCATTTTTTTAACTTAGTTTACATATTTTATTGTTTTTCTATGTAGTTGTTTGATTCAATTTTATATTATGAAAATTGATATAAACAAAATTATCAGCAAAAGCCAATGAATATGCTCTGCACTCACACGTTGCTAATGAATGATTGTGTTTTATTAAACTCCATCTGTTGACAGCTTTTCGCATAATCCAATGATAGGATTGCTAGATAAATGGCATGTCATCGAAAATTCAATTTTTTTTACTGTTTATGAAACATAGTCTATTTTTTTCCTAAAGCGCGGGGCCCTAGAACCTGGCGGGGCCCCTAGGCAGTTGCCTACATTGCCTTATGGATAAAACGGCCCTGCCTATACAACAAACGTGATTTTTTTTGCCGATTTTTGCTACGAACGGTACGGAACCCTTTGTGCACGAGTTCCACTCGCACTTGGCCAGCTTTTTTTTGTAGCTATAAGTGCGATATTCGTGGCTTTCGATTTTCGATTCGTGGATGTACGGTTCACTGTACCTACGGAATTTAACACTGCATTTTCTTTGATGTGGTTTTAGTGAAAAAGTAATAAAACTTCACATTATATTAAACTATTTTATTGAAACATTAAAAACATAAAATGGTAGACATATCAACTTAACACATTCTAAATTAACATAAAAGGCACTGTTTACCCGAGTTAGTTAAAGCTGCACAATCAAAAACACAATTCTTAATAACATGTGTCTTATTGCTTTATATTTTTAAGGTTTATATATAATATTTGTACATCTTATAATTTAAACATGCTAATGAAAAATACTTTACAAAGTAAGGGTAAATTATTACAGTATCAAAAATAACAATTAGTTTTGAATTTTAAACATAAAATGCTACTAATCTAAAGAAGACTAAAAGAATTAAATACTACAACCTTCTTGGTACATTAAAAAAATAAACAACTTCGAATATTAGGTTTTACATAAAACACGACGTAAATAAATTAAATAAAATGTTATTTGTTTGTTAAAAAAAAATACAATTAAACCGAGGCTTTTACCTACCATTTATTGGATAGTATTGGCTGGCTAGTTTTTCCTTTGCTAAAAAAACCATATACGCTCTCTAATCTCGAATATAAAAAATAAATTCGGACCAGCCGATCTAACTGATGGACAACATGTAATTTGTAATTATATTGGAGATGAAATGGATATCTGGTAACTACTCTGTATCCGACTTATGTGGCTCATATTTACTATCCGGCCGGATACTGGATAGTAAGTGATGAATCGGCCGGATATTTAAAATACGAAATATAAAACTTATGTAGAAACTTAACAAGTTACAAACGGTGATCATCAATTTTAAAACTTTAAAAATAGTACCTACTTGTACAATTTACTCCACTGAGATTAAATTGTGATGAATGAATAGTAATATTCTGCATTTTGAATTTTTAGAGCTAATGAGTGGTTTCGTTGGTCTTTGTAAAACAGGTTTAAAATTGCTTACTTCGCGTATGAAGAAAAAAACTCCTAATTCACAGGTGCGCATTGCATAACACACCTGTAGTTTTCAGGATCTATACGAGGTCAACAATAGAGCCGTACAGGTTGCCAAATATTGGGTAGAAAAAGTATAGTTTGAGAGCATTGACACGAAAAGAAGACGATAAGCCTTCGAGCGCCACCAGTAATGTTGGCCGAATATTCGGCGGCCGGATATATGGTTACTCAGATGCAACATTGGCCATATATCCGGTATCTGGCCAATCAGCCATCTGATGCATCTCTAATTTATTTAGATTTTGGCGACCCAATTCAGCTTAACCTGGTTGTTAGAAATTTTTGAATTCTCGGCTTTTCTCTATTATAAAGAGAAGAAGAGAGGTTTAGATGAATAATTCATCTAAGCCTTCCTTATGAATCACTGTGTATTGATGATAACCGCATGAAAATCTGTTCAGTAGTTATTAAGTTTAATTCAAAGAGACAGGCAGACTGACGCTTACCTAGAAGAAACCTATTCACTCTCGACCAAGCTTTCGACTTAAAGATTCCCGGATTGTAGCTATCAGGAAACACAGACTCTGGCATGGAATTCCACTCCTTAGCTGCACGCACAATGAATGTGTTACCAAAACGTTTTTAAAAAAGTATCCTTACATTTATAAAACATAAATGTAAGGATACTTTTTTATATTGATCATTTATATGTTTACCGTCACGAAGTATATTATGGGACCGAAAACATAAAATCATTGACAAACTTTTGATAAATTAGTAAGGTATCATATAATATTTAGATATTGTTAAAGTTTTATATTTTTTTATTCAGTGACAATGAAAAGAAATGCGCAGTTTCTGGATTGTTAAATTGTTTTTTTTATATCATTAAGTATTATTTTTATTTTTTTAAAACGAATATTAGTTTATTTTCGATACTTTTCTGTATAAAACGGCTAATAGAAACCGTACAATAGTTTTCAAAAAATAGTGCACGGTTTCTATTAGTCGTTTTATAAGCATGGACGGACACTTAGGTGTATATGGTAGTGTCCAAGGTCAATATAATTACATTATATTTAGTCCGTATTTTAGATTATAAAAAATATTGGACACGTATTTTTTCTTTTTTCAATTAAACAAAAAATAACAAAGATATACCCCATTAAAATTACGTGTGACGTCACCCTGTGGGAAAAAATGTAGCACGGCGTGACGTTACACGTAATTTTAATGGGCTATATCTATGTCAGTTTTTGTTTAATTTACAAATAAAAAAATACGTGTCCCTTATTTTTGAATAATCTAAAAGACGGACTAATTAAATTTTTTACGGCAACTAGCCTAATAGGCTAGGGTGGGGTAGGCCCATGTATTTTAATTTTTATTTTCTTGTAATTTAAAAAAAAATGCGAAGTTCTAAAATCAATTTGATTTGAATATTTTTGAATATTGACTGGCATGTTGGTCTAGTGGTTAGTGACCCTGACTGCTATGCCGGAGGTCGTGGGTTCGATTCCCACCCAGGACAAATGTTTGTGTGATGAGCATAATCATTTGTTCTGTGTCTGGGTGTAATTTATCTATAATATGTATGTACTTAGAAATATATAAGTATGTTTATCAGTTGTCTAGTACCCATAACACAAGCTCTGCTTAGCTTGGGACTAGACGGCGTTGTGTGATAGTTGTGGAAATATTATTATTAAATATTATATTATATTATATTATATTATTATTATAATTATATGTTTGGAGACATCACATCACACCTCAGTAAAGCCTTAGTGATTTCATTTTATTCAGTACAAACAACTTTTTGTTTTGTCGCGTCAGATTCTGTAAATAGTGGTAGAATTTTCAACAGCATTACGTCACTAGACTTATGATAAATATGTGATGTTACTATTTTTGGTGTTAATAATAATGTTCACAAAACATTAAACTGATACTACATTCGCGTTAAGATTAGAAATTTAAGTTAGAACTACACTGCGCACACGCCGATCTCGGCATGTCGACCTCCATACATTTTATAGGGAAACTAGACTTGTAGAGCTGCACTAGATCCACGCCACGCGACGTCTTTCTACGTACAAATCCAGCGAGGTACACGTGTGCGTCAGTCTAATGTAATGTAATATAATATTCCACAACTATCACACAACGCCATCTAGTCTCAAGCTAAGCAGAGCTTGTGTTATGAGTACTAGACAACTGATATACATACTATAGATAAATTACACCCAGACACAGAACAAATGATCAAGCTTATCACACAAAGATTTGTCCTGGGTAGGAATCGAACCCACGACCTCCGGCATAGCAGTTAGGGTCACTAACCACTAGACCAACAGGCCTGTCAAAATGTGAATGGTTCTAGCTTTAAACAAACTTTTTTTTACTGTCCGTTCGACCGATTATGACTTCTATTCCGTAGGAATAAGGATGGCATTAAAAACAACAAAAAGGTTTGTTCAAATATCTAATCTTAATGCGAATAGAGTCTGTCTAAAAGTCAAACGGCTTTGGTAATTATTAGGGCAAATGAAATCTGATGTAGTCAACACTGATTCAATAATCTAGGTTGATTAACAGATCTTGATCATAGTTCACTAATAGTAGAACCTTATAAAAAGTATCGAATATAAGTATTATTTAAATTATTAAATATTGTACAAAATTCCCAAGTCGTTTGTCTTTTTAGACAGCCTTATAAATACAATATAATTATTTCATATTATTATGACTGACAGATATGCATATAATACCATGACTCGTCTGCGTGTTCAACATGGCTTCATATAGTGATGTCTTGTTGGACGACCAGCACTTCTTTCTGTAGGTTACCGGTGCCGATCTTACAATTGTTATGTACCAGCAAACCTTCCACGCTGAAACAGAGATAAACATATCATATAACAATAATGTAGGTACAGTTGCCATCACGGATCTTGAACACTTGCGCAGAAGTCAAATATTCGGTCTCTTTAGTGGTGCGAAGTGCGACGCGGGGGCAGGGAGTGTCAGTGATTGGCTGGCCGCGCCATCGCGTCATAGACGTCACTCCTCATTCGTTCACTGCGTTGATGTATCTAACAACGAAGACGATTGGCTCGCCAATGTATGGAATGCGCAAAGCGATTCCCACTCTGACGCCGAGCGTTCAAGATCCGTGATGGCAACTGTCATTTATTTATTGCCGAGGTTAACAATGATGAAGCTATTTTTGAGGTGGGATGTAATTAAATGACTTCTCTCGCTTTAGGGTAGAACGAGTGTTCTGACGAGTGTCTTTTACTGACTAAAACCATGATCCTAGAACGCAAAGGGCAACTGAAAGACACAGTTGAGCTTTAGTTAGTAAAAGTGTGACACGCCGTCTCGCTTCACTCTAGCCACACATGTGTACAAAAGATAAAACTAGATGGTACTACTACTATTGCTACTTTAATAACCAATTTAAAGATTTCAGAAAATGATTTCTCATAAGTGTTAACTAATACTACAAAGAAGTATAAAAAAAAAACACTGTGATGAGTTTATAATAACCCGTTTTTTTGTAGGACGTAATCTCTGAAAGTACTGGTCCGATTGCAAACATTTTTTCAGAAATAGAAAGCTGTTTTATTCCTGAGTTCAATAAAACAAAAACACTAATAATATAGACAAATTTTATGTCCGCGGGCAAAGCCGCAGGCAAAAACTAAACCTTTTATTACTGTCCGTTCAACCGATTTTGACTTTATTACGTTGGTAGCATGACAAATGGCGGTTGCAGTAAATAGTTGGTATTGTAACCACTTTTTGGTCTTAAGCCATCTTTATGACTACGAAATAGAAGTTAAAATCAATTGAACAAACAGTAAAAAAGGTTTCTTTAAATTTCTAATCTTAACACGTTGACGGACAGTAACGACCACAGGCGTCTAGGTAGCTAAAAGTGATACGACAGTACGCCTGTCGAGGTATGAGTTTTTACTTGCATAAAATCAATACGCCACACGGCGACTGATTTTTCATACTATCATAAAGAACGCCATGTTGTACTGTCACCACAGGTATAATTACGACTTTTGTACTGTCACTACATTATTTAGAAAAATTCGTCAAATTCGTTAGTACTTCCACGCACACATTTATACTCCCCTCCCTACGCACACTACGCCCGTGGGCGTCGTGTTTACATACGATCAGTCGAGTACAGCGCCGCTTCGGTGGTGGTTTACGCCTACATTTGTGTCACATATCATATATTTTTTACAATGCATTGTGACACTACGTCCGTGGGCAATGTATGAAAATAAGTAGTGTCACAGTCGTCGCAGTCAGTAAGATAGTACTGTCCGCCAACGTGTTAACGCGAACATGTGGTATAGTTTTGTAAAAAGATATCCATCTATATTAAAATACTTACCCATTGACACCGGCGGGTTTCTCAGCGACCGGTTCGAGTGTCATGTCAATCTCGCATCGTATGCACTGCTCACTACAGTTCTCTATAGTTGTTTCAGTCAGTTCTACTTTTGAGCCCGAGTACATTTGTATGCCAACACCGCAATTTCGGATTTTACAATTTCTTAGTTCCACCTGTAAATTAAAACTTAATTTAATTTGATATGTTACGTTTTGAGAGCTATGTTGGCCTAGCCCCGATTTAAGAGTTTGTAGGTCGCGACTTCAATCCTGGCCAGGGCATCACTTTGTGCAATTTAATTTTAATCTCAAAACTAAAGGAGTGGAAACCGGCATGCCCTAGAATCAAAAATTCGTAGACATGTGACATCCACCAACCCGCCCTGGGCCCGCGTGGCATGCCCTTGGTGCGCGCGTGGAACATTACGCGCAGTCGACGACTCGTATGTCCAGACCGAGTCTGACTCATCAACTGTGCGTAGGGTCGACCGGACGGTGAACTACCCATTGCTCGCTGTCCGCAAGCCCACACCTACGGTTAACGGTACTAGAAATCGAGGTCGGGAGGGTGGGACGTGAGGAAGTTCGATGTCACCTCCATCGCCAATCTCTCCAGCATTATTGATGATGATGATGATGATGAGGCGACCACCTGCCATGGTTGCGTGAGGTCGTTGCAGCCGATCGCCCCCACGAGGACACGGCGGTGCTCCGCCCAAGCGGGCCACACGTCCACCGTAAATTTTGCTATGCTATGGTAATTAAATCATAAATGATGATACCTGCGCGCCTTTGTGAACAACAATTCCTGAATAGAAGTTGTCGAACGTGCAGTCTTCTATGAGAATCTTCGCCCCTGACATCGCCACAATACCTTGTGCGAAGTCGCTCTGAAATAAAAAAAAAAAAAACTGTTTAAAAAGTTATTAAGGTTTCAAACACGTGTAAAGGTAGTCTATGCTAGAAGATCCAAGCACGAGCCGAGCACAAGCCGAGCTTAAGTTCGTGTAGAGTCGATCTTGCTCGGCTCCTCTGGTATTGGTCCACACAGCTTGGCTCATGTTTCGCCCCTTTAAACCTAAAAACATTAGCACCATGTAAGTAATTACCTGAGAACTACTCGACTGGTCCTGTATAACGCAGCCGACAACGTGTAGTCTCCCAGACCGCATGACGATGACAGTGTTCACTGAAGTGCACAGTAGCCTTAGCTTGCGTAGCCGACACTCTTCTGATAACATTAGCACTATGTAAGTAATTACCTGAGAACTACTCGACTGGTCCTGTATAACGCAGCCGACAACGTGTAGTCTCCCAGACCGCATGACGATGACTGTGTTCACCGAGGTGCACAGTAGCCTCAGCTTGAGTATCCGACACTCTTTTGATAACATTAGCACTATGTAAGTAATTACCTGTGAACTACTCGACTGGTCCTGTATAACGCAGCCGACAACGTGTAGTCTCCCAGACCGCATGACAATGACAGTGTTCACTGAAGTGCATAGTAGCCTCAGCTTGCGTAACCGACACTCTTCTGATAACATTAGAAGGCAGGAACGCATGTCTGTAGCTTCGAGGGTGGCGTCTGAAATTGAACATATAGCAAACACTTTTAAAAAAAATTAATAATACACATACTATTTATATATATGTGGATTAATTTAGTACCTAATTAGATGTTTTCTTTTTTTTGTTTTATCTGTCGTAAGAGTTAGTTTTTGTTATCTATATTCATGGATTGAAGTGGGCTGTCAAAAGAAAGGAACGGGGAGAGATTGATGTGTCTAAGAAGTTTTGTAGTTTTTTTTAATGAAAATAATATTGTAGCATTTACTTCATGTTATTTGAAGCCGATCCCACATATATGTAGACGGATGAAGAAAGAGAGTGAGGAGAAAGAAAAAAATGGATGGATCACGTGAGGAGTGATATGCAAGAAAAGGAAGTCAGTGATAGCGTGACCGCTGATAAGATAGAATTAACTCCTGACACCCGAAGCATTTAAATAGGTATAAATACGGGAAAAATGGAAAGGTTGCTTATTTTCGAAATTTACAGACTACTTTATGAAGAATTTCTTATTTACATTCTTAGATACATAACCAATAAATAAAACGCTCAAAATTTGAATCATCTACGCGGACTTTTAATAATCTTAGTGTTCAACCAAATGACGCAAAATCACGCGCGAAAGCCGGCATTCGCGCGAACGCCGGCGTTCGCCTTGGGGTTTGAGGGGTAAAATTTTGAAAGTGTTATCTTGCACTTTTTACTGTAGTGTTGCTCAAAAACGGAACCCCTATAGGATCACTTTGTTCACCGTCTGTCTGTCCGTCAAGACCCTTTATCTCGAGAACGCGTGGAGATATTGAGTTGAAATTAAAATCATATACTCGGGTCTGTAGTGCTTGCGTCGCGTCATACAGACGTATATATGTAGGTAGGTATAATAAAATACCAGTACAGAGTTGAAATGTGTTTGATAGAACAACGAAATCTTGAAGGTTTGGTTTTGGTAAATGAATTATGTTTTGTAAAAAGTAATTTGTATAGGAAACTGGCATGTACTAGATTCAAAATTTGAAGACATGTGACATCCACCAAACCGCACTGGACCTTTATGGTATATTACAGCCTATTAACTCCTCTCCAGAGGAGGCCTGAGTCCCAGCAGTGGAAACAATAAGGCTGATTATGCTATGTTTATGCTAATTTCTCGGCTGGCCAGCGTTCTAGCTACGTGGTATATCCTCATCCAACATACCACAGTGTCCCAAGACGAAAGTCTATGATCAGTGTGTGTTGCCACTTGCCAGTGATGACATATGGATCCGAAATGTGGTCGCTTACAATGGGCCTCATCAGAAGGCTTAAAGTCACCCAAAGAGCAATGGAAAGGGCTATGCTCGGAGTTTTCTTGCGTGATTGAGTCAGAAATGAAGATATCCGCAGGAGAACCAAGGTTGCCGACATGGCACGAAGAATCGCCAAACTTAAGTAGCAGTGGGCAAGGCACATTGCTCGCAGAACAGATGGCCGTTGGGGCCGAAAGGTTCTGGGCCTCAAGTCTGCTATTACAATAGTGTCAGAATAGTCTATCACTGATGTCATAATTGTCGATTTTCACAAGTTTGGTAATCTACTAACATAATGGCGTCATTATGACTTGCCAATGGTCAACCACTGACACTCCATTGAAAGAAGTGGCATAGAATGGTAATCTCGTACATATTGACAAATGAATATTTGACGTTTGCGGTTATCTGCTAAAACTTTGAGTTTATTTGATCAGTGTTTTACCATTAGAACGTTATTGTGCAGTTATTGGTTTTAATATGCTCGAAATTATCATTTTACCACAATTCTATTACAAGACCATTGACCGATCAATGATCGATCATTATGAATTAGCAGATTACAAACTTTTAGCAAAATGACAATGGGATCGTGTTGGAATGACGAATTCATAAAAATAGCAGACTTGGGGCCCTGGAGTGGCGACCGCGTACCGCAAAAACACAGCGTTAGAAGGCCTCCTACAAGGTGGACCGATGACCTGGTGAAAGTTACGGGAATCCGATGGATGCGGGACGCACAGGATCGTTCATTATGGCGGCACTTGGAGGAGGCCTATGTCCAACAGTGGACGTCTATCGGCTGAAATGATGACGATACTAATTTGTATAGCATACCATTAAAGCTTGTGATGTTGATGTTGGACAGCGGCACCTCAGGCACCGGATGGCTCTGGCCGCAAACCACCAGCTCCTCGGGCTCCAGCGCCAGGGCATCCTCGGCTGACGTCATGACGCTGAGGTGGTACTCGCTGGTCAGGTGCGAGGCCAGGAACTTTGCTATCTCGCCGAACTGGAATATTGAGCCGCCTTCCCAGAGGGCTACTACCTGGAAACGAAAAACTAAAATGAGTGCATCCATTCATAGTTTATAGGGTTATTTATAAAACAGTGGCAACATCTCAGGACTATGGTACTAAAATCATAAACAACAACTTTTGTTCTATGACTTTTAAAAATTTAATGATTTTGATACAAAAACAAAAATATTTAAATTGAACGTTCTAAATATTACGAAGTATACGCGAAGCAAGCGATACTGAAATCGCAGAGGGGATCGGCCGGCGGGGGTGATTGATGCGCTTGCGTCGCGTCATACAGGTCGCGCGGTGAATTAAGATCGCTCGGTGAAAGTAGTGGGGGCAATCGGCGCATGTGTACAATTGCGCACAGAAATTCTTAGTATGTTAGGATTTTATTTTTAATTTCGTATGTTTGAACCTTAGTAACATAACTTAAAATAACACTAGTTTTTGCTTGTAATTCTTATAAGTAGGTAAATTCTGAAAAATTAAAATAAAAAAATAATAATTTCGTTAGTTTCTTTCTTAAGAAAAGAAAATGGAAAATGGTTTACGACGTGAATTGTTACGTTAACGTAACAATTCACGTCGTAAACCATTTTTCTGGCTTGCCGTTTTAAAACTTTATTTTTAACCATTTTTTTTTTACCACTACGTATTACTAATACGATAACACAAGCTGTACGCAACAGTACCCAAGTACAACAGTATCCAATGAGACGCGTGAACGCAACGCGGGAATTGAAGAGCGACTGATCTACCAATGACGTGTCGCCGTCGGCGCACACCCGCCCGCACGTCACCAAATAGACCTTAGAATTGAATACTGCGCATGCCCCTTCCACTTTTGCCGAGCGATCTTAATTCACCGCGCGACCTGTACAGACGTAGGTAGGTATTATTATTATTATTAAATGTGTTAGGGGAACAAAAAAATCTTGAAGGTTTGTTTTTGGTATTGGTTGATAAAAAAATCTTACAACGCCATTTAGTCAAACACATAATGTTAGTGTGAGAGCAGTGGTGGCCAAGTGGTAATGGCCCCGATTTACGAGTTGTAGGTCGCGGGTTCAAACCCAGCCAGGCGCATTACTTTGTGTAATTTATTTCATCACCACTGCTCTCAAAACGGTGAAGGAAAACATCGTGAGGAAACCGGCATGTCTTAGAACCAAAACTTCGCAGACATGTAACATTCACCAAAACGCACTGGGCTCGCGTGGTGGATTACGGCCCATTCCCTCTCCTAGAAAAGAGGCCTGAGTCTCAACAGTGGGAACATAATAAGGCCGACTACGCTAGCAAATGTAACAAAGATATTAAAAACTATAGTTAGTATTGCAGCATTCATGATTAAATTACAGGTATACCTTTGCCCATATCGCGACTGAATCGTGATAGAATCGCTACTGAATCGATGCAAAATGTCGTTGTAAGCGGCCTCTTTTAACATCCATCGTCCATTCCTCTCGCCTAACTAGCGCGCGCCGAGTATCTATTCCTCATTGAACACTCGGCAAGCTAAATCTAAAATCCTTCAAGTGCCACGCAAAAATAACTTTTATGGCAAGTGTCCAGCTTCTTATTCAATACCTAATCTAATAAATCAGATACCTGTAGACGTCAAATGCTCATTCAATACCAAAAACATAAAGCGTAAGTTGAAGGATTACTATATCGAGTCAATTGGACATTGACAGTTATAGCGCGTTGACTAATTGTCAGGTTGTGGCACGCTGAGACAGACCCCAGGGGTCCTTTGTTTTTATAAAATAAATAAAAAAAATAAAAAATTGCGTTATTACTCACATTCTTCTTGCTCTTAATCTTCTGCCATTTAGCTCGTTCCCTCGCGAGGTACTGTTCCCTTATGAGCGAGTTCTCGTACAGCGTCCACTTGGACATCAACCCGTCCAAGCGCGCGTTCATTTCTGCACACAGCGATATGTAGCTCGGTGGTAGAAGGGAATCTGCCATCAATATGTTTAAAGATTTAATTATACAACATTATTTTTAGTATTTACGAAACCTGTATACACCGTTAAATTTTAATCGTTTTAATCCCGTGGAGGGTCGATCCGGTACATGAAACACTATCGATTTGTAAAGATAAAATTACAAAATAAAGTACCTTACCCGTACCCAGTTCAATGACCTGTAGTTAATAGTCGGCATTGCGTACAAACTACATACAAGTCATTGAACTCGCTCAGCTGACGTTTTCTTAAAGAAATTAATTTCGTACATTCGTAAATTAATACGAGTTTTGAAAAAAAGGTACTTTATTTTTTAATTTTATCTTTACAAATCGATGGTGTTTCATGTACCGGGTCGACTCTCCACGGGATTAAAACGATTAAAATTTAGCGGTGTATAGTTCAGAATCAGTAACTGAATCGATAGAGTCTGTCTAATAAGTTAAACGACTTGGGTAATTGTTAGGATTTAATGAAATCTGATGTAGTCAACACGGGTTCAATAATCAAGGTTAATTAAGAGATAGAGATCATTGTTTACTAACAGAAGAACCTTATGGAAAGTATCGAACATAAGTATTTTTTAAATGATTAAATATTATACAAAATTCCCAACTCGGTTGACTTATTAGACAGACTATATCAATAATTTTTACATCATGTTACATTTTTTTTTTTTTCAAAAATATTTAAAAAAGATCACAAGTTGGACATCACCGACACTAAGTACAAAACCGGTTATAGCGGAAATTAGACACTAGCGCACAGCTGGAAGCGGGAGTAAAACCACCTGTTAGTCGCCCGAGTGGCCCGGAGATTGTGCGGCCAACCAGGTAACAACGCTATAACTTCGTGATATTTCATCATACAGTTATGAAATTTTGTACACAGTTTCTTAAATGAAAAAAAAATAGACACGTGTTTCGGTTTTTGCATAATATACTAAAATTAATGTTGTAAATTTTTTTTTATTGACACAAAAACTCACCATCATCATTCGCCAAATCAGTTTCACACAGCGAGGAGTCCAGCTGCCTCAGCCTCTCGTGGGCATCGATGGCACTGTTCCTGAGCAGCTTTATGGAGCGAGCCACGCAGTGCGGTATGGTACCGTTGTGCATATCCGACCAGAGCTGCATGCGCTCCTCTATCGTGTTCGGTAGGAGAACTTTGTCGTCAGCATCGTCCCAGGGCATCCAAATGTCGTTGTAATAGAACCTGTAAGGAAATACAATATGCAGGGTTACCATGACGTTCAAAGTATAGGTCGCGCGATGAATCAAGATCGCTCGGCAAAAGTGGAAGGGGCATGCGCAGTATTCAATTCTAAGGTCTATTTGGCGACGTGCGGGCGGGTGTGCGCCGACGGCGACACGTCATTGGTAGATAGAGTCGGTCTTCAATTCCCGCGTTGCGTTCTCGCGTCTCATTGGATACTGTTGTACTTGGGTACTGTTGCGTACAGCTTGTGTTATCGTATTAGTAATACGTAGTCGTAAAAAAAATGGTTAAAAATAAAGTTTCGTCTAAATAAAGTCGGCTAGCCAGAAAAATGGTTTACGAGGTGAATTGTTACGTTAAGAAAGAAACTAACGAAATTATTTTTTTTTTTTTTAATTATAAAAATTTTAAATTTTTCTGAATTTACCTACTTACAAGATAAATTACAAGCAAAAACTAGTGTTATTATAAGTTATGTTACTAAGGTTCAAACATACGAAATTAAAAATAAAATCCTAACATACTAAGAATTTCTGTGCGCAATTGTACACATGCGCCGATTGCCCCCACTACTTTCACCGAGCGATCTTAATTCACCGCGCGACCTGTAAAATTGTTTTATTCTTATTTCAGTGTGGGTAAGAGACAGAGCTATACAGGTTGTCTAGCGCCATCTCTTACCCACACTGGAACAAGATTAAAACAATCTTACTGAAAATGTCATGGTCTAGGTGTTTGTTTTATTTTTTGTGTAGTTATGTATCTAACATAAAAGTATAATAAATCTGTAGAAGTTTTTAGTTGTGCGGATTACGTAAAATATACGAAATAGATGTAGATAACTTTTATACATTAAAATAGTGTGTAACTTGATATATTACTTAGGCTTTGCTTCATCGCAATCGGTTGACTATATCGAAAGATATATTTCATTCATTGACTGTTAGGCGGTATGAAGGTCGCCATGTCAGATACTCTCCAATATAAATCTGTGAGAACGCTGCGGTGAAATCCAGATCGACCACCAGATCAAAAGCTGCAAGTGCAACTGGATCGGGCACACGCTTCGAAGAGACCCTGAACATATACCAAGGCAAGCTCAAAACTAGAATCCTCAAGGAAAGCGTAAACATGGTCGCCCTAAACAGGCCTGGCGGCGAACTGTTATCGCAGAGGCGAAGAACATAGAGAAGACCTGGAGTGACATTAAACGCAAAACTCAAGGCCGCACGGGTTGGTGACGCACTGTGGCCGCCCTCTGCCCACATAAGTGACACCAGAATTTGGAAGTTTTCCCATTTGTGCGTGTAAACTCAGGACTCAGGCGTACTAGGAGAGAAAATGGGCCGTAATCCACCACGCGAGCCCAGTCGGTAAATGTCACATGTCTTCCAATTTTTGGTTCTAGGACACGCCGGTTTCCTCACGATGTCCTTCAACGTCTTAAAAGCAGTGTTGATGAAATTAATTACACAAAGTAATGTGTCTGGCCGGATTTGAACGCGCGACCTACAACTCGCAAGCTGGGGTCGTTACCACTCGCTCACTACTGCTCCCCTAAAAAAGAAAACACAAAAACCACAGTGTTGTCTTTTTTAACCCAAAGGTTGACTGGTAGAGAATGCCTTGTTGCATTAAGTCCGCCTATGTATCACTATTGTACATGAAGTTTAAATAAATAAAACTACCCACCTTAACAAATCAATAAACTCGGCAGTAGTAGCAACATTGATGCACTGTTCCCGTTGTTTCGTTGTTGGCCACAGGTCGATCAGCGGCACATCGACAATATTCTCCGGTAGTGACACGGACTCGTGTTGAACGCTGAGCACGTCCACGCAAGCAGACAAGTTCTCGAAGTCGACAGAAGTGACCGATACGTAAGCGATGCAGGGGAATCTTACTTCTGTAACATATTATAAAGATAATAAACTTTACCTAACTTTTTTTATTTTTAAATGATACAAACTAGTGCTTGACTGCGATCTCATCTGATGGTACAGTTGCCATCACGGATCTTGAACACTTGCGTCAAATATTCGGTCTCTTTAGTGGTGCGAAGTGCGACGCGGGGACGGGGAGTGTCAGTGATTGGCTGGCCGCGCCATTGACGTCACTCCTGATTTGTTCACTGCGTTGCAGTATGTATCTAACAACGAAGACGATTGGCTCGCCAATGTATGGAATGCGCAAACCCATTCCCACTCTGACGCCGAGCGTTCAAGATCCGTGATGGCAACTGTAAGCAGTGATGCAAACGCCAACCGTTGATAGTGAAGCGCATGACACCTAAATTATAATCGGACAGGAAGACAGCAGCCACAAAATAGATAGGCACAGAAGTCAATCTCATGTATGTATGTACTTTTTATGCCTACGCATTGCGCCGAACAGTACGAGTGCGACGATATCGTGTCCGTGAGAGGTGTCTATGTGTGCGTTGCTCGAGCTCGCTTTGTATGTAGATTGTCTTCTGTACCTATCTATTTTGTGCCGCAGCAGGCAACTTGTTCTAGTTTTTCAACGTACCTACGCGGTATAAATGACACTCGCCGTACGTCGGGTTATCATGTTAGGTATTCCCGCGCACTTTTCTGTAGAACACCGGAACGCCGGCTAGCCTACCCCTGTGCTTTGTAGATTAGTCTTAACCAAATCTTAGTTATATATCTGGATCACCAACTAGCGTCTAACTCGACATTATATAACCTAATGCTGGTACTTTCTGAAGTGTCAGATAGAGTAACTAAGACTAAGTTATTTTTAAAATATTAAAATTCTTATATCCGTAACCAAAACTATCTGAAACTAGCAGATACTCCGAAATAATTTCATATCCACAACTGTATGTCTCCGTGGTTCGACCAGGCCAACATGGGTCGATCAGAAATTGTTACGGCTCTTCGGCTTCGATCGGGACACATACCTATGAACAGGCGTTTGGAGGTAGGCGGAACAGAGAGTAAAGTCCCGCAAACCTCCGTTGAAAAGGGAGGATCCTCCGACCAGACAGGTGTTATAGTCTGGTGGGCGACTGCCCGATAGATGGTTTCGGGCTGTCGTATATGTTCAAATCGCGCGGAGAACTGTGATTGCGCGATGCAGGATTTCGTACTTTCTTCGTAGTACTTATGTGGCGCCATAGATGTCGCTACAGGCGAAACTCTTTTAAGAGAGTAAAGTTACGTCTCCAAATTGCCCTGACTGTAGTTTAGTGGAAGACACTTATCATATACTGATGGATTGTGCCCGGAATGAGGCCGAGAGAATTTAAATTTTACCTAAGTCACTAGATGTACGAATACTGTTACATCAACAGTATTCTTGCGTTCCCATTGTCAAAGGATGCAAGAGCTGTATATAAACTAGCTAAAATAGGATTTAGAACATGATTGTGATACTATTTATAGAATAACTGTTTGTACCGATGAGGGTGGCATAATCAGTTTGTGATTAAACCCTCACATTTCCGTTTTTTGTTTGTAGGAGGTAATCTCTGGAAGTACTGGTCTTATTATTAAAATTTTTTCACCAATAGAAAGCTGCTTTATTCCTGAGTGACATAGGCTATATTTTATGTCCGGGCGTAAATAAATAAAGAAAGCTAGTAAATAAATAAAGAAAAAAATAAAACTGTATTTGCATTCAAAATTATATTAGTCCTATATCCATATCCAGATCACTTTCAACTTACCGAACTTCTTACAGAAATTTTTGGACAGTTTCCACAGAGCATCCCAGCCAACCGGTTCCACCAGCAGTTCCGCCTGTATGCTCCACTGTTCCCGAGCTGTACCACGGCCTGAGCTGAACACATTCAGCAACTCCTGCATGATCTCATTGTCGCTGCGGGAGAATGTGTACACCGACGGCATCTGCAGCAGACATTTAGAAATAACCTATTAGAAAGGACCATATATCTAATTATGATGAATGATGGGTTCTGGCACATGCCATTATTCATTGTTTAATTCACTAAACCCAAGTGAATGGCGGCATTCACTCTCTCTTTTTCTTTCTATTGTGTCACTAATAACGGCATTGGAAAGGTTAAATTGTTGCTATCAGCATCACATTCAATTCCATTGTAGAAAAATAGTTTCGTTTTCACGTCACATCAGCAATCATAGAAAAATTTACAAACAATTATATAAATGTTAGAACTGAACAAAACCATGGCCAGCAATCACAATACCACTTGGCAAGACACATATACACCCCTAGTTTTTAATTAGTACAAAAAATAAGGCTCTAGCCGTACCCGTTACTGATCATATTTGTGTAGTCAAAAGTATAAAAATAAAAACCTTGAATTGTCCACGGAGTTTTTTTTATGACTGGTAAATTCTTATTAGAATCAACATTCATAACAGTTGCTACTAGAAAATACTACATGCAGTGTTTTTCCACTTTAATTCATTAAACCCCAAGCAAACGCCGGCGTTCGCGCACCTATTGTCTTTCTATTGTGTCTGTAATTTCCACGATTTAAAGGTTCATCGTCATTTATCTATACTAATATTATAAAGAGGAAAGATTTGTATTTTTGTATGTAACAAATAAATTCTTAATTTCAAAAATTCTTACACCATTGGAAAGCAACATTCACCCTGAGTAACATAGGCTATGTTTATTGCCCGTACGAAGCCGGAACGGGCCGCTAGTTCATTCATAAATCAATAGCCTGTACAATATTTTTATAAGTTGAGTCATATTTTGGGATAAAAAAAATGCTAATAACTTTGCTGTTTATGAACATAATTTTTTGAGACTTTTCTTAAATAATAAAAAGACTTTTTCTAATAAGCCCTTAAAGTATTTGTACTAATTAAAAACTAGGGGTGTGTATTTTTTGGTCCAACACTCTGGCAATCATACATTAACACAGTACGGTCAAAATATGTTGACTATACCTTTTTTTTTTATTGCACCTGGTCTTCCAAGGCGTTCCAGCGCAATATGACTTTTAATAAGATTTACTTTACTTTTAGTCAATAATGTTCGAACTTCGGAGCAGCCAAGATATTTCGACCGTACTGTACTAATTTATTTGATGAATACTAAACAAGAAGTCAATAGAGTGGTTGAGTCAACCATTTTCTCCAGTTCTTTTTTTTTACAATTTTTTAATGACATTAAGGTCATGAATAGGCCTCCTTGAAATGGTCAGTAACACCAAAGCGCTACTGGCCTTCCTTGAGGAGCTAGAGTGGATCGAATGACACATTTGTTCCTCCCGTATACAAAATACACACTTTAGCCTGAAACACAACAACAAAAAACGCACAACAAATACAAAAAGGTATGGTTACCCTGTGAGGATGCTACTCCTGCACATGAAATAAATAGAATTTGTGACTTAACATGTAGAAACTTGAAAATAGATTCTCAAACCTGTACTTGAGTATCACACAAACTTATAAAGATACTTTTTGGGCGATTTAAAAATGCAGGAACTTCACTGAAAAACTTGTTTAAAGAAGTCAAAGCAATGCAAGAATTGTTTATTGTGTGCAAATCATTTAATTGTAACAATGGGGACGCATATTTTCGTTTTTTATACGATCATTTCGTACAAACACGCTTTCAAAATATAACCGGTGCAATGACTCATTCGTTCATTCATAAACCTAAAATTCCACGTAAAAACAGCGTTACAAACAATTACAAATTAATATTTACCTTTAACTGTGACTTTTTATTGTATTTGTCTAATATTGTTTTGTGTTACGTTATTAACTATTTTATATTAATTACAACCGCTACAAACAAAAAGTTTCAAATTTCAAACAATTCAAACTGATTGGTTGTTGACTTGGTCTGACTTTGACAGTAGGGATGGCGATCTGAAATCGATTTATCAAAGAAGCGATTTTGTAGAACTAGAAAATCGATTGTTAAATTGTTATTAAACAATGAATCGATTCTGTAAAGCTGTGATTTTCAGAAACCTGAAATCGAGTTTCGATTTTTTTCCTGTGGGGTTAGACTATTTTTTAAATTCTATTTTCTTTAAGCTAATTTTTATGTGAATGTTGTTCGCCCTGGACCGGTGAGTAATCACAAGTCATGAAACACAATGTGCATCATTGTACCTTCAGTATTATGCTTAGAGGACTATATAAATAATATCTACATGGTAACCAACGGATCGATCTATATGAAATCAATCTTTTAGAAGTCATTTTATTTCTGCACCAATTCGTTACGATTCGATTCAAATCGATTAAGGTTTAGGCAGAAGCGGCATCCCTATTTGACAGCTTGATTTTTTTTAGTAATCCCTAAGGGAAAGCTATAGTCTTTTAACTATAATGCCTAGTCTTATTTCGAATAGTTTCTACGTTTTACCTTATATTATGGATGTAAAATATTTTAATGTTTCTGCAGTATTGACAGCAAATGTATTGAGTTAGCCTTTTTGGTAAAATTCACTGATTCAACACTAGGTACATTAGGTACAATTCTAAGCTCCATTTTTACCGAGATCGCGTTTGCTTCAATGATCCTATTTCTATAAATTATGTAAGTAAGGGATATAAATTGTCGCCCAAAAGTTGCAAGTAGTTTGCCTACTATAGTGTCATCCACCAATCAGAACTGGTTACGATGCAATAACATGCAAGGTACTTGCATTCTTCTGTGCCAGTTACAGGTAGAAATAAAACAACTTTTCGTCAAGTATCACAACTATATTGCGAGGTTTCTCAACCGCGCTAGGGCGATCTCCTTCAGCTTCTGTCGGTGCACCTTAGTCGATGTTGTCAGCGGTAGTTCCTTCAGGAAGATTACACCACCCCTCAGTTGCTTGGTGTCCGTGAGTTTTTCTGAAAGTACCATTTTAGTTTGTAAAGGACTTCATCATCATCTACCCTTGTCCCATGCTATTTGGGGTTGGAGCATCACGTTTGTTTTATTCCATTCTGTCCAGTCACTCATAAAGCTATCACTAAATCCCTTTTCTTTCATATCACTCTTCACACAATCTATCCATCTTTTCTTTGGCCTCCCTCTCCCTCTTCATACAGCCACCACAACATTCCAAATACGAAACAAAACCAGTAAAAGAGTAGATACCTGAGTATCTAGTGCGAATTTGTTTTACGGAAACGCGATCGACACCTTTATGACGTTCGGCGCTCCGATTGGCCCGCATCAAGACCAAGACTGGCTTTTCCCGTACCAGAAGACCGACCACGCTGGGAGAGAAGCGCGAAACTTTGCGTTATCTATGGGCCTCTCCCAGATGGTAAAGCAAGCGACTAGGGTGCCTGATGTGGTGAGTCATACTGCCAATTGTCTGGACCTTCTGCTGACCACCGATCCGGACAGATGTATCGTAACAGTTTCCTCACCACTTGGAACTTCAGATCACTGTCTGGTGAAGTCTGTATCGTCCTTCTCCCCACCTGACTGCGACTCACGCGGTGAACGGCGAATGTGGCGTTACAGGTCAGCAGATTGGGATGAGATGCGGCATTTCTTTGCGTCTTATCCTTGGCAGCAGGTCTGCTTCTCTTCCGAGAATCCGTCGATTTGTGCAGACGCTATATCCGATGTGATACGTCAAGCTATGGAGTATTTCATCCCTTATCGTGACGTACCCACCGGTGGCTCAGCTCGCCCATGGTTCAATGCCGATTGCGTTGAAGCTGAACAGCGTAAGCATTCGGCGTATCTTGCCTGGGTTGAGGCTCGTGACTGCAAAGCTCCGGATCTGAGCTCAAAGAAGAGAATCTTCAACCTTGCTGCTAAGTCCTACAAGAAGGCATTAAGGAAGGCTCGCTTCGACCGCATCACCCATATTGGCACAAAACTCTCTGCTCAGCCGTCCGGCAGCAGAGCGTTCTGGTCCCTCGCCAAGTCGGTCGAAGCGAACTTCTGTCGGCCCTCACTGCCTCCGCTGGCTAAACCTGATGGAACACTGGCTCATACGGCGAGAGAGAAAGCAGATCTCTTTGCATCTCTCTTCGCCCATAATTCTCGTCTTGATACTGGCAGTGCTACTCCACCGACTCTACCTCACTGCGACACTTCGATGCCCGAGGTTCGCATAAGGAACAAAGAAGTTTTGAGAGCACTGTGTCGTCTAGACGTGAACAAAGCTAGTGGACCAGATGGTATACCTGCCATTGTTCTCAAGGCTTGTGCGCCTGAGTTGTCTCCTGTATTGACACGCTTGTATCGCCTCTCATTTAGGACTGGTATAGTGCCCAAGTCCTGGAAGCTTGCCAACGTGCAACCCGTGCCCAAAAAGGGCAGTCGTGCCGATCCTGGCAACTATCGGCCGATTTCAATAACCTCCATACTATGTAAGATTATGGAGCGTGTGTTGAACTCGCGCCTCATGGCATACCTGGAAGGTAACGATCTCCTCAGTGACCGACAGTACGGATTTCGTCGCAATCGGTCTACTGGGGACCTACTAGTGTATGCCACCCACTTGTGGGGCGAGACCCTCGAGAGGAATGGGGAAGCGATTGCCGTTTCCTTAGACGTCTCGAAGGCCTTCGACAGGGTATGGGCACGCTAGCCTTTTGAGTAAGCTTCCAGCGTACGGCATTTCCCCTGGTCTGATTAACTGGGTAAAAGACTTCCTGAGTGAACGGTCTCTCCGAGTTGTTGTCGATGGATGCTCATCGGAACCCATGACGACTAATGCCGGGGTTCCTCAGGGGTCTGTTCTCTCTGCAACTCTATTCCTACTGCATATCAACGATCTGCTGATGCCCGGTATCTATGGGTATGCAGATGATAGCACAGTTGTAGAGAGATACCTGCCTAGTGCTCGGGCTAGTAAGGAGCTAATCCGATCCGAAAGAGAGGCTATGGTAGAGCGTACAAATATCTCACTTCAGGCAGTCTCCAAGTGGGGTAAAGCCAATTTGGTGGGATTTAACGCCTCCAAAACGCAAGCGTGTCTGTTCACCGCTAAAAGGAGCCCGTTCACCTTGGCTCCTACTTTTCAGAATTTATCCCTGGAGTACACCGACCGCCTTCAGCTCTTGGGGGTTGAAATTCCCTCGGACCTTAACTTTGGGCGGTTCATTGAGTCCAAAGCCAAGGTAGCTGCTAGGAAACTAGGCGTACTTGCAAAGGTCCGGCGGTACTTCACACCGGGACAGCTTCTAATGCTATACAAAGCACAAGTCCGTTCGTGTATGGAGTACTGCAGCCACATATGGGCTGGTGCTGCAAAATGCCACCTGGCAGCTTTGGACTCTGTGGAAAGGCGTGCGAAGAGACTAATTGGCGATCCAGATCTGGTTGAGTCCAATCTACAGAGTCTTGAGCATAGGCGAAGGGTAGCCAGCCTTTCGGTGTTTTACAGGATGCACTTTGGAGAGTGTGCGCAGGAATTACATGACTTAATTCCACCATCTCACTTCTACCATCGGACAAGCCGACGAACGGCGAGTATCCACCCTAATGTTGTTGAAACCTCTACGATCCGGACCAAGCGTTTCGCTTCGTCGTTTATACCACGTACATCGAGGGACTGGAACAATTTGCCTGCTGCGGTCTTCCCGTCTGATTATAATTTAGGTGTCTTTAAGGCAAGAGTGAATAGGCTCTTAATAAACTAGTGCGCCTCACCATCAACGATTGCATCACTGCTTACCATCAGGTGGGATCGCAGTCAAGCACTAGTTTATACAAATTAAAAAAAAAAAAAAAAAAATCATTATTTCAGCCGAAAGACGTCCTCTGCTGGAAATAAGCCTTCTCTAAGTGTCGCCACAATTATCAGCCCTATGCTTCTCGTATCTCTCGGTTTCCTGCGATCCTCACCGAGTTATCAGTCTAAATTGCTGGAGGTCTTTCAATGCTGCATCTCGGAAGACTTACATGCTGTATAAAACATCATGCCCCTTAATGTTATTAAACTGACTGGTTTATGACGTTCGGCGCTCCGATTGGCCCGCTCCTAGGCCTTAACCAATCAGAAAGCCAAACGCGGCAGACGTTTCGATCGCGTTAACGTAAAATTAACTCGCACTCAGCACACTGATCGACAGAAAGCACGAGAGGAGAGGCTGGACATGACAAGGACCTACCTTTAACTTGTTTGTTTCTTCTGATAAAACTTCCTATTAGTGAGAACATGGGCCACAAAAAAAAATTGTGGCGGCTTTTTTTGTGGCCCGTGTGGGACACTTAAAATTTGAATTGAATAAAGACTGAAAAAAGTAAATGGAGTTGAATGTCAAATGGCATCGATATACATGTACACAGCGTACACAGCTAAGTCGCGCCGGTCTGGCGAGTGACGTCTGGTGTCGGTGTCTGTTCTGGAGGAGCTGCATCTGGGTAGACTGGAAGCCGATAGTTGAAAAAAGACTAGGCAAATTTATTCTTGGTTCCTTTTCAACATCATCATTATTTCAACCGATATACGTCCACTGTTGGACACAAGCCTCTCCCAAGTGTCGACGCAACGAACGTTCCTGTGCGTCTAGCATCCATCAGTTTCCCATAACCTTCACCAGGTCATCGGTCCAGCTTGTAGGAGGCTTTCCAACGCTGCGTCTTCCGGTACGAGGTCGCCACTCCAGAACCTTTCGGCCCCAACGGCCATCTGGTTAGTTTTCTTTAGCTATAATTATTTATACAGGTAGATACCACACTTCATACCAAAAATAAATCCATTTGTACCTTTAACTAAGTCCTTGATCTCCTGCTCAGCGAGGTCAGCCCCCAAGCGCGGTATGACGCAAGCCACGGGCAGGTCCCCGCACTCCGCATCAGGTAAGCTAGTCACAGCCACGTCTTGGACGCCAGGGTGCTGGCGGATCACGTCCTCCAGTTCCACTGGTGATATCTAGAATTATAAAGATATATCTAGTAATATTATAAAAATGTAAAGTTTGTGATTTTTTGTTTGTTGGAGATTATCTCTGAAAGTGCTGGTCCGATTGCAAATTTTTTTCACCGATAAAAAGCTGCTTTTTCCTGAGTGACATAGGCTATATTTTATGTAGGTACGTAAGCAAAGCTACGGGTAAAAGCTTGTAGAAGATATAGTCATTGGAGCCTATAATGACAAATGTTCAACTGTATCTAACGATGCTTTTCAACACACTTGCGAAGAAAAAAATATAAAAAATAAACATTTGCAAACGATCGCTCACTGCCGCGCTGGGGATAACACAACTTGAGAAAATGAAAAAATTAAACTTTATTAAATAATAATAATACTTAATAATACTAATACTTAATAATAATAATACTTAATAATAATAATACTTAATAATAATAATACTTTATTAATTTCTGAAATGAGGTCTACTTTTTCCTTATTAAGACAACGACTTGCGAAATTGAAGTTATTGACTGACTAGAAGGGACAAAGAGCATCCACAGTAGGTACCTACTTTCTAGTCCTCGTTACTTCTCTCAACACGGTGCGAGCGACGCGGCGACGACAGGTTTGACAGGGGCGGCGAAGCTTTTTTTTTACTTGATGATTCTAATCTGCCACTCATTTGTGTACTTACTTAAACAATCAACTCACCTGATGGTTCCTATACTTGAGCAACAGTTTGATGCGCTCCACGAAGTAGAAGTTCCAGTCCTCATCCCTGTACATCATGTCTCCGGTCATGAACCACCCGTCTTTGGACAGAACCTCTGCTGTAACTTCTGGATTATTGTAATATCCCTGTAATAAAAATAGATAAAAGCGGGAACCATATTAGACTTAGACCGACGCCCACGTGGGGCATGGCTGATTTTACGTAAAGTTGCGTCGCGTGGCATGGATCTAATGTAGCTCTATAAGTCTAGTTTCCATATAAAATGTATGAAGACCGACGCGCCCACATCAGCATACGTGGTTCACCTGTGTCCAATGTAGTTGTAAAGCGACGGTATCATTCGCTCAATGTTGTTCAACGTTCTCGCTCGCACACATATTATCTGGCCTACTCAATACCTAAGCGTCCCCACACACGGGCCTCAAAAAAAGCCGCTTAAGCTTCTTTGTTGTGGAGGCCTTTTTTGTGGCCCGTGTGCGGAGGTGCCGCCACAAAAAAAGCTAGAAGCCGCTTCTAGCTTTTCCGGCCACAAGCGGTCGCGCGCTTTAGCTTGTTTTTGTGGCCACTTCTAGCTTTTTTTTTGTGGCGGTTTTATTGTGGCCCGTGTGCGGGGCCACTAATATGTCACTGAGTAAACAACGCTCGATAATGGCACAAAATAGATAGGTACAGAAGACAATCTCATGTGTGTATTTCACTTTTTTTACCTACGCTCGGTGGACGCACACTAGGGAGCGTTTGAGCCGGAATTGTTCGGCGAGTGAGTGATCTCATCCGAGACGCGACCGAGACATCGTGTCTGTGAGCGGTGTCTTTGTGTGCGTTGCTCGAGCGCGCTTTGTATGTAGATTGACTTCTGTACGTATATATTTTGTGGTAACGGAGAGGTTCGTTTATAAAACCCGAAAATCCAAGCAGCCCGATGGGTGAGCTATTGCCCGACATTAGTTTTTTGTTTTTGTTTATAGATTCGCGCGTGACCGGTATTTCACTTCAGGTGAGATATTGCCACTCAAATAACCACTTAAATTCCACTCAAATTCATCAAAACACTCAAATCAGAAAGAAAAACAGAAAAATAAAAATTTAAGTGGTTATCCACTTAAATTTTTCTCTTTCTGTAGAGTTGTGAGGCTTGCAATAATTTATAATTTCGGTTTCGCTTATATTTACTCGAATTGTTGGGTCCACATTAAAGGCTAACAGTATCAACTTCGTCACTGTGACATAGGTAGACCTCTATTTAATCTCTATTAGGTAAGTAGAGGTCTACCTAGAAAGAGAAAAAGTGGCTATTTTCAGTAGCTCTCTATTGAATAGCCACTTCTTCTCTTTCTGCAGAGTTTTCAATATTGGGATGGTTTGGTATATTCAGAGATCACTGTGTATCTCTGTTATAATCTCTAGAATTTTCTTACTGTTTATCATAACCATTTTATAAGAACTCTCTATTTTGAAAGAATCCTTACCTTAAACCCACCGGGTGATTTTATCCACAACTCGCCTTTTTTGTTTGGCTGTTCAATTTCCTCGCCAGTTTCGATATTCACCAGCTGAAATCAAAATAGAAATGGAGATTCCTAGGTCCAGTTGTGACCTACTACCGGTAACGGTAAAGGTACTGTACAAGTGACCTAACAGGTAACTTGTACAGTACCTTTAAGGGTCAGCTTACACTAATCGGATCGACAAATTTTTGAAAATGTGGATAAAAATATAACTTTATTTACTACGCATATTAGCGAGTGAATTGTAAATGCATCATGGGGCCTTTCACTTGTGTCGATGTCGATTGTAAGAGCCTCTAATAGGTCTTACCACATGTACAACCTTCACCACATAAATAATAAAACTCTACAAGTTTTATCTAAACCACACGCACGGTGTAATAAAACTTCTGCTAGATGCAGCGCCGGAGTCAGGCCCGTATCAATGAACGTTCCTCAGTCTAAGATTTCGTACTTGATATCAAGCTTGAGGTCACAAGCCCAAGCTTAAGCTCAAATCTTGGTAACTGAGATTCTGTATTCACGTGTCTATTAACTAACAACGATCTCGCCTTAGACTTCGGCGGCCCATAAGCAGAGCATGTGGTGGAGACCCTCAAATCGTTTGTTGACTGATAAACGCGTCTCACTCGCTTTCTCAATAGGAAAATTGGCTGTAGCGTGATGTTCATTTATTTAAAATATTCTTTATTGTACTTACACCAAGACATTGAATTAAATTTAAAAAAAACATACAATTGGTTGGCGGCCTTATCGCATTCCGCGATCTCTTCCAGGCAACCTGGATGTTTATAGCCTTATGGTTTTTCTTGGTAAATGGGCTATTTATATATAAGTACATGTTTGGATGAGGATGTTGAGTACCAAAACTGCATCTGACTTCAATTTAAAAATATTTATTTAGCGGACACAGTTTATAAAAACATAATGGGTATATTGATCCCTTTGCTACTGGTCGGTCGTTAGGTGTGGAGCGTAGAAGCAGATGATGGCAACTAATGAAAAAGCGCGAATATATCGCCACGCGTCGAGTTGTAGTGATGTGCGCATGATCGACTCGACTAATAAAATAGTTTTAGTGTTGGGATTCCAACAGTACACACATCACACATGGTCGACCACATCATCGCTTACCATCAGTTGAGATGGTGGTCAAACGCGAGCCTATCGATAATAATAAAAAAGTACTTTATTGTTTACCAAGATTACAACTTACAAAAGGAAAGCATCAACCCTTGCTATTCAACACTAAAATCTGTGACTAAAATATTTTTTCAAATCGAACCAGTAGTACCTGTGATTATCGCTTTAATCTAAACAAACTCTGTACCTTTATAATCTTAGTAAACAGGGTGTAAGGGACAGCCTTCCACAAACTTTAAGGGCTAGCTCAGTAGACGAAACTGAACCACCTTCCATAAGGCTTTTTTCAGGAAATGAAAAAAAAAACTCAGCCTTACCAACAAAATTAAAAACTTGATTGGACAGTTTGTATGGAGAGGCCGTTTCTTTTTCGTTTCCTGAAAAAAAATCTTGTGGATAGTTGTTCATTTTTGTCTACTGAGCAAGCCCTTACAGTTTGTGGAGGGCTGTCCCTTACACCCTGTATGTATAAATATTATAATAATGGAGCAGGTATAGGTATACACTACGCACCTTGTATTGTAAATGAGAAAATGGTTTCCCACAAGACCCAGCCGGGGAATCCACGCTGTGGAATGTAATAGAACCTATTTCACTCATTCCGTAGACGTCAGTTACTATTGCATTTGGTGCCATAGTCTGGAATAAAATAACACATCACATTTCACTAGTTCATAAGCTAATAGGGAATAGAATAGAATAGAATAGAGTAGAATAGAGTAGAATAGAGTAGAATAGAATAGAGTAGAATAGAATAGGATAGAGTAGAATAGAGTAGGCCCTGGAACGAATGCAAAGAAGAAGGAGTGGGTTTTAGTCAGTAAAAGTCTGACGCGCCCTCCTGCTCCGCCGAACGGGAGAAGTCATTGGATAATTTCCCAAATAAAAAAGAGGTTCTAAGAAATTTTTATAACATCCTGGATTTAAAACCTATCAGTCCATATTGCAAGACCGCAAAATTTTTAAACACATCGTATGTGGTCGTGATATTCAAATAAAAATGAAAACGGTGAAATGAGTACCTACCTACGACAATAATAACAATAATAATTAAAGTATCCGCCCTAACATTGTTAACACTTCTATCTTCCGAACTAAGCGTTTTGCCTTGTTTATACCGCGTGCATCGTAGGATTGAAACAATTTGCTTGCCAATTGTCACTTGCCTGACAATTGTCTTCCCATCTGATTACAATTTAGGTGTCTTCTTTGTTTAGAGTGAATAGGCTCAACCTTTCAATCGTGGAAATTACAGACACAATAGAAAGACAATAGGTGCGCGAACGCCGGCTTTCGCTTGGGGCTTAATGAATACGGAAAGGCAAGACAAGTTAGCTACATACCTTCAATTCTTCCACCAAGGTTTTAGACACAGCACTTCCTCCAAGGTATATAACTTCGTAGCAAGAAAAATCACTATTTGCTTTTTTGGCTGCGTTCAGTAATGTTGTCATCAAGGTTGGACTAATTATCATAAAAGTTGGCTGAAAAGCAAAAAAAAATAATAAGTTCTCTTTTTCATGGTTCCGTATCCAAAAGGTAAAACGGGACTTTATTACTAAAACTCCGCTGTCCTTCTGTCGGTCCGTCTGTCACCAGGCTGTATCTCATAAACTGTCATAGTTAGACAGTTGAAATTGTTGCTTAAGTATGATGTATTTCTGTTGGTGCTTTAACAACAAATACTAAAAAAAAAAAACAGAATAAAATAAATACTTAAGGGGGCTCCCATACAACATACCTACGTGATTTTTTGTCCTTTTTATAGGTAATAAGTAGCCTGATTCACGTAAAATCAAACAAGCCAAATATCGTTGAAGTTTTATAGTCGTTCGATCGAAGTCCTATCCAAAAGCGGTATTCACGATCTATCGACTTATTTCCTGTTACATTAATAAGTATTCTACCAGGATAATGTAATACAGACTTTTTTTAAATCGACGAATTTCAAATGACTCTAAAATCGATGTCATTCAAACTCGATTGATGGATGTGAATACGGAAATGGTCTAAACGATTAAATCGCTACGATATCGTTACGGTTTTCATTACGTGAACCGGGCTAAAGGAACCCTTCGTGCGCGAGGTCGACTCGCACTTGGCTGGTTTTAATTTTTGAATAACCTTCTGTAAGTTTTGTAGAAAAAAAAAATGTATAGCCATGCCTTTCTGAAGCCTACTCCTCGGTAACGGCTAGGCTATTAGGTTTGAAAAAAAAAATATAGATTCATGTGCAGAAGTGAAAGAAGATTCCTACAAAATGACTAAAAATATAGGGTGTGAGGTTGAAAATTAATACAAGTTACTTTAAACTCACCTTATATTTTCCTATCATTTCAAGAATATGTTCTGTTGTGAGCGTGTGAGAGGACTGTATTCTCGGATACTTGTAAAGTGAAGAAAAAAGATAGTTCAGGAGTACTGATAGCCACTGTAGCGGCGCTACAAGAAGAGACGACTGAGTGACAGGAAGGTTTTTGGCAAAATCACTGGAACAAATGAATAAAGAATTAGATTCTCAGTAGTATAGGTACCGGCAAGAATTTTGAGCGTTCGGCGTCAGAGTGGGGATCGCTTTGCGCGTTTCATACATTGGCGAGCCAATCGTCGTCGTTGTTAGATTCATGCAGCAAGCGCAGACACTCCCCGCCTCCGCAACTCACGTCATACCACTAAAGAGACCGAATATTTGACTTCCGCGCAATTTGAAGCCAGCGCTCAAGATCCGTGCCGGTATCTGTAGTAGAGACTGAAGATGAGCATGTCAAAGACCACTCACCACTTGAAGGAAACTCAATTATCAACGTGCACTTGTAGGTGCACGTTGATAAGTGAGGGTGTCCTTCCTTCCGTGTTAGCCAAGATAAAGAAGTTGCAAGATGCACGAAAGAAAACTGGAAGACCTAATGGTCCATGAAAGGTCTTTTCAAGGGTGATCTACCCATCACCATGAACAGTTTTTTTTAATTGTTGATAGGCTCGCCCTTGACCTTGATCTCACCTGATGGGAAGCGACGATGTGGCCGACGATGGAGCACGCTTGGCTAGATGTAACCTATTACTTACCACTCATTGTACGCACAATGAATGTGTTCCCAAAACGGTTTGTGCGAACCTATGGGTGGGACCACAATGGTGGCGCATCTCCTGAAGGCTGGTGGTCCGATTATGGAAAGGGCTTGGAGGAATTATGCTATTTAAAATTAACCTTTCGAATGACAGATGCTTTTAGAATAACGCACCACACAGTCCTGGGCATTCCATTTTCCAGTGGTCGAAGGGGGCAACATCTCCGTAAGTTCTACTGTGTTTAATAATTTCAATTGATTGATGATATTTGTAATAATAATTGTGTACTATCACATCAAAAGTATACAGGATGTCTCCCGCTCGGCACAAAATAAGTTTCTTATTAAATCATCCCTTAAAGTTCACAGCCCTAGAAAGGTTACAACCGTTACTCTTGCGTCGAACGCCTCAAGTTGGCCACGCCCCCGATTCTTTTGTTCTGACCACAAAATAGATAGGTACAGAAGTCAATCTCATGTATGTACTTCACTTTTTATAGCTCTTTTTATCGCTAGGCGATCGTGCTAGGGTCAGGGACAGCGCGTTGCGCCGAACTGTACGAGTGCGACCGGGCGATTGATCCGGGATATCGTGTTTGTGAGCGGCATCTATGTGTGCGTTGCTCAAGCGCGCTTTGTATATAGATTGACTTCTGTAGGTACCTATATATTTTGTGACGTGACTGAGCGTTGAGATGAAGTCTTTCCCGTACATTTGAAGTTGTCTACTAGCGTTAACGATTGCAGTTTATCAACTTGGCTTGAGGTACTGGCAGGTACTGGTATTTATTGTAGTAGATAGACAGTGTTACCACATTTTGGGTCCATTAACTGCCATATTCTTATGAGACAAAGCGGCAGATTTAGGTAGTCCTGTGGTACCGCTTGTAGATATTAGAAGAGCTATCGTGTCCTCAGGGTCAAAGTCAGCAGGCCTGCGAATAAAAATTAGTCAGATTATATTGTTCCATAGAAAAAGTTCTGGAAGTAATGGAAGTGGTGGAAAGGTTCTGGGATGGCGACCACGTAACGGAAGACGTAGCGTTGGAAGGCCTCCTACAAGGTGGACCCATGACCTGGTAAGGGTTGCGGGAAACCGATGGATGCGAGACGCACAGAACCAATTATTGTGGCGACACTTGGGGGAGGCCTATGTCCAGCAGTGGACGTCTTTCGGCGCTGAAATGATGATGATGATAGACAAAGTTAAAACTCGTAAACTCATAAATTACTATACTTATCAATGTTTATTGGTAGCAACTGAGTTCCAAATATACTATAATCCTTATCTCGTAACTAGTGTTGCCAGGCGTCCCGATTTGCGCGGGATGTCCCGATTTTTAGGGGTCTGGGGACGCGTCCCGATTCGCTCCTGATCGGGACGCTAAATGTCCCGATAAATTAAAAACCCTGAAACTCAAAGAGCAACTGAAGAAGTCTGGGTTTTATTCAGTAAAATTTTCACACGCCCTCTCGTTCCATCCCGGAGGGGAAGAAGTCATTGGATGATTTCCCATCTAAAAAAATCTTTATTAAAAAAAATATTTTTCCCGATCTAAAACCCTAAATCCCGATTTGTTTTACCATCTGTCCCGATTTTTATCTAAACAGACCTGGCAACACTACTCGTAACTCATACAAATCATTCGCTATTGATAAGTTGGTCGAATGGTTGGTTCATTCAGTTATGGATTAGGAACTACGTACACACCGGCTGATAAAATATTGACGTAGATAAAAAATACATAGTCACTGGGCTATCCAGGCGACTGCGGGGTTGTTTTGCACTTGCACCCAGTTGTTTGCTGGCCTAACGCGTAATAAAATATTTTTGGGAAAAATATAACATTTTTTTTTTTTTTTAATTGAGATAAACTAGTGCTTGACTGCGATCCCACCTGATGGTAAGTAGCGATGCAATCTTTGATGGTGAGGCGCACTAGTTTATTAAGAGCCTATTCACTCTAGCCTTGAAGACACCCAAATTATAATCGGACGGGAAGACCGCAGCAGGCAGACTGTTCCAGTCCTTCGACGTACGCGGTATAAACGACGAGGCGAAACGCTTAGTCCGGACCGTAGAGGTTTCAACAACGTAAGGGTGAATATTCGCCGTACGTCGGGTTGTCCGATGGTAGAATTGCGATGGCGGAATCAAGTCATGCAATTCCTGCGCACACTCTCCAAAATGCATCCTGTAAAACACCGAAAGGCTGGCTACCCTACGCCTATGCTCAAGGCTTTGAAGGTTGGACTTAACCAAATCTGGATCACCAATTAGCCTCTTTGCACGCCTTTCCACCGAGTCCAAAGCTGCCAGGTGGCATTTTGTAGCACCAGCCCATATATGACTGCAGTACTCCACACACGAACGGACCTGTGCTTTGTATAACATTAAAAGCTGTCCCGGTGTGAAGTACCGCCGGACCTTTGCAAGAACGCCCAGCTTCCTAGCAGCTACCTTGGCTTTGGACTCAATGAACCGCCCAAAGTTAAGGTCTGAGGGAATTTCAACCCCCAAGAGCTGAAGGCGGTCGGTGTACTCCAGGGATAAATTCCGAAAAGTAGGAACCAAGATGCACGGGCTCCTTTTGGCAGTGAATAGACACGCTTGTGTTTTGGCGGCGTTGAATCCCACTAGATTGGCTTCACCCCACTTGGAGACTGCCTGAAGTGAGATATTCGTTCGCTCTACCATAGCCTCTCTTTCGGACCGGATTAGCTCCTTACTAGCCCGAGCACTGGGCAGGTATCTCTCTACAACTGTGCTATCATCTGCATACCCATAGATACCGGGCACCAGCAGATCGTTGATATGCAACAGGAAGAGAGTTGCAGAGAGAACAGACCCCTGAGGAACTCCGGCATTAATCGTCATGGGCTCTGATGAGCATCCGTCGACAACAACTCGGAGAGACCGTTCACTCAGGAAGTCTTTTACCCAGTTAATCAGACCAGGGGAAATGCCGTACGCTGGAAGCTTACTCAATAGGCTAGCGTGCCATACCCTGTCGAAGGCCTTCGAGACGTCTAAGGAAACGGCAATCGCTTCCCCATTCTTCTCGAGGGCCTCGCCCCACAAGTGGGTGGCATAAACCAGTAGGTCCCCAGTAGACCGCTTGCGGCGAAACCCGTACTGTCGGTCACTGAGGAGATCGTTACCTTCCAGGTATGCCATGAGGCGCGAGTTCAACACACGCTCCATAATCTTGCAGAGTATGGAGGTTACCGAAATCGGCCGATAGTTGGCAGGATCGGCACGACTGCCCTTTTTGGGCACGGGTTGCACGTTGGCAAGCTTCCAGGACTTGGGCACTATACCAGTCCTAAATGAGAGGCGATACAAGCGCGTCAATACAGGAGACAACTCGGGCGCACAAGCCTTTAGAACAATCGCTGGTATGCCATCTGGTCCACTGGCTTTATTCACGTCTAGACGACGCAGCTCTCTCAGAACTTCTCTGTTCCTCATGTGAACCTCCTGCATTGAAGAGTTACAATGAGGCAGAGTCGGTGGAGCAGCATTGCTAGTGTCAAGACGAGAATTATGGGCAAAGAGAGATGCAAAGAGTCCTGCTTTCTCTCTTGCCGTATGAGCCAGTGTTCCATCAGGCTTTACCAGCGGAGGCAAAGTGGGCCGACAGAAGTTCACCTCGACCGACTTGGCAAGAGACCAGAATGCTCTGCTACCGGACGGCTGTGCAGAGAGTTTTTTGCCAATATGGGTTATGCGGTCGAAGCGTGCCTTCTTTAATGCTTTTTTGTAGGACTTGGCAGCATGGTTGAAGGCTCTTTCTTTGAATTCAGATCCGGAGCTTTGCGGTCACGAGCGTCAACCCAGGCGAGAAACGCCGAATGCTTACGCTCTTCAGCCTGAACGCAATCGGCGTTGAACCACGGGTGAGCTGAGCCACCGATGCATACATCGCTATAAGGGATAAAATACTCCATAGCTTGGCGTATCACATCGGTTACAGCATCCGCACAGCTCGACGGATTTTCAGAAGAGAAGCAGACCTGCTGCCAAGGATAAGACGCAAAGAAATGCCGCATCTCATCCCAATCTGCCGACCTGTATCGCCACATTCGCCGTTCGCCACGTGAGTCGCGGTCAGGTGGGAAGAAGGACGATACAGACTTCACCAGACAGTGATCTGAAGTTCCAAGTGGTGAGGAAACTGTTACGACACATCTGTCCGGATCGGTGGTCAGCAGTAGGTCCAGACAATTGGCAGTATGACCAACTACATCAGGCACCCTCGTCGCTTGCTTTACCAACTGGGAGAGGCCCAGCGACACTGCAAAGTTTCGAGTTTCCCTCCCAGCGTGGTCGGTCCTCTGGTATGGGAAAAGCCAGTCTTGATGGCAGGCGTTAAAATCCCCCAGAGCGACAAACTGCGCATCAGGGTGCCGATGCCGAGCCTCATCGGCGGCCTCACTGAGGTGGCCAAACAGCCGAGTCGTCTCCTGGTCGCCACTATGCGACCGGTAAACACAGGTGTAGACAATTTTGTCCACACCGGTGTCCACCAGTAACCATAAACTTGAAAAACTGGGGTCTTCAAGGTGACGGAGACGCTGGCAGCAGATGTCATTGCGGACGTATACACAGACCCCGGCACGCTGCAGGAAATGGTGCTCCAAAGAGTATCCCGGGTAGTCGAGATACGCCGCATCAGACGGACATCTGATCTGCGTCTCCGTCAAGAAAAGTAAGTGGGGCTTGTCAGTCTCGAGGTGGTGGTGGACTGCATCGAGATTGGAGTGCAGTCCTCGTATGTTTGAGAGGTGCACATGGAACGAGAGGACGTGCATCCGCTGTACACACTTACTTTTCCTTTTATTAACTTTCATGAATTTTAGTGAATAGGGCTGGTGGAAGATGGCAGTTGAGCGAGGTGATGCGATGTCAAACCCAACAACACAACCAGAGTTGCTGCGCCAATGGAGGGTTGATTTGGAGACTGCGGGGACGCCCGAACCCCCCCAGAGATCGCCATCGGGTCCTCTCATCCGGTTGCCAACCGGCACGATGGGGCCACCCTGGGATTTTTCGCAGTTGGCGGGGCAGCCTTTCGTTTGTGGCTGGCACACTACTTGGGCCCCCAACTATCTGCGGTCGGCCAGCGGAGCACCGTGCTTCGGATCCCGCTACCCTCCATGATCAAACCTCCGACACAACAGCAACTGGTGCATCATACCCGGCGTACATCGCAACACAACTGTTCAGACCCATCCTCCACCTTACGGCTTCACCAGATAACATAACACACACAGAACACGACGGATCGCTTGGCGGCATGACTTTATCTGGTGGGTGGTAACCTTTAAGCCGGCAGCCGATGTTATGGCCTACCACCGTATTTACTGCTCGTTTAGCACTACCCAGGGGACACGTGTAGGGTGATCAAAAGTCAAGTAAATCCTAAGGACGCGAGCAGTTCATCCCCCAAAACATGGTGTAAAAAAAATATAACATGGTGTAAAAACTATTGGGATCCATTCAGTTACTGATTCTGAAGAACCTATATTCAGGTTTCGCATAAGCTAAAAATAACGTTGTAGGTTTAAGTATAGTATAAATCAAACTAAGTATATGTCTTGCCATCACGGATCTTGAACACTTGCGCAGAAGTCAAATATTCGGTCTCTTTAGTGGTGCGAAGTGCGACGCGGGGGCGGGGAGTGTCAGTGATTGGCTGGCCGCGCCATCGCGTCATAGACGTCACTCCTCATTCGTTCACTGCGTTGCTGCATGCATCTAACAACGAAGACGATTGGCTCGCCAATATATGGAATGCGCAAAGCGATCCCCACTCTGACGCCGAGCGTTCAGGAATGGATCCGTGATGGCAACTGTACCTATAGTAAACCTACTTACTTGAAATTCTCGACGTCGATTTCATCACTGTGTAGCTGCAACATTTCGGAAAAGCTGATCGTGTCGGGACTTGCGTCAAAACTGATGATCTGAGAGTCCAGATTCAACATAGCTACAGCTTTTTGGACATCTTGAACTTTTTCGCTTTGACAGAAAATGATTTTGGGTTTGCTTATGTTAAAAGTATGTTTCAATTCATCTGAAAGAGGAAAATCGATTTTATAACGATTGCATACATTTCTCCGATGAGACAGAACAGCGACAGAATCAGTTATTGCCTTCCTGATGTAACTTTTTCTGACTTCTGCAACTGCCTACCTTTTATCCATTATCGAAAATAGAAAGAATTTTTCAAATCCGTTCAATTTTCACTACGGTGGTAACAATAAAGATGCACACACTGAAATGTGACGTCACCGCATTGATTACGCATGCATAAAAGAGATAGCGAGATGAGCAGAGATGAGCGAAGGTACGAAGGACGCCCCCAGCGTGGTGAACACCACGCTGTAGGCGGACCAATTTGGACGCTTTTTTCAGAAAAAGGTCTTTTAAGCGTTACTTGACTGTCTAATATAAAATATTGCACAAAAATAAACTCAAAAAAGAGACCACCTAATTCACTATTCGAGTACTATTCACAGATTGAAGCGGGAGCTAGAAATACATTAGATATTCGAGTACTTTTATAGAAAGCCGGAACTGCATTAGACCGATGCGCATGTGGGCCACGCCTGATTTACGTAGAGTCACGTAGTGTAAATCTAACGGCCCTTTCACGACCTTACCGCTGTGAGCGGTAGCTAAGCGCGGGGCGGCGAGCGGTAAAATCAAAAGCACAAGATATATAGGTACAGAAGTCAATCTACATACAAAGCGCGCTCGAGCAACGCACACATAGACACCGCTCACGGACACGATATCTCGGTCGCGTCTCGGCTCGGACCACTCGTCGAACAGTTCCGGCTCAAACGCTCATTAGTGTGCGTCCACCGAGCGTAGGTATAAAAAGTGAAGTACATAAATGAGATTGTCTTCTGTACTGTGTTTCCGTACCTGTCTATTTTGTGTCAAAAGTATGAAAATGTTTGAAGCATGCCACGAGGCGCCGCTCATAGCGCCGGGCGCCCGCTTATCCGTGCCACTTATTACCGCATAATGATATAAACACATAATGTTTTACTTTTTTGGAATAAAACTAATAAACCCTAATAAATAACTCCAAACGAACAAAAAAAACCTAACCTAACCTAATTCAGTAAGCGATAATATGTCAATTTAAAATTATTGGCTACATTCATCCATTTATGACTTTTTATATTTATGGCTCATGATTATTAGACGAATAAAAATTATGCCTACAAAATTTATGCGACTGCAATTTATGCCAAAACATTTTAGAATAAATGATAGTTATACTAACCTTTGCATTATGCCAAAGTATTATTATGCTAATAAAAGTTATGCGAACACGTTATGGCAAACTATATTATGCCTTAAAAGTTTATGCCAATACAGCCTGGTCTCGGTAATACCCCTGGTATTACCGAGACTAGGCCGTATTGTAGCTCTACAAGTCTAGTTGCCATACAAAATGTTGCAGACCAACGCGCCCAGGGCCTAAGTCTGCTATTTTTATAAATTCGTCATTCCAACACGATCCCATTGTCATTTTGCTAAAAGTTTGTAATCTGCTAATTCATAATGATCGATCATTGATCGGTCAATGGTCTTGTAATAGAATTGTGGTAGAATGACAATATCGAGCTTATTAAAAGCGTCGTAACAGTAAGTCACTGATCAAAGGAACTGTCAAAATTTTTGCAGGTCATCAATACGTCAGATATTCATTTGTCATTATGTACGAGATTACCATTCTATGCCATTTCTTTCAATGGTGTGTCAGTGGTTGACCATCGGCGGCAGTGGTTGAAAGTCATAATGACGCCATTATATTAGTAGATTACCAAAACTTGTCACAATCAACAATTATGAAATCAATGATAGACCATTCTGACACTATTGTAATAGAGTCTGTCTAATAAGTTAAACGACTTGAGATTTCATTAAATCCTAATAATTACCATTAGGATTTAATGAAATCTGATGTAGTCAACACGGGTTCAATAATCAAGGTTGATTAAGAGATAGAGATCATTGTTTACTAACAGAAGAACCATAAGAAAAGTATCGAGTATTTAAAGTATTTTTTAAATGATTAAATATTATACAAAATTCCCAAGTCGGTTGACTTATTAGACTGTAGCAGACTTGAGGCCCAGATCGGCGTACGTGGCCCACGTGTGCCCAATGTAGTTCTACCTTTTATAACCAAACGAGTATTTTTATGGAGTTATTAATTTACTTACTAACTCCAAGAAATCTATCAATGGCTGCGATTGCGATGCCAAGATACATAGCAGCATTGAACGGCACAGCTTGGTCCAGATGGTTCGGCGCCATCAGAACCATAGTGTCGCCGGTCTTCAGGCCCAGGTTCCTGAAGATGGTGGCGCACTGAATACTTCTTCTCAGCATGGATTCATTGGTTTCTGATTCACCGGTACCGCAGTCAATCTGTTAAGAAAAAAAGGAAATCCAGTGCTCTGAGTGCGAGTTGTTTTTACGCTAACCTACCAAATACAACAGCCCTCCGCAAACTTTAACTGCTTGCTCAGTAGACGAAACTGAACAACTTTCCACAAAATTTTTATTCAGGAAACGAAACAAATAATCAGCCTCACCATACAAAATTATAAACTTTATTGGACAGTTTGTTTTGCGTTTTTTTATTTATTTATTTAACACTTTATGCACATGGGTACAGAGGCGGACTTAACGCCTTAGGCATTCCTTCCAGTCAACCTTTGGGTGATGCGGAGAAAAAGTAGTGGTAGGTGCAATAAAAGAGTAAGAAAAAGGCAAATACAAGAATTGATATACTATGGTTTATTAGTATATCTTAAAGATTGCCTCACCATCAAAGATTGCATCGCTACTTACCATCAGGTGGGATCGCAGTCAAGCACTAGTTTATCTCAATTAAAAAAAAAAAAAAATGTCATCATCAATTACCTACTTTTAAAATTAAAAGTGTCACATTGATTAGAATAACGATTTTATCTATCCTGATTTTTTTTTTGTATGTAATAATAATATATTAGTCAATTTCTTTGTACACTTATAAATAATAAAACCCTACGCTAAAATACACTCACTAAAATATGACGTCAAAAACTCTTCCACATCGCTGTCGACTGGTAATGTGCCCAAAAGACTGGCGGCATTGCCACGCTGTATGGCAATGCTTACCCTCTGTCCATGGTAAAAGCTATCCTGATTATTTTTTTATTAATTAATTTTAATTAAATATTTTTTTTTTTTACTAAAAATAACATTGGGTTTGGTTATAATAACGATTTTACACAGTTTAAAATTAAAAATGTGCAGATTTTTTTTGAAAAAATTAGGATAAAGTCGACGAAAAATTCCACCACTCCCCAGTGGTGGAATTATTCCCTGGAAATTAATTGAATGAAAAATGGACCCCCCGGTCCATATCATGTACTGGATTCATGGTATTCGTTTGTGCCTCGATGTCAGAGACACCCTGTATAACCAATCAACCAGTCTTTTACATGGAGCTTGAACGAACAGGACTTTTTACCCAGTTTATCAGTACCTACTAACATAGTTGATTTTTTAAGTAATAACTGGTGTTAGATTTACTTCTAGTAAGTAGGCTTCAAAATTCACAATCTTATAATAATTTATAAATAGGTATTTAAATAAAATTGAATTATAAAAATAACTTTTTTTTACTAACTGCAAAATTATTTAAAAGCATATTTTTTTTTTTAGAATCACACGACGCCGGCGCCGTCTAGTCCCAAGCTAAGCGGAGCTTGTGTTATGGGTACTAAACAACTGATAAACATACTTATATATTTCTAAATACATACATATTAGAGATAAATTACACCCAGACACAGAATAAATTTTTGACAGGTCGTACTCTGATAGATAGCTAATATCATAAGGAGTAACTTAGGCTACTTTAATTTTAGAAAAAGAATTAGGGTTCCACGCAAAAAACTAAACTTCTTGAAATTGTGATCAGCAATGCGCTGTTTTACGAGTCTGACATGGACAAAGTCGTATTAATCTACACTAATATTATAAAGAGGGAAAATTTGTATTTTTTTGTGTATGTTTGTAATGAATAAACTCAAAAACTACTGTGCCGATTTCAAAAATTCTTTAACCATTGGAAAGCTACATACACCCTGAGGAACATAGGCTTTATTTATTGCCCGTGCTAAGCCGGGACGGGTCGCTAGTTAATCAATAAAAACAAAAACGTACCTGCAAGACAAAGTCCGGATCATCCTTAATGCTCTGCAAGATTATTTTACCAAGATGGTACTTATCACTAGGAATCCCTGTCTTTGCAACTATTCGCGACGTAAACTCATTGACAAAGTTTTCGAGAATTTCGTTTTTGTAGCCGGATTGAACCATAATTAAGTTTAGACAGTCAAGAGCTGCGATATAACTCTCGATAGGAATGATAAGATACTGACATAACCAAATATTGCGTACAATCTAAAGTATGGTTCGTTAGTTTGCGTAGTACCACCTCTGTGATGATACCGTGCGCAATGCGCGATTCACACTCACACTACAAAAAAATTAGATAACATTATAGCTATATATATACTCCACCTGTTTAGGTACTCGTAGTTAACAAAAGGTAAATAATCCTGATAATGTTTTTTATTTAAAACTAGCTTTTATACCCGCGACTTCGCCCGCGTACATAAAATATACTACAGGTTTGACCGTGTATGGCTAGCATAAGACTGTTATGCCAGCCATACACGGTCAAACCTATAGTCCAATCGGTATGACGCTAAATGTTTGATCAAACAGATTTGACCGTGTATGGGAGTGACAACATGTTGACAACATGTTTGACGGCAGAATCGAATTTCAATACTTTTGGTTTGATCAAACCGATTGGATCATACAGATTGGACCGTGTATGGGGCTGTCCAATCGGTATAATCGAACCAAAAGAATTGAAATTCGATTGTGCCGTCAAACTTGTTGGTCATACCAAACCACTCCCACACACGTTCAAATCTGTTTCATCAAACATGTAGCTTCATACCGATTGGACGACATGTTTGACTGTGTTTGGTGTATAGAGACGAACTACAGGTTTGATCAAACACGTAGTAGCGTCATACCGATTGGACGACAGCTGGTTTGACCGTGTATGGCTGGCATTAACATTTAGTTAACTACCTAAACAGATGGAGTACAGAACTACATTAGACCGACGCACACGTGTAACCGCAGCCAACGCTCGCTTCTAAAAGAAAAACCCTGGGTCCAGTGGCGTAACTACACCATCTTAGGCCCGTGGCAAAATCATTGGATGGGGCCCCATAAAAATTGTCATGACGTAATTTGATTTGAATAAATACCAGGCATAAAACGAATCTTTATTATTATATAATAAATTGCAAGTTCTTTAACACACGAAGACTTTTCTGTTTCGTCTCTGAAGGTGGACGTTCCAATGGCGGTGCTATAGAGTGACTAGCTGGTAAAATGCCGCGGGAAATTGATCCTTTTCTTGTGAATGTGTTTAATAAACCTTGATAATTTATTTGTTTTTGTCTTTAGGTACTTACTTGTGTGTAATTTTAATTGAATTTAAATGCCCTAATAAAATGTTAGGTTACATCTTTTGTGGTCTCTCAGATCGGGGGCCCCACCGGGCCAGAGGCCCTTGGCATTTTGCCAGCCTTGCCATCCTATAGTTACGCCCCTGCCTGGGTCCTGGAACGCATTTCCAAGAAGGAACACAAAACCCAGTCCGGGTTTTAGTCAGCAAAAGTCTGACACGTTTTCCCCGAGAGCTGGAGAAAGCATTGGATGATTTTCCAACTTAAAAAACTGTGTCGTCCTAGCTCCTGTGTGTCCTAGCTCACCTTTGTCCTAGCTCTCCTGTGTGTCCTAGCTCCCCTTTCTCGTTTCAAACCGGGTGATCTTTGGCCACGTCGTATGAATCACAGAAAAGATTAAAGTGGTTAGAAACGGAATACTTTCCGATTTGTACTAAAATGAGTGTCGCCGCTTGTCTCCCACCATTTAACTCCACTACAGGCAATAAACAAATACGAACGCGCATTACGCAACTAACAGACCACGCACACTTAGAGACCGCAAGTTTGCTATTGGTTGTTGAACTATGACCATTGCCCTACTGCTAAGCATGATCATATTCTGAGGTACGTCTGCCCCGCTCACAAAAGCCAATCTAATCTCTTTCATCTTTTCTGTGGTATGAATACACCCAGTCAGGTGAGTAAAGTACCTAAAGATCGTCACTCACTGGACGCCTGAGGGAGGAATGACATCACCGAGATTGACAGCGACGGAGGTGGTGTGACCATCTGATTGACCTGAGGTCTTCCTGTGTGCCATTCAAATCCTTTCAGCTGTTAGAACATGAAGTAGTAACATACACACATGTATATAAAGTTTGGCGGAAAAAAATAAAATTATGCGGACTTTCCGTCCGCATACTGGCCCATCGTGCTGCTCAACGAGGTGGGCAAACTTTCTAAAAGAGTAGTTGCAGGCCACCTTGTCATGCAGCTGGTACGTTATCTAGAGGACTCATTTAAAGTCATTTAGCTGAGATTTACTACGTAGTTGATATCAGTTTTTTTTCTTATCAAATTAAACATAACCATACCTACTCACACGGCACGGCACAACGCCCCCGGTAATCCATAATAGATGTCATGCATTGTGTACAACATAGATATATTACATGGATTACCGTGGTCATTGTTCGATCGATCCGTAAAAGAGATAAGCTTTATCAAAAATCAACGAAACAACCCAAAACCGACTATGTACCAATATTTCATATCGCCTATCGCCTATTTGAACAAATGTAGGAAATATTACATGCAAAAATTCATGCAATAAAATAATTAAATCAATAAAATCGCACCTTGCAGAACTAAAGTAATAGTAATATTTTTTTAAAACTTGGTGTATAAAGTATATCTCTAATATGAAAAAAAAAAGACCCTAAAGATAAATAATCACACAGAATTACCGCATATTAACTGCACAACAATTAAGTACGTACACTAATATTGGTATTGGTAGTGAATTAACCAATGCCACCATTAGAAAATTAAATAAAACTAAAACCGAATTAGCCAGCACATCAGCTAAAGAAACAGTACAAAACACCATGTTTTTCACCGACAGATATAAATAGATAGCATTATTGCCTCTCTTAAAACAAATGGTGCACCTAACCCTGATAATTTTTCTAGTAGATTAATTAAATTAGCTAAAGATATACTGGCAGAACTTGGCTAACTTTGAAATCTAAGCTTGGGACTCGACACTTTTCCTAATATTTTTAAACAGGCAATCGTTTCACCTACATAATTATATGGATATATGGATAGGCTGATGATAACCAAAGACCTTGTAACGCTGTTTATGTATTTATTGAAGGTTCTTAAAGAAACTAGTGACCAAAAAAAACCCGTTAACTACCGGTACTTGGGATAAAAACAGATCGTTGCTTGGGTTCCGAAAAAAAAACATTTACAAATGATACCCTACTAAAACTTACATCATTAATTATAGAGCATGTTGTAGCAGTAAAAAGTAATTTTGGTTTTCTCGACCTAAAAAAAGCATTTTATTCTGTATCGACCCCTATACTTCTAATAAAGCTACATATGTAGTATCGGTAATTCCAGGACTATCCGGCGAGTAGGGAAAAACATGTCAGGATAGATAACCACTTAAGTGAAGTGGCGACTTACACGTTTAGTATTCCGCAGGGAAGCATAATTGGCCCAGTTCTCTTTTCAAATTATTTAAACAGTAGATTGCTATTTCCAAAGCTGAAACCATTATGTTCGCAGATGACACTCACAGGGTATTTATACCAGCGTGAACACATCTGCGGTATTATTTCAAAACATTCTGGCGTGATGCTATGTTATAGATAAACAATAAAAAGACATGCGATTGCAGTAATAATTTATTGAAGTGTTCCATGTTCTATCTCCATAGTTCTTCATTGGATCTTCATCAACATTAAATGCGACCACTTGCGGGTAAAACTCCTCCAAAAAGAAAATAATCATCAAAATATTTAACATTCGATAAAGATATCACAGAACCAGACACGAAAATTCAGACGACAATGACAGGAACCCTCTTCTTCTTTAAAAGTCTATTTGAAATGGCGACTAGTCGTTGTGTCTAGCCACTACGATTCGTCATTGCGATAAGACAATCAATCCAATTAGTCGCAAGATTAGTTAAATTAGACAGTGGGATTAATAATTGTAACATTAGACTTTGCGATTTATCGTTGCGATTAGACACACCGATCGGGTATTAGATTTTTTTTTTATTGACAAAAATAACTTTATTCAAAATCACAAATAGAATGAATTTTATCTACACATAATAGGCATGAATTCAGAATTATATAAGTATATTTTTCAGTACTGTAATACTCATAGCACGAGCTCCGCTTGGTTTGAGATTAGATAGCGCTGTGTGAAAGATGTGGAATATTTTTTGTGGAATTATTATTATATTATTTTTCATGATCTTAATCATATCAACTATTACTCTATAACAAAATGTTACACCTTACTTACTATACATATATACTGTTGTATATAAACTAAATCGATGTATTTTTGTAACGTAATTTATCAATTTTTACCATCTTTCATTGTTTGTTGATTGTGTAACCATTTTTGTCATAATCTAATTTTTAATAAGTAATCATAGTTTAATCAAAATATTATACAAAAATAAGCACAGGGAAATAACCAATGGCCTCATCGAACTATTTGCAATTTTTTATTGAGGACAATTTATCCACTTCAAGAATATTGGCAAGAAAAAGGAAAAAAAATAGGAACGAAACAAAAACCCGTAAAAAAATATTTAATATTTAACACGAAACCCTTAAAAATACACTGTCTTCACAGAATCAGGTACTGATCTTCTTTCTCGGGTTCAATATGATAGGAAAACCGTTCATAGAAACCACAGAAATAGAAATTATCACTCTTAAGTCATCGTAAGTCTCCGTAGAAGTGAGCTCGAATTCTCTTAGCACTCTCACACAAATTGTCTTCACTAGCTTTGTACCGAAGAACCTTCCTGAAAAGATAATCAAAGGTAAATCATAAAAAGGCTCGATTTCCTACTAGACTCGTTAAAAAATAAAAGGTCCGTTGAAATTTGAGACAGACCCTTGAATGTTACTAGGATAACTTATACTGCCGTCGTAACAGAGAACACAGTAACTTTGAAAAAGTCGTTTTGAGAAAAATGAGCCTAAAGCTTAGTTCGTAAAAGTTACTGTGTTTTTAATGACCGTATCTCTGAAACCAGAAGCAAAATAAACCGAAAATTTCGCCGCGTAGAGTTCAGTCTCGTTGTTACGATAATAAAAAAAAAGTGAGAACACAGTAAGTAAAGATACTGTGTTTTCTATTACGACGGCAGTATACACCGCTAAATTTTAATCGTTTTAATCCCGTTGAGGGTCGATCCGGTACATGAAACACTATCGATTTGTAAAGATAAAATTAAAAAAAAAGTACCTCTTTTTCAAAACTCGTATTAATTCACGCATGTATGAAATTAGTATCTTCGGCGGTTCGGTATTAATAGTCGGCGTTGCGTACAAAGTACCTATAGGTCATTGAACTCGCTCAGCTGACGTATTCTTAAAGAAATTAATTTTGTACATGCTTAAATTAATACGAGTTTTGAAAAAAAGGTACTTTTATTTTTAATTTTATCTTTACAAATCGATAGTGTTTCATGTACCGGATCGACCCTCCACAGGATTAAAACGATCAAAATTTAAGGGTGTAGATAGATTGACAGGACCTATATACTGTGATCAGTTCACACTAATTCATCTACCAAGTACTACGATTATGGCTAATCTTCTTCTTCTTCCTGCCCTTATCCCATACTACTTGGGGTCGGCGCAACACGTTTTTTTCTTCCATCCTGTCCTGTCACCCGTCGTACTAACACCAACTCCTTTTTCTTTCATATCACTTGTCACACAATCCATCCATTTTTTCTTCGGCCTTCCTCTCTTTCTCCATCCATCTACATTTATACTTAGAGCTCTTTTAGTAATATGCGCGTCATCCCTCCTCTTCACATGACCATACCAAGACAACCGATTTCCTTTCAACTTTTCAGTCACAGGCGCCACGATTATGGCTAAATAATCTGTTTAAAAAAATCAATGCCACTTTTCGTTGTAATTTTATAACTAAAGAACGGGCTCACCTTTCCAAACCAAAAGTTTAGGCTTTGTTCGGACTATTTAGTAGATGGTTTATGTGAAGTTTGGTAGGGTAGAGTAGGGTTTAGTAGGGTAGAGTAGGGTAGAGTAGGGTTGAGTAGGGTAGAGTAGGGTAGAGTAGGGTAGAGTAGGGTATAGTAGGGTGGAGTAGGGAAGAGCGGGAGCAAAGCCGCGCGGGCAAAAGCTGGTACCCTATAAATAATTAACTATGGTGAACTCAAATATGTGCTTCATACTCACCCAAACAGTCCATAGGTCCCAAACTGAATGGTATATAGCTGTTGGGATTCCGTTTCTTCATGTTCTCAGGGCTGAACCGTTCTGGATCGAAGAGTTCTGGGTTGGACCAGAAGCGAGGATCGCGGTGGAGGTGGTATATAGGAGCCAACAGCGAGCAGCCAGCCGGCAGTGTGTAGTTACCTGGAAATTATAGAAGAATACGATATTATGTGTCACTCTATAGTTCGGATGCGAAGTGGTTATATCGGAACCGAATTCGGAAGTAAAGTTCGTAACTGCGCATGACTACCACACCAAATTACTGGGTTATGGAGGTCACATAAGCAGTCTCTCCGTGTAAAGTACTGATAATCTGAAAAGGTAGAGCAGGTTGATTAAAAGCTTATACTAGTTCACGGCTACGCGGCTTGGCCAAGGCCTCTATTCCTTTCATTGGTCCCGGCTCCGAGCCACTTCTTGTCATTCCTAAGAAAGATAAATTTAAGTCCCCACACCCACTCACATACCTACATGCATCACGCATACACCCCTCTCATTAATCACAAAACACGCACGCCATTTCTATTGTTATTTATAAAATTATAATTTAAGATTTTTATTGGCTATGGTTTATAGTAAAAATTGTTGCTCTTGTTAATTTTTGTAATTTTCATTTGGGGCATATTCATTCTTTTTGTAAATTTAAAACTTTAAGATTTTTATACAACTAATAAGATTTGAATTTAGTTGTTAGTAGGTACATCGTATAATTTTAAGTTTTGGAAGAGCGATGTGCCCTAACACAGGCAATTTTTGCCTAAAAAGTCACTTCAAACACTAGATGTAGTACAAATTTTGTGAATGGAATATAAATTATTTGTATTAAGTAAGTCGTCCTGTCGTCTCTTTCGTTCGTAGTCTGCCGCGACCTCGTCTTTCATTTCAAATGTTTTAAAAACGAAAGGGAAATAAATAAATAAAAAGGTCAAGTTATTAACTTAAAGTAATGTCTTCATTGATGGTCCTCTGCAGCGCGGCCCCGATGGGGAACAGCCGCAGCACCTCTTTGAACACCATCTCCAAGTATGGCATCCGCTTGATGTCCTCATCAGTCACGTTCCTGTCCTGGTCGCCGATGACGCTCTTGATTTCAGCGTAGAGCTTCTCCTAAAAATATTGGAAACTGTTGAGAAAGATGTTGTTAATTTTACTAACCAAAAGCAACCTATATTCTTCAATTGCCCTTTGCGTTCTAGGACCAAGGTTGAATGCAGTGTAAATTAAAGTGTAAAGTCAAAACTCCAAAGTCTTGCATCGACGCCGAGTTGCTAGCCTGTCTGTTACATTTCGGGGAGTGTGCACTAGAGTTACACAATTTAATTCCGCCAAGTCCGTTCCATCATCGGACCACAAGACGTACGGCCTTGCGCCACCGGTACATGGTGGACATTCCACCCATACGTACAAAGCGTTTTGGCAACACATTCATTATACGAGTAGGTACAGCTAAGGCGTGGAATTCCTGATGGCTATAATCTAGGGGTCTTTAAGTCAAGAGTGAATAGATTGCTTCTAGGCAAGCGTGTTCCATCGTCGGCCACATCTCGCTTACCATCAGGTGAGATAGTGGTCAAAGGCGAGCCTTACCATTATAAAAAAAAAATGCTATACTCAATGACTCGCAATTCGGTATTTGTCCGTCCTTATTTTTGTACAATATTTTTTTCTAAACAACAATTAACACTAAAAAGAAAAATCTCTTTACTAAAAACAGCATCAAAATGACTAAATGAAGCAGAAAATAGCATTCCAAATATTGGTTTGCGGAAGAGTGGGGACGTGGTGGGGATATCTAGCTATCTCTTTTGTGCACATGTAACCTAATAGCGGTGACGTCACATTTCAGTATATGCATCCCTATACTGTTATTTGACAGTTTCCCCAAACTCCAGAACTCGAAAAAATAGTACCTTTTTTTCAAAACTCGTATTAATTTACGCATGTACGAAATTAATTTCTTTAAGAAAACGTCAGCTGAGCGAGTTCAATGACCTGTAGGTAATAGTCGGCGTTGCGTACAAACTACCTACAAGTTTTATTTTTTAATTTTATCTTTACAAATCGATAGTGTTTCATGTACCGGATCGACCCTCCACGGGATTAAAACGACTAAAATTTAAAGATGTATTATAGTGTAGATTTTTAATAAAGTCACTTTTTCATACAAACAATAAAACCATGAGTCAAGTATTCAATATTCTATGTACATTTACTTTCACCATTTCTTCTTCACATAAAATTATGTTGTCGACAGAAGAGTGCACTTTTAATAACTTTATTGCAACCTCCATAATCTTACCTGACATTTCGGGTGGTAAGCCATCATCAGTAAGATGTACGACGAGATCTTTGCGGACGCTTCCTGGCTCTGGAACATTTAAAATGCAAATATTGGACTAGCTTTTTTTTTTTTTTTTTTTTTTTTTTTTTTTTTTTTTTTTTCGATGGGAAAAATCATCTTATGACAACCCCCGCTCTTGGGCGGAGCGGGAGATAGTGTCAGACTCTTACTGACTAAAAAACCCATCCCGTTCCTTCAAGCCTTCATACCGGGGCTCGAGCGCCCTTTCGGATTACCCTGGCCCCAGTAGGCTTCGACCCGGCTGGGCCCCTGCTGTTGCTGACAACTCCTTGAGACGCGCGGGAACAGCGCGCGCCGTCGACGACTTGGGCTTGGTCCGGACGGTTACCGGACGGCCGGACAGCGAGCTACCCATTGCTCACTGTCCGCAAGCCCGCGCCTACGGTGGCTGGAAATCGGGATCGGAATCCCGGCGGCGGCGGCGAGAGCGCCGTTGCCTGATGCGGTCGGCCTCCTCCTTAGCGAGCATTACTGCTTCGCAGAAGTCGGCGACCGCCTGCCACTCCTCCTCGCTCCGGACCATGGCCTCGACCAAGGCCCGGCGCGAGAGGTCTCCGCCGCCGATCACCCCCACGAGGGCACGGCGATGCTCCGCCCAAGCAGGGCACACCGCGATTGTGTGCTCCACCGTGTCCTCCGGGCGTTCCGCACAGTGGCGACACCCGGGCGTCACTTCCGCTTTAATTCGGAACAGGAACCTCCCGAACTTGCCATTTCCGGTGAGGACCTGTGTCATGCGGAAGGTAAGGACGCCGTGAGGTCTTTCCAGCCACGCCTCAAAGAGGGGACTTATCGCCATAATTGTGGCGTGCCCATGACGGGGTTGCGATAGTCGCTGACGCCATTCCACCATGAGATCCCGCCGGAGCTCTGTCCGCCATGCCGTGACCTGTCGCGGCAGAGGACTTTCACCCCGACGTTGCATCTCCACGCGCATGTCGTGCATGTGTGCAAGGACTGTTGCCTCCAGATCCCACGGTGGTAGGCCAGCCAGAAGGCTCGCCGCTTCGCAGGAAATCGTGCGGTATCCCCGCACCATCCGAATTGCCATGACCCTCTGGCAGGCGTTCAGAATGGCCGCCGGTCGCTTACGCAGCGACGGCGCCCACACCGGCGCCCCGTAGAGGGCCATGGACCGAACGATCCCCGCGTAGAGCCTCCGGCAGGAGGCGTCTGGACCCCCAAGATTGGGCAGGAGCCGCTTGAGAGCGGCCCCAGTCCGGTTGAGTTTGGGAGCCAGACGTCGGAAATGCTCCACGAAATTCCACCGGCTGTCGAGGACGAGTCCCAGGTACTTCATCGTCGACCCGACACCGATGTGAACTCCTCCTACCGTTAGTTGGGAACTCAATGGCGGCGCGTTCCGAGGGCGGCGACCGTGAAAACACATCGCCTCGGATTTGTGAAGCGCCACCTTGAGTCCCAACTCCTGGATCCTATCAACGACCATCGCAACCCCGTGTGTCGCTAGAGCGACCGCCGCCTGGTACGACTCTCCCTGCGCTAGAACCAGCGTGTCGTCTGCGTAGCAGACCACGCTGACCCCGTCAGGGAGGTCGCCCCGCAGCACGTAATCGTACCCGATGTTCCACAAGGGTGGCCCTAGTACCGACCCCTGCGGAACACCGCACGACATCTCCCGACGTTTCCAGTCTCCCTGGTGACCGGGGTAGACAATATACCTGTCCGACAGGTAGGCCTCGACTACTCGACAGAGGTATTCGGGCACCCGGTGGTACCGGAGTGCCCTCCGGATCGTACTCCAGGGCAGGGAATTGAAAGCGTTGGCAATGTCCAAGGACACTGCCACGACATACCTACCCTGGGACACCGCATCCCCCGTCGTGAGGGCTCGCACGCGCATGATGGCGTCCACCGTCGAGCGCATCCTGCGAAAGCCGAACTGTCCGTCCGAAAGGTCCGGCCCCACCCGTGAAAGGCGCGCGACGAGGCGGCTCGCAATCACTCTTTCAAAGAGCTTGCCCACCTCGTCGAGCAGCACAATGGGCCGGTACGCGGACGGAGAGTCCGCAGGGCGCCCTGGCTTCGCGATGAGGACCAGTTTCCCCGTCTTCCAGCGAAGTGGCAACTGGCCCCTCTCCAAGCATGCGCTGAAGAGCCCTCTCAGTCGAGGCCCGAGAGCCTCCATGGCCAGGACCCAGGCTTTCCCAGGCAAGCCATCGGGTCCTGGGGCGGCGTTCTTGGCACTCAGCCTTTGCACCGCCACTCTCATCTCTGCCTCGGTCACCTCTGGAGCATTATCGTCGTCGTCGCTATTGCGGTCCGCGTCAGACACCGCTGGCGGAGGCGGAGCCATAGGCGGGGGGGAGTGTTCCCCTCGCGCAGGGAACAGAGCGCTTACCACACCCTCCACGAGTTGGGGCCGGAGACTCTGAGTCAGCGGGGGAGCCCAGGGGCGCAGTTTCTCCCGTACCAATTTGTACGGGCGCCCCCACGGGTCCGCGTTCAGAGACCCCAGCCACACGTCGCGGGCCTCGAGTTTGGCCCGCTTAATCTCCGCTCGGAGGGTGTGTTTTGCCTCTCTGTAACCTTCGTACAGCTCTGCCTCTCTGGCCTCCGCATCCGGCGGGCGGATGCGGCGCCTGCAGTATCTGGCGTACCGGCGTCGCGCGTGATTGCACGTGTTGCGCAGTGCAGCGATCTCCGGCGACCACCAGTACACCTGACGCTTAGCACGTCCTGGACGGACTCGGGGCATTGCCGCATCGCAAATTTGCGACATGGCCTCCCGGAACCACTCCGCCTCGACGTCGATGTCGACAGGCCTGTCCGGTGCTTGCACCCAGGCCTATACCGTCGCGGCTTCCAGGAGGAGCTCCCGGTCCATCTGCTTAAGCGCCCACCGCGGACCGCAAGGGCTCTGTCGGACCGGCGCGGCCGAGGTTTCGGCGGAGACGTCCAACCGGATATACCGGTGGTCGGAGTACGTCTCCACCTCCTCCATAACGCGCCAGTCGACGACACGCGGCGACAGAGCGGGGCTGGCGAACGAAAGGTCCACCACTGATTCACCCCGCCTCCGCACCAACGTGGGGACAGAACCCCGGTTCAGGACGACCAGGCCCAGCTCCAAGGCCCAGTCCTCCACCATCCGACCCCGTGTGTTCGTGCGCCGGGAACCCCAAGCCGTATTCCAGGCGTTGAAGTCCCCGCAAACGACCACGGGGAGGGTACCAAACCCAGCGACGACGGCACTTAGCTCCATAAGGGAGACATGGAGTTCGTCGGGAGGTCTGGTCGGGGACAGGTAGACGCCTACCACTGCAATGTCCCCAACCCGTGCTGCCACGCAACCCCGTCCCCTCGCAACAGCCTCGAGGGGCGGGGTACCGGCGGCGGCCGACGAAATTAGCGTCACCGAGCCGTCTAGGTCCTGAACCCAGCGGGGATGGACGTAGTACGGCTCGGAGACGACGGCGACATTTATCGACCACTGCGCCATGCTCTGGAGCAACAGGTCCTGGGCGGGGGCGCAGTGGTTGATGTTCGCCTGGAGGAGACGTAATGGTGTCCTTATTGACATTCCATTACTGTCTCCTCCCGAGCCCCCTGTGAGGGCGCCGCCGCGGCGGGAGCGGCGGCGACAGCGGCGGCAGCCAAGACGGTGGCTGCTGCGGTGAGGGTGTCAGGGTGGATGGGCCTGACTTTGCCCTTGGCCTTGGCGGGGGGGTCGCAGGACCTGCCCCCAGCCCGGTGGTCGGCCGGCTTGCCTGCAGCCGCACATGCGTAGCAGTGCGGCTTTGCACGGCATTCAACGGCCTTGTGCCCGGGCTGTCCGCACTGGTGGCAGCGGTCACTGCGGTCCTCTGCGGCGCAATAGGCCCCCACGTGGTGCCCCACGTGACAGCGGTAGCACCGCAGAGGTTTGGGTTCCAGCATCTTGACTTGGGCCGAAACCCAACCCACCAATAGCCTTCGGCCCTCGGTCGTGATGGCCTTGGCCGCCGACACGGGGCAGCTCACCGTAACGGCTCGCATGCCCGTGCTGTCAGCGCGGATGGTGCCCGCCCGGACCTGATCGGTCGTGCACCCTCCCGCCCTGACGATGGCGGCCACCACTTCCTCCACCCTAACGGAGTCGTCCAGACCCATAATGCGCATGTCGATGCACTTGGTGGGTCTGGACACTCGGGCCTCCTCGACATCTAAGGACGCCCTAATCCTTTCGGCCAGGGCGTCAGCGGCTTGTCCACTGTTCGCACCTGGGACCTCCAGGATTCGAGCTCCGGTTGCGGTACGCCTCATACGGAAGCCCCCTGAGGCTCCGTATTCGTCGAGGTGGCCCACCACCGCCTCTTTCGCCTTTGCCATGACCATGTCATAGTTCACGCCCTTCTTTTCCGCAGCTGGCTGTAGTGTGATCACTACAGCTGCGGAAGTCGGGGCGCGAAGTCTGGCGGCCATGGCCCGCTTCTTGCGATCCTTTCGCCGCCTTCTTTTCTTGGCCGCCCTTGCCGCCTTGCTCGCCTTCTTTTTGGCGCCGACGACCGTCCACTCGGCGCCAGCCGAAGGGTCTTCAGGCGGAGGAGGCGGCAGGCGCGGCCCAGTCGCCGCCGCGGCGGGAGGCCTCGCCGGTTTGGTGGCAGCCGCCACCCTACCCTTCGGGGGAGGGGCAGGCTTCCCCTGCCGCTGCTGCTGCTTGGCCACTGGAACCGGCCTCGCAGACTCCGACGCCGTAGCCCTGTGCCTGGCCTGCTCTGACGGGCTCGCCCTGGGTGCTGCAGTTGTGGCCGCGGCGATGGCAGCGTACGACGCCGTTCTCTTTTGGCCGGAGGCCGCGAGAGGGGGGCGCAGGACAATGCCCTCCAACACAGAGAACTGGCTCTGGATCCGTTCCTGGAACTGCTGCTGCTGTTTCTGCTGCTGTTCCCGGAAGGCAACCAGCTCCTGCCGCAGCAGGGAAACGACGTCGCTCCCCGCCTGGGGCGAGGGCCGAGATCGACCCTGCTCCTGCCTGCTCCCCCCTTCGGGAGGAGAGCCCTGGAGAGCGGCCACGGCTGCCTCGAGCCGGCCAAACCTCCCGCTGAGGGTACGCTCGTAGGGCTCGAAGACGAGCCCCAGTGCCCCCTCAATCGAAGCGTTGGCCAGCTCGACGGAGCGTTTTTTGGCCACCCTCTCCCTCTTATTGGCAACGCTGGTGATAGCGGCTGCCACGACCTCCCGAAACCTTGCCAGCGCCTCCTCCATCCCTTCTGGTAACTCGTCAGGGAATTTCGGCACCAAGACGCTGGCCTGCTCTTTTGCGACCTCCGGGGGTCGCCGGGACGCTTCTTCAGCGCTCCCTCTCCCTTTGCCCGATTTTCGGGCCTTACCCCGCCCCGACGACGAGATTTTCCGGGCAGGTCCCGTCTCGTCGTCGGATGCGGAGCGCATGAACGCCCTCCTTCTGTTGGATGCGGTTTCTTCCACTTCCATCAAAAGGAGGGGCTCCCGCACCTCCTCCTCCACCTCCTTCCCGTCTGAAGTGAGTGAAGACGCGGCATCTGAATCCGACGCCGCGTCTTCACTCACCTCCCTGAGGCCAAACCTACGGCCGGCCTCCACCGGCATCGCGGACGTGCTGGGAACTGGTCCCAGGGACTCCGCGCTGCCGAAGTGTGAGCCACCCTGGCTCTGTGCGTCCATGGAGGACGGAACAGGGTCCAAAGACCCGAGGCGATGATTGCCCCCCCCAGAATACGAGGGGCAGCCCGAGCTCTGCTCGGGGAGGGATTCTCCTGCAAGCAGGTACCCTCCTGGGGTAGATATATTTTTATCATTCGCGCTCATGATGGTGCTGGACACAGCTTTGCCTTTTTGTTTTAAATGGGGTGGGGTCCCCATTGCACGTTCGCCATCCTGGTCATGTCTGCTGAACAGACACGTACCGGAGGCGAACCCTATCTCCCCGACATCGCTATCCAGAAGGCGCCAACAGCTGTTGTGCCAGCGCTTCTGGACAGCGCACCCTCCGGGCGGTCCGACTGGACTCCGCCGTATGTTCCTCTTGGTCTGGTCTCTCGCTTGAGGCCTTCCGGCATGAGTAGCTCTACCGGCATAGCCCTCAAGGTCACTGAAACACGCAAGCCCCACCACGACGACAACGTGGGAACACAGTTGGTGGGGAAATATTGGACTAGCTGCACCAAGCGGCTTCATCCGCGGGAATATAGGAAATTATTTTAAAGGAATATAATCCCGGTGCAACGATATGGTCTACCCATGTGCCAAATTCGTCTAAATCCATTTGAACGTGAAGGAGTTACAAACACAGTCATGTAGAGTCTGTTTAAAAAGTCAAACGATTTGGATAATTATTAGGGTAAAATGAAATCTGACGTAGTCTAACACTGGTTCAATACAAGGTTGATTAAGACATCTTGATCATTGATTACTAATAGAAGAACCTTATAAAAAGTATCGGATATAAGTATTTTTTTAATGATTTAATGTTCAAAAAATCCCAAGTCGTTTGACTTTTTAGACAGACTATATCTGCAATTTTATTTCTTGTTTATACAAAACCTGAATATAGTTAGTTCAAAATCAGTAACTGAATCGATTCCAATAATTTTTACACCATGTTAAATTTTTTCCCAAAAACATACTTATATAAAGTTCACAAGTTGGACACCACCGACACTAAGTACAACACAGGTCACGCAGGTCATAACAGGTATTAGGAGCCAGCAAACATTTGGGTGCAAGTGCAAAACCCATCCCTCAGTCGCCTGGATGGCGCGGTGACTATAATTTTTTTCATGGTACAGTTATGAAATTTTGTACTTAGATTCTTTACATATACTAGAAACGTGTATCGAATTTCGCTAACTAATACTAATGTTGTACAGTTAAAAAACTTACCGATGTAAATATGGTATACGTCTCCTGTACCAGTTCCTCCTTATTCAACTCCTGGGACAGCAAAAACCTGTCTATAACACTAAGCTGGGTATTGACTCCAGCATCATCTTCCTTATTCATCAGCTCCCTCTTGCTGTCCTCAAGAGTTTTCAGTCTTTCAGCTCTATGGAGCAGGATGGCTTCACTAAAGTCTTTCATGATTTTCAAGAAGTTCTTTAAGTCATAATAGTCGCTGGACATCCAGAACACTGGATCTATTTGAAGGTACCACTTTGTCATTCTTCGAAAAACTATGTCGTACATGCTATAAATGAAAAAGAGAAGTGTCATTATTGGAGGTATAGAAATTCTCTTAGATGTGGTGAGTCAAAATCAAAATTTCTTTCCTCATAATTTCATCAGAACCTGTAGTAACTTGGAATTGGATTGGGGGAGGGGCTGATGGGCCCTGACGTCTACAGAATTTCACTAGCTAATAAACTATATGTCATGCTACAATGAGTTGTCTTCCCACAGGTGGGACTCAGGCATCTTACAGTGAGTAGTCTTCCCAGTGATGGAACTCAGGCCTCTTCTTAATTTGTGGACCGTACTCCACAATACGTCCCAAGTGCGGGTTAGCGGATGACACATTTTTGAATTTTTGGTTCATAAATAGTCCGGCAAGATCGGCATCTAACCTGGATGTCTGTATCTAATTAGAAAACCTAAGTGAATGAATCAGAACCGAAATACAAGGTGTAAGGGACAGCCCTCCACAAACTTTAAGGGCTTGCTCAGTAGACGAAACCGAACAACCTTCCACAAAAATTGTTTTCAGGAAACGAAAAAAAAATTTGGCCTCTCCATACAAACTGTCCAATCAAGTTTATAATTTTGTATGGTGAGGCGGTTTTTTTTTTCGATTCCTGAAAAGAATTTTTGTGGAATGTTGTTCAGTTTCGTCTACTGAGCAAGCCCTTAAAGTTTGTGGAGGGCTGTCCCTTACACCTTGTATATGGCGACAAATGACGAGGAGAACCGACCCCAAATGAAATCGGATATGGCTAGGCATAGACACAGACATAGTCCGGGCTATTTACGATGTCCCTTTCCTGAATTTAAACTAAAAAAATAAAATAAGTAAAACAAGAAGAAAAATATTTACTTTGGACTGTCATCTATCACTTTCTGAATATATGGCAAGTTCAAAGTCTGGTCTTTGGTCAAACCCATGAGAGCTTCTGTAAAAGAAAAAATAGTTTTAATAGTACAATAAGACGTAAGTGATTGCCGACGAGGCAGTATTTAGACCCGAGCCGTGGCGATCATTAATTACTCACGTGTATCATACGACGTTTTTCAATACACTTGCGAAGATCAGAATCAGCTGTTCAGTATATTTATGTTTGCCTAATGTACTGAACAGCTGATATTTTTTTCGCGATTTCGGTTTTGGTCCCATACTTAATAAAAATTGTTTGTTATCATGAGCACAATGACGTGTTTAAGTATCGTACACTAATTGCCAGTCACCCTATATAGAAGGCGCTAGATAACCGTGGAAAAAAGTGCATTGACCTTTTCCTAACATCTTGCATCTCTACGTAGAAACTACTACGTTAGGAAAAGGTCCCAAAAACAAACAATAGTTTTCATTACTAGATCATGTAAAGGATCACGATACATTTCGATTCAAGACAGCTTTAAATCTTTATTTCCGTTTTTGAAATCAAGAATGTCAACAATTGTAAGAGGGTCAATGGCCGTTATTCCACGGTTATCTGGCGCCTACCTTAGAGTTCGACTGCGATCCTATTTTTTTTTAGTTGAGATTTTCCCACCCCCCATCTAATGACATCCCCCGCTCTTGGGCGGAGCGGGAGACAGTGTCAGACTTTTACTGACTAAAAACCCACTCCTGTTTCTGCTTTGCTTTTGTGCCAGGATCCCGGGGATTTTGATGATAATCAGTGATACAATCGTTGATGGTGAGGCGTACTAGTTTAAGAGCCTATTCACTCTAGCCTTGAAGACATCCAAATATCTATAATACCTTCTATAAAATAAAATCAACTCACGACAAACAGCATAGCTGGTGGTCTTTACAACATGAGGGTACACATCGAACTGCTCCTTGTTCATACTGCGGAAGCTCTTCAGCAAAATGTCCACCTCCTTGTTGAAGACCTCGCCATAGCTCTCGATGGCTCGCTTCCCGTAGTTAGGAGTGGATATCTTCCTGTGCTTGCGCCATGTTGGACCTGAAGAGGTGAAAATGAGTGAGCTAATAAATAAAGAGAAATCTTATACTAAGATCGCCGGCGAGCGATGTGTAGCTCGCTATCCGACCGTCCGGTAACTGTCCGAGCCCAAGTCGCCGACGCCACGCACTGTTCCCGCGCGCCTCAAGGAGTTGTCAGCAACAGCAGGAGCCCAGCTGGGTCGAAGCCTACTGGGTCCAGGTTTAGCTCCGAAAGGTAGCTCGGTCCCGGTATGAAAAGCAAGAAGAAACGGGTTGTGATTTTTAGTCAGTAAGAGTCTGACTCTATCTCCCGCTCCACCTAAAGGCGGGGGATGTCATTTGGATGATTTTTACCCACCAAAAAAATAATATGATCTTAGTAGATCCCAGAGCTGTCGGACGTAACTTATTTTCACATGGATGAAACCATGTGGATGTGGTGTTTCATGTGTTTTGAATAAGTACCTGTGTGCTTGTGGAGTTCCTCCTTGGGGAATCATGGCAGGAATCAGGAAGAGCTCCACAAGCACACAAGTAAATTGTACCGGTAAAGTGGATGGGAAAAGGCCTCCTGGACCCAGCCCAATACGTTGGTCTGACCAGATCCGCACCGCTCTTGACTCCACGCTATACAATGCCCTTCACACCGCCAGAGACAGAAACAAATGGAGGCATATTGTTGAAATGAATATGATGAAGCAAGGAGGGCACGACCCTCAGCATTGAGGAGTACGACGCAAAGAAGAGATTAAATACTTATATAGTTTTGGCTTCTGTTGGTGGGCACGTTTATATCTTGCCGCTATGGCAAGCGAACAATAAGTCCTCAATTATAGAGGTATTAATAGGCACTTAGGGCAATCCAACTCGTAGGTCATACTTTGAAGGGGCAATGAACTCACATAAAACGCTCATATATACAGGTGTGACTGATTTAAACAGGGTTAAATGGTATTAAGTACACAGTGAAACTCTTATCTAATGTTATCTAATCTTTAATCTTTTTATTTCAATTCGGTAAGTAGTGTTTCTAAGCAGGGTTGTTGCCGATATATATCAGCGGATATATATCACGATAAATATCAATTGATAGTTTCCTGTTTTCTAAACTAAAAATTTTGAGATTGATGTTTGTCCTGGCAATACGTAGCGAAAAACTACAATTCAGAATAATTTAGATTGTTTCCCAAAATGGCAACCTTTAAAGTTAGGGTCATCATCAATCACCTTTAACTTACCAGTGTGGCTAGCTTTTTTTGAAATTCAAACGTTAAATTCATATAAGTAAGGTTTATTTTACGAGCTGCAGCTTCTTCATATAATATGGACTGGATTTGGAATCCCAGTGTGAATGTCAATGAGGACATCATAGAAAAAACAGGTTGATTGGAGCTAGGAGCCAGATGATGATGTCCCACTCATAGATCCTGACCCTGATTTATCTCACAAAATAAATGAAGATTATTATAATAATAATAGGTACTTGTTTTTTTAGGTGTTCATTGAAAAATTCTTTCTCAAATAAACAGTGTTTAATTCCCTTACAGAATTAAATTCACTTTTTTTCTTAGCCTGGATATATAATAAAAAAATCGGATTTTTGATATTTATTATAAATATTATATCAGAGTTTTTCGAACCGTGTTTCTAAGTAACTATAGAGCTTACTGGTACACATATACTACCAGCGGATTGACTCTGTAGTCAGCCGTTGATAAAATAATGTTACGCCATTAAACGTGAACACGCCATATTTCCGAGAAAATAACGAGTAGCACTTAATAATTAAAGCGCATTGCTGTTCGAAAGATCTAGAATGGTTGTGCGTAGCCAGGCTTAGAAAAATCTCGAAACATCCACAAAGTACTTACAAGTAGTAGTTAGGTATTTATCTACCGATAAGGGAAATGGTACTCTCCGACGTTAACAATAGAGTCAAAATTCGCATGAAATGAAAGTGACTCTTATTACCACGAGCAATAAAAATGATTTATGACTTCGAGAAGCGATTCAATGGTTCTGGAATTCTGGATCGATCGCGGGACGTCGGTATCTAGAATTTTCTTGGCTCCGCATATAAATACGAGCCCCCGGCCGGAAGCGAGTCAGTTGTGATTTCGACTGCGATCAAGAGCGAACTACCCTAGTACTTGAAGTGATTTTACTTAACGACCTAAGCGATAGTGTAACGGTACGCTAGTGTTAATTGCGATTCGGATTATTGTTGACTGCACTAATTTGTTATTGTTTGTGGTGAATAAAGTTGTCTGTTAGTAAATCGGCATTTGATTACCCACGTACATAACAATAATTAAAATCAAAAGTTTTGAAATCACTGTTTTCAACGTCTGTGATCGGACGGCATGACTGAAGGTTGACGTACACGTACGCCGATCTAGGCGCGTAGGTCTCCATACATTTTATACGGAAACTAGACTTGTACAGCTACACTAGATCCACGCCACGCGACGTCCTGATTTAAATCAGGCGTGGACGGCGTGGTCCACGTGTGCGTCGGTCGGACGCTTCGCGCCTAGCGGCCACAAAATCCGCTTCCCCGCTTTTGCCCTCTGCGGCATTGAGCGGCGTTGAGTGAAAATCTCCTTATGAAAGTAGAAAGAGTTCAAGCCTTACCTGAACCACTGAGTATTCCTCCTCCGAGGACATCAGCCATGTACTTGTATTGAGGACCTTTTGCACTCGTCTTCGTGTTCGACAGCAGTAACTGAAAAATCCATAATGATGTTAGAAGATACAAATATTTAAGGGCTTGTAATTCTTCATCAAATTAAGCTTTTGAGAGAAAGCAAATTTTCAGGATTAAAGTGAATTAGTAAACAAAATCAATCCATCTGTGCAGACGATGATTGTAATACGATTAACACGCTCACTGCTTTATGAGGTCGAACAAGTCACATCTTGCAGGTGCGGCAGTCAAAATCGCTTTCTTTCACTCTGTGCGGGGGGTAGCTATGTTAACACATTTATGGGTATAACAGAGACAAATATTTAAAATTGATTTTCTCACGAAACGTTGCGGGGGTGTCTTTTACAGACAAAATTTTGTGAGGTCGGAAAGGTCTCATACGCACTCCAAAGAAGTTCAACTGAGCTTCTAAAAGACCTAATACGCACTGGCTAAAAGACCATGAATAATGGTTCCGCAGCGAACGTGTAAAAAAGGTGACCAACAAAAGGAATGTAATTGTAGTAGGTGTGTGAGTTGGTGTGATTGGTGATGCTCTAAGACTAGTAAGAACGAATACTACAAAGGTGAAGTTCTGTTGTATCTTCCTACCCCTATAAGAAAAAGGCGTGGGCAATTTGCCTGCTGCGGTCTTTCCGTCCGAGGCTAGAGTAAATAGGCTCTTAGTAAACCAATACGCTTTACCATAAACGATTGCATCACTGCTACTAAGTAACAGTTCGGTAATTTAAAACTACTGAATTTATTTGGTCGATTTTTTTCCAGGAGTTTAGGACTAATTAAAAAAATAATCAAAAGACATTCATACCTTAAGATCATCAGGATCGCTAACTATAACGTTAAGGTCAGGACCGAGCCAGAATTTTGTTACACTTCCATATTCTACCAACAGATCTTTCAGTACTTTTATAAATTCTGAAACAAAAGAAATAATACATATAGATAATTATTAGTAAATCACGAACGCGTATCATTCTCCTTTCAAGATGCAGGGAGAGTCCAAAATGAGAAAGAAAAGAAAGAAAGAAAAACAGTTTATTTACGCGTTAAAGACTCAATCTTAAAAGCAGGTAGGTAACAGAACATAACATCAAAAAAGGGAAGATATGCGTCTCCTCCGCGCAAAACAGCCGAACGCTCAGCATATAGCTGCGGCCTCACGCATAATGCGTTGAGCTCACAGCGCTGGTTTTCAGCGTGGGCCGGTCGCTGTGTCCACATAAAGACGCTGGAATGAGGAGGTGGTAACGGCCCGGGAAACGCTGCAGTTACCTACCACAATCCGTGCTGTGCGCATTATTGTCTAGCTGAGCAGACAATATTGAGGAAGTAAAGACAAAATAGGGAGACATGGTTCTTCCCCGGGAAAAAAAAAATCCTTTTCAACCGACTTCGAAAAAGGCGGTGTGAGGAGGTTCTCAATTCGGTTGTATCTTTTTTATGTTTATTATCTTTGGATTTCGTCGTTTCTTTTATCTGAAAAGATATGCTTCCAGATTAGTCAATTTTTTTTTAAATCAAATTCTGAAGATGCTATTCATGAGGAATCAAAGGAGCTCCTCAAATATTATAGGCAACCATAATACTAGAGTGATTTTAGTACTTTCATTGAGGACTCAAGGTATACAGTCAAAAAGTAACATTTGATGAAATGGCACTGATGAAGAAGATCAGAAATGGCCAACGGAACTTCACACTCACATCTATATCACAATGAAGATAGTTAAGCAAGTATAACAATACAAATAAATAAATGGTTCTGCATAGTTATGTTGGAAATCACTTCGGTATCGGTTACTTAACCGAAAGGCTGAAAGGCGTCATATACCTCTACGATCCGGACCAAGCGTTTCGCTTCGTCGTTTATACCACGTACATCGAGGGACTGGAACAATTTGCCTGCTGCGGTCTTCCCGTCTGATTATAATTTAGGTGTCTTTAAGGCAAGAGTGAATAGGCTCTTAATAAACTAGTGCGCCTCACCATCAACGATTGCATCACTGCTTACCATCAGGTGGGATCGCAGTCAAGCACTAGTTTATACAAATTAAAAAAAAAAAAAAAAAAAAAAATCGACATTACTATCGAACTGGGCCTCAAGTCTGCTATGACAATAGTGTCAGAATGGTCTATCATTGATTTCATAATTGTTGATTTTGACAAGTTTTGGTAATCTACTAATATAATGGCGTCATTATGACTTTCCGATGGTCAACCACTGACACTCGAAAGAAATGGCATAAAATGGTAATCTCGTACTTAATGCCAAATGAATATCTGACGTATGCGGTAATCTGCAAACATTTTGACAGTTCCTTTGATCAGTGACCTACCACTAAGACGTCATTACGCAGTTAATGCTTTTAATAAGCTCGGTATTGTCATTCATATCACAATTCTATTACAAGACCATTGCCGATCAATGATCGATCATTATGAATTAGCAGATTACAAACTTTTAGCAAAATGACAATGGGATCGTGTTAGAATGACGAATTTATAAAAATAGCAGACTTGGGCCCCAGGATCTGATGATAATGATGGAACCGGAACTTCCGGTATCCTAGCCGTGTTTGGACTTATTAGAATTGTCATGAGATGAACTTTGACTATATGGCGGTTTTGAAGCGCGAAATTTAAAAAGTAAGTTGTAATAACATTAGTTTTGTTTACTTTTATATTTGCACCAAGTGCAACCCCATTTTGTGTCCAGGCAATCTCTGTCCATCATAGGTTGTTTGTAAGAAATCACCTGGTGCTATAAGGCCGCCAATAGTGTGTGTTTTTTTTTTGTTATATCGTTCCTTTTTGAAAATTCTACAATCTTGGTGTGCAATAAATTATATGTAAATAAATAATAAATTAAAATAATAATAATAATAAAACCCTACGCTAATTACAACTAACTAAAATCAAAATAAAATATGGCGTCAAAAAACTCTTCCACATCGCTGTCGACTGGTAATGTGCTGCTGGCGCCATTGCCACGCTGTATGGCAATGCTTATCCTCTGTCCGAGGTAAAAGCCTTGGGTTATTTACTGTAATTATAGTTTTTAGTTGTGTATGTAATAATTTAAATTGATTTAAATAAAATGTTGGTCATCTCCCTCAATAAATAATAAGTAGCGTCGGCTATGAAAATATCGTCAATGCCGATACGTCGGCAGACCCTAAGTATCGCCGATATATGTATCGGTATCGGATGCATCCCTAGTTGTAACTTCACCTTAAGTTGCACATTGGAATGATTTCCTATTTTGACTTTCCTGCTAACCAGGCTAATTACTGTTATGTAAATATAATTACCTATAATTTTCTGCCCCCTAACCTCACTCAGCCCAGACAATTACGGCACAGCACAGTTATCATAATTATTTAATAATTAGCTAAACAGAACAATTAAAACAAAGTGCTCGAGTCGGGGGCACTGGTCAACCAATGATGATAATAATAATCAGTGGCGTAGTGAGGCGCTAGGTGGGGCACCGGGGCCCCCAAGCTCCGGGGGCCCCCTAAAACCAGATTAACAAACCGCTTTTTGAATGAACGAAAAATGTTTCTGTTGATAGTGATAGTGAATCAGTAGCCCGATTCACGCAAAACGGTAACGATATCGTAGCGATTTAATCGTTTATACTACTTTCGTATTCACATCCATCAATCGAGTTTGAACGACACCGATTTTAATGTCGTTTAGTCGAAGAGTCGATTTAAAAAAAATCTGTATTTCATTATCCTGGTAGAATACTTGTTAATGTAACTGGAAATAAGTCGACGATAGATCGTTTAGTTTCGAGCCAGTTGAGTTGTCGTTCTATCCAATCCCGACTAGGGAACACGTGAATACCGCTTTTATATAGGATTTCGATCGAACGACTATAAAACTTCAACGATATTTGGCTTGTTTGATTTTACGTGAATCAGGCTACTGATAATGTGACCACTGCAGTATTGTTTGAAAAACCCACTCATGGAGATTCGGTAATTAAGCTGTGAAAGATAATAATATCGTTGCCGATCATATTAACGACGACCACGTCTCCATATCGTTGAGTGTGCATCTCCTCTTCTTCTCCTTGCCTTATCCCTTTATTTGGGGTCGGCTCTCCTCGTCTTTAGGCGCCAGGATAGTCTATCCTGGGTTGTCTGTGCATCCAGCTGAGCCCGTTCCAGATCTTTGGACACGGTTGTCCACCACGCCAACGTGCATGTTAACGATAAATCTTCTTATAACTTGGGATTTATATAGAAGATAAAGCAGCGTTTATATTGATAAAGCCTAAACAATTTAGGGGCCCCAGTTTGTTTTTGCCCCAGGGTCCTTGAACATTTAGTTACGCCACTGATAATGATAGATATGTGATGCTGTTCCTGGCACATGCCGGCCTCAATTATGCGGACAAGAGCAGAGGTGATTGTAACGATATGGCATATTTAATTGCGCTATAATCAAGTATATACTCGTAATTGACATTCTATTTGATATGCGAGAATATAACGAGTTCTTAGGTAGGAATCCATAAAGTTATTAAAATAATTAGAATTTCAAATTATGTTAATAAATAGCGAAGAGACAAAACTGTTATAGAAACACCGACACTTTTTAGTGTTATTTTTTTTTACATGAAAGTCGGTTGTATTTTTTTTCGTAAAAAGTTTTTTTTTTATGTTATTGCACAGCTAACATTATTATTTATTGATCTTTTGGTATGAATTATTTAATTATATACTTGACATTATTTTTCATTTTTATTGGAATGATTTCAAAATGGAATTTCGATTATGTATTATTGTTATTATGTGACATTATGATCTCTTTATAACTTACTACTTATTATTTACATTGAAGTTGTCCTATTTTGGCTTTAATTTGGTTTATTGTTGTGTTATTGCGTGCATTATCATACATATAAATTATATTTTTAAATATTAAAATAAAAAATAAAAAAACATTTAAAATATAAAAAATAGTGTCCCACCGGTATCGGGAACAGGGTCCAAGCTACCGGCGGTCAGGGCTCCAGAGAAAGGAGCCTCCTGAATATACGAGCCGTGTCCAAGAGTACCGCTCTCTGGATCAATTTATTATATTATTATTATCATTATCCTCGATATTGTTGATTATTAGGATTTTAAGGTATGTTTTTTTTTTCTTTTCTTTGACTCATATCCAGAGTTTTTTTTTTTTTGACGATTTAGTGCCACAAACAGTTTGTCTACTTATGTCTGTTTGTACGACTAAGGTCTGTCACACAAGACTGTGTTTAATTTATTAAGTAACTTATTTTGTCCTTCTTGTACAAGACTTCTGTTTTTGTTCCTTCTTTCTTTTAAATCTAGTCCTCACTACTGTGGAATGCGCTTTCTCTCGATATCAGAACGGCCACCGGTTAGTAGCAAAAATTACGGAATTATTTAGTACACACACAGCGAAGACGTCTCAAACCACCGCGTACATAAAATATAGCCTATGTCACTCAGGAATAAAGCCGCTTTCTATCGGTGAAAAAATTTTAGCAATCGGACCAGTACTTCCAGAAATTACCTTCTACAAACAAAAAAAAACAAACTTTACCTCTTTATTAGTGTAGATTAAAGGTATGGGTAATTGTGTATGTTTATGTTTATTATACACCGTTAAATTTTGATCGTTTTAATCCCGTGGAGGGTCGATCCGGTACATGAAACACTATCGATTTGTACAGATAAAATTAAAAAATAAATTATTTTTTTTCAAAACTCGTATTAATTTACGCATGTACGAAATTAATTTCTCTAAGAAAACGTCAGCTGAGCTAGTCCAATGACCTGTAGGTAGTAGTCGGCGTTGCGTACAAACTTTTATCTTTACAAATCGATAGTTTTATGTACCGGATCGACCCTCCACGGGATTAAAACGATCAAAATTTAACGGTGTATATTTTTGTACCCTGGTTTTCTAATATATATATTTTTTACACCTACCATGTTGCCTCTTTACCACTCTTGGTTGACTGGTAGAGAGTGTGAGAGAATAGTTACGTGTTAGTTCTTACGACTTTTATGGCAGCTTACTTACAAGACAAGCTAATGCGCTAATGGGTTGGATTTGTTTTTTCACTACAGCATTGTTTATTTATACAAGGTGTCGTTTTGAAGCTGCAAAATATTTCAGGAGGTAATTATGTTAGTGATTCTCGACCCGAATCAATAATAAAATAAGTAGGTAATTTTTTTTTTTTTTTATAACCGCGCTTTTTTTCACACACACAAACACGGAACAATAAAGGGCGTTTTCACACACACTAACTCGCAACGATAGTTTCATAAATAATGTATCATCCAATCATCATCCCGCACGCCACACCCTAGCCACGCCCCCGCGGCCATCGATCAATCGATTTAGTTTAGTGTAATTAAAAAATTAAATAACAAGTATTACTGATTATTGACCAGGTATCGTTTTTTTATATGATTATTTATGAGTTTTATTACAACCTCCTGAAATATTGTGCAGTTTTAAAACTGCACCTTGTATGTATGTATCTAAGTATGTATTTAATATTGTATATATTTGTTTCTCTTCTGTTTTGTCTATTTATTAAGTTGCACCTGCCATGTTATGTTTCTGCACCACTCTAAGGTCGACTGGCAGATAATGCCTAAGGCATTAAGTCCGCCTTTGTACAGTTTTTTTTTTGTGCATGAAGCTTTAAATAAATAAATAAGCTTTATATAAAATAAAAGTTTTATTAAAACGGAACAAAAGCGCGAGTTCAACTCGCCCTTGGCCGGATAATTGGAAGGTACGGGTTATTAATGCAATTATTTTCTAATAATTATGTATAGATTTTTTATATATAATTATTTAGGTGCAATATTGATATAGAGAGAATGAGAGATCACCATTTCAACGGAAAGACGTCGACTGAAGGACATAGGCCTCCCCAAATGTCGCCATAACGACCGGTCCTGTACGTTCCGCATCCATCGGATTCCCGCTATCCTGATCAGGTTATCGGTCCGCCTTGCGGGAGGTCTTCCAACTCTAGATTTTCCGGTACGTGGTCGTCAGTCCAGGTCCTTTAGATATATTGACCATCTGTTCTGCGAGCAATGTGTACTGCCCACTACCACATAAGTTTGGAGATTCTTCGGGCTTAAAAAACTTGGTTCTCCTGATGATAAACCGCAGTTAGACAACGTTAAAGCTTTTTAAACTGTGAAAATAAATTCCTGCTATAGATTCCTAATTTATCCGATGAAGTTAAGCCAGAACTACATGCGCCTCAAGGAGTTGTCAGCAACGGCAGGAGCCCAGCTAGGTCGAAGCCTTTTTTTTATGGTGGGAAAAAATCATGCATTGATATCCCCCGCTCTTGGGTGGAGCGGGAGATAGTGTCAGACTCTTACTGACTAAAAGATCCACCCCGTTCCTTCTAACCTTCATACCGGGGCTCGAGCGCCCTTTCGGATAACCCTGGCCCCAGAGGTCGAAGCCTACCGGGGCCAGGGTTAGTTTCGAATGACAACTCGAGCCCCGGTATAAAGGCTTGAAGGAACGGGGTAGGTTTTTAGTCAGTAAGAGTCTGACACTATCTCCCGCTCCGCCCAAGAGCGTGGGTTGTCATTGATGATTTTCCCACCAAAAAAAAAATCTAGAACTACATTAGACCGACGCACAACGTATAACATGCCTCATGTGTAAGTAGAACGACGTCGTGTGACGTGAATCTAGTGTAGCTCTACAAGTCCAGTTTCCATATAAAATGTATGGAGACCGATTCGTCCAGATCGGCGTGTGTGGCACATAAGTTAAGGCCTCTCCTTCAAACGTCACCACATCGACCGTTCCTATGCTTCTCCAGCATCCAGCGGCTTCTCAAAATCTTCACTGTCATCGATCCACCATATCCATACATATAATAAATCTGTAGAAGTGAAAATTCTGTACATTGAAAATATCAAAAAAAATAAATGGCAGGGGTGTTACTAGACGGACACCGAATACAAAAATGTGATTAAAAAATTTTTGTCTGTCTGTCTATCTGTCTGTTTGTTCAGGCATCACGCAAAAACTACCGGTTCGATTACGATGAAACTTGGTACAATTATTCTTTAATATCCTTGGTCATCACACTGGGTACTTTTTATCCCGAAGAAGTATATACCATAAAAAACAAACTTAATTTTGCGGATACTATAATATTTTTTACACCACCTGCTCGATAATGTCGTTTTATACGTCACACAAACCTCACTTAAAGCAAGTCATTCTATCCCTAGGGAGATAATGCAGTATGGCCGATCCCTAGGGAATAATGAGATTTGAATTTGGAACATGAAAAATCGTCAGCGTTGTGAATTAAAATGTACGTGCATCGAACAAGTTGACTCGAAATTCAAACTGGCCACTGACAAAAAAAAAAGAAAATAGAACAAAAGCTGCTTACTGACGGGAGCATTATAGAAAATTGAAACTATAGAATCTTGTAGTAGTGAATTTTGTTTGTTTGATGAACTTGTAAATATAATACTTATATTTCTCTAATATATGATTTGGTCGACCAAATTGTCTTTTGATTAACTTACAGATGGTGTAAAAGTAGAGTATGCAACACAGGGATAAAGCTGTCTTTGTCTTGAGCGGCTTGAATTCCTCACTTCACTCAGGTTTCTTTATTAACTCCCTCGCAATGCTCGGGAGGTAATTTTATAAATCCCTCACTGTCGTTCGGGATTAAAATCAGAAACCTTCGTTTCGTTCGGAATTCAACATGCCGCCCGCGACTTAAAGACACTGCTTTATCCCCTAGTCACATAAACTACTATTATCTTAAGATACAATATCGCTCGCCATACAATTTAATGGACTATCACACACGACGAAGATACTAAATACTATAATCTACAATAATATAATAAAGAGGTAAAGTTTGTTTTTTTGTTTGTAGGAGGTAATCTTTGGAAGTACTGATCCGATTGCTAAAATTTTTTCACCAGTAGGAAGCTGCTTTATTCCTGAGTGACATAGGTTATATTTTAAGTACGTGGACGAAGTCGGGGTCAAAAGCTAGTTTATAATAAAAACCCTTACAAGTAGTGATGAGATACCCACCATCAGGCTGCCCCATAAACAGCAGGGCGTTCCCCAACAACGGCAGTGGCCGTGGTCCTGGCAACTTCTTGGCCATCTCGATCATTCTCCTGTTCTTGTACCGCCATAGCAGCCAGAAGGCTATCAATGCGCCAACTATTACGAACAATGGCCAGTACATCCTGCAAACAAAATATTGGCTGTTTATACACTTGAGAGCAAAAAAATCGCACATGGCTTGTAATTTCGTTTAATACTGTTTTTTTCTTAAATCTAAAGATATTTAGTACAAATTATTAAGCAAAATTGAAGCATACAAAGTTAGCTTTATGAAAACACAAAATTAAGATCATTGACCTTCACGTAACTCACAAAAACCAGCGGTATACCCAATTCCCCAAATTTACCCATTTGCATTTCACTACTTGCACCTTTACCTGGAGCTACAAATAGGGTGCTGTTTCGGAGTTTTAAGCAGTTTCCGTTAACGTGATAACGTCTCTATTAGAAATAGACGGATTTACTGGAAAAATATGGATACCACGCCCGCAGAAGTCGTTCAAGTTATTGCCTTACCCAAAGCAGGCCATAATCAAAATGAAGTCGCTCGATAGCTAAATTTTAGCTGCTTTCCTGTTCGACTGGTATACCAGAGGTTTTAAGAGACCCGTGGGTGTATTCGGCGACCAGGATATGGCCGGTGGTGCATCAGGGCGTGATTATCGCTTTTCTGTAACAAGTACTTTGAGAAATCGGCTACTGAACACGATTGAACTGACACAAAAGCTTCAAGAAGTTTGCAATTTCAGTATAAGTCAGTGGACGATTAGGAAAAGACTGGGTAAAGTAGGCCTGACTACACATCACTCCTCAAATGGAACCAAATTGACCACAGCTCACCGACAAGCCCGGTAATAATTTGCCACGAAACACTTAAATTGGATGTATGCCTAATGACAAGCTGTTGTGTTTTCTGATAAGTGCAGAATGACTTAGATGACCATGATCGATGCTGTAGGGTCTACAGAAGGTCATCAGGGCAATTTTAACAATGCTGCTTAAGCGAAGAAGTGGGTTTTGGAGGCGAATTGGGGTGGCATAATGTTGGACACTAAAACTGACATTGTATTCATCACTGGGCCTTTACTGGCCTGATATCGAGAGGGTTGACGGCTTTATGATACATTAAAAAAGTGCTCGAAGAATATGTGAAGCCACTTGTGTGGCTTATGATGGTACATTTTTTTTCCTTAATGCAGAACAACACCAGATCGCATGTCGGTAGAACAGTTTGCGACTACATGTAAGACGTTGGAATCATTGCGATAGAGAGGCCAGCTCGTAGTTCTGATCTTAATCCAATTGAGCATATCTGGAATGACCTTGAAAGAAGACTTCGTGTAAAAAGGCTGGCTCTCCACGCCTTCAAGAACTTCAATTTGTCATTGACGAGAAGTGGGACGTCATACCCTAAGATTTTATGTTAAAATTAATACAGCTGATGTAAAATCGATTAACAGCTGTAAATAAGGCTAAGAGAGGGAAAACACTTTATTAACAAACAGGATGACCAAGAATTTTAAGTTTGACTCTCATTCTTTCTTAAGTGAAATTTGGTAATTTTTCCCATTTGTTGGATTTTGTGCTCTAAACCCTTTCAAGGATATTTTTTTACACTATATTTCATATCATTAGAAAGGTAATTAAATAAGCTTTCAATTAATGTGCGACATGTTTTCAAAAACTATTCACATTCATGAAAAAAACTGCCTTAACAAAAAGAGTTATGATGTGCGATTTTTTTGCTCTTGAGTGTTGAGAATACCATCGTGCTAAGAGTTGGTGACATGTGAAGAGGAGGGATGAGTGATTCCAACAGTTTTAACACCATGTTTTATTTTTTTCCAAAAAATATATTTAAAAATGTCACAAGTTGGATACCACCGACACTAAGCACAAGTCACGGCAGGTCATAGCGGGTATTAGGAGCCATCAAACAGCTGGCTGCAAGTGCAAGAGCTGCAAAACAACCCTTCAGTCGCCTGAATGGCCCGGTGATCTTATATTTTTGATGACATAACAAGCAACTTTGTGATTTTTCATGATACAGTTATGAAATGTTTTAGGGTCGGCCCGTATATACGGCACTGTCACCGTATTTGATTATCCCGTCCCGTATTACTACATTTATTTCGACAAACTTGAGTAATTTTATGTTAATTTAAGTTAAAAATTGTCAATAAAATTTTTGAACAAAAATTATGATTCAATAATTTAGAATTTTGATTAATTGGTCAACTCGTACCGCATACCTACGGCCCATGTGGTACGAGTTGCAGAAAACAAAAATAAATTACTGAATTGGTCAACTCGTCCAACGTTTCTTTTTGTATGGAACTATAAACATTGTCAACGTTTGGTACAGTTTGTAACACAGGATAAACAATATTTTTATTAGTTTTTTTTTAGTTTCGTATCGTTCATGGATTATTATTATTTTCGTTTTTTTTTTTTTTTCAAATCTGACGAATTAAGAACCTCCTCCTTTTTTGATGTCAAAGAGATGATCACATTGAGAAAGAATTAAAAAGTATTGTGGATTCTGCTATTTCTGTAGAGATAATAACATATTAATTTTACGCAAACAATTGTAAGACTAAAAAAATGTAATTAATAATATGTATTGTAGCGACATCTATGGCGCCACATAAGAACTACGAAGAAAGTACGAAATCCTGCATCGCGCAATCAAAGTTCTCCGCGCGATTTGAACATATACGACAGCCCGAAAATCATCTATCGGGCAGTAGCCCACCAGACTATAACACCTGTCTGGTCGGAGGATCCTCCCTTTTCAACGGAGGTTTGCGGGACTTTACTCTCTGTTCCGCCTACCTCCAAACTGGTGACCCTCGAGTATGAACGTCAACGCAGCCTTCGTGCAGCTACTACTTCGTGACGTCATCATCACTTCCTCAAGCTTTCGAGCAGCGAGCCATACAGCCAGCACCCACGGCTATAGAGGGTATCCTGACCACCAGCATGCCTACCTGGTCATACCTGGTCATCACCTTCAGCCTCATCAGCGACCTTGGCTTGGCACACAGCACCTTCGGCCAGTCACATGAAGAGCTATCAAGAACCTCTCCTGGTCGACGCCAGCAGTCAAGCCCTACGTCGCACAAGCACCGCTCCGACTCACTGGAGCCAGCAGCACTACTCCGACTACTGGAGCCTGCAGCATCATCCCGACTCACTGGGACAGCACCACCCCGACTCACTGGGGCATCATACCGACTCACTGGGACAGCACCACCCCGACTCACTGGGGCATCATCCCGACTCACTGGGACATCATCACCCCGACTCACTGGGGCATTATCCCGACTCACTGGGATAGCAAACTCCCCGACTCACTGGGGCATCACCGCAGACAGTTCCGACTCACCGAGAACTATGCGGCATCGGTTCCGACCCACTGGAACCAACCTTCGCTGGCCTGGCGCGCATCAAGAACCATCGATCTCCGATCTCCGGAGGGGAGTGATGTAGCGACATCTATGGCGCCACATAAGAACTACGAAGAAAGTACGAAATCCTGCATCGCGCAATCAAAGTTCTCCGCGCGATTTGAACATATACGACAGCCCGAAAATCATCTATCGGGCAGTAGCCCACCAGACTATAACACCTGTCTGGTCGGAGGATCCTCCCTTTTCAACGGAGGTTTGCGGGACTTTACTCTCTGTTCCGCCTACCTCCAAAGTATTAATAACTATAAGACTGTCATAGGACGAGTTGCTAAGAATTATTTGTAGTTTATTTTATTTGTATTTATCAGTATATCTCAAAACCGTGAGGTCTTGGCCCTTTGGAATGCATACGAAGAGCTGAAACCAAAATCATTAAAAAAAATCTATTATCTTGCCGATTACTTATTATTTTGGAATATTTAGTTTTTTATTGTTAACGATATATGTATGAATGTTTTTTATTACCTCGAGTGTTAATTGATGTCAAATTTGTGATGGTTTAATGTTGTCTGTAAATGTGTTAATTTTGTGGTGTATAAATACTTTATAGCAAATTCGTAAGTGTATTGTTTCCATACTAACACTTTTGCTACTAACTGTACTTTTTCTCATTGAGATAGTGACGTGAGATGAGTTGACTAATGAAAATATAATTTATTTTTATTTTCTGCAACTCGTATCACATGGGCCGTAGGTATGCGGTACGAGTTGACCAATCACTCAGAATTTTTTGTTTAATTTATTTTTCATTACTCATACTCTGAAAGTGGGTCTGAAGTTGCCTGAGGAGCGGGCTGAAAGTGATACTTTTCATCCCTAGGGAGTTTTACTTTATAACTGACAGCTGTCAAATTATTTAAAAAAAAACTATTTCTAACTTCACATTTCTATTGAACCATGTTCCAATTTTCTATACAGCCACTCAATTACAGCGCGATATAAAATTGAAATAACTTAAAGATAAGTATTAATTAAATAATATTATATTTTTAAGTGATTTATTTGTTCAACTATTTCTTTAAAATACTTTATTTTTAAAAGATTACAATTAATTCTAATTTTTCATTAATAAGACTGAATAGTAGGCCGGCCACAGAAAAAAAACAAAATGGCGGGAAAGTGGCAATCAGTCGTTGGTTTTTTCAAGTTTTGTTTACATTTCCGTACAGCAGAGATCAATAAGTTCATCAAATTAAAATAGTGATTTAACGCCTAATTTCATAAGAGAAGAGGCTAAAGCTGAGTGGAACCTTTTACCGCCTAAATCAGAAGAAAGATACCTACTTAAAATCATAGGTACGACGACTCAGGTTTTACAAACTTTTTATTTTATTTTTACTTTCCTTGTATTCGTAATGCTTTCCTTGTATTCGCACAGTGTTTACCTCGTGGTGAAAGTAACTTATATTTAGTCCCTCGAATTAGCGACCTCGCTACGCTCGGCCGCCAACTCCTTCTCGGGACGAAATGAGTTACTTTCACCCCTAGTGTAACAATGTACTATTACACTTTTGATAAGATTGAGATCAGAGGATATCTGTTAGAAAACACATTAGTTTGTTTCCTCTTGCTATGTAGGTAGGTAGGGTGTAGTTGAAAAGCCCCGTGTCGGCGTTGAATGACATGTGTTGTAAGTTTTGGGTATTGGAAGAGAAAACTCTCAGAAAGAGGTTCTCAGAAGTTATGGTAACGCTATACATAGACCCTTTACATAAAATACTAGACACGTGTTTCGGGTTTTGCATACATAAAATATTAAAACTGTACAATGTTGTATATTTAGATTATTCGGTACATATAATATGAATCTAAAAATAGCAAAAAAGATAAAAGGCGTCTTGGGAACATGGCATTTTATTTTTATTACTATTATCTATAAATAAATAAATAGAAACTTTCATTGAGTTGGGCATCTCTTATGCTATCAGAATTAACTTAACCCTGATATATTTCCTTTTAACCTTTTGAATACCGTAATCACCTACATACACATGAGAAAGGCAATGAGAGAGCGGACGCAAGCGTGCGTTTGAAGTTTTATGAATTAAAATCCGTTAATACATATATATGTAGGACCCAACAAAAAATGTACACCCGAAAATAGAGGTTCGCATCGCACTTTCCCTTTCAAATTTCACAGACCTATAAGCAGTTCCTATCGTCTGTGGAGGCGTAAGGGGTACAGATAATTTTTCAAGGATTTGCTTTTATACGCTTTCTATATACTAATTTTCATATTAATCGGTTTAGCCGTGATAGCATGAAACGTGCAACCGACCGAAACAGAAGAGAAAACATTATAAATTGAAGATTTTTTTTAATTGCCTTTCATTGATCCTTTTTTATGACCAAATTGATAGATAATTCCATCACCATGCTTTACCAGTCATCAGTCACATAAAAATGAATTTATGTTTTAAGTATATATATACTTAAAGATTTTGTTTTCCTTGTTTTTTCTCAAATATATTTCCCGCGCAAAACATTGACCACAGATTAAAAACATTTTTCGAACTCCAAAACTGTTCCATAAAAAGTCCGCATAATATTTAAAAATAGAATATTTCTAAGGCTGAATGCGACTTACCTTAAAAAAAAAGACGTTGTGCCAGTCACAGAACAAACACGTAACTACCCTGGTACGTGACTAGAAGGCCAATTCTCGTACATAAAACTCTCGATCAATGTCAAAGCCTCGTTAAATGTATGGAAACTAGAAGTGTTTTTGACAGATTGCGATTACGGTGCAAATGCGAGTATTCCGTAACAATACGAGAATTACCCCTCTAATAACTGTGACACTTATATGAAAATGTTCTCAATAAATACGCGAGAAGGATAATGTAGCGCGGCACACATATTGTGGCATTATATGCGAGGACAGAGATTTGTTTTGAGCCTTTATGAAAAAGAATGTTTCACACTGTTTCTTTTGTGTAATTTTGGTTAAATTAGGTCAAGATGACCGCAGGAAGGCCTCCTAAAAGGTGGACCGATGGCCTTGTGAAGGTTGCGGGAATCCGATGGATGCGGGACGCGCAGGATCGTTCATTGTGGCGACACTTGGGGAGGCCTATGTCCAACAGTGGACGTCTATCGGCTGAAATGATGATGAGGTCAAGATGCTAATCTGGTTTCTGAATGGATGTGAAAAATGTAAGTGGATTTTAATGTCAAAAGAATTTCAGGCTAAAGAAAAAAATTGCAAATACTTCACTTTATTCATTCAGAATCGTAGGTTAAAGTATTATCGACCGACCTAAACCTAACCAATAAAAGGATTCTTATAAAAGGACCAGCTTTTACCGGCGGCTTTGCCCACGTGAAAATAGATTTCTCCATACAAACTTTCGACATCGTAAAACTCTTAGGGTCTAAACAGACGGACTGCATTTCAATTGCAATCCAACTGCATATTGCAGTTTAAGTGCAGTTTGAATGCAGTTGACACGACTGCAATAGAAAACAAAACGTGCGGTCCGATAGCAGTCGTGTGAACTGCACACCGACTGCATCCGAACTGCACCATGCGCGGGGCGTGCGGGCGGGTGGGTATGATGTAGTTCGGATGCAGTCGGTGTGCAGTTCACACGACTGCAATCGGACCGCACGTTTGGCTTGCTGTTCTATTGCAGTCGTATTTGCAGTTTTATTGCAGTCGTGTCAACTGCAGTCCGTCTGTTTAGACCCTTAGGTACTGAGTTTTGGAAAATCTTCTCTTAATGCTCGCCTACATCATAAAAAGAAACCTTGTGAAAAATTTCACGCTTCCAGTCCCTGTAGTTTAGAATGTGTGTTGTTATGTCAGTCAGTCAGTTCCTTTCCTTTTCATCATCTTCCTGCCCTAGTCCCGTTTTATTTGGGGTCGGCGCAACACGTTTTTTTCTTCCATTCTGTCTTCACTCTCTTTTCTTTCTTAGCGCTTCTCACACCATCCATCCATCTTTTCTTTGGCCTCCCTCTCCCTCTGCTATTTCAGTCGTTTCCGCAGTTTTTATCTAGGGCATTGCGGACGGTGAGCAATGGGTAACTCGCCGTCTGACCGCCCGGTAACCGTCCGGACCGAACCCAAGACGTCGACGGTGCGTATTGTTCCACGCGCGCCTCAAGGAATTGTCAGAAAACCGTAGAGGCCCAACAGGGTCGAAGCCTTTCCGAAGCAGTTCCTTTCCTTTTATAGAGTTGAAAAGGAAATCCCACTCATATTATTATTTACGTACACCTTTCAGCGAGAGAATTCATACAAAGCGTTTTGGAAACACATTCATTATGTGTACAGCTAAGAAGTGGAATTTCCTGCCGGAGTCTGGGTTTCCTGATAGCTACAACCTAGGGGTCTTTAAGTCAAGAGTGAATAGGTTACTTCTAGGTAAGCGTGCTCCATCGTCGGCCACATCATCACTTACCATCAGGTAAAAAATAAAAAATAAATCGAATACGCCACATAATTGACTGAATTGACTGGCCTGTTGGTCTAGTGGTTAGTGACCCTGACTGCTATGCCGGAGGTCGTGGGTTCGATTCCCACCCAGGACAAATGTTTGTGTGACGAGCATGATCATTTGTTCTGTGTCTGGGTGTGGTTTATCTATATTAGGTATGTATTTAGAAATATATATGTATGTTTATCAGTTGTCTAGTACTCATAGTACAAGCTCTGCTTAGCTTGGGACTAGATGGCGTTGTGTGATAGTTGTGGAATATTATTATTATTTCCTTTATTCATCAATATTACATATTATAAATTACATTTTTAAATATTTAAATATTATTATTAATTCAAAATTAGAATATTCTTACTGAATGATAGAAGAAAGATGTCTGGTTGTCAGAAGCCAAGGCTTTGTACCGGTTCCTCTACTATTGTACCGTGGAACTGCACCTGGCTCAAGTGACGACAGCTCACAGTTTTTCTCGGACGACATTTAACCTATGATCATAATTTAGAGTAATTAAATCAGTGTTTTTCTTAAATACCTACTCGGGTTAAATACTTTGAATAATCTTGGAACCGAAGCTATTTAGCTTTATTAATTATAGCCATGATAATACTATGCTTTGACGATCTAGGGTCACAGTAACTCTTTCAGTCGTTTCCGCAGTCTTTACTCCAGGGAATTTTTTTTTTTTGGTGGGGAAAATCATCCAATGACAACCCCCTCTCTTGGGCGGAGCGGGAGATAGTGTCAGACTCTTACTGACTAAAAAACCCACCCCGTTCCTTCAAGCCTTCATACTGGGGCTCGAGTTCCCTTTCGGATAACCTTGGCCCCAGTAGGCTTCGACCCGGCTGGGCCCCTGCTGTTGCTGACAACTCCTTGAGGCGCGCGGGAACAGTGTGCGCCGTCGACGACTTGGGCTCAGTCCGGACAGTTACCGGACGGACGGACAGCGAGCTACCCATTGTTCACTGTCCGCAAGCCTGCGCCTACGGTGGCTGGAAATCGGGATCGGAAGAGCGCCGTTGCCTGATGCGGTCTGCCTCCTCCTTTGCGAGCGCTACTACTTTGCAGAAGTCGGCGACCGCCTGCCACTCCTCCTCGCTCCGGACCATGGCCTCAACCTTACTCCAGGGAATTGCGGACGGCGAGCAATGGGTAACTCGCCGTCTGACCGCCCGGTAACCGTCCAGACCGAGCCCAAGACGTCGACGGCGCGTATTGATCCACGCGCGCCTCAAGGAATTGTCAGTAAACGTAGAGGCCCAACAGGATCAAAGCCTACTGGTGCCACGGACAGTGTGAAAATGAGATCCCGGGCCCTGGGACGAAGGCAAGGAAGTAACAGGAGTGAAGGGGATGTCATTAGATGATTTTCCCACCACAAAAAGCGTGAAGGACCTTTAAGCGTGAAGGAGTAATAAACTGACATACTGTGATACTGACACATTTTTTGTGTGAGATAAAGCACAGTATCATCAGTCTTGTGTTGTCTGAAGAGGTAGACAGATTTCAGGCTGTTACTGCAAAAAAAATACTAACAGGAAATCCGATAACGCTCCAACAGTCGTAGGAATTAAACACAGGACACTAATAAAATAACGTAGGGTCTTGTCCTCGACAGCCTTCTGAATTTCGAGGAGCGCTTCCGACGTCTGACTCTCAAACTGAAGCGGGCCGGGGCTGCCCTCCTGGTTCCTGCTCCAGACGCCTCTTACCAGAAGCTCTACGGAATCTCTACGCAATCCTGAGTTCAGAGTCCAAAATTTCTGAAATCTCAGGATAAATCCTGAGATACTGTAACCCTAGGCGTGACCCACCACCGTGGTAGTTCCCGCTTTATTATTATTTCCGTTTCATTATCCAACTGGATCGATTGAGTATTGATAAATGATCTTTATTTTGCAAATTTTATAGGTTTAAAAAAAAAAACTCTTTTACACGTCAATTTTGTTTTCAGTCAGTTTAAACGAGATGAGGCCGGTGTTTCCTAGCTGACCACCCTGAGAAGAAACACCGAAACAAACTCAGGGGTAGAAGAAACACCGAAATAAACTCGGGGGATGTTATTAGATTAAAATATTATGTCCAAAGTTTATCTTCATAAATACCCGATCCAAAGAGTCTACACTTCGAACCAAAGCTACAATCCTCACAATAATTTCATTATTATTGACATTACAATAAACTTTATAATTATTATGTATTTATTTGCCTTTTAATGGCGATATATAATTGCGAACCTAACAGTTATAAACCCGTATTGTAGTACAGGGCTGTTGATAGTGCTAATTGTAATAATATAATTACCTCGGTAGTTTTATTACTCCTTAATTGTATAAGACTACACAAGGGTTATGTTTATCGAACAGGTACAATTAATACCTACCTGTATTGGTAAGGTAGGCGCCACATAACAGTGGAATAACGGTCATTGACCCTCTTACATATTTTGTTGACATTCTTAATTTCAAAAACGGAAATAAGGACATAAATCTGTCTTGAATCGACATGTATTATGATTGTAATGAAAAGCAGTTACTTTTTTAAATTTCAATAATAATATAAACTAGTGCTTGACTGCGATCCCTCCTGATTTCAGTCATGCTTCTTTTATTTATATAACTCACAGGTTTAAGGGTCCCCGCACACGGGCCTCAAAAAAATGCCGCTATAAAAAAAACACTAGAAGTGGCCACAAAAAAAAGCTAGAAGCGGGCGCAAAAAACAGCTGAAGCGCGCGACACCTTGTGTCCGGAGAAGATTGAAGCCGCTTTATTCAAGCTTTCTTTTGTGGCGGTACCGCCGCACAAAAGCCACAAAAAAGGCCGCCTCATAAAGAAGCTTGAAGCGGCGTTTTTTTGTGGCCTGTTTTCGGGGACAGTAATTTTGTTGTAGCCGCCAACGCGCCTGCCATCCCTGATATTTTCCGCACTACACGTTTGTTTTGCTTGCCCCCCATTTTATTTTTTTAGGTGGGAAATCATCGAATGAGATCTCCCGCCCTTTCGTGTCAGACGTTTACTGACTAAAACCCACTCCTGGTTCCTTCGTAGCTTTTCTTATCAGGGCCGGGTATTCCTTTCAGAAGCGAACCCATGGCATTTGCTAGCATTACTCTTCGCAAAAGAAGGCAATCACCTGCCACTCCTCCTCGCTCCGGACTATGGTATATACCAAGGCCCGGCGCTAGAGATCGTTGCCGCCGATCCGAGCCACGAGGACATAGTGACACAGCGGTGCTCTGCCCGAGCATAGCACACTTCTACCGTATGCTCCACCGTGTCCTCCGGGCGGTCGACATAATGGTGACACCTGGGCGTCACTTCCACACGAGTCCGGAGTAGGAGCCTCCCGAACTGACCGTGTCTGGTGAGAACCTGCGTCATGCTGAAAGTGAGGACGCCGTGAGGTCTTTCCACCCACGCCTCAAAGATCGGTATAGGCGGTAAGTCCCCTTACCGCCATACTTAAGGCATGCTCAGGCTTGCCCCCAATGGATCAAACCTTGCCTTATATTCACTTCAACAAATAACGACTTCTACTTCTTCTTCTTTTTGCCCTTATCCTATATTACTTGGGGTCGGCGCAAAACGTTTTTTTCTTCCTTCTGTCCTGTCATCCGTCAAACTATCACTAACTCCTTTTTCTTTCACATTACTCCTCACACAATCCATCCATCTTTTCTTCGGCCTTCCTCTCCGTCAAACGACAAACCTTTGGAGGTATGCGGAACAGAGAGTAAAGTCCCGCAAACCTCTGTTGAAAAGGGAGGATCCTCCGACAAACAGGTGTTATAGTCTGGTGGGCTACTGCCCGATAGATGATTTCGGGCTGTCGTATATGTTCAAATCGCGAGGAGAACTTTGATTGCGCGATGCAGGATTTCGTACTTTCTTCGTAGTTCTTATGTGGCGCCATAGATGTCGCTACATCACTCCCCTCCGGAGATCGGAGATCGATGGTTCTTGATGCGCGCCAGGCCAGCGTAGGTTGGTTCCAGTGGGTCGGAACCGATGCCGCATAGTTCTCGGTGAGTCGGAACTGTCTGCGGTGATGCCCCAGTGAGTCGGGATAATGCCCCAGTGAGTCGGGGTGATGATGTCCCAGTGAGTCGGGATAATGCCCCAGTAAGTCGGGGTGGTGCTGCAGGCTCCACTGAGTCGGAGTAGTGCTGCTGGCTTCAGTGAGTCGAAGCGGTGCTGTGCGACGTAGGGCTTGACTGCTGGCGTCGACCAGGAGAGGTTTTTCATATGTAGCTCTTCATGTGACTGGCCGAAGGTGCGGTGTGCCAAGCCAAGGTCGCTGATGAGGCTGAAGGTGATGACCAGGTATGACCAGGTAGGCATGCTGGTGGTCAGGATACCCTCTATAGCCGTGGGTGCTGGCTGTATGGCTCGCTGCTCGAAAGCTTGAGGAAGTGATGATGACGTCACGAAGTAGTAGCTGCACGAAGGCTGCGCTGACGTTCTTTGTCGAGGGTCACCAGTTTGGAGGTATGCGGAACAGAGAGTAAAGTCCCGTAAACCTCTGTTGAAAAGGGAGGATCCTCCGACCAGACAGGTGTTACAGTCTGGTGGGCTACTGCCCGATAGATGATTTCGGGCTGTCGTATATGTTCAAATCGCGCGGAGAACTTTGATTGCGCGATGCAGGATTTCGTACTTTCTTCGTAGTTCTTATGTGGCGCCATAGATGTCGCTACAAACCTATAACAATTGCCCAATCAAACTTTGTGCAACTCAGGATTCAAACTTAAGACCTCTAGGTTAGCAGTCTTGTGATTACGGACGTGCCAGCGTTTATGTTTACCTAATAGTCGTAAAATTAGGAGGAAAACGATGTCTTTAGAATTCAAATCATACTAGTTCTAAAAATTTACATAAATCCGTAAGTATTCAACAAGATAACTTATGATGAAATAAGTTTATTTAGTGCTGTAAAGTACCCAATAAACCTTGCTACAGTAGGCTTTATAATGTTTTTGTTTGTGTCAAAAGACTACAGTTTGTTCTTAATCTTTTTAGGGTTCCATACCTTAAAAGGAAAAAACGGAACCCTTATAGGATGACTTTGTGGTCCGTCCGTCTGTCTGTCTGTCAAGACTCTTGATCTCGAGAACGCGTGGAGGTATTGAGTTGAAATTAAAACCATGTACTCAGATCTGTAGTACCTTCAAACTGTGAAAAGATCAAACTTCTAAGTTAACGAATAAAAAAGATACGGCCGTTTACGTAAATTTTGATACTCTCAAAGATCGAAATTCATAGGGTACTTCCTGTTGACCCAGAATCCTGAAATTTGGCACAAAGCAAAGTCATATAGCGCAGATAAAGGAATAAATCTAAAAACAGTTTTGTTGTTAACTACGTTACAAAAAAATAAATTGCAATTCGGAAAAATCTTCGAGGCTTCATTCGGGAATTGTAGTTTGCACGGAACCCTCAGGTTATGAGTTCGACTCGCACTTGCCCAGTTTTTTTTATCTTTCATGTCAACGCCATAAAAAAATCTTGTAGGTCCATTTTGGACGTGATTGGAATAAATTACTTTTAAACGCACTCTGAATTACCGTATACTGATTATTTGTTTTTATTATTATGAGCCTGTTTTGTCCCACAAAGGCCTCCCTTCCGATCCCACTCTGGTCTGTCCTTAGACACTTCTGTTTAAAATCGTTTAATTTGCAACTTTTTTTTAATTTTTATTCGACTTAGGAGTCAGACAAAGAACCCGTAACACCCGTGGCCTCAGAGAGTTCATAGTCATAGGCCAGAAAGTCTGACCGTCAGTCAGTCTATCCTGTCACCGAAAGATTGTAAACGCCTTGTGATTGTAAAATATCAGACATTCTGTCTGTTCAACCGATTTTAACTTCTATTTCGTATGCATAAGGATGGCAATAAAAGCAAAAAAGTCATTACAATACCAACTATATACTGCAGCTGACATTTGTCATGCCACCAATGTAATAAAAGTCAAAATCGATTGAAATGACAGTAATAAAAGGTTTTCATAAATGTCTAAAGTTATTTTGAACGGAGTATATCTGGGTATTTTTTTTTCTAAATAACACGTTTATATTTTATATAATGAAATTGGATGGTAACCTACAGAATGAATTTTTTATAATATATCGAGAAATTATAGTCTCTTTTTCTTCTTCCTGCCCTTATCTCATATTACTTGGGGTCAACGCAACACGTTTTTTTCTTCCATCCTGTCCTGTCACCCGTCAAACTATCACCAACTCCTTTTTCTTTCATATCACTCCTCAAACAATCCATCTATCTTTTCTTCGGCCTTCCTCTCCCTCTCCATCCATCGACATGTTACGAGAAATTATAGTCTAATAAAGATTTATTACAATCATACGGAGTCTGCAATTTTCCGGTGACATATCCAAGAAATATTGTGTTGTCCACTACCTGGGTTGTGGAGGTCTGATTGAGCCTATCAAGCAGTCGCTCCATGCATTCAGCCGCAACCGGCAAAATCCGGATTTTTTTTTAATTGATATAAACTAGTGATTAACTGGATCCCACCTGATGGTAAGCAGCGATGCAATCTTTGATGGTGAGGCGCACTAATTTATTAAGAGCCTATTCACTCTAGCCTTGAAGGCACCCAAATTATAATCGGACGGGAAGACCGCAGGAGGCAAACTGTTCCAGTCCTTTGACGTACGCGGTATAAACGACGATGCGAAACGCTTAGTCTGGACCGTAGAGGTTTCAACAACGTTAGGGTGAATATTCGCCGTACGTCGGGTTGTCCGATGCTAGAATTGCGATGGTTGAATTGGTTATTTTGGAAGCCGACCCAAGCTAGTTGAGAAAAGGATGATGATACGACCTTGTATACAGGGTGACTGGTAATTAGTGACCGATACATAAACACGTGATTGTACTCATGATTATAAACAACTTTCCGTTACTTTACGTTATTTAAATAATAACTATCTCTCTCTTTCTCTTTCTAATCTCTTTCTTTTTCTATTTCTTGACTTTTGTTCCACTTCTCGATACCTACGCTCTTATTATATGACCTTTTTTTTATGGTGGGAAAAAAACATCCAATAACAACCCCCGCTCTTGGGCGGAGCGGGAGATAGTGTCAGACTCTTACTGACTAAAACCCACCCCGTTCCTTCTACCCTTCATACGGGGGCTCGAGCGCCCTTTCGGATAACCCTGGCCCCAGTATTATTATATGACCACTTAAGTTTTATTATTTTAGTTGTAACGTTGTCTATTTTAGTGGGTTTCCAGATAATTTCGTTACGAACTCTGTTTGTCTCACTTCTCCACTTTTCTACGAACTCAAATTGAGTACCTAGTTATTCCTTATTTATAATTTTATGTGGGGAGGCCTATGTCCAACAGTGCACGTCTTTCGGCTGACATAATGACGATGATAATGATATAATTTCAGATTATCTTAGGTCCTCCTTACCACAGAAAAAATGAAAGAGGTTAGAAAGGAAATACTTTCCGATTTGTACTACAACGAGTGTCGCCGCTTGTCTCCCACCCTTTAACTCCACTACAGGCAATAAACCAATACGAACGCGCATTACGCAACTAACAGACCACGCACACTTAGATCGCAAGTTTGCTATTGGTAGTTGAACTATGAGCGTTGCCCTACTTTGTGGCACGCCTGCCCCGCCGACGAGGCAATTCTAACCTTTTTAATCTGTTCTGTGCTTCTTACTTTTGTCAACCAATTACAACAGTTATATGAGATTTACAAAATTTGCTAGTAAACTATAATAAGTATTTTAGAGTTTCAGGAATGGCGTACCCGAACAATAACAATAAAAGATATCTGCATTTAGCAGTAGACTGCTGCTTAGTTTTTTCTCAACTTTCACACAACGCCACCTAGACCACTAAGCAGAGCTATGGGTACTAGACAATTGATAAACATACTTTTATATTTCTAAATATAATAGATAAACTATACCTTGACACAGAACATGATCGTGCTCATCACACTAGCATTTGTCTTGAGTAGGAATCGAACCCATGACCTCCGGCTTAGCGATCAAGGCCACTAACCACTAGACCAACAGGCCAGTCTAATACAACCCAAGTCTAATTTATTGAGTTGATATTTGTTGAAATAAAACCAGAATTTCTCATGTTAAACCGTTTATCCTCCCATTCTTCCTTATATTTCCATTCTGTTCCCTCGGTCTCGTCCTGATGTTGTACCCGTCTTCAGCAGAAGCAGACACAGATTTGGCGACGTTTAGTTTGAAATTGTGTAAGGAGCACACAGGTTCCAGGTACGCGTAGCGCAGCACCCATACTACTATCATCTTAAGGCGTATAGTCCCTTGAACCATCTGGCCGAAATTATGTGAACGCAACTCTCGCACTCGCCTAGGCGGCAGTACGCAAATCTGTGCATTTATTTGCGGCCAGCAGCGCCCGGAAAGCGCTTTAATTCCATTTTCTCTGCGAGATATTGATTGATTTACATATGCAATATTCACTTTGAAGAATATTTAACCACCAATTTTTATGTGTAAAAATGTTTCTAAAGGTCCAAGCCGTTTCGAAGGAGTAGGGAAAAGTTGCGAAAAGTTGCGAAATTGCTAAATATTTTTTTTTGACAAAAGTATTAATTGCACGAAAAAATCATGAATCTATAATAAACATATATTTTTTTCAAACCAATTGACCAAGCCGTTACGGAGGAGTAGGCCTCAGAAAATCACTGTTTTATGGCACTTTTCGGGCGCTTGGCCCTTAAAGAGTACATGACAAACTCTCAACTGCCTGCCCATTTATGTCAAACAAGTCCAATAGTAACCTAGCCTCTGCACAGGACATGCATCACCTGCTATGCTGCCCCACTGGGGCCAAGAGTTTCCACTGGGGCCCTTTTTCTGAAAGGGAGGCTCGGCCCCGGTATAAAAGGCAACGAAGGAAAGGGGTGTGTGTTTTAGACAGTAAAAGTCTGACACTATCTACTGCTCCGCCCAAGGACGGGGGATGTAATCTGGATGATTTTTACCCACCGAAACAATAAACCTGCTATGCTGCCCATCCTGCATAATCACCTACAGTTTTCAGAATCTCTATATAGACTATATATATAGACATATCTCTATATAGGCCAACAATAGAGCTGTACAGGTTGCCAAATATTGGTCAGAAAAAAAATTAGTTTAAGAGCATTGACACTGAAAGAAGAAGACCTATAAACCATAAATTGCTATATGGTACTCACATTCACAAACTTTGAAAAACAAAATGCTTCTACTAAACAATACTAAAATATTTTCAAAAATAAAACTTTGTGCGCCCTAGTGGTAGTTAGCTAATATATTAATCCTTCAACTTATAATATGTCTGCCTGCATAGTATGCGTTTAACACAATTTTTTTTTTGTTTTATTGAGTTGTAATATAATAGTTTATTGTAACGTTTCTCCCCGATTTCTCTCCGCATGAACAAATAAGCTTCTTTAGTCAGTCTGCTCTCTCTGTCCCTCCCACTCTGGTCAGAGCGAGATACTCCCTGTATCAGACTTTTTCTTAACACGTTAAGTGCGGTACCAGGTTTAAACATCTTGTAATAAGTCTCGCTTACAAGAAAGTATAGACTTCCTTGTCGTGCGGAAGGCATAACTTCAATTTAGTTCGGTGTCGGAAAAAGATAAATTTTTACACGAAGTCAAAAATTTATTAAGGTTTCTTAAAAGTTACAGTGTCTATAAGATTTTGCCGCCACAATAATGTTTGTAGAAATAAAACCAGAATGTCTATTTCTATGATAAACCGTTTATTCTCCAATTCTTCCTTATATTTCTATTCTGTTTCCTCGGCCTTGTCCTGATGTTGTACCCGTCTGCAGCAGACACAGATATGGCGAAATTCAGCTTGATATTGTCTAAGGAGCCCACAGGTTCCAGGTATGCATAGCGCAACACCCACACTACTATCGTCTTGATGAGAGCCGTGGCATATACTCGACCTGGAAACGAAAGAGAACTAGATTATTGGCTGATTGATTCATCTTTAACAGGGTTTCCAATCTACGGCTTTTTTTTTTTCGATGGGAAAAATCATCTTATGACAACCCCCGCTCTTGGGCGGAGCGGGAGATAGTATCAGACTCTCACTGACTAAAAAACCCACCCCGTTCCTTCAAGCCTTCATACCGGGGCTCGAGCGCCCTTTCGGATAACCCTGGCCCCAGTAGGCTTCGATCCGGCTGGGGCCTGCTTTTACTGACAACTCCTAGAGGCGCGCGGGAACAGCGCGCTCCATCGACGACTTGGGCTTGGTCCGGACAGTTACCGGACGGCCGGACAGCGAGCTACCCATTGCTCACTGTCCGCAAGCCCGCGCCTACGGTGGCTGGAAATCGGGATCGGAATCCCGGCGGCGGCGAGGGCGCCGTTGCCTGATGCGGTCGGCCTCCTCCTTAGCGAGCATTACTGCTTCGCAGAAGTCGGCGACCGCCTGCCACTCCTACTCGCTCCGGACCATGGCCTCGACCAAGGCCCGGCGCTCGACCAAGGCCCGGCGCTCCAATCTACGGCTCGCGGGCCAAATTCGGCCTACCCACAGAAAAGATGAAAGAGGTGAGAAAGGAAATACTTTCCGATTTGTACTACAACGAGTGTCGCCGGTTGTCTCACACCCTTTATTCTACAGGCAATAAACCGATACGAACGCTCATTACGCAAGTAACCACGCACCCTTAGATCGCAAGTTTGCTATTGGTTGTGTTAATTATGAGCATGATCATATTTTGAGGCAGGCATGCCCCGCCCACACGGCATTCTAATCCTTTTTCATCTGTTCTGTGGGCCCACAAGTGTCATCAATGTGGCCCATGGAAGGTGATGTTTTTTTTTTTTTTGTATTATTGATAGACTCGCGGTTGACCACTATCTCACCTGATGATAAGCGATAATGTGGTCTACAAAGGAGCACGCAAACTTAATATAATAATATAATATAATATTCCACAACTATCAGACAACGCCGTCTAGTCTCAAGCTAAGCAAAGTTTGTGTTATGAGTACTAGACAACTGATAAACTTACTTATATATATGCACATCTTGATTAATTTAAATCTGTAAACACACCTAATAATTGAAAATGTAAATAAACATATATGTATTTGCTCAGGTCGCCGCACTTTGCGACTGGTCTGGAAACATAGTTGAGGGCTGAAAAATTTAATCTGTTTTGGCCCTTGACACATCGAAAAAATAATTATAGGCCCTAAGGTTTTAAGTTTGGAGATCCCTGATCTAAAACATCACGGCTGTGTCCCTTTGAAGTCGGAATAGAATAGAATATAATAGAAGCGATAGCGAAATGTATCTAATATTTTTTATTTTATTATTGTGGATAGGCTCGCGTTTGACCACTATCTCACCTGATGTTAAGCGGTGATGTGGCCGACGATGAAACACGCTTGCCTGGAAGCAATCTATTCACTCTTGACTTAAAGACTCCTGGGTTATAGCTATCAGGAAACCCAGACAGCTGTGCGCATAATGAATGTGTTCCCAAAATGCTTTGTACGTATGGATGGGATGTCCACCATGTACCGGTGGCGTAACGCCGTACGTCTTGTGGTCTGATGATGGAACGTAATTCCAGTGCACACTCCCCGAAATGTAAACGATCGAAAACGGACAGGCTTGCAACTCGGCGTTGATGTTCAAGATTTTGGACTTTTGACTTGACAAGCGCATCATTGCCTATGATCTCCTTGGCACCCTTTTCAAGCGACTCTAGTATACGGTTCAGTCTGACTTCAATAGAACGCGTCTTCCGATACTACGTGGTCGTCTGCAGAATTAAGCTAGAATTCCTAGACCGATGCTCACGTGGATCACGCCTAACTTGTATGTAGTTCTAGAAGTCTAGTTTCCATATAAAATTTGGAGACAGCCGCGGCCAGACGTAGCACACGTGTGCGCATTGTAGTTCTACCTTTACTGCAATCAAACACATAAAAAGTGAATCACCTAAACAGTCCATAGGTCCCCAACTGAACGGCACAAAGGCGTTAGGGTCCCGCTTCTTCACGTTTTCTGGCAGGAACCGCTCCGGCTTCACCTTGTAGGGGTCCTCCCAGTAACGAGGGTCCCGGTGCAGGTGATGGATCGCAAATAAAAGCGAGGTACCCACTGGGAGCGTGTACTTTCCTGAAAAGTAAGAAAGGAGTTATTTGCTTACTCCGTAAGGATAAACCTTTGCGACTTTTTTTACGTAGGTACATAAATAATATCAAACCGTTTTTTAAGAATAGGTAACTAGCTATCTAAACTTATATTATAAAGAGGGAAAATCTGTATTTTTGTGAGTATGTTTGTTAATGAATTAACTCTAAAACTTTCAAAGGCACACTCATTGAAAGAGAGGATCCTTGTATCAGATAGATGCTGAGTCTAATCCGGGTAACGGCCAGATAGTTGATTTTAGAGTGTTGAATTAAGTCAAAGTCAAAACGTTTATTGCAAACCAAGTTTAAAATGTCGACATTATTTTATTTTAAAAGAGCTTGTATCTCAGCTAATGCAATATTGTTCAGTAATTACGTGGAGAATTCTAATACTGTAAATGTGATGCAGGATTTTGAATTTTAATTCCTTATTTTTAGGTGTGAAAATCATCTTACCATCTCCCGCCCTTGGGCGGAGTGGAAGGGCGTGTTAAATTTTTAATCACTAAAAACCCATTCATGTTCCTTGTTTGCCGTTTTTCCAGAGCCCCGGATCTCTTTCGCAAGGCCCCAGTAGGTTTTAACCCTGCTGGGCCCCTACGGTTGCTGACATCTTATTGAGGCGTGCGTGGCGCTACACGCCGTCAACGACTTGGGCTCGGTCTGGACGGTTACCGGATGGTCGGACGGCGAGCTACCCATTGCTGGCCGTCCGCAAGCCCGCAGCCATAATGGCCGGAAATCGGGATCGGAATCCCGGCAAGTTCCTATAGGCTGGTTTGAGGCGTCTAATGTGTGGTTGCCTAGCAACGGGTCTTGTTTGTGTCAATAATTAAAATTATATTTTAATATAATACAAATACAAAATCCACTAAATAATATTACAACCTCCCAACACTAGTCGTTACTAATCCATAGGTGCCCAAAATGGAATAAAATTTAAAAAAATAAAGTATTCCACTTTGGGCACCTGCGAAAAATATTAATAGGTGCCCAAAGTGGAATACCCAATAGAGCGGCTATCAGGAGAAATGTCTTAGAAAAACTGTCATCCTATCTCTCAGTGACGCCATCTAGCTTTGAATAGCAATCACGCGAATTAAATTTGTCAAAATTTGTATAAATTTAACTATTGCTCGGTAGGTGGCCAGGAGCTTTACCATGATATGTTAAAATGTCAGTAGTACGAACGAAAAAGGATCTAACAGTTCGGTTTAGGTCGTAAAATAGATCACGTTATGTGCTCGTGGTAGAAGCTTCAGTGTGTGCCAGTGGCGTAGCTTGGGGAGGGGAGGGCGGTGGGGGCCATGACCCTAGGCGGCATACGAAAGGAGGTGGCAGAAAGCGCCAATTTATTTATTTGGAAAAAAAAACTTAGATATTCGAAATTGCGAGCGCAATGTTACGTACGTGCCAAGCAAATTTTGATGTCGATGTTAAGTCTACCCTGAGTGCTGCAGCAGTTATATTGCTTTTTATTAATCCAAGTTCTTTCTCTGACGTAACAATGTCGGACCAAGCTCAACCATGACTTATATATCGGATATTCGTATCCATCAGAAAAACGTACGTAAGAATAAAGCTAGTGGCCCCGACGGGATACCTGCAGTCGTTCTTAATACTGGTGTTCTTAAACATAATAAACAACAAAGGGCGGCGTATTTCTGGTCGACCCCAAGCGGCAAAAACCCACGCTACGCCACTGGTGTGTGCTAGGTAAGGTTAAACTTTTCAGCAATAGATGGCGCTATCATAAAATCAGCAAATGTTCTAGAACTATTCATGGAAATTGTTGAATATTAATTAATTACTGCGGAAATACCAAGAATCTTTACGAAAATAAACCGAAGTTAGGTCCAATAATTTTACCATAACAAGATTTGCAATAGCGTAATGCGGAACTCAGCACATTTTCTCAGAAAATGATTTTCTTTTAGTGCCTAAAGCGGATACAAACACGACTTGACGTTTAGGGGTGTCATACTAGACTGAGTGACTTGTTACTACCAAGTAACAAGTATCGGTTTGGACTTTTGTTCGCTATGTCCTGTCTATTGGTAGTATATATTTAATGTCTTTGGGAATACCTCAGGTGCCGTTTTAGCGAGTGCCCAAAGTGGAATATCTCCTATTTTGTGCCGCGGTTGAGGCCCTAACATAGCTTTAAGTTTTAGTTACAGTTTTATATGAAATTATGTTCTGAATTAAATTGTTATTAAAGATGTCGTCATATTGCTACAATCTTACCTTCATTGATAGTGATTTCCTCTTCCACCGTCCTCTGGATCATGACCGCGATGGCAAAGTACCGCAGGGTCTCTTTATACACCATGTCCAAATACTCCATCTGCTTCAACTGTTCACTGTTGACGGGACCGTCTTCGCCGACTATGTCCATCATTTCGTTGTACACTTTATCCTGGAAATGTAGAAATTGATTTGGATTATCCTACTAATATGACTTGGTTTGTTTGACTGGCCTGTTGATCTAGTAGTTAGTGGCCTTGACTGCTATGCCGATGGTCAATTCAAATATTCAAAATTCAAAATATTTTATTTCACATAGGCCTACATGGGCACTTAAAGTAATAATAGATATTATGTAAGAACAGTGTAAATACCCAAAAGCACAAAAAAAAAAGAAAATAATAAAAAAGTGAGTCGTAATAAGAAGTAATCTAAAAATTCATGGCGACATAGGCCTCCCCCAAGCGTCACCACATCGAACGTTCCTGTGCGTCCCGCATTCATCGGTTTCCCGCTACCTTCACCAGGTCATCGGTCCACCTTGTAGGAACCCTGTATTCATAATTATTTTTAGTATTATAATAATATGCGAAACTTGATTAGAGTTGTTTCAGAATCAGTACCTAACTGAATCGATACAAATATCTTTTAGATGATGTTAGAATTTTTCATAAAAATATTTTAAAAGCGTCACGAATTGGACACGCAGGTCAAAGACCATGTATTTGTGCGGACAACCAGGGGCATAAGTCTGCTATTTTTATAAATTCGCCATTCCAACACGATCCCATTGTCATTTTGCTAAAAGTTTGTAATCTGGTAATTCATAATGATCGATCATTGATCGGTCAATGGTCTTGTAATAGAATTGTGGTAGAATGACAATATCGAGCTTATTAAAAACACTAATTGTGCAATGACATCGTAATAGTAGGTCACTGATCAAAGGAACTGACAATTTTTTGGCAGATTACCGCATACGTCAGATATTCATTTGTCATTATGTACGAGATTACCATTCTAGAAATGGAGTGTCAGTGGTTGACTATTGGAAAGTCATATTAATGACGCCATTATATTAGTAGATTACCAAAACTTGTCAAAATCAACAATTATGAAATCAATGATAGACCATTCTGACACTATTGTAATAGCAGACTTGAGGCCCTGGTAATATAACAAGCTTATAACTTTGGGATTATTCGTGATACAGATATGACATTTTGTACATAGATTCTTTACATAAAAATTCTACACAATTGTTTCGCATCATATACTAAAACTATTGTTGTTTAAAGGCCTATAAATTAATCCAGACTTGGTTATCAATTAGTATGATAATAAAATGTTTTCCAAATCTAAAACCCTTCAAGAATTTGTGTGGCTGAACGCGTTAGTCACAAGAAGTGTTGGTTAAGTTTTCTTCAAAATGAACTAGTCTACGTAAATTAATCAATATTTTGCAAAGAAATATGGAGGACTTATAGCTAAAACACATCAGGTAAGAAACAGTAAGTTAGACTGACAGCCAATAACAAGTCCTCACTTATAAAGTACAGGATAATACGATATTCCATGGAGTACCAGATGCAGAGAAAAGAATAAATAGTTGCTTAATAGCTATTAATGTACCTACAATTTGGTAACAATTTTTCTCTTATTGCATAACAACCTTAACCTCTTAGTGAAATCGTCTCGGCGGCTTCCGGCAGTAGTCTGACCTCTAATTAAGGATCTCCAAAGGGTAGAACTTACGTACCTGCCAATCCGGCAAATGTGAGAGGATCAAGAGAACTCCAGACGCCATCTTAGCAGCTGCTTCTTGACTCTGAAATATAACATAACAAGAAGTTCTATAAAATAGAATAAACTTTATTGCACACCAAAATAGTGACAAAACTTTTAAACTGGCTTAAATCCATGAGTACAATGGCAGTCTTACCGCTGACAGTGATATCTACCTGACTGCCTGTGGATGGACTTTATTTATTTATTTATTTATTGCCAATTTACACTTACAGTTTAACACCACACATATAAATTATAGGCACACATTAATAATAATTCAAAAACATTAACATAACAATCATAAAAGTAATAAAAAAGTAATAGTAATTATGAAAACAATGTCAAAAATAATAATAACAATGAAAGTAATGTAAAAATAATAAGAATAATAATGGAAACAATGTCATAAAAAAATAATAATAATTAAAATCATGTCAAAAATAATAAAAATAATGTCAGAATGAAATGTCAAAATAAAAAACACATATGTCAAAAATTTCAAAAACACTGGACTGTGAGATCTTAACACTCTCACTGCCAGCAATATATAGTATGGTTCCAGTTCAGCAAGCCATGGAGTCCGCCGGCGGGTGCCAACAAATCTGTTGTGGTAGGCCGTCACTTAAAATGAAAAAATATTACAGCAGGCCATGGGGTCTGCCAGTGGCTAGTTAATAATGCTTTGAGCACGCCGTGGGATCCGCTGTGACCCCCTAAATTCAAACAGATTTTTGTAGTACTGACCTGCTAATAAGGAAAAAAATATGTCTAATTTTGGCATGCGCATACAGTGAGCTACATGTTGAAAAAAAAATCAAGTCAATCAGAGCAAAAATAACATTTCTGTATGGCGCGGAAAAAAATTAAAGAACTAAAAATTATATTGACGAATCTTTATTGTTATAACACAAAACCTTACAATGAGAAAAATTAAATTAAATTTTGCTGTGTTTATTGGCAAAACAAGATGCGCAAATACTGGGATTCGTTGGGCAAGTGAGGCATACAGTACTTGTTTTTTTCGTGAGTTTCTTGGCCTGGCCAACTGACAATTACTATAGCTGGCGTCACAGGCAAATTCTAGAAAATTTCAAGCGGCGTAACGGACAAAATGTTGTTGCACGGCCTGCTGTTAATGTTTCTTTAAAATAAAAACGGCCCTTTGCACTCAAAAACTTGGGGCCCGCTAGCGGATCCCATGGCAGTGAGAGTGTTAAAGTAAAAAGGAGGGTAGCTGCGATGTACTGCAAATTAATTAAAGAAAAGAAAGAAATAAATGATTTGCTGTCCGCCTGGTAACTTAAAAGATACACCCCCGATTTTTCATTCACTTCTCCATGCTTCACTACATGGACTAAACATATGCTTCTCGCATCCAGCAGATTCCTGTAGCCCTCACCAGGTCATCGGTCGGCCACCTAAGCTAACACTACAACTTCCGGTACGCAGGCGCCACTTAAAGAACTTTGCTTGTTTTGTAAATTTTTTAACCTTTTGATATCTGTACGAAATTCAATGCGAAATATGTAAAAGCCATTCAATAAGGTAAGTGAGGACCTACCTTGCCTACCTTATTGAATGGCTTTTAGGAAGGAAGGTAGGAAGGTAGATATGTAAGACGAATTGAGAGAGTTGTATAATGTACTAGCTTTTGCCCGCGCGGCTTCGCTCCCGCTCTTCCCTACTTCAGCCTACTATACCCTACTCTACCCTACTCTACCCTACTCTACCCTACCCTACTCTACCCTACTCTACCCTACTCTACCCTACTCTACCCTACTCTACCTTACCCTACTCTACTCTACTCTACTCTACCCTACTCTACTCTACCCAACTCTACCCTACTCTACCCTACTCTACCCTACCCTACTCTACCCTACCCTACTCTACCCTACCCTACTCTACTCTACCCTATTCTACCCTACTCTACCCTACTCTACCCTACTCTACCCTACCCTAATCTACTCTACCCTACTCTACCCTACTCTACCCTACCCTACTCTACTCTACTCTACCCTACTCTACCCTACTCTACCCGACTCAAGTTTTATCTGCTACCCAGGATGAGTACTCGCCAGTACGGATTCATGCCCCAGCGAAGCACCGAAGACTCCCTCTATACGCTGATGGGGCACATTCGTGACAGACTCAACGCAAAGAGGCTTGTCACGATTGTGTCCCTGAATATTGAGGGGGCCTTCGATAGCGCATGGTGGCCAGCCATACGAGTCCGACTGGCTGAGGAAAAGTGTCCTGTAAACTTGAGGCGGGTCATAGACAGCTACTTGTCCGAGAGGGTGGTGAAGGTCAGATATGCGGGAGTGGAGTACGAATCCAGGACCGAGAAGGGATGCGTCCAGGGGTCAATCGGTGGTCCCATATTTTGGAACCTTGTGCTGGATCCTCTTTTAAAAGCTCTGGAGGAGATGGAGGTCTATTGCCAGGCGTTTGCTGACGACATTGTCCTTGTGTTCGATGGTGAGACGGCTCTTGAAGTCCAGAGGGATGCCAATGTCGCCCTTGAGTACGTGCGAGCATGGGGTGTCACGAACAAGCTTCGGTTTGCGCCGCATAAGACCAAAGCAATGCTGGTCACGCGCAAACTGAAGCATGACACCCCATGTCTCCGGATGGGTGGGGTAGACATTGGCATGTCTGAGGAAATCAAACTGCTCGGTCGCACCATCGACCACAAGTTGACTTTCAACACTCACGTCGCAAACGTCTGTTCCCGAGCTGTCGGCATATATAAACAGCTGTCGCGGGCAGCTAGGGTCGGTTGGGGTCTCCATCCAGAGGTAATCCGCTGCATCTATACGGCTGCAGTGGAGCCTATCATCCTGTACGCGGCGAGCGCGTGGTCGCCGGCCGCCACCAAAGTCGGGTTGCAGAAGAAGCTGAACGCCGTCCAGAGGAGCTTCGCGCAAAAGCTGTGCCGAGCCTACCGCACGGTCTCCCTACACTCAGCACTGGTGCTGGCTGGGATACTCCCTCTTGACCTCCGGATTAAGGAGGCAGCCTCGCTGTACGAGGCCAAGAGAGGGGTACCTCACCCAGCGCTGGGAGACCGGGAGATCGAGCGGGTGGTATCGGCACTAGAGATGCCGCATCCGGCTGAGCAGAGGGCCATTGCACTGCGACGCCTGGTAGACGAGGAACATTACAATGAGCACCGCGATTATGCGGTGCGTATTTTCACAGACGGCAGCAAGATTGAGGGCAAGGTCGGAGCCGCAGTGTCGGTGTGGACCGATCAGGCGGAGGTCAAGGCCCTCAAACTTGCTTTGCCGTCTTACTCTACCGTCTACCAGGCCGAGCTTCTCGCCCTCTGCAAAGCAGTGAAGGAAGTCCTCAGAAGGACCGAGACGGCGTTCGCTATTTACAGCGACTCCATGGCAGCCCTCCAGACAGTCGTGAACCCCGAAGCCCTCCATGCCCTCGCAGTAGAAACAAGAGACGCCATCCGCTGCATTCACGCCCAGAACAAGAGCGTCTCCCTGTTCTGGGTGAAAGCTCATGCGGGGCTGGAGGGAAACGAGAGAGCCAACTCGCTCGCGAAGGAGGCTGCCCTGAAGTCGAAGCGGCAACCCGACTATGAAAAATGCCCGGTTTCATTCGTCAAGCGTATGATCCGAATGGAGACGCTGGGCGAATGGAATCGGAGGTATTGTGCAGGAGAAACGGCGGCCACGACAAAGATGTTCTTTCCCTGTGCGATCGCCGCGTACAGGACGATAAGAAGGATGGAGATGACCAAGGAGCTGACCCAAGCCCTAACAGGCCACGGCGGATTCTCCGAGTACCTGGCAAGCTTCAAGTGCAAGGAGAACCCGGCGTGCGCCTGCGACCCCGACAAGCAGGAGACAGTCCTCCACCTCCTGACGGACTGCCCGGTATATGCCTCCCACAGATACAAGTTTGAGGCACGAAATGGGGAAAAAATGATTGAAGAAAATCTGCGAGAATTCATTGGAAACAACAAATACAGAAAAGAATTTATAGAATTTATAACAAAAATTGTTGTATCAGTAAACAAAAGGAACAAAAAGTAACTGGACATTCAAATTAATTGACACAAACCCAAAATTTTACATATTATTTATTAATGAATTATTTTACTATGAATTGATTACTTGTGAATATATATATATATTTTAACTTATTTATTAATTATAATAATGACGTGAATTTTAATATTTAAAATGACTATAACATTTTGACAATACAACATATAATAAAACATAGCTATAAATCATAAACAAAAAGTTGCTAAGAATATGTCTACAGCTCATTTAAGATCTCTGCGCAACCTGACGGCAGGGTCCTTTCGCATGGCAGGAGTGGTTTTTAGCCGGTAGGAGTCCGGCACTACCCAGACTGTCTTCTTACGAGGCAGTCTGGGTGTCCATGATGGAATTCCCACTCCTGCCACAATAAAAAAAAAAAAAAAAAAAGAAAACCCTACTCTACCCTACTCTACCCTACTCTACCCTACTCTACCCTACTCTACCCTACTCTACCCTACTCTACCCTACTCTACCCTACTCTACCCTACTCTACTCTAATAAACCTCACGGAGCCCGAGACCTTTCCAACGAATGCAAAACCGTGGAAATCGGTTCGTGCGTTCTGGAGTTATAGCGTCAGGAAGGAAAACCCGACTTATTTTTATATATTAGATAAGAACTTGAGGCCATTGAGAGGCGAGCCAAGAGTACACTTGGTCAGTAAGAGTGCAGTCGGCAAGTCGAGGCATCAAGGTCTTGAGCCTCGACTCCGAGTTGCAAGCCTGTCGGTTTTCTACCGGTTGTATTTCGGGGAATGTGCGTCGGAATTGCATAGCCTAATTTCGTCAACCCCGTTCCATCATAGGACTACCAGGCGTACGGCGATGCGCCACCACTACGTGGTGGACATCCCACCTATACCTACGCACAAAATGTTTTGGTTACACATTCATTGTGCGTACCTACAGCTAAAGAGTGAAATATCTTGATAGAGCCTAGGGATCTTTAAGTCAAGAGTGAATAGGTTACTTATAGGTATGCGTGCTCCATCGTCGACCACATTGTCGTTTTCCATCAGGTGAGATAGTGATCTAGCTAGAGCCTATCAACTATAAAAATACAAAAAAGAACTCACCGTGGTAAACAAAGTAAACGTATCCCACTTGATCTCCTGCTCACTCATTTGCCCAGAGAGTATGAATCTATCCACGAAGCCCATGCATTCCTCGTTGGGCGTGGACAACTCCAAGGCTTTCCTTCTTCTCTTCACGATATCACTGGTGAAGTCATCTAGCAACTTGATACAGTAATTTTGCCACTTCTGCCCACCAGTTAGCCAGTATACGAAGGGTATTTGAAGCCACCATCGTGTCATTTTGGTGAAAATCATTTCATACATACTGTAAATGATAAAAAATAAAAAAAATATAATAACATCCTTGATGTCGGTGGGCTACTATTTTTTATACTCAAGTAGCACAACAAGCTGTATATCAACTGCATAAAGCTTCAATTTTAAATGTTTTTTTTTTTTATAGTATGTATGTATATACTGGCTTATTTGTAAAACACTAGCATCCTTGCATGTATTACTCACATCATAAACAACAACTTTTGTTCTATGGCTTTTAAAAATTTGTCATATTTTAGTTCATTCGAGTTTTCATACAAAAATTAAAATATTTAAATTGAACGTTCTAAATTTTACGAAGTCTATGCGAAGCAAGCGATAGTACAATAGCGGAGGGTAGCTGAACATCTATGAAGCATAAACTGCCCTTAATTTGATCACAGAAAACAATATATATAAATATACATACATATATTATATTATTATTTAATATAATATAAATATATATATATTTATATTAAATATAATATGTCATCATCATCATCATCAGCCTTTTTAATTTTCCCACTGCTGGGACTCAGGCCTCCTCTCTAGGAGAGGGAATGGGCCGTAATCCACCAGGCGGGCCCAGTGCGGGTTGGTGAATAATATAATATGTATGTGTATTTTAAATATATGTATACTTTTTTACTTTTGTTTACAAAATAAAATTTTCTTATACGCCTACCATATTGTCTCTGCACCGCCCTAGGTTGATTGGCAGAGAATGCCTAAGGCATTAAGTCCGCCTATGTACTTTGTGTTGCATGACGATTAAATAAATAAATAAATAGACACTCACTGCCTTGTCTCTGCAACCACCTCATCCAGTCTATATAGATTTAGCGAATCTTCTTTAGAAAGTCCCAGAAGTGTTTCTGAAACAAAATTTTAACTACTTATTATCATTATTTTTAGCTGGTATTTGCGAAACCTGAATATTGTTTGTTCAGAATCAGTAACTAAATTGATTCCAATATTTTTTAAACGTATTATTTTTTCCTAAAATTATTTAAAAAAGGTCACATGTAGACACCACCGACTCTAAGAACAAAACAGGTCACGGCAGGTCATAGCCGGCATCAGTTACCAGTGCACAGCTAGTAGCGAAAGCAAAACAACCCCTAAGTCGCCTGGGTGGCCCAGTGACCATGTATTTATGTCGCCAACCAGTTTATGACTTTGTGATTTTTCATAAGACAGTTTTCGAATTTTGTACATAAATCTATGTACAAAATTCGAAAAGCCTATTATTAATGAAAAAAAAAACATGTGAAAATTGTATAAAGAAAAAACTTACGGTTCACACTCTGAGTGGTGCATTTTACAATGTCTTTATACACATCGAAGGGCACATCCGGGTCTTTAAGGCTGAGGACCCTCGCTATTTCCTCAGCCTCCTTGTTGAAGATAGGTGTGAAGTAGTCCACAGACTTCTTGTTGTACGTAGGCGTTGCTATCTTCCTGTGGTTGCGCCAAGTTGGACCTGCAAAAGTGCAAACCTTTCGATTACTCACTTACTCTATTCAAAATATGACATTTAAATGAGCCTTTCTAATTGTCTGTTCAACCAATTTTGACTTCTAATTCATTATGCAACATTTGTTAATAAACACTGTTTTTAAACAGTTTATAAACAGTGTTTTACAATGTTTCATCATCTCTGGAAACAGTTTATAAACAGTTTTAAACAAAGGTGTTGAAACATTGTATAAGAAACTTGTTGCCGTGTTCCCTACTTCGAATAGAGAGCAAGACGAAACACCTATTATACTGATATAAGATAAGAGATAATTTATTTTACTTTAGTGGAAATGTAAGTATGTATTTTTTTTTCTTTGTCCTATACAACGCATTAGTTTGGGCTGTAATGTTGTACAAGTAAATTGTAAATAAATAAATCTAGTTTAAATACACAAATCAACAAGTGTGGACGTGTGTTGCACGAGTTTATAAACATGGAAGTAATGTAGTCCAACAACCTCATTTTGCTGCTTATAGAGCTTTATCATCAGCATCATGTACTTTAATCAGATGCTGATATTCTGGTGAAATTCTGAAAAGACCCATCAAATCCATGAAGATCACGATACGTTACTAATTTCGAATCCACTACCCTTTCCCTTTCGTCTTTTTTATTCTAGTAACACTCTAAAGAATTATGCACAGAGCATTACTATCTCCTCGGGAGCATCCTAGCAACAACTGATCAGTGTAGACGGATAAATTTCAGAAATAATGTTTACGGTAAACTTGGTGAAAAACACGTCGTAAACAGTTTATCAACAAATGTTGCCTAATGAATACCCGGCTTTATTCGTCTCATTTGTATCTCTGTTTAAAAATATAATTTGTCAGGCAGTGCATTGAGTTCAAAATGTTTTTTACTTTAACGCAATCGAGACGTTTACCCTGCTTGACTTTCTGATTGGTTAAGATCTGAGACCAGTAGCCCTAGCCAAGTTGGTAATCTGCAATCGTTAACGAAAACTTCACATGTACGGGAATGACGTCATCTCAACGCTGTCACGTTGTTAGAACAAAAGAATCGAGAGCGTGGCCAACTCAAGGCGGTCGATGCAAACGAAAAGGTTGTAACTTGGCTAGGGGGGCAGAGCGTCGAACAAATCATATACGTCATAAACAAGTTGTGTCGGTCGTGTAACGAAGTCGTACTAGGTTGCAGATTTTACCCCACCACCACTTATCGTCGCGCACATTTTTTTTTTTTTTTTCATGTTGGGATAAAATCATGCGTTGACATCCCCCGCCCTTGGGCGGAGCGGGAGATAGTGTCAGACTCTTACTGACTAAAAGACCCACCCCGTTCCTTCTAGCCTTCATACCGGGGCTCGAGCGCCCTTTCGGATAACCCCGTAAATCCATCGCATCTTAGGGTTAACCACCAAGACGCGACGCGACGCTGTGCGAAAAGAAACACAAAATATAATTTTACTAACTTTTGCCCACGGCTTCGCCCGCTTACATAAAATATAGCCTATGTTACTCAGGAATAAATTCAGCTTTTAGCTTTCTATTGGTGAAAACAATTTTGCAGTCGGACCAGAACTTTCAGACATTACCTAATACAAACAAAAACACAAACTTTAGTTCTTTATAATATTATAGCTTTTGCCCGCGGCTTCGCCCGCATACATACAATATAGCCTATAGCCTATAACACTTAGGATTAAAGCAGCTATCTATCGGTGAAGAAATATTAGCTATCGGACCAGTACTTTCAGAGAAGTAATCCTACAAACAAAAAACCGGCCAAGTGCGAGTCGGACTCGCCCAAGAAGGGTTCCGTAGCAGCAAGTAACATAATATAAAAGTTCTTGTAGTTCGATGTAACTTTGATCGATGTTTTAATAACAGTGTATTTTTTTAGATGTATGACGTCTTAAAAAAAAACTACTTACTAGATCTCGTTTAAACCAATTTTCGTTGGTAGTTTGCATGGTAATGTACATCATATATTTTTTTTAGTTTTATCATTCTCTTATTTTAAAAGTTAGAGGGGGGGGGGGGGACACATTTTACCACTTTGGAAGTGTCTCTCCCGTAAACTATTCAATTTAGAAAAAGATGATATTAGAAACCTCAATATCATTTTTGAAGACCTATCCATAGATACCCCACAAGTATGGGTTTGATGAAAAAATTTTTGAAGTGAAAACTTCTTTAGCGGCGTTGAGCACTTTTTCTGAAATGGGTATAAAATCTTAAACTCGCGTCAGGACACGTGACCTGATCGAAAAAGCGTAAGACGGATGGAGAGTAGACAGCTATCCCTTATCGCGCGTTGTGAAAGGGGGCTAGACGGAAAAAATTCTCACGAAAAATTGTACCGACACTTTTACTGTCAAAATATAAATCCAAGATGGCGGCTGCAAGAAATTATCAACTTTTTCGTCATGGGTGTCGTTTTCATGGTTTTCGAGGGTGTTGAAACCGATGGTACTGTCAAAATATAAATCCAAGATGGCGGCTGCAAGAAATTATCAAATTTTTCGTCATGGGTGTCGTTTTCATGGTTTTCGAGGGTGTTGAAACCGATAGTACTGTCAAAATGTAAATCCAAGATGGCGGCTGCAAGCAATTATCAAATTTTCCGTCATGGGTGTCGTTTTCATGGTTTTCGAGGGCGTGGAAACCGATGGTACTGTCAAAATGTAAATCCAAGATGGCGGCTGCAAGAAATTATCAACTTTTTCATCATGGGTGTCGTTTTCATGGTTTTCGAGGGTGTTGAAACCGATGGTACTGTAAAAATATAAATCCAAGATGGCGGCTGCAAGAAATTATCAAATTTTTCGTCATGGGTGTCGTTTTCATGGTTTTCGAGGGCGTGGAAATCGATGGTACTGTCAAAATGTAAATCCAAGATGGCGGCTGCAAGAAATTATCAACTTTTTCGTCATGGGTGTCGTTTTCGTGGTTTTCGAGGGTGTTGAAACCGATAGTACTGTCAAAATATAAATCCAAGATGGCGGCTGCAAGAAATTATCAAATTTTTCGTCATGGGTGTCGTTTTCATGGTTTTCGAGGGCGTGGAAATCGATGGTACTGTCAAAATGTAAATCCAAGATGGCGGCTGCAAGAAATTATCAACTTTTTCGTCATGGTTGTCGTTTTCGTGGTTTTCGAGGGTGTTGAAACCGATAGTACTGTCAAAATGTAAATCCAAGGTGGCGGCTGCAAGAAATTGTTAACTTTTCTGTCATGGGTGTCGTTTTCATGGTTTTCGAGGGTGTTGAAACCGATAGTACTGTCAAAATATAAATCCAAGATGGCGGCTGTAAGAAATTATCAACTTTTTCGCCATGGGTGTCGTTTTCGTGGTTTTCGAGGGTGTTGAAACCGATGGTACTGTCAAAATATAAATCCAAGATGGTGGCTGCAAGAAATTATCAAATTTTCCGTCATGGGTGTCGTTTTCATGGTTTTCGAGGGCGTGGAAACCGATGGTACTGTCAAAATGTAAATCCAAGATGGCGGCTGCAAGAAATTATCAACTTTTTCGTCATGGGTGTCGTTTTCGTGGTTTTCGAGGGTGTTGAAACCGATATTACTGTCAAAATATAAATCCAAGATGGCGGCTGCAAGAAATTATTAACTTTTCCGTCATGGGTGTCGTTTTCATGGTTTTCGAGGGTGTTGAAACCGATGGTACTGTCAAAATATAAATCCAAGATGGCGGCTGCAAGAAATTATCAACTTTTCCGTCATGGGTGTCGTTTTCATGGTTTTCGAGGGTGTTGAAACCGTTGGTACTGTAAAAATATAAATCCAAGATGGCGGCTGCAAGAAATTATCAAATTTTCTGTCATGGGTGTCGTTTTCATGGTTTTCGAGGGTGTTGAAACCGTTGGTACTGTAAAAATATAAATCCAAGATGGCGGCTGCAAGAAATTATCAAATTTTCCGTCATGGGTGTCGTTTTCATGGTTTTCGAGGGTGTTGAAACCGATAGTACTGTCAAAATATAAATCCAAGATGGCGGCTGCAAAAAATTATTAAATTTTTCGTCATGGGTGTCGTTTTCATGGTTTTCAAGGCTGTTGAAACCGATAGTATTGTCAAAATGTAAATCCAAGATGGCGGCTGCAAGAAATTATCAACTTTTTTCTCATGGGTGTCGTTTTCGTGGTTTTCGAGGGTGTTGAAACCGATAGTACTGTCAAAATTTAAATCTAAGATGGTGGCTGCAATAAATTATCAACTTTTTCGATATGGGTGTCTTTTTCATGGTTTTCGAGGTTGTTGAAGCCGATAGTGCTGTCAAAATGTAAATCTAAGATGGCGGATGTCAGAAATTATCAACTTTTTCGTCATGAGTGTCGTTTTCATGGTTTCGAAGATGTTGAAATAGTGCTGTCAAAATGTACATAAAATAGGATAGTATTTTTTAGTTATATTGTATTGGCTAGACGGAAAAAATTCTCACGAAAAGTTGTAACGACACTTTTTCTATAGTAAGCTATTGTAAGCCGTGCGGCGTGCGCATGTTTCTCTGTCTTTCTCTCTTTCTCTCTCTTATAGAAAGCAAGCCAGAACGGAACTTCGTTCCATCCGGGTGTCCCTTGACACCTCAGTAGTTTTTCGGAGAGATAAACTTTTTAATGTAAAATAATTGTAATAGTTTTAAAGTGTTAAATTTTTGATGTAATATAAATTGTCATGTTTGTGTACGATAGCGCAATAAATGAATATTGTATTCTACCACATAAATGATAGTACTTTTATACTGATAAAGCAATTGGTGCAAAATTATTCCCTAACCATTCCAAAATATCAAACATGCTCAACGTTAATAATCAAGTTTTCACTTCTGCCGGCACTCCCGGAGTGCAACCCGTCTTTTTTTGAATTTCAGTTCTAAGTATGGGGACCCCCAAAATTTATTGCTTTTTTTCTATTTTTGTGTGAAAATCTTAATGCGGTTCACAGAATACATCTAGGTACTTACTAAGTTTCAACAGTATAGTTATAGTTTCGGAAAAAAAGTGGCTGTGACATACGGACGGACAGACAGACATGACGAATCTATAAGGGTTCCATTTTTTGCCATTTGGCTATGGAACCCTAAAAAACAAACTTTACCTCTTTATAATATTGTATAGATTTTTGAAAAGACGCACGAATAAAAAATGATACACGAAAATATACTACCTACCTCTACATTTAAATATACTACCTACCTCTACATTTAAATATACTACCTACCTCTACATTTAAATATACTACCTACCTCTACATTTAAATCGCTATTCACGCAGAGTCGCGTCGCATCTCGTCTCGATCTGAACTACTAACTCTATGCGGCATAAAGCCTGGGGGCCAAGTCTGCTATTACAATAGTGTCAGAATAGTCTATCATTGATGTCATAATTGTCGATTTTGACAAGTCTGGTAATCTACTAATATAATGGCGTCATTATGACTTTCCAATGGTCAACCACTGACACTCCATTGAAAGAAGTGACTTACAGTCTGTCAAGAAAGTCATGAAAAGAATGTTTTGGGAACTACTGTTTTTGCTAATACTGGCAACACTGAATAATTGTTAAGCTGAGTACCTGAACTGTCACGTCGTATCTGTGTGGTTGATTTTTTACAATATTTCGGTGCTATTTCGAGTTTTTTAAATCGTGTAAGCGTTAAGATACAAAAAATGAATCGAAATGTTTATAAGAGCGGTGAGAGACAAATTATATTTAAAGTTTTTCAAGGGTGTATGGCCGAAATTCAAGGTGGGAGTGCTGGGACGAACAAAGACGATGTTTATAGTCGATTAGCAAAGTTAACCGGTACGTAAATATATTCTAAAGTTTAACACACTAACGGAAATATAATGTTTTGACAATCTTCTGTTTTTAAGGCGGTACCCTCACCAAATAACCTTGAGCATTCGTTCCCTCTTCGCCGCACCCCGCCTCTATAATATTTCGTCAAGCAGTACTGGCGCCATCTAGCGAACATCTTACAAATACAAGTAAAAATCACAGACCTAAGAATTCATAGACATGGCAACTTATAAAAAAAAATCTTTTTTTATGAAACGTTTAATGTTTCGCCAAAATAATTTCGGTCATGATGAATTCTGTGACTAATTGACTATATAACTTACCTGCGTTCATGAATACTTCCAACTTTTATTCTAATACAAGTCTAGAGGGTGTCTCTGATATCGACGCACAAACGATTACCATGGATCCAGTACACTATTCTGAATCCTTCAGGGTGGAATTTTTTGTCGGCTTTTTCCTAATTTTTTTTTTCAATATTTACGTTTTATTTTAATTTAAACTGTACAATATCATTATTCTAGTATTTTTTGTGAAAAAAAATAATGAATTATTTTTAAAATTAAAAATGTCTTGACTTTTTAATTAATTAATTATAATTAATTAATTAATTTACAAAAAAATATGTTTTTTTTTACCAAAAATGTCATCGGAGTTGATTAGAATAACGACTAAATTTAAACAGTTTAAATCTAAAAAAGGACTTTTGTTTTAAATTGGAAAAAGCCGATGAAAAATTCCACCACTGGGACGTCAAGAATAATGTACTGGATCCGAACGAAACCATTCGATCGAGTATATTATGGTACTCCATAACAAACATTGTGCCGTGTTTATTTTTTAGATTTAAGATTAGTTACCTCTTATTCAGACGGTGGGTGATTGATAAAAGTAGAAAAATTAAATAACAAAGTCAATTTTATCATCATTTATTAGATTTCAGTAGGTATCTACCTATGCAGGGTCAAATAAAATTACTTAGCGAAACTCTGCAGACGTGATATCGACCGCTAGTACTGTTAATGAACTGAAAAACCCTGTATTTTTTGTTTCATCGTTTTTAGATATAAGTATCTATCAGTTTAAACAAACAATAATTTTATGTTTTAATCTGATATTTCACTAACTGTAGATGACTTCACAAAAAATCATCTGATTATGTTGTTTTTTATACAACGTGTAACAGAAAAGGTATAGTCATATGGAAGAGTGAGCTACAGACTATCAAACAAAAGGACTTCCTCCATGTGACCATCATCGTAATCTCGAAAAAATAATCAACTGCCCCATACAAAATTCCAATACTTACTCGACCAAATGTATACTTCTATATTAATATTAATGTGTACTGTTTTTAGTTTACATATCACAAAAATCTAAATATCGAGTACATGTAGGCGTATTTACGTCAGAAGGTTCATCACCTTCACTTTTCCTTTCTATATCGGTTGATAATTCAACTAATGGTTCTATATTTTCTTTACTCTTTTTTTTGTTTGTCAGTGCCTCTTCAACGTATGAAGGATTTCTTATTGTCATACCTCGAGGATAGCGGGGGTCTACTAATTCTGGCAACAAACAATCTACATAAAATGATGTAAGCTTTTCTTTCATTTTCTCTTTCCAGAATGCATCATCTCTATCGATGTATTCCGTTTTTAGCGGAGAGTTTTCATTTGACCAAACTGCAAATAAGCACTTTGATCTTTTCGTAACGTGTAGTTGCCCCTGCACTTGGTAGTACCAATGATGGTTTTTATTGATTTCCAGCCCCTTTTTTGTTATTTTCCAAAATGTTATTTTCCTTTTTTTTATAGCTTCGTCTAACCCCAACTTGTATGCCGTTATTGGGCATTTAATTTCTACGATTGTTTCATCGCTACATAAACCATCCGGAGTGGCTCCTAAAAATGGCAATTCTTCGTCAATAAATAAACCACAAGGTTCAATTTTAATATTTTGTTGTCTTTCTAATTGCTTGATGGCAATTTTTTCATTTTCCTTGCCATGTTTTATTGACGATACATGGTCAATGTTGGTTTTGTACAACAAATCTCGAACTAAATTATGACAACTTGTGTCATTTCGTCGCGTGACAACTTTACCAAAGTTCGAAGCGGTTAATAATGACCTACGCAACTCTAGCCACTCGCTGCATTCACTTTGTAAAATGGTTGTTCGTTCGATTATATTTCTTTCTTCATCAGTTTTTTTTAAATTTGCTATAAAATTTTCTTTGAGCTTATTAAAAACATCTATTGGTATGTCTGGTTTAGTGCAGTCTTGACCATAATTGTGGTCTGGTTTTGACCTTTCTAGGTGCAAGCCTCGGTTTTTTGGTTTCCTATTTTGTTTGTTTTTTACATTTTTATTCACTCTTTTGCTTTCTAGCCGTTTTATTTTGCCTTGAGGGCTGTCGCCTTTGTTAATTAATTTGTATAGCCGAGAAATAGTTTTCTTTTCATTAAAGCTACGGCAGCGGCATGACATCTAGTTTGATAAGAATTTTTTAATGAAAAATTTATTCTTTTGCCACCGACCAACTTAGCCACCACGCTATGAAATCTTTCCACTACGTTGCTATCAACGTCATACAATAGACTTCGAGCATGCCCTGCAACATTTTGAATAATAAAACATATTCTTTGCCATAAAGTGCTTAAAACAAAATCATTTGGCAGGTCCGTTTTGCCAATACTGTCACACATGTATGATCGGCACTTAGTATGGTCTCCGAAGCCATGAAGATGGCTAATTAATAAGTCGTCAAACAAAAGTTGAACATCTGAATTGGTTTTATGTTTTTTAATTAGCTTGCAAATTGTAGACCTTGTTCGTAGTATAGCTTGTTTTGTTATGAGTTTTCGGTATTTTATGTTATATTTAGTGTCTGTGGCGAGCGCTTGTAATTTGTTGCAAAAATTCCTTAGAATGTGGTTCCGACATTCTATTTTTTCAACGGTCACATCAGAATACGGGCGAGCCTGTAATATTTTGGAGTAGGTGCTAGCATCACCGTCAGATATGAGTTTTCCGTAAATTAAATTGTACATTTTTATGGATTCTTTAAATCCTTCCACAATAATTTCACTCTCCATGTTTGTGGATGGACCACTGTAATTTTTGAAACATTTGTGTTCTGATGGAACAACATTTTGTTTTTCTGCACGGGCACAGATGAAACAGTACTTATTCTTAACGCCTAAAAAAATTATTTCTCCTGTATGTTTGCCAATTATGGCAGCTGCACCTGAAAGAGCATTATAATTCTTTTTATAACTTCGTTTGGACCAGCAGCCATCAGCAATGACATCTATTATAGGAATTCCGTCTTTGTTTACCCTGCCAATAGAAATTGCGAATTCTTTTTCTTTTTCTGCGGCCTGATTCATGGATTCTATTAAAACTTCTTCCCATTTCCTACTGATTAGATCATGGTTCTCTGAATATGTCTTCTCAGATAACAAAGGGAGGTTGATTGCTGACAAAAATTCATCCAGCTGTGAATGCCCCCCACCTATTGCAATAGTACCAGCGACAGCGCATGTATTAATATTTAAGTAGTTGCCACTGCAATTGTCTCCATTTATGACAAACTTTTGATTGCAAAGCTTACACCTAAACGTAAATTTTGATTGTAGACCAATTCGGGTTTCAGCTATGAGGTCAAGTTCTGTGAAACTGCATCCAAGTGGTCCATGGTTTGAAATACGTTTTAATTCGGAAAGGAAGTGGCTGACATCAATAATTCTTCAGTTTATAACTTTTTCCCAACTTTCTGCTTCTTCTTCATATGAAATTTGAAACTAAAAAAAAAACCTTTTATTATGTATCCAAAAAAGTCAAATTAGAGTAATTCATGTTTTAATTTTTTTTTTCAACTTTCATCCAAGTGCAAAAGTTGGAGCGGAAAGTTCAAGAAACTTACCTCTTCAATGTTTTTATCGGTTTTTTCTGTATTTTCTGACTCCGTCAAGTCTGGTGCAAAATCGTCTTCCGTACTACAAAAGAAATATATTGCATAAAGATGATTGATATCATTTTTTTTTTAAGTTTTGGTGACTGTAGATGATCGAGAAAAGGATAATAATACAAATAATACATATATGTAATAATATTCCACAACTATCACACAACGCCGTCTAGCCTCAAGCTAAGCAGAGCTTGTGTTATGAGTACTAGACAACTGATAAACATACTTATATATTTCTAAAATATATAGATAAATTACACCCAGACACAGAACAAATGATCATGCTCATCACACAAACATTTGTCCTGGGTGGGAATCGAACCCACGATCTCCGGCATAGCAGTCAGGGCCACTAACCACTAGACCAACAGGCCAGTCTTATAATTAGCTAATACTTACTCATTATTGCTTTTTTCTGTCGATTGTATATTAGAAATCTCAATTAGAGGTAGCTGTGCATCAGTTTGGTGGTCCTTTGAACTATAAAAGATTAATTATTTTTTTAAAATATTTTATATCTCAAAATTACACTTAAAAATGAATACATGACAAACACTGAACCACGTAAGTACTGAATCAATGTGAATGTTCATGTCTGTAGTTTCATAGCTCTATGGCACGCGTATGATAACGAACATTTAGTGCAAAGATTCATTTTTATTTGTCGATAAAATTATAAAGATGAGATGTAATTCACTTCGCTAACTACTCACATGTTAGACCAGTACTTAGTGGGTTTATTATATTTTTGATAGGGATACATACGCGCTATCAACGTCATTTTGTTGAGAATCTTTAGATGTTGTTGGCGTTTCTTCTTGACTATTTTGTCCTGCTCTTTTAGCCCGGCTACAAAAAAAAAAGATTAATAAACGAATTGCATTGATTTTTTGTAATAATTAAAAACATATAAATATATACTTAGGTATATTGTGTCATTATAGGAAATAGGAAAAAAAATATTTCTCATTCATTAGCCCACGATCGTATGTGCAATATTGGTGCACTGGATTATCAACGCACAATAAAGTACGGAGAGTCGAGATTCCAAGAGTATGTTTTTACGCGTTAGGCTGCATTTGTTGGATTCTAAACGCTCGGCTAACCACCGAGAGTTGAAAACCCCTTGCGGGATAAAATCCCGTCCTAATATTTTTAAATTCGTTCGAACTTGGGTTTAGATCATAAATAAATTCGAGACTGCTTACCGAGCTTCGATCATCATTGCTACTTTTGCACGTCCTTGTCGCACAACTTTCTTGTACTTAGGCATTTTGGTTGTTTACACAATAATAGCGTCCTTTTCGCAAATCTCAATAGTATGAAAATACAAACACAAAGCGTCCTTTCGCGATAAATAAAACAATAAATAATTAATACAAAAAATCTATAACTAAAACAAACGTCAATAACAAAAACACACTATAAAACTAATATTATAATATTCTGCGTGAGTAAGTGCGCGAGCGCGTCGACGCGGCAACAAACGGCACGGGTATCACCTTCGAGAGCTTGCGGCACACTGAGCCAGCGCATGAAAAACGTAGAGAATACGCTCAGATTTTAGAATAAAATCGATATAAAATCAAATTTTCGTGTTTTGAAAAAAATAAAATTAGCAATATGTTCTTTATTAAATTACCTATCGATTAGTTTAAGTATCAAATCAGAATAATGGTTACTTTACGAGGAGATGCGTGTTAAAAATCATTACTTCTCATTTCTGTAGTTTCGTTGTGACCCTATAATTAAATATTTTGTTACATATATATAAAAAAAAAAACTACCATTTTGGAGTCAAGATTACGTAGAAATTTAATGTATTTTTTATTACTTGGTATTTCTATTGGATAAAGAGAAGTTGGCTCCTAAAAACTGCACAAAAATGGGCTACCGCTGCGTTTTGCACGGGGACGCGCCTTAAGTACAATTTATCTATCTTTAACATTGTTTATGTCTTGCTAAGGTTATGAAATTTACCTACGATTTATTATACTACCACTTAACGGTTTTGATATTTTGTTGTTTTTTATTTAGGTATGATAAATGTATTTGTATATTTAACATATCTTTATTGACTTCAGGTGTTACCGAAAGTACAGTTCGGCGCATTGTGGACTAAGGCATGAAGAATGGAGGTAAATTTTCAACGCTTGGAAAACACAGGAAAGGCCGACCTACGAAACAAGCTACGAGTCAGATGTTGGCCGGTTTCATTTTGAAGAAGTTTCAGGCAACATTTCTGGAGTCGAATACTTCGACTCTGATTATTTGGATTCGGATTAATAAAGATTTATTTCATAAACTTTTTATTTTTGCAATGAGCTCATACCTATCGATACTCAGCGCCATGCTGACGGCAGTGCAGAGAGGCAAAACATCGTGATTTGCACTTTGTAGTAAGTACATAAATGCTAGTAGCTGAAAGGACGAAAACAAGGGTTGATCAAACCAGACATTCTTATGAATATAAAACCAGATATCCAGAAGAATGTCTGTTTTGATAAACTCTTGCGTGTAGGTACGTAGGATAAACATATAATTATCCTAATAAGCAAATAGAGAAGTCTGGTTTCGTCGCAATGTTTATAAAACAAAATTCAGACTGGTAGAGAATGCCTAAGGCATTAACTCCGCCTTTGTACTTTTGTGTTGGATAAAGTTTTAATAAATAAATGAGAACTACTATAACTATTATGTATCAGGTAAAATTAAACGTCACTTGAATGAAAATTAGTTCTTGAGTGTTGTTCGCCACTACGACAGAGTAAGTACATTTATTTATAGGGAGCCACTACCAATGAAAGTCAAAACTCGTTTGCAAGTATGTAATAAATAGATAGACGAGTGTCAGATAGATCGGTAAAATAATGTACCTACACGGCAGTAAAGGGACCGTAAATCGGTAATTATTATTTTATAAATAAAAGTATCAATATCTTTTAGTCGAAGTTTATTGGGATACCATGTTAATGATGGTGGCGCCCTCCCTTCTTTTCATGACTTTCTTGACAGACTGTAGAATGGTAATCTCGTACATTTTGACAAATGAATATTTGACGTTTGCGGTAATCTGCTAAAACTTTGACAGTTTATTTGATCAGTGTTTTACCATTAGAACGTTATTGTGCAGTTATTGGTTTTAATATGCTCGAAATTATCATTCTACCACAATTCTATTACAAGACCAGTGACCGATCAATGATCGATCATTATGAATTAGCAGATTACAAACTTTTAGCAAAATGACAATGAGATCGTGTTGGAATGACGAGTTTATAAAAATAGCAGACTTGGGGCCCTGAATGGTGTAACTAATAGAACAAAAACACTTACCTCCGGAAAGAATACCATGACCAATAAATGGTACCATAATATCGTATAATGGTCCTTTTTGGTTCACTTTGTTGCTCGTCAGTAATGCCTGGAATTATTCAGGAAAATATAATATAGTTAATATTCCACAACTACCACACAACGCCGTCTAGTCCCAAGCTAAGCAGAGCTTGTGTTATGGGTACTAGATAACTGATAAACATACTTATATATTTCTAAATACATACATATTATAGATAAATTACACCCAGACACAGAACAAATGATTATGCTCATCACACAAACATTTGTCCTGGGTGGGAATCGAACCCACGACCTCCGGCATAGCAGTCAGGGTCACTAACCACTAGACCAACAGGCCAGTCGCAAAAAACAGGTTAGCTGATTTCATGTTTCACCAATAAGAAAGAAAGAATAGTTATTAACCGACATCGAAAAGGAGGAGGTTCTATGTTCGGCTGAATGTATGTTTGTTTTTTTTTTTTGTATGTATGTTCACCGAAATCTCTGTCAATTGAATTTACGGAATTAAAATTCCGCCTAGTCCGTTTCGTTTTGTAATTCTAGTGCAAACTATGCACTCTTGACTTAAAGACCCCTGGGTAGTAGCTATCAGGAAACACAGACTTCAGCAGGGAATACAGACTCCGACAGAGAAAACAGACTCTGGCAGGGAACACAGACTCCGGCAGGGAACACAGACTCCAGCAGGGAATTCCAAATTATAAATAATTGAAAAATTTACGCCACGTCCGTGCAAAACGGCCGAACGACCATACCCACCACTAAAGGAAGAAAGAGAAGGGAGAGAGAGAGTATTTAACAAAATATTAAAAATTATTAATACCAATTTTGTTAAATCTTCTTCTTCTTTTTGCCCGTGTCTCATATTACTTGGGGTCGGCGCAACACGATGTTTCTTCCATTCTGTCCTGTCACACGCACTAACTTTATTTTCTTTCATATCACTCCTCACACAATCCATCTATATTTTATTTGGCCGCCCTCTCCCTCTCCGTTCATATTTTGTTAAATTTTTAATAAAATATTCTTTATAAAAAAATATTTAAAGAAAAAAATGTTAAAACTGTTAGGTATCAGAGTTAATACAATCGTCCTAGGAAAAAACTCGCTACAATTACAAAAGAATGCAGTACCTACAACATTATAACATTATTGCTTTTAAACTATAAACGAGACTAAACAAACTAAGCGTTCTAGGTCACTTCCAAGTGAGTTAGCTAAATACAGGAAGTGTAATGAAACTCAGAAGACACAATTATCATGGGTTCCATACTTTTTAGGGTTCCGTAGCCAAATGGCAAAAAACGGAACCCTTATAGATTCGTCATGTCTGTCTGTCTGTCTGTCTGTCTGTCTGTCCGTCCGTCCGTATGTCACAGCCACTTTTTTTCCGAAACTATAAGAGCTATACTGTTGAAACTTAGTAAGTAGATGTATTCTGTAAACCGCTTTAAGATTTTCACAAAAAAATAGAAAAAAAAGTAATAAATTTTGGGGGTCCCCAAACTTAGAACTGAAACTCAAAAATTTTTTTTCATCAAACCCATTCGTGTGGGGTATTTATGGATAGGTCTTCAAAAATGATATTGAGGTTTCTAATATCATCTTTTTCTAAATTGAATAGTTTACGGGAGAGACACTTCCAAAGTGATAAAATGTGTGTCCCCCCCCTCTAACTTCTAAAATAAGAGAATGATAAAACTAAAAAAAATATATGATGTACATTACTATGTAAACTACCAACGAAAATTGGTTTGAACGAGATCTAATAAGTAGTTTTTTTTTATACGTCATAAATATAAAAAAATACACTATTATTAAAACATCGATCAAAGTTACAACGTACTACAAGAACTTTTATATTATGTTACTTGCTGCTACGGAACCTTCCATGAGCGAGTCCGACTCGCACTTGGCCGGTTTTCTTTACCTATAGTTTTGAGAAAAGCGCACGTTGTAGTACAAATATTATAACCAACCAGCAACATATCTGTTCACATTTATACATTTTCGATCTCTTTGTCAAGTTATTTTGGTTCTGGAAAGGCAAATCAATCTTGCACCCCCTTTTCAAGTCAGCACCATACCTCTCGCGCACTCAAGCTTGCGCCGTGTCCTCAAGTCGCATCCTCTGATCCAATCCACCAAAACCATATCACATTTATCTTACGTTAGGCAGGGTAGCTCATTTGTATTAGGTTTTCTTTAAAAACCAATTATAAAATTTATTTCTTTCTTTGAATAAATTTAATCTTTTTAGTTTAATCTTCTAATATCATTATATTCATTATAAATCAGTTGCATGGTCTGGAATATTCTTTTTATTGCTGGTTACCCACTCATCGCCCACAAAATAGGGTCTCTGGAAAGGATTTCCACTGAGATCGGCATCTTGTGGCCCATGCATTCCTCATCAGGTGTGGACAGATTTCCTTCCTCTATATTCCTAGTTCTTTTATCTTTATTGAACACCTACCTATGGTTGCAACTATGCGCGGTCTTGCGGACGGCGAACAATGGGTAGCTCGCTGTCCGACCGTCCGGTAACTATCCAAACCAAGCCCAAGTCGTCGACGGCGCGCACTGTTTCTGCACGCCTCAAGGAGTTGTCAGCAACAGCAGGGGCCCAGCTGGGTCGAAGCCTACTGGGGCCAGGGTTAGTTTCGAAAGATTAGCTCAGCCCTGGTATGAAGGCACGAAGGAACGGGGTGGGTTTTTAGTCAGTAAAAGTCTGACACTATCTCTCGCTCCGCCCAAGGGCGGGGGATGTCATTGAATGATTTTCCCACCGAGTTTTTCCTACTCTAGAATGTAAATATTTATATCTAAATGTTAGGAAAACATCAAAAAGTTACTTTGAGAGGTTCCAAATCAATTTTGGGTAAATGGACAAGGAAACTATGCTTTTGTAGGAGATCAGAATATTATTTAGGCACCATCGCGTTTACATTTCGGGGAGTGTGCACTCGAATTACACAATCTAATTCCGCCAAGTCCGTTCCATCATCGGACCACTAGACATACGGCGTTGCACCACCGGTACATGTTAGACATCCCACCCATACGTACAAAGCGTTTTGGGAACACATTTATTGTGCATACAGCTAAGGAGTGGTATTCCCTGCCGGAGTCTGTGTTTCCTGATAGCTACAACATAGGAGTCTTTAAGTCAAGGGTGAATAGGTTACTTCTAGGCAAGCGGGCTCCATCGTCAGCCACAACATTGCTTGCCATCAGGTGAGATAGTGGTTGAATGCAAGCCTATATCCTTACTAGTCCTTACTAATATTATAAAAGCGAATGTGAGTTTGTTTGTTTGTTTGTTACGTTTTCATGCCTAAATGGCAAACCCGATTTTGATGAATTTTGGTACAGAGATAGTTGGGACCCTGGAGACGGACATATAATTTTTTCACGCAGGCGAAGCCGCGGGTAAAATCTAGTAATGTATATTCTAAATCGGAAAATCTGGCAGCTACGGATCGAATGTGTGTTACCTTACCTGTAGGTATAGTTTACACAACCTTGTTTTTGCTATATATTATGCGAATCCCGAAACACATATCTAGAAAACATAACTGTATTATGAAAAATCCCAAAGTTATAAGCCAGTTGGTTGGCAACATAAATACATGGTCACCAGGCCACCCGGGTGACTGAGGGGTCATTTTGCTTCTGCATCCAGCTGTGCGCTAGTGCCTAATGCCCGCTTTAACCTTCTGGGACCTGTTTTGTACTTAGTGTCGGTGGTGTCCAACTTGTGACCTTTTCAAATATTTTTTGGAGAAACAATATAACATGGTGTAAAAACGATTGGAATCGATTCAGTTACTGATTCTGAACAAACCATATTCAGGTTTTGCATCTTTAATATATATAAAAATCAATGCCACTTTACGTTGTAATTTTATAACTCAAGAACGGGCTCACCTATCCCAACCAAATGTTTAGGCTTTGTTCGGACTATTTAGTAGATGGTTTATGTGAAGTTTGGTATGGTAGAGTAGGGTAGAGTAGTGTAGAGTAGGGTAGAGTAGGGTAGAGTAGGGTATAGTAGGGTGAAGTAGGGAAGAGCGGGAGCGAAGCCTCGCGGGCAAAAGCTAGTATAATACTAAAAATAATGTTGTATAATCAACGTTAAATAATACTTACTCTGATATCAGTTGGATTCTTCACACAAATATTAAGATCGGGCCCCAACCAGAACTTCATGTAATCTCCAAATGTCTGCTCCAGCTCTTCAATTTTGTTCAATATATCTGAAAAGTAGAGAGAGAGAAATAAAATAAAAATTAAATAGATCCTCAACGACTCGAATTTCAAAACACAAAGCATATATTTCAACCAAACTATTTCTAGGTCTTTGGAACTTTCAAGGCCAGGTTGGCCAGTCAAAAAAAGATGAAGCTATGTGCACATTCCAAAGCTCAGAAAACCCAGCGCTTTATACGGCATTATCATGGAAAACGTCCAGTTTGAGTAGTGGCTGGAGAGGCGTCACAGCGTCCTCTCCTTCCGCATGATGTAGGTCAACGGAATGGACGGCGGTCGCGCGCGTGAGGGAACGAACATTCTTACGTCCCAGCCCCCGAAACCCCAACCTTGCGTGCTATTCTATAAGAAAATAGCCTTGAGGGCAGCGCTAGCCGGAGCGACAAAATCCAAATACGTACATTGGATTAACAATATAATAGACCTTCTATTTAATGTACTGCGCTCTCGACTCGTCGCTACAGCCATCGCTGCACTGCACCGCAGAAGTCAGTAAATATCTGACATGACCTCCCCCCGCTTTGCCAGAGTTTAGACATTAGATGATATTCCACCTCACAAAAAAACCCGTTCGTCGTTTAGTACTACGTATTTTATGGTGATCTAATCCAGGCCACGGTCTACGCGTATCTCGACTATCATATGTACATATTTAATTCGGTATTTCCCAATGATCTCATATACTTAGGCCCGTATTACAAAACATCGCTCATTATTCAAGCGTTACTTAAAACTAGATTCAAGCCATTTGATTAGTTGAAACTAGTTTTAAAAGTAACGCTTGAGTTCTGTAATACGGGCCTTAGAATGTCATAAAGAAACTCAACAAGGTCACTTATGAGTTAGAATTTTTTTTTTTAGTCTGTTACAATCTAGTACTTGACTGCGATCCCGCCTGATGGTAAGCAGTAATGCAATCGTTGATGGTGAGGCGCACTAGTTTATTAAGAGCCTAAAAAGAGAGAGAGAGAGAGAGAGAGAAAAAGAAAGTACCTAAGTAGTAAGAAAGCAGAGTTTAAAAAAAATATATCTAGTGCCTATACTGGATCAAATTGAATTGGCCAAACAATTTGCCTGCTGCGGTCTTCCCGTCCGATTATAATTTGGGTGACTTCAAGGCTAGAGTGAATAGGCTCTTAATAAACCAGTGCGCCTCACCATCAGAGATTGCATCACTGATTACCATGAGGTGGGATCGCAGTCAAGCACTAGTTTACATCAATTAAAAAAAAGAAACCCTGCAGGCAACGTTTTTATTTTATGGAGGTAGCGCCAGAGTAGCCCACGAAAATCAAATTTTCCTAAGTTCAATCAAGTTTTACGTCATCATCATCAGACATAAGCTTTCCTAAGAATAATATGCGTCAATATTATCACGGAACAGTAATGTTCCGTGAATATTATGTAGACCGTACGAAAGCATTTATGGTGCGTTTCACGTAAGAAATCCCTTCGCCGTAATGTGGGCTCCTCTGTCTGTCTAGAGAAAAAATAAAAGAGCTGCCTACTCTAGCAAAATCGACTTTATCGGTAAACACACAAACCACTTTATGGAGAATTATGTTATGAGGCGAATGGGATGTTAATGAAGAGGTATGATAATATTATGGATGTGGCATTTTCAGTATTTGAAAGAATTGCAGGACAATCGAAATGGAGCCCAGGGTTGTATATTTTATTCAAAAATAGTTTTTACAGTTTCCAAAAGAAAAATAAAAACAAAATTACTTAAAAGACAATTGTTAAAAGTAACGAAATATCAGTTAATCTCCCTAATATTGAGTAGTTTTATTGCTAAAAATATAGCAACACTGTTTTTCCTTATTGTCAACATTATGGCTAAGGGAATTATTACGTGAAACGCACTATAGTGGTTATGTAAGTAAACCATGGTGCAACGGTATGTTACTTTTTTTTTCAATCATGTTAATCACCACTGAATAAGATGTTCGCGTGACAAAGTGGGATCATTACATGTATAATTTATATACTCGCTCTTTATTAAGGAAATTACTGTTTTGTACAGGTCTAAATGGCGTTGTAAGATTACGGGAACATTATAATTACGTAGATATTATAGTTTAATGAATTAAATGGTTGAACTGAGTGGTTTCAGACGGGACTGGTCATCTCGTAGCTGCCAATGGTTTATTTTAATTTTTACACCACCTGCTCGATAATGTTGTTTTATGTCATATAAGCGTCTCTTAAAGTAAGTCATTCTGGCCCTAGGGAGATAAAGTGAATAATGAGATTTGAATTTGGAACGTCGAAAACCGTCAACATTACCTAAGTAAACAAATGTACGTGCATTGACAAACAAGTATCATCATTATTCAAACTGGCCACTAACAAAGAAAGACAGAATATAACGTGGCCGTGGTCATTGATAACTGAAAACGCGGGACCAATAAAGAAAATTGAAACTATAGAATCTAGATCACGTATAAAACGACATTATCGAGCAGGTGGTGTCAAAAACAGTTTTAATAAATTTTCTTTTGATTATCTCTCAAATGGTGTAAAATTAAAGTATCCAACACGGGTAATAATGCTGGTAAAGTTTCTTTTTTGTTTGTAGGAAGTAATCTCTGGAAGTACTGGTCCGACTGCAAAAATCTTTTCACTGATAGAAAGTTGCTTTATGCCTGAGTAACATATAGCCTAGATTTTTCGGGCGCAGCTGTGGGAAAATCTAGTTTAAAAAAAACGTTAATACTTGATTCTACATTAATTGAATGAAATTATTTTTCCGTTTCATGCTTAAATACTTTGGTAGGTAAAATTTTAACTAAGTAATGCTGTAATTTGTTTATGTGCTTCTCCTTGGTCATATCTGTATACAGGGGGTATGCCTGATCTCCGCAAAAGGGCTTGCTCAGTAGACGAAACTGAACAACATCCCCAACATAATTTTTCAGGAAACGTACTTGTGGAAGGTTGTTCAGTTTACATAAATATTATTATCTAGCTTTAATTTAAAAAAAAATGTCAGTCGAACTTTGAAAGTACCTAATATAAAACGACTTCCTTGCGACATAAAACAACAAATTACAAGAAAATCACTAGGAATGGTAAGTTTGTGTTTTAATAACTGATATTATTGAATAACTGGCAAGGATTTTCCGGTACAACTAGTATTACTTAATAGTTAGCGGTACCTGCGTATGTGACAATTACCGCCGACCTACGCAATCTATGTGGATTAAACCCTTTTTGTTTTTTACTAAAGCGATCAGAAAAAAATGCTCTATCGTTTGGAGAAAACCGATCTAAGCTTTCTCTAGAAATACCGACTGACATAAAAAAAAAAACTAAAAGTCGGTGTCAAGTTCTTTTCTATTCATTTAAAATGAGATTTATTTTATCCCAAGCATCAACAAATTATAGACAGAATGGTTGTATTATACGCTCAATAATATATATCGACGGTTGAAAGGCAAAATGATCTAAGCGATATTGCGTAGTTTTACAAAAGTGAACTCTAAAAATTTTAATTTTAACATCGTCGGTCACATCATCACTTACCATCAGGTGAGATAGTGGTCAAACGCGAGCCTATCAATAATAAAAAATAAAAAAACTTCAAATCACTCTTTTGTTAAGTTTATTCAATGCCGCTTAATCATTTTGCCTTTCAACCGTCGATATGTAAGCAGCATGACTTGGATCCCTAAATGACTAGTGTGACGTCAGCCTCAGATTTTTCAAGTAACCTTCTATTTGTTTCTCTATTTTTTTCTGTAATGTTTTTAACCCTTGCAATTGACTTAGTGTATTTAACCATAACCTTTTAATAAGTTTATTGTGTCATGGTCTGTTTACGCTCTCTTCTCAGAACTTGTAATTGACCAGCTGTCATCTATGATTGTTTTTCTTTTTAATCAGTTTCTTTTTACAAACTGTCAAAAAGTCCTCGAAGCTGTGATATTTTTTTTTTCTGTTTGTTAATATAAATTGACATAGATTACCCACGCTTTACTGGCCTGTTGGTCTTGTGGTTAGTGGCCTTGCCTGTTATGCCTTGGTGGGTTCGATTCTTACCCAAGTCAAATGTTTGTGTGATGAGCTCAAGTGTTTGAGTTTATTTGTTCTGTCTGGGTGTAATTTATCTATAATATGTATGTATTTAGAAATATATAAGTTTACTAGCTTTTTCCCGCGCGTCTTCGCTCACGCTCTTTCCTACTCCACCCTACTATACCCTACTCTACCCTACTACACGCTACTCTACCTTACTCTACCCTACTCTACCCTACCCTATCCTACCCTATCCTACTCAACCCTAATCTATCCTACTCTACACTACTCTACACTACACTACTCTACACTTCTCTACTATACCCCACTCTACCCTACCAAACTTCACATAAACCATCTACTAAATAGTCCGAACAAAGCCTTAGCATTTGGTTTGGATAGGTGAGCCCATTCTTGAGTTATAAATTACAACGAAAAGTGGCATTGATTTTTATACAGGGTGGCCAGAACATTGACGTCCAAAAATAAAATTTAGGTCCCTCGTATCGTGGGGTATCCGAATCACCCCCATGTATGTTCCGCGACTTTTCATAGTTTTCGAGTTATGATTTTTTTTCTGATTTTTTGAGAATGATCGACCAGACCAATCTAAATTTTTTTTTTTTAAAAAGTACATGACTTTGTCAGGATTTTTTTTTTTGCAACTGAATCTTCATGAGTAGTAATTTTATGCATAAAATAATCAGCTTCGTAACTGTGCTGAAAGTTATGAAAAAGTTGGTCTAAAGTCAAAAATTTACGTACGTGAAATTATGACTTAGCTTTTCAACTTTAAATAAAAAATTTAAACAGGAGACTTCATGGTTCCTAAGTAGGCTTCAAGAATGCGCCAGACTCTCAGCTTTCAGAATCATAAAAAAAATAGCACTTAATCGGGCTACTTTAGCTTAAATCGGCCTTCAAAAACTGCGAGGTAGAAACTTCTTAAAATTAGCCATATGACGATTTTTTTTTTGCCTATTTTCTCGTTCCTAAGGTTAATTTATGAAAACAACCGAGAGTGAGAGAGATAGCAATAATTCGGTCTCTTATCCTCTCAGCCCATTGTTATTGCAGGTAAAAGAGTAGCGCCTTCGTTTACAACCCATGGTGCACGAGAAAAGATCACGCGAAGTTTTTGAATCTTAGCTTTTCTTGCAGTCATTTTTGGTTAACAAATATTCGTCAGATGGCTAATTTTAAGAATTTTGTACCTCGCAGTTTTTGGAGGAAAGCTAAGATTCAAAAACTTCGCGCGATCTTTTCTCGTGCACCATAGGTTGTAAACGAAGGCGCTACTCTTTTACCTGCAATAACAATGGGCTAATCTACAATTTATTAATGTATACCTAATTGGCAGGACATAATGGAACTATAATTTATTATTAAGTTTTAACATCTGTATGTAACCTATGCCCACAATAAAGACATTCTGATTCTCATTTTGAAACTACGGAGGAGCTCAGTAGAAAGAAAGAATGCTCTATGACCTCAGTAGAGCTTCCGAAAGAGTCGGTCTTAAAATGAACATGGAATAAACCAAAGTTATGGTAAACATCCATGTAGCACCCACTCCTATCAAGATCGGAGACCTACACTCGAAATTATGGACGACTCTTACATATCGACTCGACGTTCACCTTGGGCAGACGGTCCAGTTAGGTAGGTCTAACTTCGAGAAAGAGGTCAATCGTGGAATCTGACTAGACTGCGCAGCGTTCGTGAAGCTACGCGGTATCTTATCGTCCATATAGCACAGTATCTCAAGACGAAACCCTATGACCAGTGCTTGTAGGCAGTGATGACATATGGCTCTGAGATATATGATCGCTCACAATGGGCCTCATCAGAAGACTTAAAGTCACCCAAACGGCAATAGGAAGGGCTAAGCTCGGAGATATTCGCAGGAGATCTAAAGTTAACTGACATACGGTAGCCCGAAAAATCGCAACACTTTAAGGAGCAGAAAGCAAGGCACATTACTGAAATAAATCGCAGTATCTGTTTTTAATTTTGTTTTTATTGTTGATAGGTTCGCGCTTGCCTGCTATCTCACCTGATTGAAAGCGACAATGCGGTCGACGATGGGACGCACTTACCTTAAGTAACCTATTCTATCTTGACTTAAATATTCCCGGGTTGTACCTAACCAGCTAGGAATTCCACTCCTTAGCAGTAAGCACAATGAATGTGTTCTCAAAACGTTTCGTGTGATGTCCATCATGTACCGGTGGCGCAATCAATTTTACTAAGTGCTTAAGAAAGCATATTCGATACCTATACAAGACTATCTCAGATAAATCTGCATGGTTCTCATGTGATTTTGACCAATACACATTTACTGTATGGACTTTAAAAGAGATTTTGACCACTGAGTTTGTTTCGTTGTTTCTTCTCAGGGTAGTCAGCTAGGAAACACCAGATTCTGTTGTTTAAAAACCTATTTACAAAATAAATATCATTTATCATTTATAACTAAAAAGTTAGTTTTTAGGTATGTCTTTTTGTTCTGGTAATCTCCGAAACGGTTGGACTGATTTAACGGGACTTCTACTGATGGATAGCTGACACTACCAGGCATAACTCAGCCACTGCGTAAATTGTGCTGTTAATTATGATTCATGTAATCCCCTGGACCAACTAATCTTGTTTTGAATCCTGCATCCTGGATTCCAGAAGCAACATAATATTACTACCCAAGGTTACCGACATAGCTCGAAGAATCGCCAAACTTAAGTGGCAATGGGCAGAGCACATTGCACGCAGAACAGATGGTCGATGGGGACGAAAGGTTCTGGAGTGGCGACATCGTACCGGAAGACGCAGCGTTGGACGGCCTCCAACAAGGTGGATCGATGACCTGGTCAGGGTCGCGGGAATCCGATGGATGCGTGACGCACAGGACCGGTCATTGTGGCGACGCTTGAGGGAGGCCTATGTCCAACAGTGGACGTCTTTCGGCTGATATGATGATGAATAACATCATGCTTGATAAGAGAACTGCGTTACACAGAGGAATCCCCGATCAAAAACCTCAATAACACTCTGTCTGACCCAAGTTTTGAACGCAGCACATGCTACTCAGCAATAGGCCTGCTAACCGCTACGCCGTTGAGACATTACTTCATGAAAATGAGAGATCCAAGTTTACTAAGGTAAAATAACGGTCATTGACCCTCCTAAATTTGTTGTCATTCTTAATTTTAAAGACGGAAATAAAGACATAAAGCTGTCTTGAATTTTGAATAGAGATGTATCATGATCCTTTACACGATCTAGGAAAGAAAAGCAATTCATTGTTTGTTTTTCGGGTAGGTACCTATGCAGAGATATTAAGAGAAGGTCAATGTACTTTATTCCATCTGGCATTTTTCATTCGTTATCTGGCGCCTTCTATAGTGTAGTGTTTGTATACTTGTCTCAAGTGCACGGGTAGTGACAGTAGACAGTTGCATAAGGGCTTTTGACGAAGGCGGACGTGTTGAACCCAACTGCTGGTGACATAACGAGCACTACAACTAGTAAACCAGTTTATAATGAAAATATTTTTTTCATAGCAAGCTTTTATAACACTGTATAAATACCTATATAATTAATACTCCGAATCATACGATGGGATTGTGTCGTTTAACTACCAAGCTCCTATAGCCATCTTCCGATTCCATCATCAGATCAGCTCCATGTCATACTAATTCTGCATTGTCATCTGATTTACACATGCATGCATGATTTCAGCTCAATCAATAGCCGGGAAGTGGATCAAATTTGCAAGATTTGATTACAGACATACAAGGTGCAGTTTTAAAAGTGCAAAAAAATTCAGGAGGTAATTATGTTAGTGATTCTCGACCCGAATCAATAATAAAATGAGTAGGTATTTTTTTTAATTTTTTTTCTTATTTATGGAAATCGGTATGTGTGAACTACCTTTTTTTAAAACGCAGCCAGTCTGATACCTCCCTTATAACCGCGCTTTCACACAAACAAATGCACCATTATTTAAACCGCGCTGTCACACACATACACGCAACGTAAAGCACCAATCATCTCCCGCACCACACACCCTAGCCACGCCCCCGCGCCTTCGATCAATCGATCAAGTTTAGTTTAACTGATGCCGCCGACGTGTGCATACACGCGCTTGCAATATTCGCCCACAGCGCCTTCGGTTAACGGTTGCGGTATCTAGTGATGAAAGATGACAGACCAATTCTCCAATGTAGAGTTAGTGGAGATAGTCCGCTTGTATGCTATCAGTGGAAACATCGTAACGTCCATCTCAAAGGGTAATGCTGGCTGCTACGCAAAGACTCCGCGATTTTCGACGATTCGGCGTTCCCCGGCTTGCTGACGGTCGCGGCAACGAAGGTCTGCTTGTCGCCTTGCAGTAAAATATCCTGGAATACTTCAAGCGAGAGCCATGGGCCAGCACGCGGAATGCTGGTCTACGGTTTGGTTTCCTCACTACGGTCGGCAAGTACGTTACGTGAAAAGGTGATCACTAGTGATTAGTGCTTTCGACACTTTAAAAACGAATGTGTTTGTGCTACGAAATTAAAAGAAAATCAGCAACGTCGTGCTAGACTGCTGTCTGTTTGAACAACACCTCCAGGTAACATAAGTACCTGCTTAGGTATTTATTTTATTTTATTAGTAAGTACTTAAAAAGTCATTTGTAAATACGTTGTTAGCCGAATCAATTTGATTAGTGTAAATAAGTTGATTTAAAAATTTTAACTACGGTAAAAATACCTACCTAACAGGCAAGATAAATCACTTAAAAACCTACCTATCTACGTAACTAGCACGAATTATCTTGAAGTGTTTTTTGTCGGTCCTCTGCCCTTTAAAAAGTAGGAAGGGAAATTTCACACCCACCAATTTAATCTAAAAATAAAAACGAAATTATTACGGAAAACTGACCTTGAGAATGACTGCGTCTGGTAGGTACGTTCATGTACCACTGCGTATCTAAATCTCGCGCGCGTGCGTTCCATGATACCTACGGACGGAGGCACGGACGCCTTATAAGGTTTATTGATCTCGGCCTAACATTTTATTCATCAGCTGATACGTAAGTACCTATCGACGCGACGTCAACGTGACTTTTAAAAGATTTTCACATTGTGATGATGCTTAAAAGTGAGTAATTAAATAGCGAAATTTAAGACATTAATGTACATTATGATCATCGAATTCGATCTACATCTAAGGTTAAATTATTCATTTTGTAAAATAAGTGGGCGGAGCCTCGTACAGGTTGATGCACTCACACACACAGTGACACGGCGTGCGATAAATCGCAACGGGTGATTCTGTTTTTTTTTAAGAAGTTTATTTAGAGAGTTATTCTGAAAAACGGTTAAAATTAAAAAATAAAAATAACAAGTTTTACTGATTATTGACCAGGCATCGTATTTTTATATGATTATTAATGAATTTTATTACAACCTCCTGAAATATTGTGCAGTTTTAAAACTGCACCTTGTATAATGGCAAACATCGGGACAGGTGAATCTAAATAAAAGCTTGTAAAATAACTTACCTCCAGTATTAGCCATGAACATGAGTGCATTTCCTAGTATAGGTATCGCTGGCGGTCCCGGTACCTTAGCTGCCAGCTCCAGCATGCGCCTGTGGGTCCAGCGCCAGTACCGCCAGTATAAGAACCCTGCTGCCACCACCACGGTCAGTACCGTGAGCCACGACATGATGGCCGCTGGAAAATAGAAGGAGCTGTTTAATATTTTATTATTATTATTTACTTTACTGTACACCTTACGCAGAAGAACAGATGGTCTATGGGGATAGAAGGTTCTGAAATGGCGACCACGTAGCGGAAGACGCAGCGTTGGAAAGCCTCCCCGAGGTGTACCGATGACCTGGTAAGGGTTGCGGGGATCCGATGGATGCGAGACACACGGGACCGGTCATTATGGCGACACTTAGGGGAGGCCTATGACCAACAGTGGACGCCTTTCGGCTGAAATGATGATGATGATGATGATGACCTCATAATAATAATGAACAGATCACATTATGAGTCGGCCGTTGCATACAAACTACCTACAGGTCATTGGACTCGCTCAGCTGACGTTTTCTTACAGAAATTAATTTCGTACATGCGTAAATTAATACAAATTTTGAAAAAAGGTACTTAATTATTTAATTTTATCTTTACAATTCGATAGTGTTTCATGTACCAGATCGACCCTCCACGGGATTAAAACGATCAAAATTTAACGGTGTATAAAAGGTAAAGTAGCGTTGCATTTTTAAAATATGTAAGTATGCTTTGTATAAATATTTTTTTACACCACCTGCTCGATAATGTCGTTTTATACGTCATACAAACCTCATTTAAAGCAAGTCATTCTATCCCTAGGGAGATAATGCAGTATGGGGGATCCCTAGGGAATAATGAGATTTGAATTTGGAACATCAAAAATCGTCAACATTGTGAATTAAAATGTACCTACGTGCATCGTACAAGTTGACTCGAAATTCAAATTGGCCACCAATAAAAAAAAAAAATAGAACACACCCAGCTGGATACAGCAGCAAAACAACCCCGTCGCCGGATGGCCCAGTGATTATGTATCTGTGCCGACGGCCAGGCACAACAAGCTTATAACTGTCTGATTTTTCATGACACAGTTATGAAATTTTGTACATAAATTCTTACGTGTATCGCGGTTTCACATATATACTACAACTAATGTTATGTATAACTCATTTTAGATTTAACCTTCTCTATATTATGCAGTTTCCAGTTCATGTGGTTATCTAAAATTAATTGTATAATTTTTCGCGATCAACTTTTTATTGTCCGGTTATTTATGGTTAGTTGTGTAATATGATTTTATTTTTGCAACAAAAATTATGTAGTGCTTTTGGTTATTTTATGGCGTGTGGATTGCACTGAATCCACATAGAAAAACTCGTACATAACAGTCTATAAAGTGACTGAAATAAAATAAGGCTGTTTCATCTATATACAATGATATCGTTTAGTCTAATTTCACGAATATTATTTATAAAAATCAGGAATAATAGGGGCCCTAATATTGATCCCTGTGGAATACCAAATTTTATGATACTAGGACAATTTTACTTTTTTGGTTTCGCTAGGATTTATCAAATACGATTTGAAGACATCGAAGGCGCTACCCGTGACTCTCTGTTTATAGTGTATAGTCTATGCCCGTGACATAATGTCATATAGTTTCTTTAATTACAGTTAGTGACTTACTGGTTCAAAGGCTTTTCTTAAGTCTATGAAAATCCTTAATAGGTACTATCTTTAAACATTTTTTGTTGATACTCAATTTAATTTTGTTTTTAGAGAACGTTTGATAATAAATGGGCTAGCGCACAATAACATAATTTTCCAATTCAAACTGCATCATCCTGAGATACCAGTTGAACTATTGTTATCATTTTTTTTTTCAAAATCATTATCACAATTTTTGAACAAGTAAACTTTTTTTTTAATATATGTATTTAGAGAGTAGGTAGTGTTAGCCCTGTGGCCCCGACTTACGAGTTGTAAGGTCACAAGTTCAAACCCAGCCAGGCGTATTACTTTGTGTAATTTATTTCATTACGACTGTTCTCAAAACAGTGATGGAAACCATCGTGAGGAAACCGGCATCTATTAGAACCAAAAATTCGAACACATGTGACATTCACCAACCCGACTCTGGGCCCGCGTGGTAGATTACGGCCCGTTTCCTCTCCTAACGAGGAGGTCTGAGTCCCAGCAGTGGGAAAATTATGAGGCTGATAATGCTAAAGCTAATTATCAACTATAATTATCGAAGTTTTGATGATTTTAACATCCAGTGCTTGGGGAGTGAATATACTATGTTCAGGGAATACTTTCCAAGGTGTATGAAATTATTTAACACTCGGTTCTTTTACACCTCGGAGCAGTGAAAAAATCAAACTTCTGAGGCAACACAGTCCAAAGATAAGGCTGTTAATGCTCCGTTTAGTTGCATATTTTTACACTTGCAAGGAAATCAAAATAGACACTTCCCGTTGATTAAGTCAAGAGTGAATAGATTGCTTCTAGGCAGACGAGTTCCATCGTCGGCCACATCATCGCTTACCATCAGGTGAGGTAGTGGTCAAACGCGAGCCTATCCATTATAAAAAAAAATCTAGAATCCACAATAATAACGACGACGTAGAAAAAACTTTGAGTCTCAATTCTGGAATTGGAATTATTTACATAGGTAGATGTTTTGTACGGAACCCTCACTTGACCGACTAGCCAAAAAGAACTGGTCAAGTACCGGTTTTTTTTAATTGGTTAATTTAATTTTCTTATGTTTTTTCCTCCTGACCATGTGCTGCCATCACAATTACGCACTTGGTGTTTAAAAACCGTTATCAGCATCGCCTAATTACATTTATTTACTTCGACTTTCCGCACCTATAGCTACACGGACCTGCATAATGTGATGCAAATTTTTCCGCCTGAGTTTGGTCCAAGGTACGAGCATTATACGGAGCAAAAATAAGTACCTAAGTAGTATAACTCATCAGGCGTTACGAATAAAACGAATATCATGTATATTCTGACTGGGCTGTTGGTCCAGTTATCAGTGGCCTTGACTGCTATACCGGAATGGGTAGCTCGCTGTCCGGCCGTCCGGTAACCGTCCGGACCAAGCCCAAGTCGTCGACGGCGCGCGCTGTTCCCGCGCGCCTCAAGGAGTTGTCAGCAACAGCAGGGGCCCAGCCGGGTCGAAGCCTACTGGGGCCAAGGTAATCTGAAAGGGCGCTCGAGCCCCGGTATGAAGGCTTGAAGGAACGGGATGGGTTTTTTAGTCAGTAAGAGTCTGACACTATCTCCCGCTCCGCCCAAGAGCGGGGGTTGTCATAAGATGATTTTTCACATCGAAAAAAAAAAAAAAAAAAACTGCTATACCGGAGGTTGTGGCTCCTCGATTCCTACCCAGGGCAAATGTTTGTGTGACGAGCACGGTTGTTCTATTAGTCCAGGATACGGTTAAGAACGACCTTCACCGGTTTGTTTAATGGATGAAACCTATTTTATGATAAATTTAGTATATTAAATAATATAACGCGGGTGGGTTGCCTGAGAAATTCCTGGCCAAACATTTTTTTTTTTTTTTGTAAAATGCACCGGTGTGTTTAACGAATAAATTTAAAACTAACCGAAAGAGTGAAGCCTTTAGAACATAAAAATGTTGGGTTGCCTATTTGTTTCCTGGCATAGCTATGGGTTGCCAGGTATAAACAGGTATGCATAAACAGGTGTGTTTTTTTTTATATACAACAAATTCTATATCAAAATAAACGCTGTTTCATTACGAATACGATGTTATAGTGTTGTCTGCAAAAAAATCTGGTATGGATAACGGTTGTGCAATTTTCTAAAAATAAAATAAATTTTCAATTTTAAATTAATAATAGTCTGGCCAGGAATTTCTTAGGCAACCCACCCGCGATATATTATTTAATACACTAAATTTATAATAAAATACGTTTCATCCATTAAACAGACCGGTGAAGGTCGTTCTTAATCGGATCTTAGACTATATGTCTGGGTGTAAATTATCTATAATATAAAAATGAATCGCTAAATGTGTTAATCTCGAGAACAGCTGAACCGATTTCGCTAATTCTTTTTTTGTTGTGTTTCTTACTGTGAGGAGAAGGTTCTTATGAATAAATAAATGAAAATTAGGGTAGTGTAGGGTAGAGTAGGGTAATGTAGGGTAGAGTAGAGTACAGTAAGGTATAATAGGGTGGAGTAGGGTAGAGCGGGAGTGATGCCGCAGACAAAAAGGAGTCTAAATTTATACCTATGCATTTAGAAACATATAAGTATGCTTATCAGCAGACTGGTACTACAAGCTCTGCTTAATTTGGGACTAGATGGCGTTGTGTGAAAGTCGTGGAATTTTATTCCGTTTATTCATTAATATTACATGTAAATTACATTTTTAAATATTTCAAGATAAAATAAATAAAACATTTAAAAATAGAAAAACAGTAGCCCACCGGTATCGGGAACCGGGTCCAAGCTACCGGCGGTCAGGGCTCCAGAGAAAGGAACCTCCTAACAAGACGAGCTGCGTCCAGAAGTACCGCTTTCTGAATCAAGCCTTTGATCCAGCCTGAGAGCCTGAGCCGATTATTGGTACAATAATCGCCGAGTCCACATCTCGCATGTCGACAATCTCAGAAGGCTTTGAATACCTTCTTCAGGCGTCCACTCTCGCGCCGGGCCTTGGTTCATGCCATGGTCTGGAGCGAGGAGGAGTGGCAGGCGGTCGCCTCCTTCTGCGAAGCAGTGTTGCAGTGCATCAGGCAACGGCGCTCTCGCCGCCGCCGGAATTCCCGATCCCGATTTCCGGCCACCATAGACGCCGGCTTGCGGACGGCGAACTATGGGTAGCTAGCTGTCCGACCGTCCGGTAACTGTCCGGACCGAGCCCAAGTCGTCGACGACGCGCACTGTTCCCGCGCGCCTCAAGGAGTTGTCAGCAACAGCAGGGACCCAGCCGGGTCGAAGCCTACTGGGGCCAGGGTTAGTTTCAAAAGATAGCTCGAGCCCCGGTATGAAAGCTTGAAGGAACGGGGTGGGTTTTTTAGTCAGTAAGAGTCTGACACTATCTCCCGCTCCGCCCAAGAGCGGGGGTTGTTATCCAAAAAAACGCTCCTTCAACGATTGCTTCATGTCAGTGATATTGATACCTAGAGCTTCGGACACACCCAAATACTTTCTTTCTTTCTTTTTGACTATGATTTGACTTTACTTATAGGTTTCGGTTGGAGAGAGTGATCTCCGGATTATGGAAACTGTGAGTCGAGTACCATGGATTCCAGAACCTCCTCTCGCTTTACATGCATGACCACACATTTGTCCACACCAAACTCCATCCTTTTGGTACTACTGAAGGTTTCAGTTACCTTCAGTAGCTCCATCAGTTGCAGATTGTTTTGTGTAAAAAGTTCACCTGACCACCTCTCGTCAACCGATAGCCTAGACCTGAATTCTCCAGTAGTGAGCTTAGAGAATTCAAGGCTAGGAAAACCAAAGCGGACTCAAACTATCACCCTGGAACCTCCTTTGTTTTAAGGTGGGAAAATCATCCAATGATATCCCGTGCTCTTGGTTGGAGCGGGAGATAGTGTCAGACTTTTACTGACTAAAAACCCACTCCTGTTCCTTTGTTGCCTTTCGTACCGGGGTCGAATCTTCCTTTCAGAGCAGATTCTTGACCCCAGTAGGCTTCGACCCTTCTGGGCCCCTACGGTTTGCGTGCGGCCAACCCCTTGAGGCGCGCGTGGAACAATGCCTACGCAGTCGGGCTCGGTCCGGACGATTACCGGACGATCGGATGGGTAGCTACCTATTGCTCGCCGTCCGCAAGCCCGCGCCTACGGTGGACCCCGGAACCTCTTGGAACGCAAAGGGTTGCTTTGCTATCCAGGAGGTTCAAGATCCAGGCGTGCCTCAAATTGATGCCCGCTAGGGTTACGGGAACGTTTGAAAGAATTACCGTGGTTTTATAACGCAAAGCGCAAATTATAGAACAAACTATGGGTTTTAGGTAGTTAGTAAAAGTCTGAGCCGGCCCTTTCGTAAGAACGAAAGGGCTAGGTCAGAACTTTTCTGGTCAGCGGGCGAAGTTATCTAATTGATGCCTTCCCAGAAAAAAAATTGACTTATACTTTAGTATCACCATCTAAAATAAGTAATAAAAAACTTTTCACAAAAAAAAAAAACAACCCACTTCAATATAAAAAAAAAACTAAAAAGTGCAAAATAATTGAAGTGTTTTTTTTAAGTTTTTTGTTTTATAGTTTTGTAGGCTCAGCCAAACATGAATACCTTAAAGCCAGAGTGCATCTCATGTCAATTCTAATCATTCCAAACACGTTTAGATTACATTAATTTATTATAGAGTTCTGGTACCTAAGCTGCCTTCCGGCTTCATCATCAGATCAGTTCGATATATCCCTTCCCTCTTTTCTTTCAGTCAGTCGTCGACTACACGTATAAACAAAGCAATTTTACTTTACATTACGACAGTTCTGTTCCATATCTTCAAGTTCATGATCAGATCATAATAATATTTCTAAGGGACCAACTTGGAAGCATAACTTTTCAATCAAAAAAAATAATTTTCGAAATCGGTCCACGATTGACCGAGAAATCGGTGAACATAAATAATAAAAAAAAAAATACATTCAGCCGAACATAAAACTTGCTTCCTTTTGAAGTCGATTAAAAAATCATTTGTTGCGCAAAAAAATTGCCTACAAACTCCAGAAATAAGAGCGGAAATTTCACACAAATAAAACCACTAACTACTAAAATATGAACTAATCCTGTACCTTGAAGAACAATCTAGTAAAAAGACATTGATTCAGATGGTCTATTTATCGTAAGTAAATGTAGACGACAGGCAATTGTTTAAACACGTCAAAAATCTTACATTTTGATACAAGTAGAGAAAGTTTGTAATTGCGACCGAGGCGAATTCAAGTGCTGCAGTGACTTTCTACGTGTATCAAACGATATTTTTCAATGTACGAAGAAAAAAATAAACAGGGGTGGACGCGCGACTCGTAGGGGTCGCTTAGCACCCAGCCTGATACGATAAATGTAATAAATTGTGGCGGGGCGAGCTTGTGCACTTTTCCGCACTAATGTGAAAAACAATGCATTTTCAAAAGCGTTACGAAAGCGAATTTTTTAATTAGTGCACATACAATAAAGAATATTATAATAAATAAAAAACTAAAAAATACAACCGACTTTAATGTAAAAAAAAAAATATACAAAAAAGTGCAAAATAACTTTAATTTCGGAAGTCGGTGTTTTAATAATAGTTCTGTCTCTTCGTTAATTAACATTTTGAAAAAGTACAGCTGAACATAGAACCTCCTCCTTTTTGAAGTTTGTTAATAAATAAACTACATAAATTACTTACCTACATATAAATCAAATCACATTAATTTCTCCACACTTACTGTAAAGGTCAACAAAGGTCACTATTTGTAAAGTTTGTAAATATTATGATCTTTTATTGTTTTCGATTCTGTTATTTTTATTGATTTACCTACTTAGATAAGAAAGTTATATCATAATTTACAATAAAATGTATTTTGGGATTAGTGCTTCGTTTATGATAAGGTAATTATAATTTAAAAAAATAATAATTTAATTTTTAATTATTAGATACGTTTTTTTCAACTGTGTTCCGTATAATAATTTTTGTTTTACCCTTTGACACAAATACGCAAACACTTTTCTAGTGTTGCATAAAAATAAACGACTACGCACTTAGAAAACAATGTACTTATAAGTGCTCAAGAAGCCTTCAATAGACTGGTAAAAAGATATCTACAACTTGCCTTATTTAATCAAAGTAGAATTGTACACTTACGTGAACAAGGTATAAGGTCAAACTGACAATGTCACTACAAGAATAACGTATTTATATGGTAGACTTAAACATAAGTTTTTTTATTGGATAACTGTAGGCCTTAAAAAAAACCGGCCAAGTGCGAGTCGGACTCGCCCATGGAGGGTTCCGTAGCAGCAAGTAACATAATATAAAAGTTCTTGTAGTTCGTTGTAACTTTGATCGATGTTTTAATAATAGTGTATTTTTTTTAGATATAAGACGTATTAAAAAAAAACTACTTACTAGATCTCGTTCAAATCAATTTTCGTTGGTAGTTTACATGGTAATGTTCATCATATATTTTTTTTGTTTTATCATTCTCTTATTTTAGAAGTTATAGGGGGGGGGGGGACACATTTTACCACTTTGGAAGTGTCTCTTGCGTAAACTATTCAATTTAGAAAAAAATTATATTAGAAACCTCAATATAATTTTTAAAGACCTATCCATAGATACCCCACACGTATGTATGGGTTTGATGAAAAAAAATTTTTTGAGTTTCAGTTCTAAGTACCTATGGGGACCCCCAAAATTTATTGCTCTTTTTCTATTTTTGTGCGAAAATCTTAAAGCGGTTCACAGAATACATCTACTTACTAAGTTTCAACAGTATAGCTCTTATTGTTTCGGAAAAAAGTGACTGTGACATACGGACGGACAGACAGACAGACAGACAGACAGACATGACGAATCTATAAGGGTTCCGTTTTTTGCCATTTGGCTACGGAACCCTAATAAAAAAGAATGAGTGTAAAAAAATAGCTGGCCAAGACGGGTTCCGTAATATATAAAATATTTTTTGAATATGAAAATCGAACAAAAAACACTGACAAAATAATGTTTCTTGTATGGGAACCCCTTTTGTTTATTTTTATTTTTGTAGCAGCAATAAAAATACACATCTTAGGGTTTATGAGATACAATCCGTTGACAAACGAGCAGACAGACAAACGGACGGACGAACAGCGAAAGCTTAGTAAGTAATAGGGTCCTATTAGCAACCTTCTGATACGCAACCCTAAAGGTAACACCTGCGCACACGTGTGCCACACACGCCGATCTGGGCGCGTCGGTCTCCATACATTTTAAATAGAAACTAGACTTGTAGAGCTACACTTGATCCACGCCACGCGACGTCGTTCTACGTACAAATCAGAGCCCTGTAGGGTCGAAGCCTACTGGGGCCATGGGTGATGCGAAAGAGATTCCCAGTGTCCTGAAAAAATGGTAAAGAAGTAACAGGAGTGGGTTTTTAGTCAGTAAAAGTATGACACTTACTCCCGCTCCGTTCAAGAGCGGGGGATGTCATTAGATAATTTCACACCTAATGGAAAAAAAACCGGAGGTGTGAGTGCATGCACCTCTACAGTGCGGACTAAGCGTTTCGCGTCGTCGTTTAATTGATTATATCGCGTACATCGAATGACTGGATCAATTTTTAAAAAACTGCGGTCTTCCCATCCGATTATAATGGATAGATATACATTCTTTATAGTACATCAAAAATAAAAATTACTTGAGAAACTTAAAATTAATAGGGTGTCACAATGGGCGGTCATATCGCTAAAAGCGACTAATGATAATGTTTAGGTGTCTTCAAGGGCTCTTAATAAACTGTGTGCGCTTCAATCACTCCCTGCTTATCATCTGTCGAATCGCAGGTTTAAAAACATGGAAACTTCCCGTGGTCCCGTGGATCCCGGAACCGATGGGACGTACAAAAACAAAACAAAACAAGATACAAGATACCCATGGCCATACTATATAAAACCTGCGAAAGCTTGCGGACGACGAGCGATTATTAGTGTCACTAGTTCAACTTAAACCGCGTGCATGTAGTTGAGTCGATGAACAAAAAGGGACCGGGACGAGCCTGCCCGGAACGGGTAACCGCGCGACGAGCTGCGATGGAGCGCTTTTGTATGAGAACGCGTGGGCGCCCGCGTAACGCAACGTCGGCCCTTAAAATCTATTTGCATAATAAATATCATTAATTGGCAATTGTTCACTTTAGGCCCTTGATCCCATTTAGTGATATAAAACAGTGATATTCTGAAACAAACTACTGCTTGAGCGAGAGATTTGCGGCGATATTATCGTCGTGCCACGTATTTCTATACACACTCTTAGAACGAGACATGATTAATTATCAGATGGAATCTCGTATACAGCTCTTAGACATTTCTTTTGGGCAACAAAAGAATACCCTATTTTGGTCAGTACTATTTCCCCATCTAATTAGCCCATATCGTAGTGAGGACTCTACATATGCCCGGTATGTCATCACAGCCGTTTTTATATTAGTAACTTTTTTATTTGTCTCAAAGCATAGATAAATTTATTTACTTTATTACATACAGTATCGACCTGTGCTTTCCAGTCTAAATGTTCGTCAATTGCTACTCCTAGAAATTTAGTTTTTGTAAATTCTGTAATTTTGGGTAAGTACGTCCATATTTAAATTTAATTCATTATTATAGGATTGATTAAATTGTATATAAACTGACTTATTAAGATTAATCGATAAATTATTATTATTTAGCCACTTAATTATTTTTTCTAATGTATTATTTATGTCCGATTCACGATCTGCAATTGATTTGTTTTTTTTATCGGTAGTAACAATTACTGAAGCCTTGATGATTAGTTACACAACTATATCATTTAAATAAAGCAGACATAAGATAGGGCCCAAAATGCTACCCTGGTGGACGCCCCGTTTTATACTTATAAATTCAGACGAATATTCTGTCATGTCCCTACTTTCATTAAGTTTGTAATAGTGACTCTCTATTGTCTACTATTGAAGTACGACGATATCCATTGTAGTGGCAGTCCTCTAAATAGCCTCCAGTTTTTTTAATAGTCTTTCATGTGAAACGAGATCAAATGCCTTAGACAGATCAAAGAATAGCCCTGTCGTTAGCTGTTTGTTGTTAATATTAGTCAATATCGCTTTCAGAAGTAAAAAGATTAAAAAGAGTTTCAGACTTTTTTCTGACAGCTGAATTGTTCTTTTTAATAAAATTAAATTTTCCGCAGTAGTCGACTATTCTTTGATACATATACATATATTTTCACAGAGTTTTGACTTGATGGATATTAGTGTTATGGGGTGATTAAAAATTATTCTTTCACATTTTTCAACCTATAAAAATATCAGTTTAACGACAGATATTTTTAAAGCGCTAGGAAAGACTCCTTGTGAAAAGGACAGGTTAATGAGATAGATCAACACTCCGCTTATTTCACTAACACATGTCTTAATCATTCGGTATCGCTGCGGTAACTATTTGAACAATTTTGACTAGGAATGTAATTTGTAAAATGACTATTGAAGACAGAAGCTTATTTCTACGGTTTGGTATCTTCTCGATCTAATAATTCATTCGCCTAGTTCCATATATTATGGTAGGGTGACACTGCTCTTCCAGAATTACCTTTTGAGTACCAATAGACATATTTCTCCGTGCGTACGTTTTACTAGTCCGCGTGTCACCGCGCGTGCCTCCGGCGCGGGGCGCGGCTGCTTGCGACAAGTACCCGCGCGGCGAGCCACGCGGACTCCCGGATGGGCCACTTATGTGTAGGACCGCGCAAACGCAGCGTTCGGCCTAATAGGCCAAAACACGGCTAGCATACATTGATTAATAACGGAGTTTCGGTGCATACCTTCCGGCTCCATCATCATCATGCGATCACTTCTATGATACCATTTTCAATAAAACTATTCAGAAGCATTTATTTATTTTATACTAAGATCCCAGAGCTGTCTGACATACCTAACTTATATTCACATAACTTATTATCAGTAGTATCTCATGAGCTTTGAATACCTGTGTGCTTGTGGAGCTCCCCTTTGGGGAGCCTTGGCAGGTACCAGATGAGAAAGGTAACCAAAAATAAGAGTTGCTTAAAATCTCAAATTTTTGTGGCTGATTTTTATATATGTTTTTGTAGAATATTATTCTAAAGTATTATCATAAGTACATACTTCCCATAGACCAAAACTTCTGTCAGACGCTTTAAAACTCCACAAAAAAAGGTAAAAATCTAAAACCCGACTACGACAAAAAAAAACGACGCTGAAAAAGTATAAAACAAGATTTTCAGGATGCTAAAATAAACAAGGTCACTGTAAAAAAAGAACAGAACAAAACGAAAAGCCGTAGTCACACGTTATTAAAGTGTCGGTTGGTACCTATAACGTGTAACTACGGCTTTTCGTTTTGTTCTGTTCTTTTTCTCACAAGCTTCACAAGCACACAGGTATTCAAGGTACATAAGACGCTACTGAAAACCTAAGGTTTATCCATGTGAAAATAAGTTACGTCAGACAGCTGGACTTTTTGTATTGTTATATTTGCTTAACTATCTTTATTGTGATATTTAGGTCAGTGCGAAGTTCCGTTGGCCATTCCTGGTCTTCTTCCCTAGTTCCATTTTATCAAATGTTACTTTTTGACTGTTAATGCTTGATTTTTCGATGAAAATACCAAAATCACTATTTAGTTGCCTATTATTAGAGGAATTGTTAAAAAAAAAAAAAAATATAAATATTAAGGGGAAAAAAAATAAGTTGGTTCATAAACGACGGAGTTCTAATGTACCAAACATTAAAAAAAAATGATAAAAGAATAAAACCGCATTAATAACCTGTTCCATTATTCCAAGACGGTAACAAAAAAAAAGCATAATAGTTATCTATTTAAACAGTTAAATTAAAATGTATTTAATGCCATTTTCGACAAAAAATTAATGAATTGTTTGATAGTTTCACACACTTAGTATACATAATGTATAACTAATAGGTACGAATATGCACTCGGAGAATTTAGAATAGAATAGAATAGAATAAACTTTATTGTACACCAAAATAGTAACAATTTCATAGAAACTTAAACCTATGTGCACAGTGGCGGTCTTATCGCTGAAAGCGATGTCTTCCGGACAACCTTGGGATGGAATAATATATAAGAACTTAAACTAAAAAAGGGGGTAGTCTACGGTGTACTTCAAGCAATATAAATCAAGGGAAAATTAATTAAGGGGAAAAAATAATAATATATAAAGAAAGAAAGAAAGAAAAGTATTTATTTTGGCGCAAAAAACATTGTAGACAACAAAAACTTAAGACAAACACAAAACAAAAAATAAACAAATAAAAAGTAACATTGTCTGTCACACGTTAAGTAACGTGTTACGTTAAGTATATATAGATAATATATAAATATAAACAATATATATATCATGTGTTACACAATTAAATGGAAGCGAAAAAGAAAAGAATAAAATAAAGGTTGGCGATGGAAAAAATTAAATGTATTTCGATCATAGATCTTACAGTTATCTTAGTCCCTATGTTGATCTACATTATTCATTACACTCACATCTGTATTCGTTAGTAATGTCTCTCTTACTGAATATTGTTCAGTAGACTAAATATAGCTATAAACGTAATTATAACTCTAAGTATTATTACAAGCTGTTATTTAGTTTCACCTGTCCCGATGTATGTTTGTCTGTAATCAAATCTTGCAAATTAAATTTGACCCTCTTCCCGGTTACCGATTGAGCTGAAATTTTGCATGCATGTGTAAATCAGATGACATTGCAAAATTTTATGTCACGGAGCTGATATGATGATGGAGCCGGAAGGTGGCTATATATGAGCTTAGTAGTTAAACGACACAACCCGAGAGAACGAACGAGCCCGAGTCGTCGTCGGTGCGTAGTGTTCTAAGTGCACCCCAAAACTGTAAAACTGTAGGGGCCCAGCAGGGCCGAAGCAGAAGAATAAGAAGAAGGTTGATTCCGAAAGAAAAACCCGGGGTAATGGAACGCAAGGCAAAGAAGGAACATAGGAGTGGGTTTTATTTATTTATTTACGTTAACCAACAATTGTTTACACATATACATTTCCAACTTAGTGACTAGGTTAACATTTGCAAGTGCAACAATTAATTAAAGGTTAACACCACATGCACAAAAAACGGCTTAAAAAACATATTTAAAATTAGAAGTTATACATTATAAAAAAAAGTAATAATAATTAAGAAAATTAACAATTAATATTATCATTCAATAATGTATAGATACAACATAAAAAAAAAACATTCGCATGAAAATTACTGATTGAATCAATTGCAATTGATTAAATTATGATTGATTAATTAAAATTAAAATTATTATAAATAGGCAAGAAAATAAAATTTAAAAAATTAAATTGAATTAAAAAAATTAAGTTTTAGTCAGTATAAGTCTGTCACGCCCTTCCACTCCGCCTTAGAGCAGGAAAATTCATTGGTTAATATGGGAGGACCTAGAGATGTGCCGTTACCTGCAATATTGCCGTGTACTGGGAATATTGGTGGGAATATTATTTGACTGGCCTGTTGGTCTAGTGGTTCGTGACCCTGACTGCTATGCCGGAGGTCGTGGGTTCGATTCCCACCCAGGACAAATGTTTGTGTGATGAGCATAATCATTTTTTCTGTGTCTGGGTGTAATTTATCTATAATATGTATGTATTTAGAAATATATGTTTATCAGTTGTCTAGTACCCATAACACAAGCTCTGCTTAGCTTAGGACTAAACGGCGTTTGTGTGATAGTTGTGGAATATTATATAATATTTAATATTAGTGGAAATTTTGGTGACAATATTGCCAGCAATATTCCCATATCGCCAGCAATGGCACATCTCTGGACCTTAAAAAACCCTATAAAATGAAGGTTGTGTGGTGAATCGTATTTCTTATGTGAATAAACTTAAAACTGGGCACAAATTCTAATCTAAATTAATAATTAAAAACTGTCATTGTTTTTATTTATTAAACTACCCTTATAAACGATATGGAAAACGCGAAAAAACGATATAGTTTTTATGAAAATTTGCTCGCAAACAAAATCGCAGTCAAAATGCTAGTTAAGTAATGTTTAAGTCAATTATGTATAATGTTGAATATTATATTCGCTTAATTTTTTATACATAAGTATTATAATTGGTTTCTATACAAATGAGTTATTACAACTTGTTAATTGAATACATGAACAAACAAACTTAAACTATTTATACTAAAACCTAAATAAATACCTAACGTATATAAATAAAATACAAAAACACAAAGTGCACTCAGGCGTCGAAGTACTCCTCCACATCGCTGTCATCCGGGAATGTGCCCAGAAGACTGGCAGCATTTATAATACATATACATAATAAAAAAGTAATCAAACTAACAAAAACCAGTTTGAAAAACGAATAATTTTTACATAATTCTGAGATTGTTAAAAATTTTTGCTCATGAATATTTTTGCGGTATCTTTAACTGCCATCGCATTGTATAATATAATTTCCGACATTTTATTAATTCCATTGTCATGAAAATCAAAAATTAGAAGGTCAAGAAATCCGTCAAATTCCGGTTTCTGGTAATTGGATTTAAAAAAAAAATATGTTAACTCAAATAGTAGTTTATGTGACTAGGGGATAAAGCAGTGTCTTTAAGTCGCGGGCGGCATGTTGAATTCCGAACGAAACGAAGGTTGCTGATTTTAATCCCGAACGATAGTGAGGGATTTATAAAATTAACTCCCGAGCATTGCGAGGGAGTTAATAAAGAAACCTGAGTGAAGTGAGGAATTTAAGCCGCCCAAGACAAAGACAGCTTTATCCCCGTGTTGCATACTCTACTTTTTACACCATCTGTGAGATAATTAAAAGACAATTTGGTCGATCAAATCATATATTAGAGAAATATAAGTATTATGTTTACAAGTTCATCAAACAAACAAAATTCACTACTCCAAGATTCTATAGTTTCAATTTTCTATAATGCTCCCGTGTCGTCAGTACGCACGTTTTATTCTATTTTCTTTTTTTTGTTAGTGGCCAGTTTGAATCATAGTGATTAAATACTCTTTGGTTTGAATTTCGAGTCAACTTGTTCGATGCGCCTACATTTTAATTCACAATGTTGACGATTCTTGATGCTCCAAATTCAAATCTCATTATTCCCTAGGGATCGGCCATACTGCATTATCTCCCTAGACATATAATGACTTGCTTTAAGTGAGGTTTGTATGACATGTAAAACGACATTATCGAGCAGGTGGTGTAAAAAAAATTTTATTAAACTCTACACGTGTACACATAGAAGTACACGTGCCTTGACAATTCGTGTACGAAGGTGAAATTAACTTTTTTTTTAGGTGGGAAATAATCCAACCACTTAATCTCCCGCTCTTGAGCGGAGCGGAAAGGCGTGTCAAACTTTTATTGACTAAGGGTCTAAATAGACGGATTGCATTTCAACTGCAATCCAACTGCAAATTGCAGTTTAAGTAGGTACAGGTTGAATGCAGTTGACACGACTAATTGCAAAACAACTGCAATAGAACTGCAAACGACTGCAATAGAACTGCGGTCCGATTGCAGTCGTGTGAACTGCACACCGACTGCATCCGAACTGCACCATGCGCGGGATAGCGGAGCGTGCGGGCGGGTGGGTATGATGCAGTTCGGATGCAGTCGGTGTGCAGTTCACACGACGTGCAGCACGCACGTTTGGTTTGCAGTTCTATTGCAGTCGTGTCAACTGCATTCAAACTGCGCTTAAACTGCAATTTGCAGTTGAAATGCGGTCCGTCTGTTTAGACCCTTAAGGGTATGAATTGTTTGACAGTTTCACACTACAGTATAACTAATACGAATATGCACTCGGAGAATTTTTTGGAAGTTTTCAGGAGATAAATTAAGGAACATTTCCTGTCAACATGACCTATAAATATGTATGTACTAGCTGTACCCGCGCGGCTTCGCTCCCGCTCTTCCCTACTTCAGCCTACTATACCCTACACTACCCTACACTACCCTACACTACCCTACACTACCCTAATTTACATTTTTTTTTCCCATAAGAACCTTCTCCTCACAATAACGAACACAACAAAAAAAAAATTAGCGAAATCAGTCCAGGCGTTGTTGAGTTATGCGCTTACCAACACATTTTGCGATTCATTTTTATATTATAGAAGATATAAGTATTTATTTATTGTATATATTATGTTCATGTATAGTGTGCTGTATATGTCTGTTTAATATGTTTTAAGTTACATTCAATTTATATGTTTATTTTTTTTTTTTCCTTTGTTGTTAAGGTTCCTCAAATGCAAAATTTCATTTTCATTTACATAGTTTGCTGTAAGAAAACCCAGTTATGGGTTAAGCTCGCCTATGTACATCAAATATCCAAGCCAAGCCCAAGTCGTCGACGTCGTGCACTGTTCCCGCGCGCCTCAAGGAGTTGTCAGCAACAGCAGGGACCCAGCTGGGTCGAAGCCTACTGGGGCCAGGGTTAGTTTCGAAAGACAGCTCGAGCCCCGGTATGAAGGCTAGAAGGAACGGGGTGGGTCTTTTAGTCAATAAGAGTCTGACACTATCTCCCGCTCCGCCCAAGAGCGGGATTGTCATTGTATGATTTTTCCCAACCATAAAAAAAGGTTTTTACAATAACGTGATAAAAATAATTATTAAAGTGTCCTTGTACATTCTACCATTTTGGCATGCAAAATATTGATGCAAGTTCATCATCAAACATATTAACACTCGTGTTAATTTAAAAAAGGTAACATTTAGCATTTTCAGTTGAATCGCATTTGTATTTTAGGATCAGTACCTCAAAAGGAAAAAACGGAAAACTTATAGGATCATTTTGTCGTCCATCTGTCTGTCTGTTAAGAGTGTTAAGACTCTTTATCTCAGGAACGTGTGGAGGTATCGAGTTGAAATTAAAACTATATACTCAAGTCTGCGGTCCCTTGAAGCCGGGAAAAAATCAAAGTTTTAAGTTAACGAAAAAAAAAGAAGCCTTTTAAAAAACGTATATTTCGACACACTCAAGTAAATCAAAATCCAAAAAAAAATCTAAGTCAACGGGATGTTTAGGGTACTTCCCGTTGCCTTACCTAGAATCCTGAAATTTGGTATAAAACAAGATCTTAAAGCACAGATAGAGGATAGAGAAATAAATCTGAAAATAATTTTTGGTTACATCACAAAAAGTTAGAGTTTAAGTTCCGTGCAAACTAAAATTCCCGAATGGAGTTCCGAAGATTTTTCTGAATTGAAATTTTTTTTTTTGTGACGTAAGTAACATCAAAAAAGTACTCGTTTATCACACTGCATTAAAAAGAAGAATACGACGTTCTTCAAGATTTCAAATTTAAATATGGCCAGTTGTTTTTAATAGCAGTCACGCTTTGCCCTCTTAACCCTTAATTGAAAAGAACAGTTTTCCATTAAAATACTATGTTCAATTCCTGGGGTTAAGTACTCCTTAGTTTATGTTAAAACAGGTACTGTGCGTTTCACTTAAGAGATTCCTTTGCCGTAATGTTGGCTCCCCTGTCTGTCTACAGAAAAGGAAGGGAAAAATGAAAAGAGTTGCCTACTCTACCAAAATTTTTGCACGAAATATGAAACTAAATCGATTTTAACGGTAGTCGCACCACTTTATGGAGAATAAATGAAGGGATTGGGATTTTATTAAAAAAAAGCAAGTCTATAAGGAAGTTGTTGGATGGAGAGGTATGTTATTGCGGCGTGGCGTTTACGGTATTTGAAAGAATTGCAGGACAATTGAAATGGAGCCCAACGTTGTATGCTTTATTCAAAAATAGTTTTTACAGTTTCCAAAAAAAAAAAAATATAAGGCAATTGTTAAAAATAACGAAATATCAGTATCTCCCAAATATTAAGTAATTTAATTGCTAAAAATATAGCAACACTATTTTTCCGTATTGCCAACATTACGGCAAAGGAACCTCTTAAATGAAACGCACTGTAAGTCTGTCTAAAAAGTCAAACGACTTGGAAAATGTGAAACGAATTAAATATCTGTTACATAAATTACATACAATACTTTTTATAAGGTTCTATTAGTAAACAATGATCATCTCTCTGCAATATTGATTGTTCAACCAGTTTTGACTACCTACATTAGATTTCTAGAATTTGATTATTTTATTAGATTACTCAAGTCATTTGACTTTTTAGACTGACTCTAGAAATAGATATATTACATAATAAACTATTATTTTACAAAAGAGAGAAATAACAAAAAAAAATGTCATTATGTTCGAATTCAAATAGTCATAAAAACGAATAATTTACATTTAAAAATACTTAACTCAATATAATTACAGTAAAACGCATAAAATCCTTCGCTAATTACATCTTAAAATCAAACTAAAATATGGCGCCAAAAAACTCTTCCGCATCGCTGTCGATAATGTGACTAAAAGACTGGCGGCATTGACACGCTGTATAGGGCTAGATAGAGCGACTACGTAGGTACTTCGCTAACACGTTGGCAAAGGGCTAGATAGAGCAACTACGTAGGTACTTCGCTAACACGTTGGAAAGGGCTAGGTAGAGCAACTACGTAGGTACTTCACTAACACGTTGCGAAAGGGCTAGGTAGAGCAACTACGTAGGTACTTCGCTAACACGTTGGCAAAGGGCTAGATAGAGCGACTACGTAGGTACTTCGCTAACACGTTGGTAAAGGGCTAGATAGAGCGACTACGTAGGTACTTCGCTAACACGTTGGTAAAGGGCTAGGTAGAGCAACTACGTAGGTACTTCGCTAACACGTTGGCAAAAGGCTAGATAGAGTGACTACGTAGGTACTTCGCTAACACGTTGGCAAAAGGCTAGATAGAGCGACTACGTAGGTACTTCGCTAACACGTTGGTAAAGGGCTAGGTAGAGCAACTACGTAGGTACTTCACTAACACGTTGCGAAAGGGCTAGATAGAGCGACTACGTAGGTACTTCGCTAAGACGTTGGTAAAGGGCTAGATAGAGCGACTACGTAGGTACTTCGCTAAAACGTTGGTAAAGGGCTAGGTAGAGCAACTACGTAGGTACTTCACTAACACGTTGCGAAAGGGCTAGGTAGAGCAACTACGTCGGTACTTCGCTAACACGTTGGCAAAGGGCTAGATAGAGCGACTACGTAGGTACTTCGCTAACACGTTGGTAAAGGGCTAGGTAGAGCGACTACGTAGGTACTTCGCTAAAACGTTGGTAAAGGGCTAGGTAGAGCCACTACGTAGGTACTTCGCTAACACGTTGGCAAAGGGCTAGATAGAGCGACTACGTAGGTACTTCGCTAAAACGTTGGTAAAGGGCTAGGTAGAGCGACTACGTAGGTACTTTGCTAACACGTTGGCATAGGGCTAGATAGAGCGACTACGTAGGTACTTCGCTAAAACGTCGGTAAAGGGCTAGATAGAGCGACTACGTAGGTACTTCGCTAACACGTTGGTAAAGTGCTAGGTAGAGCAACTACGTAGGTACTTCACTAACACGTTGCGAAAGGGCTAGGTAGAGCAACTACGTAGGTACTTCGCTAACACGTTGGCAAAGGGCTAGATAGAGCGACTACGTAGGTACTTCGCTAACATGTTGGTAAAGGGCTAGGTAGAGCAACTACGTAGGTACTTCGCTAACACGTTGGCAAAGGGCTAGATAGAGCGACTACGTAGGTACTTCGCTAACACGTTGGCAAAGGGCTAGATAGAGCGACTACGTAGGTACTTCGCTAAAACGTTGGTAAAGGGCTAGGTAGAGCAACTACGTAGGTACTTCACTAACACGTTGCGAAAGGGCTAGGTAGAGCGACTACGTAGGTACTTCGCTAACACGTTGGTAAAGGGCTAGGTAGAGCAACTACGTAGGTACTTCGCAACACGTTGGCAAAAGGCTAGATAGAGCGACTACGTAGGTACTTCGCTAACACGTTGGTAAAGGGCTAGGTAGAGCAACTACGTAGGTACTTCACTAACACGTTGCGAAAGGGCTAGGTAGAGCAACTACGTAGGTACTTCGCTAACACGTTGGCAAAGGGCTAGATAGAGCGACTACGTAGGTACTTTGCTAACACGTTGGCATAGGGCTAGATAGAGCGACTACGTAGGTACTTCGCTAAAACGTCGGTAAAGGGCTAGATAGAGCGACTACGTAGGTACTTCGCTAACACGTTGGTAAAGTGCTAGGAAGAGCAACTACGTAGGTACTTCACTAACACGTTGCGAAAGGGCTAGGTAGAGCAACTACGTAGGTACTTCGCTAACACGTTGGCAAAGGGCTAGATAGAGCGACTACGTAGGTACTTCGCTAACATGTTGGTAAAGGGCTAGGTAGAGCAACTACGTAGGTACTTCGCTAACACGTTGGCAAAGGGCTAGATAGAGCGACTACGTAGGTACCTCGCTAACACGTTGGCAAAGGGCTAGATAGAGCGACTACGTAGGTACTTCGCTAAAACGTTGGTAAAGGGCTAGGTAGAGCAACTACGTAGGTACTTCACTAACACGTTGCGAAAGGGCTAGGTAGAGCGACTACGTAGGTACTTCGCTAACACGTTGGCAAAGGGCTAAATAGAGCGACTACGTAGGTACTTCGCTAACACGTTGGCAAAGGGCTAGATAGAGCGACTACGTAGGTACTTCGCTAAAACGTTGGTAAAGGGCTAGGTAGAGCCACTACGTAGGTACTTCGCTAACACGTTGCGAAAGGGCTAGGTAGAGCAACTACGTAGGTACTTCGCTAACAAGTTGGCAAAGGGCTAGATAGAGCGACTACGTAGGTACTTCGCTAACACGTTGGTAAAGGGCTAGGTAGAGCAACTACGTAGGTACTTCGCTACACGTTGGCAAAAGGCTAGATAGAGCGACTACGTAGGTACTTCGCTAACACGTTGGTAAAGGGCTAGGTAGAGCAACTACGTAGGTACTTCACTAACACGTTGCGAAAGGGCTAGGTAGAGCAACTACGTAGGTACTTCGCTAACACGTTGGCAAAGGGCTAGATAGAGCGACTACGTAGGTACTTCGCTAACACGTTGGGAAAGAGCTAGGTAGAGTGACTACGTAGGTACATCTTTAACACGTTGGTAAAGGGCTAGGTAGAGCAACTACGTAGGTACTTCGCTAACACGTTCGCAAAGGGCTAGATAGAGCAACTACGTAGGTACTTCGCTAACACGTTGGCAAAGGGCTAGATAGAGCGACTACGTAGGTACTTCGCTAACACGTTGGTAAAGGGCTAGGTAGAACAACTACGTAGGTACTTCACTAACACGTTGCGAAAAGGCTAGGTAGAGCAACTACGTAGGTACTTCGCCAACAAGTTGGCAAAGGACTTGGTAGAGCGACTACGTAGGTACTTCGCTACCACGTTGGGAAAGGAATAGGTAGAGCGACTCGACTACGTAGGTACTTCGCCAACACGTTGGGAAAGGGCTAGGTAGAGCGACTACGTAGGTACTTCGTTAACACGTTGGGAAAGGCTCAGGTAGAACGATTACGTAGGTACTTTGCTAACATGTTGGGAAAGGGCTAGATAGAGCGATTACGTAGGTACTTCGCCAACACATTGCGAAAGAGCTAGGTAGAGCGACTACGTAGGTATTTCGCTAACACGTTGGTAAAGGGCTAGGTAGAGCGACTACATAGGTACTTCGCTAATACTTTGGGAAAGGGTAGGTAGAGCGACTACGTAGGTACTTCGCTAACACGTTGGTAAAGGGCTAGATAGAGCGACTACGTAGGTACTTCGCTAACTCGTTGAGAAAGGGCTAGGTAGAGCAACTACGTAGGTATTTCGCTAACACGTTGGCAAAGGGCTAGGTAGAGCGACAACGTAGGTACTTCGCCAACACATTGCGAAAGAGCTAAGTAGAGCGACTACGTAGGTACTTCGTTAACACGTTGGGAAAGGGCTAGGTAGAGCGACTACGTAGGTACTTCGCTAACACGTTGGGAAAGAGCTAGGTAGAGTGACTACGTAGGTACATCTTTAACACGTTGGGAAAGGCTTTGGTAGAGCGATTAAGTAGGTACTTCGTTAACACGTTGGGAAAGGGCTAGGTAAAGCGACTACGTAGGTACTTCGCTAACACGTTGGGAAAGAGGTAGGTAGAGCGACTACGTAGGTACATCGCTAACATGTTGGTAAAGGGCTAGGTAGAGCGAATACGTAGGTATTTCGCTAACATGTTGGGAAAGGGCTAGGTAGAGCGACTACGTAGGTACTTCGCTACCAAGTCATTTGACTGCACGAAAATAATGAAGCGATTTAAATTCACACACGTTCATACTTACACACTGTAGTGCGTCAAGGATACATCATTATGATGTCACGTACCTACATAATTTTCTCAACAGTTTCTATACTAACATAACAAATCTGAGTTTGTTTGTTTGTTTGGTTGGTTGAACGCGGTAATCTCTGGAACTAAAATTAGGTAGAATTGAAATAGTACTTTGATACAAGTGAAGAAAATTGTCATTGCGTCATTCGTCCGAGTCATAGGCGAGGATATTATGGAGTCGAGTGCTCCAGTGTCTCCAGTGTCCAATTTTCACGAAAACATACCTAAATAAACAGGGGTTGATTATTGGAGGCGCGATTATTGAGGGTCGCGCCGTGCCCAGCTGCAATAAATGTAATAAAAATAAGGCGAGGAGGAGTGCGCACACTTTTACGCACTAGTGCGAAATACAATCAATTGTGTGCATAAAAGCGATAGGAATAAGAGCCGGTTTTCGAGTTAGTGTATTGAAAATTTATTTTAGCGATAGATAGCCCATTTATCGAGGAAGGCTGTAACGTTACGAATGTTACGATCAACAGGAGCGGAGCTGTAATCAAAGATGCAGGTGAAACCGGGGAGACAGCTAGTCAACTAAACAATATGGTTATATAAGGCATTGCTGTTTAGTATTCGGAACAAAGAGATCACATAGAGATTAATGACCGTTTTAAGTTAACGACTCACCTAAATAATCGGCAAGGTTGGTACACTGGTTGGATGATTGGCTACTGTCGTCAGACGTCAACTACGCTGATGACGAATATCTGAACTATTTAAAAGGTGTAAGGGACAGCCCTCCACAAACTTTAAGCTTTAAGGGCTTGCTCAGTAGACGAAACTGAACAACCTTCCACAATTTTTTTTTTTCAGGAAACGAAAAAGAAATCAGCCTCACCATACAAAATGATAAACTTGATTGGACAATTTTTATGGCGAAGCCGATTTGTTTTTTCGTTTCCTGAAAAAAAAATTTGTGGAAAGTTGCTCAGTTTCGTCTACTGAGCAAGCCCTTAAAGTTTGTGGAGGGCTGTCCCTTACACCTTGTATACCTATGTATCTTGATTAGCCTAGGTACGATATGATTGTAATCTAACGACCGCTGTATTTGCGTAAACTGATTTTCATTATACAGGGTTATTTTGACTGGCCTATTGGTCTAGTGGTTAGTGGCCCTCACTGTTATGCCGAAGGTCGTGGGTTCGATTCCCACCCAGGAATAATGTTAGTGTGATGACCACAATTATTTGTTCTGTGTCTGGGTGTAATTTATCTATAATATGTATGTATTTAGAAATATATAAGTATGTCTATCAGTTGTCTAGTACTCATAACACAAGCTCTGCTTAGCTTGGGACTAGACGGCATTATGTGATAGTTGTGGAATATTATATTGTGGAATATTATATTATTTGTAAAACACTAGCAAACTCTCAAGACTATCTTACTAACATATCGTAGAATAACAACTTTTGTTCTACGACTTTTAAAAAATTATCACATTTTAGTTCATCAGATCAGATGATCAGACTGATGTCTGTCGGTCTGGGTTATGGCCTGCAATTCCGGAGTTCCGTAATTCCGGATCAATTTTACTTATTTTCCAGCTCCGGAATTGACTAGAGTAATTCCGATTTTCATATTTTTGTAACATTTTGATAATAATTATTTTCTTCAGAACGCACGCAATCTAACGTCATACATAAATGTAATAAAACCTGTAAGAATTCCTCAACTAATTTCGACCTCGCAGGCTTTGCTATGTATTATAACCGGTCCTGTGCGTCACGCATCCATCGGATTCCCGCGACCCTGACCAGGTCATCGGACCACCTTGTGGGAGGGAGGCCTTCTAACGCCGCGTCTTTGCGTTCGTTACTCCAGAAATGTTCGTCCCCATCTGTTCTGCGTGCAATATACAAGGTGTAAGGGACAGCCCTCCACAAACTTTAAGGGCTTGGTCAGTAGACGAAACTGAACCACCTTCCACAAGATTTTTTTTCAGGAAATGAAAAAAAAATCGACCTCGCCATACAAATTGTCCAATCAAATTTATCATTTTGTATGGTGAGGCAGATTTTTTTTTTCCTTGGCAATGGGCCGGGTAGGCCCATTGCCACTTAAGTTTGGCGATTCTTAAATTGTGGTGACGCTTGGGGAAGGTCTATGTCCAGCAGTGGACGTCTTTCGGTTGATATGATATATGATAACGGAGGAGACCAAGGAGTGTTTATTTAGCTTTTTACTAATTTATTTCTTCTCCCGCTCTAAGGCAGAACGAGAGGGCGTGTCAGTCTTTTACTGACTAAAACCTATTCCTATGTTCCTTGCCAACCCATGGCCCCGCTGTCGACTTCGGCCCTGCTGGGCCCCTACAGTTTTGCTGACATCTCCTTGAAGCGCGCTTGGAACACTAAGCAATGTCGCGTCGATGACGACTCGGGCTCGGTCCGGACGGTTACCATACGAAAGGAATTACTCCTATAGATATTGTCGGTTTTTTTTTTTTAGATTGGAATTCATCTCAAAACTTCTCCTCCTCTAGGGCAGAGCAAGATAGTTTGTCAGACCCCAAGGATTCGGCGGTACTCCTCCCAAGTGGGGCACACCTCCACGCCTCTCGTCAAAGAAGAAACTTCCCGCCGTTATTATGGTAAGGCCATCCTATGTTGGCATCCACAATAAAGGACGGTTCACAAATATTGAAACAGTTTCAACCCACAATTAGATCTAAATCGAGTTATTAATACCTAAAAAGTCACGTGATTGCTATTTACTGTCAATATTCCTATCCTGGCCCTGAGGCCAGGCGCTTTCACTTTAATGACATGATAACGATAGTTCGTGGCGTTTTTGGTCTAATTCCAACCTCCTGGCCTGCATGTTACACACGTGTCCACTCAGGCCGATCTCGTGCCTGCTTCTTTCAAGTCGCTACTTCACTTTAACCCCGCTGGGTTCTATGTCATATCTTTCCAAGTGTCTATTCTGAAACTGTCTACCACAATTTCGTTTTTCTTACTTGAGATCTGAATAGAACATATTATCTTCACTAGTATCAGTGCGGATTTATAAATATTTAGTTAGATTGTCTACAAATTGGGTATTTGATAATAAGTAAGCCTTTATGCTTTTTTTTGTATGAAGTTACGAGGATAATTTGTGTTCTGTGGCTGTCAATGATACGCATAGATGAGAATAAGACAAGTATAGATGGCCGTCTCTCGGTTTTGTACTTTATACTGCCATCTATCCGCCAGACCCCGTACTACTTAGAAATACACACACACACGCAGATGTATCGTACGAAGCTACTACATAGACAGGATGACCTAGGATGACCTTTTACCGGCGGGAAAATTAAAAGAGTGATTATAAACCTCAAATACAACTTTTTCTAGGACCAATAGACTTTTGTATTGGTCCTAGAAAAAGTTGTATTTGAGGTCTAGAATCACTCTCTTCATTTTCCCGCCGGTAAAAGGTCATCCTGTAAATACACAAATTTATATCCAGTTACTTTTGGAGGTGCTACTAGTTGTGTATTTAAAAATAGCCAGTAGTTACTGTTTATTACATGCTGTATTTTATTAACAAAACGAAATTAAAACTGCCTATTATTAAATACACAATGAGTTAAGGAAAATATTATGAAAGAAAACATTTTTTTTTCCACGAAAATGTTTATTTATTAAATCTTTTATGGCGTACATAATAATTATGAGCTAATTGTTTCATTTGGTCATTCTCATCCCAAATTGTGTTTTTGCCACATAACAAATTACTTACATCTTTGCACCAATTGAAAATGACTAATATTATGCTTTTTTAAAAAGAAATTCTTTTAATTTAAGTTTATGTTGGTCGCATTGAATAAATTCGAGTGAAACAAGTGTGGTGGTTACCAATTCTATATAATTAACTATCTCTTTGGATTCACAATTCGTTTTCAAAATTTCAATTGTAATAATTTCTATATTTATTAAACATTCCAGCAAACTTTTACTGGGATAGTGAAGGATACATTTACTCGTATTTTTTTTTTAAGTAATAAACTTCAAGTATGACAGATATGTTTCTTCACTATCCGCTTCTAATGATTTTTTACATTCAATGCAATTTTTTGAATTTTTTTTGTACATTAAATTAATTAGCCAGCCACAACAATAAGCTACTGCTGCACACTTCTCTATTTCGCTTGGAATTTGACTCGATAATACTACGTCTATAGTTTTTAATTGTATATTTAAATGATTAAAATCAATTTCTGTAGGTTCAGGTAGGGGCCTGGGGATATTTTGACTTAAAATATATTTTAAGCTCTGTAGGCAATGACTATCGTCACTCTCGCAGTTAGCTCCTACTGACTTAGGTGACACCATATTATTAACCAATAAGGCTTTATAAGATGCCTCAAAAGATACCAGATTTGGCATCACATTTCGTTGCCCATGAGCTCGTATGGCACCAAAACAATTCTCCAGCGGGTCTTGGTTGAAATTGTGCAGCAGTACAGATCGCAAGCCTAAGCCGTGTAGTTTGTTGGTTATTTGCTGAAATGCTTGAATTGTTTTTATCCAACTAGAAATAGATGGAACCAACCTTACTCTATCACCAATAAATTTCATTGTTCTTAAAATTTGTAAGCTCTTATGCCATAATTTGTGATGTGGCGGTTTTGGCGAATCTGCTGACCGATATATTTTGCCGTTTACAATTTTACTATAATTTCCGGAATCAAAAAGCCGATAAAAAAACAGTTATAATTCTGCAGTGTCTGTGCTTTCCTTGGAAACCGGCCAATATCTGAAAAAAAAAAAAAAATAAAAAAAAAAATAATAATAAATTAGATTTCTCACACTTATTACATACAATTTACTCAGAAGTGTACTTTTAGTTATTGAAAAAGTCACAGTGGTACTAGTCAGTTTCGAATTAAACTCCCACTTTAGCCTTAATGTCAAGGAAACTGCTTTTCTAGCCTGAACTGTCCCTGGGCAAAGGCTTCCCCCACTCTTTCCATTTCCACCTATCTAAAATTTCTCTAGGAAGCCATCCCATACCTCCATCTTTTCCTCGGTCTGTCGCAACTCCGACTGTTAGGGCTCCAATCTTGTGTTATACGAGCTCAAGACCAGGACAGCATACGGCAGACATGCCCAGGATAATAAAAAAGTAAAAATGATTAAGGTAATTTATTTACCTGCTGTGAATCCCATTGCTACACTGACAGTTTTACTGAAGACTTGTGTGGCGTATTTCACCTTCATTTTTGGTATTAAATTTGGAATGACATGACGTACGGTCAATTTTGGTATTAACCGCCGTCTTTTGAATCCAAGGCCATTTTGATATAGAGCCTCCAGATGAGCCCATTTTGCAATTTTTTTCTTCCCGTCCAGATAATACTCTAAATTTTTTGTACTTAATAAGATTATTTCTTATGCCTTTTAAAGATGTGGCGGGTCAAAAATTCTTCTGGACAAGTCCAGCTTTAGCTTTTTTGCATCTGTTGAATTCCCCTTGCAGTTTTGCAACCGCTTTATACAGCTCTATTTCAGGCTGGTATTTCAGCCGCCTGCCTGAAAATAAATGAATAGGAATTAAAATTAGTCAATTTTTTTTACTCTGTGGTTGCATGTATAGTGGGCTACATAATAATGTTTGTTACAGAATTATGTTGTATAATTAAAAAAAAAGGGTAATGCGAGCTACTGCTCTAAAGTCTCGTCTACCAATCTTAGGTAAAATGACCTAAGATTCTGGATCTGTGCCTGATTATACATGATGAGATAATAAACAGACAGGCAGTTTAATTATTATGATATGTAATTAGAGAGCTAATAAATTCCTTACTTTTAAAAACATCAGTGTTGCACATTTATTGTAGTAGCCGGTTGTAGCTTATATGGAGCTGGTATTACAGATGGTTTTCTTGCAATGCCTGCAAATAAAACTTCAATTAACATAATATTTGAAATTCCATGCGAACGATGTCGTGAGCAACTGCTTGTTAATATTATTATTATTATTATTTCCTTTATTTGTCTTTTTTACATATTAAAAAAAAAAACATTTAAAAATACAAAAAATAGTAGCCCACCGGCATCGGGAACAGGGTCCAAGTTGCTGATGGTCAGGGCTCCTGAGAGAGGAACCTCTGGACAATACGCGCTGAGTCCAGGAGTACTGCCTTCTGGATCAATTATTATTATGAGCCCATTGTGTCCCACTGCAGGGCAAAAGCCTCCCTTCCGTTATTCCACTCTTTTCTGTCCTTAGCCACTTCTGGCCAATCCCTAAGGTAGGTGTCCAAATCGTCACGCCATCTCCTCCTGGGCCTACGGCCTCCGGCGACGCGGTTAATAATAATAATATTGTATTAATATTAATAATATTCCACAACTATCACACAACGCCGTCTAGTCCCAAGCTAAGCAGAGCTTGTGTTATGGGTACAAGACAACTGATAAACATACTTATAATATATTTCTAAATACATACATATTATAGATAAATTACACCCAGACACAGAACAAATGATCGTGCTCATCACAAAAACATTTGTCCTGGGTGGGAATCGAACCCACGACCTCCAGCATAGCAGTCAGGGCCACTAACCACTAGACCAACAGGCCAGTCGAGATAATATTATTAAATATAATCTATATAGTGATTTACTTACTTTTAATAAGGTTGCTGTAGCTACTGGTACTTGCGGCGGGCTGTACATTATCAACAACTATGGGCTCAGGTCTATTAGAGGCAGAACTTGACGGTGCACCTGGAAAAGATTATGAATATATTAGATTAGAAAACATTGTTAACACAAAAAGAATCATAACTTTATCAAAAAAATCAAATTAATACAAGATGTGTAAAGTGGTTATAGCGCTAAAACTGACCACTGGTGACAAATTTATTTGAATATTGATGAAATTAAGATATTTATATTTTCTAGATCTTAAGGGCCAAGCGCCCGAAAAGTGCCATAAAACAGTGATTTTCTGAGGCCTACTCCTCCGTAACGGCTAGGTCAATTGGTTTGAAAAAAATATATGTTTATTATAGATTCATGAACAATAATATCAACATTTGATTTTTTCGTGCAATTAATACTTTTGTCAAAAAAAAATATTTAGCAATTTCGCAACTTTTCGCAACTTTTCCCTATTCCTTCGAAACGGCTTGGACCTTTAGAAACATTTTTACACATAAAAATTGGTGGTTAAATATTCTTCAAAGTGAACATTGCCTAGGTAAATCAATCAATATCTCGCAGAGAAAATGGATTTAAAGCGCTTTCCGGGCGCTGCTGGCCGCAAATAAATGCACAGATTTGCGTACTGCCGCCTAGGCGAGTGCGAGAGTTGCGTTCACATAATTTCGGCCAGATGGTTCAAGGGACTATACGCCTTAAACTCACAATATAAGTCAGACTGATATTTCCTCATATTAGTCTATTTAGACAAAGGAACAATATCTGTTTAATCATTTTATTTTATTCAAAGTCATAATTTACTTACTTAAAACCACGTCACTGTAACTACTGGTACTTGTGATAGGCTGTACATCATCAACTATGGGCTCAGGTCTATTGGAGGCAGAACTCGACGGTGCACCTGGAAAATATTACGAATACATTAGATTAGAAAACATTGTTAACACAAAAAATTATCAAAAAATCAAATTAATACAAGATGTGTAAAGTGGTTATAGCGCTAAAACTGACCATTGGTGACAAATTTATTTGAATATTGAGGAAATTAAGATATTTATATTATCTAGATCTTAAACTCACAATATAAGTCAGACTTATACTTCCTCATATTAAGTCTGTTTAGACAAACTAACAATATGTCTTTAATCATTTTATTTTATACAATGTCATAATTTACTTACTTAAAACCATGTCACTGTAGCTACTGGTACTTGCAGTGAGCTGTACATCATCAACAACTATGGGCTCAGGTCTATTGGAGGCAGAACTCGACGGAGCACCTAGCAAAGATTACGAATACATTATATTAGAAAACATTGTTAACACAAAAAAATCTAATTCTTATCAAAATAAATCAAATTAATACAAGTTGTTATTTCCATGCAGATTAAATTAAACCGCATTATTTTGAAATTTCATTAATAGTATTGTTTGTCAGGAGTTTTACTACTCATTTTATAAATCAAGTTCCCATGTCACGTAAAGTTAACCAACCTAAAAATTGACATACAGGAAACAATAAAAAAATCTCCCGAGTGTTTGTTGTCTGCTGATACCAACACTACGATACATTAGATGTGTGTTAACTGACTATAGAAGCACAGTACAGTTGTAGTAACTGTCCATTGGTGCTATATGAGATTAAAACAAACACTTAAATTAAAAAAAATATGCTCAATACCTGGAAGATGCAGCGTCGGTACAGCCAATTTACTTAATCTGTTTTTCGGATAATGATTTTTTTTTTTTTCAAAATGAAGATGGCAGATTCTTCTGTTTTTAAATATAAAATCATCATCATCAAAACCAGCATTGACAGCCCATGTTTTAAACTTGTCACTTTCAGTTGAAGGGTTTGGGAAAGCATACAGCACTGCACCTAATAATAAAATACGAAATTAAATTACAATCTAAAAGCTAAATTGCAAACAATAAAATGGAAAAATATTGTAATAAATTTAACCCTCTTCATTATACATATATTATTACTATACTCCATTGGTATTAGGTAGGTGGTTAACTAAATGTAAACAATCTTATCATGTCTTTTATTCAAAAATTGTCTAAAAATGTTTACAATTAGGTATTTGCTTAAACCGATGTTAAGTAATTAACTAAATTAAAAAAAAAAATTATGTCTTCTAGACAATTTATTTTAAATACAAAGACATATATCACGAATTCACGATTACCTACGTTTAGTGAACTATTTAAACAGATGAAGTATAATTACAATGATAGAAATATACACGAGTTTTGGTCCAGCCACCAAATTGCCTGGAGTGTTGATAATGAAGAATACAAAATAACATTTATCTTTTAATAACTGAAACTATTAGTGATGTGTGATAGTTCAAAGTGGAAGGTAATTTTCCTAATACTAAAAGATTATTGAAATTTATATTATCAAGTGCTAGTGCAATTTATTTGCAAGTACAAGCTAATCTAGAGTTGCTGTTTTTGAATGGCCAAGGCATTATATTTTTTGTTAGTTAAGCCACCAGCAGATGATTCGGTTGCCGCCATCTAATTTTTTGATTGAATAATGTCGTCTATACATATGTCGTTGGTGTAGCAACTGATTTGCCCTACCGCGGTGTCCTAGCGAGATAGGGCAATCTTTTTCCAACCTGTTACAACGTAAATACTATGTAATGTGCAGACGCCAGCAGGTCAAGCTTCCCGAAACTGTCAGATTTCCTCAACTAACCTTGAACCTAATATTTTAGAGATAAAGTTGAAAATCTATTAAAGAAACTGATAGATTGTAGTAACAGTAGTAATTTGTTGCTGGCGTCTGTTCTTAGTTATCACCGGCCGGCAAGCCCAATTAAAGGTAATAATAAGGAACTAACCTGTACCGAGTGACGAAGCGCAAGTAGGAATATAACACGTCTTTTGAGGCATTTTATTGTGTCCATATCACAAAACCGGCCAAGTGCGAGTTGGACTCGCCCATGAAGGTTTCCGTAGCAGCAAGTAACATAATATAAGGGTTCTTATTAGAAACCTTAATATCATTTTTGAAGACCTACCCATACGTACCCCACACGTAAGGGTTTGAAGAAATTTTTTTTTGAGTTTCAGTTCTATTTATAGACCCCCAAATTTTATTGTTTTTTTTTTCTATTTTTGTGTGAAAATCTTAATGCAGTTTACAGAATACATCTACTCACTAAGTTTCATCAGTATAGCTCTTATAGTTTCTGTGGCTGTGACATACGGAGGGACAGACAGACATGACGAATCTATAATGGTTCCGTTTTTTGGCTACGGAACCCTAAAAACAACAAAGTCTTGAACGAGTGGACTTGGAGCTAAAAAGTAAAATAAAGAAATAAAATAAGTTTAAACGAATTATCCTGAATCAGGATCATTGATAACATACCAGCAAGGTTTAACAGCAGAGCTTGTCGAGTAGTAGGTGGTTGCAGTCTCGAACCAGTGGACTTGGAGCTGAAAAGTAAAACGAAATAAAATAATAATAATAATATAATATTCTACAATTATCACACAACGCCGTCTAGTCCCCAGCTAAGCAGAGCTTGTGTTATGGGTACTAGACAACTGATAAACATACTTATATATTTCTAAATACATACTTATTATAGATACATTACACCCAGACACAGAACAAATGATTATGCTCATCACACAAACATTTGTCATGGGTGGGAATCGAACCCACGACCTCCGGTATAGTAGTCAGGGTCACTAACCACTAGACCAACAGGCCAGTCAAAAAAATAAATTAAAAAAAATAAAATAAAATAAATTTAAACGAATTATCTGAATCAGGATCTTTAGTAACATACCAGCAAGGTTTAACAGCAGAGCTTCTCGAGTATTAGACGTGAAGCGCTATGTTACACAATTCAAAGTGATCATCAAAAAGATGATGAAACATATTTTCACAAGAAGGTATCAAATATGAGAAACAATCAAACTGTCAACACTTACCCAATACGGAAAACACTAATATTACTCATAGGTTAATAATCAGTGAACAGAACTGGCAGGGCTAATTTACTTAAAGCTAGCGAGACGATATGGCATAACATACAGTAGTTAAAACACTTTAGGTAGGAACTCTCAGGCAACGGCGCTCTCGCCACCGCCGCGCCGCCGGGATTCCGATCCCGATTTCCGTCCGGCCGTCCGGTTATTGTCCGGACCAAGCCCAAGTCGTCGACAGCGCGCACTGTTCCCGCGCACCTCAAGGTGTTGTCAGCAACAGCAGGGACCCAGCTGGGTTGAAGCCTACTGGGGCCAGGGTTAGTTTCGAAAGACAGCTCGAGCCCCGGTATGAAGGCTAGAAGGAACGGGGTGGGCTTTAAGTCAGTAAGAGTCTGACACTATCTTCCGCTCCGCCCAAGAGCGGGGGATGTCATTGGATGATTTTGCCCAGCATAAAAAAAGTAAGTACTCTATTTTTGAAAATATGTCTATGTTACTTTTTAATGGTGAATGAATTTTTGTGTTAAATCGAACATACAAACAAATAAATAATTTTTATGCGACTTTTGTACAACTGATTACCCACTAGTGCCGCGTTTCACTGAAGCCGAGTGTATAAATGGTTAGTTACTTTGAGTAAGGCTAGTACTTTTACTAACCCCATAAATAAATACTAGTGATGTAACGAATAACGGCATTCGCATTCTTTCATTAGACTTTGATTTTGTCTATTAAAGCTTATAGTCCCTTGAACGATCTGGCCGAAATTATGTGAACGCAACTCTCGCCTAGGCGGCAGTACGCAAATCTGTGTATTCATTTGCGGCCAGCAGCGCCCGGAAAGCGCTTTAAATCGATTCTCTTTGCGAAATATTGATTGATTTACATATGCTATGTTCACTTTGAAGAATATTTAACCACCAATTTTTATGTGTGAAAATGTTTCTAAAGATCCAAGCTGTTTCGAAGGAGTAGGGAAAAGTTGCGAAATTGCTAAATATTTTTTTAGACAAAAGTATTAATCGCAGGAAAAAATCACATGTTGATATTATTGTTCATGAATCTATAATAAACATATATTTTTTTCAAACCAATTGACCTAGCCGTTATGGAGGAGTAGAACTCAGAAAGTCCCTGTTTTATGGCACTTTTCGGGCGCTTGGCCCTTAACTACTCTCAAATGTTACAAAATCATATCAAATTATGATAAATACTAGCTTTTACCCGCGGCTTCACCTGCGTGAAAAAATTAGCCTATGTCCGTCTCCAGGGTCCTAACTATGTCTGTACCAAAATTCATCAATATCGGTTTTGACATTTAGGCGTGAAGACGTAACAAACAAACAAACTCACTTTCGCTTTTATAATACTAGCTTTTACCCGCGGCTTCGTCCACCTCTTTCTCCCCCTTTCCTCACTTTTTTTTTTAATTATGCCTATGTCCGTTTCCAACGTCCCCAACTATCTCAGTATCAAAATTCATCAACATCGGTTTTGCCATTTAGGCGTGAAGACGTAACAAACAAACTCACTTTCACTTTTATAATATTAGTAAGGATTAGTAAGGATTCACCCATGATTATCCTAGGTACGTTTTTTTAATCGTGGATCCTGGATAGGCTCGCGTTTGACCACAATCTCACCTGATGGTAAGCGATGATGTGGCCGACGATGGAGCACGCTTGCCTAGAAGCAATCTATTCACTCTTGACTTAAAGACCCCTAGGTTATAGCTATCAGGAAACACAGACTCAGACTCCGGCAGGGAATTCCATTCCTTAGCTGTACGCATAATGAATGTACTCCCAAAACGCTTTGTACGTATAGGTGGGATGTTCACCATGTACCGGTGGCGCAACGCCGTACGTCTTGTGGTCCGATGATGGAACGGACTTGGCGGAATTAAATTGTGTAACTCTAGAGCACACTCTTATTGCCAGTGCAAGAGGTTGTGTCAGACTTTTATTGACTAAATTCAAACAGTTGCCTTCTTTGCGTTTCAGGACCATGATACCTTTTTTGGAAAGCCCGTTGGCCGGTCAATCCAAGCACTTAGGCTGAGTTGCCACCTTTATTTTCATATAACTTTTGAATTATTATACCACAAAATCGAGAATCAATTCAACAATTATTCTACAAACAAAAAAATAACAAATAATATTGACGGCCCTTACGTATATAAAGACATGTCCAAAATATCATTTTTTTATTATTTACTTTGTTTAATTGATATTAATTAAATATTTCAAGTAAAAATTTAATTAAAAAAAAAATTGATATTAATTGATATTTGATAATTGATATCAATTAAACAAAGTAAATAATGAAATAAGAAAAAATATATCTTTTGGACATGTCTTTATATACGTAGGGACAACGATATTTTCATCATCATCATCATTATTTCAGCCGACAGACGTCCACTGCTGGACATAGGCCTCCCCCAAGCGTCGCCACAACGAACGATCATGTGCGTCCCGCATCCATCGGATTCCCGCTACCTTCACCAGGTCGTCAGTCCACTGTTGTAGGAGGCCTTCCAACGCTGCGTTTTCCGGTACGCGGTCGCCACTCCAGAACCTTTCGGCCCCAACGGCCATCCGTTCTGCGAGCAATGTGCCCTGCCCATTGCCACTTAAGTTTGGCAATTCTTTAAACAACCTTCAACGATATTTTACTTATATAATATTAGTGTAGCTGTGTAGATAAATACAATTAGTTACATACCACTGAGAGGAGGTTCAACAGTTCCTATTGTTGTAGGTGGAGAGCATTGAACAGGATTCAACAATGAAGCTTCTTGAGATTGGAGTAGATAGTCAGCTATCTGGAATCAATGAAATTGTAGTTTGTAGATTGTCATAAAAAAATATGTTCTGAAATTTAATATTAAAAGATTACGGTACTACTGCTAGAACATAGGTGGAACATCTTTAATGGTGAGTCCAGATCAGTTGTCAGATTAGAGACAGTGGGCTGCAATCAACCATTCAGGCCTAGCATTGGTTGGTGGATTTCTCAGTTTTCTCACAATATTTTCCTAAACTCTTCTGAGAGCCAAGGTGAAAAAATAAATTGCTAAAAGAGGCATAGCCCATAACCAACAATTTGTGGTTATTAAAGCGTAATAAGCAACACACGCGTTTTTATTCATTAATCCCCAAGCCAACGCTGGTGTTCGCGCACCTGTTGTCTTTCTATTGTGTCTCTAATTCTCACGATTGAAAGGTTAACACTTATAGGACAGGAGTGGACTGGACTGTGTGGGGTGGACTTTTAGAAGTTATTTTAATATTTGGTTAAGTAGGTACCTGCAATATTTTCTGTAGGTAAAATCAAGGTGGGGACAGTCAATTTGCCAAGTCTATTATTTGGATACAGAAACTGTATCTCATAGTGCCAACAGCAAATTCTTGAAGTGTTTATGGACAGTAGTATTGTCCAGACTTGTAATATCACCTCCAACACTCTTCACCCAAACTTAGAACTTTTCTGCAAATGTTTCAGAATTTGGAAAGTTACACAGATACATCTGAAAATACAAAAACAACTTTATTGGAACTAGGCATGGGAAAAGTGTGTCATCTTTGCGATTAGAACATTTGCATCTGACTCAAAATGATCCGAAACAGTTTTATGTATCATTTGAAATATTTCAAACATCGACTCGCAAGATACAAACGGAACATTTGGAACATTGGCTCAAAAGATTCAAACGGCACATTTGAAACATCAGCTCAAAAGAAACAATCGGAACATTTGAAACATCTTCCGATGTTGGAACATTTGGAACATCAGCTCAAAGATACAAACGGGACATTTAAAATATCGACTCACAGGATACAAATGTTATGAATCGTGGTCTGTTAAGTTGCGTCAAATTATAAGTTATATGTAATTGGATTTTGATTTTAGAATAATATAAAGTAGATGTTTTTAGTTCAGGATGTTAATTATATTACACTATTTACGGTTAAATTTGAATTTTAAAAAGACTGCTCTCTTAAAGAGTGTTTCAGTGTTCCAATTGTTCCAAATGATGCATTTAAAACATTACTGATATTCCAATCTTTCGAAACACTAAAATGTGAACAGAGAGTTGATTCAGTAAAGAGTTACACACGCCTAATTGGAACATCAGGCAACGAAAACACCATTTTTATTTTATTTTTTCCCAGCTTTAATGGAACTCGCTTCCAAACTAACCATAACTTTAAGTATTATAAATGGAATAACATCTGCATCACAGTAGGTAATTGGGTAACATGATGTAGTATCAGAAATTCTGACTTCTAACAATCAGACAAACCATATGTTTATATAACAGCTGGGACCAACAACTTTACATTCTTTCTGAAGTATGGTAAAATCTCTTGATGTAGGTACAAATCATGTGCTCCATGATTTGTACCTACTACTTCAGAAAGATTTGCTTAACCTTGAAGTTCGACGTAAGGATCGTACGTACTGTCATAATTTAGTTAGCCATCCAAATCCACTAGAAAAAATTATCTGATACGAATACGATGATTCGGCATCCAGGAACACAAAGAATATTTTTAGGCATTGTGTAAAATGTTAAACTAAGATATACTTACGTTTCAAAATCCTTCTGGAGGGCCTATCTTCACGCGTATGTCAGGAATACTTTCAGAACACCACAGTCTTTATTTGTGTTTCTTGTTTTATAGAGGAAACAAAGCTCAAACCACTGTAAATAGCACTCGAAAAACACAAAAAATATTAGTCTCGTTATGGCGGCCATTTTTAGTATGTTACAAATTACCAGTGTTGCCAACTCTATACCACCAGTGAGTGCTAAAAATCTTCTCAAATAGTACTAGATTGCTATAGATTTCCAAAAATAATGCTATATGAAATAAAATCACATGAGTAAATTTTTTTTTACATGAATTACCTTTTTTACATAAAAACTGTTAAAATTATTATTTTTAGTCATACATATTTACAAACAAACAAAAAAAAAGACAAGCTCGCACCACACTAAGCACACCACTATCCGGTCTCACACGCTTCTGCCTCTAGCTACTGAGCGAGCTAGCGTCGCCAGACGCGGATTTCTAAATATCCACTATGAATCAATTTGCGAATAACAGTCACTGAACATCACACGAAGAAACCCCACCAAAAACTCATTGTTGTAAGTATGTGTTGTTATGTGTAATTCCATAGATAATAAATCTATGTGCCAGTAATACGAATGTGTTTGTTACACTGCACGCATGCTGTGCGTGTGTGCGTTTTATTAGTATCTGAAAATTTCGCTAGACTATTAAATAGTGCTAGATTAAGTGCTGGGTGCTGTATGTTCGATTTCAGTGCTAGACTTGAGAAAATAGTGCTAAATCTAGCACTGAAAGTGCTAAGTTGGCAACACTGCAAAGTACTCTGTGGCGGCCATGACAGAAAACAACCAGTGCATTTTTATGGGCGCGTTCGTTTCATTTTGAATTATTATTGTTACTTGTTTTGTTTATAGAAATAATAAGTTTATTAAATAGGAAAAAAAAGTAATAATTATTGTTTTTTTTTTCACCAGTAATTTAAAATAACATGAATAAAATTATATTCATTTGGAACGCATTTTTCATTCGAAAAAGTACGGGGTCTGGCGGATAGATGGCAATGCGGACGCTCGAAATTTTCCAATGTATAGAAGACGAACTAGCATGATGATACGTTTGACCGTTTGACACTTAAGTTGACTACCAATATGTCATGAACCTGTCAGATTCTTCTGCTTGTAATGCTGTCTATGGATGTCAGAAATGCAATAAAGTACCGCTACATATCGATATCGATAACTACCCAATTATATACACCGCTAAATTTTAATCGTTTTAATCCCGTGGAGGGTCGATCCGGTACATGAAACACTATCGATTAGTAAAGATAAAATTAATAAATCTCTTTTTTTATGCACCTGCCATGTTTTCTCTTCACCACCCTTGGTGTCAACCAAGGGTGGTGAGGAATGCCTAAGGCATTAAGTCCGCGTTTGTACCTATGTGTTGCATGAAGTTTTAATAAATAAATAAATACGAAAAAAAAGGTCTAATCTACTTCAGTCATCTTAGGTACATTACTAGATAAGTACTAATCAATAGGTATCATTTTTAATAAATCAAGAAAAACGATAAAAAATATTAATTATTTATTAACTGAACTAATTTATTTATCTGATACAGACATAAGAAAAACTTTTTGATTTATGTGCTCGGCAGTAAGTATTGACATAAAGACAGAGTTGCCAACTTAAAAACCAACATTATGTAAGTACCAAATTAAAAAGTAGTTAAGCAGCAAATTGAGTCGACCAAATAAAATAAAATAAAAAATCGTTTTTGATACAATTTCGATCTTAGATTAAATACCTATAGATATAGCCACGGCGTGGCCACAGTAAACTTTTCCATAAATATGACCACAGAAATACACTTAAAACTTAACTATAGGAGTCTATTTGTCATACATACACTAAAACTATTACTTTAATTGCTGAAATTATTCTAAAGGCATAAAAATTGACTCGATTCGACCTCAAAGTGACAGTGATAGGCCTTTGTTTGGCTCACTTTTCAAAGTGAGCCAAGCAAAAAAGCGGCACGCCGAATGAGACAGAGAATGTTATGTTTTGTCTCAATTTTCTTACTTGTTTCGTATAAATGCTTCTCACTTTCGCACTTCCATAGAGTCGCATGGCTATATCTAGAGGTATATAATCTAAGATTTCGATCTAGGATATTTGATATCGATATATCGTTATAAAATATATCGCCCAAAAATATCGGTGTATCGAATTGAAAATATCGATATATCGAGATTTATCCTACAAGCCTATTGCTGTCAGTTTGCTGAACGAACGTCGTGGAAGTGGAAGTAAGAAGGAGGTTATTTCCGCGACAAAAAGAATTTGAAATTTATTTCCTAAAAATAGACTTACGGCACAAAATACCACTGCAAATGGTAATCTATTGCTGTATCATCATATTATAAACTCAAAATGGCTACGCTATCCAGGTTTCAAAAGATCGCGCTTCTAAGTTTGGGTGCTGTTGGAGGTGGTTTGGCGTATTATCGAATAAATAATAATAAAACTGAGAGGAAGTTTAATGCTTACAACTCTTGGACGACGAATTTTACACCCGGCGTCCAGTGGGACAGAAATTGGGACCAGTAAGTACCTTACTTTAGTAAAAAGATGTTTATAAAAATATTTCGCCAACAAAAGAACCGTTCTTTTGCATCTAATTATGCATACTTATTGTACATAAATAATGTGACTAAAGTAATTTTCAAACTGTATTGTTTGCATTTAAATCTTTATCTTATCACAGCAAGTTTCATACATTCAAATAAGACTGTGTTTAGTCATTGGGTACATGACCCAATTTAAGATGATTTATGTTTTGATGCTAATTGTGGAGAGACGGTGAATAAAAATACGTACACGTATTTTTGGTGAGTTCATTCACCTTACTGTGACCTTATAAATTTATAGGTGCGTAAGTCTTGAAATATTTCTGTATTATGTTAATGTAAATCTAGACATTTTTATAAAAATATTTATTTCCAAACTTTGGGATACAATATATATTATTCTTTGTGTGATTGTTATAGAATGTCCCTCCGTTCGGTGTGCCTTTTGGCATAGGCCTCCTCCAACTGTCTCCACTGGACTCTGTCCATTGCCACCCTTGTCCAATATGGACCCAAGGTCAGGCGGATGTCGTCTTTCCATCGTCTCGTTGGGCGACCCTGTTTTCTGACGCCATCTCTTGGGTACCATAGGGTCACTTGCTTGCTCCATTTGTTGGCCGTGCAGCGAATCATGTGACCTGTCCAACCCCATTTCAGATGATCGATTCTGGTCAGGATGTCTGAAACTTAGTTCTTTTCGTTATTTCCGCATTACTAAGTCTATCACTTGGGGTTTAATAAATTAAACGAGACTCCAAGACTTGAATTTCTTACAACACTAGGTCTGGCAGTTTTGTCCCATTACCAATTTATTTAAGGCCAATACGGTATGTCTGTAACCTTTTACATTATTATTGCTTCAATAGTCATCTCCCTAACCATAGTAATTTATTTGATAATCATCATCTCCTCGGCCTTTTCTCAAGGAGATTGATCTAAGAGGTTGGCTTCCAGCCTAACTGGATATGGCGGAGTGCTTATATTTTGCATTAAGCGACTGCCCATCAAGCCCACAACCCAGTTTCCAGGCAACACAATACTACTTAAAGAGGCTGATGGTTTTTGTTTATGGTGGGAAAATCATCAATGACCACCCCCGCTCTTGAGCGGAGCGGGAGATAATGTCAGACTCTTACTGACTAAAAACCCACCCTGTTTCTTCAAGCCTTCATACCGGGGCTCGAGCTATCTTTCAAAACTAACCTGGCTCCAGTAGAAGAGGCTGATGGTCAGACTTTCTGGCATCTGAATACCTGTAATGACTGTCAAAGAGCTACATCTAGATGCACAGGGTGTCAGTAATGTCCTAGATAAACTTAGGAAAGTACTTACGAATTTAAAAATTCACATTGGTACTCGCACGGTTTTGTGAGAGGCACATATCAGACACTGGGCCATTATTACAAATTTATTTGATAATATAGGTAGAAAAACTACTTTATTAAAATACAAGCGGTCACCTATGGCTTCATCAGCATCTTTGGTTACTGCCCCACTTCCTTTAGTTGTAATATCTTTGTAATTATTGGGTTATTTGTAAAAAAGGCAGATCCAACACTATAAGAACAAATTTTCAAATCAAACCAGTATTTCCTGAGACTAGCACATTCCAAAAACAAACAAACTGTTAAGCTTCATTATATCAATTAAAATATAAAGATAACAACAGTCTCAGCAGATGTTGTCCTGTCCGAAAACAGACTTTGCTTTATTGCAGCACCACCTACTAGTACCAATTTTATTTTCAAACCATCCAGGGACCCACACAAAATTTCATCCGAATTGGTTTGGTTGGTTAGAAGTTAAGCAATTAACACATGTGCAGAAGAGTTTTATATTTAAAATTTGTGGTCAAACGCGAGCCTATCCATTATAAAAAAAAAAAAAAGATTTATTTTTATTCTATCGTTGAAAAAACAGTGTTCGTGACATCACAGCAGGCCCTAACAGAATATCAGTGCTGCGTTATTTATCGTTTTAAATAACGTAGCATATGCTGAGTTAGGTGCCTTTTTGGCCTCGTACTGATTATATCTTTCTTTTCATTGTGTATTTTTAGTTTATATGATTGTGTGAGGCACGAATAAACGGTTTTTCTTTCTAAAAGCAATAAGACCAGTACTTCCAGAGATTACCTCCTCAAAAAACAAACTTAACCTCTTTATAATATTAGTGTAGATTTAATTTGAAAATTTTTAACAACAGCAAGCAACTTATTTGAATCATTCTTGTAATAACAAGAATTAGAATTGAATGAAATAGGTGACTTAATTTTAACCAGTAAAACATGAAGCACCAATTCCATTAATCAGTTATCCTTGAGTGATTCTTTGAATATTCTAATGTAGGTGTAACTTGTCATTGTCCAATGTAACTTCTCAAAAATTCCCCGCATGTAAACCACATTAGTTATGAATACAGAAAAGGTAGGTATATTAATTTATTTTTTTGTCCTCTTTGGCAACTGTGCTGATGTTGACTATTCGGCCAGTGTCATGTTAAGGCTTATAGTCCCTTGAACCATCTGGCCAAAATTATGTGGACGCACCTCTCGCACCCGCTTAGGCGGCAGTACGCAAATCTGTGCATTTATTTGCGGCCAACAGCGCCCGGATAGCGCTCGGCTGACCTTTAAATCCATTTTCTTTGCGAAATATTGCTTGATTTACATATGTAGGTAATGTTCACTTTGAAGAATATTTAACCAACAATTTTTATGTGTAAAAATGTTTCTAAAGATCCAAGCCGTTTCGAAGGAGTTGGGACAACTTGCGTAAAGTTGCGAAATTGCTAAATATTTTTTTTAGACAAAAGTATTAATAGCACGAAAAAATCAAGTGTTGATAATGTTGTTCATAAATCTATAATAAACATTTATTTTTTTCAAACCTATTAACCTGGCCGTTACCGAGGAGTAGGCTTCAGAAAGTCACTGTTTTATGGCACTTTTCGGGCGCTTGGGCCTTAATGACTGTGCCATGAGATAAACCGTCAAAATTTGCTCTTTATAGTATAGGGTACGTCTAGGCAAGCACGCACCATCATCGGCCACATCAACGTTTACCATCAAGTGAGATAGTGGTCAAACAAAAGCCTATAAATAACAATAAAAAAAGAATAATGATATTAGTGGCTGTAAGAACAATACAAAAATGTAGTAAGATAACATACATTTAATCTTGCTACGCAATTCTAATCAAAATCTAATTATGGGGGAATTTCCCTAATACAAACTAGACTTACTCACAGTTTATCTATTTAGTTGAGATCTTTGCACTAGCAAGCATTTTATTTACTTTATTTATTTATTTTATTTAATAATCTTGCTGGTGTACACCAGTACATTATTCTGTTTAGTTTGTTACTTTAACTTTCATATTTTCGGAAAATATACAAAATATATAATAAATGGTGTAAGGGGCAGCCCTCCACAAACTTTAAGGGCTTGCTCAGTAGACGAAACTGAACAACCCACCATAAAAATTTTTTTCAGGAAACGAAAAAAAAATTCAGCCTCTTCATACAAAATGTCCAATCAAGTTTATAATTTTGTATGATGACTTTTTTTTCGTATAAGAAAAATAGTGCACGTCTTTCAGCTGAAATAATGATGATCTCACCATCATCATCATCTTCCTGCCCTTGTCCCGTTTTATTTGAGATCGGCGCAACACGTTTTTTTCTTCCATTCTGCCCTGTCACTCGTCACGCTATCATTAATTCCTTTTTCTTTCATATCACTTCTCACACAATCCATCCATCTTTTCTTTGGCTTCCCCCTCTCCATCCATCCACATGTAAATAAAATGTAAACTCATTACTTTTTTAGGAACATGCGTTTCATCCCTCCTCTTCACATGACCATACCAAGACAAACGATTCCCTTTCAGCTTTTCAGTCACTAGCGCCACTTTCAATCTTCCCCTAATATACTCATTCATCTCACATTTTTTTTAATTAGCATAGACGGCCTTATAATGTTCCCACTGTTGGGACTCAGGCCTCCCCTCTAGGAGAGGGAATAGGGTTGTAATCCACCACGCGGGCCCAGTGCGGGTTTGTGGATGTAACATGTCTTCGAATTTTTGGTTCTAGGACATGTCGATTTCCTCACGATGTTTTCCTTCACCGTTTTGAGAGCAGTGGTGATGAAATAAATTACACAAAGTAATGTGCCTGGCTGGTTTTGAACTCGCGACCTTCAAGTCGTAAATCGAGGCCGTTACCACTCGGCCACCACGGCCCTTTTTTTAATTATTGCACGCTAACAATCAACCCTTTAAATTTTCAGCCGAGAACCGGAATCAATTGTGAAACCAATAAAGAGTTCCGTAGGGAACCCTGAGGAAGAGAACAAATACAATGAGAAGCTGGAGAAAGCGAAGAGTAGAGCGGTCAGGCATCTGTTCCTCATCAGACATGGACAGTACAATATTGATGGAGCCAAAGACAAGGATAGGACTCTCACAGAATTGGGTATGATTTTTATATAATACTAGCTGTTCCTCCCGAGTACATAAAGTATAGCCTATGTCACTCAGGAATAAAGCAGCTTTCTATCGGTGAAATTTTAGCAATCGGACTAGCATTTCCAGATATCACCTCCTACAAACAAAACAACAAACTTTACCTCTCTATAATATTAAGTGTAGATAATATAGGTAATATATTTTTTACACCACCTGCTCGATAATGTCGTTTTACACGTCATACAAACCTCACTTAAAGCAAGTCATTATATGCCTAGGGAGATAATGCAGTATGGCCGATCCCTAGGGAATAATGAGATTTGAATTTGGAGCATCAAGAATCGTCAACATTGTGAATTAAAATGTACGTGCATCGCACAAGTTGACTCGAAATTCAAACCAAAGAGTATGTAATCACTATGATTCAAACTGGCCACTAACAAAAAAAAGAAAATAGAATAAAACGTGCGTACTGACGACACGGGAGCATTATAGAAAATTGAAACTATAGAATCTTGGAGTAGTGAATTTTGTTTGTTTGATGAACTTGTAAATATAATACTTATATTTATCTAATTTATGATTTGGTCGACCAAATTGTCTTTTGATTATCTCACAGATGGTGTAAAAAGTGGAGTATGCAACACGGGGATAAAGCTGTCTTTGTCTTGGGCGGCTTAAATTCCTCACTTCACTCAGGTTTCTTTATTAACTCCCTCGCAATGCTCGGGAGTTAATATTATAAATCCCTCACTATCGTTCGGGATTAAAATCAGCAACCTTCGTTTCGTTCGGAATTCAACATGCCGCCCGCGACTTAAAGACACTGCTTTATCCCCTAGTCACATAAACTACTATTTTACACCACCTGCTCGATAATGTCGTTTTACACGTCATACAAACCTCACTTAAAGCAAGTCATTATATGCCTAGGGAGATAATGCAGTATGGCCGATCCCTAGGGAATAATGAGATTTGAATTTGGAGCATCAAGAATCGTCAACATTGTGAATTAAAATGTAGGCGCATCGAACAAGTTGACTCGAAATTCAAACCAAAGGGTATGTAATCACTATGATTCAAACTGGCCACTAACAAAAAAAAAGAAAATATAATAAAACGTGCGTACTGACGACACGGGAGCATTATAGAAAATTGAAACTATAGAATCTTGGAGTAGTGAATTTTGTTTGTTTGATGAACTTGTAAATATAATACTTATATTTCTCTGATATATGATTTGGTCGACCAAATTGTCTTTTAATTATCTCACAGATGGTGTAAAAAGTAGAGTATGCAACACGGGGATAAAGCTGTCTTTGTCTTGGGCGGCTTAAATTCCTCACTTCACTCAGGTTTCTTTATTAACTCCCTCGCAATGCTCGGGAGTTAATTTTATAAATCCCTCACTATCGTTCGGGATTAAAATCAGCAACCTTCGTTTCGTTCGGAATTCAACATGCCGCCCGCGACTTAAAGACACTGCTTTATCCCCTAGTCACATAAACTTCTATTGTGTAGATTTTTCTTTTTTCAAAACTTTGACCCTAACCCCGCATTCTAGCCACCGTAGACGTGGGCTTGGGATGACGAGCAATGAGTAGGTCGCCGTCCGAACCGAGCCCGAGTCGTCGATGGCGCGTAGTGTTCCACACGCCAAAGAAAAGAAGATTAAAAGAGATGTCAGCTAAACCGTAGGGGCCAGCAGGGTCGGAGCCTACTGGGGCCCTGGTGTGTAAAAGAACCCCGGGGCCCTGGAACGAAGGCAAAGAAGGAACAGAAGTGGGTTTTAGTCAGTAAAATTCTGACAAGCCCTCGAGAAACGGGGATAGCGCCATACACGGTATAGAGCTTCATCCCTTCAACAGTTTAGTTTAGGTCGTCAAATGGATCGCTTTTAGATCTAGTTCCTCTGGGCTCGTATCGAACTGTGATTTTTTCTGGCATAAAGAGAAGTGTAGATCACGTAATAATCTGTGTAAGATTTTTTAATTAGATCTGCATTTTCTCATAATATCTCCTACAAATCATCAAACGATTTTACCTCTTAATATCCATGTGTACCATTGCGGTCTTTTCTGCCTTTTCACTTAAAAAAATTTTTGCTTGAATCCTGCGACGCGGCGCCAAACCAAACCGTTTGAGTTTTCGTTTCGAGTGCAAGCAAAAATGAACTTAGCGGTGATCAGGCGGAAGTGTTTTTGATGGTACATCAAAAACATACTTTTATTGAGTTCTCACTAAATAAAATTATTCTTTGTATACCTATAAAATTTTAACATCTTTTTATGAATATAAAATGCAAAAGGACAAGACAAAGAAACTCTTTGAAACTGTTTACTGAACATATATTTTGCAAGTCATTATGTTGTTTTAAAAACTATTTCGGTAGCATTGAGTGTGGTTCTGTAATTTGTTGATATTGAAGATGACTACGTCTTGCTTTTGATACAATAGGTCCTTGTATAGTGGCTAAAATAAGATTATACTGTCTGGAGCAAATTCGTATTGGTCAGCGAAAGAGATATTTATTCATTTATGCAATCTACTTGTAGTTCAGTACTCCAATAATACTGCTACAAAGACGCTGAATAAATATAGCACTATTTTAGCGATTACAGGGCCAAATAAAAAAACTTGTCGGGCCATATGCGGCTCGCGGGCTGCTGGTTGAGTATAGCTGATTTCTTCTTAGTCGTTTCACTGTGGGTGGTGGAAAGTAGCTATCCGGAAACAATTATGCTAGAACTACACTGCGCGCACACGAGTGTCACACACATTTTCCGGTTTCTATACATTTTATATGGAAACTAGCCTTGTAGAGTTACTCTAGATCCACGCCACGCGACGTCATTCTACGTACAAATCAGGCTTGTTACAGCTCGTTCCCTTGTCGGGTATCGGATCCGTATATTAATCGGAGGTTATAATGGCAGAGCATTTATAAATGAAGCTATTCACACTTAAGCTCGTTCCCTTGTCGGGTATCGGATCCGTATATTAATCGGAGGTTATAATGGCAGAGCATTATAAATGAAGCTATTCACACTTAAGCTCGTTCCCTTGTCGGGTATCGGATCCGTATATTAATCGGAGGTTATAATGGCAGAGCATTATAAATGAAGCTATTCACACTTAAGCTCGTTCCCTTGTCGGGTATCGGATCCGTATATTAATCGGAGGTTATAATGGCAGAGCATTATAAATGAAGCTATTCACACTTAAGCTCGTTCCCTTGTCGGGTATCGGATCCGTATATTAATCGGAGGTTATAATGGCAGAGCATTATAAATGAAGCTATTCACACTTAAGGCGTATAGTTCCTTGAACCATCTGGCCGAAATTATGTGAACGCAACTCTCGCACTCGCCTAGGCGGCAGTACGCAAATCTGTGCATTTATTTGCGGCCAGCAGCGCCCGGAAAGCGCTTTAAATCCATTTTCTCTGCGAGATATTGATTGATTTACATATGCAATGTTCACTTTGAAGAATATTTAACCACCAATTTTTATGTGTAAAAATGTTTCTAAAGGTCCAAGCCGTTTCGAAGGAGTAGGGAAAAGTTGCGAAAAGTTGCGAAATTGCTAAATATTTTTTTTGACAAAAGTATTAATTGCACGAAAAAATCAAATGTTGATATTGTTCATGAATCTGTAATAAACATATATTTTTTTCAAACCAATTGACCTAGCCGTTACGGAGGAGTAGGCCTCAGAAAATCACTGTTTTATGGCACTTTTCGGGCGCTTGGCCCTTAAGCTCGTTCCCTTGTCGGGTATCGGATCCGTATATTAATCGGAGGTTATAATGGCAGAGCATTATAAATGAAGCTATTCACACTTAAGCTCGTTCCCTTGTCGGGTATCGGATCCGTATATTAATCGGAGGTTATAATGGCAGAGCATTATAAATGAAGCTATTCACACTTATTGGAAACCGATTTTGTGTCGGCTCTGACAAGAAATTTTGGGTGCTTTGCCTGCCCTCTACGCCCGGAAAAAAATCGTTTCGTATATGATTAAGAATGGCGCTGTTCACATTTGTCTGATGTCGGAGCCGATAACTCTCTCCCCGCAACCCCTCGTTTCTTCGTTGAATGTTGTTATCGACATGCTAAAATAATTGAAAAACTTAATTTCGTCACTTTTCAATTCTGTTATTAAGTTCTGAAATGTTCCCAAACTAAATCTTTTTCTCAGGATTGTGGGTGCACCCAATATTTTCTTTCCTTGTTTGTCTTTCCTCGTTTTCTTCTTAAATAATAATTCATCACAACAAGAACTTCGTCGACGTTCATCGTGCACGGTCGCCTCGCGTAGAGTGCTTAAAATTGGCACGAGCTTCGATCGTGGCCGACAACCGTTTATTAATCGTATGTGTGAACAAACGCGCCGACATCCGACGGATCCGCCACCCGACAAGTGGGAACCGGCTCTTACACATGTGCGTCGGTCTAATGTAGTTCAAGCCTTAAGATACGCTGCACGTCTTCCCGCCACTTATGCCTGCTGGTCATCTGGACGTATTCATTCAATGGGCCGCCAATACCCGCTTTGATCTGGTCAGTCCATCGCATCGATGACCTGCCACGTGGTCTCGTTCTGTCCACCTTTCCTTTTGTAACGAGCCGTGCAATTGAGTCACTTCCACGTCGACAAATATAGCCAAAGTATTTAAAAATACGACTGCGTAAAGGCCTAGACCAACGCTCCTTGACGCCCAGGTCCTCGAGAATGGAAGCGTTTGTTCGAAACTCGGACCAAGCCAGATTTATACCCTATTCGCATTAAAAATAGAAAATTAAAGAAACCTTTTTAACTGTCTGTTCAACCGTCTTACTATTTCGCAGGCATAAGAATGACATTAAAAGCAAAAACCGGCCAAGTGCGAGTCGGACTCGCCCATGGAGGGTTCCGTAGCAGCAAGTAACATCATATAAAAGTTCTTGTAGTTTGTTGTAACTTTAATCGATGTTTTAATAATAGTGTATTTTTTTCGATTTATGACGCATTAAAAAAAAACTACTTACTAGATCTCATTCAAACCAATTTTCGTTGGCAGTTTTTATAGTAATGTACATCATATATTTTTTTTAGTTTTATCATTCTCTTATTTTAGAAGTTAGAGGGGGGGGGACACACATTTTACCACTTTGGAAGTGTCTCTCGCGCAAACTATTCAGTTTAGAAAAAAATGATATTACAAACCTCAGTATCATTTTTGAAGACCTATCCATAGATACCCCACACGTATGGGTTTGATGAAAAAAAAATTTTTGAGTTTCAGTTCTAAGTATGGGGACCCCCAAAATTTATTGCTTTTTTTCTATTTTTGTGTAAAAATCTTAATGCGGTTCACAGAATACATCTACTTACAAAGTTTCAACAGTATAGCTCTTATAGTTTCAGAAAAAAGTGGCTGTGACATACGGACGGACAGACAGACAGACAGACATGACGAATCTATAAGGGTTCCGTTTTTTGCCATTTGGCTACGGAACCCTAAAAAGTGGTTACAATAGGTACGAACTATTTACTGCAGCCGCCATTTGTCATGCCACCAACATAATAAAGTCAAAATCGGTTGAACGGACAGTAATAAAAGGTTTTCATTAATTTCTAATGTTATTTTGAACAGAGTATGGATAATTACAATCAAATTAAACCTTTACAGGCCGACTCCAAGCAGACTTCACAGGCCAAAGACTGGCGCTCCTAGACATAAAATGGGACCTACTTGTGCAGTCCACGATGACCAGGGCCCAAGAGACAGGGAGCATCATAGCCAAGCATCTGGACAAGGATATAGAAGTGAAGAACTGCCAGTTGATTGAAGAAGGGGCTCCCATACCTCCAGAACCACCTGTGGGACATTGGAGGCCGGAACCTAAAGTAAGTAAATCTTTGCAGATCAAAAAATGTTGCTTCACCAATTAATTTCAAGTTTGTGATTGGCTGTTGAAAATTCATTCCAGCAAGGTGATGTATTTGTGTTTGTTTCTGGACTAACAAACAAACAAAAAATCATATCTTTACTCTTTATAATATTCGTTTAAATAAAACAGATATACAGTCGCGAGCAACCTAATGAACTCAAAATTGAAATTCACACTATTGCTGATGTTTTCTTCAAAAAACTCTGAACTATTTTTAAAAACCGATATACAGCTGCCACCACGGATATTGAGCGCTGGCTTCAAGTTGCGCAGAAGTCAAAAATCGGGTCTCTAGGTGGTGCGACGTGAGGCGCAGGGGCAGGGAGCGTCAGTGATTGGCACGCTGCGCATCGCGTCATAGACGACACACGTGATTCGTTCATTGCGCTTGCAGCATGAACAACGACGACGATTGGCTCGCCAATGTATGGAATGTGCAAAGCGATCCCCACTCTGACGCCGAGCGCTCAATATCCGTGGTGGCAGCTGTACCGTTGGAAAGCCTCATACTTCAGCTTTAATTTAGTATCGTTATTAGTAAAAAAGCGTCCCTCTCTTAGAGAGGAGGCTTGAGTCCCAACAGTGGGAACTTTAAAAAGGCTGGTGATGATGATGATGATTAGTAAAAAATGATAGTGTATTTTTTTAAATAATTGAATTGGACGTATAATTAAATGCGCACACCGCAACCCACATTGGGCCCGCGTGGTGGATTACGAGGCCTGAGTCCCAGCCGTGGGAACATTAAAAAGGCTGAATATGCTATTTATATTCTTTAATGAAAACATCTTCAAGTGCTTTTATGTTGAGTTGATTTGTTTGGTTCGTGAGCATGGACGTACGCAGCATTTGTTCAGGGGGGGGCAAATCAATGGAGAGAAGCAATTTTTTATAGTGTATATTATAAACAAAAGCCACCTTGCAATGTTGTCACAACTTATACATTTCTTTAAGAATCTATTAGGAACTCCAACTGGATTTTGAATTTTTTTTCTAAAATAAAAGTTGCCTATGTTGTTACTCCTTATTACATCAGCTACCTGCCAAAAAAAGTCCCGTCAAAATCGGTCCAGCCACTTCAGAGATTAGCCCGGACAAACAGACAGACAATTATTATTATTATTTAGAAGATAAGGGGCTATGCATCACCCATAGTGTAGGGGATGTAGTCACTGCGACCTAAAAGATCTATTGTGACTCGCCACCTTGTTAGAGTAACTCTTTTAGCCCGGAGGCTTCCAAGAAATTTAGAATACTCCTAGCTTTTAGAGTTTTAATCTCCTCCGGGCGAATAATGTGTCGGCCCAGATGGACACTGCGTTTGTGGACAAGGGGCCCGCATTCACACAAGAGGTGCTTAGGCGTCTCCCTCTCCTGATTGCAGTACCGGCAAACATCAGTGTCACTCAGTTTCATGTGAAATTGGTGCCTGTTTAGTTTGCAGTGGCCGGTTAAGGCGCGGGCTATCGCACAGATGTTCGTCCTGCTAAGCTCAAGAAGCTCGGCAGTTCGTTTTTGTGAGTAGCCTTCTATGAGAGATTTGGCGTGTAGCAGACCTGGTTGTACCAACCAGTGCTTTTTTGAATCGCCAAATAAGTTGCCCTTAAGGGTCTGCATGGCCTGGTTCTTTGAGATACCACAGAAGGGTTCAGACAGACAAACAAAATTTATAAAAAATGTTATTTTGGTGTATGTACCGTATATATATTCATATACATGTAGCCAAAAGCAGTTATTTCAATATTACAAACAGACACTTCAATTTTATTTATATGTATAGATGTTTCAGTACATTTATTTTATATATCCTTTTAATAATGTTGTTAAAGATGTTTGTTGTCTTTGCAATGATAATGATCACGAATCAAACAGTACACACATAATATACAGATAAGGCATACAATTCATATCTTAATTTCACTACATTACGCATCAGTTCCACATTTTGCACTGGTTTTTTTTCTTAATCCTATTTAGTACTTAAATGGAAATGTAGTGCGTCATATCCTGTGCACTATCAGGCTGTCGCATAAGAAATTCTTTAGAAATTATAATTATCTGATCACCTCAAGATAACCTTTGTACAATACTAAAATTTTCATAGCCTGTCTATAGAATGACTAATGTAACGGGAATTAAAAAAAAAAGTTTATGTACAAATTCTGACTCAATCAAGAAGACGGCCATTTTTGAAACGGTGATGCGAATCTAGTAATTAAAATCTGCTTACTAATCAACTTTAATCAATACAGTTAATGAATTGATGTTAATAGTAAGCAAGCTTGATCAAACTTGCTAATTGAAATATTCTGTTAGTGGTTCAAAAGCGTGAATAGTATATGTGAATAGTAAGTAAGTTTTACACAAAGAAATAATAAACAAATTAAACAGTAACTTAAATAATTAAAAATAAAATATACACTAAATGCCTAGCTAAATATGACGTCATAAAACTCCTCCGCATCGCTGTCGACTGGAAGTGTGCCCAAAAGGCTGGCGGCATTGCCACGTTGTATGGCAATGCTTATTATCTGACCGAGGTAGAAGCCAGCCCTTGGGTCACGCGAAGCGTCAATTAAGCGTTTTGACAATTCTTTAAAAAGCATATGAGCACTCGGACCCCACGGCCCGAGAGTTTCAACCCCAAACGGCTCAAAAATATAACTGCCGACGAGGCTGTTATATTTCCGCCGCTTGAGGTTTTCTGCAGCTGTCGCGGCAGCACCAGCACAGCACGATGAGCTAGGAAGATGGGATGGCGCAAGAGTATCGACACAGGTAGCGTCCCACACTAAAGGCCTACCCATCTTCCAAGGAAATAAAGACATACCGTCTGGTCTCTTACCATCGTCGCGTGCCAGGCCATGAGCTTCCAAAACAGCCGGAACGCCGACGGTGACAAGGGCTCGTCGGATGATGTTCAAAAGCTAAAACTACAGTAGACCAACGCTCACGTGTACAGGTACCGGCACGAATCTTGAGCGCTCGGCGTCAGAGTGGGGATCGCTTTGCGCATTCCATACATTGGCGAGCCAATCGTCGTCGAAATAAGATACATGCAGCAAGCGCAGGGAACCAATCACTAACACTCCCCGCCCCCACGTCTCTCTGCGTACTACTAGACTGAATATTTGACTTCTGCGCAACTTGAAGCCAGCGCTCAAGATCTGTGCCGGTATCTGTAATATACCTGATTCGTACGTAGAACAACGTCGCGTGGTGTGTATCGAGTGTAGCTCTACACGTCTAGTTTCCATAAAAAATGGATGGAGACCGACGTACGGCGTACGTGGCACACGTGTGAGCAGGTGTACACCAAGCGTATAACGACGAATACGCGTCTTGGAAGCTACGCGTCCATAGACAGTTACTAGTTTTGTAAAGGATTTTTGGTATCTAACAAGAAAACAAACATAAATTACGAATCAATGCTGTACTTACTACTTTATCAAGCGTTGTTATTTGTTTACATTTAAAAGGAGAGAATGGATAACTAATTAGTTGTATTAATTAATTTACATATTTATTTAAAACCAGCTTCGCCCGTGTGAATATAGAAAATAAACAGCGTATGTCACTTAGTGATAATGTAGCATTCTACTGGTGAGATTTCTTTTTTAAGTAGGTTTTATATTAATAGAAACAAAAATACAAATCTTTTCTCTTTATATTATTAGGAACTGAAATATAATTATTTTATACGAACAATTTGAATTAGTAAGTGAAACTTCACAGACGTGATGGATATCGAAATTTTATTACGAAAACAAGAATTGATTCAATTACTTGTAATCTAAAAGCGAAAACAAAATTATTTCGTTACTCATTATTTCTACTGGTTGCAATTATGTTTTTCTTTTTAGTTCATTGCCTTGCCATATCGTACCCATCATTTTATGGAGTTTCGCTTGTATATTGCCTACCCATTCTACTTTTATGAGTTTTCTGTTTTTTTTTTTAATCATGAAATCAATTCTAGTGTTAGTGTTGCCAGATCATAAGACGCAGGTTCCACCAAAGCCAAAACAGAAGAAATATATAATAGTTGTTCTTGGAATCTTTTGGCTATGGTGAAAAACGGCCTCTATGATGACTATAATAATACATGGCAATGGCACCTTTTGATTTAATTTCCTCCATTACCTTCCAAACGGTCATAATATTTTACTTTCCTATACCCTTTCTATCTTTTTTAAGAAAACAATAATAAAAAGAGTTTTCTTGTAATGTTCCAATAATAGAAATATTATTTGGGACATAGCTCAACGGACCGCGCTGTAAAGCCTAGCGGGCCGCACGACAGCCTGTCAGGCCGCACGCGGCCCGTGTTCCGAAATTTAGTACCTATAGGTAGTCATAATACAAGGTGCAGTTTTAAAACTGCACAATATTTCAGGAGGTTGTAATAAAACTCATAAATAATCATATAAAAATACGATACCTGGTCAATAATCAGTAAAACTTGTTATTTTTTTTTTTTAATTTTAACCGTTTTTCAGAATAACTCTCTAAATAAACTTCTTAAAAAAATACAGAATCACCCGTTGCGATTTATCGCACGCCGTGTCACTGTGTGTGTGAGTGCATCAACCTGTACGAGGCTCCGCCCACTTATTTTACGAAATGAATAATTTAACCTTAGATGTAGATCGAATTCGATGATCATAATGTACATTAATGTCTTAAATTTCGCTATTTAATTACTCGCTTTTAAGCATCATCACAATGTGAAAATCTTTTAAAAGTCACGTTGACGTCGCGTCGATAGGTACTTACGTATCAGCTGATGAATAAAATGTTAGGCCGAGATCAATAAACCTTATGAGGCGTCCGTGCCTCCGTCCGTAGGTATCATCGAGCGCGCGCGCTCGAGATTTAGATACGCAGTGGTACATGAACGTATCTACCAGACGCAGTCTGTCGGTAATGTCATTCTCAAGGTCAGTTTTCCGTAATAATTTCGTTTTTATTTGTAGATTAAATTGGTGGATGTGAAATTTCCCTTCGTACTTTTTAATGGGCTGAGGACCGACAAAAAACACTTCAAGATAATTTGTGCTAGTTACGTAGATAGGTAGGTTTTTAAGTGATTTATCTTGCCTGTTAGGTAGGTATTTTTACCGTAGTTAAAATTTTTAAATCAATTTATTTACACTAATCAAATTGATTCGGCTAACAACGTATTTACAAATGACTTTTTATGTACTTACTAATAAAATAAAATAAATACCTAAGCAGGTACTTATGTTACCTGGAGGTGTTGTTCAAACAGACAGCAGTCTAGCACGACGTTGCTGATTTTCTTTTAATTTCGTAGCACAAAAACATTCGTTTTAAAGTGTCGAAAGCACTAATCACTAGTGATCACCTTTTCAAGTAACGTACTTGCCGACCGTAGTGAGGAAACCAAACCGTAGACCAGCATCCCGCGTGCTGGCCCGTGGCTCTCGCTTGAAGTATTCCAGGATATTTTCCTGCAAGGCGACAAGCAGGCCTTCGTTGCCGCGACCGTCAGCAAGCCGGGGAACGCCGAATCGTCGAAACTCGCGGAGTCTTTGCGTAGCAGCCAGTATTACACTTTGAGATGGACGTTACGATGTTTCCACTGATAGCATACAAGCGGACTATCTCCACCAACTCTACATTGGAGTATTGGTCTGTCATCTTTCATCACTAGATACCGCAACCGTTAACCGAAGGCGCTGTGGGCGAATATTGCAAGCGCGTGTATGCACACGTCGGCGGCGTCAGTTACACTAAACATGATCGATTGATCGATGGCGCGGGGGCGTGGCTAGGGTGTGTCGTGCGGGAGATTATTGGTGCTTTACGTTGCGTGTATGTGTGTGAAAGCGCGGTTTAAATAATGGTGCGTTTGTGTGTGTGAAAGCGCGGTTATAAGGGAGGTATCAGACTAGCAGAGTTTATAAAAAAGGTAGTTCACACATACCGATTTCCATATATAAGAAAAAAAATACCTACTCATTTTATTATTGATTCGGGTCGAGAATCACTAACATAATTACCTCCTGAATTTTTTTGCACCTTTAAAACTGCACCTTGTATAATTATATAAAATAAAATCACTTTTCGCTTGTGTCACTAAGCCACACATGAGATTTTGAAGCGGTTGCTAGTAGTAAAAGGAGCGATACACAAAGATTTTTTATTGAATATAATGTACACCAGTACAAATCCGGGTCCGGTCGCTAGTAAGTTTTACTTTATTGCGGCCTGTGACCTTAAGTTTGATAAGAAACTTAAATATGAACTAAACTAAGTATTTAAACTAAACTTAACTATGTACATATAATCCAAATAATTCTACTCTCAGGCGTCGAAGTCCTCCACATCGCTGTCATCCGGAAACATGCCCAGATGACTGGCAGCATTTTTCTTAACTTATATATTTATGTGGATTTTCTATACCTATAAATAAAAGTTTGAAAAAGAATTATAGTGCCTTTAAAGCTTTTCAAATGAATGCTATTAAAATTTTTGTGTTTTTATTGATATCCAGCTGTGTCTCGTTAAAGTGGAAGACGAAATAATATAGACCAAGCATTCGAAGAGGCCAGTGGATGCTCTGTGCTGTGTTAGCCCTAGTATTCATTTTATTTTATTATTGTTTTACCCTCATCTTGCTCAATACTCCTTTCTCCCCATTCATCAAAATTTTATTTTAGTAAGTGTTTTTTTAATTTTTTATTTGGAGTATAATAACGTCCTTTTTGGCACGTACAGCAGTTCTTTCAGGATAGCGCGCGGATCGAAGCAGGCTTCAGGCGCTACTTCCACAGGGCGCCTCCGGAACAGACAGAGGATACCTACACACTGCTGGTCTGCCATGCCAATGTTATACGATACTTTGTATGCAAGTGAGTGGCTTTTGATTACTAAATTGACAGTAAAACTACAAAATAGATAGGCACAGAAGTCAATCTACATACAAAGCGCGCTCGAGCAACGCACACATAGACACCGCTCACCGACACGATGTCTCGGTCGCGTCTCGGATCACTCGTCGAACAGTTCCGGCTCAAACGCTCATTAGTGTGCGTCCACCGAGCGTAGGTATAAAAAGTGAAGTACATACAGGAGATTGTCTTCTGTACCTATCTATTTTGTGGTAAGAGCGACCGTTGATTGGGGTACAATAGAGTGTATAAAACTAAGTCCTGTAGCTTCATTCTTGTGATAAAAATAAAATACGACGTCAATAAAACATTAAATAATAATTTTTAATGTTTTATTGACGTCGTATTTTATTTAAAAAAAAAAACCCAAAACAGTCTATTATTTTTATGTAAAGTATCTAAGTACAAAATTTCTTTTAATTTTCGGGCGACTGACGGGTTGTTTAGCATCCGTACCCAGCTGTGCGCTTTCTCCTAATGCTCTCTATGACCTGCCGTGATGTACCTGGTGTCCTACTACCTTTTGTAATTTTTTTGGCAAAAAATATTACATGGTGTAAAATTTATCGGAATCGATTAAAAAAATTCTAAAAATAATGTTTTATAGGCATTTAGACATCTTACTTAATATTATTAAATTGTCAAATGGGCTTTGCTCTGTATTTATACAGATGATACTTTCATCTCGACATATGCTTTCAGAATAATTTTTGACATTCAAGCGCGTGAAACCAGTGGCAAACGCCAGTAATAAAATATAATTGATTAAATTAATGAATTGATGGCACGATTGGCATTGTGGTTTGGCGATTCGCTGTTGCGCGACACTCAAGGTGGAATCGATTCTAGCACGGGTCAAATATTTGTGGCCTACAGATAATAATAGGCTAGTGGCCGTAAAAAATGTAATTAGTCCGTGTTTTAGATTATTCAAAAATAAGGGACACGTATTTTTTTATTTGTAATTAAACCAAAAATGACAAAGATATAGTCCATTAAAGTTACGTGTAACGTCACGCCGTGCTACATTTTTTCGCACTGGGTGACGTCACACGTAATTTTAATGGGCTATATCTTTGTTATTTTTTGTTTAATCTAAAAAAGAAAAAATACGTGTCCAATATTTTTTTTTATAATCTAAAATACGGACTAAATAAAAAGGAATTATTTTGACTCTGGATACTACCCTATTTTTCCGGGTCTGGGTGCCTTGTGTATGAACGCACTCACGATGTAGAAGTAACATGTGGTGTCGTAGCATGAGGCAACGTTTTTGTTAAACAAGAAAGAACATATATAAATTAAATTAAATTTTCTATTCTAACTATCTCATGTTTTCGTATTTTCTATTTTCCAGAGCTCTCCAGTTCCCACCTGAAGGTTGGCTTCGGATATCTCTGAGTCACGCGTCCATCACTTGGATATCAATTATGCCGAACGGCAACGTGGTACTCCGATCCCTATCGGACACCGGTCACATGGAGCCTAAGTTCATCACTAGCCGGTAAAACAGGTGTTTACAAGTGGTTTATACGGGTGTAGTTGCTAGCGCTAGTGTTACTGGCATGCCAGTAGAGGGTACCTTACCGGCTTATGTCATGAAATTCTGATTATTGTATTTTTTTTTTTTTTTGAAATGACAGTAACTCGGTATTGGGAACTTTGCACCGCACGTTAGTAAAACAGGTTGTATGCGTTCCGTCCATGGTTTCCATAGACATCTTTCTTACGCGGTGTCCTACGCAAATGCGATTGCGAAGCAATCTGATGCGGTTTACGCGAGTTAAACGCGATGCGACGGCTCTGCCCTACGTATGCGTAAATGCACCGCTCCAGTCTAAATTTATTTAAAATAAACCACCGCACCTCAACAGTGTGTGCGAATATATGAACCTAATTAATTCGTCCGTTACGCTTCTCTCGTCACCTCGCCGCACCCACGTCCGATTGGTCACGTAGGTCACTGTCAATAGAGTATGAATTCTTTGTTTTATTGGCGCTGCTTCGCTTCGCGATTTCGTTGAACTCCGCGTAACAAACTTAAAGCAAGTTATTCCTCATTCTGATTATTAAATTATACGTAGACACCAGCTTTATCATGGACGATACGCTTTCGAAATATTGTTTTTATGTGTAGTTGATGTCACCAACTCGATTATTTTAGTTATTTAGTTGACAAATTTTGTTTATGAAATTGGGCAGCATTGTTATTGCTTTTACGTCGCCATATAATTTTATATACGTACTGTTTTTTTTACACGTTGTTTTTTTTTCTGAGCACTGGACACAGTACTTGATCGTTAATATAGCACTTCGAGACTTCATTTAAAAGTCTTAATCTGATAGTTAAAGTGCCATGTTAACGTGAGGGTACAATAGAAGTAGTTAGATGGGTATTTTTTTTTTTTTCATTTTTGGTGCCAAGAACATACAATAATTCATTTGTGTGCTACATTCCGCATCCCGATTCATTATTATAATTAGGTAGCTATTATTGACTTGATGCCTAGTACCCGACTAGCGTGTCCGAGTAGGTATGCGTAACATACATTATTGTACGATCCTTTATTCTTGGCACTAAAAGTGTTAAACACTAGCGCTAATGTAACTAAAATAAGATGTAGACAGTATTACCCTTTAACCGCTCGCATTGGATTGGTCCGACGAGATTTCGTGTCCGCCAGGGTTGTCTGTTAGCGACTGGTACTTCAATCCCCATAGGTTACAGAAGAGCTGACGAGATGGAGTATTTGGTAGTGCGCCCCTAGCGGAATAAACGTGAAATTTCTTGTCGGAAATATTTGACGTAATCAGTTAAAGGGTTAAGGTTAGTACAGAACACATTGTAACACATAATTCCACAAAAACAGACAATAATATCAAACAGTAGTTCAAGTGGTCTGTTATAATTTGTTCTATACTTCAACCTTTATTAGCAAAGTGAGCACTGGGATTGGGATATGTCACTGAAGTGAATGTTTGTACTTGTAGTCGTTATATGTTGTGGCCGAATTTTTGTCTTAAATTTTAGATTGGTTTGATTGATTTGGGAATAGTTACTGGCTTGTGTCATTGGCATGGCTCAATCAAAATAAAAGCATTATGAAACCAAAGGGCTTAAAAAGTAACCTCTATTTGAAAAGTATTTGTCTCGCGAGTAGCTAAACCCATCTGAATCAACCATTAGGCCAATATTTTTATAAAGTAAGGTGGAGGATATAATGTAATAGTCAATTTTAATGTTAAAAATTCAGTAACTAACATTTAGACGTCATAGTCACAGGGACGTAGTCGAAGTCTCTATTGAGATGTAAAATTATTTGATCACAAAACTTTGCTGTTACATTGTCTAGAAGCAAAAATGACAGTAGGTCTGTCACCAGTTTGTATTGTGATACCCAGTTACTGGTTTGTGGAGGTCTGATAGGCAGTTGCTCCATGTAAAATACTGGGACTGGACAAGAAACCGAACTCAATGTAATTGGAAAGGGCTCGGCAAATCCACAACTGTAAGGTATTTCTGACAAGGGTTTTTACTAACCAACCTTGTAGCTAGTGTGTGAACTACTAACACATAAAACTGGAAAGCTTGTCGGATTCAAGAGGAAGAAAGCCAGCCCGGATGTCACAATTGTGCAGACCGTCCGGGGGACACGGTGGTGGAGTGAAGCAGTAATGCTAGCGAAGGATCTGTCCGCAGACGTGACATTCTTACACTCCAGCCGCTACGGACAAGTACACGTGTGATTTTAGTCATTAAAAACGCAAAGGGCAACTAAAGTACACGTGTGATTTTAGTCATTAAAAACGCAAAGGGCAACTAAAGTACACATGTGATTTTAGTCAGTAAAAACGCAAAGGGCAACTAAAGTACACATGTGATTTTAGTCAGTAAAAACGCAAAGGGCAACTAAAGTACACATGTGATTTTAGTCATTAAAAACGCAAAGGGCAACTAAAGTACACATGTGATTTTAGTCATTAAAAACGCAAAGGGCAACTAAAGTACACATGTGATTTTAGTCATTAAAAACGCAAAGGGCAACTAAAGTACACATGTGATTTTAGTCAGTAAAAACGCAAAGGGCAACTAAAGTACACATGTGATTTTAGTCAGTAAAAACGCAAAGGGCAACTAAAGTACACATGTGACTTTTAGTCAGTAAAAATCTCACATGCTGTACAATGACTCCTCCCGGGAATAGCGGAAGAAGTCATTGTATGATTTACCACATCAAAAAGAAAAAATCAAAAGCGGCTCGCTGTCAACCTCAAATCAAGCGGATCCGCACCTATACTACATTGACTAGGCTAGGTACGGCTAGGCAACACCGCACTTTACGGCTTGGCGTCGCACTGGACTCAAAGGAGCGTAGTAGGAGGGATAAGTGGGGTGCTGGTGAGACGGCGCGGAGTTAAGTTATTGAACTAGTTCCGCTTGGGGTTTATGAGCTTGTCTTGAGACGAGGCGAAGCCTTGAGTAGTTATTTTACATAAATAATACTTGCTCGATTTGTTTCCCACTTTTTATGTGCTTTAATCCTTGTTTTAATTAATGGCTAATTGGGGTGCTCTAATGAAATTAAAACAAAACTCAACATGGGTGTTTGCAAATTAGTGACACACGCTCTCATATAAATGTTTGGATCTAATAACAGGTAATAAGGAAACACATTGATCTTCTATCATGCGGCCTGGCGAGCTACACGGTGCGGCCCGGCAAGCTAATGTTTACGGCCTGATGAGCTCAAATTTTATTTTTAATGCAAAGTATTGTGAGGCCATGTAACTTAATAAATATCGCCGAGCCAGATAAATTTTGAAATCAAAATTATTTTGATTACAGTAATAGCAGCTTAAAAAGAAATGCCAAGATTCAAGTTTGTAAGGAGCAGAACGGGTAAGAAACTTAAAAGTTATTCTTGCTGCACATTGTAATCGCTGTTTCAGAATAAGGTTTCACTGACCAGTTATAAGAACTGTTTGTAATTATTCGTAATCCAAATGAGTTGTTAAATTAAATTCTTTTATATATTTCTGGATTATGAATCGGTACATTTTCCAAGATTGATATCACCCAATAAATAACGCAATTTGCGATAAAAAAAATAGTCTGGTCAGTTGGAGCGGAACTAAGTATGATTTCTTTATGTGTTCAATTAAACCATAATCATGATGAACGATACTAGTGAAAAAATCTGCACCCACTTAAGTATAGTTGTTAGCAAGATGTTGCTTGAAAATGCATGAATTTATGTAGTGAATGAAGACGTTAGATGAACGTTAAAAGCAAGCTCTGACAATGTAACAGCACATGCTTTTAGTAAGATTTCACATACGCCACAATTTGGACCGACGTTACTCAGTTAATAATGTAGGAAGCATGTCAATTTTAAAATAAAACTCGCCTTACATGTATTTTCTTAGTAACCGAGCATTTTAAAGGAACTAAAAATAAAAATATTCTAAGTAAATTCCTCCAGTCGACTCGATTAAATTAACAGTTGTTACTTGTTATATATTTTCATTAAAGAGTTTAATCTGTTGCCATAGCGACTGACTCCATTATTGGTGTAAAGGAAAATAAATAGTTTAATTTGTAACTCCCACGGTACAAAAACACAAAAAATAAAAATTATTCATAAAACAAACTAAAAACAATCTGTGCAACACCAAAAAGGCTCTTATCTCAGATGTGATATTTAAAAAAAAAAGTAAAAGATAAAGCAGCATTGATATTCTGTTGATTCCTCGGTTCCTCTATGTCATGAAAACTTTCGCGTAACACAGAAGACTAGAGGGAGTTGCCTTTCGTATGTCTTAGAATTTGAACTAAAGTATAATATCAAAACTCACCTTTTGCCAACTGGAAAGTATGTGCTTGATGATTTCATTCTATGCTACCAGCTGTGTTATCCAGAATAAATTTTATTAAGGTAGTCGCCAGATAACCGTGGACTAATGGTAATTGACCCTACTACATTTGTTGACATTCAAAAACGGAAATAAAGACATAAAGCTGTCTTAAATCGATATGTATCGTGAATAATCGTGATCCTTTACATGATCTAGTAATGAAAAGCAGTTCATTGTTTGTTTTTCGAGTACCTACGCAGAGATATTAGGAACAGGTCAATGTACTTTATTCCACGGTTATCTGGCACCTTCTATAATAGATTTTTAACCGACTTTTAAAAAAGGAGGAGTTTCTCAATTCGGATGTTTGTATTTTTTTTCAACCATTCAGTAGTTTATTTTACTTACTCATAGATAGAGTACAAAACTTTACGTTCAAAAAACAGTTTTTGATAATAATCGAACCCTAATATATGAAAACATTGGTTGTAGATCATTGTATCATATCAAATGTATGTATTATTATCTATCATTTAAGTGTAATTTTTAACATTGTTTTCTTCATTTTTTTTTTTTACTTAATTGTTAGTTCAAATATATCTTGTTTAATATGACTTGACACATATTTACATTGATACGAGCTAGTTTTTTTTTTTTTATTTGATTTTAAACAATACAGAGTATAAGGGACAGCCCTCCACAAACTTCAAGGGCTTGCTCAGTAGACAAAACTGAACAACCTTCCACAAGTTTTTTTTTTTTCAAGAAACGATAAAAAAAAGTCGGCCTCTCCATACAAACTGTCCAATCAAGTTTTTAATTTTGTATGGTGAGGCTGATTTCTTTTTTCGTTTCCTGAAAAAAGGTGTGGAAGGTTGTTCAGTTTCGTCTACGGACGTCAGAACAGGTAGTAAGGCAAAACGGCAGGCGGGATCGCAGTCAAGTACTAGTTTATAACAGATAAAAAAAAAACATTGATCTTCTATCATGCGGCCTGACGAGCTACACTGTGCGGCCCGGCAAGCTAAAGTTTGCGGCCTGATGAGCTCTAATTTTATTTTTAATGCAAAATATTGTGAGGCCATGTAACTTAATAAATAGCGCCGCGTCAGATAAATTTTGAAATCAAAATTATTTTGATTACAGTAATAGCAGATTAAAAAGAAATGCCAAGATTCAAGTTTGTAAGGAGCAAAACGGGTAATAAACTTAAAAGTTATTCTTGCTGCACATTGTAATCGATGTTTCAGAATAAGGCTTCACTGACCAGTTAGAAGAACTGTTTGTAATTATTCGTAATCCAAATAAGTCGTAAAATTATATTCTTTTATATATGTATATTTCTGGATTATGAATACTGAGCAAGCCCTTAAAATTTGCGGAGGGCGGTCCCTTACACCCTGTATACTTTATCAATGTAAATAAGTGTTTAATTAAAAAACGTAATAAAATCTTAGATTGTTAATGCAAATACCTATATATTTTGTGTGCCATAGACCAAGTGTTCGCCTAAAAATAACCTCGACCGTACCAAGACATTTATATTCTAAAAGAAGAATGTATGAATTTTTCGAAGCATAATCGGTGCTAGGAAATGTTATGTTTCTATTTAAACCACTAAATCTAGTCAAGTTTAGTGAAATATTATTTTAACGTTAGAGTGCTTGTATTCGAAGTTAAAATTATATTAGCGGGCATGGGTCCTGAACTCTCCTCGACGAACCTGTTTGTAATGCTGTGGCTACATTATCACGCGAATATACGTGTTGCATGTCGCATAAAAAACATCGCATTCTGATATAAGCGATGTCGAATACTTCGCAATTCGACGGTTACATTGGTTGCGAGTGAGATGTGCCGTTGACAGCAATATTGCCCGAAGAAGGAAGCTCGAGCGGAACTAAGTACGATTAAGTATTATTCTTTTAAGTGTTCAATTAAACCATAATCATGATGAACGATACTAGTGAAGAAAATTGCATCCATTTAAGTTATTAGCAAGATGTTGCTTGAAAATGCATGAATTTATGACGAAGTAGTGAATGAAGACGTAATATGAATGTTATAAGCAAGCTCTGACAATGTAACAGCACATGCTGTTTGTAAGATTTCACATACGCTAGAAATTGGATCAACGTCACTTAGTTAATAGTGTAGGAAGCATGTCAATTTTAAAATAAAACTCGCCTTAAATGCATTTTCTTTCTTTTCTTTATTTCCTATTGCTGGCAATATTGCCAGCAACGGCACATCTCTAGTTGCGACAACGCGAATAGTTGCCGAATCCCGATAATATAGCCATAGTATAATACTAAGAACACATGGGCCACGCGTTGTTAACATTCGCTCGCAAATTGGTGCTGTCTGTAACCATTAAATCTTAAATTCAGGAACCTTGTTATCGATAAATCACTGCCTTCTATTTTTGTAAAATGTGGCTCAATAATATGGAACATTTCATGTTTATAACTCAAGTATTTTCTTTGATTAGTGCCAGTGATTAGTAAGTACTAATGCGACAAATGTTACGAAAAATTAATAGATCGTTCAAAGCACTTTCATTTAAACTTACTAGTCATTTAATCTAATCAAAGTGCCTTAAAGTATCCCGGGTGGAATGGGCTCTTCCATACAAAAGCCACTGCGTTACAATTGAATACAATACTTGCCAAATTACCTCTAGCAATATGTTACAGTGAATTTGTATCGTGTAAATGACTAGCTGTAAATATTTTGTAATGTTGAATAAAATATGTATGAAATGTATATTTTTTAATTTATTTTTTATCCTCTTACTTCTACCTACCTATATTTTTTAAACCCTCGTATTTTCATGTGATGCAACACTGGTATTGATAACAATTTATAAGCAAGCAGTGAAAATTTTATGTCATGCAAAGCAAGGTTTGGCACGGTACCTAAGCTAGTGGATCAGAGATTGGCTATCAGTTTTCTGTCGCGAGCTCGATTCTCGCACGGAACAAATCATTTTCTTTAACGTAAAGACAGTCTTTTCGAAACTGCAGATGTTGGTCAACGTACCCACTCAATCTAGGAGCTTTAGTATGGGTCATTTTTTTTTAATATTAAAATTGTCTTCACCTGGTTATTTACTTATAGCTCACCGGGCCGCACGGTTCGGCTCGTCGGGCCGCAAATAAAACCTGTGAGCTAAACTTTAACTCCAGCAGTAGGTACTTCAAAAAACTGTCAAAAATCAAATATTAAGGCAATCATTAAACGAGGCAAGATATTTCATTGTTCTTTGAAGCATACAGTAGCGAAATTGATCAAACATCTGCCCCTGTACACTTTCAGTGTTGCTGACATGCCTAGCGTGTCTTCACTAAACCTTATCGATATGTGCTCTCGGTTACTTATAAAGATTAATCAATAAGCACAGTTCAAGCCGAATTATCGCTTTTTGTGATTTTACCTTTACACAAGATGCTGTTTTGAATCTGCACATAATATTCGAATAAAAAAATAATTTTCGCATCAATATCTAGTGCTGTGGACACGCCTAACGTTTTCGCGTAGCTTATAGAGATCGCGAAATCGCTGGAAAGTACTAGAAAATAGTGGTGATTGTATTAATTATATATCATAAGTTTTTTTTTCAAAAATCGCATTAATTTTAACAGATTAACAACGTCCATTACATTACAGTTATAAAGCCGATTGTAGACCAAATTACCTGAGGTGGTAAATCATATAATGACTTCTCCACTCGAACGTGGATCAGGTGGTGTCAGGCTTTTATTAATTAAAACCACCCCTGTCTTTTTGTAACCGTTCGCGTTCTAGGATTTCCTTTCAAAAATTCCCCGCGGTTAGCTATTGGCCTACTATCGGCTGTAAAACCTGCAATGCAATGGACCTGGTTGCATTCTAAAAATGAAAAAGTTTCATGCTATTGATGAGTAACTTTTTTTAACGCTACCAACAGCAGTTCTTCCAAGATAGCATGCGGATAGAAGCTGGCTTCAGGCGCTACTTCTACAGAGCGCCCCCGGAACAGACGGAAGATTCTTACACGCTTCTGATCGCCCACGCAAATGTCATACGGTTCTTTGTGTGCAAGTGAGAATTATAAATTATTTTGGTTTTATTAAAAAATGTAGAACTTTACATGTAGAGTCGCTGCACACGGGCGATGGCCCGCAACCACAATACGCCGCCACTGACATGTTATTGTTTCCTATAGTTTTCATACATTTTATATAGACTCGCCACACACAGTTGACGCTGGTGGCCGCCGAAATCGGCGCTGATCGCTTCTTGTAGCCCGGATCGGCCACAAAACACCTCTACTATTGCGCGCATGGATTAAAAAAAAATATAGTAGCCACCTGCCACAAGTGGCGACGTTTGTGGCTGTCGGTTGTGGTCCGTGTGGTACGGTCCCTTGGAGTCGATGGTAGATTTAGCTTAGCGCAGTTTGATTCATCATGTACAGCGGCCGGTCTTGTGCTACATACACCACATCTGAGTATATATCTGTGGCCCTAGTGAAAAGGGGTATAAGTCCGATTTTGTTGAAATTGAGTTAAGTATATGATCCAAAATGATCAGAAAAAAATGCTCTATCGTTTGGTGAAAACGGATCTAAGCTATCTCTAAAAATAAGAAAGTTACTTTGTGTAAAAGGGTTCAACTGACACTAAAAAACCACAAAAGTTGGTTTCAAGTCCATTTAAATCCTTTTAAACGGAAAATTAAAATTTTTATTTTGTGTTTTTTTAATCTAAATTAATATAAAATCACCCACATTTAAATATGCTTGGTGTTTATCGATACAACAACACTTAGTCATTGAAAATAGTTTAGTTAGTAATGATATTACTAGACTTATATCCGTTTTCACCAAAATAAGGGAAAACATATTTCTTTGCATTAGGTAATTTGGTTATTGTAAAATAATTCTAAATGCGTATCCCTTTTAACATGCATGGATCAATATTTAACTTATTGGACAAGGGGTCTAACTTATTTTATACCCTCAAGAATTCATTTTGTGGTTGGTATAAGTCACTATCTTAAAAACTCTTAACTTTACATAAAAAATAACCCAATAATAATAAAGAACATAAATCGTTTACCCATAAAAAAAACATCACATGCATTTCATTAGATAGCGGTTTAAATGTCACACGAAGTCAAACACGAATTTGACGCGCGCGGAGTGTTTTTTGCGTCTCCTGTAAAGTTGTATTTTTAGACTTAGATCCTTTTTCACTGGGGCCACAGATATAACTATATCCTGTGGTCATAAAAAAAATTGCCTTATTAAGCGTGTGATCCTGGGACTAGGCTAAGTATCTTTAGATTTTTACATTATTAATTTCGTGCAGCATACCTAATAGGTGACTGCGCTTCATAGCTCAAATAGCAGATGTCGGAGAAAAAATTGCCCGGCTGAAATTGGAGTGCGCTGACCACATTGCGTGTATGTAACCGGAAAGGTAGGCGAAGATTGTCTCTCTGGTCGCCTGAGTGAGGTCGACCGCGGTAAAGGTGGTGTGACGATATCCTCATATTCGCTGGACAAACTTGGCTGAGATTGCTCAAAACGAGAGAAGAGAGGTTTGGACGGAGAATGAAGAGGCCTTTACCCGGCAGTGGAACAAGCAATCTTGCGCAGACTGGGTTCTACATATCTACTCCTTCATGGAATTCAGGCGTGATGTGACTTCCTATTTTTCAGAGCCCTCCAGTTCCCGCCCGAGGGTTGGCTGCGAATGTCTCTGAACCACGCGTCCATCACACAGCTTTCGATCTTGCCGAACGGTAACGTGGTTCTCCGCTGCTTATCAGAATGCGGTCATATGGAACCTCAATACATAACTAACGTATGAAACAGACGTTTAAGATTGGTAAACATATTTTTTTTTTTTTTTTGTTTATTGTTGATAGGTTCGCGCTTGACCGCTATCTCACCTGATGGAAAGCGACGATGCGGTCGACGAAGGAACGCGCTTACCTAAAAGAAACCTATTCACTCTCGACTTAAAGATTCCCGGGTTGTAGCTATCAGGAAACACAGACTCCGGCAAGGAATTCCACTCCCTAGCCGCACGCACATTGAATGTGTTCCCAAAACGTTTTGCGCGTGTTGGTGGGATATCCACCATATACCGGTGGCGCATAGCCTTACTTCTGGTAGTCCGATGATGAAACGGGCTAGGCGGAATTAGGTTATGCAATTCCGACGCACACTCCCCGAAATGCAACCGGTAGAAAACCGACAGGCTAGCAACTTTGCGTCGATGCTCAAGACTTTGAAGCCTCGACTCGACAAGTGTATCATCGCCAATTATCCTTCTGGCTCGCCTCTCAATTGCCTCAAGTGCATCAAGCTGGTATCGGGCAGATCCGTCCCAAAGATGAGAGCAATACTCCATACACGATCGAACTTGCACTTGATAAAGTTTGAGCAGCTGTTCCGACGTGAAGTACTGTCAGACCTTTGCGAGAACTCCCAGCTTTTTTGCAGCCAGTTGAGCCTTTGCTTCGATGTATGGCCCAAAGTTGAGTGTTGATGTCAGCGTAACACCAAGAAGGTCAAGATGGTCGGTTATCGGCACGATTACACCCCGGAAAGTTTGAACGGGACTGAATTACAAAGAAAGAAAGAAAGAAAAAGTGTTTATTCACGTCAAACATGACGCATACCATAACAAAATAAATAACAATATCGACTAAAAGTAGCTAGTAGTAGTAGTAGAATTGGCTCCTTTTAGCGGAAAATAGACACGCCTGGTTTTTGCAGCGTTGAACCTGACCAAATTGGCATCGCCCCATTCAGAGACTGCCTCCATGGACAAGTTCAAGCGCTCAATCATAGCCTCTCGAAGAGACTGGATCTGTGACCCACTAGCTCGCGCGCTGGATATGTAACTCTCAGCAACAGTGCTGTCGTCTGCATACCCAAAGGTACCGGGCTTAAGCAGATCGTTTATGTGCAGCAAGAATAATGTTGCCGTTGAGAGATTTTTCAGTCTCCAGGTGATGATGGACTGATGCGAAATTGGAGTGCAGCCCTCTAATATTGCAGAGGTGCACTTTAAGTAAGAGGGAGTGCAGCCGCTGTTTGACATATCTCTTTTTATTGCTTGTCATATTGAGAGTGAGGTAGGAGAGGAGAAGGAAGTAAAATGGAGTCCCATGCAGCTAACCTTCAGTCATGCACTGGCAGGACAGCATCATTGGGGTACTAGTCTGGAGACTGCGGGGACGCCCGAGACCCCCCGGAAATTACCATCGGGCCCTCTCATCTGGTCGCCAACCAGCACGATGGTGCATTCCGGGATTTTTCGCTAGTTAGCGGGGCAGCCTTTCAAGTGTGGCTGGCACATTACTTGGGCCCCCAACTAACTGCGGTCGGCCAGCGGTACACCGTGCCTCGGATCCCGCTACCCTCCACGACTAGTCTCACGATACGTCAATACCAGCACGAGTCTGGCTGGTCTGCAAGCATTGGAACTGCCACTTTGACCCAACTCCTCTGAATCGGCTACACTGGGCATCGTACCGAAACACGGCTAGGCCGCTTGACGGTACGTCTTTGCCCAGTGGGTGGTCACAAGCCGTCGGTCGAAACCTACCACCAGTTAGTGTCACCTGATTAGCACCACCCGGGGACCACGTGTAGGGGCAATGGGTATCCTCCTACGGACGCGGGTGACTCAGCCCCTAAAACATATACTTTTCTTGTGATTTAATTAGATTATACGTTAGATTTAGTAGCAGAAGTGCGAGTGCGGTGCTCCTGACCAGACGATGGCCCACTTATTGGAGTGCCCAAAGTGTAAACCCTACATCTGCACTTTGGAGGACCTAATCTAACTTTTAGTGAAAAGAAAACCATAGATTCGAGAAGAAGAAAAAGTAACAGAAGCAGTTTATTGACTTGTCAAGCCAATTACTGGTTCCTCTTTATTAAAATGAGACCTTTGACTCTTTATATTATTTTTTTTTTTTTATCTGTTATAAACTAGTAACTAACTTCTGCCACTGGTTTCACCTGCGTGAAAGAAAAAATATACAGCCTATGTCACTCAATGATAAAGTAGCATTCTACTGGCAAAAGAATTTTTAAAATTGTTTCAGTAGTTTTTGAGTTTATTCATTTATAGTACACCTATGGCATTACTGAGTAAGCGAGCACCCAGCAGGCGCGGTTATATTTCGGTCCGGACACGCATAATTTGTAGTTTGCGATTTAGGCGCGTAGATGGCTAGATCGCAAACTACAAATTATACCAAAATAAAATAAAAAAATGTCATAGTACCCAGTGGCGGACAATTCGTTTTTTGTTCGGGTACCACAGTTTCACGCAGCGCTTCAGCGGCTACAGTGAAAAAAATGTTTTTTACTTTCCAGAATTTCCTTAAATCGCTCAATTATTCGATTAGCAGAACAATCAGCATTCGTTTCAGCAAATCTTGTTTCGTTTTTTAGTTACTTATTGCTTCAAGTATGGTTTGTTTAATTTCGCCCCTTGTAGCGGCCAGAATCAATAGAGGTAGGTATTCTTTTTCTTAGCGTATCCATGGCAAAACTAGTTTGATTCCTTGCCTGGCCCAGAATTCGGCCACAGCAGCTTGAGCCCATCTTAAAGTAACACCACCTCGGAGAGATGCGACCTCTGGCGGAAGAAGTTTAAACCTCCTGATGATTTCATCTAGCCGTTGGAAAGCCTCTCTTCTGGACACAAGTTGCCATGGCCAACCTGGAGTAGGTATTTGAAATGCAATATAAAGAGCTATTGTCTCTAAATGTAATTGCTTTAAATTATCATTTTATGATGATCAAAAGGTTAATCTCGGTTATTGCTAGTCTCACTAACAATGGCCACTGTCACCAAACAATGATACTCATGCATGATCCAGATAATAAAATACTGTCTTCTATTTTCAGCACAAACGGTTTCGTGGGTTCATGAAACATAAAGAAAACGAATCGTCTGTTCAAGAACATTTTATTTGTATACCTATTGGTTCTGTATTATTAATGTACAACATCAATATTTTGCGAAATATCAGTTAATCTTTATACCTATTCATGCATTTTATTAGACAAATAAAAGCTCTGATTATATAAATTCTTCATAGGATATGTTGAAAAGTTTGAGGTATAAATAGTTGATATTTTTGTTGATAAAATTTTAAAGAAGTTATTACAAAAAATAATTGAGTTATACAGTGCTGGGCAAATTCAGTGGGTTAAGAAATGTATCCTTCGGTATCCCTATATGCAAGCGCACACTGTCGGAAACTATGCCTTGGCATGCATGTAGGGATGCCGAAGGCTCCTATTCCTTGCCGATGCTGATAATAATGGGCGCTGGACCTCACTTAACTTTAGTGAAGTTTAAAATTTTAAATACAATCAAATAATTATGTTAGTTGAATTTTACAATAGAGTGATCGATCCTTGGCACTAATTAAACTTTCAAATAAATGATACATTACAACTTATTTAAGCTGCATACATTTAGCTCAACGGGCCGCATTAATCTTAGCTTAGCGGGCCGCACAACCTAGCTCGTCAGGTCAATGTTATTGACGGATCTTGATCTTGCCCAGCACTGAATATTTATGTATTTAATATCTTATAATTGCTAACGAGAGGCAAAAACATTAAGCCAGTAGATGTAGTTACTAAATGTAAATAGTATTCTTAGAATAGTCACAAGCAAGGTAAGATTTACGTTGCAACTATCTCACTCTTGATTACAATAACTTGAAAGATAGTAAAAATGACGAAATATTTACAATATTATTATTAAAAAATTGGTGTTTTATGGAAAAATCACTAATATTTAATTAAGAGTTTTTGGCCGTGCGATCCACGACTTAGATAGGCCATTCGTCTCTTTCTGTAGGTACTGTGTGACTTTGAGAGACGATTTTTTTACCAGAGTGCCGAAAAACGCAATCGACACGTTTGTGACGTTCGGCACTCCGATTGGCCCGCTCCAAGCTCTTTACCAATCAGAGAGCCAAACGCGGCAAACGGTAAAAACAACTCGCACTCTGCGCACTGTTGGGTGGTTTTTCACTTTTGACACGCCACTGCAAAGGCCTTCTATTAGATAAATCACTTTGCAGGCTATAAAGATTTTTTCAGTTCGAAGCATGCGAAGTTGAAGTTAGATCTTTATGATATTAGAATTAGTACATAATATGCCAATTAAGTATTTAGTTACTATACAACTATGATGTTGATGACGCTCGATTGGATCAATTATTTTCATATCTCTTTATTTTGACGATATAAAGTAACTATTCAATACGAATTAAAATAAAAGCTATCTTTAATTGCTACATGAATTCGTGGCTAAAACAAAACAAGCGTTAAAATAACTGAGATTCTTAAGGTTAAACGCCTTAGGAAAGAATTCGTTGTTGGTTTCTATAATAAATTGATATGGCTCATTTCTACAATGAATGTATGAAATTGGTTTGTGATTTTTCAATCTTGTAGATGGAGTTAAATTATCTTGCAAGCATATTGCAGGCATCAATAATAAGCCATTTAAACAATAGGCTAAAAATGCTACGTTTTGTTCGGAGATTCATTCATGAGCTCGCCAGGCCGCATTTTAGCTCAGCGGGCCGGAGTTCATTGGGCCGCAAGTTAAATTTAGCTCTAAGCTTACGAGTGTTTAGTCTCAAAGGCCCTATAAGGTTTTTTTCTTCCAATCTAATAATTTTGGAAGTTTTCTTTAGGCGCGTCCAAAATCCGTATTCACATTTTTTTTTTGTATAAACAACGTAATAAATATAATTAAAGCCAGCGTTAGCATAAAGCAGTTGATGTTGGTACGTAGCCAGGATAGGATATGTTTGGCTTTGGCTTTAGGGCTTAAAATTTGATATCCGTGACGAAGTGACGTTCATAAATCATAAACTACGTCTGCAGAGGGATCCATCATAGGAGGACCCATAGGAGGTCCTTACTAAGGTATCATAGCCTCCCTATCCAAGTTACAACGCCTCGAGTTGGCCACGCCTCGGATTTCTTTGTTGTGACCACGTGACTGAGCGTTGATATGACGTTAAAACAAAGAAATCGGAGGCGTGGTCAACTCGAGGCGTTCGATACAAGTGAATCGAAATGAAACGGTTGTAACTTAGCTAGGGAGGCTGATCCTTCTGCAAACGTTGGGGTCTTAAAGGTAGCACATCTATCAGCAGATGTAGTTTATGATTTGAGAACGTCACGGTGTCACTTCGTCATGGTAAGGCATGTTCTAAAGAAGCCTCTTCCTTTACTAGAAGCTGTCCAGTCCATGTTGTTGCCTTGCAGAAATACATGCTAAAGTAGTTAGTGCCTGTGCCCATCTTGTGATTCCGTGGCATATTGCTGGTCTCTAGGAAATCCTCTGTTTAAGCTGACCCTGCACGACAAAACGATTTTTATTCTTAGACAAGTTCCTCCATAGATATCTTGGTGACTATTGTGTTCCTCCTAGTCCTGGCTACGTCCTGGTGCATGCTCAGTAGTTCAGTTGGCGGCGACGGGTCGTGGAAGCAGCAGGTCTGGCCCCTCTGTCGTGTCGTCTTCATCTTCGTCGTCACACGCGTCTTCTGGCTCGCCGAGGGCGCGGACAAACTCTGTGTGAACAGGAGTTTTAGGTTAGCATAGCATAATCAGCCTTTTAATGTTCCCACTGCTGGGACTCTGGCCTACTTTCTAGGAGAGGGCATGGACCGTAATCCACCACAGTGTGGGTTGGTGAATGACACTTCGAATTTTTGGTTCTAGGCAGTGCCGTAACTAGGGCGGTGCCAGCGGTGCCCAGGCACAGGGCGCAGTCCCTGGAGGGGCGGAAAAATATCTAATAGTCCCTTTTGCTCGTATTGTACGTTTTTCTAGGGGTGCCGTTAGAGAAGCTCGCACCGGGCGTATAAAAGGCTAGCTACGCTACTGGTTCCAGGACATGCCGGTTTCAACATGACGTTTTCCTTCACCGTTTTGAGGTGATGATATAGATTACACAAAGTAATGCCGCTGGTTGCGTTTGAACCCGCGACTTACAACTCGTAAGTCTTGGCCACCACTGCTCGCACTGAATTTTAGGTTGTTGTCGCCTGTTTTTTTTTTCAAGGTTTACCACTAAATTCAAATCATTTTTTATTTTTAGTTCAACCTTATGGTCATTGAGATCATAAGGCTGGACTATCTACGGTCGCGTAGCCTCATAGACGCGTATTCGTCACTATACGCTCGGTGTAAGCCTGCTCTCTGCTTATTTACAAAACTATGAAGCTCTGTCGACGAAGCGGCAATGACACGACGGCATAGTTTTGTATATAGGCTGTGAGCAGTCGTACACCAAGCGTGACGACTACGCGTCTATAAGGCTACACGACCGTGGACGGTAGGCCTAAAAAGTAAGTTAATATATGCGTTTACGCCACTTACCTAAGAAATCTATGCGACCGTCACCGTCTGCGTCCACTTCCTTGATCATGTCCTCGACTGAAACGAAAAGCGGTGATTAAAAAAAAATACATTCAGCCGAACATAGAACCTCCTCCTTTTTGAAGTCGGTTAAAAATGACCTATGATTTTTGTCGCTTGCTTTGTATGCAAAATTTTGTCAATGCTGTCGCCAGCAGTATTAGTAACCTTTTTCTTTGTTTTTTGAGGTGGGACATCATCAAATAACTCCTCTACTCCTTGAGGAGCAATGGGAAGTGTCAGACTTTCTTTCTTTCTTTTTTGTCTGTCTGACTAAAACTCACCCGTGTTCCTCCAGTTGCCTTTTGCGTTCTAGGGCCGCAGTAACCCTTACGGACAATTCCAATTCCAGTCCTTACTAGTACCCTATAAGCCCAACCACCAAATTAATAAATATTCCACAACTATCACACAACCCCGTCTAGTCTCAAGCTAAGCAGAGCTTATGTTATGAGCACTAGACAACTGATAAACATACTTATATATTTCTAAATACATACATAGTATAGATAAATTACTTACACCCAGACACAGCCTCACCACACAAACATTTGTCCTGGGTGGGGATCGAACCTGATCTCCGGCATAGCAGTCAGCGCCACTAACCACTAGACCAACAGGCCAGTCTTGCCTACCTAGCCTATTCAGCCTTTTTTTAATGTTCCCTCTTCTGGGACTTAAGCCTCCTCTCTAGGAGAGGGAATGGACCGTAACCCACCACGCGGGCCTAGTGACGGTTGGACAGGCCAGTCTACATAACAGGAATTCTATACTTACTCAGTACAAAACTCATCATCATCTTCCTGCCCTTATACCGTTTTATTTGGGGTCGGCGCCACACGTTTTTTTCTTCCATTCTGTCCTGTCACTCGTCACGCTATCATTAATTCCCTTTTCTTTCATATCATTTCTTACATAATCCATCCATCTTTTCTTTGGCCTCCCTCTCCCTCTCAGTACAAAATTACATCCTTTAAAAAAGTCCAACTACTCACTCTCCTCCTCAGAGAGATCCTCTCCCAAGCACTGCAGCACAGCCCTCAGGTCGGACGCACAGATGTACCCCCGGTTGTGTTTGTCGAAGACCCTGAACGCGTCGCGGAGCTCCCTCTCCTCTTGTTCAGCAGAACTGGTGCCGCCTCCAGCGCCACACATCGACTTGGACAGGATGCTCACGAACTCTTCGAAGCTTACGTTGCCATCGCCTGGAAATTTATTTATTTATTTATTTAATCTTCATGCAACAAAAGATACAAAGGCGGACTTAATGCCTTAGGCATTCTCTACCAGTCAACCTAGGGTAGTGCAGAGACAAAATGGCAGGTGCATAAAAAAAAGAAAATATTATCTAAAACAATTATAGAATTATATATAAAGCTAAAACTAAACATACATATACAAAAGCATATTTAATAAAATATATAGCTATACATACATACAAATATATACTATATATATATATATATACACAAAGAAAAGGAGTTTTGAGATGATTCTGCTATTTGTTCAGAAAGTAATTCCGCAACTTCCGCTTAAATGCATACTGACTCGTGGCCGTTCTGATATCAAGAGGTAGCGAATTCCATAGAAGGATAGACTGAATATAGAAGGAGGAATGAACAACATCAGAAGTATGAGAAGGACAAAGCAGTAGGAGGTTGTTAGAAGAACGCAGATTCTTGGCGTGTAAAGAACAGAGATATTGGAAGTGAGATATAAGATAAGAAGGAGGGGTAAGAGAGTTGAGCAAAGAAAAAAGAGTTGTCAAAGCTCGCAGACTTCTTCTTTGGCGAATAGGCAACCATTTGAGCTCCGATCTGAAGCTTGAAACATGGTCATATTTCCTCAGATTAAATATGAACCTGATGCAGTTATTCAGGAGCCTATCAAGCTTATCCAGCAAGACTGCGTTCAGGTCATAGTAGCACACATCACCATAGTCGACTATAGGGAAAATTAAAGTCTGCACAAGCATTGTCTTCGTCTTTGCAGGCAGAAAGTTTCTCAGACGATACAGATACCGCAAAGTCCCATTGACCCTTTGACAGACACTAGAGACCTGACTTTGCCAGCTAAGCGTCGAGTCAAGGTGTAAACCGAGGTCCTTTACCGTAGGGCTGATGGGAATGACGGCACCCTTGTAAATAATAGGAGGCAGAGAACCAACCACCACTCTACTCATCATGCGTGCACTACCAATGACAATGGCCTGACATTTTGAGGGAAATGGAAGCACCATTATATTGTTGTTCTGGTCTTAAAATTTACTCCGGTAATAACTTGATATTTGTAGCATCAGTGCTACCACTTTCATTTGACGAGCTGAACTGAACGAGGATGGAGCTTTATAAGGTATATATCTTCATCCCTCTTTCTTGCTCCCACGAATGACATTTTAATAAGTCATGTTGTCTCCTGTGCCCTTTCTTTTTTGTTTTGTATTTCGTTATAAAGTAACTGAACATGCAAGCTGAAATGATGATGATAAGGATAAAAGACACAATATTTAATAATCTAATGCAGCGCAGACATACATCCCTCCTCTGTCCCTCACCACTATCAAGGTTTTCCTATTGCTAACTCCGATTTCGGAGCTGAGAATTTAAAGTTAATTGTATTATTTGTCAATATTTGCTTTAACCAGAAAACCTTACAATATTACGGTATTCACTATGGGTTTGATTCAACCTCAATTCCAAATTGTTTTAGTCGGATAGGTACTTAAGAAATTAGCGCACTCATTTCTTAACAATGCTTGGGTAGACGAACGTCTTTCAAGTGTGTGTCTATCTTTTGGCAGTAAAATAGCTTCATTGTCCACCTCTTGCAGCATGACCGATGACCCTGGTCAACTGCCCCAGACTGCGGATCATTCTACCGAGCTCTTCGTTCTTTGTAGTACACTCACCGTCACTGTCCACTTCCTGCAGCATGTCCTGCAACTCCTCGACCCTGGCGAACTGCCCCAGGCTGCGCATCACCCTGCCGAGCTCCTCCTTGGTGATGGTGCCATCGCCGTCCTTGTCGAATAGGCGGAAGGCCTCTCGGAATTCTGGAACAGATTAATAGGAAGTTATCAAATCATGCCCATATCCAGATAGTAGAATTTTCTAGAGTTTCCTATTACACATCATAAAAGCCATAAATTCTGTTATGACAGACACCATTCATATATATGTCCTTATAATGCTCCCAATGCTAGAACTTATAGGTGTAGGTACCAGCTCTCTAAGAGAGGGAACGGCCTGTTCCGTGTTGCGGGTTGGTGGATGTAACATGTCTTCAAATTGTTGTGTTCTAGGAAACTCCGGTTTCCTCACGACATTAGTCACGACACGACATTCGACATCGTTTTGAGAGCAGTGATGATGAAATAAATTACACAAAATAAAACGCCCTCCTGGGATTGAACCAGCTCGTTAGTCGAAACTCCTTGGCAGGCAGTCAATGACCAGAACAAGGAACTTTATTGGTTTGTCGATCTCATTTTTAATGGGAAATTAAACATGTCTTTGATAACACAATCCATCAGATCTTACATTACTACTTACAGATCTTAAACGCAATATTAATCTTCCAAACCGACACCGTAAGTGTGCATTTGGATTCTGTTAGAAATAATTTTTCTTTGCATTACCGTAATATATATTGACACACGTAAATGGCTTCACCACTGTCCTTGAAGACTAGGTACTGCTATAAAATACCTTTCATCTGCGTCCTGGTGATCCCAGATGTTTCATCAACGATGGAGGCTTTTCGGTCTAGGGTCGTGTCGGCTGCAGGCTTCAGGAAGGTCACCTGGCGAGTTGGCTTCGATGGAGAGGTCTGCTCGGAAAGCTGCTGGCTGAAAACAAAGACAGAATAACCTGGTTTGGTTTGTTGGTAAAAGACTAAAGGCAGAAGCAGTGGCGAAACTATAGGCTGGCAAAATGCCATGGGCTTCCGGTCCCAGAATACGGCCCGTTCAGAACCTTGCCGCTGTGAGCGGGCTAAGGCTAAGAGCAGGGCGGCGAACAGTAAGATCAAAATGATGCCGCCCCGCTTGCCGCTAAAGTAGTGACGGCCGTAAACAGCAGTGCTGGAATTATAAGGCTGGCAAAATCTCAAAGGCCCCCAATCCGATGGGGCCCCCGGTCCAAGAGGCTGCGAGTTCCGAAGTTGTAACCCAACCTATTATACGACATTTATTCAAATTAAGGCTTATAGTCTTTAGAACATCGGGCCGAAATTAAATGGACAACACTAGTACCCGCCTACGGCAGTACGAGTCTGTGAATTTAATTGCGGCCAGCTGCGCCCGGATAGAACCCCGAAGACCTTATATCCATTTTCTTTGCGAAATATTGATCGATTTACTTACGTACCTAATATGCTATGTTCACTTTGAAGAATATTTAATCATCAATTTTTATGTATAAAAATGTTTCTAAAGATCCAAGCCGTTTCGAAGGAGTAGGGAAAAGTTGCGAAACTGCTAAATATTTTTTTTTTTACACAAAAGTATTAATCGCACGAAAAAATCAAGAGTTGATAATGTTGTTCATGAATCTACAATAAACACATATTTTTTTCCAAAACCTTGCCGTTACCGAGGAGTATGCTTCAGAAAGTCACAGTTTTATGGCACTTTCGCGCGCTTGGGCCTGAAATCACTACGTGACGATTTTTCTAGGGTTTTTAGTTACGCCACTGGGCAGAAGTGAGAAGAAACAGCTAACCTACCTACTGTGAGCTAGACTTAAGAATGAGTACTTAATAGAAAATAGGTTTTACCCGATTATTTATATGCAAGATATTTTTTTATTGTATTTTTAATGAGAAATAAACGCTAAACTTACACGAGCGTATCTCTCACTCAATGAAAACCAAACTGGATTCACTTCAACGATTACAATGAAAACCTACTTTTTTGTAGCACATGCAATCTGCATACGCCTGTACCTATATAAACGCAAGCCATTGAAGAATCAACTTACTTTATTAGTTGATACTTTTCAGTACACATACGATTTTCCGGCCTGAATTTTTGAAGTAAAAAAAATCCATTGCAAATTATTTAGTGACTAGGTGATGCCAGTGGCTTGGCTTCGGCCGCGTTTCAAAAATATCCTACGAGCTATTCCAGAATATAGTCTACCCATATACCAAGTTTCATCGAAATCCGTTCAGCTGTCCAAACGTGAAGGAGTCACAAACTTACACACACATTCACAAATTTTTGCCTTTATAATATTATTGGGATATTTACTGTGATAACTTTTTACACGATTACGGAACAGTAAAAGGAAATATTTTGATTACAAGTAGGTACGTTTGATACATATGTATTTACCATCACGGACTCGATTTTGATGAATGAGGTGTCAATCGATTCGACGTTAAGGTTCGGGCTGTATTTTAGAAGAAGAAAATCAAAATGGCGGATGTAGGTTAGGTAGTTACTCTTTGAGGAGTAGCTTTAAAGACGTCAGGGTTTCTTCACCTTCCGCATGACGCAGTTCTTCACCGGACATGGTTAGTTCGGCAGGTGTTTGCCCAGATTAGTGCTGAAGAAACGCCCGGGTGTCACCATTGTGTAGACCGACCGGATGGCACCGCAGAAGAGCTTTCCTACCGCCAGATACGAAACACTTATGTCCGGTGAGGACCTGCGTCAGGTAGATTAAACTTACTCCGCCCGGACTTTATTTAGGGGCGCATATACAAAAACGGACACCGAGCGTAAAAAAGGCTAATTACGGTACTGGATACCTACTACCGTAATGCTCAAGGAATAAAATAAATAAGCATAAGCATAATCAGCCTTTCAATGTTCCCACGGCTGGGAATCAGGCCTCCTCTCTAGAAGAGGGAATTGGCCATAATCCATCACGCGGGCTCAGTGCGGGTAGGTGTCATATTTATGTCTTCGAATTTTTCGTCATAGGACATGCCGGTTTCCTCACGATGTTTTCTTTCACCGTTTTGAGAGCATTGGTGATGAAATAAATTACACATTACACAAAGTAATGAGCCTAGCTGGGTTTGAACTCGCGGCCTAGAACTCATAACTTAACTTTCAGATACCGTCAATTTGAGACACCATAGTAAGACAACAGATGCGCGAACGCCGGCTTTCGCTTGGGGTTTAATGAATTAAAATAAATAAGGCTTGGCCCAAATTCCAATATGATCCTGACGGTCATCTCAATGCGATTCTAATACCACAAAATTATAAAACAAAATATACTTCTAAAAACCAGAAGCTTCAAAAGTAATTCTCACTGCGAAAAGTAAACGAATTCCCTTTGATATAGATACCTATTATATACATGTACATAACGCAAATACATAGGGCCGGGTAAACATAAGTCACATACATACATAATGAGATAATTCCTGAGGCGATGGCCGACCCAACATTGTTTGAACAAGTTTTGCAATACTTGGGTGGGAAACAGAATTTTTAAATTGGATCGACGAGAGGCGGGGTGGCCTTTTGAAATTCATTCAGTGGGGTTTTAGAGATGAATGAAGAAGTGAGAAGAATTTGATTGGGCTGAATGTGAAATGTTATTAGATAAGGTGGTGGAACCTTCGCTAGGTTTGCAGTTTTTCACCTAGCACGTAACATACAGGGTTACCAAAGTAAGATAGTTTCAATATTGTTTCAGAGTGGGTAAGAGACAGAGTTATACAGGTTGTCTAGCGCCATCTCTTACACACACACGCACGCACGAACGCACGCGCGCGTCGCACTGAAACAAGACATGGTCTAGGTCCATATCACCGCAGGCGTGGGCTTGCGGACGATGAGCAATGTGTAGCTCGCCGTCCGGCCGTCCGGTAACCGTCCGGACCGAGCCCGAGTCGTCACCCGCGAGTTGTGAAGACCATAGGACTACAGCAAAGTCGAAGCCTATTGGAGCTATGGGTTCGCATCTGAAAGGAAAACCCAGCCCTGGAATAAAAGGCAACGAAGGAGCTAGGAGTGGGTTTTAGTCAGTAAAAGTCTGAGCGCGCACCGTCCATAAGCGGGAGACGTCATTGGATGATTTTTCACCTAAAAAAAAAGCAGATAGTATAACTATCTGCTTTTTTGTGGTCGACAATGCATCCACAACTACCATGTATCTTCAACCACATCATCGCTTACCATCAGGTGAAATGTGATGTAGACGCGGGCTTGCGGACAGTGAGCAATGGGTAGCTCACTGACGGCCGTCCGGTAACTGTCCGGACCAAGCCCAAGGTGTCGACGGCGCGCACTGTTCCCGCGCGCCTCAAGGAGTTGTCAGCAACAGCAGGGACCCAGCCGGGTCGAAGCCTACTGGGGCCAGGGTTATCCGAAAGGGCGCTCGAGCCCCGGTATGAAGGCTAGAAGGAACGGGGTGGGTCTTTTAGTCAGTAAGAGTCTGACACTATCTCCCGCTCCACCCAAGGGCGGGGGATGTCAAAGCATGATTTTTTCCCACCATAAAAAAAAAAAAAAGGTGAAATGTGATCAAACGCGAGCCTATCAATAATAAAAAAATAAGTATGTCTTCTTCTTCCTGCCCTTTTCCCATATTACTCGGGGTCGGCGCAACATGTTTTTTTCTTCCATTCTGTCCTGTCACCCGTCAAACTATCACTAACTCCCTTTTCTTTCATGTCACTCCTCACACAATCCATCCATCTTTTCTTCGGCCTTCCTCTCCCTCCCCATCCACTTACATGTATACTCGGAACTCTTTTAGTAATATGCGCTCTAAAAAAAATAAGTATGTTGTATATAATATAATATTCCACAACTATCACACAGCGCCGTCTACTCCCAAGCTAAGCAGAGCTTGTGTTATGGACCATAACTTATGGTACTAGACAACTGATAAACTTCGCTCGTGTACATGTTTTATGTACACGAGCGAAGTCGCAAGCAAAAGCTAGTAAACTAATTTTGAAGCTAGTACCTACCTACTATAATACAACTGCAAAATAATGGGGGTAAGACTAGACAACTAATTGATGACATAGACTGGACCGCAGTCAGCGAGTACCTATCAGACTCAGCAGGCCTTAGGGACTCACTGTCATAAAGTAACAAATTCCTTAGTGACCTTTACGTGTGACACCCTCGGGCGAGGAGTTACAAAATTAAACGAAGTAATGTATTCTGGTTCTGTATGTTGGTTTATAAAATAATTACTTTAAGAGGGATTTTTTTTTTAGGTGTGAAATCATGTTTATTTTTTATTATGGATAGGCTCGCGTTTGACCACAATCTCACCTGATGGTAAGCGATGATGTGACCGACGATGGAACACGCTTGCCTAGAAGCAATCTATTCACTCTTGACTTAAAGGCCCTAGGTTATAGCTATCAAGCAACAAAGACTGCGGCAGGGAATTCCACTCCTTAGCTGTACGCATAATGAATGTGTTCCCAAAACGCTTTGTATGTAGTATGTAATGACCTCTCCTGCTCTTGGGCGGAACAGGAGGGTCTGTCAGACTTTTACTGACTAAAACCAACTCCTGTTCCTTCTTTGCCTTCGTTCCAGAGCCCTGGGGTTCTCTTTCGCAGTACCCAGGACCCCAGTAGGCTTTGACCCTGCTGACATCTTGTAGCACGCGTGGAACTCTACACGGTGGAGTACGTAGTCTTCTAGTAGGTACGCGATCGCCTTTCGGTCCCATTAGCCATCTGATCTGCGAGTATGTAAATGTGCCCTGCCCACACATTTAAATGGTGATTCTTTGGTCTATGTCGGGAACCTCGATAACGCAATGAAAGTCCGAGCATAGTCTTTTCCGTTGCCCTTTGGGTGACTTTAAGCCTTCTGATGAGGCCCATTTTAAGCAACCACGTTTCGAAGCCTTAAGTCATCACTGGCAAGTAGCAAGATGTACTGGTCATAGACTTTCGTCTTGAGACACTGTGGCATGTTGGACGAGGAAATCCTGCGCAGCTTCCAATGTATTGTTTTTTTTTACTAGCCATTACTGTCCCACTGCTGGGCAAAGCCTCCCCCAAGATGTTCCAAACTTTCTTCTCCTGCGCCGTCTCTAATCAGTCTTCTCTACCCAGGTATTGTTACAAAATTTTAATCTAATATCTCCAGTCCTTTTCTTCTATAATAGTACTTGAGTGTACTTTCTAATAAACTCAACTATTCCAAGAATCGGTCGATGTTCTTAGCAATTCTACAAGTTAGTCCTAACAATGGAGCGCCTGAGCAAACTTGCACTTCACATAGTTGAGTCGTTTGTCTTCAGTCAACAGTTTCATTGTGGACTTCAAGTATTGCTGAGTCGACAAATTGATATTTTGGATATATATTGGACTTATCGATTTTACTTGAATGTTTTCTCAACCATAAGCTAAACCGTTACTGCGTTAATTCAGACTGTCTTCCTATTGGTGTCACAGAACCAGTATAGGGTAGTGTCCAGGGTCAAAATAATTACATTTTATTTAGTCCGTATTTTAGATTATAAAAAAAATGGGGACGTATTTTTTCTTTTTTCGATTAAACAAAAAATAACAAAGATATAGCCCATTAAAATTACGACGTCACTCCGCGCGAAAAAATGCAGCACGGCGTGACGTCACACGTAACTTTAATGGGCTATATCTTTGTTTTTGGTTTAATTTACAACTAAAAAAATATGTGTCCCTTATTTTTGAATAATCTAAAAGACGGACTAATTACATTTTTTACGGCCACTAGCCTAATGCCCGTTTCATTACATTTTTTAAATTAGATAATATAAGATATTAGATAATATATCATAACATTATTTTTAAATAGTAAAAAAATAATCCTATTTGCATAATTTATTTTTTTTTACTTCAAGAGGGCCCTTCCCGTCTCTCTATCTTCAACTTGAGCAAGGTTTAAAAGCTTATTGTTTCATCCAACGAAATGTTTGATAAAGAGGCAAACGCGAAAAAAAGAGGTCTTTAATTCAAGAGTGAATAGGTTACTTCTAGCCTCGGCCACATCATTGCTTACCAACAGGTGAGATAGTGATCAAACGCGAGCCTATCAATAATAATAAAAAAATATAAGATAGCGCCTGAACGCTCTGTTGGCATTACGGTAATTCTCACTCGAATATTTCAAATAACTTGTTCCTGGTAATAAGTTTTTTTTTAAACCTTAAAAGTTTTTCGAAAAGAATTTCCTCATTCAGAATCTCGATTAAATAGAGGTGATTATGCTATAGATGCAAACATGACGAGTCGCGACACTTCGACTTTGCGTCAATGTGAGTTGAAAGCCATCCAGGGCTAACGAGACCCTCGAATCGCGCTTCAGCGTGTGTCAACGTATGAAAGCACCAACTAGTAACATGTTATCCACAAATTCAAACATCATTTAATATCGACAGTTTATTTTATGCAAATATCTACCTAGTTCCAATTTTCGATATATTCTAAATCTTGTCAAGATTGACTTTGAAGAGCTGGTGTGGCATAGCCGCGTAGTTAAGGTAGGCGCCAGATAAACGTGGAAAGACGGTCGTTGACCCTCGTACATTTGTTGACATTCTTAATTTCACAAACGGAAATAAAGACATAGCTGTCTTGAAACGACATGTATCGTGATCCTTTAAATGATCTAGTAATGAAAAACAGTTTATTGTTTGTTTTTCGGGTACCTACGCAGAGATATTAGGAAAAGGTCAATGAACTTTATTCCACGGTTATCTGGCACCTTCTATAGTTCTTTTTTAAATCTCGCTCGCGGTGCGGACCGCGCACCGGAAGATGCAACGATGGAAGGCTTCCCAGAAAGTGGACCGATGACCTGGTGAGAGTAGCTGGAATCCGATGGATGCAACATGAAGAAGACCATCGTTATGGTGACACTTGGGAAAGACCTATGTCTAACTGTGGACGTCTTTCGACTAAAATGTTGATGAAATCCCACTCTGGGTGGAGCGAGAGGGAGGGTAAGACTTTTACTGGCTAAAACCCACCAATGTTCAGTTGTCCTTGACTTTCCAAGGTATAATAATATATAATATAATATTCCACAACTATCACACAACGCCGTCTAGTCCCAAGCTAAGCAGAGATTGTGTTATGGGTACTAGACAACTGATAAACATACTTATATATTTCTAAATACATACATATTATACATAGATAAATTACACCCAGACACAGAACAAATGATTATGCTCATCACACAAACATTTGTCCTGGTTGGGAATCGAACCCACGACCTCCGGCATAGCAGTAAGGGTCACTAACCACTAGACCAACAGGCCAGTCAAAAAAAAAGGTCTAGCTATAAAAGCCCAACAGGGCAGTCCTGTAAAAGCCCAACAGGGTCAAAGTTTACTGAGGCTACTGATTCGCTACTGAAAGAAAAACCCGGCCCTGGTATGAAACAACGCAACGCTACGAAGGAACTAGGAGTGGGTTTAGTCAGTAAAAGTCTACCACCCTTCCACCCCTTCCAAGGGCGGGAGAAGTCATTGGATAATTTCCCACCTGAAAAAAAAAGCTGTAATCCTAAATTCCATTTTAAACATTCCATTCCACTTTGTATTTGTGTAAGTAGGTACCCCTACTTAATAAAAACAATCTAAGAGGGCAGGTAGGTAGATATTAAAACAAAGCTAATAAAATTTTCATGAGCCTGTAAGCCCAGTCCGCTACGCCTTCAGTGTTATATCTAATGAAAACAGTAGAACGAGAGAGAGGCTCCAATTGCCAGAATCTTCATGTTTCTTCAAATTTATGTTTAAAAGCATCGTTCAATATTTTAAGAGTTTTCGTTTGGTCAGATTAGAATTGGAAGTTTTTATTGTCTTGTTGTTTTGAGTGAGAAAATAAGCTGTTGCGAAATTCACATTCCTGGACCGGTATCTTGTCTACCTATTTTTATACAGCATATTTACATGGGAGCTGAAAAATGGTGATACATTTTTACTGATGTATCAAAAGGGTCGTATCAGTGTGAACTTAGGATATGCTTCTTAAATCACTATCACTATGGTAAATCAGGTAAACCAGGGAGGCATTACCGACTGGGTCATGTATGTCGGTAATGTGCTCTTGCAAAACTAAGAATTTTGGTGCTTATTCGAGCCGATCTGCACGCTTACTCTTGAGTTCAATTCCGATCGATCGACATTGAGATTGTGACGTTTCGTACCCTTGAATTCAATGCTAGCGCCAAATTGATTCCAAATTGCGTGACCATTTTGAGAACTAAGTGAAATCGTATATGTTGACAATATTGTTTTCAAGAGTACCAAATCACGTAACGTCAAAATTGACATTGCAATCGGATTGACTTTAGATTGAAATTGAAATTAATTTGGAGAGTAAGCCTGCTGGTTGGTTAAGTATGACGGCAATGTAAACTTTACAATGCAAGTTGCACTTGCGTTGTTATATTTTATGTAATTTTAAATACGTGTCTTAGTTTTTCAAGTGGGGAATGTTACCGACTGGGGCAATTATGGCTGGTATACCCTTATCCCAAAAACAAACAATTGCCCCTCATTTTGAGTTGGGAAATCATCCAATGACTTCGGAGCGAGAAGGCGTATCAAACTCTTAACGACTAAAACCCACCTGCATTCTTCAGTTGCTCTTTGCGTTCATGACATGGCTAAGTAAGACTGGCCAGATCGTTTAGATAAACGTTAAAGTTTGATAATATTTCAATCCTCGTTTGTCCTACTATCTTTAGACCTTTTATTATCATAGAAATCCTACATCAATGATATGACATATAAACGATCTGACTAGTTTTAGTTGACCATATCATGAAATGATCAATTCTAGGATCTGGCCATGACATCGACATGGCGCGTAGTGTTGCAATATTTGTAAAAACGTAGGGGCCCAGCAGGGCCGTAGCCCGTTAGGGCCGCTCGGAATTTCGCATCCTGGGACCCATACGGCAACTGAAGGATGCAGGGGTGGTTTTAGTCAGTAAAAGTCTGACACGCCCTCCCGCTCAACCTTAGAGCAAGAGAAGTCATTGAACGATTTCTCACCTCACAAAAAAAGTTCTGAACTCTTGAACTTCCCTTAACAATATACCTCTTAAAATCTTAAACAAGGTCTTTAAACGCAGATTGTCATCTAACCAGCCAAACGGTAGTTTAACAGAAGATTAACGATAAAACAGACGTTAACGTTAAACTCGTTCACGTCGTAACCGGGAGCGCGATCGATCCGAAACGTTTGTGGCAGTATTATCAAGTATATTTGTTTAGAACAAGGAATTCGGCTTGCTTATGTAGTATTGGAGATAGTGCTTTCTATTATACCTTTTATTTGGGGTGAGAAATCGTCAAATACGAGTTTGTAGGTCGCGGGTTCAAACCCAGCTAGGCGCATTACTTTGTGTAATTTATTTCTGATGATGATGACCTATTTCCTGACCTAATTATATATTAATATCTACCAAAAATATTATATAGCACTCACCATTTTTGTATGTCAATATCATCGTCATTGTCCTGCATTTTCTTTGAGCACAGTCCGAGCAAGCAACAAGGAATCGTCATGTTATTAAGACGCACACCTTTCAATAAATCTTCAAAATCTCTGACTTACAAAAGCACACCATTGGAAGAAGCACTTTTCTGATAAACCACAATTTAAAGGTAGAGTGCAAACTTTTACTGTCTTGTGTCTGATACAACCAATGAATATTTGATTTAGATGAACCACAGAAAAGATGAAAGAGGTTAAAAAGGAAATACTTTCCGATTTGTACTACAACGAGTGTCGCCGCTTGTCTCCCACCCTTTAACTCCACTACAGGCAATAAACCAATACGAACGCGAATTACGCAACTAACAGACCACGCACACTTAGATCGCAAGATTGCTACTGGGAGCTGAACTATGAGCATTGCCTTACTTTGTGGCACGCTTGCCCCGCCATAAGGGCTCTAACCTCTTTCATCGGTTCTGTGAGATGAACTGTAGAACCAGTATAAAATCATCCACTCCCTGCGCATATATAAACATTATTTTGTGTCCAATTGCTTCCACTAAACACATACTCATACTCGTGACGTGCAAGTGTTTGGTTTCGTTAACTGGAACAAAAAGTTTCTCCATTTGCGCAGCGCCAAAAAGAGTTAGGTACTGCCGTGGTACACAAAGAGCAACTGATGGACCATAATTTTTCTTTAAGGTGGAACATCACCAATAAATTCTACTGGCTAAAACCACACCTGTAGACTTTTAGTTACTAAAACGACACCTGTGTCTTTCAGTTGCTTTTGACCTGTGTTACAAGGTTTCCACACACACACACACAGGTTTCCATTTTTGAAAAACCCTGCGGCCCTAGCGGGTATCAACCCTGCTTGGCCCCTACGGTTTGCCGACACCTCTTTGAGGAACGCGTGAAATACAATTGCCGTCACGGATCTTGAGCGCTGGCTTCAAGTTGCGCAGAAGTCAAATATTCGGTATCTTTAGTGGTGCGAAGTGAGACGCGGGGTCGGGGAGTGTCAGTGATTGGCTCGCCGCGCCATCGCGTCATAGACGTCACTCCTGATTCGCTCCCTGCGTTGCTGCATGTATCTAACAACGAAGACGATTGGCTCGCCAATGTATGGAATGCGCAAAGCGATCCCCACTCTGACACTGAGCGCTCAAGATCCGTTTCGGCAATTGTACTACGTAATGTCGACAACTTGGACTCACGGATGTGTTTTAGTCGAGAAAAGTCTAACACTTCCTTTCGATCCACCCAGAGAGGGAGAAGTTAATGATTAGTCGTTTTGTGTTGTTTGTTTTTTCATTTTATTTTTTTGCTTTGGTTTTTTGTTTCATTTTTTTTTTTAATATTATTATGCTGACACATGGCTTGACAACGGATACTGGCTTTTGTATATTTGTATTATTGATATTGTAATGATTTGTGCGTCTATTTAAGCGGGATAAACATGATTTCTTTCTTTCTTTCTTTTTCTTTTCCACCAAAAATAAAGATAAGAACACTTTTAATAAAAATGGCACCGAACTAAGCACTAAGAATTACTGCACACACGTAGTACACCGTCTTCAACCAACTAATAAAGTAAAACTAATCTCGATACTGCAGCAACTCTAATAGCTTTTCCACTTACAAAGGTATTTCTTTTCACGGAATGAAAAACTGTTTCGGCTTTGCTTCTTGTTTTCACTGAAGTGTAAATAAAAACGAGGTTTTAAACGGTCGCCGACTGCTAATTGAAAAGTAATGCAATAAAAATTGTTCAAAGCTAGGTCGGCAAAAAACTGTAGTAGGTTAAGGTACCTAGATACGATCAATATTTAAGTTTTTGACGATAAGTAAGAATAATGGGTAGGTAGGTACAGGAGCCTTACCATGACATGTTAAAATGTCAGTCGTGTGAGCGAAAAAGAGGGATGGTGCTATACATCCTATATAAAGCTCTTCCCTTTAACCGTTCAATTTAGGTCGTACAATGGATCGCGTTAAGGTGTATAGTCCTTGAACACCTGGCCGTCAGCCCCGTAGTACCTACTGCCGTCAGCCCCGCTGTCCTTTAAAACAAAACTATTTTCTTTGCGAGATATTGATTGATCAAAGCCGTTTGAAAGGAGTACCAGCGCTGCGTTATTTATTTATTTTTTTAAATATCGCAGCATATGCTGAGTTAGGCGCCCTTTTGGCCTTGCACAGATTTTAAAGTTTATTTTTTATTTTTATTTTATTATCGAATTCTGCTGTATGTGTGAGGTACAAATAAAAGTTTTTCTTTCTTTCTTTCTTTCTTTTTCTTTACCTAGTGAAAACAAGCAAAAATATCATGTCGTTAATTATTTTTGGGAAAAGTATTAGTCATACGAAAAAAAAAATGTTATGATAATAATGTTTTACATGAATCTATAATTCTAATTTTAAACCTATTGACCTAGCCATTACCGAGGAGTAGACTTCAGAAAGTCACTGTATTTTGGCAGTACTCGGGAGCAAGGGCCTTAAGAGCTCATGGTTGGTTCTCAGGGTCCTACCATGACGTGTTGAAACGTCAGCCGTGCGAGCGAGAAAAAGGAATGGAAGTATAAATCCTACATAATTAATTTCTTTAAGAAAACGTCAGCTGAGCGAGTCCAATGACCTGTAGGTAGTTTTTACGCAACGCCGACTACTACCTACAGGTCATTGGACTCGTTCAGCATGCAGAAATTAATTTCGTACTTGCGTAAATTAATACGAGTTTCGAAAAAAAGGTACTTTATTTTTTAATTTTGTCTTTACAAATATGGGACAAATCGATGGTGTTTCATGTACCGGATCGACCCTCCACGGGATTAAAACTATCAAAATTTAACGGTGTATATTTGATTTCACGGTTACAGGTTAGGCTTGTGATGAGCAGGTTGTTTAAAAATTCAAGGGACAAAACTCACCTTCGTAGGTCGAACCTGAAATCGAGAATCGAGAAAAGAAACCACTATTATGAAACCTCTTGTAATAAGTAGCTTTTGCTCGCGGCTTCGCTCGTGCACCTACATAAAATGTAGCCTATGTCACTCAGGATTAAAGCTTTCTATAGGTGATTAAATTTTAGCAATCGGACCAGTACTTTCAGAGATTACCTCCTAAAAACATTAAAAAAAAACTTTACCTCTTTATAAAATTCGTGTAGATTCGAAATGTAGAAGTTAATCTACATGGATTTAACCATTCCATTTAACATCTCAAACATTAATCTACATGGATTTAACCATTACATGTTTATGAGTTTGGTTCGGTACTACTTCTCAGGGTAGTAAAAAATACGTGTAAAAGACCTCATGACCTCACGAGACTGATATTTATTTTGCAAATAATTCATATATTCATGAATATTTGTAAAATAAATGTCAGTCTAGATTTTTTTACTGTCAAAGTAGCAACCCTGGAAAAGCTGCTTGAAAAATCGGATTACACTTCAGACTCTATAGAATTTTATATTTGTCTCATAAAAGTATTTTCTTCGCGTGTAACGTTCTTTAAAGATTCTTACTTGAAAACAACTTGGAATAAGGAAGGTATTATAATATATGGTGCGTATAAAAGGATTAAGATTTTAGAGCTTGCTAGTGATAGGAGTCACAAAAAAAATTTGATTACGGCTAGTGAAAGGGATCACCAAACTTTTACCTCCTGCCCGGCTAGCTATAGATTGCACTCTCCTGTCCCATATTCTATAAGAAAATGTCAGTTGAGCGAGTTCAATGACCTGTAGTTAATAGTCGGCGTTACGTACAAACTACCTACAAGTCATTGAACTCGCTCAGCTGACATTTTCTTAAAGAAATTAATTTCGTACATGCGTAAATTAATACGAGTTTTTAAAAAAAGGTACCTACTTTATTTTATAATTTTATCTTTACAAATCGATAGTGTTTCATGTACCGGATCGACCCTCCACGGGATTAAAACGATTAAAATTTAGCAGTGCATATCTAGTCAACAAATATTTATAGCAAATTATCGGAAAACGAGGAAATAAAACCAGTATATTTTCAGATAGATTAAAATAGTGTTCTGCAAAAGGTGTGCCACGGCACACTAGTGTACCGTGGTGATTAGTTGGTGTGCCTCGGAAAAACAAGGTCCTCTCAAAGTTAAAAAAAAAAACCGGCCAAGTGCGAGTCGGACTCGCCCATGAAGGGTTCCGTAGCAGCAAGTAACATAATATAAAAGTTCTTGTAATGTGTTGTAACTTTGATCGATGTTTTAACAATAGTGTATTTTTTTCGATTTATGACGCATTAAAAAAACTACTTACTAGATTTCGTTCAAACCAATTTTCGTTGGCAGTTTTTATAGTAATGTACATCATATATTTTTTTTAGTTTTATCATTCTCTTATTTTAGAAGTTAGAGGGGGGGGGACACACATTTTACCACTTTGGAAGTGTCTCTCGCGCAAACTATTCAGTTTAGAAAAAAATGATATTAGAAACCTCAGTATCATTTTTGAAGACCTATCCATAGATACCCCACACGTATCGGTTTGATGAAAAAAAAATTTTTGAGTTTCAGTTCTAAGTATGGGGACCCCCAAAATTTATTGCTTTTTTTCTATTTTTGTGCAAAAATCTTAATGCGGTTCACAGAATACATCTACTTACAAAGTTTCAACAGTATAGCTCTTATAGTTTCGGAAAAAAGTGGCTGTGACATACGGACGGACAGACGGACAGACAGACAGACAGACAGACAGACATGACGAATCTATAAGGGTTCCGTTTTTTGCCATTTGGCTACGGAACCCTAAAAATGTAGATCAACCTACGGCCTGGATTTAAAAACCATTATCTGAGTGCAATCCGTTTTGACACTGTATCATTGAACCATTTGCGATATTAATCAAGTAGCACATCATTAATATCACGTCTCTGGTCAAGCGGTAGAAAAGGGTACCTTTTACATCGGTGAGTAGTTATCGGATACTTGTTTTGCTCTGTAATTGAATGCCCTCAATACGACTTGTATATCTCGTATTGAGGGTTCCAGACCAAGTGGTGATGATTTACTACTTCTAAAAAAACAATCTACTCAACTGGACAATATTATGTGAAATCATTGACAGAGGCGTGACCACGGTCAAATAGACCTTGTGGCTACTTAGAATGATTAGTCAAGAACTCAAGACTATCTAACATCTTTTTTACATCACCTGCTCAATTGTGCTCTTTTATATGTCATAAAACCCTCGCCTAAAGCAAGTAATTCAGTCCCTCGCAGTGCTCAAGAATTAATTAAATAAATCCCTCACTGGTGTTCGGGATTAAAACTTACCTACCTTCGTTCGGAATTCAAAATGCCGTTCGCGACGGCCCATATGCTTGGAAAACTGCCATAATCATTTATAAGAACACCTACAACGTTGTAATATTAGCAGATAGAACTGACCTGTCCGAAGGGCTGACGGCCACAGCCGGTGGACCTCTGCTGTCAGGGTGGGTGGACTCATCCGGAGGGCCTGGCTCGCCACCGCTGCTGTTTGTTTGTCTCGTCTGAAACAAAAGGTAAGGTTACTCGGTTACATCACACTAATGTCAAAAATGCGAACTTTGTGTGTGCGTATGCTCAAATAGATTTGGATGAAAGTTAGCACACAGGAACAGACCATGAAATAGGATTAAGGATACTTTTTATAACAGGAGTTTTTTTTTATGTGGGAAAATCATTCCCGCTCTTGGGCGGAGCGGGAGATAGTGTCAGACTTTTACTGACTAAAAACCCACTACTGTTCCTTCTTTGTCATTGTTCCAAGGCCCCGGGGATCTCTTTTGCTTCACCCGTGGCCCCAGTAGGCTTCAACCCTGCTAGGCCTTTTTTTTTCGATGGGAAAAATCATCCAATGACAACCCCCGCTCTTGGGCGGAGCGGGAGATAGTGTCAGACTCTTACTGACTAAAAAAACCCATCCTTCAAGCCTTTCAGACCGGGGCTCGAGCGCCCTTTCGGATAACCCTGGCCCCAGGCTTCGACCCAGCTGGGCCCCTGCTGTTGCTGACAACTCCTTGATTATTTTCCTTGAATTATTTTTTTTGTAGGAAAGGGTATACTTCCCAAATGGTCCCATAGGCACCAAGTCGGGATCTGATGATGAAATCTTGGCGAAGTCGAGGGAACTCCTCAAATATTATAGGCAACCATATAGTTCTTTTGGTATTTTCATCAAAGACTTAAGCATTTATAGTCAAAACATGACATTTGATGAAGTGGAACTGGTGAAGAAGACCAGAAATGGCCAACGCAAGTTCATACTCACACAGATCTCCCAATGAACATAGTTACAAATAAATGAATAGTTCTGAATAGGTATGTTGAAAATGGTATCATCGATGTGGCCTCATGATGATGATGGAGCCGGAAGATAGGCATCGGAACTCCGTAATTAATCAATGTATCCTAGCCGTGTTTGAGCTTATTAGAATTGTCATGAGATGCACTTTTGTTATAAGGTACTATCGAACTGATCTGATGATGATGATGGAGCCGGAAGGTAGACACGGGAACTTCATAATAAAACAATGTATCGCAGGGTTTGAGTTAATTGGAATTGTCATGAGAAAAAGGTCCTCAGGCTGTAAGTGTATTGCAACTAAAAAGTGTAAAATAAAAAAACTTATAACAAAAAAAAAATAACCGACTTACTAAAAAAAAAACACTAAAACCATCAAAATAACTTTAATTTCGGAAGTCGGTGTTAAATAACGAAGAGGCAAAACTATTATAGAAACACCGACTTCCGAAATTAAAGTTATTTTGATGGTTTTAGTGGTTTTTTTTTTTTTTAGTAAGTCGGTTATTTTTTTTTTTTGTAAAAAGTTTTTTATACTTATTATTATACAACAGTTCTGCTGTAATCCTATGAAGAGTTCTGTTCCATATCTTCGAAGTTCATGATCAGATCATAACAATATTTCTATGGGAACTTGGAAGCATAACTTATAAAATAAAATTAAAAAAATTCAAAATCGGTCTAAAATTGACCGAGATATCGGTGAACATACATAAAAAAAAAATGCATTCAGCTGAACATAGAACCTCCTCCTTTTCGAAGTCGGTTAAAAACCATTATTACAAATAATAATATGTATTAGCAGTCGCATTCACATCGCTATACATAGTGACAAAATGTGCGTTCAGAATCATACTAGGAGCTAGGGCCCGCTAGGACCCTGGAATGCAAAGGGCAACTGAAAGACACAGGTTTTAGTCAGCAAAAGTCCGACACCCCCTCTCGTTCCACCCTAGAGCGGTAGAAGTCATTGGATGAGTTTCCCAACTCAAAAAAATATATACAAGTGTCCTGATTTGTTTCAACATCTGCCCCAATTTGAATCCAATTGACCACTACTTAAAACCGTTAGTACGGTTTTAAAACCGAATTAAATACTAAATACGAAATATCAAAATCAATTTAAACATGGTAAAACTATTTTATTGTGGCCACCATTAGGACAATGAGGTTATAATTTTGTCTGTCATGCAACATCGTTAACTGATCGATTTTTATTAGTTAACCGTGGTACTATTACTCACAAAATAATAAACAGAAAAACTATGGACATATGTATTTAACTAACGTGTAATTTTATTTACTAGGTACTAGCTTTTTTTTTTAATTTTATTTACTACAAGTTTTTTTAAATCTTATATTATCCCCACAGTATCTACACACTACAGTCTTAGAATATCCACACTTTGCAGATTGGTTTGGGAGCGAAGTGCGAATAAAAAAATTCAAAATCGGTCTAAAATTGACCGAGATATCGGTGAACGTAATAAAAAAACATGCATTCAGCCGAACATAGAACCTCCTCCTTTTCGAAGTCGGTTAAAAACCATTATTACAAATAATAATATGTATTAGCAGTCGCATTCACATCGCTATACATAGTGACAAAATGTGCGTTCAGAATCATACTAGGAGCTAGGGCCCGCTAGGACCCTGGAATGCAAAGGGCAACTGAAAGACACAGGTTTTAGTCAGCAAAAGTCCGACACTCCCTCTCGTTCCACCCTAGAGCGGTAGAAGTCATTGGATAAGTTTCCCAACTCAAAAAAATATATACAAGTGTCCTGATTTGTTTCAACATCTGCCCCAATTTGAATCCAATTGACCACTACTTAGAACCTACAGTACGGTTTTAAAACCGAATGAAATACTAAAAACGAAATATCAAAATCAATTTAAACATGGTAAAACTATTTTATTGTGGCCACCATTAGGACAATGAGGTTATAATTTTGTCTGTCATGCAACATCGTTAACTGATCGATTTTTATTAGTTAACCGTGGTACTATTACTCACAAAGTAATAAATAGAAAAACCATGGACATATGTATTTAACTAACGTGTAATTTTATTTACTAGGTACTAGCTTTTTTTTGTAATTTTATTTATTACTAGTTTTTTAAATCTTACATTATCCCCACAGTATCTACACACTAAAGTCTTAGAATATCCACTCTTTGTAGGTTGGTTTGGAAGCGAACTGCGAATGTCATGAATGTATACTGCGCATTGAGCACCTCTTATCTCTCGCATTACGTAGTTAGACTACTGGTAACGACTTACTTGAGAAAATACATTTATTTTCACTAGTTTTCATATTCAAGGTGTACGTACACTACCCGTAACGACTTACTCGAGAAAATTCGGTCGTCTTCACTAGTTTTCAGATGCAAGGTGTATAAGAAATAGAAAAGAGATTTTGTAGAACTGTAGATTTTGGGAACAGAGATTCGATTTAATAAAAATTGGGGTAGTATAATCTTTTAGTTTTAAGAGAGCCCTTCCTGAGGGTTCCCTATTTGACTGCGAAACTTGATGATTCGATTTTTATTATATCGAACACGATGTGTAGGTACCTACATAACAGTTGCACGATTCATATTATTTTTTTTTTAAATTGTTACTTTAATTATTTTTTTTTTAAATTACGAAATCTACTGACATTTCTATCTTTATTTTGTGACATTTTTTCTTATTTATTATGACAATTTTTCTTATTAAAATGACAGTTATATTTTTTTGACATTGTATAAATGATTGAGTAAATAAATTAAAATTTTCTTTGCGTTCCGTACTTGACCAAATTTTGTATGCCTATCGGCGGGACATGAACCGTACAATCAACATATTATGTATGTATATTGAAAACACCTCTATTTACCTGTGTTCACAAAATAAACCATTTTGAATGATTTAATTTTTGACGATGTTGTATTCCATCGATGCATCGTTGGTGCGATGTAACGGTTGTGCGAAAAATCCTACAGCGATTTACACCTAGGAATTAATCCTACATTATCCCCACAGTATCTACATACTTATAATATAATACTTAGTGCAACCTCTAGACATCTACAAAGCATTTCGTATAAAACAAATGAAACTGTAAACAGAACTCCGTCTCCCTCAGAACACTTTCCTAGTAACATATTCAATGGCAATTTGCAGGACCGATCCGATCAATTTCCATTCAGCCTGAGCCGTCGCTTTCGCGCCAAATCCGCTTCTTTCCAAGACTTTGATCCGCGCAATAAAAGAATAAATTCCAGATATTTTAACATTTGTACGGATTTCGGTATTTTCTTGTATTGTATTGAAAATTGGTGTGAGATATTTCGAACTCTTCCAAATAACCAAATAATCATTTTTTTTCATCATCATCATTTCAGCCGATAGACGTCCACTGTTGGACATAGGCCTCCCCCAAGTGTCGCCACCGCCACAATGATCGATCCTGTGCGTCCCGCATCCATCAGATTCCCGCAACCTTCACCAGGTCATCGGTCCATCTTGTAGGAGGCCTTCCGACGCTGCGTCTTCCGCATGTCATGTTTTTTATTCATCTAGAATTAACGTAGAACTACACTGCGCACTTGTGTGCCACATACGCCATTCTGGGAGCGTCGGTCTTCATAAATTTTATATGAAAACTAGACTTGTAGTGCTACATTAGATCTACGCCACGCGACATCGGCGTCGTTCTACCACAAAATAGATAGGTACCTACAGAAGTCAATCTATATACAAAGCGTGCTCGAGCAACGCACACATAGACACCGCTCACGGACACGATATCGAGCGTTTCGGACCACTCGTTGAACAGTTCCGGTTCAAACGCTCATCAGTGTGCGTCCACCGAGCGATAAAAAGTGAAGTACATACACATGAGATTGTCTTCTGTAGCTATCTATTTTGTGCTCAAGCAAACGTCGTTTGCTCTCTCATTATCTTTCTATTGTGTCTCTAATTACGGTATTCGAAACTTTAAAAAGAGGTATCGGTAACATACACTGCACTGAAAAGTTATTGGCTGTCATAATTTTATTAATTTTAAGTTTGTTTATCTTAAACAATTGTTTCGCTTACATAATTATGTTAGAAACATAGTGTTACGCCATTAAACGTGAACACGCCATATCTCCGAGAAAATAACGAGTAGCACGTAATAATTAAAACGCATTGCTGTTCGAAAGATCTAGAATGGTTGTGCGTAGCCAGGCTTAGAAAAATCTCGAAACATCCACAAAGTATCTACAACTAGTAGGTAGGTATGTATCTACCGATAAAGGAAATGGTACTCTCAGACATTAACAATAGAGTCGAAATTCGCATGAAAGTATTGTTCTGGGTCGATCTTGAGATGTCAGTATCTAGAATTTTCTTCGCTCCGCATATAAATACGAGCCCCCGACCGGAAGCTAGTCAGTTGTGATTTCGACTGCGATCAAGAGCGAACTACCTAAGTGTGTGAAGTGATTTTATCTAACGACCTAAGCGATAGTGTAACGGTACTCTAGTGTTAATTGCGATTCGGATTATTGTTGACAGGACTGATTTGTTATTGTTTGTGGTGAATAAAGTTCTCTGTTAGTAAATCGGCATTTAACTACCCACGTACGTAACAATAGATTAGAAATATTTGTAGGAAATATTACAGTAAATAAAATTATTGGCTCTTAAAACACCTGAGGTACAGGTTTTCTTAGTTCAAGTTAGATCTAATTATTATTTAATATGATTAATACCTAGTAAGTACACGCAAAAAAAAATTGACTTCTGTACCTATATATTTTGTGGCTTGAGGTTTAATGAATTATTGAATATAAACTATTACAGTGCTTGACTGCGATCCCACCTGATGGTAAGCAGCGATGCAATCGTTGATGGTGAAGCGTATAAACATTTTCGGAATAAACAAAAAAAAACTAAAACTCACCATAATCCCTTTGAGCTGATTCACCAGCGGCGAATCAGCGAAGAAGTTGTTGACCGCGGAGAATATGTTTGTGCGTTTGTTCGTCGCGGCGCAGCAGGCGTTCCCACGCCCGCCCAGCTTGCGCTGCACAAACAAACACACGGTTTGGTATCTAGTCCACATGTGTGTGACGAAAAATAATATATAGAAATCGAGGTTCGGGCAAATTTGGCGCAATAGATCAATAGGTATTACGTGCCTCGGTTAAATTGTAAGATTTGTAAATTGCACGGTTTTTTAAATAACCTTCATTATTATTATTTGGCATTATTATTATTATTGACATTTATGATTAATTATTTTTTTATAATATCAACGGAAAGACGTCTATAGTTGGACATAGGACTTTTTTTTGGTGGAGAATATCATCCAATGACAACCCCCGCTCTTGGGCGGAGCGGGAGATAGTGTCAGACTCTTACTGACTAAAAGACCCACCCCGTTCCTTCTAGCCCGGTATGAATACCGGGGCTCGAGCTCCCTTTCGGATAACCCTGACCCCAGTAGGCTAAACCCGGCTGGGTCCCTGCTGTTGCTGACAACTCCTTGAGCGCGCGCCGTCGACGACTTGGGCTTGGTCCGGACAGTTACCGGACGGCCGGAGTTGGACATAGGCCTGCTACAAATGTAATTTTTTTCTTTCCCTGAAAAAAGTCTTGTGGAAGGTTGTTCAGTTTCCGCCTATGTCGGAAACATCCGAGAAACACTCGTATTTATTCTGCCGTGGTCGCACATCCACGACCCTGGCGATTAGGTTAGGACACAAAAACAGTCATCAGACCAGCCAAACGTAAGCGGCTAAAGGGTTAAAAAAAAACATAAAGATTTAATAGCGGCCACAGAAACGTTTTTGGATACCTCGGTTGAAGATACAGAACTCACCAATGGCGAGTGGAACGTGTTAAGGCGTGACAGAGGCACGCCTTGTGGAGGTGTGCTACTTATGGCACGCAATCCCATAGTCCTTCGTCGTCGGCATGACCTTGAGACCGACAGTGGTGAGGATCTTTGGTCGAGTTTTGCGTGGCATGGTTCACCTGTTTACGTGTGTGTTGTTTATATGAAACCAAGTGCCACTGACTGTGATTACATGAATTGGTTTACAAAAGTGGAAAGTTTTATAAACGACTTAAAAGGAACAGTTATCATTTTAGGTGATTTAAACTTAAACAGTGCTTCCTTGAATGTTCGTAATTATTATTGTTATTTTGTAGCATTTTCTAATATGTGTGAAAGAAACATTGTTGAGAACATGCATGGGGGAATGTTAGATGTTGTTTTGGTTCAAGAGAGTGCAAGCCTACACGGCGTTTCTGTAACAGAAGTCGAAGGTTTAGTGCCCCCTGATGCGTACCATCCACCGTTGGACATCCAAGTAAAGCTACAGTCATCCGATGAAAGTGAAAGGCTTGAACCCAGTAATGTGGACCGCCGTAGGGACTGGAATTTCAAAAAATGTAATCGCAATCTGCTTTACGAACTGCTTTCTAAGGTGTCTTGGGATGCAGTTGTATCATCGAACGACGTTTGCACTAGCACTCAGGCTTTCTATGATATTGTTTACAGCTTATTTGACGCTTGTATCCCTAAAAAACTCCGAAATAGAAAGATAACTAGAAGATATCCTATCTGGTTTACGTCGGATATTATTCAGGACATCCGGAAGAAAGTTAAATTACATTCTGCCTGGAAAAAGAGTAAATGTGAACTAATATATAAGCAATTCTCTGACTGCAGGTCTAGTCTAAAGTCTCGTATATCGACTGCTTATAATACCTACATTAGGCGTATCGAAGGGAACATTAGGAAAAACCCTAAAGAGTTCTGGCAGCATATCTCGAACCTTAGATCAAAAGGTGGTTTTGAGCCTTGCGTTACCCACAAAGGTGAAATGCACAGTGGCGTAGCAGCTGCCGAGGCGTTCGCAGAATATTTCGCGAGCGTCTTCCAAACTGAAGTACCAAAGTTAGACCTCGGGAATATAGCCAATCCAAGCAACAGTAATATTAGTAATTACATTAACATTCTAAGCTTTGCCGAAAGTGATATAAGTACCGGAATAAAAAAACTAAAATCCGACAGTTCAATTGGTCCTGACAAGATTCCTCCTTGGTTCTTAAAAGAGGGAGAGGAATTTCTCATTCGGCCCCTAAATCACATTTTTAATTTAGCTTTAAAATCCGGAATCTATCCACCACCATGGAAGATTTCACGTGTGACTCCCATACCGAAATCTTCAAATAAATCTTCTGTCGATGAATATCGTCCAATAGCGATACTATGCTCTCCCGCGAAAGTGTTCGAGAATGTCCTACACCAAGGAATTTACAAACAAGTGACACAATACCTTTGCAATGAGCAGCATGGGTTTCGAGAAAAGAGATCCGTCAATACTAACCTACTTACACTAGTTAATTACATCTCTACTAGTCTTGATCGCAAACGCCAGGTAGACGTTGTTTACTTTGATTTCCAAAAGGCGTTCGACAGAGTAAACAATGACGTCTTGCTATCAAAGCTCAGCGCGATAGGTGTAGCTCCAGGGCTTCTACGACTTCTTGCAGACTATTTGCGGGACCGACAACAATTTGTCAGATTAGGTTTGTACGAGTCACTCCCATACCACACTCGCTCGGGTGTGAGTCAAGGTTCGGTAGTCGGCCCTCTCCTTTTCATCCTGATGATTAATGACCTCCCTGATGTGGTTGCGAATGTCAGATCCCTTTTATATGCTGATGACTTAAAACTATTTTATGAAATAAAATCTGAGCTCGATTGCCAAGCCCTGCAATCAGACATTGATTCAGTTTATAAGTGGAGTTTAGAAAATAAAATGGAATTTAATAAATCTAAATGCCACGTGATGTCTTTCGGTCGAATGCGGCACCCAGTCAACTTTCTATACAAACTGAATGGTGACATAATTACAAGAACTGATTCCATGAAAGACCTGGGAGTCATATTCGACCGCAAGCTCACTTTTCACGACCACATCACATCTACTGCTAAGGAGTCCTTCAGGCGCCTTGGTTTTGTTTTAAGGAATTGTCGTGACTTCCAGAACTCCCACGTTATCAAGCTTGTTTTTTGCGCGTTGGTCCGTAGCAAGCTTGAGTCTAGTGCGTGCGTATGGAATCCGTATGAAAAGCAGTACGTATTAGCTTTAGAGAAAGTACAAAAAGCATTCCTTAGGTTCCTTTACAAGCACTTGTACGGGTTCTATCCCTATTTGTATCCCACGAAATTCTTGTTGGGTTGCTTAAATTTCAACTCCCTAGAAGTAAGACGGTCGCGCGATCAGATGACAGTTGTATTTAAAATTCTTAGGGGTATTATTGATGATCCCGGCCTGCACAATGAAATATTCAATCTGTTCGTCCCAGACAATTATTGTCGTGGCAGAAAACATCGCTTACTGGCTGTTCCAACTTCCCGTACTATTGCACATTCCAAGTCGCCTATTCCGCGGACAGTAGCCGCCATTAACGCTCTCCTGAACTCAAACACAGGTTTTGATATGTTTGCAGATGAATGGAAGGTGATAATGTTAGAATGTTTGAATTTTTGTGAGAAGAATGCATGACTGAGTTAAAGAATTAGGTATAAGTTAAAATAGTGTAATTGGCTTCGGCCGTTCTATTTAATTAAATAAATAAATAAATAAATAAAGTAGGTATAGACTACAGAAACTGTAGAACAATGTCTAAAGTAAAGGCTAAGTTTTGGCCTGTGGTTTTGATAACACGGAGAGATTGATGAAATGTGCTTCGAAGTAGTTTTAATAATAATAATAAATCATTTATTTTCAGGCATCTTGGTCCATAGACACAAACCTTACAGACTAACATAAATATAAAGTAAATACAGTTTATTGTTAGTAGTTGGTTAGTAGTAGTAGTTGTTTTTAGTACCTATGCTAAGTTGGAAATAGGATTGCCAGGTCTTGAAACTGAAACCGGACAGACTATCCTATTTAGCCGGATATTTGGTCAAAAAGGCCGACATTTAGTGTAACATGACTTTTTGATTACAAAAGAAAATATATTAAATCTTTTTAAATTCTTATGAAAAAACAATAAAATTAGCAAGACAAGAATATGGCAGAACTCTAATGACAATTCTAAACAAAATGGTCAATTTTAAAAAGCCGACTCCGCCTAATTTGGCCGGACACGCAACTAAAAAGCCTGACTTTGTATTTCTCGTCATACTTTATCCGGACGCCTTTGCTAGTTGGAAATTAAGGTAACATTTGCAGTAGCTGTCCAATATCTCGGTGAATTAAATATTCCAAGTAGCACCAGAAGTTCAGGCTTTAATTTTCAGCCGGAACTGAAATTTGACAGTTGTGTGGAACGGCTTATTCAAGATAGTCTCGCTGTTTGAAAATGCAGCGGAATATTTTGATATTTCTATTTACTTTACTAGCTTTTGCCCGCGGCTTCGCCCGCATACATAAAATATGTAGGAATAAAGCAACTTTCTATCGGTGAAAAAATTTTAGCAATCGGACCAGTACTTCCAGAGATTACCTCCTACAAACAAAAAAAAAAAACAAAAAAAAAATAAAAAAAACTTTACCACTTTATTAAATTAGTGTAGATTTAAAACGAAATTGATGTCAATAAAGTAGTACGCAAGTAGAATATGCGTCGAATCCGCGCAAAACGGCCAGCGCTCAGTAAAATGCTGGGGCTCGTGTAAGACAGAGCCACAGCGCTGATTTTCAGCCCCAGCTAGGGTTACCATATGTAAATAAAGGGATGCCTGTCTATGGTACCTAAAATGCCTGAATTTTCAGAAAAATGCCTGTCTAAAGCAAAACGCTGTTGGTAATAAGAAAAAGCCAACAGATAATAATGAAGAAGGATATTTATTACTGATATTTGTCAGAGGATATTATTTTTTTTTAATAGTTCTTTCTTTTCTAATATATAAACGTAAAAATCTTCACAAAATTTAAAAATGCCTGTCTCAAACCAATGCCGGCCGCATGCCTGTCTAAAGCTTAAAATGCCTGTCAAATGCGGCAAACGCCTGTCATATGGTAACCCTAGCCCCAGCCGTCTTCGACGGTGAGAAGTAGATAGATTTTTAAGTACATATCTATGTATTAGGCATAGGACTTTAACTCTTTGGCTACATTATTTAATGATCTTAAGATTTCTGCTGCTTTTTTAAATTCAGCTACCAAAGCAATACTTAAAAAAACATTTTCCACCCTATCTCGATATAAACACGTTTACCCAAACGAGAACAGATTGTTTACTTAGGTACTTACTTCATATAAATAGGCAGAGTTTCACCTTGCAAATGAAACTATTTACGAAACCAAAATGGCTATGGTTTGTGTCAGTAATCTATCTAAATTCTACTAGCCGAAGTTAAACTGGAATGATTACACTTATTACAGATCTGTTTATATGTTCCACAAAGGTGGAATGATTCACGAATGTTTGAGGTAAGATGCCATGAAGATATCACATGGGTAGCTTGCTGTCCGACCGTCCGGTAACTGACCGGACCGAGCCCAAGTCAACGCGCACTGTTCCCGCGCGCCTCAAGGAGCTGTCAGCAACAGCAGGGGCCCAGCTAGGTCGAAGCCTACTGGGGCCAGGGTTATCCGAAAGGGAAGCTCGGTCCCGGTACGAAAGGCACGAAGGAACGGGGTGGGCTTTTAGTCAGTAAGACTCTGACACTATCTCCCGCTCCGCCCAAGAGCGGGGGTTGTCATTGGATGATTTTCTCCATAAAAAAAAAAGATATCACTTGGGATCTTAATCCTACCGACGACATCCATTTCCTATGAAGCACACTTGATGGAGTTGGAAAGATGTTTACTCATTAGAATCGCAATATACAAAAGGGAATGGAGAATATACATCGGTGTATTTAGTGTATTCGGTCATTCGTCACAAATTCGTCAATTGCTGTGGGTTTCGTCAACTAAGGCAAAAAAAAAAAAAACTAATGCCTACTGTCCACGGACGCGTAGTTTCATAGACGCGAATTCGTCATTATACGCTTGATGTACACCTACTCACTACTTACATAAAAAAATATGAAGCTGTGTCAACGAAGCTGCAATGACACGATAGCACAACGTTGCCGCTTCGTCAAAAGAGTTTCATAGTTTAGTAGGTACCTATGTAATATGTAAGCTTCAAGCAGGCGTACTCCAAGCGTAGAATGACGAATATGCGTCTGTGAAGCTAGGCTTCTATGGGCAATAGGCCTAACCTATACCTGTGTGCCATCAAAGACACTTCCACCGCTAAGTTCATTTTTGCTTGCGCTCGAAACGAAAACTTCAAAGGGCATGGTTTAGCGCAGCGCCGCAGGATTCAAGATATTTTTTTTAAGTGATCAGTCTGAAATGACCGCGATTGTATTAGAACTGCAGCCAACTCTAATTGACTTCTTTGGATCAAAAACGATGCACCCCATTGGCCTTTGCTCCGGTCTTTTGATGTGAAAAAAGGAAGGATCCTGCCTCTTTACGGATCAAAGGACCAATTCCCACTACCCTACGATTTAATAAATAAAAATAAATTCATTTGCTTCGGGCTATGAAACACCCATAGTAAAAATAAAACATTAGATACGTAAAAACTTACTTTTTTATATATTTTATTTTAGTTTTTTTTTTTTAATAGAAAGGAAGTAAGTACCTATCAGGTTTATTAATAAAAATCTTTTCCAAATTATTTTATCATCATTAAACCTCAAAGAACCATTTCCGTCAATTCAACCGCGTCTGATAAATACATTGCATGCTGAATTAATGGCGGCCATTTTGAAAGTCGTTAAACAGCTACAAAATCAGTTGCTTGACAGCTGTCAGGCGTTTAATTACGCGGGAAACGTGACTGCGGCGCATTGTAATAAATTGTTTCGTTATTATTGACTTCTGTTTCTTTTTCCGAGTGTTCATAATAAGTAAAATATCTAAGGCAAGCTAAATTATCTTAATTCACTAAATTTTGAATAAAACGGCATACTAGTAGTAGTACTAGTGTACGTATTTTACCAAAGATACTAGTTAGAGTCTGGTTCAATAATCAAAGTTGATTAAAAGATCTTGATCATTTTTTAGTATTAGAAGAACCTTATAAAAACCGGCCAAGTGCGAGTCGGACTCGCCCATGGAGGGTTCCGTAGCAGCAAGTAACATAATATAAAAGTTCTTGTAGTTCGTTGTAACTTTAATCGATGTTTTAATAATAGTGTATTTTTTTAGATTTATGACGTATTAAAAAAAACTACTTATGAGATCTCGTTCAAACTAATTTTCGTTGGTAGTTTGCATGGTAATCTACATCATATATTTTTTTTAAGTTTTATCATTCTCTTATTTAGAAGTTACAGGGGGGGGGGGGGACACATTTTACCACTTTGAAAGTGTCTCTCGCGTAAACTATTCAAGTTAGAAAAAAATTATATTAGAAACCTCGATATCATTTTTGAAGACCTATCTATAGATACCCCACACGTATGGGTTTGACGAAAAAAAAAAATTTGAGTTTCAGTTCTAAGTATGGGGACATCCAAAAGTTATTGTTTTTTTTCTGTTTTTGTGTAAAAATCTTAATGCAGTTCACAGAATACATCTACTTACCAAGTTTCAACAGTATAGCTCTTATAGTTTCGGAAAAAAGTGGCTGTAACATACGGACGGACAGACAGACAGACAGACCGACAGATAGACAGACATGACGAATCTATAAGGGTTCCGTTTTTTGCCATTTGGCTACAGAACCCTAATAAAAAGTATCGAATATAATTGTTTTTTAAATGATTAAATATTACATAAAATTCCCAAGTCGTTTGACTTTTTAGACAGAATATACTTATTACTTACATTTTTTTTATTGTTATTATTATACCTAGCCTAAACTGTCCCACTTAGATTTTCCAGGCGTTCGGATATAGCCGGACATGATCAGGCTTTTTAGCTGCGTGTCCGGCCAAATTTGACAATTTTTGGCTTTTTTTAGGCTTTTTAAATTTTACCATTTTGTTTAGAATTGTCATTTGAGTTCTGCCTTATCTTGTATCGCTAGCACCAGCAGAGCGAACATGCTATTAGTAAGCAATTATATCACTTCATTTTATTGTGTTTTTTTTTTAGAATTTAAAAATATTTTATGAATTTTATTGTTATTAAAACGTCATGTTAAACTTAAAAAAAGTTTTCACCAAATTTCTAGCTAAATAGGATAGTCTGTCCGGCGTTTCAGTTTCAGGACCTGGCAACCCTGTTCCCATGGCTGGGCAAAGATCCATTCCTTCCATTGTTCCCAGCTTTGACACAAAAAACTTTTGAGAATCTTAATCATAATTTACTCCTGTTTATAACTCCACTATGCTTCGTGTAAATGTCAGCGTGTACAACTTCTTCTTCTTCTTCCTGCCCTTGTCCCATATTACTTGGGGTCGGTGTAACATGTTCTATTCTTCCATTCTGTCCTGTCACCCGTCAAGCGATCACTAACTCCCTTTTCTTTCATATCACTCTTCACAAATTCCATCCATCTTTTCTTCGGCCTTCCTCTCCCTCTCCATCCATCTACATGTACACAGTCTGTTCAAAAGAAAAGGTGAATTTTGAATTTTTTTGAAAAGTATTTATATATTCATCAATATCCATTTTGTCCCCTTCAATGTGATCCCTATCAGATAAAATGCACTTATGCCAGCGCTTTTTCCAATCCTCGAAGCACTTCTGAAATGCGCTTTTCGGTATGGCCATCAGCTCATTCTTCGATTCTGATTTTATCTCATCAATTGTAGCAAAACGCTTTCCTTTCATTGATATTTTCAGTTTTGGGAATAGAAAAAGTCGCAGGGAGCTAAATCTGTTGAATATGGTGGTTGAGGCATGATTACGGTGTTGTTTTTAGCCAATAAATCATGAACAAGCATTGATGTGTGTGCGTTGCTTTTGCTCAAATGCAATTTCGGAACAAACTTCGCTGCCACACGTTTCATGCCCAAAATATTCGAGAAAATTGTATGGCATGATCTGATTGATATGCCAACATTCTCAGCAACTTCCCTAATAGTAATTCGACGATTTTCTAAAACAATTTTTTTCACTGTTTCGATGTTTTCTGCGCTTGTTGACGTGGATGCAACTCCAGGAGGCTCATCGTCATCAACATTTTCTCGACCTTCTGTAAAGCGCTTACACCACTTATAAACGCTTTTTTCAGACAAAGTGGACTTGCCAAATGCCACAGTCAACATTTCAAGTGCCTTGGAGCACTTTATTCCATTTTTAACGCAGAATTTAATACTTACATATTCTTTGATCCATTTTTTTCAAAAGTCAAAAATCGAAGAACACACAAATCGTAACTAACCTTTTCAGTTGTCAACAACAAACTACTAATTCAAATTGGCTGATAATACCAACATATAATAAACACATGTGTACCAACATAACAAAAAAAAAAATTTCGAAAATCGAATGTTCACAGCCCGGGAAAATTCAAAATTCACCTTTTCTTTTGAACAGACCTCGTATATTCAGAACTCTTTTAGTAATATGCGCTTCATCCATCCTCTTCGTATGACCATACCAAGACAACCGATTTCCTTTCAACTTTTCAGTCACTGGCGTCACTTTCAAACGTCAGTGTGTCATTCCCTGCCGGAATCAGTGTTTCCTGAGAGCTACAACCTAGAGGTCTTAGGGATAAGTCAAGAGTGAATAACTAGGTTACTTCTAGGCGAGCGTGCTCCATCGTCTATCACATTATCGCTTATCATCAGGTGAGATAGTGGTCCAACGCGAACCTATCAATAATAAGAAAGTTTATTACCGTTACTCCTTTACTGAATAATAGGTAAGAGCAACTATAAATCAATAATCATAAAAACGATTTATATTACCTTCCATGATACTCAATTAATTGATAAGAGGGAATCGTAAGTGAAGGTAATGGACTAAGTTATGAAAATTCTTGTTATTGATATCTATGTAAGAAATGGAAATAACTGTTACTGATTTTACATACAAGATATAACATTATTATAATATCTAAGTACTAAAAATCTGGTGATTTGGTATTTAGGTGGGAATCCAATGACATCCCCCGCTCTTTGGCGGAGCGAGAAACAGTATCAGACTTTTACTGATTAGAAACCCGCTCCTGTTCCTTCATTGCCTTTCATACCGGGGCTGATCTTCCTTTCAGAAAAAGATCCTTGGCCCTGCTTCGACCCTGCTGGGCCCCTACGGTTTGCTGACAACTCCTTGAGACGCGCGTGGACTAATACGCGCCGTCGACGTCCTGGGCGTGAGTTGGTATCTGGGTAGGTATGATTACTAACCTACTTAATAATTGGATAACTCTGTATGGTAACTCTTGCCTACCTACGTCACATTGACTACCACGACAGCCTGCAGTAATTCAGATATTGAGATAATACGTGTAGGTATATATATATTAGATATATCTACATTATCCACGCTTGAAAGGTAAAAATTACTAATCGACACTGAGTTAACTTTACAAAATATCATTTGAAGTTATTAACTTTAAATAATAGTATTTTTTTACTATTTAAATTATAGGTTACTTTAATTTAAGATTACACAAACTCTCCTTTTTTCTACACTATTTTCTACATTTCTGTTCTACATTTTCTACATTTCACTATTTTCTACATCTGTCCTTTCGCGGGTCTGATTGAAAAAAAATCTTTTATTAAGCAGTATCTTTGTATAAATTTTCATAATGATCTGTCTACTTCTGTAAGGTGCATGTGTGTACATTGAAAATAAATAAATACATAAGCCTGAATGTACAAAAATATTTAATTGATAGACAATAGTACAATGTAAAACATGCTGTTTCCTCATGTTTCTTATCATAAATAAAACGCAATTACGTAGTGTAAACTGCAGATTTGGCAAGATTCATGATCCGTTTTGACTGCTCAACACTCACGTCAGGAAAATGCATAATGCGTACATTTTCCTGCTATGAGTGAGCTCTCGGAGTGAAAACATGGCCGCTGAAAACATGCTTCAATAACAAATATACAGATTTAGGCACGGATATATATGGATTTAGGGTATTAGTTGGAATAATTTAGCTGTGATGAGTGTATATAGATTAGATTTGGAAATGTATCAGAAAATTCGCTTGGCCTTTGCTCTCATTTAGTTTCATAAACTGTCTGACCTTTCATTAATTAATTTTGATCTAGACACGCGGTAGCGTGTCAAGCCAAGTTCAAGGAACAGAACTGGCGAGCAAGTTCTAAACCTGATACTTGTCGGTTCTTATTTTATTACTTCGAAAATTTGACTTGCTGGTAGAAACCATCGAACATAATTCGTATATGAGGACTAGCCAAGTTAGACCTTAGGCTACAATATATTATCCTAAGTTATAAGAAGAAATGATATTTTATGTTGTTATAAATAAATTTCAGGACTGACCATTGAACTTGGCATCCATTTAGATCTCACTTCTTTTGTCGTTGAAGTCAGCAACCAAGGCATATTTCATAATATTGAACTTGGCTCTCATTTCACATTTATGTTTTTGACGGGTCGTTTTTACCAAAATATTTTAAATCCTGGGGCCTTACCATGACGTGTTAAAAAGTCAAGCGTGACAACGTGAAAGAGAAATGGAGCTATATTCCCTGTGTAGAGTTAAACTTTAAGGGCCAAGCGCCCGAAAAGTGCCATAAAACAGTGATTTTCTGAGGCCTACTCCTCCGTAACGGCTAGGTCAATTGGTTTGAAAAAAATATATGTTTATTATAGATTCATGAACAATAATATCAACATTTGATTTTTTCGTGCAATTAATACTTTTGTCAAAAAAAAATATTTAGCAATTTCGCAACTTTTCGCAACTTTTCCCTACTCCTTCGAAACGGCTTGGACCTTTAGAAACATTTTTATACATAAAAATTGGTGGTTAAATATTCTTCAAAGTGAACATTGCATATGTAAATCAATCAATATCTCGCAGAGAAAATGGATTTAAAGCGCTTTCCGGGCGCTGCTGGCCGCAAATAAATGCACAGATTTGCGTACTGCCGCCTAGGCGAGTGCGCGAGTTGCGTTCACATAATTTCGGCCAGATGGTTCAAGGAACTATACGCCTTAAGGGTTTGCTCAGTAGACGACACTGAACAACTTTCCAAAATTTTTTTTTTTGCCATGAAACGAAAGATAATATCGGCCTCTCAATACAAACTAGTTCCAAATCCAATCAAGTTTATATTTTTGTATGAAGATGCCGATTTTTTCCGCTGTTTATCTAAATATGCCGCCGCAGCACGTACAAGTTGACAATGTTATGGCTAATAAATCAGCAATTGTAAACCGTTTCCTTGTTAAAAAGAAAACAAAGTATTAAAAGCTACTTATCTTTCTGTCGAGGCGGTACAGATTCATCCAAGCGAACCGGGTCGTCCTGTCACTGGCAAGTTAGTGCGACCAGTGTAATAATAAACTGCAGCTATTTATTAAAAAAAAAAAGAAATAGGACGCAGAAAAATGTCATGGCTGCGAAACCTGACGTCTTAGACTGGGTTGGATTTTAAAAAGATGATTTTAATGAATTAATTAAGCAAAGAGTGATTTATTTAAAGACTTCTCCCGCTTTAGGATGGGGCGAGAGGACGCCTCTCCGCCTTTGTACAGTGTTATTTACTAGTAGTTTTAATAAATTGGAAACTCGTACCTTTTATAGAAGCGCGTTGTATAAAAATAATAGCCATAGGATGTCCATCAAAGTATTAAATCATATTCCACTTCGATTGCGAGAACTTCTATTATTTATGTATTAAATAATTTTACTCAACGTGGCATTAAACACTTAAAAATATAGGATTTTTATTTTGACATGTATTACTATTATTATTTATTTTAATGATTTGAATAAATAACACGTTAGAATGCTTTTTTTTAATTTTTATTTGTATAGTTTTTAAAATGAATTGAAATATTTGCACGCTATTGTTCAAGGCAAAATGGCGATTTATTTCGAATTATAATGTCTGTTGCATGCTGACAATTTATTTTGTGACGTATGTACTTCATGTTTGAGCAAATAAATGATTATATAATATAATACACTAGCTTTTACCCGCGACGGCCTACATATTATATAACCTATATCACTCAGAAATAAAGCAGCATTCTATTGATGAAAAAAAAAATAGCATTCTGGGCAGTACCTACTTCCAGAGATGCTCTTATAAACAAAAAACATAAAACAAAAAAAGACAAACTTTACCTCATCATTTTATTAGTTATATAAATAAAAATGGCCAGCATACCGGTAACTGGTAACTATATAAAATCTATAGTCCTACATAACTTGGGTCTAAAAGGAAAACACAACAATGCGTCTAGTTTATCGACCGACGTGAGTTGTGTCAACGGGATGGAAAGGTCACCCTCTGTGGAATAGAACAGCCTTTCCATTGTGCACTGGAGAGCTTAGATTAAATTTTAAGATTATTAGTTACATCACAGATTTAATCAAATACAAAGGGATGTGCTAATTAAACTGACTTCTTTATTAGCATTATCCCCTCCAAAAATATATATTGCCTTAAATTACTAAATCTGATACAATAAAAAAAAAATCCTCAGGCAATACACCACAGACTACCCCTGTATTATTATTTTTTTTATGGTAGGAAAATTCATGCATTGACATCCCCCGCCCTTGGGCGGAGCGGGAGATAGTGTCAGACTCTTACTGACTAAAAGACCCACCCCGATCCTTCTAGCCTTCATACCGGGGCTCGAGCGCCCTTTCGGATAACCCTGGCCCCAGTAGGCTTCGACCCGGCTGGGTCCCTGCTGTTGCTGACAACTCCTTGAGGCGCGCGGGAACAGTGCGCGCCGTCGACGACTTGGGCTTGGTCCGGACAGTTACTGAACGGCCGGACAGTGAGCTACCCATTGCTCACTGTCCGCAAGCCCGCGCCTACGTTGGCCGGAAATCGGGATCAGAATCCCGGCGGCGGCGGCGGCGATAACGCCGTTGCCTGATGCGTTCGGCCTCCTCCTTTGCGAGCTTTACTGCGTCGCAGAAGTCGGCGACCGCCGATCGCCCCCACGAGGGCACGGCGATGCTCCGCCCAAGCAGGGCACACCTCGACTGTGTGCTCCACCGTGTCCTCCGGGCGTTCCGCACAGTGGCGACACCCGGGCGTCACTTCCGCATGAATCCCGTGCAGGAAACTCCCGAACGAACCATGTCCGGTGAATACCTGCGTCATGCGGAAGGTAAGGACGCCGTGAGGTCTTTCCAGCCACGCCTCAAAGAGGGGACTTACCGAAGTTATTATCCATCCTGAGGTTGTGTGGTAGATATTGCTGTTATCGATTAGACCGCCATTGTACCGATAGATTTAAGGCTTATAGTTCCTTGAACCATCTGGCCAAAATTATGTGGACGCACCTTTCGCACCCGCCTAGGCTGATGGCCGTGAACTTAGCAGATCATTTTCCAGCAGAGCATAAAAAAATGAGAGTTCTAGTCGCATGCAGCATAGTTCTGGAGTTCCTGATACTTTTCAGTAAAAGTTCTGGTGATTTTCCTGAAAAAAATATTAAATGAAAATATGATCTGCTAACTCCCGGTAGCAGATCATTTTTTCCAAAAGCAAAATTTCAAAAGTGCTTTAGATGCACAAAGGCGAGTTCTATAGTTCCTAATTACTTTTAGTAATAGTTCTGTCAATTAGAGGTCGCAAAAAAATAAAAACGTTTCAACGTAATAACAAAAAAAAAAACAAATAAATATCATGAAACGGTCGATAGTTACGCAGTACGCAAATCTGTGCATTTATTTGCGGCCAACAGCGCCCGGAAAGCGCGCGGCTGACCTATAAATCCATTTTCTTTGCGAAATATTGATTAATATACATATGTTGTGTTTGTGTTGTTGAAGAATATTTAACCATCAATTTTTATGTGTAAAAATATTTCTACAGATCCAAGCCGTTTCGAAGGAGTAGGGAAAAGTTGCGAAATTGCTAAATATTTTTTTTAGACAAAAGCATTCATAGCACGAAAAAATCAAATGTTGTTCATGAATCTATAATAAACACATATTTTTTTCAAATCTATTAACCTAGCTGTTACCGAGAAGTAGGCGTCAGAAAGTCACTGTTTTATGCGTCACTTTTCGGGCGCTTGGGCCTTAAGTTTATGTATCAGTTGTGTTACTTTTTGATGTACAATAAAGTTTATTCTATTCTATCTCTTTCAGGGTAGTTCTAAAAAAAATAACCTACCTACCTTATGCCCGTCATACTTGAGAAGTTTGCCTGTACAGGTGAGTTGTGCAGGTAAACCGGAGCGTGTATGTTGCACAACTGTGCAGGTTTCTTACAAGCTTACCTGACAGGTATACCTGTGTAGGTAAACCTGTCAGGTATAACCTAGCGTGTATGCTACCTTTAGTCTTCTAACTTAACCTGTCCGAGTCGAAATGCCCAACTAATCCGAGCTCGCTTCGCTCGCTCTTGGACTCAGAATATTTAGTTGGCGTTGTAAAAAAGACGAATTAGTTTATTAGGCAATCTCATTTTCTCGTTGCTTAGTTTAAACTAAGAAGTGATCTTTCACGTCCCTAATAAATTATATTTATTTAGCAAATAGGTTTTAAAAAACACTTTTACACGTCAATTTTTTTTTTCGTCACTTTAAACTAGATGAGGCCGATGTTTCCTAGCTGACTACCCTGAGAAGAAACGCCGAAACAAACTCAGGGGGTCAAAGTCTCTTTTAAATATATACAGTAATATGTAATGGACAAAATCACATTGTCTGAGATATAGGAAGGTTTGACGCATAATTTCTCAAGACTAGGTAAATGACCCGATAAAAGTATGATGTAGTCCTGTTCAAATATTACGAAATCCTACGAAGACAATCTCAGTTTTATTGAACTATTCCATATTTTGGGAAACTTTGATTTTTTTTCTATCCCTATGAACCATACTCTATTATTCTTTGAAGTAAAATATCGTCAAATAACTTTTCCCTCTCTGAGATTCGGAGTGTCAGACTTTTACTGACTAAAAACCAGCTCTTTCCTGTAGTTGCCCTTTGCATTCCAAGGCCGCAGTAACTCACTCACTCAATGGAAAAATTATTTAATTATATCCCACCCAAAAAAAAACTAGTTACGACTGTTACGAGTAAAAGAAAACCGGTTACGAGTATGAATCTGATATTCAACTACTGCGAATCAGTGGCGTAGTTACTCAGGGGCTAGGCGGGGCAGTGCCCCGGGGCCCTCAAGCTCGGGGGGCCCCCAAAACCTGGTTAACAAACCGCTAATTGAATGAACGAAATTTTTTACGAAAAATATTTCTTTTGATAGTGATACTGAACCCCAAGCGAACGCCGCTCGCTCATTGTCTTTCTATTGTGTCGTGAATTACTGTATTCGAAAAGTTAAGCTGTGAAAGATATCGTTGCTGATTATATTAACGACGACTATGTCTCCATATCATTGTGTGTGCATGTTAATGATAAATCTTTGTACAACTTGGGATTTATCTAAAAGATAAAGTAGCGTTACATTTTTAAATAAGCCTTAACAATTTAGGGGCCCCAGTTTGTTTTTGCCCCAGGTCCTTTTTCACCTAGCTACGCCACTGCTGCGAATACCTACAGAGTATTTCTGGCGAATTAATCACTGTCAGTAACGTTGCAATGCAGTTCTGTTTGTTTAATTTTTATCGTCATAACATATTGATGGGGTTTAACCTTTCAAATATCATAATTATCTAGAGACACAATAGAAAGGAAATGAGAGAGCCAACCAGGCATTCGCTTGGTAATTAATAAATTAGGCGATAATAAAATTTTCTTAACATACGCCAACTAGCTACCGCCATCAAAACAGGAACATCCTCCAAGGATAAGAAGTAAGCTACCTATGTACTAGGTAGGTGTCCAGGACATGTTTTCCCCGTGTACCAAGTTTCATCGAAATCCGTTCAGCTGTTCGTGAGTGAAGAAGTAAAAGACACACTCACAAACTTTCACCTTTATCATATTAGAATATCATAATTATAATATACTGTAGTATAGTACATACTGTCACAGAATAAGTAAATATTACTAGCACTACTACTAAGCCATTCAAGACTCGTAGCAAAAGCAACGAGTCTTCAAATTCATATAAAAAGTGATTGTGTGTTTATTTTCTTTTTCAGATATTTGTAATGAATTTCTCTTTAGTAAAAAAATAACGCTCAATATATACTACAGCTATCATAAACTAATAACTAGTTCGTTTGTTTGTCTGGTTGATAGAACGCGCTTATCTCAGGAAGTATCGGTTCGAAATGAAATATTATTATAGTGTTGGATAGCCCATTTATCGAGCGTGGCTATGTAACATCACTCTATGACCAACTGGAACAGAATAGTAACCAAAGACCAGGATGAAATTGAAGGAGACAACGAGCTAAAACATTTAAAACAAGTAAGAAAAGCATTTATTTATGACTCGCACAGGACAAACCAAAATAAAATAAAAAGTAACTAATCTAAACTTATAACAAAAAAAAAATTACAACTTTAAAAAGAATGATAAAAAGATAAACCTGTGTGAGGCTAAAAAGGCTCCTATCTCAGCACTATATGCTGGGATATTTAAAACAAAAAGTAAATAACGCATCGATGGTATTCTGATAGGGCCTAGTGATACCACGGATACACTCATGAAACACAGCATAAAAAAATTATTAACAATTATACGAGTAACAAACTTAAAAAAGTGCGAATAAAAAAGTGCAGTAAGTCATTTAATCTAATTGTAGTTCTATTTTTGTTTTGTTTAAGGGATGTTCAGACTTCAGTAGAACCAAGTCATGAAAGAAAATCGATGTTCAATTGTTAAGGAAAATTCATAGACAGAACACAATGTTTGGCCCACATTTACAAAGGAGTTATTTCTAAAGAGGTAGACCGTACCTATATTTTCCTGCTGGCCATTAATTTTGACGTAAATTGCTTCACGCTGTGTTTGGTCGGAAGTTTTTCTTTTAGCAGGATACGCTTAGAAATTAAGGGTTTTACTTAGTTGTTTCGGCATAGTCGGCTCGGAGGCTGAGAGATTTGCTTCTGCACCGCGTTTCGTGGGTTCGATTCCCAAAAATAGCAAATTTGGGTCTGGGTGTCAGGTTTATGTAAGTTTAGATGTTTGTGAACGCGCACCTCTTTCATCTGTTCTGTGGAACGCATCCACGATACAACAATAATTCCTAGTGGGGAAAAAACCGTGTTCAGTAAAGAAGGAAACATGCATCTTATATCTTTAAGACATTACTTTGCCTGTAACCCTGCACTGTAAAAACTTAAAAATGTGTGTAATGTAACACACATAGAATACTAAATGACTACCGATATACCAACACCGCGCCCTGTATCTTCAAAAAAACATGGCCCAACGCAAAATCAAGCAAAATTCACATCAATACAATTCTGTCTTAAGGAAAGTGACACACATGACCACAAAACGAAGGAAACCGTTTAGGATTTTTCATTATTTTTTTTTTTTAACTTTGCCCAACACTAGGATTTTTTTCTGTGTTGTGGCTACATTCACAAATATAGGTATAAACTCACATACGCAAACAGTCAGATAAACTGGACTTTTCATTAGCGTTGCTCGAAAATGTAAAAATAATCCTCAAATCGTGCCGAATGTAGGTATGGCTAATATCGCCATAAACAATTTGATTCCGACGCCATTTTGTTTCAAGCTAAAGAGCGCGAAAATAAAAAACTTTTCACGTATTTGTCTTATTGTCTGTGTGTAAGGACCTTCTCTTTGGACCCTAATCTTTTCTTTTGTTTTCTGTATTCTTTTCGCATAATTTATGCATTCAGCCAGCGTCAAATTTAAAAAGTTAAGTTTGTCTGTTTCAGTACCTACTATTAGAAAACAAATGTAAAATATCCTAATGTTTTTTGCAGTATTTGGCGGGAAATATACTTACCAGCTTTCTTGGCACGCTTCGTTAAGGTAGTCAATACTAGGTACAATAAAATTCTCAGTTCCATTTTAAATACCGAGATAGCGCATGTTTCAGCGCTGTCCAGTTGTGTTGACTTGAAATACAAAACTACACCTATTTTAAATCACAATACGAACAATGAATCAATTTTTGAATACTAAGGCGTCCAGTGCACGCACATGCAGGCGTCAATCAATTCCATCCATCATAAATAATGGATTTTCGTCAGTCAGTATGCCATGCAATCGTCAATCATCGCATTAGACGGTAGGTTTTTCGGCAATCAAAATATTAACTGTGCAAAACTGACAGCAAAACCTATCGTGTAATGGACGCCTAATTAAACAACAACTGAACTTCATTCAAAAAAAAAGCCCGCCAAAACCCAGCGTAATCTTTCAAACAGTTTACTTGACAGATGTCAAAGCGTTCCGAAGTTTACTTTTTTTTTGTAACATGTCAGGGGATTGGAAGGTTTTGTAGTGTAATTTTAACTGTTTTCTACAAAAGGGGTAAACATGGGTCACATTCTTAACTGACCGTGGCTATTTGTAAGTTGAACTATTTTTGCAGAGTCTAAGTCGATTGTACCTAAATGTTTTAAAAGTTTCATCTGCTAGGGTTAGAACTTAATTTTACCTAGATTTGGTTATCGGTATGTAAGCAAAGTATTCTTTAGGAATAAAGATGAACACGGTAACTAAAACTCTAAGTAGTTACTAACGTCGCTACCGAAGGCCTACCCAAAAGCCCGGGGGGCCCCCACACGTGAATAATAAACCTCTTATTGAACTAGCAACTCGTTTCAGTCCGTAAGTTTGCCACTCCCTCTCGCTCCACCCAGAACAAAGAAGTTATTTGATGATTCCTCACGTAAAAAAAGGAACCGAGTTTTTTTTGGCCTAGGGTCGTTTGTCTTTAACTACGCCACTGCATGGAAGTACATTCTCATCTCAACTAATCGGGCGGGCATGAACAGAATAGCCATTTTTTGGACCCCTCTCCATATTTGTACCAAGTTTTACTTCGGCCGCTTAGTCGGTTGAAATTCCCCCCGTATTTTAACTCCAAAGCTATAAAAAGTTTAAATGAAAAATACTTTATTTTGAAACTTGGGCTGACCTCAATATTTTTGGGACCGGATACAAAAGCATACGCGAGCCTGGCTTTTTTATAAAAAATTTGATGTTTACGTTAGTAGATACTGTAATCTGAAACGTGTGATCAGTTTTTGGGGTTCTGTATCCAAAGGGTAAAAACGGGACCAGTGGCGTAACTATATCATCTGAGGCCCGTGGCAAATTCATTAGATGGGGCCCTCGATACGTTACGTTGTGATTTCATTTTAATAATTTTTTTTAATATATTTTGGGTTACTTCTTCTGAGCTCGCGACCTCTGAGACCGGGGGCCCCGTCGAGCCTGGGGCCCGTGGCATTTTGCCAGCCTTGCCTCCCTATAGTTACGCCACTGAACGGGACCCTATTACTGAGACTTCGCTGTCTGTCTGTCTGTCACCAGGCTGTATCTCAAGAACCGCGATAGCTAGACAGAGTTGAAATTTTCACAAATTATGTATTTCTGTTGCCGCTACAACCACAAATACTAAAAACAAAATAAAATAAATATTTAAGAAGGCTGCCAAGCAACAAGCGCGATGGTTTTGCCAAATTTTCCAAAGTTGGCCAGTTTTTATAGCTAAGAACTAAACATTAGGTGATTCTATGTACAGAATAGATCAGTATCTATTCCAGCAGAACAGTTCTTAAGCTTGAGAAGCCAATCTTCAGTTTTAACAAGGCCTGGTTAAACACCAAAGAGAAATTCGACTTTTTAATGCACATACCCGACAAAAGATCTTATTTTTATATAGTTAACAAGTTAATCCATCCAGGAATAGACTACATTTCCCAAAGGAATTCAGACCGGACCTAGCTAAATTGACGAAAAAGAAAACGCTCAATAAAAAACAAATAAAAACTTACTGGTGGAGGAATCCAGCACTGCAGAAGATTAATCATTGTACCAAATGCCTCGACCAATCACTCGGAATTTCCACGGTTCGAATCCAAACATAAAACTGTTGATATATTGCGTGAGCGCTGCCGGTATACAACCGTATTCTTTGGCCACAGAAACCATACTACCACCGTACCATCTTTATTTATTCTATGTGTTGGGAGCTTGCCACATCTACAGTCATTGCCAGTTGATTGGTTTTGCTCATCCGTAATGGGGAAAACTAGCTGTACTATGCGATTTTGCTTGCGAACTTCAAAACTGCGCTCAATGTGAGTCTCCAAGCTAACAATATTATATTCATACTAGCGGCCCGTCCCGGCTTCGCACGGGCAATAAATATAGCCTATGTTACTCACGGTGAATGTAGCTTTCCAATGGTGAAAGAATTTTTGAAATCGGAATAGCAGTTTTTGAGTTTATTCATTACAAACATACACACAAAAATATAAATTTTCTCTCTTTATAATATTAATGTAGACTAGCAGTGCCGGCGACTTCGTTCGCGTGGACTACAGGATTTTAAATTTATTTTTTCTAAAATAAAAGTAGCCTATGTCATTCCTTATTACATCAGTTACCTGCCCAAAAAAGTCCTTTCAAAATCGGTCCAGCCATTTCAGAGATTAGCGCGGACAAACAGACAGACAGATAGACAAAAATTTAAAAAAATGTTATTTTGGTGTATGTACCGTATATATTCATATGTATGTAGTAAAAAGCAGTTATTTCAATATTACAAACAGACACTCCAATTTTATTAATACGTATATGTATAGATTATCCAATACTAGCTTCCATCAGTGCCTTCGCTCGTGAGAATGTAGATAAGAAAACTTTTAACCTCCGGTTTATTCTTTTTGGAGATGAATTATGAAAAATCCTAAAAAAAACCTCATAATTCTCGCCCACGTCACAAAAGGTAGCCTTGTGCAAAATTTCACCCTCTCAGTCCCAGTAGTTTTGGCTACGCATTGATGTCAGTCACTCAGTTTGTCCTTATATGTATAGGGTGACTGGCAATTAGTGTACGATACTTAATTAATTAAACCCCAAGCGAACGCCGGCGTTCGCGCACCTATTGTCTTTCTATTGTGTCTGTAATTTCCACGATTGAAAGGTAACACGTGATTGTGCTCATGATAGCCAACAATTTTTATTATGGGAGCAAAGCCGAAATCGCGAAAAAAATATCAGCTGTTCAGTACATTAGGCAAACATAAATGTACTGAACAGCTGACTTTTTTTCGCGATTTCAAGTTTTTTCCCATAGTAAAAGTTGTTGGCTATCATGAGCACAATCACATGTTTAAGTATCGTACACTAATTACCAGTCACCCTATATGTAGATTTCATCTTGCTGCTTTAATTCCAAACTTGGTATTGCTCATCCAGAATGGATAAGCTAAAGATTGCTCGCGGTTTTGTTTCCCTGCAAACTTCAATTCCCTGTGCTCAAGAGCTGAGGTAGGAAAACCTTCCTAATACACCTATAGTTTATACGTATCCTCTAAGCCTCTAAGGAATATTATCCCCTTTCCGTCTGTCTATCTAGGCTGTCAGTCAGCCTTTAAATATGGTTATTGTTTAATGATGTGAGGAGGTGGCGGGACGACCTAGACACCTACCACAAGGGCTGGTTCGAGATGGCTCAAAAGAAGAATACCTGAAAGAAGTTGGAAGAGGCCCAACAGTGGGAAAGTATAGGCTAAATAATAATAATAATAAAAAAATGGTTTAATGTTGAAGAACTACAGTCAGAACTTGAAATGATAACAGCGATGATGTGGATGGATATGAAGCTAATTTGCCTAGCTGTAAGGACACTTTTTAGGGTTCCGTAGCCAAATGGCAAAAAACGGAACCCTTATAGATTCGTCATGTCTGTCTGTCTGTCTGTCCATATGTCACAGCCACTTTTTTCCGAAACTATAAGAGCTATACTGTTGAAATTTTGTAAGTAGATGTATTCCGTGAATCGCATTAAGATTTTTACACAAAAATAGAAAAAAAGCAATAAATTTGGGGGTCCCCATACTTAGAACTGAAACTCAAACATTTTTTTTTCATCAATCCCATACTTGTGGGGTATCTATGGATGATAGGTCTTCAAAAATGATATTGAGGTTTCTAATATCATTTTTTTATCTGAACGCTCGCGTTTAACCACTATCTCACCTGATGGTAAGCGATGATGTATTCGCGACGGTGGAGTTTATAATGTAGACGTTATTTGTGAACGTAAACTGAGTGCGCAAAAAACTGGCCGATTTCCCTAGGTATTTATAAAAAAATACATTATCTAAACCAAATTAAACACAAAACTATATTTGCTTTGCAACACTGAATATAATGAAACGAGATAATAATAATAATATTCCACAACTATCACACATCGCCGTCTAGTCTCAAGCTAAGCAGAGCTTGTGTTATGAGTACTAGACAACTGATAAACATACTTATATATTTCTAAATACATACATATTATAGATAAATTACACCCAGACACAGAACAAGTGATCATGCTCATCACACAAACATTTGTCCTGGGTGGGAATAGAACCCACGACCTCCAGCATAGCAGTCAGGGCCACTAACCACTACACCAACAGGCCAGTCACATTGTAGATGCACCAGCACAACACCGGGTATTAACCCACATTTTTTTTTTAAACCACAGACAACACAAGTACCTTTATGCACAGACAAGCTCCCATCTGCCTAGTATCTCAGTAAATACGTGCTATTTCTGAAACCACTTCAACTGTACTGTTCTACTCTACGCATAGACACTTAGTTTAATAAACTGCGGAGTGATGGAATCAGTCCCTAATCTAAGTGCTACTGTTGATAACGGTCATCCAGCTACTACAATAGGGTAGTTTCCAGGGTCCAAATAATTACATTTTATTTAGTCTGTATTTTAGATTATAAAAAAATATTGGACACGTATTTTTTCTTTTTTGGATTAAACAAAAAATAACAAAGATATTATAGCCCATTAAAGTTACGTGTGACGTCACCCCGTGCGAAAAAATGCAGCACGGCGTGACGTCACACGTAACTTTAATGGGCTATTTCTTTGTCATTTTTGGTGTAATTTACAAATAAAAAAAATACGTGTCCCTTATTTTCGAATAATCTAAAAGATGGACTAATTACATTTTTTACGGCAACTAGCCTATTATAAATTAGGTTTTGCTAGCAATTATTGAGCTAAACATACCTAATCATCAACATCATCATTTCAGCTGAAAGACGTCCACTGTTGAACATAGGCCTTCTCTAAGTGTCGCCACAACGACCGGTCCTATGCGCCCCGCATCGAACGGATCGATCAATATATTTCATTTCACATAATCCTTTAAAAATATTAAAATAAAATAATTTTTGAAATTATTTTATTTCAAATTTGTTGAAAGATTTATCAATCCCTATAACCTTAAGGCCCAAGCGCCTGAAAAGCGCCATAAAACAGTGACTTTCTGAAGCCTACTCGTTAACGGCCATATATAGATTCATGAACAACATTATCAACATTAATTTGATTTTTTCGTGCTATTAATACTTTTGTCTAAAAAAATATTTAGCAATTTCGCAACTTTTCCCTACTCCTTCGAAACGGCTTGGATCTTTAGAAACATTTTTACACATAAAAATTGGTGGTTAAATATTCTTCAAAGTGAACATTGCATATGTAATGTTCAATATTTCGCAAAGAAAATTGTTTTAAAGGTCAGCCGCGCGCTTTCCGGGCGCTGTTGGCCGCAAATAAATGCACAGATTTGCGTACTGCCGTCTAGGCGGGTGCGAGAGGTGCGTCCACATAATTTTGGCCAGATGGTTCAAGGGACTATAAGCCTTAATTTAGGGATCTACTGTACTGCTTGTAAAAGCGAAGTGTTCATAAGACCTAATAACCCTTTAACTGCTCGCGTCGGATTTGTTCGACGAGTCTTATCGTGATCTATTCGCCAAGGTCGAGTGTTCACGACTGGATAGGTACTCCATCCCGTTTAGGTCTTCAATCCCCATAGGTGACAAGAGAGCTGACGAGATGGAGTATTTGGTCGTAGATGTTCGACCATAACGGAGTAAATGCGAGAGTGGTTGTCAGATAAATCCGACGTAGGCATAAGGTAAATTTATTCTGTACTAGGTAATGTTTGTATCTCGAATCGTCACGTAATTTTCCAATTTAAATGCTTGTGGTACTTGCAGTAAAATTTTATATTTACGAGTAAGTACACAAGTTTATTGTCATTGCTGCAGTAGGTAGCGTCAGCTGTTACATTGTCTTCACTGTGAAGTTATTTGTCATTGTTTGGACCAACTAGCTCCTCCCAGCAGTATCGCCCAGCGTGAAATTAGAAAATTATCCCTGGCCATTTGTTATATTTTTGTCCATTTATCCACATGGACTGGCCTGTTGGTCTAGTGGTTAGTGGCCCTGACTGCTATGCCGCAGGTCGTGGGTTCGATTCCCACCCAGGACATATGTTTATGTGATGAGCATAATCATTTGTTCTGTGTCTGGGTGTAATTTATCTATTATATGTCATGTATGTATTTAGAAATATATAAGTATGATTATCAGTTGTCTAGTACCCATAACACAAGCTCTGCTTAGCTTGGGACTAGACGGCGTTGTGTGATAATGTGGAATATTATTATTATTATCCCAAAGAAGCATACTCTATGGAACTCGCTTGCCTAGAAGTAACCTATTCAATCTTGACGTAAAGACCCCTAAGTTGTAGCTATCAGGTTGTATGTAAGGATAGGCTCGCGTTTAACCACTGTTGTACCTGATGGTAAACAATAATGTGTTCGACGAACCACTGGTCACGGCATTATGATGAGCGTTCGGCCGTTTTGTGCGGATGTGACGCATATTTTTCACAAAGTATACTTATAATTTGTTAGTCTTAAATTTCCGCCTAATAAAATGTTTTTCCTTCTTTTTTCTTTCACTGTTTTACCGTTTTACCTAACGGTAAGCAATAACATCTTCGACGACAAAACACACTTGCCTAGAAGTAACCTATTCTCTACTACTCTTGACTTAAAGACCTCTAGGTTGTGGCTAGTCCCGGCGTTAGTGGCACAGTTATCGCGTGCTCCCGTGCACAATGAGTCCCAGGGGACAATCCTCCCCCACTACAGAGGCGTAGCTTGGTCTAATTTAGACGTGGGCGAATCAACGAGGTAAATTCGAAAACGAGACAGCGACTATGGCAACCGTGTTCGACCACATCGTCGCTTACCATCAGGGGAAATAGTGATCAAAAGCGACCCTATCAATTATAAAAAAAAACCTTCGTTCTTAAAGAGCTCTCGCTTGTGCGAGGCCCCTTTGGGTATGAAGCTATGGGTGAGGGCCCCTTCGCCCACGCCTTACTACGCCACTGCCCTGCTCAGGACACGGGGAAGTTTGGATCTACGGGAATGTTTGAAAGAGCTTACTATTGTCCTAGAACGCAATGACCATTTGAGTTTTAGCGTCCCCTCACACGGGCCTCAAAAAAACGCCGCCACAAAAAAACGCTAGAAGTGGCCACAAAAAACAGCTGAAGCGCGCGACACCTTGTGTCTGGAGAAGCTTGAAGCCGTTTCAAACGTTTTTTGTGGCGCCACCGCCGCGCCGCACACGAGCCACATAAAACTTTTTCTTGTATTAAATTAAAAACTGCGGGGATTCCAGACGCTGGTATGCATGGTAAGGCTGAAACGTGTTTTACCTGATGAGCAATTATACGTAAAAAATATATATACAAAATAAAAAGAAAAAAATAGCCAACGCCACTTAAAGTTACGTATTCAAAAGCATTATACTACCTATCTATTTTGTGATTATACTAATTAGGCAACAAAAATAGAAGTAAAATTTATTAAAAACTTTATACATAGTATTTATATATACAAACTACCTACCTACAGGTTATTGAACTCGCTCAGCTGACGTTTTCTTAAAGAAATTAATGTAATATGTAGAGTTTTGAAAAAGAGGTACTTTATTTTTCAATTTTTTCTTTACATATCGATAGTGTTTCATGTACCGGATCGACCCTCCACGGGATTAAAACGATTACAAATTAACGGTGTAGATTCCGCCGATGCATGTCGTAGAAAGGATCTGTCGAAGTAGTGTTCTTTGAAGGTGTGTGTCGTCGCAGTTTGTTCTGTTGGACTAACGCTAGTCGAATATATGTTTTGTCGATACAATGAGTAGTCGAACTACTGATTTTCGAAATTGAGACTGTGTCGAAATAATTAACTGTCGAAATTCAGAATGACACTCCACCTAAAGAGCGATGGAAAGGGCTATGCTCGGAGTTTCCTTGTGTGATCGAGTCAGAAATGAAGATATCCGCAGGAGAACCAAGGTTGCCGACATAGCACGAAGAATCGCCTAACATATGTGGCAATGGGCAGGGCACATTGCTCGCAGAACAGATGGCCATTGGGGCCGAAAGGTTCTGTAGTGGCGACCTCGTACCGGAAAACGCAGCATTGGAAGGCCTCCTACAAGGTGAAACGATGACCTGGTGAAAGTTGCGGGAATCCGATAGATGCGGGACGCACAGGATCGTTCATCGTGGCGACACTTGGGGGAGGCCTATGTCCAACAGTGGACGTCTATCGGCTGAAATGATGATGATGATGATGAACGCCGGCATTCGTTCTCCATTGTCTTTCTATTGTGTTTCTAATTACGGTAATACCGCGGTATTCAAAAGGTTTTAATGAGGTAAAAATCCACAGATAAATAAATATGGTCGTTGTAAAAATCTCACATACATGTCTTCCTTCCCCAAAAGCCCAGGTCCTTTTACGACCACCGTAGGCGCGGGCTTGCGGACAGTGAGCAATGGGCAGCTCGCTGTCCGGCTGTCCGGTTACTGTCCGGCCGTCCGGTAACTGTCCGGACCAAGCCCAAGTCGTCGACGGCGCGCACTGTTCCCGCGCGCCTCAAGGAGTTGTCAGCAACAGCAGAAACCCAGCCGGGTCGAAGCCTACTGGGGCCAGGGTTATCCGAAAGGGCGCTCGAGCCCCGGTATGAAGGCTAGAAGGAACGGGGTGGGTCTTTTAGTCAGTAAGAGTCTGACACTATCTCCCGCTCCGCCCAAGAGCGGGGAATGTCATTGGATGATTTTTTCCCACCATAAAAAAAAAAGTTCCTTTTACGAAGTTTACCTCGATAATATAAAAATATAAAATAAAATTAAGCAAACAGCTTTTTAAAGGTCAAAAGTTTTATGTAAATGTTCGCTTTGCTTACGTAGACATCATCTTATGCGTCGTTGCTTTTATTTCTTAAAGATTTTCACGCGACTCTGCTCGCATTTTTCAATAGAGCAAATGTCCTTAATTTAAAAAATGTGAAAAGGAAAAGAAAGAAAACATCATCACGTTTAATCCGCTTAATTAAATAGACACACAAATCATTACAAAAACACGAAAACCAGTTTTCCTGTAGTGCGTTCAAAAATAACCAGAGTCGAGTAGAGTTGAACCCCGGGTCGTTCTAATAACTCGAGTAGCTACCCTAGAGTTAACCCAACTAACCCTAACTTTGAGCAGGGTAGGTTGGAGTAAGCGGCAATATGCTTGAATTTGACAGTTGAACTCCGTTCGCGTTCAAAAATGCCAGGGTAGAGTAATTACCCAATGACGTCATTAGAGTTAATTCGAAACTCAAATTTGAACGCAGCCCTGACAGGCCATGTGTAATTGTGTATATCGGGCAAGTGGGAAATCATCTATGACTTCTCTCGTGCTAGGGCGGAGTGGAAGGGCGTGTCAGACTTTTACAGACTAAAACCCACTCCTATTTTCCTTCTTTGGCTTGCGTTCCAGGACCCCGGGATACCCTTTCGAAAACCAAGTCGTGGCCCCAGTAGGCTTCGGCCCTTGAATTAAAACAAATATATTAACTGTTTACTCGAAACTCTGACCATCAAACAGTCACCGTAGGCGCGGGCTTGCGGACGGCGACCAATGAGTAGCTCGCTGTCCGACCGTCCGGTAACTGTCCGGACCGAGCCCAAGTCGTCGACGGCGCGCACTGTTCCCACGCGCCTCAAGGAGTTGTCAGCAACTGTAGGGGCCCAGTAGGGTCGAAGCCTACTGGGGTCAAGGGTAGAGATGTGCCGTTGCCGGCAATATTGCCGTGAAGTGGGAATATTGGTGGGAATATTGCCGGAAATATTGTTCGAAGTATGAATATTGGTGGCAATTGTTGCCAGTTGTTAGTTGCCAGCAATATTCCCATGTTGCCGGCAACGGCACAGCTCTAGTCAAAGGTCTATATCTGAAAGGGAAGCTCAGCTCTGGTATGAAAAGCAACGAAGGAACGGGGTGGGTTTTTTAGTCACTAAAAGTCTGCCACTATCTCCCGCTCCGCCCAAGTTTTTTACCCACTGAAAAAAAAACCATCACACGGTCCAAAGTGTATCGTGTTTGCCAGTAACTGGGTTGTGGTCTGATAAGCAGTCGTTCCATGTAAAACACGAGTAATTAAGCCACATCCGGATAGACTAGCCTACAAATACCGGCACGAATCTTGAGCGCTCGCCGAAAGAGTCAGGCTCAATTTGCGCATCGTACACATCGTCGAGCCAATCACTGTAACTACAAAGATGCACTCCCAGCTCCCGCGTCTCACTTCATACCACTAAAGAGACCCAATACTTCACTTCTCATTCAAGTCTGCGCGATTTCAAGTTCAAGTCAGCGCTCAAGATCCGTGCCGGTATTTGTACCCCAAGCTAGTTATGAAAATGCTACAGAGATATAATGATAGGCCGTATCATATCCGTACTGAAAGTTTCGTTCTTCAAAAAGATACAGGAATAATCTTGTGGTAGATACTTTTTATGAAGACTGAAAGTCACCCGAAAGGCCAATGGAAAGGGCTATGGAGTTTCCTTGCGTGATCACGTCATCAGAAACTAAGATATCCGCAGGAGAACCAAGGTTACCGACATAGCACGAAGAATCGCCAAACTTAAGCGGCAATGGGCAGGGCACACTGCACGCAGAAGAGATGGTCGATGGGGACGAAAGGTTCTGGAGTGACGACTGCGTGGGAATGCCTCCAACAAGGTGGACCGATGACCTGGTCAGGGTCGCGGGAATCCGATGGATGCGTGACGCACAGGACCGGTCGTTGTGGCGACGTTTAGCGGAGGCCTGTGTCCAACAGTGGACGTCTTTCGGCTGATGATGATGATGAGATACTTTTTACTTCAAGATTATCACTAGGTATGTTAGTAAGCTGACCGTCTACTTATTTAGGCATCTAAATAGTGAATAAACAATCATAAACTCCAAAAAGTACCTATTATTAAATCCAATCTGTATTAATACAAAAAAATAACTAATTAAAATATTTCACTCTGATGATAATAATAATGATTCAACCGTCCTGTAGTGAACAAACTGATAACTAGGTCACCAAAAGCAACATTACATTAAAAATTTATAACAAAACCTGATTGTTTTTGAAATTTTCCTTTGTCACTCAAAAATATACAAGATTTTCACGCAATTTGGAAGACAAAAACACATTAGATATGCACAAGTATCCATTTGTACGCTATTTGGTTCAAAAAAAAATTACACACAAGTACCTACAATTATTTTTACACACGCCTTTACATGGTAAATAAAAGAAAAAATAGACAAAAAAAAAACTTACCTTTGAAAGAAAATCGTGTGATGATTTTGTTGTTTTTCAGATCTTGCACGTGGCACGGCGAAACGCGGGCGTTACCAGAACCACTAGCGGCTACACTGAAAGATGCTGAGAACTGCCCTATGTCAAAATGTTCGCGCATGCGCTCGGCGAACACATTTTAAAGGGGCGTTCCATCGCCACGACTAAAAAAATACGACTGAAATCCGATAAATTCTTTTTTTAAATAAAAAAAGCACAATGAAATTAAAAATGGAACGCAACTGATTCGCACGAAGTCTGAGAAATATGCGATGATGATATGCCCAACCAATTCTTACGAACCTGTTTATATTATTTTTTATTGTGCCGCATATTAAACGTATACAATATTGTTGTTTAGAACCGCAAAACACGCGACCTTAAGCTTTATTTCGATGGCATTCAAAACAAGTTTTGTTACGATTTATTTCGTCTAGTCAGAATAGTTTTGAATTTATAATTACCACCTTCCACATTGTAGCAATGCGGACATTATCATAACTGTACTATATATAATTTTTAACACAAGTTTTCCAAGCTCCAGTGAATCAATCTGCCCACCGTCATTAACTACCATAGCATAATAACCCTTTTTCTTATGTCAAACTCCTGGCAATAATGCCACATATTTTTGCTAAGCCATCTTTTTTTGAGTTGGAAAAGCAAGTAATGACTACTCCTGCTCTAGAGAAGAGCTGAAGGGCGTAAATCAGACTTTCACTGACTAAATCCACGCCTGTGTCTTTCAGTTAGGTACCCTTTGCGATCTAGAACCACGCGCTTCCTTTTCAGAAATTCAGAAGCCTTGCCGAGTCCCTACAGTTTACCATCTCTACGCGCGGGTAGAACACTATGGAGCAGGGTTTACAGGACACCAACTACTTGTTTACAGAGACATTCTAGAATAAACGTTCAGAAAACGGTACCAAACAAATCAATTACCATTTACAAGCAAGCATACCTATCATTCACAGTTTGAGAGAAAGTGGTTATAAAATAACAAAATTCACAATTAATAATAATATCTAATAGTCTACAAATTGATTTAAAACAATTTGATTACAAATTAAAACATTCCAATTACAAATTAGAAATTAAGTCACACTAAGGGTAAATTGCACCAATTAACTATAACGATAACCAAACCATAACCAGCCGAGAAACGGCCACCTATATTGGTCAATTAGACGATTTGACAACTGCTTACAACAACACACAACACAACAACAAACAACGATAACAAAGCCGTTAACAGTTGTCAAATCGTCGAATTGACCAATAGGCGACCGTTTCACGTCTGGTTATGGTTTGGTTATCGTTATAGTTAAATGGTACAACTCACCCTAACAGTAATAAAATAAAGAACTTTGTATCACCAGTATAAAACTGGTGATACAAAGTTCTTTTTACGAAAAATAATTGAATAAAGCGAATATGAATACTATGAGCTGATTAAAAAATAAAAAATAAAAATAAATAATTGTGCGAGTTAAAGTAATCCTATTTCAAAAAAATACTTGAACAGTTTTATTTTAAGAAAATTGTTATGTTGGTTAGGTACTTAATTTAAAATTCGTGATGGTTTTATTTATTCTATTTAAAATTAAAACTTGTTTTTTAACAACCTAATAAGGAGTTTGATTAACATCATTTTATTTGTTTACTAAACAGTTTTCCTCAAAAATCTCCAAAAAAAAAATCTGCCACGTGCTGCTGTCATGGCCGACTTTTCTACGACGATTTTCCTCGACTGCGTGTCGCCGCAGTGAAAACACGATTAATTCAGATTAAATACAACTTGCAATCATATACAGTGTATACACAGCTAAACATGTCTTAAGAGGATCCTTTCCCACTTACCTATCGTTAACTTTGAGCATGGTTTAAAAGCTTGTTAGTTCATCAAACGCAATCCAACACGATGTTTGACGAAGAAGCAACGTCAAAAAAGAGAGATACCGCTTGAAAACTCTGTAAGCATTCGGTAATTCCGTGATTTACTCGAATATTTTACAAAACTTGTTCCAGGAAATTCTTTTTTTATTATACTATATGTATTTTTTACTTACCCTTAACAGTTTTTGAAAAAAAAAATATCGTCCTATATGATCTAAATAAAATATGCAAGGCTTTAAATATGAAGTGTCAAAGTTAGCATATTTTCACAGGTTAGAGGATTACTTTTACACAAAATAAATTGATTTCAATAGAAGCCTAGATAATATCCACAAGATACTCTTTTGTTTCCAAAATATGTAATGAAAAATGTGTAGTTACAGCGGCTGTATAAAAAACAGTGAAAATGTATGTCGAGTTGCATCCCCATAGGAAGATTGTTCAGTAAATGGGGTAACAGCCATAAAACTTAAATAAATAATTTAAGTAGATAGATATACCACTAAGTTTTAATTAGTAGGTACAAATATTTAAAAAGCTTATATGTATTAATAAATACCTACAGCAAAGTTATGAGCGTTTTATATCCAAAAATGTCACACAATTTATGGAGATATTGTACAGGCTATTGATTTATGAATGAATAAATGACAATCAAAATGGAAAAATAACTGTGCGTGCATTTTCTAGTAGCAATTGTTATGAATAATTGATTCTATTAAGAATTTACTAACTAAGACAAATTTTCAAGAACAATAAGGGAGTAATAGTTTACAACAACATCATTAAGATTTAAGATTAATTATGTAGATATTAAATGTATCACAGTGTTTAGGTACCACTTGACAAATAACATAAAAAAAAATGACCATGCTCTCCGATCTTGTGTATACAAATTGTATAAGCTTAGCCTAGTTAATGTTTTGATTTAAGTTACGAAAAATAAGTTTTTAAGCTCGGTTTCCAAAATAAATATGAGATATTATTAGTAAACAGGTAGGTACATTTGAAATTTACACCGTTTTTATTATTATTATTTATTTGTATCTTTGGTTTTTTTTTTTGTTTTCTGTAATATCGCTGTATTTATTTAAACCATTTTTGTATGAAGTCTAATACAGATCACATTATTTCGAAATACATTTTCACTGTTTTTTATACAACCGCTCTTACGCGATTATGACGCTACTACACATCTTTCATTAGATATTTTAGAAACACAGTATGTTGTGGATATTATCTAGGCTTCTATTGAAATCAATTTCTAAATTTGTGTAAAACTAATCCAGTAAAGATCTCTGAAAATCTGCTATTTTGCATAAGCTTTGACACTTTATAATTTACTCAAAAATTAAAAAAGTCAAAAAAGTATAACAATACAAGCCTCGTTAATTTTATCAATATTCCAAATACCGTCAATTTTTTCCAAAAAAAATTAAGAGTTCTGAAAAAACGCGTATTTGCTGGAAAAAGTTTTGTAAAATATTCGAGTAAATCACGGAATTACCGAATGCTTACAGAGTTTTCAGGAATTATCTTTCTTTTTTTGCGTTGCCTTTTTTTCAAACATCGCGTTGGATTGCGTTAGATGAAGCAACAAGCTTTTAGACCATGCTCGATGTTTACGATAGGCGAGTGGAAAAGCAGACTCTTAAGTCGTGGAAACGATGTGTCTCAACGGTATGCAATATTGATGACGTATATACGGCCTTAGAACTGGTAATGAATCGGATGTGTATTTTTGTTTCAATCACTTTCATGTGGAAAATTTTACCTCTTGAATAAATTTTCTTCTTCGGGCGGATACAGGACCAAATTTCCAAAACGAAAGCTTTTTATTTTTGTTCCGTACAAGTTCTTTGTGTACACCAATAATGATATTCGTTTGTTAGAAGAAAGTCGTAGGTATACGTCATTATTATTTCTTACTCTTCGAAATGCAGTATCTACGTTGGATCTTCTAATTTGAAAAAAAAAACTTTTTTTTTTTAAATTCAAGGTTATAGTTACTGCTTTATCACAGTTCATATTATAACCTGTTTTATAAAACCGCTATTATAATACAAAATATTTTTATGTATTTCTTTTCTTTTTTGATCGGTAAGATGTAAGATGCCTACGAATGCAAATGTAAAGACTGAATGTAACCGTTTAGGCGATAGACCTTTGTGACAGAATGATGGACAAATGGATGAGCGAGGGAAAGAAAGAAAAACAGTTATTTAGCGAAAAATACCCAATCAAACACTTTCTATGAAAAATAAGCATCACGTCCACGCAATAGGCTCCGTTTGGACCCTGGATACAGAACCCTAAAACACAACATGAACACCCAAGCTTACTACGAAAAGCCATAGCATAACATAATCAGCTTTTTAATATTCCCACTGCTGGGACTCAGGCCTCCTCTCTAAGAGAGGAATGGTCCGTAATCCACCAGGCAGGCCAAGTGCGGATTGGTGAATAGCATGTCTTCGATTTTTTTGTTCTAGGACATGTCGGTTTCCTCACGATGTTTTCCTTCACCGTTTTGAGAACAGTGGTGATGAAATAAATTACACAAAGTAATGCGCCTGACTGAGTTTGAACCCGCGACCTACAATTCATAAATCGGTGCCGTTACCACTCGGCTACCACTGTTCCACAGAATACGATAAGTCACATTCGAATAACCCTACTAATGTTATAAATGTGAGAAATTGTAATTATGTTTGTTAAGTACTGAGTCACGCAAAGGCCATGCATAAGGGTGCGCATAGAATATTTTTATCCCGAAAGTATGTGTGACAAAATGTTTCATTCATACAGGTGAAGCCGCTTGTAGAAGCTAGTAAGTATGTAATATCGTTGACATAGGCGACTGATGTCGTACATGTAGAACCTACATACTATATGAGATTGAGAAAATCTACGTTTTACGAACTTAATTTTGTAAATCATTGCTAATATTTTTAATACTAGGTATTATGTCTTTATTTTGCACCATAACAACTTGTAATATAAGTGGATAACAGAGTTCATGTTAAGCGAGCTTAACTCAAAGATAAGTTTTCATCCAGCTAACCATTGAGTGATAGACAGAGACATAGATATAAGATTTCTATGGACAGAGATCACAATAGAGGGTAGGATGCAGTGCAAAATTTAATTACAAATAATGCGAATAAAATAATACTTAAATAGGTATACACACATACATAAATACTAACATACTTATGTATCATCTACACTAATATATTAAAGAGGAAACGTTAGTTTTTGGTTTGTAAGTACTGGTCCGATTGCTAAAATTTTTCCACCGATAGAAAGCTGCTTTATTCCTGAGTGACATAGGCTATATATTTTTATGTACGCGGGCGAAGCTGCGAGCAAAAGCTAGTATACATATACTATGATAGTCACTGTGAAAGGAAATGGAAAGGAGACATCCAAAGGGCGTAGGGAGTGTGGGAGGGAGTTCCACATTTATTATACAATTAAGTAATATTATTTTTACGTCTATCTGATATTATTTATATAGCATTAAACCCCAAGCGAACGCGTGCGTTCGCGCACCTATTGTCTTTCTATTGTGTCTGTAATTTCCATGATTGAAAGGTTAAATTATGAGTTAGGACTTCACTTATAAACTTTAATTGAAGTCCTAACTAGAAAACATCGTGGACACCAGAACTTAAGTGGTCTGTTCTCTCTTTCCTCCATGAAATAAACCTTTTTATCGCTAAGGAATTTGTATTTTCCGCAAGCGGTAATCTGGGGTTTTGAGCTTACTTCGGAGTACGTATATTTTTTTCTCGTCCCTTAGAAATTGTTATTGTTCCGGTTACTAACTTAGAAAAAAGGCATTGTATAGTTTCGTCATCATCATCATCATTTTCATTATCATTTAAACTGAAAGACGTCCTCTTATGGACATAGGTCATATAACGACTGATCCTGTGCGTCTCCCATTAATCGGATTTTTGAGATCCTCACCAGGTACCTCTTGTGGCCTTCCAACACTACATCATTCAGTAGGCGGTCACCACTCCAGAACCATACAGCCTCATCGACTCTCTGTTCTGCGAACAATGTGTCGTGGCATAACAGTCATACTCATAGCCACTTACGTTTAGCGATTCTTCGGGCTATGTTGGTTAAGTCAATTCAACAATTGACCTAGCTCTTTCTCAAAGTTAGACCTGTCTAACTGAAACACCCTCTAGTGTAGAGTCTCCATCTTGATAGGAGTTGGTGCTACGTGTGGGTGTTTGGTTTTGACCATGTTTGTTGTTTATGACGCTTAAGGAGCCGGTGACGGATGAATTTCTAATATTCTCGACGTAGGAACCTAGATAAAAATTGTCTATAACCGAATATCATCATAATATGTTGGAAATATGCTCCAACTACAAATGAGCGTGGTATTAGGTTTGTATGGAAATTCATCCGTCGCCGGCCCCTTAATAGATTTGCAAAAATTATAATGTTTGTTCTCTTTACTCTGTTGTTGTCATCTTAATTTCTATTTGTTCGGTTCTATATTAAAATAAATTTAATACTTTAACATTTTCTCTTTGTGTTAATATTATTTTTTCAACATTGTTCATTTTAAGACCTACCTACTCTTTCGGGAGCTCTGCTAAGGAACATTGTATTGAGCTCCCCCATAGTCTCAGTCGTGCCTACAATACCGTCGGTAAATCGAAGGTGGGTGATGTAGGTACTCGCCATTGCCTTTAATGCCTAGTCCTTTCCAGCTCAGAATCTTAAAGACATTCTCCATTGCGGCTGTATTGTAAATAGTATCTAAGAAATGACGTCTCCCTGCCTCACACCATACTTCAAGAGGATAGATTTTGAGTTCTAACCCTTAAATCGGACTCGTGAACCCTGAGTTCGTATAAACATACCCGTCAATGTAACGATAGTCAAACTGGGTAAATGTTTCAGTACTATTTTGTTCTCATCCTGAAATTTCTGCCCAAATCTCGATCAAATTAAAGGCTTTCTCATATTCCAGAAACAGTACCTAATGCTAGTTTATCCCTTTTTTATTCTCATACGCAGGGTCTGATATAACTGGCCTAACCCCATCGCCATCAGTAAAATCATTCAGTACATGACTTAGTGATGAAAATATAAGGCGCTTTATAATTGATCATCATCATCATCATTTCAGCCGATAGACGTCCACTATTGGACAATGACCTCCCCCAAGTGTCGCCACAATGCACGATCCTGTGCGACTCGCATCCATCGGATTCCCGCAACCTTCACCAGGTCAGCGGTCCACCTTGTAGGAGGCCTTCCGGCGCTGCGTCTTCCGGTACGCGGTCGCCACTCCAGAACCTTTCGGCCCCAGAATACAATAAAGAGAGGCAAAACTATAATCCGCCTGTGTTGAAAATTGACTGACACTGATTGAAAATGTTGCAAATAAAAACAATCAATCAAAATCTGTCAAAGAAAAGAAACGGATGGATAAAACTGCAACTTTTCTTGTTTCCATAATAAAATTATCAATCATATTTTCGAAGAGATGAAGACCTATACACATGGGATAGGTATTTTAATGTGAAAATTAGTACCTACAGTCAAACGGGGTAAATAGAAGCCCTGTGATTCTATTCTCCTCAGTAAAAAGGATAAAAAATTTGAAGGGATTTTCCCGTTAAGTATTAAAAAAAAATCCTAGGTTCTAAGTTTTTTTTTACTATGGATAGACTCGCGATTGACCACTATTTCACCTGATGGAAAGTGAAAATGTTGCCGACGATGGCGATGGAGCGCGCTTGGCTAGCAGTAATCTATTCACTCTTGACTTAAAGCCCCATAGATTGTAGCTATCAGGAAATACACACTCTTGCAGGGAATTCCACTCCTTAGCTGTACGCATAATAAATATGTTCTCAAAACGTTTTGTACGCTTTGAAATTATTCCTATTTACTCATTAATTGTAATAAAAATCGATGCTTTAATATAAACAAAATTGAAAATCCTAACCAAAGTTTTGTTCCTATTTACCCCCTGCCTTTCTATTCACCCCATTTGACGGTACCTTATCTGCACATTATTCTATTTTATTTCTTCATTTCTATTTTTCTATTTATGGCTAGTAGAGCCGATGTTGACCATTCTGCCTATGTTGAAAGTAAAATCTTTGCTTACATTATATTAGGTGTTCTCATACTTCTCATAATAAAGGTAGGTACGCAGTTAAATAACAATTAAACCCGACTTCTGATTATAACTCAAAATATAAGCTGCTTCTAAAAATTCTGTCCTTATCACTGTCGATAAGTCGATCCATATATTTCCATCCATAATACTTATTGTCTGACATAGGAAACGGGCTCGGGATGCCATGACAGTCATAGCTAAATTAAGTAATTTACAGAAAATATCAAAAAACAAATTTAATATGTAGTGTTGTAGGAGGTAATCTCTGTAAGTACTGGTCCGATTGCAAATATTTTTTTGACCGATATTTAGCTAAGTACCTACTTTATTCCTGACTGACATAGGCTATATTTTTGTATGTAGGCGAAGCCATGGTCAAAAGCTAGTAATTCATAAGTGCTTACTAGTTAATGAATAAGTTAGATGAAAGTCAAGTTCTCGTATTGGATTCAATGTGGATGGCCTTGAAATCGTGGCGCCTTCGGAGTTACTAACATATGTTCCTCTAGCGTCTAAAATGCTATTCTTTAAAAACAGGCGCTACCACAGCTATAATTTTTTTACTACCAAAACACTGTTTTATATTTTCTGTGTTCGATCTATTTGATTAAATTGAATTACAACTTAAAACAGTTATTGATTTATAATCGATACCTCCAACGCACAAAGTCGTAACATATTTTTTGAGTAAACTTATAAACATGTAAAATACTATTTTTTTATTACGTCCACCGTCCGGTACAGTAATCTTGATCAGATTATTGAATACTTGTAATGCAAACGCATCGATAAGGATTGTTACAAATTACTTAGGTACTTACTTAAAACCAATTAGGTACTTTTTTAAATTGTTCCTCTATGTTATCTTCGCTACTCATGGAAAAATGCACTTCTTGCGTTACGCGAGTAAGGTGCCGATATTTTTAATACCAACTTACATCCATTCCTAAAATTGACACCTTCAAAAGTTTCCTAATCATTTGTCGATTTGAATATGTTATTATATTATGTTGCATTGTCCAACAGCTCATACGGTTTCTTATGGGAACTATTTAAAACCCATTTTTCTTTTTTAAGTCACATTATGCTCAATTTGATTTGACAAAAAAAGAATTAAAGTACTTAACAATCAAAATCATTGTACACAAAATAGCTTCATCCGGCCACTAAAATTATAGGGGCTTTTGAATGGAAAAAAATAAAAAGAGATGGCATCAAAAATCCCTGAAGAAAGAGAGAGAGAAACAACAGTATTCTGCAAAATTGATAAGGGGTGGACAACGTCTGAAAGGGTATAGAAGCAAAAGAGGGTCATATTGTTTCGTGATAATAATTTGCAAACATGACCCAAATAGTGTGTCAAGGTTGCAAATATTCCCAGATTAAGCCACATTCGACGCATAATCATCTCATGTTATAGGTACCATCCAATTTGCTAAGCAAACAAAATCGTAGCTCACGCAAAATCTCGATAGATGGAATAATATTATAACAACCACGCCCTCATCTCATCTCTCCAAGTTTCCTGCTACAGACTATAAAACCGCCGGGCGATGTCAAGGTCAATTCAGTTCAATAGCTTCATTCGTTCCGTCCATCTCGCTCATTCGTTCGTTAACGCATGCGCAGAGGCTAGCAGTTGTACCGTTTGCCGCGTTTATTCATTCCAGTTCCGACCGGTAGTACGGACTCACACATTTTAAATTCACTAAAAAACATTTTCTTATATTAAAAAAATGGAGTTCATCGGCAAGAAATACAAGATGGTCTCTTCGGAGAACTTCGACGAGTTCTTGAAGGCTATCGGTGAGTTAACTTTTGCTGTAATATCATTGTAATACTTCTAGGAGAAAATCAATATCGGATGCCGGCCGGTTCGCTCGGCTCTCCAAGCCGGCCGGGTCGGGCGAGCCGACACCTTTTTGCACTTATTTTACTTGAAAGTTTTTCTATTTTTGCTTTTGTACAGTTCTCTTTTCATTATTTTATGTTATTTTATTTTTTGTCCATAATTTGACTCTCAAATGTACTTAAAATTATTAAAATTTCTTCTACCTACACATAGTGAAATTTTATGATTTTTTCACTTTCTTAAACGCGATATTTAACTTTTTTCGTAACATGCTGTATAATCTTTACTGCAAATTCCAACTGTGAAAATGGTTTAAGACAAAAATCAATGATTTTTGTGATTTCTCCTGATTTTTTTTTAAGAAATCGGGTAGATTTTTTTCTTTTCATTCAGTACTCAAATACTTAAAACATTTGCTAAGCTTAAGCTAAAAAATGTAATAGGAAATTATTAAAAAAAAAAAACTTATTTTTCTTGTTATTCGTCATCTCACATGATCGGAAACTTACATCTGTTGCTTCGATGTCGGAGGTAATTGCTTCTAAGTAGGTACTACAATATACATAGCATTCTATTCACCTATACAGAAATTTAATTAGTATTATTATAAAGGTAGGCCGTACAACTACACCCTATTGTACTAAAAACCTTGGACCAACAATGGCGATTCAGTACCTATAAAAAATATGCAGTATAACCTGTAGCTCTAGGTCCTGTATGAAAACAAATTTAGGTCGTCCATTATCGATTGACCTAGCTGGCAGGTCTTGCGTTCTAGGTTCATTAGCAGCGCGTTCCTACTCTTTCACGATTCACTGAGCCTTTGAAATATTTTCTAGAAAGGAGGTATGTAGCTATCACTTTTCTTTCATCGAACATTATAAAGCCGACTATGCCATGCTAGGTAGGTAGGTATACTGAAACAATCTGTTGATTCTCTTCGCCCTGATCGAAATCCGCCCCTAAGACGACCCACTGACCGTGTATACTTCCCGAAATGGTTTCGGTGAAAATTGTCAAACGAAATATATCTCCTAGGCAAATGTGCTCCATCGTCGGCCACATCACCGCTTACCATCAAGTGAGAAAGAGGTTTAACACGAGCCTACACCAAATAAAAAAAATACATAAGTAGTAAAATGTTGTTTTTCAGTAAATCAGTTGCTAAGCTTGTTTAAAATCTATTTTTTTTTTTATTTACTAGGTAGGTATTATAAATCAGTTTTAACCGCACCTCGTAACGTTACTGAATAATCCAGCTTATCGCAAAAAACTCAGTTTATTATTTTGCTAAAAATGCTTTTGATAAAAATGCACACCGTCCTGATAAACTAAACTGATAACGGGCCGGTTTTAGCACCACTTACCGTAGTTTAGTCACCAAAAAAGTTATAATTACCCTCATTAAATCTGGTAAATAAAAATTTTAGTTTCAACATTGTAAAAGGTTATTAATCTTGTTGGAAATATGTTTTACATCCTTACTAGCTTTTGTCCGCGCCTTCGCCCGCATACATAAAATATAGCCTATGTCACTCAGGAATAAAGCAGCTTTCTATCACTGTAAAAAATTTCGCCCTCGGACCAATACTTTCAGAGATTACTTCATGCAAACAAAAAAACAAACTTTACTTCTTCATAATATTAATGTAGAAGTATATAAAAAAAAATCGTATTACCGCATTGCAGAATTAAGATAAACCGGCTGTGTTAAACGGTTCATGCAACCTACATGCATTAAATTCCTATTAATATGGTTTATCATCAACTACCCACAAGTTAGTTTTTATTACAAAAAATATTTAATGTACTATGTACATGCTCAGAGCTACTTTTTTAATTAAAGTTTAGACGAGCAGTGTACGGCTTATTAAAACATTGAGTTTTTTATTTAAGACTAGCTTCTGTCAACGGCTTCGCCTTGTGGAAATATGTTTCTCCATACAAATTTAGACCCCCAGCTAAACCTTAGGGGCTCTCTTAGGAATCCTTTCTTTGTGCTCGCTACGTCATAAGACAAAGGCGTGTGAAAAATTTCATACTTCCAGTCCCAGTAGTTTCGGCTGTACGTTGACATGTCAGTCAGTTTCTCCTTTTATATTACATATATAGATTCCCAGGAGGCTATTAATTATATAGAGTATTTATTAGCAATGTGATCGAGACTCGTGAAATTTCCTGGTAGATCTGGTGCATAAAAAATCTTGAAGGGAAATTGGGGTTCAAAGGGAAAGTACAGCAGTAACATAGTTATCGAAAATTGGGCACGTTCGTAACAAATGTCTTAAAGAAATTTGGTACTATGTAACTTCTTTAAAATAGGACCATACGAGAAAATTAACAAGTGAAATAAGCATTAGTAAAGTTATTTTGAAGTCCTAATGGAAAAGTTAACATGAAAAAAGAATAGAATATATCTTATTTCGGACGCACTGCAGTAGTGAGGCAGCCCCAACTACATCTCAAAGGCATTGTAATAATAATGCAATATAATAATATTAGACGCGCATGTCAAAAAAAAATCCTTATTCAAAAAGATATCTTAAAAAAACACGAATTTCCGTAAAGATACAATTTTCAAAACAAGTGATAATCTAAATTACTCATAAAATTCTACAGGCTGATTAAGAAAAATGACGTTATTCACTTTTACTGGTATTGATATGACCATATGACCACCTGCAATGAGTGTGCTGATTATTCATCATTATCGGGGCTCAATGGGGCTACAAAAGGCCCCCTTGTAGGCATGGCGATTTAATCGATAGCTTGTTGAATGACTCTGTTCATCGGTAATGGGTTAAATTGATACATTCTTTCTTGATGAGTCTGTTCGATGTTGGGTCAGCTTCAACTTCGATTAGGTCAGATAGTTGGTTGATTTTGACAGTGGAGAATTGGAAGGCTTTTGTTCTTTATATTTTATCTGGTTTTCACTTCAGATATTTATCCGAAACTTTTTTAAAGATCTGTCGAAACGTCTAGTTGACACTTCGCGTGACCCAAGGGCTGGCTTTTATCTCGGACAGAGGATAAGCATTGATATACAGCGTGGTAATGCCGCCAGTCTTTTGGGCACATTAGGTACCAGTCGACAGCGATGTGGAATAGTTTTTTGACGCCATATTTTAGTTTGATTTTAGTTATCTGAAACCTAAATATACCCCCGTTCGTGAAAATCTGATGCCTGATGCTGTTTATAGAATTCATATTTTCTCAATACAAGTAGGTATTTTGAAATAAAACAACTGATTCCGAGTTGAACGATTGTAAAATATCCTAGTACCCAGTTTTCATAGCCAATATTTACCGTTCTCAAACTACAATGCCGATTACTAACAAAATCATGTTTTAAGGTACGCATAAAAAGCAGATTTTAATTACAAAGATATCAGGAGAACACAATGATAATTTTGTTTATTTATCTCGAAAACTATTGATATTAGAAAAATACTACTTAGACAGATCGATAAAAATTTTTGGCTGATTAAGGGAACGCCTTATTACGAAAGCCCACCAAAGAGCTTAAGGCTGACAGATCTATATAATAAAGCCAATCAATTTTCTTTTATATGATAACAGGAGCCTTACCATCACGTGTTCAAATGTCAGGCGAGAAAGAGGTATAGAGCTATACACCTTATATAGCTGCATTTCTTTAACAGTTCGTTTTAGGTCGTGAAATGGATCGCGTTAAGAGCTCGTAGTAGAGCCTCTGTTCTTCCATTTTTGCGTGCGGTCTACGATACACAAGTTCTACGGTATTTCCAATCTCCAGCAACGTTTATAAATAAAAACATCTTTCAGCTTGGTTGCATATTGGGTGCCCCGCAAATTATTCACTTCCTTCATTGGATAATGGAGCAAAAAAACAGACACGTTTTTCACTAGTCTCGTTTTTGTTGGATTCATGTAATTGAAGTAGCTGTGTCTGAAGAAAATTAGCATGGATGAACCGATTAACCTTTGAACTTGAAAAAGATAAGAATGAAATTAGAAAAAAGACGGAAAACGTTGCCAAGACATTAATATTCAAGATTCAAAGCATTTTATTGAAAATAAACCGTTTACGGGCACTTTTATATTCTAAAGCGTAGACCTCTAAGGAGAAAAATGTGCTGGAAACCTCATGGACACTCTTTTCAATCATTTTATGTATTACAAATATCTCAGAGACAGTGGAACTTGATGGAAAGAAAATTGGGTTGGGTTAGGTTGTTCAAAATAATTTCTGGACTAAGTTTGTAGTATAATCGTATATGCAAGCATTTTTTTTTAACTTCGTTTACATATTTTATTATCCTGAACGTATCTTCTTTCAAACAAAAAAAGAATGATTAAAATCGGTTCTCGCAATCGAAAATTACCACCGAAAACTTCTTCTGGTACCTATGCATTAATTAGTAACCCAATTTCCCGAGAGATGGCGCTGTACTTTTAGGATTTTTCCTGAGTTGATGGGGTCGGGTATTATCGAATTATTCGGTTGGTTTCTCCTCGGCATTGGCGGCATTATCTTATAACTACATAAAACTTCTATCAGGAACATGCTAAGGCAATTTACAACAAAACTAAAATTCATTTTTTTAACGCCATCTATCAAAATGTTAAGGTAAAAACCAGTTCATAAATGGTTCGATAGATGGCGTTGCGTAATGACGTCGTCTTTTTAAAAGTCGATGTTAAGATTTTCCGTGCTTTCATGACCTACCGCGTGGTAAAAAATCGTTTCTTCTTTAATATATTCGTAATTTTACGAGCGCACAATCGCTGAAATTTCTACTACTTGCATACTGTTTTAGTTATCACCGTCCTTTGTGGGCCCGTTTTTAGGGTTCCGTATTTGTTAGAGTTCCGTACTTAGTATGTCAACGTAACAAATAGCCTTTTTTTAAACTCATAAGTGGGAACACTTATTGTGACGGACGGGAAACTACGGACCCCTACACTGAGCGTGGCCCGACACGCTCTTGGCCAGTTTTTTCAATTAAAGAAACAAGATAACTAACTAAAACAATCAATTTATTTAGGTATACCTGTTCCAAATCAACAAATAACGACTTATATTTATGAGAAAAAGTGCCTATACGCAATACAAGGTCACACAGAATAGAACTGCCTATCATCAGTCACAAGTCACTACGTTCTTGTTTTGAAACCTGGAAAAAAAAAAACGCCACATCACTCATGCGATTAACATCATTCAACAATGCAGAGGATAAAAAACATACAAAAACTAACTATACAGAGATAGGACCTTGGACTTAGGATTTTGAGCCGCGAGTCGACTGGGAAACTTGCCAACACTATTTACACTACGACAAAATTGATTTTTTTGACAAATATCTCGTGCAGTTTACTTAAGAATCATACATAATACAAAGGTCGACGATCGGTAAAAGTTTTTGAATCATTAAAACCTTTTTTTTTAATTTTATACTTATGCTTTTTTCAATCGTGATTAGTTGTTGCACAATAACTACCTATCTAGACTAAATATCATGTTTTTACCAAAAACAATCGTAATTAATTAAATACGCATTTTTTTCCTTATTGGAAATGAGGAAAATGTATACAAAAACTATTCTCATTTTGTAAAATGAATAGCTGTTACACTTTACTAAATAAAATAAAAAATCAATCTTGACGGCCTACCTAACAACAAATAGACGTAGTGGAAAATTTTATGCATTCATATCACAGTAATCTATATACGGTTTTATACACCTATGTATTTATGGCAATAAATAATAAACGTTGCCTGTGATAACCATCCCATTTCATAATTTTTATAAAGCCTAGTTCTTATTTTAAGTCATTTCTAAGCCTAAATGAAAACTGATTTGTGATTTTTCGAATTACTAGGCTTATAAATAATTTTTTATTGCACTTTCAAAGGACTTTCTGAAATGTTTTATACTCTACAAAGTTTAATAGCACCATAAAGCACTAATTAACAACACCTATTTTTGGAAATGTTCAAGTTCAGTTTTTATGTCTGCAAATTTTCATTAGTTTGCACTTATCTCTATAATTTCATATAAAAGAGATAAGATAAATATTGCACAGTCGATCTGCACTCGATGCGTCATCTTTATTTTTTTAACCACGTCTGCAAATATTTTTAGATAAGTGCATATTTGGCTATATGTATCGCATGACAACGGCCATATGTACTTAGACTGTCAATTGATATTACGTGCAAGTCAATATTGGAGGAGATATGTATATCCTTGTGGTCAAGATTACGTTACATAGGAACTATGTTAGAATTATGTCGGTACACTCTGTCGTTTGAATAGAATATGAAACTGACTTTGATTTTGTTGGTTTTTGCAACCAACAAAATCAAATGTTACCATTGCTTTTTCTAGAGGCCCTATCATGCATGAGCTCTTAACGCGATTCATTTTCCAACCTAAACTGTACGGCTAAAGAGATGGAGCTATATACTATGTATAGCTCCGTCCCTCTTTATTGCTTACACGCCCGCCATTTTAATTCACTAAACCTCAAGCGAACGCCGGCGTTTGTGCTGTCATTGTCTTTCTATTGTGTCTCTAATTGACGGTATTCGAAAGGTCTCGTCTTAGTAAGGCCGCTCAACAGACTTACGACAGCTTGGTAAGCTTTATAAAATAAGATTCGATGAACCAATTTTCGGTCAATCATATAAACTGTTACTTAATTCAAAAGTGTCATAAAAATAAACGAGTCGCCCCATTTATGTAAAACCTCGGGCTTTGATTACTCAATGAACTCGTTAGAGCATGCGGGCAGCCAACAATACGGGTGATATATCTCTTTCAAAGACCTACCACAACGAAATATCCTTTCAATTAATTAGGAAGATCGCATGAGAATATCCCGACATAGTTTAGCGATTAAGCCGCTATTGGACGCGGCCGACTGTCGGGCAATTGTCGTGAAATGGACGACAATCAGCTTCAATTGCCGTCAATAAGATACGAGACGGTTTGTTGAGAGCCGGCCATTTTCTATAACAATACTGATCGCGAGTTCCGTTTTCTATTTGTGTGCATGTTTGATTTGCATGCGCATAGTGGTCCCCACGGTCGGGGGTCACGTTGTATGTTTTTTTTATATGGAAACTTCTAGAACTTTTAGATTATTTTCTTTTGGTAGGTGGAAAATCAGACGAGAGCGTTTTACTGACTAGAACCGTCCTATGTTGCTTAAGTTACCCCTTGTGGTCTAGATCCACGACCCTAGGGGGATCCTTGCTAACATATCTTTGAAGCGCTATGGAACACTACGACTTGAGTCTTGACTAGGACTTAAGTCCTAAAGGCCCAAATCCACAGCGCTTCCAAACCTCGAGGTTTTAATAATTTGCGTGGCTTACACACACAGTCTGATAAGTAGCCTATGCAATTAATAAGGTCTACGTTGAAATCGGTTACCTGCCTCTAATGGATATTATATTTCTGAATTGTGAAATAATATTTATAGACAGTTGCATAAGCAGAGCTACAGAAAATAAGTCAGTCACCCTTGTCTGTAAATAGATCTCGGAAGATTGTGCGTTTGGCAATGGGATAGTCTAACATTGTATTATTTGTAGCATCTATTTATTCATGAATAATAGGACGTTTGTTAATAACTGTCAACCGCCAATACCAAGCTGTTTTGAATTAAATGGTAGGTATAAACCCTTTGGAGATTGACCGTCCCCATTTATAAGGACAAATGACTAAACCCCGACTGTCCTTCAATGTCCTTCGCGTACAATGTTCTCAAGAATAATTTTCTATTGAATGACATTTCAATAGGTTGCAGTAAATTGATCTTTAGAATACATATCCTCTGAGACGTGTGATCGGATGAGTCAGAATAGATACAGATTATCATCTTAACGGATTCAAAGATCAATTGATGGCAATAGACTGGACAGGCAACCGTTTCCTTTGCCTTAGTCAGAGCAGCGGATATAGTCGGCGTAAGCCTACGCAACGATTTTACAATCCAATCTGTCATTTGAACTTGACATTGCGTTTCTTTAGCGTTACGAAGATTTTATTCAATGACTTATTTTGCTTCGAATTTCTAAAACTGTAGATACATTATACATGTTACTCACAGTGCACAACTAGTGTTGCCAGGTCCGATTGGATGAAAATCGGGACAGACGAAAAAACAAATCGGGATTTAGGGTTTTAGATCGGGACAATTTTTTTTTTTCAGTAATTTTTTTTGAGCAGGGCACACTTCCATCGCAAGCTCATTGTTGTCACCCGGACGGTCCACACAATGCTCACACCCGGGCATTTCTTTCGCACAATTCAGATGCAGGAATAAAGACAAAAACTAAAACAAATTTTGAAGTTATGAATGATCCCCGCTGTTTTAAAAGTTTTAATATTATACTAAAATTATATTGTCGGTTACATTTTACTGCATATGAATGGAATGGATAAACGAAGATGGATTATTGAGTCACAGATTACTTATATAATTGTGTGGATTGAGAGGCTAGTTGCCGTAAAAAATGTAATTAGTCCGTCTTTTAGATTATTCAAAAATAAGGGACACGTATTTTTCATTTGTAAATTAAACCAAAAATGACAAAGATATAGCCCTTTAAAGTTACGTGTAACGTCACGCCGTGCTGCATTGTTTCGCACGGGGTGACGTCCCACGTAACTTTAATGGGCTATATCTTTGTTATTTTTTGTTTAATCGAAAAAAGAAAAAATACGTGTCCAATATTTTTTTATAATCTAAATTACGGACTAAATAAAATGTAATTATTTTGACCCTGGAAACTACCCTATTAGAACTTTTTGATTTATCGGGACATTTGGCGTCCCGATCAGGTGCAAATCGGGACGCGTCCCCAGACCCCTAAAAATCGGGACGTCCCGCGCAAATCGGGACGCCTGGCAACACTATGCACAACTTACTTTACTTTATTTCAGATTTTGATACTTTGTTTTAAAAACAGAATACCATAACTTTTTTTTAATGATGGAAACTAGCGCTTGACTGCGATCCCACCTGATGGTAAGCAGTGAAAGAGTGAGTGAATGGTGTAAAATTTTTTTTTAGAAATTAACTACCTTCTATTACTATCTAGTAATAGGTGAAAATAATTATTAAACCTAAACAAAATTATTTTTATATTTTCTCTAGACCGTTAACAAAATTGTGCACGTTACATATGCACAATGTGTAATTTTTACCATTTTCGATTCATGCTTATCAATTAGTTTTTATCACTGTTGCTGGCTGGCAATTAGTAATCAAATAAACCCCAAGCATTATAATTTTAAATGGTATTATAGTGAAGATATTTTTTTCGTTCATGCATCGCTTGAGATAAGAACGAATGATTAACATGTGTCCTGAATGAAACAGCATGTTAAATCGGTCATAGCTACCGACTTTTTTAGTTCATTGCCATTACTAATACAAGCTTATTGAAAGATCCCCTCAGATTTACATTTACTTAGAAAAAGAATAAATATTTGAGTCAATTCAAATAAATCCAAATGCATATACTTAATATATGATTTTTATTCATATTAGATGTTTTCTAAGTTTTTTTATAGGTAAAAGTAATTATGTATGTTAGTCTATAAGGTGTAGTATGTTAGGGGAACATGTTGCCTGAAATAAATTGTTTATTTTATTATTGTTTCAGTTCTTAACATTTCTCTTCCAATACCAAGTACAATGAACAGTGTCTTATAATTTAATGATCTCTTCAAATTTCCTTCTGCCACTCGTATGCCCTCTAAAGATCCAGAACCCTGGTCTGAGATATATAAAAACCTAAATAATCTCTAATAGAGATAGATAGAATCTCTAAAGGATAAAAAATAAAATTCTCTTCATAGCCAACTTTGTTTATAGAGCAGAGATTTATAACTGTTTTAATATTATTTATAAACTTCAGAGGTCATAGAATTCCGTAATTTTTACGTAACCTTATTTCTGTACCCTATTGTATGCTAATACGATGTCTGTTACCGCTGTCACAACATGTTAAAGTCCACAGCACTACAGTTTTATAAAAATCCTCTAGCATAATTAGCGCCTATAATATTCCCACTGATGGGAAATAGCTTCTCTGTGAGAGGCAGCGGGCCGCATCGACTACGCGGGCCCAATGTGGTATGGTTACACATAATCATAATAATCATTTTGTCAGAACATAGTCGTCTTTTTATACAAATATTAGTCTCATCATATTCTGATTACGAATATTGGGAAAAGTATTGAGTGCATAATTATTGTAATAGTGACTTAAAAATTCGAACATAATTGTCTAAAATAAAATCACAATAAATTTAGTTATATTTACATAATATGACATCCAGCCCGCACTGGGCCCCCCTGTGGTGGATTACGGCCCATTCCTTCTCCCAGAGAGGTCTGAGTCTCAACAGTGGGAACATTATAAGGCCGACTTTGCTATGCAGTGCTACATGTCAAAATACTTATCATTCAAGAAATAAAACTTAAATTATAACAGCGTTTACTAGACTTTGATTTTTATACATCTAGATGGATGGAGATGGAGAGGGAGAGGAAGGCCAAAGAAAAGATGGAAGGATTGTGTGAGGAGTGATATGAAAGAAAAGGGAGTTAGAAATAGTGTGACGGGTGACAGGACAGAAGTGAAGAAAAAAATCTGTTGCGCCGACCCCAAGTAATATGGCATAAGGGCAGAAAGAAGAAAAAGATTTTGTGCCAAATGTTTTCGAATTGTTGGTTCTAGAACATTGTTCCTCCCCACTCTTTCCTCTTAGGAAAATTGCGTAAAAAGGGCCACGCCCACACAATTTTCTTCTCGATTTTTTCCTTCACCGTTTGAGAACACGATCATAGAGAAAATAATGTTTCTTTTAGCAGCGAGATCAAACAGCCACAGTCTATCAATATTTTATAATTAAAAAGAATATGTAATACCTATAATTTATCGTTTTATGGCTTGACAAGCCTGAAAACCTAAATTAATAACCTAATGATCAAAGCCTTTACTTTGATAAACTTATAAAATTATATAATTACTTAATACTTACTTTAAAACTTATGTAATTTAATTCCTAGATATGTTCTAATCGCAAAGCTAATCTGGAAATCGTAAAACTTATTTAAAACCCCAGTATTATCATTTGATAAGTTACCAACAATAAAAATGATATTATTTTTTATATTTCCCCCACATATGCGCTTAGCATCCGCTTTGGGTGCTTAGATAATTACAATAAATCATTATCGTAATGATAATATTTAATCTACTTCGACAACGTCTCCTGTCTATCCTTAAAACAATAGGTTGGACCGATTTTAATATTTTACCCGAAGATGTGCTAAAGGTTTTATTAGGTACGATAAAAATATGTTGAACACTCTGAAGTTAGGCTTTCCGAACTATGCGCGAAAAATATGCAATTCGCATTCACCATAGAGAATTACTGCGCAGCCAATTGTGCGAAGTTTAGACTAGCCCATATATTTTGACCATAGATAATGTACCTTATCATATTAACCTTTTACAAGGTAAGAACAGCAGACCTTACAGAAAGGTATTTGGATACAAAGCAAAAATACTGTAATTTCATGCAAAATGCAAATACAGTAATCTTCTTCATTAAACACAATTTTACAATTTATATTGCTCTTAAATTACCTACTTATATACAATATAAGATAAGTGCATAAATATGGCTATTAAAAGTGCAACGACCATTTTTTTATCGAGTGTATTATGCCCCAATGATACGACAGATGGACATTGAACCTCTTTATATATCTCACTGGCATTCAAACTAAGCGCCACTTTTATTTTTAAACGTGAATGATGAACGACTGAACGGAAGACCTATTTCGGTTGAACTGTTACTCTGGCAATGAATGAATGTAACTAAGTATGTTTTGGCGGGATTTCATCGATTGAAGATCGGTAGCTGATTTAATTATTCGCAAATTGATTTCTAGAGTGTATATTGTGATGTAAAATTGATGTAATTTTGTATCTCAAATGTCTGCGCAATTTGACAATATGTGGAATCATTGAAACAGGCACGATCTCTGTAAAATGGAGCTGAGAATTTTATTGTAGGGTCGACTACCTCAGCAAAGTTTGCCGAGAAGGTTGTCTTTATACATTTGCTGCCAAAGACTACTAAAACATTAGAATGTGTACATCCATAATCTAATGGTAAACAAATTAACTATTCATATGAAGACATGTCTTAAAGGACTAAGTATCCAAGCCATAAACATTACCAAAAACAATGTTTTATGTTTTTTTTTTGCAATTTAAGTTTTTCGCCATTTATTTGTGTTGCTTAATCGATTCTAAACACATAATAACTATACATATATTTACTAACAAGTTGCATGTACATCAATTTGTCATATCTTTATTCTTTAGATAAGCGGTAGACGGCGCTAATCAAACATTTATGAAAGATCACAGGTGTCAAGAGGCATTGTAAATATAAAACATCGCTTGTAATGTATTTTATGGCTAACTAGGTACTTGGAATGAAAAAAAAAACTTGTTACTTAACGTTTTTTTTTTTAATAGTATTAATAGGCTCGCGTTTGACCACCATCTCACCTTTTCATCTCATCTCACTTATTAAATACAATAAAAATATGTAGGTACTTAATTATATTTTTTCAGCTTGCAGTGTCGATAACTAGAATAGAAAAAAAAAAAATAAGGCCACTAAAACGGTATACTATAAATAGCCGAGCATGACCTGTGTGTGTCCCAAGTTATCAAAATAATACCACGTATTTGTATATTTGACATGACATGTATAACCTAACTATCTAATCAATCATGTCAACAAAGATTTTTGTCACACCTTTTATTTACATTTATCTACTCGTCTATCGTGAAACATCATAATTCATAATGGGAACATTTTTCAGAACTATCGGCCACCGATAAAAAAAATATTTCAAAGAGACCGGCTTGTTAGCATGATAATTTAAATAAATATTATGTATTTGGTAAGATTACTAATATCTGATAAAAACTAACACTTCCTAATAAATAGTTGCCAAACTAGGTAGTTCGCAAGTATTTTTGAAATGTTATAACGATAAGATTCACTAAAAAGTAGGCAGCCAAAGGCCTCCTATTCCAGAATAAATCAAGGGCAATGGAATCATATTCATTCTTCAAGTACTCAATATCTATGATCGATAAGTGCCGCTCTATAATTCAAACAAATGGATATTTGATTGACAAAAACTTTCCTCCGTCTCTATGGTCTAAATTGAAAAATTGCGCCAATTTAAAGGTCATCGGCCTTGACGTCACACCACGCGACACCAACCAATGGCGTCGCGCCGCGCCCACTATTCAGCCAATGGGAACGCAGAATTGTTTATCGATTCATCTCTGCGTGTTGATAATAATTGGGAGGCATGAGATGAGATGCGGTCTAGAGGAACTTACGAGAAATTTTTACAGTGAACGTTTTCTGTGTGTATTATGAACGTTGTAATGTGGAAAACTAATTCTTATCTATGAAAATATGCGTTTTATTTTGCCGTCATTCATCAAGTCCCCCTATTTGGTACACGGATGCTCATTAGACTGAAATTGTAACACGAATCTTTGGAATTCGTAATTGGAGCTAGAATTGGCGGGAAGTTAGTCATATTCTACGTGGGTGGCTGGTGGTTAGACTAGACTAAAGCTTCTAACTGTAGGTGCACTTGAAGAGCCGCATTCTTGCGCGTGCATTCCAGGACTGACTCGATGCGTTAGTCCACCGGGACTAACCTTATACGTACTTACTTAGACTCATATCGGTACTTTAGTACTTCCATACTGGGTAGGTGTACCAACATTCAAGCAAAATAGCGCCATCTTGGAAACGTTAGACAATGATGATTATTGTGTTATGTAAATTATCGACTTGAGTACTAAGTTAGTGTGAATACGATCTGTTATTAGCTTAACGTTAATAGAAATAATGTGTTGGTATACCTATTTTATAGTTGGATACATTAGAAACACGGATTTTAGTCAGTAGAAGTCTAACAATGACTCTCGTCCCACTCAGAGCGGGAGAAGTTAATTCACGATTTTTTCTTTGAAAAAATAAAGGCTTTTCTTGATAAGTAACCAATTTATAAACATGGGTAGTAAAATAGTTGAAGAAGAAAAAAAAATATTCTAGTCTAGCATGCTTCCTAAATTCATTAAGTACATGTATGTAAAAATATAACTTACAGAAGAATTATATTGCTACATCTACCTAAATCTATATTTATTTTTTGTTTTTATTTTATTTTATCTAATAGTCATAACGGCTAGCTAGTCAGGAGGCCAGATAATCTGGCACCAGTCATTTAAAGGATTTCTTTTTTCCCAGTTACTGGTTGGTTAAGGTCAATATACAGTAGTTCTGTGTGCTAGTTTTAAGCAGCATCCAAATAAACTGGAAATCGACCCCAACATAGTTGTAACTAGGGAATCCAATCACGCAAGCGCACAACTGCGGGATCCGCGCGATTGCTGACATCGATCCCGCTGGCGTGCGGGATCGTGATTTTGATGCGGGATTGGATTCCCTAGTTGTAACAAGCTACTACAATTTATCGATATATGATTACACTAATCCTGTGTACCTAGCTGGATTATTGTAATCATGCATCAATCAATTGATAAAACGAGATAAAAACTGTAATGCAAAATGCAGATAGGGTGGCCACTCGAACTATAGATACCTATTAGTATTAGGCCCCTCGCCCACGGCAACTTTTTGTAGCGATGATGTAGCGCGTTCGCATCGATATAGTCGCGATACTTTAGCGTGTTAGCATCTTTTATACAGCGCTTGCAAATGCGACAAACGCGCGTTAGTAGCGATGATGGCGCGCGCTTACGTAACGCGCGACAGTATCGCTATGTACAAAAATAAAAAATATATGTAGACACTATTTATACTCCTTTTTTCCATAATTTTCCAAAAATAATAGGTAGGCCTACTTAAATAAAAATTTATGAAAAATAGTAGGTAGGTACATACCTATATTTCGCCCAAAAAAGGAATAGTGACCGCGGCGTCCTCCACGTAGGTACATAAAATATAGCCTGTCACTCAGGAATAAAGCAGCTTTCTATCGGTGAAAACATTTTTAAACCTACAAACAAAAAAAAAAACAATCTACCTTTTATAACACTACTGTTTTTTTGTATATCAAAGACTAGTGTAGATTAATTTGGTTTACATAATAATTATGATAAGTAAATATTTTTTCCGAAAATACGATACCATTTTTGATTGCAATCATTTATGAAATATACTATATTTTGCCCAAAAAAAAAAAACACCAGTGGCAATCCAAAATGCAGTTAACCGTCAGTTAATACTAAAAAACTTAAAACGAATTTTAAAAAAAATGTGTAAGTACCTACCTAGTATGTTTTTTCCAGAATTTTCCAAAAATACTACTTATAAATATTGTTTGAAACGATTTATGAAAAATACTAGGTAATTCACCCAAAAACGTGGCAAACCTGTACAAATGCAGATAAAATATTTTAAATAACAGACAGGGTGACCTCGTGAGATGAATCATGTGAACTTAAAACGCATCATTCATGATATCTTATCGGTAGGTATCCAGAGAGTAAACAATGGGATTATTGTTATTCTCAGGCTAAGTACCTACATAGCCAACAAGTTTTCATTAGCACGAACGTCTGAAGTTAAATGGCCGTCAGCCATAATCATCTTGAATTCCCTTCTAATATAATATTCTTTTAATTTATTACTTTTCTTATACATTCTTCAAAATGTACTATTCTCCCGTCCATCTAAAATTTAGGTGTCTTCAACGCTAAAGTGGCTCTTAATAAACTAGTGCGCTTCACCATGAACAATTGCATCACTGCTTACCATCAGGTAGGATCGCAGTCAAGTACTGGTTATTTAATCTATAATATAAAAATGAATCGCAAAATGTGTTGGTAAGCGCATAACTCAACAACGCCTGGACCGATTTCGCTAATTTTTTTTTTGTTGTGTTCGTTATTATATGGAGAAGGTTCTTATGGAAAAAAAAAATGAAAATTAGGGTAGTGTAGGGTAGAGTAGGGTAGTGTAGGGTAGTGTAGGGTAGAGTAGGGTAGGGTAGAGTAGGGTAGAGTAGGGTAGTGTAGGGTAGTGTAGGGTAGAGTAAGGTAGAGGAGGGTAGAGTAGAGTAGGGTAGGGTAGAGTAGGGTAGAGTAGGGTAGAGTAGGGTAGAGTAAGGTAGAGGAGGGTAGAGGAGGGTAGAGGAGGGTAGAGTAGGGTAGAGTAGAGTAGGGTAGGGTAGAATAGGGTAGAGTAGAGTAGGGTAGGGTAGAGTAGGGTAGAGTAGGGTATAGTAGGGTAGAGTAGGGTATAGTAGGCTGAAGTAGGGAAGAGCGGGAGCGAAGTCGCGCGGGTACAGCTAGTTAATAATAAAACGATTCTAGCGGTCTTGCTTGCGTACTTTTTGTACTTCCAGGATTGTTCCGATAGCCGTATCCTCTCCACTTTTCAAGCACATCAGGGTTTTGCCTTTTAATTATTATGTCATTTTTAATAATTCTTCTGTACGTATGTTTGTCACCGAACTCCTCATAAACAGCTTGACCGATAGGGATGAAATTTTGTGTGTACGTTTGATTGGGTCCTGGGACAGTTTTAGAATAAAATTAGCTACTGCCAACGGCTTCGCCCGCGTGAAAATAGGTTTTTCTTTTTTTTTCTCGTTTCATCCCCTAAGGGGTGGAGTTTCGTAATATCCGTTCTTAGCGGATGTCTACACCTCTACACCTATAAGGAACCTACCTGCCAAATTTTAAGTTTGTAGGTGTTATATTTTCTGAGATTTCGTCGTGAAATCCAGCTTTCAAGCAGGACAACGTCTGCCGGACCGCTTGTTTCTTATAATTTTCTTCCACATTATTATTAGTCTTTTACTGATTCTAGTAAAATAAGATAATAAATATTTTTTCTCTCACAGGTTAACAATAGGCAATAAAAATAATAACTTTTACAAATGCTATTTTTAAAAGATAAAATCTCGCTACCTGTTGAATAGAACCGAGAGGTTTCGCTTCAAACTTATTGGCAGCCTGCCAATATATATTATATTACCATAGCCTAAATAACTACTCAAGCAAACCAAAAAAAATCAGGCTTATACAAGAGTGAATCTCGATTTGTGTTAATTACACTACTACATGAAATTGGCTGCTTTTCTTTTCTGTCGATGTCGTGGCCAGTGGCCAGATTATAAATTGATCACTTCATGATATGGCCAAGTAAAACTGGCCAGATCATTTTAAACGTAAAAGTTTGATGATATTTCAATCCTCATTTGGCCTACTTTCTTTAGACCTTTTGTTATCATAGAAATCATAAATTAATGATATGACCAAACGAGGATTGACATATCATCAAATGTTATTATTTAACCCTTTGTGTATCCGGAACGTGGATCCACGCGAGACACAATAACTTTTTAATTGTGTTTCTAATTACGGCATACGAAAGGTTAAACGATCAAAACTGGCCATATCATGAAGTGATCAATTCTAACATCTGGCCACGACATCGACCATCTTGCTCGCAACCTATACTTACCTACTTAGCAAATTACGAGATACAGAATATTATTATGTAAATTATTAATGATAAATATAAGCACCTATACTTGATTAATTTAATTATAATTCATTTTTATTACATTTTGTTCATTAATCTAATATAATTAATAAATATCTAACAACATCTAGATAGTGTTGGCGGTTGTAATGGTACGCATATCGACGTAGCTGTTTTTTGTGAGGTGGGAATTCATCCAAGAGCATGAGACTGTCAGACTTTTACTGGCTAAAACAACACCTATGTCCTTCAATTAGTTATCCTTTGTATTCCAGGTTAATCACGCTCACATCGCATCACATTAATCACGGTTTTCAGAAATTTACCGTCGCTCGTAGTTGTATCGTTATTTTCGTAGCTTTGTCGTAGCAACGTATTTGCAATGTCGTAGAAGCATCGTAGCTTCGTCTTAGACGTAATTCAATTAATAGCGGTCGATCAATTGATATTCGCTGATTTAGCGTTTAATATTACATTAATACCACGATTTAGTATCTCGTCTCGTCCCGTTGTATCATGTCGTTAATGGTGTTCTGATATGTCCGCTCTGTGTTCGGATTTTTTCGGCCAAGATTGAATATGCAAGCCACATGAGGGGGCATAACAGAGCAGCAGATCTAAGCTCACAACCACTATGTGGAGCCGAAGAATGCGGTCGCTGTGGCCGAAACCGGCTAGATGGTATCATCATCTCGTTTAGAATATTAGGTTAATTAAGTAAAGAGCTCTGCAAGTAGGTAACTAAGGAATTATCGGCCAAGGTTGGATATGCAAGCCACATGAGGGGCCATAACAGAGCAGCAGATCTGAGCTCACAACGACTATGAGGAGCCGAATAATGCGGTCGCTGTGGCCGAAATCCGCTAGATGGTATCATAATCATCATCTCGTCTAGAATATTAGGTTAATTAAGTAAAGAGCTCTGCAAGTAGGTAACTGAGGAAGTCTCAGAATGTTGTGATAGCAAGGAGGATGTTTATCAGTTGCCAACAATGGCCTGCAGGAAGGTAGTGTGAAAACATCCTTCTTCCTAACATACCACGTTGAATTTGAAGAAAACTATGAATCGGTGATTCACGATGGCGTTTTTTTAACAATGGCTCACGCTTGACCACAATCTCACCTGATGGAAAGTGACGATGTGGTCGACGATGCAGCACACTTTCCTAGAAGTAACCTATTCACTCTTGACTTGAAATATAGACTCCGGCAGGGAATAAGGGCTATATGTATTTCACCGAGACACCATGGAGGCGCGACCAGACGCCGCTACCAACAAAATGTAAACAGCTCTATAGAGAGTTACTACTTCACGATGTCCGTTTGGTTGAAACCAATTTGGTGGCACGACCAGCTCGGACGTGTGGCGACTCTTGTGTCTGCATGGTGTCACGGTGAAATATAGCAAAGGTTGACTGGAAGAGAATGCCTAAGGCATTAAGTCCGCCTCTGTACCCATGTGCATAAAGTGTTAAATAATAGTAGTTTATGTGACTAGGGGATAAAGCAGTGTCTTTAAGTCGCGGGCGGCATGTTGAATTCCGAACGAAACGAAGGTTGCTGATATTAATCCCGAACGATAGTGAGGGATTTATAAAATTAACTCCCGAGCATCGCGAGGGAGTTAATAAAGAAACCTGAGTGAAGTGAGGAATTCAAGCCGCCCAAGACAAAGACAGCTTTATCCCCGTGTTGCATACTCTACTTTTTACACCATCTGTGAGATAATTAAAAGACAATTTGGTCGACCAAATCATATCTTAGAGAAATATATGTATTAGAGTCTGTCTAATAAGTTAAACGACTTGGGTAATTATCAGGATTTAATTAAATCTGATGTAGTCAACACGGGTTCATTAATCAAGGTTAATTGAGAGATAGAGATCATTGTTTACTAACAGAAGAACCTTATGAAAAGTATCGAATATAAGTATTTTTTAAATGATTAAATAATTATACAAAATTCCCAAGTCGGTTGACTTATTAGACAGACTTTATACGAGTATTTACAAGTTCATCAAACAAATAAAATTCACTACTCCAAGATTCTATAGTTTCAATTTTCTATAACGCTCCCGTCAGTACGCACGTTTTATTCTATTTTCTTTTTTTTTTGTTAGTGGCCAGTTTGAATCATAGTGATTACATACTCTTTGGTTTGAATTTCAAGTCAACTTGTTCGATGCGCCTACATTTTAATTCACAATGTTGACGATTTTTAATGTTCCAAATTCAAATCTCATTATTCCCTAGGGATCGGCCATACTGCATTATCTCCCTAGGGATAGAATGACTTGCTTTAAGTGAGGTTTGTATGACGTATAAAACGACATTATCGAGCAGGTGGTGTAAAAATAAATAAATAGCCCTAAGAGGTGTTCAGTGAGACACCAATATTTGAATGGCGCGACACGCGACAGTTAAAATCTAAACTGCTAGTAAAATAGTTGAATAGGAAGTAGTAGCATAGTTTCTGAGTTGGACACGCAGTTACATACCTACTCAATATCTTTTTTAGGGTTCCGTAGTCAACTAGGAACCCTTATAGTTTCGCCATGTCTGTCTGTCCGTCTGTCTGTCCGTCCTCGCTTAATTTCTGTGACCGTTAGCACTAGAAAGCTAAAATTTGGTTCCAATATGTATATCAATCACGCCGACAAAGTGGTAAAATAAAAATTGGAATAAAATGTTTTATTAGGGTAGCCCCCCTATATGTAAAGTGGAAAGTGTTTTTTTTTTTAATTTCAACCCTAACGTGTGATATATTGTTGGATAGGTATTTAAAAATGAATAGGGGTTTACTATAATCATTTTTTGATAATGTCAATAATTTCGGAAATAATCGCTCCAAAAGTAAAAAACAATGTGTCCCCCCCCTCTAACTTTTGAACCATAAGTTTAGAAAATATGGAAAAAATCTGAAAAGTAGAACTTTATAAGGACTTTCTAGGAAAATTATTTTCGCTCCAAAAGTAAAAAACAATGTGTCCCCCCCCTCTAACTTTTGAACCATAAGTTTAGAAAATATGGAAAAAATCTGAAAAGTAGAACTTTATAAGGACTTTCTAGGAAAATTATTTTGAACTTGATGGAAAGAACAGTTTTTGTACAAAAAAGACAAAAGGGTTCTACAAAATAATTTCTGGACTAAGTTTGTAGTATAATCGTATATGCAAGCATTTTTTTAAACTCATAAGTGGGTACACTTATTGTGACGGACGGGAAACTACGGAACCCTACACTGAGCGTGGCCCGACACGCTCTTGGCCGGTTTTTTGTTTCTCATTTCCGGAATAAAGCTTTATGGGTTGTAAGAGTTAATTTTTAAAGTTTACCATGTCATTAGTTCCCTGAATTTTAGTTTTAATTAGGGATACAACCGGAATAATAGCCGGATAATACTTATAACATGCTTCTTTTCCAAAATCAAAGCTAAGATTTATTGATTTTTAAAAAAAAAATTGTGATTCAATTTTAATTCGCATCAAAATCGAGTGTTAGACTCATTCCTTTGAATTATTTATTTTTTTCACAATTTCGGATTAGACCATCCACGCAGTATCAAGATAGAACTTCAGAAGCTCACAAATTAGTATCACTTAACATTTCTCACAAGAACTCCAACGTAGGTTACAAAAATAATTCTAAGAATCCACAAAAAAATCCCAAGCGACATTGCGTGATCGATTAACACACATAATTATAAAATTTTACAGTTAATTAGTCACGCCATACTGTCGCTAACCTAAAGATATAAAGGCTAGTAAATTTAGAAACAGATTAATGATTTCCCATTTAACCATTTGAAGTTGAGTATTTCTCAAACACTACATTAGCCTTCTTACTCACGCTGCCAGAACATAGAAAATGATCACTTCATGATATGGCCAGCTAGAACTGGCCAGATCGTTTTACCGTTAAAGTTTGATGATATATCGATCCCCGTTTGGCCATTATCATTGTTGTAGGATTTCAATGACAATAAAAACTAAACAAAGTAGGCCAAACAAGGATTGACATATCATCAAACTTTAACGTTTAGTTCATTAAACCCCAAGCGAACGCCAGCATTCGCTCACCCATTGTCTTATCACTGTCCTATTCTGTCTCCATTGAATTATAAAAACCCTCTAATTACGGTATTCGAAACGTTAAAACGATCAGTATTCACGTAATGAAAACCGTAACGATATCGGAGCGATTTAGTCGTTTAGACCATTAATCCGTATTCAATCGAGTTTAGACAACACCGATTTGTCTAAACTCGATTGAATACGGATTAATGGTGAAAATCTGTGTTACATTATCCTGGTAGAATACTTATTAATGTAACTGGAAATAAGTCGACAGATCGTGAATACCGCTTTTGGATAGGACTTCGATCGAACGACTATAAAACTTCAACGATATTTGGTTTGTTTGATTTTACGTGAATCAGTCTACTGGCCAGTTTAGCTTGGCCAAATTATGAAGTGATCAATTTCTATGATCTGGCCACGGCAATATACCGGCTCGTAGAGTGAGTATCTGAATCATTGATATACAAAAAACCCAATTCAATGATCTGAATTGAGTATTTTGATCTACTCAATTCAGAAACTCATCCTATGGGCTGGTTTCTGCATTGAATATTTTGAATAAGGAGTATTAAGAATGTGTCTAACCCTACTTAAGTGCCAAATGGCAGATTTTCAGGCTAAAGTTTGAGAAATACTCAATTTCAAATGCTTTATCAAATCGGGAAGTGCCCAAACACTACGGTTATGACTACGGTGGTTGAGATTGAAATTATTTATGGCTAGATTTCTGGACGATATCCGAGCTATTTTGACGCTAATGCTTATTGAATTTACTAACTTGGCAATTATACTATTTCTGCCTTAAACAAGCTAAGAAGATCGAATAATGCACAGTCACACTTTTGTATACGCCAATTAGAAAATTATTTTACTATGAAACTACTAGGTACTATTATAGTGCCCAGCTAAGGATTGTGATTCCTTACTGGAGTCTATGTCCTGATAACTATAGCCTGAAAGTCAAGAGTGAATAGGTTACTTCTAGACAAGCGTGATTCGACTCATCGGGTGAGATGTGGTCGAACGGTTTCAAATAAATAATCTACACTAATATAATAAAGAGGTAGTTTGTTTTGTGTTTTTTTGTTTGTAGGAGGTAATCTTTGGAAGTACTGTCGAAAAGTGATGAAACGTATGGGATGGGAATGACGTCATCTCAACGTAAAGTCGCGTGGTCAGAACAAACGAACAGACAATTCGTAGCCAAGTTCATATCGTTCAAAATCGTTTCTACAATGTTTAACGCTACATCCTTTGTTAGACAAACGCTACATTGTAGAACGAGCAGCCGATTTAGGCGCGTCAACATGGCTACCAACTTATCGTTTTCTACAATTGCTGTGACCGAGGCGTTACCGATTAGAGAACGGAATTCGACACAAACTGGTTGTAACTTGGCTAGGGGGGCTGGTCCGATTGCTAAAATTTTTTTATCGATAGAAAGCTGCTTTATTCCTGAGTGACATAGGCTATATTTTATGTTCGCGGGCGAAGCTGCGAGCAAAAGCTAGTAAAAAATAAAGATGAAGTCAGATACTTGAAGAAACTATGGTTAAATAAGAATATGGTATGGTCAAAAACAAAGTTCAAAAAACTTTTAATGATACCGTTGAAACGCTGGAAGCCATTAGTTCTATTTATATAACCATGAACGAAATAGTAACAAAAATTCTGTCTTCAAATAAAAACTGGCCAAGTAGACTTATTTACTTCAGACTTTTTCTTCTAATACTTACATAAAGTTACCTACCTCAACACTACCGATAATTATTTAGAAAGAGAAGGAAAAAAAGACTTTAAATCGTACAGCAAAGGTTTAAAATCGTCTAAACCATTCCTAAATGGATCAGTACTACCTTCTACGGCTAATGATTTCCGATCAATAGCCGCGTGCGCATCGCATGTCTTCCATAATAATGCAAGTTCATTAAGTGCAAAGAAATATAGCCTCTATATGGATTAGCCGTTAATTTTACATTTCTGTGCATGGTCAGTTTTTGTTGGGACAAAAAGATAGAATACAGGTTTGGTTAGTTATTAATAATTGATAAACCATAAGCCGTATAAAGTGGAAACTGAATTATCGGTGTTAGTTGCATTGATAGCAGTCTATCAGTCTATGCAGTTTTTCTATTAGGTACAATAATTGCACCATAGATATCCGAGAATTGCACAGGCAATTTTCGATAAAGAGGTAAATTGTCGAATCCGACTCCGTTGGAAATTTTATTTCTTTTTTAAATTCGGAATTATAAATTCGAAAAATTTTAAATTCCTAAAGCTGCGTGGAATCTTCTCGTCCAAAAAACCAGTCCTGACAAAAGTCAGGAGTTAATATATGGCTTTAAAATGTGTTCGCTCACATCCTTCTCTCTATAAGGCTTAAAGTCACCTAAACAGCAACGGTGAGCGCTATGCTCAGAGTTTGCTTTTGTGATCGAATCAGAAATAAAGATATCAGTTGCAGAACCAAGGTTACCGAAAAAGCCCGTAGAATCGCCAAACTTAAGTGGTAGTTGGCAGGGCACATTGCTCGCAGAAAAGACGGTCAATGGGGACTCGCATCTTTCAGATTCCTGCAACCTATTTCATCTGTTACTATCACGTAAATTTGCCAAGCATAGCGCTAGTCAATGTCGGCTACAGCTGCGGGAATGTTCGAAAGAATTGCGGTGGTCCAGGATCACAAAAGGCAACTGAAGGAACACAGATGGGTTTTAGTCAGTAACTGGCACGCCGCCTGCTCTCACCGGAGGTTTAGATGTTATTTGATGATTTCGCACCTAAAAAAATTAAGAATTTCTCCAGGAGCACAAGCGTATATTGTGGATAAGCATAGTCTCAGTTCAGAGCGTCTGATCAGCTGGTATTAGATATTAAAGTAACCCAATCAATATATCTTCGTTTCGCTCGTGTTGTTAAAGACAGTATTGTGTGATAAGGAGTTTCTTTCACGTTTATGTTTAGACAAAGGCCTACCTACTTCAGTATGAACTGTCTCTGAACTGAGTAAGAGCACAAAATAGATAGGTACAGAAGACAATCTGCATACAGAGCGCGCTCAAGCAACGCACACATAGACACCACCCACGGACACGATATCTCGGTCGCGTCTCGGCCCACTCATCGAACGGTCCCGGCTCAAACGCTCATTAGTGTGCGTCCACCGAGCGGAGGTATAGAAAGTGAAGTACATACATGAGATTGTCTTCTGTACCTATCTATTTTGTGGTAAGAGTGAGCGAGCGCACAATTTGAACTGTAACTGATTTACGAACACTAGCGGTAAAATTTTCTACTATATTTTAAAAACTGCTGCTACTCATTAACAAGATCAACAGTAAAAAAAAAATATACCTAACTTCTTAAGTTAAATTTAATCAGCTGAAGCATAAGATATACGCGTAGTGACAGATGAACAGGCACACGGACGGTCAGCGAAGTCTTAGTGTGTAATAAAACGAAACGTATTTAAACTTGCAAAATAATTGACCTTGTCTATTGTGTGAACTATACCAAAACTATACTGTGAACTTGTTACAAATTAAAATAATGACACATGCCAAGCAAAGTCCGGATTTTGTTTTGTTTCTTAAGTAGTAATATTATGCCATTTCGAGTACAAAGTTCAAGTTTAGGTTAGTCATTAGTCGTGATTCTCTGCCAACTCTGAAAACAGGGTCGTAGTCTGTCTCACTTTAGAAGTTTAGTCTTGCGTACCCTGTTTCTGGATCTTGTCTGTCATTTGTAGATCTTTGACATTCGTTGTGGGTCCAAGTGGGAGAACCACTCAAACCCCAAGCTAACGCCTCGCGCGTGATTTCGCGCTATTCGGAACGCCAGCGTCCGCATAGATTATGAAATATTGAGCTTTTTATTTATAGGATATGTATCTAAGAACGTACCTAAATTATAATTTCTTCTTAGAGTAGTCTGTAAATATCGAAAATAAGCAAACCTTTCCATTAATCCCTACATATACCTACATATAAGCGGGGACTGTCGGGTTAAAAACTAAAAACTCTGAAAGCAGCCTTGTCAAGCAGTATCTAATTTCGCAGTTACTGGATTGTGAAGGTTTAAGCAGTCACTCTATGTGAAACACTGTTTTAAGTTTCCTCCGACGAGACTAGAATCCAACTCCAGCAAATATAGTTGCAAAAAAGCTTTGGGTCTTACATTTTCTACTATCTTACCTGATGAGGTCGATAATATAGATGTACTTACTAGCTTCTGCCAGCGGCTTCGCCCGCGTGAATATGGTTTCCCCACATAAACTTTAGACCCCCATTTCAACCCATTGGGGCTTTGGAAAATCTTCTCTTAGTGCTCGCCTACTTCATAAAAGGAAGCCTTGTGCTTTCACGATCCTAGTCCCAGTAGTTTCGGCTGTACGTTGATATGTCAGTCGAGTGACTGAGTTTCTTCTTTAAAATACAGGGTTATTTGTAAAACACAAGCAACTTCTTAGGTGCTAGTTAAGAACATCATAAACAACAACTTTTGTTCTATGACTTTTAAAAATGTATCACATTTTGGTTCATCAGATTTTCATACAAAAATAAAAATATTTAAATTGAATGTTCTAAATATTACAAAGTCTATGCGAAGCAAGCGATAATACAATAGCGGAGGGTAGCAGAACATGAACTTGACCCCTACGGGCGACCCTCTCTAGTCGGTTAGTAGTAATGATGCGCTTGCGACAATGTTTCGAAAGCCTGCTTACTATTACTACGAGAACAGTGCGCGGGAGCCGTAAGTAGATACAGCAAAATAAAGAGTTGATATGTGTTAGATAGAACAATAAAATCTTGAAGGTTTGTTTTTGGTAAATGTTTTGTAAAAAGTCGTAGAACAAAAGTTGTTGTTCTTAACCTAAGAGGTTGCTATTGTTTTACAAATAACCTTGTATATAGAACTACTTCAGTCAAGACTTGAAGAAAATAGCCGTATACCTGTAAAGGTTATTATTATCCAGTATAACTTGGCACTCGACGCCGGAGATGTTTTCCGAGGTAAATGTCAACATTAAATCAAGTGCACTGTTCCTGTATATACCTAACGTGTTAGGAATTTGGCTGATACCTAGCTTCAGAAAGTGGACTGATGGATTTAAATATGTAAAAGAGGAGTGTTCATAAGAGGAATTTTTCGCCCATTACACAATCAAAAAAACCACAGGTGCCTCAATTTTTTTTATTTCACACAGGCTTACAAGGGCACTTATATAAAGTCAGAAGCTAGTGCACTCAAAGTCACTAGTGCCTCAAAGAGATGTCAGCCAACCGTAGGGGCCCAGCACGGTCGAAGCCTTGGCGCCTTGGTGAGATGGGTTGTGCGAAAGAGAATCCTGGGGCCTGGAATGGAGACAAAGAAGGAACAGACGTAGATTTTAAAAAGAAAGTCTGATACGCCCTCACGCACCACCCAAAGGTGCAAAAAGTCATTGGATGATCCAATCTCCCATCATAAAAAATCTGTTTCCAAAAATTTTAAATGCATATAATATTTTTATTATTCGGTGACATTTACGTGATAAATAATATATATATATATGGTCAAAGCAACTATTACCCAAACAGATAGTTTCACCTTTTTATTTTGTACAATAATGTCGTTTTTTTTTTCAATTTGTGTTATTATTTCTGAAATAAGCGCTCCATGAACCATATTCACTGTGATATTTTTAATAGGCAGTAAATTTCTTCACACTAACAAAACACAATCAACAAAAGCGAAGAAGCTATGCTAAATCTACCTTTTCTTCTTCCTCCAGGTGTCGGCCTCATCACCCGCAAGACCGCCAACGCCGTCACTCCCACAGTGGAACTCCGCAAGGACGGAGACTCCTACAACCTGGTCACATCCTCCACCTTCAAGACCACGGAATGCAAGTTCAAGCCCGGTGAAGAGTTCGAAGAGGAGAGGGCTGATGGCGCCAAGGTAAGATTTGAAAAAGAGGTTTTATATAAAGATGCTAGCTAAAAGAAGAAAAACCTAGAAGTAGAGGTACGACACCTGAATTTAGGAAGATCAAGGATACTTAGGATATTTAGGATTAATTGAGATAGCAATGTAGAAGACCAAATAAATTATTAATGGACTGTGTGGTCGAATAGCGTTAATCATTGCAGATTATCAACTTGGATAGGGGTGCAGGTCTGCTTAAGGCGACCGCGCTTACGATTCCAATGTCCCATCGGAGCGTGTGGGCGATCAAGTTCCACTTACGGCATTTGATCTGTTGGTCGATCGGGGTTTCATCGCAGCGTTTTCACAGATTTATTTTAGAGATTTTCTCGGGCCAGTAAATACCGCGAATACGGCGAAGACAGCGGTTGATAACGAGTTAGAGTTGATGCGAAATGTCTTTTGTGATCTTCCACGTCTCAAACCCATACAGCAATTTGCTGCAACAGGGAACATATCGGATCTTATTCTGAAGTAATAGGCTACAATAATTTTATATTAAAAGAATCGAATAATGTATGTAGGTACTCGGAACTCGCAGTGGCATCCTAAACTCGTCTAATTTCAAATTGCAGGTGAAGTCAGTATGCACTTTCGACGGCAACACCTTGAAACACGTGCAGAAGGATGCCGACGGCGTGGAGATCACCTACATCAGAGAGTTCGGACCTGAAGAGATGAAGGCTGTAAGTACAACCACCTTTTCTTCTTCACAGTTAGAGTAATTGGTATCCTATCCAGCAACTTTTTCTTCTTCTCGTAGTATTTGAGCCCAGTAGGTTGCCAAGTTTATAGCGATTTTTAGGTCATCCACATTGCATATGTAGGGACACTTTGGGCACTATAATAAGTGGACCATTATCTGGTCAGGGGCACCCTACTCGCGCTGGGGTCGAAAGGGTCTATGTATAAGCCCCCATTTTGCCAGGTTACCCAGCAACTAGAGACGAAGCAGTAAACTTTCTGGCGGTGAGATCAATATGCATCATCTCCCAAACCTTTTCCTAACAAGCTCGAAGTCGGCGTCGAGTGGATATGGTTGAATACCCCCGTGTTTTATATACAGCGACCTCCTATCAGATCTCCACAACCCAGGTCCTAGGCAACACGATTCACTTTGAATAAACTGATGGTCAGACTTTCTGATGTTTAACTACCTGTACCAAATAACTGTCAAAGATCTACGAATGATAACCGGAACCAACGGCTCTACGTGCTTTCCGATGGAAGGGGTGTCAATAACGCATAAAAAATAGAAGTATACAGAGCATCAGACATAGGAATGTGTGCTGTTAGTACTAGATAAATCTCAAAAATCCATAGGAAAAGAAAAATGCTAACAAATCTGCACTTAAAAGAAAAGACTTAGAATGTAAAAAGATCTTGACATTATAGTTTACGATGTTATATACTGCACGAGGTATATTCCACTAGATATATCACTTGAAGCTTCACCACGTCCTAACTTGATGAATTCGACGTTCAACCAAACATCCGCTCCCCAGAGGCGCGTCGTATCTGTTTCGCCAATCGGTTGTCAAATTGGCGGAACGATCAATCGTGTTGATCATTTCAATCAAAATTATTATTCTGATGGCAGATTTCTAGGAATTTAGGCTGGTATATATACTGTTTATTTGCATGGTGCAGATGCTGCTGAAATATCTGCTTATATCGGACGCTTTGGGGTTCACAACGGAGAGTCAAAAGTAATTAAAATTAAAAACACTAACAACACTTACAAAACATTCCCAAACGAAATAAAAACCTTTGATAAAATTAACAACATCGAGCCCATTTGAGTAAATTCAATATCGTCGCTCGGCATAAAACCCTCATCTAAAGAACATAATTATAGTAAAATTTTACAGGAACAAAGAAATAGTGTATGCTCAGCATCGTGAAGTGTCTCTTGATTTGTAATTCAATCCATGGTCTTCTCTATCATAAAGTGCAAGTTTTTTTTTAGTCCAAAACATGTTTAATATATTTGGAGAAAATGTGTTTTATGGGTTTTCTCTGCTAAGTGAGATGGTATTACATGAGGTCGGCGCAATACGTTTTTTCTTTCATATCACTTCTCACACAATTCAACCATCTTTTCTTTGGTCTCCATCCATCCACATGTATACCTACTCTTAAGTCTTTTATTAACATGCGTTTCATCCCTCCTCTTTTACATGGCCATACCAAGACAACCGATTCCCTTTCAACTTTTCAGTCACTGGCACCACTTTCAAACTTCCTCTAATATACTCATTTCCCACTTCATCCATTCTCATCACACCACACAATATATTCCTTATATATTTAGGTATCAGAATATTGTAGAAAACAATAACAAATTAATTTTAGTGCCCATAAACCCAGAGTACATCGTTATCTACTAATTGTGCCATAAACTCGAAAATTATACAGTTGTAAAATTGTACAAGCTCGATATCAAATCGATTTCACGGATTCATACGAATGTTTGTTTGGTTTCATGTTATTTTAATTATTGTTTCGTTATTTAGGAGTGAGTTGTTAGTAAGTTAGTTTCATAATTTTGTAAGTGCATACACATTTTAACTTAATGAAACCTCACTATAGTTTGTCGAAGAAAAAAAGGCACTTCGTAACTAAGCGTGATCGAAAAGTTACAAAATCCTATGAAAACATTTCTAATATCTGTAATTTTATCACAGAGTTGATTTTAGAAATCCTTTATTTTTGCTCCATCTACTGCGATTTCAGAAACCCTTGCTTTTATAGTTTGTACTTTAATAAGTAGATTATAATGTCCATGACCAAGGGCTTTACCACGGCGTTTTAAAAAGTCAGTCGTGCGAACAAGAAAAAGGGATGAAGCTGTAACTTGTTTGCTGGGAAATGGATAGATAGATATGTGTCGTGAATGTCTAAGGTTTTGTGAGAGGATGGATGAAAAATAAGTAAACCTTGTCTTATGTTATCTTATTTTTTATCCTTGTTATTTATCTTTTTAAATATCGCAGCATGTGCTGAGTTAGGCGCCTTTTCGACCTTACACAGATTTTAAAGTTACCCATCTAAAAAACGTTATCTGTTGTAAGTTTTTTATTGTATCCTAATTCTACTGTTTTTAATTTTAAATGTACTTATGGGTGAGGTACAAATAAACGTTTTTCTTTCTTTCTTTCTTTTATTTGTTTTGTGAGATATTTAATTTTAGTGGTAATGTATATGTATTTTCTTTCATTTCTTAGTTACTACTGAATAATGCCTTAGATATTGTCTGTAATGTTGTACACGTGTTTGTAAATCCTTCCCCGTCTTCTTCGTCGTATTCCGTCCTTGAACAGTCCAGTTCAGGTCGTCAAATGGCTCGTGTTAAGAGCTCGTGGAATGGTTTCAACTAAATGTTTGATAGAACTTTCATGGGATAAATCTTTGGCACGTAGATGTGTGTATGTGTGTCAAGTGTGTTTGATATTAGGATGCATCATGCAACGGTGCATCATCTATCCTCATCCTATTATGGTACACAATGAGACTATAGCCTCTATATTAAACATATTAATAAATAGTTTATTAGCTACTTAAGCTGTTTGTTGTGTGTTATTGTATTATGCTTACCAGGTGCACAATGCACCTGTTCATTTATATGTATTGCACATATACTAAACCTGTATTAGATAGAATATGGATTTAGTAAGTATATTAAACCAGCGACAGGTACTCTGTTTGTCTGCCATTTTGCTGAACTGAACAAGTAGACATAGATTATTTCTGTATAGCCGTGAGGCATACAATGCATTTGGTTTTTTTTTTTCCAATATTGTGTGTATCTGTATGCATGCCATTTTCTTGTCTTTCTTTCCATGATCATCATCACCAGCCTTTTTAATGTTCCCACTGTTGGGACTCAAGCCTCCTCTCTAGGAGAGGGAATGTGCCGTAATCCACCACGCGGGCTCAGTGCGTGTTGGTGAATGTCACATGTCTTCGAATTTTTGGTACCATGATGCTAAAAGTTTTTAACAAGTCAATCTACTTATTTTATTGAAATTAAAATTTCATGTTAGTTGAATAATCCTTACCTTACCTTAGTTCGGTCTTCGTTCAGTATTGTTATTAAGTTCTCATAGTGATTTCATATTTTTCATAGTATTTATTAGTTTATTATTTTAGCATATATATGTATTTTATTATTATAAATAACTTATTTTATATTGTTCCATTTGAACTATTTGTTATTATGTATTTGTTTATTGTGCAAACCTACCACAGTGTTGTCTTTTTTAACCCAAAGGTTGACTGGTAGAGAATGCCTTGTGGCATTAAGTCCGCCTATGTACCACTATTGTACATGAAGTTTAAATAAATAAATAAATAAATAAATAATTAAAATATATAAAAAAAAATATTAAAAGTCATTCCATTAGGTACAGCCACAAAATAGATAGGTACAGCGATGCTTGGGGGAGGCCTATTTATCCAACAGTAGGTATAGTCTGTCTAAAAAATCAAACGACTTGGGAATTTTGTATAATATTTAATCATTTAAAAAATACTGATATTTGATACTTTTTATAAGGTTCTTCTGTTAGTAAACTATGATCAAGATCTTTTAATCGACCTTGATTATTGAACCAGTGTTGACTATATCAGATTTCATTTTGCCCAGGTAACACTTACCCCGTTTGACTTTTTAGGCAGACTCTACTTAGTTATATTTTGACTACATCTAATTATGATTCTATTCGTGCATTCTCGGCAGGGAATAGTCATAAGGGCTTATTACTAACACTACCAACAAGGCTTCTTATCTTATAATGTATTCAAATCAAATCATTTATTTCAAATAGACCATTTGCAGGCACTTTTGAATAGTCAAATGTCGGTCAGTCCAAAAAATAAAAAGTGAAGCTAAATTGCACGTTCCAAAGCGTAGATCTCTATGGAGAAGAACGTGCAAGAAACTCCATGGCCACTCTTTTAAATCATATTGAGATACAGTGGCAACTGTTGCCATCACGGATCTTGAACACTTGCGCAGAAGTCACATATTCGGTCTCTTTAGTGGTGCGAAGTGCGACGCGGGGGCGGGGAGTGTCAGTGATTGGCTGGCCGCGCCATCGCGTAATAAACGTCACTCCTCTTTCGTTCACTGCGTTGCTACATGTATCTAACAACGAAGACGATTCGCTCGCCAATGTATGGAATGCGCAAAACGATCCCCACTCTGACGCCGAACGTTCAAGATCTGTGATGGCAGCTGTACTTTAATTCATTAAACCCCAAGCGATGCGTTCGCGCACCTATTGTCTTTCTATTGTGTCTGTAATTTCCACGATTGAAAGGATCTTTATTAATATTTTTATTATAAAAACTTTATTATTAATATTGAAATCTTTCTTTTCCCAGGTGATGACAGCAAAGGACGTCACTTGCACCAGAGTCTACAAGGTCCAATAAACTGCTTCAAAAGACTGCGGGGCGGTGCCCTTCCTGTGTCTATGCTGCACAACTATTATAACTCTATAAATTATGTTTTTAGGCTCTAGTATCTATCGTATACGTCGAATTTGGTTCGTAACATCATGAAATAAAAGTTATTTTTGTATTTTCAATGTATTTGCCAAAGTTTTATTACGCGGTCGCGTATCGTCTTCATGTTTTCAACTGTTGTATAAGTTTTTCAGTGCATATTTAAATAAAAACAGTTTTTTTTTAATGTTTGGTTTTATTTATTGTTATCTCTATTGTATATAAGGAGTAACTGACTGCAGTCAATCAGTACATTGTATATTCGACGGATCCCAAGAACAAAATCGTATATGAAACATTTGTCAATTTATGGCATGAGATATATTTTAAAGTTCTGTGAATCCTAATCTTTTAATATAAAAATGAATCGCAAAATGTGTTGGTAAGCGCATAACTCAACAACGCCTGGACCGATTTCGCTAATTTTTTTTTTGTTGTGTTCGTTATTATGAGGAGAAGGTTCTTATGGAAAAAAAAAATGAAAATTAGGGTAGTGTAGGGTAGAGTAAGGTAGAGGAGGGTAGAGTAGAGTAGGGTAGGGTAGAGTAAGGTAGAGTAGAGTAGGGTAGAGTAGGGTATAGTAGGCTGAAGTAGGGAAGAGCGGGAGCGAAGCCGCGCGGGTACAGCTAGTTATTATTATAAATGTAAAAGTGTGGATGTTTGGACGTTTGTTACTTAATCACGCAAAAACGGCTAAACGGATTTGGATGAAATTTGGCAAGCATATAGCCTTTGACATGGAAAAGAACATAGGCTACCTTTTATCTCGATTCCTTAAGTACCTAATGCCACGCAGGCGAAGCCGCGGGCTAAAGCTAGTAAGTTATAAAATACATTTGATTGTGTCTTATTTTTCGATAAGATTTTGTTCTTGGGACCCCCGTCGTGGTCATCGCACAGCCGAAACTACTGAGACTAGGAGCATGCAATTTTGCACAAGGCTTCCTTTTATGACGTAGGCAAGCACTAAGGTTTTTTAGGGTTCCGTAGTCAACTAGGAACCCTTATAGTTTCGCCATGTCTGTCTGTCCGTCTGTCTGTCTGTCCGTCCTCGCTTAATCTCTGTGACCATTTGCACTAGAAAGCTGAAATTTGGTATCAATATGTATATGAATCACGCCGACAAAGTGGTTAAATAAAAATTGGAAAAAAAACTTTTATTAGGGTAGCCCCCCTATATGTAAAGTGGGAAGTGATTTTTTTTAATTTCAACCCTAACGTGTGATATATTGTTGGATAGATTTAAAAATGAATAGGGGTTTACTAAAATCATTTTTTGATAATGTCAATAATTTCGGAAATAATCGCTCCAAAAGTAAAAAATAATGTGTCCCCCTCCTAACTTTTGAACCATAAGTTTAGAAAATATGAAAAAAATCTGAAAATTAGAACTTTCTAAGGACTTTCTAGGAAAATCATTTTGAACTTATTGGAAAGAACAGTTTTTGTACAAAAAAGACAAAAAGGTTGTACAAAATAATTTCTGGACTAAGTTTGTAGTATAATCGTATAAGCAAGCATTTTTTTTAACTTCGTTTACATATTTTATTATTCTGAACGTATCTTCTTTCAAACAAAAAAAGAATTATTAAAATCGGTTCTGCAATCCAAAATTACCACCGAAAACTTCTTCTGGTACCTACCTATGTATTAATTAGTAACCCAATTCCCCGAGAGATGGCGCTGTACTTTAAAAACTAAAATTCATTTTTTTAACGCCATCTATCAAAATGTTAAGGTAAAAACCAGTTCATAAATGATTCGATAGATGGCGTTGGGTAATGACGTCATCTTTTTAAAAGTCGGTGTTAAGATTTTCCGTGCTTCATGACCTACCGTGGTAAAAAATATATTCGTAATTTTACGAGTGTACAATCGCTGAAATTTCTACTACTTGCATACTGTTATATTTATCACCGTCCTTTGTGGGCCCGTTTTTAGGGTTCCGTATTTATTAGAGTTCCGTACTTAGTATGTCAACGTAACAAATAGCCTTTTTTTAAACTCATAAGTGGGAACACTTATTGTGACGGACGGGAAACTACGGAACCCTACACTGAGCGTGGCCCGACATGCTCTTGGCCGGTTTTTTCAATATTTAGCCCCTAATAGGGAAAATCATCCTTTAACATCCCCTACTCTTAGTCGGAGCGGGAGATAGTGTCAGTCTTTTACCAACTAAAAACCCACTCCTGTACTTTCGTTGCCTTTCATACCGGGGTCGAATCTTCCTTTTAGAAACCAATCCTCAGCCCGAACGAACGGAGCCCGCCCTTAAAGAGTTAAACAGGAGTCTAAAGTTCGTGTGGAGCTACCTTTCACGCGAGTGAAGGCATTGGTAGAAGTTAGTTTATTTATACACTGTTAAATTTTAATCGTTTTAATCCCGTCGAGGGTCGATCCGGTACATGAAACACTATTGATTTGTAAAGATAAAATCAAAAAATAAAGTACCTCTTTTTCAAAATTCGTACTAATTTACGCATGTACGAAATTAATTTCTTTAAGAAAATGTCAGCTGAGCGAGTTCAATGACCTGTAGGTACTTTGTACGCAACGCCGACTATTAACTACAGGTCATTGAACTCGCTCAGCTGACGTTTTCTTAAAGATACTAATTTCGTACATGAGTGAATTAATACGAGTTTTGAAAAAGAGGCACTTTATTTTTTAATTTTATCTTTACAAATCGATAGTGTTTCATGTACCGGATCGACCCTCCACGGGATTAAAACGATTAAAATTTAGCGGTGTATAAAAGGAGAAACTGACTAACTGACATATCACACACGCACAACGAAACTACTGGGAAGGAAAATGAAAGAACAACGGCGAGGAAATTGTTGATGAAATAATTATTTAATGTCTTCATAACATATCGTTGCCCTAGTTCAATTTATTAAGGCGTATAGTATATATATCCCTTGAACCATCTGACCGAAATTATGTGAACGCAACTCTCGCACTCGCCTAGGCGGCAGTACGCAAATCTGTGCATTTATTTGCGGCCAGCAGCGCCCGGAAAGCGCTTTAAATCCATTTTCTCTGCGAGATATTGATTGATTTACATAAGCAATGTTCACTTTGAAGAATATTTAACCACCAATTTTTATGTGTAAAAATGTTTCTAAAGTTCCAAGCCGTTTCAAACGAGGTAGAGCTGAGAGTGGCGAGGTAGAGTTGAGAGTGGCGGTGCGAAGGCTGAGTGCCAAGAACACCGCCCCAGGACCCGACGGCTTGCCTGGGAAGGCCTGGGTCCTGGCCATGGAGGCTCTCGGGCCTCGACTGAGAGGGCTCTTCAGCGCATGCATGGAGAGGGGCCAGTTCCCACTTTGCTGGAAGACGGAGAAACTGGTCCTCATAGCGAAGCCAGGGCGCCCTGCGGACTCTCCGTCCGCGTACCGGCCCATTGTGCTGCTCGACGAGGTGGGCAAGCTCTTTGAGAGAGTCATTGCAAACCGCCTCGTCGCGCGCCTAACACGGGTGGGGCCGGACCTTTCGGACGGTCAGTTCGGCTTTCGCAGGATGCGCTCTACGGTGGACGCCATCATGCGCGTGCGAACCCTCACGACGGGGGATGCGGTGTCCCGGGGCAGGTGTGTCGTGGCAGTGTCCTTGGACATTGCCAACGCGTTCAATTCCCTGCCCTGGAGTACGATCCGGAGGACACTCCGGTACCACCGGGTGCCCGAATACCTCTGTCGAGTGGTCGAGGCCTATCTGTCGGAAAGATTTATAGTCTACCCCGGTCACCAGGGAGACTGGAAACGTCGAGAGATGTCGTGCGGTGTTCCGCAGGGGTCGGTACTAGGGCCACCCTTGTGGAACATCGGGTACGATTACGTGCTGCGCGGCGACTTCCCTGACGGGGTCAGCGTGGTTTGCTACGCAGACGACACGCTGGTTCTAGCGCAGGGAGAGTCGTACCAGGCGGCGGTCGCTCTAGCGACACGCGGGGTTGCGATGGTCGTTGATAGGATCCAGGAGTTGGGACTCGAGGTGGCGCTTCACAAATCCGAGGCGATGTGTTTCCACGGTCGCCGGTCTCGGAACGGGCCGCCATTGAGTTCCCAACTAACGGTAGGAGGAGTTCACATCGGTGTCGGGTCGACGATGAAGTACCTGGGACTCGTCCTCGACAGCCGGTGGAATTTCATGGAGCACTTCCGACGTCTGGCTCCCAAACTCAACCGGGCTGGTGCTGCGCTCAAGCGGCTCCTGCCCAACCTTGGGGGTCCAGACGCCTCCTGCCGGAGGCTCTACGCGGGGATCGTTCGGTCCATGGCCCTCTACGGGGCGCCGGTGTGGGCGCCGTCGCTGAAAAAGCAACCGGCGGCCATACTGAACGCCTGCCAGAGGGTCATGGCGATAAGGATGGCGCGGGGATACTGTACGGTCTCCTGCGAAGCGGCGAGCCTTCTGGCTGGCCTACCACCGTGGGATCTGGAGGCAACAGTCCTTGCACACATGCACGATATGCGCGTGGAGATGCAACGCCGGGGTGAAAGTCCGCCGCCGCGACAGGTCACGGCATGGCGGACAGAGCTCCGGCGCGATCTCATGGTGAAATGGCGTCAACGACTATTGCAACCCAGTGCTGGGCACGCCACAATCATGGCGGTAAGTCCCCTCTTTGAGGCGTGGCTGGAAAGACCTCACGGCGTCCTTACCTTCCGCATGACGCAGATCCTCACCGGACATGGTTCGTTCGGGAGTTTCCTGCACCGGATTCGTGCGGAAGTGACGCCCGGGTGTCGCCACTGTGCGGAATGCCCGGAGGACACGGTGGAGCACACAGTCGAGGTGTGCCCTGCTTGGGCGGAACATCGCCGTGCCCTCGTGGGGGCGATCGGCGGCGGAGACCTCTCGCGCTGGGCCTTGGTTGAGGCCATGGTCCGGAGCGAGGAGGAGTGGCAGGCGGTCGCCGACTTCTGCGAAGCAGTAATGCTCGCAAAGGAGGAGGCCGAACGCATCAGGCAATGGCGTTATAATCGCCGCCGCCGCCGCCGCCGGGATTCTGATCCTGATTTCCGGCCACCGTAGGCGCGGGCTTGCGGACGGTGAGCAATGGGTAGCTCGCTGTCTGGCCGTCCGGTAACTGTCCGGACCAAGCTCAAGTCGTCGACGGCGCGCACTGTTCCCGCGCGCCTCAAGGAGTTGTCAGCAACAGCAGGGACCCAGCCGGGTCGAAGCCTACTGGGGCCAGGGTTATCCGAAAGGGCGCTCGAGCCCCGGTATGAAGGCTAGAAGGAACGGGGTGGGTCTTTTAGTCAGTAAGAGTCTGACACTATCTCCCGCTCCGCCCAAGAGCAGGGGATGTCAATGCATGATTTTTTCACACCATAAAAAAAAAAAAGCCGTTTCAAAGGAGTAGGGAAAAGTTGCGAAAAGTTGCGAAATTGAGAGGCATCAATAATGTGTACAAACGGGCAAAAAGGGGGATCTCATAGGGCATCAAAAATTCGTCCACATCGATGTCAAAGGAAAAAGTGCCCGCTGGCAGCATTGCCACGCTGGATGGCAATGCTGATTCGTTGACCGAAGTAAAGCCCAGCCATCTGGTCACGCGAAGAGTCCACCAATTGTTTGCTGATATCCCGAACAGCTCGATAAGCGCTGGGACCCCATGGCCCTAGCGTTTCAACAGTTAGTGTTGAAACTAATATAATATCATTGGTTGAAACACTGCCACTCACGACATGGGGTCGGTTCAAACACTTATCTAACTTCCGATGAGGATATTTACTTAGTTTAATGTGATTGGGAGTTATAATAGTTATAAAGCTTATAATAAAATGCCTTGGCTCCTCGTAAAGAGGTGACCAAACGGTTGCAAACCAACGTCCCAACCAAGGTGACCTTGCTAGTTGCAATCCGTGTAGACAGCAGTTGTAAACCATGACCTTCAACGGCCTTGGTTGGGAGGTTTGTGTTCCCAACCACCGAACGTGTTGGCACGTGGTGTAGGGGAAGGTGGGGCAGCCTCATACAGTTTTTATATTTTGTCTTACAGAATTTTCTCTGGTATCAATATCTGTATCGATTCATCAAAAACGAAGTCGACGTCTTACTATCTGACTTTATATCAAAAATATGTGATTGTAGTAAATACACTTGTGCGGCTTTCTATAAAAGTTAAAGCAAAAAATTAAAAATGTATAAATGTACCCCACATGCGGGGCACTTTCATACAGGCTAGGGCAGATTCATACATATGAAAAAATACAATAAATTGAGCGTGAAATGTTTAATAATTTTTTATTTAAATCAAAATGTCAAAATACAACGTTTTTGAAAACAAAAGCTAAAGCTAGTGTAGTTAATCTAATAGTCTTTCTGATCAGTCATATCAGTACTGAAATATCTCTTTAGCAGTAGTACCAATAATCATCCATATTTACAGTACATTCATACAGTATGAATGTACCCCGCTTGTTGCTGTATGAACCTACCCCATCATATGATAATAAAATAAAAATATTCCTAAAAAAAAACAATCATTTAAAGTATAATTATTCACATATCAATTCACGAACTTGACCCTATAATCTTTTAAATAAAATAGTGCTGATTAATCTAGAAAACAGCTTTTATCAATAAAAAGATGTTCAAAGTGAGTTTACAAAATTAATTAGGCGTGGCCGAATCACTTTCCATGCCACCTCGTAGCGCTTTTCACACCGACTGCTGTCAAACTCCATGAGCCAACACACATTTATATAAGCTACGCATACACGTATAAGTCGTTCAATTGATGTGCGCCAATAGATATTTCTAGTGTATGAAGGTGCCCCTTGTATGAATCTGCCCCACTTCCCCCTACATCCAAACAACGCAACACAAACCAAGGACACCTTGGTTTATACAAGGTGCAGTTTTAAAACTGCACAATATTTCAGGAGGTTGTAATAAAACTCATAAATAATCATGTAAAAAAACGATACCTGGTCAATAATAAGTAAAACTTGTTATTTAATTTTTTAATTACACTAAACTAAATCGATTGATCGATGGCCGCGGGGGCGTGGCTAGGGTGTGGCGTGCGGGATGATGATTGGATGATACATTATTTATGAAACTATCGTTGCGAGTTAGTGTGTGTGAAAACGCCCTTTATTGTTCCGTGTTTGTGTGTGTGAAAAATAGCGCGGTTATAAAAAAAAAAAAATTACTTACCTACTTATTTTATTATTGATTCGGGTCGAGAATCACTAACATAATTACCTCCTGAAATATTTTGCAGCTTCAAAACGACACCTTGTATGTTTGGTTTGTGCTAGTTTGCATCCATCCGGCCGCCTCATTAGCCTTCCAAAGGTCTACGATCTCAAGGTTCCGAGATATACTTACTGAGATACCCTGATATTGATGTGTTTCTCTCTCTCATCTAGACCGAATATAATAATGACAATGCTTTGTGTGTTCAATGTACCTAGTTAGATACACTAACTAAGTTAGATACACTAACTAGGTACATTGAACCTACCCTCATGACTTTACTGACAAAATCCAACGTACCTACCTCAACTCAACTAGGTATTTTGAAAGAAAATACAATTACTTGCCTCGCCCATCCAGCGATTCTGTTACGCTCAGAATACATATACCTAAAAATATTTTAAATAATATCTACTAGGTAATCGTAACTTGTACCAATGTGCCTCTCGATTCATGTGTTAACTCCAAGGGATCTTTAACAAAACAGTAGAAATTCAGCAGAAAAAAATGTCTATTTATCAGGGCTTTTTGTGATTTGAGTTTATACGTGCAAAAATATAATACTTACCTACGTGTAGGTATAGTTTTTCTATACCTACATGTTCGGGAAATTGCAATTACTCTTTTACATAAAGCTTCCTTTTATGACTTATGCGAGAAATAAGGGGTTTTGGATATTCAACCTTTAACGGGGTGAAAAGAGAGAATTTCGTTTATATGCAAAATCTCATCTTGTGTACCAATATACCTACCTACTTGAAAGTTCGTGCAAATCGTAAATAATAAATGTTGTCATTGTTTTCAAGATTACCCTAATAGTATCTAAAAGTTACGGGGTTTTAAAGATTGTATTGAAGATTCTTATTCCTAGAGTTAATAAACTTGAAAGTTGGCAAAAATTTTGATCAAAAATATTAGAGACTGTCACTACGACAGGGTAGTTTTTCAAAACTACACTCTAAATACAGCTTAGGCGGTGTTATAGTTTTTTATGAAAATATTGTCGTGAACGATGTCGCTGGCATATAACTATAATATACCTACGTACTTACCTAATGTATAAAAAACTTCATTACGACATACAGAGAAAAAGTAGTAAGACGTAAGTAGTAGGTAGGTAGTAGGTACCTAATAGGAAATGTAGACTCTTTAATCAAAACAAAACCTGTTTAAAATGGTTTAAAATTCATGGCACATTTAAAATACCTACCTATTTTTTCTGTTTCCGTTTTCTTTTCTTTAGCTTGGGATTTAAGGCCTAAGCGCCCAAAAAGTGCTATAAAACAGTGACTTTCTGAAGCCTACACCTCGGTTACGGCCAGGTTAATAGGTTTGAAAAAAATATATGTTTATTAAAGATTCATGAACAACATTATAAACATTTGATTTTTTCGTGCTATAAATACTTTTGTCAAAAAAAAATATTAGCAAGTTCGCAACTTTTCCCTACTCCTTCGAAACGGCTTGGATGTTTAGAAACATTTTTACACATAAAAATGGGTGGTTAAATATTCTTCAAAGTGAACATAGCATATGTAAATCAATCAATATTTCGCAAAGAAAATGGATTTAAAGGTCAGCCGCGCGCTTTCCGGGCGCCGCTGGCCGCAAATAAATGCACTTTGCGTACTGCCGCCTAGGCGGGTGCGAGAGTTGCGTCCACATAATTTCGGCCAGATGGTACAAGGGACTCTAAGCCTTAAGTTAAGTGTGTACATGAACTGTTAAATAATATAATAAATATCTAAATAAAAGAAACAAAAAGAGTGATTAGGTAGGTACACAATATCTAATAAACGCTACAACCTTTCAGATACCGTCAATTTGAGACACAATAGTAAGGGCCTTATCATACTTTAAAAACTCTCGCGGTCCAAGCGAGCATCAGCTCTGCTAGGCCACTATCACCACAGCACACTGGGAAAAAACGCTATCTTTTTTGTAAAATGTAAAAAAACATGTACTTATCAATTAAATAAGTTTAATACCTAAGGGTCAACTTTAGTTTTAGGTATTTTATTTACACATTACAACTGATCCAAAAGTAACTGCTATCCTAAGTTGAAATTCTTGCAATAGTTCGCCAGAAGGCTGGCAACCGGTTTTTTATCCTAGTTAGGTACCTACATAAGTTCAGTAATCACAATTTCGAGGGTCACAAGTTGGTCTGTCTTATTTTTCAACAGGTTTCATTTTTCTGGTCCGTAGAGCGCTACCTAGTAGCGAGTAGTTTTATTATTAGTATGTTTTGCAAATATGGACATCTAGTGACAGAATTATAAAACATGGAGACTGTATGTTTACCTAACTTGTAATGCTACTGGACGCTAGATGTCGCTTTTAGAATTATCAAACATTTTGTTTTTATGAGTTGACAAGAAAGATTGACTGATGAAATTCTTTACTGCAAACTGTTTTGTAAATATATTTTTAATAATAATTTGTAGCATCATACCAGCATTCATACACTTTAAAAAATACCCAATCTAACATTTGGAGTTCAGTGAAATAAACCGGGATCAGCAAGTCTTAGGTTTAGGTATTTTTATTTTTTTACCATGCTCCAGTGTCAAAGTATTGCCCACATTTTTCTCACTTTGACAACAGCACACAATCACTATTCTCGTATGACAGGTTTTATACTATAAAATTCTATAGTCACCGGCAACTCTCGAACACCGCAGTGTTACCTCGATTTTTAATTTATTCGGGCTATAGAGTTTCTGCGGGCGTTGCTCGACGCGTCCCGCTGCGTGTAGATCGTGTTTAGTTTATCCGTACCGTGATAAAAGTGGATACGTTCGCATTTTGCGGTGTACGGAACGCGAATTTAACAATTATCGATAATTATACGACATCTGTCAAAGTAAACTATTCCGGAATTCTGTGTAAACGATGAGTTTCGTGTAATATTTATATTCTAAAACAACAAAATTACAATGCCGGTGTGATAAAGTGTTCTTTTTCGTGTATTGTTTAATGTATGTGGATATAATGCCTGGAATTTGTGATGTGTATTGTGTGTAACCATAGTTTGGTGTGTAAGGATTACACAGTTGCTTATTCGGATTAAAATACGCACAAGTGAGTAAATATTTACACTTACCGTTTACGAAATATTACGCTTAGGCTATTGTCTAACTTCTAAGTTACAGTCGTGGTTACTTTTTTTACGAACGATTATAATTTTATTTATCACACATGTAGGTAAACTACAGCATTTTGTGTTGGGGTACACCACCAAATATTTTGAACGCATTCGAAAATTTAAAATTATGGGATATTATTCCCGTAATTGCTTAGCTCTACTACCTAAATAATTAAAAAAAAAAAAATGATTAAAAGTTGGACATTAAAAAAAAAACCTTTCTCTACATTCTGCAATACAAAGGGTATAAACACTAAAGTAAAATAACAAAAAGAAGAACAATAACATAAATAAAGTGCATTGAAATTATCTTGCTAGCTTGTCTAATTAGTAACTTCTTTATTCCCTAGATTTGTCATTATTCTGAGAAAATTGCATTTATACCCTTACTTTATTTATGGTTGAAAGTTACCTATCTAAGCCACATTTCATTCTGGGATTTAGCCAGTTTTATTGGAATTCTTATTGATGATTCCCAAATATTAAAACACAACTCCTAAAATAATTCCTTTAATTCAAAAAAAATATCAATATAGTGCTGCTATCTTACAGGCAAGTCATTAATCTTAACACATTGATATCTCAAGGTTGGCAATACATTATGAAAGACTCATTATTTATCTACTTAAAATACATTTATTGTGTAATATTTCAGAAAAAAATGAAAAGCCAGGTGAATACATACAAAAGTTATTTATTTTGCTAATTGAATTTAAACAAAAATGCTAGATTTTGGTTGGAAAAGTTCTTTTTGATACTGTCCTGACTCTTCTTCTTCCTGCCCTTATCTCATATTACTTGAGGTTGGCACATGTTTATTTGAGGTCTAAATATGGTCCCTTATAAAACGGAGAGAATCCATAAAATATCTTCATACCTTAGTTCAGCTAAGTATCAGTTAGTTCCTTGTAAAGATTGTTGCTTCATAAACTTTTAAATGCAAATCATGGGTAGGTAAGTTTTTTTATATTATTTCAGTTGAGCAGATTAAACTAACAAGACTAAATCTAAATATAACATAGGTAGGTATCTACCTATTTACACTGAGCATTTGTTAATTTTAATTAATAATGAGGAAAATGTGTGCTAGGCATGTCATTGATATAGGTATTTACAAACAAGAAGTATGTGTATAAATAAACATGGTGACAATGAGTTTGTTGAAATAAGATTTTATTGCTGACTCTTCTAGTAATAGACACTGAATTATTTAGGACAGCAGTCATTAACAAACATAGAGATAGATTAACTACTTTTAAAAAATTATGTCTGAATGAAGTGAACTAATTCCAATATTTTTACTATTACCAAGTTAGTCTATTGGGTTGGTGAGGGCGACAAGTCATATTTGTCCCATAAATTCGGGCAATTCCTCTGGCAGAGTCCGGAAAGCTGGGGAAAAATCTAGTTTTACATTAAATAGAGATCCAGTAATTTGAATTGATGGGTTGGTGCATGCTGCGTTGGTGTATACTGTAAGTGTAGCAAGCAATTGATAAGTAAATAAATAAACAATAATATATTGTACTATAAAATGTTATCATTACAAACTGTTTATCATACTTTCTGAGAAACCATGTTATATTTGACGTGCAACAGTTGATGTGTTGTCCGTTGAACCTAGGTATGCGAGGGTCGCTGAGCAGTTAATCATCCCTTGCTCCGCATGATATCTAAAAATATATTCTAGCTCTTTTAAGGCTTATTGTTTAGAAAATTAACCAAGTAATGCTTTTGATTTTGAAAGAAAAAATAAAACTACCAAACTACTATTAAGTATAAACAAGATGAAAACAGTTTTTTTTTGTACGTTATTGTATGATTTTCTTTCATGTTGATTTGATGAAAGAAAACTGCATTTTTTGGCATTATAAAAACGGAAACACCTTACCAAAAATTTGCTTAATAATGCCAGAAGGCCTTCAGCTCAGCAAAAAGCCAAATAGTAACAAAAGGCCACCATCTGACACTGATTTTCAGCTGTAGCTCGTAAGGAATTAATTCAAATTTTTCCCTATTTAATCTGACATCTTTTTAAAAATTCATTCATCTATCTGCTGATACTTAAATTAGCTTAAAAAAAACTCACCTAATGTGTGAACTTAAATCTAATATGGACATTCAAAACAACATGTTATTTTTCCATTAAATCAAACTTTTAAATATATTTACAAATGACTCACTGCAATAAATCAATATATGAAAAACTAGTTTGTTATGGTGGTCAGGGCAATCAATTAATTTGCAACATAATATGTTGCAACTATTAAGGCAACTTAATGATGTATGTTGATATAATTATGACTACATTCTGTAACAATTAAAACTTCGGAGATAATATTGTAAGGGTAAGCTGGGGATAAATTATCATGGTCCAAAATAATGAAACAATTTTTTTAACTTGTATCGTCTTTTAATTTAATTTTGGCGCGCAGTATTGTGTTCCTTACGCGATCGGAAACTCAAAGTCCCAGGATACTGCGACCAAGGTGAAGGTAGAGAGATGAGCTTGACAATTACCAGGGAGATTGGATTGGTCCGTAATGGCTGAGGACAGACGTGTGTAGAAAAAAGAGAGAGAGAGGCCTTCACCCAGCAGTGGGATAGTGGGACATGATAAGATTACTACAACTACGAAAATGCCAAGTTAAAATAAAAATCCAGTAAGACAAATTTTTCGACTTTTTACGAAAACTTTGAATGTATAGATACGACCGTTAGTTACCGTAGGTACCTACATTTTATTTAAAATATGAGTACATGTGTAACTCCTTTCTTTTGTAAAACAGTTCATTCATCCCTAATTCACGTATAAAAATATTCTTGATGCGCGATTATCACATTTTGTTCTCACCAACCTACCACAGTATGGTTGAAATAAAATATTTTACGGTTATAACTTTACCCTCAAATTTCTTTTAAGAGTTCCGAAGGAGTGAGCGTAATTTAAGGGGATGCGGTGAGCAAGGGAGGGGGAGATGAATCGATACCCAGCCCGGCCGGCTGTCAGCTGTGACCCCTAGTACCCTGGCTGACTGGCTGTTGACACAGTCTGGCTCGGCCGTCATTGACTGAGACGTGTTTAAGCACCTTATTAAAAGATTAAAAGTTCTTCACACGCTTCTACACTTCTAGCTTTGAAGATGAAATGATTAAATTTATTTTTGCGCAGCTATTTTTCCCTTCCTTATGTTCTATCGTATTCGTTGATTGCTGTTTGATTTTATTTGTATTGTCGTACTCAATCTTGAGCCAAGCTATCGAAAATGTGAGTTTTAAGGTGTCATCATTTCAGCCGATAGACGTCCACTGTTGGACATAGGCCTCTCCCAAGTGTCGCCTCAACGAACGGTCCTGTGCGTCTCGCATCCATCGGAATCCTGCAATCTTTACCAGGTCATCGGTCCACCTTATAGGCTTTCCATCGCTGATTACTATTAATTACCTACCTACTTAAAAACTATGATAAACTAACTTCTGTCTTAGTCTTAGGCTATAAGATCTTCCTTATAAACAATTCCAATACTTAAACGTTTTGATTTGATTTTTGAAAGCAGAAAATTTCCCCAAGGGAACATATTCCCAGGATGAAAGTATTTAAATGTACTTATTCCGGGACATGGGCTTCCTGTGTGGAGTTCGAGCGCGAAAAAGTAACAAACATTCACACACACAAACTCATCCCCTTAAAAAAAAACCTTTTCCCGGAAGTATGTTCCTTTGAGACAATTTTCTTCTTTCACGCGGGTGAAGTCGTTGGCTGAAGCTAGTAACTTATAAGCTAGGCTAACACTAGTATATTTGGAATAGCCTGTCAAAATCATAACCCTCCTTTGGCTTTGCCGTAGTCTGGTAAAAAATAACTAAGTAGATAAAATAGGTAGGTTACTAGCTTCAGCCAACGACTTCACCCGCGTGAAAGAAGAAAATTGTCTCAAAGGAACGTACTTCCGGGATAAAAAGTATCCTATGTCCTTTTCCAAGACATGACCTACCCGCGTGCCAAGGTTTTATCCTAAACTCATAAAGAGGCAACAGGCAGACAGACAGTTACTTTCGCATATTTATAATATTAGTATGGATTTTGAATACGAGCGAGGTCGAATCTGAGTTTGGTCATCATTTGTTTACAAACATACACCTACATTAAACTGAACACACGATTTCGGTAACTCGTTCTTTTTTAGAATCATAGTACCTAGGTATATTATATTATACCGCCCTAGACAGAAAAGTTTGGAAGGAGAAAGGGGAGACCTGTGCTGCTGGGCACAGGTCTCCCTGGGACACACAATAGGCTATAACAAAAAAGATTTTTTTTTTTAAGGTCGAAAGTATGTGAGTGTGAATGTTTGTTACTTTTTCGCGCTCGAACTGCACACAGGAAGACCAATAAATAATTACTACGGTCGTACCGTAGTAATTATTTACTAAAATATTTATTCCAATCTTAAAAAAAATATACAATTGCAATCAATAATCACTTCACTTCTAAAATATGAAAGGATTCTTCTATGGGTTTCAAAACCTATTCAAAATGCAAAATACATAAAAGTACATTTACCTAGAGTCCGCTAGCTAATAAGAAAAATAACTCATGCTATCTCCTTCGATATCCAAATATTATGGTATCGCGAAGTAGGTACCTAAATATCTCACACCTATCATTGCAATTGCAGTCATGGTTGACATCATGAATTTCACAATAGGTACAGACCGTGTTTGTGATACCTACTAAATTCCAACTTAATGTTTTGGGTGAATTATTAGATGTTCAACACAATTCGCCATCAGTTGCGCATTGTAACTGTCGCTGTTTCGCTATGTTGATCTAGTCTACTTAGATTACTGTACATGTTTGACAATGCTATAAGGCAGCGATACACATGCCTGTAGCTAATAAGTATGCAACTAATTTGAATACCATAGTAACACACTTGCATTCTGTTGTACCAGTTACAGGCAAGGGTATTACCAGATCTCCACTTTTATACCAATTACAACATGTTGTGGTACACTAGCATGTAGGCATGCCAGTATAACCTACTTGCATACTTGTACCAGTTACTGGCAAGGGTGTCATGACCAGATCTCCACCTGTACACCAATTACAACATGTTGTGGTACACTAGCATGTAGGCATGCCAGTATAACCTACTTGCATACTTTTGTACCAGTTACTGGCAAGGGTGTCATGACCAGATCTCCACCTGTACACCAATTACAACATGTTGTGGTACACTAGCATGTAGGCATGCCAGTGTAAGCTACTTGCATACTTTTGTACCAGTTACAGGCAAATGTATCCACGCCTTTAAGACACTTCCCCGTACTACGAGTAGAATCAACATGCGAGATATTGTTAAAATAAGTTTTACTTTCAGTTCGATATCAATCGAAACTGTAACTTCTTGTATGTTGTATGGTATTATTTTGTGACTATTGAAAGAGAGGAAATCATGGTTTTCTTAATTGTGCTTTTCTATTTGTTTTTTGAACATGTGGTCTGAAAAGTGAATAGGTGTCTTCTAGACAAACGTGCTCCTTCCTCGACGATATCATTACTTACCGCCGACAGCTGTCACACCCGCACCTTCCTATAGCAATTGTAGTGTAGTGCTTGACTGCGATCCCACCTGATGGTAAGTAGCAACCTACCTACTATAGCTTTCATTAGTTAGTAGCCACGAGTACTTACCTAGCAGCATACTCAGCCTTTTAATGTTCCCACTGCTGGAACTCAGGTCTCCTCTCTCTAGGAGAGGGAATGATATGCGGGCCCAGTGCGGGTTGGTGAATGTCGCATGTCTTCGAATGTTTGACATGACATACTGGTTTTCTCACGATGTTTTCCTTCATCGTTTTAAGAGCTGTGGTGATGAAATAAATTACACAAAGTAATGCGCCTGGCAGGGTTTGAACCCGCGACCTTCAACTCGTAAGTCGGGGCCGTTACCACTCGGCCACCACTGCTCTCTCCTACCTAGTACTGTTACTTATTAAAACCTAAGCCTTTTATCGTAATACATAAATTTATTTACCAGTTAGGCTGTCGTCCTTGAACTCAATGTTATAGAAACATTGAATCTGCGATACAATCTTTGCTAGCCTTTAGGTGTTATGAAAGAAGTATTTTACCATTTACCGTCTAGAAATAGAAAGCGAAAAAGTAATTGGCTATTGAATAATGCTTTTGATGGATGGTTAACTTTCTTGGGTTATTATATTTTTGTTTTTTTTTTTTGTCTTGAAAGTTTCTGGATAAATTGACTGACTGACATGACACAGCGGAAACGAACAGACCTAGGAGCGTGAAATTTTGCACGATGTTTTCTTCTGTGACGTATGAGCACTAAGAGAGAATTTTTTTTTAAACTAGTGCGCCTCACCGTCAACGTCTGCATCACCGCTTACCATCAGGTGGGATCGCAGTCAAGCACTAGTTTATATCAATAAAAAAAAAATAGACGTGTGGCACTCGGGAACTGCCGCGGTAAAGCTATTGCATAGCATTTTTATCAACTTATGCAATTATAATTATTTATTTATTTTATTTATGCAGTATTTTTTTTTCTTTGATATTAATTGAATTTACACTTTCACACATTGAATTGAATTTTGATTGATTGTTCACTCATTTGTTTTCTTATCGGTCACCACGCTCAAAAAACAAATGAGTGGGTGGTGTTAGGTTATTTTCGTTACGAAATTTCTGGATTCGGTCTCCACGCTCAAGGCCCGCGATAGAAGCTATGCAATTGCTTAAAAATTTTTTTTTCAAAATTCACCCGCAAAGGGAAGAAACGTTGCAAAGTTTTTATAGAGAAACCTACCTTCACGCGAGCAAAGCCGCTGGCAGAAGCTAGTTTTATAATAAAACTTTATCTTTAGTACTCATTTCCAGTCTCCTTTCTTATATCTATGTCCAGTACCGTCACAGTCACAATCACAACGTTTACTTGCTCAATAAATGAATGTCCAAAAATACAGTCTTGTCTGATCCTAATAAATTCGGAAATGTTTACTCATAAATAACTAAGTTCACCATTTTTTTTTTGTTGTACGACTGTCTCAACTACTCAATTTTGCCCTCTTCTACCTTATGTCCCCATAAAGCTGTGATTTATGTATACTGTAATAAGTAACTACCTAGATGTTTGCATCAGAAGGGGAAAGAGGGGGACTTTGGACCGACAGCGGCGCCTTTCTTTTTTTTTACACGTGTCTTAGAACCTTGAAATTGAATGGCGAATTAAATACGAAGTCACGATTTCGGAAGCGTGATCGACAATTATGTTAGTTATTGGCTTATTGTGACTAAGTAACCAGTTATTACTTACTGAAAGGTAATAATAGAAACCTGCTTCCAAATATCAAATGGGTTTTTTCTTTTCAATTTAGTGTCGAGTTTTAAGACGTCATCATCTTCATTCCTTAAAAATTCCTGCCCTACATATTACTTACGAGATGTCAGGCCCAATATCTAGGGTCGAAGCATACCGGGCCCAGTGGTGATGCGAAGAGAACCTCGGGGCCCTGGAACCTAGGCAAAGAAGAAACAGGAGTGGGTTTTAGTCAGTAAAAGTCTGACACGCCCTTCCGCTCCGCCTAAGGGCAGGAAATGTCATTAGATATTTTACCACCTAAAAAAGACACTAAAATTAATTTGCACTTCAACCAGACAATGAAGTTCAAATTCTGGGCGTAGGCTCAAAAGGAGATAGTGTGACGATTTGGATTCCTACCTAAAGGATTGGCCAAAAGTGGCTAAGAACAGAAAAGAGTGGAAGAACGGAAGAGAGGCGTTTGCCCAACAGTGGGACAGAAAGGGCTCATAATAATAATAGTTTTTCACCAACCGGGGGTTGTCCTTAGGTGCACTAGTTTAGCGCATACAGGGATAATCGTCAGTTGATACCATGTTCCATTAAAAGTGTCTAAAGGGCCTCTGCGACTTAGCTTCGGCTCCTCATATGGCCTTCCAAAGGTCCAGGATCTCAAGGATCTGAGATATATTGACATATCTACACTTATAATATTTAATATATAATTATAAAGAGGGAAAATTTGTATTTTTGTATGTATGTTTGTAATGAATAAACTCAAAAACTATTGTGCCGATTTCGAAAATTCTTTCACCATTGGAAAGCTACATTCACCCTGAGGACATAGGCTATATTTATTGCCTGTGCGAAGCCGGGACGGGCCGCTAGTTATATAATATGAGGTAAAGTTTGTTTTTTTGTTTTTAGGAGGTAATTTCTGAAAGTACTGGTCCGATTGTTAAAATTTTTTCACCGATAGAGAGCTGCTTTATTCCTGAGTGACATAGGCTATATTTTAAATACGCGGGCGAAGGCAAAGGCAAAAGCTAGTACTTAGATAATAAATATTAATATTGAATACAATCCTATTTACGAACACCCATCTCCACAAAATTGCCTACTACCATCTACGGAAGTTCAAACTCTTACCCACAATATCCCACAATACTGTTCCACTTAGCTTAGGTACTGGCTGCATTACACGGCACTGGCGCATAATGACGTCATCCGGTCCGCAATGTGCAATGCACATGTATCTACCGGTTGACATTGGGATCACTGCTACACTGCTTTGTGAATGTACTCGTGATCATTGTGAGAATAGCTGGCTGGAGAAGTTTTCGGATCGGATGTCATTTGTTGAAAAAAAAAGAATGATTTAGCCTTGAATACTATGAAAATATGAGAAAGACTGCATATGGTATGCAGTCTTTCTCAAAAAGAAATGGAAATAAAGAACCGAAACCGGCATGTCCTGGAACCAAAAATTCGAAGACATGTGACATTCACCAATCCGCACTGGGCTCGCGTGGTGGATTACGGCCCATTCTTTATCCTAGAGAGGAGGTCTGAGTCCCAACAGTGGGAACATTATAAGGCCGACTATGCTATGCTGTCTGAAAAAAAAGTATTTGGCCTTGAATACAATGAAAAGATGAGATAAAATGCATACCATAAAAAGCAATGAATATTCAGAAGAACATCAATTTTATTTTTTTAACAGAATAGCTATATTATATTTCAGCGTTTCTGTTTAACATTTTTCTGTCAAAACTCTATGTTTTGTTTACGCATGTTTTAACATTTTCATCTCCGAAAACCCATATTGCAGTGTCCAAAGTCCAAGGATTCTTAACCGAAGATTTGCTGGCAGATAGAGTCAAACGCGTGACACAATTCCAATCCGACGCGACGGTGAAACGACTTTATTTAGTTTCTTGGAAGATATGCATTGATACATGTTCGGATTACTAATCCAGGAATGCAAAATTATGCATATAATATCCCTGATACTGTAGCCCAGTAAAAGAGGCCTTATTTTGTATTCAGCAGGCAAATAATACCACTCAGTAATACCTAAACACGTAGTATACCAGGTACCGTTGCCGCGAACCCCAATTTTATGTAAATAAGTCCACCTTCCAGTCTAGACGGTTAAAACATCAGATAATGATCTGCAAAAAGTTCAACCGTATTATTAAACCGTGTAGTCTAGGTAAATTGAACTAAAATTGCATTTACTGTATTTGGAGAATCACATTATCAAGTCTTCTTTTTAAATGTGATTTCTTCATCGGTGGCTGAAAATGACAGAAATTTAATAAACATGCAGGTATATTTAGATCATAGACATACGTACAAAGCGTTTTGGGAATACATTCATTATTGCTACAGCTAAAGAGTCGAATTCTCTGCCGGAGTGTATGTTTCCTGATAGCTTTAACCTAGGGGTCTTTAAGTCAAGAGTGAAAAAATTATGTCTAGGCAAGTTTGCTCCATCGTCGGCAACATCATCGCTTACCATCAGATGAGATAGTGGCCAAACGCGAGCCTATCCATGATTAACATTATGCGTACCTACCTACTGAAGACTTATTGAGTCTGTATCATGCAAGACCGTACCGTCAGCTACCAACACCGTCACGTGCCATGCACAGAGCGTATCAGCACCATCATAGCGTTAACGGTGCAATGAGCATAGTAGTTCATGTCTAGTTTGTTTTCGTGTTCGAAAACTTCCTAGCACGGTCATCTGTCATCATTTCTCTCACATTCATCATCATTATCTACAGCTAGAATTCGGCTACTGTTGGGCGTAGGCGTCTCTTTACTCTGAATGAATTCTCGCATGTTTTATACTAAGTAATTCATATAATAGACAAAGTCATTAATAATCACTTATTCTCTTCTACAATTTCCTAACATAATTTTCTCAATTCCTCGGGTTATTCACCTTCACAATTTAAACTATTACCAAACGCATGCCGAAGTCGACAATGTAATACCAGTGACATCGAATATCGCTCTTGCAAAACACACGTTAGTCTAGCTCGCTCTTACTCACATAGGTGGGTTGTATTAGCGGGTGGAAGCGTTGTTCAGCTGTCTAATTGACCCACTTCCAGTAAAGCTCTTTGTTACACTGTGTGCTTTACCCCTTTGTGCGACAGAGGGTATTAAAAGGTTTGTTCTGTTCGCTGCTTTCTTTTCCGGCTTTCCTGAGTCTTGTAAGCTTGTTACCTACATTTTGTTCATTCGTCCTGTTCTTTTTGTGAGATGTTGACTGTTTTTCTGTGCACATTAGAGCGGTTGGTCAAGAACTAGAATAAATAAAAAAAGCTTTGATAGCTTTTTTATTTATTCTAGTTCTTGACCAACATGCGAAAATTCTTTTATTACCCCAATCTGAACTGATGATTTAATCCAAAACTAGATTCTTCCAGATAAACGACACAGTCACATAGTTTTGCTAATTACCTTTTCTAATACATTATCATTATTGCTTATCATAGTCTCTAGAAAGTCAGTTGCAAGACATTCCAACAGTATGCGAGTTGGAACAGCTATGATGAACAAGATAAAATACTTCAGTTATGAAAACTATACCGATCTAAAAGTAATAATACGAGTAAGTACCGTAACTGCCAGTTGGGAAGTCTAAAATAAAGTTTATTACCCCGTTTTGCAGAATTACTCACTGCAATAAAACTCAGTTTATTGTAAGTAAAAAGAAGCAGCTCTGAAAATACTTTGAAATTTATAGAATGGCTGAGTTTGTGTGCTATAAAAAGCTATTTAAGGAACACTACAGGAAGTTTTCACTTCTAACTGTTGCTAATGGATCATTTACGTCTTCTTAGTGTTATCACAATGCATCTACTGCTTCTGACATTGACAGGACTGATAAAATGTCAGTGTTGTCTACTGCAATTACCCCCTCACAGTCCCTTTGCTGCGGAAGCAGTCCTCTTGGCCGATTGAAAGGTGTTAATATAGGTAGCTAATACTATAAAATATGCTTACTACCTGTTCCTAACAATGCAAGACTGTGATCTTTCACCCTCGCAGACTGGTTACTACCAAGTGCTACGTGACTTTGAGTGTTGCCAACACTATTGGTAATATTTGCAGGGCCGGTGTTGCGTTTGCGTCACTTGCATACCTTTCATTACGTGCAGTTACGTAGCTTTGGAACATTCAGTGTCATTATGTCTGTGTTCATTTTCTTTGCCTGTTTTGTTGGTTAACGAGTTTTCTCATTAGGTATTCTAGGCTGGCCGTTTTGGTTTGTTAGCATTTACAAGGAGGCTGTTGAGACGCTTAACATGAAAAGAAAGGAAATGTAAGTAACGCTGAAGTTTTTTGCTACTTAACAGTGACAGAAAAGTCTTTTTTTTTCCAGAGAGCACTTTTTTTAACTCTCCATCAAAATTATGCCTACCTACCTTTTCACTTGCAATAGAAATTTTAAGAGAATCGTTTATGTAATTGATCACAAAAATAGCCATCATCTACATACATACTAAGAACAACCGCTTTGTTCAGAGCTGAATACAACTCAATTTTGCTAATAACACAGGATGATGTTAATTACCACTCCATTCGAGCTACCGTTTCGTGTAAACGTTCGTTGTTCTACTAACCTGCCTGTATCCCGGGCGCTGTTTATAACGAGTCTATTAGATGGGCTATTTTAATAACGCGGGGAATACTGGGACTAAGAGCTGAATGAATTGGATGAGAGCGTATTTTGTAATAATTTGTAGTATTCTCCCGAGTCGAAGCTTAATAATCAGACACTAGTCTTGTCAATGAATTTCGTGTTAGTATTACCTAAACACTGGGTTGTAGTAGTTAGAATACCAGTTGCTACGTGTAAACTGTAAAATATACCAGTATTTTTAGATGCAGCTGCACTTGGCTGAATTGGAAGCCAACAAAGTTGGTAAAAGGTTACACAGATTTAGTACCTACATACTCTCCAAAATTTGACAAACATATACAGTGTCTCGTTTCCAACTAGCTGAATGTCTTTTTAATAAAATCTCTCTTGCCAAGAACATGAGAGATCGTTGTATTTTGAAAAGCTCTTTAAGGCCCATTTGATAAAACGATTTCTAATAGCAAATTGCTATCGAGCATTAGTTATGCGCATCTGTAAGCAATTTGCAGCTATCGATCAACTAACGTGTGATCGTTTGAATGCAAATATACCTATAACTAGCTACTCAGTTAGATATATTACACTGTTGATAGATGAGACCAAAACCGAACCGATGAAATTATGGAATCATCAATGTAACAACTTTCATTTGGGAAATTGATGGAAAGCTTTCTCAAGGTCAAGTGACCTGAAAAAATATAAGCCATGTTGAACACCATAATCTTCCTTTTCTTTCTTCAGGGTAACATGCATCCTTCATCCAGATGTCCCTCGCAATTATGACGATGTCACGAAATTAACTAACTAACCCATATCCGCCACATTATCTTACTACATCGGCTATATTACGTGTAGCCAGATGCCCTGCCTTTGTCTACTTGACGTAATCTAGTTAATTGAAGTCCTTAAGCATTAGGTACGTAGCCTAAAGAGGCTACGTAAGATCAAGTCTAGTTATTGATCTAGCCGGCCCGTTAGTCATCTTCCTTACAATCGAATAGAAATGCGTGACCTAACAATTTGATGCCACAATAGATCCTTGAATGATCTTCGAGATTATTATTGGCACAATTGATCATGTCTTGTCGTAGTACTATTATTCACTGTACTAGCCTACATATTCAGTGGCTTGAACTAAGATGACCTAGTAATAATGTCGGCTCTCTCGCTAGATGCCCTCCGTTATTAAAGTCCTGCCAAGTTTGCGATATTGCATTTTTGTTTGAGTTTTTTTTTTTTGTTTCTTTGGGTAGCACCAAGTGAGTCTTCTTGGAGCTCATGGATTTTACTCTGTGGATATTGAAAGATTTTTTCTTACTATATTAATGTCCGCTTCAATATTATACAAAGATATCTGATCTACTTGGTAGTAAATAAAGGCTTATGTTTTTCCGTAAACATCATGCTTGGATAGAAATGGTTTGTTACAACTTAAACGCTAACGTTCAAGTGATGTACTACATGCATGTAGTTGAATGGAGATATTTCTGTGTATCATCATCATCATCATCAGCCCTTTTTAATGTTCCCACTGCTGGGACTCAGGCCTCCTCTCTAGGAGAGGGAATGGGCCGTAATCCACCACGCGGGCCCAGTGCGGGTTGGTGAATGTCACATGTCTTCGATTTTTTGGTTCTAAGACATGCATGCCAGTTTCCTCACGATGTGTTCTGTCTATACTTTAACATGCAGAAATATTTTCGTTGGCCTAGAATGCAAAGGGCAATAGAAAGAAAGACACAGGTTTGTTTTTAATCAGTAAGTTCTGATACGTCTAGGTCTCTATCCACCTTTCGAGTAAGAGAAGTCATTAGATGATTTCCCATCTCAAAAAAACCTTTATGAAGTTCCCATTGTTGTCCATAGACTCATATTTCCTCTCTACGATAGGGAATGGGCTGTAATCCACCACGCAGGCCCAGTGCGAGTTGATGTATACTATTATTATGTCTTCGAATTTTTGGTTCAAGGACGGTAACGGTGAAGGAAAACATCGTGATAAGGTCGCCATGTAAGTGCTTTTTTATGATGAAATAATTGATACAAAGTCTTTACTTTGTGTCATTTACAACTACAACGTACAACTCTGTTAATCACTACTGCTGCCACTGAAATTGCGCCATTACTACTCTGTTTCTGTCTATTAAAAACAATACTACAGTTATTATGTGTTACTATTACGCAAAGCTTATATCCGAACGATATGAAATTAATTCAAGGCCAAAACACCTTTTTATTAATAGGTACATTTGAAAAGGAAATTGCTTCATTGAATTCCACAGCAGTCCGGATATTGAACGACTCGACTTCCTTTAATCATTCGAGTCTATGAAGTGTCGACTCTGTGATATTGTAAACTTTTTTTGTACTTCCGCCATCGTATACTATCTATTAATAAATCTTTGTATAACATATAAGCTGTTAAAAGATAATAAATTGTTTCGATCAAAGAAATAGGTAAGATACTGCTATTTTTTTGCCGACGTGATTTAAAACGAGTAAAAAGATGGAATTTGACTGACGATAATTTTTATACTTTTTTCTTACAATTTGCAATATGTATATTTTTGTAAATTTTATTATTGTGAATGTGGGAACTATTATGTGGTATACTCTTTCCTTTTCTTTTATTTTCACATGATGTCTGGTAGATTTGAGTATAATTATCCAATGACAACCCCTGCTCTTGGGCGGAGCGGGAGATAGTGTCAGACTCTTACTGACTAAAAGACCCACCCCGTTCCTTCTAGCCTTCATACCAGCATAGCTTTTTACTTGTCAGTAAAAGTCTGACACGCCCTCTCGCCCCACCCAGAGCGGGAGAAGTCATTGGAAGCCCTAGTTGCCTAGTACTGTGTTTTCAATTACGAAGGCACTAATAAAGGCATTCCTTTTTCTTTCTTTTCCTTTTTTTATGGTGGGAAAAATCATCCAATGACAACCGCCGCTCTGTTATTCGTCTATTTTACAAACAACTGTATAGAATCATTCATTTATGTTACGTAATCGTAAACCCAAATTCCCATACATATTTACCTTCCATTGTTTTAATATTTTGACAAGAATTCCTCATTTAAAATAACAGCGATAAAAATATAAGTAGGTACTTACTATTTTTGCACTAAACAATCTTATTTTCGCTTAATGAAGCCCAAACTTTCGAATGGCGCGTTCTAAATACAATTTCCGCGATTAACGTAGGCAGATAGTTATTATAGTATTTGTGAATCATGGTGCTAAATTGGTTGTAGGTATAGTTTCGTTTTAACTTCGGGCCATGAAATCTGCGGTAAACGACCGACAACTCATTCATGTTATTGTTGTTGATGCATTTTTTTTTAAAATATACTCTACAAGGTGTAACAGACAGCTCTCCACAAACTTTAAGGGCTTGCTCAGTAGACGGAACTGAACAACCTTCCACAAGACATTTTTTTCAGGTGACGAAAAAAAAATCAGCGTCACCATACAAAATTAAAAACTTGATTGGACAGTTTGTATGGAGAAGCCGATTTTTTTTTCGTTTCCTGAAAAAAAATAAACTTGTTTAGGGTGTTCAATTTTGTCTATCGAGCAAGCCCTTAATGTTTGTGGAGGGCTGTCCAAACCCTGTATAATATAACATTATAAAGAGGTAAATTTTTTTTTTATTTTATTTATTTATTTTGTTTGTAGCAAGTAGTCTCTGAAAGTAGTGGTCCGATTACTAAAATTTTTTCACCGACAGAAAGCTGCTTTATTCCTAAGTGACATAGGCTATAATTTATGTGCGCTGGCGGAGCCGTGGACAAAGGCTAGTGTTCTATATTTAACGTAGTTACGTTTAAATATATACTAGTCAAAACAAAATAAGGGCCACTTGTTATTTTTAACAACGACAGCGATAATTTATTTTTTATGCGTTTTCAAGTAGCTGAATGTTTTTGTAGTGTTACCTTATTCGTTTACAAACATTTTTTGAGTGTTCTACCTGCTTAACTGTGTAAAGTGGGTAGTTTTTGATAATTTATTGTAGCCACTGAATTTAACCCAATTTTGAAACGGATTTTAACTCGGCCAAACTGACGATTCTGTGAAGAATAGTTAAGTTTTGTTTATGTTGTGGCTGAATTAGCATTTTAATAAAGTTATGCCAAGAATCCAACGACATATGGTCTTACCAACCGTAACTAGGGCCGTAACATTGCTTCAAGAAGGCCATTCGCAGCGTTCTGTTGCGTTGCATCTGGGTTTTTCTTGGCGAGCGAATCAGAGTACTTGGAATCGATTCCGAGAGACTGAGAGACTAACCAGGAGACAGGGATCTAACAGAGTTCGAGCAAATACCGCTCAGGAAGACCGCTACGTGCGTTTGACTGGGCGCAGAAAACGCTGCATTACAGCCCGCTCCTTACAAAACCGTTTGCGACAGGCGACGGGTACACGTGTTAGTGATCAAACGATTAGAAATCGGTTACACGAGGACCAGCAGTTCTCCAGGAGACGCGTAGTGCGGATTCCATTGACAAGTGCTCATCGTGCAAACCGATTATCGATCGCAAGGCAGCATCTGACATGGAGTACGAGAGACTGGCGCCCAATATTGTTTACGGATGAGTGCAAAGTTACATTTTTTAGTGATGGCTGTCGCATTAGGGTCTGGAGGCGTGAAGATGAGCGATTTTCGGATGCTTGTATCCATGGAAGTGACAGATTTGGGTGCCCCAACGTTATGGTGTGTGGAGGAATCTCTATATCAGGTAGAACCGAGTTGGTAATTCTCAACGAAGGCACAATTACGGCTCAACATTAAATCGAGGAGGTCATACGACCCCTTGTGGTCCCATATGCATAAAGAATTGGCGCAAGATTCCGTCTGATGCACGATAATGCTCGCACTCATACAGCTAGGGCCACCGGGGAATCCCTAGACGAGGCTGGTATACTGACGTTGTCTTGGCCTGCAAACAGCCCGGATCTCAATCCCATTGAACACATGTGGGATTTACTAAAACGCAGTGTTTGAAGCACAAACCAACCTCTGCACAATGAAAAACAGCTAATAAACGTTCTTAAATCAAGCTGGGAACAAATTCCTCAAGAAGCAGTGGTACACCTGGTGGAGAGTGTACCATCCAGGCTTCAAGAGTGCATTAGAAAACGAGGAGGGCACACAAAATATTGAGGAAATTCACAAAACTACCAATACCCAATTTGTTTATTTTTCACTTAATTTTTATTCCTTACTTTTTGTTTGAACAAATGTTAGTTTTTAGAAAAAGTGGGAGCAATTTTTTTTTTCGGAGAAAGTCCTTCATTTTTTTATGCTGTTTACAATAAAAATCAATTAATTTATCCAATCGAATCATTAATCAACCCTTGAATCTCAAATTTTCATCAGAATACTATAAAAACGAGGTGGCCCTTATTTTGTTTTGACTAGTATAGAACATTAAAAAAAATACTGAAAAATAACTGTACTGTGTATTAGTAGCCGGTGCTAAAATAGACAGAACGTTTTGAGAATACATTAATTGTGCGTATAGCTAAGGAATAGAATTCCCTGCCAGAGTCTGTGTTTCCCGATATGTGCAATCTGGAGATCTGTGAAGTCAAGATTGTGAATAGGTTACTTCTAGGTCATTATGCTCCATCGTTGACCACATCGTTGTTTTCCATCAGGCAACATAGTGGTCAAGTGCGAACCTACCAAAAGTAAAAAAAAATCTTTAAAAAGTACAAAGGCGGTTTTCTCAACCCCTTTGTTTTACAAGCGCTTAATTCGGTGTACTGTGGTGTGCAGAAAATTCCCTTCACAAGGGTTCTTATTCTGAGTAATCCAAACTTGGGCCTTTCCTTGGAGAGTACCTACGCTACCTACCTACTTGAATAATTTACACCCCTTTATTTCGTAAATTCTCCCCTCTTGCAGTTTTACACGTTGCAATTCGGCAAAATGTTCTATACAGACACAAAACGAGGCGAGGTCGATGTACCCCTCTTTGGATACATTCTGCCTTCACAAAAATAAATTGAAATCATAATGCCATTAAATGCATACCAAGAAAAAATAAATAAAAAAAAAAACAGTTTAATTAATGTTTGAAGAACTTTAACATATGAAACTTTCGCGGAAGGTATTCTGCAAACTCTTACCACAGTCTTTCACTTCTGTTACATGTTTTTGTATCTAGTTTTAAGGATTTTTTTTGTGTTTTTTTCTAGCATGCATCTTTTTTTGTCCCCAATAAAATAAAATAAAGCTTCAGCTATTTAGTAGTGCATCAAATCGTATCTTCTTATAATTATTTTCTAAATCGCTTTCCTACGCACATTCCCGCTGCCTCTATGGCCTCATTCACAATAATTATTCTTTATACATGTGGCCGTAAACCGCAGACATTGACCTTCTAGTCTTGAAATAGCGTTTTCTACTATCCAATGTGCGTTGAGGAATATTATCCGATATATTACGGAAATACTCGACCATATCCAACTTAGGCAACCCAGTCACTTTGTTGGTTATAATATGTTTATTATTATTTGACTTTGGAATGTTCGATTTTCAAAAGTTTTGAGTCAAAACGAAGGAAAACGGATTTGGATTTTTCTGTTGCCGAAGTTTTGATTACTTGGCACGCAGTTGAAAGAAGGAAAGAAGGCTAATAATAATAAAGCCCAGAGAAAAATTGGGCAAGTTTTCTCATCTGGCAAAGGCAAAGCCCTGACTCACGCACTCAAACCCTAGAACGCTGAAATTTTGCACAGAGGTTTCTTTTATAACATATAGCTTTTGCCCACGGTTTCAAGAAAACTGCATAACATTACTGGCCGGTACTGAAGCACACTGAAGTCGGAAGGATCAATACTCGGCGTGGATCAAGTGTAGCTCTACAAGTCTATAGTTTCCATATAAAATGTATGGAGACCGACGCGCCCAGATCGGCGTGTGTCGCACATATAGTTGCAAAACTTCTGAAACATTCGGAATAATTCCGGAATACTTCTGGGAAAGTTTCTTTAAATCGGAATTATTCAAAATGAATTTAATTAAGATTTTTTTTTTTGCTGAATAATTGTATTTTGCATCGATCGTCGATCGCCGCCGCCGCTGCTGCAGCGCTGGCCACAGAGTACTTTGTACACTGGCGCCGCGACGCGCGCGCGGGCCCGACTGCCACGCACGAGTCGTGCGTGCAGGCGATGGCGGTGCGGGGTGCGGTAAGAGGGGATATGCTCCCCGGAGAAGTTTTGCCCCCCGCGAGAAAGATTCGTACCCCGCAATCGAATGTTTCCGAATGTTTCCGAATATTTCGCCCGAATATTTCACCGGATTGCCGGAATAATTCAATCGGAATAAACGTGTTTGTAAGTTAATAATTGTTCAGTGGCACATACGTAAGTAAAATATAAATGTTTATTTTAATATAAATGGGATTGATTAATGTTAGCCTGCGATTAACAGGATTTTTATTCTTTTGTTTTTAGGTAGGTACCTACTTATTTCGAAATCGAATGCTATTTTTATAAATGTCAGTTGTGAATTAAAAAACCAGGTCTAGCATTATTTGATTTGTTTTTTGAAAAAGGGTTAGAGTCTGTCTAATAAGTTAAACGACTTACTAATAATAATTATTAGGATATAGTGAAATCTGATGTAGTCAACACGGATTCAATAATCAAGGTTGATTAAGAGATAGAGATCATTGTTTAATAACAGAAGAACCCAATGATAGAAGAACCTTATAAAAAGTACTGAATGTTTGTATTTTTTAAATGATTAAATATTATACAAAATTCCCAAGTCGGTTGAGAGAGATCTCTGATTCGCGAGTCGCATAGCCCACCAAGTCAATAAAAACATTACGCGTAAATAGCCCAGTCAATAAATACATTGAATTTGTTTTTTGTGTTTGTTGTTGTTTGTTCTATGTTTGTTTTGTTTGTGTGTTTGAACGAAAAATATTAATATTATATTGTAAAAAGGGTGGGGCGCTTTGTGCCATATGTTTCGTAAGAGTCGAATCGAGCACCCCACGCTTTTCCTAAAGTCAATGACCATGACCCCTAAGTATTTGACCTAAAATGTTATCGAAAAAAAAATTGATCTGTGTTATTTAGAGAAGTAGCGCTAGCTGGCGCGGTCAAAGCAGCCGTTTGGTGTCCCGGGCGTTTCCCAACATTTTTGCATTTGACCTTGAGTTCAAGGTGACTGACTTTGGTGTCAAGGTCATGCCCTATGGTGTCCCAGGTGTTTTCCAACTTTTTATACATTTGACCTTGGGGTCAAAGTCATTGACCTTGAGGTCAAGGTCTGGCCCTTGGGGTCAAAGTCATTGCCTTTGGGTGCCACAGGTGATTCCCAACATTTTAATGAAGTAAAGGTTTAAGTAAAGGTCATTGCCCTTGAGATCAAGGTCATAGAATAAAGGATCATTGTGTTGTCATCAGTCTTTGATGGGTGTGCAAAGTTTTAAAAAAATCTGATCGCCCTAAGCTGGTCAAAATCGAGCTCAAAGGCGTTGATTACCAACAAATATATAGGTGAAGCTAATAAAAGCGTGTTAAAAAAGGAGGTTATGAGTTTGAACCGTATGTATGTATGTTTGTCCGCGATCATCTCGCATTTGACTGAACCGAATTTGATGCAGTTTTCAGAACAGTATTATTAGTCACTATATGTATATACGTGACATAAAAAAATGTTGAAACAAAAATGTTTAAGTAAAAAGATAGAACTGACTTCAATGAAGCCGGAGCACTTCAAACCACCACCAAGCGAAGACTTTATTGAAGAGGTGCACTCACAACTATAAACTTAATATATTCCTACCGCTCACAATACAACTAAAGATAATATTTTACAACTTCCAAGCGCGAAATAGGTAGTAAGGTCGATTTTCTTGGTTTTTTTTGACAGTTGAAATATTCCGAAAGTTTCGGAATATTTCGGAATACTTCCGAAGTATTCGACGGGAATGATTCGGAATTTTTCCCGCCAGCATCTATAGTCGCACACGCGTGCGCAGTGTAGTTCTACCTTTATGTCAGCACATTCAAACGGCTGAACGGATTTGGATGAACTTTAGCAAACGAGTTACCATATCATAGGAAATAGCGTGCGTTTTATCCGACTTACGATATGATTGAAAAGAAAACTAGAAGATAATTTCTACGAGTACAGAACTAAAAATATTTTTTACAGGTACCTATTAAGCAAACTGTTCATTTTATACCCAATTATAAACAAGCAAACTTACAAGGCACGGTCGTAAATTAAAGTTGCGCGTAATAAAACATCTTTTATGGATAACTGTACTCTAAGTAGCTACAAGCACAAAATAGATAGGTATAGAAGACAATCCCATGTATGTACTTCACTTTTTATACCTACGCTCGGTGGACGCACACTGATGAGCGTTTGAGCCGGAACTGTTCGATGAGCGGGCCGAGGCGCTCCGAGATATCGTGTCCGTGAGCGGTGTCTATGTGTGCGTTGGTCGAGCGCGCTTTGTATGTAGATTGACTTCTGTACCTATCTATGTTGTGCTGCAAGTAACGAGTTAGGTATAGTTTATGAACACTATTGCAGCCTGTTTTATGAAATTAGTCTGGAATTATTATTGAGAAGTACAAGGCCCATTCCCTCTTCTAGAGAGGAGACCTGAATCCTAGCAGTGGGAACAATCTATGGCTGATTATACTATGCCTATTACTCTATTGGCTGAACCGGCGAACTTCATACCGCCAACAGTCAATGAATGTAGTAATTACCTTTTAGTTAAACTTATTGACCGAATGATTAAGAACAATGTATTTGACAGCTGCTGTCATTTTTCGATATTTTTCAATTTATTTTACGTGATTTTTTCCGATATTTTAAGTTATTCTGGTACTCGGGGCGGCAACGAATGTGTAACAAATATCATTAAAATCGGCTCAACCGTTCTTGAGTTATAAATGGTGTAACTAACACGACTTTGCTTTATGTGTACTATCAAAGACATTTCTGCCTGGCTATCGCCAAGTTCATTTTTGCTTGCACTCGAAACGAAAATTTCCCAGGGTTTGGTTTGGCGCCGCGACGTAGGATTCAAGCGAAAAAGGTTTTAAGTGATCAGGCAGAAATTACCGCTGTTGTACATATATTATTGAGAAAAGGCTGTATAATCTATAAGCTACCAAATATTTTTTGCTTTGTATTGATGAACGCCAAAAAGTATTTAAATAACTCTGGTTTCAATCAAATGAATTGTCATTAGATTCTCGTCTATGGGTGTTTCTCTGCTTACTGGCTAGAAATATGAATATTTGACCATAGAATGACGTTATTAAGAAAAATATACTGTATTCAAGCTTCTGACAATCACCAAGACGACTTTTTACTGCACTCTTGGGAATAACAAGGGCAATAACTGGTTAAATATTTAAGGGATATTGAATTTATTGTGACGGTGGTCGTATGTTCGAGGCAGGGTACCTCTATTTCGGAGGGGCATTTTTAGGCACTTTTAAGTTTTCTGTTCATACCCTTTATGAAACAGAATATCTAAATCTTGCTGCCCCTTTGAGTAAATTACTTGAGGGGTAGCATAAAACATTCTGATAATAAAGAAGAGTGACTTTATGATGTGGCCGACGATGGAGCAACCTATTTACTTTTGACTTAAGACCCCTAGGTTATAGCTATTAGGAAACGCAGACGCCGGCAGGGAATTCTACTCCTTAGCCGTAAGCATAATGAATGTGTCACCAAAAGACATTGTCTACTTTAAAATTATAAAGTGAGGTAAAGTTTGTTTTTTTTTGTTTGTAGGAGGTAATCTCTAGAAAAGTACGCAATCGCAAAGTCGCAATCGGATCAGTACTTACAGAATAAGTACTGGTCCGATTGCGAAAAATTTTTCAGCGATAGAAAGCTGCTCTATCCCTAAGTGACATAAGCTATATTTTCTGTACACGGGTGAAACTGCGGGCAAAAGCTAGTATGTATATAAATATCAAAGTGGGATTTAACTACTACAATTCAAAGCAAACATGGTCAATACTTCCGATGTGCTTGGACTGACGGAAGAAAACATTATTAGAAACACATTATTCAACATAATCGACACGACCATCCTAATACGGCGCTGATTAGCATATGAAATCCATCTAACTGTACCAAACAAGGACACATATTTTTTTAAATGCAAAGTAAATTCTTTGTTCTGCATACTGGCGACAGGGGCGCCGACTCCGTGGGTGCTGGAATAAACAGTGGGTGCCGGGCACCCCTGAAAATAGACTTCAATAAACAGATCAGTAATCAATCGCCTTTTAGGAATGGACGTTTTTTAATTACCCGACGACCCGTTCAGCGCAGTGGTTTAGAACGCCGGTTGAGACGCAAGGCACATATTATTAGTTAAGTACGTTGTATGTAAGTAGGACATTTCTTTATTTGGCGGTCGATTAGTGTGCATTTCTCTTCTCACACTTCGCCACGTTTTCGAGTCATCAAATGAGCATGAGCACCCATGAGGTTTTCTAAAAGCCGGCGCCCCTGACTTTTAGAGCCATAAGACATAGCGTGCACTGGTGACTTTTGTCACGGTGACAATAATAATATTTTTCTACCCATTTTTTGTAACTGTCACGTCTTCAAGTGCGCGCACTACATGTTGGGTTCTTACGCACGGTGAATTTATTATCAAAAGTCACCAGTGCGCGCTATGGCTTAAAGTCACTGTCAAAAAAAAAAAAAAATGTCCGCCCCTCTCCCTCTAAATATTGTCTATGCTTCCTGTGTTCCGTTCCGTGACAATCGGGTACGTTGACCGAGCCGGACGCCGGACGAGCGTTCGGATGTAAATTGTACTACACAGACCTAACGGGCCCCTCTGGTCGTTTGATGAGAGTTTGATGCGTTAAACGTTTTTTTCTGCGAATTCTGTGAGAAATATTTTGTTTGTTTTTGGTGTCCTTGACTTTTGAAGAATGTGATGTTGAAGTAGGGTTGCCACTCATACAGGTGAACTTTTCGAGTGGGCGTTGATAGACAAATCTGATTATGAAGAGTGAAAAATACATAAAGATGTCTCGGTTTCGATTGTAATAAAAACTAAAACTGTTTTCGGATTCGAGGTAGATATTTGGATTTTTCTAAAATAATGATCCTTTAAAAGAGCCACTTATTGGGTCCCATTAAACGCAAGGCGACATCGCGGCAGACCAAGGCGAAGGTGGAGAGATGAGCTTGATAAATACCGGAGGGACTGGCCCGCAATGGCCGAAGACAGATGTGTGTGGAAAAGGGAGAGGGAGGCCTTCGCTCAGCAGTGGGACATAAATGGGCTAACTAATAATCCTTTATTCACTCTTCAGTCTTCACAAAGGTATACAAAAGTTTTAAAAAATCAGTACTAACAGCTAAGAATCGAATGTGTTTTTTTGGATTTTGGAAAAATAACATGCTGTATTTAAACAGCATCCCACAGTAATCATAGTTACCGATTTAATGCTATATGTAGTAATCGTAGGTACCGATAGTATCACATACTATGATTACTATCAGATTCTAGAAAGTAAAGATATTTGGAAAACTACGCTTCATTCGCTCTAGCATTCTACACTCTTAATTTCTCATGTTTACTGAATTACATCTCTGTATGTTTGGTCAAAAAATTTGTCGCCTTATCTTCCTCTGGGGAGCAAATCCCCCCGACAGGCTTTATCTCTCATTGGTTAAACCAAAGTATTCATTTTATGCCATAAAATAGAAAAACAATCCTGCCATACACGCTAGGATAAAAAAAAATGTATATACCTGACAGGTTTGGCTGTACAGTTATAACTGTACAGGCAAACCTATAAAAAAACCTAAATCCCCCCCTATAAACGTTTTTCTTTTTTTTTTGTATACCCTAGCATGCAAGGGGGCAACTTTTTTCTGAATTTTGTAAAAGTATTAAATTAAATTGCAATGATTTATGTAAAAATCATTATTTTGAATCCCAAAAACATGGCAACCCTATGTTGTTTGATTAAAGATTTTTTTATGAACTTTTTGTTTGCTTTAGTCTCCATCATTTGTCTTTAATTTTTAGGGTTCCGTAACCAAATGGCAAAAAACGGAACCCTTATAGATTCGTCATGTCTGTCTGTCTGTCTGTCCGTCCGTCCGTATGTCACAGCCTCTTTTTTCCGAAACTATAAGAGCTATACTGTTGAAACTTTGTAAGTAGATGTATTCTGTGAACCGCATTAAGATATTCACACAAAAATAGAAAAAAAGCAATAAATTTTGGGGGTCCCCATACTTAGAACTGAAACTCAAATTTTTTTTTTCATCGAACCCATACTTGTGGGGTATCCATGGATAGGTCTTCAAAAATGATATTGAGGTTTCTAATTTATCTTTTTTCTAAACTGAATAGTTTGCGCGAGAGACACTTCCAAAGTGGTAAAATGTCCCCCCCCTCCCCCTAACTTCTAAAATAAGAGAATGATAAAACTAAAAAAAATATATGATGTACATTACTATACAAACTACCAACGAAAATTGTTTTAAACGAAATCTGGTGAGTAGTTTTTTTTTTTTAATACGTCATAAATCTAAAAAAAATACACTATTATTAAAACATCGATCAAAGTTACAACGAACTACAAGAACTTTTATATTATGTTACTTGCTGCTACGGAACCCTTCATGGGTAAGTCCGGCTCGCCCTTGGCCGGTTTTTGAACTTTTATGACTAAACAGAAGACGACCAGACTTTTAGCAGCAATAGATATAAGTTAGCAGTGATGCAATTGATTATGTTGAAACACACCAAGAGCACTCTAACCTTGACGCCATAAAGACACCTGAATTATAAGTGGACGGGAAGACCGCATCTGGCAAATTGTTCGAAGATGTTGTTCCATGGATATCCTCCGCCCCTTCTGTGGGTGGGTGGAGGGGTCTGTCAGACTCTTCCTGACTAAGACTACCTTTCCTCACTCCTTGTGTCGGGAGCTGAGGGTGCAGTGGAACTTCTGCTTCCCCAGACTGGTGTTGGCCCGCTGCACCTGAGCCCCGTTGCATTCCAGGGCTATGGTAACAAATGATAATAATATTCCACAACTTTCGCACATTGCCATCTAGTCCCAAACTAAGCAGAGATTGTGCTATGAGTACTAGACGACTGATAAACGTACTTTTTTCAAAATACATACTATAGATAAATTACACCCAGACACAGAACAAATGATCGTGCTCTTCACACAAACATTTGTCTTGGGTGTGTATCGAACCCACGGCCTCCGGCATAACAGTCAGGGCCACTAACCAACAGGCCAGTTAACTCTTTAAAACACACCAGTAGCCCAAACAGCTGGTATGAAGATGACTTCATTGTTACATAATTTAAAGGTAAATAACCTTAGGCAGTAGACCATGTCATTGGTAGGTACTTAGTTTACTCTCCGGTTGAAAATATTGGTTTTTACTGTTAACATTATTTTGAGGATGGAAAAGGTAGGCGTTCATTATTATTTGCCAAAGTGGACAGTGTAAACAATTCATTTGTCACTTGCTTGACAGTATTAGCGCTTGAAGAGGAAAGGTAGGTAGGTAGTAGTTAATTTTTTTCGTTTTGTTAGCAAGACCATCAGCACAAGATATATAGGTACAGAAGTCAATCTACATGCAAAGCGCGCTCGAGCATCGCACACATAGACACCGCTCACGGACACGATATCTCGGAGCGCCTCGGCCCGCTCGTCGAACAATTCAGACTCAAACGCTCATTAGTGTGCGTCCACCGAGTGTAATCCTAATTCGTTCCCTGCGCTGCTGCATGTATCTAACAACGAAGACGATTGGCTCGCCAATGTATGGAATGCGTAAAGCGATCCCCACTCTGACGTCGGGCGTTCAAGATCCGTGATGGCAACTGTATAGGGAAAAAAACTCAAAACTGTTTTGTAGTTACGTCACTAAAAAAATCTTTTTGAAAAATCTTCAAGACTCGATTCGGGAATTCAACTATTTTCTTATGTAAGTTGGTACGGAACCCTCAGTCCGCGAGCTAGTTTTTTTTTTATGACACTTGATATTGCGTAAATCACACATAATAGTGTACTCGAGAACTTGAGATCTTTGTCTCATAAACACTAGTGTTTGTTTCCATACAAATGGAAACGGCTAGTGAGTTCTCATAATCATAGACTATAGAAGCTACACCACACAATACTGTTCTGTAATCACTCTCTCATTCATTCACTCATTCACTTTTTGTGGTGTAAACGGTCTACTATTTAAACACATTTTGTTTTGCAATAAATGGCAAATCTAAAGGTACATAGACTAGATACAGTACAGTATACATAGTATTATATTAAAGCTAGAACTACATTAGACCGACGGCGACGCACATATGTGACACGCCTGATTTGTACGTAGAACCAGGGACGTTACGTAACCGAATCCGAAATAAAAGTTTCGGATAATATCGGATAGGGGCGGAGCCTAATTGCGACACGTTATGACAGGTTGTTTTGTTGATCGTATTCGTATAATTAGTGATTAAGTATAAGTAGTAATTTTGTTATTTCATTTTAGGTAGAAAACACTCAACATTTATGCGACTGACTTTTTTGTTCCTACCAAATAAAACCTATTATTAGCTATTTATATTTAACTTCTGAAATTCTTTAAAAATCTAATATCCGTAACTGAAATTATCCGAAACTAACGGATGATCCGAAATAATTTCATATCCGTATCCGGTATAATAATCATTTCTATATCCGTATCCAATCCGTATCCGAAATTTCATATCCATAACATAGCGTAGAACGACGTCGCGTGGCGTGTATCAAGTGTAGCCCTACAAGTCTATTTTCCATATAAAATGTATGAAGACCGACGCGCCCAGATCGGCATGTGTGGCACACGTGTGCGCAATGTACTCGTAGCTCTAGCTTTTTAGTAACAGTCGGACAGTACCTGAAGACGGACTACGGACTATTCGAATGAATTCCCTTCCCTCGTATAAAGGACAACTGTAGGAACACAAGGGGGTGTACTGTAACGCAGCTCAGCTCGTCGGTAGGCTCGTATAGGGATTCTTCTATGTAATCAAACACTTCGGGCGGCGCACTCTTATATTTTCTACTTATTTAAACGAATTCATGCTTTCCTTACAAAAATCACTTCAACACTGAAAAAACAACACACATTCTTTTTTTCTACCAACTTTTAAACCTATTCTAGAACAGCATAATCCTTCAAATTATATTTTACAAGCCAGTTCGTTGGTTACATAAAAAAAGCAACTCATGCGATCTCCTTTCGATTTCACAGTAGGTACACATTATTACAAGGGTGAGTCCGATACTCCTTCGCTCCACCTAGAGTGAGATAGAATTACTAATTTGATGATTTCCAACTACAAAAACACGGGAGCCTACCCAAAAGGCTCAGAATAAAAAAAAAAAACCGGCCAAGTGCGAGTCGGACTCGCCCATGAAGGGTTCCGTAGCAGCAAGTAACATAATATAAAAGTTCTTGTAATGTGTTGTAACTTTGATCGATGTTTTAATAATAGTGTATTTTTTTCGATTTATGACGCATTAAAAAAAAACTACTTACTACATTTCGTTCAAACCAATTTTCGTTGGCAGTTTTTATAGTAATGTACATCATATATTTTTTTTAGTTTTATCATTCTCTTATTTTAGAAGTTAGAGGGGGGGGGGACACACATTTTACCACTTTGGAAGTGTCTCTCGCGCAAACTATTCAGTTTAGAAAAAAATGATATTAGAAACCTCAGTATCATTTTTGAAGACCTATCCATAGATACCCCACACGCATGGGTTTGATGAAAAAAAAAATTTTGAGTTTCAGTTCTAAGTATGGGGACCCCCAAAATTTATTGCTTTTTTTTCTATTTTTGTGTGAAAATCTTAATGCGGTTCATAGAATACATCTACTTACAAAGTTTCAACAGTATAGCTCTTATAGTTTCGGAAAAAAGTGGCTGTGACATACGGACGGACAGACAGACAGACAGACAGACAGACAGACATGACGAATCTATAAGGGTTCCGTTTTTAGGGTTCCGTAGCCAAATGGCAAAAAACGGAACCCTTATAGATTCGTCATGTCTGTCTGTCTGTCTGTCTGTCTGTCTGTCTGTCTGTCTGTCCGTCCGTATGTCACAGCCACTTTTTTCCGAAACTATAAGAGCTATACTGTTGAAACTTTGTAAGTAGATGTATTCTGTGAACCGCATTAAGATTTTCACAGAAAAATAGAAAAAAAGCAATAAATTTTGGGGGTCCCCATACTTAGAACTGAAACTCAATTTTTTTTTTTTCATCGAACCCATGCGTGTGGGGTATCTATGGACAGGTCTTCAAAAATGATACTGAGGTTTCTAATATCATTTTTTTCTAAACTGAATAGTTTGCGCGAGAGACACTTCCAAAGTGGTAAAATGTGTGTCCCCCCCCCCTCTAACTTCTAAAATAAGAGAATGATAAAACTAAAAAAAATATATGATGTACATTGCTATAAAAACTGCCAACGAAAATTGGTTTGAACGAAATCTAGTAAGTAGTTTTTTTTTAATGAGTCATAAATCGAAAAAAATACACTATTATTAAAACATCGATCAAAGTTACAACACATTACAAGAACTTTTATATCATGTTACTTGCTGCTACGGAACCCTTCATGGGCGAGTCCGACTCGCACTTGGCCGATTTTTTGCCATTTGGCTACGGAACCCTAAAAATGAGATAGATTTTTGATTTGTGACAGAGTTTGTTTTGGGTGATTAGAATTTGAGAAATCATGTAGGTACCTAACCTGTAGTGTCCCATTTGAGTTCCTTCTATTTGGCAGAATCTTGATACTCTGAAATTTATTTGGCATAACACGTGTTAGAATAATAACGTATTCTAAGGGTGAGTGGCACCATTTACCTATAACGATAACCAAACCATAACCAGCCGTGAAACGGCCGCCTATTGGTCAATTCGACGATTTGACAACTGTTAACGGCTTTGTTATCGATATAGTTAAATGGTGCAACTCACCCTCAGTAACACGTATTATTACCTCAGAAAAAGTGTTTAATTTTTAATAAAAATTTTTTAATTGTTGCGGTTATTTAGATACTTACCTAATTAGATTTTAATAACCAGCTGTATAAATGAATAAAACTTAAAAATAATTATGGTGATGTTTTTATTTTTGTTGCAAAAAATATTTTTTAGAGGTGTCCAGGGAAAAAATCATATTTGAACCAAATGTCCAGAATTTTTGTCATGTCCGGCGTCGACAATTTAGTTGATGGCAGCCCTAGTTACAACCCATGAATAAATGAAATAGACGATTATTGTAAATGCCAACAAGTTATTCCTGTTAATGAACATTGATTCGAAAACTTCTGTTATACCTATTATTTAAGAGGAAGCAAATAAATATTATAACCAAGTAACCTAGTTCAGTAACCTAATAATAAAACAATATTTATTGTTCCAGATACATAATAATAATATTGACCTATAAATGAAGGTAATTTTCCTCATATCATGAATTGTTCGGGGACACGCTAGTATTTACACACATGTTGTTTTTAGAGTTCCGTGCCTCAAAAGGAATAGAACGGAACCCTTATGGGATCACTTTGTTGTTCATCTGTCTGTCTGTCTGTCATGGAGGTCATCATCATCATCATCAGCCTTTTTTAATGTTCCCACTGCTGGGACTCAGGCCTCCTCTCTAGGAGAGGGAATGGGCCGTAATCCACCACACGCGGGCCCAGTGCGGGTTGGTGAATATCACATGTCTTCGAATTTTTGGTTATATGGCATGCCGGTTTCCTCACGATGTTTTCCTTCACCGTTTTGAGAGCAGTGGTGATGAAATAAATTACACAAAGTAATGCGCCTGGCTGGGTTCGAACCCGCGACCTACAACTCGTAAGTCGGGGTCATTATCACTCGGCCACCACTGCTCTCGAGTAGAAATTAAGACCATGTACTATGCATGTACTCGAGTCTGTGGTCTCTTGAAGCTGTAAAAAAATCAAACTTCTGAGTTAACAAAAAAAAGGATACCGCCGTTCATGTCGCATAATGACGACTATTTCGACAATCTCAAAGGAATCAAAATTCATAGGATACTTCCCGTTGACCTAGAATCCTGGATTTTAGCATGAAGCAAGTTCTACAAAATCTGAAAATTGTTTCACAAAAAAAAAAACTTGACGAGAATTGAACTGTTTTCGTAAGTAATGCCTTGATCACACGTACCCGTAAAAGAGACAGAGCGAGATAGTAAAATGTTGCTCGGCCGAGACAATGTAAGCGAATTGTAGAGGTAGGCAGTCGGCCGAGCACTCGGCGCTTTGTTTATACGTACCGAGTAAGTATTTGGCCAAGAGCACTGTCTCGCCCGTTTACTCGGTACGTGTGATCAAGGCATAAGGGTGTTTTTAATATCGTGCGGATTACAAAACCTGGAAAACTAAGGGTGAGTTGCACCATTTAACTATAACGATAACAAAGCCGTTAACAGTTGTCAAATCGTCGAATTGACCAATAGGCGGCCGTTTCACGGTTGGTTATGGTTTGGTTATCGTTACAGTTAAATGGTGCAACTCACCCTAAAAGTGATGATAGTCACTTGTCAAAAGCAGACAGAAAAACCGTGACAATGTTGAAGAAGGAAGTATACTATATCCTATATCCCAATCAACATATAACTTAATCTTTATCTAAAGTCTTGCTCCACGATCTGTTTTCGCTGGCTGACTGGCTGGCATGCGGCAGCGGCGCTAACCGTTTCGATGCACTGATACTTCCTAGTTGCATCCGAGTCGAATGGACTCCGTGTATCGTTTGTGTTCTATCAACCAGTTTCCTTATGAAAACACCATAGACTTTACAAAGTGATGCTCGATTAGCTGTATATGATACGGATGTCGTGGCATGGCCCGATCTTAGAAATTGATCACTTCATTATATGGGCATGCAAAACTGGTCAAAACGTTTTAAACGTTAAAGTTTGATGATATTTTAATCTCCGTTTGGCCTACTTTCTGTAGACCTTTTAGTATCATTGAAATCCTATATCAATGATATCGCCAAACGCGGATTGACGTATCATCAAATGTTAACATTTAAACGATCTGCCCCGAGTTTTAGTTGGCGGTAATACCCTTGTTGGCATAAAATTTTAAGGCATAATATAGTTTGGCATAACGTGTTCGCATAACTTTTATTAGCATAATAATACTGCTGCATAATAATACTTTGGCATAATGCAAAGGTTAAGTTAGGTTTATAACGGCTTTACGTGCTTTGCGAAGCACGGGGAGTCAGTAATGTCCTAGATAAACTAAGAAGGAAGGGATTGAGAAGTGCGAAGTAGCAGTACCTATCTATGGCAAAAAGCAATCTGACAAAACATTTATGCCTAATAATATTATGCGTAATGATCATTATGCTGAATTTCGTTATGCCAATGTAAATTATGACAATATATTTTATGCTTATCATTAGTTGGCCATATCATGAAGTGATCAATTCTAAGATCTGACCACGACGACGTTGATAAGATTACGATATGATTATTGTGCTATTGGATTTTTCCCAATGTAACTGCCCGGAGTTTGGAAGTTGGTGGTGTGACACCCCCCTGTGCCTCGAAAAGTTCGTAAAGCAGGTCATGCACCTGATCTCTCTCCGGTCGTGTTGGATTGCCGTCTCATCGGACTGTGAGAGCAAAGGAACAGAGAGTGTCAGTGCACCTATGTTTGCGAACGCACTTGTGCACTAGACTATCTTCTGCGTACTTGGTCAATCTTTGTTGAGATTGGCCACCGTAATCGAGATTCGGTCGGGAGGATTATCGAATTGCCAAAATTTAAGACTGATTATCGTCGCGTTCACGGCTAAACGGAACGATTTTTGACACGCTCATAGCGATTTTGACGTCATCTTCATTCTGAACACGGCGTTCGTGAAATTTCTGCAGCGTAAATTAATCGCATACATACTTACAATTTTGACTTTTAGACAATCGTTTTCGCTGATAGAACATCACTTTGTCAATGCTCTTGATTAATTAATCGTTTACAATATTAAGGCAGAACTACAGTGCGCACACGTGTACCACACACGCCGATCTGGGCGCGTCGGTCTCCATACATTTTATATGGAATCTAGACTTGTAGAGCTACACTTGATCCACGCCACGCGACGTCGTTCTACGTACAAATCAGGCGTGGTCCACGTGTGCGTCGATTTAATGTAGTTTTAGCTTTAAGCTTCAGATGCTGAGCAGCTCTAGTCATTTCAGCTTTTTAAAAATTCAAGCTTGCAGAATTTTAATTTTGTAGTTGCATTGTTCCACTGCAATGTTTCAGCTAGCTTCATTGTTTGCGTTCTTTTATTGAAATATCTTTTTTCATTGCTCGTTTTATTTTTAAAACAGTTTTTAGACTGGTCACTAGTCGCCAGTATTGAAAAATACTTCCTTGTAATCAAACGTCCGACTTTAGCTGATAAGTGATAAGTGATCTCAGCTTTTTCATAAGTACTTACTAAATTTGGTATAGGTAAGTATGGTATAGTAGTTTAAATCTGATGACACTAGTGATTTTTTTATATTTTTAAATGATATAAACTGCTTGACTGCGATTCCATCCCACCTGATGGTAAGCAGAGATGCAATCGTTGATGGTGAGGCGTACTGGTTTATTAAGAGCCTATTAAATTATAATTGAACAGGAAGACCGCGGCTGGCAAATTGTTCCAGTCCGTCGATGTACGCGACAAAGAGCAACGCTTAGTCCGAACCGTAGAATTTTCAACAATGTAAGGGTGGATACTCGCCGTACGAAGGGTTGTCCGATGGTAGACGGACTCAAGTTATTTACTATGAATTGTTTGAATTTCCACTTAATGTATTATCTCCCAACTTGACTGCATACAATGGTGCATTGATAACAGAAACAACCAAATTCCTCTCAATAATTTATTCCTTCTATCGTCTCGCATAACCTTCTTAGACGATTAATTACTTATTCCCTTATCTATCGGATTATTTCTCGAGCTCTAAGTTTTCGCTCAGTGGTGCTAAGGCATGCGGCAGCTTGATACTTCCTGGTGAGTCTAACTTAGTAGCTATAAAAGATGCCAGATAACCGTGGAATAAAGTACATTGACCTTTTCCTAATATCCCTGCGTAGGTACCCGAAAAACAAACATTGAACTGCTTTTCATTACTAGATCATGTAAAGGATATAATACATGTCGATTCAAGACAGCTGTGGTGTTCACTAGAATCACTAGTTAAGGATTTGGGTTTATTGTAAATGAAACAACCAAATTGTCAGTTAGCAGGCAAACCCAAGGAGTGACGTCTAGTCGTTGCCCCGGAAGGATCGCGATTGCCATGACGTCAACTACTTGACTTGTCCTACGTTTAATGTGTATACCACAACAGCTTTATGTCTTTATTTCCGATTTTCAAATTAAGAATGTCAACAAATGTAGGAAGGTCAATGACCTATTCCACGGTTATCTGGCACCTACCTTAGGCTGTCGGTTGTCGCGAGGTTTTACCCGTGAGACTTAATGTCGGAAGAATTGGCGGTGTTTCTTTGAATTTTTGTAGTGATTGTGTTTTGTTTTGAAACTTATTTCTTTGATTCCATCTCTTTATAAACAGTTTACTCGTACTGTCCTAAGAGCTCTGTGCGCGAGTTGTTTTTACGTACCTACACGTTTACCGCGTTTAGCTCTCTGATTGGTTAAGAGCTCGGAACGGACCAATCGGAGTGCCGAACGCCATAAACGTGTCGATCGCATTAACGTAAATCAAACTCGCACTCGGCACGTGTAGTTTTCTTGTGCAAAAAACTCACATTACCTATGTTCGCCCCATGGCTTTGCCCAGGTACAAACATCTCTTTCGTCGGAATGCACTTTATCGATCATAACCGAATTGTAATTTAACTCCAACTCGCACTTGGCCGATTTTCGAGTGGTTTTCAGCTGTGCCTATAACCTTTTTTATAAGGCTGGATCCGCGCTTAACCTCATCGGAACCATGCACTAGCTTACGACGTTTTGTAAGTGCCCATATATGCCATGTAAAACAAAATACATGAATTGAATGCTGCTTTATAATAAATAATAATAAATCATTTATTTTCAGGCTTAAAGACTAATATATATATAGTGTAAATACAACTTGTTGTTAATAAATTAGACTTAGGATTATGTTAGTAACACTTCACATTGCACTAAGTTCACTTTGTGCTGTTCTGTGGCACCTGTCCGCGGAAGCGACGGAACACCACGCCTTGCGGCTAAAAGTCTTCCTTCAGCATGAGGGGCAGAAAACTGTTCGGGACTCGCACTATGAACGCCTTGAAATTGACGTTATGGCGCGACTCCAGCAGTTGTACCCTCATTGCGAACTTCGTCTTATGGCGCACGTACTCCACGATGTCTTCCACCTATCTATATGTTTTTATCTTTATGTTTCTTTGTCTTCATAATACTTGCAGCTAATTTCCGCCCACCTGGTATCGGAATGCAGCTACAATCTAGATGTTATATCCTCAAACGATACACAAACCAATGAAGAGATAAAAGTTTACAGCAACTGTTTGTTTTTACACTCAAGTTATTTGTGTGCGTTCTCGTCCGTTTACGTTGTTATTCTCATCTATCCGTAGCGTATGATGCGTGAGGGCTGTCAGAAGGACAGTTTTTTTTTTTAATTAAATCTGAAGCTTTTTATTTATTTACTAGCTTTTGCCCGCAGCTTCGCCCGCGTAGATACATAAAATATTATAGCCTATGTCACTTAGGAATGAAACAGCTTTCTGTCGGTGAAAAAATGTTCGCAATCGGACCAGTACTTTCAGAGATTACCCCCTACAAACAATAAAAAACAAACTTTACCTTTTTATATTAATAGTGTAGACTTATTTAACAATTTATGTACCCACAAAATAAAAGAAAAGAAGATTAGTACACAAGTGATTTTTTTTTTCGGTGTATAATAATTATCCAAATGACATCCCCTGCCCTTGGGCGGAGCGAGAGATAGTGTCAAACTTTTACTGGCGAAAAAAACCCACCCAGTTCCTTCATTTGCTGACAACTCCTTGAGGCGCCAGGGTACAGTATGCGCCGTCGACGACTTGGGCTCGGTCCAGACAGTTACCGGACGGTCGGACAACGAGCTACCCATTGCTCGCCGTCCGCGAGCCCGCGCCAACGGTGGCCGGAAATCGAAATCGGAATCCCGGCGGCGGCTGGGGCGTGAGCGCCGTTGCCTGATGCGGTCGGCCTCCTCCTTTGCAAGCATTAATGCTTCGCAGAAGGAGGCGACCGCCTGCCACTCCTCCTCGGTCCGGACCATGGCCTGTACCAAGGCCCGGCGCGAGAGATCACCGCCGCCGATCGCCCCCACAAGGATACGGCGATGATCTGCCAAAGCAGGGCACACCTCTACCGTGTGCTTCACCGTGTGCTCCACCGTGTCCTCCATCGGTCTAAACAATGGGTACACCTGGGCGTCACCTCAGCACGAACTTACTATATTCGATGAGAACCTGCGTCATGCGGGAGGTGGGGACGTCTTTCCAGTCACGCCTCAAAGAAGGGATTTACCGCCATAATTGTGGCGTGCCCAAACTATGAGTAGGTGACCATACGAACTAAGTATTATGTCAAAAACAGAACAAATACAAATATGTTTATTGCTCCAAAAAGGTAAATACAGAGATTAACAGATCTCTGGACTCCACACTAGGATTCCCTGTGTCGTGGAGACCAGTCTCTTCCGTCTTATAAAAAATAAAAATAAAATAATAACATAAAAACTACTTTTAAAACAAAAAAGATAGCTATAAAGTAAAAATAAGAAGTCGAAGACATTCACTGCAAAGATCTGTAGCTATTTCTTAGTAGATAGAAATGTATCTATTAAGGGCCAAGCGCCCGAAAAGTGCCATAAAACAGTGATTTTCTGAGGCCTACTCCTCCGTAACGGCTAGGTCAATTGGTTTGAAAAAAAAAATATGTTTATTATAGATTCATGAACAATAATATCAACATTTGATTTTTTCGTGCAATTAATACTTTTGTAAAAAAAAAAATATTTAGCAATTTCGCAACTTTTCACAACTTTTCCCTACTCCTTCGAAACGGCTTGGACCTTTAGAAACATTTTTACACATAAAAATTGGTGGTTAAATATTCTTCAAAGTGAACATTGCATATGTAAATCAATCAATATCTCGCAGAGAAAATGGATTTAAAGCGCTTTCCGGGCGCTGCTGGCCGCAAATAAATGCACAGATTTGCGTACTGCCGCCTAGGCGAGTGCGAGAGTTGCGTTCACATAATTTCGGTCAGATGGTTCAAGGGACTATACGCCTTAAGTTAGATAGGTACATTTATTCTTACCGCTGTTTTAATACCACTAGCAAGCTAGCATGTTCGTGATGCTAAGCGTGAAATTATGATAATTGCCTAATTAAATTCGTTGTTTTAGTGACGCGCACTTTTATCGTCTGACTCAGCTGTTGTGGATCAACACACTGGCTTGCAACGCGATGAATAGGGCTAACAATATTTACACTACATTTTTATTTGGCTCTAAATACGGTATCATCATCATCATCATCAGCCTTTTTTATGTTCCCACTGCTGGGATTCAGGCCTCCTCTCTAGGAGAGGGAATGGGCCGTAATCCACCACGCGGGCCCGGTGCAGGTTGGTGTACCATGTCTTCGAATTTTTGATTCTAGAACATGCCGGTTTCCTCACGATGTTTTCCTTCACCGTTTTGAAAGCAGTGGTGATGAAATAAATTAAACAAAGTAATGCGCCTGGCTGGGTTCAAATCCCCGACCTACAACTCGTAAGTCGGGGCCATTACTACTCGGCTACCACTTCACTCAAACCCACTCAAAAATGGTATACGAGATAGATATTAAGAGACTCTCTGGTTCAGGCTATGGTATGGAGTGAGGGGAATGGAGGAAATCGTGAGGCTGGGAAAAGCCTCACGCCCCAACCTTCGCCGGAGACGCGCAAGACGACGGTAGTCGCAGGGCCAGCATAGGCGCGGGCTTGCGCACGGCGAGCACTGGGTAGCTCGTCGTCCGTCTGTCCAGTAAAAACCAAGGTTTACGGTACGTTGTGTTCCGCACGCGCCTCAAAGAGTTGTCAGTGAAATTGACGGGTCCATTTAGGGCCGACGTCCACCAGGGCTGCGGATTTTATAGAAGGAGTAGCCGTCGCAAAAAAGGGACAACTGAAAGAACCACGGGTTTTTAGTTAATAAAAGTCTGACAATCCCTTTCGCTCCACTCAGAGCGAGAGAAATTTTTGATGATTTCCCTTTTTAAACATCCAATAGGTACTCTGTTTTGAAAATGCTATGCCTCATGTGCGCTATGAATAAAAAAAATAAATAAAAATAGACTGTTGAAGAAAACTTTTGATCTAAAATTACGTCATTATATGTCATTTTGATTATTCTTTTGAAACATTCAGGTTGATTGTTGTAATATTATATTTTTTAAAACCATTCTTTCATCAATTGACTCTCGAGAAGTTTTTTTATTTATTTATCATTTAAGGGGCCGGCGACGGATGAATTTCCATACAATACCACGCTCATATGCAGTTGGAGCATATTTCCAACATATTGTGATGATATTCGGTGATAGACAATATTTATCTAGGTTCCTACGTCGAGAATATTAGAAATATTGTTATTATTAATACAGGAAAAGCCAAATGGCATGTTTTGCCATTTACGCTGTAAAAAAGTGCGAAATACAATTCGCTCAAATTTCTTTTTGTTTTTTTTTTTAAAAAAGAAAGATGTAGGAACCTAGATAAATATTGTCTATAACCGAATATCATCATAATATGTTGGAAATATGCTCCAACTGCAAATGAGCGTGGTATTACGTTTGTATAGAAATTCATCCGTCGCCGGTCCCTTAATACAAAAGAATACAGGATTATCTACAGGGTGTAAAAAGACCGATCACATACGTTAACTAGTATTCGTACCTATATTAAATAGCAACCAAGAACTACAAAGGCTTTCTGCTATCATGCATGAGTCGTATCTCAATATCGAACTATACAAAATGCATTTTATATGACTGTGCGTATACCTATCTCACGTAGGTCTTTGAATAAGTAATAATAACTGATTACGTATGTCACTTAAAATGCCTTGTAATCCTCAGAAAAAAATCTCATTTATCTCATTAAAAAAATCCCGTAAATAAATTCGGCCAGCCCTAAATGTAAACGAATAGAGAAACAGATGAAAAAGCATTACCGCGGCTCTGATTGCGTAACGAGGTCGTTGAACCCTGGCGTGCGTGCGAATCAAATTGTGTGTGATTGTACCGCCTGGGTGGAAGCCTTTTGCCATGTGCTTGACTGGTGCTGTCATCTCCGTTGGCAAGCTTATGGGGTCTTTAAACCTTAACACTAAATAGTAGACAATATCTTCTGTAGGTATACGTATAAAGTATATTTATACCTAAGATACTGTATAGTTGATACTGATAGTTAATAGGTGTTCAAAAATAATGCAGTATACATACTACATGTTTCTTCCAGATATCTATTATCTATTAACTTTAAGTAAGTCACAACCTTATTTTTTCAAGGCACACCAACCAATCACCACGGTACACTAATAGGGAATCCTATCCCGCAGGCGTGGGATCTCGCAAACGTGGGATCCCGCACCTTTTCTGCGGGATCAGAAATGCGGGATTACTCATGCGGGATCTCGCACGTCTGCGGGATTGAAGTTTATTGTAAGAAAATTGGATTCCGACGACCTGCCGCCGTTTTGATTTATTTATAGACCCAGGTCATCCTCATTAAAAAGTGATGAAACAACCTTTACTTACATGAAACTGTTGACATTTTTATAGAATTGGTATGGTATGGTATTGGTATTGGCATTGGTATGGTTTGTTGGTTGGTTGGTTTGGTAAAAATATTTGGTTTTCGATTTTCCCTTGCAGCTAAATAATTTTGGAATTTCTATTTCATATTGTTTTGTGAGTCCTGCATCGCAACTGGAACGGAACATGATCGATGTCAGTTTAGGGACTCTATGACCTGGGATTCCCAAAGCACGTGAATTTACTTTCCTAGATGAAGGTCTTATTAAATAGGTAGGAAAAATTTATAAGAAATACTCGGTGTGCAAGTCCGACTTGCACTTGATCGATTTTTATGTTTCATACTACTTAAAACAAAAAAGAAATAAAAAATCCCAATCCCGCAAATCCCGGGATTTCTGACTTCAATCCGCGGTATTAAGATTTTGATGCGGGATTGGATTCCCTATAAACCTACCAGTGTGCCGCGGCACACCTTTTTCGGAACACTGCTCAATACAATTCCTCGAGATTGAGCAGGATTGTGGAACACTACGCACCGACTTGCAAGTTGTAAGACGGCACGTAGCGTTCCACAATCCCGTGTAGTATTCATTGATGTTACAATAACCTTTTCATTCATATTTTCAAGTTCAAGCACATTGTCTTCAGCTGACTCATTAAGCACCTGTTCTGATAGTCATACGAGTACTTTGTTGATACATTCTCCGTTTTTTTTATTACATAGTTCAGACAAGAACGTCGCGTGTAAATTGTGTAAAATTAAAGCTGTATTGTATGCCATAAGTGTTTTACTTGTTTAAAGGTAATTATAAGAGAATGGTTTCTGTTTTAACTGCTAATGAAGTAATCATTTCTGAGCAGTTAAAGCAATTAATAGATGCAGCTGCTGTTTTTGCTTTAATAGACAATATTTCCCGCGTCTTCGCCCGTTTGATGAGTCGTTAGAATTCTAAAACGAAAACTATTAGTTAATTGTTTTTCTGATATACCTACCAAGTACCATTAGTAAAAAAAATATGTCTTTTTTATTATTATTATTGATAGGCTCACGTTTGACCACTATCTCGCCTGATGGTAAGCGATGATGTGGCCGACGATGGAGCACGCTTGCCTAGAAGTAACCTATTCACTCTTGACTTAAAGACCCCTAGGTTGTAGCTATCAGGAAACATGGTTCCTCAATTTCAGTTGGAAATATCTCAGTAAGTACATCCCCGGAGTCTACATTGTTATCTTTAATTATTGATAGGCTCGCTTGTTGTTGATTGTTAATATGTTCACCTGATGGGCAGTAAAGATGTGGTCGTGGTCGTCCCTATGTGGACGATGGAGCAAGCTTGCCTAGAAGCAAACTATTCATTCTTGATTTAAAAACCAGGTTCTAGAGTCTGTCTAATAAGTTAAACGACTTGGGTAATTATTAGGATTTAATTAAATCTGATGTAGTCAACACGGGACTAAGAGATAGAGATCATTGTTTACTAACAGAAGAACCTTATAAAATGTACTGAATATTTGTATTTTTTAAATGATTAAATGTTTTACAAAATTCCCAAGTCGGTTGACTTATTAGACAGACTGACTAAAGCTGTCGGTTCTTCTCCATAGGAAAAGGCCAATTTGGAACCGTGCTCTTGCTTCTGACGTTTTGAAAGTGCCCATATAGGCCTATGTGAAATAAAAACTAGATTTTTTTTTAATTTTTTTGGAAACAGATGGTCTGTGGTTCCGGCAAAGAATGTCACACCTTTGCCGTACTTTTTCCTTTTTTTTTTTAACTTTGCCGTCTCTGCTGTATTGTGGGTGCCGTTCACAAACATGTAATCTTACATACACAACAAGACACCCAGACCCGGAACACCATAGACTACACAAATATTTGTTCCGTGTGGAGATCGAACCTGCGACCCGCAGCGTAGCAACCAATCGCTTACACGTATGTCATACAAACAATAAAAATATTCCCTAAACGTTAATTTAGTTTCTTGCATTAGCAGAATCTACTTCCCTCATTCAAACTTACAAAGGGACCTACTTACAACGCGCACCCTACATTCACTTACCGGTAACAATGATATAACAGCAGTAATTAATACACGGCTCTGTTGCGTCGCATTCCAAGGTATTGTTGCGGCTTGCGCACGCGCCGCCATTCCGCAGTGCCGCGATCAATGTCGCTTTGTGTCCTGTGCCTGTTCAGAGACAGAAAAAAGTAGTTTTTGAATATGGAGAAACCAGTGGATGGAACTTGTTCGAAATTCAAAATATTTGATGAAAAAATATAAACAGATGTTTTTGGTGTTTGCTGTTATGTTGTTGGAGTAGTGTCTTAATTTGTGGGACCATGGCGTGGTATCAATTGCGTATTATAAGACCAAGTTTAAAGTTTAATGTAGTTTTTAACTTCAGTGATTGTTCATCGGTACTATCCAAGCCAATCAATGAGAACTTTGAACGAAGACTTTTGGTATTGATTGCGTATCAAAAGACTATGTTGGATATTAAAATATAACATTATTTTTAGTAGTGCGAAACCCGAATATAGTTTAAGTCACAATTTGGACATCACCGTAAGTACAACATAGTTCACGACAGGTCATAGTGGGCATTAGGAGCCAACGCACAACTGGGTGCAATTGCAAAACAACTCCTCAGTTGCCTGGATGGCGTGGTGTCTATGTATTTTTGCTGACATAACTAGCTTATAACTCTGTAATTTTTCATGATACAGTTATGTTGTAAAAAAAAATATCTAGAAACGTGTATCGGGTTTCACTATACTAAAAACTAATGTTGTATAAATATCAAGTTTTAACTTCAGTGAGGGACATGAGACATTCTCTAACCAAATCAGTGAAAATTTAGTGGACAATTTGTTACAAATAAGAGAATTACTTTCTGCATTAGTTATCCATTTACTTAAAAGTGATGAAGGGTGATTATAATCAGTGCTAAAAATGGATTTTAATAATAAAAACGTTCAACGGATGTATTGGTTTTCAAAGTGGGTTAGTATGAATTATACATAATGCAATATAACAATATTATTCAAGTTATTGTTGAAAAGTGGTCAATAAAAGACCAAATTGTAACGGTGTTCAATGATAATAAAGACATAAGGACCACACCTTTAGATAAAAACATATGTCTCGTTTATATTCTTGATTTTCAACTCGCAGAAATGTCCTGTTCATTACTTGTCTTGAAGACACTATGAGTCATCCATAAAAAGCTGTATAAATAAATACACGCTCTACTATATTGGAAATGAAAACTATAATTCTGTACCTCAGAGGTAAACAACAGTATGTGCCAAAATGTAAATTTTGCAGGAGAGGCAAAAACGCGCGGATAGAAACTTTAAAAGCATTTTTGACATAGTTGCTTTAAAGATATTGAAACAAACTCCATTGTATTTTTTATAATTATTAGATGGATTTATTATGTATTACACATAATTACAATAAAGTTTAAAACAACAGTTTGTTTAAGTGCGCGTAAAGCTGAGGAGTAAACAATCTTATCATCATTTTAAGTCCTATACCCGATATGTTTTTGTCATAAACGATTAGATATTTTTCATCCTAGTTGTCGTAGGACTTCATGCCCTATAATACCATTACGTAGAACTGGTTCTTACGATGTTAACAGTGCAAAAAAACATATTTTAAAAAAAGTGGAGTTACTACTGTTTACCTCTGAGGTACAGAATTATGGACAGTTAATGTTATTATTACTGCTGGGCAATGGCCTCACCGGGTGAGTCGATGGGAGATGTCATCATCATCACCATATCAGCCGAAAGATGTCCACTGTTAGACATAGGCCTCCTCCAAGCGACGCCACAACGACCGGTCCTGTGCCGGACCGGTGCTGTGTGTGTGGGAGATGTAGAAAAAGAACATCCTGTTTTACCATGACAATGCTCTCATCTCACACCTCAACGGTTGCCATGGCGAAAATCCACAAATGGTTTCAATAACTTGACCATCGCCTTACCAGATCTAGCCCCAAGCGACTTCTTTTTGTTTCATAACTAGACTTCTGCCAATCATTCACATCCAAGCTACTACAGCGGTCTGTGTTTCCTGATAGCTACAAGTTAGGGGTCTTTAAGTCAAGAGTGAATAGGTTACTTCTAGGAAAGCGTGCTCCATCGTCGACCACATCATCGCTTATAATCAGGTGAGATGTGGTCAAACGCGAGCATATCAATAAAAGTACTCTCCCGCATATTCGACTAAGCGTGAATTTGCAATTTTAAAAGCAAACAATTTTTTTGTTCACGTATTTTATTCATAGTTGCGTTATACTTTCCTTCACAATGATCGCTCATTACTGGTCTCAATAAAAAAAGATTCATTCTAATTGAATGAACAGATGAATGATTCATCTCGTATCTTTTTATAGACGATAACAATAAAAACATATGTTCTTTGATCCTAGATTTTTTATTGATCCGCGCTTTGAAAGTGTTTTTTGCTGAATTGGATGACTAGGTCTTCTTATTATAAAAATGCAATGTGGTGATATCGATTTAATGGTCGTTAAACAAATTGTTTTTATTGTGATTGGAACCTTTTACATTTGAATTTATTATCAATCTTTTCATCAGAATCATTCATTTGTTTGAACGTTTGAAAATGTTTATATCGTCTTTTTTGTTCTTAGTAAGTACCATTCTTTCATGACTTACTTAGGTCTAATTTGTCAACCTTTGCTTTCATCGTATTCAAAATCTTCTTATTTGTCTGTTCTTGCTCCTATTGTCTGGATCTTCTCACAATTCTGCACCAGAACTATCTGTCTTGGGTTATCCATTTTAACGATTGGGCTTTCTTCAGGTGTCTCTCGATGTTAGACCACCAGGTACCTATATGGCAGATCCTGTGGAAGTAATCGCAAAATCTACCAGTCTCGGAAGACTTAACGTGTCATATGACATAGACTTATCCAAAATCTATTGAAACTTGACCGAGCTGTGGTTTTGTAGTCAACATTCAATTTCAAGAAGAAATACTTAGAAAAACTCGTGACTCTCTGAAGATCTAAACATTCACCGCAAGCAGACATTTTAGTTTCATATTCTAAGTCTTAAGCCAATGCAATGTAATTTTAATGAGCTATAAAAGCTAAAACGTAGCCCACACGTTTCTCATAGTGCGTGAAATCGTAAAACCATTTACCGATTGGCACCATTTTTTATTATGTGTGGTACAACATATAGTTATGCCGATGGTGACGTGAGTTACCGCTATTCCATGGTTGTTGACGTGTGTAGAATATACTAAAATGCTTGAAGACACGATATACCTATCTATAGGTTCAATGCTACCGGTAATGGTGTAATGTTTTGGTTTTAAAAATCAGTCTTTACTGTGTTTGTGTATGTTCTTGAGAATTCTTTTCAATTGAAGCATCGTTTACTTCTTTTTGCTATTGATATTTGGGTTATCATCACTATTTTGTGTTGGCATAACATGTCATCATCAAAAATCTCACTACTTTGAGTCCGTCGTTCTGATTTCAACAAATATTTTAACAATAGGACCAACCATTTTTGATGCGTGGTCCTTCGATTCACATTTTAATTGTTCTATTACTTATAATCCTGCTAAATTCACATTCTCATCTTTCTCCCTTTCCACAATGTTCTATTACTTATCCCGCTAAATTCATCAGTCTCATCTTCCTCCCTTTCCACCATACCATTTAGTTATAGACCCACATTAACCACGTCTATTACTATGATTTACAACTGAGGTAAACTCCTTTTATGTCAGCTAATACCATTAGGGGTGCCATTAAGTGCTGACGCATTTCAAATGTCTCTTACTAATTGAATTGTCGTATTATAGGCTTGCTCGTTTACGATTTTGTTTAGTTTCCGTTTCTAGTGTTATTGTTTCTTTATTGGTCTTTTGTGGTAATGGAATTGATTTGGCGAGAGCTGATGGATTGATTTTGATTAGCTTTGGTCTGGAAGTGTCAATTAAAATATATGTTCTTTCTAACCATGTCTTAGAATTCTTCGTAAGCATTCTCTAATATAGCTGTGTAACATACAGTGATAGCTTTGCGAAAGTTTTCGTCTACAGGGTTATTCGTAACTGGACTTAGCATCTGATATTTTAACTTGATATTTTGAAAATACATCGAACTGCTAATTTAATAATCACAATTTTTCGAAGGCATCGTAGGTACCCTCAGGTGTTTAATCTTTGCAAATGGGTTACACTTTCACATTCTACCTGCAATACGCAGAGTTATTAGTAATTCTACATAATCCTTAACGATCGGATTATGTTTTAACTCTGACTAAGCTGTATCTTGATGACTCGTGATGTTTTTTTCTCTAATGTGTGTCCTGCTAGCAATACGTCGAGCTACCAGTAATGCTTTATAATCTTTACCTATTGGATAATGTTTTAACTGTTTTCTTTTTGTCATTCTATCTTTCTAAATAGTATCTTGATCAGTCGCGATGTTCTTTATTCGTTTTTCTTTATCCTGTCCTATCTTTTGTTTTATCACTGGTTAGAGCAGTGGTGGCCGAGTGGTAATGGCTCCGACTTACGAGTTGAAAGTTGCGGGTTCAAACCCTGCCCGGCGCATTACTTTGTGTAATTTCTTTCATTACCACTTCTCTCAAAACGGTGAAGGAAAACATCGTGAGAAAACAGGCCTGTCCTAGAACCAAAAATTCGATGACATGTGACATTCACCAACCCGCACTGAGCCCGCGTGGTGGATTACAGCCTAGCCCTCTCCTAGAGAGGAGGCCTGAGTCCCAGCAGTAGGAACATTAAAAAGGCTGATGATGATGATGATTTTTTGTTCTAAGTATAAGGTGCTTCTTTTCCTATATCAGCTTTTTTTTTTTTTTATTGTTGATAGGTTCGCGCTTGACCGCTATCTCACCTGATGGAAAGCGACGATGCTTATTATAATGCTTAAGTTTTAAATTGACATTGCGTTAGTCAGTCTTCGAGAGTTTTACCTGTAACCTAAATTCTTTCACGTAGTATTAGTCTTCCATTCACGTAACTGTAAGTTATTTAGTTTGAGTCACCTCGTCCTACTGGTATTTTAAATCATCGTTTTTGGCCATTCCTTTCATTTGAAAAAGTTTCGTCTCTTTCCTCTTGCGTTTTTTTTTTTTTCTGAGTTTGTTTCGGTGTTTCTTCTCAGGGTAGTCAGCTAGGAAACACCGGCCTCATCTAGTTTAAACTGACGAAAAAAAAATAACGTGTAAAAGTGTTTTTTAAAACCTATTTGCAAAAAAAAATATCATTTGTGTTAAAAATATTATTACTTAATTACTAAGTTCGATTCCGAAAATTTGGAACTTCTGATTGATTTTGCACCTGCGATTTACTTTTTGTTTTGTTTCGTATTTGAAATGGTTTTGAACAGTTGTGAATTCGATCTTCATCTATATTTATTAACCGAGTTTTTCATTAGTTTTAGTATCGTCTCATTTAACCGGTTTCGGTTCCGGTTCCAGTTCCGATAAACCAAAAAAAAATCCGATTCCGAAATCAGTTCCAATATAGGTACCACTTCCATTGCATCTCTAATGTTTTAGATAGATATTAAAAACAGAATTGTTAACGCGATCAAGTACGTCTAAAAACTTGCACTATAGCTACTGAGGCTAGTGGCAGCCAATGAATCTTGACCAAACCGGGTCTTTACCTACTTGTCTATTGACCGTAAAATACCGCCTGTTTTACCAGAAATCCTTTAAGAACTATCGCATAAACTTTCCTAAGACTTGAGTGTAACTGTATGAAACTCTGGAATGTGCTTCCCCTTGACATCAAAAAAGCTTAAGTAAATTTTCTTTCAAGTGTAAAATTCGGAACTACATACTACTTGAAGTCCTCTCTAGCTTAATTTGGTCTTCGTCATAATTGTAATATTTTAATTTGTCTTATTATAAGCCTCTTATTATAAGTATTATTATTATAAGCCACTTAATTTAATGACATTTACTCCATTCTATTTGTGAAGACTTTATCTATTATTTATTTATTGTGCACACCTAGCTCAGTGTTATTAACCCAAAGGTCATTAAGTCCGCCTATGTACCACTACTGTACATGAAATTTAAATCTACACTTATAGAGAGATTCTTTTTTTTTTGTTTGTAGGAGGTAATTTCTGAAAGTAGGTACTGATTCGATTGCTTTTTTTTGCCGATGGAAAGCTGCTTCATTTCTGAATGACATAGACTGATGCAATATTTTATGTAAGCAGGCGAAGCCGCGGGCAAAAGCTAGTAAATAAATAAATGTTTGGTACAAGTCTAGAATATCAGAGACCAGCTGTTATAGCATCTGTTTAAAAATACATTCATAACACGGCTCCGTATTACAGTTATAAATAGCTGCTCAATTAGTCTGATAAAAAATGGTCGCATAATCGGTCTTTTTGGTCCTTAGTAGCGCACGAGCAGTCATCGGATCCTGTCCCAATCGAGTATTTGTTCATTGACCGGAAAATAACAGCTTTTATTAGGTTTCTATTACACTAGTAGGTATCTTAGTGACCGCGTTACTACTATTTGTTTAGCACTCTTAGGTAGTAGATTTCATTCAGCTTAAATAAAGATACCATTATTGACTATTAGAAATTTTTATACATGCGAATTTAAGGCCCAAGCGCCTGAAAAGTGTCTTCAGTAACTTTCTAAAGCCTACTCTTCGGTAACAGCCAGGGCAAGCTTTGAAAAAAATAGGTATATGCTTATTATAGATTCATGAACAACATTATCAACATTTGATTTTTTTCGTGCGATTAATACTTTTGGCTAAAAAAAATATTTAGCAAATTCGCAACTTTTCCCTACTCCTTCGAAACGGATTGGATGTTTAGAAATATTTTTACACCTTAAAATTGGTGGTTAAATATTCTTTAAAGTGAAAAACATAGCCTATGTCAATCATAATATTTCGCGCAAAAAATGGATTTAAAGGTCAGCCGCACTAACCAGGCGCAGCTGGCCGCAATTAAATGCACAGATACGCGTACTGCCGCTTAGGTGGGTACGAGAGTTGTGTCCATTTAATTCCGGCCAGATGGTTCAAGGGACTATGAACCTTAACACATCAACCCTGAGATCCTCCTACCACGACCTAAACTGAACTGTTAAAGGGATGGAGCTATTTGTCGCTCGCACGACTGACATTTTAACAAAGATTCCAAGCATTTTATTTCAAAACACTCACACACAACTAATAAATGCTATAATAAATATCAAATCACTATAATTAAGAGAACTTAAAACATAATAATTATGCCTACCTCTTTATTATAATTAATACCTATCAACGAACTAAAAACAGCTACAAATCAACATCTCACTTCATTTTCTTCAATAGTTTTGATCCGCCATCAAATCACTTTCTAACCACTCCCACAAGTCTTCAAGTACTTGCACCAATTGATTCAAATATAAAAGTGTACGCATCATAATCAGCCTCGTCCCGTCACGAGGCGTCTCCTAGTCTGGTAATCGGGTTATCTGCCACTCAGGACCAAGGATGTTCTGGATATGAAATTTCGGTTTTGGGTACGGATATCAGAAATGTTTATTTCAAATAGACCATTTAGGTACTTTTGAATTGTCAAAATGTCTGTCAGTCAAAAAAAGTGAAGTTAAATTGCACCTTCCAAAGCGTAGATCTCTATGGAGACGAACGTGCAAGAACCTCCATGGTAATATGAGTTACATATACTTAATACATAATTATATAATATTTTATGGAAATAATATTAAACCTATCAACATCGAACTAAAACAGTCACAAATCGACATGTGACTCAATTCTCTTCAATAGTTTTGATCCGCCATCAAAACACTTTCTAACCACTCCTACAAGTCTTCAAGTACTTGCACCAATTGATTCAAATATAAAAGTGTACGCATCATAATCAGCCTCGTCCCGTCACGAGGCGTCTACTAGTCTGGTACTCGGGTTATCTGCCACTCAGGACTAAGGATGTTCTGGATATGAAATTTCGGTTTTGGGTACGGATATCAGAAATGTTTATTTCAAATAGACCATTTAGGTACTTTTGAATTGTCAAAATGTCGGTCAGTCAAAAAATGTGAAGTTAAATTGCACGTTCCAAAGGGTAGATCTATATGGAGAAGAACGTTCAAGAAACTCCATGGACACTCTTTTAAATCATAATTATGAGTTACATATATTATAGGATATATAGGAAGAATATTAAACCGGCTACGCTTACGGTTATGAAATTAATTCGGATTATTCGCTAGATTTAGATTTCGGTTATTATAATTTTTATAAAATTATAAAAGAATTATCTACTAATAGCACGATTTGACATTTATTTCTAGTCTAGATTCTCATTCATTTTTACAATCAGTCATATAGGTTTGTAAATAAATAGATAATATTATTATAGCCACTTTAAGTCTCCACCTTTATCCGAAAATATCCGAATAAAATATTTCGGTTCTGGTCTTTTTTTTCGGATATATCCGATAGTTTCGGTTATGGTCACGGAGCTCCATTATCATCCTTGTTCTGGACCAAAGAGGTCAACGCCCACTGACCGTAATATGATGCATGTTGTACCACGCACGGCGGATATGTCATGTCCTTTCTCTTGGCTTGTAAGGAATGCCTGGAATTCTTAATTTGGATCGAGTGAATTTTCTGGGATAGCTTATAAATTTTTCTTTTTTTATAATTGACTAGCTTCTGCCAACGCCTTCGCCTGCGTACATAAAATATAGCCTATGTCACTTAGGAATAAAGCAGCTTTCTATCGGTGCAAAAATTTTATCAATCGGCCCAGTATTTTCAGAGATTATTTATTTATTTATTTATTATATTCTTTATTGTACACCGCATGAACAAAAAAGATACAGGACAAACATTATTCAAAATAAGTGTACAATGGGCGGCCTTATCGCACAGGGCGATCTCTTACAGACAACCTTTGGATGGACTGAAAGAGAGTAGAAAGATATAGGGCTGTCAGTGTACATCAGAAAAATACAAATATGAAATAACAACACAACTACATACATACATTACAAAAAATATACTAATAAATATTAAATATGTAATCAAGCCAGGAGAAGACAAAATCAAAGTGAAAGGGAATGCTCCTTCACCATTGTTTTAAACGTTGGGAGCGTTTGAGCACGTCTCACTTCAATAGGTAACGCATTCCACAAACGAGCAGCTTGGACTGTAAACGATTTGTCAAAAAACGATGTGGAATGCATACGAATACTTAATTTCAGATTTTCCGACGATCTCAAGGACCTAGAATGTGTGTCACAAAGGAACTGAAAGCGTTCTTTAAGATAAAAAGTAGTAGAAGGATTATTAAGGAGATTACCTCCTACAAACAAAAAAACAAACTTTACCTCTTTATTATAGTGTAGATAGGCCCGCGTTTGACCACCATCTCACCTGATAGTAGGTGAGCGATGATGTGGCCGACGATGGAACACGCTTGCCTAAAAGTAACCTATTCTCTCTTGACTTAAAGATCCCCCTAAGTTATTCATTGATAAATTCTAAGTATAAAGACTGTGTTAGTTGTACACTAATACTAATTAATATAATAAATTATTAATAATGATTACTACTAACTAACGGAACAATTTGCCTGCTGCGGTCTTCCTGTCCAATTATAATTTTATAATTTGAGTGTGTTTGAGGCTAGAGTGAATAGGCTTTTAATAAACTAGTGTGCATCACCATCAACGATTGCATCACTGCTTACCATCAGGTGATCGCAGGTTATCGCAGTCACACACTGGTTTATGTCAACTGAAAATAAAATACTATCAGACTACATTTTTTTTTTATGGTCGGAAAAATCATCTAATGACAACCCCCGCTCTTGGGCGGAGCGGGAGATAGTGTCAGACTCTTACTGACTAAAAGCCCACCCCGTTCCTTCTAGCCTTCATACCGGAGCTCGAGTTCCCTTTCGGATAACCCTGGCCCCAGTAGGCTTCGACCCAGCGGGGCCCCTATTGTTGCTGACAACTCCTTGAGGCGCGCGGGAACAGTGCGCGCCATCGACGACTTGGGCTTGGTTAATACTATCAGACCAGAGTTTATTAAAACAAATCAACACAGTCACAACCATATTACTCACATGCACAGTAGGTACTCTACAGATAAAGATCACAGTGATTGGCGTCAAGTTCAAAACCATTTATTTCATTTAAATTAAAATAAGAATGACATGTAGTTCTGTTAGATAGATAGATGATCCTTTTTATCAGTGTTAAAGCCGGGAGAATCCACTAAAACCCCTGTCCATTAGCAAATAGTGATCATCATCATCATCATCAGCCTTTTTAATGTTCCCACTGCTGGGACTCAGGCCTCCTCTCTAGGAGAGAAAATAGTGATCGCGTGATCCTAATCCGAAACAGTGTGATAAGTAGGAGCACAAAAAATGCTGCTACATCTCTGTAATCACACCGGGTTGTCAAGATGATTTTTCCCATCGAAAAAAAAAAAAACACCAAGGTGTCAGCGCACACCAAGACTTCTTGAGAACTTTCTGAGACTGCGGAAAAATGAATCTTATGACTATACCATAAACATTGCAAAATAAAATATGCAACACGCATCTTGCAAGCTCGAGCATCATGTTTGGACGTCTACTTAATTTTGCAATGTAACTCATAAGATTAATTTTCCCGTAGTCTTAGATAATGCTCGGCTCTTGGTGTGCGCTGAAGCTAATACGTCCCTGCTTACACACGAGGCATGGTTAGCGCCACGGAACAGTAAAAATGGTTTTTACTGTTCCGTGGTTAGCACAGTTGTTGAACTATTGGCTACTGCGCTGCGTATTCCGAGTTCGATCGACATGATTCACGGATAGATAGACTATTTTCCGGAATAGCACATAGGATATTTTTTATTTAATTTCATATGGGCAAAGCCGGTGGCAGTATTTAGTCATAAATACATATATTATTTTAACAATTCATAGTATGTACCTACACACGTAGGAAATCAGAAAAATAGGTACAAAGGTGATGCTTATTGCGACGCACAATTTGAATATATTTATATTGTATTTGTTTTTTGTACTTTTCTTTTATTTTTGTTTACTAATATATTGTTGGTCTCTGTCGATCTCGAGTCGGCCGGGCGGCGTCGCACAGATTATATTATTATGCTTGTTTTAATAGACAACCTAGACAACCAAGTTGTCTATGGTTCAAGTCAGTTAGGCCTTGTCCACACTTGACGATAAGGCAACTAATTTTTGTTTAGTTTTTCTTTTTTGTAATTATTTGTGTCTATACGGGCAGAATAAACATGTTTTGTTTCTTTTCTTTCTTTCTTTCTAATTTTTTAGAAATCTCTTCTAGCATACCTGCGAAAGGAGAGTTGGAAAAAACAGACATTTAGACACAGTGTGTATGAGTAAAAGGAAAATAAGTACACACAAAATGGTTCAATGAGGGGCCTTGAAAGTAAATCCGCGAAATACTAAACAATCACGATATTTTTATTATAAGAAGACATTTCCCGTTTGTACACAATCTAAAGTATTATCAAATAACCTTGCTAGCTTGCCCTATGACTCATATGGCCCGTTATTATACCGGGGCTTGGCATAATCTATGTTAATTCTTTTTTTATATTTATACCTAAACCTGGTCTATTATTTATAACGTTACTTTTGCGGGTTTGCAAAAACTCGAATTTCAACACTAGTCGTGCAGATTTTTGTGTTTCATACCTTGTTAAACTAGGCGCCAGATCAACTTAAAATAAAGTACGTTGACCTTTTCCTAAAATCTCCATAGTAGTACCATAATAATATAATTTGATGATTTGATAAATGAAAAATGATATTTATTTTGTAAATAGGTTTAAAAAACACTTTTACACGTCAATTTTTTTTTTCGTCAGTTTATGCTAGATGAGGCCGGGTTTCCTATCTGACTACCCTGAGAAGAAACACCGAAACAAACTCAGGGGTCAAAGTCTCTTTTAAGTCCATACAGTAAATATGTAATGGTCAAATCACATGAGAACCATGCAGATTTGTCTGAGATGGTCTTTTGAAGAAAGAACCATACAGATTTGAGTGGACCTGTCCAATCAGTGTAAGCATTTGTCAGTATTCGAAAAGCTCAACTTAGGACTACTAAGGAGCTCTACGACTTGACGAACAATACCAAAGAAAGGACATTTGGGTAGGTCGCAGAAAACACTCAAATTGCCAGACATACGTTAAAATTACTGAAAAGAAAAGAAAAAGCAATCAACATAGTCAGTGTTCTCATCTAATCTCTTGTAATGTATATCGAAGGTACCCGAAAAACCATCAATGAATTGTTTTTCAGAAAAGGTAAAGGATCACGCTAGATGTCGATTCAAGACAGCTTTATTTCTTTAATTCCATTTTTGAAATTAAGAATGTCAATAAATGTGGGAGGGTCAATGACCATTTTTCCACGTTTATTTGGCGCCTAACTTAGTCAAAGTTTGATTAAAATCAAATTTATTTTAATTTACGAATAGAGATAAAGAATAAATGAGATTCTATTAGTACGAATAGTGGTTTTATATTTATTATTGATGAGGTGATGCAGTCGGAACCTTAGCATTCAAATGTACCTACCTACTTCGTTTTTGCAAGTCAATTTTTTATATCTCTTCTGTTTTCCACTTACTATGGACATAGAAATTTAGAACCACTGTCATTTTAATTTTTAATAAAATGTGCTTTTGTTTACGTTTTATATCAAAGAAAGCACCTTATTTTAATTCTTTATCCTTACCGTCAATATAACGTCAACAAAAGTACAGTACATCCAAATCGAGTACCTATCTGCTGTAAAGTTTACTGCGCCCGCGCCACCCCGCCATCATAAAACCTGACCTAAATTTATTTTTTATTTAATTTAATTTTTAGTTCTAATTTATTATGTAACGTATTTATTTTTTATTTTTTGTATGATTTTAATTTATTTTTGTATTTGATTGAAAAAAAATTCGTAATCTTCTTCGTTATCTAAGTTGTATTTTTGTATTTTTTGGAACTACGTCATAATTGCCACTGTGATTAGTAATCTTTCAATGTAGTATATTTCTAAGTTGTATTTTTGTATTTTTTGGAACTACGTCATTGAATTACTATTGTGATTAGTAATCTTTCAATGTAGTATAATATAATGAAAATGGAGGAAGTCACTGCAGTGCTCCTGAAATACAGGCACCTAACCTAGCTCAGGAGTCAGTTCACTTGTTTGTACATACATTACAACAATATAGAATTATTATTATTATAAGACCTACGGCATGCGCATCTCATTTGTCATTCTTTTGACATCACGTGCGTCTTAGGGCTCATATAGGTACACTCATACCTTAAAAGCACACAGGATATTGGCAATTGTTCAAATGTCCAGCTTTCAACAGCGAACTTCTTTATTGCCTTATGGTTTGGTAAATCTTTGAAGTTTTTAATAGACGTATGTCATTTCTTCAACACCCGAAAGGGAATGTCAGTCCTTTTACTGAGTAAAACAAAGCCTTGTTCAGTTGCTCTTTGCTTTCCAGGGCCGAACGAATTTGGCGCCAGATTTAAACATAAGAAGCGTGATCCTGGTTTTCCTTTTACCATTCCCTAGGAATGGCTATTGATTTTTGCAAATGTTTTAAAAATAAGTACTGTTTGGTCCTTCGAGCCGGATCACCTTTGGGAACCGCTGTCTAAGAGTTCTACGCTTTGACTGAGCACAATGTGCGTATAATGGATGTCGAGGATTTATGACTGCAACCCACCTGTGTTCTTTCAGATACCGTTTCTGTTCTGGCCGAACAAATTTGGCATCAGATCTTCTTCTTCCTGCCCTTGTCCCATCTTATGTGGGGTCGGCGCAATACGTTTTTTCTTCCATTCTACCCTGTCACTCGTCATGCTATCACTAACTTCCTTTTCTTTCATATCGTTCTTCACGCAATCCATCCATCTTTTCTTTGGCCTCCTTCTCCCTCTCCACCCATCCACATATATACTCATAACTCTTTTGGTAACATGCATTTCATCCCTCCTCTTTACATGACCATACCAAGACAAACGATTCCCCTTCAGCTTGTCAGTCACTGGCGCCATTTTCAAACTTCCTCTAATATACTCATTTCTCACTTTATCCAATCTCGTCATACAACACATCCATCTCAACATTCTCATCTCCGCTACATGCAATCAGATGCAAACTTAAAATTCAAAGGAAATTGGGCACCAATAGTTTCACTTTTTGACGGTAATGGCTATTAGAGTTAATGTATAATTCATAATATTATTTTTAATGATGTTTTACCTAAATTCATTGAAATCATTTGTGGGGTTTCTATATTCATTTTAATAAGTATCTAATACAATAAATACGTCATTTGTTGCATAATAGTGAAGCGACTCTATTTTCAATTATAATCGATCGATTAACCGTTAACATAAATCATGGAACAACAAAATAATCTACAATCACAACTAAAAAGTATTAAGAGTTGTCATTATCTTTATTCTTCAATTATGTTACTATTTCTTGCGTTAAAAAGCAATTTCTAGGCAAAAATAAAACAATTTAGATATAATCTATAGTCATGACTCCGCGTCCGTAATCTATTGTTTGGTCACAACACTATTCGATAAAATGTCAAACAAAATGGTGTTTTCTGTTTACCTTTTTAACTAACGTGCCGGTTAAGCCGAGAATAATGGTTTTAGCTTTTCTCTGCTAACAAATATAAATTCGTGTCGAGTTGAGTTTTAGGATTCCTCCAAATCTATCTCCTACATCGAGCAATGTGACTCTTTTCGTGCGTGTGCTGCGAAGTGTATTGTTAAGACATTTTTTTACGTTCACGGTGATTGTTCTAGATGTAAAATATGTCGCGCTGTGCGAACTGTTCTCTTTTATTAGTACACCCGCTCCCTAGATGCCAAATCAGAGAAGCAACGGATTCCATGGTAATATAACCTAACTTACATAACTTCAACAGGTACACAAGTTATTTTTTTTTTCAAAAGCCCTACAATATTTAAGTTTGAATTTAACCTTGTTTTAAAGTATGACACTAACCCTTTTTTGTGTCTAATGTTCACTACTATTCTGAGTCAAAAGTTGCGCAACCAAGTGCCATAGTAAGTTGCTCATTCTCCTTCAAAAGTTTTTATTTCACATGGGCTCTTATAAAACGTCAGAAATTAGTGCACGGTTCCAAATTGGTCGTTTCCTATGGAGAAGAACTGGCAAGACACTCCATGGTTACTTTTTACATAAATAAGTCATAGGATGCATGATTCTAGCTTTCCTTATACCGTTTCCGAGGTATGGCTCTTTTCCTCAAACGATTTAGGAAATATTTTAAAAAGAAATACTGTTATTGGACATAGGCCTCCCCCAAGTGCCGGGGAGGCCTATTATTTATTTATTTATTTATATATACTTTATTGCACATCAAGATTATAAATTAACAAAAAGGAAACCATATAATAAAAAATTGGCCAAGTGCGAGTCGGACTCGCCCATGAAGGGTTCCGTAGCAGCAAGTAACATAATATAAAAGTTCTTGTAATGTGTTGTAACTTTGATCGATGTTTTAACAATAGTGTATTTTTTTCGATTTATGACGCATTAAAAAAAAACTACTTACTAGATTTCATTCAAACCAATTTTCGTTGGCAGTTTTTGTAGTAATATACATCATATATTTTTTTTAGTTTTATCATTCTCTTATTTTAGAAGTTAGAGGGGGGGGGACACACATTTTACCACTTTGGAAGTGTCTCTCGCGCTAACTATTCAGTTAAGAAAAAAATGATATTAGAAACCTCAGTATCATTTTTGAAGACCTATCCATAGATATCCCACACGTATGGGTTTGATGAAAAAAAAAATTTTGAGTTTCAGTTCTAAGTATGGGGACCCCCAAAATTTATTGCTTTTTTTCTATTTTTGTGTGAAAATCTTAATGCGGTTCACAGAATACATCTACTTACAAAGTTTCAACAGTATAGCTCTTATAGTTTCGGAAAAAAGTGGCTGTGACATACGGACGGACAGACAGACAGACAGACAGACAGACAGATAGACAGACAGACAGACAGACAGACATGACGAATCTATAAGGGTTCCGTTTTTTGCCATTTGGCTACGGAACCCTAAAAACACACAATTGGCGGCCTAATCGCACTAGGCGATTTCTTCCAGGCAACCTTGAATGGACAGGGATTGCCTGGACACAAAATGGGGTTGCACTTAGTGCATATAAAAAAGTAACAAAACTTAATAAATACTTAATACTAAAATAGATAGGTACACAAATACATACATACAAAATATATATAAGCAAGAGAGTTAGTGAAGAACGAAGACAAGATCACAGAGTCAAGTAATGATCCTTCACAAGCCCTTTAAATGCGGGCAGTGTTTGCGCACGCTAACCTATGTCCAACAGTGGACGTCTTTCGGCTGAAATGATGATGATGGCTTTTTTTTTATGGTGGAAAAAAAACATCCAATGACAACCCCCGCTCTTGGGCGGAGCGGGAGATAGTGTCAGACTCTTACTGACTAAAAGACCCACCCCGTTCCTTCAAGCCTTCATACCGGGGCTCGAGCTCCCTTTCGGATAACCCTGGCCCCAGTAGTGATGATGATGGCTGATATCGACAAACAGCATCGTTGCGGTTAGATAACAGTTGATATGACTACACTGTTTAGGAACGGTCGGTCACCTCATTACTATTTTTGTAATACTACGGTAGGTGTACATACATTTTCCCTTAATGTGTTAGCGTGTTGACATTAGTACGGATTGAAATACTGTGTATTTGCGGTCGTGTAGTGTTTGTGTGAAATTAATGGTTTTTTTTTGTGATTTATGGCGTTTTGGTTTCAAATTTAAAATTACAAGCGTTCGCTCTGTCATTGTCTTTCTACATATTGTGTCTCTAATTACGGTATTCTAATAGTTAAAATTTAAAATACAAGGATGGGTCAAAAACATGTGAGTACTATTTCTCATATTACTATCAATAATAAAGGTCAGTGCCTTCATAATTTTTTTTAGGGTTCCGTACCTAAAGAGTAAAACGGGAGCTTATTACTAAGGGTGAGTTGCACCATTTAACTATAACGATTACAAAGCCGTTAATAGTTGTCAAATCGTTGAATTGACCAATAGGCGGCCGTTTCACGGCTGGTTATGGTTTGGTTATCGTTGTAGTTAAATGGTGCAACTCACCCTAAGAGACTCCGCTGTCCGTCTGATAGACCGTCAGTCATCAGGCTGTATCTCATGAACCGTGGTAGTTAGAAAGTTGATGTTTAGTTGAAATTTTTACAAATGATTTATTTCTGTGTGTTTTTGTGTGTTTGTGTATTGATGTATTTGCGTAATTCATTCATTCATTCATAACAACAAATACTAAAAACAGAATAAGATAAAAATATATTTTAATACGGTAGGTAACGGGAAACCGATGGATGCGGGACGCACAGGAACGTTCGATGTGGCGACGCTTGGGGGAGGCCTATGTCCAACAGTGGACGTGTATCGGCTGAAATGATGATGATGATGATATTTTAATGGGGCTCCCAAACAACAAACGTGATTTTTTTGCCGTTTTTTTGCTACGGACAGTATGGAACCCTACAGTCCGATTCATACTTGGCCGGTATTTTTTTATATTCTTCTAAATGTTGCTCCAAGGAATTACTTACTCCTGTGCCGTGGATGCGTTCACAAACATGTAAAGTAAATTCACATACACAAGACATCTAGACCAGGAACAACTATGGGCCATACAAGTATTGGTTTCGTGAGGGGATAGAACCTTCGACACGCAGCGCAGTAGTCAATCGCTCAACCACTGCGCCCACTGTGCCATCAGCCCCCCTAGCCAAGTTACAACCAGTTTGTATCGAATTCCGTTCTCTAATCGGTAACGCCTCGGTGTCAGCAATTGTAGAAAACGATAAGTTGGTAGCCATGTTGACGCGCCTGAGTCGGCCGCTCGCTCTACAATGTAGCGTTTGTATACCAAAGGATGTAGCGTTAAACATTGTAGAAACGATTTTGAACGATGTGAACTTGACTACGAATTGTCTATTCGTTTGTTCTGACTACGCGACTTTACGTTGAGATGACGTCATTCCCATACATTTCATCACTTTTCGACAGCGTTAACGATTGCAGAATAACAACTTGGCTAAGCGTGCTGATTCCATTCGAGTTTATGGACAGAAGAGCTAGTTACTAGTTAGCAGTATTAGTAATAGTTTTGAATGCTAAAAGTCAGACTTTTCTTATTGAAGAAAAGAAACTAAGGCGCATGTCACGGCATCCCACCTACACGCACAAAACGTTTTGGGAACACATTCATTGTGCGTGCAGCTAGGGAGTGGAATTCCTTGCCGGAATCTGTTTCCTGATGGCTACAACCCGGGAATCTTTAAGTCAAGAGTGAATAGGTTTCTTCTAGGTAAGCGCGCTCCATCGTCGATCGCATCGTCGCTTTTCATCAGGTGAGATAGCGGTCAAGCGCGAACACATACTTATAAACATCTAACATATAAATAAAATTGGAGTGTCTGTTTGTAATTTTGAAATAACTGCTTTTTACTACATTCGTAATGAATATGTATACGGTACATACACCAAATAACATTTTTTTAAATTTTTGTCTGTCTGTCTGTCGGTTTGTCCGGGCTAATCTCTGAAATGGCTGGACCGATTTTGACGGGACTTTTTTTGGCAGGTAGCTGATGTAATAAGGGTAACATAAGCTACTATTATTTTATAAAAAATAAATTCAAAATCCTATAGTCCACGCGAACGAAGTCGCGGGCACAGCTAGTCAACAATAAAAAAAAAACTGGAACAAAAAGTGTCTCCGTTTTTGCAGCGCCTGATGTATATGAGGCTTTGAACAACCTTAGTAACTTTGTCGCAACTTCGAGTCCTCTACATAGGTATTTACGGTATGTCAAACTTGTCAATACAATGGAGATAGTCAAGCCTCAAACTGCCGACACAAAGTAGATAGGTACAGAAGTCAATCTACATGCAAAGCGCGCTCGAGCAACGCACACATAGACTCCGCTCACGGACACGATATCTCGGAGCGCCTCGGCCCGCTTGCCGAACAGTTCCGGCTCAAACGCTCCTTAGTGTGCGTCCACCATTAATGTGTAAGTATAAAAAGTGAAGTACATACATGAGATTGTTTTCTGTACCTACCTATTTTGTGCTGCCAATGCCGACCTGATTTGTATGCTCTTCTTATTCGTCACATAACAACTTAACGCAGAGAATGCGTTGACAGTTATTCAGATACCATCACAGTTCGTAACGGTACCGTACGTGTTACTATTGTAAGTATAGTATATATTGTTGTTATTTTTAGTGATGTCACGGTAACACGTACTTTGTTCTACGCTTGCGGGATTGGATTCCCTAATCACTACGCGCCTCAAGAAGCCTACTGAGGCCATGGGTTCGCATTGAAAAGAGATACCTGCAAAGCAAAGAAGGAACATAGGAGCGGGTCAGTAAAAGTCTGACACGCTCTCCCGCTCCGACATAGAGCGAGAGAAGTCATTGGATGATTTACCACCAAAGAAAACACAGGTATCAAACAATACTGATGATAAGAATGACTTGAGACAGTTAACCTTATCACCTACAAGTAATAAATGGTAATTAGAAGTAATAAATGTCGTTGCTGCTGGATAAGCAAACAATAAATTATTGAATGAGTCTTGATAGTAATAAATGTACGTAATGTAGGTTATTTAATTCATTTAGCAGATACTAAAGGTTAATGCTCAATGCTTAGAGACGGAATAATACCACACATAAAATGCCAAGTTTTTATTATCATGGCTTATTTTACCTCTTCTCGGAGATAGTGAGTTAGGTTGATGGTTTTAATGAGTATCTTATAAACATAATTGTGTAAATTAAGCAGGCGACCTGTATAATGTACTAGCTTTTGCTCGCGCGGCTTCGCTCCCGCTCTTCCCTACTCCACCCTACTATACCCTACTCTACCCTGCTCTACACTACTCTACTCTACACTACTCTACCCTACTCTACACTACTCTACTCTACTCTACCCTACTATACCCTATTCTACCCTACTAAACTTCAATAAACCATCTACTAAATAGTCCGAACAAAGCCTAAACACTTGGTTTGGATAGGTGAGCCCGTTCTTGAGTTATAAAATTACAACAAAAAGTGGCATTGATTTTTATATAATTAAATAGATAAAAAATATAGTTTAAAAAAACTAAAAATACACATTATTGTATTGTCATCAGTCTTTGATGAGTGTGCAAAGTTTGAAGAAAATCTGATCGCCCAAAGTTGGTCAAAATCGAGCTCAAAGGCGTTGGTTACAAACATACAGGTGAAGCTAACATAAGCGTGTTAAAAAAGAAACTGACTGACATGTCAACGCAACGCACACCCAAAATTAGTGGAACTAGAAGCGTTAAATTTTGCAAAAGTTTTCCTTTTATGACGTAGGTGAGTGCTAAGAGGATTTTCGAAATAAACCCCCTAAGGGTGTGCCCCCTAAACGGGAGTGTCTGGGAAAACCTACTTACAGGTACCGGCTCCAATCTTGAGCGCTCGGCGTCAGAGTGGGGATCGCTTTGCGCATTCCATACATTGACGAGCCAATCGTTGTCGTTGTTAGACACATGCAGCAAACGCAGGGAACGAATCACTAGTGACGACTATGACGCGATGGCGCGGCGAGCCAATCACTGACACTCCCCGCCCCCGCGTCTCACTTCGTATCACTAAAGAGACCGAATTTTGACTTCTGCGCAACTTGAAGCCAGCGCTCAAGGTCCGTGCCGGTATCTATACACGTGGCGGCGGTGGCGAAGCTAGTCCTATGATAAAATTTTGAGTAACAAAATGCTCACTTTTTCGATCTAAAAAATAAAAAAAATCAAATATTTTAATCTCACCTAGGTTCAAAATTTGTCGTTTCCTATGGAGAAGAACCGGCAAAAAACTCCATGGATACTATTTAAAAAAAAGTGGTTGATGTTACAATATTTCTATATTACAGTACTAGCTTTTGCTCGCGACTTTGTCTACGTATATAAAATATATAATAAGCCTATGTCACGGAATGAAGCGGCTTTTCCATCAGTGATAAATAGTACTTTCAGAGATTACTGAGACAAATAAAAAAAACTTTACCTCTTTATAATATTAAGTGTAGATTAATAGATATGTAAGAACAGTGTTGACCAGTCAATATTGTCCCCAAAAGCACAATAAAAACAATCATAATAAAAATTATTGTTAAATACCTAAACGGTTTAAAATAATACCTGTCGTACTCACAATGAGGTCGAAACCTAATTGCTTATGTTTACAACAACTATTTGTTAAAGACATAATTGCATACTGCGATAAGATAATGTTGTTTTTGTTCGTCTAATGAAACAAAGTTCATACGACCTAAAATGCACCAACTCGATCGACTTATATAATACTAGCTTTTGCCCGCGGCTTCGCCCGCGTAACATTAGGTACTTAAGGAATCGGGATAAAAGGCCTATGTTCTTTTCCATGTCAAAGGCTATATGCATGCCAAATTTCATCCAAATCCGTTCTGCCGTTTTTGCGTGATGAAGTAACAAACGTCCAAACATCCACACTTTCACGTTTATAATATTAGTTAGGATATAGTCTATTCAAAATAACATACCCTATTCACGTGAAGATTAGAAATTTGAAGTGTAGCGACATCTATGGCGCCACATAAGTACTACGAAGAAAGTACGAAATCCTGCATCGCGCAATCACAGTTCTCCGCGCGATTTGAACATATACGACAGCCCGAAATCATCTATCGGGCAGTTGCCCACCAGACCATAACACCTGTCTGGCCAGAGGATCCTCCCTTTTCAATGGAGGTTTGCGGGACTTTACTCTCTGTTCCGCATACCTCCAAAGAAGAAACCTTTTTTACTGTCTATTCAACCGATTTTAGCTTCTATTTCATAGGTATAAGGATGGTATTAAAAACAAAAAAGTGGTTACAGCACCAACTATTTACTGCAGCCGCCATTTGTCATGCTACCAACGTAATAAAAGTCAAAATCGGTTGGACGGACAGTAATTAAAGGTTTCATAAATTTCTAATGTTATTTTGAACAGAGTATAGACATTTTAGTATATTATGCCTTCCTAGAAATTCTCAATAATACTTACACCTGCTTCATCGAAGCCAGAGACTTTCAGCATTGGAGCATACAACACCAAAACTAATAAGACAGGGCAGTCTTGTAAGTGCTAAGAGAATACCGAATAAGGCGTAGTGACTAAAGCCACATTAGGGATTTTCTCCACTTTCTTAGTTCTTATAATTCCTAACTACGCGTGTCCTAGGGTAATCTCTAGGTAGTGTTGGCTACAAAGTAACTGTCGCATCATTAGAGATCTTTAAGCTACGTGCACGCAATTGCATTAAGATAAATCATTCATCGCTTATCTACCATCAAGTGAGATAGTAGTCAAGTGTGAGTTTATTGATAATTAATCTTAAAAATCTCAGGCAAAGATTTACGCTCATAGCGCCCTAGCCGCCGCCGGGATTCCTTGCGGACGGCGAGCAATGGGTAGCTTGCTGTCCGACCGTCCGGTAACTGTCCGAACCGAGTCCAAGTCGTCGACCGCGCGCCTCAAGGAGTTGTTAGCTCCGAAAGGTAGCTCAAACCCGATATGAAAGGCAAGAAGGAACGGGGTGGGGTTTTTAGTCAGTAAGAGTCTGACACTATCTCCTGCTCCGCCCAAGGACGGGGCATGTCATTTGGATGATTTTTACCCATAAAAAAAAAATGGCAAAGATTTCCCACACGTAAACTAGTGCTTGACAGCGATCCCACCTAATGATAAGCAGTGATGCCATCGTTAATGGTGAGGCGCACTAGTTTATGAGGAGGCTATTCACTCTAGCTTTGAAGACACCTAAAATAATCGGACGAGAAGACAGCAGCAGGCAAATTGTTCCAGTCCTCCAATGTACGCGGTACATGTTACTTATTCCTCCCTTTTTCCAACCATTTTGAGGCCTTCGTTTTCTTCATCTGAATTTAATCTCATAATAACTACGATGCAATCGTCCTGGGTGTTGGTAGTCTGTCTCTTGTGGTCGTCTGAAAACGTATCGAATTGCCTTTGCCGTACTCATAGTAATTTACTGTCTATAACATAGTTATCTATTTGTTTATATCGTCATCAGTCTTGAAAACTGTGTGTATTTTACCGGGATTTCGATTTTTTTGTCGAGTGAAGTTCAGTGGCTGGTAAAATAGAACAGAATTTTATTCTACCGTGAAGGTTGACTTAAATACATCAAACTACAAAAACATTACAACGTGTACATCCTTATTCTAATTAAACAAATTAACAGGCTCTTAATAAACTAGTGCGCCTCACCATCAATAACAGCACCACTATTTACCATCAGGTGGGATCGCAGGCAAGCATTAGTTTATATCAATAAAAAAAAAAAAACTATATGAAGACATGGCTGAAAGGCCTTAGTATCCAAACCAGAAATATAAACAAAACAATCCAAATGTCAACTTCAAACCAGTCTAGACCGCCATTTCCAAATACAGGCTTCCCTCTTGAAACTTTTCCAGTTATTACATTTCTTAATGTTCCGCTTACTCACCTTAATTTTACTCATCTTCAAAAGCGCAACAAAGTATGAAAACATTTGAGCTGTAAATAAATGCGACTGCGCTTGCGTCAATCAATTTTATGGGTCGGCTGCTGCGCAGTCAAAGATTATGTTGTTCGGATATCCAGCGCACTTTAACTAAATCAAAGGGACGCGATGCGGGGCTGTGGCACGGAGTAGATTATGCGTCAGAGTACTAGCTTCGTCTTAAGAGGCTGCTTTCCACTCGCCTATCATCAACATCAAACATGGCTTAAAAGCTTGTTACTTCATCTAACGCAATCTGACGCGATGTTTGACGAAACGGCAACGCGAAAAAAGAGAGATAACGCCTGAAAACTGTTAGCATTCGGTAATTCCGTGATTTACTCGAATATTTTATAAAACTTGTTCCAGGAAATACGTGTTTTTTTTTTTTAAACCCTTTAGAGTTTTTGAAAAACATTGTCATTATTTAGAATCTTGATATTTGCTAGGCTTGTATGGTTGTACTTTTTTGACGTTTTTAATATTTGAGTAAATTATGAAGTGTCGAAAGTTCATGCAAAATAGCAGATTTTCAGAGGTCTTAACTGGATTAGTTTTACATAAATTTATAAATTGATTTCCATAGAAGCCTAGATAATATCCACAAGATACTGTGTTTCCAAAATATCTAATGAAAAATGTGTAATAACGTCATAATCGCGTAAGAACGGTTGTATAAAAAACAGTGAAAATGTATGTCGAGATGCATCCCCTAAATCTCTCTACATAGGCTCGGCTCTTCTCTTCATGGTTCACCGGACGACAGTTGTGGTCTATGGTCGTGATAGTCTTCATGTATAGTTAAAAAGAAACTAAGTTGGCAATCGGCCAGTAGCCTGATTCACGTAATGAAAACCGTATCGATATCGTAGCGATTTAGTCGTTTGTACCATTTCCGTATTCACATCTATCAATCGAGTTTGAACGACACCGATTTTAAAGTCGTTTGAAATTCGTCGAATTAAAAAAAAATCTATATTACATTATCCTGTAGAATAACTGGAAAAAAGTCGATGGATCATGAATACCGCTTTTGGCTAGGACTTCGATCGAACGACTATAAAACTTCAACGATATTTGGCTTGTTTGATTTTACGTGAATCAGCCTACTGTGCGTGTTAAAATGTCCAGCGTGGCAGCGAGGGATGGAGCTATACAAGTGTACACCCTGTATAGCAAGTGTGTGTAAGTAGTCAAATGTATCGCTCCACTCAATTCAATTTGATTAGATCCTCTCGTCTATTCTAATTCTAAACCTCTCGAAGACGATCGCTTCTCTAACCATATCCCCGTGATAAAAGCTTATTTAACGCCATAGCAATAGCGTTTGTCACGGGTATATGGTTAGTGCACGTTCTAAAGCTCGGCCTCTGTTGCAAATCTACTCTTGGACCTGGGAGATGTATGATGTATTGTTGTATGGGCCCGACAGTCCTTTAAACAAAGTGCTGTGGTGTAGGTGTTGTGGATGACGTGTGTAGTTTATTGGCATCTTTTGGGCTCTACTTTTCTCCTGGGGATATATTGTCCTTTGGTACTAAGGTTTGGTTTAATTCAACTTTTGTCATGATTGAAACTAATAATAATATTTTAATTTTTTTTTGTTTAGTGCGTTTTAAGAAATATTTAAAAATACATAAAATGTATAAAAATTAGTAAAGGAGATGATAATAATAATAATATTTGAAGATTTGTGACTTCTATGAAAAATAAAATGTTAATAAATATGTATATGAATTCGTGAAATCACACTAATATCTTATAGGGGATTTGTCACTGTGTGTGTTTGTTTGATACTTTTTCACGCTCGAACGACTGAGTGGTTTTAGATGAAATTCTAATACACGGGTAGTTCATGTCCTGAAATGGCACACAGGATACTTTTGTCCTGGGAGTATGTTCCCTTGGGATAATTTACTACTTTCACGCGGGCGAAGCCGCTGGCAGCAACTAGTGGCTATGTAATTTTTATTTATGAATTGAATTTCAAATGTATTTTTTTTTTGTTTTATATCAGTACATCGTTGACTACCCCCTTTTTAGTGTTCTTATCACAAGAACAGATGAAAGAGGTTAGAATGGCCTTATGCGCGAGGCAACTGTGCCACAAAGTAGGGCAACGCTCATAGTTCAACTACCAATAGCAAACTTGCGATCTAAGTGTGCGTGGTCTGTTAGTTGCGTAATGCGCGTTTGTATTGGTTTATTGCCTGTAGTGGAGTTAAAGGGTGGGAGAAAAGCGGCGACACTCGTTGTAGTACGAATCGGAAAGTATTTCCTTTCTAACCTCTTTCATCTTTTCTGTGGTTCTTATAGTCCATCCTATGGTTGTCTGGTATATAACTGATATTACTGTCAGCGATAAGACTGCCATTGTACCAATAGATATAAGTTTTTGTAAAATTTTGTTACTATTTTCGTGTACAATAAAGTTTATTCTATTATACACCACTAATTTTTAATTAGTACAAATACTTAAGGGGCTTATTAGAAAAGCCTTTGTTATTATTTAAGTAAAGTCTCAATAATTAATATTCATAAACAGCAAAGTTATTAGCGTTTGTGTTTATCCCAAAATGTCTCTCAATTTATGAAAATATTGTGCAGGCTATTGATTATGAATGAATAAATGACGATTAAAATGGAAAAACACTGCCCGCAGTATTTTCTACTAGCAATTGTTATGTATGATTGAATCTATGATGAATTTACCTTTTCGTGGTCAATTTTAGGATTTCGGTTTTTTCTACTTTTGAATACAAAAATATGACCAGTAACGGGTACAGCCCCATTTTTTTGTGTACCAATTAAAAAGTAGGGGTGTATTCTATTGCAATTTAGCTTCACGTTTTTTGACTGACCGACATTTTGACAATTCAAAAGTGCCTGTAAATAGTCTACCTATTTGAATTAAACGTTTCTGATTTCTGATATTCCTTTTTTAGATAAAACCAATGAATTTGTATTCTTCAGTATGACTAATTGTGCATGCGATAATCTACGCGTGACTATCGCACTTTTTTTTACCACTTATTGTCACTAATTGATTCGCTATGTTTCGAATCGTTGGAAATGAAAAAGGTTTTTTAGCATTTACTTATACTCATCTAAAGTTGTTATTGTTATCATACGTCCACTATTTACTGGCCTGTTGGTCTAGTGGTTAGTGGCCCTGACTGCTATGCCGGAGGTCGTGGGTTAGATTCCCACCCAGGACAAATGTTTGTGTGACGATTTGTTCTGTGTCTGGGTGTATTTAGAAATATATAAGTATGTTTATCAGCTGTCTGGTACTTATTATAACATAAGTTCTGCTTAGCTTGGGGCTAGACTGCGTTGTGTGATAGTTGTGGAATATTATTATTATTATTACTTATTAAACCAGTGTTGTTTTGAAAAAAAAAATCCGCAATGTGTAACTTGGACTCGTGTGGTAAACGAACGGTATAAACCTAAATTTTGCATGTGTGGAAGTCCGATCACTCACGCTTGCGGCCGCCTGCTTCGCTAGCATTACTTCTTCGCAGAAGGAGGCGACGGCCTATTATTCCTCCTCGCTCCGGATCATGGCCGGAACCAGACCGGCGTGAGAGGGGCCACCGCTGATAACCTTTATGAGGACACCTCCACCGTGTCCTCCGTTCGGTCCGCACAATGGTGTCACCCGGGGGTTCTTCCGCACGAATCAGGTGCCACCTCTCGAACTTACTATGTCCGGTGAGGACCTGCGTCATGCGGAATAGTTCAGAACTTACGGAGATAAAGGAAAGCGATTATTTGAAGGGACAAAGATTTTGAATGGGAATAGGCCCGTGACGTAGGGGCGAAAATGATTTAAAAATAAATATATAATGCATAGCATAGTCTGCCTTATAATGATCCCACTGTTAGGACCCAGGCCTCTGGTCCTCTTCGATGAAATAAAGCCTAAGTAATATATCAAGTTACATACAATTTTGTTGTATAAAAATTATCTACATTGATTTCGTAAATTTTACGTGATGCGCGCACAAATAAAAATTTCTGCAGATTTGCTATATGTATAGATATATAGCAAATCTGCAGAATATATATTTTTGAGCTGTTTGGGGTTGAAACATTTGGGTCGTGGGGTCCGAGGGCTCATAGAATAGAATGAACTTGTCTGTAGTAGATCGGGCCCAGTGTGGTTTGGATGTCACATGTCTTCGAATTTTTGGTTCTGGGGCTGGTTTTCTCAAGATGTTGTCCTTCGCCGTTTTGAGAGCTGTGGTGATGAAAGTACACAAAGTAATGCGCCTGGCTAGGTTTGAACCCGCGACCTACAAGTCGTAAGTCCCGATATCCCGATTTCCGGCCACCGTAGGCGCGGGCTTGCGGACAGTGAGCAATGAGTAGCTCGGTTTCCGGCCGTCCGGTAACTGTCCAGACCAAGCCCAAGACCAAGGCCAGCGTCGACGGCGTGCACTGTTCCCGCGCGCCTCAAGGAGTTGTCAGCAACAACAGGGACCCAGCCGGGTTTAGCCTACTGGGGCCAGGGTTATCCGAAAGTGAGCTCGAGCCCCGGTATTCATACCGGGCTAGAAGGAACGGGGTGAGTTTTTTAGTCAGTAAGAGTTTGACACTATCTCCCGCTCCGCCCAAGAGCGGGGGTTGTCATTGGATGTTTTTTTCCCACCATAAAAAAAAGTGCAACGAACTTTGATGGCTTGCCCAAATCATAGATAACTACTGCGGTTATGAATGTTGCACAATTGGGACACTGGTCCTTTTGTCAGGAAAAAGATAATAGAGTTATGATAAAAACTATGGACTCCTGACTCGTAGTTGACAAGTGAATCATGGTTTATTATTTGGTTACTTCTGGACAAGGGCTTTTTTGTTGGTTACTCCTCCATATTCTGTAATTCGTCGTCCGCATCAGAAGCCTTTTATAATATAATATAATATTCCACAACTAGTCTCAAGCTAAGCAGAACTTATGAGTGCTAGACAATTGATAAATACACTACATATTTCACAATACATACATATTATAGATGAATTACACCCAGACACAAAACAAATGATCATGCTCATCACACAAACATTTATCTTGGTCAAATCAATCGAACCCACGACCTCCAGTGTAGCAGTTAGGGCCACTAACCGCTAGACTAACAGGCCAGTCATGGTTTATTCTCCGGTCACTCATCCTAAAGGTTTCTTTTGTTGGTTGCGCCCAATTAATGCAATAAATTCTTTTTCTCTTTTCAGAGCCAAACCGCCATGTTCAACTTCATGAAAAAGACCGCGGTGTTGACTGGCGGGGATGTGGGGGGCGGTGAGGAGCGGGACGGGGAGAAAGAGAGACGGAAGCGGGAGAAGAAGGAAAGGAAAGAGAGGGAGAAACGGGAGCGGATCGCGGCCGGACTAGAGGAGCCTCTGCGCCTGGAAGAGGTGAGTCTGAAAGAAGTAGGTACCAACCAATTGTTTTAAAATAATAAAATTACGTTGACTTTTACAACGTCTTACAGAATAAACCCTCTTTGGTTGATTTTGTAGAGATTTTCTAATTTATTGACAACTAGCAACTCGTTCCAGCTTCACATGGGTTTTACAAATCTTTGAAATTCTCAGATACGTTTGGGGACAATATGTCCCCTAACTTGACGCGCAATGTTAAATCTACGTGACGCTGCAACGTTGCCCAGTATCCTGCAACTTGCCTTCTAATATTTTACAATGCATTCAAGTGAAACAAACATGTTGGAAAATTTGAAAGCGTTACGCGTCATTTCGGGGGACATTCTGTCCCCTAGTTTATCTGAGGTTACCTTCCTCTTGAATCAATCACATTGATGTAAACCGAATACAAATCCTTTCAGTTGTTTCTGAGATTATTTTATAATGGGTTTAGTTCATAATATCGACAGTCACTATATCGATGGTCGCTGTATCGAAAACGTTCCATCGACGGGCTAATGTATCGACAGTACCCCTAATCGACGGTACGCTACATCGACAGTTTACGTAAAGACAAATATTTATTTTAATTAGATATTCGGTGAACTAAATCCTTTTATAATATGTAAGGATAAGGAAGCACTACATCGATTCCGCACTCATGGTAGGCAGCTGCAGATGTAACTTGGCGAAATGGGCTTTTATAGACCCGTCGGATACAAAATTTCTGTCCAGAACGTAAACCACGTTTTGGAGTCCTCCAAATGCCCTTATACCTGCACATTGGAGGACTTAATGAATATTGGTGCAGAAAATAACCACCATCACCGATTGCTTCACTGCTTACTATCAGGTGGAATCACAGTCAAGCACTAGTTAATTTATGGTAAAAAAAACCTAGACACTAAAAATAGAAGTTGGTTTACTTTTCAAGATTAGTACGGAATTGATCCTATATTAAAAGTTAATACCCATGTATACTAATATTATAAGGAGGAAAAATGTTTTTATTTGTAATGATTTCAAAAATCTTTCACCAATAGAATGCTACTTCATCAATGAGTGACATAAACTAATATTTTTACTATCACGCGAGTGAAGCCGCTGGCAGAAGCTAGTAATTCATAATGATGAGTACAATGACCCCTTATCAGGTTTTGCATATATTCTGTTACACGTTGTATTCAAGTTCCACCCTACCTTCTGTTTTTCAGGACCGTATTATTACTGTTGAAAACTATGATAATATGACTTGAATTATAAATGCGGTTATATCCCAAGCGCTAGTATAACAAAGAGCAATGGCTCCACGGCGCTGTCCGAAACCGGGTAGAAACCGAAAAAACTTTTACGTGAACTCTACTTTTAAATTGTATGAAACTTATTCAAAAAATTAATTTAAATCACTTTAAAAAAAAATGGGATTTTGTTAGTTAATTAGATTAGTGTTCATATTCCCCCTGAAGCAAAAGTCATTCTGTTATGAATGACAATTATAAATAGGTACTTCAGTAAATTGCTGCCCTCGGCCTCGGCATAAGATCATATCACCTAAAATTACAAACTGTTTATATTATCATATTAGAAATTATTGTAGTAAATGTAAGCTAATGCATTACCATTATATGCACAATTATAATTAAAAAATACGAGGCCACCAGGCCTAGAGAAAATTCACACACCCATAATTAATTCAAAATAACTGGACTCCAATATCATGCAAATTTTAAAACCGTAATCCATAAAAACATATTCATTTAATCAAACTTGAATTTCTAAAACTGTTAAGTTTTATTATTGATTGACTAGCGTTTGACCATTATATCAATTATGGTAATGATAAGATGGTAAGCGATGATGTGGCCGAAGATGGAACACGTTCTCATGAATGTAACCTAATCACTCTTGACTTAAAGACCCTTATGTTGTACTTATCAGGAAACACGCGACTCCGGCAGAGAATTCTTCTTCTATTTGTGCAGTGAAAGTGTTCCCAAAACGTTTAGTGCATCTTTGACATGGGTGGGATGTCCACCAAGAGGAGGCACATCACCGTACGTCTTGTGCTCCGATGATGCATTAGGATTGGCAGAATTAAATTGTACGATTCCACGCACAGTCCTCGAAATGTAATCCACAGAAAACCGAGAGGCCTCAATGTCCAAAACTTTATAGTATTGACTCAATGCTTGCAAGATGATGGCAATAATCTTTTACCCTCTCTCTTTTCTTTTACTTTTTTTTTATCTTTTTTTTTATCTTTTTTTTCTTTTTTTTTTTAACTCTTGTTAGTATTTTATTGCCACCATCTATAACAATATTACCAAGGGGTAAAATTTGTAGTTTGTTAGAAGTAAATCTCCAAAAGTAAATCCAATCTATACATATTATAAATCTGTAAAAGTTTTTAGTTGTACGCGCATCCCGTAAAATGTAAGAAATCGATGTAAAATAACTTTTATATATTAAAATTGTGTGTAACTTGATATATTACTGCTTTGTTTGATCGCAATCGGTTGACTGTACCGAAAGATACTATGTACGAGTACATTCATCGAATGTTAGGCTGTACGAAGTTCGCGGTCAGCTAGTCTCAAATAAATGTTCATTGTTAGAAAGCGTTATCTTCGCAAAAAATCACGTTCCTTGCGGGACAAGACACATTAAAATGCTAGTTCGATAATCAAGTCACAGTTACTCTGATTGAATTCAGTTGGCTGTGGTTATGGTCGTCGAATTTCAACTCTTGAACAAGACGTTCCGGTTTTTAGGCTGTTTATACAACGGTATCTTTTGAGGACTGGAGTGACGAGTCAAGGTCTGTTTTCTGCAATTAATTGGGACAACGGAACGCTTATTGATTCGTCTTGTTTATTTCGACTTTGATGGGTTAATTCTTTTGTTTCCGTTTGCAATGAGTACTGTCGTGGTCTTCGCCTATAAATAGATTTTCGTTTTTTTTTATGTCTGATTTAAACTGGTGCTTGACTGCGATCCCACCTGATGGTAAGCAGTGATGCAATCGATGATGGTTTTTACCTTCTTAGAGATTTTGAAGGGTTGATTCGCACGGAACAAATATTTACATATGGCATTTTTTTAGGTGGGAAATTCATCTAAATGACGTCTCCCGCCCTGGGCGGAGCGGGAGATAGTGTCAGGCTTTTATTGATTAAAAACCCACTCCTGTTCCTTCGTTGCCATTGTTCCAGGGTCCATAGATTGTTGTTTCAGGTTTTGTGTATGTGAACGATTTCGTTTGTTTTATGAATTTGATTTAGTTTTGTATCTCAAGTGCCTGCACAACCAGACAATGCGGAATTATTGAAACGGGCGCGATCTCTGTACAATGGAGCCGAGATTTTGTAGTGTCGACTACCTCAGCAAAGCTTGTCAAGAAAGTCAGCCTTACTTTAGAATCTGCTAAATATTACAAAAGACATTGGAAGGTGTTCTGTATGTTTCTAATGGTAAACAAATATAATTTATGTCCTACAGATAGTTTTCAGGTTTTGAGTTTCTTGTGTATGTGAGTTAACACGTTGTTTATTTATTATTATTATTTTGACAACTTTGTCGCACTGGGTTGATTTGTTCCTTTCTATTATTTATGTATTTGAAAGTGTTATTTATTTGCTTGAAGTGGAATTGGATTTACCTAATAACTATGAAATTAAAATTGTAATTAATAATTTTGACTACACTATCGCATTGGATTCGTCTGTAATGATAGGTGTATGTAAGTCTAATAAATAAATAAATAAATAAAAACATTTTTGTAAACGCACTTAAGATACAGGGAGTTACTCCAAGAGTATGGTAACGTTCTTAAAAAAATCCCAGGGGGGCTGGAGCTGTTACGATCAAATACACATTAAACATTTTATATGCAAAAAAACAGAGTTTGAAATTGGGCAGGATAATGTACTCGAAGAGTATTTTGTTAATCCCATTAAACAGAAAACCGATACGATGTTAATCAAAAAGGTTGAATGACCTTTAAATCCAAAAACAATTTACTTCTCAGATTTTTTCCTGCTTTTGTTTGGCTGACGTTGGTCACTGATGATCCCCCCAAAAAGCATCATTATAAGTGGAAAAACCCAGTAAAAACTAAATTTAAAAGTTTTGTAAAATAGTATAGATATTGTTCAAGTCAATCACCGAACAATAATATACATGTCAGCGAAATTGCGACACTGCGTTCTGTGCCATGATATTGAATGTATTACGAGTTCTAGCGGGATTTTTTCAAAGGTGAATTCCAGTAGCTGCTGTAATTTTTCGCAATTGATTCCAAGTGGATATTATGATGTAAACTAAACCAGTCTTGTATCTCAAGTGTCTGGAGAATATATGGAATTATTGAAACGGACGCGATCACGGTTAAATGGAACTGAGAATTTTCCCAACTATCTCAGCGAAGCTTGCCAAGAAGGCTGACTCTATACATTTGCTGCCAAATACTATAAAAAAAATAAATAAAAAAAAATAAAAAAAACCTGACTGTGTAAAAAATAAAAACTGAAAAGAAAAATAAACAAGTTCAGTCCACAGTTCAGCAACAGTCGGGACCCACATTAGATAGAATGATTTTAGTCTAGATTATTTTAATGGGTCCCGACTGTTGCTGAACTGTGGACTGAACTTGTTTATTTTTCTTTTCAGTTTTTATTTTTTACGCAGTCGGGTTTTTTTTTTTAATTATTTTTTTTATTTTACACTTTTTAGTTACTATTATAATATCAGTATTTATTCACTATATTTTAGACGTATAATCACTATAAAGTTCAAAAACCGACCTAGGCATTCGCCTCAGTACAAAATAAATAACATAGATTTCTTGTTGTACTTTTTTTTAATATGGTCATGACATACCATTTCTAAATCCTCATGAAAAGCCCTTTAATTTGACACCCATATTGCAGAATTAAAAAAAAAAAATTTTTTTCATCCTAACTTAGAGCATCTCACAGTCGATATGTTTTTTTTTTAACGTCACCTATTTAAGAACACTTGGGTTATCAAGACGAATCTAACGATATGTTAATTATAAAAATCTATTCAGCGGTTTGGAAGATATGAGGTAATAAAGAATATTACATACATACAAACATACAAGATACGCGCGAAAAACATAACCCTTCTTGCAGTCGGGTAAAAAAAAAACATTAGAATGTGTTATATGCCGTATTCTAAACTGGTAAACAAAGTAAAATTATCATGGAAGAAAACACGGACGTACGTAAGGCTAGGCAATATGGTCTAAAGACCAAAATAATTCAGTACACTTTCAGCTAGCATATCGGGCGAGACTTAATTTTAATATGGTCTAAAGACCAAAATCTTAAATCTTTCCCTTAAGGGTAAAAAATAATGTGCGTATTACCTGAGTAAAAAAATTCAGTACACTTTCGGCTAGCATATCGGGCGAGACTTAATTTTATTTCAATTACCTCATTAATTTAATCTTTCTTATCTTTATATCTTTAACCTTGGTTTATCTTAATCTCACCCCAAACGGGTACTGTGTTATTTATTATATATCTTTATTCAAAACGTGGGTGTGGGTAATTTTTTTCTGTCAGTCATCATCTTCCTGCTCTTGTCCATTGTTATTTGGAGTTTTGTCCTATCACCCGTTATGCTATCACTAATTCTCTTATCTTCTTTTATATTACTCCTCACACAATCCGTCCATTCTATAGTGGACCTCCCTCTCGCGTTCCATCTACATGTATAATATTCATAACTTATGTACATGTATTTCATCTTTCACATTTTTGTCAGTATTATCTGAAATACTTTTAAAGCAATCTAGTTCAATCGTTTTGTAAAAATCGCGTTTTAGTTTTTTATGAAGTCACGACATCTTTGTCAGTTGAGACATATTCATTATTTTCTTGATTTGTGTCATCAATTTGGTTTTCATTGTGGCTATCTTTATCAAGCTTATCTTCGCCTAGGGTTTACCGTTCGCTTCAATCATTTGAAAGGATTTGGTTCTTTTTCTTAAGATCGTCAATAATATTATTAACTTCTCTAGCTCTGAAAGGGCGTATAGGGTGGTCGGACTTTTACTGACAAAAACCTACCTTCAGTTGCCATTTGCGTTCCAGGTCATAGTATCTCTTTAGAGCAATCTCGCAGTCTCCATTTTAGGTCTTAAATATTGTGAAAGCAATAGTTTTAATCTAATGTTATAAAATTATAGTCACTTTATTTATTTACCTAGTAATTGGTATGACGCCTTTTGCTAAGCTATGAAACATGGCTCCGATATTAACAAAGATACGAAAATTCTAGTGGCTTTATAGAATGCAGGCTGTAACAGTCAACTAGCTACTAGTCGAGACCACCCAGAACTATCCTACTTACATAACAAATTTATTATAATGCAATAGAAACCCCAGCAGTAACTTACGCATCAAATTCTTGCTCATGACCGCGTTTTGCATGATCAAGATTTATTGATCAAAATAAACAAATAATAGTGACATTTGTTGGATTGTTCAACATCACGACTGTGAAATGTCAGAGATTTCCATCTCTTCGTTTAAGGCTGGATCCACGCGACTGTTTTACTTGCTTGCACTTGTTATTTTTTGGGAGGTGGAAAATCATCTAATGACTTCTCCCGTTCTAGGGTGCAACGAGAGGATTTGTCAGACTTTTACTGATTAAAACCTGTCTGTTTCTTCAGATGCACTTTGCGTTTTAAGACCATGGGTTTCCTTTTGCCCATATGCCGTGGCTCTGGAACGTATAGGACAACGAAAGGAACACAGGTGAGTTGTAGTCAGTAAACGTCTGACACTCCTCGCTCGGCCCGGAGTGGGAGGGGTTATTTGATGATTCATAACTCAATGCGGAAGACAAACTAAGATTTCATCGACATACTTAGTTCATCAATATACTTAGACTCTTTCATTCAAGTGTGTGTATGAGTTTTGTATGTATTGTTAGGGTACTTGTTCTTTACCTATTCTTTATATATTAAATTCATCAACTGAAGGACACAGGTGTAATTTTAGTCAGTAAAGTAAAAGTCTAAAATGCCTTCCCGCTCTACCCTAGACCTGGAGAAGTCATTGGATGATTCAGGAACGTCTGCCATTTGGATGTGAATTGCAGTAGCCTATATGGAAAGCATTAAATCAGTTGCTCAACAGGTAAACACAACTTGGCCAAATGGGGTTTATAGATCCGTCGCCGCGTCAGATACAAAATATGAGTGAAAATATGGGTGCCCCTGTTCAGAATATGAACCATACTTTGGAGTCCCCCAAATGCCCATACACCTGCTCTTTGGAGGACTAATGAATGATTCTGAGGCTCTAGTTTAACGAGTTTACCACCGATTCCAATAACAGAAGAAGAGTCATATCTTTGCGTCACTCAATCTCGATAGAAAAAGTTCGATTATTGTCTGAATGATTTAGGCTTTGTTTTATTTTTGTGTAGATGTAAAACTGGTTCAGTCCACATCTACACTTATAATATAATAAAGAGGTAAAGTTTGTTTTTTCGTTTGTAGGAGGTAATCTCTGGAAGTACTGGTCCGATTGCTAAAATTTTTTCACCGATAGAAAGCTGCTTTATTCCTGAGTGACATAGGCTATATTTTATACACGCGGGCGAAGCTGCGGGCAAAAGCTAGTAAGCATGTTTCTCAATCGGCCTGTCGGTCCAGCTATACTCTGAACATCTAATACCCATTGTCCGATCACGCGATTAAAGTAGCAGATTTGATTGCCAATACAGTTCCAGCCTTATTATGGTTCTGATCTTTCCAAATCCTCAGGGTGTGTCGCAAATGCGCAATAGGTCAAAAGTGCGAGGTTGCCTGCGTTCACTTGTTCTTCGTTATGTACTTCAATGATAATAATAATAATATTCCACAACTATACAACGCCGTCTAGTCCCAAGCTAAGTAGAGCTTGTGTTATGAGTACTAGACAACTGATAAACATCCTTTTTTTTTAATCTAAATACATACATACTATAGATAAATTACACCCAGACACAGATCATACAGAACAAACGATCATGCTCATCACACAAACATTTGTCCTGGGCGGGAATCGAACCCACGACCTCCGGCATAGAAGTCAGGGTCACTAACCACTATACTAACTGGCCAGACATATTTGGGCCCATAAATACATAGAGAATGGACTGAGCAATACTGTCGCTAAATTGACCGCTATAGAAAGAGAGAAAGAGATGCCATCAAAAACATAACTTGTAAAAAAACCAAGGCTCGCAACTCAGTTCTTCTTCCGTAAAAAGTTGTGAGATCGATGTAGTACCAAGTCGGTTAATTTATTCAGTTCCTACTTGAAGGACCTTTTGCAACAGCTTTTATTGACCCTATCAATATTACAAATAAAATAAATATATTGACTTGGCTATCGGACTAAAAAGTTATGAGTTTACATGTGGATGGATGGAGGGGGAGAGGGAGGCCAAAGAAAAGATGGATGAATTGTGTGAGAAGCGATATGAAAGAAAAGGGAGTTAGTGATAGCGTGACGAGTGACAGGACAGAATGGAAGAAAAAAACGTGTTGCGCCGACCCCAAATAAATCGGGACAAGGGCAGGAAGATGATGATGACTTGGCAATCGGACTACGTACTAAACAATACGATCAGACTTCTAGTTTTATACACAACGAAGTTATAGGGGATCGAAAATGGCCTGAACTGTTTCGAGAAAAGGACGGTTCGGCCGTGCCCCTTTTTACTTGCCTTGCGTGGGTGCCGTGCCCCCTAATTGTGCGGTCAATAACTGTGTCTTTGTACGTGTCGTAGCAACGAAGATGACATTGCAAGCCTGTGACATGGGCTTCGGGATTTTTCAAAAGAGTTACTGGGACTCTAGAACGCAAAAGGCAAAACACAATACATAGGTGGGTTTTTAGTTAGTAAAAGTCTGACACGCCTTCTCGCTTCCTTCGCTCCACCCAGATCAGAGGAAATTATTTGGTGATTTCGTACATCAAAAAAGCTTTTGACGTGGCCATACTTCTGCCTGTGTACTTTATTTCTCTGATACTTTTCTGTCCGTATTTACTTCATGCCTGGTTGGCAATTCCTATATGTATATAAGGTATATTTTTGAGGATTTTCGAAATAAACCACAAATTGTTTCTCTGAAAACAAAGATTTGTTTTATTCAACATGCTTTTACAGTATAACAATTATCGTTTAACTAAAATTACACTTTTATCTCACCTGAAAACAAAGAAACGACATTTAAAGTTCACTAATATCGCCTCCTCAATTATATCCCTTTAATTATCTCTCTACAAGTTTTTATAACAATAAAATGCACAAAATAATCTAAACATCATCTGTCATTGAATGATACGTCACCCCGTATTCACAGCTTAAAAATTAAATTAATGAAATGTCATTTCCAAGGAGGTCATTTCATTACATCTCCCCCCCATAGGAACGAAAATTCTAAATAATATAATACAAACAATGCACCTGCAAGTTATCTTTATACCTATTCGTTTTCTTCTACTTCATCTTCTGCCGTAACAGGTTGTAATTTTGTTATGTGGAATAAAGTTGATTCTGTTTTTCTGTTGCCAGTGTCAATCTTATAAATGGAGTTCGATATTTTCTCTATTATCTTGAAAGGGCCTATTTTTAATTCGTCTAATTTTTTACTGTTCAGTCTATTTCCATTTTCTACATATACACTGTCTCCTATCTCGAACTCTTGTATTTTCCTATTTCTATCAAATATTTTCTTGTTGTACTTGTGAGATTTTATTGTATTCTCTAATGCTAATCTTCTATCAGCAATCCACTTGTCTTCCTTTTCTATTGTTTTAATTTCATTTGGTAATATACTGACATTTGTACCATCCAGTAAATATTTTGGTGCAAAACCTGTAACAGAATGGTCTGTTTCATTATATTTCTGTACACATTCTCTTGCTACTGTTGTCCATGTTCTCTTATTATTTTTCTCATTTATTTTACATCTTATTTTATTTACTATTGTTTGGTTTAATCTTTCTTTCAAGCCGTTCGAAAATGGCGTATTCACAGCTGTAAATATTAGTTTGATGTTATTCTCCTGCAAATACTGTTTAAATTCTTTTGAATTGATGCCTGGATATTGGTCTGTCAGAATTATTCCAATCTCATCTGTCTCGAGTACTTTCTTTGTTAGTTTTATAAAGTCACTTGCGTTCTGTGTTTTTGAAGTCACAATAAACGCATATCTTGTGTAGTGGTCTACTAAAAGGTGTAAGTATTTTTTTGTTGATCTAGATCCTCCAAAGCCACCTATAGTATCCATTGACATTATCTCAAATGGTTTTGTTGCTGGTCCCAGTTGTGACATTAACCCAAATTTTCCTTGACATCTTGATTAATTTTTTATGCATATTTCGCATGTTTTACAAATATTTATAATATTTTTTGTTAGGTTTTTAGCTGTATATAGTGGACTTATTTTTTTCTGTAATTGTCTGATTCCAATATGGCATAAATCTTCATGCACCTTTTTTATAATTTTTTTACTAAATTCTTCTGAGAGTATAATCTTTTCAAGTTTCTTTATTTTTTTATAATAGATTTTATTTTTATGTAGTAGATTTTGTTTCTTTTCTTTTATTGTTTCATTTTTTTCTTGGTCTTCAACTATATCTTTTATTTGTATTAAATTAACTATTTTTAATAGTTCCTCCTTGTTATCATCTGATTCTAATACAGGGTTTCGGCTCAAACAGTCTGCTTCTATATTTTCTTTACCAGGTATATATTTTACTGCAAAGTCATATTGAGATAGGTAATATGTGAGGTCACCCAATTCTTCATCTGTCCTGCATTTAATATTCATGTTCTCTAGAGGTTTGTGGTCTGAGTAAATAGTGAAATGTTTTCCAATTAGCCAGTGTTGCCAGTATTTAACTGCTTCTTTCATAGCAATACATTCCAAATATATGGCCTTTTTTCGTTTTTGAGATTCGTTTAGTTTTTTTGAAAAATATGCCACCGGTTTGTCTTTACCGTCTAGTTGAGTCTGTTTTAATATTGCCCCGATACCCTCTAAAGATGCATCTGTAAAGATTTTTATTGGTAAGTCTTTGTCGAATATTTCCAACACAGGTTGAGAACATAAATATCTTTTTATTTGATTAAATGATTCTTCACACTTCTCTGACCACACAAACTTTTCATTTTTTCTTAATAAATTATGTAATGGGTCTAAAATAATTGCACTTCTTTTTTCTTTTTTCCCAAAAATTGTCTGATATTCTTTTGTGTCTTAGGAGTTGGAAAATGTCTTATCGAGATCAAATTGTCTTTTAGTGGTCTTACCGAATTGTTCTGAATTACATGGCCGAGGTACTTTACTGAGTCTGAAGCAAAGTTACATTTCGTAAACTTCAATCTAAAGCCTTCTTGTATTATTGCCTCTAATACATTTCTTATGTGTTTTATATGTTCTTCAAAGGTGTTCGAGTATATCAGAATATCATCAATATAGTTTACGGAGTATCCTGTGAGATTGTGCTTTCTTAGAATATTGCTTAAAATTCCCTGGAAAATTGCTGGTGATGTTTTCAAACCAAAGGGAAGGCAGGTCCACTGGAAGTGGCCATCTTGTGTGACAAATCCTGTTTTATGTCTATCTTCCACCCGTAATGCCAGAATGCTGAGTTTATATCCAGTGTAGTAAAATACTTACAATTTCTAGTTTTAACAATCAAATCATCTATTAACGGAAAAGGTTGAGCTTGTGGAACAACAATTTTATTTAGTTCCCTGAAATCTATACACAAGCGGGATTTCCTATTTTCACCCTTTTTTAATGCCAATGTCACTGGAGCAGCGAAAGGACTGTAGGATTCTTCTATTAAATTATTCTTTAGTAACATGGATATTTGCTCTTCAATTTCTAATTTATCTTCTATTGTACATCTGTATGGTCTTTTACTACAATATCTATTTACTAGTAAATCTATGTGAGCTTCATAATCTCTAACTGTTCCTATATCATACTTGTCCTTTGCAAAAATTGTTTTATATTCCTTTATTATTTTCTCGATCTCAATTTTCTTTTCATTATCTAAATGGTCTGTCATACTTACAAACTCTTCTGTTTCTATATGTTCATTAAAATTTATTGCTAATGTTTTTATATTCTTTTCTTCATTTCTGTTATCTTTAGACATTTCATTTATTTTATTTGTTCTTATCTTTTGTTCTATCCGCAAGTCCTCGTTTTGGGCTAGTTTGAATTTCTTTATCATATCCAATCCGATTATAAAATCATCAAAATATTCATTTTCTACTATGTATACATCCACCTCTTCTTCTAAATCAAATATTTTTATTTTTATTGTTATCAAGCCATCTGTTTTTTTCACACCATTAACCGTTTTCATATATGCTATATTCTCATTGTCCTTTTTTTCTTTTATTTTAATCAGTCTTGAATTTATTAAAGAGATCTGTGAGCCTGAATCATAAATGCCGCTCACTTCTAGTTTATTTTCTAATAAGAGCTTGATTTTGATTAATGGTGTACTTACTCGTTTTTTTTCTCAGTATTTATATCCACTTCAATAATGGAGTTGTTATTTACATTTCTGGGTTTAAAAACTTTTTCAGATTCATTTTTATTTTTCTTGAACCAACATGACTCTTCCGGATGATATCTAATTCCTTTGTCCAAAGATTCACAAGTGTTACATGGCTTCTTCTCATTAGTTTTATTTTTATAAAGGAATGTACAACTCTTTACTGTACTTGAGTTTTTCTTGTACATCATACCTTCATATTTTCTTATCTCATTGAACAAATCAGTAGTGTCATTGAGTTCATCTCTGTTTAACCTATTTAAGATAAACCCTGGTAAACCTGTTGCAATAAGATCTATCATTGTTTTGGAGTCTATCGATTTGTTTATGTCTAGCATAAGCCTTTCTTTTCTAATAGCGTAATCAATTAGTAGTCCTTCTTTATATCTAAATGCGAGAGCATATGTAACTATGTCCCATCCTCGGTTTTTAAAAGTTTCTAAAAATTTGTTTTTCCATTCATTCCATTCAGCCTTTATTGTTAGTTTTATGGCCATCGAGCTATACCAATCCAAACAAGATTTTTCTAAAAATAATCTCAATATATCTATTTTTGTTTCATCTTTTGATATATTAAAGCGCTCACACTCCTTTTCAAAATTCTCAATCCATTGCATTGCATTAGGGTTCTTGCTTGTGAATTTTTCAATAATAAATTTCTCTGAAATATGTTTTAGGTTATGTTGATTTTCTTTCTTTGTAGTAGTTTCTATTAATTTTTCCAAGATATGTTGCAAATTGTCGTTTTTGTCTATAGGTTGTTTTGTGCTCATTTCTTCTAAATATTGATCTAAAAATTGCATATTACCTTCCTCATCTCTATATGTTTTCTTAAGATCTTCATCCAATTTTATCCATATTTTTCTACTTTGATGCCTTTTCTTTATACTATTTTTTATTTTTGAGAAAGTATTCATTTTGACAATATATGTATGATGAATCACCGGCTTCAGCTCATCAGGTAAAACATAACATTTTCCTTCTTCTGTAGATATTGAGGTTATGGCTAATACATTTGATTTGAAGCTATCATCGTAAACTCAAATTGCAGCCGGTCCATCTTCTTTTAGTTAACAAAAATGTCGTTTTATAAGGTATATTTTTGAGGATTTTCGAAATAAACCACAAATTGTTTCTCTGAAAACAAAGATTTGTTTTATTCAACATGCTTTTACAGTATAACAATTATCGTTTAACTAAAATTACACTTTTATCTCACCTGAAAACAAAGAAACGACATTTAAAGTTCACTAATATCGCCTCCTCAATTATATCCCTTTAATTATCTCTCTACAAGTTTTTATAACAATAAAATGCACAAAATAATCTAAACATCATCTGTCATTGAATGATACGTCACCCCGTATTCACAGCTTAAAAATTAAATTAATGAAATGTCATTTCCAAGGAGGTCATTTCATTACATGTATATTGAAAGAACTTTCACAGTCGTAATCTGGCAAAAACACATAAAACATTAGTTTTATTAAAAGTGTTCAAAACCTAAAACACGTGTTTTTTTTTATCTGTTATAAACTAGTACTTGACTGCGATCCCGCCTGATGGTAAGCAGTGATGCAATCGTTGATGGTGAGGCGCACTAGTTTATTAAGAGCCTATTCACTCTAGCCTTGAAGACACCTAAATTATAATCAGACGGGAAGACCGCAGCAGGCAAACTGAAAAAAAAAAAAAAAAAATGACGTGTGGCACTCGGGGACTGCCGCGGTAAAGCTATTGCATAGCATTTTTTATCAATTTATGCAATTATAATTATTTATTTATTTTATTTATGCAGTATTTTTTTTCCTTTGTTTTTTTTTTCTTTGATATTAATTGAAGTTACACTTTTTGAGCGTGGTGACCGATAAGAAAACAAATGAGTGGGGGGTGTTAGGTTATTTTCGTTACGGAATTTCTGGATTCGGTCTCCACGCTCAAGGCCCGCGATAGAAGCTATGCAATAGCTTAAAAATCAAATTTCAAATTTTCTATGTAAACACGTCTATGTACAAAATTTCATAACTATTAGACATTACAAGCTAGATATTAAATAGAGTTATATAGATTTCATTGATGCACGATGTAATACAGAGAGTTACTATTCAGATCTATTTCTAAGCTAAAAACATGGCACCACAGAACAGGACATCACTTACGCCAAGTTAAAATATTGCCAAGCCCTTTATTCAATTGCTTTTTCGTGTAAATCGTGGCAACTAAACAGATGTGAGGCATAAATCATTAAAGATCGATTGCTTCATTCACTACACTAAACACGAACATGTTTCTAAATTCATTGAACACAGTGCCAATGTGGAGCCGTTTCTCAGGACATGCCTCACCTGATTATAGCAAATATCCCCTATATTATTTCAATAAACTTGCTAAAATGAAAATTTATTACATTAGTTTATGCGGAACCTGAATATAGACTGTTCAGAATCAGTAACTGACTTGATCATGACCATCATGATCTTGATCTTGATCATGTCTTGTTTGGCTTGATCTTGTGCATGACTTGATTCCGCCATCTCATTTCTACCATCGGAAAAACCGGCATCGGCGTACGGCGAGTATCCCCTTACGTTGTTGAAACCTCTACGATCCGGACTAAGCGCTTCGCCTCGTCATTTATTCCGTGTACATCAAAGGACTGGAACAAGTTGCCTGCTGCGGTCTTTCCGTCCGATTATAATCTGGATGTCTTCAAGGCTAGAGTGAATAGTGCGCCTCACCATCAACGATTGCATTACTGCTTACCATCAAGTGGGATCGCAGTCAAGTTCTAGTTTATAACAGATAAATAATAATAAATCAGTGGATTCCAATAGTTTTTACACTATGTTATATTTTTTCCCAAAAATATTTAAAAACGTCACAAGTTGGACACCACCAACACTAAGTACCTACAAAACAGGTCACGACTGGTCAGTCATAACGGGGATATTAGGAGTCATGTACAATTACCGGAACGGATCTTGAGCGCTGATTTCAAGTTGCGCAGAAGTCAAATATTCGGTCTCTTTAGTGGTGCGAAGTGAGACGCGGGGGCGGGGAATGTCAGTGATTGGCTCGCCACGCCATCGTGTCATAGACTGCGCTGCTGCAAGTATCTAACAACGACGACGATTGGCTCGCCAATGTATGGAATGCGCAAAGCGATCCCCACTCTGACGCCGACCGCTCAAAATCCGTGCCGCTATTTGTATATATCGATGATGTGACGCAACCTCTTCTCAATTTAAACATCAACGAAGCTATCGACACTCATTTAACTAAAGCTTTTCAACAATAAAGACTTAATAAAACTGACACAGAATGACAGGCATCCCATTCATGTTGACCTAGATGAGCATGTTGTCCAGATCAATAAAACATAGACTGATAGACATGACAACTGGATTGAGCGTTAAGCTAGAACTTATATTAGACTAACATTAGATACACGTGTGATTTGTAGGAACACACACACGTGTGTGGGTGTGTGTGGGTGTGTCACACGTGTTGCGTACACGTCAACACGTGTGACACACCCGCTGATCAGGGAGGCGATCGCGCTAATTTCAAACGTTTACGACAAAGTTACGGTTCGATTGCGGCAATGGTTAGGTTTCGATTCAGCTGATCGGGTTTTTGGTATCGCGCTAAAAGTTCAAACGTTCACGAACGTAAACCAAAGTTGGACCGTTGCGTAACGTCAATCGTTAGTGATGCTCTTTTAGTTTGTGAATATCCGAGCGTTTAGTAATAAATTTTGACGTGTACACCTCTAGTTTTGACAGCTGAAAGTGCGGTATGTACTTGAACTTTTGAAGAGGTTAGCAAGATTTTACGTAAATAAACATTCAGACTTACTGATGGTGCAGTTTCTGGAGCTTATCAAGACCTTGCTCTTGGACGAGTGACGAGAGACGACGAGCTATGTTATGTGATAATGTTTACGTTTGAAAATATAATTAAAATAAAATGACGAGGCGTTAGGAATACAAATAGCCTTTATTCACAAACAGTACGAAAAATGGAATTGAATATAGAATAATAATTAAGGGGAATAACATACAGCTTTACACAATAAGTTTAGCCTTAAAACAAAACAATAATAATGATCTAACCGGCCTGTACCTCAAGTGTCTTATGATTTAAATTATTTTATTGTTTATGTTCATATTTGCCAAGAATACTTATATAAAACACATAAGAACTATTTAAAAACCATTTCAATGATAAACAAACTTAAAACTAATTAACCTACACCAGCCACTAAGTGTCATCATAACGCAAATTTTGAAACCATGTTGATAGAACATTTTTACAATGCACTTTTTTAATGCATACATGGACAACAATAGGATAGTATGTTAATTTTAAAAGTAGAATTAATTAAGATAATTGGTTTCTCCTATTAGTCCATTGAATGAGCGCCCACTGTTCTGTGCATCCAAGCTCCAACTCGCTAAGAGCATGAGTGCCCGGTCACTGCTCTTGCCTGACCCCATGACCAACGCCCGCTCACGAGCTGCTTCTTCTGCTGTTAGGGGTGTGTAGGGGATATAAGCCTTGTGTGCTATATTATGCAGAACACAGCATGCATTCACTATTCTGACAGCAGTTACTGGAGTGTAATGCAGCTGACTATCAACCAATAAGCACTTGCAAGGACAAACCGTTTTATTATTATTTATTTATTTCAAACACAAATTATATCAATTATTATAATAATGGTATGATATTCAAAGCATACCTAAAGCGAGCTTTTTAAACACCTATACAGCATTCAACAACACTTTTGGCCGTCAAGAGCAAGCTTTGGTTATATCGTTCCGGAGTATCCGGCCTTGGTTCCGAGATGGGTGTCATCATTATCGGTCTCAAAGGGTACCCTGAATCTCCTGCAATAACCAAAAATAAATTAAAGAGTCTTAAAAAAATATTTACATAATGTACTTATCAGAAGATTGCAACATAAATTATACTCAATTTAAACATACCTAAAAGATGTAAATTATCTCCATGATTAATGTGGAGTCTTTCTATATAACCATTCAATGGATAGTTGGCCCAAACAACACTATCATGTGTGGACCCAGGGGAACTTGCATCCACACATAATATATTTAAATTAGAATCACAAATCTGAAAAAAAAAAACAATAAGGATATGAACTAGCACTGACAGGAAAGAACAAAATTATAACAATACAATTCTGGTTATGATAATGCTGTTTATGACTTTAGAGAGGAATCATCACAAAATCTGCCCCTACACTCCTTACCTTAGTTTCAACATCCAAAGCATCAGAACGTAGGACTGGTGGCATATGAGGAGTCTGCTTGGAAATTAGTTCACGGGTTAATTCTTTCGTGAGTCTATATCTCTTTACAAACTGTCGATCACTGTATGAATCACAACAAATCACAACTAAGTCTAGCTTTTAAGTTTTTCCTTTTAGTTTCGGCTCGAGCCACCGCTACATCGTATTCATGAGATTTCTCCAATAAATCTATGTAGGCGTACATGGTAATGTTGTATTTTTGAAAGATTTTCACTCAGAATCACTTCAAAACAAAGACAAAACACTCCAACGATCCAGTAACGATCCTAAAAAAGTAGCCTCCTATCAACTTTTACGTTTGACAGCAGTAACGTTCCAGTTACGATCGCGCTGCATCTCAACTTGCTGTCAAATTTTTAGCGCGATACGAAACGGTCAAAAAGTTGTGATATGGTAGCGGTTCGGTTGCGATTGAGTTGAAAAAAAATAGCGCGATTGCACCCCAGGGCGCGTCGGTCTCCATACATTTTATATGAAAACTAGATTTGTAGAGCAACACTTGATCCACGCCACGCGACGTCGTTCTACGTACAAATCAGGCGTGTAACACGTGTGCGTCGGTCTAATGTAGTTCTAGATTTACCAATACTAATTATGTACAAAGAGACGAAGTGAATGTAGTCTAATTGCGAAATATTTTTTTATTATTATTACTTGTTCGTATTGTTCCACTGCTAGGCAAAGGAGAGAAGGTTCCAATAGGCCGGCCTTATCTAGCTTAAAATGACGAAAAAAAAAAATTTGACGAGTAAAAGTGTTTTTGAAACCTATTTGCAAAACTAAATATTCGTATCATCTTCAATACCTATCTCTTTCTGTAGGTCGTAGTGATGAATGTTGAACATGGTCCAATCAAAATTCTGGACAGTATAACAATTGACCAATCGCTTTGTCTCTCTCACACTTTTCTGATTGTATTCACTTGACAGCCAGACGGGGAACGCTTTGTCCAGTTCTGTTTGTCTAAGTCTATGAATATTTTCAACGAATAGACAATATGTATGTACGTCAATCAAATTAATGAGAATCGATTAAGCGCTATCGATGATATCACGATTTGCTTTCGAGTGGCTTTATCGTTATCGATTCTTTTGATAGTGAAGTGATGCGATGCATATGAAAATATTGTGTATAGACGCCCTCGAAATGAAAATCACTAGAAAAGGTAGGGAATTGATAAGGACTTTTTTTTTTTAAATATGGTATAAACTAGTGCTTGACTGCGATCCCACCTGATGGTGGTAAGCAGTGATGCAATCGTTGATGGTGAGGCGCACTAGTTTATTAAGAACCTATTCACTCTTACCTTAAAGACACCTAAGTTATAATCAGACGGAAAGACCGCAGCAGGCAAATTGTTCCAGTCCCTCGATGTACGCGGTATAAACGACGAGGCGAAACGCTTGGTCCGGACCCTACGGTCCACCTCTACAGGTTTCAACAACATTAGGGTGGATACTCGCCGTTCGTCGGCTTGTCCGATGGTAGAAGTGAGATGGTGGAATCAAGTCATGTAATTCCTGCGCACACTCTCCAAAGTGCATCCTGTAGAACACCGAAAGGCTGGCTACCCTTCCCCTATGCTCAAGACGCTGTATATTGGATTCAACCAGATCTGGATCGCCAATTAGTCTCTTCGCACGCCTTTCCACAGAGTCCAAAGCTGCCAGGTGGCATTTTGCAGCACCAGCCCATATGTGGCTGCAGTACTCCATACACGAACGGACTTGTGCTTTGTATAGCATTAGAAGTTGTCCCGGTGTGAAGTACCGCCGGACCTTTGCAAGAACGCCTAGTTTCCTAGCAGCTTGGCTTTGGGCTCAATGAACCGCCCAAAGTTAAGGTCTGAGGGAATTTCAACCCCCAAGAGCTGAAGGCGGTCGGTGTACTCCAGGGATAAATTCTGAAAAGTAGGAGCCAAGGTAAGCGGGCTCCTTTTGGCGGTGAACAGACACGCTTGTGTTTTGGAGGCGTTAAATCCCACCAGATTGGCTTTACCCCACTTGGAGACTGCCTGAAGTGAGATATTTGTACGCTCTACCATAGCCTCTCTCTCTGCTGGACTGCCTTATATCTATTTGTCCACCTTTTTCCTAATCATGTTAGGGTCTACTTCCAGTCTGATCAGATGGTTGTCACAGCTAGCTGAATAGGTACCAGTAATAAACATGGAGTGAGCTATCTTTGAGTATACTCTGTCTAAAAAGTCAAACGACTTGGGAACTTTTAAAGAAAATAAAAAATTTGTTGTTGGTAACGCGAAAAGTTGTCATTCACTTGTTTCTGATGATGATAATTCTACAAAAAATCTTTCTTCATCATCGATTCTAGATTGATGTTATTATTTTATTTTTATATTTAAAGAGACTGAAATAGGTATATTCTAAACGAAAATCTTTTGCATATTATTGTTATTTATATATATAGATAGACGATGAGGAGACGTCCCCAATGGGGGACGCACTCAAACTGACATAGCGCACTCACCAAATTTGCTCATAGTGCCCAACACTGATCGCAGATTTAAGAGAGAAAAAAAATATATTATTGTTAAAAAGTCTCCTAATAAGTAATATCAAATCATTTAAAAAATACTTAAGTACATTCCATACTTTTTTTAAGGTTCTATTAGTTAACAATTATCATCATCCTTGATTATTAAACCAGCATTGACTACATCAGATTTCATTTTACCCTAATAATTACACAAGTAGTTTGACTTTTTAGACAGACTATATCTATCTCTTGTGAATTAAAAACTCCTTGGCAGTTACATATCAATAAACAAAACACATGCGATAACTTCAACGGGACGTCAAATTACGGCTCAGTTAACTAAGTACTCTCCAATCACTACATGTACAGTTATCGGTCGTACAAACACTTGAAAGCGTCTCTATTTGTTAACTCAGTTTGTACAGGATTAGTCCGTTTGTTCTGGGTGCGTACGCGCATCAACAAAGTTGAATTCCAACGAATTACGCCTAACATAAACTCCTTTGTGCCTTCAGAGGGTGAACGGTCCTAGGATTGCGTTTGGAGAACTATTAAAATTTTACAACTATTTGTAGCTTGATGAAATAAGTTCCTCAGATTTATTTATTTATTTATTACAAGCTTATGCCCGCGGCTTCGCTGGCGTACATAAAATGTAGCCAATGTCACTCAGGAATAAAGCAGCTTTCTATCGGTGAAAAATTTTTTGCAATTTGACCAGCCCCTCTAGCCAAGTTACAACCGTTTCGCTTGCGTCGAACGCTTCGAGTTGACCTTGCCGCCAATTCTTTTGTTCTGACCACGTGACTGAGCGTTGAGACGACGTCAAACGTACATTTGAAGCTTTCTACAAGCGTTAACTATTGCAGATTAGCAACTTGGCTAGGGGTACAGTACTTCCAGAGATTACCGCCATAAAAACAAACTTTACCTCTTTATAATATTAGTGTAGATTATTCTTAGGATCGCCAACATTATAGGCACTGGGAATTTACAAGTTCATTTTATATAACTATTCAAGTAGACAATCAGTACATTAACACAAAACATTTGATTTCAAAACACATAAAACTAAGTTAATTTTCATTGTATAAGATGTCTCTGATGTGACTGTTGTTTTTTTTAACCCTAAGGTTGACTGGGAGATAATGCCTTCCGCCTATGTATCACTACTGTGCATGAAGTTTAAATAAATAAATAAATAAAGAAATGTCAAAGAGAAACAGAGAGAAGATGATAATTTTCACGACAGCCTTTTTGTTAATACCCTATTGGGTCCGATTGATACCCTCCGGATACCCTAAAAAGGACCAATCAATAAAACAAACAGACATCAACGTCGGAAATCGGAAACTATCGTATCAGGAATTCGGAACAAACATCTTGATTTAATTTATTGATTCAAGTAATATCCTTCGGAAATCCACTGTCCAAACATCGAGGGGTCCTATCCATGCTTGCGGAATATAAATCAACCACAGAACACAATGGGAGAGGTAGACAAATTCGTTCTTTGTACGAAGTTCCGTTAGCCTGTTCGATACAATCTGCGATTCTATCTGTGGAAATGTGTGAATCGATTTCAGTGTTATACGACTTCCTACTATGTACAGGTACATACTAATAGCATAGCGTAGCATAATCAGCTTTTTAATGTTCCCACTGCTGGGACTCAGGCCTCCTCTCTCTAGGAGAGGTAATGGGCGCCGTGCGGATTGATGAATGTCACATGTCTTTGAATTTTTGGTTCTAAGACATGCCGGTTTCCTCACCGTTTTTGAGAGCAATGGTGATGAAATAAATTACACAAAGTAAAGCGCCTGGTGGGATTTGAACCCGCGACCTACAACTCGTAAGTCGGGGCCATTACCACTCAGCCACCACTGCTATAACATACTAGAAAGAAAGAAAAAACTTTTATTCGTACCTCACACATACAGCAGAATTCGATAATAAATAAAAATAAAAAAAAACTTAAAATCTGTGCAAGGCCAAAAGGGCGCCTAACTCAGCATATGCTGCGATATTTAAAAAGATAAATAACGCAGCGCTGGTATTCTGTTAGGGCCCGCGGTGATGCCACGGTCACATTCACGGAGGTTCAATATTAATTGTAAATAATATATTAATTGAATATTAATGAAAATACTAATATTATTAACTAACCTTTGTCAACGGTTTCACTGGCATGAAAGTAGAAAATATGACTATATCACAATGATAAACTAGCAATCTATTGGTGAAAGAATTTTATGTAATAAAATCGGTCCAGTAATTTTTGAGTTACTTCATTACAAAAAGACACAAAAATGCAAATTTTGCTCTTTATATTATTATAGACGTATAAACAAGCTTCATCAAAAAAGTATCCTTTGTGCGTTCGTCCGTTCAGCCGTTTGAGTGTGAAGAAATATGAAGTATGTCTTTATAATATCAGTTTTTTGAAGACGATGCCTAAAACAGGAATTACTCTTGTACTGTGAATGCGTTCACAAACAAGCAAACTCACATTCACAAGACACCTAAGACCCGAAACAACCAACCTTGTAGGCCATACAAATGTTTGTTTAGTGTGCAGGAGCCCATTGCTCAAATAACTCCTCCCGCTCCAGGTATAGCGAGAGTGTTAGAATTCCACCGACTAAAACTTCTCCTTTTGTGGTTCTTTTCTAGAACAGAGTAAGTCTTTAAAATAACTACACAACAAAGAATAAGATTCAGTGATCTCCCAAACCGTTTTAACTTCAATGTCAACAAACATTCTTCGGATATAAGAGGGTTCTGATCAAATGAAAGGGGCAAGAACAGCTAGTCGATATTTATTCACTTGTGTAGTGAATAAAGAATTAATTAATTAAACCCCAAGCGAACGCCAGCGTTCGTCCTCTCATTTTCTTTCTATGTGTCTCTATTTACGGTATTCGATAGGTTAAGGTAGAACTACACAGCACACTGCACACACGTGCGACACACATTCCGATCTGGGCGCGTCGGTCTTCACACACACACATTACACATCACATTTTATATGGAAACTAGACTTGTAGAGCTACACTTGATCCACGTCACTCGACGTCGTTCTAAGTAAAAATCAGGCGTGGTCCATGTGTCCGTCGGCCTAATGTAATTTCTAGCTTAAAGCTCTGCACTATTAGCCTCAACCTGGGTTCGGTGCGACAATTCCACCGCCACCGCCTTTCCCTTCCACTAGGATACGACGGTGCTCCGCTCAAGTTTGGCACATCTCTACCCATCTCTACCGTATGCTCAAGTGTTTCCTCCGTGCGGTCCGCGGTGATGTAATTGTGTAAATATTAGTTTAAGGACGAAAGAGGCTTTGGTAATCTTGATGATGTTGATGATTACGAAATGATACAATATGATGGCTGTGATTACAGCATAATTCTGTAAACATTTGACTGCACACCTCGGCTCGAAAGATCATGTAAAAGTTTCCTAATATAAGATACAAAATTACTACTTAAATCCGAACCTTTTTTCACCAAATTGTGTTTCATGAAATATCATAAAAATATAAATATAAACGCCTTTAAAGCTAATACCTAACGGCTTGGGTAGGGTTGACGAATTCCCTCCCTATTTCTGTCTGAGTAACCTGTGCGGTGTAATGGGAGCTTCGTTCGCTCACTTTGCTCGCTCTCTCTAGCCCCCGTTATCTCCTTCTAACCTAACCCGTCTATGCAGGGGTGGCCTAAAATTTCTACCTCACTTCACTCGCTCTTGGACGTATTTGGTAAGCTTTAGAAAAAATATTTAAATATAAAACGTACAATTACTGGGGCCAGGGTTAGTTTCGAGAGGTAGCTCAGCCCCGGTATGAAGGCTCGAAGGAACGGGGTGGGTTTTTAGTCAGTAAGAGTCTGTCGCTATCTCCCGCTCCGCTCAAGAGCGGGGGTTGTCATTAGGTGATTTTCCCACCATAAAAAAAGTACAAGTATTCTGATGAGCTTATATTTATTTTAGAACTTTAAACGTTGCTTTTTAGGCACCTTAGTATAGAATGGGTTTATTTTGAAATGAATTTAATGTATTTTATTTTTTTACGTGGGAAATCATCCAATGACTTCTCTCGCTGTAGCGTGAAGCGGGAGGGTTTGTGACAATTTTAAAACCCACTTCTATGTTCCTTTTTTGGCTTGCGTTTTAGAACCCCGGGTTTCCCTTCCCTAATATATTTTACTTGGAACTTAGTCTTTTGGACAAACATATATCTTGATGAGCACTTAAATTGTATCCAATACGAGTATGCTGTAATACCAGCATCTTCAGCTTTATGATTTAACCCAAGACTTCCTTGTTTACCTAAGCATACAAGACGGTCAGTTCACATGTAACGGTTCTGAGAGATTCATCGTCAAGTTTCCACATAACATGGACGTTCCGCTTGTTGCACTTATGTACCCAGTTGCGGAACGAGCTGGTAATTAGGGTGGGAAGTATATCATATACATAGACAATTTAGGAATATAGTGCTTTTCCTTTTACATTGAATCATCAGGTCTTCAGCTCTCATGGTTAAGTAAAAGGGATTATCTGACTTTTACAACCACAGTTGGCCTTTACGAAGGCTATGGTGTCTCTTTGGAACAATCCGCAGCTCTCGCAAGCGTCGGCCCTAACTAGGCCTTACCATGACGTGATAAAATATCAATCGTACTATTGTGAAAGAGGACTGGCGTGCTATTCTCTAAGAAAACAGCCTTGAGCGCAGCGCTGGCTGCAGCGACGAAATCCAAGTAGGTACATTGGATCATCAATTCAATGTACCTATACATTGGATTGTTAATTCAATGTACTGCGCTCTCGACTCGTCGCTGCGGCCAGCGGTGCTATTCTCTAAGAAAACAGCCTTCAGCGCAGCGCTGGCCACAGCGACGAGTCGAGAGCGCAGTACATTGAATTAACAATCCAATGTCTATGTCCATTGGACTGTTAATCCAATGTACCTATTTGGATTTCGTCGCTGCGGCCAGTGCTGCGCTCAAGGCTGTTTTCTTAGAGAATAGCACCGCTGGAGCTATACAATACATCCTATATAGCTCCAACCCTTTAACAGTTCAGCTTAGGTCGTAAAATGGATCGCGTTAAGAGCTCTTTGTAGTTCGGCTGGCCCTGTCAGTCTTGCTGTCATCTCTTTGAGGAGAGCATGGAATACCACTGTCAGCGGGCTTGGCCCTTATTTGATGGCCACCGGAGGCTTTCATCATAACTGTTACTGAGTTGTGGATGTTCCTAATGAGTTGATCATTATTAAAATATCGTCGGGAATAGATTTGCAGTAAATGGCATCTTTACACGTATAGAAGAATTAGTTTTTTAGAATATACATACGTAAAGATGCATCAACATTTCAGCCCAAAGATGTCCACTGCTGGACATAGGCCTCCCCAAAGTGTCGCCACAATGAACGGTCCTGTGCGTCTCGCATCCATCAAGCAGTGGACCTCATTTGACTGCAATGATCATGATCATTAAATTATAACGGGTTTAGGATCTGCCTCAAAACATTAATTAAACTGCCACAATACTATGAGCACCACATATAAATCTTCAATAACAATCTAACTATTCTTCACCTATTTCAACAGTTTAGCACGTTCTGCCGAAAGTGCCACTAGCCATTCGTTAGCTGAACATTTGGACGGGACCCAAGTTCTCGGGCTTTACAGACACTGGCTAGACAAACGGGAGTTTTCCGGCACGCCGCCGTATAAAAAAGAAAACAAAGCCATAGATGAAAAATAGACAAAACAAACGCATCTCTAGACCTTTGATCTATGGTGATATATTGATAGAATAGAAGAAATTTATTTGTCTATCAACTGTTTTGTAGCTGTCACCACAGAAAAGATGAAAGCGGTCAGAAAGTAAATACTTTCCGATTTGTACTTTTTTGTAGAAAAATATCCGCCGACATTAAAGTCGGTAAGGACACCTGCGTCAAGCGGAAACTGAGGACGCCTTGAATCCTTTCCAGCCACTCCTCACAGAGGGGACTTACCGCACTTAACCCAACACAAAAAGAATCACCAAGACCGCTTCTCCATTTTTGAAAGTCGGTTAAATAAAAATGTTTAAATTTAGTAAAAATCTAAACATCCAATCATCCATCAACGAATCTTTCTCGTTGATGGATGGTTGGATGTTTAGATTTCTGTTTGCATTGCAGTTTACAAGAAATTTCATAGAATGGACTGCAAGAGACAAAATTTGTCACATATTTATCGAACCAAACATGTTTTGTCAACATCACATTCAGCTATTGTTCTCATTTCTACTTCATTTGTTATCCATACGATTAGTAGTGGTCTAGTGGTATGGACGTCAGGTTTCCAATGGATGCTGCCGGATTGAAGATGATGGGATTTGCATTGACAGCTCTGGTATTAGTTATTTTGTTTACTGTAAGTTTGTGTGTTCTTGTCTTTACGATTCTGTAGTTTTGATGGATGCTTGCTTCCTTGTTAACTACTTTATTAATTGACTTTGTAATATATGTTTCTTTAGATAAACTATTGGATCTAACAGTTCTATTTCCATTTGTTACTAAATGGATTGGTAAAATAAAAGTTTGAGTTTTTTTCGGGATTTTCCGAGTAATGTTTTCGTTTTATTTTACTCGCAAATCGATTCCTGGTGGATGTTTTGATGTAAAGTTTTGTGTCTAAATGTGTGGAATCTTAGAAACAGGTGCGATCTTAGTAAAATGCATCTCTGTTTTATTTACTGTACGTGTGCGTGTTCTTTTCTTTACGATTCTGGAGTTTTGGTATAATGCAATGCAATTCTAAACTGCTGTATGAAAGAAGAAAGAAAAGAAAGAAAGAAAAACATTTTATTTGGCAGAAACGAACGCAATCTTACTTGCAAATTCATTCCTAGTAAATATTTCGATGTTAAGTTTTGTATCTCAAGTGTCTACGCAACTGGACAGTGTGTTGAATCATAGAAAAACAGGTGCGATCTCAATAAAATGAAGATGAAAAATAAAGACTGTATTCTGTATCAGGGTCTAAATGCTTTCTAAACTTGACACTGGTTCAATGCACAAAGTGCACAAACCGAACGAAACAAAAAAAAAAAACAAGTAATGTCATTGTCAACTAATAGAATTGTTGGTTGGCAATTATTTTGTTCGTTCTTTTTTCAAAATATAAATTTTATCGTATTTAAAGCCCGGCAAATCTAAACCGTTTGACAGTTTTTTATGTAGTACATTTTAATTTTAATTGGTCGATCAAAACTTGTATAATGTTGAGAAAAAAAAAATGGCTTCATAATTCAATGGTTTTACGGAAAAGGTAATAGAAATAGTGTGAGTTACGCCTATATAAAGTTTTTTTAGAAAAGCGTGAAACGTCAAATGGTACGGTCTTAGATTTGTTGTGTTATAGTGATGTGCGCTGGTATCTTTTTCATAAAGTAGATAAAAGGCATTGTGTAAAAATTACTCGTGCGATATTATTTTTTTAAAGCGTAGTGAATTTTATCGCGGAGATCTTTGCTGTAACAATGGAGTGTCGATTTCAGTCAATTAATAGTTTTTTCTTTACAAAGTTTTTTACTTTAGACATGGTTAATTCGTTTTTACAATTAAAAGATAGAATAAAAATTTGGAAAAATAAATGCGCAAAGAATAAAGGCACGTGCGTTTTTATTGAGTTAGGTAACTAATTACTTAAATGTTTTTTTGTTGTTACTTCCAACGGTAACCGCGTATAACACGAAGTCAGATGATTCTTCGAAGAACTGCCACCAAGAGTCATTGAATATCTCAAAAGTGACTCATCAAGTATTGATTCCCCTGAAGATTCTTTTACTTTTTTATTTATCATTGTTACGCGGATTCTTTGTTTAAAAAAAAGAAGAAGTTCTCAATTCGTTTTTTTTTCCTTTTTAGGGTTCCGTAGCCAAATGGCAAAAAACGGAACCCTTATAGATTCGTCATGTCTGTCTGTCTGTCTGTCTGTCTGTCTGTCTGTCTGTCTGTCTGTCTGTCTGTCTGTCTGTCTGTCTGTCTGTCTGTCCGTCTGTCCGTCCGTATGTCACAGCCACTTTTTTCCGAAACTATAAGAGCTATACTATTGAAACTTTGTAAGTAGATGTATTATGTGAACCGCATTAAGATTTTCACACAAAAATAGAAAAAAAGCAATAAATTTTGGGGGTCCCCATACTTAGAACTGAAACTCAAAAATTTTTTTTTCATCAAACCCATGCGTGTGGGGTATCTATGAATAGGTCTTCAAAAATGATACTGAGGTTTCTAATATCATTTTTTTCTAAACTGAATAGTTTGCGCGAGAGACACTTCCAAAGTGGTAAAATGTGTGTCCCCCCCCCCTCTAACTTTTTGAACGAAATCTAGTAAGTAGTTTTTTTTTAATGCGTCATAAATCGAAAAAAATACACTATTATTAAAACATCGATCAAAGTTACAACACATTACAAGAACTTTTATATTATGTTACTTGCTGCTACGGAACCCTTCATGGGCGAGTCCAACTCGCACTTGGCCGGTTTTTTGTATTTTTCCAGTGATATCGTTTCCCAACTCGACTAAATGTTTTTTTTTTTGCATTTGTTCAGCGGTATCTTGGCCAATTGTCAACCAATTTTGATTATTTTTGTTTAGTTTGGACATAGATATCCGATATCGATATCTGTGGGTTTGGAAGAGTAATTTTCGAAGGCCCGTTTAAACTTGGTAAAGATCTCAGGAAGAACTTCAGAGAGAGACAAAGGAACTCTTCAATAAATATCAGCAAATCTGGAATTGCTCACGCACGCCGATACGCTTTTTAGAGGGACCTCTCGCAGAGGTAGTAGATATATCCTGGCACACCCTTATTTTACCAGTTATGGTCAAATTCTTTGTTATTGGAGGAATCTATTAGGGCATAATCTTTTTTTTATAACACAAAAAATGGGCATTGTGTCAATTTTAAACGCAACCATAATAATTTCCACATTAGAGTCTGACTAATAAGTTAAACGACTTGGGTAATTATTAGGATTTAATGAAATCTGATGTAGTCAACACGAGTTCAATAATCAAGGTTGATTAAGAGATAGAGATCATTGTTAGCTAACAGAAGAAACTTAAAAAATGTATCGAATATACGTATTTTTTAAATGATTAAATATTATTAAAAATTCCCAAGTCGGTTGACTTATTAGACAGACTATATTTAGTTTTAGGGAATACAAGCGCCCAACTTGACACTAGCAACGTCAAAATCAGTACCTCTACCATGAGTTTAAAGCAATAGTATTTGTCGATACTCGATACCGACTACGTAAATATTTTGTATGGCAAATTTTACAGCGCCTCTAGCGGTCTCTTACGGAACCAAAATCGGTAGTATGAGTTTTCAAGTAAATACTTATCGAACAGGCATGTTCAACGTGTGCCCGACGCACTTGTTGACCGCTATTATATACTAGAGTCTGTCTAATAGTAAGTAAAACGACTTGGGTAATTATCAGTATTAAAAAAAAAAGAAATCTGATGTAGTCAACACGAGTTCAATAATTAAGGTTAATTAACCTTTCGAATGTCTTAAGTTACACAGTCCGACATAAGGTATGTCTTTCTATTGTGTCTCTAATTACGACATTCAAAGAGTTAAGAGATAGAGATCACTGTTTACTAACAGAAGAACCTTATGAAAAGTATCGAATATAATTATTTTTTAAATGATTAAATATTACACAAAATTCCCAAGTCGGTTGACTTATTAGACAGACTATATCTATTGTAGTTTTAGCTTTACTCGTCTTTCAAGTTCCGTGATTTTATTTAAAACAAACAAAACACAATCGTCGTCCATCTTCAAAAGCTTTAATAGTTTTTTAATCGAAAGTTAACAGTTCGTCTCTCACTATAAGACTTCGTTGTCCGGGTCCATCAGACCGCATCTGATGGTCTGATGGACCCGTCTGGTCTGCCACAATTATACTGTTGTTAGAAAGATTCTAATCAATAGACCAGCCTTGATAGGTTGTACGTTTTCATCCAATTATAAGGAAGATTGTTCCGCTGTGTGGACTGCGATTGAATTATTTCTTGTAGAATGTTTTACGTTTTGTTACTCTATAGGAGTACCTACTGACTTATTTGTAGTTTTCGATCGAAATGCAATTGACTTGACACAAAATAGGATTTCAAAATTTATTTAGCTGTAAGCTAAAAAAAAATGAAGACTAAATTAGTCTACAATTACAATTTAGTCTACAGAAAAGTCACGAGTTTCGTGGAAAGTTGTAAAATCACATGTTAATAAGGCTATGTTGGGTCTAACTAATAAGTAATCAGAATGGCGCGTCGTCTAAACCCATTTTTTCTTAGAAAAAAAATCAATATCGCAAGGTGCGGGATCCCGCACAAGTAATCCCGCGTTTCTGATCCCGCAAAAATGTTGCGGAATTGGATTCCCTAGTCGCAACCATCAGTTCAAAGACGCTAGTTTCGGTCAAGCTAGATATTCGGCTACTTATTAGCCGAAATCGAAACTATAGTTTTTTTACCGACAGGTACCTACTAGCCTACACATGGTCAATGGGGACAAAAGGTTCTACAATGGCGACCACCTACCGGAAAAAGCAACATTGGATAGCGTCCCACACGGTGGATTAATGATCTCGGGAGGGTTGCGGGAATCCGATGGATGCGAGACGCACAGGACCAATCGTTATAGCGACACTTTTCTTTTTTTTTTTTATGGTGGGACAAAATCATCTAATGACATTCCCCGCTCTTGGGCGGAGCGGGAGATAGTGTCAGACTCTTACTGACTAAAAGACCCACCCCGTTCCTTCTAGCCTTCATACCGGGGCTCGAGCGCCCTTTCGGATAACCCTGGCCCCAGTAAGCTTCGACCCGGCTGGGTCCCTGCTGTTGCTGACAACTCCTTGAGGCGCGCGGGAACAGTGCGCGCCGTCGACGACTTGGGCTTGGTCCGGACAGTTACCGGACGGCCAGACAGCGAGCTACCCATTGCTCACTTCGCGGCGGCGATAACGCCGTTGCCTGATGCGTTCGGCCTCCTCCTTTGCGAGCATTACTGCTTCGCAGAAGTCGGCGACCGCCTGCCACTCCTCCTCACTCCGGAGCATGGCCTCAACCAAGGCCCGGAGCGAGAGGTCTCCGCCTCCGGACACTTGGGGGACGCCTATGTCCAACAGTGGACGTCTTTGATGGAGGTGATGATGACTAGCCTCAACCAAAACCGAACCATCAGTCGGGCTTTACTTAGTTGCATTACAACAAATTTGTCCAGTAAACGATTTAATACTTAAAAATCTCACCTGTCTGTCTATCTCTGACTTGTCAAGAAGTACGTTATTTGTGCGCACAGCTAAGGAGTGGAATTCCCTGCTGGAGTCTGTGTTTCCAGGTAGCTACAAACTGTAGGTCTTAAAGGCATTAACTGGCCTGTTGGTCTAGTGGTTAGTGACCCTGACTGCTATGCCGGAGGTCGTGGGTTCGATTCCCACCCAGGACAAATGTTTGTGTGATGAGCATAATCATTTCTGTCAGAGGGTCATGGCGATAAGGATGGTGCGGGGATACTGCACGGTCTCCCGCGAAGCGGCGAGCCTTCTGGCTGGCCTACCACCGTGGGATCTGGAGGCAACAGTCCTTGCACACATGCACGATATGCGCGTGGAGATGCAACGCCGGGGTGAAAGTCCGCTGCCGCGACAGGTCACGGCATGGCGGACAGAGCTCCGGCGGGATCTCATGGTGAAATGGCGTCAACGACTATCGCAACCCAGTGCTGGGCACGCCACAATTATGGCGGTAAGTCCCCTCTTTGAGGCGTGGCTGGAAAGACCTCACGGCGTCCTTACCTTCCGCATGACGCAGGTACTCACCGGACATGGTTCGTTCGGGAGTTTCCTGCACGGGATTCATGCGGAGGTGACGCCCGGGTGTCGTCACTGTGCGGAACGCCCGGAGGACACGGTGGAGCACACAGTCGAGGTGTGCCCTGCTTGGGCGGAGCACCGCCGTGCCCTCGTGGGGGCGATCGGTGGCGGAGACCTCTCGCGCCGGGCCTTGGTTGAGGCCATGGTCCGAAGCGAGGAGGAGTGGCAGGCGGTCGCCGACTTCTGCGAAGCAGTAATGCTCGCAAAGGAGGAGGCCGAACGCATCAGGCAACGGCGTTATCGCCGCCGCCGTCGCCGGGATTCTGATCCCGATTTCCGGCCAACGTAGGCGCGGGCTTGCGGACAGTGAGCAATGGGTAGCTCACTGTCCGGCCGTCCGGTAACTGTCCGGACCAAGCCCAAGTCGTCGACGGCGCGCACTGTTCCCGCGCGGAGGAGTTGTCAGCAACAGCAGGGACCCAGCCGGGTCGAAGCCTACTGGGGCCAGGGTTATCCGAAAGGGCGCTCGAGCCCCGGTATGAAGGCTAGAAGGAACGGGGTGGGTCTTTTAGTCAGTAAGAGTCTGACACTATCTCCCGCTCCGCCCAAGGGCGGGGGATGTCAATGCATGATTTTTTCCCACCATAAAAAAAAAAAAAAAAGCATAATCATTTGTTCTGTGTCTGGGTGTAATTTATCTATAATTTGTATGTATTTAGAAATATATAAGTATGTTTATCAGTTGTCTAGTACCCATAACACAAGCTCTGCTTAGCTTGGGACTAGACGGCGTTGTGTGATAGTTGCGGAATATTATTATTATTATATTATTAACTAGTAAATAGAATACTTCTAGGCAAGCGTGCATCATCGCTACAATACCAATTAAAAACTTACACCGTTTGCGTATCAGACAAAAGCTATGAATAAATAAACGTAAACTTATCAAATCGTTACTATTACTAGAAAAACTTTTCTAGTTAAAATGTTCGACTTATATTTCGCGTTCACAATAGTAATATATATTCAAATCATGCTATATAATATTTCTTCTCCAAACGTTCTCGTATTATTTCAATAAAGATACTCTTATTTGCTTTACTAATTCATATAGCCTCGTTAACCCACTGATATGGAATATTTAATGATAATTCGATATAAAGAGATATCAATAACAATATTTAGTCAAATTAATTTGAAAGAGAACTGGTTTTATGATCACTTTCGTTTGCTTTATTCATGAGGCTTCATCGTGAAGAATGTCGCTCCCGAAGTGCAAGAACTCGCCGGGCTTTTTAACTGTTTATGATACTGCTATATACGTCTTGTCATCGCGAAATTGAAAGTCATCAGTCAATTTTGCAAATTCCTTACTTTTTTATCCATCGATTACCATCTCTATCACGATGTCTTAAAGATCAATATTGCGTTCACCAGCTCCTTTACCGATGTTAACACTATTTCCTCAAATGTCAGCTATTTGACAAATTACTACAGCTACTGTTTTGTCCACTTCATCAGTATCCCATTTACGAGTGACTTACTCGTTTAAACCGAGCACATTATACTCAGTGTTGCTATTCAGTATTCACTCATTCAGTAATACCCTGTCATGTTCGCTCGATTAGATTTAACCATTCAATAAACTGTTACATTTAACCTTCATGCCCACTGAGCCGTGTCGAACAGATTTTGCCAACAATTTACTTAAATTACTCTTTATCGTTCACAGGTCCGACGATCGCTGAAATTGCGGGGCAGACGCAAGGAAAAGGAGAAACTGCCTTCAGGCATAACAGCTGACTACACCGCATCGCTGTTCGCCCATCTGGAACAGGATTCAAATTATTCTAATTACCCGCTCATACCTACCTCGGGGTCTAACTCCAACCTGAGTGACGAAAATAACCATCTGTCGCCTGCTTACCCCACTACTCACACTTGGAGCAAGAAGGAAGGAGTCCTACAATCCGATAGCTCGGAGACTTCGCTAAATTCATTAAATAATCCGAATAATGCCAACACCAGCCCTAGACAACCGCCAAATCTACCTCCTATACCACCGCGTCCTCCAAAGCGTGGGATCCTCAAAGGTCCACGACTCAGCAATACTAGTTCAAATTCTGTAGAAAACAATGTACCAAGTAACGATGCAGTTGATAACGTTAATGGTCAGGACTCCAATCTATTGGCGCGAAATACTCAGCAGAATGAGCTGATGACGTACGGTATACCACCTTCTAAAAGCACCTCTTCTAGCGATGATATGCAGCATGTACAGAACTTTACCAAAAAAGTAATCCATAGCCCTGTGGAGACGCAGTACAAAAACTATAAGAATAATTCGAACCCGTCGATAACTACCCAGGATGTCGACGAGGTACCAAAGACGAATGGGAACAGCTACCTTGGAGTAACGTCTACGTCTCCAAGCGCTGATTCTCTTACTGATACGACAACGAACTCTTCATTCGCTACTCCACCGTTTTCTACCTCACCCGTTGGCGAGTCTCAAGGGTTCCATAGATGGTCCAGGACTAGCAACTTCGATGATGTGTACCTACCACTGCCTTCTTTGTCTCCTGTGCGACTACCGAAACCTAGATATCTAACGATCCAAAGGCAGAAAGCTCCAAGAAACGATTTTGGCTTCAGTCTTCGTAGAGCGATGGTTCAGGAAAGAATATTTATCGGAGACATTAATGGGCATGATAGTGCCCTCCTTAATGGTGACAACAAATGCAATAATATCGGCATGGTTAGCAAATTGACGTTCAAAGCTGTAATATTGGCTGAACCTGGGTCATATCCTGGAGCCAGTGAGACAGGACTTCTACCCGGTGATAGACTGTTGGAAGTGAACGGTGTGAACGTTGAAGAAAAGAGTCGAGAGGAGGTCATCGACCTCATCAAGGGAAGCAACGACTCCGTCACTATTAAGGTGAGTCTCAAAGTTTTAATTAACATTAATTTAGTATGTCAGTGCTCAAAATATTTCGAGGAATAAATTAGAATTCACATTGGCTTCCATATAATATGTATTAAATTTGATATAACACTGATAAAGCGATTTTTGATCACTTGTCTATCGTTTGATTAAAGTTCATGAATTGCAAAGATGTGACACAAATAGTAGAAGAAATTTTCAATCAGAGGATCAGAAACTGACAATTAGGCTTGTATATTGTTTGATTTGCGTGTTTGATTTTTTCTATTGAGGTTAGGGATTAATATGCGGAATTATAAATTAGGTAGGTACCTACATACATAGAAAACGATAATTTTTTAATTAGTTCAAATACTTAAAGGCCTTATTAAAAAAAGTCATGTCATTATTTAAATACAGTCTCAATAAATAATATTCATAAACAGCAAAGTCATCGCGTACATCGAGGGACTGGAACAATTTGCCTGCTGCGGTCTTTCCGTCTGATTATAATTTAGGTGTCTTTAAGGCAAGCGTGAATAGGCTCTTAATAAACTAGTGCGCCTCACCATCAACGATTGCATCACTGCTTACCATCAGGTGGGATCGCAGTCAAGCACTAGTTTATACCAATTAAAAAAAAAAAAGAAAAAGTCATAAGCGTTTGTTTAAATCCCAAAATGTCACTCAATTTATGGAAATATTGTAATGTACAGGCTATTGATTATGAATGAATAAATGACGATCAAAATCGAAAAACACTGCGCGTAGTATTTTGTAGTAGCAATTGTTATGAATTATTGATTTTATTATGAATTCACCAATTATGACAACTTTTCGTAGACAATTTTGGGATTTCGTTTTTTTTTTTACTTTTAACCACACAGATATGATCAGTAACCGGTACAGAGAGCTCTATTTTTTTGTACTAATCGAAATGTGTCAAGTGACATTCATAATGCGTCAAATCCGAAAGATTTTGTTGTTTTGTTAATAATGGAACCTACTCACTAACAGAATGTCACTTTGATTAAAGTGCGAAGTGTTCTATTCAATATCATCATCATCATCATCATCATCAGCCTTTTTAATGTTCCCACTGCTGAGACTCAGGCCTCCTCTTTGGGAGAGGGAATGGGCCGTAATCCACCACGCGGGCCCAGTGCGGGTTGGTGGATGTCACATGTCTTCGAATTTTTGGTTCTAGGACATGCCGGTTTCCTCACGATGTTTTCCTTCACCGTTTCGAGAGCAGTGGTAATGAAATAAATTACACAAAGTAATGCGCCTGACAGGGTTTGAACCCGCGACCTACAACTCGTAAGTCGGAGCCATTACCACTCGGCCACCACTGCTCTCTATTCAATATATTTTTTTAAATTATTATTGAATTATTTGTCGTATCCTAACTTGTCTAACTTTGACGTAACAATGGTATATTGTATAGTTAAGGTTATTTAACTTAGTTACAGCTGGTAAATTAGAAAAAAAAACTTGAAAATAAGATAATGCTTCCGAAACGGCTTCTAGACCGTTAACTGCAACCAGTACGGTTGATATTTCTGTAGATAGTTTAGACAATCGTGACTTGTAAATCAGTTGTATTTGTGACTACTTTGTTTACGATGTTATCAGATTCTAGCTTCCCGCTTGAACCATTCTTTCGGACTACCTATGATAAATTGTTAAAAGTCATAGAACAAAAGTTATAGTTTATGATGTTAGTAATACAGTCCTGCAAGGTTATTAGTGTTTTTCAAATAACCCTGTATACAACATTTTTTAGTATAAGTATTATTTTTTTATGGTGGGAAAAAATCATCCAATGACAACCCACGCTCTTGGGCGGAGCGGGAGATAGTGTCAGACTCTTACTGACTAAAAAACCCACCCCGTTCCTTCTAGCCTTCATACCGGGGCTCGAGCTCCCTTTCGGATAACCCTGGCCCCAGTAGGCTTCGACCCGGCTGGGTCCCTGCTGTTGCTGACAACTCCTTGAGGCGCGCGGGTTTAGTATTAGTATGCTAAAACTGAATAAGTATAGTTTGTTCAGAATCAATCAATGTTATATTTTTCCCTAAAAATATTAAAAAAAGGTCATAAGTTGGACAACAAAGACACTAAGTGCAACGCAGGTCACGGAAGGTCATAGCGGGCATTAGGCGCTAGCAAACAGCAGGGTGCGAGTGCAAAACCACCCCTCAGTCTGTGGATGGCCCGGTGACTATGTATTTTTGCTGACATAACAGGCTTATAACTTTGTGATTTTTCATGATACAGTTACGAAAATTTGTACATAGATTCTTTAGTTACATAAAAATACTAGACACGTGTTTCACGTTTCGCATATACTAAAAACAACTATTTTACAACCTTTTAAAATATAGATTACTAGCTTTTGCCCGCGCGGCTTCGCTCCCGCTCTTCCCTACTCCACCCTGCTATACCCTACTCTACCCTAATATACCCTACTCAACTCTACCCTACTCTACCCTACTATACCCTACGCTACCCTAACAAACTTCACATAAACCATCTACTAAATAGTCCGAACAAAGCCTTTAGACATTTGGTTTGGATAGGTGAGCCTGTTCTTGAGTTATAAAATTACAACGAAAAGTGGCATTGATTTTTATATATATAGATGATTTTGATAAACAAGTCAATCAATTCTTTGACATTATATTTCGTGAAAGTTGATCAAATATAGACATCTGATAATAAAAACCTTGGCTCTATTCCGAATAATTACATTGAAAATCAGAACAAAAAAAATAAAGACTTGAATATATTGGTAAATTAAAATAGCTTACAAAATGTTAACAATCATATTAATGATGCTATTAACATCGTTATCAATAGGCCTCAGAGAAAGTAGTTATCAAGTGGCAGGGTTTAGTTTTCAAAACCTGTTATAAGATCTAAACCTGCTAATAGTCATTATCATCATCACAGAAAAGACGAAAGAGGTTAGAAAGGAAATACTTTCCGATTTGTACTACAGTGAGTGTCGCCGCTTGTCTCCCACTCTTTAACTCCACTACAGGCAATAAAGCAATACGAACGCGCATTACGCAACTAACAGACCACGCACACTTAGATCGCAAGTTTGCTATTGGTAGTTGAACTATGAGCATTGCCCTACTTTGTGGCATGCTTGCCCCGCCCACAAGGTCATTCTAACCTCTTTCATCTGTTCTATGATCATCATCATGCTATAGTAAAAGTCTGACACGCCCTCCCGTTCTACCCAAGACAAAAAAAAAACCAGAACTCACCAACAGCTGCTTAACCCCATCCATCTAAAACCAGACCTTGCCAACAGCAGCTTAACCCCACCCATCCAAAACCAGACCTCGCTAACAGCTGCTTAACCCCACCCATCCAAAATGAGACCTTGCCAACAGCTGCTTATCCCCACCCATCCAATACCAGACCTCGCCAACAGCTGCTTAACCTCTTCCATCCAATACCAGACCTCGCCAACAGCTGCTTAACCTCTTCCATCCAAAACAGACCTCGCCAACAGCTGCTTAACCTCTTCCATCAAAAACCAGACCTCGCTAACAGCTGCTTAACCCCACCCATCCAAAACGCCGACAGCTGCTTTCACTCTTTTGTTTTCTTATCGGTCACCACGCTCAAAAAACAAATTAGTGGGGGGTGTTAGGTTATTTTCGTTACGGAATTTCTGGATTCGGTCTCCACGCTCAAGGCTCGCGATAGAAGCTATGCAATAGCTTAAAAAAATTGGACTAATGCGAGTCGGACTCGCGCACTGAGGGTTCCGTACAAACTTACCTAGGTGAGATAGTTAAATTCCCGAAGGCAGTCTCGAAGATTTTTCCGAATCGCAAAAAGTTTATTGTGACGTAACAACAAAACTATTTTCAGATCTATTCCTATACTTGTGTTATAGTGCCTTGCTTTATGCCAAATTTCAGGATTCTGGGTCAACGGGAAGTACCTATGAATTTTGGTTCCCTTGAGAGCGTCGAAATATACACGCTTTTGTATAAACGGTCGTATCTTTTTTTTCATTGACTATAAAGTTTGTCTTCTTCACAGCTTCAAGGGACCGCAGACCTGAGTTTAATTACAACTCGATACCTCTACGCGTTCCCGTGACAAAAGGTCGTGACAGAGAAACGGACGGTTTTTAAGGACGGCACCCTAAAAATGATTCAGTGGTATAGGATGAGTGTTTTCTGTGATTGAATGAATACAACACCATGTTCAATGCTCAGGAAAAACTAAAATAAAATACGCTGTAAAATGTGTTTCGGTCTGTTACCTAATAACTCAGAAACTACTGCTCCGATTGTATCGTACTTCGCACACGCAAAAGGCGTTACAGTTTTGCATGGTACATAATAAATATAAGGACTGGAAATACCTACGAAAAAAAGGTGCATACCTACAATTAGAAAAATCGCACAAAATGGCTGCCTTTGCTAGGGTTGTGCCGACCAAGGATTTAACGGTATCGATACTATTTAATTCTGGGTTACGTACAAGTTTTACGTTTGGTTTTACTAGATACTACGTACGGAATATGACATTTAACAGGGTGTTCGAAATTACAGCAACGATATTATGATGAACTTTATTATAGTTTTCTTATCCTAAAATCTACATAGAATCAATAATGACGTTATTAGTTTCACTGATAACAATGTCATAAAATAAGAACTAATTTTAACCAATTTTCAAAAAACCATCACATAACTGTTAACACAATTTTTTCGTTTAAGGTCTTGGACAATATTTGCCAAATTGACTATCTTTTTGTTTCGTTTCCTAATTCTCTCGTTGAGACGTTTAATTTTTTTCTGCTGCTTGAGACATTTTATTTCCAACGCCTTCACTTTTTCATCGTGCTCAGCCTGAAAAAATATTATAACAAATTTTATTAATATACAAGTGTCAAGGTGAGATAGTGGTCAAACGAAAGCCTATCAATAATAAAAATAAAAAAAATTGTGATATCTGCAGAATGTTTCAGAGGTCTAAAAGAGAGTCTAGAGAATAAAGAAGTCATACTTATCATGTGATCTGAATTTCTAAAACTTAGTTTTATTATATTTTTGGAAGGTATAAATAAAATAATCGTCACCCAGTAGATACATACCCCTTTATGTACGTATTCTACAATTTCATGGGATAACTGCAATGGGGGCAGCTCAGTCGATGTACAAGAATCACCTTTTCTGATATTGCTACTACTTTCACTTAAAACAACGCCAGGTCGTTTTTTTGGTAACTGAAAATAATAATAAAGGAATATACCAACATATTTATTTTTATTTCAGCCACAGAGCCAGGCTTTTTATCAGCCATTTCAATGCAAACTTACCAAAAATTCAGTGGGAACAGAGTCATCATGTAATCGCATCACATCAAGTGTTCTATTGAAACAACTTTCTTGGAAGTGAAGCGAACAGACATACCATCTTTATGTCTGGGATTAATATTTTCTTCACCAATAGCTTCCAACCATTTTTTCCTTTAGATTCTCTTTATTAGGAAACCTATGAAAGAAAGGAAGTATAAAACATGATAATTTGAACTTCTCTGTAACTAAAACAAATAAAAAAATACTGACGTATTATTTTAGAACTATACAAAACTGAGGAAACTTCCATTGATAAAATGGATTAGTTCTGTTATGATAAGTAGAATTATAAATTGGAGATTATATCGATACTGTTGCAGCAATGGTACAGGACTATGCCATAACACATATTATTGTAAACAACAAGTTTTTTACTAAAACAGTATTATAAACAGAAATAGAGGTAAATCTCAGTACCTTGGCAATAGATTCAAGTATCCGTAACATTTTTTTCAACCTACGTGAATTATTTTAAGTAATATTTGGTGAAAACTGGCTACTAACCTGTGCAAAGACAATTGAGGTTGATTCTTGTTCTTTTTTGCACCACACGTCACAATGCAACACACAGGCATATTGTTTTTTGTTTCAATATATATATATTGGAGTTTTAAATGGATATCTTCGTAATTTTCCAGAAAATCGCAATAGCTTCAAAACATAAACACCCGTTTGACAGCACAACTACCACGTAACTCAGGTGCAGTGAGCGCACAAGATGGTGGACAATGGCACTTACCTACATCTTTACTAATGTCAAAACGAAATGTTGCCAAATTAAGCAACAACTTAAATATCGTTGTCTCTTTTGTCAAATACAATTATTGGCTTAGAAAGAGTGAGACAAAACTATATTTCGTAATCTGTTTCATATTTCGCTCATATTTGTATAACTATGTATACGTCATAGATAACACGGCTTCTCCATGTATATATCTCAATGCAGTTTTGAGATATTGCTGTTTTTGTTCCGGGTCTATCAGCCAAGCAAATTATATATTAGAAATGCATAAGAAACAGTGCTTGTTGAGATAATCCTACAAAATCTGGCATAAAAATCTCTTGTCATAGTGTTTGTTATCGAATTCTTTCGAAACGACTTGCTTGACCGAATTTTTTTTTTTGTTTATTTGGTGAGTCTCATAGTAGTGGTAGGTAGGAGGTCGTAGTCTATTTTTTACCCTCGCAACCCCACTCCCCATATTTTGGTTTGATAATTATTCATATGAAAAAACGTTTGTAGAGACAGCTAGTAAAGTATAGATTCCTAGTAATAATTATATTAAAACCAAGTTGTAAGATGACCCACGGCAGGCAAAGGGCCTATTTTCAAATAGAGAAACTAATAACCTTTTTCATCAAATACAGCACTCAAATCATATATCCCTTTAACCCTGAATCTCATCATTTAACACAAGACATAACAACTTTCTCCCGCGCACCGATGTTTACAAGAAAAACCACTTTCCTGCTCGATTTGTATACAGTCGTACAACACTATTTAAGTTTCTGTACCGTAAATGACTTCATTGGCTGAATGATTGACATACCTTGTGATGACTCAGTCACGCAGTAAAAGTAATGGTTCGGTTTTTGAATTCATTTGTTTTGTTTTTTGAATTTAGAATCTTCTGTGTTCTATTTTTTGTAAAGGTTATGTTAATTTGATTAACGGTTTCATTTCAAATGTTTGTATTTCTGTTCTGTATTTAGCTATGAACTAGAGCTGTTATATTCATTCAGAATATTAGCAGTATTATGAGGAAAAGTTTCTGATCATCCTAATATTATACGAAAATAGTAGTCTTATACTAGACTAGCTTCTGCCAGCAACTTCGGTCGCTTGAAAGAGTAGTCTTCTCCATACAAACTTTGAACACCCGTCTCTTCCTCCTCAGGGAATGAATTTTGGAAAATCCTCTCATAATACTCGCCTATGTCATATAAGGAAGCCTAGTGCAAAATTTCAGGTTCTAGTCCTAGTAGAGACGTTTCTTGAGCTATGTGTTGATATATTAGTCAGTCAATTTCTCCTTTTATACGCCGCTAAATTTTGATCGTTTTAATCCCGTGGAGGGTCGAACCGATACCAACACTATCGATTTGTAACGATAAAATTAAAAAATAAAGTACCTTTTTTTTAAAACTCGTATTAATTTACGCATGTACGAATTAATTTCGCTATGATAACGTCAGCTGAGCGAGTCCAATGACCTGTAGGTAGTAGTTGGCGTTGCGTACTAACTACAATTTTGTACATGCGTGAATTAATACGAGTTTTTTTTAAAAACGTATCTACTTTATTTTTTAATTTTATCTTTACAAATCGATAGTGTTTCATGTACCGACCCTCCACGGAATTAAAACGATCAAAATTTAACGGTGTACATACAGATGTATCTAACTTTTTCACTATGATCTTTCCAATATGAATTTCACTTGTATTTTACCATCTTCCAATGAAAAAAAAAAATTTGTAGTAGTACAGAACCCTCAACTCAACCCTATTGGTTTAAAATGCAATGCCTAGCAGATGTTTGCCTATATTATTACAGAGCATGGAACCCTCAAATACTACTGTAACCCTTGATCGAATTTCGCAATCCCTTTCAAAATTATCTTACTTTAAATGCAAATACTATTCGCAGGTGCAACCGATAGCGGAACTGTGTGAGCTGTCCCGTCGGAAGGCGGCCGATGGCGGCGGAGATGTGGACTTGTCTGACAGCAACGTCAGAGGAGGCACGCTTAGCAGGTCTGGCAGTCGTCGTTTCACTACGTCACAGGTATGTTGGACTTTAATACTGGCCAGTTATATTCAAACTGGTGACTAAAATGAAGAATGAAATGAATGAAGCGTCCGTTTTTTGTAGTAACTATTTTGAATTCAGAACATGACAAACCTTACTTTGGTCTAGGGTTAAGAAGAGTTTGACAAATACTTAACTTCAAATTCTTAATTTGAAAAGGAGTACATGATTGATATAATAAAGACCGAACGTCAACTTGAAAGTTAAGTTAGCCTTTGAGATTTCAAATTCTTAAGCGATTTTTTTTCTGAAATTTCTAAGTGTGAATCTAAATCTAGGAGCGGCTATTATAATTTTATGATGCGTCATGTAATTTCTGTTTTATCTGTAATATTATCTAAGGTGACCCTAAATAGTTCCTTGAGGAACGCTAAACACAATAAATGTACCTACCGAAGAAATTTGATCTAATTGGTTTAATCGTAACCATACTCTTCAATAGTCTAAACTACTCCATAAAAACTCTGAAAACTACTTCTGTCTGAAAACGATTTCCATAAAGTTATCATTCAAAGAATCAATTTTAGATTTAGTTTTAGGAAATTCTGTGTTGTTCATGCTTTCGAAAGCTTATAAGGATTCGATAAAAACGTTTTTACATAGAAAAACCGGTGAGTTTGTGAATAGGTTTCTTCTAGATAAGCGCATTCCACCGTCGACCGCATCGTCGCTTTTCATCAGGTGAGATGGCGGTCAAGCGCGAACCTATCAACAATAAAAAAAAATAACAAGTTTTGTACTTATATCTTTAAGTTTCTACTTTCAACGTTAACTTTGAAGGGCTTACGTTCTGCTTGCGGTCGCCTCAACTTTGTGGTGACTTAAAACTCCTTTAATAATGCACATCGGTTTGAATTGCAAACAAGTTTGGTATTTTTTGCATTAACAATAATTCTGATTGTATTGTGATTTTATAATGACAACAATGGGTACGATGCATTGCATAGTTTGAGACGTTCGTGTTAGAATTTGCGTGCGTAATGGCTTGCATCTGCAAGTAAAAGGAATAAAAAAACATTTGATGTAATGTTGCGTTAAATGTTCTTTACATAAGCTAGGTTCCTTCAATTTTACTATCTTTCATTCACAAAGTGCAAATCCATAAGATCAATGATTTGTGAATTTTAAAATGTTAAACAGTGCTTCTTGTTTTTTCCTAAAATGGTGTTTGTAAACAATCTAGAATGCAAATTTCGTATCTGTTTAATTTTCACAATCGCATGCTGCAATGCAATCAAATCTTACTAACAAATGATGTTTGCATGTTTAGTAAACAAACCAACACTGTGTCCAGTATATTGTTGTTTTGAATGATTTTCTAATTATCATCATCAGCATCATCTACTTGCCCTAGTCCTGTGTTACGCGTGGATTCTGTCTTGTCAACCGTATTCCACCGTCATACTTTCACCGACTCCATTTTTTTTTCTTGATTTACTAATCTTTATTTGTGTTTTATCTGATCAGATGAATTCTATATTTGGCTTTGTGTTAATTTATTTATCTATCGTATCGTTTCGTATTATTAGGCTGAAGATGGTTATGAGTTGCGATTTTGATATCTACTTTATCAAGTTTGATTCATATTTCATTATTATTTTAACAGCAATCTTCAGCAATATTGTCTTCGAAAAAGTCCTTTGAATGACTTTTAGTTGATTTGACTAAGTCATAGACTTCTTATTTCGCGAACTTGTGTTACATTTTCATCAGTTTTAGATTTCAAGATTTTCTTAAGAGATAATTGAAAACTAAAAGTAATTACTGTCTTATTGCATTTGGTCCATGACGTAATAAATTACCTTTCGAATTCTTTTCCTAAACCAAAGCTCTATTTCTTCACGTTATTTATATTGGTTGCCAACTAATGAATTGTCTACAAAGTGTTACACAATGTCTATCATTAAAACAAGCTGTCGACAAGTGTTTGTATCTAAGCTAATTACTTGTAGCAAAACGCCGACTACTTTATTCATTATTACTTTATTAGTTTCATGTTGACATGCGATGTTGTGTGTATCAGTCTGATTCGCGTGCTTGCAGTGTTTGATGTTACGCCATCGCAGTAACTGTTAGGTGATCTATTTGTATGTTTAAGTGTCACAATAAGGCTGATATTGGCACCAATACTTTAGTACACCAACTTAACTATCGCTCTTTCTTACGAATCGTTATAACTACAAAAATATAATAGTAATTTTACTTCTGTCAAATTAGTTTACGTGATGCACGTCTTTGTATTCCTACCCTACAGTTAATTACTCGCTCTGAAATCACCTTTAAAATTGTATGGGAAATAATGTTGTACGTGAATCTATAGTAAACATACTTTTTTTTTCAAACCTATTGACCTTACCGAGGAGTAGGCTTCAGAAAGTCACTGTTTTATGGCACTGCTCGGGAGGCAGCTGCCATAGTCCTAACATCCGAACCAACGCCGCGCGTGCTCTTTATACATTTACCGTTATCTTGATATGAAATATGACTAATGAGCGCGCACCATTCACGCTGTCTCGTGCTGTTATATATCTGTGGCCCTAGTGAAAAGGGGTATAAGTCCGATTTTGTCGAAAATGAGTTAAGTATACCAAAATGATCAGAAAAAAATGCTCTATCGTTTGGTGAAAAGAGATCTAAGCTAGCCCTAAAAATAAGGAAGTTACTTTGTGCAAAAGGATTCAACTGACACCAAAAAAACCACGCAAGTTGGTTTCAAGTCCATTTATATTGTTTTAAACAGAAAAATAAAAACTTTCTTTTGTGTTTTTTAATCTAAATTAACATAAATCAACCACATTTCCATTTGGTTGGTGTTTATCGATACAACAATACTTAGTCCATAAAAATGGTTTAAGTTAGAAAGGATTTTATTAGACTTATATCCGTTTTCACCGAAATAAAGAGAAAAAATATTTCTTTCCATTAGGTAATTAGTTATTAAAAATAATTTCAAATGCGTATCCCTTTTCACGTGCATGAATTATTATTTAACTTATGGGAGAACGGGTCTAACTTATTTTATACCCTTATGGAATTCATTTTGTGATTGGTATAAGTCACTATCTTGAAAACTATTAACTTTACATAAAAAATAACCCAATTATAGTAAAGAGCATAAATTGTTTACCTATAAAAAACATCACATGTATTTCATTTGGTAGCGGTTTGAATGACACACGAGGTCAAACACGAATTTGAAGCACGCAGTGTTTTTTACGTCTCCTGTAAAGTTGCATTTTTGGACTTAGATCCTTTTTCACTAGGGCCACAGATATTATGTCTGTTATAAGCCTTTAGAACTGTGTCTAATATAAAGAGACAGGCTTGCCGTTTCATTATGTTTTAGGGTGCATTAATTTATAGACTTTACAATAATTCATGTTGGTAACGAGCTTAAGTAGGTAACTAAACTTAGCTCTGAATATTGCTATTGCATTTGGAATCAAGAGTTTCTGTCATAGATATCACAAGTAATACACCTGATAATGGGAAATTCCACTCCTTAACTGTTAACGCAATGAATATGTTCCCGAAATGCTCGTATTTAATTTTTATTTTATCACAATCGGAAAACTGACTGACAAGCTGAAGGGGAATCGTTTGTCTTGGTATGGTTATGTAAAGAGAAGGGATGAAATGGATGTTACCAAAAGAGTTATGAGTATAAATGTGGATGGGTGGAGAGGGAAAAGGAGGCCAAAGAAAAGATGGATGGATTGCGTGAAGAATGATATGAAAGAAAAGGAAGTTAGTGATAGCATGACGAGTGACAGGGTAGAATGGAAGAAAAAAATGTATTGCGCCGACCGCAAATAAGATGGGACAAGGGCAGGAAGAAGAAGAAGAAGACAATCGGAAAACAAACTGTATTAACAACTAACAAAACAACAAATTATGCAACACTAGCTTTTGCCCGTGCGGCTTCGCTCCCGCTCTTCCCTACTATACCCTACTCTACTCTACCCTATCCTACTCAACCCTACTCTACACTACTCTACCCTACTATACCCTACTCTACCCTACTCTACCCTACCAAACTTCACATAAACCATCTACTAAATAGTCCGAACAAAGCCTAAACATTTGGTTTGGATAGGTGAGCCCGTTCTTGAGTTATAAAATTAGAACGAAAATAGTGGCATTGATTTTTATATATATAGATTAACCAATGACATTTTCACATTTAATTATCTATGAAGATTATATTATTAAATACAGTATCAAGAAATATATGGTGTAAACTCGTTAGAAAAATAAAAGATCCGTTTTGACATTAGAGAAAAACTCTAGAATGCAACTTGGAAAGAAACAATAAAATAATAATTTGGGGTCCAGTGTCGTAGTATCTACACTACGCGGTGTAGTGCAGCGGCTTGTCCGGTGTCTACATCGGACTCGCCGCTAGGTAGTCAAAATATAAATGTCAAAACTGACATTTATTTTTTGACAACTTTAATAGCTAAGCGGTTTCGCCCACTTTAAAGCTTATGTCACTCAGTATTAGAGTAATATTCTGCTGGAAAGCAATTTTTTTAAATAGTTTTTGAGTTTATTTATTGCAAAAAAAAAACAAATCTTTCTTCTTTATAGTAGTATAGTATCTATCTATACTATCAATATAGTCTACTTTAAATTATACAATATACACACGCATTGAGCACAGTCTAAAGTTACATCATGGTAGTGCATGTCAAAACAATGTGTACAAGCTATTGGCGCCAATGATCTCAAACAGGGTTGCCAAACGAATAATTGCAATTTAAATTATACCAATTTCGAAAATTACTCAGGCTAATTTTCGTCTTGCAATACGGTGCCCTGAGAAGATAGAGTAAGCAAATAGCGTAAAAGAAAATAGGAAATATTGGGATGTTTATAAAGGTTAGTTTGCTGTAAAGTAATTTACCAACAAAGACGTGTGAATTACTTAAAAGCATCTTACCCCTGTTCAGGAAATCTAATATACATATACAAATCAATGCCACTTTTCGTTGTAATTTTATAACTCAAGAATGGGCTCACCTATCCAAACCAAATGTTTAGGCTTTGTTCGGACTATTTAGTAGATAGTTTATTGAAGTTTGCACAAAATCGGCCGAGTGGTTCTTCATCTAACACATTTTTTGTAACAAATGAAGTAGGGTATACTCGTAGTTGGGTAGAGTGGGGTAGAGTAGAGTAGGGTATAGTAGGGTATAGTAGGGTGGAGTAGAAAATAGCGGGAGCGAAGCCGCGCGGGCAAAAGCTAGTAGGATTTAATAAAAAAATCACGTTTGCTGTATGGGAACCCCACTTAAATATTTATTTTCATGAGATACCATGAGATACCATGGCATACAAACGGAAAGACGGACGGACAGCGAGTCTAATAGGGTCCCATTTTGTCCTTTAGGTACGGAACTAACAATTTATTCACGACTAGCTGCTTGCCCCGGATGCAATTTTTTTAGGCAAAATTTCGGTCCCTTGTGCTATCATTAATTTAAAAAAAAATATATTATAGCCTAAATTACGCCGTGCAGATGGAGCTTTCTAATGGTGAAAGAATTTTTCAAATTAGTTGAGTAGTTTTTGAATTAAATCGTAACAAACAAACAAAAAGTCAAATCTTTCCCCTTTCTTATATTAGTTTAGATTCGATTTAGAAAAGAATAACCGGCAACTATGTACTACATCATAACATATGTAGATCTCATTAATATCCTACAAGAGTACACACACACTTTACGTAATTAACAGAAGTCCATCCTATGTATACAGACTGCCGTATTCCCAGTTTCTGAGTTTCCTACCCACTTTAGTTTTGTTTCCTCATTGTTGGTAGGGGTAGTAGCTACCGGAATGGGGGAGAATTCTAAAGTATGACGGTGTATTGTGGCCGCTCCTTTTAAATGCAGATTTGTAAAGCTGTTTTTTTCACATTGTGCATGTAGTAGATTGTCTGTAAGCTGTAGTTGCTTAATGCGAGCTGCGAAATGACTTTGGCTTAGTTACCGATAGTTGCAAGATCATTGGCTTTTTTATAGTGGGGTGGGATACCTTCAAATAAGCTCTAGTTTGGGTGGAGTAAGTTCTCCTATGTGTTTCAGGACCACGGCAAAAAATAGATAGGTACAGAAGACAATCTCATGTACATATATATATGTATTTCACTTTTTAAACCTACGTTCGGTGGACGCACACTAATGAGCGTTTGAGCCGGAACTGTTCGACGAGCGGGCCGAGGCGTTCCGAGATATCGTGTCCGTGAGCGGTGTCTATGTGTGCGTTGCTCGAGCGCGCTTTGTATGTAGATTGTCTTCTGTATCTATCTATTTTGTGATCATGGTCTGTCAGTAAGTCGTAGGCTATTTTTTACCCTACTACTCCAACCATAAATGATAATAATAAAAACAAAGTTTGCCGCATCGGCTAGCAACTCATAAAATACATAATCCTAAATACAGTAGGTGTGACATTCTCGGAGTGCACCTGTCGTTTGCCAAAAATAAAAATCGTTCAGCGTTTCGGAGCAGGTATTATCTGATCATCCATTTTGCATTTAAAATATTAGTTTCAATTAAAAAGTGACCTAAAAGGTGAAAACACCGGGCAAGAGCGAGTCGGACTCGCGCACTAAGGGTTCCGATTCGTACAAACTTCGGAGATAACAGTTCCATTCCCGATTTCAGTTACGAAGATTATATCCGAATCGCAAAAAAAGATTGTTTTGTTTTTATTTATTTTATTTTGCAAAGATTACCTACAACAAAAAAACAAACTTTACCTCTTTATAATATTAGTGTATCATCATTTCAGCTGAAAGTCATCAACTGCTGCACATAGGCCTCACCCCAATGCCGTCATATCAGCATTTAACAATTTATTTAGTCAAAGAATACACCTCAGTCACAAAATAGATTAGTACAGAAGTCAATCTACATACAAAGCGCGCTCGAGCAACGCACACATAGACACCGCTTACGGACACGATATCTCGGAGCGCCTCGGCCCGCTCGTCGAACAGTTCCGGCTCAAACGCTCAGTAGTGTGCGTCCACCGAGCGTCGCTTCGCGTAGGTATAAAAAGTGAAGTACATACATGAGGTTGTCTTCTGTACCTATCTATTTTGTGCCTTAGTTGATCTCTTTACAAGCAGCTTAGCATCCATATACATTGTTAAGTATTTAAAGAAGCAATGTTTTGCAATTGCATTACATTATCGTCTTCTATATTATCTTGCTACCAAACTTTGTATATCTCAATTCAAACTGTAACTTCCCGCAATACTTCCATATTAATTGTGGAGGCTTATAAATAGCTTATCGTGATCATCGTTTATCTTGTATTTGTTAGCTGTAACCCACCCAAACAAAATAAAATAAAAATATCGACTTGTCCTGTCCTTCTCTTATCCATCATATATTCTCGCGACCCTTACCAACTCGTCGGTCCTCCTTGTGTTTAATGGCTTCTTGATTTTTAAATACTCAATTAGTGAGAGTGATCAGTGAAAGCAAATTGCGCGGTGCAGCAAAAAGTCCATAAGTGTCTTTTGAAAGATCAGTTTACTTTTAATTAGTAATAGTTGCTAAAGGTTAATTTGGCGGTTGAGCTTTTTAATTTTGGAATACCGTATTTTCCTTTTTTTTTCGTGTCGATGTACTCGTTCTGTTTTTTTTTTTTTATCAGTATTTGGCAACCTGTACAGCTCTGTCTCTCCATCATCAAATTCTAAATTCAAAATCCTCCGAATTTTGAATTAAGAATTTGAAAGTATTTGCGAAAGTCTATTTTCGCCTGGAATTCAGTCTGGCATCATTTTACCGGGTTTCTTAATTCAAAATTCTCGATTCAAAAACCAGCCTATTCTCATTAGCATCTTAATCACGGTTAAATACAAATCTTTTCCGAAAAGGAGGTTCTCCTCAATATTCTTTACCTGTTTTACATACAAACGAAATATAGCGGCTTATCAGCGAATACGCCATAAGACAGTTCATTGACCTACAAAACGTAGCTTTCGAATAATATTGTATTCGGAGTTAATTTATCTGGCAACCCTGATCTTAAGTTGGCAACATTGTGACATGCTGTCATTGAAACGTAACTGAAACTCGGTTATCTTACCTAACCGTGGCTGCGGTTGGTGTAAAGGCCAGGTTCTACTAATTTTGGACTTTATTTGAACTTCTGGAAATCCATAAAATATAAAAGAAATTAACATAAAAATATATATATATGTATAAGGTATATTATTGAGGATTTTCGAAATAAACCACAAATTGTTTCTCTGAAAACAAAGGTTTGTTTTATTCACATGCTTTTACAGTATTATGTAATAAATTATCGTTTAACTAAAATTACACTTTTATCTCACCTGAAAACAAAGAAACGACATTAAAGTTCACTAATATCGCCTCCTCAATTATATCCCTTTAATTATCTCTCTACAAGTTTTTATAACAATAAAATGCACAAAATTAATCTCAACATCATCTGTCATTGAATGATACGTCACCCCGTATCCACAGCTTAAAAATTAAAAAAATGAAATGTCATTTCCAAGGAGGTCATTTCATTACATCTCCCCCCCATAGGAACGAAAATTCTAAATAATATAATACAAACAATGCACCTGCAAGCTATCTTTATACCTATTCGTCTTCTTCTACTTCATCTTCTGCCGTAACAGGTTGTAATTTTTGTTATGTGGAATAAAGTTGATTCTGTTTTTCTGTTGCCAGTGTCAATCTTATAAATGGAGTTCGATATTTTCTCTATTATCTTGAAAGGGCCTATTTTTAATTCGTCTAATTTTTTTCTGTTCAGTCTATTTCCATTTTCTACATATACACTGTCTCCTATCTCGAACTCTTGTATTTTCCTATTTCTATCAAATATTTTCTTGTTGTACTTGTGAGATTTTATTGTATTCTCTAATGCTAATCTTCTATCAGCAATCCACTTGTCTTCCTTTTCTATTGTTTTAATTTCATTTGGTAAAATACTGACATTTGTACCATCCAGTAAATATTTTGGTGCAAAACCTGTAACAGAATGGTCTGTTTCATTATATTTCTGTACACATTCTCTTGCTACTGTTGTCCATGTTCTCTTATTATTTTTCTCATTTATTTTACATCTTATTTTATTTACTATTGTTTGGTTTAATCTTTCGTTCAAGCCGTTCGAAAATGGCGTATTCACAGCTGTAAATATTAGTTTGATGTTATTCTCCTGCAAATACTGTTTAAATTCTTTTGAATTGATGCCTGGATATTGGTCTGTCAGAATTATTCCAATCTCATCTGTCTCGAGTACTTTCTTTGTTAGTTTTATAAAGTCACTTGCGTTCTGTGTTTTTGAAGTCACAATAAACGCATATCTTGTGTAGTGGTCTACTAAAAAGTGTAAGTATTTTTTTGTTGACCTAGATCCTCCAAAGCCACCTATAGTATCCATTGACATTATCTCAAATGGTTTTGTTGCTGGTCCCAGTTGTGACATTAACCCAAATTTTCCTTGACATCTTGATTTATTTTTTATGCATATTTCGCATGTTTTACAAATATTTATGATATTTTTTGTTAGGTTTTTAGCTGTATATAGTGGACTTATTTTTTTCTGTAATTGTCTGATTCCAATATGGCATAAATCTTCATGCACCTTTTTTATAATTTTTTTACTAAATTCTTCTGAGAGTATAATCTTTTCAAGTTTCTTTATTTTTTTATAATAGATTTTATTTTTATGTAGTAGATTTTGTTTCTTTTCTTTTATTGTTTCATTTTTTTCTTGGTCTTCAACTATATCTTTTATTTGTATTAAATTAACTATTTTTAATAGTTCCTCCTTGTTATCTTCTGATTCTAATACAGGGTTTCGGCTCAAACAGTCTGCTTCTATATTTTCTTTACCAGGTATATATTTTACTGTGAAGTCATATTGAGATAGGTAATATGTGAGGTCACCCAATTCTTCATCTGTCCTGCATTTAATATTCATGTTCTCTAGAGGTTTGTGGTCTGAGTAAATAGTGAAATGTTTTCCAATTAGCCAGTGTTGCCAGTATTTAACTGCTTCTTTCATAGCAATACATTCCAAATATATGGCCTTTTTTCGTTTTTGAGATTCGTTTAGTTTTTTTGAAAAATATGCCACCGGTTTGTCTTTACCGTCTAGTTGAGTCTGTTTTAATATTGCCCCGATACCCTCTAAAGATGCATCTGTAAAGATTTTTATTGGTAAGTCTTTGTCGAATATTTCCAACACAGGTTGAGAACATAAATATCTTTTTATTTGATTAAATGATTCTTCACACTTCTCTGACCACACAAACTTTTCATTTTTTCTTAATAAATTATGTAATGGGTCTAAAATAATTGCACTTCTTGGTATGTATTCATGGTAGAAGTTAATTTTTCCCAAAAATTGTCTGATATTCTTTTGTGTCTTAGGAGTTGGAAAATGTCTTATCGAGATCAAATTGTCTTTTAGTGGTCTTACCGAATTGTTCTGAATTACATGGCCGAGGTACTTTACTGAGTCTGAAGCAAAGTTACATTTCGTAAACTTCAATCTAAAGCCTTCTTGTATTATTGCCTCTAATACATTTCTTATGTGTTTTATATGTTCTTCAAAGATGTTCGAGTATATCAGAATATCATCAATATAGTTTACGGAGTATCCTGTGAGATTGTGCTTTCTTAGAATATTGCTTAAAATTCTCTGGAAAATTGCTGGTGATGTTTTCAAGCCAAAGGGAAGGCAGGTCCACTGGAAGTGGCCATCTTGTGTGACAAATCCTGTTTTATATCTGTCTTCCACCCGTAATGGTATCGCCCAGAATGCTGAATTTATATCCAGTGTAGTAAAATACTTACAATTTCTAGTTTTAACAATCAAATCATCTATTAACGGAAAAGGTTGAGCTTGTGGAACAACAATTTTATTTAGTTCTCTGAAATCTATACACAAGCGGGATTTCCTATTTTCACCCTTTTTAAATGCCAATGTCACTGGAGCAGCGAAAGGACTGTAGGATTCTTCTATTAAATTATTCTTTAGTAACATGGATATTTGCTTTTCAATTTCTAATTTATCTTCTATTGTACATCTGTATGGTCTTTTACTACAGTATCTATTTACTAGTAAATCTATGTGAGCTTCATAATCTCTAACTGTTCCTATATCATACTTGTCCTTTGCAAAAATTGTTTTATATTCCTTTATTATTTTCTCGATCTCAATTTTCTTTTCATTATCTAAATGGTCTGTCATACTTACAAACTCTTCTGTTTCTATATGTTCATTAAAATTTATTGCTAATGTTTTTATATTCTTTTCTTCATTTCTGTTATCTTTAGACATTTCATCTATTTTATTTGTTCTTATCTTTTGTTCTATCCGCAAGTCCTCGTTTTGGGTTAGTCTGAATTTCTTTATCATATCCAATCCGATTATAAAATCTTCAAAATATTCATTTTCTACTATGTATACATCCACCTCTTCTTCTAAATCAAATATTTTTATTTTTATTGTTATCAAGCCATCTGTTTTTTTCACACCATTAACCGTTTTCATATATGCTATATTCTCATTGTCCTTTTTTTCTTTTATTTTAATCAGTCTTGAATTTATTAAAGAGATCTGTGAGCCTGAATCATAAATGCCGCTCACTTCTAGTTTATTTTCTAATAAGAGCTTGATTTTGATTAATGGTGTACTTACTCGTTTTTTTTCTCAGTATTTATATCTACTTCAATAATGGAGTTGTTATTTACATTTCTGGGTTTAAAAACTTTTTCAGATTTATTTTTATTTTTCTTGAACCAACATGACTCTTCCGGATGATATCTAATTCCTTTGTTCAAAGATTCACAAGTGTTACATGGCTTCTTCTCATTAGTTTTATTTTTATAAAGGAATGTACAACTCTTTATTGTACTTGAGTTTTTCTTGTACATCATACCTTCATATTTTCTTATCTCATTGAACAAATCAGTAGTGTCATTGAGTTCATCTCTGTTTAACCTATTTAAGATAAACCCAGGTAAACCTGTTGCAATAAGATCTATCATTGTTTTGGAGTCTATCGATTTGTTTATGCCTAGCATTAGCCTTTCTTTTCTAATAGCGTAATCAATTAGTAGTCCTTCTTTATATCTAAATGCGAGAGCATATGTAACTATGTCCCATCTTCGGTTTTTAAAAGTTTCTAAAAATTTGTTTTTCCATTCATTCCATTCAGCCTTTATTGTTAGTTTTATGGCCATCGAGCTATACCAATCCAAACAAGATTTTTCTAAAATAATCTCAATATATCTATTTTTGTTTCATCTTTTGATATATTAAAGCGCTCACACTCCTTTTCAAAATTCTCAATCCATTGCATTGCATTAGGGTTCTTGCTTGTGAATTTTTCAATAATAAATTTCTCTGAAATATGTTTTAGGTTATGTTGATTTTCTTTCTTTGTAGTAGTTTCTATTAATTTTTCCAAGATATGTTGGAAATTGTCGTTTATGTCCATTGGTTGTTTTGTGCTCACTTCTTCTAAATATTGATCTAAAAATTGCATATTACCTTCCTCATCTCTATATGTTTTCTTAAGATCTTCATCCAATTTTATCCATATTTTTCTACTTTGATATCTTCTTTTTATACTATTTTTTATTTTTGAGAAAGTATTCATTTTGACAATATATGTATGATGAATCACCGGCTTCAGCTCATCAGGTAAAACATAACATTTTCCTTCTTATGTAGATATTGAGGTTATGGCTAATACATTTGATTTGCCATCATTTGAAGCTATCATCGTAAACTCAAATTGCAGCCGGTCCATCTTCTTTTAGTTAACAAAAATGTCGTTTTATAAGGTATATTATTGAGGATTTTCGAAATAAACCACAAATTGTTTCTCTGAAAACAAAGGTTTGTTTTATTCACATGCTTTTACAGTATTATGTAATAAATTATCGTTTAACTAAAATTACACTTTTATCTCACCTGAAAACAAAGAAACGACATTAAAGTTCACTAATATCGCCTCCTCAATTATATCCCTTTAATTATCTCTCTACAAGTTTTTATAACAATAAAATGCACAAAATTAATCTCAACATCATCTGTCATTAAATGATACGTCACCCCGTATCCACAGCTTAAAAATTAAAAAAATGAAATGTCATTTCCAAGGAGGTCATTTCATTACATATATATATTATTTTCCATATGACCAACCGCTGGGCAAATATTAAAACATGATATAAATTAGTTGGGTCGATAAAAAAAAAATCGCGATTCAGACCCTAAAAGGTAAAAAAATTAAAAATACCAAAAAAAAGGTAAATATACGCATTTTTACGATGCAGAAATCCGATGGATGCGGGAAGCACAGGATCGTTTATTGTGGCGACACTTGGGGGAGGCATATGTCCAACATTGGACATCTGTCGGCTGAAATGATGATGCATCTTTACGTATGTCATATTCTAAAAAACAAATTCTTCTATGCGTGTAAAGATGCCATTTACAGCAAATCTATTACCGACGATGTTTTAATATAACATTACATAATTAAAATGTAAGTAAATGATACTTATTGAGTAAGTCGACATACAGTAAGCAATGATGAAGTAATAAAATGACAAACTATTGCCAAGCACGAACGTTACGCTTCCAAATTATTAAATACGAACGTTACAATTAATAATATATGATGAATTGGCAACACTTATTGAATAATAAAACCGAATCTAATTTTGTTGCAATAATAATTATAAGGCAATCGAGTAAAGGCCAATAAAAGACGTAGACAGGTAACTGACTAGGTAAAATAGAATAGAATAAACTTTAATGTACACCAAAAATAGTAAAAATTTCACGGAAACTTAAATCTATGGGTGCAATGGCGGTCTTACCGCTGACAGCGATATCTTCCAGACAACCTTTGGATGGAATTTATGAACTTAAACTAAAAATGGGGTAGTCTGAGGTGTACTGCAAGCAATATTAATCAATAAAATTAATTAAGGGAAATAAAATAATAATAATATATTAGTACATATATACACCGTTAAATTTTAATCGTTTTAATCCCGTGGAGGGTCGATCCGGTACATGAAACAAAACACTATCGATTTGTAAAGATAAAATTAAAAAATGAAGTACCTTTTGTTCAAAACTCGTATTAATTTAGCGAGTCCAATGACCTCTAGGTAATAGTCGGCGTTGCATACAAACTACCTACAGGTCATTGAACTCGCTCAGCTGACGTTTTCTTAAAGAAATTAATTTCGTACATGCGTAAATTAATACGAGTTTTCAAAAAAAAAGCTACTTTATTTTTTAATTTTATCTTTACAAATCGATAGTGCTAAGCTAAGCCTTACAATCACACTAATATTATAAAGGAGATAGTTTGTATGTATGTGTGTACGTTTGTTACTCCTTCACGCTTAAAAGGCTGAACAAATTTGGAAACGAATGTGAAAAAGCCATTGCAGGCCGGTCCATCTTCGCCTTGGTCTGTCGCCTTGCATTTAATGGATTTCGTTAGAAGAAATAAAAATGGCTCATTGAAAGAGGGTCCTCACAATTTCTTACAGCCTAAAAGCCGTACCGAATTACCAAATAGCTCTAAAAATTACCCGGTAATCTTCGAACCCCAAGCATAAATACATAACAATGACACCGCCAGCGGAGGGTTGATTATATTGAGCACATCGGGGTCATTTCGACCCATTGTGATAATAAAGATGTATTGGTGGTGGACAACGCAAGCCCGCAAGAATAGTTATTGGGGAGGTATTGATTTTTCATTTAGGATGCAGACTGCAGAATTGAAATAAAGTTCGGAATAAGGTCGTCAGGCATTTGGTTGCAGGACCGCGGTCCCAGATTCCACATTAAAAAAACAATAATTATTTTTGAGTAGTATTTTGGGACCACAGGACAAAAGTAGTTAAGGTAAGGTGTGCAATGAGCACGGATCATTTGTTCTATAATATGTATGTATTTAGAAATATATAAGTATACTTATCAGTTGTCTAGTACTCATAACACAAGCTCTGCTTAGTTTGAGTCCAGCCGATTAATTGTGTGATAGTTGTGGAATATTATTATTAGTTAACAAAAATTCTAAGAATTATAAGTACCGGCCTTTTGGTTGGTTATTAATATATGTATTTCTTAGTTTAAGTTTCATTTGTTGTCTCAAAATACTCTTCGATAAAATATTGTATTTATACTTGTAGTAAGGGACCGCGGTCCCGGTCCAAAAAGCGCCACGACCCTGGAATTTGTGTAGGTCGACGCAGCAGGAATCAATCTAGTTCCCAGTCGCAATAACAATGAGTGTTGTGGTCAATTTCGTGTATTGATTCTTCGGTTCTTATAGCAAAAACCATTTATTTGAATACTTATCGATCGATGCCTTTGGGTACGCTTGGTCCAAAAAACCACACTGAATGACTTTAGTTCGTTTTATAATCTTCAATTGTAAAGTTTAAATTTTCCAATGCTGATGTCACCTCTTCAATGACAAAATAAGAAAAATGAAAAAGAAAGACGTCTTTTTCTCAACACACAAACATTGCACTAGTTTATATCAACTACTAGCTTTTGCCCACGGCTTCGACCGCGTACATAAAATATAGCCTATGTTACTCAGGAATAAAGCAGCTTTCTATCGGTCAAAAAATTTTAGCAATCGGACCAGTGCTTCCAGGGATTACCTCCTACAAACAAAAAAATAAAAATAAAAACAAACTTTACTTCTTTATTATATTAGTGTAGATAGTTAGATAAAAAAAAACTCAGTTATTAAGTCATAGTTTAACTTTGCCAAATCCTTTTTCTCCTGTCTCTACAACTACAGAAGCATAACCACGAAATCTACCCTAGACCACAAGGTTACTTTTCCGCAAAACTTACTGCTAATCTGGCTACAAACTTCTAAATCCTTTTCAGGACCCACAACCACAACACTTTGATATTTACATTACTCACACACAAACACGCCACCTTTACATACACTCGCTCTTAGTACCCACACACATCCACACTCCGCCTTAGGCTCGGCGCAAACGGGCCACCGACCACAGCCACGGGTGGCCGGCGACAACGACTTAATACACTTTTTCATAAATTTTGTGTAGACGCGCCGCACATGTGTAGCCGGTGTCAGCCACTCGCTACAGCAGTGTCCGCGATTTGCCACTTGTGGTCCCTACGGGCAACACAAAACGCTGCTCCACACCCCGCAGTTAACCGTTAGACGTTCTTCATATCCCACGCGTCACCATGCAATGACTCCATGCGCGAGCAAACTTTCCATGTCCATCGTAAGATTGCGCAACAGGAAGCGGGTTATAAAATATGGCGGCTTCCGAACGCCGATGGCTATCGCTCGCTTCATAAGCTTGACCAACAATAGACCGACGAATAAGTATGTGGACCACGTCTGATTTGTACGTAGAACGACATTGCGTGGCGTGGATCTAGTGTAGCTTCACAAGTCTAGTTTCTATATGAAATGTATGGAGACCGACGCGCCCAGATCGATATACTTCGCACACGTGTGCGTAGTGTAGTTCCATATTGACAAATGTGGCGGCAGTAGGCGACAGCCACCGGTGATTATGGTCGGTGGTCCGTTTGCTCCGTGCTCTGAGCCTTGCCGTTATTTCATAACACTGCTGCATTCAATACCGCCACTCCACGTAGTTTGTGCGCTCATTGTATTTCAAGAGTCGACTCCACGTGCCTTTGATGTGGTTGCACCGAGGGGGCTCGTAATGCCTAGCTAGAGATTTGTTTTTCTAGACATTGCTTGGAGCTGTTGTGCTTAGAAAGAATCTTTTTCTGCTCAGACTCTATTCAAATCAAAATTATACAGAGTTTCATTCATTCATAGTGGATCGGACAAACCTTTTTTTTATTTTGCCTCTTCACTGCTGATCCTAAGATCCTCCTTTTGAGACATCGTTTTAGATTCATCATTTTAAACTAGTGCGCCTCAGCATCAGAGATTGCATTACTGCTTACCATCAGCTGGAATCGCAGTCAAGCAAATCAAATCATCATTATTTCAGCCGAAAGATTTCCACTGTTGGCCTCCTCAAAGTGTCGCTGCAATGGCCGGTTCTGTGCGTCTCGGATCCATCTGATTTCCGTGACCCACCAGGTCATCGGTCGATCTTGTGGGAGGCTCATTATACAAGGTGCAGTTTTAAAACTGCACAATATTTCAGGAGGTTGTAATAAAACTCATAAATAATCATGTAAAAATACGAAACCTGGTCAATAATCAGTAATACTTGTTATTTAATTTTTTAATTACACTAAACTAAATCGATTGATCGATGGCCGCGGGGGCGTGGCTAGGGTGTGGCGTGCGGGATGATGATTGGATGATACATTATTTATGAAACTAACGTTGCGAGTTAGTGTGTGTGAAAACGCCCTTTATTGTTCCGTGTTTGTGTGTGTGAAAAAAAGCGCGGTTATAAAAAAAAAAAAAATTACCTACTTATTTTATTATTGATTCGGGTCGAGAATCACTAACATAATTACCTCCTGAAATATTTTGCAGCTTCAAAACGACACCTTGTATACCAATGCTGCGTCTTCCAGGACGCGGTTGCCACTCCCTGCTCCCTGCCACTTAACTTTGGCGATTCTTCAGGCTATGTTGGTAACCTTGGTTTTTCTGCGGATACCTTCATTTCTGATCAATACTATGAAAATAGGCAAGAGAGCTTGGATGCCTGAAGATTCTTCTGAAATCACTATAATTTTATGTAATCATGGCATAGTAAGAATAAACAACCATAAATTCATTTTAGCTAAGTTCACGATAAATAAATACTCTCAAATTCCTGCAAAATATATGGTTTGGTTTGCATGCATGTTGATGGCACTTTGCGTAGAGAGCTACGTCCGTCGAGAGGCTTCCAATTTTGTTGATGGCGGATATTCGACGGATTGATTGATATTGAAGTATACATAGATGGAAAGCATATAAATATCGCGTATGTATATTATACTAATTTTGAACTAAGTACAGGGTTTGATGAAGAGGATTAGATGGGCTCGCTGATCATCTTCAGTTATTTAAAGGTTTAGTGTTTTTGTTATATTATTGATAGGCTCGCACTTGACCTCACCTTGATGCAGACGACAAAAAGTAAAAGTAACCTATTCACTCTTGACTTAATGATACGGTTGATGATGGGCCATGCTTGCCTAGAAATAACCTATTCACTGAACCTCCTAGTTGTAGCTAAGATATCAAGAAAAATACTCAGGCAGAGAATTTAACTTTATTTTTATTTTGCAACGTTATACGTTTGTTTTTTACAACAGAAGTGCTTCTTTTTGTTAATGTTTTTGACTTGGATACTTAGTCCTTTAAGCCATGTCTTCGTATGAATAGTTCATTAGTTTACCATTAGAATGCGGTTGCAACACATTTAATCTTTTTGTAGTATTTGGCAGCTAATATATCGAAACAGCATTCTCGGTAAACTTCGCTGAGGTAGCCAAAACTACAATAAAATTCACAGTTCTATTTTACCGAGATCGCGCCTGTTTCAATGATTCTACGTCCAATTGCGCAGACACTTGAGATACTAAACAAAATAAATAAAAAAAAAAAAATCCACTAGGAGTAATTTGCAAATAATTAAAACAGCCACTAACTTTATTCAAACAAATCCCGCAATAAACACGAAGACCGAAGTGCATCCTATCTTATAGATGGAAGTGTGCACAGCCTCAAAAAATAAAGGGTGCGTTCAATCAAACTACGCCTAAAATTTGAAATAAAATTTCTGTTCTATTTCCTATCCGTCTAAATCGTCCAATCACATCTATACCCTACGATGTAACACTGGTGCCACCTGATTAACATTTAAACTAAATGTCAGCTGTAACAGTGAAACCGTTCATTAATTTTGCAGCAGAGCTCGACGACCCGTGTCCTCTCGTCTAGACGGTCCTATACAACTAGTTACGACTCTAGAGTAGGCACTACGCGGTCCTACAGGAGTCAGGGCTTACGTCCTATTACCATGTAGTTAAATTTGCGGTTTTATATCTCTTCGGAATTTGTTTTGATAGACTCAGTCCTAAGATTGATCTTACCTAGATTTGACAAGATTTGTGTGTGATTTCTAGTTTCTAAATATTTTAAGTTTTTTTTGGGTTCTGTACCTAAATAGGTAAAAACGAATCGATTGTACGGACAATCAAGGATCAATCAAGGATTGACAGACGGCTGTCAAGATACTTTTTATTCAAATCTGCTACCATAAACAGCAGTGAATAATTAAACTTCTAAATCAATGCTTTAGATAAGGCCGTTTAGGTGTATATTTTGACATGCAAGGTCTCATAGCACAAGTATAGGAAATAATCTGAAAACTGTAAAATCCTACCTACGGCTACGTCAAACAAAAACAAACTTTCGCTATTCGGAAAAATCTTCGAGACTCGTTTCGTTTGGTGCACGAGTTCGACTCGCAATTGAACAGTTTTTTTTTTTAAATAATGACTGCAGTAAGTATCCTTTTTAGGTCTAATTTTAGTCACAGATTATCACTATTTGCGACTCCAGATATCTATTCCAATCCGAGCTTGCCTTTTACAAGTTTGGTTTTATTATTTGGCAGGTTTTTTAAAAACAATATGCTTTTACACATCAATTTTTTCGTCAGTATAAATTAGATGAGGCCGGTGTTTACCAATCTAGCAAATGTCTGAACTGTTCAAAAAAATTTTAGAGATCACTAAAATATACTCGTAGTAAGCTCTAGTGTAGGTATGTATGTTAGGAAGTCAAAGATCGCCTTTTAACGAATGAGACTCGTTAGTCCGTAAAATAATTGAAAAACCGATGCGAGCAGGGAAATGCAATTATACGCGTCGCTTGCCAGTCAAGTGACTGAGCTCTTTTTCTATTACTGATTGAAGCTTTTCGTCAGTGTCTACCCTCGTTATACAATTTGCTGACTCCAGCGGAATTGTAAATGTTGGTATTTTTTTTAATAATTTATGTACATACATAAATTACAAAAGAAGACATCATTATAAAAAAAAAAAAACAAATTAAAAGAAATGTAGACAATAGTAGAAACAATAAGAGTGTAAAATCTTAAATTAAAGTAACAAATAACACATCGACGGTCCCTACGTATATTAAGACATGTCCAAAATATATTTTTTTGTTTATTTCAATATTTACTTTGTTTAATTGATAGTATCAATTAAACAAAGTTTATTACATTATTTATAAAATCTATTACATTACTTACTTTGTTTAATTGATAGTATCAATTAAACAAAGTAAATAATTAAATAAATAAAAAATATCTTCAGGACATGTCTCTGGGGAGGGACCGTCCGATATATTAGCGACCGTCCGATATTTTAATTTAAATAGGTACTTATACTCGTAGGTACCAAAGCAGTAAATATATAATAAATATGTACTTAATCAATTATTTTATTGAATTATTACTTGAAAGGTGAGAAAAAAAAGGTGGATTTCTTGAGGGGCTCGCGGCTAATTAGTTTCTCATATTATTAAACAAAGAAGTCTTTCAAAGTCAATAATAAAATATCAACCGCATGTTATGAACCCTGTTCGTTTACCTATCATAAAACAAGCAAACTAATTTTATATTTAGTCTAGAAAACGACTACTATACACAAAGCTTTTCGCCTGTAATTCGTAGAACTAAAATTACGTGCTTTGAACGCGTTTGGGAAACAATACGTCCATTATGAGCCGCCTACCGCTGTCGGCTGTCCATCTAACCTGAATGAATGAAGGTACATATAAACATTCATTCTCATTTGTTTACTAAACACGAATATTATTAATGAATGGCGGGAAATTACTGACTGTTCTTTATGAACTAACTAGCTTTTGCCCGCGGCTTCGTTCCCGCTCTACCCTACTCCCCCCTACTATACCCTACCCTACTCTACGCTATTCTACCGTACACTACCCTAATTTTCATTTTTTTTTATAAGAACATTCTCCTCACAATAACAAACACAACAAAAAAGAATGAGCGAAATCGGTTCAGCTGTTCTCGAGATTTGCGCTTAGCAACACATTTAGCGATAAATTTTTATATTATAGGTAATCTAGTTGATGTGGCTCAAAAAGCTGCCAAACTGAAATGGGACTGGGCAGGACATGTCTGCCGCTTGCCCGACAAACTGTGGGCCAAAGTAGCACAAAGTTGGTGCCCTGAAACAGTGCGACAGGGCTGCGGTAGATCACGAAGGAGATGGCGCGACAAACTTGATAGATTCCAACAGAACTGGCAAGAGGAAGCCTGGGCGTGTGAAAGATGGAAGCAGTGGAGGGAAGCCTTTGCCTAGGAGTGGGACAGAACAGGCTAACAAAAAAAAATCTAGTCCGGTATTATTTGTTAACCACTAAGGAACTTAAATTGCTCATAAGATTTACTTGGATTGTTCGAAAAAGTTACCGTGGCCCTGGCAACTGAAGGAATACAGATGGGAGTTAGTAAAAGTCTGATAAACAGACGTGATTTTCCCCACCGAAAAAAAATTTTCGTGTTTACTTGGTAGGTTTGAGAATAGGCCGTAGGCCTGTTTTACTCTCCTACCTCACCCCCATTTTGTCTTTCATAATCTATTTATGAGTGCAAAATTTGCCGGCACAGCTAGTTATTTTTATTTATGCCATCAAAAACATAACTTGTAAAAAAACAAGCCTCGCAATTCAGTTCTTCTTCCATAACAAGTTCTGAGATCCTTGTAATACTAAGTCGGTTAATTTATTCAGACTCCCTACACATATGGAGCCTTCTGCAACATCTTATAGTGACTATATTAATATTACAATTGTCAGCACGGATCTTGAGCGCTGGCTTCAAGTTGCGCAGAAGTCATTCGGTCTCTTTAGTGGTGCGAAGTGAGACGCGGGGGCGGGGAGTGTCAGTGATTGGCTCGCCGCGCCATCGCGTCATAGACGTCACTCATGATTCGTTCCTTGCGCTTGCTGCATGTATCTAACCACGACGACGATTGGCTCGCCAATGTATGGAATGCGCAAAGCGATCCCCACTCTGACGCCGAGCGCTCAAGATCCGTGACGGTAATTGTACAAATCTTTAATGTTTTAAATAAATTTATTGACTTGGCATAATTCTTCAACTACTAGTTAAATTGAATGAAATTTGAAACATACCGTGTCTATACAATGCCTGTTTGGTTACTGAAATACAATTTCGAAAATGGCCTGAACTTGTTATGCTAAAAGGATGGTACCTACGGCCGCACCGCTATTTTGCTCGCCTTGGCAGGCACTACTGTGCCCCAAATGTGATTGCTCTAAGAAAATGTGCTTAGAGGTAATAACTCTAACCTTGTTCAAATTAGCATGTTTTACGTGCTCAATAATCACATTGCTAATCACACTAATTTCAATTAGCGCGTAGTAGACGAGATGTGTTTACAAGAAAAATCAATGTTACTTATAGTATTTTTTTATTACAATAAGATCAGTAATACCGTATCTGTTCAATAAAACATTATTTATAACAATTGTATTCATACTCAGTAGGTATGCCAAAAGTAATATTCTACACTAGAAGTCTTTATCACAAGTAAATAGTTAAATATCAATTTGTTTTGCGTAAACGAGAACAAAATGTTAGTTACAAAAGTCGCCATAATTATATTGATGGCTCTAGTTTCAATGGAGATTCGAAATTCAAAAACACCGTTTTACTAAAATATTTCGACTGTGTAGGCAAGCGTAATTTTTCATACATTTAAGATTTTGTGTTGCCAGTATTTTTGGGCATAGAACAATAACGGGTAGTGGAGCTTTTTGGGCCGGGACCGCGGTCTCAACTTCCACCTATAAAAATTAATTTTGTTTTTGACTAGTATTTTAGGACCACAAGGAATAAAAGCATTAAAGTACAGTGGTCGAAAAAACTGTATTTATTTTATTTTGGTCCCATAATACTACAAAAAAAATATTGGTGGAAGTTAGGGCCGTGGTCCTTGACCAAAGACCCCCACGACCCCTTACATTTGAGTGTTGAATACTCTGTTGAAAGAACCTTTTCTTTTGCATTGAGGACCAAATACCTCAATCATAAACATGATCTCTTTGCCTGTCTCACACTTTTCTAACAATATTCTCTTAAAAGCCAGACAGGGAATGCTTAGTCCAGTTCATGTCCATAGATTCAGCATACTGTCAGTTCAATCTCCATTGAATCCAGCCTTTATTAGGTGGGTGTTACACAGTGACTAGTGATCATTTTTTGACCATATTTCGTACCCTTATTGCGAAAACCAACTATCTGCATTTTTGTATTATTATGTTACCTTTATGTATTATTATATTCAATTAAATCTTTAGATTATTAACCTTTTGCCGAAGCCCTCTTGGTAAATATGCGTCATAGCTAATAAACAGTTTTACTGCAGATTCGTCTTGATGAGACGAATCAATAGCTATAATTAACTTAATTTGGGAAAAATGTAGATAGTTGGTTTTTTGCAATTAGGGTACAATTTATTATCAGAAAAATTCGATCAGTATATCTTGTTCTGCCAAAAACATTTAAATCTGTAACACTAAGTCTTAGTATTGCATTTTTGTAGCTCATTTTCTGGCCTCTAGCACTTTTTATTCCATAAAAGGATATACATATATAGGACACATAGTTTTAGAATTATTCGTTCACTAAAAGTTAAGGTTTTTATCAAAACTTTGCATTTCATATTTAGCAATAACGTTACACACTTCCATCTTTACTTTAGGTATCAAGTTAGGTTGTAACTTTTTGACACTAGCTGCCATACTTCGGAAAAATACGTCTATCTCATTGGTATTTTCTTTCAGTATTTTTTCTAGAAGTTTATCTATGGTCTGTGATCTCTGCTCAGGTAGCTTTGGGTCTTCTATATACTGGACTATTTTTGGTCCATTCATGAGGATTGGTTTCGGTAGTATTTTTATAGGTGGTATATTTTTAGGCACAGGTATTGCTTTCTTTCTGCCGGCATTCTTTCTACATATTTTCTTTGGTGGTTCAGAGCTATCTTGTTTAGGAAGATATTTGATGTATGGTTTTATAGGTACTTGAGGTGCGTCCACAACCGTGATCTGAAAATTATAATTTCATAATGTTAATGCTTTGATAACTAAACAAAAAAAAAAATTGTTATTCTTATTCTATTAGTTCCTATTTTTTGTGGCAAATCATCTGATGACTTCTCTTCCTCTAGGGTAGAGCTAGAGGGTGGGTCTTGAGGTCTTGAGACTTTTACACTAGGACCGCAAGTGTCTATTCTAATAGTTCCTGAGATTAGCATTTCTTCAGCACAAAGTCTTCAGCTTAAATGTTATTTATACTTGCTTATAAACTTAGCTTTCTACTCTTACCTTCCTCGTCAGGCAGCATCATGAGCTGAGATGAAAAATAAAAGTTTCTAACAATTTAAGCTCCCCAATTAAACTTTTTTGCCAATATTTGGTAGGAATAATTCTTATTTCTTGTACATTGCAGCTTATGAAGCCAATATAAAATAAAATAACCCAGTAAATAATTATCTGTATTCAAATTTTTATATAATATAATCACCTCATAATACTCCTGGTTATCTGTAATAACCTGCTGCTCTGTGCCAACAGTCTCATCTTGAACCGGTTGTTCTTCCAAAGTATCTTCACTTTGATGAACTTCCATTTTAACTATCTCGTCGCTACTGTCCGCTAACGTTGCATCAAGGAACTGCAGTTTCTCATATATGAACACTTTAGTTCGATGCATCGTCCCTAAGCGCTTGATCCGTGTGTAGCCATCACGGAGACCTCGCCACCGTTTCTTGCATTCCTCAACTGGAAATTGTAGGTTAGTGTGTTAATTTTTGTTGTGATAACTGTGATAAATGTCCTATATTCCATCTGTTTAGGTAGTTAACTATATGTAAACAATCTTAACATGTCTTTTAATGGAAAAAATGTCTAAAAAATTTATCTAAAAATGTTTACAATTAGGTATTTACCTAAACCTATGTTAGGTCATTAACTAAATTTAAATAATCTTTGTATGTCTTTTATATGATTTATTTTAAATAAAAAGACATATCATGATTGTTTATGCTTAGTTAACTACTTAAACAGATGCGAGTATAGATATTGTTGAATATTGTTAGTAGGTCAGCTCAATATATCATCAGATACTACTCTAGAATGATGTGCTAATTTGTAACATTTGGCCTATATCTTTCTAATTAGCTTTTAGATAGTGCTTATTATGATTAAAGTAGATACTATACACTAGCGACACCCAGATTAGAATAAAGTTACTATACTCCATTGGTTTAGGTAGTTAAATAAAGGTAAACAATCTTGATATAGTCTTTTATTGAAAATAAATTGTATAAAAGACATACATACAAAGATTATTGAAATTTAGTTAATTACCTAACATCGGTTTAGGTAAATAACTAATTGTAAACATTTTTATTAGATCAATTTTTTAGACAATTTTTTCGTTAAAAGACATGTTATAATTGTTTACATTTAGTTAGCTACCTAAACAGATGGAGTCTATAATAAATTACGATACAATTTAGGTTATTACTTCACAATTATTTTGGTACCAAGTAGAGATCCTCGTTACTAGTCGTTGCTCTCTATAATATTATCAAGGCCCACTCCTGTTTTAGACTCGTTGATTTTTATATTTACGATTTTACGATGTCAACACCAAACAGCTGATTTTTGTACCAAAAATATTACTACTGCGTAGAAACGTCAATGATACCAAATATAGGTCAGCTTATACTGTATCGGGGCTAATAACCAAAATCCACGTTAAATACGGCGAACTATAAAAGTATTTACACTATTTTTGTAATCAAATTCAATAACATTCCCATTGAGCCTTGCGGTTGTCCTCTGCAGCACAGCCGATCAAAGCATAAAATAACGAATGGACGCTCACCTGGCTTCGACAGTTGCTCCGCTATTTCCTGCCATGTAGATTCTCTCGCTAATATGTTTTTCCGAGACGGATCGTACACATTGTATAAAAAACTATGAGGCTGCACTAAATCCACAAGCTTCTCGTCTTCTTCCGAGGTCCAGCCAACTGCGTTCAGAGGCATTTTCAACTTTCCGTTTTCGCTTGCGTCACAAGATCCAAACAAAATGTCCGCTGCCTATCAGAGGAACGAAAATAGCCGCGCTGCGCAGCACGACGTCACAACCTAACGATGTATGGCTTTTGTTTGTGCATTCCATCGTTCTCATTGGTCGTTCGTGTAATGTAGAGCTTTAGTTCAGATGGTTACGCCATCTAGCGGCGAGTAGCGGTTTCAGTACGAAACTACACTCAAGTAAACAAAACTGGATGTTGTTATATTTACTCGACACTAGATGGCGGTAATAGTAGTTTATACTCAGCTGATTTTATTTTAAAAGTGTAAAATGTACTATAAATATAATGTAATGCAATAAAATTCGATCTACTATCTATGAAACAGCTTGGGTATTTTCGTTTCCATCCTTGCCCTATTTTGGCCTAAACGACCGCGCGCCGTATGAACCGGATGAAAACTTCCGTTTTAAAATAAGGGAATGAAAGCTTTCTTCATTTAGCTCGGAAGTCGGACTTCTCCGATGCTATATAACCATTGTTACTGTTCCTCCTATATATCTATTTTTTAATAAAAAATATCTTGACATGTAAATTCACGTTTGCCCCAAAAGGGCAAAGGAACCTAAACCTACTTATCTAATATTTTATCTACCTACCAGCATAAAGTTATCAGTTAATTTCATAAAAGTTCAAAGTAGTCTCATATCTTGTCTTTCTTTGGTTAGTACACTATCGGGCACTGATTAGATACTGTTATATCGCAACTGCATCAAAGAACTTTTTTTTTAGTTTTCTAAAGCTTTCTTTCGTATGTATTGGATATGATATCTAATAATTTGGAATGTTGATGAGGGTTGAGTTTGATATTAAAGTATAGACAGTAGCGTTAGGTAGATAATGTTTTTTTTTAGGGTTCCGTACCTCAAAATAATAAAACGGAACCTTTATAGGATATTTCACTTTGTTGTTGTCCATCCGTCTGTCTGTCTGTCTGTCGAGACCCTTTATCTCGGGAATGCGTGGAGGTATTGAGTTAAAATTAAAACCATATAGGTACTTACTAACTTTCTCAAATTTGCGGTCCCTTGAAACTGTGAAAAAATCAAACCACTGCGTTATCAAAAAAAAAGATACGGCCGGTTATGTTGCAAAAAATGTGTATTTCGACACTCTTACGGGCATCAAACTTCATAGGGTTCTACCTATCCCGTTTACCTAGGATCCTGATATTTGGCATGAAGCAAGGTCTTATGGCACAAGTATAGGAATAAATCTGAAAACTATATTTGTAGTTACATCCCGAAAAAAATATATTTTGCGATTCGGAAAAATCTTCCGAATCGCAAAATATAACCGTCGAGGCGGTATTTAGACCCGAGCCGTGGCGAGGGTCTTAAGAAAGACGAGAACGGTAATCATTAATTGCTCACGTGTATCATACGACGTTTTTCAATACACTTGTGAAGAAAATAACTGTAAAACTAGTATACTTTTATGGCGGTCAAAATCTGTTTTCATATGCGCGCCTGTATTTTTTTTTTAATTTATCTTTCAATACACTCACTGAAATGAATAAACGGGGGTTGACCGGCGCCTCGTGGGGGACGACCTGCGCCCATCCTGATACATCATAATGTAATAAAATCATGGCGGGGGAGAGGTTGAACAAAAGGTTTTTACTACGAGTACATTATATCACTATTGCGTAATAGTAATCAAAATGTCACAGTTTGGTAACAAGGGCCATTATGTACCTAAGTGCAGTGCAATAATAGTCACTTTCTGAGCAAGTGTATTGAAAAACTTATTATAATATTCCATGATTGACCCAAACTAGGTAAGAGCTGGAACTGGAAATAGCTAAATTAGTTTGAGACAATGCGAACAATGTCCGGATCCGCCCTCGATTTTCGCCAGAATAATTGGAATTTAACCCAATTTCGGGGGACAGAATTTATAGGAGTTACCGCAACTAGCCAGTGTTCGGTGCCAGGCTGGATTATTGGAATTCTGGTTATGAATTTCCAGCCATATATTAGTCGACTGAAATGAGTGCGAGTTGTGTTAACGTTAACGCGATCGACACGTTTTTGACTCTTTCCGCACTAGTGCAGAAAACAGTAAACTACGTGCCCTGCCACAATGTTTTTCGTATCAGGCTTTTTTTTTTTATTTCTCGAGCGCCCTTTCGGATAACCCTGGCCCCAGTAGGCTTCGACCCGGCTGGGTCCCTACTGTTGCTGACAACTCCTTGAGGCGCGCGGGAACAGTGCGCGCCGTCGACGACTTGGGCTTGGTCCGGACAGTTACCGGACGGCCGGACAGCTTCGTATCAGGCTGGACGATAGATAAGTGATCCCCACAAGTCGCGCGTCAACTACCGTTAATTTATTTAATCGCAAGTGTATTGAAAAACGTCGTTTGTTACTTTGACAGTTGTTTGTCACTGTAGCACTCAGACTCCATAACACCTTCGCCTAAGGGCCATATTTCACCGGGACACCATGACGGCGCGACCAGTCGCCGCTACCAACAAAATATATGCAGTTCTATAGATTATTTTTCCGACCCAAATATCGACCAATAGAATTGCACCATTCGACGTCACGTGGTACAACCTACATGGTATTATACTGATAATTTTTTGAAAATTTTCTCTGGTCGTTGACATATATAAAAAACAAAACATGATCAAAATAATGGCCGACATTTGGGACGGAAAAATAATCCCCCGAATACCACACGAGCTTCAAAATTATCTGGCATTTCCCTCAAGGTTCCCTGCAAACAAATAAAATCGTCAAGTTTTTCAGGAAATATCACTCGCGCTTCGCGGTCGTGATTTTTTAACCTGAAAAACTTGACTCCTTCATTTGTTTGCAACGAACCTATCGGAAAATACCCGATAATTTTGAAGCTCTTGTGGTATTATATATGAGAGTTACTCACCTCGTCGCCCTCCCCGCTAACTGTCGTATCTCACAAACTGGCGTATCTGCACTGATATTACCAACGTGTTCATAACATTATTTCGAATAAGTTCTCTCTAATCGTCATATCTGTATCGTTTACCGTTTAGAAGATATTCAAGTATTTCGTTTTGCGGAAGTGTAAAAGAAGGGAAAAAATATTCTCACTACCTTCGTAATTTAGGGCTTTAGGGCCACTACTAACTTAAAGAATATGCTAAGATTAATATATAAAACTTCTTAATTCATTAATAAAGCTACAGCCAACGCCACTACAGGAATATGATTTTAACGCCCGACCGAAAAACGGTCACCCTGAAAAAATATCAATTACTAGTTACGACAGTTAGCAGGGAGGGTGACGACCTGATGTCCGTTTGGTTGCGCAACCGATTTGGTGGCGCGACCAGCTCGGACGTGTGGTGACTCTGGTGTTTGTATGGTGTCTAGTTTAGTAGTTAAGAGGTATGTTTCACCGGGATAGGTGAAATACCTATAGGGCTAGGGCGCGATCGGGGAATTCAACCTCGGTCGCAATGACACACTTTCTCCATTTGTATCAAAATAATAATAATAATACAGGGATAATCACCGGTTGGTACCACGTCCCATTAAAAGCATCTAAAACCTGCGACTTGGTTTCGGCTCCTCGTATGTCCAAAGGTCCAGGACCTCAGGGTCCAACGCCGTCTAGACTAGACCAACAGGCCAGTCAAAAATACTACTTATTTCAAATTCGACAAATTGTTTCATAGATTAGCGCATTATACTAATTTTCTACGTGTTCGTACACTATAAATGTTTTTGAATTAAAGTCTATTAATGAAAATATCTGATGTCTTTTTATGTTGTGATCAAACGTTAGGTTATCTATTAAACTTGATAGATTCCTTACTAATTAGTATAGCTGCACGGATCGCGTGTCTCATCTCCTGTTTGATGTCACCGACTACACGTCTAACTAGAGAAATGTACAAGTACATTATAGAAAATAATTATGTAGATGTACATACCTAAGTAGATAAAATTAAACAGTGTTCTTATTCTTATTGCTCTGTTTGATCAATATGCTAAGTTAATGTTATTTGCATACACAACCTTATTACAAGCTTTTATTTACTTTCACCTGTCCCGATGTTTGTCTGTCATCAAATCTTGCAAATTAAATTTGACCCACTTCCCGGTTACCGATTGGGCTGAAATTTTGCATGCATGTGTAAATCAGATGACAATGCAAAATCATTATGACGTGGAGCTGATCTGATGATGCAACTGGAAGGTGGCTGAACTTGGTAGTTAAACAACACAACACAACCTCATCAAGTTTAGGCTCGTATGATTCGTCTTGACGAGCATTAATTATATAGGTATACGGAGCTATAAAAGCTTGCTATGAAAAAATGATTTTCATTAAAAACTTGTTTTAAGTATATGCTAAACCTGAAACACCTGTTTAGTATTTTAATGTAAAGAATATGTACAAAATTTCAAAACTGTATTATGAAAAATAACGAAGTTGGCGACGTAAATACATACATGGTCACCGGGCGACTGAGGGGTTGTTTTGCTTCCGCATCCAGCTGAGCGCTGGCGTCTAATGCCTGCTATGACCTGCCGTGACCTGTTTTGTACTTAGTGTAGTGTCTAACTTGTGACCTTTTTTTAAATATTTTTGGAAAAAAATATTTATTGGAATCGATTCAGTTACTGATTCTGAACGAACTATATTCAGGTATCGCATATACAAAATGTAATGTTGTGTATCGTTGAGCTTAATTAATTATTTTTTTTAGCTTAATTTTGTGTGTATAAAGAATTGTTTGTTACATCTTCACGCTCAAACGGCTGAACGGATTTCGATGAAACTTGGTACACAGATAGAACATGTCTTGGAATAGCACATAGCGTAACCGATAGTTCCTTGGGGTAATTTTCTAGTATCACGCTGGCGACTCTGGTACAGTTGGCCTAATAATGGTTATTTTACGGATTTAGGAATCATCATCATCATCATCATCAGCTTTTTTAATGTTCCCACTGCAATGTCTCACTGAATGGGCCATAATCCACCACGCGGGCTCAGTGCGGGTTGGTGAATGTCACATGTCTTCGAATTTTTGGTTCTAGGACATGCCGTTTTCCTTACGATGTTTTCCTTCACCGTTTTGAGAGCAGTGGTGATGAAATAAATTACACAAAGTAATGCGCCTGGCTGGATTCGAACCCGCGACCTACAACTTGTAAGTCGGGGCCATTACCACTCGGCCCCAATGCTCTCAGTGGTACAGATTTACGAAAGTAGTCCGTATAATCAAAAATATTTAGACATGTACTCGTAGGTAATCAAAATGTCACGCTTCACATACAAAATTAAACATAATGCACGGGGGAAGCCGATGAAGTGTGTTTCCGTCTGACGTTACTACTAATGTCCTTTTATAGCTATTTTTGTATAATGGAAGTCATAATTATATGTATTTGTATACGTACCTACGACGTATTTTGAAATTTTAAAGCTCATTTCATGCTTTAGTTACTTTTATCGGAGTTTGGAAAAGATATGTCAAGTGGGGTGAATAGGAACGCAGGGGTAAATAGAAACAAAATTTTGAAAGGGACTTTCATGCTGTGTTGAACCTTTTTAAGCTATTGCATAGCTTCTATCGCGGGCCTTGAGCGTGGAGACCGAATCCAGAAATTCCGTAACGAAAATAACCTAACACCCCCCCCCCCACTCATTTGTTTTTTGAGCGTGGTGACCGATAAGAAAACAAATGAGTGAACAATCAATCAAAATTCAATTCAATGTGTGAAAGTGTAACTTCAATTAATATCAAAGAAAAAAAAAACAAAGGAAAAAAATACTGCATAAATAAATAATTATAATTGCATAAGTTGATAAAAATGCTATGCAATAGCTTTACCGCGGCAGTCCCCGAGTGCCACACGTCTTTTTTCTACCATTTAAGTACAGCTGCCACCACGGATATTGAACGCTCGGCGTCAGAGTGGGGATCGCTTTGCACATTCCATACATTGGCGAGCCAATCGTCGTCGTTGTTAGATACATGCTGCAAGCGCAATGAACGAATCACAAGTGTCGTCTATGACGCTATGCGCAGCGAGCCAATCACTGACGTTCCCCCGCGTCTCACATCGCACCACCTAAAGAGATTTTTTACTACTGCGCAACTTGAAGCCAGCGTTCAATATCTGTGGTGGCAGCTGTACTTTTATTTTTAAATTAATTATAATAACATCGATGCTTTATTTCACAAGGAAATCCTAATGAAAGTTTTGTTCCTTTTAAACCCCTGCGTTCCTATTCGCCCTGCTTGAAGGTAAATTTTCGAATAGATAGGGTATAAATATATATGCGGAATATTCTGTCGACAGTAATAACTTCATACACATCAGCTTTGTTCTCCTTGTTTAACTTATACATAGTCCATGAAGAAAATACGTAATGTGTAGTAACAAAAATGTCCGACAAATCTATTTAATATTTAGGCTAAAACACTACGAAAATGAGCCTCCTTCCGCATTTTCTTTTTCGCCCATCTTTCTCCGCATCTCCACTAGAGCCATGGGGAATTTCTGAAAATTAAACTCGTGGTTATAGAATGCAAAGGGCAACTGCAGTCTGTCAGGGCGTGTCGGACAGCTCTTTTCTCATTCCACATTAAAGCGGGAGAAGTAATTACAAAATTACCCAACTTCCAAAAAAAAAATCCATCTTCCTAATGCTTAGCTTAGCAGCCTGATTAACCTAATGTTAGACGTTCAAAAGGTGCTGATATATGCTCGTGATTCTCAGCCTAATTTAAATGATTTTGGATTTAATTAAGCATTTCTAATTATTCCACCAATTTCTTGACATCAAACACATTCTAATTAGTCCAAAGCGTAATGTTACCTATTACATAAAAGATAACAACGCCATGCTTTAACAGTTCTAAAGGCTTCACTTATCAAGATATACAATGTTTGTCATAGATACAGAGATACGCCGACTAAGCTTGCGACTAAACAGTTAAAATCAGCGCCGCGGACGCTGCGCACGCGTCGCTAGCCGTTACGATACAAATACGAATATCGAACTTAGAATTCGAAGTTCAAATATTTATAATCGGTATTTTTTTGTTGTGATGTTTGTTGTTGTTTAAAAAAAAAGAATCGATTTGAATATCGATTTTTTTTTAAATAGTTTTCAGTGTAGTGTTGTGATTTTTAAATTAAGAGTGTGGTTTCAACGGTGCTTATCGGCGTTTTTTAAAAAGTGTTCGTTAAGCAATAGTTAAGCAGAAAACAGGAACCTTTTTTTCACAGTTGTCAACATGACATCTGTCAACTGTTTCACGCTTGTTATACGGTTGCACAAAGTAGTTTTGACATTGTAATTTAATGTATTCTAGTCTTGGTTAATTGATTAAGTAATGGACGGGTTTAGCTGCGGTTTGTAACTGTATGCTGCGTAATTGACAGACATGCGTTAGATATTAGTGATAATAACTGTTATTTAATGTAACTAGGTTGTAATGATACGGTTTTTAGGTGTTAACGTTGCGAATTAAATAGGTTCATGTGTAGTCAGCACCTTTTTATTAGAATTTAACGTCCACTTATTCTCATGGTATTTTTTATCGATCTATTCATGGTCCTTTACAATTTATAAGCCATATTCGGTACAGGTTTGCAAAAGCTATTTGTTTAATTTTATTACTGTCAAAATAATATGATCTGACCATCAGACGGATCACTGCTCCCGCGCGCCTCAAGGAGCTGTCAGCAACAGCAGGGGCCCAGCTGGGTCTAGCCTACTGGGGCCAGGGTTAATTCGAAAGATAGCTCAAGCCCCGGTACGAAAGGCAACGAAGGAACAGGAGTGAGTTTTTAGTCAGTAAAAGTCTGACACTATCTCCCGTTCCGCCCAAGAGCGGGGGTGTCATTAGATGATTTTCCCACCGCTAAATAAAAAAAAACCCTAAGACGGATTCTGGATGTTTCTACCTATGACTGCATATTACACTAATATTTTAAAGACGAAAGTTTGAGTGTATGTATGTTTGTTTTACGCTCGAACGACTGAACGGATTTGGATGACATAGAAGTGTTATTCCAGGGCGGATGTTCCCTTGGGATATTTCAATTTTCATATGGGCGAAGTCGCTGGCAGCAGCTAGTTTATAATAATAAAAAAAAAACAGCTATAGATTACATACAAATGAATGCAGTTGACATTGATAGGAAAGCTTTTATCCTTTCCAAAACAGAACTTATATCTAATACATATAATAAATCAGTAGAAGTTGTTAATTGTGCGCGCATCGCGTAAAATTTACGAAATGGATACCTTTTATACATTAAAATTATGCGTGACTTGATTTCATCGCAATCGGTTGACTGTTTCAAAAAATATACCACATTCATTAACTGTTAGGCGGTACTCAGACCGCCGAGTTAGCTAGTCCTAAATAAATTCACAAATAAACGTTAAAACTTATTAAATCGATTCCAATTAACATCAAACACAGACAAGAATAAAATAAATGCCAATAAAAATACTTTATGGTCATTTTTCCATAGACGATAGAATCTTATGTCAGTTAAAATGATGAAGTGTCCATTTTTTTATGTAGGTGGCCAGTATTTGGTGGTTTAATTACAGACACAAGTCTAAATTAACGGCTTCTCAAAATGTCTATGGTCGGATTCTTCACATACCTTCTTAGGGAGACGGCGAAGAATGTCTAAGATGTAAAATTGGAGTTAGCAAAGAGAGAAATGTGTGAGACTAAATTTAACTTAAGCGGGGTTACCCTTTCAGGTATATACGAGTATATGGCTTCCAATTCGTCTGAGTATGAAAACTTTTTTTGTATTTTCACACCTCTTCGTATCCGTCCCATTTGCCTAAAAAGTAATAGACAGGGTCTTTTCCTGGAACAGCAGAACAGACAGTCGTAGTAAGATTAATGAGACACGAGGGGGAGGTCGACCATGAACTCTGACCCTCACTTAACTTCTAGATCTATCATATTGTTAGGAACATTTGATTCCTTTGGCAAGGTCACAGTTGAAAAAAAAAAGACGTGTGGCACTCGGGAACTGCCGCGGTAAAGCTATTGCATAGCATTTTTATCAACTTATGCAATTATAATTATTTTATTTATGCAGTATTTTTTTTCCTTTGTTTTTTTTTCTTTGATATTAATTGAAGTTACACTTTCACACATTGAATTGAATTTTGATTGATTGTTCACTCATTTGTTTTCTTATCGGTCACCACGCTCAAAAAACAAATGAGTGGGGGGTGTTAGGTTATTTTCGTTACGGAATTTCTGGATTTGGTCTCCACGCTCAAGGCCCGCGATAGAAGCTATGCAATAGCTTAAAAAACCGAAAGGCATCATGTCACTTTCTTGATCTTATCGCAATCCATTTTTTTTATTAATTGATTTAAACTAGTGCTGGACTGCGATCCCAACTGATGGTAAGCAGTAATGAAATCGTTGTTATTGAATCGCACTGGTTTATAAATGTTCACTCCAGACTTGAAAACGAATAAATCATATATATTTATTGTATATATTTTATATTGTTTGTATTATTGTTCGTATTTTATTAGTTATGTGTTCAATATATACCGCTAAATTTTAATCGTTTTAATCCCGTGGAGGGTCGATCCGGTACATGAAACACTATCGATTTGTAAAGATAAAATTAAAAAATATTGTCTTTTTTCCAAAACTCGTATTAATTTACGCATGTACGAAATTAATTTCTTCAAGAAAACGTCAGCTGAGCGAGTTCAATGACCTGAAGTTAATAGTCGGCGTTGCGTACAAACTACCTACAGGTCATTGAACTCGCTCAGCTGACGTTTTTTTTTTAACTCAGAATAAAAAAATATTAAAAAATTGTTACCTACGTCACAAGAAAAAAAATATTTTTTGCAATCGGAAAAATCTTCGATACTCCATTCGGGAATTGTAGTTTCCACGGAACCCTCAGAGCGCGAGTCCGACTCGCACTTGCCCGGTTTTTTAACTGCGCCTCACCTTGTCAGCAGCATTTCTTGCTGTAACCAAAGTACCGCTGAAAATGAAGTGTACACTTCTCAGCGCTCAGCATACACAAAAATAACTTCTTCAAGTATTTCCTGAAACACACTGGTCGTCTGTTAGCGCACTATGTAGCCATCAACTTGACACATATTTATGTGCAGCTTCTCCGCAAAAAGACTATGAATATGCCATCATATCCTTCGGAAGTCGCGGTATGCGCTCCGTGCAACTGTCTCGCTATAAAAGGGAAGAGGGATTTAGGGCTGGCACCTCATCAGACTACTAATCCTAATGTGGGACTTGCTTCGGAAGTTTGCTGCACCAATTCTTTCCAGTTGGGACACTGGATAGTAGTGATTTAGGTGTCTTCTAGGCTAGAGTGAATATAGTCTCTTAATAAACTAGTGCGCTTTATCGATCAATGATTGCATCACTGCTTACCAATAGGTGGGATCACAGTCAAGTACTAAGTTTACATTAATTAAAAAAAACAAAACTAGCTTGGTGTCCTTTTAGCTAATAATGATGTTCAAAAAATGAGGTGATCTCCAGGTTAATTTGACTTTTGATTTCGATGCGTCAGTATAATTCTTGAAAGAAGCAATTTTTTTTTTTTGCACACAATTCTCCTATATTTTCTTTGGCTTCCCTCTCCAATTGAGAGTATAAGTTACTATTAAGATTAGGCTGAACTAAAATGATATCATATTAATATGGTATATGGTTTTGCCTGGATAGCGACATCTATGGCGCCAGAAAGGAACTAAAATTCGAAATCCTACATCGCGCAATAAGAGTTCTCCGCTCGATTTAAACATACACCGCTAAATTTTGATCATTTTAATCCCGTGGAGAGTCGATTCGGTACATGAAACACTATCGATTTGTAAAGATAAAATTAAAAAATAAAGTACCTTTTTTTTTCAAAACTTATATTAATTTACGCTTGTACGAAATTAATTTCTTTAAGAAAACGTCAGCTGAGAGAGTTGAATGACCTGTAGCTAGTTTGTACGCGACGCCGATTACTACCTACAATCATCTATCAGGTGGTTGCCGGAGTCAGAAATAACACCCGTCTGATCAGACGATCCTTCGTTTTCAATGAAAGTGTGACTTACACCCTGTTTCGCATAAACTGCTCGATAAAGCTTTTTTTACTGCAGCGAGCATGCTACTTAAAATGCATCAGCGTTGCTTATGATTACTTGATGGGTGTAAAGACCTCGACTGGTAGGCAATAGTGTTTGTGACAGCTCGCCGCTCTTCACTATTACTTTATTACCTTCCTAACGTCCAACATGTGTGGAATTATAATCAACGTATGTAAAACTGTATAAGCGAAACAGGCTTCGGTATTGTGGCCTTTCTCAGATTCAGTGCACACATTTTTGTCACAAATTGAGGATAATGAGGATACTAAATTCTTGTTTGTATTTTGCAGACATTTTTTCGCTCTTGTATCCTGTGCCATAGAGATAGGTATTAGAGATGTTTTCTCGGATGATAATCTGTATGGCTCTCTTCCTGCCTACGAAAGGATTTTATAACAGGACCGGTATCTCCAGAGGTTACCTTTTAGAACTTTTAGTTTTGCTTCATACAGACGCCGCCTGTATAAACAGTGTGAATAGTGTACGTTTTTATATTTCGGTGTGTTTTGTCTTTGTAGTGTTCTGGATCAAGGTGTACTGGACACACTTTTTGTTTTTCTTTGTCTCCAATTTCTCATTTTTTCAATGTCATGCATACCTGTTATTTGCGTGGTTACTGAAATTATTGTGCTGTTGGTATGGTTATTACTAATAAATAAATAAATAGCCGAAACATAGGTCTGTCTTATAATGTTCCTACTGCTAGGACCCAGGCCTTCTCTCTAGGAGAAGGAATGGACCGTAATCCACTCCAATTTTTTTTCTGCACCGTTTTGAGCGTAGTGGTGATGAAATAAATGACAAAGTTATATGCCTTTCTGTGTTTGAACCACGATTTGTAAGGGCCTTTATCACAGGCCCACACATCAAACAAACAATTTTACATCTTTATTATATTAGTTTATACTCCAAATAGACAAAATTCAATGCGCCGGACGTCCGCAAAGTGTCGGCACATAAATCCTAATAAATGATGATAATCATAAAATGGCTGGTGCCATCCCTAATTGGGGATACATCGGTGGCTCGTGGCTGGATTATTTTCGTACGATGAACGTTAAGACGCCGTGTGTGGAATGAATGTGGCTTGCTTTATTTTTATATTAAATGTGTTTCGTATTGTTGGATAGGTAGGGAAGAGTAACTGCTAAGCTCTCTCAGCGTTTGAAGTTTGAGAAATGCAGGCAGATTCAAACTGTAATGAAGCAGTTTTTTGTTTTCATAATTCGACAAATTTATTTTATCTAGGAAACAATTCTGTTGCTTTTCAATTCGCGGAAGACCCTTACTTTTAAGATCAGTTAACTTTAATTGGTTTTAGGATTGTCCGAATGAGTTACCATGACTGTGAAACAGAAAAGGCTACTTTTCTTAATTATCGCCTCGAGTTAGATCACTATTAGACTTGATGGTGATCGATGATGTGACCGACGAGGGAGCACGCTTGCCTAGAAGTAATCTATTCATTCTTGATTTAAAGACCCATAGGTTGTAGTTATCAGGAAACACAGACTCCGGCAGAGAATTTCACTCCTTGGTTGATAGGATACTTTTTGTCCCGGTAGTACTTTCTCTTAGGATAGTTTCTTTCAAGTAGTCGTACCCAAAACTGTAGGGGACCAGGGCCCCAACTCTGCTATTTTTATAAATTCTCATTCCAACACGATCCCATTGTCATTTTGCTAAAAGTTCGTAATCTGTTAATTCATAATGATCGGTCATTGATCGGTCATTGGTCTCGTAATAGAATTGTGGTAAAATGACAATATCGAGCTTATTAAAAGCAATGACTGTACTGGTTCTAATGGTAGGACACTGATCAAAGGAACTGACAAAATTTTAGCAGACTACCGCTTACGTCAGACATTCATTTATCATTGTGTACAAGATTACCATTCTATGCCATTTCTTTCAATGGAGTGTCAGTGGTTGACCATTGGAAAGTCACAATGATGCCATTATATTAGTAGATTACCAAAACTTGTCAAAATCAACAATAATGAAATAAATGATAGACCATTCTAACACTATTGTTATAGCAGACTTGAGGCCCAGTAGGGCTGCGGGTATGTATGAAAAAGTGACCGTTGCCCTCGAACGCAAAAGGCAACCAAAGGATATAGGTGGGTTTCAGTCAGTAAAAGTCTGACACGCCCTATCGTTAGCACCCTAGAGTAGGAAAAGTTATTAGATGATTTCCTACCTCAAAACAAAAAAATCAAGCAAAGCTGCCATTAGAAACTCCTGCTAGGTGGACATACATCGCTTTAAATCGCTTTTCTCATTTACCACAAACCGTCCAATCAGCTACACAACACACTAGCTGACGACAACACAACTAATAACTTGTAAACTAATATGTGTAAACTACGCTCATTGGTAGCTGTTTGCACGAAAATTTCACTGCACTCGAGGTCTGCCCACGCGCATGCTACCGGTAAACAAAATGTGTGACTGTGGTTAGGGCTACCAAGTTTGAATGATGGGTTATATGACAGTAGAATGCGTTTTATTTCACTTTGGTTTAGTGGTCATATCTGCAGCTGCTAAGGTATTTTGAGTTCAGAGCGTTGGTTGGTCATCTTCTACTGTTTTTTGGACGTACGGCAGCGGAAGAAGTAATTTGATGATTTCCTAGCATGAAAAGCTAATAAAAGATAACAATATCTTCATACCCTATCGTCGGTCCACTTTAGTTCGCAGTCCGGTAATCGTCCGGACCGAACCCAAACCTTCAACAGCGCGTAGTGTTCCATACGTTCATCAAAGAGATACAATAATAGAGAAAAAGTATATTATAGAGAAAGGGCCACGGGGATTTTCTAAAAAGGTAACTTTGGTCCCAAAACGCAAGGGCAACTGAAGGTGTGGTTTTAGTCAGTAAAAGTCTGACATGCCCAGGAAGGCATTTCAGACTTTTACTGACTCCACTCTAGAGCGAAAAAATCATTAGATTATTTCCCACCTCAAAAAAAGAGCACCTTTTTTAATCCGCTAACCCTAAATTGGATAGAAATATAACATCTACTCGCAGGCTATGATGGCAATTAAGACCATGATACAACATGGTCAATAGTAACTGAGGAACGAAATGTGATGAAATGTGAAGTTTATTTCACTTTGAACTAAATCAATTAATTAAATCAAAGCACGTTTGATTGCGACCCGTTGTAATTAAAATAACAATTAAATACCAGATGTAATGGCGGCACGATAGACATTATGCATGTTAATGATCACTGTATAATCAATCCGGTAGGTGATAACATTTATTTACGTTGAATATACCTGGCAGCATTTGACAAATAAATAAAAAAATAAGTTGCCAAGTAGGTTTATTTGACAATCTATTTTTTTTTTTGCTATGAAGGAAATGTCAGTTGTTTTTTGTATTTTAAAAATAAATGATATTTATTACACAACGTTCTGTAAAAAAATTTAGCCATCGGACCAGTATTTTCAGAAATTACTCCTACAAACAAAAAAACATTTCAAAAAATTTTACTTTATTATAATATTAACGTAAATAGTGTAAATGAGGCTGGTGCTTCCTAGTTAACTACCCTGAGAAGAAACATCGAAACAAACTCAGAGGTCAAGGTCTCTTTTAAGGTCCATACAGCAAACGTGTAATGGTCAAATCATATGAGAACCATTCAATTAGTATCTGAAATGGTTTTTTGAGAATACACATAGTTTTGAGTGGACCTGTCCAGTCAGTGAAAGCATTCGTGTAGCTCAACTCGGAACTACTAAGAAGCTCAACGACTTGACGAACAATACCAAATTGCAACCAAAACAATTATTTAATGGATATTTCATGAAAACAGTCATTCAATAGGGTTGCCTGAATTGAGAGGGTTGTATTGATGATTTTAATGATTATGATTCCGTAAATAAATTTGTATTACCGTGACAAATAATATATTACTGAACATTTAGCCTGACACTGACTGGCAAAAATTTACGAAAATTTAAATTTCGTGGTCTACCCTAGCGCTTTTATCCTAACTAAAAAAAATACTGACGTACCTACTTTGTGAAAATTGTATAACTCTTTTTTTTTATGTACTTAGTGCTTGACTGTGATACCACCTGATGGTGATTTTGTTAAATTGCTGGCGTCAAACCGGTGTGTAACAAAATCTGCTTCGATTTTTTTTTCAATCCAATAAATATTACATTTACAACTGGCCCTGAGCAATCAAGCTGTGCCTACTCACTTTTTGTTTCAATCATTAACCGCTCTTCATTAATCTTTTCAAATTCCTGTTTTCATCACGTAATGTTGGACAATTAGTTGGTCACGCTAATCTAGTAGTGTTTAGTGAAATCGAGTGAGGCTTGTCACTAAATGGTTGGAGCGTGTAGCGTGAAATTGGACGAAGGTACAGTCCACAGAAACAGTATTGTTTTAAATTTTCTTCGCTAAAAAATGGAACTAGACAGAGTTCCAGCGGCCGGCGTATCGGTAAGAAATAGGTACATATAGCTCTTGCCGAATAAAAGTTTTTTTTTTTTAATTATAATTGGGTTTGCGTTTGATCATTATGTCACCTGATGATAAGCGATAATGTGGGAGACGATAGGATATGCTTGCCTAGAAGTAACCTCTTCGCTCTTGACTCAAAGACTCTTAGAATGTAGCTATCAGGAAACACAAATGCAAAGAATTCCACTCCTTAGCTGTACGTACACAATAAATGATAAATATTATCTAATCTGGAGGCTATTTAGATGATTTAATCTAGTAGTCTAGGCACTAAACCAAAGAAACGATGAATAGACTGTGTGAAAGCTGATTTACTAAGAAAGAGTATAATCATACTCTTTTTCCAACGTTAGAAGTAAGGAAGAAGAACCATGTTGTACTGACCCCATATTATTTATTACAACCTCATAATGGGGACAGGATAACCATTTACAAAAACATAGTAAACAATGAGCGGTCTTATAGCACGGGTCAATCTCTCCATATTGAATTGGATAAGGATAAGAGAATGATGGAGATGGAGAATCTATCAGTCTTGTGACAAGGAGTTTTTAGAAAAAAGAACGAAAAATGTTTATTTGCACACATTTTAAACATAAAAAAATATATATAAAAATAATAAAATCAACGACAAGAATGTGTCTCACGGCTTTTCCACAACGATTAACGATTTTTCATTTAGATATTAGCGTGCATCATCGTTAATCAAACACGATACTACATAATGAATCGATTAATATGACATCTTTCACGTCTCTCGTCGGAATATTGTTATTTGCATGAGTGCAAATATCTGTTGCTTATTTGCCGCGTGTGTGTACAATGATCTGTTTTGTTGACCGTACTGGCGAAAGTGTGGGTAGTGCGGGGGCGGTTTTGTTTTCACTAGTGTAAAGCTGACGCGGGGTAAGGCTGGGTTTAGTGTGAACGCGATTTGATTAGATAGGTACCGGGTAAAATGGGGTGAATAGAGACAAAAGTTTGGTTTGGTTTTTCACTTTGATACCATAATATCGGCCTCGAACAAAGCATCGATTTTTTAGAATAACAATTCATTAATAAATTGATATAGTTAAATGCTGCAAAAAATATTCAAATATTGAGAAAATACCCTTTAAAGTTTTGTCTCTATTCACCCTATTTTACGGTATTGCTGAATTTGATGCGACATTGTCGGTTGGTGTTGTAGAACTTAACAATTTTGACCAGTAACTTATAACTGCTACTGAATTCAGCAGATATTTCAGCTTTAGACTTTTTAGTGGAGTGTGATTATTTGTTTTTTTTTTTTGCGAGATGTAGTCAGACTTCTATTGACTAAAAGCCGTGTTTTTTCAGTTTCCCAATGAGTTCCAAAGCAACGGTAACTGTTTCGAAGAGCCTTATACCATTTATAGCCACATTAAGGCCAAATCGAACATCCACCATTTTGGATATTGTCATGGATCCTTGTCAAGCCCATCAAACACAAATTATATAACTCTAATCGCTGTCTGTATGACCCCAGCCTAACTTAAGCAAGTCAATAAAATCGCCGAGTTAACTGTTTTTTTTATATCCGGCACTTCAGCTGCATTTAGTTGAACTTGCTGATCTGTTGATAAGCAGTAAACGTCAGCGTTCACTCAATTATACACTTTATTAGTGCGTGTATTGTAAACGCACACTTTAATTAAGTCTTAACAGTTTAAAACGTACTTTATACTTTGGTGGAGTTCAAGTCAGATGTAGGTTGTATGGCCGTTCATTTGGGAGGTTCAAAGAACTGTTAAAGCTGTCTTAATTTTCTTCATGATGATAGTCAACAGCTTTTTTTTCGATGGGAAAAATCATCTTATGACAACCCCCGCTCTTGGGCGGAGCGGGAGATAGTGTCAGACTCTTACTGACTAAAAAACCCATCCCGTTCCTTCAAGCCTTCATACCGGGGCTCGAGCGCCGGATTACCCTGGCCCCAGTAGGCTTTGACCCGGTTGGGCCCCTGCTGTTGCTGACAACTCCTTGATTGTCAACAGTTCATGTGTAACCAGTGTGTCGTCACCTGAGGTAGTGGACAAACTGATATTCTATCAGCGATAACTACCGTCAAAAAATCGATAATGTATGGCATTTACAAGTGCTACCTATTAGTACTTATTAATATTTTCCACGTGATATATTTATCACGTGGAAAATCCCTCATGTTTTCACTTTTTAACCGGCTTCGAAAAGGAGGAGGTTCTATGTTCGGTTGAATGTAGTTTTTTTTTTATGTATGTTCACCGATATCTCCGTCAATTGGGGACTGATTTTGAATTCTTTTTTTGATTGAAAGGTCCAAGAGAGGGTTGAGTGGTTCCAAGTTTGTAAAAAATAACTTTAATTTCCCGACTTCCGAAATTAAAGTTATTTTGTACTTTTCAGTGTTTTTTTTAACATTGAAGTCGGTTTTTTTTTTGAAAAAAGCTTTTTATAGACCATGATTTTCTTTGATAAAATATCATTTTGCCGGTAGCTCCTGAATAGCTATGTTATAAGTCTTAATTATTTGAATTCTAAGATACAACTCTTATTTAATATTGAATAAATCATTGTCTTTAATTATAGGTTTCAGTAAATTGATTTAATGACTGAATATATTGTTATATTGATTGTTTTATTCATTATGTTAAATTGATATATTCGCGTGTGTTTGGTCTTTCGTTAGTCTTTTCATACTTAAAACTTTCTTTATGACAGTTTCTTTTTTTCCCCACTTCACATACTTGTATCATAATCAATTTCGACACAGTCTTAAAATTTAACCATGTCTAAAATTTTGTCTCACAAAGGTGATCAGCATCAGCTAATTTAGCTGTATAAATTTGTCACTTTGCCGTGTGTGTGTTTACACGCTTGGAAACACTAAATGTTCACGTTTATAGACTGCTCACATCTAGACGTGTAAATTGGCTTTAAGCGTAATTAAACCATCACCATAAATTCATCTAAGTAGGTAATATTTTGAACTTTCGGCTTAAGCACTTAGTGTACCTACATACATCAATTAAGTTTTGAATCTTAGAATAGTAATGCTAACGTTATTATCCTAAGTTTTGAATACGCCGCTGCTATCGCGCTTAATCTTCAGAACATTATTGTGTATGACAAGATTATCAAAATGATTTACTAGTTAGTTTATTATAAACTACAAAAATATGAAAATCATCATATTTCTGCCCTTGTACGTTGTTACTTGGGGTCGGCGCAACACGCTTTTTCTTCCATTCTGTTCTTTCACCCATTATGCTATCACGTAATCCTTTTACATGCGGAAGCTTGTAATTAGCAATTTAGTTATTCACTATTGTCAATATGTTGTTATTAGTATGCAAGCTTTCCTAAAATGTGAAAAATAAAATATTTTTTTTTTTTTCATATCTCTCTTCACGCAATCCGTCTATCTTTTTTCGACATCACTGTCCCTCTCCATCCATCCAATTGAATACTCATAACTCTATTAGTCACATGCGTTTCATCCTTCTTCTTCACATGACCATACCAAGATAAACGATTTCCTTTCAACTTTTACTACTTGATTTCTAAATTCAAAATATTTCTATCAAATAAAAAAAATATTTAGAGCGGTTGTACTCAATATTTTTATTGGCATTTCAAAATATTATGGCTTTAATTCAAACAGGTGGTCATTTGGAACACAAAAGCCCTCGTCTGCTATGTAAAAATATTTTGTTGGATTAGTAAACGTTGACTCGGCTATTAATATGCCTACCTTGTTATCTGGCTCGTTGACACCAAGTCTTTAGTGCTTATGGTGCCAAGGTTCTATGGCTTAAATAGTTTTATGGTTTTAAACACCATCTTTCTTATCTTCGTCTGGTGCTTTATGAACCAAACAAGCTATGAAAATGCTAAATTTAAATACGTCAGTAGCTAAACTTCGCATGAATTCTTTTTGCGAATCAACTGTTTTGTATGTCTGTACTCTTTTTTTATTATTATTTTATGTTTTGTATATTGTGTTGCTTGCGCCGAATAAATGCTATTCTATTCTAACTGACAATCTACAGAGGATTCGTTTGTCTTAGTACGAGGAGGGATGAAGCACATGTTACTGAAAGATTTATACATGTAGACGGATGGAAAAGGGGACCAAAGTAAAGATGGATGGATTGTGCGAGGAGTGTGTCAGTAAAATTGCTGATTGTTAAAAAGAGTTACCGTGACCCTCGCAAAAGCCAACTGAAGGAAAACTGAGAGTTTTAAAAGTCCGAATCCCATCTCAATTCACCCACAGTGGGACTTTTCCCGCCTTCTCGTCATTTTATATATAATTAGCCACGTAAAAAAAGTATCCTTAAGTAAAGTAATTTTCTTCCTGTTTGGGTCCTTCCTTCCGCTTTCAGCCAACTACTGTTCTTCTTCAACTCCTCATAACATTTTCATTTTTACACTAATAACCACTTATATTCCACGAAATAGTGCAGAGTATACTCTTAACATTATCTGTGTTCCTAGTATCTACAGCTTCATAAAGAACCTGACTACTTATTCCTTATAGGTCATACAATTTTCAACCCAAAAAGGTAAATACTGAACCACCAACAAACTCTTCTTCTTCTTGTTCCTGCCCTTATCCCATATTACTTGGGGTTGGCGCGTTTTCTTCTTCCATTCTGTCCTGTCACCCGTCAAACTATCATTAACTGCCTTTTCTATCATATCACTTCTCACACAATCTATCCATCTTTTTTTCGGCCTTCCTCTCCCTCTCCATCCATCAAACCCACCAACAAACATGGTTTCTAAACTTTTCCCTGTTTATTATTCTTGTTTTTCCATACAAAAGTGACAGTCTGTCAGATTGTTAGCCAGCATTCGCGGGACGCATGGCGAAGCGAGTTATTTTCATGTAAATAGCTTCTATTTATATGGAAACGTACTGTGTTGCTTCTACGTTGCTAGCCGCGGACAGCACTTGGGTGTTCTTTCATTACTTGTTAGTTTTCTTGAAGATTATAATGTTGAGGTTATTTGCTTCGGACAGTTTATTTATTTATTTATAACTTTATTGCACACCTTAGCTTAATACAGGATAAACATTTACAAAAGATTATGTGTACAATAGGCGACAGTACATACATAGGACACAGACTAGAGATAGGGGACAGTTCTGTTTAATAGTTTTTTTTTTTTTTTTTTTTGGTCTTTGACATAGGTTTTTGGAGTGATCACTACTTTAAACAATATTATTTTTAGTTAATGTGAAATCTGAATACAGTTTGTTAAGAATGGATTCCAATAGCTTTTACACCATGTTATATTTTTTCACAAAAATATTTTAAAAGGTCACAAGTTGGATACCACTGATACTAAGTACAACAGGTCACGGAAGGTCATAGCGGGTTTGAGGCCCCAGCAAACGGCTGGGTGCAAGTGCAAAACAACCCTCAGTCGCCTGGATGGCATTTTTGCTGACATAACAAACTTATAACTTTGTGATTTTTCATGATACAGTTGTGAAATTTCCTACATAGATTCTTTACATAAAAATAAGACACGTATCGGGTTTCGCACATACTTATACTATTAATGTATAGGTCTTTGTTATTCATTTTCTTTCTTTATACGGTAGATTGGTACTTTTCTTTGAGTTTTGTTGTTTAATTTCAACCCTATGTACCAGTAATAATTACTTTGAAAACCAGTTAGACGTTTTTCATGTCAGTCTTTACAACCTAAAGGTTTTACTACCAAACAAAACTGTGCAAAAAAAACCATTCGCAACTATGTTTTATTTATATATAATCGTTATTTATATTATTTGCTTCATACAACAGTGCTAAAATGATTTGAGTCAGGACGTCAATTTAGCAACCAACATTGTGGCCAAAGTTCTGTCAAACATTGGCCAGTTTTTGATGTGTATTGGAGGCATTGGGAAGGAGCGTCGACCGGGGCGATTCACGGTGGGATCTCGGTCTTAAGGGCCTCAGCGTTGAGTCATCATCATTTCAGCCGATAGATGTCCACTGTTGGATATAGGCCTCCCCCAAGTGTCGCTATAATTAACGATGCTGTGTGTCTCGCATCCATCGGATTCCCTTTTCTTTTTTAACCCAAAGGTTGACTGGTAGAGAATGCCTTGTTGCATTAAGTCCGCCTATGTACCACTACTGTACATGAAGTTTATTTTTTTTATTTTTTTGTCGCTTCTTTCTACGGACGCTAAGGAACCTTACTTGCGCGAGTTCGACTCGCATTTGGTCGGTTTTTTTTTTTTTTTAATAAATCTTAATATTCTCTAGAAATTTCGAGGTCGCCTCCATTGCTCATACATTTCAAATTTTTTGAACCTTTTGTACACAGGGGCACCGACTCCGAGGATGCTTGGGGGCTCGAGGACCCATGAGGTCTTCTAAAAGCCGGCACCCCTGTTTGTACATAGGTACCGGGCCGAAGGGGTCTCCCTCAGACTTAGATTAATCACTTGTTTACAAGATACAGCATTGGATGTTTCCATCCACCAACACACAAATATGGTGGCCGTTAAATAATAATACAATTGACATTTGCTCCTTAGACTCGTGTGAAGGATAACCGGTTACGAATACTTATTGTTTTGCATTGATTTCTGTTCGCTGTTATTATGCAACCAAACAGCTTTGATTACTTTTAAGTGCGGGTAGGGTTGCTAGGTTCTAAAAATCTGCCCGATACCAGCTTATCAGCTTACCAGCTTCTTAATAGTGGACATCCCACCTTTACGCACAATACGTTTTGGGAACACATTCATTATGCGTACAGCTAAGAAATGGAGTCTGACGGAGTCTGTGTTTCCTGATGGCTACAACCCGGGAATCTTTAAGTCAAAAGTGAATAGGTTACTTCTAGGTTAGCGCGCTCCATTGTGGACCGTATCGTCGCTTTCCATCAGGTGAGATAGCGGTCAAACGCAAACCTATCAACAATAAAAAAAAATATAGGAAAATCTACTCTCTATCTATAACGGTTCGTGTGATACAGCCTGGTGATAGACAGACGGACAGCGGGGTCTTAGCAACAGGATCCTGTTTTTACACTTTGGCTATGGAACCTTAAAAACAGTTTTCTTTATAGTTAAAGTGCTAAGGTAGTAACTACACTGGCTAACACGTGTGCCACATACGCCGATCTGTAGCCTGATTTACGTAAAATCAAACAAGCCATAGCTGAAGTTTTATAGTCGTTCGATCGAAGTCCTATCCAAAAGCGGTATTCACGTGTTCCTTAATCGGGATTGGATAGAACGACAACTCAACTGGCTCGAAACTAAACGATGTATCGACGACTTATTTCCAGTTACATTAATAAGTATTCTACCAAGATAATGTAAAACAGATTTTTTTTTTTTAAATCGACTCCTCGGCCAAACAATTTTAAAATCGGTGTCGTTCAAACTCGATTGATGGATGGTGAATACGGAATGCGAAATACGGAATGCGAAATACGGAATACGAAATTTTAGCAATGGGAACAGTACTTCCAGAGATTACCTCCTACAAACAAACAAGATTTTAATGAAAATCATTTTTTCATAGCAAGCTTTTATAGCTTGATATACCTATATAATTAATGCTCGTTAAGACGAATCATACGAGCCCAAACTCGATGAGGTTGTGTCGTTTAACTACCAAGTCCCTATAGCCACCTTCCAGTTGCAGCATCAGATCAGCCCCATGTCATCTGATTTACACATGTATGCAAAATTTCAGCTCAATCGGTAACCAGGAAGTGGGTCAAATTTAATTTGCAAGATTTGATGACAGACAAACATCGGGACAGGTGAAACTAAATAAAAGCTTGTAAAATAGTAAAAAACAAACTTTACCTCTTTATTATATTAGTGCAGATTTGATTATGTCCGGTTTTAGCAGAAAGTCTGATAACCCTAAGTGCGGGGCCCGAGAGCTCAGATAAACACTAAAGTACTGTAGCCCGCTCTTTAATTAAGAGGCGGGGATAGTTAATAAAGCAGTCTAGTCTAGAATTTAGCTCTAATATTGAGTACTGTGTCGAATTTGGAAGGTATTAAGTTGGTATTGCGCAATGAGAAACGGATACCAACCTTCTGTGTGGTCTTTAGGTAGGTACTAATTTTCCAATTTTAGCTGATGTAGTTTTCATTGAATTGGCAGGAACTGATCAGTGCTGTACTCTGCTTCAATATTTGAATTTTAAAGATATATTAATGAAATGTCGCCATTGAAAAGATTAACAACTCCTTGTGCAATAGGGTGTTTCATGTTTTTTTTTTAATTTTCGATTTTCATTTGATTTTGCTCGAATTCTTGATACCACTCATGCACAGTGTTCGTACACCAAAAATCACCGTAATGACTATGGTGTTTTTTAGCCGATTAAAGCATAACCATTTAATATTTAGAGGTTGCAAAAAGTCAATAAGTACGTCATCAGTGAAGATAACATTTTTAATATTAAATTTTTTTTTACAGAGGCGGGAAGTAAATTCCAATAGACACAACAACACACTAGTAACACTTGTTACCCTCCACTGTAAATAATAATAATATAAAAAAAATAACTTGCACTGACGACATTCTAGCTGTATGAGAAAACTTTATTGGCGTTGTGCAAGCTCTACATATTAACTGATTATGGTGATTTTTGGTATAAGAACAGTAAGCATGAGTGGTATCAAGAATTCGAGCAAAGTAAAAAATGTAACCCAGTGCGGTTTTATGGATGTCACATATCTTCGAATTTTTGTTTCTAGGACATGCCGATACCGTTGCCGGCAATTTGTTGCCATTGCATGCACAACCACACAACTCCACAACCAACACACAACACAACACAATACTCTTAAAACGATGAAGGAAAACTTAGCGAGGAAATGTCCTCGCTAAGTTTTCCTTCATCGTTTTAAGAGTTGTGGTGATAAATCACATTATACACCAAGTAATACGCCAGACTGGGTTCGAACCCTCGACCTACAACTCGTAAGTCGGGACCGTTACCACTGGACCTTTCTAAACTTAGACAAAATTAAAACATGAAGTGAACTCTCCTCATCAATATTTTCAATACTGCATGTGCTAACCTCCTATTTACCGTCAGAGTTGCCATATGCAAATGCCCACAGGTGTTGCCAAGATTAGCATATGTATCGTGAGACGAATTGCCTGGCAAACATTTTGTTATACATGTATTTATGTTATGTATTCGAGTGTCGTAACGAGTACTGTTTGTTGACAGGTATGTGGAACTTTCAAACATATGTATGCTGGTATAAATTAAATATGTTATAGGAAGCTGAAAAAAGATTGCATGTAGCGGAGATGAGAATGTTGAGATGGATGTGTGGTGTGACGAGATTGGATAAAGTGAGAAATGAGTATATTAGAGGAAGTTTGAAAGTGGCGCCAGTGACTGAAAAGTTTAAGGGAAATTGTTTGTCTTGGTATGGTCATGTAAAGAGAAATGCATGTTACTAAAAGAGTTACTCGTATTATGAGTATACATGTGGATGGGTGGAGAGGGAGAGGGAGGCTAAAGAAAAGATGGATGGATTGTGTGAAGAGTGATATGAAAGGAGAAAGTTAGTGATAGCATGACGAGTGACAGGGCAGAATGGAAGAAAAAACGTATTGCGCCGACCGCAAATAAGATGGGGCAAGGGCAGGAAGAGATATAGAGAGACGGGAAGCTGGAAATAAGTACTAGTCTCCTTTCTTTTTGAGGTGGGACATCATTTAATAACTACACTGCTCTGGGTAGAGCGACACAGACTGTGCGACTTATACTGCCTCCAACTCACCTGTGTTCTTTCAGTTTCAAGACCAAGGGCAGAGGTTAATAACTCTTTTGAAAAAACCCACAGCAGAAAACTTACTCTAAATTCTTGGTCAAATTTTTGAGTCCGATAAAATTAAAATGGTCATCCACAAGATTTTTCACGCTGATTTCCTTTCGTGTACAAAATCACAAGAGTTCATTTTCCGATATAAAGTATCCTGTGTCATAGAGCGATATTGTAGTTTTCTAATAGTGAACGTAATAAAAAATATAGCCTATGTCACTCAGGAATAAAGCAGCTTTCTATCGGTAAAAAAAAATAGCAATCGTACCAGTACTTTCGGAGATTACCTCCTACAACCAAAAAATAAACTTTACCTTTTTATACTATTAGTGTAGAATACGTAGCCTCAAGAATTGAAGCAGACAAGCGAGTATCGGTTACACACGTACTCTGGTTTGTTTTCCGACATTCCTTGCATTTCTAATTGTTGCTGCGTTCTTGCAATCTTTGAAGCAATCGTTTCCACTGGTCCTGTTAAGCTTGTTAGTGAAAGTCAAGGCTTAATTAAGACAAATTCTACTAGATAGATGGATAGAGAGACCAAAATAGTAGCACAGTTTAATAAGAATGCGGGATTGTACGAAGGAGTTACAGCAACCCTGGAACACAAAGAGTAACCGAAGAACACGGGTGGATATTAGGCTGCCAAAATCTCACTCTCACGGCACTCTCTCTAGCTCCACCCAGATTGGGAGAAGTTATTTGCCCATTTTAAACAGCCTCCCCCCTTCAAATAATATAAAAGAAGCTCTTTATCAATGTTATTAATTCTATGGATCGGTAATATTGCTGAAAGTATTGTCAACTGAGATTTTAAAGTCATGTAGACTTTCTGGGTTAAAGATTTGTAATTTTTTTTTTCCGAATTGAGTTTTCTTCGTTTTTCTTCGTGTCATCATCTTCGTCCCTAGCCTTTTCTAAACTGGCTAGTCGGCTTCCAATCTAACCCGTGCTTTATATGGAGCGACTGGCTATTACACCTCCACCACACAGTTACTGGGCTACAGGATACTCCTTGGATAGACTGATGGTTACATTCCTGGCGTTTGACTACTAGTAACGACTGTCAAAGATCTTCAGATGACAACTGAGACCGACAAACTTAAGACGCTTTATAAGCATGGATATTATGTTTCTGCTAATTTCTACCAGAAACATTGTCCATACTTTATCTTTAATATCATCATTCTCAGCCTGATCAAGAGAGCTAGTTCCGTTTAAAAACAGACTTCCGTTCTCAAGCCTAAGGGTGGCGTAAGGACCAAAATGTCAGAGATCATTTTCAGTTTACCCAAGTACTTAACTTACAATATTAATGATATCATTGTCACCTGATATTTCTGGTACCTTGTTAATTAAGCCGTGTTTACTCATTTAAACGTTGTAATTACAACCCAAAGAAACCACGACGGCTTTCTTTTTGACTTTAGTGGAATTAATGTTGGTGATATATTTTTAGAACATCTGAGTAAATCTTTATTTAGACTTGAGACTGAAAAGATCGCTAAGAGGTGTTTCCATTTTGGTATTGCATTTCGTTGTACTGTGTTCAAGGTGTTTATTGATTTTGTATTATGATTCGTCATTATCTTTTATCTGTGTCTTTTCTTTTTATTGTTTTGCTTGAGCATCTTCGCTAACTAATTTAGATTCTAAATAGGTAGATAGTCCAATAGGTGGTCTGAATTCAGTGGAATCATTTTCTTTGTAATTAGTTGAATATCGTTATGCCTAAAGACTTGCTACCTGCGTAAATGAGCTCGATTCACTTCAGACAGTTGAAATTGTTCCAAATGCATATATTATCAAAATCTTTGAAACTATTTTGTTTCTATTTCTTACTTCTACCATCTTTATGTTACTTACCAGATTTATTTGACATCAGTGTATTCAGAGTTCAAAACGAGTTAAAGGTGGTCAATACATTTCATAATCTTCGGCACGTGTCATTATAAAATCTTAAAAATATGTTGACTAAAGTCGTGTTAATGCACCCATTTGCTTACGTATTCGTTGATTCATTTCTAAGAAGCCGTGACTCGTGATGCAGTATCAAACGATCGTGTTGAAAGATTATGTCGAACCTGTTTAATATTTAGCTAAGAAATATGATTATTATCGTCAAGATTAATAGGCGATTTGTCTTATAAAATAACTTCCATGGTCTTCATACCACAGTTACTTAACCTGCGGTATAATTACTGAGTATCTGATGTTAAGTCTTTTGTCAATCAACCTTAGGGCATACCTGTCTCAATTAACTTCTGGACGTCCCCTTAGTTTTGTCTTTTACATCTAGCCTTTCAAGGTTATCTATCGAAATAGGCTAACTAAGTTCTATAAATTTTGTAAAAGTAGTTTCATCATCATCATCATCATCATTTGACGACAAATATAGTCGATGGGGCGACACCCATTTTATTAAATGATGAAAACATACTTCGCGAGTGGTTTCCTTTTAGCAAGTCTACCACATTTTTAATCGACCACTTTCTTTAAAGGGTTGCGTTTTCAAGTGAACATATTATTATAATCTCGTGTTATCACAACATAATTAAGCTATCAATTTGAAACAATCCAGCAGGGAATTTATCAGACACTACGACTACTTGATAACATTAATAAGCAAAAGTGTATATTAAAATATAAAAATTTATCACGGTGGTAGACCAATATTTTTGTCCGCCAAAATAGTTTTCGAAGTTCTTATTTCTTATCTTGTATAATCTGAAAGAAAAACGAATGTATTCGGCATATTTCGATAGTGCTCACTTAAAAACGAACCTCGTTTAACCTATTGTTGGGCAACGTTTATTAAAAAAACAGTTCTCCTCAATACAATGTAATGCGTAATATATTCAATAATATGCTAGAAAATGCATGCATGCATGCTATACTTGCTTTTGTACATGAATTGTCAAATCACTGTATTTAATAATAAGTTTTGTGTACAATAAAGAATTAAGAATTATACTTATATCACGGAATAAAATCAAAACCATAAGTTGATTAATAGTAACGAAATGTCATGAGGTTTTTGTCAAGTTGCACATATTTTATTCGCAGAAGTGTAAAAGTGTCAAACCTTTTTTGCAAAGTTGAATTTATTTAATGCGTTTTGGGTAGGTATGCGATTCGAATCGTAACTGTTTATTTCTGATTCAAAAACTCCGATCCGCTCTGTTCAAAAATGTTTTGTTAGATATATAATATATTTTTTTTTTCAGTTGTTTAGTGTAGTTCCAAGTGGAGTCGCTTGTGTTCATTTTATTCAATTGTAGTGAAGTTAGTAGTTTTTTCAACATTCCATTTTATTGGTCAGAGCTAGAGGAAGTAATGTAGTTCTTTAAGAGCGTCCAACCCGAGATATATCTGCTCTTTCGTGATTATGACTTTATTACACCTCTTTCTTGAGATATTTTGATATTATCTAGGTTTCTCTTGTAAACAAATTTGCTTAAAATTAATCCAGTAAAGACCTCTGAAAAATTTGCTATTTTGCGTGAATTTAGGTCCTAATGTACTCATAAATTTAAAAAATCAAAAAAATATACAAGAGTAGAACCTTGCATAGAATATATTAGAATGTGTAGAATAGACCTTGCACATTTAATCAAGATTCTTAATGACGAAATTTTTTTCCAACAACTTTAGTCTTAAAAAACCGGCCAAGTGCGAGTCGGACTCGCCCATGAAGGGTTCCATAGCAGCAAGTAACATAATATAAAAGTTCTTGTAATGTGTTGTAACTTTGATCGATGTTTTAATAATAGTGTATTTTTTTCGATTTATGACGCATTAAAAAAAACTACTTACTAGATTTCGTTCAAACCAATTTTCGTTGGCAGTTTTTATAGTAATGTACATCATATATTTTTTTTAGTTTTATCATTCTCTTATTTTAGAAGTTAGAGGGGGGGCACATTTTACCACTTTGGAAGTGTCTCTCGCGCAAACTATTCAGTTTAGAAAAAAATGATATTAGAAACCTCAGTATCATTTTTGAAGACCTATCCATAGATACCCCACACGCATGGGTTTGATGAAAAAAAAATTTTTGAGTTTCAGTTCTAAGTATGGTGACCAGACCTTACAAAGTTTCAATAGTATAGCTCTTATAGTTTCGGAAAAAAGTGGCTGTGACATACGGACTGACAGACGGACAGACAGACAGACAGACATGACGAATCTATAAGGGTTCCGTTTTTTGCCATTTGGCTACGGAACCCTAAAAACCACTTATCTCTTTCCTGGAACAAATTTTGTGAAATATTCGAGTGCATGATGGAATTACCAAATGCTAACAGACCGTTCAGGTGCTCTCTCTCTTTTCATGTAGCATTTTTATTAAACATTGCTTTGGATGAACAAACAAGCTTTTATACTATGCTCAGGATAACGACAGACGTGTTGGAAAGGGCCCTCTTAAGTTATGAATTCAGTGTAGCCAACTCAATGGTAAACAAAGGAGGCTCCAACTCCAAGTCGCCTTTCATGACGCCATGGGAGATTAAATAATAAAGACAATTCATAATATGGAGTCTGGCGCCTTACATAGATATTTCTTTATTATAATTATTTTTCTTCTAAAGGCATATCCGCGTTTAAACGACCTTCAGAGTCCGCTTCTCGTTCTGCCATTCAGAGACATATACTAACGATTTTATAATGAATATAGTAAAACTTGTCAGGTATTTGATTATGTAATTTTGCATTGATAAACCGGTCAAGTGCGTATATCAACTTTGAACCAATATTCATATGATTTTCTTGAATGTTAATAACTTTTAGAAATAACAAACGAATGATAAATTCTTGATGAATGTAACGTATTCGATGTTTTTATATGGTCGGCTTTCTTAAAAGCTTGTTCGAAATTGATTGTGCTCAAAAGAAATAATTTTGGAGGTCAGATATTTATGTTACGTTCTACAACAATTTTTAATTCATTCAATAATTCAAACAACAAAAATGTACGTTGTCGACTGGTAAAAGCATTTTATTTTTGTTCTTTTTTTTTTTACTAAGGGTCTTTAGTTAACTACTATAATTAATATCCATATTAGCAGTTTTCATTTTTCTACAATCTATTATAGTATCAGTTTTTTTACCCTTAGCATCTTTGAGTAGTGCTGCAATAGTTGTAAGCCCTAGGAAATAAAGTCATTAGGTACTCAAATTCCTTGCAAGCTGTTCCAATGGTCATTACCACCTCTATATGACTTTTGAGAATCCATAATGCATTCATTTATTAACACCTTAACGTATAAAATATTATATTTCTTCGAACACAGCCGCAATGCTTGATACATACCTAAGTATAACATATTCGGAGAAGTCTAAAGAAAAAGGAGCATTTTGTATTAGATCCGGCGCTAGACGAATCGTTGAATAAATTACTGTTTCTGTCTCATTTGGTTTATCTTCTTTTTTCTTTAAATACTGGTGTCTGTGTGGCTTTGTACTATTTTGGTCCAATATTAGTTTTTGTTATGTTATAAGCCAATCGGTGTTAAATGTCTTGATAGCCATATTTGGGATTAAATGTGCAATTTTTTGATACTTTTTGATACTATTACAAGTGTGTTAACGTATCTTCTTGGGATACCAAACCGAACATACGTTATAGATATATAACGTATGTTCTGTGGAATATTTCTTAGAACTTTGATGGTTCAAGGTACCTGTGTGGTTTCGTGTATTTTTACGAGGGCTCTAATAGTCGTTTTTGTTATTTAAATCATCGTTGTGTTTTTATATCTTTTAACGAACAGCTCGTTTTTTCTATATCTAATTTTGTGGTTTAAGAGATTTCTTTTTTTAGTTGTTCATTCAAGTTGCGGCTGTTTATTTTTAACGAGCTGTTGTTTTATGAGCATTTGATTTTACGCGTTGATAACGCTAAGGTGATAGGTGTCATGCTAGCGTTATCAACGCTTGACTTATTTTTTCCAAAATTATAGGGGACGAACCCTTGTGATGATTAGCACGTAGGTAATTTTATAGTCATCATTCACATGATTGTTTTAGAAAAGACGATAGCGTTGCTAAATAATCTTATCTTTAATGATTATACAATTTGCTACAAGAATAGACAGTGTCACACCTCACCTTGATCTTGTAGCGTACTTTGTAATTAGCAGCTTCACCTTTTTTGTTACGTTGCTTCATTGATCAAAGTGCAGATTTGTGTTGTTATGGTTTTGCTATGTTACTGCTTGATATATTTCTCATTTATATGTGTTAATTTATTAAAGAGCTTACTCACGTATTTTGATAATTTCATGTTTAATAGGCTATCTTCAGAGCTTTATACAGTTTTTTGGCAGAGTTTGTCCATCAGTCAATCAGCTGGTCACAGAGGTGTGTCGCTTGCACGTGTTCGTAAAATATCGAAACTATCAAAATCCACATATTCAACATTTTTATTGCTAATTATAATATTTATAGCTGGAAATGACCGCAGTGTCACCGACCAGAATTATTTGTCATTATTGATGTATCCACATTCTATTACAACTTATTTATATGACGAAGTTATAGGCTTGAATCATAATAATCCTATTAAGAATTTCATGCAGATATAATCTGTGTGTCATAGCATTAAGGTTTTTATTGGCAAGAAATAGTTTAGTAGATATTTAAATAATATTCTCTCATGTGAATATTACTAAGTTTTTAAACAGATAATGTAATTAAAAGAAAATATAGTGTGGGCGAAAGAAGATTATGATCATGTAGTTATCGTGACATAGATTTTTAACATGACTTGTATAATTTCTAACAAGCTAGTTAGTAATTAATCTTTACCTAAGCATCTCGAGAAATATTATTATAAGACAACTTCAATGAATTTAAAGTAAAAGTAGTAGATTAAAAACTTTTTTAATAGTTATTTTAGAATACTGTACAATTTCATTAGCAGTTAATTACACCTATTAGATAAAATTAAATGGTTGATTGTGAAAATTAGGCCAAGGTTGTATGGAAAGAAGGCGAATTTCTGAAAGGGAAACCGTATTCCTAGATCGAGACACAGGTTGGTTTTACTCAGAAAAGTCTGGTACGCCTGCTCTTTCCACCCTGCAGCAGTAAAAGTCATTGAATGATTTCCATCCCTCCCCAAAAAAGGATGCATGGACAAGTTACGTAATCAATGCAAAGCTAAAAATATATGTAGGGGTAAACAGTAGTATTTGATATTCAAACCAGCATCACCTATCGTTATCAGCGAATCAGTCGAAGAGTAAGTTGGCAGTCACGAACGATCGACGAGATTGACTAACTAGCTGCTCTAAGTTTACACATGGTCCATTGTCACACGATAAAACGAAAGGTATTCAGTGGGAATCAAGCAGGAAAAAGAAAGTTTTATGTGGAACAAGCATAGTGCCCTGTGAATTCCTACTGAACATTATCATGATCTGAGATACTCTTTAAAGTCTTTAAATAGTCAACGTTATTATTTCCTGGTAATAACAGTTTTACCCTACTGCTATCTCTTTATTATGTCTTCCGTCACGTCATCTATGTAATAAAAAATGGCAAAATATGAAAAAAATCGCAATAAACTTCTAACTTAGAATATAAAATCCCATTCAAACGCTTAAAGATCTCGTGTGATAGTGGATTACGCGAAATTATGCAAGAGCAATTTCAATATTATCGAATAGGTGGGATCTGTGTCGCCGGTGCGATTTGCATGAAACCGTTGACCAATACTAGCGATAGTTTCGTTTCTTTAGTATGTGTTTACAAAGCTTATCTGGTGTCTGAGTGCGTTTGTCTGTAGTCTTGTGTTGGTTCCTATTTATTTTTATTACTTTTTGAAGTTTGCTTTAGATTTTACTTTTTAAGTTAGTTGTTATCTTTAGAGCTTGGTTGTGACTTTTTGCTCAGGAATTTGTATTTTTAGTGTAGGTAATATCAAGGTTAGAAAATTGTTTCTCAAAATGTCCACTCATTTCAATCTATATTTCGTTTATTTTATAATTTTCATCTAAACTTTTTTTTGACAAACTTTTAATTGAACCAGTTGAATGATAAGCTCAGATCAAATCGATCTTAACTGTTCCCATCAAATCCCCAAGTATTATCAGTTTTTCTTCTTAATTGCTAATAATTACATATGTTTAATGAGTAGGAAGTAAAAACAAGTTTTAATCACAAGATATACTGAGAAAAACTATTGACTTTAATTTTATGTCCAGTAACGGTTGTTTAGAGAACATTTAACACAACTTGATTAAGAAGATAACGTTATCGCTTCTGATATCAGTAAAAACTTTTTTCTATGAAGCTCAAAACGAGGAATAAATAACAAATTATTAACTGTGTACACTTTCCCCAAACGTTAGTGTAGATCCAAATGGTGACACTTTAGAAAAGCACTAGGGCATTACAAAAAGCCGAAACTAAAACCATTATTCTTAACAAAGACACTGTAGACGATACATTAACCAAGACGACAATAAAACAAAAAGATATTAGTCTGTTCAACATATTTAAGTCGCAGAGTAAACCTAACCCAAATGCGCTAATATGATAAAAAATGAAAGTGGACTTAGTTCCCACGATCAGGTGTATGGAACCTAGATATATGAGTATACAAGTTGTTCAAATATTGATACAAGATAGTGATTTGGTGGCGTAATATTTTTAGTAGATTACTTCACTTTGGTTGTCTTGGGTGTTTTTCCGGCTTTCTTGATTATTTATCCCGTTTCTTTGAGGAAGAGATAGATAACATAATTAAAAAAAAAAGTATTCTGCTGACAGTAATACTAAACTCAATCGTTTGCGTAAAGTTTTCTAAGAATATCATCAACTTTCTTTTTTAACAAGATTATTTAACGTAGGTGATATTTAAACAGAATCAAAAGAAAACAATGCAGCAGCCCACACAATTTTTACAGGCAAACTTAACATATATCAAGAAAGTCCCGTGGGTGGTCTTACTCATTGGTCAGCGAATATTTATCACCAATCAGTCCCAATGAACAGCAATGATACATACGATTTGCCTTTACTTTCTACTTTAAAAAACGCAGCAATAATATAGAAGCGAGATGATATATCGTATTATGTTAACACAGAGTCAAGTGTTCTTACATCAGAATGCGTAGGTTTTATTGCATAGCCAAAAACTCGATGATTCGGGTTTCGAGTTTCGTGATTTTGATTCTCAGAAAATTTAACAAGAGGTCTAAATGACAGGTTTTGATTCTGCTTAGAGATTTTATGATCGAGTAAATAATGATTACGTTATTGTGACCCGGGTTCATTAGTATCATGAAAATCAAAAGCACATTAAATCGTGTTTAGTTTCCTAAACGATACTTAAGAGGCCGGCGAATGTCACTCGCAACTGCAAGTTGACGCGTATTCAAAATTCGTTCGTGGAATATAGCTATCTCTGTTTGACAAAAACAAGTGACGGAGTGCAGCTGTGTGTGTGTATGTGAGCGTCTTACAATTTATTGTTAGTAAAATGAGGTATATTCATTATTTGCTTTATTTTTGCCGAATACTTCGGGAATTGTTTGTGAATGTACGAACTAGTAATGCGTTTTTTGGAAATTTTATTACCGCGCCAATATCTCAACATATTATGATAACAATAGCAGAAATGTCATACAAAGGTGGTCTTTTTTTACGGTGGGAAAATCATCTAATGACATTCCCCGCTCTTGGGTGGAGCGGGAGATAGTGTCAGACTTTTACTGACTAAAAACCCACTCCTGTTCCTTCGTTGCCTTTCGTACCAGGGCTGAGCTACCTTTCGGGGCTAACCCTGGCCCCAGTAGGCTTCGACCCGGTTGGACCCCTTCTGTTGCTGACAACTCCTTGAGGCGCACGGGAACAGTTCGCGCAGTCGATGACTTGGGCTCGATCCGGACAGTTACCGGACGGTCGGACAGCGAGCTACCGATTGCTCGCCGTCCGCAAGCCCGCGCCTACGGTGGCCGGAAATTGGGATCGGAATCCCGGTGCGGCTGTGAGCGCCGTTGCCTGATACGGTCGGCCTCCTCCTTTGCTAGCATTACTGCTTTGCAGAAGGAGGCGACTGCCTGCCACTGATCCTCCTCGCTCCGAACCATGGCCTGTACCAGTCTGGCACGAGAGATCGCCGCCGCCGATCACCTCCACGAGGGCAAGGCGATGCTCTGCCTAAGCGGCACACCTCCACTGCGTGCTCCACCGTGTCCTCCAGGCGTTCCGCACAGTGGCGACACTCGGGCGTCACTTCCGTACGAATCCGGTACAGCCCGAACCTACCGAACTTACGTGTCCGGTGAGAACCTGCGTCATGCGGAAGGTGAGGACGCCCGCGCCGTGAGGTCTTTCCAGCCATGCCTCCAAGAGGGGACTTACTGCCATAATTGTGGCGTGCCCAAGGTGGTCTTCTTGTGGTCAAATCAGAAAATGTTATGGAGGCGAGAGCTTTTTTCATAGGTGGGAAATTATTCAATGACTTTTAGGGAAATGAAAACTGTTCTTTCGTTTCAAGGCCCCGATGTTCTCTTTCGCTCAACCCTTGGCCTCAGTAGACTTCGAACCTGCTGGGCCCCTACGGTTTTGCTGACATGTCCTCGAGATGCGAGTGGAACACTATGCAACATCGACGTCTCGAGCTCGGTACGGACGCTTACCGGACGGCCGGACGGAGAGATACAAATTGCTCGCCGTCCGCAACCCTGCGCCTACGGTGACTGGAAAAAGGGATCAGGATCCCGGTGGCTGGGGCGTGAGGAATGATGTTCCCTCACGTGTACGACTGTCTCCTTTGCTAGCATAACTGCTTCGTAGAAAGAGCCGACCACCTGCCATTCCTACACATTCCGGACCATGGCTTGTACCAGGGTCACTCCCACGAGTACACAGCGCGGCGGCAGTGCTCCGCCTGAGTGGAGCATACCATCGCCGTATGCTCCACCCTGTCCTCCGGGCGGTCTACACAATGATGACAGCCAGGCGTTTCTTCCGAACTTACCACGAGGTGAGGTGTCGTCATGCGGAAGGTGAGGATGTTTCCACGTCTATTCACCCACTCCTCAAAGATTGGATTTATCGCCATAATTATGGCTTGCCCCGAGATCCCGCCGGTACTCTGACCGCCTTCGTCAGTGGTTTTTTACCCCGGCGTTGCAACTCCATGCGCAAATTGTGCATGCGTGCAAGGACTGTTGCCTCTAGATCCCATGGTGGCAGACCAGCAAGGAGGCTCGTCGCTTCGCTGGAGAACGTGCGGTATCCCCGCACCATTTGGATGGCCATGATCCTCTGGGATGCGTTCAGCTTTGCCCCCGGTCGCTTTCACAGCAATGGGGCCAACACCGGCGCTCCGTAATGAGCCATGGACCAAACAATGCTGCGTGGAGCCTCCGGCAAAGAGCTAAGGACCTCTATGTTGGGTAGGAGCCGCTTCAGGGCAGCCCCAGTCCGGTCCAGTTTGGGAGCCAGACGTCCGAAGTGTTCTTCGAAATTCCAACGGCTGTCGAGGACAAGTACCAAAAACAGTCCGAACCATATCTTGGTACCGATCCTTGGGGAACACCGCACGACATCTCTCGACGTTTCCATTCTCCACGGTGAGCGGGGCAGATAATGAACCTGTCCTTCAGGTAGGCCTCGATCACACGAATGAGGTAGACCCGGCACCTGGTGATACCGGGGTCCAAATAGAGCACTCCCTGCAAAAGCCAAACTGGCCATCCGCAAGATCCGGCTCCACCCGTACCAGGTACGTACGAGGAATAAAGAACAGCGAAGCGCACCCTCAGAGCGGAGATACGGCTGGCCAAACTGGAGGCCCGCGACGTGTAGCTGGGGACTCTGAACAGAGACCCGTGGGGACGAAATGGTGTGTACAACAAGCTCCGTACCTGGGCTCCCCCGCTGACACAGAGTACCGGCCCCTGTTTATGAAGGGTGTAATGAACGCTCTATTCCCGTCAAAAGGGGAGCATTCTCATCCGCCCATGGCTCCGCCACCAGTTGTAGTGTAGTTTATATTTTTATGTCACCGTTTTTTGTAGCCATATTTGCATACTATGTGCTATGTGACCTCCCCAACGGGGTCAGCGTGGTCTATTATACAGACGACACGCTGATCCTAACGAAGGGAGAGTCGTAACAGGCGGCGGTCGAACTAGCGGAACGCAGGGTTGCAACAACCTCCAACCAGCCTTGGCCCCACCGACATCATGTCATATGGGCCGAATCGAAATGAGACGGCTGCGGACACAGCCCACCCATATAAATATGAGCGCGCTATCACCGCAGCCGCTTCTTGACTCCTTTACAAATTTCTTCGTCTTGTCCCCATGTTGCCTTTCTCCCCATCCTGGGGCGGCATACTAACGGTCCCCCCTCACGTGGGTAAGACAAACACACAGTACGGGTTCGCTGCTTGCTTACTCCTTGGTCTGTGCCATTCGTGTTCGAACTCTTTTGAGGCCATGAGATTGCAGTAGTAAGCCGGTCTCTCATCCAAGCGAGTGATCCCGTCCATCACATTTCGTCGCTGTTCGGCATAAGGGGGGCATCGCCACAGAACGTGATCAAAATTTTCGTCCTCATCACCGCAATAGCACACGCTAACCTCACATAACCGCATATCATACAGTTTCTTCCAGAAATATCCATGTCCAGTCAGGATCTGCAAGACTTTGTAGTCCGGCTCGACCCAAGTTGCCTTGAGCCTAACCGCCACGTCAGGGAGGAATCGATGAAGTTCCATCGCCTTCTCTTCCTGCTCCCATCTCCGCTGCCAATTAGCCACAGGCTCACTTGCAAGAACCCTGCTCACTGTCCTGAACCGCAACGCAGAGTTGCAACAGTCGTGAAGAGGATCCAGCAGTTGGGACTCGAGGTGGCACTGCACAAGTCCGAGAGCATGTGTTTTCATGGCCCTCGGAACAAGCCACCGCCGGTTTCCCAAATTACAATAAAAGTTTACAAATATCTGGGACTCGTCCTCGACAGTCGATGGTATTTTGAGGAGCACTTCCGACGTCTGGTTCCCAAACGTGTTACTTATTGTTTATTTTGTGTTGCGCCTTGTGCTGTACCAAATAAATTATTTTTCTTTCTTTCTTTCTTTCAAACTGGATTAGACTGAAGCACTCAAGCGGCTCCTGTCCAACCTGGGGTTTTCAGACGCCTCCTGCTGGAGGCTTTACGAAGGCATCGTTCGGTCCATGGAGGTACGGTCCACCCTTTATGGAGCTCCGTCGCTGCGAAAGTGATCAGTTGCCAAGCTGAACGCATGCCAGGGAGTTATAGCCATCCTAATGGTACAAAGACAAAGCACGGTTTCCTGCAATATACCTGCATGGTTTCCTGCAAGCTTGCTACCATGGAATGTGGAGGCAACAGTCCTTTGCACGCATAAGCATGATTTACACGTGGAGATGCAACCCTGGGGCGAAATTCCGCTGCCACGACAAGTCGCTGTAAGGCAGACAGTTCCGGCAGGATCTCAGCGACTGTCGTAACGCAAATACTCACCGGACATGGCAAGTACGGGAGGCTCCTGCGTCGGATTTAGGCGGAAGAAACGCCTGGTTATCACCATTGTGTGGACGGTCTGAAGGATACGGTGGAGCATACGGTAGAGATGTACATATGTGCCCCGTTTAGGCGGAACACCGCCGCGTTCTCGTGGGGGCCATCGGTGGCAACGACCTCTCGCGCCGAGCCCTCTTTCTGCGAAACAGTAATGCTAGCGAAGAAGGCGGCCGCATGGACGAGGGAATACCCTGACGCCCCAGCAGCCAGGATCTCGACCCAGATTTCTAGCCACCCTGGGCTTGGAATCGCCGTCCAGCCATCCGGTAACCATCTGGACCGAACCCAAATCGTCAACGGCGCTTTTTTTTTACTCTTTTTTTAAGGGGTTTTTGACGGCGCTTTTAGTCAGCTAAAGTCTGACATGTCCTCAAGAGTTCTGTATTCCTTTTATTAAACTTTAAATGCTTACGTACTATTTTATTTAAGTCAATAGTGTCAAAAATATTACAATAAAATTTATAACTCGACCTATGAACGCAACTGAAGTAATGACAGCACGCACACAATGACACTGACATCCCGCTTGCCGCGATAGCACTAGTAACTCTTGGAAATTTGCGATAAATTGGACGTGTTTCGTAATACCAAAAATGATGAATGAAAACTTAATGTTTTTCCAATTTGTTTTCTATCATTTGTAAATTGATAATATAATCTGTGTTCCTACATTGAGAATATTGGACATATTGTTATTTTTAATACAGGAAAAGCCAAATGAAAACATGCCATTTACGTTGTAAAAAAGTGCGAATTATAATTCGCTTTAATTTCGTTTTAGGCAAGTTTTTTTTAAAAAGAAAGATGTAGGAACCTAGATAAATATCGTCTATAACCGAATAACATCATAATATGTTGGAAATATACTCCAATTGCAAATGAGCGTGGTATTACGTTTGTATGAAAAATTCATCTGTCGCCGTGCTCTTAATGAGCTACACGGCTGGTACTAACGAAGTAAAATTACAATTTGATGTTTGATTTACAAATGTGCAAAAATGGAGCGCGTTTTTTTTTCTCGATTATAATCTTTAAGATTTAAAAAAGTTGGTTTCTTGGCATACATAATTCGGTACACACCCAGAACTCGGCTCCAAAATGTTGTAACCAACAGCTGAATCCATAATGTTGAACACTTGTACCTAATTTCATAAACTACACCTAAATTATTTTGCTGACTTCAATATTAGCGGCGCGCTTTTTAATCTAAAGAATCCTTTCATTATCGTTTAGTATAATTAATATCTTCTAATAGTGTTCTCGATGAGATTAATACGAGTAGCTTGCATAATTTAACAAGATTATCATGAGTTGTGTCTTATGGAATGTTCTAAATTATTGCCTTTACTGAACTCATCCTTACGAAATTTTCGCATCATGTAACAAACTATCAGCGACCAGTGCCTTCGTTTGAAAGTAGAAAATGGTCCCATAGGAACATTCTCCCGGAATAAAAAGTATTCTATGTGCTGTTCTATTCGGGATATGTCTACCTTTGGGTTTTTATGCGGTGGGAAAATCATCTAATGACATCCCCCGGTCTTGGGTGGAGCGGAAGATAGTGTCAGACTTTTACTGACTAAAAACCCACTCCTGTTTCTACTTCTTTCGTACCGGGACCGAGCTTCCCTTTCGGATAACCCTGGCCCCAGTAGGCTTCGACCCGGCTGGGCCCCTGCTGTCTATCCTGGGGTCAAATTTCATCCAATCACACTCTCATATAAACTTTCACATTTATAATAACATTAGTGTGTTTGAACTCCTTGTGGATTAGTTATTATAGTTGTATTTTAACAAGCAGCCAAAATGATTAAGGTAGATCTTGTTTAAAAGAGACGATATATATATACTTTTCGACAAACACGTTTATGCTTAAGCTATAGATGTATGCTCCGTATCGATTTTACTCCACCTCCCACAGTTCTACTTAAGTCTCGAACTTAATACCACGTTTCTCTTTAAACTCAAGTAGTATAATTTAAGTATTTTACTAATCGTCTGGCAATTTGCGTGAACGTAGAGTGCGTGCGGTGCAGGCACGCGTTGCTGGTAAAGACCTGGAAACGGTTAAGACATGAATATTATTATGATCAGGTCACGCCACATGTTACCAGCTATAGGTGAAAGGTTTCAAAGGCTTTAGTAAAAACCATGGTTCGTTAGGCTTTTGTTACTAGTCCAAAGTTTTGGCTAGGACCTCCATTAATATTTTATGAGATAGACCATAGTGTTTCTAGTTACGTTCATTTCATATTTCTAAATGTGAATGATAGATACCAATCTAATTTTGCCTAACGTCAAATCTATCATTATGCTCTAAATAATTACCACGACGCTAATGTCAAACCGTCAAAACCATATTTCGTTTATAACAATATTTTGTTATTTAGCGCCACTCAGTGCATGCTCACGATTCGTTATGATCACGCGCCGCTGATATACCTTATGATCGATTTAATCGCGCCGATCTGCACCGTAAAACCCATAACTCAAGTAAATGCTCTCATTGTGCAGTGACATTCAGTATGATCCGATCTACAGAACTCTGACCTCTTAAAATGCCAAGCGTGGTGGGTCTAATTCCGCCTGAGACAGAATAAGTGAAGAATGTTCCACGTGCAAGGGTCCTTTGAGCAGTCGCTCCGCTGCGGCGACGAGGTGTCGCCTAACGGCAACAAGACATTGGCCGCTTTGGCAAAAATCCACAAACATTGCACAGGCAAAGCACATGCAAATGGATGCACTGACCACAAACATAATCCACTAACAAAGTCGGATTCAAATACCAGTCTACAATCTCGGAAGTCCTTCCGCAATGAATGCATTATAGAAATTAAGGAAGCTGATAAGAATAACCATAATGGTTCTAAAAACCATGATGTATTGTATAGCAAAAGCTTCAGCAACAGTACTAGCTCCTACGAAGGTCACAGTGATACTGATTCAGAGAATACATTCAAATCTCGATCTGATCAAAATAAAGTATCAGATCCCTGTGAACGCTTGTTTGCACAGAACACTAAGGCGTCGCTGATGAAAACTGCTCGAATGAGATATGCAGATGACAGTGTCATATCAGCCCTCCAAGATGAAATAGACGGCGAGAAAGTTAAACAACCTTTCATTAGAACTCCACTTCGAGGGAGCTATAGGGAAAGGAAATCAGCTGTTGTTACAATCGAAGAAGTAAAATCAGATGGTTCTAATCATGATGAAGAGCTAGCCAACGCTGTGCTATTTGACGAAAAGAGAAAAACTCCAAATCAAAATCCTGGATTGCAACGCAAAGGTTCTTCAGGAAGCACTACAAGTAATGGGAAACCGAACGTCAATGGTACTAGACCTCCATGGAGGGGAGCTACTAAGAAAGGAATACCAGCTGAACCTTTTGTAAGGACTCTGTCATTTAGAGGAAGTGTAAGGAAGAAGACAACGAAGAATGACGGTACTCCGTGGAAGAAGCTGTATGAGCTCTCGCTTTGGCGAAGATATGGTGTGAGCTTTGCTTTGGCTGGTGCTGATGCTGAACGGTCCTTGCTAAGACCTTGGAGCGAACTGTCTACTCAACCAGAGCCACAATTCATATTGGTAAGTCGTAATATTAATTTGCTAACACTAAAACTAACGGAGACCAGTCCTGGTTCGCTACTTACGATCACGTGTCCAATTTATTTTTCTATAATTCGTTATACCTTATAAAATTTATTTGTCTTGTCGCGTCCATCTTTGCATTTGGATAAGGCTTCTTTTAAAAAAAAAAAAAAAAAAAAAAAAAAAAAAAATATAACAAGTAAGGTACAATACGGTCGCAATATCTTCACCGCTCCAAACCTGAACAATTGGCTGCGTAGTAAACCATTTTTTTTAATAATATGGCGAATTAGTATTTTTTTTTGGTGGGTAAAAATCATCAAATGACATCCCCCGCCCTTAGTGTCCGTGGGAGATTGTGTCAGACTTTTACTGACTAAAAGACCCACCTCGTTCCTTTGTTGCCGAGTCTTCCTTTCAGAAGCAGACCCCAGTAGACTTCGGCCCTTCTGGGCCACTGCGGTTGCTGTCAACTCCTTGAGGCCCGCGGGAACAGTACGCGCCGACGACTTGGGCTCGGTTAAGTCGTTTACCGGACGGTAGGATAGCGAGCTACCCATTGCTCGCCGTCTGCAAGCCCGCGCCTACGGTGGCCGGAAATCGGGATCGGAATCCCGGCGGGTGGGTCGTGTGCGCTGTTGCCTCATGCGATCGGCCTCCTCCTTTGATATCATGCGATTTTTTTTTAAATATGTGCGGATCGCCAACTTCGGAGTGGCCAACATAATTATTTTGCTCGTAGGTACAGTAAGACTGACAACCATCTAATATCCATTGGCTTACAACACTTATCATGTTACCAGCACGCCCCCGCAAATTTGTATTAACAAAACACTATCTTGTACGTACGCCATTCTCAGTCGTCAATGATGATGTAAACACTCCATATCTCCTAACTTAAGTAGCTCTCTCGAAAGCCAGACAGCCGTCAGTCATCAGGCCCGAGGCGCCCACTGATCTTTGATAGCTCACTTCTATTTGGCAGGTAGATTGCTGACTTATTGTCGATGATTCGACGGGTCATTACGAAGGGTCACGATGGTAGTTAGAGGAATTGTTGGATCTAGTTCTACAAGTACACGTACCTGCAGAGCTTATTTTAGACGTTTTGCTAAGTTAAACAGTCGGTTTTACTTTTCATTTTTATTCACACGTCTATCTCTCCACAATAAACTTAAAAACTACTGAACGGGTTTTCATGCGGATTTCATCAATATCTCCTTCTTCTTCTTGGTCGTTTCACTCTTCAGAGTGGGCGTAGTTATCACGAAGGTAGCTTTCCAGAAGCCGTCGGGGTACGCCGCACGACTTCTCGAAACTTTTGCCTGCTGGCAGTCATCCGGACGCACTCGTTCAATGGGCAATCACACAATCAAATCACCAATGTACACAGTGAAAAGAAAGGTTCAGGTGTACACGCACGTGCATATTATAGTTCCTAAAGAAAAGCCGCGAATTTTATTTTCGCTATTGCCTTAGGATCAAATCAGAATAGTTCAAAGAATACAAAAATTTGCCAAACTTAAATGTCAGTGAGCAAGGCACATTGCTCGCAGAACAAATGGTCGATGTGGCCGAAAGGTTCTGGTGTGACCGCGTACCAGAAGACGCAGGGTTGGTAGGCCTCTCTTAAGGTGGACCGATGATTCGGTGAGGGTTGCGGGAATCAGATAGTTGCGAGATGCTCAGGACTTGTCGTTGTAAAGACACTGGAGGGAGGCCTATATTCTGCAGTGTGTCTTTCAGCTGAAATGATGATGATGAATTCAAAGAAGGGTAGACATTAGTTAGTCTTAAATGTGTCATATCTTATTGTATGAGCAAAGCAATGAAAGGTTTACTTCTACATAATTAATATTAATTTATTATTGTCTAAAGGAAATGCGCAAAATCCAAAGCCTTTGGGCTAAGTTCCTATGATCTTATTTAAACAGTATAAATGTGTTTAATCTTATCTCGAACAAACTGTTTGCCCACAGATGACACAGTTAAGCGCTTGTGGTCTTCCATAATATTTGCCAGGAATAATAGATAGATGTGGTTCCTTTAGAAGTGTAGATAAGGGAGATAGTGCCGATGGTGTAGCTAAAAGTTTGTTATTTAACTTTTCTGTATTGACATTCAGAGAACGTGACTTTTTGAAAGGCAAAATGATCTAAGCGACATTGAGTAAACTTTACAAAAGAGAGACTTAAAGTTAAAAAATTGAGTTCACTTTTGTAAAGTTTACTCAATGTCGCTTAGATCATTTTGCCTTTCAACCGTCGTTGCAGCCATTGCAGCCTTGTTCTCATATCAAGGAAAATGTCTCATCTCATTATCATCATCATCATCATTTCAGCCGATATACGTCCACCGTTGAACATGGCCTCCCCGAGTGTCGCCGCAATGGACGATTGTGTACGTGTTGCATCCATCGGATTCCCGCTACCTTCACCAGGTCATCGGTCCACCTTGTCTCATCTCACACACCTCAAATAGAACTAAAACCATTGCTTGTACATTGTAAATTGGCGAAGTAGATATTAGCGTCAGGTTTGAGGGGAAAATCTTAAATGTCCATTTAGACTGTGTCTAGTCGTGTACAATCTTCCACTTTCACCAAGATAAAATCAGCTCAATCCTGAAAACAGATATCGAAGAGCGAAATTATGGTCAAATCCAATAAGTCAATTACATTTGACCATATTTCTAGAGTTCACACAATCATTACTGCCATATCGCGCACACTTTCGATTTGATCACGAACGGGTCACGGACGGACCATGTAACGGACGGGTCCGTGACGGACCGGACGCCGCCGGCGAGAGCCGCTCTGTGATTTACTGGTATATGGGTTGATTGCATTTATTTTCCTGTAACGTCGATTTAAGAATAGTCCTCTGTAATTTCATGTATTGAAGTAAGAGAAATTCTATTGAAAAGAGTATTTCACTCAAGTGATAGATTGTTCAAAACCCTATTTTGTCGTTTAAATATACAAACATACTTGCTTATGGGTTTCCTGTCTTGTAGAACGTTTGTAATAGTGAGATTATTCGCTGTTTCCTTATTAAATTAGAAGACTGAGCAAGATCTACTTTGAACACGTTAGAAAAGTGTGAAATAAGGCCTTTCAATGATGAGTTCCTTGGTCACAACATTATAAATACTCAAATCACGCTCACATAAAATGCAGAAATCACGTCCACTTGACTCTTTCCCTATCCTCACAATAACCTCAGTTTCAAAGTTTCCACAAAGTCTAGCAGGATACGAGTAAACAAAACAACAAGGACTAAATGCAAATGTAGCTGATTTGCAACGTAGCTTACATAATAAAACGTAGGGTGACATGAGAATACAAATTAAGCTCAGATCAGTATATCGCGTTGTCAGTAAGAAACGGAGCGTGGGTACCGCTTGCGACACGGCGACACAATGTAGTAATCCAGGATAAATCCTTGCTTGACTTGTAGTGTCATATACATTTTGGTATATGACACTCTGGCACTCTGAAACTCAACTCAAAACATTGTTTGTAAGTCTAAAGGACACTACTTAAGAAATTGAATTTGGATTGGACTTAGACTAGTAGTTTAAGAAATTAATAAATTCCACTCAATCATGGTTTTAAATTAAAATTTCTACATATTTGCTCCCATATCGTTTATGAATGTGTGCCAAATAAATTGTGTGTGATTCTAATCTTTTCATTTTAAATAAGATTAAAAGACAATAAATGTAATAAATCTTAAAGAAATTGATAATAAAAAACTTCAAAAGCCTTTCGATTCTTTGATCCTTTATTTGTAACCATCAAAGTTTACAGCGATATCCATACTTCCCCGATTCTATTCACTTATTTTGATGCATTGGAACAATAGCAGTCTATTCTCTAGTATTTTCTTTGAGTCCAGTGCGACCTTGAATATAACACATTGTACAAATCGTGTCGGTATACTATTAGCAACATTACCGAGAACTAAGAATACTGTGTCTCCTTCATATTGTCTCATAAATACCGTATTACAATAATCTTCTATAGCACACATGACGCTAACATTGAAGATTATACTGAGATCGTTAGTTCATGCTAAGTCAATGCAAATCAGTTCGGTTTCCTTGTTGGAAAACAAATAGCAATTACGTTCGCCTCCGTCCATTATTTTTTGTTTTTATTAATTCAAGGCCACTCAGTTTATTACAGCTGATAAAACAAAATAATAACATATATTTAGTTCAACAAACACTTTTTTATTGCATCCATGACTTTTATAGTAACGCCCAATTCATCATCTTCTATATAATTCCGTAAATGCAAATTATACAATATTTTTTCATATCGAACTTCTAAGATATATTTTATATCAGTGCGAAATCTATAATTTATGCGTACGAGTATAGTGTTATTTAAAAATGTTTAGTAATATAAAACCAGTCGTGTTTGTTCTAACTCTTAGCAAATATTTTTAACATGCCCTGAGGTTTTATAACCAAAATGAAGTTGGCTTTAGTTTTACACATTCCATTTTTAGTTGATTTGGTTTGAATATATTGCAAACAGTACGTTATGATTCGGTCAAAATCTTGTGATTTTTCCTCCTCTTACGTGCGGTGTTACCTAATACAGTTCCTGTGTAAATGTTTTAATTACTTTATTTTTATTACCTTCACCTTTTAGATGTTTAATAAAATTACACTATTCATGCCTTTCTACTGTATACTAACTCCACAAATCTTATCTGATCACTAGCCAAGCCCATCAATCGCAATAGGTCATAGAAATTGACTTACAATCATGTATCGATGTAACTCGATAAACGATCTCTTTGAATCCATTTGTCAGTACCATTGTATTGGTCAATATTTATAATATTTGCATTGGACGATTCATCATTGCTGTGTGAAAGGATCTCGCGATTGTTATTGTTAAAGTTATTGCCAATTTGATGTTAATATTTTATTTTATTAGGCTACAAATAATTTTGTAAATTATTTATATTGCTTAGGTAAATTTATTGCTTCTAGAATGAAACTGTGGTAATTTAGTGGACCCAGACATTCAAGTGAAAGTCGACAATTAAGTACAGGTGATTTGTTTCTATGTTCAGCAACTTATTATTGGCTTATTTTAGATATACCTAAAATATATGCTGATCCTACAAACAAAAAAGAAGCAGAGAAAGCATTACTCTCATAATAAATCAAATAAATTACTGTCCCATTAGAAGTCGCATATGTTTGCCGTGTCTTATGCAAATGCTAGAGCAGCAGTGATATTTGTATCAGCAAACAATGGCATGTCGCAACGTCTTTAGATTCATTGTTAATCTACTGAATAATTTGTCTCCTACACTTAGTTGCGAAACGTGAATTGGATGCCTTCAAATGAATTTATTTGCGATAAATCTTTGCATTAAGAATGATAAGACAGTTATTTTGCGCTGGAGCTTAGGAAGCAAACATATTTATGCATATATTAATGATCTAGTTTAAGTCGTTATCACATTCAATATGTCGCTGTAAAATATTTGAGAACTTAATATACTTACTATAATTAAATTTTACGGTCTCATTTTAACAAAAATCAAATCCTCATCTAAATATGACATTTAGAAATACGTATTAAATAAAAGCTGTGTAATATTTATTCTTATCTTCATCATCATTTCTCTTAATCGCTACTTTAATAGTAAATTAATGTAAATTAGAATCATATAAATTATAAAATATAATCAAATATATTTGTCCAAAAAAATTTTGTTTTTAAAATCAAATGCGCATCTGGCCTTTGCTCAATCACTTTTATATCACCTGGCTTCGAAACGAATGCTTTATGTGATCCTTCTTTACCTGCTATTATGTTCCGGAATTAATTTTCGACATTTAACGTTTCTTCTCTACGTTTCTACGAGTTAACGTCTAAATATTCATTTCCACAGTAGCTATCATCAGTATTATTGCCAAAGAAATAGACTCATCCATAGCATCTCTAGAAACAATTGACGTAATATTTGAATAACTTCATCACACTGATGTTCTTCAACAATTAGAAGGGATTACAACCAAGGGCACACTAATGTCAAGCATAATTTGTCTCCTACACGGCACGGGCCTATTGTGAAACTCATAGGATATGTAAATGATTGTAATTACGATGCGCGTCCGAAATATTTCACCGATTGTTTTAACACTGTGAAACAGCTGGTTGTTTTTCTGTTCTGTGCGTATTTTCTTCTGTTAGTCATTGTTTGTATATATATATGGTTTGTTTCTTCTTGTGTTTTCTTCTGTTTATGTGTGTTTATTAAGCTCTGTCATTTTAAATAGTTTGCTGTCTAACTAACTAATAACCTCTGCTATTATCTTGCATCTTGTTAGCTGTCCCTAATTTTTAATGTCGTCGTTATTAGTATCTTGGCTTTTTATCCTAGTGTTTTTTTTGTCTCTCAGTTTCCTATATGTCTTGCCTGTCCAATATTATCTTTTTTCATTAATTTCTAGTAGATAATCTTGTCATAGTTATATAAGTATGCGTTCAAAATATGCAAAGCCTAAATCTGCGGACATGTTTGGCGAAAGTGGGTGATTTAACCTGCGCTTGAGTAGATTTTATCGAATCGGTTCTTTTGAAGATGTGAGCTTGTGTACCAAGGGTAATAATATTATACATGATATATGCGATAGAGCTAGATTCCCTTGACTCCATTAAGAAATAACGATAGAAAAAAAATAAGCCATTGCTACAAGTTTCTATGTATTTAACAAGTTTTGCAACTTGTGTTATTTTTGGGAATAGCGATTGATATTTCTTAAATGCCAAAATTTATTTAAATGTTCGTCTATTTGAATATGAAATTAAGTTGTTACTTTGTATTTGATTTTTTATTGATACTACTCGTATCTATTGGTAGCCGTTCCTTAAAGTTGAAGCTATTTCTGATTTTGTATCGCTCGACGATTCACTAGATTTTACTGTTTAAAATTTGTTTATGATGAAAAATGCTATTTAAGTATAAGTAATTTGACGTCATCGATGATATACAAAATCACAGTACAGTTTTGAAGGTAATGAGACGAATCATCTTGGCACAGATTTTTAAATTCTTTAATTAATCAAAGATTCCTTTTTGTTACAGGTAAGCATGCTGGTTTTAAGCTTCGTCATCATCCCTACGCGTAAATTAGACCCTGTGATGTGACTTATGAGGTATGATTAGTTTTAATCGAAATAAAAAATTAACGTTTATCACTGGCTCGCAGTTGGTAACAACTATTTATTTTATCACACCGTTACATTACTATTGGAAGTGAATTTCTGATATTTAAATTAATCTTTTCCTATCACTATCCTCTTGCCTTTATTTCAAAATATTTAGAGTCAGCGCTGCGTGCCTTCTTCTCGTCATCTCTGTTTGCTGTTATTTCAATAGTCTCCTCCTTACTAGTCTTATCTTTCACACCATTTTCCCCTTGCTTTTTCTTATCTTAATCTTCCGTTTCATCCTTTTTCTCATACAACATATTGTTTACATAATTAAGAACAATGCATCTACACAATAATAACACATGAAAGCCGTCAAACAGCTCTATTTCTATTCAAGTGTTCACGTGGCGTCTAAATATGTTCATCTTATTTAGATGCCGTTGGACAAATTTAATAAATTACTTATTCAATTTGTCCAAATTAAGATCGTATCTTTAGTTTGGTGATCAATTTGCTTGAGCTCAACACAAGACTGCGAGCGCTTTGGTCTGTTTATTATGTTATTATTAGTAACAATTTGAAAAAGATAAGAGCTTGCGACGCTATGCAATCTCTTGATAAATTTCTTAAAGGAATGTTTGCAACTCCAAATATTTTAAAGTTAAGCGGAATGATTTTATATATAAAACGTCACTTACGTATAAATCATGTACAATTGTACATATCTGGACTCTAAAAAAATTACGTGTAAAAGTGTTTTTATAAAACCTACTTGCAAAACAAAGATCATTTATCTAAACTAATTTTGCAACTGTTACCAAGTTTCTAAACTTACCCGGAAAGACAACGCTAAGTATACATTCTCAAGCATCCAGTAACTCCGTTCACTCATCAAAGAAATTAATTAATTAACATAGAATCCATTCTTCATTCCATCCGTTCAGTCACGTTCATGATCCGTATCACCCCTTTTAGGGAGTGGGCAGGAATCCACAAGATTTCAACGGGACCACAGATAACATACTGTCAGGCGACTCCGACTCACCGATTGATGCACTCACACATATACAAAATCTCCTAGATACGAACTTTTGCGAAGACGTTGTACCGTAAAACGGGGTGAATGGAAACAAAGCTGTAGTTTGGTTTTTCACTTTGATACCATTATTATCGGCCTTTGTTACAGGCATCGACTTTTTAGAACAACAAGTCATTAATAAATTGAAATAGTTAAATGCTGCAAAAAATTTTCAAATATTTTTGAAGTTTCTATTCACCCCATTCTACCCGGTAAGTGATACCTCTTTATTCCCCGTTGGACTTCGAATACGTTAGTCTTTTGTTTGTGTATGTAGGATTGCCAATAGATTCAAGGAGAGCCGTGTGTGTATGTATGGGCTATCTGTGACAGGAACCCCTACATGGTTCTCGTCAGTTATAATTGCATGTCAACAGCTATGAGGACTTGCTTCAGTATTGATGTCTTAAGCGCAACTCGTTCGACGGGAAGACGGTTTGTGGAAGGGTGTGGAATGTGTAGCAGAGGCGTTTTTGTTCGGGTAGTTCGATTAAGGATATGATTATCCTGTGACAGTTTATGATTGTTGAATTAGATAAGGAACTGTCATTTGATTTACCGTCCTCTTCCTCATTACTGTTGTCAATATCTTTCAGATAAGCTTATTTGTAATTTATATTTTATATACTTATTTCGCATTTTCCAAATTTATTATAGTGACAAATTTTGCATATTTAACAATATCAGCTACGTTTTTTGAAACTTTCCGTTTTGTGTATTAGGCATTTTCTGTGGTTTTGTCTTTTAGTTTCTTACGGTTTGTGCAGTTTTTAATACGGAATTCAAACACTGTGTTTCCCTTTAGAAAGCGGGTAAAACATATTCTAATATTTTTTGCAGTATTTGGCAGCAAATGTATTACATCTACCTTCTCGATAAGCTTCGCTGAAGTAGTCAATATTACAATGACAATAAAATTCTCAGTTCCATTTTACAGAGATCGCGCCTGTTTTGATTATTCCACACGTAGACTACTTGTAGACACTTCAGATACAAAATTACACAAATTTTACTTTACCATATCCGTTACACTTCAATAAAAAAAATCTCGTTAAAAACTTCGATGTTATACTAGCATTACAGCTCTTATATCATCTTGAACAGCAGTGTTAACGCGATTCATTTTACGATCCAAACTAAATTATTAGGTTTGGAGCTATATAGGGTGTCTATACAGCCTATAAAAGGTGTAAGGGACAGCCCTCCACAAACTATAAGGGCTTGCTCAGTAGACGAAACTGAACAACCTTCCACAAATTTTTTTTCAGGAAACTAAAAAAAAAATCAGCCTCACCATATAAAATGATAAACTTGATTGGACAATTTGTATGGCGAGGCCGATTTTTTTTTAATTTTTTGTGGAATGTTGTTCAGTTTCGTCTGATGAGCAAGCCCTTAAAATTTGTGGAGGGCTGTCCCTTACACCTTGTATACCTCCATCCCTCTTTCTTGCTCGCACGCCTGACATTTTACCACGTCATGGTAAGTCCCCTGTTATAGTTATTGAATGTCTGTCGTCGCCATCCTATCATCCTACAGTTTCCTACAAAGGTGATTGACTCAACAAATCTATTCCAAAGTCCATAATAAGACGAGTTTCCAATCTAAAGCGAGTATATTTCACACGATCGCCACAAATATGACATTGGCGGCGCTAAGCCGTGCATTCGCCATCGCCTACACTCGACGATTTCCTTACAGAATGACGCATATGTATGATATAATATCGATATAATAATAAATTTATTATGCCATGTTATTACTGGGTTGTGTCTGTGGAATATTTTTCTGATGTTTGACTGCAGTTTTTATCTCGTACATTGAAGGACTGGAACAATTTGCTTGCTGCGGTTTTCCCGTCCGGTTATAATTTAGGAGTCTTCAAGGCTACAGTGAATAGGCTCTTAATAACCTAGTGCGATTCACGATCAACGATTGCATCACTGCTTACCAACAGGTGCAATCGCAGTCAAGCACTGCTTTCAATCATTTAAAAAAGTTTTAAGTTCTTGTAGGGTTGAATGACTGTCATCGTCTTTATGTTGGCGCAACAGGTACAATTTTGTCCGTTCTTCTGCATCTACCGTGATGCTTTCATTCATAAACTTTTCTTTCATATGGTTTCTCGATTCTGGTTGACAGCGTTATGTTCGTTGGCCTTTAAAGTTTTTCTCTTTTGCTAAATTAACTCAGTGCAACTAAGGAATTGATGCTATCAACCTTACTTCATGTACTATAGATACCACGAAAGTTTTGAGATTATTTACAAACGCGATGGGACCCTCCAGTTTAAAAAACCCAAAATCCATACTATTTTCAAATTTTATTTTCATTCCTACTAACCAATCACAACAGCTATACTGACATTAGACAGTAGATTTACCAATCAGAGAATAGTTCACTCGGAAAAGGACATACTGCTGTCACTGTCATTAATAGTGTACTTAATCTTGTCAATATCCGTACAGTTAGCTAAAATGTTATTGTGTTTAATTAACAAAGTTGAATGACAAGATTTATGTATAAGGAATTAGTCAATGAATCTGTAACAGTCGCTTGTTATATCAGCCATAACAGATTTGGTATTGCAACGTTTACAAGTTACTAAAATGTGCTCAAGCGCAGGCCATTATACAGAGAAGTAAGTAGTTTTATTTCAGAAAAGTCCTTACTTACCGTACTTTTTATCGGCTGCCTTATGACTATGCTATTATCTTCTAAAACGTAGCCTTTCTAAGAATTTCGGACGAATATAGTTTGATTTTAAAGATAAAGAGTATTTTCTGTTTGCCAGTTTTCTCTTTAGGAACCATTATAATTTGTAATGTTTCAGTTACATTTTTACAAATAACCTTGTAGATATTTATTAGTGCTTTTGATGGCTGACTTGCAAAATTGGATATAATTGATTTTGAGTTTTAATCAATTTATACTGCGTTAACTACCCTCTCCTTCTGTTCAGCAAAAAAAAAAAAATTACGATAAGTCTAAACGGCGCAAATTGAAAATTCAACTTTAGTGCAATTTACATTACATTTCACCCGAAATATCTAAGGATTCTGGAACTGTTTTAATTTCCACCTTCAATTAAATTTTCTACTGGGGTCAAGGGTCTGCTTCTGAAAGGAAGACTCGGCCCTGGTATGGAAGGCAACAAAAGAACTGGAGTGGGGTTTTAGTCAGTAAAAGTCTGACACGCCCTCTGGCTCCACCCAAGGGCAGGGGATGTCATTAGATGATTTTCCTACCTAAAACAATCTACACTAATGTAGTAAAGAGGTAAAGTTTGTTTTTTTATTTTTAGGTTTTTTGTTTATAGGAGATAGGTAATCTCTGAAATTACTGGTCCGATTGCGAACATTTTTTCACCGATAGCAAGCTGCTTTATTGCTGAGTGACATAGGCTATATTTTATGTACGTGAGCGAAATTACGGGCGAAAGTACCTTATAATTTGTGGGCAAATTTCTATTTGCTACTTGAGCTTCTGGCTAACCTACCTACTCAGGTAGCGCAGTGTCACCGGCACCGGTCGGTTCACAGTAAGTAACTGTCGCCCACGCGTGTGTTGCGCAAACCAAATGCGCGACGGATTTGTCGATCAGCTGCCTGCCACTGAGCAAGCGTTCCGGGAAATTCGGCTATTGTTCTAGACGTTCTAATGGTGGTATGTGAGTACTTACCTGCCCTAATAGTCCTAATAACCGACATATTAGGACTATTAGGGCAGGTAAGTAAGTTTCAAAGTATAATTGGTGATATTGGTGACCCAATTGAGATTAGGTATATGTTCAGAGGCTTTATCATGACGTGTTAAAATGTCTGGCGTGCGAGCGAGAAAGAGGGATAGAATTATATATCCTGTATGGACTGGAGCACACAATACGGCCCTTTCCTCCTATATAGCTCCATCTCTTTAGCGGTTCAGCTTAGGTCGTCAAATAAATTGCGTTAAGAGCTCTTGGTAGGGCCTTTTGATCTCTTTTGACTAGCCTGTTGGTCTACTTGTTAGTGCATAATCAATGGTTCTGTGTCTGGGTGTAATTTATCTATAATAATATGTGTGTATTTAGAAATATATAAATATGTTTATCAGTTGTCTAGTACTCATAACACAAGCTCTGCTTAGCTTGAGACTAGATGGCGTTGTGTGATAGTTGTGGAATATTATTATTTTCTGTTCTTCTGTATTGAGTGAATTCTTTGAGAAAACCAATGAATATCGTTAGAAAATGAATTACTTTATTAATTTGCAATACACTACAGACTACTCCCTTTTTATTTCAAGTTCCTACAGTCCATCCTAAGGTTGTCTGGTAGATTTCGCTGTCGCGATAAGACCGCCATTGTTGTAACCATAGATTTAAGTCAGTGTAAAAGTTGTTACTATTTTGGTGGACTTTATACAAAGTTTATTCTACTCGAAAAATGCTTTCAAATTACCAGTTTTCGACATATATTCTTTTAAGTCATGTTAAATGGAGGTTACATATCTTCAAGGACCTCTTCGTTAATTATTATTATTAGTTGTTTAGTTACATCCTGTCGTTAACCTTAAAAGCTGAGGTTCTTCAAACACACCTTTTTAGCAATCCATCTGATTTCTTCAAACTGGATCCCATTTTGAATTGAATGATATTACATCCAGGACTGTGTAATTTATTTCATTACCACTGCTCTCAAAACGGTGAAGGAAAACATCGTGAGGAAACCGGCATGTCCTAGAACCAAAAATTCGAAGACATGTGACATCCACCAACCCGCACTGGGCCCGCATGGTGGATTACGGCCCATTCCCTCTCCTAGAGAGGAGGCTTGAGTCCCAGCAGTGGGGACATTAAAAAGGCTGATGATGATGATGACATCAAGGAATATGACTCCTCGTCTCTTCGTTATGGTTTCTGCCTTCTAAGTGAACCCTTGAGAACCCCGAAAACCGCTCTTGCACACCTATGTAACCTTATTTTTAGTATATGCGATACCTGAAGGTGGTTTAGTATTTTTTATGTAAAGAAATTCAAAACTGAAAAATCACAAAGCTATAATGCCGTCCTGGTCGGCAACATAAATACATGGTCACCGGGCCATCCGGGCGACTGAGGGGTTGTCTTGCTCCCGCACGCAGCTGTGCGCTAGCGCTTAATATCCACTATGACTTGCCGCGACCTGTGTTGTACTTAGTGTCAGTGGTGTCCAACTTGTGCATTTATAAAAATGATTTTTTGAAAAAAAATTTAACATTTTTTTTTATGGTGGGGAAAATCATTAAATGACAACACCCGCTCTTGGGCGGAGCGGGAGATAGTGTCAGACTCTTACTGACTAAAAGCCCACCCCGTTCCTTCTAGCCTTCATACCGGGGCTCGAGTTCCCTTTCGGATAACCCTGGCCCCAGTAGGCTTCGACCCAGTTTTGCCCCTGCTGTTGCTGACAACTCCTTGGTGCGCGCGGGAACAGTGCGCGCCGTCGACGACTTGGGCTCGGTCCGGACAGTTACCGGACAATCGGACAGCGAGCTACCCATTGCTCACTGTCCGCAAGCCCGCGCCTACGGTGGCCGGAAATCGGGATCGGAATCCCGGCGGCGGCGGCGACGGCGAGAGCGCCGCTGCCTGATGCGGTCGGCCTTCTCCTTTGTGACTATTGGCGGTCGGCGACTTCTGCGAAACAGAAGTCGGCGACCGCCTGCCACGCCTCCTCGCTCTGGTGTAAAAATTATTAGAATCGATTCAGTTACTGATTCTAAAGAAACTATATTCAGGTTTCGTATATACTTAAAAATAATGTTAACTATCCATCCATTTTCTTCGAACTGGATTCAATTTTGGAATTGGGTAAAATTCCATCAAAGACAATGACTCTTCGTTATAATATCTGCCTTCCAAGCAAACTCCTGAGAACCCCGAAAACCGTTCTTGCAGTCACCATATTAGACAGTCCCGTCGCGTTGCGTAAGCGCAGGATTGCGCCGGATTTGTCGATCAGCTGCCACGCTAGCGACCGTTCCAAGAAATGTGTCTATTGTTTATGTGAGGTATTTTTGTTTTATTTATTATTTAAGCACGTGATGTGGACATGAATGAGTTTATTTTGATTAGCGAAAGCGAAGTGGTTTTGACTACTGCAGGAATTATTGTGGTAGATATTTTTGACATTAATATTTTAAAACAATGAGAAAGAAAGAAAAAGAGTTTATTTGCGTCAAATATTTATTTATTTATTTAATAATTCATATACACACTTAACTTATTTAAGAAAAGAAGACGAAAACAGAAAAATAGGTACATAGGTGATGCTTATTTCTAAAGAAATCTCTTCCAGCGTAGCCGCGAAAGGAGAATTGGATAAAAAGAGATGTAGACACCGTGTGTAAAAGTGAAAGGAAAAAGAAACAAACAAAACAATTATTATAATTATTAATATGTCAAACAGTAACAACTATAATAAATATTTAGGGAAGATATGCTTCACATCGGCGCAAAACAAAATTTTAAAACATCATCACTGACTACTGTTTGCATGATGGTCTAGTGCTTTTGGCTCTGACTGCAATGCTGGAGGTCGTGGATTCGATTCTTACACTTTGTGTGATGAGCACGATCATTTTTTCTGTGTCTGGGGGTAATTTATCTATGTACAGTCTACCTATGAATTAAGAAATATATAAGTATGTATATCAGTTGTCTAGTACTCATAGCACAATCTCTGCTGAGTTTGGGACTAGATGGCGTTGTGTGCTACTTGTAGAATATTATTATCATCATCATACGCCATTTGTATTTGGATTTTAAACAGAAGGTGTACTGCGGCCAAAATAAGGTTAAAAAATACATTGACTGCACCATTCTCTACAGCAAATACTCTATATCAACATCAGTTATATTTGCCTACATAAAAACTTACTGATCAATAAATCGATCGATACATCTATCGTGGCCACACTGAACACTCACGATCTTACGCTAAACATTCATTCACTCAATTGCATTCACTTTCCGTTTATTGAACTCGTTCATTAATCAGTTTCCTATTAATAAATGTTGCGATAAGACAGCTATTTAGGGTAAGAACTCACGAAGCGGTTTTCACCCGAAGCCGCCGCGGGGCCTGAGGCTTCTGTAGAATGCAGATATATTATGTAAAAAATTTAAAGCATATATCACGAACGACGCATTTTACGCTAGCGGCGTGCGCGGTTGTTTGTGGTTCCCCCTGTACTGGCTAAGGCTAAGAACCCATGAACGTATATAAAACGCAACAGCTCGTTTCTAGTCTGTGTCTATGGCGGTCTGGAACTCTACTGATAATAATTATCAGTAGAGTTCCGCCAATTATTGTCCGCCCGTCTTGCGATTGTCATCCGCCAAGCCACTGCGCAAGCGTGGGCTTGTGGACCGAACCGAGTTCAAGTCGTCCACGTCGCGACGCGCGCGTCAAGGAGATGTCAGCAAATCGGAGTGGCCTAGCAAGGTCGAAGCCTCGAACTGGGGCCATGGATTAAGTGAAAATGAAAACCTGGGGCCCTGGAACGCAACGCAAAGAAGTAACAAACGAGTGGGTTTTAGTCAGTAACAGTCTGACACGCCCTCCCGCTCCGCCCAAGGGCAGGAGATGTCATTAGATGTTGTCCCACCTAAAGAAAAGCGACTCGCATGATATCGTAACCGTGACGGCTGCGGGACCGCATTAATCTCTGGTCTCATGAGCTTAGAAGTAAAACAGCTGTTTTCACTACCGCGGCGAACGTGGGTAAAAACCGCTTCGTGTGTTCTTAGCCTTATTTAGATGCTTCTGTTCTGTTGTATTGCTCTATGTCTGTACTTCTTTCAAGTGCATGATATATAGTGATTATTGCATATTTATTGGGCTTTGAAGATTTGGGAGTTACCTCATTGCAGCATTGGGGTATCAGTTACCTATTTTTGATCTTGTTTTATTATTATTGATAGGCTCGCGCTTGACCATATCTCACCTGATGGAAAGTGACGACGTGTTCGGCGATGAAGCTCGCTTGCCTAGAAGTAAACTCTTCACAGATCCCAGTTTTTTTTTTAGTCTGGATAGTCATCCAATGGTAGGTATTAGGAAACCCAGACTCTGAATTCACTCCTTAGCTGTACGCACGATGAATGTGTTCCCAAAAAAAAATGTGCTAATGAGTGGGATGTCCACCATGTACCGGTGGCGCATCGCCGCAAATAATACCGCAATAGAGTCATCGTATTGAAACTTCAAAGTCTTAAGCATCGACGCCGAGTTAATAGCCCGATTTTTGCCAATTGCTTTTCGGGGACTGTGCGTCGGAATTACATAACCTAATTCCGTCAAGCCTGTTCCATCATCGGACCACGACAGTGAGATACGTCTACTGTTAGACATAGGCCTTCCCCAAATGTCGCCACAACAACTAGACCTGTGTGTTCCGCATCTCTCCTAAATGTATAGCGGTCTTAAAATGCCATCTACATCCATTAAAAAAAAATCTTCACAAAAGATAAAACCTTCCTAATATTCTTACAGCAAAACATATCCCAGTATTAATTTTCCGGTAGACACAATATCTTCCTTCAAGCAATAGACAAATACACTGGGGTGCAGTGTGTCTACACGAGATACGATAGGTACGGTGACGTGCCATTTGTATTTAGTTTTATGGCAATACAGTGTAAACTGCGCTATGCTCGCACGTGGACCATGATTTATGTGAGAAGCTCCGACATGATAGATTATGGTGAATAGCTTCGATTTTATGATGTAGTTAATAAAACTAGAAAAAGGAGTATTTCATGTTATAATTGAAGAGGGGCCAATCCGAGTTACATTATTTATATATAACCGCTCTACGTGATTATGACGATATTTTAATTAATCCAGGTTTTATTGAAATCAGGGGGCCAATTCTCGATTTTCGCCATTTATCTCGAGTTCGAGATTGCAAGTCTATCTCTATGTCTATCAAAAATATCTCTATCTCTACCAAAAAATGTCGAATTGAGCAGAATTCCGTACTCTCAGTCAAAATAGAAATAAATGTCAAGTCAAGTGAAGATAATGTTCCCATTAGGAAGAATCCACGTTCCGTTTTATGTAGTTATGAGTGATGATTTGGTTTTAAAATGCTGACTAAATATAAAACGATTCGTTTAGTCTAAAAATAATCAGCTTGATAGTTGAAGAATTTGCGGTTCCTTCAAAACTTTTCATTTGTTTACTTCTTTGGTGGGCTGTGCTGTCTAAACTTTTACGTTTCATATAATATTTTAAACAACATGGAGGGGAAAAAATACAAAAAGTCTTGGAATAGTTGGCGAAAAGTAAGTACAATCGTGGATACACAAATTACTGAGTCCGTTATTGTGCGCGAAGGTCGTCGTTTCAAGAAAATACACAATGAACAAATCACAGAGCAAATCGAATATCCAACATGAGAATCCAAGTAGTATTTTATTTAAAAACCAAAGAAAACACAATGTAACGCACTAACAATTAACTATATTGCAAGTTTATCTCTACCTATGTCTGTCAAAAATATCTCTATCTCTATCAAAAAATGTCGAATCGAGCAGAATTCCGTATTCTCAGTCAAAATCGAAATAAATGTCACGAAAATGTCGAGTCGAGTGAAGATAACGTCTCACTCAACAAAACGACAACAGCATGGCCAAAACGGGATAGCAATATAGCGCGAAAGCGCCGAGCCGCGCGCCCAGTGATGCCAACTTAGCAACTTTATAGCTAGATCTAGCTATTATTTGGTGGCAGACAGCTACAATTTAATTAAACTTGTAGCTAAACTTTTTACCTACTTTTTCTAGCACTTTTTTATTTCATCATGAGACGTGAAGCTATACTTATTCTACACCTATTCTTATTCTATTCTTATTCTACAGCTATTCTTATTCTATTCTTATTCTATAGCTATTTTTATTTTTTCTTATAGTTTCTTATAAATAAAAACTCAAAGAGAATCTATGGTCAAAGATGCTATTGCAGGTACATCCATGGGTCTGCGTTAGCCGGGAATTCCTTGTTTCCTACTGCGCCAAGACATGACAGAAGAATACTATAGTTCTAAACCAAAATAGTACACGCTACTCGTATTTTATCGTGTGTTGTTGGGTTTAATTCATGGAGCATACCAGCCAGTGGAGAGCGCGTGCGGCGCTACCGCGGTCACAAAACATACGCTGCTTAAACTCAATTTTGGCAGCAATTATAGGTGTGGGTATGAACGTCACGCGCTCCCATTGTTATTTTATTAAAACCTAAATTACCTACAGAAACATTTAGCAAATCTAGTTTCTTTTTGGCAAAAAACTAGCAATCTAGCAACATTTTGCAAATTATCTAGCTACTGGGCATAGCAGTTGGCAATACCGGCGCGCCCCGTCTGTAGCGCATCGTGTGAACTCGTAGAGTCATGCCGTGCGTAATTTTTGTTATTATAACCCGTATGAGTTAAGTAGGCACATAGCGCAATACGAATCTTGTTACAACGAGTTGTCTAGTTAATTCAGTCGTATTGAATCTAAACTTATTTTTTGTTGTTACTTTCCCTTAGTTCCGAATTACGTCAAAAGCGATTATCCGACCGAATTTAATAGTCACAAAATATAAGGACTATTGAGTACTGTTTGTGACGTTGCGCATTAGTCGGATTCGCGATATAATCGCTTTTGACGCAATTCGGAACGCGGGGTTTGTTAGTTGTTTGTAAACATTGCGAATGCGCACGGTGTTGTCGCGAACCGCGATCGTTTTGAGTATTTTCGAACGTTTATGCATGTTTTATCACTGTGAATGTGGTGATTGTGATTGATACCTAATACCTACTGTTGTTGTAAAGTATAACTTCTGTAAATTAGTGTTAAGAACTGTGACAGTGAAAGTTGTAGGTTTAGGTGAACTCCTTGCGCCAAAAAAGACTTGTTTTGATAAACTTATATAAAAATGCCTCCCCGTGACGATTTACTTATTTGGAACTTTTTGAGAAGTCCTGTGAAGGCAGTAAAACTGCTGTTTGTAAGTAATTATTTTCGCCGAGAACGGTCGTAATCGTCAATTCGATATAAGCCAAGCCGTATTTTATTTAAAAACCAAAGAAAACACAATATAACGCACTAACAATCTAAAAAAATTCAACGAATTCACTCAGAAATGACATATCTCTACAATCGACATGACATCTCTACTGCTCAGAAGCACTCGTCATGAACTCTAACGTTATCCTGCGACAAATGTCGAATTCTACATCCCAGAATAGCAACTTTAAAAATTTGTCGAAAAAATGACGTCATTAGAAATTTTTGTCGAGTTCGACACCATCTCTAAAATCGAGAATTGACCCCAAATGACATTATCTCTAAAAACTCTAACGTTATCCTTCGACAAATGTCGAATTCGACATCCCCAGAATAGCAACTTTTAAAATTTGTCGAAAAAATGACGTCATTCGAAATTTTTGTCGAATTTGACACCATCTCTAAAATCGAGAATTGGCCCCCAGATCATAAAGTGAAAAACTAATCCAGTATCGACCTCTGAAAATCTCCTATTTTGCGTCAACTTTGGGGCCTCATAATGTATTCATACATTTAAAAAACCGGCCAAGTGCGAGTCGGATTCGCCCATGAAGGGTTCCGTAGCAGCAAGTAACATAATATAAAAGTTCTTGTAATGTGTTGTAACTTTGATCGATGTTTTAATAATAGTGTATTTTTTTCGATTTATGACGCATTAAAAAAAAACTACTCACTAGATTTCGTTCAAACCAATTTTCGTTGGCAGTTTTTATAGTAATGTACATCATATATTTTTTTTAGATTTATCATTCTCTTATTTTAGAAGTTAGAGGGGGGGGGACACACATTTTACCACTTTGGAAGTATCTCTCGCGCAAACTATTTAGTTTAGAAAAAAATGATATTAGAAACCTTAGTATCATTTTTGAAGACCTATCCATAGATACCCCACACGCATGGGTTTGATGAAAAAAAAATTTTTCAGTTTCAGTTCTAAGTATGGGGACCCCCAAAATTTATTGCTTTTTTTCTATTTTTGTGTGAAAATCTTAATGCGGTTCACAGAATACATCTACTTACAAAGTTTCAACAGTATAGCTCTTATAGTTTCGGAAAAAAGTGGCTGTGACATACGGACGGACAGACGGACAGACAGACAGACAGACAGACAGACAGACAGACAGACAGACAGACAGACATGACGAATCTATAAGGGTTCCGTTTTTTGCCATTTGGCTACGGAACCCTAAAAAGTAAAGGAAATATAAGTAGGTATAGAAACTTTGCACATTAAATTGTTATTCTGAATAACGAACGAAGTTTTCTAAAAAACAAAATAAGATAAAATAACAACTCGTATTTCCTGGAACAAGTTTTGTGAAATATGGAATTACTGAATTCTTACAGAGCCTTCAGGCATTATCTCTCTTTTTTCGCGTTACTTTTTAAGCTATTGCATAGCTTCTATCGCGGGCCTTGAGCGTGGAGACCGAATCCAGAAATTCCGTAACGAAAATAACCTAACACCCCCCACTCATTTGTTTTTTGAGCGTGGTGAACCGATAAGAAAACAAATGATTGAACAATCAATCAAAATTCAATTCAATGTGTGAAAGTGTAACTTCAATTAATATCAAAGAAAAAAAAAACAAAGGAAATAAAATAAATAAATAATTATAATTGCATAAGTTGATAAAAATGCTATGCAATAGCTTTACCGCGGCAGTCCCCGAGTGCCACACGTCTTTTTTTATCAAACATTGCATTGGATGAAACAAGAAGCTTTTGAACCATGCTCACGTTGACGATAGACGGCTCGGGAAGGGCTCTCTTAATGATAGAAACTCTTATGGTTTTCATTAGGTTCTAGTGATAGGCTCACGTTTGACCATTCATCTCGTCAGATGGTAAGCTATGATGATGGATAATGTCGAAGTTATTTTTTGTTTAGAAAACTTGTACTGTAGGTGCATTTACAGCAAGAGATGTCATATGCTCCAAATATATTTATAAACTATATTGCCGTAAACATATGTAGGTAATGTTGATAAACTTTAATGGTCAAACTGCATATGATAGATTTATAGATAGGTACATAATAATGAATCAATCATTCATTGAACATTTAACACTAAATCACATTATGAAATTACAACAGCGCTGTATGCAGATACAAATATTTTGATCACGTAAGTACGAGTATGTATTAGGTATGTACTGTCAAAATTGCACAATAAAAAAAATTTATCAGTTATATTAAATAACTGATACATTGACAGTGATATTAATTTATTGCTGTTGGTTTAAGTAACTGGCTAAGTACCTGTTAAAATTAGAATAGCTTTGCTGTGAAATGCTTTTGATGGTGATCGTCAATCAGAGCTTCTAGGCAATGTATATGTGTATATGGCCATTATGATTGAGCAAAAGAAGTAAAAAAAAAAAGACGTGTGGCACTCGGGGACTGCCGCGGTAAATCTATTGCATAGCATTTTTATCAACTTATGCAATTATAATTATGTATTTATTTTATTTATGCAATATTTTTTTTCCTTTGTTTTTTTTTCTTTGATATTAATTGAAGTTACACTTTCACACATTGAATTGAATTTTGATTGATTGTTCACTCATTTGTTTTCTTATCGGTCACCACGCTCAAAAAACAAATGAGTGGGGGGTGTTAGGTTATTTTCGTTACGGAATTTCTGGATTCGGTCTCCACGCTCAAGGCCCGCGATAGAAGCTATGCAATAGCTTAAAAAAATAATTCTGGTCCCCACTTCGAGTGCTGAGCATCTCGTAACGTATAAGTATCATTGCTTACCATGACGTCGGATTTTTGGGGGATGAACTGCTCGCGTCCGTAGGACTTACTTGACTTTTGATCACCCTACACGTGTCCCCTGGGTAGTGCTAAACGAGCAGTAAATACGGTGGTAGGCCATATCATCGGCTGCCGGCTTAAAGGTTACCACCCACCAGATAAAGTCATGCCGCCAAGCGATCCGTCGTGTTCCGGCATGTTATCTGGTGAAGCCGTAAGGTGGAGGATGGGTCTGAACAGTTGTGTTGCGATGTACGCCGGGTATGATGCACCAGTTGCTGTTGTGTCGGAGGTTTGATCATGGAGGGTAGCGGGATCCGAAGCACGGTGCTCCGCTGGCCGACCGCAGATAGTTGGGGGCCCAAGTAGTGTGCCAGCCACACACGAAAGGCTGCCCCGCCAACTGCGAAAAATCCCAGGGTGGCCCCATCGTGCCGGTTGGCGACCGGATGAGAGGACCCGATGGCGATCTCTGGGGGGGTTCGGGCGTCCCCGCAGTCTCCAAATCAACCCTCCATTGGCGCAGCAACTCTGGTTGTGTTGTTGGGTTTGACATCGCATCACCTCGCTCAACTGCCATCTTCCATCAGCCCTATTCACTAAAATTATATACATGAAAGCTAATAAAAGGAAAAGTAAGTGTGTACAGCGGATGCACGTCCTCTCGTTCCATGTGCACCTCTCAAACATACGAGGACTGCACTCCAATCTCGATGCAGTCCACCACCACCTCGAGACTGACAAGCCCCACTTACTTTTCTTGACGGAGACGCAGATCAGATGTCCGTCTGATGCGGCGTATCTCGACTACCCGGGATACTCTTTGGAGCACCATTTCCTGCAGCGTGCCGGGGTCTGTGTATACGTCCGCAATGACATCTGCTGCCAGCGTCTCCGTCACCTTGAAGACCCCAGTTTTTCAAGTTTATGGTTACTGGTGGACACCGGTGTGGACAAAATTGTCTACACCTGTGTTTACCGGTCGCACAGTGGCGACCAGGAGACGACTCGGCTGTTTGGCCACCTCAGTGAGGCCGCCGATGAGGCTCTGCATCGGCACCCTGATGCGCAGTTTGTCGCTCTGGGGGATTTTAACGCCTGCCATCAAGACTGGCTTTTCCCATACCAGAGGACCGACCACGCTGGGAGGGAAACTCGAAACTTTGCAGTGTCGCTGGGCCTCTCCCAGTTGGTAAAGCAAGCGACGAGGGTGCCTGATGTAGTTGGTCATACTGCCAATTGTCTGGACCTACTGCTGACCACCGATCCGGACAGATGTATCGTAACAGTTTCCTCACCACTTGGAACTTCAGATCACTGTCTGGTGAAGTCTGTATCGTCCTTCTCCCCACCTGACCGCGACTCACGTGGCGAACGGCGAATGTGGCGATACAGGTCGGCAGATTGGGATGAGATGCGGCATTTCTTTGCGTCTTATCCTTGGCAGCAGGTCTGCTTCTCTTCTGAAAATCCGTCGAGCTGTGCGGATGCTGTAACCGATGTGATACACCAAGCTATGGAGTATTTTATCCCTTATAGCGATGTACGCATCGGTGGCTCAGCTCACCCGTGGTTCAACGCCGATTGCGTTCAGGCTGAAGAGCGTAAGCATTCGGCGTTTCTCGCCTGGGTTGACGCTCGTGACCGCAAAGCTCCGGATCTGAATTCAAAGAAGAGAGCCTTCAACCATGCTGCCAAGTCCTACAAAAAAGCATTAAAGAAGGCACGCTTCGACCGCATAACCCATATTGGCAAAAAACTCTCTGCACAGCCGTCCGGTAGCAGAGCATTCTGGTCTCTTGCCAAGTCGGTCGAGGCGAACTTCTGTCGGCCCGCTTTGCCTCCGCTGGTAAAGCCTGATGGAACACTGGCTCATACGGCAAGAGAGAAAGCAGGACTCTTTGCATCTCTCTTTGCCCATAATTCTCGTCTTGACACTAGCAATGCTGCTCCACCGACTCTGCCTCATTGTAACTCTTCAATGCAGGAGGTTCACATGAGGAACAGAGAAGTTCTGAGAGAGCTGCGTCGTCTAGACGTGAATAAAGCCAGTGGACCAGATGGCATACCAGCGATTGTTCTAAAGGCTTGTGCGCCCGAGTTGTCTCCTGTATTGACGCGCTTGTATCGCCTCTCATTTAGGACTGGTATAGTGCCCAAGTCCTGGAAGCTTGCCAACGTGCAACCCGTGCCCAAAAAGGGCAGTCGTGCCGATCCTGCCAACTATCGGCCGATTTCGGTAACCTCCATACTCTGCAAGATTATGGAGCGTGTATTGAACTCGCGCCTCATGGCATACCTGGAAGGTAACGATCTCCTCAGTGACCGACAGTACGGGTTTCGCCGCAAGCGGTCTACTGGGGACCTACTGGTTTATGCTACCCACTTGTGGGGCGAGGCCCTCGAGAAGAATGGGGAAGCGATTGCCGTTTCCTTAGATGTCTCGAAGGCCTTCGACAGGGTATGGCACGCTAGCCTATTGAGTAAGCTTCCAGCGTACGGCATTTCCCCTGGTCTGATTAACTGGGTAAAAGACTTCCTGAGTGAACGGTCTCTCCGAGTTGTTGTCGACGGATGCTCATCAGAGCCCATGACGATTAATGCCGGAGTTCCTCAGGGGTCTGTTCTCTCTGCAACTCTCTTCCTGTTGCATATCAACGATCTGCTGGTGCCCGGTATCTATGGGTATGCAGATGATAGCACAGTTGTAGAGAGATACCTGCCCAGTGCTCGGGCTAGTAAGGAGCTAATCCGGTCCGAAAGAGAGGCTATGGTAGAGCGAACGAATATCTCACTTCAGGCAGTCTCCAAGTGGGGTGAAGCCAATCTAGTGGGATTCAACGCCGCCAAAACACAAGCGTGTCTTTTCACTGCCAAAAGGAGCCCGTGCACCTTGGTTCCTACTTTTCGGAATTTATCCCTGGAGTACACCGACCGCCTTCAGCTCTTGGGGGTTGAAATTCCCTCAGACCTTAACTTTGGGCGGTTCATTGAGTCCAAAGCCAAGGTAGCTGCTAGGAAGCTGGGCGTTCTTGCAAAGGTCCGGCGGTACTTCACACCGGGACAGCTTTTAATGTTATACAAAGCACAGGTCCGTTCGTGTGTGGAGTACTGCAGTCACATATGGGCTGGTGCTGCAAAATGCCACCTGGCAGCTTTGGACTCGGTGGAAAGGCGTGCAAAGAGGCTAATTGGTGATCCAGATTTGGTTAAGTCCAACCTTCAAAGCCTTGAGCATAGGCGTAGGGTAGCCAGCCTTTCGGTGTTTTACAGGATGCATTTTGGAGAGTGTGCGCAGGAATTGCATGACTTGATTCCGCCATCGCAATTCTACCATCGGACATCCCGACGTACGGCGAATATTCACCCTTACGTTGTTGAAACCTCTACGGTCCGGACTAAGCGTTTCGCCTCGTCGTTTATACCACGTACGTCGAAGGACTGGAACAGTCTGCCTGCTGCGGTCTTCCCGTCCGATTATAATTTGGGTGTCTTCAAGGCTAGAGTGAATAGGCTCTTAATAAACTAGTGCGCCTCACCATCAAAGATTGCATCGCTACTTACCATCAGGTGGGATCGCAGTCAAGCACTAGTTTATCTTAATTAAAAAAAAAAAAAAAAAAAAAAAAATTTCAGTCAAATATCGTAGTAGAAGTAGAAGAAGTAGTCATTTAAAAAAATAAAACCATATTATTCATAATAACTTCTGTCCTATAGAGAGGCAAAGTTTTACAATATTTTTTATCAAAGACTTCAAGCCCTTTTTTCAAATCCCTATAAATAAAACATAAACAGACATTCCACATCTATTTAGCTATTCTACCTGCACAGCAGATTTCCGCATTTGCCTGCATCACACTTACCATATTATTTCCGACCCGACCTACATGTAATGCACTTACGTTCTATGGATGAAGTTCTCAAAATGGCCGCTGCGATGTGACTGGAATGCGAAGCCTGCTTCCTGTCGTTCTGATATGTATTCTGAATGCGTACTCTGGAGTGGGATTAATAATAATGACGTTGACGCCTCTGTTTTTTTTTTGTTAGTCTGTGGTTTGGTGACGGTTATTTTGATGGTAAAAATTTAAGTGGACCCATTGTGGACCAGTTACCTGAAGGTCGATCAGCGTTTTATTCATTTAATTACTGGTTTATACTCGTATTATTAATTCATCAGTTTATGAACTATTATTGTCCCATTATAAAGTGCAAAAGTTTCTCCCTCCTATTCTTCAAATATTAACAGATCGTCATCATCATTTCAGCTGATAGATTTCCACTGTTGGACATATGCCTCCCCCAAGTGTCGCCATAATGCACGATCCTGTGCGTCTCGCATCCATCGGATTCCCACAACCTTCACCAGGTCATCGGTCGGATATACCGAGATTATTTTAAATCTAACTCTAAACTAACAATCTTAGAATTTCTTTTAATTCCTTGTACGTAAGTATTTTTGCTTTTCCACATTTGATGGTGTCTGCTAATCTTACCTACATCACGTTGTGAATTTTGCTGATCATGAATTTTCTCTAAAATTACAATTGCCATTTCAAAAAGCAGCTCTAAATTACCTACTACAGACTCCCTAGCAATAACATAATATTCTTATTTAATCAAAAAGCAGCAGTTTCTAAAATAAACTATGATAACATTTGACATAACTAATGAGTCAGCCGGTGCCTTTTCTGTCGCGTCGGGTTTCCATTTTAATGCACTGAACGTTTCTAAATCCTTGTGCAGCTAACGCACTAGGCGGAAAAACTGCTGCGGTCTTCTTTGAGTTCTGTGACCCATAAGTTAATTCTTTCTCAAATAAAAAAAACTTTTCTAGAGGATATCAATATCAAAGTTTGTATCTTCGGTGTTGAATTTGGCCACTTTTTGTACCGATACAAATGCAACCAAATTAATTGTTAAGTTAGAATCTGTCTTCTCAAGTTTCACTCCTGTACATTGCAGTTTTCGACAAAATTTTTGGATATGTTAAAGTATAAACTAGTGCAATTTGATTTGGGCTTTGATATGGCTACCTAATAGAAAACAATACGAAGATTATCCTGAATCTTCCCGGAGCTCAACTGGTCGGGAACAAAATAAGCTAATAGTCACTCGATAATAAAAAAACCGGCCAAGAGCGTGTCGGGCCACGCTCAGTGTAGGGTTCCGTAGTTTCCCGTCCGTCACAATAAAGTGTACCCACTTATGAGTTTAAAAAAATGCTTGCTACGATTATACTACAAACTTAGTCCAGAAATTATTTTGTAGAACCCTTTTGTCTTTTTTGTACAAAAACTGTTCTTTCCATCAAGTTCAAAATAATTTTCCTAGAAAGTCCTTATAAAGTTCTACTTCTCAGATTTTTTTCATATTTTCTAAACTTATGGTTCAAAAGTTGGGGGGGGGGACACATTGTTTTTTACTTTTGGAGCGTTTATTTCCGAAATTATTGACATTATCAAAAAATGATTTTAGTAAACCCCTATTCATTTTTAAATACCTATCCAACGATATATCACACGTTAGGGTTGAAATTAAATTTAATAATAACACATTTTTTTCCAATTTTTATTTTACCACTTTGTCGGCGTGATTGATATACATATTGGTACCAAATTTCTGCTTTCTAGTGCTAACGGTCACAGAGATTAAGCGAGGACGGACAGACAGACAGACAGACAGACAGACAGACAGACGGACAGACAGACATGGCGAAACTATAAGGGTTCCTAGTTGACTACGGAACCCTAAAAAGAGCAAGATATTGTAGCAATGACTGCTGCGGTCAAACTGCCCAGTGCATTCGTCACCATAATGCAGCAACGACCTTGCGTTGAAGAGAAATTCTGTAATTATTCTGTTTATGGTATGCTTTTACTGCGCTTATGGACTGCGACGATTGATTGACTTCATTCAGTAAATGATCTCTGACTTGTTAACGTTTTCTTTCGCTATCGAGCATCTTTAAACCTTTGTCTTTTTCATCTATGCCGCAGCTCATTTTACCAACTAAATCATCGATTGTAATAATCTTGTGAGTCTAATGACTAAAAGTGACGATAGTAAGTATCTTTTGAGTCTTAGTGTTCAAATTCTTTAATTTTTTTTTGCCAATTTGCCCTGTACCCGTCCCATTAGAGGTTTAAGCTCATCTAATGATATTTTTTATTCACATAACCTTCAAGAAATGTCGTGAGAAACCCGTATTTGAAAGGATTGTATGTGTGATGTTTTTCTAAGAAAAATCCTGCGCAATATTTGTCCATCAAGATGGATTTCATCTAGTTTTATGATTGAACTTTATTTCGTAAGGTATGTCTATTTTTTAACAAATCGCTTGATTTATTATCCTCTTCTGAGTCGGATTTGGGAATTTTATGATTATTTGTTCGTTCTGCTTTATCTAATAGTTCATCGATAATAAAACTATACTGTTTTAGTTTTGGGAGTATATTCTATTTTGTCAACTATTAATAGTGAGGCATTAGGATTGTTATGGGCAAAACTCATATTGTATACAATTAGGTTGGTACCATTTTTCTCGAAAAATTGTGTCGCCACGAATAGTTTTTCAATGGTTGAAAGCTTATATTACAAAAGCTCAAAAATACTTTAAAAAAAAAGTTTGTTGTTGTTTTTTAAAAGACATAGACAGAAATGAAATGACACCTTGCACTTATCATCGCTAAATCAGCAATAATATCAACAATTACTAATCAAATCTTATCGCGGACAGAAGACATCATCTTTAATCCGATGTAGTGTCAATCAAATCAGGCGCCATTTTGGGCACTGTGTGTCATTGGGACGTTATAGTACGTGATGGAATCTCTACGCTGAGGTATGCTTCGTGGATTTTAGAATAATGGTGTCATGAATGATTTTAACTACGAGATTTTAAGCCTTGAATATTAGTAAAAGTTCTGTAGATTCATCATTTCAAGACTACTAGATTTTGCTATAAGAAAGTGATGTGAAATCATATAGGCAACAGACTGCGTTTTCTAATTAGAGATATAGAAAGAAGCTCCAGGGAATACAAGTATATGGGCAGCTAGCGATCCTACTACACGAGCTGCTTACTGTAGTTATATTATTTGTTCCAAGTGTGGCGCGTCGTCACAGGGGCGCCTTTATAATCATTATCGTCAGTAGAAACCTTATTGTTTTATCTCAACATCATGTTGCTAACATACGCAGCTGGCTTGATTACATTTCCTTCATAGGTGACATAGTGTTATGTGACGCAAATAGCACAGTTTCCAACAATGATAATGATATTGCTACAGCTAAAATGACGTTACTTAAGGCGTGACGCGGTTTAAGGCTGTCAATTTTGTCCTTACAATTTTCTTATAAATACATAGAAAATCTGTAAACTAGAATTTTATTTGATCTATCAGTAAACAAATTATTTATGCTAATAAAGCCATGCACTAGAATCCAATAACTGCAAAGGACACACATAATAACATAGATAATAATGTAAACGTTTATATAAATTCACCATTAAATAGGGGAATTAAATGCCATCGGCTGTCGACTGACAAAGATTTATAGCTGGTTGGTGCCACTTAACTAACTGTAAACGATTTTCTAATGGGAATAAAATGGTTAAATTGTACAACTGTTGGCTGAGACAGATAGAAACGTAGATACGTTGATGTGCGTAATTTCCTTCTTTTTGTAGCGTATTGCAATATTATTTGTTTAGTAACCAAAGTAAATATACCTAGACTAAAGACGTATTTGACTATGTGAAAAGAGATTAGTGGCGATATGATCTGTATATAGGGACACATCTATAGTAATTACTCGGCAGAAAATTTTCGAAATAGTGAAAGATGATGATGAAAAAGGTCTTTGAACTGAATATGAGTTTGAAAAGTTCGCCCGTGATAATGATGTTTATACCTATAAAAATGCACTATCTTTGCTTGATCTTAATATTTTGCACTTGCAATAAAAGTAGCTATGTACAAAAGTGTTTTTATTAATGATATAATCTCAAACTTTATCACACCATTCAATCCTATATTTACAATAGCTTTGTTAAAATGTTGACACGTATCCCTCGAAATTGATACTCCATCAACAAATACTTCGTATCTATCACATGGCCACGTTAATTCGTCATTTGTACTCGAATCACGACTGTCGCCAGTATTGCCATGTGTGAACGTTGCCACTTTTGAAATATCTACATTGCTTTCATTGTTACTTCATGAGTTTAGAGGTATGTGATAATTTGTGTCTTCTTATTGTGTTCAAGGTCATAAAGTTTATTGGAAAAGGTATGAAGTACTTGATACTTGGCTTAGAAGTTTTCATGTTGTTTTCCAGAGATTCAAGTTTAATCTAAGAATTTCAGGAGATGTTGTTGATGTACTCTTTAGTTTTTCCGTTTTTTCCACCCTTTTTCTATATATTACATTTCTAACAAATCTTTGAAAATCTCTGTGCCCTTGAACTCTATCCACTACACTCCACATACGTGTTAACTTTTCTCTTCGTCCTACATAACATTAACATTAACCCACTAATCATCCTAATAATTATCAGCCGTACCCACGCCCGTTTCAATATTACTAGTAGCATGAACAGATCGATAACTATCGGTTTCCTGTGCAGCAGCAAGATCACTTAGATCATTACTGTCGCCGCCATTACTAGTAATAACACCCTGACAAGTTTGAAGACTTTCTCGACGTGGTGAGTTCCCGGTGCTTTGGTTGTACCTTCATTAATTTGTAGTATCATTCAAGCCTGGTCAATGATTATTACGACTACTATTTATTTAACAATGAAGATTCCTTTAATAAGTAACGTCTTGATTTGTACGTTGAATGGTGAACTGTTATCAACGGTTGGTGTGCTTGAAATTTACTGTCTGTTTATACTTGATTCAGAAATTAATTAGCTTGTTAATTTTAATTTCTCGTTAATCTATATTATTATGCCAACGCTGTCGTGTTTTAAATATACTACAATACCGCCAGCACGACTTAGTATACTCAAATTTATTTTGGTTTTAAATTAATAGTCGTGGTATTCACAACCTATAAAAGGACACGCAGTACCATAATTTGAAATTTGTTTAATCGTGAGCAATTTGCAATACAATTTTATGGGGTACTAGAAAATGTAAATACAGGAAATATTAACTTATTAATTTTAATATCCCAGACAACGAAAACGAATAGTATAATTTATTTATTTGTAGTAGTGACTCTATGTCTCCAGGGCATACGCTTTCGATGATCGAAATTTATTACAGGCTTGTTGAAGCATGAATATTTAATGACATTCTTACGAAATAGGGTAACTGCTTCTGATCCCAACTTAAGCATACCTGACTGACGAAAACAAGGCTAGGTTTAAATTGATAAATGAAAAGCCGCCACTGCGGTCTTTCCGTCCAGTTATAATTTAGGTGTCTTCAAGGTTAGAGTGAATAGTCTCTTAATAAACTAATGCGCTTCACCGTCAACGATTGCATCACAACTTGCCATAAGGTTGGATCGCAGTTAATATCGTTCTAAAAAAAAGCTGCGTTGATAATAATTTCAAATTACTTTGCTATGTAGTTTATGGTTTTCGTTTTTGTCACTAGTTGACCTGAGAATAGCATGTAATTATATTAAATTTGCACCTATTAAGGCTTGAAACTGTCACAAAAAAAATATCTTGTTAAGTGTATCTGTTTCGTTTGTTAGGTACTCCTCTTTACCGTTGTCTTAAGAGTATTCTATGATTGTCGTAAATAATTCCTTAGCGTTTTCTCAAGTAGTCTCATACAGGTCTATATTGAAATTCTCTCTAAAGCATCGATATCCTTCCAACATTTCACTCAAATTCCATTTGTTTACATTTATATCGATCTGAGAATCGAAATATTTTAGTAGATTACTTGGAATTCTTGAAATGTGCGCTTTAGCCCAGAATCCGGTTGTTTAGCGTGACTAGTGTTAACATTAGTTGATACTGCCAGCCTTTTGTCGTAGTCTGTACTATTTTAGACAGCTAGAACTTTGCTAGCGTTTGCGTATTTGAAATTCCGTTTTATTGTAAAATATTGGATTGGGTGGTGAACAGTAGTCGGAATAAGTCGGCTTTGGATTTTAGTAAGGCATTTGACAGCCAATAAAGTCCGAATCAAAGTGTTTAAGTTTGATTTCAATGGCTTGCTTTACTGCTACTATAAATGTATCGTTCTGAAGGGATTCATTTTAATCAAGAAGATTTATTATATATTTGAGTATATGTATTATGTTTTGTGGCTAGTTTAGGCAAACTTGAATTGATTTAAGTATTTGAGTTTTAATTTGACTGTTATCGAAAACATAAATTTTGTTCATTAAGGTGTGCCTACTACATGATGTTTCATAAGATGTGCAATCGATGCCTTCCAATATAACTTGAGTCTCTACCACTAATACCATTAACAGTTTGGAGTCGATAAAATGACTAGTTTTACGGTTGTGGAAAATGTCAAACGGTTTGGTAACGCTTTCGTCCATACTATGTTTTGTGAACTTTTAAGTAAGTATGTTGGTACCGTATGATTTGTCTAGATAAATTATACCGGTACCAACATACTTATAGCAAACTAGCTGTGCCCGCGACTTGGTTCGCATGGACTATAGGATTTTGAATTTATTCTTTCTAAAATAAAAATAGCATATGTTACTCCTTATTACACCTGCCAAAAATAGTCCCGTCAAAATCGGTCCAGCCATTTCAGAGATTAGCCCGGACAAACAGACAGACAGACAGACAAAAATTGTAAAAAAAAATATTTTGGTGTATGTACCGTATATATATTCATATGCATGTAGTAAAAAGCAGTTATTTCAATATTACAAATAGACACTCCAATTTTATTTATATGTATGTAGTATGTATGTATGTATAGATAAGTTTTTATTTTAAACTAGCCGATCCGACAGACCTTGTCCAGTCTTAACTACAAACTATCAAACGCACGAACATTAAATAGTTGGAGTGACATTTGCCACATAGGAAATAAATCTTCCAAAGCTTGCTTCGCGGTATTAGAGTTCTATTAAAACACATTGTACAACAACTCAAAAGGTCTGAGGATCCTCCCACCTCAATGGAAATTGCCAGGAAATAACACCCTATTCCACATCTCTCTATTTAGATCTGAAAATTTTCAATTACCTGCACTTTTAACTGCCAGACGCGCGTGGACTAAGTCCAGGTTCTGTCAAGCGGTGTGACGTATCTGCTGGCTTCCGTACTATTGTCTTTGCTGACAAATATAATTGTATTGGGAGTCTAGCAACAGCAGCCACAGTTAAGGAGATGGCATCTTCTATGTTTAAGATTATCTCCTAAATAAGTATGGGAGCACTTGTGACATGAATATAATTGTATTGGAAGTTTGCCCATTTCGTGAGTCTCTTCAGGTTAAATAAATTGCACTTTTTCGCTCTTATCGTATGTAACAACTCTCCAGTTTTGGATGCTGGCCAAACAAGGTTTTAATATATTTTTTTCGTTTGAATTACTATGTTGTTTGTTTACTGCATTTACTAATGTTTAAAGGTTTTGTATGTGCATGTCTGTATTTGTTACTCCTTCACGATAAAATGATTAAACGGATTTAGAATTTTGACCCCTTTTTCGTTAGGTCCTGTGTTTGCGACTGGCTACTCCATCTTGTTTAACTCACTTCAATTTCCGTAGCTGACAGAAGAGCTGACGAGATGGAATATTTAGTCGTTGATTTGCGACCCTACCAGAATAAACGTATTTGTCGTAAGCGATTAAAGGGTTTTGGTGTGGCCAAGCTCCCAACTATTTAACAACAATGAAATGATTACGTCATTAGTTGTATAATATCAAAAATATGCATGTTTAATACGCGTCTTTATATGGCGACTCACGAATTGCAATCATTAGGGCTCGGAGTCAGGGCCGCGTAACAATAGTCGTTGATTTTGACGCGAACCATGCATTTGTCTCTAATTTGGTGCTCATTACGAGATGCAATCAGTATTTTGTGTGCTTTTCGTGAGTTTTGATGTGGGTGTGCTTAATGTAAAATAATGAGCGCAAATACTTTAGGACTCTTAACTATGACCCACGGTTTGGGAGGGAATCACAACTACGTATATACAATATACGTATATATATTTTATATTTATATTTTCGTAATTATAATCCTTGCTGGTGATGGATGGTTGAGGTCCGTCCCTTACCAAGTGATCGGTCTTCATTGTGAGAGTTCTTACTCGAAGAATCCTGCATCTTCCGATATGCGGCCGCCACTCTAAAATCTATCGGTTCCGTCGACTTATGCGAGTAATGTTCTGCGAGCAATGTGGTTAGGCCACTTCCATTTTCGTTTAACGATTCTTTGGATTTTGTCGGTAACCTTGGTACTTTTGCGAATATCTACTGTCTACATTCCTGTTTTTCATGCAACAAAGTAATATGTTTAGCTCATTTCCATCTATCCATCATCCATATCGTTCCATTTTCGTAACTTGGTTGACGTCTAGCGGTCATCCCATATATGAATGTGTGTTGTTTATCTTTATTTGTTTGCTGCTCATATGTTTGTGCTCCAACAGTTTATTCGCCGTTAATTTTAGCATTACTGTTATCCGCCTTGTGACAATAACCAGTCAAGTTATAATGTCTGTCAGACAGCGCAACAAGAATCTAAATAGAATAATTGTGCTTTGATGAAATGATTCGTCTTATTTCTCCGTATTGAGAGATGAAAGTCGACAGTCTGCTTGATTTGAAATTGCACTATTATTTATGACATTTAATAAATTGATTGGAGTATAATTTTACAGTTTTTGTATGATTGAACCAACCATCCCGTACAGCCATTGGTCCCGTTCGTGGTTGTCATTGCGTATAAGTTACCTTTCTATCTAAATATACATTCATCATCATCAATTTCTATCTTTAATTCTTTATCTAATGCTACTTGAGGTCGGTGCAATACGTTTTCTCCTTCCATTCTTCCCGTTTCAATCACCACGCTATTAACTTCCTTGTCTTTCATGTAACCACAGCCAATCGATTCATCTTTTCTTTATCTTTCTCTTCCCTTCCATCGATTAAACCCATAAAAATCTAGTAATGCACCACCGTTTTTCAGTACCCTCCTACCAAAACAACCGTATCGATTAGAAGTAACCCGTAAAATCTAATTCGGTTCCTATATCGCCACATCCGCGACAGGCTACGAGTAACGTGTCGTAACTCGTAATGTTGTTCTGTGTACGGACAGATGTGCTTAGTAGGTCACCCCTAAACGTAAACAGTGTTTATTCAGACACCTGCGATGCAATAAAATGCTCGTAAAATTGTGGCCATACCAGCCATAGGGCTGCCCGCCCACGGACTATTTAGAAATAGCGGATGAGGAAATGTAGGCACGAAGGTTTTCGGCGATGTGTGTGGTTGGATGGCTAAAGAAGGAAGAATAGGTTTTAGTGATAATGCTAGTGATATAGTAGAGGTTGTAAAAGGTGTAGATTTTAAGTTTATAACATGTACTGCAATCCATATCCATATGGTCTGGTAGAGAATGCCTAAGGCATTAAGTCCGCCTTTGTACTTTGTGTTGCATGAAGATTAAATAAATGTTGTAACCAAAGTTGAATTTTTCTTTTGTTCCAAATCAGTTGCACATTAATATCTTTAAATGAAAATTGTTATATATGTATGTACTTTTCAAAGTTTATCTAGGACATTACTGACACCCCGTGCTTCGGAAAGCTTACGTGCTGCTAGTCGCGGTTGTCATTCGTATATCTTTGACAGTCATTACTGGTAGTTAGACGCCATAAAGTCTGATCCGACTGATCAATCTATCTAAGCAAATACTGTGTTACTCAGATTTGGGTTGTAGAGGTCTGATAGGCTATCCCTCCATGCAAAACACGAATATTCAGCCACATATGATTAGACTGAAAGCTGACTCCAAGCTATTTGGAAAAATCTAGGGAGATAAAGAATTATTATTGTGAACCTGTCATCTCATTGTAGGGCAAATGCCTCCTTTCCTCTTCTCAGTTCTCACAGATTTTGCAATTTTGAACTAGTCGGTCACTATTTCTCTAAACAGTTCTTTGTCTTTGTCTAACCCTCTTCCCTGTTTGGCTGGGGTCGGGCCTCCTTGTACCATCAAAGACGCTTCCGCATGACCACCGTGAAGTTCATTTGTGCTTGCACTTGAAATGAAAACTTCAAAGGGCTTGGTTTAGCGCAGCGCCGCAGGATTCAAGCGAAAATTGTTTTAAGTGATCAAGCAGAAATTACCACAATGGTACGTTTGCGCCAGAGAGCTCTGTTCTGGCTTGTCTGTGCACTCAGACTTGCTTGCTGGATTTCTTTTTGCCTGTTTGACCACCAGATCAAACATGCAAAAAGAAGGGTCAGAGAAGGGTCAGGCGGGTGGTCGACCTCTTCCTCGTGTCGTGCCTTTTCGTCTAAACAATTATTTAATTCATTAAACCCCAAGCAAATGCTTCGGCGTTCGCGCTGTCATTGTCTTTCTATTGTGTCTCTAATTACGGTATTCAAAAGGTTAAGTAAGTAAAATTTGGGTCCATCCCAATGTTTGTTCTCACAAAGCATCAGCCCTGCATCATGTGGGTGTAGCAATGCATCATCCGCCAACTGGAACGCTTAAGTTTCCGGAGGCTAAAATTAAATCGAAACACTCGCTCTATAACTTCACATTGTGACCATTGACTTCACTGTATATTTATCTTTTAAACTTCCCTTCTTTGATGTTTTGTGCAATGATAGATTACATTTTAAATTAAGATAGATCTTGATCATCGTCCTCCTGTTCTTATTCCAAATGGTTTGAGGTGTTGCTCGTCATACCTATATTACTACTACTTCTAAACATATCTTTTTTAAGGTTTAGAGGGAAAAATTATCCAATGATTTCTCCATCTACCTTTCGGTTGTCCTTTGAATTCTAGGACCATGGGTTTCCTGTATAAAAAATCCCCACGGCCATCGGCTCTGCTGGGCCCCTGTGGTTTGCTGAAATCTCTTTGAGCATGGTTTCGACTTGGGTTCGGTCCAGACAATTGCCAAACGGTAAGCTTCGATTACTGGTCGTCCGCAAGCCCACGTCTACCGTGGTTTGGTTATTAGATGAGGTCGGGCTCGCGGCGGCCGGGGCGTGAGTTTTGTTCTAAACATGTCTAAATAATCATCTTTGTATAGTTAGTTTTTTATACTATGCATTTGGATTAATAGTCAAGACCTGCTCCTTCGGAAAGTGAGGAAATAATACGATGAAATAAAATTTCTAAATAAAATAAACTAGGAAAGATGACACAGAAATACGTCGCGAGAAAGCACATCTTTTTTTTTTTTTTTTTTTTTTATGGTGGGAAAAAATCATGCATTGACATCCCCCGCCCTTGGGCGGAGCGGGAGATAGTGTCAGACTCTTACTGACTAAAAGACCCACCCCGTTCCTTCTAGCCTTCATACCGGGGCTCGAGCGCCCTTTCGGATAACCCTGGCCCCAGTAGGCTTCGACCCGGCTGGGTCCCTGCTGTTGCTGACAACTCCTTGAGGCGCGCGGGAACAGTGCGCGCCGTCGACGACTTGGGCTTGGTCCGGACAGTTACCGGACGGCCGGACAGTGAGCTACCCATTGCTCACTGTCCGCAAGCCCGCGTCTACGTTGGCCGGAAATCGGGATCAGAATCCCGGCGACGGCGGCGGCGATAACGCCGTTGCCTGATGCGTTCGGCCTCCTCCTTTGCGAGCATTACTGCTTCGCAGAAGTCGGCGACCGCCTGCCACTCCTCCTCGCTCCGGACCATGGCCTCAACCAAGGCCCGGCGCGAGAGGTCTCCGCCGCCGATCGCCCCCACGAGGGCACGGCGATGCTCCGCCCAAGCAGGGCACACCTCGACTGTGTGCTCCACCGTGTCCTCCGGGCGTTCCGCACAGTGGCGACACCCGGGCGTCACCTCCGCATGAATCCCGTGCAGGAAACTCCCGAACGAACCATGTCCGGTGAGTACCTGCGTCATGCGGAAGGTAAGGACGCCGTGAGGTCTTTCCAGCCACGCCTCAAAGAGGGGACTTACCGCCATGATTGTGGCGTGCCCAGCACTGGGTTGCGATAGTCGCTGACGCCATTTCACCATGAGATCCCGCCGGAGCTCTGTCCGCCATGCCGCGACCTGTCGCGGCAGCGGACTTTCACCCCGGCGTTGCATCTCCACGCGCATATCGTGCATGTGTGCAAGGACTGTTGCCTCCAGATCCCACGGTGGTAGGCCAGCCAGAAGGCTCGCCGCTTCGCGGGAGACCGTGCAGTATCCCCGCACCATCCTTATCGCCATGACCCTCTGACAGGCGTTCAGTATGGCCGCCGGTTGCTTTTTCAGCGACGGTGCCCACACCGGCGCCCCGTAGAGGGCCATGGACCGAACGATCCCCGCGTAGAGCCTTCGGCAGGAGGCATCCGGACCCCCAAGGTTGGGCAGGAGCCGCTTGAGCGCAGCCCCAGCCCGGTTGAGTTTGGGAGCCAGACGTCGGAAATGCTCCACGAAATTCCACCGGCTGTCGAGGACGAGTCCCAGGTACTTCATCGGAGAAAGCACATCTGTGTCTCAATATTAACCAAACTGTTGCATTATAATAAAACAACACATTTAAAAGCATTACCGTTTCTAATGAAATGAAATTAAGTGTAATCAAATATTCTAATGAATTCACACTTAAGTTGTCTCATTTAAAACATACAATAAATAAAACTGTTCCCATTTCTTATATTAATGCCAAATCAAACAAAAACTCATGTTTCTCCTTTTCTTTATGGTACGCAAAGTTGATTTCTTTTTAATTCTACTATGAAATACGACTTTCGTTTCTTATTAGTTTACAATTTATTTGTTTTAGATATTCTTCTATATATAGTGTTTATGATTTATAAGCTATTGTCGATATAATGAAGTTAAAAAGATATATTTTATTAACTTTGGACGAAATATGTTAAATTTAAAGTCATTTCAAAATTTGAACTTTTTGGTACGGTATCTTCCATGTGTGCTACATGTGACGAGATGGACAAATGTTACATTAATAATAAATTATAAAGCCGAATGTTTGTTAGTGTGTTTCGTAGTTTTTCACGCTCGGACGGTTGTAAGTCATGTAATACCCGCGTACTCTCTCCAAAATGCATCCTGTAAAATACTTAAAGGCTGGCTACCTTACGCCTGTGCTAGGCTTTGTAGTTAGGTCTTAACTAAATTGGGATCACCAATTATCCTTTTCGTACGTCTCTCCTTCAAAACTGCTAGATGGCATTTTGTAGCACCAGCCCCATATGTAGCTGCAGTGCTTGAAAGTAGGTTTGTTTCATATCATCCTCTTACCCTTTAATTCCAATTTCTATTGGTTGGGAGCAACACGTATTCTTCTTCCATACCTTTGTATTAGTGATCATCTCAAGTCGCCTTCAAAAATATCATGTTTCACACAATCCATCCACCATATGTCTCATGATGTTGGCAAAGTTTTAAAAATGTTGACATATTGTCTTAAACGACAAACAAGCACAAACAATTAGGTTCTTTGCTAATAATACATGACTTTTGTAACCTTCGTGTACCAATAACAATTACCTCTACGTTCATATTATGTGTCGCCTCAATTCATGAAGCAGTTTCCATTTACTTAGGCACGTTTTTGTTAATTATGACAGTTAAAACTTGTGACGCTACACTTTTTGTAGAATTTGTTAGAATTTACGACGTTTTAATTACTTGCGATGTACGATTTGTTGGGTATTTCCATATAGCATTAACGAAACTGCGGATGCGAATGTACGGATTTTGAAGCCTCGAATGTAATAATATGATTGGCAATTTAATCTGCTTAACCCAGAATATCGAAATCAGATTATTAATAATAACAGCACTGTGAGAGAATCACATTACTCAAATAGACTTCATCCTTTATTCACGTATAAATATTTAAATCATTTTCATGTATTTTTCGTATCAATTTTGCATTACATTATACTTACAAATTGCTGTCCAGCGGACACCATCTGTTTGCGATATCAGTTTTACTATCAATACTCCTGTTTATTGACTTTCCTTCTCGTTGTCACTTTTTCATAACGGTTGTCGGGATGCTTTTGGAGGTCCCGTACCTTTAGTCATATCATCATCGTCATTAACCTTTACTAAACAGTTAACTACCGGGCCTTTTGGATCTTCATTTGGTTTCGAAAAATGGACAGATTGCATTAGGATATTGGTCAGTGTCCTGCTATTGTCGAAATGTGACTGTCTCGTTTATGCTCTCATTAACTTCTTTCCTGCTATTAAGAGAGTCAATAAGCTTTTCGTTTTAGTCAAAACATATAACCGTTGTTGCTGTTTGATTAACTGTTTTGGTAGTATCCTTGTGTATAACTATTAAAATCAGTGTATGATTGGAAGCTTAAACGTTTGAATTGTTTTCCACATCTTTTGGTATTTCTTACTTCATTTTAGAAAGTGCTACAGACTGTTAGTTGCTCTTATTTCTTCAGAAACTTACAACATCAGAGAGTAACTGTTCAGGACTTGTATTGTAAATTTCACTGGCAATTCTCTTGTCTAAAATACAGTATCCATAATATTTATCAGCATGTAAACTTTATTGCTTATTATTTTATTAGTAGAGCTTTTGTAGTAGGCAATGAATTTCAAATTGTTTTCGTATTGTAATGTCAGATTTATCGTTTAGTAATATGTATTTATAACTAAATTGTAGTGTCACAAGTTAGTTCGTGCTATGTTAATATTATGAACTTGACGCGTACCATAAAATTGCGGTTAATATTGTAAAATCGAATACTTGCAATCTTTAATCGTATATTTGGTTAATCAACCTTTATTAATTGCTATATACTTCTAGAGGAATCACAAGTTTCACATAAAAAAACAATATTGCCTCTTTCTTATGTTAGTTAATTCAGCTTTGCTGTTGCACTATTTTGTTGCTGAAACGTGTTTTGTGACTAACTATTTTTGGCGTTGCTTAGTTCTTTGTCTTTTTCTGTTATTTTTGCGATTATGTCTATCCCAAATACATTCTCCGTTTCTAATACTTGATCTGCCTTTTCCCAAATATGTAAAAACAACAAAATCGTCTATCCCTCATTCGGAATGTAAGCGACTCCTGCGTATAACACTACGTATTGACATCTAATAATTGACTAATATTGCAAATATGACATTTGACAAATTACTGCCACTCCCATCAGTTGTGATGTTTGAACGTTGAGATGTAATCGTCAATTACGAAATGACAGACGAGCTAAATGTCAAGAGAACCGCTGGGTGGTTCTTTAATAATCTTGTTAAATGATTACTATGATTCTTCCTCTTCGCCTTTACCTTACTGCTGAGGATTGCGACCACACACGACGTATCTATCACGATATCACCAGTTGTTAGAAGGATCTGGGTGAAATAATGAGTAATATTACGGAGGCTCGATTCTGATTCTAAAAGTTCAGAACTTCTTGTACCTTCGGTTTTGATTTCAGTTCTGCTAAATTTCAATCGGAGGGTATCGGAAGTCGATGCCCAAAGACTGGCGTTCACGAGTTGTGCATACAAACAAGTGTATACTTATCACGGGAGGGACCTTCTCCCCCCGTACCTTCTGGCGATCACTCTTTCACTTGTTATTTTGTTTTATTTGTTTCATTCTTATCCGAATCTTTGATTAGTTTCAGTAGTTTTATATTTGACGGTTTTTCCTCAGCTTCCGATTCCGGTTTAGGACAAACTAAATTTTTAATACTCGTACTTCGCTTCAAATTCGGTTTTTATGTAACTACAGTTGCCATCACGGATTTTGAACACTTGCGCAGAAGTCAAATATATTCGTTCTCTTTAGTGGTGCGAAGTGCGACGCGGGGGCGGTGAGTGTCAGTGATTGGCTGGCCGTGCCATCGCGTCATAGACGTCATTCCTCATTCGTTCACTGCGTTGCTGCATGTATCTAACAACGAAGACGATTGGCTCGCCAATGTATGGAATGCGCAAAGCGATCCCCACTCTGACGCCGAGCGTTCAAGATCCGTGATGGCAACTGTACTTTCGTAACATTAGGGAACAATAAAAGCGGGAAGCTTGTCAGATAGAGAAGATGGCATATACCAGGGAAGTGGGTGTTCCATCAGCTAATATGATGATGACGAGTACCTATGCGTCTCCAAGTTATGCAATCTTCTGCAGCGTGAGCCGCCGTATGAAACTTTTTGGGAACATATTTTCTTGTCTGTACGGGGATAAGGAGTCCGAATCTGATAGCTACAACCTGGGGGTCTTTAAGTCAAGAGTATCTTATAAACAAGCGTGCTCCATCATCTTTCACATCATCGCTCACCATCCGATGAGATAATGGTCAAAGGCGAGCCTATCAATAAAGTACCATAAACCTTTGCAGACAATGCTTAGATAGATGAACGAAAAAGTTTACGGTCCGACCCTAGCATATTGCAGATGACTAAGTGACATTGAAATTCTCGAGTTACTACAATGCGAATCAAAAATCATGACCTTCCCAATCGTACCTTGCAATAGCAGCCAATCAATTGAGCTTATAATTACGGAAATACACCTGCCGATCAGTGTAGGCTGAGCGTATGACTACCTGGTAACTGCTGTTGTGTGGGTTCTAAATATATTTAACTGTATGTACGATCTCATGCGTAGGATCTATAGCTAACGCACAAGTTGTGTTTTTGGTTGTCATTTAAGAACAAAGTGTTTGACGACACGTTGAGTAATTGGCTGCTTCGCTGCGTGTCGCGGATGAGATTCTCGCACGGAAAAAAATACCTATTTGTATGGTAAAAGCCCACCCCGTTCCTTCTAGCCTTCATACCGGGGCTCGAGTTCCCTTTCGGATAAGCCTGGCCCCAGTAGGCTTCGTTCTGGCTGGGCCCCTGCTGTTGCTGACAACTCCTTGAGGCGCACGGAAACAGCGCGCGCCGTCGACGACTTGGGCTTAATCCGGACAGTTACCGGACGGTCGGGCAGCGAGCTACCCATTATTTACTGTCCGCAAGCCCGCGCCTACGGTGGCCGGAAATCGGGATCGGAATCCCGGCGGCGGCGGCGAGAGCGCCGTTGCCTGATGCGGTCGGCCTCCTCCTTTGCGAGCGTTACTGCTTCGCAGAAATCGGCGACCGCCTGCCACTCCTCCTCGCTCCAGACCATGGCCTCAACCAAGGCCCGGCGCGAGAAGTCTCCGCCGCCGATCGCCCCCACGAGGGCACGGCGATGCTCCGCCCAAGCAGGGCACACCTCATATTTATATGGCCTACAGATAGCTATTCCTGGTCTAGGTTACATGCACAGAACAGATGAAAGAGGTTAGAACGGCATTGTGGGCGGGGCAGGCGAGCCACAAAGCAGGGCAATGCTCATAGTTCAACTACCAATAGCAAACTTGCGATCTAAGTGTGCGTGGTCTGTTAGTTGCGTAATGCGTGTTCGTATTGATTTATTGCCTGTAGTGGAGTTATAGAGTGTGAGACAAGCGGCGACACTCGTTGTAGTACAAATCGGATAGTATATCCTTTCTAACTTCTAACTTTCATCTTTTCTGTGGTTACATGCTACTAAAATTACTATGGCTTCACAAATAGATACCTGTAAGATTATAAATACTAGGTACTGTTAATCGATTCTGACGCCAAATCCATAACTCCTCTCTCTACAAGAGTACTTAAAATAAAATGTCAATAAAAACCTTCGGTTAAACGCTATTATCGGCTATCACTGACACCGGGTACTAGGGTAACCATATCTCAGGATTTGTCCTGACTTTTCTCAGGTTTGCGGCTGGATTTTGCAAATCTGATAAAATAACAGGATTTTTAGAAGTTTCAACAAATACCGCTTACTTACTTACTTGATAAAAAGTTAAACAAACTAAAATTCTAAACTTCCTTTTTCAAGGGAAAGGGGGGACAGCGGCACCCCCTCTCTCCCGATTGCGATGCGCACTGCTTGTGCGAGATCTTCAGTGTATAAAACCGATAAATTAAGGCTTTTCGAAAATTCTTAAACTGTTAAAAATCTCAGAATTCTTCAATGGAAATCAGGGCTTTTCTCCGGACTTTTGATTTTCTCATCTGGCAACCCTACCCGGGGCCCACTGTTACTGGCTCGGCTGGTTTCTAAGGACGGCGTTAACAATCTAATGGCGGAAAACTACAAGCTTTCTTGCTAACTGATGCCGACACTTCCTTTTTGGTGTACTTAGTATAAGAACTATGGATTCAATGTCTTTTTGTGGTTTATGTCCTTTTTTTTGAGGATGACTAAGTTTTAAATAAATTCTCCCGCGCTAAGTGAAGAAGAGCAGTAGTGGTCGAGTGGTAACGATCCCGTCTTACGAGTTGTAGGTCGCGGGTTCAAATCCAGCCAGGCGCATTACTTTGTGTAATTTATTTCATCACCACTGCTCTCAAAACGGTGAAGGAAAACATCGTGAGGAAACCGGTATGTTCTAGAACCAAAAATTCGAAGACATGTGACATCCACCAACCTGCACTGGGCTCGCGTGGTGGATTAAAGCCCATTCCCTTTCCTAGAGAGGAGACCTGAGTCCCAACAGTGGGAACATTATAAGGCCGACTATGCTAAGTTGAGCATTAGGGAGTGTCTGACTTTTATTGACTCAAAAATCCCACGTGTATCCCTTTAGTTGTCTTTTACATTTCAAGGCTTGAGGCGGGAAATCATCCAATGGCTTCTCTAGCAATACGATGGAGCGTGTCTGATACACGCTTGTGCACGCTGATGTCGGACTTTTACTGACTAAAACCAATCGGGTGTTTCCTCAGTATCCCTATGCGTTCCAGAACTAGGGTCTCTCTTTCGATAAATCCCGTGGCTCTAGCGGTCATCAGCCCTACTGTACCCCTACGGTTTTGGTGCCATCTCTTTCAGGCGCTGGTAGATTACTAAGCGCCATCAACGACTCGGACTCGATCCTTACCCTGCTACTCGATGCTACCCATTGGTCGTCGGCTGCAAACCCGCGCGTACCAGCCGGTAATCAACCTGCGACTCCTAAAGTCTGGGGCGTCGCCTGTGGCAGCAGCTGGGCTGTGAGGATGGCCGTTCCTCACCCGTTCTTGCTCCACCCACCAGACCATGGCCTGAACCAAGGCCGCCAAGCCGGTCCAAAGTTGCAGTAGTAGGCGGCTAAGTAAACGTTGATTCAACAATCATAAAGATTTCAACGACGTAAGGGTGGCCTTCATCATTGAAAACTGCGGTCCGGACAAAGCGTTTCGCCTCATCGTTTATACCGCGTAGATAGATAGATAGATAGATAGATTGATTCTTTATTGTACACCAAAAATAAAAATTACATGAGAAACTTAAAATTACAACGCGTACATCGAAGGACTGGAACAATTTGCCTGCTGCGGTCTTCCAGTCCGATTATAATTTGGGTGTCTTCAAGGCTATAATGAATACGCCCTTAATAAACTAGTGCGCCTCACCATCAGAGATTGCGTCACTGCTTACCATCATGTGGGATCGCAGTCAAGCACGAGTTTATATCAACAAAAAAAAACTTGTTTTTTTATTTATTGATGAGTTCGTGTTTGACCACTATCTCTCTAGGCGTGTCTAGTAGTCTAGAGTAAACACACCTATGATCTCTGCTAGTAGTGTGATTATGTCGACACTTGGCAGTAGTTTGTCGTAAAAGCTGTTATCCGCTAGGTGATTAGTTCCTACTTAGAGTTCGTGACATAACTAAAAGTGGCGGTTTGGATTATAGGAATTATCGAATACACACTATTAGTACAAGTAGTATTGCGTAGGAATCGTGTATATTTCATAAAGGCATGCAGCGGGTCGTGTTATATGTTTTTTTTTGGCCTTGTTGGCCTTGTTGTGGCGACACTTGGGGGAGGCCTATGTCCAACAGTGGACGTTTATCGGCTGAAATGATGATGATGATGATGAATTAAGGCGTATAACATACTATATTATATTATAGTCCCTTGAACACCTGGCATGCACTGCACACATACTCGTACTGCCGCCTGCGCCCGCATAGATCCCCGCCGACTTATAAAACCATTTTCTTTGCTAAATATTGATTTATTTACATATGCTATACGAGTAGTACTACATTCTGAAGAACATTTAACCAGCATTTTTTTTATGTAAACATATTTCTAAAGCTCAAAGCCGTTTGAAAGAAGTAGGGAAAATAAGCGAAAAAAATATCACAGGTATCGTATTTTTTGAGCAGTGGTGGCCGAGTGGTAATGGCCCCAACTTAAGACTTGCAGGGCGCGGGTTCAAACCCAGCCAGGCGCATTACTTTGTGTGATTTATTTCATTACCACTGCTTTTAAAACGGTGAAGGAAAACATCGTGAGGAAACCGGCATGTTCTAGAACCAAAAAATTCGAAGACATGTGACATTCACCAACCCGCACTGGGCCCGTGTAGCCGTGGCCGTGTGGCCGTGGGCGTGGGCCGTTACGGCCCATACCCTCTTCTAGATAGAGAAGGCCCGAGTCCCAGCAGTGGGAACATTAAAAAGGCCGACTATGCTATACTATTTATTCACAACTTTATGTAACAAAAGATTAACCTTAAATTCTCTCTCCCCAGGCTAAATCGGAAGAGCAGCTAGCAAACGAGAAGGAATGGCTCCAAGCTGGTCACATGTGGCTGGCCCATCGTGGTGGATTCACGGCGGTCGTAAGGGATGGAGAAGCCGATGCTGGCAGGGCCAAGGTGCGGGTGCTGCAGACTGGAGAGATACTTACCGTTGATGAAGATGACTTGGAGAAGGTACGTTTAAAGACGGAGTATTGCAATAACTGTTGATTTGATTACGTAAAGTTAGCAGTGCTAAGAGCCTGTGTACACCACGCTTTTTAACGCATCACTTACGTGCTTGTAGCGCGATACGCGATTTTTTCCAATAATAATAGAAATAACATAGCAGCGCGGCCGCAGCGCTGTTGCCGCGAGGCCGTTGTGCGGCACTTTGCGGCCAATTTAAAGGCACCCTTAGGCTTTTTATATTCAACGACTGTATCCGATCAATGAATAACAGTTGGGACCTTAGAAGGCTGGTTAACATGAGAATACTCGCATCCACAGGTTACCTACAGCTAGGATAGCTTAAACCGTGATCGACACCCGTGCAGCCACTTAGACAAGACCTTCTATCATGAAAAATCTTATCAAATCATATTTTACCTTCCAGGCAAACCCACCCCAACTAGAACGCTGCGAGGACATAGCTGCTCTGCGCTGCCTGAACGAATGCGGCGCCCTCAATGTGCTGCGCTCACGATACGCCGCGGGTCTGCCACACGCCCGAGCTGGCCATGCGCTCCTGGTACTCGGCCCGCCGAAGCGCACCTCTCCTATCTATACTGAGAAGGTAAGAAAGAGACATAGCTAGCATCTCTGCGTCGATTCAATGTGCAGCGCTCGTGATACATTGCGGTCTATGGGACTTCCGTGCCGATCATGTGCTTCTAGTACCTCATAAAAACGACTAAACTAAATTGTACCTATAGTTACTTAAAATAAACAAGTGTTTTTATAGGTAGAGATATTGGTGGGACTGGATTGATGGGTTCAAACGAAAATCGTCAACTCCTGGACATAAGCAAGATTTTGCGTGTGAAAGATGTGACATTAAATCCTAGATATACCGGAAGGAATAGGTCTCCAGGGTAGTCAAAGTCTGTGGGTTTTTACAAAGACAGGAGAGAAAGGCAGATCTTTTGGCTTATCTTAATTAATTTCCAGAAGATTCCAATACATAGCTCTTAAACCAAATTGCAAAATTCGAAGACTCTCTTCGGATTCTCTTTTTTTTTATTGATAGGTTCGCGCGTGACCTCTATCTCACCTGATTGAAAGCGATGATGCGGTCGACGATGGAGTGCGCTTACCTAGAAGTAACTCTTGTCTTAAAGATTCCTAGGTTGTAGCCATCAAGAAACACACACTGGCAAGGAATTCCACTCCTTGACTGTATGCCCAATTAATGTATTCCCAAAACGTATTATGCGTATAGGTGGGATTCTCTTCGTCAAAGATATCTCATCGCTTCAGAGCATCTCTGAAGGTCTGCTAACCGATGCCTCTTCATTTCCAGGTGGCAGCCATGTTCCGTGGTTGTCGAGCTGATGACATGCCGCCTCACGTGTTCGCAGCCGCGCAGTCCACGCACCGCTGCATGCTGGCTTCAAGACGAGACAGGGCAATCGTCTTCCTTGGCAGGTTCGTATATCGTGTGTATAAGAAATTTTGGTAGCTTTTTTTTAATGTGGTTATACTTGCGTTTGACCACTATCTCATCCTCACCGTCCGGTAATCGTCCGGAACAGCAACAAGTCGTCGACTGTTCCCGCGCGCCTCAAGTAGTTGTCAGCAAACGTAGGTGCCCAGCACGAAAGGGACGAAACCTACTGGGGCCAAGGATCTGCTTTCGAAAGGGACGCTTGGCCCCGGTATGGTTTTTTAGTCAGTAAGAGTCTGACACTTTCTCCATCTGATGGTAAGCGATTATGTGGCCGACGATGGAGCACGCTTGCCTAGAAGTAACCCATTCACTCTTGACTTAAAGACCCCTGGGTTGTAGCTATAAGGAAACATTGACTTTTGCAGGGAATTCCACTCCTTAGCGGCATGTATAATGAATATTGTAGTTACTACGTAGACTACGTATTATTACTATGTATTTCTTTTTTTTTCTGAAGAACCCGCTTTTGACTTTAATTTCATTTGGTGGTAAGCAAAGAATGAAATCTACGTTAGAGCGGGTGAGTCTAGATGATGTCTGTTCAGTTGCTTTTAGACTGACTAGTTATAGAGTATTACCTCATCAAAAAATTGCATGGTTTTCAAGGTTTTAAAAAAAATCATTTTTCAAGTTATAATAAGCGAACCTTACCATGAAGTGATAAAATGTTAGGCATGCGAGCGAGAAAGAGAAAACTATACACCATATAATTAAAGCTCCATTCCTTTAACAGTTCAGTTAAATGAATCGCATTAAGAGTTTGTGGTAGGGCCTCACTGCAATCTAAAACAAAAGTTACATCAGATTGAAGCTATTATTAACAAAGTCAACTAACAATAAATAAACACTGCTAATTGCAGACTAACGTTTTTGTCGAAAGATTTATCTTACTAAAACGTAGTTTGACAAATTTATCTTTTGGCGCCATCTATTAAGGTCCACTGGATAAAATATGGTAGTGATAATTATAACAGTTCACTTGGAAATTAGTTTTCAAGATCATATCATTGTCAGTTGCTGATATTATCCTATTTTATTTGTTCAAAGGAGTTTGATCTTTAAACTTCAAAACATAAGATTGATTTTTCGTTGAAGCTATTTTTTTATTCTCTTTACCATCGTAAAATGGTGTTAAATAGTAAATAATGAGCGTATCGATAAGCAAAATGTCTGATTTATTTTTAGATTCTTGTTTTGATAAAGTACACGAATTTGCATGGCAACAGATATAAGCTGTTGCCATTTGCATACGTAATAAGGACATAGAAGGTCGTAAAATGTCGCTTAGTGATTGCGTTATATTCTAATGGCATATTAATTATAAAATTTATCATTTAACACATGTTTTTGAATATTAATGTAAGTGTGGGAAAAGCTCGAAATAAAATAAAATAAATATTTTTATGTAAGGAAATTTATATTTTTTGTTCAACCACTGCGCACCTACCGTGCTGGCAAATGGCAACCGGCGTCTATTTATACTCGTACTAGAAACTATAGTCTGTTTAATACAAACTATAGTCTGTTCAAAATAACATTAGAAATTATTAAATATGAAAACCTTTTATTACTGTCCGTTCAACCGATTTTGACTTTTATTATGTTGGTGGCATGACAAATGACGGCTGCAGTTCGTATTGTAACCACTTTTTAGCTTTTAATGCCATCTTTATGACTACGAAATAGAAGTTAAAATCGGTTGAACAGATAGTAAAAAGGTTTCTTTAAATTTCTATTTTTAACGCGAATAGGAAATAGGCAAATAATAATAAATAAATTTACACTAATATTATGAAGAGGGAAAATTTGTAATTTTGTGTGTGTATGTTTGTAATGAATAAACTTAAAAACTGCTATGCCGATTTCAAAAATTCTTTCACCATTGGAAAGCTACATTCACCCTGAGTAATATAGGCTATATTTATTGCCCGTGCGAAGCTGGGACGGGCCGCTAGTATGATAAAAATTAACCATTGTTACAGCTTGATTTTTACTCCTTAAAACTTTAAACATTAATTCTCTTTCCACAGGTCCGGTTCCGGCAAGACAAGCGCGATGCGTCATTGTGTGTGGTACCTCGCCAGCGCGTACCCCGCGCAGGGATCGAAGCTGACTCCCGAACGATTAGATGCCGCCTTCGATGTACTGCACCTATTTGGATCTACACGGTTAGTGAAAATCAAATACATAAAAAATAAAAAAATAAATGTGACGTAGGTAAGAACAAATTTACCTATTTTCAGATTTTTTCCTATACCTGTGCTATAAGACTTTGCTTTCTGCCAAATTTCAAGATTCTAGGTCAACGGGAAGTGCCCTATGAATTTCGATCTTTGAGAGTATCAAAATAAACGTTTTTTTGCGACATAAACGGCCGTATCTGTCGTTAGAAAGCTGCTTTATTCCTGAGTGACATAGGCTATATTTTATGTACGCGGGCGAAGCCGCTGGCAAAAGCTAGTAAATAAATAAAGTTATTATTATTTTATTTTTTCATTTCTTTTTTTATTAATTTTCAAATGTATGGGAACCATTTGCGAATGTAAATTAATGTATTTCAGATTTCTAAGATGACGATTTTTATCTTATCAAAACGATGTTTTGGTTTACAGTACTGGCTCAAACGCGCACGCGTCACGCTTCGTGTCCCTTACTTCTTTGGACTTCGACGGCGGCGGCGCGCTGGCGGCGGCCTCGGTGCAGATACTGCTGCCGGACTTGAGGCCTGGACAGGCGCCGCTCAGGGCTCTGCATACGTGAGTACTGTTGAGCCTTTTAAATACTATAGATAAATCATAAGTCAAGCCACACATTTATTTATTGGACACGTGATCAAACTTCTCATGTTGTAATTAGGGAACAGAAAAATTAAAAGTATGAGATTTGGAGTTAGTTAAGCCGTTTTTAGCGAAACGGTTGATACCAGTTGATAGATTCACCAGGTAGATAGCGTAGCTGGCTATACTCCATTCGCAATATGATTAGACATTTAAACAAACCTCTTTTACTGTCCGTTTTCACTTCTATTTCTTGGGCATAAGGATGGCATTAAAAGCATAAAAGAGGTTACAAATACCAACTATTTGCTGCAGCTGTCACTTAGCGTCTCACCAATGCAATAAAAGTCAAAATCGGTTGAACGGTCAGTAAAAAAGTTTTGTTTAAGTATCTTACGGACGGTGACTGACATAAACCAACCATAATGTATGATGACATGAATTTCCTTCCAGCTTATACCACGGTTGCGACGGTCGCCTCCGCCGCGAGCTCCTCTTCGACCAGGCGCCGATCAACACGCCGAACCCCTTCATGACGTCAGCGGAGAAAGCGGACGCGCCCGCTGAGTTCTCGGCGCTGAAGGAAGCGCTGCAGCTGCTGGCCGTCACCGACAACGAACAGATGGCCATATGGAAGATCATGGCGGCTATCTGTCACTTGGGCTGGGCGGGGGCTGTTAAAGGTAAGGGAAGCATAGTAATCTAATCATCATCATCATCAGCCTTTTTAATGTTTCCACTGCTGGAACTCCTTCCTGGCCTTCTCTCTAGGAGAGGGAATGGACCGTAATCCACCACGCGGGCCCAGTGCGGGTTGGTGAATGTCAAATGTCTTCAAATTTTTGGTTCTAGGATATGCCGGTTTCCTCACGATGTTTTTCTTCACCATTTTGAGAGTATTGGTAATGAAATAAATTACACAAAGTAATTCGCTTGGCAGGGTTTGAACTCGCGGCTTGCAACTCGTAAGTCGGAACCAATACCACTCCAATGTTCACCGTGAATAGGCTCTTAATAAACTAGTGCGATTCACCATCAAAAATTGCATCACTGATTACCATCAGATGGGATCGCAGTCAAGCACTAGTTTTTATTAGCTTTAAAAAACTTAAGTTGTCAGGGCTTTGATAGCTTGAAAACAGATTGTAGCTCTATTTATTTTTGAGGATAGCTTGTCTGTAAACTTCCATCATTATTCGTGTTTGTAGCTAATACGGGTTCAGGCGTCAAGTACCAGTTCGCGGCGGCGGGCTGCGGGCAACGCGCGGCGCGCCTGCTGGGCGTGGGCGCCGAGGAGCTCGCACGCGCCGTCTTTGTCACCGTGCCCACCTCGCCGCAACCCAACTCCACCCTCAGGTACTAACACAACAACACGGGGTCGCGCGGTGCGCCTGCTGGGCGTGGGCGCCGAGGAGCTCGCACGCGCCGTCTTTGTCACCGTGCCCACCTCGCCGCAACCCAACTCCACCCTCAGGTACTAACACAACAACACGGGGTCGCGCGGCGCGCCTGCTGGGCGTGGGCGCCGAGGAGTTTGCACGCGCCGTCTTTGTCACCGTGCCCACCTCGCCGCAACCCAACTCCACCCTCAGGTACTAACACAACAACACGGGGTCGCGCGGCGCGCCTGCTGGGCGTGGGCGCCGAGGAGCTCGCACGCGCCGTCTTTGTCACCGTGCCCACCTCGCCGCAACCCAACTCCACCCTCAGGTACTAACACAACAACACGGGGTCGCGCGGCGCGTCTGCTGGGCGTGGGCGCCGAGGAGCTCGCACGCGCCGTCTTTGTCACCGTGCCCACCTCGCCGCAACCCAACTCCACCCTCAGGTACTAACACAACAACACGGGGTCGCGCGGCGCGCCTGCTGGGCGTGGGCGCCGAGGAGCTCGCACGCGCCGTCTTTGTCACCGTGCCCACCTCGCCGCAACCCAACTCCACCCTCAGGTACTAACACAACAACACGGGGTCGCGCGGCGCGCCTGCTGGGCGTGGGCGCCGAGGAGCTCGCACGCGCCGTCTTTGTCACCGTGCCCACCTCGCCGCAACCCAACTCCACCCTCAGGTACTAACACAACAACACGGGGTCGCGCGGCGCGCCTGCTGGGCGTGGGCGCCGAGGAGCTCGCACGCGCCGTCTTTGTCACCGTGCCCACCTCGCCGCAACCCAACTCCATCCTCAGGTACTAACACAACAACACGGGGTCGCGCGGCGCGCCTGCTGGGCGTGGGCGCCGAGGAGCTCGCACGCCTCGTCTTCGTCACCGTGCCCACCTCGCCGCAACCCAACTCCACCCTCAGGTACTAACACAACAACACGGGGTCGCGCGGCGCGCCTGCTGGGCGTGGGCGCCGAGGAGCTCGCACGCGCCGTCTTTGTCACCGTGCCCACCTCGCCGCAACCCAACTCCATCCTCAGGTACTAACACAACAACACGGGGTCGCGCGGCGCGCCTGCTGGGCGTGGGCGCCGAGGAGCTCGCACGCCTCGTCTTCGTCACCGTGCCCACTGTACGAGCAAACCCGTACATTTTGTATAGTTTAGTAATAATGCTGACGCTTGCACTTATGATGCGGTGCATCGCGCTCCATTTGTAAATTACTTTAGTACCAATAAATCCGTGTAACAGTAAACATCGTTTCACTTAATCAAATTCCCTAACTTGGGTCGCGGCGCGGTACTCATAACATTTTAACATTAACAAACAAGGTGTAAGGTAACCACCGTACATCTTTATGGTCCTTCGAGCCGGATAGCGGGATCATTAACGCGAGCAATCAGTGGACTCAGTGTCAGTTCGTGTGAGTGGTTCCATATCAGCAACAGCTGTGGAGTTGCAGTTCAGGGAGTTAACAGCAGTCTTGAGCGCAATCAACGTACAGCAGAATCAAAGTAAGATCTTTCCTTTTTTTGCTTAACCTAACAATATGAGCCAAACAATGGAGGATCTTCTGGCCAACCAGAACCAAATCATGGTGGCCATGAATCAACTTTTATCAAACTTTAAGAAGGATGGTCAGGAACGCAAAACTCCTGACTACATCAAACGAAGATTGGAAACTTTAGACTCCTACTGGCAGGAGTTTCAATCTAATCACGATCAGTTGAACCCCTTTAGCAACAAATCGATTGAGTATTTTGCATTGAATCACTATCAACAAACTCATGCTTTCTATCTTTCGACGCGTGAAGCTATTAAAAGTGCAGGACCTCCGTCTATTTTAAGACCCGCAACACCGTTAGCCGGCACATCCAGGGCCGGCGTGGACGGGACCCTTAAGAACAGGAATCCTGAGGAGATCGAGGCTACGACCTCACTTGAAACGCCGAAATTCAAGTCTCAGGGCACCAACAGCAAGTTGGATGAATTACTGAAGAAGCAGACTATCAACTTTAAGGCTTTCTATCGAACGGTGACCAACATCAACGTCGATGCCATAACTGAGAAATGGGAGTTTCAAGATACGTTGAAAACCTTGGAAACGAGGTGGTCGGCCATTGACATGCTTCACTGGGAGTTAGAAGGAGAACTGGACGGGCAAGATGATTCATATGAAGACAAGTTTACCTCGTATGAAATGACGTACAACAATATGAAGAAGTCTCTAAACAGCAAATTGTGGTCTGTATCTCACCGAGAACAGTCTACACCAAAGATGGAAGTGCCTACGTTTAATGGCCATTATCAACACTGGGTATCCTTTAAAGACTTATTTACGGAGGCCATCCACAACAATCCGTCGCTCTCTCAAGCTCAAAAAATGCAGTTCCTTAAAGCTAAACTGAAAGGGGAAGCTGAGGGTTTAATACATCATCTTCAGATTAGCTCTGAAAACTATTCAACATGTTGGGAAATCCTTAATCATAGGTACAATAACAAACTGCTTATATTCACCTCACACATGAATACTCTAACCAACCTTCCGGTCATGCAACAACCTTCAGTCTACTATGTAAAACGCATCCACGATACAACCATCGAATGTGTTAACGCTATAAAGAACATGGGAGCAGACGTAAGCACATGGGACCCCGTAATTTGTTATTTGATGTCCAACAAATTAGATACTAACACACATTCCGAATACATCGCGTCTCTTAAGCAACCTCGTGAACTGCCCATTTTATCAGAGTTTTTGAACTTCCTGGAAGCCAAGTTTACAAGCATGGAGTCATCGCGGCGTAAACAAGATCAGAAATCACCAAGGTCCAATGCAAAGTCATCTAACGATAATAATTTAAATAACAAAAATATCAGTCGTAATTCGAAACAATCTTATTCGAGCAACAAAAACGTTTCGAAATCAAACGGAAAATTCCCTAATAAACGAACTTGTCCATTATGCAAAAATGCTCATGGATTATTCCATTGTGAACAATATATCGGATTGTCCCCAATCGACAAAAAACAATTTGTCGTTGACAACAAGCTATGCGAAAATTGTCTTTTTAGTCATAAAGGCAAGGAATGCATTTCAACAAAACGGTGCCATGAGTGTGACGGAAGTCATAATACGAAACTTCACGAAGCGTTTGCGCAAGCCGCAAACACATCGCCTAGCCAAGCAATACCTAAAGCTGGAAATTCCCGTACTTTGCCTGAGCAAAATCAGCAACTTAGGACTCACGTGGCCCAACAACGTGATGTACCGGAAACATTATTGTCCACAGCCGTCATTAAGGTCCAAAAATATGATGGATCTATTCTTAACATGCGAGCTTTGATTGATCAGGGTTCCCAAACTTCACTCATTAACAATTAGGACTTCCCCGTCAACGATGCAAGGGAATAATAACCGGTATAGGAGCCAGGGACAATGCCTGTAAGGGAGTTATCAACATAAATTGCTCATCAAGAAGAGAGTCTTATTCTTTTAATACTGACGTTTTCATCATGAAGAGCTTAACAAAAAATCTGCCAACTTATACCTTTGCGAAGCCCACATGGTCTTTCTTAGAAAACATAGAACTTGCAGATCCTGAGTTTTACGTCAGTCGTCCGATAGATATTTTATTTGGCGCGGACATATATTCAAACATTATTATGGAGGGAATCTGCAGACTTGAACAAACAACGCCCATTGCTCAACAGACTTGGCTTGGGTGGATCCTGTGCGGCAACGTAAACACACTGCAATGCAATGTCGTAAAGTTTGATGTTGACCAGTTGCAAAAATTTTGGGAAACGGAAGAAATTGCTAAGTCTACTTCGCTTTCATCAGATGATCAAGAGTGTATGCAATTTTACAGCTCAACAACAAACCGATTGCTAGATGGAAGATATGTAGTAAGGCTCCCTCTGAAAACCAATTTGCAAGAACAATTGGGCTACTCAAAATCAAAGGCCATAGCACAATTTGGTCATTTGGAACGTAAACTAATTAAAAATGAAACCATCGCAAAAGAATATAAAACATTCATACACGAGTACCTAGCGTTAGGACATATGAAACCAGCTATTTGTAACACGAAACTCGAATGTTTCCTGCCCCATCATTGTGTACTACGTGACGATTCTACAACTACGTCACTTCGAGTGGTTTTTAACGCCTCAGCAAAAACATCAAGTGGCCAAAGTTTAAATGATCTGATGCACAAGGGCCCAAATCTGCAACAGGACCTTCAGTCATTGATACTTAAGTGGAGGCAGTATCAATTTGCCTTCACCGCAGACATCGAAAAGATGTTCCGCCAAATTTTGGTCCATAATGAAGATCAGAGTCTGCAAAAAATCGTATGGAGATAGTCCCAGACATAAACTACAAGAATATCAACTGACCACGGTCACATACGGGACTAAAGCGGCTCCTTTCCTCGCAATGATGACGCTAAAACAGCTGGCGAACGACGAACGCTCCGTATATCAAGAAGCATCTAAAGTCCTCGAGGAGTCATTCTACATGGATGACCTTCTCCATGGTACTCACAGCGTATCAGCGGCACGCCAACTTCAACAAGATTTAATTGAACTCCTGAAACGCGGGGGATTTAATCTACGAAAATGGGCTTCTAACGATCCACATTTACTGCACGATGAAGTCCCATGCCAACAACAAAGCAAAAGCTTTCGACAGCCGGAGTCTACTAAAACATTAGGACTGCGCTGGAATCCTGTCAAGGATAATTTTACATTTGAGCCAAAAATCGATTTAACAGTCAACAAAGCTACAAAACGATCAGTTTTGTCCGATATCTCCAAGTTCTTTGACCCCTTGGGGTGGCTCACACCTACAACAACAAAACTCAAAATTTTATTTCAACGAATTTGGACTTCACAAATTCAGTGGGATGAGCAGATACCTAAAGATACTTTGGAAGAATGGAAAAAACTTAAGGCAGATATCGATCAAATAAGTCAGGTACAAATACCAAGATGGTTGGGCACAAAACCCGAGCAAAGAGTCGAGTTACATGGTTTCTGCGACTCGTCAACAAAGGCGTACGCCTGCGTTATTTACTGTAAAGTTTATAACGAACAAACAAACATCATATTGGTGGCTGGAAAATCAAGAATAATCCCGGCTAACAAAAACACATCGTTGCCACGATTGGAGCTCTGCGGCGCTCATTTATTAGCTAAACTCATGGCTAAAGTCAAGGCTTCTATAACTGACTACAAGATTGATATTTATGGCTGGATTGACTCCACAGCAGTACTGGGGTGGCTGCATGGAGATCCAGGCCGTTGGCAAACCTTTGTTGCCAACAGGACACGATTTATAACAGAAATCATGCCATCTGCCTGCTGGCGGTATGTCAAATCTGCTGAAAATCCTGCAGACTGCGCAAGTAGAGGCTTGTCGATGACGCAATTGATGGAACATCCTTTATGGTGGCAAGGGCCATCTTGGCTACAAACATTCAAAGCTGATGAAAGAAGTGAAGAAATAAATTACACAACAACATTAGAAATCAAACCCAAGAAGCAAGTTAACACTGTCATGAAACAAACAGAAGAGGACAGTATAATCATGACCTTATTGAAAAGTCACAGTTGTTTTACCAAAGTCGTACACATTTTAGCATGGGTGTGTAGATTTTTAACAAGTAAGAAAAACAAGGCGCAGACTTCCTATCTTACGCTAGAAGAGATAAGAAAAGCCAAAATGAAGATCATAAAGCAAGTACAGCAGCAAGAGTTTGCAGAAGAAATTAAAAGCTTAAGAGAGAAAGGAAAGCTTAACAACAAAAGCAGAATACTAAATCTAAATCCATTTTTGGATAAATTTGGACTTCTTCGTGTTGGGGGAAGGTTAAGACATGCTCATATTCATGCTGACATGCAACATCCTATAATTATCCCACAACGAGGACGTTTAACAGAGCTTCTTATAGAACATGCACACAAGCTTACTTTCCATGGTGGACCTCGCTTGACATCGGGATTTATCCGACAAAGATACTGGATTGTAGGCGGAAATGAAGCAACGAAAAAGCAAATACGCTTATGCGTTAAATGTAGAAAGCTAAGTCCTAACAAGCATAACCAAATCATGGGTGACTTACCTGCAGCGAGGAGCAATCCCTCTCGTCCGTTCGAACACACCGGAATAGATTTTACTGGGCACCTACTCCTTAAAGCCAACAAGGGCCGTGGAATAAAAACCACAAAAGGATATGTGGCTGTTTTCGTCTGCATGTCAACAAAAGCAGTCCATCTAGAGCTTGTTTCCGATCTAAGTACCTCGGCGTTCATCGCAGCTTTAAGGAGAATGGCGGCACGTAGAGGTACTCCGAGTCACATTTACAGTGACAATGGACGAAACTTTGTCGGGGCCAACAAACAAATCCAACAAGAATACCAGGAACTGCTGCAAATATTTAACAACGAACTTTTGGCTGAACTGACAGATATGGAAATCAAGTGGCATTTTAATGCACCTATCTGGCCTTCCGCAGGCGGTCTTTGGGAATCCGCAGTCAAAAGTTTTAAACATCACTTTAGAAGAGTTGTCGGAGAGCAAAAGTTGACTTTCGAAGAATTGTCAACTGTCCTCACGCAAATCGAAGCATGCCTCAATTCTAGACCGTTATGTCCTCTCACGGAAGATCCGGAGGACTTAGACTATTTAACTCCATCTCACTTTTTGACTGGTGGTTCAGCACTTACCCTAGTTGAAACTGAAAGGGACTTGAGGACGAGGTGGCAGTTAACTCAGAGAATTTTCGCTGACATCTGGAAAAGATGGCGCTCTGAGTACCTAACACAACTAACAACAAGAAGCAAATGGCGACAGTCTCGTAAAAACATAAACCTAAACGACGTAGTCCTTTTGCACGATGACAATTTACCTCCTGGAAAATGGTCTATGGGTAGAGTCGTCGATCTACATCCGGGAGCAGATGGATTTGTTCGCGTTGTCAGCTTAAAAACGAAGAACGGAATTCTTAAAAGACCAATTACCAAAATATCAACGTTACCTGTAAACCAAAATCTATCAGACTCGTCTGAAAATGTCCAGGAAGAATTGAAAACAAACAATGAAGAAACAAAACCTCAAAGGAAATCGAAGAGAGTTAGCGTAACTACATTATTTACGTCTTTATTATTTTTTATGACAATAATAACAGGAGGACACTGCGATTTCCAATCAACAAAATTTAGACCTAACCAGAGTCTCTATTTCGATAAATTAACTAATATGCAGATTATTCGCGACGAGTGGAAACTCATTATCTACTACGATATGCAACCATATTGGGAAGGCATAACAGCTCTCAACAAATACACGAAGTCCCTAGAACAATCATGCAAAACAATACGTAATATTATGAACTGTGATATCATATTATTACAGCTAGTTCAAGGCTTCGGTGAACTTGAATACTACAACCAGATGTTGCTCGGTCAGCACGCGAACGAGCAGCGCGCTAGACAGCGGCGCGGTCTTATCGACGGTGTCGGATATCTTGCGAATAGCCTCTTCGGGGTATTAGACGCAAGATTCGCCGAACAATATCGCAAGGACATAACGTTACTACGCGACAACCAACGTCATATTGCCTCGTACTGGAAAAACCAAACATCGATTATAGAGGTTGAATATAATCTTCTCAAACGAACAGAGCAAACCATGAACAGACAACATAAAATGGTTTCCCAACATATATTTTCCATCGAAAAGGCGCTAAACCAAGTTCAATCTGAAACACAAAACATGTCTATTGTAAACGAGCTGACTGTCGGAGCTATTATAGGGAGCAACATGCTACATAACTTGAAGTCTTTACAAAGCACCTTGCTGGACACTATCACTGACATCTATCATGGTCAGTTTAATCCACACCTTTTGACTCCCGTTCAATTGCAAGATCAGCTGAGCACCATCGCTAGTCAGCTCCCTAAGGACGTGACATTGCCTATAGACAATGTACAATTAGATTTAATGAAAATAAATAAGCTCCTCAAAGTAAAGGCCAGGATGCTGGTAGAGTACCTCATCTTTGAAATCAGACTTCCTCTTATCAATAGAGACACTTTTGAGATATTCAAAATATTTTCCATACCTCAAGTCAAAGGAACTGACATGGTTAGCATTCAACCAATATCAGATTATGTGGCCTTAAATTTGAAGAAGGATACCTACTTAACTATGACAGAGAAAACATTGACATCATGTCTGATATCAGATGCTTATCTATGTCATATTCAGAGACCTATTTATCATCTAAATGGGGATAAAGATTACTGCCAGACCGAAGAGTTTGAGTGTGAGACAAGGATCTCTCCCTGCAAAAACAGCTGGTTTGAAAGTAACACAATTAACAACTACATCTATTTTTGTTGCGATCAATGCTCTTTACGTATAATGTGCGAGGATCAAGTTGCCAGTCATCAGCTGACCGGTGCCGGTCTTGTTGCTATAGACAATGGGTGTATTATTAAAACGCAAACATTTACTTTAATTGCACACAGACAACAGTCTAGCAGAATGAACGCTAAACCTGATGTTTATACTCCACTGATACCACCGATAAATCATATTATCAACATTACGATCCCGCATTTGATACCCACGAATGATTCAGAATCTGACCAGAATCAAATGGATTTAGCAGAACTTGGGCAGCAAATTAAGATCTTGAAAGATAATGCCGCTATAGCTGAAGGCATTTCTGTTCATGATATTCATCACTACACGCTGATATACATCATCGTCGGCATCGTGGGAATAGCGGGACTGGGGTACGTGTGGCGTCGCTGGCGCGCCTGGAACGTGCCGGCCGCGCCGACGCCAGCACCGACACCAGCGCAAGCGCAGGGTGCGAATGCGCCTCCTCACAGCAACAATGACAACTCGTGCGTGATTCTCGGTGACCGAGTGTTTTACCACAGTGTTAGTGAGTTAAATGACAACAATCATAGCAGTGTTTCTAATCTCAATAGTGCGCGAGTGAATAAAGCTACATCACCTATTTGCGTTCGTTAAGTGCGACCAGAGACAATACTTAACTTTATTATTAATTATGTCTTTTTCGAATTAGATTGTATCAACATTATTTTTGTATAACATATTAACATATTCTTTGTGTTTTCCTAAAACATATTTTTTGTCATATGTTTTCTTGAAACATTGTTTTCAAATATTTTGACCTTTGATCTGATAACATTTATCTTGTATCTTGTTAATTTCTCCTGTAGGGAGTATGTACGAGCAAACCCGTACATTTTGTATAGTTTAGTAATAATGCTGACGCTTGCACTTATGATGCGGTGCATCGCGCTCCATTTGTAAATTACTTTAGTACCAATAAATCCGTGTAACAGTAAACATCGTTTCACTTAATCAAATTCCCTAACTTGGGTCGCGGCGCGGTACTCATAACATTTTAACATTAACAAACAAGGTGTAAGGTAACCACCGTACACCCACCTCGCCGCAACCCAACTCCACCCTCAGGTACTAACACAACAACACGGGGTCGCGCGGCGCGCCTGCTGGGCGTGGGCGCCGAGGAGCTCGCACGCGCCGTCTTTGTCACCGTGCCCACCTCGCCGCAACCCAACTCCACCCTCAGGTACTAACACAACAACACGGGGTCGCGCGGCGCGCCTGCTGGGCGTGGGCGCCGAGGAGCTCGCGCGCGCCGTCTTCGTCACCGTGCCCACCTCGCCGCAACCCAACTCCACCCTCAGGTACTAACACAACAACACGGGGTCGCGCGGCGCGCCTGCTGGGCGTGGGCGCCGAGGAGCTCGCGCGCGCCGTCTTCGTCACCGTGCCCACCTCGCCGCAACCCAACTCCACCCTCAGGTACTAACACAACAACACGGGGTCGCGCGGCGCGCCTGCTGGGCGTGGGCGCCGAGGAGCTCGCACGCGCCGTCTTTGTCACCGTGCCCACCTCGCCGCAACCCAACTCCACCCTCAGGTACTAACACAACAACACGGGGTCGCGCGGCGCGCCTGCTGGGCGTGGGCGCCGAGGAGCTCGCGCGCGCCGTCTTCGTCACCGTGCCCACCTCGCCGCAACCCAACTCCACCCTCAGGTACTAACACAACAACACGGGGTCGCGCGGCGCGCCTGCTGGGCGTGGGCGCCGAGGAGCTCGCGCGCGCCGTCTTCGTCACCGTGCCCACCTCGCCGCAACCCAACTCCACCCTCAGGTACTAACTCAACAAGGTCGGCCATCAAGTACCGGTTCGCTGCGGCGGGCTGCGGGTAGCGCTCAGGACTCAGTTTTAGGAGATGGAATTTGCCGCAATCCACCACGCCGGGCCCAGTACAAATTGGTGGAGGTCACATTTCTTCAGATGTTTGATTCTAGGACATACCGGTTTCCTCACTATGTTTTCCTTAACCGTTTTGAGAGCAGTGGTGATGACATAAATTACACAAAGTAATTTGCCTGGCTGGATTTGAATTCGCGTCCTACAACTCGTAACGGCCCGTTCACTACTTTTGCTGCTGTGAGCGGTAGCTAAGCGCGGGGTGGCGAGCGGTGAGATCAAAAGTATGAAAATGTTTGAAGCATGCCACGAGATGCCGCTCATAGCGAAAACGCTCAACTTCTCTATCCAGCACCGCTCGCCGCGCCGCGCGCTTCTAACACCGTAATCGTGACCAGGCCTTAAGTCGGGATCGTTATGTACTGGGCTATCACTAATCTCTCACTGAGCCACTACAACTCGCGTACTCGAACAACCACTGCTATACTGTATTACCGGTACTAAAATCAACTTCACAATGTAACATAGTATAGCATAGCTATATTACTGGCCTGTTGGTTTAGTGGTTAGTGGCTCTGACTGCTATACCGGAGGTCGTGGGTTCGATTCCCACCCTGGACAAATGTTTATTGCGATGAGCATGATCATTTGTTCTGTTTTGGTTGTAATTCATCTATAATATGTATGTTTTTAAAAATATATAAGTATGTTTATCAGTTGTCTAGTAATCATAACACAAGCTCTGCTTAGCTTGGGACTAGACGGCGTTGTGTGATAGTTGTGGAATATTATTGTAATATTAATATTATTATAGCATAGTCGGCCTTATAATGTTCCCACTGCTGGGACTCAGGCTTCGTCTCTAGGAGAGGGAATGGGCCGTAATCCACCACGCGGGCCCAGTGCGGGTTGGTGTAACATAACAATCACATTTCAATTTCATTTCAGAACGCCATCCCCCTCGAACGAGCGCGAGATGTCTGGCACGGAGGCGGTAGACGCTTTTGTCACTGGGCTGTACAACGAGACTTTTAACATTATTGCTGCACTAGTGAACAGGTAATTACGTCAAGTAATTATTTCATAGTAGCCTCCAGCAGGTCAATCTATCGTCAGCTTAACCGGGCTAACCCGTGGCTGCTTTAGTAAATTAAAGCCACTAGCCATGACTTAAAAATTCACATAATAGAAGCGACAAGAAATATGTAACCAGGATTTTATCACTACATTGTATAAAACAAAGTCGCTTTCCGTTGTCTGTCCCTATGTATACTTAGATCTTTAAAACTGCGCAATGGATTTCGATGCAGTTTTTATTAATAGATACAGTACTTCAAGAAGAACGTTTTTATGTAAAATACATGCATAATATAGTACAGAAACATTGATAATTTTATAAATTTTAAAGCATTGCATTCGTGCAAAACCGTGGCAGGTCTCTAGTGTAATTCATAATATGATTTAAAAGAGTGGCCATGTAGTCTCTTGCACGTTCATCTCCATTGAGATCTACGCTTTGGAACGTGCAATTTAATTTCACTTTTTTTGACCGACTGACATTTTGACAATTCACAAGTGCCTCTAAATGGTCTATTTGATATAAAGGTTTACAAGGATACCTTACGGTTACCCTGTCGTTACCATCATCATCATCATCATTTCAGCCGATAGACGTCCACTGTTGGACATAGGCCTCCCCCAAGCGTCGCCACAACGAACGATCATGTGCGTCCCGCATCCATCGGATTCCCGCTACCTTCACCAGGTCGTCAGTCCACCTTGTAGGAGGCCTTCCAACGCTGCGTTTTCCGGTACGCGGTCGCCACTCCAGAACCTTTCGGCCCCAACGGCCATCTGTAGCAATGTGCCCTGCCCATTGCCACTTAATTTTGGCGATTCTTTGTGCTATGTCGGCAACCTTGGTTCTGTGTTCCTGCGGATATCTTCATTCCTGTCGTTACACTTTTTTTTTATGGTGGGAAAAATCATCCAATGACAACCCCCGCTCTTGGGCGGAGCGGGAGATAGTGTGAGACTCTTACTTACTAAAAGACCCACCCCGTTCCTTCTAGCCTTCATACCGGGGCTCGAGCTGGTGGAGGCCTATGTCCAACAGTAGACGTCTTGCAGTTGATATGATGATGGTTGAACGGTTATTCATCTATTTTTGTTTTTAAACAAACAACTGTTGATCTCATTTTTAAATGTTTTTTTTTTTTTTTGCTTTTCAGGAGTCTATCAACCTCAGCGAGAACATCAGCGTCAATCTTACTACTTGATACGCCGGGAGCCGACAACCCCATGTGCGCCGGACAACAGAGCGGCGCTCCGCTATCGAAGCTGCTTTCAAATTATTTACAAGTACGTATTGATACTACATTATAATAAGTTAGTTTAAAACAACAAAATACAAAAATACTATAGCCGATCCGACAGATGTTGTCTTGTCTTAGCTATGAAGTATCAAATGCGCGAATATTAATAGTCATCGAAAAATTTCAAAACAATATTGTAATTTTTTAATGTTCTGGGCGCAGAAAATTAAAAAATAAGAAAATAATAAAAAAAGTAGCTACTTTCTTATTTTTTTCTTTCATAAAAACCTTCTTCTGACAATAATAAACACAACAAAAAAAAAAGAATTAGCAGTATTGGTCCAGCATGACAATGTGACCAAGGGAAGTAGGGATTAATTTTATATTGGGGTCATTGTCAGTGATATGGTTCTGTTTTAATTATTTATAAAAATAATTCGGCACTTTTTCGTATTTGGTTTATGGCACGGTTGGCCGTCAAACAATATACATATAACTTTAATTTTGATGTACTATCTTCCATAACAAACATTGCTACCTGTTCAATTTAAATGTTAAAACTACTCCTTTATATTTTTCAAGGAGCGTTTGCAAGCGATGTTCCACGAAGCGTTGCTAGTAGCGCCACGTGAACGATACGCGCAAGAAGGAATCACGCTCGACGACGGCGCTGAAGAAGGTAATGTAGTTAACATATACAAGGTGTCGTTTTGAAGCTGCAAAATATTTCAGGAGGTAATTATGTTAGTGATTCTCGACCCGAATCAATAATAAAATAAGTAGGTAATTTTTTTTTTTTTATAACCGCGCTTTTTTTCACACACAACAAACAAGGAACAATAAAGGGCGTTTTCACACACACTAACTCGCAACGATAGTTTCATAAATAATGTATCATCCAATCATCATCCCGCACGCTACACCCTAGCCACGCTCCCGCGGCCATCGATCAATCGATTTAGTTTAGTGTAATAAAAAAATTAAATAACAAGTATTACTGATTATTGACCAGGTATCGTTTTTTTACATGATTATTTATGAGTTTTATTACAACCTCCTGAAATATTGTGCAGTTTTAAAACTGCACCTTGTATAGGGTGACTGGTAATTAGTGACCGATACTTATACATGATATTGTACTCATGATTACAAACAACTTTCCCAAAGAAACTTTATTTTTATACTCATTAGTTTTATCACAATCATAAATCGAAACATATAGGTACCTACACTGATTACAATCAACGATGGGTTTGCAAACACTAACACTATTATAAGTAAGGTATGTAACAGCGTTACGCGGCTAACAGCTGAGAGGTCGCAGGCGCGCACGCGCGATTTTGCGCGAACAGCTGTTTTGTTCGTTCAGGGGCAAAATGTCCAATTTTCAAAATTGTGATAAAACTAATGAGTATAAAAAAAAGTTTCTTTGGGAAAGTTGTTTGTAATCACGAGTACAATAACGTGTATAAGTTTCGGTCACTAATTACCAGTCACCCTATAATTAATTTATTAATAACGCGTAATTTATTTATTCGTAAAAATAAATACACCTTTAAATTTTGGTCGTTTTAATCCCGTGGAGGGTCGATCCGGTACATGAAACACTATCGATTTGTAAAGATAAAATTAAAAAATAAAGTACCATTTTTTCAAAACTCGTATTAATTTACGCATGTACGAAATTAATTTCTTTAAGAAAACGTCAGCTGAGCGAGTTCAATGACCTGTAGGTAGTTTGTACGCAACGCCGATTACTACCTACAGATCATCGGACTTGCTCAACTGACGTTTTATTTTTATTTTATTTTATTGATTTTAAGAAAACTTACAGCTAATACAGTACAGTAAAAACATTATAATATACAGAAGAGGCCAATTACAAGTTTCCACATATATAAACTTATAAATAAAATTAAGAAACGGTATAAAAGCGTGAGCAATAAACATAGAAATATTAGACAAAAAGAAACAAAGATACGATACATCACAAAACACAATCAAGCTTCAAAGAAAAAGTTGCTTAACATTTTTTTAAGTTTTTCGACACTATTTGTGAACAAATCAAGCTCGACATCCCGGCACATTGAGTTGAACTTTCGACATACTCTTTGAATGTACGAGTTCTGTCTATAGACAGTTTTCACGATAGGTACATGTAGAAGATCAGGTCTCCGAAGAAACACAGACGGTGCACGCAGTCCAACCTTGGCCACCAGCTCAGGTACATCAATAGACCCGTTCATTATATTGAACAGGTAGGCAAGGTCTGCAATTTTTCTTCGTTCATGTAAAGGAAGAATATGAAATTTCTTGCATCGGCTATTATAGTTCGGAAGATAACAATTTGCTCGGTATTGAATGTACCTTAAAAATCGCTTTTGTATGCCTTCAAGGCGTTTAATATAAACATTGTATTTTGGATTCCAAAGAGAAGCATATTCTAGATGGCTGCGGACAAAGGCACAGTAGAGGATTTTCATGGTTTTGATGTTCTTAAACTCAGAGGATACCCTAAAAATGAAGCCCAACGCTTTAGAGGCTTTGTTGACCACATTCTCGATGTGCGCGTCAAACTAAAGTTTAGAGTCAAAAATTACCCCAAGATCCCTAATAACGCTCACTCTGGCAATTGTTGTATTCGACAATTTATAATCGTACATAATAGGGTTTGGCTTACGAGTATACGTACATACGTAACATTTGGAAATATTTAAATCCAACCTATTTCTGTAGCAGTAATTATGGAAACGGTCCAGATCCTCTTGTAATAGATGCGCGTCTTCGATTGTCGAAACTTGACTCAAGATTTTCATGTCATCCGCATACAATAATATTTTTGAATGTAGGAAACATGAGGCGATATCATTTACAAAGATATTGAATAACAGGGGTCCCAATAAGAATCCTTGGGGGACTCCCGAAGGAATGTACATCGCTCTCGAGGCATAGCCGTTGAGAACTACAGTCTGGCATCTGTTTTCTACATATGATACAAACCATCTGTACAGACTACCCCTCACACCAATGTCTAACAGTTTGCGCATTAGAAGCGCATGATCTATTCGATCAAAGCACTTGCTGTAGTCAGTGTATATAACGTCGACTTGAGACCGCTTAGACATATGCTCAGATATGAAGTCACTACAGACCACAAGATTGGAGGTGGTGGAACGACCTTTTAAAAATCCATGTTGATGTTCGGAGAAACTTAATTTAAGTGCAGAGGAAAGTTGCACGTGTACGATTTTCTCCATAATTTTAGCGAACACGCAGAGTTTTGAGATCGGTCTATAGTTAACTACGTTGTCTTTAGGTCCTTTTTTATGAGTCGGCGTTATATACGCCGACTTCCAGATAGTAGGCACCACTCCTAAGTCGAATGACCGTTTAAACAATAATGTTAATGGAATGGACAGACACTTGGCACATTTGGCTATAAAAATAGGCGAAATATTATCGGGGCCAGCGGATTTGTTAATATCAATTTGCTTTAACAACCGAAATACCTCCTCCTCTCGCACATTGATAGTGCTAATGTCTGATACAAGACCAGTAGACTGATCTAGTTGATCCATCCTCGCAGTGCCTAAGAAATCATTCGCGTCACGTTGCTCTTGAAAGTTCGAAAGGAAGTAGCTACCAAACATATTACAGATCTCCTCTCCACTGCCAGAAGACACTTCATCAAATTTAAACACTGATGGGTAACAGTTGTTTGTTTTCTTAAAGAAATTATTTTTTCGGAGTTTGTAAGGTGTTGTGACACCCCCCGTGCTTCTGAAACTCCGTAAAGCAGTTGATCCTGTGCCTGATTTAACACCGGTCGTATCGGATTGCCTTCCCATCAGACTATGAGAGTAACGGAAAAGGCTCGCGCTTGACTTATCACTAGATGGTTAGTGATATTGTGGTTGACGGTACGTTTGGTAGTATTCTCTTTCTGCCCTTTCGCCAAGGCTCCCAGGAGGGAACATTGGAAAATTGGGAGACTTTTCCAATTTTCCCTCTTTACCTCCCTAATTCAGTCAAAGACTTCTCATCCGTCAAGTATCATTCGAAAATCTGTCGATTTCTTATAGGCAAGTGTGCTCTACAGTTGACCACATTATCGCTTATACCTAAGCGATCGCTAGGTGAGATAGTGGTATGGCAAGCCTATCAATAATAATAATGTTGTATCTAACCTCCCATTGTGGTAATTTATTTCAGATTGGTTATCAGAGACGGTGAACCCCGGCCCGATGGTGGAACTGTTAGACAAGGCTCCACAGAACACGATCGTACGAAGTTCGCAGGCAGACCTGCGAGAGTGTGACCGAAGAGGATTGCTATGGTGAGACAATCGTTTATTTTAGTTAGTATACCTGAACACCTGGGGTAAAAGTATAACTGTAAAATACATAAATAAATAAATAAAACGTCATCTAAAATGTTTGCCAATCACACCGCAATTGGGTTTGAGGATGACGAGCAGTGACGGCGCGCGCTGTTCCCGCGCGCCTCAAGGAGTTGTCAGCAACAGCAGGGACCCAGCCGGGTCGAAGCCTACTGGGGCCAGGGTTATCCGAAAGGGCGCTCGAGCCCCGGTATGAAGGCTTGTAGGAACGGGATGGGTTTTTTAGTCAGCAAAAGTCTGACACTCCCTCTCGCTTCACCCTGGACCGATAGACGTCATTGAATGATTTCCCACCTCAACTAAAAAGATTTGGCAGTAACTTTACTTGTTTATTTATGTATCCAAAATTTACTAAAAAAAAAACACACTTTAATTTCCATCTAGGGTTAAAAATCTAACAAATTAAGACTTAACGAAGTATCTTTTTGTATGATACGTATAAAAATATATTATTTGTTCTTTTAGGCTACTAGACGAAGAATCTATGTATCCCGGTTCTTCAGACGACACATTCTTAGAACGAGTGATGACGCACTACGGCGCACCCAATCACACTCACTACCTCATTAAGAAAGCACCTCATGCCAGGCAGTTTGTGCTGCAACACTTACAGGTGAGATTGAACTTTGTAAACTCAGAAATAAGGTCTATATTCCTAGAGCAAGTTTTGAGTCACTACTGCGCACCTAATTACACTCACTACCACATCAAGAAAGCACCTCATGCCAGGCAGTTTGTGCTGCAACATTTGCAAGTGAGATTGAACTCTGTCAGAGTCAGAGATAAGGTCCATATTCCTAGAGCAAGTTTTGAGTCACTACTGCGCACCTATTCACACTCAGTACCTCATCGAGAAAGCACCCCATGCCAGGCAGTTTGTACTGCAACATTTACAGGTGAGATTGAACTCTGTCAACTCAGAAATAAGGTCCATATTCCTAGAGCAAGTTTTGAGTCACTACTGCGCACCTAAGCACACTCACTACCTCATTAAGAAAGCACTTCATGCCAGGCAGTTTGTACTGCAACACTTACAGGTGAGATGAACTCTGTTTACACAGTAACAAGGTCCATATTCCTTGAGCAAGTTTTGATTTACTACGGTGCACTCAGTCAATCACTACCTCATCAAGAAAGCACCTCATGCCAAGCAGTTTGTATTGCAATGCTCGCAAGTGAAATTGAGCCATATTAACACAAATATAAGGTCCATATTCGTAGAGCAAGCTTTGACTCACTACGGTGCACTCAATCAATCACTACCTCATCAAGAAAGCACTGAACTCTATTTACATAGACATAAAGTTCACATTCTTAGAGCGCATACTAGGCAGCTCCTTATGTTATCATGACAAATGCTGTATTATAATAATTGTGTTAATAAAAACTTGAAGATTTATATCAAAGTTTCTAACATTTAAAATGATTTCAGGGCACCAACCCCGTCTTGTATGATGTCACTGGCTGGGTGAAGGCGAGCCGAGAAAACCCTGTCACGAAGAAGTCTTTAACCTTATTACAAGAAAGTCAAAAGTAAGTGTGGTCTTATAGTGCGTCCAGATCTGGCTCCTGCGCCACTCGCGTACGGTGTGCGTGCTGTTCGCGCGCGGCTCGCTCGTATTCAGCTCCTGCACCGCGAGCGTTTCGTGTGAACATGACTGCGCGAGCGGCGTATTCGCTAGATCTGGACGTACAATTACAGTGTAATTGTTAAAATAGGGCAATATTAAAATAATCGTATTGATATTTTAGACTACTTTTACCGTTCTATTACCTGCGTTATAGTGTTTTAGGATTTGTGTGACAGATCTTTAGTTGGCCGCTACAAAGATAATCTGGCCAAATGGAGTTTCCTTGACCCATTGCATCCGAGAGAGAGAGATGGATGGATGGTCCATAACGTTTTAATGTGGATTATTGTGCTAATTTTACTAATTTAGCTTTTGTTATTTTCTTTGTTATTCTGTTCATAAATGTTAATTTTTTGTTCGTTTTGTATAGTGAAGAGATCGGTCGGCTGTCCTCCTGGGCGCGCGGCGCGTGCGGTATCAGCTTGTGGTCGGCGGCCGTGGGCGACGCGTCCACGCTGCGCCGCGCCAGCTCCATACGACGCACGCTCACCTCCGGTAACTTAGCGCTCCTACACTTTACATATATTTGTGGTCGGCGGCCGTGGGCGACGCGTCCACGCTGCGCCGCGCCAGCTCCATACGACGCACGCTCACCTCCGGTAACTTAGCGCTCCTACACTTTACATATATTTGTGGTCGGCGGCCGTGGGCGACGCGTCCACGCTGCGCCGCGCCAGCTCCATACGACGCACGCTCACCTCCGGTAACTTAGCGCTCCTACACTTTACATATATTTGTGGTCGGCGGCCGTGGGCGACGCGTCCACGCTGCGCCGCGCCAGCTCCATACGACGCACGCTCACCTCCGGTAACTTAGCGCTCCTACACTTTACATATATTTGTGGTCGGCGGCCGTGGGCGACGCGTCCACGCTGCGCCGCGCCAGCTCCATACGACGCACGCTCACCTCCGGTAACTTAGCGCTCCTACACTTTACATATATTTGTGGTCGGCGGCCGTGGGCGACGCGTCCACGCTGCGCCGCGCCAGCTCCATACGACGCACGCTCACCTCCGGTAACTTAGCGCTCCTACACTTTACATATATTTGTGGTCGGCGGCCGTGGGCGACGCGTCCACGCTGCGCCGCGCCAGCTCCATACGACGCACGCTCACCTCCGGTAACTTAGCGCTCCTACACTTTACATATATTTGTGGTCGGCGGCCGTGGGCGACGCGTCCACGCTGCGCCGCGCCAGCTCCATACGACGCACGCTCACCTCCGGTAACTTAGCGCTCCTACACTTTACATATATTTGTGGTCGGCGGCCGTGGGCGACGCGTCCACGCTGCGCCGCGCCAGCTCCATACGACGCACGCTCACCTCCGGTAACTTAGCGCTCCTACACTTTACATATATTTGTGGTCGGCGGCCGTGGGCGACGCGTCCACGCTGCGCCGCGCCAGCTCCATACGACGCACGCTCACCTCCGGTAACTTAGCGCTCCTACACTTTACATATATTTGTGGTCGGCGGCCGTGGGCGACGCGTCCACGCTGCGCCGCGCCAGCTCCATACGACGCACGCTCACCTCCGGTAACTTAGCGCTCCTACACTTTACATATATTTGTGGTCGGCGGCCGTGGGCGACGCGTCCACGCTGCGCCGCGCCAGCTCCATACGACGCACGCTCACCTCCGGTAACTTAGCGCTCCTACACTTTACATATATTTGTGGTCGGCGGCCGTGGGCGACGCGTCCACGCTGCGCCGCGCCAGCTCCATACGACGCACGCTCACCTCCGGTAACTTAGCGCTCCTACACTTTACATATATTTGTGGTCGGCGGCCGTGGGCGACGCGTCCACGCTGCGCCGCGCCAGCTCCATACGACGCACGCTCACCTCCGGTAACTTAGCGCTCCTACACTTTACATATATTTGTGGTCGGCGGCCGTGGGCGACGCGTCCACGCTGCGCCGCGCCAGCTCCATACGACGCACGCTCACCTCCGGTAACTTAGCGCTCCTACACTTTACATATATTTGTGGTCGGCGGCCGTGGGCGACGCGTCCACGCTGCGCCGCGCCAGCTCCATACGACGCACGCTCACCTCCGGTAACTTAGCGCTCCTACACTTTACATATATTTGTGGTCGGCGGCCGTGGGCGACGCGTCCACGCTGCGCCGCGCCAGCTCCATACGACGCACGCTCACCTCCGGTAACTTAGCGCTCCTACACTTTACATATATTTGTGGTCGGCGGCCGTGGGCGACGCGTCCACGCTGCGCCGCGCCAGCTCCATACGACGCACGCTCACCTCCGGTAACTTAGCGCTCCTACACTTTACATATATATGTGGTCGGCGGCCGTGGGCGACGCGTCCACGCTGCGCCGCGCCAGCTCCATACGACGCACGCTCACCTCCGGTAACTTAGCGCTCCTACACTTTACATATATTTGTGGTCGGCGGCCGTGGGCGACGCGTCCACGCTGCGCCGCGCCAGCTCCATACGACGCACGCTCACCTCCGGTAACTTAGCGCTCCTACACTTTACATATATTTGTGGTCGGCGGCCGTGGGCGACGCGTCCACGCTGCGCCGCGCCAGCTCCATACGACGCACGCTCACCTCCGGTAACTTAGCGCTCCTACACTTTACATATATTTGTGGTCGGCGGCCGTGGGCGACGCGTCCACGCTGCGCCGCGCCAGCTCCATACGACGCACGCTCACCTCCGGTAACTTAGCGCTCCTACACTTTACATATATTTGTGGTCGGCGGCCGTGGGCGACGCGTCCACGCTGCGCCGCGCCAGCTCCATACGACGCACGCTCACCTCCGGTAACTTAGCGCTCCTACACTTTACATATATTTGTGGTCGGCGGCCGTGGGCGACGCGTCCACGCTGCGCCGCGCCAGCTCCATACGACGCACGCTCACCTCCGGTAACTTAGCGCTCCTACACTTTACATATATTTGTGGTCGGCGGCCGTGGGCGACGCGTCCACGCTGCGCCGCGCCAGCTCCATACGACGCACGCTCACCTCCGGTAACTTAGCGCTCCTACACTTTACATATATTTGTGGTCGGCGGCCGTGGGCGACGCGTCCACGCTGCGCCGCGCCAGCTCCATACGACGCACGCTCACCTCCGGTAACTTAGCGCTCCTACACTTTACATATATTTGTGGTCGGCGGCCGTGGGCGACGCGTCCACGCTGCGCCGCGCCAGCTCTATACGACGCACGCTCACCTCCGGTAACTTAGCGCTCCTACACTTAATTATATTTGAGAACAAAAACCATTTGGCATAATGAGGGCAAAAATAATCAATTTTACGACTGACAATTAACGATCATGAAAACCCATTAAAGGTTGTGATTTTTTTTTAAGTGGGAATGCAATCATGCAATGACATTTCACACTCTCGGGCGGAGCAGGATCACACTTTTATTGAATAAAACCACTCCTGTGTCCCTTCTTTGCTCTTTCAGGACTATAGTTTTCCTTTTCGAAAGTAAACCCATGGCCCCTGTGAGCTTTGGCCCTGCTGAGTCCCTAAGAAATGTTTTTTTGGGTAGGAAGTGTATACCCAAAAAAACATTTCTATACATCAATTTTCAATATAATTAAATCATAGGTATCGATTTTATTTGCAATTTTACTCCACATTAGGAATTAGTCCTTTGTACTCACAAACACTTCATGCACAAGACACTCATCAAACCCGAAAAAAAATATTTGTTAGCCTTACAAATATTTGTCCACGATACGAAACGCAGCAGCCAATTGCTCAACTATTGCTCCGACTGTGCAGTACTAAACGAATTTCTACGACTCATAGAGTATACCATCCCCAACCATCATTACAATAAATCCCAGTCCAATCCAATAAACTAACCAATTTTATATTCCAGGCACAGCCGGCATGAAGCGTCGCTCAACAGCATTACAAGCCAAATTCGTCGCAGATGGCATAGTGGACACACTACGTCGCTGCGGCACCGCAGGCGTGCACTTCGTGTGCTGCCTACTGACCAACCAGCCCACTGACGTCGCAGACGACGTCAACGTGCCGCTGTTACGATCACAGGTAACTAACAGACTCGCTGCTCGACATAGTGGACACAGTACGTCACTGCGGCAACGCAGGCGTGCACTTCGTGTGCTGTCTATTGATCATCTACCCCACTGACGTTGCAGACGACGTCAATGTGCCGCTGTTACGATCACTGTTAACTAACAGACTCGTTGCTCTGCATAGCAGATACAGTACGTCGCTGCTGTACCGTGACTGTGCACTAATTGTGCGGTCTACTGACCATCTAGCCTAATAATGTCGTCAACATGTTGCTGCAATGATCATAGTGGACACATTACGTCTCTTGTGTAGATATTGGAGGGTTGATAGCTAAAATAACTCAGTTATCATAAGCTGTGAAGGCTCAGTCTCTCAAAATACTCCAAAAAGGATAATGTGGTGGCATACATCACCGATCTCACGTTAATGCGATGCAGCGATGAGTGAAGCGACGCGGTCGCATATACGCAACGGAAGGCTACGTATACGTAACTGTAACGGTCAAAACTTTAAACAACTTGGTAGGCTTTAGTGACAATCCTATTATTGTAAACTTTGACTACGACTGAGACTATGTAAAAACTGTGTTTTTGTCTGTATAATAAAATCGTATGCATTTGTCCCCAGTTCCGTGGTTTCGAACTATTGGATGCGGCGAGGTTGTACAAACAGGGCTTCCCAGAGCACATGCTATCAACCCTCTTACATCTACGCAGGAGTACGTCTCCTGCGTAGATGTAAGAGGGTTGATAGCTTAGATAACTCATTCATCATAAGCTGTGAAAGCTCAGTCTCTCAAAATACTCCAAAAATGATAATGTGGTGGCCTACATCACCGATCTCACGTTAATGCGATGCAGCGATAAGTGAAGCGACGCGGTCGCATATATGTAACGGAAGGCTACATATACGTAACTGTAACGATCAAAACTTTAAACAATTTGGTAGGCTTCAGTGACAATCCTATTATTCAAAACTTTGATTACGACTGAGACTATGTAAGATCTGTGTATTTGTCTGTATAATAAAATCGTATGCATTTGTCCCCAGTTCCGTGGTTTCCAACTATTGGATGCGGCGAGACTGTACAAACAGGGCTTCCCAGAGCACATGCCGCTTTCCGAGTTCGCAAGAAGGTAAGAATGACGAATTAAATTGTTATTTACTAGCTTTTGCTCGCGGTTTCGGCCGCGTATATAAAACATAGTCTATGTCACTCAGGAATAAAGCAGCTTTCTATCGATAAAAAAATTTAGTACTTAGTTAATTCAGTACTTCCAGAGATTACCTCCTACAAACAAAGAAACATAAATGCGCGTCCGTATCTGCGATCGCCTAGCGTAGGTATAAAAAGTGAAGTACATACATAAGATTGACTTCTGTACCTATCTATTTTGTGCTAGCGGCGTACGGCACTTAGCGGCTAATTTGAAGGCGCCCTTATTTACGCCTAAGTAACTCCATACTTAAGCCTAATCATCTCTCCAGGTACCGCCTCCTAGCTACATCAGAAAGCGAAGAATCTGACACAGTTCAGCAGCCAGCCCTCTCCGACCGGCAGATCGTGGACGACATGCTGCTGACACTGGACCTGGACGTCACCAGCTACAGGCTTGGACTTACTCAGGTATGTCTTAGATTTTATTAGGTTTAGCTGCGGTTTTGCTCCTGTGGTGTTTTTCGTAGACCTTGTGCGTTTTTACGGCTTTTGGAGGTATGCGGAACAGAGAGGATCCTCCGACTAGACAGGTGTTATGGTCTGGTGGGCAACTGCCCGATGGATGATTTTGTGCTGTTCTATATGTTCTAATCGCGCGCAGAACTTTGATTGCGCGATGCAGGATAAGTTCCTATGTGACGCCATTGATGTCGCTACAGACTTATAAAATATATTTTAGCTTTCTTTGTGAACAAACGATCGGTGCCAAAAAATGCGATGAAGGCGTTTCGTCCATTCTGTCACGGGAATTTAAAAAGAAGAAGAAAAGAAAAATATGTGCGGAAAATGACGCAAAGACTTGTTTTTACTGTTTGTATTAAAAACTATAGATTGATCGGTTTCTTCGTTTCTACGTGAAAGAGGGATAAATAAATTTCGAAAAAAAATTAAGGATATTTTCTCGTCTTATTGTGTTTAATTTGATTTTAGGGGACATAAGAATAAATCCTCCACATATTAAGTAATCTATTTCTTCAACAGAACGTGTTTCTTCTTTAAACGGTGAAGGGAAACATCGTGAGGAAACCGGCATGTCCTAGAACCAAAAATTCGAAATGACATTCACTAACCCGCACTGGGCCCGCGTGGTGGATTACGACCCATTCCCTCTCCTAGATAGGAGGCCTGAGTCCCAGCAGTGGGAATATTTAAAGGCTGATTATGCTATGCTATGCTATTCCTTCTGCACCAGTATATACATACATTATGAATTATGTTTTACTTAGAATTGTAAGGAATAGATTTTTTATTACCACAGTTATAGTCAACGAAACAGCACTCAATTTTTGAAAGAAATACCGTGGTTCTGGAATTTAATTAAACACATACATAAAAACTAGAAGCTTCCTGCCGTTCTATTTTGTTCATAAAATTCTTTCGCTTGTGTCGTAACATGAAGTTACATAGTTTTTTCATTGTGTAACAGGTGCCAGATTGGCAGAGGTGTCAAAATTCACACCTCAGTTAATCTTCAACCAGGGTGTCATTTTATAGAGGCTGTATATAAAGTGAATGTTTGCGAGAAATATCTTTAGCATACGCCACCAATACCATAGTGAAGACCTACGGTAAAGACGAAAAATTGGTTCAAGTTTTTCCTCATCTAACTTAGTTTTTTGATTGGAAATATCCCGAGAGCCACGGAAATGTCCAAAAGAATTACCGTATTCGAAAACCCGTTCGTAGCCGTACCGCTTTTAGGCACGCAATTGACTGTTTTTTGCACTAGCGCGGAAAAGTGTGCTTGCTTCACAATTTTATTACATTTATCGTATCAGGCTGAGCGCGCGTCTTTTCCTTTTTATTTATGTCTTTGTAAGTGTATTGAAAAACGTCGTCACATACTCGTGGAAATTTGTCAGTGCAGTCTTCAGCTCCATAACACTGTCGCCTAACCACTTGTATAAATACCGCCTCGGTTGCAATGACAGACTTTCTCCGTCTGTATCAAAATGTACTATATCGTCACCTAACCTAACCTAACAGTGCTAAATTCACAGATCATTAATTGTAATGACGGTAATATTGCGTGCCATAAAATTAATAGTTTATTGCTTATAACCTCAACACCTCCATCGATTGATGTATTGCCCTAAACGCTGAGTTGCAACATAATATTGTCTTTAGCGCTTTATTTTGTAGGTGGGAAATAATCTAGAATAGAATAGAAATACGTTTATTCGGTACAGACATAGCACAACGGTTATATTTGTCGCAGCCATATGGTTAAATTAGCCATCCAATTGGACGCCTAGGGCGTTCGTTGAACGCCGGCATCCAATTGAAAGCCTAGGCCGACAGTTGTTTGAACTAAAATCACTCAACGTTTAACAGCTTGGCGTATTGAAAGTTAGCCCTTTCGAAATGACTGATCAAGACTCAGCCAAGTGATTGAAATTTAGTTCCGCTATTTATTGATTTAATAATATTTCACTATTACTTGGTGGACACTATACTAAAAAGTAGTTTTATATAATTTATGGTGACCATGACACCCTACTAAACAAAATTCCTACACAACGTTCAGCCATATGGTCAAACGTTGCGGTCAACGACATGCCTAGTTATTCTTCAGCCATTTCATCGAATGGCCGGTGTTTAACGAACGCCCTAGGCTTCCAATTGGATGGCTAATTTAACCAGATGGCTACGACACAAAGTAAATAAGAATAAAAGTACAAAGTACGCTGAGCGTGCCCGCACCGAAAGGGTGATTACCTCAGCACACGGCCGTAGCTAGGGGGGAGGGGGGGCATTGTGGGGCAATGCCCTACCTTGAAATCACAATGCCCTACCTCACTCTCAGACGTGGATCTTTACATCCATATCTGGAACTCTGGAAGTTCAACCATCTTGTTCACTTGTTCTTCATCATTGGGGATTTAATATCCATGATCCATGCTCATGCTCTGTCACAGAATTTTTTTGTCTACGAATAGCTTTGGCTTTTTGATCAGTCTGATCTAGAGACTGATCTGGAGGTCAGTGATATAAATATTTGGTGATTGATTTAGGAGCCCTTGATTCGAGGCATGTGTTATGTTTATGGAATAAAACATTAGATTTGAATTCACTGAGTTTTCTTTAATAACACAAAGTAACATGCTTTCTGTGCAACATCAAGCTAACACAAGTAAGGACGCCATGACACCAAGCACTAGTGTTGTCCCTCGTATAGTAACAAATGTAATATTAGTGTTGTGCCTAATCAACATACACAACAGCATGATAATTTTTTTACTTCCGCCCTACCCGTAACCAATGCTGCTCTACCTCAAATTCGACTCTGGCTACAGCCTAGCTCTAGGGCGGAGCGGGGGGGAACATCAGACTAAACTCCTATGTTTGTTCTTTGCATTCTAGGACCCCGGGTTTCCTTTCAGAAGCGAACTTTTGGTCCCAGTAAGCTTCGACCCAGCAGAGTTCCTACGGTTTTGCTAACATCTCCTTGAGGCACGCGTCGAACATTACTCACTCAGGTTCGGCACGGTCGGTTACCGGACAGCAAGCTACCCATTGTTCGCCGTCCGCAAACCCTACGGTGGCTGGATATCGGGATCGGGATCCCGGCTGCTGGGGCGTAAGGAAGTTATTGACTTCCTCACGCGTGAGGCCGCATTCTTAGCTAGCATAATGCCCGCCATACACGCTGAGGTATACCTGTCAGGTTGGCCTGAACAGGTTTTTTTTTTTTGCTGGGAAAATCATTAATGACTACCCCCGCTCTTGGGCGGAGCGGAAAAAGTGCGCGCTGTTGACGACTTGGGCTTGGTCCGGACAGTTACCGGACGGTCGGACAGCGAGCTACCCATTGCTCACTGTCCGCAAGCCCGCGCCTACGGTGGCCGGAAATCGGGATCGGAATCCCGGCGGCAGCGAGAGCGCCGTTGCCTGATGCGGTCGGCCTCCTCCTTTGCGAGCATTACTGCTTGGCAGAAGTCGGCGACCGCCTGCCACTCCTCCTCGCTCCGGACCATGGCCTCAACCAAGGCTCGGCGCGAAAGGCCTCCACGAGGGCACGGCGATGTTCCGCCCAAGCAGGGCACACCTCGACTGTGTGCTCCACCGTGTCCTCCGGGCGTTCCGCACAGTGGCGACACCCGGGTTGCCTGTACAGGTAAACCGGAGCGTCGTGTATGTTGCACAACTGTGCAGGCAAACCTTTCAGGTATACCCAAACGTGTACGGGATACCTTTACTGCTTCGCAGAATGTATCGAGCAGTTTTTGTCGTAATTTTATAGTTATTTTTTTATGGCAATTAAGCCTTTTTCGATAATTCTGCCAGTATCACGTTGTTTAAATAACGAACTTTATAGTTATTTGTTTATCTTTTTTTGACGGTTTGTTTCGTGTCCTTGATGTTGTTTAAATTCGATTTGCATGTGATAGTCAAATTGATGTTTATTTGACCCATATAGTATTTATTTTGTTAGGTAGGTTATTGAACCTTAGTAAATATCCTTGATGTGTCTGTAGGTCTTGGACTTTGACTTAATAAATGTGTAGTAATATATACCATAGACTCTTTACTTTAGAATAACTTCCTACATCATATTTCATGTCAGGTATTGTGTGATATTTTTTTTTCGCGTTTGACCCCTTTTTGTGGTCACGATGGAGCACGCTTGCCTAGAAGTAACCTATTCACTCTTGACTTAAAGACTCCTAGTTTTTATCTATCGGGAAACACACACATCGGCAAGGAATTCCACTCCTTAGCTGTACTCATAATGAATGTGTTTCCAAAACGCTTTGTAAACATGTGGGATGTCCACTACGTACCGATGGTGCAACGCCGTACGTCTAGTGGTCCGATGATGGAACGACTTTGTGGAATAGAAGACAACAATATGGCCATAATCTTTATTGATTAACTAGTCGGCTTTAAACAATTTGTTGGGATAAAGCTGGCGCTGTTCATTGCAACAAAGATATTGCCGGAAACATTTATTACACGTACCATAATCATATTAATCATAATAAAATCGGCCATTGTAAGAGACAGTTGACACGACCCGAAACCTCGTCTTTCACACGACACAGGAAACACATTTTCTCCTTTTATTACTGTGCTAAGTATTTTTATTATCAATTAATTATGCTGAGTTACATGTAAGTATTCAAATTACCCCTTTTTGACCGGTTCAATTCAAAAAGCTCTCCCAGTATGTTTTATTTCGTCATTAAAGGTTTTATGACGGTCTAAAGATTATCTGCATAATTTAATGGGAGTGTATAATAAAATAGAAAACATCTTCATAGTAAGATAAAAGTATGACCCACACTGATTTAATCCGAGCTCCAAACTATAGAGATGTGCCTTTGTCGGCAATATTGCCCGAAGTTAGATTTTTGCTGGCATTATTGCCACCAATATTCATATTTCGGGCAATATTGCCTTCAATATTCTCACTTCTCGGCAATATTGCCGGCAGTTGCGCATCTCTACTCCAATCACCTTGTGTTGATTGTCGGTTTGTCGGAAGGCCTATTACACTGTGCGTAATTCAGCAAACTGTCTTATATTTCATTTCGAGTAAGACAGTCTGACCCATATTACACTACGCGACATAGAGTAAGACTGTCTGAATATCAAGTGGTGATAATAGACGCTTTACATCTGCTGTCGACAAGGATTACAATAGGCAAAGATACCTCTGTTGGACGCTGGTTTTCATGCGTGTGGTCCTTGCTTAAGACACACAAGTTACTCGATCTTGTAATACATGAGTTTGCTATATTATTATAGAACACAGGTGTGGTTTTAGTAAGTACAAGCTCTCTATCCCAGGAAAAAGAAAGAACTTTATACGGAATCAAAAACTAAATATTGTAGGACTAGGTCATAGGGACTAGTAGTAGTAGGTCTTAGTAAGTTTTTTTTTTAAGCCTATTATAAGATCACACTACCCGTTGATGCCAGTTGTCGCACTTTTGTCTCACGTACATTCATTACGCATACTGTTTCGTTCTGTCATACCTTCTCCAACTCCTTTGTTTCCTAAGAGAGGGACTTCCTTTTCATGCTTCGTAGGTGCTCTTAAATTATTATCATAATTTTATGTGCAGTACCACCGGTAACGTCATTGCGACCTTAGCATAAATGATTGTACACTTTCCATTTCTCAAACCTTACGAAGCCTAAAGAAAAAAAAAGTACCCTGTCAATTTTGACAGATGGAAAATACAATAATAACCTATAAACCCTGTTCGTTTTTTTTTTCAATTCAGATTCATATCTACCATAATTACTTTCTAAAAATAACCAACTTTCGATTTATGTTATGCCACAGCTCTGAAATACGCATGAGATATGCGCACTCATAGTGTCAAATCAATCATTACAAAACGAACAGATTATAATTACCATCTATCTAATGCAGAAGTCATTATATGGCATAAGTCAGACTGTCAGTTGCTACCATAGACAGAGAGATAAAAGCTATGGACTGAATAGTACTGATAAGAAAGAGACAAAACGATTGTACGGTCTCTATGTCTGTCTCTTTTCAATATTTTTTTTACAAGTTATGTTTTTGATGGCATTAACTTGACGGGGAACAAATATAGACAATCGAACGTAGTCGATTGTCTATGGTCATAGGTGGGCATACCTCAGAATGACAGTTGCTATAGTAATGACAGCATTTGATCGATTAGGTAGCTACTGTCATAAATATTCGTATTTGAGATTACTCGAGTTATTGGGTTGTAACTCGACGCAGTTTCTCCAGTTTTTGCTGTAATAACAATTAACATCGCAATATTCACTTGAGTTGCTTCCAATCAAACAGTCATTATGGCCGTTGATGCAAGCCTTTTTTCTTATCCTTTGGTTTATTTTTTCCAGAACTGTCACACAACGCCATCTAGTCCCATACTAAGCAGAGCTTGTGTTATGAGTACTAGACAACTGATATACATACTTATACATATATTCCTATATATGTACGTACATAATTCAGATAAATTACAACCAGTTATATAACAAATGATCGTGCTCATCTCAAAAACATTTGCTTTGGGTGGGAATCGAATCCACGACCTCCGGCTTAGCAGTCAGGGCCACTAACCGCTAGACCAACAAGCCAGTCAACCTTTTTGATAGGTTTGACAGCCTTTCTTTTTTTTTTTTTTAAGGGGGGAAATAATCACCTCTCCTGGTCTGGGTGGAGCACACCTATGTTTCTTCTTGTGTTTCAGGACCCCGGGGTTCCCTGTCGGGCTACCCATGGATCCACTACCTCCTTGAATTTTAATGTGTTCACTAAAAAAAAAGGAATCAATGAAGAAGCGACCTTTACATAATTTGCACTCTTGCAAAGTTAGTGTGCGTCACCATGCGCAGGCTTGCGGACGGCGAGCAATGGGTAGCTCGCCGTCCGACCGCCCGGTAGCCGTCCGGACCGAGCCCAAGACATCGACGGTGCGTGTCGTTCCACGCGTGCCTCAAGGAGTTGTCAGCAAACTGTAGGGGCCCAGCAGGGTCGAAGCCTACTTGGGCCAAAGATTTGTTTCTGAAAATAAGAGTCGGCACCGGTATGAAAGGCAACTAAGGAACAGGAGTGGGTTTTTAGTCAGTAAAAGTCTGATGTTATTTGATTTGTTGGATCATTTTCTCATTGAAAAAAAAGTGTGTGTCATTATTTTAAACAACAATTATTACATGTTGGCAGTAAATTAGTTGCGACTATGGTGGTCTTACAGTGCCGACCACCGAAGTGGCACGAAACGGATTTCCTTAGCAAGTGAGAAGTGATTACCACATTTGCTTGTTATCTAACAACGTAATTTTCTCATCGTCAATATTGACGAACTTCCCCTTTTGAGGACAAACTCAAATCATCGATCGCATCACTGCTTACTGTCAGGTGGGATTGCAGTCAAGCACTAGTTTAAATCATTAAAAAGAATCACCCCTATTGGGGATGAATTTTCATAAATTCTTCCGAAGTCTCTCTTAATGTAAATGATCACTGATAGTAATTTCACTGATAGTAATTTCAGAATCGTCTACCGATTTAAAATAGGTAATTGTTTCATTCTAAAATAATTATTTTAAAAAATACTAAAGAAAAATTATACTTATTTTGATAAATCTTGATTGCGTCACTAGTGTATTTGTGTGCAAACGTATATACCAAGGGCTATGGGGCTCTTTGGACCAGGACCTTGGTCCCAACTTACCATATGTTTTTTTTGAGCAGTGTTTTGGGACCACAGAGGACAAGGTGTTAAAGTACAGTTACCAAAAAAATGTTTATTTTTTTATTTTTGGTCCTAAAAATGTACTCAAAAAAAATTGTACCGCGGTCCCATATCGAAGAGCCCCATGACTCCCCATACTAATGTGCTAACAATACAGTGCGTCGATGCCCCATGTTATTTGCCAACAACTAAAAGAGCATCTAAATAAAATTTCAGTGCTTGAACTTAATATTCTAATAGGGGTGTATGTACAAGGTTGTGTATAATTACAGTTATATGTTATTTATGCTTTAAGCCAGTACTTTAGACTGGCCGCTGCACTGTCTGTGTATAAATTCATCTTATTTTGTTAAGTAGATCATTAGCTAAGTTCCTCTAACTGTTGCCTCCAATCATAGAGAAACTGTGCCTAAGAATGTTGTAACAAATAAACGATCTGTTGTACGTAGTGAGAGGTACACATCACGCATCTATGAGAGTAATAGCGCTAGTTTTTTTCACTCACACTCACCTGTAATCGCACACATTACACGCTAATATCCCTTTGATATATATTTATGTAACACCATTTGTTTTTTTGACGAGAATGTAATTGCATGACGTACAAGCGATCTATTTTTAGGACAGTTGATAAGTTAATTTATTTTGAGATCAAGAACGTTGCGATTATGCAACTGTTTAAATCTTTATTTTTTGACTTTATTTTTGTTGTTTAGGAAGTTTTTAATGCGGCCCTACGGCAATGTATTAATGCCAAAGAGTACGGGTTTTTTTTGTTGGTTTGTTTTGTGGGTTAGTACTATTAACTCGATTTAAAATTACTGTCTCATCGTATTCCTTTATTATTATTATTTTTTGAGGTGGGAAACAATTTCCCACCTCAAAATGTCCTCAAATGTCCTCAATGACTTCTCCTGCTCTGGAGTGGAATGGAAGGGTATCTCAGACTTTTACTGACTAAAACCACACCTGTGTCCGTCAGTTAACCTTTGCGTTCTAGGATCACAGGGTTCCTTTTCAGAAATTTCCCATGGCCCTAGCGGGCATCGGCTATGCTTAGCCAACGATTTTATTGACATTTTTAAATGGCGCACATAGAATAATATGAGCCGTCGATTACTCGGGTTCGGATTTTACCGGACGGCGCGCTACCCATTGCTCGTCATCTGCGAGCCCGTGTCTATGTTGGCTGGGTTATCGGCGACTCCCAACGACCTTATTAATTTATTCAATCATCCAATGATCAATTAAATTAATCGTTTGGTATCAAATATGCAAAGGTAGATATTAGGTCTTTATTATAAAGTGAAATTGTTTTAAGAATGAGCAAAACGAAGCAAAAAAACATCTATTAAAAAATGTTACACCTAAATAAAAACTGTCGCCTATAAAAAAAAAATAAAACACTACCTAATTTCCACTCGATCTCGTAACATTTCGCACGCTACAATTTCTATTATTTGACAAAGCCGTCGCGCGCCACACCGCGGGCTAGCGCTAGTGAAAGCGATCATTGCGCAAGACATGAAGGTATCTCGCGATTTATACCAGTGCGTTACACTGGGAAGTGAACGCTTGACATCGATCCGACTTCGATACTTTAGAAGCACTTGAGACGGACTTGAGTAAGTAGGTGGACCTTTGTTCAAAATGCGTTACCTAGTTAGGTTAGGTTAGAATGATTAGGTTAGACTGACTGACTAGACTTATTTTAAATAACTGTAGCGGCCGATCTTTAAACTTGAACATCGCTTTTCGAGGCAATCTCGTCCGTGGTGTCCCTTCATTTATTTATTTGTTTTACTTTATCAAAAACAGCTATTTCCAATTACATTAGTTGGGTATATAATAGGTCTATGTATACACCGCTAAATTTTAATTGTTTTAATCCCGTGAAGGGTCGATCCGGTACATGAAACACTATCGATTTGTAATATAATTAAATATAATTTCGTACATGCGTACATTAATACGAGTTTTGAAAAAAAGGTACTTTATTTTTTAATTTTATCTTTACAAATCGATAGTGTTTCATGTACCGGATCGACCCTCCACGGGATTAAAACGATTAAAATTTAATGGTGTATATTCACAAAATTCACACACTTATCTCACAAAACTCCAGACATACTGACATGATCGTCTCCCATTCATCCGCGAACACATCACAGTCAGGGTGCGTGTCCAAAAGAGTGTCGAGCGCAAAGAGTGCAAGGAACAAGAGACTGGGCTTGTGCAACAGTGTGACTCGCAGGCACAAAAGATAGGTCTATGCTAGAGGAGCTGAGCAGCATGAGCCGAGTTCATATTCGTGTAATTTTCAAATAGACCATTTGCAGGCACTTTTGAATAGTCAAATGTCGGCCAGTCCAAAAAAAGTGAAGCTAAATTGCACGTTCCAAAGCGTAGATCTCTATGGAGAAGAACGTGCAAGAAACTCCATGGACACTCTTTTAAATCATATTATGTGTTACATATAATGCTTGGTTACATATTACTTGTTGTTTCTATTATGTGCTTCTATAATGTGGACCGAAACTAGAGGAGCCGAGCACGAGCGACACTACACAAATTTGAGCTCGGCTCGTGCTCCGAGCACGAGGCTCATCTAGCGTAGACCCCTACCTTAAGATACCAAGAGCTTACCGATGTAAGCTGTTAGACTCAGCTGTCATTTGTAGATCTTTGACAGTAGTTATAGGTGATAGTTTAACATCCAGTCTTAAAGATTTCTGTCCCTTGTTATCGTATCGTTATATCTAGTGTCCATCGTTCGGTAACCGTCCAGACCAAAGGTGAGTCATCGACGACGCGTATGTTTCACACGTGCCTCAAAGAGATGTCAGCAAAACAGTACACAGCCAACCAGCAAACAGCCCAGCAAGGCTGTGCGGAATTTCCGAAAAAGAAATCCATGGCCCTAGAACGCAAAAGGCAAGTCGCCCGCTCCACTCTAGAGCGGGAGGAGTCATTGGATGATTTCCCAACTAAAAGAAAAACTGGTATCTTTGTTAAATATCAGTTTTCATCTACTTGTGGTTATATTGAAAGCCGACCCTAAAATGTTTGCATAGATTAAGTAGATGTTATTTTTTCTGAAGTCTTCAATACTATCGGTAACAATAGATGTAAAATTTCAGTTAAATATCTAAGTTTAATAGCACGGCTTAATGCTTACCCCCGATTTCTGATTTGAGGATTTGATGTTTAGTATTTCTCAAATTATACTTTACCCCGAAAACCTGTCAACATTTGACTTTAAAGTGGGGTTTGAGACGTGCTTGAATCAAAATACTCAATTCAGAAATCCACCTTTAGATTGATAAAGAAAATGTACTAAAGTCTGAACTGTCATAACGTAATTTATCTTCGCCTTAAAAGTTTTGTTTTGAATGCAATCTATTTGTATATCTAATCAATACACACGTGGCAGACTGATCAAACTGTGATCAATCTCTCTAAAATAAACAAGAGAATGCTAGTTATTAGCGACTCATTTAAAAACATCGCTCATTACATAAGATCATGTAACAGTTTCTCTTACGTCACTGTCATACTTCCGAGCATGTTCCGAATTGGCTCTGTGTGTCGATGCCTTCGCCTCTCGGCCTTCTTTCACTCACATTTACCTTTTGTTCAGTGTCATGTGCAATGATGTTGTTGGCCTACTTGTCAATTTTGTTTTTTTTTTCGTCATGTTACGTCAGTGCTTACGATTTCACTGGCTGATTATGGGTCGTTCGGTTTAAATATCTTTATTTTGATGTTCGTAAATGGAATTGGAAGTTCATGGGCTTTTTGAACCATCCAGTAACAAGTTTTTAATGAAAATTATTTTTTCATAGCTTGGTTTTATAGCGCGGTATATACCTTACTCATCAAGACTATTCCAAAAAGCTCAAACACGATAGGGTTACCTGAGTTCCTATGGCCACCTTCAGGTTTCATCATCAGATCAGCTTCATGTCATAATAATTTTTCATTGTCATCTAATTTACACATGCATGCAAAATTTTAGCTCAATCAGTGACCGGGAAATGAATCAAATTTAATTTGCAAGATTTGATTACAGACAAACAAACATCGGGACAAGTGAAACTAAATTAAAGCTTGTAAAAATGAGACTCGACCGCAATACAATTTTGTCTTTACTAGTATGTATTAGAGCGACGCCATATTTTTGCTTTTTTTTTGTTGGTATTGACAATCAAGGGTATAGTGGTCTATGGCCCTTATTGTCATTATGATAACTATCACACAAATATCTATTTACGATTTTTTTTTACCGTTGATAGTCTCGCGCTTGACCAGTATCTCACTTGATGGAAAACGACGATATGGTCGATGATAGAGCCTCCTTACCTACTGGTAACCTGTTCTCTCTTTTCTTAAATATACATATGAATGGCATTTCGTAGTTATAGAATCGTATAAGTAGTTCCATATTTACATAATACTTTTACTGAGTGACGTAATGACATTCAAGACTGGTATTTTAAAAACTGCTCCAGTTTTAGTTTTTATTCGGCTAGTTAAAGATTTGAACTTGATCAACATAACCCGTATTTTAAGAGGGTCGTGGGGTTTTTGGACCGGGACCGCGGTCCCAACTTCCACCTATAATTTAATTTTTGAGTAGTATTTTTGGACCATAAATAAAATAAATACAGTTTTTTTTGTTAACTGTCCTTTAATGCCATTTTCCTTGTAGTCCCTAAATACTCATACTACTAGTTGTGACTGCGGTTCCAACTTCCACATTTAAAAATAATTGTTTTTTTTTTGTAGTATTTGTGGGACCACAAATAAAATAAATACAGGTTAAGTCCCAAAATACTAAAAAAAAAATATTTTAAAGGTGGAAGTTGGGATCGCGGTCCCGGTCCAAATAGCCCATGGCCCTTTAAAGAAACTATGGTTGTCGCATTGTCATTACATTTTGACATCCGATCTGTCTGTGTTAAACTTTATGCGACTGTTTTGCCTTTGCGTACGAGTGCTCTACGCGTTTAGGTATTTGGTTGTCTAGCCGCTATAGACTATTCCACAACTATCACACAACGCCATCTAGTCCCATACTAAGCAGAGCTTGTGTTATGAGTACTAGACAACTGATAAACATACTTAAGTATATATTTGTAAAACATGCAGTCTATAGCTAAATTACAACCAGACACAGAACCAAATGTTTGTGTGATGAGTAAAATCATTAATTGGGCTCATAACTTTAATTAATGTATGTGAATAGGCTCTTAATAAACTCTCATAATCAACGATCGCATCACTGCTTACCACCAGGTGGGATAGTTTATTTCAATAAAAAAAAGAACACAAAATAAATACAAACATTTGTCTTGATTGGGAATCGAACCCACGACCTCCAGCATAGCAGTCAGGGCCACTAACCACTGGACCAACAGCCAGTAAATTTGAAAGGCTGTCTAGAGAAAGGCGTCAATATTAGCGTTCACTTGAATAGGAATGAGTTTATTGGCATTATTGTGTTAATTAACTTCCGGTGACAGGTGACAATGCTGACTTGACCAGTGACGAAGTAAAGTTCAGTAAAGCGCCGCAGTGCGGTTTTCACAGCCAAATAACAAATTGACAAATATTCAAAGCCACAGAATGAGTACTCAATACTCAATACTTTATTGCAATCCATAATATGTATACATAGATGGTTTTGAAAATTTTCATAGAACAATAAGGACCCTGTCGGGCACAGCAAAATGTAGGAGAGAGGAAGAGGGCTAATTAGCAATTCACGGAGTTCAATAGATAATTACTGTAGATCTAATTTGCTGCATTTAATTAGGTTTATTATTATGTATGTATATTATTATAATACTATATCTTTGTATAAGTATGAGTAAAATATATAATGTATTTTATGCTTATTCTGTGTCGTCATTAAAGTATTTAAATTATGTGATTTATGTATATTATTATGTTTGTGTATAAGAATGCGTGAATATTGTCAAATATTTTTATTTACTTTTTATCATCATTATTATTTAAATAAAATAAGCAAAAAATAAGCATATATATATATGTATATAATTTTTTAAATATATTTTTGAGTAATACTACGACGAAAGCATTCATTCAATCTGTATATATATTTATATACCTTTTATATAAATGGTATAGTCCTACCTACTCACTCTCTAGCTCGTCAACGCCCAGCCTATACATATTTTTAGGGTTCCGTAGCTCAAAAGGAAAAAAAAAACCGTACCCTTATAAGATCACTTTGTTCTCTGTCTGTCTGTTTGTCTGTCTGTCAAGACATTTAATTTCGGGAACGCGTAGCGGTATGGATTTCAAATTAAAACTGGATATTCAGGTCTACGGTCCCTTGAAGCTATGAAAACTTCTGTGTTAACGAAAATAAAGACATTTCGACACTCTCAGGGGAATCAAAGTTCATAGGGTACCTCCTTTATTATATCTATGGCTTCGGCCTTGCTGGGCCCCTACAGTTTTGCTGAAATATCTCTGAGGCACGCGTAAAACACTAAGTACCGTTGACGACTACGGCTTGGTCCGGACAGTTATTGGACGGCAGGACGGTAAACTACCCATTGCTCGCCGTCCGCAAGCTCGCGCCTGCGGTGGCCGGAAATCGGGATCGGAATATGATTTGACCATTACATGTTTTTACTGTATGGACTTTAAAAGAGACTTTGACCCCCCGAGTTTGTTTCGGTGTTTCTTCTCAGGGTAGTCAGCTAGGAAACATCGGCCTCATCTAGTTTAAACTGTCTGAAAACAACAAATTTGACGTGTGAAAGTGTTTTTTTTTTAAACCTATTTGCAAAATAAAGATCATTTATCATTTGGAATCCCGGCGACTGCTGGGGCGTGAGTGCCGTTACCTGATGCGGTCGGTCTCCTCCTTTGCTAGCATTACTACCTAGCAGAAGGAGGCAATGGCCTGGGACTCCTCCTCGCTTCCATGACCATGGCCTGTACCAAGGCCCGGCGCGAAAGATCGCTGCCGCCGGGGTCTAGAGCGTGAGGATATCCGATCACACACGCGCGCGGCCGCCTTTTTCGCTAGCATTACTGCTTCGCAGAAAGAGGCGAGCGCTGCCCACTCACCCTCGTTCAGAACCATGGCCTGAACCACAAGTCAGCGCGGAAGGGTCACTGGGTTTCTAGGCAGCAGTGTAAATCCAATTTAAGTAAATAATTGAGTAATCTTAGCAGGGGCTTTCTCGTGCATCACGAAAGTCCAATTTGAATTTTCCCTTAATCGCAGCAATCTAAATTTTCAAGATGGTTTTCGTTAATCTTACTAATTTCATAATTTGCTTACGTGAAGGAAAATACTACTTACAGATAAACGTCCACTTATCTCGTAATACGCCAAAATTAGGAACTAAATTAGTAGTTACAGTTTTTTGAGGTCGGATAGTCGTCAAATATCTTCTTAGACAACATTATTTTAAGTTTATGCGCAATCTGAAATTATAGTTTTGTTCAGAATCAGTAACTGAATGGATTCCTTATATTTTTACTCCATGTTATATTTTCTCCCAAAACTATTTAAAAAGTTCACAAGTTGGATGCCACCCACACTAAGTACAAAACAAATCACGGCAGGTCATAACGGGTATTACGAGCTGAAACAGCTGGGCGCAAGAACAAAAGAACCTCTCAGTTTCCTGGATAGCCCTGTGACCATGTATTTCATACCATACCATGTATTTCTGCCTGGCCTGTTGGTCTAGTGGTTAGTGACCCTGACTGCTATGCCGGAGGTCGTTGGTTCGATTCCCACCCAGGGCAAATGTTTATGTGTTGAGCATAATCATTTGTTCGGTGTAATTTATCTATAATATGTATGTATTTAGAAATATATAAGTATGTTTATCAGTTGTCTAGTACCCATAATACAAGCTCTGCTTAGCTTGGGACTAGACGGCGTTGCGTTGTGTGATAGTTGTGGAATATATATTATATTATATTTTTGCTGACATAACAAGATTTTAATTTTGTGATTTTTCATGATGCAGTTATTAAATTTTGTACATAGATTCTTTACCTAAAAATACTAGACACGTGTTTCGGGTTTCGCATAATCTAAAACTATGTAGTATAACTAAGCTTTACCTACCAACCAAATCTCTGGAAGAACAAGGTAGGTAGTTAGTAATAATATTAGATACTTGCAAGTCTACGTCTAAGTCAATTTGTACTTTATGTGCTTGGGATAGAGATATTAGTTGCATTGTAAGTGATTCGCAGTTGTCAGCGATGATAATCTCTTACCGGTATGATTCCAAAATGGCGAAAATAATAGGTTTATGTACCGTGTAATTTTCTCAGTTCGGTAAATATTTCCTATGTTATTCGAAACGTAATAATATGTAATTTATTCGAAAACAACAACAGGCGAGCCAATTTTAAGAGAGAACTAATTTACTATAAAAATATTTTGTTACTAGCTTGTGTCCGCGACTTTATTCGCATCAGATTCGTAACAGCACAATACCATTTGAACGTAATTTCAAGAAATTATTTTTCTTTTTGCGCGGTACCCTAATTATTTTCCTAAAATAAAAGTAAACCTAAGTTGCTCCTTATAACGTCAGTTATCTACTAGTGAATACCTCATTAAAAAACAGTTTACTCGTTTCGGAGATTAGTTGGAACAAACACGCAGACAGATCGTAAATGCGTGTTTTAAGGCCCAAGCGCCCGAAAAGTGCCATAAAACAGTGACTTTCTTAAGCCTACTCCTCGGTAACGGCCAGGTTAATAGGTTTAAAAAAAATATATGTTTATTATAGATTCATGAACAACATTATCAACATTTGATTTTTTCGTGCTATTAATACTTTTGTTAAAAAAAAAACAATTTTAGCAATTTTGCAACTTTTCCTTACTCCTTCGAAACGGCTTGAATCTTTAGAAACATTTTTACACATAAAAATTGGTGGTTAAATATTCTTCAAAGTGAACATAAAGTGTAAATCAATCAATATTTCGCAAAGAAAATGGATTTAAAGGTCATCCGCGCGCTTTCCGGGCGCTGTTGGCTTCAAATAAATGCACAGATTTGCGTACTGCCGCCTAGGCGGGTGCGAGAGGTGCGTCCACATAATTTCGGCCAGATGGTTCAGGGGACTATAAGCCTTAAAGTTGCTTGTAATATAAGAAAACACGCAGTCCAACACACCGAAAATGCATCCACGCGCGTTCACGCAAATCACGCGCTCACAAGAGGAGAAACATTCCGCTCCGTTTTCCAGTACGCGATCGCCAATCCAGAACCTTTCGGCCCCATCTGTTCTGCGATCACAATGACTGCTTTGGGTGCACACCGAGCATTGACGTCTAGCATACTGCCTCTCTAAATATAATAATTGGTACATAACTCATTCTTTTTCTTCTTTTTTTAAAGCTATTTTTAGCAAACAGCGTATTTATCTGATTTGATTTAAATGGGTACAAAAAATCAGATTAAGCAAAGGCTTTTTACCGATGCTATTCAAACTCGTAACCGTGAAAGACGAAGTCGTAAAATTAGAAATGTAATATGTATTACTTATATTTTTCGTGTTTAGTATTCTATTTTAAGAGCCTACGTATACATCTATACTCTGTTCAAAATAACATTAGAAACTTTTGAAAACCTTTTACATATTACTGTCCGTTCAACCGATTTTGGCTTTTATTATGTTGTTGGCATGACAAATGGCGGCTGCAGTAAATAGTTTGTATTGTAACCAATTTTTTGCTTTTAATGCCATCCTTATGCCTACGAAATAGAAGTTAAAATCGGTTGAACAGATAGTAAAAAATGTTTCTTTACGCTATTCTTAACGCGAATTGAGTATAGATTGAATTTCCTTGAAAACAGACGACTTAGAAGGGCAACGCCGTTTCACGCGTTCTACGTAACTTACGTGAAACACGTGCGGTGCGTGTTGCGCGTATATTGCGGACTAACGTGACGTAAGTCATCTGTTTTCATCTGTCAAATAAGAATGGGATCGATTTAGCGTCATCTTGTGACGTCATAGAGCTGTCAATTAGAGTTAGTGAGTAACTGGTGAGCAAAACAAGATATTATTAAAATTAATTTTATTTACGAAAAAAGTTTCAACACAATCTAATTTTTGAATTTCGCTCGATCAATGTGTGAGAGTAGTGGCGAATTGTTTCCAATAATGAAAAAAAGAAAGAAAACATTTCTCTTTAAAACTAAATATAACATAAATGCTAATTTAAATTAAAACAATAACGTTTTTATTTCTCTTGGACTTAACTAAGGCTCAGTTAAAAAAAAAACTGTTATTGATAGGTACTATGTAGTTTTCTTTGCAATCCGTAATTTTCAAGTAAAGATTTTGACATGCCTGTTGGTCTAGGGGTTAGTGACCCTGACTGCTATGCCGGAGGTCGTGGGTTCGATCCCGATGATACGATCGCCTAGCGTAGGTATAAAAAGTGAAGTACATACGTGAGATTGACTCCTGTACCTATCTATTTTGTGCTATGGGTCCTAGCGGAACTTAGGTTATAGTACAAACAAAGTACAAAAAAAAGCAAAAAAAATATATTTGTGTTTGAAGTTCTTAACTTTGATTTGATTTTTCAATGTGGAATCCGGGGTGTATGTAAACCCAGGACAAATATTTGTGTGATGAGCACGATCATTTGTTGTGTCTGGGTGTAATTTATCTATAATATGTATGTATTTAGAAATATATAAGTATGTTTATCAGTTGTCTAGTACCCATAACACCAGCTCTGCTTAGCTTGGGACTAGACGGCGCTATGTGATAGTTGAAAAAAAAAAAACAAAAGATTGACAGATAGAGGTCGCTAACGTAACTCATTGTAGATGTCATAATGCGTATCATAAGTGGGCTTAGTTTGTCGTTAGTTTAATTTACTGCCTCGCATGCTAAATTTATACTGTCCCTTTCGAAAATAATTGCTGGTATAATATAAAATTACTTTGTATCGTTGTTTAGATTGGGGAAAGTCACATAAAATGTTGTGTTGTTGTTTTGAATAGCCTTTGCAGAGATTGTAAACATAGTTTCTAGTTTATTGTCCACATAGGTTTTGTGTGATCTGTTAAAAAGAGCTTGTAGGTAGTAACTGACTAGCCGTTAACGTCATGTCAAGTAAAGCAATGATTGAGTTAAAGGGGTGACCAGACAGTTGCAAACTACGTCACCCTCCCTGCTAACAGTCGTAACTAACAATTGATATTTTTCCCGGGGAACCGTTTGTCGTTCGAGCGAGAAATCATGTTTCTGTAGTTGCGTTAGCTGTAGCTTTATTAATGAATCAATAAGTGTTCTATATTCCTCTTGGCTTATTTTTTAAGTTAGTAATGGCCCTAAAGCCCTAAGGTACGAAGGTAGTAAGGTTATTTTTCCCTTTTTTTGCACTTACGCAAAACAAAATACGTGATTATCTTCTAAACGGTAAACGACACAGATACGACGATTAGAGAAAATTTATTCAAAATAATGTTATGAACACGTTGGTAATATCAGTGCAGATACGCCAGTTTACGAGATAGGACAGTTAGCGGGGAGGGCGACGATTAGCGTGACCTTGGTTTATGTGTTTGGTTTATGTGTTTGGTTTGTGTTGCGGCTATATGAATGTAAACCACGATCCAGCACGTTCGGTGGTTGGGCAAACGCGCCTCCCAACCAAGGGTGTTGAAGGTCATGGTTTACAACTGCTGTCTACATTGAAACTAGCAAGGTCACCTTGGTTGGGATTTTTTTTTTATTATGGATGGATCACGTTGAACCAGTATCTCAACCTAAAATATAGCTTTGAACCACCTCGATGAATACACATGAGCATCTACTTCAATCAAACTTTATGTTATGTAGGCAAAAGTTTGTATGCGTGTGCATATTTGTCACGTCTTCACGCCGTAAGAGTAGACTATCACCTGAAACAGCAATTAGGACACATTTTATACCGGAAGTATGTTTTCTTGAGATAACCTATCCATATATGTAGGTATATACACCGCTAAATTTTAATCGTTTTAATCCCGTGGAAGGTCGATCCGGTACATGAAACACTATCGATTTGTATAGATAAAATTAAAAAATAAAGTACCTCTTTTTTAAAAGTCGTATTAATTTACGCATGTACGAAATTAATTTCTTTAAGAAAAAGTCAGCTGAGTGAGTTCATTGACCTGTAGGTACTTTGTACGCAACGCCGACTATTAACTACAGGTCATTGAACTCGCTCAGCTAACGTTTTCTTAAAGATACTAATTTCGTACATGCGTGAATTAATACTAGTTTTGAAAAAGAGGTACTTTATTTTTTAATTTTATCTTTACAAATCGATAGTGTTTCATGTACCGGATCGACCCTTCACGGGATTAAAACGATTAAAATTTAGCGGTGTATAAATATATATATATATAAAAGCGAAATACCACTCACTGATTAATCACGAAATCTCAGAAACTATTACCCCTACAACCTTAACCTAAGCCCACTGGGGTTATGGTCTGTTCCCGCGCGCCTCAAGGAGTTGTCAGCAACAGCAGGGTTCAGCCGTGTCGAAGCCTACTGGGGCCAGGGTTATCCGAAAGGGAGCTCGAACCCCGATATGAAGGCTAGAAGGATCGGGGTAGGTTTATAGTCAGTAAGAGTCTGACACTATCTCCCGCTCCGCCCAAGAGCGGGGCTTGTCATTGGATGATTTTGCCCTCCATAAAATAGGGTCTGTTTCCGAAAGGGAGGCTCGGCTCCGGTATGAAAGACAAAAAGGATCGGGGTGGGTTTTTTAGTCAGTAAGAGTCTGACACTATCTCCCGCTCCGCCCAAGAGCAGGGCTTGTCATTGGATGATTTTCCCCTCCATAAAAAAAGGGTCTGTTTCCGAAAGGGAGGCTTGGCCCCGGTATGAGAGAGAAGAAGGAACGGGGTGGGTTTTTTAGTCAGTAAGAGTCTGACACTGGGGATTTTTACCCACCGAAAAAAAAAAACACCTACAACCTTTAAATTTGGCTGGTGGATTTCTTATGGAGTGTAGACATCCGCTAAGAACGGATTTTACGAAACTACACCCCTAAGGGGGTAAAACGGGGGTTGGAAGTTTGTATGGAGAAACTTAATTTCACGCGAACGAAGCCACTGGCAAAAGCTAGTTTTCTATAATCACAGGGGCGAAGTCACTGGCAGTAGCTAGTATACTAATAAAATTCAGATCATCCCACGTCCATTATAGACAACTTTCACAAAAGTCAACGATATAGTCATCACGTCGATTAAGACTTACACCAAATACAATATACGAGTAGTTGAACAAATAAAAAATAGTCTACATTAAACGTACATAGAACATCGCGAATCAATTCGGCACAATAATAAAACCAAATAGGCTGTAACAAGGCATTCGAATGGATCAGTAAAAGTTTTAGCAAAAACGCAGCGGACCGTCAAAATTGTATAAGAGATAATTGTAACAAGCAGTAGAGTAGAAACTACGTTTTAGGGTTCCGTACCCAAAGGATAAAACGGAACTTTATAGGTAAGGACTCTACTGTCTGTCCGTCTGTCACCAGGCTGTATCTCATTAACCGTGACACAGACAGTTGAAATTTTGACAGATGACAGGCGGGATCGCAGTCATGTACTAGTTTATAACAGATAAAAAAAATGGTGTATTTCTGTTGCCGCTACAACGACAAATACTAAATAACAGAATAAAATACATTAAAATTTAAGGAGTCTCCCATTCAACAGACATTTTTTTTTTTGCCGTTTTTATACATTACTAGCTTATGACTAACTGCTAGCTGTTAACTAACTTTAAATTATATAGCCTATGTCACTCAGGAATAAAGCAGCTTTCTATCGGTGAAAAATAAAATTAGCAATCGGACCGTTACTTTCAGAGATGAGAAAATAAAAGAAGTAATAAAAAAAAAACTTTTCCTTTTTATAATATTAGTGTAGACGGTACGGAACCTTTCGTGCGCGAGTCCCACGTGGCCGGTGTTAGTCTAGTTAGAGAGGTTTCTAGAGAAGTGACTAAATAACATAGAAAAAATTATAATTGTAGTCGTGACACGAAGAGAATGTCCCTGGTGTAAACACGATCTTCAATAGTGAAGGAAATAAGAATTTGGAGTAAAATGTTTATAACCTGTGCGCATTAACATGGCACCTGATGAATCACGTTTGAAATATTGAGTGCATTAAATTTTATTTTAGTTTTTTGAATAGCAACATTTATTTTGCGCTGAGTAGTTTCTCATGATGACATATTACTCATTTTTCGAACTTACGATACTTTAAGCGTGACAATACAAATTATTTCCGATATTCAATGTGGAAACTGTTTTCGAGCCAGGTGCCATGTTTATTTATTTATTTATTATAATAAGCACATACAATTGTTTTAACAGGTATACCCAAGGTAACAAAAGTAGTCGCAAAATAGCCTAGCACTCAGATATACCACCCACAAACTGATCAGATATCCATTAGTGCATGCATGCATATGTTAATGCGCTCGGGATATACTAAGTATGTAGTTTAAGAGCGACCAACCAGAGATACATTTACTTATATCCGCTTTTACGTGATTATGCGTTATTTCACATCTTACTCTAGATATTTTGGAAACAGAATCACCATCATTTCAGCCGATATATGTCCACTGTTGGGCATAGGCCTCCCCCAAGTGTCGCCACAATTAACAATTCTGGGTGTCTCACATCCATCGGATTCTCGCAAAATAACAATAACAGAATATTTTGTAAATATTATTTATATTTCTATTGAAATCCAAACATAAAGTTGTGTAAAACTAATACAGTAAACCTTTGAAAATCAGCTACTTTGCGTGAACTTTGAAACACCCTTGCCAATTCCCCACCAGTGGGGATCGTGCTCATAAATTAAAAATACATCTATTGAAACCTTTCACATTTAATCGAGATTCCGAATGAGGAACATATTTAAAAAATAAATCTTTTTCCTGGAACAAGTTTTGTAACATATTCGGATAATTTTCATTACCGAATGCCAACAGAGTGTTCTTTCTTGCATTGACAAGAAAAAAAGAAAGAAAGAAAAGTAATTTATTTGCACGCATGGATTTCGTTCGATGTTCGTTCGATTAATCGATGTTTAAAAAACCATTCCAGTAAATTAATCTAGCTAGATATTGTAACACGGTCTAAGTCTGGCAAATGATGGTAAATAGTTCAGGATTTAGGCATGAAGATTATGAAACTGCTAATGCTTTTGATTGTTTAGGACTCACGTTATTAGGCCTCATCAGACTAGAATACCCAAAACCTTTTATTCAATAGCTAATGAGTGTTTGTTTACCTTCATCAAGATTATATTATTGTTTAGATAAGCAGTAACGATTTGCTGTTGTTTTAAACCAATGATTAGATTGTATAATATGATATATGTGTCAGTTAAAATCTTGCCTCTTCTATCTCAACATAACTCTTTAGAACACTAAACGACCGGAATAGCGCGGTTTATCCGTTGAAATTCAAGCTAAGTACGCGTAAATTCCCAATAAACCACTGAAGTAATATTTCTCAAAACATCGCTTAAAACGTTTTTATTTTGATTTAACCAAACAAAGGCAGCAAGTTTTTATTTCTTCGAAAATAGTCACGTTATTGTATTATTCAAAATTTTATTATTATGCTCAACGTTTTCCAACGTTTCTTCATCGCGATGATGATATCGTAATGGTAAAATAGTGTAAATAATATCCATTCCAAAACATAAACGTGAAAGATTGCCAAGTTCTCTACAATGGCATAAAAAGACTAGCTTCTGCCAGCGGCTTCGCTTGCGACAGACTCAGTGATAAAGTACAATACTGTAATAACAAATTTTAGACAAAAATAAGAAAAAAATACACTGACACAATGTGTGTCTCACGGCTGCGCCAAATAGGTCCAGCCCCCCTAGCCAAGTTACAACCAGTTTGTGTCGAATTCCGTTCCCTAATCGGTAACGCCTCGGTGACAGCAATTGTAGAAAACGATAAGTTGGTAGCCATATTGACGCGCCTGAGTCGGCCGCTCGTTCTACAATGTAGCGTTTGTCTAACAAAGGATGTAGCGTTAAACATTGTAGAAACGATTTTGAACGATGTGAACTTGGCTACGAATTGTCTATTCGTTTGTTCTGACCACGCGACTTTACGTTGAGATGACGTCATTCCCATACGTTTCATCACTTTTCGACAGCGTTAACGATTGCAGAATAACAACTTGGCTAAGCGTGCAGTTCAGCAAAAATGCCAAGCAACTACATTTCTATTTATCTCTATTTCAAACTCAGCGTTGGGTGAAACAAGCTTCTAAACCATGTTCTAGTAAAAGATTGACGAATGTGGAAGGGCTCTCTTAAGCACTGAAAGTCATTTTATCGCAGCTTTTCTACACGCTAGTTAATGATGTGCAACAAACAACAGGTATTTATTAAAATGTTATGCGTCCAATAAAAATAACCATCAACTTTACTGCTTACTAAAACTTTCAACTAACACATGAATTCTTGGTGGATTTTTTTTTTTCGTGTATTCCGTGCCTAAAACAGGCAACAATTAATCTACATTTCTATTTATCTCTATTTCAAACTCAGCGTTGGGTGAAACAAGCTTCTAAACCATGTTCTAGTAAAAGATTGACGAATGTGGAAGGGCTCTCTTAAGCACTGAAAGTCATTTTATCGCAGCTTTTCTACACGCTAGTTAATGATGTGCAACAAACAACAGGTATTTATTAAAATGTTATGCGTCCAATAAAAATAACCATCAACTTTACTGCTTACTAAAACTTTCAACTAACACATGAATTCTTGGTGGATTTTTTTTTTTCGTGTATTCCGTGCCTAAAACAGGCAACAATTAATAATAATATTCCATAACTATCACACAACGCCGTCTAGTCCCAAGCTAAGCAGAGCTTGTGTTATGGGTACTAGACAACTGATAAACATACTTATATATTTCTAAATACATACATATTATAGATAAATTACACCCAGACACAGAATAAATGATTATGCTCAACACATAAACATTTGTCCTGGGTGGGAATCGAACCCACGACCTCCGGCATAGCAGTCAGGGTCACTAACCACTAGACCAACAGCCCTGTCAAAAAATTATTCGCAAATTGATTCCCAGTTGATATTGAAAGAAAGAAAATACGTAAAAATAAAAGATAATGAATAATAAATGGGTATAAATAATAACAAACTACGTTTATGCGAACAGATATATATAATGAAGAAACAAGTATTGGTATAGAAAAAAAAATCTAAAATTGGTGAAGTTTTGTGTCTCAACGACTGGAAATTATGTAGAATCATTTAAACAGGTGCTATCTCGGTAAAATGGAGCTGAGCATTTTATTGTAGACTAGCATTTGCTGTTACTAGACTTCTAATACATTAATATTTGTCGACCAGCTTTTGCCCGCGGCTTTTCCTGCGTACATAAAATATAGACCAGGGATGTTAGGGAGCTCCATAACCGTAACCGAATCCGAAATAAAAGTTTCGGATAATATCGGATAGGGGCGGAGCCTAATTGCGACACGTTATGACAACCTGTCATAACGTGTCGCGTCGTAAAATATAAATAGTATTTATATTTTATTTCTGAAATACGAATTCCTTAAATTCCTTAAATATCTAATATCCGTAACCGAAATTATCCGAAACTAACGATAATCCGAAATAATTTCATATTCGTATCCGTAACCGTATCCGGTATAATAATCATTTCTATATCCGTATCCAATCCGCATTCGAAATTTCTTATCCATAACATCCCTGATATAGACTATGACACTCAGGAATAAAGCAGTTTCCTATCGGTGAAAAAATTTTAGCAATCGGACCAGTACTTTCAGAGATTACCTCCTACAAACAAAAAAACAAACTTTAGCTCTTTATAATATTAGTATAGATTCAAAACTATGTCAATATAATGTTCAGCTACTGTATTGACTACCTCAACGCAGCTGGTCGAGAATGCCGAATTGTCACATATTTGCCGCCAAATACTTGAAAAACATTAGGATGTATTACTATCTGCATTCTAATGGAAATGAAAGGTACTGTTTAAACTTAATACTTTCTAAACTTGATACTGGCTACTGATAATGGCTGGCTACTGTTATCTTGCGAACCAAAGACAAAAAGAAAACTGACACATGACAGTTGTTAAAGGGCGTATGACAAGTTCGTATCTCAGTCGATCAAAGATTTTATATTTGTATCCTACGGAACAGTCGATCGATTGCGTGATAATTGCGTCTTTTTTTATCTATGGACCGAAATCGACACTGACATTTTTTTGTTACTGGCCGGAATAATCGATATTTAAAATCGAATCATTGATGTCATTGACCGAATTATCGATATTTAAAATCAAATCATGGCGGTTGTTCCATTTTTGATTCCTAGTGCTAGACTGACTAGTTTTGGTTAACAACAATTTGAAGTGAGCGTCGATATATTTGTGGTATGTAATTGAGTCTATCATGATGCTCCGGAGAGAGCTAATTTATGTTTCCGGTTCCAAATTAAGTGTCTGAGATACAATTACTTTTTTGATTACTAGAAAATATTCTAATTTGTCAGATTGTAAGGTCTAGAGGATTAGCTTTTGCCCACGGCTTCGCCCGCATACATAAAATATAGCCTATGTCACTCGGGAATAAAGTAGCTTTCCATCGGTGAAAAAATTTTTGCAATCGGAGCAGTACTTTCAGAGATTGCTTCCTACAAACAAAAAACCTAAAAAAACTAATTTTACCTCTTTATAATATACTGCTCTACGACCACTCTGTCAAAAGTGCAAGACTATAGTCTTGCACTTTTGGCAGAGTGGTCGTGGTCATGTCTCGGTCGAGTCCCGCACCACCGCCTCTCTCGCGATACGATGCTGTGCAGCCGTGTTTGGCGGCTTGGGTGCCTTTTTACGCTGGTTTATAATATTAACAAACTAAAAAAAAAAAACTAAAAAAAAAATTAATGTAGATGTAATCTATCACAAACGTCAATGTTATAAAGTGTTAATAAAAAGTTTGAATGCCCCACGTGTAGCTTCACTATCCGAGAATTTTCTACAAACTTATTAGATTCCCATATTTAGTATTACTGTATTATAAATAGTTAAGGTTATGGCCTACACGGTGGAATCGATTTGTACACCCACAGTCACACCATCAATGCTAAACCATGGCCTTTTCTACAGTTTGAACACGTTCTCTTAGCATTGACTTTAAAAAATATTGATTTATAGTTTTTTGTCTATGGAATTTTACGGTTAAATAACATCCAAAAGCGTAATCAAAGCTTTGAAACGCTTTCGTGTATTGTTGATGAGAATTTTTTGTTTTCTCTATGTGTCCATTTATCAATTTAGTAGGTACATATTAAGATTTAGTAAATATTCCGTTATTACTAAATTAAACTGTTTTAAATTTGACGCAAAGAAAGTATTATATCGAATCTTTTCAAAAGACGAAAGCGACAATTTACGATTTTTTTTTTTTAATTTAATTACCATTAATGCAAATAGTATGTTAATAGCAACTTTTGTATTATGTACATTTTAATTATTAAAAAAAGAGAAACCTATTTGTGCAAAAATCGCAAACTGTCGCTTACGATGTTCTTCCGTCGATATGCCTGCAAACGTAACAAAATGTTAGTACAAAAATAAATTTATGCGCATAACATATTAAAAAAAAGTAACCGGTGAATGGAAACATGACTTTTACTAACTCGTGTCGAAATAGCGCGTAATTTAACTTACGCACGTTACAACGCACTTGCCGTCAAGTTATCTAATCGGCGTTATACATTATTTTACACCAAAAATAAAACTCATTATTCTCGTTATTAAAATAACAACTGTTATACAATTCTTAGAATCTGCCAGCGCTTTCGCCGGTGCAAAAGAAAAAAAAAACATCCCGAGGGAACACATAATATAATTTTTACACCACCTGCTCGATAATGTCGTTTTACACGTCATACAAACCTCACTTAAAGCAAGTCATTATATGCCTAGGGAGATAATGCAGTATGGCCGATCCCTAGGGAATAATGAGATTTGAATTTGGAGCATCAAGAATCGATGTAGGCGCATCGAACAAGTTGACTCGAAATTCAAACCAAAGAGTATGTAATCACTATGATTCAAACTGGCCACTAACAAAAAAAAGAAAATAGAATAAAACGTGCGTACTGACGACACGGGAGCATTATAGAAAATTGAAACTATAGAATCTTGGAGTAGTGAATTTTGTTTGTTTGATGAACTTGTAAATATAATACTTATATTTCTCTAATATATGATTTGGTCGACCAAATTGTCTTTTGATTATCTCACAGATGGTGTAAAAAGTAGAGTATGCATCACGGGGATAAAGCTGTCTTTGTCTTGGGCGGCTTAAATTCCTCACTTCACTCAGGTTTCTTTATTAACTCCCTCGCAATGCTCGGGAGTTAATTTTATAAATCCCTCACTATCGTTCAGGATTAAAATCAGCAACCTTCGTTTCGTTCGGAATTCAACATGCCGCCCGCGACTTAAAGACACTGCTTTATCCCCTAGTCACATAAACTACTATTTCATAACACTTGCTCAGAAAGTGACTCTTATTGCACTGCACTTAGGTATATAATGGCCCTTGTTACCAAACTGTGACATTTTGATTATTAGCGTAGTGGTACGCACTAGTGCTATAATATAGTTAAAACCTTATTGTTCAACCTCTCCCCCGCCACAATTATATTACATTTATCGTATCAGGATGGGCGCAGATCGTCACCCACGAGTCGCCGGTCAACCCCCGTTTATTCATTTCAGTGAGTGTTTTGAAGGGTAAATTTGACATTTGCAACTTTGTGTTAGTACAAGTCTTAAGGTAGCGGGGCGGACGCGAAATGGACAATACATACCGCCTACGCGACTATCGTTAAAAATGCAAAACACTTAATGACCATAATTCACGTAATTATATGTTACATAATAAAATATCTAATTTAAATAACAATAAAATTATCATAAAATTACATGCTACGTTTACGTAAAGCAGTTATTATAATAATATTACACTGAATTCTGAATGTGATACCCAGTGTTGGTTTCAGTGGAATAATCTATATATAAAAGGAAAAACTGACTGACTGACTGACATATCAACGAACAGACGAAACTAATAAGCCTAGGATCATCAAATTTTGCACAAGGCTTCCTTTTATGACATAGATGAGCACTAAGAAATTTCCAAAGTTCACCACCTAAAGGTATGCAATAGGGGTCCAAAATTAGTATGGAAAAACCTTTTTACAGGTGAGTGAACCCGCTGGCAGAAGCTAGAATGAGTATAATTACATAGTTATTAAAAACAATGTAGCATAGTCCAACTATATTACAGCTCAAGGCATACAAATGACATGCTTTATTATTGTAAGAAACATAATAAATGAAGCTGTCAATAATATCACTGGAAGTATTAAAGTTTAAAATGTCATATATTAATAAAAAAACCGGCCAAGAGCGTGTCGGGCCACGCTCAGTGTAGGGTTCCGTAGTTTCCCGTCCGTCACAATAAGTGTACCCACTTATGAGTTTAAAAAAATGCTTGCATATACGATTATGCTACAAACTTAGTCCAGAAATTATTTTGTAGAACCTTTTTGTCTTTTTGTACAAAAACTGTTCTTTCCATCAAGTTCAAAATGATTTTCCTAGAAAGTCCTTATAAAGTTCTACTTTTCTGATTTTTTTCATATTTTCTAAACCTATGGTTAAAAAGTTAGAGGGGGGGGGACACATTGTTTTTTACTTTTGGAGCGATTATTTCTGAAATTATTGACATTATCAAAAAATGATTTTAGTAAACCCCTATTCATTTTTAAATACCTATCCAACGATATATCACACGTTAGGGTTGAAATTAAAAAAAAAATCACTTCCCACTTTACATATAGGGGGGCTACCCTAATAAAACATTTTTTTCCAATTTTTATTTTACCACTTTGTCGGCGTGATTGATATACATATTGGTACCAAATTTCAGCTTTCTAGTGCTAACGGTCACAGAGATTAAGCGAGGACGGACAGACAGACGGACAGACAGACATGGCGAAACTATAAGGGTTCCTAGTTGACTACGGAACCCTAAAAAGTCAAGATACATTAGGGTGAGTTGCACCATTTAACTATAACGATAACAAAGCCGTTACCAGTTGTCAAATCGTCGAATTGACCAATAGGAGGCCGTTTCACGGCTGGTTATGGTTTGGTTATCGTTATAGTTAAATGGTGCAACTCACCCTTAGTGAATAAATGTTAAAGTACACTGCACACACGCCGATCTGGGCACTTCGGTCTCCATATATTTTACATGGAAACTAGACTTGTAGAGCTACACTTGATCCACGCCACGCGACGTCATTCTACGTACAAATCAGGCGTGTTACGCGTGTGCGTCGGTCTAATGTAGTTCTAACTTATGAATAATATCGTGCAATAATTGGTAATTTCACCTTGAAAAATAATAAACAAATAAAATTAATTTGATTGAGATAACCTTGATCCGTAGTTACAATAAAAAAAACTGGGCAAGTGCGAGTCGGACTCGAGCACTGAGGGTTCCGTACTAACTTACATATGAAAACAGTTCAATTTCCGAATTGAGTTACGAAGATTTTTCCGAATCACATATTTTTTAGTGACATAACCACTAATGTACACTTTTCAGATTTTTCCCTATATTTGTGCTACTCGTATAAGACTTTGCTTCATGCCAAATTTAAGGATTCTAGGTCAACGGGAAGTGCCCTATAAATTTCGATCTTTGAGAGTATCAAACTATACGTTTTTTTTAAATTAACGGCCATATCTTTTTTTCTCGTTAACTTACAAGTTTAATTTTTTCACAGCTTCAAGGGACCGCAGGCCTAAATATATGGTTTTAATTTCAATTCGATACCTCCACGCATTCCCGAGATAAAGGGTCTTGACCGACGGACGGACAACAGAGTGATCCTTTAAGGGTTACGTTTTTTCCTTTTGAGGTACAGAACCCTAAAAATAATAATGACACCTAATAATTATGAAGTAAAATAATGTCTACTAGATTAAATTAATAAAAAGTGTCATGTATTAAATGAATATCAAGACATTTTTGAAGGTGACAGTATAAAAAATAAAGTTAATGATGATTTATTTGTACTACTTTTTTGACATAAGCGGTTATAAAAATAATAATTTATAGCATTCCATAATGTCATAATAGACAAATTTTGTGATTTGTATAGAATACAAGCGGTCGCCCGCGATTTCGCCTTAGATAGTAGGAGTTTCCCATCTTCGAAAGGCGTTTCTTCACAAAGTTGCTAATTTTGAATGTTCTAACTGTTTTATGGCTATGGTTTGGTTATGGTTTTTATTTAATTTCTTTCCGTTATACCATCCATGAATAAAATAAAATGAAAAATAAATCTCTCTTTGATCTTTCAGTTTCCTTATCGTTTCTGAGAGCAGTTAGATTACTTAAAGCAAATTAATTACAATTATGTTACTTATTAAAACTAAGGCCCCTCGCCCACGAAGACTAGCAAACTTGCGATCTAAGTGTGCGTGGTCTGTTAGTTGCGTAACGCGTTCGTATTGGTTTATTGCCTGTAGTGGAGTTAAAGGGTGTGAGACAAGCGGCGACACTCGTAGTACAAATCGGAAAGTATTTCCTTTCTAACCTCTTTCATCTTTTCTGTGATGTGACCCGTTATTTTTGCGGCCCAGTATATATTTCTAGAATGTGTACGTATCTAAAACAATTGTTCTAGAAATCTTAGTGGTCATCATTCCAGTCTACTTACACTTAGTTTCTAAGTTAAGGCCCACAGACGCCGAAAGTTCGGCAGAAACAAACTGAGATTGCATACACCGTTAGATTTCTTGTTGCACATTGTTTTATTATATTTTAGAAACTTTCGAGACGGTTAGTATTGGCTAAGGTTTAAGATATTATTTGAAGGTTATATTTTATTTGTTTTTATTTTAATTAGGTAGGTATGTATGTTTATACATTTATCTTCTTTCGACTATTTATTTTTTAAACTCAAAAGGATAGTTTGTTAGCAGGTTACGGTTTAACAATGAAAAAAAAACTAACTTTCTCAATATTATTTATTTATAAAATGGTGTAACTTATTACAATTATTTTATATAATTGATTACAATTACATACTTATTATTGTTATAAACAAAAATGTGAAGAAAAATCAGTCACCAGATTTAATAGAAATTGTTGAATTTTGCCATAGTGCTAGAGTGCCCTAGCAATATGGTACAAAGACACTTCCGCCTGACCACCGTTAAGTTCATTTTTGCTTGCACTCGAAACGAAAAAAAGAAAAAGGTTTCTTCAAAAGGTTTGGTTTGGCGCCGCGCCTTAGGATTCAAGAGATTTTTTTTTAAGTGATCAGTCAGATATGACCGCGATGGTACAAAACACTTTTCTAAAGTAATCGCATTATTCCAAGATTTTTATAAGAAGTAGCGAAGAACTCTAATCAATCTCCCTAATCTACAATGTTGAGGTCAGCGTCCGGTCTAACCGACCGGACACACGTATTTTAAATGCAGAGACTAGTGAAATATTGTAGAACATAATTGGATATTATATTATACGCTACAAGAGATATACATCTCATAACTTCTAACTGAAATCTTAGATTCATAGCCAATTATTATTTTTTGCGAGTACGTCTAGCCAAATTATCGTCTAAGCTAGATATTATACCGGTATCTAGTGTATTAAAAACTAGCTTGTGCTAGCGACTGCGCTTACATGAAAGGATAAAATATATTAAACCTGTAAACATATTTGTAAACTTTAGAAATAAATATTCCTCAGCAGCAACTCAGTGATAAAGTAGCATTTTACTAGTGACAGAATTTTTTAAATTGATCTAGGAGTTTTTTTTAATTACAAACAAAAATACTAATCATTCCTTGTTGTAATATTAATTTACATCTATAAAGGGTGTAAGGGACAGCCCTCCACAAACTTTAAGGGCTTGCTCAGTAGACGAAACTGAACAACCTTCCACAAATTTTTTTTTCAGGAAACGAAAAAAATAATCGGCCTCGCTATACAAACTGTCCAATCAAGTTTATAATTTTGTATGGAGAGGCGGATTTTTGCGTGTTTGTCGTTCTGTTTATCTGTTCATTCCAGATAATCTCCGAAACGACTGAACCGATCTTGACAGGACTTTTTAGTGGTAAATAACTAATGTTGTAAGGAGTAACTTGGCTGCTTTTTTTTATTTTAGAGAAATAATAGTTGCACAAAAGAAAAAACCTTTTGTTAGTGTGACTAAATAGCAATATGGTGTTTTACAAAGTCGGAGGCACCAGCTATTTTTTTCTTAAACGTAACCCCACTAGGAATTACTTCTGTAGCGTGGGTGCGTTCACAAATATTTAAACTCATCACACACACAAAACCAAGTTAATTATATAGCTAGCCAGAAAATAATCTTAACTAAATACTAGCTTTTAATAATAATATAATAATAACTGTTTATTTCAGGCATCGGAGGCCCATAGAAAAAAATACATAAAATAATCTTAAGCAATACTTAATAAACTAATACATACTTCTTATTATAACAATAAAGTGACATAGGCTATATTTTATATACGCGGGCGAAGCTTTTGCCCGTAGCTTCGGGGCGGGCGAAGCTACGGGCAAAAGCTTCGCCCGCGTATATAAAATATAGCCTATGTCACTCAGGAATAAAGCAGCTTTCTATAGGTGGAAAAATTTCAGCAATCGGACCAGTACTTTCAGAAATTACCTTCTACAAACATAAAAAACAAACTTTACCTCTTTATAATATTACTAGCGGCCCGTCCCGGTTTCGCACGGGCAATAGATATAGCCTATGTTACTCAGGGTGAATATAGCTTTCCAATGGTGAAGAATTTTTGAAATCGGCACAGTAGTTTTTGAGTTTATTCATTACAAACATACACACAAAAATACAAATTTTTCCTCTTTATATTAGTGAAGATAACCACTGCACTCACTGAAAAAATGCATATACCTGTCAATAATATACATTAAATCAATATCTATTTACCAGTCTGACGATAGGTAGGTACTCGTATCAGAAGTGGGTCTTAATTAATGAGAATACTTGACTAACGAGCTTTGGAAATCTTTGATATGGTTTGTTGTAATATTTTTATTTCGTTTAGACTGTCTAGACAGACGGGCTACATTTGCACGTCTGCTGCACAATTGCAGTTTTGACACAGGTCTGGCGCAGAAGAATTGTTGAATTTTGATTAATTTTGCTTGAAAATAGTGTAACTTTCATTTAGGGTATAGTAGTAATAGGCAAAGTCCAGGGGCCTAAGTCTGCTATTTTTATAAATTCGTCATTCCAACACGATCCCATTGTCATTTTACTAAAAGTTTGTAATCTGCTAATTCATAATGATCGATCATTGGTCTTGTAATAGAATTGTGGTAGGATGACAATATTGAGCTTATTAAAAGTACTAATTCCGTAATAACGTCGTAATGGTAGGTCATTGATCAAAGGAACTGTCAAAATTTTTGCAGATTACCGCATATGTAGATATTCATTTGTCATTATGTACAAGATAACCATTCTATGCCATTTCTTTCAAGGGAGTGTCAGTGGTTGACCATTGGAAAGTTATAGTGACGCCATTATATTAGTAGATTACCAAAACTTGTCAAAATCAACAATTATGAAATCAATGATAGACCATTCTGACACTTTTGTAATAGCAGACTTGAGGCCCTGATTTATCATCAACATCCAGTTCAAACACTTGGTCCTAGACCGCTGAAATTTTGCAAACAGAGGTGTAATTTATCTGCACTAATATAATAAGGAGGTAAAGTTAGTTTTTTTTCGTTTTTATGTTTGTAGGAGGTAATCTATGAAAGTACTGGTCTGATTGCTAAAATTTTTTCTCCAATAGAAAACGGCTTTATTGCTGAATGACATAGGCTATATTTTATGTACGCGGGCGAAGCTGCGGGCAAAAGCTAGTGATGTATATGTTGTGACCAGATTTTAGAAATTACCGTAAAGGCCTAGCAGGGTCGAAGCCCACTGGGACCAAGGGTCTATTTCTGAAAGGGAGGCTCGGCTCCGGTATGAAAAGCAACGATGTAATGGGGTGTTTTAGAGGGCGCTGATGCGGCAATTCAGGTATTATCTAGGTACCGGAATTGGATATTACACCCAATGTCATTTTCAAATCAATCAGCAAAATGGACATCACAGCAAAGTAGAATAAAATCAAATGGGATTTACATTAAATTGAACTAAATCAAAACTATAATTACACTATATCAAATTGAATGAAACGAAATAATTACATTAAACCAAATTAAATTACACGTATAAATTACAATAAATCAAATACTCGTATATTGTTTAACATTAATTTTAGTATATTCGAAACCCGAAACACATGTGTAGTATTTTTATGTAAAGAATCTATGTGCAAAATTTCATAACTGTATCATGAAAAATCACAAAGTAATACCTAAGCTTGTTAAGTCAGCAAAAAAAAATACATAGTCACCGGGACACCTAGGCGACTGGTTGCTTTGCACTTGCACCCAGCTTTTTGCTGGCGCCTAATACCCGCTGTGACCTGCCGTGACCATGTTGTACTTAGTGTCGGTGGTGTCTAACTAGTAAACTTTTTAAATCCTTTTGGGAAAAAAATATAACATGGCGTAAAAACTATTGGAATCCATTCAGTTACTAATTCTGAAAAAACTACATTAAGGTTTATACTAGGTATATACTAAAAAAAATGCTAAATAAATAAGAAGTTATTTCTCGATTATCCGACCTCAAAAAAACTGTAACTACCAACAAGTAATTTAGTTCCTAATTTTGGCGTGTTTCAAGATAAGTGGGCGTTTATCTGTAAGTAGTATATTCCTTCACGTAAGCAAATTATGAAATTAGTAAGATCCATTCAGTTACTGATTCTAAACAAACCATATTCAGGTTTCGTATAGTATAGACTAAAAAATAATGTTGGCGCCGTTGTGAGGATTTTAAACCGGACTATTGGATGACGTTTACTTACATGGTTTACATCAATTAGCTAAAACAAATGACTATCATAGAATGCGACCTCTACCACTTGAAAAAACTTTATTTATCTAAGCTAATATATTATAGTTGTTGTTGTGTTGTTGTTGTGTTCAAATCAAATCAAATCAAAAATATTTTATTTCACATAGGCCTACATGGGCACTTATAAAACGTCAGAAGCTAGTGCACGGTTCCAAATTGGTCGTTTCCTATGGAGAAGAACCGGCAAGAAACTCCATGGTTACTCTTTTAAAAAAGTGGGTGTTTTTACAATATTGATATTATATTATGTAAGAACAGTGTAGACCAGTCAAATATTGTACACAAAAGCACAATAAAAAATTTCTCAGTAAAAAAACAAAGTAAGTCGTAATAGGAAGTAGTCTAAGAGTTCGTGGAGTATACAGTGTTCTCACATTCACAATACAAAAAGAGGCTATATAAAAAAAAATCAGGTATAATATAATGATTACAACTATCAATAAAATGTTAACAAAATAAATTACCAACGAATTTATGACAGTTGAAATATAAATAAAAAATAAAAATATTGCAAAAGCAATGTGTCAGAGGAAAAGAAAAAAAAAAAAAATGTATATCTAATTATTAAAACAAAGGTGGAGCAGTTATAGACAAAATATTGATGATTTACCAGGGGGCCACATGTGCAGAGGTAGTCATTGCCAAACAAGCGTGTCTTCGACATAGTCTTTAACCTTGTAATATGCTTTTTCGGTTAGGACACGCTTGATATGAGATTTGAATTTTCCCTCACTAAGTTCTGTTACCGCCTTTGGCAGCTTATTATAAAAGCGAATGCTGTTTACTAAGAATGACTTGCTAGTCTTAGCTAGTCTCCATTTGGGTAAGACAATTTCGTGTTTACTACGTGTATTTTTGTTGTGAAAATCGCTTCTAATTTTAAAGAGTCCTAAGTTTTTACGAACATACAAAATGCTTTCCAAGATGTAAAGAGAAGGCAGAGTAAGTATATCAATTTCTTTGAATTTATTTCTGAGGGACTCGCGAGGGCCCATTTTATAAATAGCCCGGATTGCTCTCTTTTGTAATATGAAAATTGAGTCTACGTCAGCCGCAGGTCCCCACAGTAAAATGCCATAAGACATAATACTGTGGAAATAAGCATAGTAAACTAACCTAGCTGTGGCTATATCTGTCAATTGCCTTATTTTTCTTACTGCATATGCAGCTGAGCTTAGTCTTCCCGAGAGAGTTCTAATATGAGCACCCCACTGCAGTTTAGAATCGATAGTTATACCCAAAAACACGGTTTCTGTAATAACATCCAGTTTTTTGCTGTCAAGAATTAGATTGACGTCAACTTGAGGGACATTTGGCAATGAAAACTTTATACATTTAGTTTTATTTGCATTTAATAAGAGATTATTAGCTGCAAACCATTTCGAAAGGACAGCCAGACTCTCGTTGACATGCAAGACATCCCCATCTTTTCTGTCTACTTTAAAAATAAGAGAGGTGTCATCAGCAAATAGAATTATATCGGATAAATTAGCCATCATGAAGGGAAGGTCATTAATATAAACTAAAAAGAGGAAAGGGCCTAGAATTGAACCTTGAGGCACGCCCATCTTTACTAAAGACCCCGAGGACGTCACCCCATTAATGGATACTTTTTGCTGCCTGTAAGATAAATAGGAAAAAACAAGATCAGCAGCTCGTCCACGAATTCCGTAATGATGTAATTTACAGATCAGAGTATTATGGTCAACACAGTCAAATGCTTTAGAGAGGTCACAGAATATGCCAATAGCATCCTGGGACCTCTCCCAGGATTCCAAAATGTGACTGATGAGTTTCACTCCTGCATCTGTTGTTGACCTTCCTTTCGTGAAACCAAACTGATGACTATGCAAAATCCTATTTGAATTAAAATGAGACAACATCTGGTCGAGCATGATCTTTTCATAGATTTTACTCAATGCTGGAAGCACAGATATTGGTCTATAATTAGAGGGATCACTCTTACTACCTGATTTAAAAATTGGTACTACTTTACTGTGTTTCATTAAATCAGGGAATGTACCACTGTCTAAACACTGATTAAATATGCCCGTTAGGACAGGAGCAATTGTTTCAATAATTTCTCCAAGAATCTTAACGGATATACCCCATAAGTCTTCAGTGTTTTTTATGTTAAGACTTTTGAATGCTTTTATTATTGTATCCACAGAAATACGCTTAAATTCAAAGTTTGGTATATCCTTAGTGAAATGTTCTTTTAAAAAAGATTCAGCTAACAAAGACGAAGAAGGGAGAGATTTCGTAACTTCTATTGGGATGTTGGTGAAAAAGTTTTCGAACGTCTCAGCTACTTTTGACCTATCCGAGATGATTTTATTATCAATTTTTAGTGAGAATTCATTCCGATCTCGTTGGCTTGTCTTTCCAGTTTCCTTGTTTATCACCTTCCAGACAGCTTTTATTTTATTATTAGAATTTCCAATTATCTTACTTATTGATTTAGATTTAGCTTGGGCACAGACTCTTTTGAATATCTTTGAATAGAGTCTAACATGGTTATGCAAATTAACATCAGACGACAAGGATTTTTCATGATATAGCTGATATAAAGTGTCTCTGCTTTTTCTTATTCCAGCAGTAGCCCATTCATTAAATTTGGATTTATTACCGATTTGAACTTTTTTGACTGGACACGCCTTATTAAATTCTTGGCATACTGTAGATTGTGTTGTTGTTGTATTATTGTTGTTGTATATTGTTGTTGTTGTTTTATAGTTTATTCTATTCTATTTTAATATCTTATTTTAAACCGAAAGTAGGAAATACAAACGTGAGTGAAAAACGTATAGATAGTCGAACTTTCGAACGAAATATATGTACATGGAATATGCATTACAGTAGGTACATAACTGAATGAAATGATCGATCGTTGTTCCAATAACTTGAAATCGTAAGTAGACTAGTTCGTCTGCTGTCTAGCTACAGTCTAGCCTGATAGCAGACAGATTAGGTTGCACCGGTCCCATTAGGGTTCCCACCTGTCTCGGAATTCAACTCTTGACTATAGTTCATCAACATCATCATCTCAGCCGAACGACGTCCACTGTGACATAGGCCTCCCCCAAGTGTCGCCATATTGACCGGTCCTGAGCGTCTCGCATCCATCGGATTCCCGCGACCCTCACCAGGTCATTGCTCCACCTGTTCCTTCGTTGCCTTGGCCCCAGTAGGATTCGACCCTGCTGGGCCCCTACGGTTGCTGACAACTCCTTGAGGCGCGCGGGAACAGTGCGCACCGTTGACGACTTGGGCCTGGTCCGGACAGTTACCGGACGGTCGGACAGCAAGCTACCCATTGCTCGCCGTCCGGAAGCCCGCGCCTACGCTACGGTGGCCAGAAATCGGAATCGGAATCCCGGCGGCGGCTGGGTTGCCTGATGCGGTCGGCCTCCTCCTTTGCTAGCATTTCTGCTTCGCAGAAGGAGGCGACCGCCTGCTACTCCTTCTCGCTCCGGACCATGGCCTGTACTAAGACAAAGATATGGTGGTCAAAGTTTTTTAATATTTTTATTCACCCATACCCGGTGGTGGTGACCCTAGATTCGACTTATAGATAATGACACATTGAGCGCAGACGGAGATTTATTCAGTCGCCTGAAAGGACTTAATCATTCTGTACATGAAAGTGTTAGGAGAAAACCAGACACTTGCAGGCGGTTCGCAATTAGATTGCGTTTGTATCCAATCGAGAATGACTAGTGATCAATTTTCATTCAATAAAACCCATAGCCCTGTCATTGTCTTTCTATTGTGTCTCTAATTACGGTATCCGAAAGGTTAAGGTAACCATACACGCTAGGATATACCTGACAGGTTCTCCTGCACAGTTCTACCTGTCAGGTAAGCTTGTGTGGAAACCTGCACAGTTGTGCAACATACACGCTCCGGATTACCTGTACAACTCACCTGTACAGGCAAACCTGACAGGTATACCCTAGCGTTGCTATCCTAAGGTAACCTTTAAAATAGAATAGATTTTTAACCGACATATGTTTTTTTTTTTATGTAAGTTCACCGATATCTCGGTCAATTGTGGATCGATTTGGAAAATTATTTTTTTGATTGAAAGGTTATGCTTCCAAGTTGGTCCCATTCAAATATTGGACTGATCTGATGATGAAGCCAGAAGGTAAATTAATGTAATCTAACCGTGTTTGGGCTTATTAGAATCGTTGTGAAATGCTCTCTGGCTATAAGGTATTTAAGTTTGGCTGAGAGGTACTTTTTAGTGGTGGTACCATAACTAAAAAGAGTAAAATAAAAAACTTTTTACAAAAAAAATACAACCGACTTCAATGTTAAAAAAACACTGAAAACTACAAAATAACTTTAATTTCCATCTGACTATCAATACAACGCGGTGAGCGTGACCGTACCAAAACAGGTTACTATCTCCGCAACCGCTAGGCTTTTTTTTTTTTTTTTTTTTTTATGGTGGGAAAAAATCATGCATTGACATCCCCCGCCCTTGGGCGGAGCGGGAGATAGTGTCAGACTCTTACTGACTAAAAGACCCACCCCGTTCCTTCTAGCCTTCATACCGGGGCTCGAGCGCCCTTTCGGATAACCCTGGCCCCAGTAGGCTTCGACCCGGCTGGGTCCCTGCTGTTGCTGACAACTCCTTGAGGCGCGCGGGAACAGTGCGCGCCGTCGACGACTTGGGCTTGGTCCGGACAGTTACCGGACAGCCGGACAGCGAGCTACCCATTGCTCACTGTCCGCAAGCCCGCGTCTACGTTGGCCGGAAATCGGGATCAGAATCCCGGCGACGGCGGCGGCGATAACGCCGTTGCCTTATGCGTTCGGCCTCCTCCTTTGCGAGCATTACTGCTTCGCAGAAGTCGGCGACCGCCTGCCACTCCTCCTCGCTCCGGACCATGGCCTCAACCAAGGCCCGGCGCGAGAGGTCTCCGCCGCCGATCGCCCCCACGAGGGCACGGCGATGCTCCGCCCAAGCAGGGCACACCTCGACTGTGTGTTCCACCGTTTCCTCCGGACGTTCCGCACAGTGGCGACACCCGGGCGTCACTTCCGCATGTATCGAGTGCAGGAATCTCCCGAACGAACCATGTCCGGTGAGTACCTGTGTCATGCGGAAGGTAAGGACGCCGTGAGGTCTTTCCAGCCACGCCTCAAAGAGGGGACTTACCGCCATGATTGTGGCGTGCCCAGCAACCGCTAGGCTTCAGACCCATACACCACAAAATAGATAGGTACAGAAGACAATCTCATGTATGTACCACTTTTTATACCTAACGCTCGGTGGACGCACACTAATGAGCATTTGAGCCAGAACTGTTCGACAAGTGGGCCGAGACGCTCCGAGATATCGTCTTCCCCCTTCCGGCAACTGTCCTAACTAACAATTGATAATTTTTCAGGGGAACCGTTTTTCGTTTGGGCGTTAAAATTGGGTTTCTGGAGTTGCGTTAGCTGTAGCTTTATTAATTAATTAATAATAAGTGTTTTATATTGCTCTTAGCGTATTCTTTAAGTTAGTAGTGACCCTAAAGCCCTAAGGTATGAAGGTAGTAAGGGTATTTTTTCACTTTTTTTTGCACTTACGCAAAACAAAATACGTGATTATCTTCTAAACGGTAAACGACACAGATACGACAATTAGAGAGAACTTATTCAAAATAATGTTATAAACACGTTGGTAATATCAGTGCAGGTACGCCAATTTGTGAGATATGACAGTTAGCGGGGAGGGCGACGGCGACGTCGTGTCCCTGAGCTGTGTCTATGTGTGCGTTGCTCAAGCGTGCTTTGTGTGTAGATTGACTTCTGTACCTATATACTTTGTGCAGACACCCAGCGCTGGTTTTCGGATGGCACCCCCCAGCATTTTCGGCATTTTAATTTTAAGAGGACTACAGCACAGAAACGTGTTTTTTTAACCGACTTCTAAAAAAGGAGGAGGTTCTCAATTCGGATGTTTGTATTTTTTTTTTTTTTTTATGTATGTTCGCGCATAACTTCGTCACTTGCCAACCGATTTGAAAAATTCTTTTTTTGTTGGAAAGGGTATACTTCTCAAATGGTCCCATAGTCACCAAGTCGGGATCTGATGATGGAATCTTGGCGAAATCGAGGGAACTCCTCAAATATTATAGGCAACCATATAGTTCTTTTGGTATTTTTATCAAAGACTTAAGCATTTATAGTCAAAACATGACATTTGATGAAGTGGAACTGGTGAAGACGACCAGAAATGGCCAACGGAAGTTCATAGTCACACCGATCTCTCAATGAACATAGTTACAAATAAATGAATAGTTCTGAATAGGTATGTTGAAAATGGTATCATCGATGTGACCTGATGATGATGATGGAGCTGGAAGATAGGTACCGGAACTCCGAAATTAATCAATGTATCCTAGCCGTGTTTGGGCTTATTACAATTGTCATGAGATGCACTTTGGCTATAAGGTACTATCGAACTGATCTGATGATGATCATGGAGCCGGAAGATAGGCACCGGAACTCCGTAATTAATCAATGTATCCTAGCCGTGTTTGGGCTTATTAGAATTGTCATGAGATGCACTTTGGCTATAAGGTACTATCGAATTGATCTGATGATGATGATGGAGCCGGAAGGTAGACACGGGAACTTCATAATAAAACAATGTATCCTAGCAGGGTTTGAGTTAATTGGAATTGTCATGAGAAAAAGGTACTCTGGCTGCAACTAAAAAGTGTAAAATAAAAAACTTTTTACAAAAAAAAATAAAACCGACTTACTAAAAAAAACACTAAAACTATCAAAATAACTTTAATTTCGGAAGTCGGTGTTAAATAACGAAGAGGCAAAACTATTACAGAAACACCGACTTCCGAAATTAAAGTTATTTTGATAGTTTTAGTGTTTTTTTTTAGTAAGTCGGTTTTATTTTTTTTTGTAAAAAGTTTTTTTTTTGTCATATTTTGCTACGGACAGTAAAGAACACATTGTGTGCGAGTCCGACTCGCACTTGGCCGGTTTTATTATTTTATGTCTAGTTACACACGGCTATTGATGCATAACCAAGTGCGAAACATTGGCCACGAAGGTCGGCCACTACAGCTATTATTTAATATGTTTTTGACCTTTATCTTGTTTTTTATGTTTCCCTTTAATAAAATGGCAATGGAAATTATTTGCGAAATATGTTTAAAACTAGCTTTGCCTGTCTGTGTTTGTAAGCTGTTGCCCGCGACTTTGTTTGCGTGGAGTTTAGGAAATTAAGTAGTAGTAAAAACTTGTTATTCATTCCGACTACTACCTACAGGTCATTGGACTCGCTCAGCTGACGTTTTCTTAAAGAAATTAATTTCATACATGCGTAAATTAATACGCTTTTTTTAAAAATAGTACTTTATTTTTTAATTTTATCTTTACAAATCGATAGTGTTTCATGTACCGGATCGATCCTCCATAGGATTTTTTTTTTTTTTCGATGGGAAAAATCATCTTATGACAACCCCCGCTCTTGGGCGGAACGGGAGATAGTGTCAGACTCTTACTGACTAAAAAACCTATCCCGTTCCTTCAAGCCTTCATACCGGGGCTCGAGCGCCCTTTCGGATAACCCTGGCCCCAGTAGGAGGATTAAAATGATTAAAATTTAGCGGTGTATATTACAAATAGACACAACAATTTTGTTTATCCTACCTATAGATAATGTAGGTAGGAAGGCAGACCAAAAAGTGATCTCGATTTTGCAGTGTTGGGGGTTTTCCGTGTTTTTATACTTATGACGGTAGGTACCTAATTTAAATAAAAAATGCAGGGACCAAAAAAAATCCCATCTGTATATTAATTCGTTTTTTTATGACCGTGTGTTTACAGCTTTGTTAGTAATTTAATAAAAACATAAATTATTCAAGGACACGCCATTGTATGTACGGGTTTAACCATTTTCGGTATATACAACGTATACACAAAAGAGTTTGAATAGTGTTCCACGAGCGCCTCAAAGAGATGTCCGCAAACCGTAGGGGCCTAGCAGGGTCGAAGCCTTGGGCGGAGCATCGCCGTGCCCTCGTGGGGGCGATCGGCGGCGGAGACCTCTCGTGCCGGGCCTTGGTTGAGGCCATGGTTCGGAGCGAGGAGGAGTGGCAGGCGGTCGCCGACTTCCGCGAAGCAGTAATGCTCGCAAAGGAGGAGGCCGACCGCATCAGGCAACGGCGTTCTCGCCGCCGCCGCCGGGATTCTGATCCCGATTTCCGGCCACCGCAGGCGCGGGCTTGCGAACAGTGAGCAATGGGTAGCGGCCGTCCGGTAACTGTCCGGACCAAGCCCAAGTCGTGGACGGCGCGCACTGTTCCCGCGCGCCTCATGAGTTGTCAGCAACAGCAGGGACCCAGCTGGGTCCAAGCCTACTGGGGCCAGAGTTAGTTACAAAAGACAGCTCGAGCCCCGGTATAACGGCTAAAAGGAACGGGGTGGGTCTTTTAGTCAGTAAGAGTCTGATACTAGCTCCCGCTCCGCCCAAGAGCGGGGGTTGTCATTGGATGAGTTTTCCCACCATAAAAAAAAGGGGTCGAAGCCTACTGCGTATGTAAGAGAACCCTGGAGCCCTGGAACGAAGGCAAGGAAGGAACAGGAGTGGGTGATAGTCAATAAAAGTCTGACACGCCTTTGCGCTCCACCCAAGCGTGGGAGCAATGATTGAAAGATTTCCCAACTAAAAAAATCGGTTTACTGTAAATAATTTAGCAATAAAAGAGTGTTTTATTTCCTGAAACTACGTTAATCGGGGTTCAATGTTCGAATCAGACCGTGACATTTTACATACATATCTTTTTCTTAAAAATAAGTGTAAACCATATTTCTATTTTAGATACAGAGAAAGTTTATTTAAAGAGCCATAATTAAGTATGTAACGAAAAAAGTACGATCCGTTCCACGCAAAGTTCATGTGTCAGAAATAATCATTTTTTTGTACTCTCTCGAAAATTACGATCCAACTTTATACAACATTATTTTTAGTTTATGAATATAGTTTGTTCAGAATCAGTAATTGAATGGATTCCAATACTTTTACACTATGTCATATTTTTTCCCAAAATATTTGCAAGTTGGACACTACCGACCCTAAGTATAACACGCGCCTCAAGGAGTTGTCAGCAACAGCAGGGACCCAGCCGGGTCGAAGCCTACTGGGGCCAGGGTTATCCGAAAGGGCGCTCGAGCCCCGGTATGAAGGCTAGAAGGAACGGGGTGGGTCTTTTAGTCAGTAAGAGTCTGACACTATCTCCCGCTCCGCCCAAGAGCGGGGGATGTCAATGCATGATTTTTTCCCACCATAAAAAAAAAGGTCACGGCAGGTCGTAGCGGGTAGGTCAGCCACGGATATCGTGGTCAGCAAAAAGCTGGGTGCAAGTGTAAAACAACCCCTCATTTGCCTGGACGGCTCGGTGACTATGTATTTTTGCTGACATAACAAGCTTATAACTTTGTGATTTTTCATGATACAGTTATCAAATTTTGTACATAGATTCTTTGCATAAAAATATTAGACACGTGTTTCAGGTTCCGCAAGGTTGCTAGTGTTTTACAAATAACCCTGTACAGTTTCAGAGGCACTACCACAAGCTCTTAACGCGATCCATTTTACGACCTAAACTGAACTTTTGAAGGGATGAAACCTTGTAAAATGGGGTGAATAGAGACAAAACTTTAAAGGTTATTTTATCGATATTTGAATATTTTTACAGCATTTAAATATATCAATTTTTCAATGAATTGTTATTCTAAAAAATCGATGCTTTGTTAGAGGCCGATATTATAGTTTCAAAGTGAAAAACCAAACCAAAGTTTTGTCTCTATTCACCCCTAAGTCTCTATTCGCTCCGTTTTACGGTACAGGGTTTATAGCACCATCTCGTCTCTTTCTCGTCATATTTGTCATGGTAAGTCCCCTGATAATGAACTCTTAAATTATCACTATAAAGCTTAGTTCACAGTATCGTACTAGTTTTGTTAGGCACACAAAAAAGAATAACTTTCGCTTACAAATTAATAAACTTTCGCCTCAGAATCTTCACGTTTTATTAATAGAATTACAAAATTGAGTTTCATTCAACAATTCAGTTCTGTCTAAGTCCGTAAATAAAAACGCTACAAAGGTTATTTTTGTTAATAAAACTGGCCAAGTGCGAATTGGACTACCGCACAAAGGGTTCCGTAGGTACTGTTAAAAAATCACGTTTGTTAAATGTGAGCCCCACTAAAATATTTATTTGTTGATATAGCGGCAACAGAAATACATCATCTACGAAAAATTCAACTGTCTAGGTATCAAACTTCATGAGATAAAGTTTGATGACAGACAGACAGACGGACAGTGGAGTTATAGCAATAGGAAGAAAGAAAAAAAATCTTTTTTGACAAATATGGCACATTCCATAAAAAATAACAATTATAATATATTGTTTTTTTTTTATGGTGGGAAAAATTATCCAATGACAACCCCCGCTCTTGGGCGGAGCGGAAGATAGTGTCAGACTCTTACTGACTAAAAGACCCACCCCGTTCCTTCTAGCCTTCATACCGGGGCTCGAGCTCCCTTTCGGATAACCCTGGCCCCAGTAAGATAACCCTAGCCCTAGTAAATATATTGGTTTGAGATAGCTCAAGAAAAGAATACCTGGAAGAAGTTGGGGGAGGCCTTTACCCAGCAGTGAGACAGTATAGGCTATTAAAAAAAAAAATTGGAAGATATATAAGGTACCGGGTCCCTTTCCCGTTTTTACTCTTTGGGTACGGAACGCTAAAAACGAATTAAAATTAAAGGCCCGCCGTCTAGTGATTGTTATTTTATTGTTGTTCGTATCAGTTACTTCGCAATTATCAACAATTTCGTAATTAAATATATTGTACGCGTGGGCGGATAATTTTAACGTAGTAAAATATTTTATTTAAAGAAATTGTTCATTATACATGATGATTTTTTGAGGTTTTTCGTAAGTAATTACAGATCTCCAATTACTTTTTTTAATTATATTATGTAAATGTATTTACTCCGATTTTCTGAAAGACATGATTGACACGTCACAAACCAAATAATAACTATCAAAAATATTGCACGTTTGACTACATACCTACTTACTTACGTTTTAACTAAAAATATAATTAATAAAATAATAATTTACTTAATTAATTACTTTAATTTACATTTTATACATAATTATACAACATTATATGTTGTATATATAAAATATATTTTATGTATATCTTGTTACATGTTTTGTATATTTTTTTAAATTTATTGTTTTACTGGGCTCTAGTCATCAATCACGTTGAAATGTCTTAGATTAAGCACTTTACTACTTCATAAATCTTTATTTTAAGACAAAACTGCGCTCCGTAATGATCTCTCTTGTTTCCTATTACGTAGATGTTATCAATGCAAAACGTACACGAAAATGTAAGGCTGGCAACACACATACAGTTTATTTATTTTTTTGTTTTTAGTAGATAATCTCTGGACGTTTCTGCTGGTCTGAAAGCAGAAAATTTTTCACCGATAGAAAGCTGCTTTATTCCTGAGTGACATTGGCTATACACCGCTAAATTTTGATCGTTTTAATCCCGTGAAGGGTCGATCAGGTACATGAAACACTATCGATTTGTAAAGATAAAATTAAAAAATAAGTACCTTTTTTCAAAACTCGTATTAATTTACGCAGGTACGAAATTAATTTCTTTAAGAAAACGTGAGCTGAGCGAGTCCAATGACCTGTAGGTAGATTGTACGCAACGCCAACTCCTACCTACAAGTCATTGAACTCGCTCAGCTGACGTTTTCTTAAAGAAATTAATTTCGTACGTGCGTAAATTAATACGAGTTTTGGAAAAAAAGTACTTTATTTTTTAATTTTATCTTTAAAAAACGATAGTGTTTCATGTACTGGATCGACCCTCCACGGGATTAAAACGATTAAAATTTAACGGTGTATTTTATGTACGCGGGCGAAGCCGCAGGCAAAAGCTAGATGTAAATATGTACATAATATTATATGTTAAAACAGCTGCATTTTGCAGACAACTGTTCGTGTATTACTAGCCTTTAGTAGAGCTTTAAGTATAATTGGAATATACCTAGCGTTCCTATTTTTTGTTAATGTATTAATCATACATTAGTATGCAGACTAATTCTGTATACAACGGTTATTAAGCTAGCGATCTGTGTTAAAATTATCATAGACATTAGAAAGGTAGTAATTTTACAAGAAAAAATCTTTTTACAAAAAAAATATATCCGACTTCAATGTTCACTGAAAAGTACAAAATAACTTGAATTTCGAAAGTCGGTGTTTCTGTAATAGTTTTGTCCCTTCGTTATTTAACACCGATTTCCGAAATTAAAGTTATTTTGTACTTTTCAGTGAACATTGAAGTCGGTTATATTTTAATTTTTATTTTACACTTTTTAGTTATGTTACCACCACTAAAAAGTACCCCTCAGCCAAACTTCTCTCATTCATCTCATAACGATTCTAATAATCCCAAACACGGTTAGATTACATTAATTTACCTTCCGGCTTCATCATCAGGTCAGTTCGATACATCCCCTCCCCTTTTTCTTTCAGTCAGTCATCGACTACACGTATAAACAAAGTAATTTTTTTGGTTACGACCGTTCTGCTGTGATCCTATGAGGAGTTCTGTTCCATATCTTCGAAGTTCGTGATCAGATCATAACAATATTTCTATGGGACCAACTTGGAAGCATAACCTTTCAATCAAAAAACTAATTTTCAAAATCTGTCCACAATTGACCGAGATATCGGTGAACATGCATTTCAGCCGAACATAGAACCTCCTCCTTTTCGAAGTCGGTTAAAAAGTATAGTCATGACAATTTATTTCTAGTCAAAATCTATATCTACACTAATATTATAAAGAGGGAAAATTATTTTCAAGATAAATTAATCACAATCCAGCAATTCTTCTGCGCCAGACCTGCATAAAAACTGCAATTTTGCAGCAGACCTGCAAATGTAGCGCGTCTGTCTAGACAGTCTAAACGAAATAAAAATATTACAACAAACCATATCAAAGATTTCCAAAGCTCGTTAGTGAAGTATTCACATTAATGAGTACCTACCTATCGTCTGACTGATAAATAGATTTTGATTTAGTGTACCTATATATTGACTGGTAAGTATATGCATTTTTAGGGTTCCGTAGCCAAATGGCAAAAAAACGGAACCCTTATAGATTCGTCATGTCTGTCTGTCTGTCTGTCTGTCTGTCTGTCTGTCTGTCTGTCTGTCCGTCCGTATGTCACAGCCACTTTTTTCCGAAACTATAAGAGCTATACTGTTGAAACTTTGTAAGTAGATGTATTCTGTGAACCGCATTAAGATTTTTGCACAAAAATAGAAAAAAAGCAATAAATTTTGGGGGTTCCCATACTTAGAACTGAAACTCAAAATTTTTTTTTTCATCAAACCCATACGTGTGTGGTATCTATGGATAGGTCTTCAAAAATGATACTGAGGTTTCTAATATCATTTTTTTCTAAACTGAATAGTTTGCGCGAGAGACACTTCTAAAGTGGTAAAATGTGTGTCCCCCCCCCTCTAACTTCTAAAATAAGAGAATGATAAAACTAAAAAAAATATATGATGTACATTACTATAAAAACTGCCAACGAAAATTGATTTGAACGAAATCTAGTAAGTAGATTTTTTTAATGCGTCATAAATCAAAAAAAATACACTATTGTTAAAACATCGATCAAAGTTACATCACATTACAAGAACTTTTATATTATGTTACTTGCTGCTACGGAACCCTTCATGGGCGAGTCCGACTCGCACTTGGCCGGTTTTTTCAGTGTGTGCAGTGGTTATCTACACTATAAAGAGGAAATATTTGTATTTTTGTGTGTATGTTTGTAATGAATAAATCCAAAAACTACTGTGCTGATTTCAAAAATTCTTTCACCATTGGAAAGCTACAATCACCCTGAGTAGCATAGGCTATATTTATTGTCCTTGCGAAGCCGGGATGGGCCGCTAGTATTATACACCGTTAAATTTTAATCGTTTTAATCCCGTGGAGGGTCGATCCGGTACATGAAACACTATCGATTTGTCAAGATAAAATTAAAAAATAAAGTACCTTTTTTTCAAAACTCGTATTAATTTACGCATGTACGAAATTAATTTCTTTAAGAAAACGTCAGCTGAGCGAGTGTAATGACCTGTAGGTAGTTTGTACGCAACGCCGACTACTACCTACGGGTCATTGAACTCGCTCTTTATTTTTTAATTTTACCTTTACAAATCGATAGTGTTTCATGTACCGGATCGACCCTCCACGGGATTAAAACGATTAAAATTTAGCGGTGTATAATAGGAGAGAAACCAAATGACTGACATATCAACGCACAGCCAAAACTACTGGGTCTAGGAACGTGCACAAGGCTTCATTTTATTACTTAGGCGAGCACTAAGAAAGGGTTTTCAAAAATTCAACCCCTAAAGGGGTGAAACGTGGTCTAAAATTTATATGGAGAAACTTATTTCCATGCGAGCGGAACCGGTGACAGAAATCTACACCAATGTTATAAAGATGTAGATTGTTTTATTGTTTGTAGCAGGTAATCTGTAATTTTCAACCGTACACTCGATATAAGGTTCAGTTGAAAACCAGCGTCAGGCAACTGCCATGTAGTTGTCTGGCATTATTGCTGAACTGGACCTATTTGGCGCCGCCCTGAGACACATATTGTTACTTGCCTTTTTTTTTAATTATAATAATTTATCAGTGTCTGCATGTTGTTACTACATTGTGTGTATCTACGAGCGTGTATGCCAAATAAAATAGTTTTCTTTCTTTCTTTCTAATCTTCAAAAGTACTGATCCGATTACTATAATTTTATATAATACTAGCTTTTGCCCGCGGCTTAGCCCGTGTACATAAAATATATCCTGTCACTCAGGAATAAAGCAGCTTTCTATCGGTGAAAAATTTCAGCAATCGGACCAGTACTTTCAGAGATTACCTCCTACAAACAAACTTTACTTCTTTAGAAAATATGTGTAGATTATTTCCGTCACACAAAGTATTCATTTGTATGCTTAAATACACGTGTTAGTTTTTTATGATAGTCTAATTAAAGTCTAAAAATATAATTTTGTGCAATTAGCGGACCAAGTGTTTTAGGGAGAGTTCTTAATGACATCTAAATATTTAAAAAAAAACTGGGCAAGTGCGAGTCGGACTCGCTCCCTGAGGGTTCCGTGCAAACTTACCTATGAAAAGAGTATAATAATTCCCAATTGGAGTCTCGAAGATTTTTCCGAAATAAAAATAAAAAATTGTGACGTAACCATAATTTTTTAATTTTCGGATTTATTCCTATACTTGTGTTATAAGACCTTGCTTCATGCAAAATTTCAGGATTCTGGGTCAACGGGAAGTACTCTAGAATTTTGATTCCCTTGAGTGTCGAAATATTTGTTTTATTTTTCGACATAAACGGCCATATCTTTTTTCCGTTAACTTAGAAGTTTGATTATTTCACAATTTCAAGAGACCGCAGACCTGAGTATATAATATAATTTCAACTCGATACCTCCACGCGTACCCGAGATTAAGGGTTTTGACAGCCATACAGACGGACGGACGGACAACAAAGCGAGTGAGCATAAGGGTTCCGTTTTTTCCTTTTGAGGCACGGAACCCTAAAAAGAATATAATTTTTCGTAAACTGTACTATTGAACAAAGACGTCATTTATTTTTAAACTACGTAATTTAGGCTAATGATGATTTCTAGTCAGACTAACATCTAGTTTTCTAGACTTGAATTTATATTTGAATGAATAATTTCGAGACTAGCGCTCTGTTATTTATGTTGATATTTAAGTAGGTAACCATTTGTATTAAAATTTGTTCATTTTTCGTTCATAAATTTGAAAATTATTTCGAATTCTGTATTCAAATATTATGGTTGTCGAAGATCATGGTCAGTTTTTTTTTCTCTTTATTTTTACGGGACTTTAATCTCAAACAGCATTTCTGTCAGCCCCATCGTAACCTAAAATAAGTTTATATTAATAACTTATCTTAATAATCAGCACAAATGATTAAATGTTTTAGAGATGACCTACCGACACATTGCCATGTCAAATATTATCTTAGCACCATCACTTCTAGATAGTTCTTAGTTCTTCTTAAGTGGAAATTGGCAGGGCATATTGTACGCAGAACAGATGGTCGATGGAGACAAAGGGTTCTGGAGTAGCGACCGCGTATCGGAAGACGCAACGTTGGAAGGCCTCGAACAAGGTGGACCAATGACCTGGTCAGGGTCGCGGGAATCCGATGGATGCGTGACGCACAGGACCGGTTGGTCATAGGCCTCCGCCTATGTCCAACAGTGGGCGTCTTTTGGCTGATATGATGATGATCGCTTCTATGATCAGCCAGGATTAAAAAAAAAATGTCAGCAGTTCTCGGTGGGATTTTTTCGAGTGAAATTCATTAATTGTTTTAGATATTTGGCGCGTCTTGCAAGATTCTGTCTTGTAGTCAAAATGTCAGTCTGCGTCTGCCTAGAAATTCTTCTATTTTTAACTCTAATTTTCTTTATTTTCTCTTAAATACTCGCTCAATATTCTCCAGCGTGTGATGGTCAACTAATAGTCCCCACTAGAAGAAAGTATCATTGGCAAAATTGTGCCATGATTAAAGAAATGAAGTCAAAGTTGATTGGATATTTTGGAGTATTGTATTTTAAGTAGACACACAGCTGAATAATATGTGGACTTATTAAAATAGGTACGATTTAGCCAGAATTCAGGAGGTAACTTTATCGCTGACAGCGATATTTACCAGACAATCTTATGATGGATCGCTAAAACTTAAAATAATACAGGAAGTAGGTAGTCTGCGGTGCAGCGATACACTGCTTGCGAATTATTCCCAAAGTATATAATGGTATCTAAAGAATCGGACTTAATGCCTTAGACATTTTCTACCTTTGGGTGATGCAGAGAAAAATAGTGGTAGTGGTACTGCTTTCTTGAGTTCAAAGTGTTATCATCACCAGTCTTTTTTTTTAATGTTGCCACTGCTAGGATTCAGGCCTCCTCTCTAGGAGAGGGAATGGGCCGTAATACACCACGCGGGTTGTCACCCTGTGCGAGTTGGTGAATGTCGCATGTCTTCGAATTTTTTATTCTACGACATGCTATGTTTCCTCACGATGTTTTCCTTCACCGTGAAAGTCGATGTTTTCCTTCAAAGTGTCATATTTGCGCCCGAATTCTGTACAATTGAGTATACTATACAACCGTGTTCTTTTCGAAGATTTTCATGAATATAATTATTTTCGCTAAATTTTGCGTTTAACACGTTCGGATAAAGTAAATCCTGTAAGTCCTCCATGTACTAAATAAATAAACAAAATAAAAACTGTGAAAGCTTGTCTTGACTGACACACAAATGTTTAGTGTAAAACGAGACTTACTTGCTAGAAAATCTGGATAGGAAGATAGACTGGTGCCAAATGTTGGATACTATAGACCAACAAATTATTACACAGGCATCGCTTCGCCGAATGAATAAAGTCAAAGTCAAATCTTTATTGCAGAACACAATACAATCAATTATATCTACATTTCTCAGGTCAGGTGAATTCGCAGAAAATTGTGTTTTACCAAATTAGGCATGCAAAATTGTAGTAAATTCAACATTTTGTAAGTAAGATACTTAACGTATGTCAAAAATTCCTGGTACTCCCTCACCGACAGGTACTCACTCACTGTGTAGCACGTCTTATTTATAAGTAAATTGTGCAATTGTTATTATCGTTGCATTCTAGCAACATAAATAATAATAATAATAATAATAATAATTTATTGGTCTCGTGTTACAGAGTAAGTCTTAAATACTACGCTTATGATAATTAAGGGTGTTCACAGTAACTGGTAAAATTAACATTAAGTTGAGCTGTGGTCCCCAAACTAGGCAGCGCCTGTATCTTGGGGGCCGGAGTTGCGTTAACTTACATTTATTTTAGTCCAAGACATGCTAACTTTTACACTTGAAACAAGATGTTTAAAAATCAGGTATATAAATCAAATATAAATCAAATTAAATACTGGTAGCAGTCTGCCTACCGAAATAACAGTAAAAAAAAAAAACAAGAACAAACTAAAATAAAAGAAAACAAAATATAACATAAAAAAAAGTGTTCCTAATTTTAAATGGTGTGTGTGAGTATGGTGAGTTAAGGTTAGAGTGATGGTGTATATGTGTGCGTGTGTGTGTTGTAAATGTGTGTTATTAAGTTAATATTTCCTCAGTTTGATTGTATGACAGGGAGAGAAGCCAGCTTTTTGTCAGCTTTTTACATTGATGGGTGCTGAGAACTTTAATATCACAGCTTTTGCTTATGTTGTTGTATATATGTATGTGTGAGTAAGAGGGACATCGTTTGGCCAGAAGACTGTTTGCAGTAGGAAGAGGGACATGAAAGATACGTTTTGAGAGTAAAGTTTGGTAGTCAGGTCTATTTTTGATGGATTTGTGAGCATGCAGTGTGGCACTGAGAATAAATAGTTGACGTACTCGGAGAACCGGAAATTTATCGTATAGTAAATCTGTCGGGAATCTGAAGGGCTTTTTAAGTAACACTTTGATTACGGCTCTTTGTGCTCTTTCTATTTCAATAAATGAGCTTCTCCCGGCTCCTCCCCAGACTGAAATTCCGTACTGGAGTACCGATTGGCACAGTCCGAGGTATACTATTCGGAGAATTTTAATTGGAGTACAGTCTCGTAATTTCTTCATGACGTAAATTAGTTTTCTGACGCGGCTAGCAAGCAATTGTATGTGGGGTTTAAAAGACAAATTTTCATCGATAGTAATACCTAGATATTTAAGGTGGGGAACGCGGTCTATAGGAGTACAGGTACAGTTTGTGAGTGGTGGATTGTGATCGTTGCAGCATGTGTGGAATTTGAGTGTTAGTTGACGGGGTGGACTTGAAGCCATGGTTTTGTAAAAAGTAATGAGCTTTGTTTTTTTTAAGTTAAGAGTTAGTAGATTTTTATTAAGAGTTTTAGAGATAGTGAGCAGTCCTTCTTCTTCTTCTTCTTCTTCTTCCTGCCCTTATCCCATATTACGTGAGCAGTCCATTTTCACCAAACTCGAACACTTCTTCCCAAGTTTTGCCGTGAAATAAAATTGCTGTATCGTCTGCATACGATATTATTTCAGCATTATGAAGGGGTGCGTTAAGTATGTCGTTCATGTACAAGATGAAAAGAGTTGGACCGAGAGTGCTGCCCTGAGGGATACCAAAATTTAAAGGTAGTAGCCCACTACAGTAGTCTCCTACTTTTACTAATTGCTGGCGGCAAGATAAGTAGCTTTGAAACCAGTCCAGTCCAAATAAAATAGAAAATCCAGACGGAGAGGATTTGCATAATTGCAAATTCTAAGATTTCAAGTTTTATTCTGAAGAAACATCAAACGTGTATAAATTCAAATTTCTAAAGTATAAATTATTTTAGAAATTTGAATTTATGCCGCGCGCTTTGTCCGCACAATGATAACACCCGGGAGTGAGAATGAGCCTTGATGAATGAGCCTTGTGGGCGAGGCAGGCATGCTACAAAGTAGGGCAATGCTCATAGTTCAACTATCAATAGCACACACTTGGTCTGTTAGTTGCGTAATGCGCGTTCGTTTTGGTTTGTTGCCTGTAATGGAGTTAAAGGGTGGGTGAGACAAGCGGCGACACTCGTTGTAGTACAAATCGGAAAGTATGTCCTTTCTAACCTTTCATCTTTTCTGTTTCGAACTTACTAAGTCCGGTGAGGACCTGCGTGACGCGGAAGGTTATTTATTTATTCAATTCAAATAGAACGGCCGAAACCAATTACACTATTTAAACTATGTAGAACGTTTATGACTATGTAGTGGAGTATTTGACATTGTACTTATTTAATATTGTGACTTTTGAATTTTATAATTTGTATGTACCGTATTGATTTTATTGTCATTTAGTAATAATTAATAATAATAATAATATCATTTTATTTCTCTCACAATGGTTTGTTGCAATTAACAGTCCATTGTGAGAGAAATAAATAAATAAATAAATTAATTAATGTCTATCGAATTGTTATATGAATTTTGTATGCTATTGTTAGCTAACATAGTGTTAAAAAATTGTTATTTAAGACCTTAATGTTACCTATGTTTACAAATGAATAAATGAATATGAATATGAAAAACACATTACACAAAAAGAAAAAACATTAAAAAGAACACAGACAAGTCATTTGTCGCACAGGACATTAGTGGTAGACACTACTTATTTAATAAATAGTAGACACAGTCATGCATTCATCTCACAGAATTTCATACATTCTGACAGTATCGTCTTCCATTCTTCCCCAAACATATCAAAATATTATTATATAAGTATAAAAGTTATGATGCCGTGACGTCTTTCCAGCCACTCCTCCAAGAGGAGACTTACCGTCGTGATTACGGCGTACCCAGTCACTAGGTGTTAATATTCTTATTTTATTCATGACAAATTACTTGTTCTAGAGATCTCGAGCAGTGATAAGATTTATTGTACATGAAAATTTAGTGGTATAAGTTTACCTAGATGTAAATAGTGAACAATAACTAGTGCTCTAAGTCTAGACCTATTAGTCTAAACACTAGAGTCTAGACGATTTTTTAGACACTACATGATTGTAACGACCTCGATGATTTTATTCTCGTAGTTTCCCACACAAAGGATGTCAGTGTCAAGTATAGATCATTTACTTTTTGATTCAGATTTTTTTTTAAATTGATATAAACTAGTGCTTGATTGCGATCCCACCTGATGGTAAGTAGTGATGCGAGCGTTGGTGGTGAGGCGCACTAGTTTATTATGAGGCTCTTAATAAAGTAGTGCGCTTCATCTGTCCTTGAAAACACGTAAATTATAATCGGACGGGAAGACCGCAGCAAGCAAATTGTTTCAGTCCGGCGATTTACGCGGTATAAACGATGAGGCGAAACGCCTGTTCCGGACTGTACAGGTGTCAACAATGTAAAGGTCACTCGCTGAACATCTAGCTGTCTGATGATAGAAATGCGATGGCAGAATCAAGCCATGTGACTCCCGCGCACACTCTCCAAAAGTACACGGAGAATATCCCACCCATCCGCACAAAACGTTTTGGGAACACATTCATTGTACGTACAGCTAAGCACTGGAACTGGTCTCTCCGCTCGTGTCTGTGTTTCCTGATAGCTACAACTTGGGGTTCTTTAAGTCAAGAGTGAATAGGTTACTTCTAGACAAGCGTGCTCTATCGTCGACCACATCGTCGCTTTTTAATGGGAGAGATAGTGGTCAAGCATGAGGCTATTTACAAAAAAAAAAAGCGTTCCTAATTTATTGCTTTATCTATCGGATATAAGCAGATAAACAGCATAGCATATCATAGTCGGCTTTATAATGTTCCCACTATTGGGACCCAGGCCTCCTCTCTAGGAGAGGGAATGGGCCGTAATCCACCACGCGGGCTCAGTGCGGGTTGGTGGATGTCACATGTCTGCGAATTTTTGGTTCTAGGACATGCCTGTTTCCTCACGATGTTTTCCTTCACCGTTTTGAGAGCAGTGGTGATGAAATAAATTACACAAAGTAATGCGCCTGGTTGGGTTTGAACCCGCGACCTACAACTCGTAAATCGGGGCCGTTACCACTCAACCACTGCTCCCACAAACAGACAGACTTGGAATTTGAAAAGCTCGCGTTTGACTCTATTATCTCATTTGACTACTATCTCATCTGTAGCTTGTTGGTTATCGGTCAAATAGATGAACGAGATGTTACTTTTGAAGATGATGGATTGTTACTGGCTAGATAGTTAACATTGTTTAATTACATACAAGCAACTTAGTTGTGTACCTTAACTTAACCTCTTTACATCAAATTAAATGAACATGGACCACCTGTGTAGCCTCTACATTATTTTTTATAGACTAAGGCCCTTCGCCCACGGCGACTTTATGTAGCGATGCTGTAGAGCGCTTGCATCTTTTCTATAGCGCTTGCAAATGCGACTAACGCGCTTAACCTTCCGCAAGATTTTTTTTTTTCAAAAAACGAAAAAAATAAATCGTCTTCTCCATACAAACTGTCCAATCAAGTTTTTAATTTTATATGGTAAAGCTTTTCTTTTTCGTTTCCTGAAAAAAGTCTTGTCGAAGGTTGTTCAGTTTCGTCTACTGAGCAAGCCCTTAAAGTTTGTGGAGGGCTGTCCCTTACATTCTGTATACAAAGAAGATAAGCTAAAGGATAATTTATCCTGAGACTGCGTTTCCTTGGATTTTTTTGCGGGCGAAGCCACTGAAGAAAACTAGTTCTTTACATAACAATCTTACCAAGGAACGCCCACACAGACACGTCAATTAACTTTAATGACTCACTCAATTCCGAATGCAAGTGTTAGGTTTTAATAGCAATAGGTAGGCATTAAAGTTGTGTTTTAGAATAAAGGGGTGACCAGAACGTTGCAATCCAAAGTCCCAACCAAAGTGACCTTGCTAGTTGCAATCCGTGTAGACAGCAGTTGTAAACCATGACCTTCAATGCCTTCAACGCCCTTGCTTTGTGTGTAAGTTGTTTCTTGCACGTTCTTCTCCATAGAGATCTACGCTTCGGAACGTGCAATTTAGCTTCACTTTTTTGTTTTTGACTGACCGACATTCTGACAAATCAAAAGTGCCTGTAATTGGTATATTTGAAATAAACGTTTCTGATTTCTTGGTTGGGAGGCGCGTTTTTGCAACCACCGAACGTGTTGGCGCGTGGATTACATCCATGCAGCCGCAACACAAACCAAACATACAAACCAAGGTCACCTTGGTTGGAACGCTGGTTTGCAACGGTCTGGCAAACCCTTAAGGCTTATAGTCCCTTGAAGCATCTGACCGAAATTACGTGGACGCAACTCTCGCACTCGCCTAGGCGGCAGTACGCAAATCTGTGCATTTATTTGCGGCCAGCAGCGCCCGGAAAGCGCTTTAAATCCATTTTCTTTGCGAAATATTGATTGATTTACATATGCAATGTTCACTTTGAAGAATATTTAACCACCAATTTTTATGTCTAAAAATGTTTGTAAAGGTCCAAGCCGTTTCGAAGGAGTAGGGAAAAGTATCGAAAAGTTGCGAAATTGCTAAATATTTTTTTTAGACAAAAGTATTAATAGCACGAAAAAATTAAATGTTGATAATGTTGTTCATGAATCTTTAATAAACATATATTTTTTTCAAACCTATTAACCTGGCCGTTACCGAGGAGTAGGCTTCAGAAAGTCACTTTTTTATGGCACTTTTCGGGCGCTTGGGCCTTAACATGCGCCTTTTACGAAAGCGATTCTAAGATAAGATTACTACGAATATAACGTTTACTAATTAATTACATCACCAAATTCCTGTATAGTTTTCGCCAGTTACGTTGTTTAAATATGTACATGTTGCAACCAAATAACTTAATTCGCCTTTTTATAAACAGCCTAGCTTTTTATTAAACTTTAAACTAGCTCGTTGTGCTGTGCTGGTGCTGCCGCTGCGGCTGATCTCAAGCGGCGGAAATATAATTACCTCGTCGGTAGATATATTTTTGGCGCCGGTTGGGGTTGAAATTCTTGAGGTCCGAGTGCTCATATTTGTCGTTATAGCGGCAATAAAAATACGTAATTTGTGAAAATTTCAATTGTCTAGCTATCGCGGTTCTTGAGATACGGCCTGGTGACAGACAGACAGACGGACAGGCAGCGAAGTCTTAGTAATTAATACAGTCCCGTTTTTACCCTTTGGGTACGGAATCCTAAAAAATAAAAAAAATAAAAAGACGTGTGGCACTCGGGGACTGCCGCGGTAAAGCTATTGCATAGCATTTTTATCAACTTATGCAATTATAATTATTTATTTATTTTATTTATGCAGTATTTTTTTCCTTTTTTTTTTTCTTTGATATTAATTGAAGTTACACTTTCACACATTGAATTGAATTTTGATTGATTGTTCACTCATTTGTTTTCTTATCGGTCACTACGCTCAAAAAACAAATGAGTGGGGGGTGTTAGGTTATTTTCGTTACGGAATTTCTGGATTCGGTCTCCACGCTCAAGGCCCGCGATAGAAGCTATGCAATAGCTTAAAAGACGTGTGGCACTCGGGGACTGCCGCGGTAAAGCTATTGCATAGCATTTTTATCAACTTATGCAATTAAAATTATTTATTTATTTTATTTATGTAGTATTTTTTTTTCTTTGATATTAATTGAAGTTACACTTTCACACATTGAATTGAATTTTGATTGATTGTTCACTCATTTGTTTTCTTATCGGTCACCACGCTCAAAAAACAAATGAGTGGGGGGGTGTTAGGTTATTTTCGTTACGGAATTTCTGGATTCGGTCTCCACGCTCAAGGCCCGCGATAGAAGCTATGCAATAGCTTAACAACTGGACCTTGAACTGACTGCCGGTCGTAGTACAGTCAAACTATGAATGTTAACACCTCGACAGCAATGGTCATGGATGAACGATGGCTGTACAAAATGACTGACGTTAAAAACTGATGCTTTCTCTTACACTTTAATTATAGAACAATAATTACCTATCCCAATAATTATTAAGTGCAGAGGTCGCAAAATTGCGGTAATTAAAATTAAATCTACAGGTGAAATTAAGATTTTTCTGAATGATTTTGCGTTCTCTGATTTCATGATGTTTTACGCGTAGGTATACATGGTTAGCAAAATAATTTAATGAGTAAGATAATCATCATCATATCAGCCGAAAGACGTCCACTGTTGGACATAGGCCTCCCCCAAGCGTCGCCACAACGACCGGTCCTGTGCGTCACGCATCCATCGGATTCCCGCGACCCTGACCAGGTCATCGGTCCACCTTGTTGGAGACCTTCCAACGCTGTAGATAATTATTATGTGTTTTTGTCTTGCGATCCTAAAAGGCAAAAAAAAATATGTATCGACCTATCGTCGACCTTCAAAAATAGTACAATTAACTTGTCAAAAAAAATCTCTTGACTATCGTAATCAAAAAAAAAAAAAAAATCTCAGACATACGTTTTTGCTAACCGGTACAATATAATCAATTTAAATAATTGACTATCGAAGTTTCTTGTATCTAACGCCGAGTTATTCTTGAACAATTTAATTGTTTCAATCTAACGTGGTCGCTCACAATGGGCCTCATGATGTTACGTTTACATGTGGGGCCAGCCTCGGCCAATCGCTATTGTGTAGCCATTGTATAAACCCCGTTAACACAATGGCGATTGGCCGAGACTGGTATCACATGTAAACGTAGCATCAGAAAGCTTAAAGTCACCCAAAGGGCAATGGTAAGGGCTATGCTCGGAATTTCCTTGCGTGATCGAATCAAAAATGAAGATATCCGCAGGAGAACCAAAGTTGCCGACATAGCACGAAGAATCGCCAAACTTAAGTGGCAATGGGCAGGGCACATTGCTCGCAGAACAGATGGCCGTTGAGGCCGAAAGGTTCTGGAGTGGCGACCGCGTACCGGAGGCCGCAGCTTTGGAAGGCCTCCTACAAGGTGGACCGATGACCTAGTGAAGGTTGCGGGAATCCGATAGATACGTGATGCACAGGATCGTTCATTGTGGCGACACTTGGCGGAGGTCTTTGTCCAACAGCGGATGTCTATCGGCTGAAATTATGATGATTAATTGTGTTTCAGAATAGTGTCTACTTTGTAATTTCAATTCTGATTTAGTTATAGGTAAGTAATATAAAAAAACCGGTGTTTACATCAGAAACATTCTCTTTATGTCAAGACTGCAATTATAATTTTTTCAATGTTATTTAGTCGCTTCTCTAGAAACCTCTATAGCTAGACAAACACCGGCCAAGTGCGAATGGGAGTCGCGCACGATGGGTTCTATAAAAAACGAAAATCTAGGAAAGGAATATATAGGAAACTAGCGGCCTGTCCCGGCTTCGCACGAGCAATAAATATACCCTATGTTACTCAGGGTGAATATAGCTTTCCAATGGTGAAAGAATTTTTGAATCGGCACAGAAGTTTTTGAGCTTGTTCATTACAAACATACACACGAAAATACAAATTTTCCCTCTTTATAATATTAGTGTAGATTGATGTAGATATATAGGTAAGTATCAAAATTTCTATAAAAAGTATAAAATCGACAAAAAAATCACGTTTGTTATATGGGAGCCCCCTTAAATATTTATATAATCTGGTTTTTAGTATTTGCTGTTATAGCGGCAACAGAAATACATCACCTGTGAAAATTTCAACAGTCTAACTATCACGGTTCATGAGATACAGTCTGGTGACAGACGGACGGACAGCGAAGTCTTAGCAGCAGAGTCCCGTTTAACCCTTTGGGTACGGAACCCTAAAAACATCGCTGTGTGGAGACTCGATTGGAATAGTTTGTACTGTTATCTAGTCTTTCGTATTAGGCTTTATTTTCTGCCTGAGGCATTATTTTTATTGGCAATTTGTGCAGTAATGCCTTTGCCATTTCATTAGCAGCCGGTTGGCACCAGTTTTTGATTTCTTCGTACTAATGATGACTACCTTTCTAAAAACCAGGCTATCATCAGTAGTTGTAATAAATAGGCAATAGATAATATTTTTTCCAAGATAATTATATTATAAACTAGCCCCTGCCAGTGTCTTCGCCTGCATCTCTTAGTCACTCAGTGATTAAGTAGCATTCTATTACTGAAATAATTTTTCAAAATCGTTTCAGAAGTTTTTGAGTTTTTACATTACGAGGATGTATGAAGCCAGTCTATATTAGTATACACTAACTGACCCGGCGAACTTCGTACCCCCTAACAGTCAATGAATCTACACCGTTAAATTTTAATCGTTTTAATCCCGTGGGGTAATTAATTTCGTACGTACGTACGAAATTAATTTCTTTAAGAAAACGTCTGCTGAGCGAGTTCAATGACCTGTAGGTAATAGTCGGCGTTGCATACAAACTACCTACAGGTCATTGAACTCGATCAGCTGACGTTTTCTTAAAGAAATTCTTTTCGTACATGCGTAAATTAATACGAGTTTAGAAAAAAAGTACTTAATTTTTTAATTTTATCTTTACAAATCGATAGTGTTTCATGTACCGGATCGACCCTCCACGGGATTAAAACGATTAAAATTTAACGGTGTATATATTTCGATATAGTCAACCGTTTGAAATGAAAAAAAGCCTAAGTAATGTATCAAGTTACACACAATTTTAATGTATAAAAGTTATCTTCTTCGATTTCCTACATTTTAAGTGATACGCGCACAACTAAAAACTTCTACAGATTTATTATATGTATAGATTGAGGTCATAATATGCGTATTGAAGGACTTGGCCATTGGATTTTAGATATCTCCAGTAAAAAATAAATCGAATCAAAACCTCTACTTTTGGTGAAACGAAACGAAACTAAAGCGGGAACTACATTAGACGGACACAAACGTGGGCCACGCCTGATTTACACGTATGTTAGTGAGCTCCATAACCGTAACCGAAACTATCGGATATCCGATATAAAATAATATCCATAACCGTAACCGAATCCGAAATAAAAGTTTCGGATAATATCAGATAGGGGCGGAGCCTAATTGCGACACGTTATGACAGCCTGTCATAAAGTGTCGCGTCGTAAAATATAAATAGTATTTATATTTTACTTCTGAAATTCATTAAAAATCTAATATCCGTAACCGAAATTATCCGAAATTAACGGATAATCCGAAATAATTTCATATCCGTATCCAATCCGTATCCAATCCGTATTCGAAATTTCATATCCATAAAATCCCTGCTACTTACCATATAAAATGTATGGAGACCGACGCGCCCAGATCGGCGTACATGGCACGCGTGTGCCAAATTTAGTTCTACCTGTATCTTACAATATTGCGTTTTACGACACTTAATAATATTTAATTCTGTTTGTTTACAGGTAATTATGCATCTACCAACTGCGTTTAAACCAAGGTAAACTAATATAATTCTAACAAATTTTGCGTGTTCTCCAACTGGGCTAAAATAATATTCGCTCAAGGTCTACTGATGTTGCAATTAGACTTGCAATATAAGGTATATCTTTAGATACGCTGTCGATGTATCAATTTTCTAGTTGTGTCGCAGCAAGATCTTAGTATTGGATATTTCATGAAGTGGTCGGCTATTTCATGTAGTAGTCGGTTATTTCATGAAGTCCGTCAGCTATTTCATGCAATAGTCGGCTATTTCATGCCGTAGTCGGTTATTTCATGAAATCCGTTGGCTATTTCATTCAATAGTTGGTTATTTCATGAAGTCCGTAGGCTATTTCATGAAATAGTACCTACACTGATTATGAAATGGCAGTGATGTTCAGGTGTTTATCTACAGGTGTTTATGAAGAATTTGAAGTTAATTTTTTAACCTGCATTCTCAATTCAGAAACAAGCGATTAATAGTCAAATTATTTCTAAAAATATCGAATATTTTTCAAGTAATTTTGTGATATGATCAACTAACAGCGCCATGAAATTTCATGAAATGGCGACATTTTCTTAAGATTAGATTCTTAAGTTATTTTTAATTTGTCTTAATCTATTCTTGTATCTCAGTATCTTAACGTACCATGCATTGCTAGCAGGTCACGTCAAATTGTGAACTATATGTATTATGTTTGGGTCACCAAGATACAGGCTACGCCTTTGAGAGTTTGGGACCATACTCTGTCAAGTTGATTAGTGTAAATTTGTAAACTGTGTTCGTTAAATAAATTAATATTGTTATTTCTCAAAATGACCGGCCATTTCATGAAATGGCCAATTTACGATTTAACTACGACTAACAAGCCAATGAGTGCTGCTACCAAATGATTCTGAATAATGGAATTAGGTAAGATCAGTTTTGCAAGCGCAATTCTCACGACTTAGGTTCACTGACTTGTTTGAAATTTATGCTTACCTCCAAGCTATATAACATTATTTTTAGTAAATACGAAATCCGAAACATGTGACTAGCATTTTTATGTAGAGAATATATGTACAACTAGCTTTTCCCCGCGGCTTCGCCAGCGTGGCATTAGGTACTTAAGGAATCGGGATAAAAGGTAGCCCATGTTCTTTTCCATGTCAAAGGCTATATGCATGCCAAATTTCATCCAAATCCTTTCAGCCGTTTTTGCGTGATTAAGTAACAAACATCCAAACATTCAAACATCCACACTTTCACATTTATAATATTAGTTAGGATATATCATAACTGTATCATGAAAAATCACAAAGTTGTAAGTTTGTTAAGTTACCTGGTTGTCCGCACAAATATTCGGTCTCCGGGCCATCTAGGCGATTGAAAACCAGTTGTGGCGACACTCAAAGAAGGTTAGATACCAGCAATGGACGTCAATCGGCTGAAATGATGATGATGTCGTCTCTTCTTCTTCTTCTTCTCCCTGCCCTTATCCCATATTACTTGGGGTCGGCGCAACACGTTTTCTTCTTCCATCGATGTCGTCTAAAGTTATCTTAATTACCACATCTTTTGTTTGACATATGGTTATTACATTTTAATGACATTACTTCAAACGTCACTTCTCGATTACAATCAACGAAATAGCTATCAATACAAATGTCATAGTAATTTACTCGCGAAATAGCTTTATGTATTTATATTGATATTCTGTTGATTTGTTTATGTTACTGTCTGACTTAAATTCGTTTTTTTTTGTTCTACTTTTTATGTCGAGTTGTTTAGATTTTTATGATTAGTAAAAAAGGAGAATCTGTCTCTGTTTATAGCCAATCAAATATACAGTAAAAAATCTATAAATCTTTTAAATCACATTGCTAATCTGCAGTTAGTTGCTATGAAATATAGAACCTAGATCATAATTAGTTCGAGATTTGAATTCTTCGCCATCAACTCAAAGTAGGTATCGACTTTAGTTTCGCTTTTTTTAAAAGAAAATAAGTGACTATTCGTAATTAAAAAAGGAATAAATAAATAATAAGCATGGGTTATTCGTTTGTATTCTGTTGACATAATAGAATAATACGTTGCTTCTTTAATAAAAAAATATGAGTTGTTCCAAGATTTGAAAATTATTTCAATTCAAGATTAGATTTCGACAGAGATACGGAGAATTTTTTTGACGCCATATTTTAGCTAGGAGTTATTGTCTTTAGTATTTAAATAGTTTTAATTAGTTATGTGTTTTTAATTATCTTGTTTTATTATTATACGAGTATTATAATATTTTGTTTCTTGGTTACCTAAATTAAAGTTTTAAAAAATTTGTCACATCAAATTCTAAATTCAAATATTGTATTATCTACACTATATTATAAAGAGGTCTTAACCTCTCTATAAAATATTTGTGTAGATAGTTTCTTTTGTTTTTTCTTTTTATATTTGTAGGAGGTAATCTCTGAAAGTGCTGATCCGACTGCGAAAATATTTTTACCGATAGAAAGTTGCTTTATTCCTGACATAGGCTATATTTTATATAGGTAGGTACGCGGGTGAAGCTGCCGGCAAAAGCTAGTCACAAATTTTCTACGGTCCGGACTAAGCGTTTCGCCTCGTCATTTATACCGCGTACGTCGAGGGACTGGAACAGTTTGCCTGCTGCGGTCTTCCCGTCCGATTATAATTTGGGAGTCTTCAAGGCTAGAGTGAATAGGCTCTTAATAAACCAGTGCGACTCACCATCAAAGATTGCATCGCTACTTACCATCAGATGGGATCGCAGTCAAGCACTAGTTTATCAAAAAAAAAAAAAAACGATTAACGGTATTATTTATGTTTATATTGACAGATGTAATAAGTAAAGTGTTCATCATCATCATCATCATCATATCAGCCGAAAGACGTCCACTGTTGGACATAGGCCTCCCCCAAGCGTCGCCACAACGACCGGTCCTGCGCATCACGCATCCATCGGATTCCCCCGACCCTGACCAGGTCATCGGTCCACCTTGTTGGAGTAAAGTGTTACGAAGTTTAAATCCTACTTCTTCTGGAACAGACATTTTAATTTCACAAACTGTAGTTATCAACTTTGTAACTAATGGCTTTGTAGCTGAAAACCTCATCAAATCAAACACTTAAGAGCACGACGACAGTTGAATTTTTCATACAAACGTAATACCACGCTCATTTGCAATTGGAGTATATTTCCAACATATTATGATGTTATTCGGTTATAGACGATACTTATCTAGGTTCCTACATCTTTCTTTTTAAAAAAAACTTGCCTAAAACGAAATTAAAGCGAATTATAATTCGCACTTTTTTACAACGTAAATGGCATGTTTTCATTTGGCTTTTCCTGTATTAAAAATAACAAAATGTCCAATATTCTCAATGTAGGAACACAGATTATATTATCAATTTACAAATGATAGAAAACAAATTGGAAAAACATTACGTTTTCATTCATCATTTTTGGTATTACGAAACACGTCCAATTTATCGCAAATTTCCAAGAGTTACTAGTGCTATCGCGGCAAGCGGGATGTCAGTGTCATTGTGTGCGTGCTGTCATTACTTCAGTTGCGTTCATAGGTCGAGTTATAAATTTTATTGTAATATTTTTGACACTATTGACTTAAATAAAATAGTACGTAAGCATTTAAAGTTTAATAAAAGGAATACAGAACTCTTGAGGACATGTCAGACTTTAGCTGACTAAAAGCGCCTTCAAAAACCCCTTAAAAAAAAGAGTAAAAAAAAAAGCGCCGTTGACGATTTGGGTTCGGTCCAGATGGTTACCGGATGGCTGGACGGCGATTCCAAGCCCAGGGTGGCTAGAAATCTGGGTCGAGATCCTGGCTGCTGGGGCGTCAGGGTATTCCCTCGTCCATGCGGCCGCCTTCTTCGCTAGCATTACTGTTTCGCAAAAGAGGGCTCGGCGCGAGAGGTCGTTGCCACCGATGGCCCCCACGAGAACGCGGCGGTGTTCCGCCTAAACGGGGCACATATGTACATCTCCACCGTATGCTCCACCGTATCCTTCAGACCGTCCACACAATGGTGATAACCAGGCGTTTCTTCCGCCTAAATCCGACGCAGGAGCCTCCCGTACTTGCCATGTCCGGTGAGTATTTGCGTTACGACAGTCGCTGAGATCCTGCCGGAACTGTCTGCCTTACAGCGACTTGTCGTGGCAGCGGAATTTCGCCCCAGGGTTGCATCTCCACGTGTAAATCATGCTTATGCGTGCAAAGGACTGTTGCCTCCACATTCCATGGTAGCAAGCCTGCAGGAAACCATGCAGGTATATTGCAGGAAACCGTGCTTTGTCTTTGTACCATTAGGATGGCTATAACTCCCTGGCATGCGTTCAGCTTGGCAACTGATCACTTTTGCAGCGACGGCGCTCCATAAAGGGCCATGGACCGAACGATGCCTGCGTAGAGCCTCCAGCAGGAGGCGTCTGGGCACCCCAGGTTGGACAGGAGGCGCTTGAGTGCTTCAGTCTAATCCAGTTTGAAAGAAAGAAAGAAAGAAAAATAATTTATTTGGTACAGTACAAGGCGCAACACAAAATAAACAATAAGTAACACGTTTGGGAACCAGACGTCGGAAGTGCTCCTCAAAATACCATCGACTGTCGAGGACGAGTCCCAGATACTTGTAAACTTTTATTGTAATTTGGGAAACCGGCGGTGGCTCGTTCCGAGGGCCATGAAAACACATGCTCTCGGACTTGTGCAGTGCCACCTCGAGTCCCAACTGCTGGATCCTCTTCACGACTGTTGCAACTCTGCGTTGCGGTTCAGGACAGGGAGCAGGGTTCTTGCAAGTGAGCCTGTGGCTAATTGGCAGCGGAGATGGGAGCAGGAAGAGAAGGCGATGGAACTTCATCGATTCCTCCCTGACGTGGCGGTTAGGCTCAAGGCAACTTGGGTCGAGCCGGACTACAAAGTCTTGCAGATCCTGACTGGACATGGATATTTCTGGAAGAAACCGTATGATATGCGGTTATGTGAGGTTAGCGTGTGCTATTGCGGTGATGAGGACGAAAATTTTGATCACGTTCTGTGGCGATGCCCCCCTTATGACGAACAGCGACGAAATGTGATGGACGGAATCACTCGCTTGGATGAGAGACCGGCTTACTACTGCAATCTCATGGCCTCAAAAGAGTTCGAACACGAATGGCACAGACTAAGGAGTAAGCAAGCAGCGAACCCGTACTGTGTGTTTGTCTTACCCACGTGAGGGGGGACCGTTAGTACGCCGCCCCAGGATGGGGAGAAAGGCAACATGGGGACAAGACGAAGAAATTTGTAAAGGAGTCAAGAAGCGGCTGCGGTGATAGCGCGCTCATATTTATATGGGTGGGCTGTGTCCGCAGCCGTCTCATTTCGATTCGGCCCATATGACATGATGTCGGTGGGGCCAAGGCTGGTTGGAGGTTGTTGCAACCCTGCGTTCCGCTAGTTCGACCGTCGCCTGTTACGACTCTCCCTTCGTTAGGATCAGCGTGTCGTCTGTATAATAGACCACGCTGACCCCGTTGGAGAGGTCACATAGCACATAGTATGCAAATATGGCTACAAAAAACGGTGACATAAAAATATAAACCACACTACAACTAGTGGCGGAGCCATGAGCGGATGAGAATGCTCCCCTTTTGACGGGAATAGAGCGTTCATCACACCTTTCATAAACAGGGGCCGGTACTCTGTGTCAGCGGGGGAGCCCAGGTACGGAGCTTGTTACGCACCATTTCGTAGGGTCGTCCCCACGGGTCTCTGTCCAGAGTCCCCAGCTACACGTCGCGGGCCTCCAGTTTGGCCAGCCGTATCTCCGCTCTGAGGGTGCGCTTCGCTGTTCTTTATTCCTCGTACGCACCTGGTACGGGTGGAGCCGGATCTTGCGGATGGCCAGTTTGGCTTTTGCAGGGAGCGCTCTATTTGGACCCCGGTATCACCAGGTGCCGGTCTACCTCATTCGTGTGATCGAGGCCTACCTGAAGGACAGGTTCATTATCTGCCCCGCTCACCGTGGAGAATGGAAACGCCGAGAGATGTCGTGCGGTGTTCCCCAAGGATCGGTACCAAGATATGGGTCGAACTGTTTTTGGTACTTGTCCTCGACAGCCGTTGGAATTTCGAAGAACACTTCGGACGTCTGGCTCCCAAACTGGACCGGACTGGGGCTGCCCTGAAGCGGCTCCTACCCAACATAGAGGTCCTTAGCCCTTTGCCGGAGGCTCCACGCAGCATTGTTTGGTCCATGGCTCATTACGGAGCGCCGGTGTTGGTCCCATTGCTGTGAAAGCGACCGGGGGCAAAGCTGAACGCATCCCAGAGGATCATGGCCATCCAAATGGTGCGGGGATACCGCACGTTCTCCAGCGAAGCGACGAGCCTCCTTGCTGGTCTGCCACCATGGGATCTAGAGGCAACAGTCCTTGCACGCATGCACAATTTGCGCATGGAGTTGCAACGCCGGGGTAAAAAACCACTGACGAAGGCGGTCAGAGTACCGGCGGGATCTCGGGGCAAGCCATAATTATGGCGATAAATCCAATCTTTGAGGAGTGGGTGAATAGACGTGGAAACATCCTCACCTTCCGCATGACGACACCTCACCTCGTGGTAAGTTCGGAAGAAACGCCTGGCTGTCATCATTGTGTAGACCGCCCGGAGGACAGGGTGGAGCATACGGCGATGGTATGCTCCACTCAGGCGGAGCACTGCCGCCGCGCTGTGTACTCGTGGGAGTGACCCTGGTACAAGCCATGGACCGGAATGTGTAGGAATGGCAGGTGGTCGGCTCCTTCTACGAAGCAGTTATGCTAGCAAAGGAGACAGTCGTACTATCACTTGCAAAAGTCCATAAGAATTCTTAAAACTTATTCGTTTGACGTTTAGTTTGACTTACGACCTTTTATTTTCAAGTTTCGCCAACAAATGATTGAAATCCACAATTTCATCAACTTATCATAAGTCAAGATGGCCCAGTGGTATAGGCACACAGATTGAAGCGCAAATCAGTGTGCCGCAAGTTCAAATCCCACGCAATTATTGACTTTTTGTAAGTTCTTACCCGATTGGAAGTTATGTATTTGCATTACATATTTTAAATTATTCTTTAACTTGTTCACACATTTCTTAGAGTTAGAAAGGTAGATCACAAAAAAACTAAATAAAGAATTAGATTTCTGCGAGGTAGACATGAGTTTTAACTTAACCGAAATGAACTGTCGTTTGGTTGTAGTTGTTGGTTAGTGACGTGAGGTTGACAGTATTGTAATATTCGCAAAATGCAGGCTAATATTAGTATTGAAGTGAGGGCGACTATCATTGGGCTGCATAAAAGTGGTCTTAATAAAACACAAATATCTGAAGAAACCGGACTGAATGTGAGTATAATAGCTATTAATGAATTGTAACTTTATTACAAATTAATCTTCTAATTAAAACGTATGCCATTTATGAATCCATTCATCGTATCTTTATGAGGTTTAAAAGAGAAATACGTAAATCGTTGGGTTTATTGGATTGGTTATTGGATTAATAAATGCAGTTTTATTTTAAAATTATATTCAATAATTATGATTATTAACATTTTATATAATGAAAATGAAGTGAAGTAGGTATAGCTGCCTAATATATATTTTTTTTTATTTTAGAAAAATACTGTAAATCTTTGGCTAAAAAGATATGAGGAAGAAGGTAGCCTTGCTAGTCGAAAGAGAAGTGGGAGACCGAAGCTTATTAGCGAGGCGCAGCGACGACATATGGTGGACGTATACGAAACGAATGGTTTCGCACCAACGAGACATTTTGCGGAATTATATGACACCTCGATGGATACTGTTCGCCGTGCACTTCACGCTGAAGGCGTGCATCACAGAAAACCTGCTAAAAAGCCTTACTTGACAGAGAGGCACAAACAAGAACGATTACGTTTCGCACTAAATATTTAATGTTAACTAAACTAAATGGCCTACCATTTTATTTTAACATATCTGTGATTATTCGTTAACAAACACTGTATTATATTGTGTTTACTTTCGTTTAAAACAGCTATATCTTTTAACTTGTGCCATCGCCTCATCTTAAGAATGCAGTGAACTCGCTATCAATTTTGTTGACAATAATCATGAGTCTATTTCGTTTTTTATTCTTCTACCCGCACTGTTTTAACATAATACTATAGTTCAATTTATTTTTCTCATCTAATTGACGATTATCTTGTGAGAACTAAAGTTCTTTTAACAGAAATTGAGGTTTGGTTTCAATCTTCTTTTCGTCAAGAAAATGAACAATTAAGCTATGACCTCAATACATTCATTGTGACGTTACACAAAAATAAAATGTTTACAAATTCCAAATCATATATCACTTTTCAATAAATAACTGGATATAAACAATTACCTATATTTTATTTTATTAAAATTTGAATATCCGTTCATTGTTACGTTATTCATATTATGAATGGTCTAAGTGGGTATACTTCCAACAAACAATCTTAGGCGTAACATAGATAACGGTTACAAGATAACTTTTTGTCTAGGTAACAATTCGACGTCACAATTCTCATAAATGTTTAATTTGTAAATATAAAGAATAAACATTTTTATTAAACACGTCTTTTTATTTCCACTTTATAACATCGAAAAGATGTAACAACTAAATAATTGCAAATTACGAATGTGATTCTTCTTGTGGTTAATAGATCACATTCGTAATTTGCAACTATTTAGTGCAAAAAATGCAATAGTATTTTTCATAGAAATATAAAAAAACAACTATATCAATATAGATTAGGAATTTTCAAAGTAAGAAATAACTGCAACGGACCGACCATGATTTGAACTCGGGTTATGTGATTTGCGAATCCAACACTTAGTTCACACGGCTACCAGCACATGACGTATTGGCACGAATTTTATCAATGCTATGGTAAGAACAGCTCACTGCGACGACAGTTCCTTAGTGTGTGTTATCTGTGGAATGTGGATACTCATACATGCGCACACATACGCACGGACGTATCGCGCTCGCTCGGTTCGTAGCAATGTAATCTTTAGCGTTCCTATGGACTTTTGCGGCCTTACTGTACACGTGAGGGAACATCATTCCTCACGCCCCAGCCACCGGGATCCTGATCCCTTTTTCCAGTCACCGTAGGCGCAGGGTTGCGGACGTCGAGCAATTTGTATCTTTCCGTCCGGCCGTCCGGTAAGCGTCCGTACCGAGCTCGAGACGTCGATGTTGCATAGTGTTCTACTCGCATCTCGAGGACATGTCAGCAAAACCGTAGGGGCCCAGCAGGTTCGAAGTCTACTGAGGCCAAGGGTTGAGCGAAAGAGAACATCGGGGCCTTGAAACGAAAGAACAGTTTTCATTTCCCTAAAAGTCTGACACTAAAAGAGCGGCAGAAGTCATTGAATAATTTCCCACCTATGAAAAAAGCTCTCGCCTCCATAACATTTTCTGATTGACCACAAGAAGACCACCTTGGGCACGCCACAATTATGGCAGTAAGTCCCCTCTTGGAGGCATGGCTGGAAAGACCTCACGGCGCGGGCGTCCTCACCTTCCGTATGACGCAGGTTCTCACCGGACACGTAAGTTCGGTAGGTTCGGGCTGTACCGGATTCGTACGGAAGTGACGCCCGAGTGTCGCCACTGTGCGGAACGCCCGGAGGACACGGTGGAGCACGCAGTGGAGGTGTGCCGCTTAGGCAGAGCATCGCCTTGCCCTCGTGGAGGTGATCGGCGGCGGCGATCTCTCGTGCCAGACTGGTACAGGCCATGGTTCGGAGCGAGGAGGATCAGTGGCAGGCAGTCGCCTCCTTCTGCAAAGCAGTAATGCTAGCAAAGGAGGAGGCCGACCGTATCAGGCAACGGCGCTCACAGCCGCTGCCGGGATTCCGATCCCAATTTCCGGCCACCGTAGGCGCGGGCTTGCGGACGGCGAGCAATCGGTAGCTCGCTGTCCGACCGTCCGGTAACTGTCCGGATCGAGCCCAAGTCATCGACTGCGCGAACTATTCCCGTGCGCCTCAAGGAGTTGTCAGCAACAGAAGGGGTCCAACCGGGTCGAAGCCTACTGGGGCCAGGGTTAGCTCCGAAAGGTAGCTCAGCCCCGGTACGAAAGACAACGAAGGAACAGGAGTGGGTTTTTAGTCAGTAAAAGTCTGACACTATCTCCCGCTCCACCCAAGAGCGGGGAATATCATTAGATGATTTTCCCACCGTAAAAAAAGACGACCTTTGTATGACATATCTGCTATTGTTATCATAATATGTTGAGATATTGGCGCGGTAATAAAATTTCCAAAAAACGCATTACTAGTTCGTACATTCACAAACAATTCCCGAAGTATTCGGCAAAAATAAAGCAAATAATGAATATACCTCATTTTACTAACAATAAATTGTAAGACGCTCACATACACACACACAGCTGCACTCCGTCACTTGTTTTTGTCAAACAGAGATAGCTATATTCCACGAACGAATTTTGAATACGCGTCAACTTGCAGTTGCGAGTGACATTCGCCGGCCTCTTAATATGTTCAGGAAGGGGCATTAGCTACACGAATGAAATCGAAACACTTACGAGCGACTGTGTATTGAAACATTCTTAAGGTTTAGGTTTAAGAATAACTTTATTTTTCATAAGGAATTGCATACATAATTTGCTCTGCCCATAGTAAAAATCTCCGATCAACGAAAAATCATGTGCTACGATGTCCTTCATACCGCTTTGGGTTTATCCGGTCCTTCTTCTTTGTCCAAGCGATCTTTCTCTGGAATGTGCTCCCGTTGAACATCAGGATGGCATCCAACCGGTTCTCCTTTATGCTAATGGCACGTGAACACATTCGCAAGAAGTTGGCAGATTCATTACAGCAGTGATTTTTTATATTCATTTCTCATAATAATTTTGTTTATTTGTATTTATTTATATAATTATGTATTTATGTTGATTTTAATTTTCTGTTTGTTTGTTTGCCTTGAAGTTGCACCTACCATGTTATGTTTCTGCACCACCCTAAGGTCGACTGGTAGATAATGCCTAAGGCATTAAGTCCGTCTTTGTACAGTTATATGTGCAATAAGCATTAATAAATAAATAAATTCACTTACTGAGAAACACTATCTAAAACTAAGATTAATATTATAATTAGAGCACACAGATGTACGTATACAACAAAACAAAACAAAATAACGAGGAAAAAATAAAACAAAATGTGGGTGTTCTTAGCCCATATACGCAAGATACCCATCATAATCATCATCATCAACATCATTTCAGCTAAAAGACGTCCACAGTTGGATATATTCCTCCCCCAAGTGTCGCCAACTCGCCACGATGAGTGGTCTTGTGTTCCGACGTGAAGTACTGTCTCAATTTGGCGTCGATGCTCAAGACTTTGGAGTTTTGACTCGATGAGTTTAGTGAAAGAGAGGTTTTCAGATGTCCGGCAAGCTCAAACACTCACAACTTTTAAAAATGAGGTTACAGATCGCTACCTTTCCTCCTGAATGTTAAATTGTCATTAAGTACAGTATTTCTCTGTTTTTATAATAATATATATATATACACATATTATATTGTTTGTAATATATGTAATTTGTTAGTTTATGTATTGTATATATGTAAATAGTACACCACGAACTACCTGCGTATCTTTTTCTCCTTCTCTGTCAAATCCATCCAAAGGTTTTTTTTTTTTTATTAGTTTATAATTTTAAGTTTCTTATGTAATTGCTTTATTTTTGGTGTACAATAAAGAATTTATCTATCTACCATATTCCTCCCCAAGTGTCGCCACTATGAATGGTCCTGTGCGTCTCGCATCCTTCGGATTCCCGTGACCCTCACCAGGCCATCGGTCCACCTTGTGGGAGGCCTTCCAATGCTGCTCGTCCGGTACGCGGTCGCCACTTCCGATTTTTTCTGCGAGCAATACAATTAGACACTCACTGCAAATATTTTTTGTTTTTTTACTTACTTTGCTTACACAATACTTCTTGATTAGTCATCGTGAATAGTCAAAATTAGAGTCTAAACTCACAAAATAAATAGGCACAGAAGTCAATCTACATACAAAGCGCGCTCGAGCAACGCACACATAGACACCGCTCACGGACACGATATCTCGAAGCGCCTCGCGCGCTCGTCGAACAGTTCCGGCTCAAACGCTCATTAGTGTGTGTCCACCGAGTGTAGGTGTAAAAAATGAAGTACACACATGAGATTGTCTTCTGTACCTAATTCTATCGCAAGTATCTGTCCAACTAGAGAATATGTGGAATCATTGGAACTGTCGCGAGAATTATTGCAATACTGACTAACTCAGCAAAGCTTGCCGAGAAGACCGGCCCGAGACATTCACTGCTAAATACTGCAAATGGTTATTAGAAGGTGTTACATCCGCATGCTAATGAAAAACTAAATGACTATCATAATATTATATGCGAAGATGTGGCTTAAAGAACTTAGTATCTTAGCCAAAATCATTATAAATATTAAAATAATCGGTCGGTGTTCATTTACTTATCATATCCACCACATTGCATTTCTTTAATTTTTCTATGTTATATACTCGGGACGATGCAAGGATTCTACCGATATCCCATACATGTAAATCAATTCAGTCATATAGAAGTATCTATACATCTATACATACAAATAAAATTGGAGTGTCTGTTTGTAATATTGAATTAACTGCTTTTTACTACATGCATGTGATTATATATGCGGTACACACACCAAAATATCATTTTTTTTATTTTTGTCTGTCTGTCTGTTTGTCCGGGCTAATCTCTGAAATGGCTGGACCGATTTTGACGGGACTTTTTTGGCAGGTAGCTAATGTAATAAGGAGTAACATAGGCTACTTTTATTTTAGAAAAAAATAATTCAAAATCCTGTAGTCCACGCGAACGAAGTCGCGGGCACAGCTAGTGGTGTAATAAAGAAACTCACATACATATAAACACACATGAACCCTGAAAACATAACACTCCTTCTTTGGGACAGTCGTGTAAAAAGTAAATAAACTAAACTAGATTGTAGACTGTAACTGTAGTAAACTGTGATCTCTCTCTATCAGCTGAAAAAAATCTCAACTTTGAGTTAAGCTCGCCTATGTACATGAACTCTGATATCCACATATTTTGTAAATATCATGGCGTACCGGCCGTTGTGGCGAAGCTTGGGGGAGGCCTATGTCCAACAGTGGACGTCTTTCGGTTGATATGATGATGATGATGATGGCGTACAATAAATAATTAGAGAATTCATTTATTATTCTATATCGGTCATGAGTAGCACAGTTTTTGGATTGTCCCAAACACCTGGGCCCATTCTGCTGCCTTGTGATTTAAACAACGCCTCCGAGAGTGCAATGAACGTGGATGGAGGGGAGGCCCACGCTTCTGTTACCTATCCAAGTCAATTACGTAATATAGTGGTCTGAACTATGGGTGGGCCACATGGTTGCAAACTAGCGTCCCAACCAAGGTGACCTTGGTTTGTATGTTTGGTTTGTGTTGCGGCTACATGGATGTAATCCAAGCGCCGACACGTTCGGTGGTTGGAAACATGTATGTTGGTTTCTTGGTTGGGTGGTTCGTACCTCCCAACAAAGGCCGTAGAAGGTCACGGATTACAACTGTTGTCTACACGGATTGCAATTAGCAAGGACACCTAGGTTGGGACGTTGGATTACAACCATGTAATCACCCCTTAACTCATCGAATGCCGTAATTAGAGACAGACTCAATAGAAAGACAATTGCTTATGTCGAACTGTGTAACTTAAGACATTCAAAAGGTTAAGAGTGGTCAGGACCAAAGAATGAGTGATCATAGTAAATAAATAACACATTCGGGCGCCAGGCCTGAATTTTAAAATGATTTGAATTACTGAACAGAGCATAATGTACCTCCGTTCAAAAGGGAGGATCCTCCGACCCACAGAAAAGATGAAAGAGGTTAGAAAGGAAATACTTTCCGATTTGTCAGCGAGTGTCGCCGCTTGTCTCCCACCCTTTAACTCCACTACAGGCAATAAACCAATACGAACGCGTTACGCAACTAACAAACCACGCACACTTGGATCGCAAGTTTGCTATTGGTTGTGTCTATTATGAGCATGATCATGTTTTGAGGCACGCCTGCCCCGCCCACAAGGCCATTCTAACCTCTTCCATCTTTCTTGTGCTCCGACCAGACGGGACTTTTGTTTGATCTGGGCAACTGCCCAATAGAAGATTTCGGGCTGTTATGTATATGTTCGAATCGTGCGGAGAAGTTTTCAGTTCTTATGTGGCACCATACATAGATGTCGCTACATTTAGATAGCTAAAAGGTAGTAACTCAGTAAGTATTGGGCCTCTGGCATACTCTCCCGCTCCGCCCAAGAGCGGGGGATGTCATTGGGTGATTTTCCTACCAAAAAATAACTACTGGGCCCAAACAGTACGTTGTCGAAGCGTCGACGTCTTGATTAACCTTTCGTATGCAATTAGAGACACAATTAAAAAGTTATTGTGTCTCGCGTGGATCCACGTTCCGGACATACAACGGGTTAAAAACCTTTTTATTTGTGTCTGGGCTTTTTTATACATATATCTCGTAGAATATGTTCGTGTTTTGCAATACTAATCCGTAAGACAGGTAACTGCCACCTTTTGTGAAGGTCGCAGGATGTGAATGGGACACACTACCTTGGTCTCAAACCCAGGCTTTTTTCTTACTGCATTGCTCTAAAAGTATCTTAACAATTTTGCGATATACCTATTGCAATGTCTTTTAGGGTTCCGGACTTCAAAAGGAAAAAAATGGAACCCTTATAGGATCACTTTGTTGTCCGTCCGTCTGTCTAGACCCTTTATCTCGGGGACACGTGGAGGTTTAGTGTTGAAATTGAAACCACATACTCAGGTTTCCGGTCCCTTGAAGCTATGAAAAAATGAAACTTCTGAGTTGTCGAAAAAAATCGGCCATTTATGTCGCAAAAACGTATATTTCGACACTCTCAAGGGAATCAAAGTTCATAGGATACTTCCCGTTTATATAGAATCCTGAAATTTTCCATGAAGCAAGGTCTCATGACACAAATATAGGAATAACTCTGAAAACAATATGTTTATTTTTACGTTTCAAAAAAATTCGGAAAAATATTTGAGACTCCATTCGGGAATTGGAACTATTTACATAGTTAAGTTTGTACGGAACCCTCAGTGCGCGAATCCGGGTCGCACTTGCCCAGTTTTTTTTTATGGTACATACCTGTACTTTAGGTATCTGACTTTGAACTTGCTGTTATTATTTAAAGAGTAACGCTGTCAATGTTTCCATTAATGTTAATGCGAAATAAAATCGAGTTCGGCTAAAGGTCAGTTCACACCGAGACGCGACGCTGCGCTAAGAGCGACTCAAAATATAACTTTACCTCTAAATATAACTTCTACCGTAAAAAGTTGTGAGATCCATATAATACCAAGTCGGTTAATTTATTCAGAGAGCGACCTTTTGTGACATATTATAGTGACCATATCAATATTAAAAATCTTTTATGTTTTAAATAATTATAGAGTTGGCAATCAGACTTAACGATCTAATTTAATATAATACGATTGCCAAGTCATCATTCAGGCCTCTAGTTTTATACACAATGAAGTTATAGGGGATCGAAAATGGCCTGAACTGTTTCGAGAAAAGGATGGTAGGTACGGCCGTGCCACTTTTTTTCGCGCCTTGGTGGGGGCACTACCGTACTCTCTAATATTTCAGATCGAGATCGAGGCCTTGCGGCGTTGCGCTGCGTGGTGCAATGTATTCTGAATTCTCGTGTAGTAAATTAAATTATATTCTAAGTCGCTCTTCGCGCAGTGTCTCGACTCGGTGTGAACTGACCCTAAGTATAATAAACACTTAGTAATATACACTTAGTCAAATTGTGATATTATTTCGCAAAATGCGTCAGAAATAAATTGAGCTATATTACAAAGGACATGGGTCATTCCGCAACGGAAGCGTAAACTTAAAATTAATTTAAAAAAAAACACACAAAGCAGCATTACTTAAAAAAGTGGTGAAAGCCGTCCATGTATCTACTTATGTTTAGAATAAAAATGATATGTTGAAGAGTTGAAAAGAACTTCTCGTTTTTTTCTAGATATTAATGGAAGCTATTCAGGCTACAAGCAATGACTGGCAAGTTTCATTGATAGTAACAGATGCAAATTACGTCCCGTGACGATCTTACATTGTGTGGCGAAAGCTAGATTTTATGAAAATTCACAATCTATATTGAAAATAGACTGAGCAATATGATGTGCAAAACTAAGTTCTGTTTCTCTATTTTTATTAGCCACTTAAATTAAAGTGCAGTTTTTTGTCTTGTTTTCATTTGTGTGGTTCAACAATAAGCATACCTACTACTATTTTTTTTACAATGCTTATGACTTAAGCTAAGTTTTTAAACGAGGAAAAAAAGGAGGATGTCCAAATACTGAAAAAAAGGAGGATGTCCAAATACTCAAAAACGCTTGGACTGATTTGGAAAACTATATTTTTAGGGTTCCGAGTTCCTCAAAAGGAAAAACGGAACCCTTATAGGATCACTTTGTTGTCCCTCTGTCTGACAGTCAAGACCCTTTATCTCAGAAACGCGTGGAGGTGTTGAGTTGAAATCAAAACCATATACTCAGATTTGCGGTCCCTTATAGCTGTGAAAAATTTAAACTACTAATTTAACGAAAAAAAAAAACGATATGGCCGTTTATGTCGCAAAAAAATTTGGTAGAAAGCATGGTCTTGTAGCTCAGGTTTAGGTATAAATAGGAAAATATTAAATTTCTTGTTACGATAAAAAAAAAATTGTTTGACTACATTTGGGAATTGAATTATTATTTAACTTTGTACGGAACCCTCAGTGTGGGAGTCCGACTCGCACTTGTTTCAAATGAAGCTGATTGATTTTTTAGTAAAAAATGTTCTGTTTTCTATTCAAATTTTAAAATATAGTTGAATCTTGAGCATGACAAATCAAACACAATCTATTCACTTTAGTTACAAAAAACGATGGCGTAATAGATGTCAAATTAGTTCTGAATTATAATCGTTAAAGTCAAACAGCCAACTTTAATTGATGTTATGTCATAGCGCGGAAATAATCTTTAAATAATTCGTATAACTCAAAGAGTTATAAATATACATAGATGTAGATGGTTGAAGATAGGGGACCGTAAAATAGATGTATGGACTGTGTGAGTAGTGTATTACTGGAGCAATCTGGCTGCTACGGTCGTCCCGTCCGATTATAATTTAGATGTCCTCAAGGCTTGAATGAATAGGCTCGTAATAAACTAGTGCACCCCACCATCAACTATTGCATTACTGCTTATCACTAGGTGGGATAGCGGCAGTAGCTTCATCATCACCAGCCTTCTTAATGTTCCCACTGCTGGGACTCAGGCCTCCTCTCTAGGAGAGGGAATGGGCCGTAATCCACCACGCGGGCCCAGTGCGGGTTGGTGAATGTTACATGTCTTCGAAGTTTTGGTTCTAGGACATGCCGGTTTCCTCACGATGTTTTCCTTCACCGTTTTGAGAGCAGTGGTGATGAAATAAATTACACAAAGTAATGCGCCTGGCAGGGTTTGAACCCGCGACCTACAACTCGTAAGTCGGGGCCGTTACCACTCGGCCACCACTGCTCTCGGCAGTAGCTTATATTATTGAAAAACGTTCGTCCGTTCATTCGTTTTACGAGTACACTAAATAAAACAAGGGAATTATGATATATTAAACAAATTGGCATTAATATGGAACTTCGATGTTTAATAACTATGTATAATTATGTAGAAAAATGACCGAATTCGTACAGGCCACTTTTATCTTATGTCGTTGTCATCTGTTTCCAATGCCATAACAGGCGTATCGGAATGCTAAAAAACGAACCATCGCTTTATCATTAAAATAGATCTGTTACTACTCATTCGTAAATACATAAAGTGCGGTTATGTCTACTTGTAAATGTTCATTTTATTTATTCATTCAAAAAATGATCTATTATTATTTATTATGATTAAGTTCATAAATATTTTGTTATGGATATTACATAAGACATGCCGAATTTTGTTATATCATCATTTTTTTAATTTTTATTATTGATAGCTTCGCGCTTAACGACTATTTCACATGATGGTAAGCGATGATGTGGCCGACGATGGAGCACGCTTGCCTAGAAGTAATCTATTCACTCTTAACTGAAAGACCCCTAGGTTTTAAATATCTTTAAATATTATATTAAGAAAATATTGTAAGATAAGCAAAAAAAATAAAAGAGTAATCATGGAGTTTCTTGCCGGTTCTTCTCCATAGGAAACGATCAATTTGGAACCGTGCACTAGCTTCTGACGTTTTATAAGTGCCCATGTAGGCCTATGTGAAATAAAAATATTGATTATTTATTTATTTATATATATTCTTTTGCACACCAAGATTATACATTAAAAAAACTTACGATTGGCGGCCTTATCGCTTTTTATCCCAGCAGTATGTTTATTTGCGATTTTTTTACTTTTACGTAGGCAAATCCGCTGGCAGATACTAGTAGTGAATAGTATATTTTTTTGCCCTGTCATGTTAATCTCGTGATTTAACCAAAATCCCTTTATTATGCCTAAGCATCTTATGCGTTTATAATATCGTTGTTACGTGAACGCTGACGGTTACGCGGGCAGAGCTGCGCGCGCGCCAGTCTTGTACCGCAGCGCACGCGAATCACGCGCACTTTCGCTCTCGCTCTACGCTTCCGCGATATCCGACTTCCTTCGTATACGGAAGCTTGGCTTATCACCTAAAACTCCTTATTTTCTTTACGACATTTTTTTTTAATGAGGGTAACAAGTTTAAAAAGAAGTTGTACAAATAATCAAAATATATGTGGGTATTTTGGTTTATATTTGTAACATTCATTGGTTTATAAAACACATTTTAAACAAACAAACCTTCTTTTGTTACTTGATGTTTAAGACTACGATTATCGAAAAACGAAGTGACTTTTAAAATAATTTAAAAGTGTGATTCTAGTTTTCTTTCTAAGATTTTAATTGACAAGTTGTTAGTGTTTTTGTAACTCACGTCATTTGCTCTCAAAGTGCGTTAATTAGTGCCGCACAAATAAAACGTAACACTTGGATTGCTCAACAAACTTATGCAAAACATTTACGGTCAACACTAAGTCAAAGTGAGTCCTTGAACGGATTTCATTGATTTTAGTCAGCGACTAATACTAGTGGGAAAGTGACTAAAGTTTTTCCAAAAGTGACTAAATAAAGTGCTACGACGCCCTTCGCTTGTGCTGCAGTGACTAAATAAAGTGCTACGCTAACTACAATTAGTGCAGTGACTTGTGTTTGTTATTGGTATCAAACATTTGTGTTGAACATTCTCGTGATTGTAGTGTAGTGCAAGGGTACTATGTTGGTGATATTGGCGTATATTGGCGTTAGATTCGCTCTACATGTGTCCAGGCAAAGTGGACGGGCACTCGCCGATGAGTGTTATACTAGAAAGTATGTATTTTTCCTAAATTAAAAAATAATTACGAAAATCTTTGACAGATCCTATCGCACTTTTTTTGCCCTTTTTAATTCGAACCAAGCAGTAATATTAATAAATTTTCCGAAGGCATTGTAGTGATTAAATGTAAGTGAATAATTAGTTTTTCAACCAGTTTTCATTTTCAAGATATTTTCGATGGTGACTGTTCATTGTTTCTTGAACTTTTTTTAGTCATTGTTTCTTGAACTTTTTTTAGTCATTGTCTGTCGACTTAAAAGTAAAATACATGATACAGATTTTTTGAGTTAGTAAAAACTGCGATATTATCTCTCGATGTTTTCTATTGGATAAGTACCTATACAGGTTTCCTTTGCTATTCACAGTAGTTTTTTTACTAAGTATATGAAACAAGATCAACGTACCAATGTGTATACAGGGTGTCTTTTAAAACATTTAAAATCTTTTGGGGGGTGAAAGTAGCGTTGAATATTTTGTCACCGGATTATTGCAAACGCTGTAACATTGTAATAAATCTTACTAAGATTATAAATTCTCGATATATTTTTAACAGGTCTTCTTAAATCTCAATAATATTGTCAACAAATCATTTTGAATACAATAAATGCCAACCAACAAGTTAAATAGCTCATAATATGTCCGTGTTCTACTGAGTAGAAAGGGTTTACAATCTCACGCGACTTTTTGTAAAACCGCGGTTTTTGCAAATGCCCGGTGACATAAACACAAAGATTACGGAAGAATGGATGTTTTCTAAATAATTGACACAGTTGAGTACTTTTTTGCATTTCTTTTTATGTTATTCATTGTTGACTTTAAAGTTTTTACTTTAAAGTCAACTCTGAATTTAAGTACTTAATACCTACATACTAAAGAGACTGTTAACTTCTGAAATATTCACAATGAAATAGAAGTCATACTGTATTTAAACATAAGCAGATAATATCTGTTACGTTATTACGAGTATTTTATTTAGAGCTATATTCTCAAAGTTTTTTGTGAGGCAACTTCCAACACTCAGTTGCCATGACAACGGAAAACACTCTAAATTAGTGTCACTAAATAACAAGTTAATGGGTAACCTATACTCGCATCTGTTTAGGTAGTTAACTAAACGTAAACAATCTTGATACTTATGTCTTTTTATTTACAATAAATCGTACAAAAGACATCCAAAGATTATTTAAATTTAGTTATCGGTGTAGGTAAATACCTAATTGTAAACATTTTTAGATATTTTTTTAGACAATTTTTTCGATAAAAGACATTTAAGATTGTTTACATTTAGTTAACTACATAAACTGATAGAGTATGAGTTACTCAATAATTAATCATACCGTGAATAGTTAAGGATATCTACCTACTTAGTTGCATACTTATAACTCAACTTGTCACTTGTGGTATGTCACATTATACACAAAACAACACTACATTCATTAACTATCAGTATAATAGCAACAATGTAAATATGTACCGTTGATTGAAACATACATTAATGATGATAGAACTAATTCAACACGTCCGTTTATTAACAGACATTTCATAGCGAAGTGTAATTGCAATTGATTTTATTGACTGTCCGATTATTGTTTTTTTTTTTACGTTGCATACGATGCACAGTTAGGTAAAGGCATCTTCCAAATTTTTTCAGCTTCTTTTGTCTTTGGTTTTGTCCGATCAACCTGTCAAAGATGAGTCCAGATGCAGAGTGCTGAATGCGAGTTGTTTTTATGTTATCGCGATCGAAACACTGGCTTGACGTTCTGATGGCCCGGTGACTATGCATTTTTGCTGACATGACAAGCTTATTTTGTGATTTTTCATGAAACAGTTACGAAATTTTGTACCTACATAGATTCTTTACTTAAAAATACTATACAAGTTTTTGGGTTTCGCATATATTAAAAATAATGAATAGACCTTGCCTTGTCTTCTATGATATGCCGGTGGCATTCAAGCGTAAGGTCAAACAACTCCTTGACCGCACTTTTAAAAAATAATCTAAGAAAATCTGATTTGAATAACCAGTATTTGCATATTTGTCTATTTTTGTGCATTTGACATTTGTAGACAAAAATAATAATTCACATTAGCACATATTTGCATGAATTAATGTTTGCCAAAGTTGATTTGCAATATAATTATTTGTTTATTTACGAGTTTTTATTTAGTTTCACCTGTCCGGATGTTGTCTGTAATCAAATCTTGCAAATTAAATTTGATCCACTTCCCGGCTACAGATTGAGCTGAAATTTTGCATGCATGTGTAAATCAGATGACAATGCAAAATTAGCATGGAGCTGATCTGATGATGGAAATGGATGGTGGCTATAGGAGCTTGGTAGTTAAACGACACAACCCCATCGAGTTTGGGCTCGTATCGTCTTGACGAGTATTAATTATGGAGGTATTATACCGTGCTATAAAAGCTTGCTATGAAAAATATATTTTCATTAAAATCTTGATTATTAGGTTGATGAATAAGTTAATTTTACAAGCTTTTATTTAGTTTCACCTGTCCCGATGTTTGTCTGTAATCAAAGCTTGCAAATTAAATTTGAACCAATTCTCAGTTATCGATTAAGCTGAAATTTTGCATGCATGTGTAAATCAGATGACAATGCTAAATTATTATCACAGGTAGCTGATCTGGTGATGGAAATGGAAGGTGGCCATAAGAACTTAGATAACCCTACCATGCCTACGCTTTTTTGATGATTATTAGGTCTTGTTGATTATTAGGTGGGTCCTCGTAAATACCGCGCTATAAAAGCTTGCTATGAAAAAATGATTTTCATTGAAAACTAGTTATTAATGTTATTCTGCTTTATATTCGCTTTCGGCTAGACTTAATGTTCAGGTCGATTCACAAACATAGATACGGACAGGCTTTCACATCACATATTTAATTTTAGTTTTTTAACAATTTCCTTGCAGCTGACTTCTTGTCCGATTATATTTTAGGTGTTTTCAACGCTAGAGTGAATAGGCTCTTAATAAACTAGTGCGCTTGACCATCAGTGATTGCATCACTGCTTACCATCAGGTGGGATCGCATTCAAGTACTAGTTTATATAGGGATTTTTTTTTGTTCGGTGGAAAGTTATCCAATGGCTTTCCCGCTCTAGGGCGGAGCAGGAAGGCGTGTCAGACTTTTAGGTACTGACTAAAACCCACTCCTATGTTTCTTATTTGCCTTGAACCTTTTAAAAAGGGTTTGCCTTTTAGAAGCGAACCCATGGCCCCAGTAGGCTTCGACCCTGCTGGGCCCCTACGGTTTTACTGACATTCTTATGGCGCCGTATGGTTACCGGACGGCCGGACGATAGCATGAAAAAAATTTTACAAAAGGCCCTAAAGTAATAATAATAATTAGCTATTAGCCAATGGCTTAATAGCCAAGAGCCTCGACCAACATCTTAGGCGGCTCTCGTTAAGCAGCTGGCTTGATTCAGAAAGCGGTACTCCTGGACACGGCTCGTATAGTTAGGAGGTTCTTTTCTCTGGAGCCCTGACCGCCGGTAGCTTGGACCCTGTTCCCGATACCGGTGCGATACTGTTTTTTAAATTTTTAGATGTTTTTTAAGAAATATTTAAAAATATATTGTAACGTGTATAAAAATGAATAAAGAAAATAATAATAATATGTAATATTCCACAACTATCACATAACGCCGTCAAGTCTCAAGCTAAGCAGAGTTAGTGTTATGAGTACTAGACAACTGATAAACATACTTATATATTTCTAAATACACACATATTATTATAGATAAATTACACCCAGACACAGAACAAATGATCATGCTCATCACACAAACATTTGTCCTGGGAGGGAATCGAACTCACGACCTCCGGCATAGTAAAACGCTAGATGACGTATTGCTCTTATTAGTAACGTTCATTCAGTTTTCACTTCACTAAGCACACAGAATCTCGCCAATAAGCACTCTCATTATAACTAGCTAAGCGAACACACACTCTAAATAGTTCAGCAAATATTCATTAGACTCATTCACTACAGCAGGAGTACGCAAACCCGTGGTGAAAGCTTTCAGAGTCAATCACAGAAATTAACCTGCTGCGGTTTTCCCATCCGATTATAATTTGGGTATCTTCAGGGCTAGAGTGAATAGGCTCATATTAAACTAGTGCGCTTCATCATCAACGATTGTATCTCTGCTTACCATCAGGTGGGATCGCAGTTAAGCACTAGTTTATGTAATTTAAAGATTTTTTTTATAATTGAGTTTATTAATTTTATTTAAGGCCCAAGCGCCCGAAGAGTGCCATAAAACCTCGGTAACGGCCAGGTTAATAGGTTTGAAAAAAATATATGTTTGTTATAGATTCATGAACAACATTATCAACATTTGATTTTTTCGTGCTATTAATACTTTTGTCTAAAAAAAATATTTAGCAATTTCGCAACTTTTCGCAACTTTTCCCTACTCCTTCGAAACGGCTTGGATCTTTAGAAACATTTTTACACATAAAAATGGGTGGTTAAATATTCTTCAAAGTGAACATTGCATGTGTAAATCAATCAATATTTCGCAAAGAAAATGGATTTAAAGGTCAGCCGCGCGCTTTCCGGGCGCTGTTGGCCGCAAATAAATGCACAGATTTGCGTACTGCCGCCTAGGCGGGTGCGAGAAGTGCGTCCACATAATTTTGGCCAGATGGTTCAAAGGACTATAAGCTGATGTGGCCGACGATGGAGCACACTTGTCTAGAGGGCCTTCAAGTCGAAAGTGAATACGTTACTACAACCTATTCACTCTTGACTTGACCCCCAGATTGTAGCTATCAGTCAACTCACAAATAAATGGATTATCACTCAAACAACGTTATGCGATATACCTACATACATTGACTTATATTCTAGTGATAGACAGGCCCTTTCATGGAAACTATTTGTCAAAATATTGAAAAGTTAAAACGAAAATCTGCTGCAGCGCTACGTTGGCATTATGTCGTCTAACAGAACTTTTAAAATATAAAGCGCTGATAGCTTTTAGAGGATACTTTTTTTCGCGACCAAAACGTCTTAAGCGCCATGAATTTCGTAGTACTTACGCGTTTAGTTCAACATAGTGTAATGACATGTTATCCATATAGATTTTTATACCGCAGAAGTGACACAGTTTTTTGCCTACAATACTTCATTACAATAAAACTCTATTTCAAGATTTTACCAATAGTCCACGTTAGTGTAAATTCAGAAAACTACGTCTACTACTTTAATAAATAAGTGAATTCAAAATCGTGTAAAATAATGAAACCATTTATTGTAATCATCATTCTAAAGGACAGCTTTCTTTAGTGAATGATGGTCAGGACTGCGCTGCTAATATTAAGTAACAAAATAATCAACAACTATAACTATAGCATAATCAGCTTTTTAATGTTTCCCACTGCTGGGACTCAAGCCTTCTCTCTAGGAGAGGGAATGGGCCGTAAACCACCACGCTGGCCCAGTGCGAGTTGGTGAATGTCGCATGTCTTCGAAATATGCCGGTTTCCTCACGATGTTTTCCTTCACCGTTTTGAGAGCAGTGGTGATGAAATAAATTACATAAAAAACTAAAACTTTTTTCAAATCTGTTTTCAACTTAATTTTTCGGGGCGAATCAAAAATTGATTCGGAGTCAGAAATTTACACTTGGTTTAATGATGTAGGGGAAAGCTATAAATGTTTGAAGGCACATTCTGAAGGAATAGCATTACTGCAAGAAATAGGCGACTCATTGGAAAATGTTTTCCAGCTTTAGTATCATCAGTTTCAAAGTGTGCAGAGCAGATAAACGGATATTTTGTAGGAAGCCACGTGTTTTCACGTGTATCCTCTTGAAGATATTTTATAAATTTTTCTTTTTTCCGCTGACCAGAGTGAACAAACTTGAAATACATATATAGTTTATGGAGGACGAAATCTCAATAACAGTAATGATCACTTAGTGATGTATCACTTATATTACACATATGAATTCATGTATACATAAAATCCAGGTAGGTACGTAATACGCCTCAGTGCTTACGAATGACAGAATGCTTAACCACAAAACTTAGCGATGAAAACTAATACTCAATGATTTGCTGGCATTTCTTGTTGAATTTTTACAGTATCGAAAACCAGACATATTCATAATTATTGAATTTGACGGAATTTATTCATCATCATCATCATCATAATTTATTTCATCGGCAATGCTCTCAAAACGGTAAAGGAACCAGCGTGAGGAAACTAGCATGTCCTAGAACTAAAAATTCGAAGACGTGTGACATTCACCAACCCGCACTGGCCCCCGAGGTGGATTACGGCCCATTCCCTCTCCTAGAGAGGAGGCCTGAGTCCCAGCAGTGGGAACATTAAAAGGCTGATGATGATGATGATGATGATGATGATGATGATGATTATTTCTACAAAAAAAAAATATTAAAAAAAAAACAAACAATAAAACATCATGCAAAGTTCGTGTTCACTAAAGCAGTTGTAGGTAAAAACTCGGTTTATGTGGAAGGGAACATCTGCATGTTTTAGTCTATGATTGTAAAATGGAAAAGCTTTTAAATAAAATAATATAATTTCTAACATACTATTGCGATATTTGAAGTTATTAAATTGCTTGAATAATCAATTATTTTACTTTCATGACTACTGAATTATTATTTACGTCCCAAATTCACTTTCTTTTGAATTTATAAGCGCCGCTCTCACACTTATGAATGTCAAAATTGCACTAAAGTCATCAAAGTCAATTTGCCTAGAATTCAGTGCAACGGATTCGTTTGAAGTGAGTGTTCAGCACGCCTCATCTAGTACGTAGTACATATATATCGATGCCTACATATTATTTTTATCAATATCGCATAGGCGAGGTGATGTGAGACTCTTTTTACTAACGTTGAAGTAATAATACTCCCATATTCTCGTAAACAATAAAACTGGTTAGGCTATTTCACGAGGTCAAGTGAGCTTTTATTTCGGTGTATAAGTGGAGTCAACCACTTGCCGCCTAAATATTTGAGTTACCATCGCGGTCATTTCTGCCTGATCACTTGAAAAATAATCGCTTGAATCCTGCGGCGCGGCGTCAAATCAAATTCTTTGAGTTTTCGTTTCGAGTGCAAGCACAAATGAACTTAGCGGTAGTCAGGCAGAAGTGTCTTTGATGTTACATAGATCGCTACATCTCAACTCGTAGCAAACCGGTTTTGCGTCCGTTGCGTCACAAGGTTCAGTTGAAAACCAGCGTCAGGCACTAGTTGTCTGGCATTCATGCTGAACTGGACCTATTTTGGTGCAGCCATGAGGCACACAACAACTGTATTTTTTATTTTATTGCTTTTTTTATTCTTTTACTTTTGATACGTGTTTTTGTTTATTTTTGTGTTTGGGCCTTGTGCTGTACCAAATAAATTATTTTTCTTTCATTTTTCTTTCTTTCTAACATGATTTAAAAGAGTATCCATAGAGTTTCTTGCACGTTCTTCTCTATAGAGGCCTTCGCTTTGGTACGTACAATTTCGCTTCGCTTTATTGAATAACAAACATTTTGACAATTCAAAAGTGCTTCTCTATTTTAATAAACGTTTCTGATGTCTATGACCGATCTGAGCACCCCTACTTCTACGGTCGGCTGATGTACCGATAATCCGATTTACTTAGCTTTCTATTGAGTTAAGTAAATGTGGTGAGGAATAGAAATATATTTATTCGTTTGTTTGTAGAAATTCATCTTGAATCTTCTTTTTGTGTGTTTAACAACACCAGACTTACTCGTTTTCATGTTTTTTTTTTTTTTGTTTTTAAACCAGAATTTTAAGAAAAATTTGGTTTGGTTCTATACACGACATTACTTTTAGTATTATGCGAAACCCAAAACATGTGTCCAGTATTTTTTGTAAAGAATCTGTGTACAATGTTTCTTAACTGTACCATTTTTTTTTTTTTTATGGTGGGAAAAAATCATTCATTGACATCCCCCGCCCTTGGGCGGAGCGGGAGATAGTGTCAGACTCTTACTGACTAAAAGACCCACCCCGTTCCTTCTAGCCTTCATACCGGGGCTCGAGCGCCCTTTCGGATAACCCTGGCCCCAGTAGGCTTCGACCCGGCTGGGTCCCTGCTGTTGCTGACAACTCCTTGAGGCGCGCGGGAACAGTGCGCGCCGTCGACGACTTGGGCTTGGTCCGGACAGTTACCGGACGGCCGGACAGTGAGCTACCCATTGCTCACTGTCCATTGCTTACTGTCCGCAAGCCCGCGTCTACGTTGGCCGGAAACTCTTAACTGTACCATGATAAATCACAAAGTTATAAGCTTGTTATGTTATCTGATTGTCTGCACAAATACATTGTCACCGGGCCATCAAGGCGACTGAGGTTGTTTTGTCCCCGCACCCAGCTGTGCATAAGCGCCTAGCTGTAACAGATCATTGCAGGCATTAGGCGCTACACTATATATCCAACTATTAACCTTTTTAAAAATATTTTTGCCCAAAAAATATTGGAAAAAATATTTTTGCCCAAATTATAGTTTTTCCCAAAAAATATTGGAATCGATTCTGTTACTGATTCTGAACAAACTATCTTCAGGGTTTGCATATACTAAAGATAACGTTGTGTAGAAGTGGGTCTACGCTAGAGAAGCCGCGACCGGAGCTCAAGCCGAGTTCAATTGGGGATTTCTACAGGCTGACTGAATTTCACATTCGGCATGATGATGGCGAAAGTGAAATTTTTACCATAATTCTAAACTTTACAATTAATGGTTATTGTTATATTGCATGACGACCAGTTTGTGTTTCAACCTGGGTTGTCTATCTCTATCGATAGTGCTATTTTGAGCATTAAGCACACTGTAGAGTACACGGCGTAGAACCGCGGCCTACGACTGTTTCTTCGACCTGTCGAGGGCTTTTGATCTGTAGCCTGATTCACGTAAAATCAAACAAGCCAAATATCGTTGAAGTTTTATAGTCGTTCGATCGAAGTCCTATCCAAAAGCGGTATTCGCGATCTATCGACTTATTTCCAGTTACATTAACAAGTATTCTACCAGGATAACTTAATACAGATTTTTTTTTTATCGACGAATTTCAAACGACTTTAAAAATCGGTGTCGTTCAAACTCGATTGATGGATTTGAATACGGAAATGGTCTAAACGACTAAATCGCTACGATATCGTTACGGTTTTGATTACGTGAATCGGGCTAATGGTTTTGTTTACCCTTTGGAAAAAGCTTAATGATGCGAAGCTACCAGCTGATATCATGAATATTTTTAAATTTTGGTATGGGGTCCAGGTAAATTGTATTAGGAGGGATGGAGAATTCTGGAGTCCATATGATCTTGAGCCAGGTGTGAGGCAGGCGGGTCAGAGTTCTCCTACAAAAAATCAGCTAAATTAAAAAAGAAAGAAGATAATTTGATTAGGTTTGACAGAGCTGACTGTACCAAATTCAAGTTCTTGGTATTAGAATAGAATAGAATAAACTTTATTGTACACCAAAACAGTAACACATCGTACATTAAATTAAATTATTCAGATAAAATTAGTTATAAAGTTAAAGTTATAATATAATATTCCACAACTACCACACAACGCCGTCTAGTCCCAAGCTAAGCAGAGCTTGTGTTATGGGTACTAGACAACTGATAAACATACTTATATATTTCTAAATACATACATATTATAGATAAATTACAGGTATCCGTTCAGAATCTATACATTATAATAAATCTGTAGAAGTTTTTAGTTGTGCACGCACCACGTGAAATATATGAAATAGATGTAGATAACTTTTATATATTAAACTTGTGTGTAGTAAACAATACTTAGGCTTTGTTTCAACGCAATCGGGTGACTATATTGATCGATTTAGTGGAAGGGTGTTACCACACCAGTCGATCGATCGTCGATCGATGCCATCGATCGATGGTAGAATGGATTAGTCGTCGTCGATCGATCGATTGTAGAATGCGTCCTCTTGTGAATACATTTCGAAAGAAACTGATGGAATATAGCCGGGGTTAATCGATCAACGTCGACCGATGCCATCGACCGGCAATCGATCGATTGGTTAGTCGACCGGTATCCGTCGATCAATTAAAGCTACCACACCAATCGATCAACGTCGACCGATGTCGATCGATGGCATCAATCGACGATCGATAGATTGGTGTGGTAACACCCGAACAAACCACCAGTGGCATTAGTTTTTGATACTAAAATTGAATAAATCCTCTTTTTAATTAAGCGTGCAAAAATATCCGATGAAAATAGCAGAACTTTACGTAACATCCAGTTTCGAATTAACCTTCTCACATTGATCCGACAAAAAGTAATTTATTCAAGCAAACAAATCATTACAACTTGCTATTGTGATTTGTCGAAGGGCTCAAATGAATAGCAACTGGTATCACGTAACAGGAGAAAGAAAAACTTGTGAATAGGGTGACCAAATCGCCGAATAAAAATATTTAAAGGTGTGCTGGCTTAAATAAATGACTTTTTTTTAGATGGGAAATCATCCAATGACTTCTTCAAGGGTGGTTTTAGTATTAACTCCGGTATCTATCACTTTTTTTTGTTAATGTTTTAGAATATAGATGTACCTACGCATTCGAATGTTTAAATGTATCAAATCATTCTTCGCGGCAAACTTCGCTGAGATAATCAGCACTACAATAAAATTCTCAGCTCTATTTTACCAAGTACACGCAAGTTGTAATGATCCTACATATTATTCACTTGTGCAAACACTTGAGATACGAAACTACATTAATTTTACATCACAATATCCACTAATAATCAATTTTCTAATAATTAAAACAGCTACTGAATGAAAACTCTCCCCAAAAACCCAAAAATGTGGACACTATTATTCATCTCAGCACCATGTCCGGTCGTGATCTATCAATATGGTTAACCTACTGGGAAAATCATTAGAACGTCTACAGGTAATCAAACATCGATTTAGCAAGAGAACGTAACACATCAATGTATCAATTTCTAAAAAAAAAGTTGTGTTATCAAAGCCTTTTGATACCAATGACAAGACAATAGTGTTGTCTAAAGTTTTATTGTTACAGTCGATAGTAAATCAAATCGTAGTGTTGTATAAATGTGATCGAGTTTACGTTTTTTATTTTCCTAAATTAGATTCAGTGAAAGCTTGTAAGTAGGCACTTACTTTTCATGAACTTTCAATATATGTCAGACGGTTTTGATAACGATATGATTCTTCTAAGTCATCAGGCGGGATCGCAGTCAAGTACTAGTTTATAACAGATAAAAAAAAAAGTCGTGCACTCTTGATAGAGTGATCGTGGTCATGTCTCGGTCGAGTCCTGCACCGCCGCCTTTCTCGCGATACGACGCCATCCAGCTCTGCCCTGGGTTCAAATTTGAGTTTAGAGTTAACTCTAATGACTTCATAGGATAATGTACTCTACCCTGGCATTTTTTAATGCGAACGAGTTCAACTGTCAATGTCAAGCATATGGCCGCTTACTCCAACCTACCCTGCTCAGAGTAATGCCTTGATCACACGTACCGAGTAAAAGGGCGAGACAGTAAAATGTTGATCGGTCGAGACAGTGATGTAAGCGAGTTGTAGAGATAAGCGCTCGGCAGAGCACTGGGCGCTTTGTTTATACGTACCGAGTATTCGGCCGAGAGCACTGCCTCGCCTGTTTACTCGGTACGTGTGATCAAGGCATTAGAGTTAGTTGGGTTAATTCTAGGTAGCTACTCGAGTTATAAAAGAATGACCCTGGGTTGCAACTCTACTCGACTCTGGTTCTATTTTTGAACGTAGGGCCACGGTAATAATATCACAGGCAGTGCTTGGCGGCTTGGGAGTTTTCCTAATATGATTAGTAAGTATGTTAACGATAACAATGGTGATAATTTTGAAAATTACATGCTCAAAAACAGTTAAAAAATGTTAGGATTTTCGCTTTTCGCCAGATTTTATTTTATTTTCAAACATCCAAACTGTTTTAACAACCCTTTTAGATATTTTATTGCTTGATTATTACAAATTATTGTTATTTCAAGTACTTGGAATCATCAGTTTTCTTTTATTCAACTTTGATACTAAAAAACCTGATCTCTTATAATCCGTATCTTTTTAGAATTCCGTACCTAAAGGGTAAAAACGGGACCCTAAGACTCCGGTGTCCGTCTGTCAATTACCAGGCTGTATCTCATGAACCGTGATAGATTGTTGAAATTTTCACAGGTGATGTATTTATATTGCTGCTATAACAATGAACACTAAAAACAAGAAAATATACATCAAACGTGATTTTGTGTGGTTTTTTGCTACGGTCGGTACAGAAGTCTTCATGCGCAAGTCCGACACGCAATTGACCGAGTTTTTTGTTGGGATTTGATGTTGGTCTGGGAGTTCCGAAAAATGTAAGTATCCCCTCGAGTAATTCCAGGGGGTTAATGACCTGGAAAATTGCCGTTTTCACTTAAATAACAATAAAAAACTTTTTCTGGATTTTTCTAGGAAAAATAAAAATCAAGAAACCAAAATTTACGGCCAAATAAATTTCCTGCAAACGTGTACAAAATGAAAATTAAGTTTTTTTCAAGGTCATTCAAGTTGTACAGACATGACCTACAATCGGCACTCAAGGGGGTATATTAAAATCAAAGATAATTCAAAAATCTATTAACAATAAACTTGCATGATTAGCATGTCTATATTTACACACATTACAATAAATGCCCAAGTACTAGCACTCATGTTAGTAGCTACTATTGCGAATGCACTTCACTTAATGTAAGATCATTTGATAACCTGTTCAGATCAACCTTTCGCGTTGAGCTACGCCTGCGCAATCCTTATAAGAGCTTGCTGCAAGACTCGTTATAATCGGAGGACCCACTTTAAGGCAACATTACATGAAGGCATTCATAAGCATAAGCACAATCAGCCATCAGTACAAACTTACCTGTGAAAACAGTTCAATTCCCGAATTGATTTACGAAGATTTTACCGAATCGCAAAAAAAATATTTTGTTTTGATGTAACTACAAATTTAAAGATTTCAAATTTTTTCTTATACTTGTCTTATAGCACCAGGCTTCATGCCATGCCAAATTTCAGGATTCTAGGTCAACGGGAAGTACCCTGTGAATTTTGATTCCCTTGAGAGTGTCGAAATACCCGTTTTTTTTGCGACATAAACGGCCGTATCTTTGTTTTCTTAACGAAATCATAAGTACAATTTTTTCCACAGCTTTATGGAACAGCAGACCTGAGTATATGGTTTCAATTTCACCTCGATACTTCCACGCTTTCTCGAGATAAAGGGTCTTGACAGACAGACGGACAGATGACAACAAAGTGATCCTATAAGGGTTGTGTTGTTTGCCTTTTGAGGCACTGAACCCTAAAAACATACTTGTACGTAATAGTAGTAACCAGAGCCGTAACTAGGGTAGTTCCAGCAGTGCTCAAGCGAGAGCGCAGTCCCCAGAGGAACCTAGTCCTTTTTGTTTGTCGTGTACTTTTTTTCTAGGAGCGCAGTTATGGAAGCACGCACCCGGCGTACAAAAGCCTAATTACGCCACTGGTAGTAACAAATTCTTTGTCCAATTTCACATATCGGTAACTATTGTCATAATGTAATTTCTTCTATTACACAGTTACAGCTACTGTTCAAATATTGGAGTATGTTTGACAACTCACACGCGTGCTCCGTCATTATGAATGACTGTGTGTTTATTTCGTAATCCAAAAGTGTTATGTGATTTTGTGAACAGATATTCTTAAATGTAACTTTGAGGGACACAATGCCCCTCATCATGCCGTATAAAACTGTCAAATTGGCCAATAACATGATCCGCGCCACACGAATGCGTTGTTAAATGTTGGGGGCATGACCTACAGCATGGCTTTACAGTCTTTCCAGAGATGTCAAAGTCAGTGTCAAAATATTTTATTTCACATAGGCCTACATGGGCAGTAATAAAATGTCAGAAGCTAGTGCACGGTTCCAAATTGGTCGTTTCGTATGGAGAAGAACCGGCAAGAACCTCCATGGTTACTCTTTTAAAAAAATGCGTTCTAACAGGCGTTGTAGAGAGGAGGTACATTATGTGATGTTAGTAATCACCAGGGTGGTTCTAATCAGGTAAAAAATTCCACTCTCCCTCATTTTTCCACTAGAGCCTGGGCGCCTTTTAAAGGCTTCCCGACAAAAACAAAATATAATGCTCGAGTTCGACTTGCATTTGCCAAGTTTTTTTTTTTTTTTTGAGGTCAGACATCATTTTAACTTCTTCCACTTTGTGTGGGGCGGGAGAGAGTGTCAGAATTTTACCCACCTGTGCTTCTTCAGTTGGCCATGTGTCCCACGTACACATCAATGGATACATTACACTGCTCTTCTCTGCTAAATGGAGCAACATTTCATTAGCAATGAACCCTTATTCTATCGCTATCGCTGATCGAATAACTTTGCGATGTTCTTTCATCGGTCATCGATGGTTGTGCCAAAAGAAGTGACACCTACACAAGTTCTACCTACTGACACATTGTCCATTGTTCAACAAAGCTTACCTATTCATCCCACTGCTTGTACGAGCAATGCTGTGTCATGCTACGTTGCACATTACGCGTCAGCTGTCCGCCGTGCATTGTCGTAGACAGATGGGTGTAACTAAGACAGTGTAACAGATTAAAATAATGGTCCTGATATATTTCGTGTTCGGCCAGACGCACTCGTCGAGTCGAAGCTTCAAAATCTTGATAATCGACGCCGAATTGCTACCTGTCGGTTTTCTATCGGTTTCATTTCGAGGAGTATGCTTTGGAAATGGATAACTTATTCAGCCAAACCCATTCCATCATCGGACCACTATACGTACGGCGATACGCCACCGATATATGGTGGACCACCCACCCATACGCACAAAACATTTTTCAAACACATTTTAAGTGTGCGTCCTAACGAGTGGATTTTCCTGTCGGACTCTTTGATTCCTGATAGTGACAACTTGAATTCTTTAAGTCAAGAGTGAACAGGTTACTTTAAGGCAAACGGGCTCCATCGTCGACCACATCATCTCTTACCGTCCGTTGAGATAGTGGTCAAGCGGGAGCCTACCAATAAAAACTATTTACTGTACTCTTCTACTTTACTTATCGCTAGTGTAAGTTTTACTGGTCAATTATCCTATACAATCCGTTGTGAGGATACTTTGAAAGTAGACTGCACTCAACTGGTTTCAGGTTTGCGACTACATTTTAACGGCTCTACGTATATAGCCGGTTAATCTATAATTAATTCCAAAACTAGTACCTAACGGTCTGATGGATCGATTTACTAGATAGACTGAATAGGTGTGCATACGCATACCTACCTATTAGATTTACTTCTAAGTAGTAGTTAGTGCTCTTGTTTCCTAGTTATTCCTTGATTAAGATTCTGGGCGGGTTTCTGAATTAAGTATTTTGAGTTAAGACCGTTTCAAAGCCTGCTTCAAAGCCAAATTTTGATACCTAGATTTTTAGGTTAAAGAATTTGAGAAACAATCGACTTTAAATTCTTAATGCCTTGATCACACGTACCGAGTAAAAGGGCGAGACAGTGAAATGTTGCTCGGCTGAGACAATGATGTAAGCGAGTTGTAGAGATAAGCGCTCGGCCGAGCACTCGGCGCTTTGTTTATACGTACCGAGTATTCGGCCGAGAGTGTCTCGTCCGTTTACTCGGTACGTGTGATCAAGGCATAAAATTGGAGGTTACAGTATATTATTTCAGTACCGATCAATATTATTATAATCAAAATTATTCGACACTATCTGACCCGGCGAACATTGTACCGCCTAACAATCAATGAATGTAGCATATCTTTCGATATAGTCAACCGATTGCGATGAAACAAAACCAAAGTTATATATTAAGTTACACATAATTTTAATGTATAAAAGTTATTTACATCGATTTTGTACATTTTACGTGATGCGCGCACAACTAAAAACTTCTACAGATTTATTATATGTATGAGTATAGATTGAGTCAAGTACCTAAGTATGTAAAATAAAATAGCCTTTTATTCTACTACCAAATCTAGCAATAGGTAAACACGTTCTAAATTAATTGATTATTATACACATTAATTGAATATATAAGCATAAAATTGGAATTATTCGACCATTAATTAATTTATCTATTTATTACATTATGTGGCTTTTACTTATTAATATCTATAATATAAGAAAATATAATTTTAATATCTGATTTTTTTATTTTTATTTTATTTTGAAACTTATTTTTTTATTGATTTTTGTTAAACTTAATTTGGACATTTAAATATGTATTATTATAATAATGTCATAAAGTGTAACTGACAAGGCTAACATATTTAATTTTCTATCTTGCGCCTACTTGCATTATTTGCATACCCATGTGATGGGTTAAACATGGAGAACTTTATTTTTCATTCAAAAAAACATCAATGTATATTTCTACCCATGTTTGCAAATAAATAAATGATTTGATTTGATTTGATTTGATGAATATTATTCAAATCATTTGTTAATTCATTTTATTCATTTTTAACATTATATTTTATTTATAAGAATGTCAGTTTATTATTCCAATTATTTCATATCGTACAAAACAAATCATAAAATAATCCATAATAATAATCAACAATAATAACAATTCTTAAAAATAATAATCCATAATACTCATTGGCCTGCGCCAAAGTATGTAAAGTTGCCTGTAAATATCTCTGAAAGCTTGTTACGAAAAGAAATATTTTTCATTGATTTATTTTAACTAATGGTTGAGATAACTATAAACAAAAATACTGGCAGTAACTGAATAGCATCATCAAATATCTGTGGGCGTGCATGCAAAATATCCGGACCAGAGAAATTATCTGGACTACAAACCGCTATGATTGCCTAGTCCGATGCGTCTAGACTGCAGCTTATTATTCATTAGTTTTTGTTTTTTGTTCGAAGGCCATTTACCTAGATTCAAATGCATGCAACGGAATAGAATGCTTGGCGATGGTAATAAAAAAGATCCAGCAGAGATTTTAGTTGTAATTAGATTTTCCGTTTCGGGGTACCTTAGTGTTGGAATAAGTGGTTTCTTTATTCACATATCGCACCTCCGCTAAAATAGTGTCACAAATTCAAAAATCAAATTATTGAGAAAAGGCTTCCAAGCGAACGTTCGCTCTCACATAATCTTTCCATAGTGGCTCTAATTAAGGCTATATATCTCAGAAAGGTTAAATTCTAATAATTCAGGGATGTGACACTACATTTAAGTGAATAAAAATGGGTTACCTGTGGGCAAATAATTGAATTACAAATATGACAATATCTAAGCTTAAAAAAAAACTGAATTTAATAGCATAATTATCAGCAAACAATTTTTTTTTTTCTACATTGCGCATATGTGTGCCGCACACGCCGTTCTGGGCGCGTCGGTCTCCATACATTTTACATGGAAACTAGACTTGCAGAGCTACATTAGATCCACGCCACGCGACGCCAAGCGGCGCGCCGCACACTGGGACCCGTCCATACAACGTCATGCTCAAAAATCGATTTTCAAAATGAGGATATTTCAAAAAATAAACTATGTAAGGGAGGACTTAAGAATGTGTTACATCATTTCTACAAATATTAAATCAGTAACTGCTATCTGCTGTCCAGTGCATCAGTTCAAAGTTTACTTTATACCCACATCATTAATTATCCGATAGCGTTCGTGAGTTTGTAGAGAATATTAAAACATTTATTTTTGCAAGTAATCGTCATATTTAATTGAAGTGCAACATGACTGCAACTAAGCAAGGTGTGGTTATTCTAATATTGTTTTTATGAACCTTGACGCTCAGTACTTTTGGTTTAATGACTAATTATATGTGACAGTATAATGTCCCAGTGTGCGCCGGTACGTACAACTCAGGCGTGGTCCACGTGTGCGTCGGTCTAGTGTAATTATCGCTTTAGTTTAATCCGTCCTAAGGTTGTATGATAGATATCGCTGTCAGCGATAAGACCGCTATTGTACCCATACATTTCAGTTTATATATAAGTTCTTTAAAAGTTTCTTTATGGTGTACAATAAAGTTTATTCTATTCTATATGGAAGGATAAGGACTTAAAGTATCTTAGACACGGTGGTAGGTCTCATCATCTGTCATGGAAATCGTAATGAGGATGTCATAATTATGACAGAGATAGACAGGAGACGGCAGCATGCCGTGCCATGACTCCATTATGATAAGTACTAGTACATTGCCCGCGGCTTCGCACGAGAATATTTTTATAAAATAACTTTAATATTCCTTAAATAATTTACTTTTAATATTGTTAAATAACATTCTCGTATAAATTAGTACATCCTGGTGGTTTACTTGCTGTGTGTTTTTACCGTATAAGATTTCTATCAGAAAACAGTTGAGTCTGTGAAGCAGCAAATGATTGACAGTCTAAGGCTTAGTTAAAAAAAAAAAACTGAAAATAGAAACTTCTCGCTTATTCATGAAGAACACTATTAGGTCAAAAGAAATTAACCAAATTCATAAACGTAATTAGTATCGATCGATAAATAATGACTAAGTGAATATAAGTCGAGAGTGAATAGCACGTGAATAGGTTTCTTCTAGGTAAGCGCGTTCCATCGTCGACCGCATCGTTGCTTTCCAGGTGAGATAGCGGTCAAACGCGTATCTATCACCAAAAAAAAAAGAAAACTAAGCTTTTAATTTCAAGTGACTACGCTCTCAGCTGCAGTTGACCTCATGGTCAGCTATAGTCACTTTAACTCAACTCATTTTCGTTTTTTCGTCATTACATATCCATTCGTGACGTTTGCGAAATTTCATTAGCTGATTTTATTTTATTTTTACAAGCTTTTATTTAGTTTCATCTGTCCCGATGTTTGTCTGTCATGAAATCTTACAAATTAAATTTGATCCACTTCCCGGCTACCGATTGATTGAGCTGAAATTTTGCATGCATATGTAAATCAGATGACAATACAAAATTATTATGACATGGAGATGATCTGATGATGGAACTGGAAGGTGGCTATAGGAACTTGGTAGTTAAACGACACAACCCCATCGAGTTTGGGCTCGTATGATTCGTCTTGACGAGCATTAATTATATAGGTATACCGAGCTATAAAAGCTCGAAATACCTATGAAAAAATGATTTTCATTAAAATCTTGTTAGATAAAAAACATTGCCCCACTCTCTTCTTACTCCTTTATAACAAACATTTAGGGTGAGTTTCACCAACTAATTTTAACAATAAGCCTCAATGGCCATCAAATCTCTGTTTAACGAAATACATGTTGCACCAATTTAATTATAGTTAAAATGACGTCACTTATAACGATAACATTAACCTCTCAATTTCGGGCGGTAAAGGGCTATAGTTATAGCAAATGGCAAACAATGACGATTTTTGACTACTTACTTGTCAAAAATCGACATTGTTTGACGTTTATTGACAAAACTTTAATCTTTTACGTGAAGAATTCATTGGGCATTAATATCATAATCATCATTTCAACCGGAAGTCGTCCAGACATCCACTCTTAGACACCACCCCCAAGTGTCACCACAATGAACGGTCCTGAGCGTCTTGCATCCATCGAATTCCCGCAATCCTTACCAGATCATCGATCCATCATCATCATCAGCCCTTTTTTTTAATGTTCCCACTGCTAGGACCCAGGCTTTCGCTCTAGGAGAAGGAATGGGCCGTAATCCACCAAGCAGGACCAGTGCGGGTTGGTAAATGTCACATGTCTTCGAATTTTTGGTTCTAGGACATGCCGGTTTCCTTACGATGTTTTCCTTGACCGTTTTGAGAGCAGTGATAATGAAATAAATTACACAAAGTAATGCGCCTGGCAGGGTTTGAACCCGCGACCTACAACTCGTAAGTCGGAGCCATTACCACTCGGCCACCACTGCTCTCCATCGATCCACCTGTGTAATTAATAATACTTCTGTTGAAATTTTTACGTCAAATAGCTCTTGAACTAGCAATAGCCCAGAACAATCGTTCAATCACCGCGCCAACTGTGCCATCAATTACTTTGTATTATACCTATACATAACATTTAATTTATTGAGACACTAACTAGCTTCTGCCAACGACTTTGCCCACTTGAAAGTAGAATGATAAAGCCTATGTCACACAGTGAATCTAGCGTTCTGGTGGTGGAACACACACAGTGATAATGTAGCATTCTGGTAGTGGAAGAATTATTTAAAACCGTTCTATAGTTTTTGAAAATATTCATCATAAAAATAAATACAAGGTGTAAGGGACAGCCCTCCACAAACTTTAAGGGCTTGCTCAGTAGACGAAACTGAACAACCTTCCACAAAATTTTTTTTCAGAAAACGAAAAAAAAATCGGCCTCGCCATACAAATTGTCCAGTCAAGTTTATAATTTTGTATGGTGAGGCGGATTTTTTTTTTCGTGGAGGGCTGTCCCTTACACCCTTTATATTGTCTTCACTAATATTATAAAGATTTAGTTTGTTTTTATCTTTGTAGGAGGTAATCTCTAGAACTACTGGTCCGATTGCTAATCATTTTTTACCGATTGAAAGCTGTTTTATTCGTCACTATATATTATGTTATGTACGCGGGCGAAATTAGTATTTTTTTACAATATTAGTAAAGATAAAGTACGAAAAATCTATTAGAAAACTCGAATTGAACACATAAATCAGTACATTTTGATTACTGTATTTCCAGAACCAAACATAACACAGTAATAGGATATTCCACACAATATGTAATTTCTTCGCTACAGTGAATACGCGTATCATCGTGACAAATTAAGGTCATGTGCCCTATTATATTAAATACTAGCTGCCGCCTGCGGCTTTGCCCTTGCTCTAGTTAGATTGAGAGAGTGAGTCTGACTTTTACTGATTTTAAGCCACCCGGGCGCCTTCAGTTGCCCTTTGCGTTCAACAAATGATAAATGATCTTTATTTTGCATCAAAATCCTGCAGCACAATCCTGCAGTCCTGGCATCCATAGCTTCAAGTGTAACGACAGATAGATATATTTGACTGGCCTGTTGGTCTAGTGATTAGTAGCCCTGGCTGTCATGCCGGAGGTCGGAGGTTCGATTCCCACCCAGGACAAATGTTTATGTCATGAGCATGATCATTTGTTCTGTGTCTGGGTGTAATTTATCTATATATGTATGTATTTAGAAATATATTTAATAAGTACGTTTATCAGTTGTCTAGTACTCGTAACACAAGCTCTGCTTAGCTTGGGACGGCGTTGTGTGATAGTTGAGGAATATATTAAATTATTATACTTTTTAATGGACGCCATAAAAAAATACAGTAGGAACTAAACTTAAAGGTAATAGTTTGTAATAAAGGGCGGCCTTATCGCTAAAAGTGATTTTTTACAGACAACCTTTGGATGGATTTGTCAGAGAAGGTGAAAAGATACGCAGGTAGTTCGTGGTATTGTTCCACGCGCTCCTCAAGGAGTTGTCAGCAAACCGTAGGGGCTCAGCAGGTTCAATACCTACTGGGGCAAAGGGACTGCTTCTGAAAGAAAGATTCGGCCCCGTTACGAAAGGCAACGAAGGAACAGGAGTGGGTTTTTAGTCAGTAAAAGTCTGACACTATCTCCCGCTCCACCCAAGGGCGCAGAGATGTCATTTTATGATTTTCCCACCTACAAAAAAAAGGTAGTTCGTGGTGTATTTTTTTTTCTGAAGTTTTCAAGGTGATGTTTTTACCTTGTATTTGCAGATACTTTTTACATAAATAACAGACAAACAAACAATTTTACTTTTTTCTCCATAAGTTAAGAGGCCACGATATGGTAGACTGGTCCCAGTAATGTTGTAGGAAATAGGTAATGAGGTAATGGACAGCTCTGTGGTTCTAATGGCAAAAAGTGTTCTGGGTTACAATGGTTGTCAGGAAGCTGATACTGTTATTTGGGTACTTATTTCAGGTAGAGACTGAAAATGTGGTTATATTAATAAATCTGCACTAATATTATAGGTAAAGTTTTTTTTTTTTTGTTTTTATGGTATTAGGGTTCCTGGCCTCAAAAGGAAAAAACGAAACCCTTATAGGATCACTTTGTTGTCCTTCCGTCCGTCTGTCTGTCTGTCAAGACCCTTTATCTCGAGATCGCGTGGAGATAGAAAGCAAGGTCTTATAGCACAGGTATAGGAATTAATCTGAAAACGGTAAATTTGTTGTAACCTAAGTCACAAAAAAAAAAAAATTTCAATTCGGAAATACTTCGAGGCTCCATTCGGGAATTGTAGTTTACACGGAACCCTCAGTGCGCGAGTCCGACTCGCACTTGCCCAGCTTTTTTCTTTGTAGGAGGCAATCTCTGAAAGTACTGGTCCGATTACGAAAATTTTTCACCGACAGAAAGCTGCTGTTTTTGTGCTTTTATCAATCCAACCCTCTCACAACTCACAAGCCCAAGCCATATTTGTTACGGCCGCCAATCATATTTTAATTAACATATAACCTCAATGACCTGCAAAATGCAAAAAAACTAAAGAAAATTTCAATTTCGCGGACTTCTCTAGCGCTTTCACCTCAAAGGCCAAGGTGACCGTGACTCATGCACCGATATTCAAAATATTTAATCAATTTATTGTTTAGATAACGATCTCCGAGTAGCTTTTCGATTAAATGAACTTTCGAAAAACAAATATCGTCAATTTATTTTGATTTATATTTAGGCAATATTTTTGAATGCACAATGTGTCTTTAAGAAAATGAATTATAATATCAAATGAAAATTATACGGAAATTAATTTGTCAGTCTTGGCTTTTTGACGTCTCCGCTCGTACGGTTACTATAATAGCTTTAATAACGCATTCAGGTGCTATTAATCTTTGTTAATAACGGTTTGTAATGACCATTTCACTATAATGTTTGTTAAAATAACATGGTTATCGTTATTAACGCTATTAATAACGTACAACTTTGAGTGCGTAGGGCGCGTCACTATCATTCGAGTGCGATCGTTTCTCTTCGCCATCCACCAGGTGACTCACTAGGTTTTTTTATTGAAATAAACTAGTGCTTGACTGCGATCCCACCTGATGTGCAGTGATGCAATCGTTGATGGTGAAGCCCACTAGTTTATTAAGAGCCTATTCACACTGGCCTTGAAGATCGCAGCTGGTAAATTGTTCCAGTCCTTCGATGTTCGTGGTATAAACGACAAGACGAAATGCCTAGTCCGGATCGTAGAGGTTTCAACAACGTTAAGGTGGATACTCACCAAGGGTGGTACATCGGGTTGTCCGATGATATCAAGTCGTGCATTTCACGCACACGCTGTTCAAAATGCATATTGTAAAACGCCGAAATGCTGGCTACCCTACGCCTGTGCTTTATCTGCGCATCAGTGGAAATAGTGTAAGTTATAGAGCTGAGTGTACATTCAATAAGACAAACTACCCGACCCGGCCTCGACTCGGGCAGAATGGAGTTCAGGTAACGAGCGGGCTCCGCATGAAGTGGAGGGTAGCTCAAACCTAGTTAGCCGCCCTCCGCTTTGCTAGTTTTCACTGCTCTTCTCCGCTTCAGTCCGCTTAGCTCCAGTTTAGTGGAAACGGACTCTTACGGCCTTTTCACGACTTTGGACTTAGCGGTGAGCGGTGCTTCGTTGCGTGCTTTAATTTCATACATCATCTTCATTTCTTTAAGCACAATATAGACTGGGTCTACACTGTTCTTACATAATTCGCTATGTGATTTTTCTCGACTTTTGGTTTTTGATGTTATTTTGATCCTTATATTATGCAAAAACAGTTATGTGATAAAAACTACTAATAGCGAAGTTATAAAAAATAGTTATGTGACGTACATTGAATGCTCCTAAAAATCACTAAGTCAATATCATATAATATAATACAATCACTCCAAAACACGTAGCGATTTGTGAACGCGCAGCGACGATATGGAAATATTGTAATAACAACCATTTTTTTTAAAGAGTAACCATGATGTTTCTTGCCGGTTCTTCTCCATAGGAAATGATCAATTTGGAACCGTGCACTAGTTTCTGACATTTTATAAGTGTCCATGAAGGCCTATGTAAAATAAAAACTTTTGACTTTGACTTTGATACATTTGTTCTTACCGCTTGCCGCTCCGCTTACCTACCGCTCACAGCGCCAAGCTCGTGAACAGGCCGGGCGCTAAGTTAGCCGCCTGTCATTGCGTTTTGTTTTTCTCGCACGGTTAGTGCATTCGGCCAGTGCCAAATTTAGAAAGTTTGTATTTAATTTATTAATACAGAATGCAGCCACAATGTTGTCTATTGAATGCGGATGTGTACCAAACTGACTTCTCTTTGAGAAGCACTATGAAGGAGTTTTTAAAAATTCTACTTTTAAAGGGGGTGGTTGAGTGCAGTGGTGGCCGAGTGGTAATGGCTCCGACTTACGAGTTGTAGGTCGCGGGTACAAACCCTGCCAGGCGCATTACTTTGTGTAATTTATTTCATTATCACTGCTCTCAACGGTGAAGGAAAACATCGCGAGGAAACCGGCATGTCCTAAAACAAAAAATTCGAAGACATGTGACATTCACCAACCTGCACTGGGCCCGCGTGGTGAATTGTGGCCCGTTTCCTCTCTTAGAGAGGAGGCCTGAGTCCCAGCAGTGGAGAACATAAAAAAAGGCTGATGATGAAGAGGGCGAAGGGGGAAATTTGTTTGTATGTAAAATTGTATTCCTTCGGCCTATAAACTTGAAACTCAGCATAAATAGTAACTAAATCATTAAAAAATGTTTACATTATTAATTTCTCAAAATTACCCCAATGTAATGATTTAGTGGATGTTAAAGGTCAAGACAGTCAATTAATTTTCAAAATTACCCTTAAAATATGGTTTGAGGAATGTTAATTAAATAAAAACATTCTCGCAAACGAAGTTGCTGCCGTGCTAGTAAAGAAATATAATAAACTAGCTTTTGCCCGCGGCTTCACGCGCGTAAATAAAACATAGCCTATGTCACTCAGGAAGAAAGCGGCTTTCTATCAGTGAAATAATTTCAGCAATCGGACCAGTACTTTCAGAGATTACCTCCTACAAACAAAAAAAAAAAAACTTTACCTCTTTATAATATTAGTTTAAATAAATACACCCCTACTTTTTAATTAGTACACAAAAAAATGGCACTCTATCTGTACCTGTCACTGATCATATTTTTGTAGTCAAAAGTTGAAAAAACCGAAATCCTAAAATTGGCCACGAAAAGGTTAATTCATCATAGAATCAATCAAACATAACAATTGCTAGTAGAAAATACTGCGGGCAGTGTTCTTCCTTAATCATTGTCACTTATTCATTCATTAATTAATAGCCTGCACAATATTTCCATAAATTGAGTGACGTTTTGGGACATAAACCAACGCTAATAACTTTGCTGTTTATGAATATTATTTATTGAGATTTTACTTATAAAATAACAAGGGCTTTTCTAATAAGCCCTTTAAGTATGTGTACTAATTAAAAAATTGTGGTGTATATTTGTTATAGCCCTTGGCTATGCCAATTCTATCAGATTAATCCAACATTATCCTAACCAGCATTTGCTTTAAACACTCATTAAATTTAAAAAAATAATAATTCCTCTCGAATCCATTGCGTGATGATTCAAGATGCGTGATAGATACGCCTTAGCGTGCAAACAGACATTTAAATATTAAATACATCAGCAAATTTATTTAAAGTAATTCGTATAACGTGCCAGCTATGTCGAGTATGATAGATCATTCATCAATCGAAGTTCGAGTTTCAATTTATCATATAAGTACCTACGTGTGGAGAATGGTGGCGAGTGACGGTTTAAACGTGATTTACTTGCTACATTTTGTCTGTGATTTACTTGATTAAGGCGTGTAATCCCTTGAATATCAGGCCGGAGTTAATATGCATACATACTCGTACTGCCGCTTGCGCCCCGCCTGGAGCCCCGCTTACCTTTAAAACCACTTTCTTTGCAAAATATTGATTGATTTACATAATTTAAAGAAATATTGATTGATTTACTACGCGTTCCAAATGAGAATAGGACTGATTCCTATGTTTTGACGTCTCGTCACACTGTCAAATCGAAGAAATTTTGGCAAAATTGCCAGATGTGTCTTACGAAAAAATCACATGTTGATAATGTTGTACATGAATCTATAATAAACATAGGTATATTTTTTCAAACTTATTGACCTACCCGTACCGAGGAGTAGGCTTCAAAAAGTTTATTGCTGTTCGGGAGGACCCTAAAGGCACACGACGATACTACTTTGGATTTTCATAGATATTTTTCTAAGATATTATTCGGTCGGCCTGGCTAGCTATGGCTGAGCACAGACGTGTGGGGAAAAGGGAGTACTACTAGTAGTATTTTTCTAAGAATCATCGTGATGTATTTCCTTACAAATTATGCTAATAACTGGAAGGCACTTTAAAATAGGAAATATTCTCACTTGGCGCACTCTTCAACATTTTTTTCTATGGTTTTGTTCTGTCTACCATTTAGTCATTTGTGATTACATCTACATGTGTACACACATATATTTTCTCCAAAGCCTAAGGGCCCTTGCAGATGAGCGCGATGCGACAATGAAAAACTATGTGCCGGTGTGTTGTCATAGATTTGAAAAAGAAATGTCTTCGCAGCCTTTGCCACAATGTTTACACTTGCAGTTACTAAGATATCTTCAATGAATATTTTCGCTTAATGAATAGTCATTGAGTATTAAATTGATGTAACGTAACATCATAATTTGACATAAAGCAAAAACACATGAATAGACTGCGCATGGTTGCGCTTACATGCATCAATTTGACGTTATAACTTTGTCACTTGCAGTACATCAGACATAGGCATTCATTTATGAAAAACCCTAAGTTAAGAGATCATGAAAGGCAGTCCAGTTGGTGTTGCGCCGACCCCAACTAAAACGGGACAAGGGCAGGAAGAAGAAGAAGAAAAAAGGCAGTCCAGTTGGTTCTAAAAAAATTGCTTGAAAATCCTCATCCGATTTGAGTAAAATAAATAAACCGCCTACCCGAAAATGGGCTCGATCTTTAAATCAAGAATGAATAGGTTACTTTTAGGCAAGCGTGCTCCATCGTCGACGGTTGCTTTCCATCAAGTAAGATAGTGGTCAAGCACGAATCTATAAACAATAAACTATTGGGTTCAGACACAGCAATACGGGGTGCCACAAGCCACGAAGAAAATGGGGATGAACTGGATGTTTTCTTCAGCATAGCATAATTAGCCTTTTAATAAACCCACTGCTGGGACTCAGGCCCCCTCTCTAAGAGAGTGAATGGGCCGTAATCCACCACGCGGGCCCATTGCGGATTAGTGAATGTCTCACGTCTTCGAATTTTTGGTTCTAGGACGTGCCGGTTTCCTCACGATGTTTTCTTTCACCGTTTGGAGAGCCTTTTTTTTTAGTTAATATAAACTAGTACTTGACTGCGATCCCACTTGATGCAATCTCTAATGGTGAGGCGCACTAGTTTATGAGCCTATTTATTCGTTTCTGGAATATTGAAAGAAAAACAAGCAAGAATTGTGACTAGTTTATCTCAATTAAAAAAAAAAAAAAAAAAAAAAAGTTGGAAAGAATGCAAAGAGGCCTTTGCTCAGCAGTATTGATTGTCCCACTGCTACAGGCAGGTAAAAAATAAATAAAAAAAAAGACGTGTGGCACTCGGGGACTGCCGCGGTAAAGCTATTGCATAGCATTTTTATCAACTGCAATTATAATTATGTATTTATTTTATTAAGGTATTGCATAGCTTCTATCGCGGGCCTTGAGCGTGGAGACCGAATCCAGAAATTCCGTAACGAAAATAACCTAACACCCCCCACTCATTTGTTTTTTGAGCGTGGTGACCGATAAGAAAACAAATGAGTGAACAATCAATCAAAATTCAGTTCAATGTGTGAAAGTATAACTTCAATTAATATCAAAGAAAAAAAAACAAAGGAAAAAAAATACTGCACAATAAAATAAATAAATAATTATAATTGCATAAGTTGATAAAAATGCTATGCAATAGCTTTACCGCGGCAGTCCCCGAGTGCCACACGTCTTTTTTTATACATTTTATTTTCGTTACGGAATTTCTGGATTTGGTCTCCACGCTCAAGGCCCGCGATAGAAGCTATGCAATAGCTTAATAAAGCGTCTGTCTGGACACTTTACCACTATTCTAAGGGCCTGTCCGCACAGCGATATTTCACCGCGCGGAAAATATTCGCGCGGATTTATTTCCGCACCGCACCGCGTCAAATCTGCAAGAAATCACAGAATTTTTTATCGTGCGTTTTTTTTTTATCGCCTGTGCGGAAACTTCCATAAGATTCAATGTGTTACAGAATAACGAAAAAAAAACCGCGCGGTGAAATATCGCTGTGCGGACAGGCCCTTAGTCACCTGTCAGTCAAGATTTTAATTAGCCTTTTCAAACTCTTCATGAACCTGAAAACCTATCAGACTTTAGCAGTAATCAAATTAAAAAATCCTGAACATGATTAAATAAAAAAGTAACTTTCTCTGTGCTATCTACCTTTTGTCTGATGTATTGTGCGAAGAATCGCAAGATCATTCTGACAATCTAAGTGCTGATAGTTTGATATACCGATCTGAAGTTTAATAAAACTTTTTCTGAAACTGAGATATCTCGAGACGTGTCCTTTGATCTTAGTTTAACTGTATAATACAATGGAATTATAAAGAGCTGTCACAATCACTTTGAAAGATAGTACATCTGGTTTTTTTTTATAAATTAGCAATGGATATAGAAAAAGAAAGAAAAACATTTTATTAGAAGGAACAAGGCGCAAAAGGATTAACAAGATTTTAATGAAAATCACTTTTTCATAGCAAGCTTTTATAACTCGATATACCTATATAATTAATGCTCGTCAAGACGAATCAAACGACCCCAAACTCGATGGGGTTGTGTCGTTTAACTACCAAGTCCCTATAGCCACGTTTCAGCTGCATCATCAGATCAGCCCCATGTCATAATGATTTTGCATTGTCATGTGGTTTACACATGCATGCAAAATTTCAGCTCAATCGGTAACCGGGAAGTAGATCAAATTTACTTTGCAAGATTTGATGACAGACAAACATCGGGACAGGTGAAACTAAATAAAAGATTGTAAAAATCATAACTATCAACATCATTTCATAGGCCTCCCCCAAGTGTCGCCACAACGACCGATCCTGTGCGTATCTCATCTACCGCATTTCGTAGAACGGATGGTCTATAGGACCGGAAGGTTCTAAAGTGGCAACCGTGCAGCGGAAAACGCAGCGCGAAAGCCTCCCACAAGGTGGAACGACGACCTGGTGAGAGTCGCGCGAATTATAAGTATACTTTGCGAAAGATATCATTTGCCACATCTACGCAAAACGGCCGAACGCTCAGCATAATGCTGTGACCACACGCAAAATGAGATGAGTCAACAGCGCTGGTTTTTAGCGTGGACCGGTAACGGTGTTGACATAAAGACGACGGAGATATGGACTATGTTGACCAGTGACCCAGTGATAACGGCCCAGACTTACGAGTTAGGTCGCTGATACAAATCTAGTCAGACTTTATGTGATTTCATTTCATCAACACTGCTCTCAAAACGGTGAAGGCAAACATCGTAAGGAAACCGGAATGTCCGACAACCAAAAGTTTGCACTTGCCATCCCCCAAGGCCCGCATGGTGAAACATGGTCCATTTACAGACCTGAGTCCTTGTAATGGGTATATCGTAGGGCTTCACATCGTAAGAAATTTTAGACACTAGCATTGGTAGAATGCAACTGCAGATTTGACCTCTGACTCGCCCCCCTCGCTCTACCAATGTAGAGTGCAACTGCAGATTTGATCTCTGACTCGACCCACTCGCTGTTAGATTTTTTCTCACGCCAAATGATACTAAATGATCTACTTCTTTTTCACGAGTCGATGTTTCCCTTTCTTTCAAAGTATTTGTGCCCAGTAGGTAGCCACGTTGATACCGGGCATTAAAGGCGTTTTAGGGTCCTCCAAAGTGCCGATATAGGGGCACTTTGGGCATTCTTTTCGGTGGACTACTACTACGGACTTACTTTGTAAACATGGACTGGGGAGTCCGTGTCTACATAGTAAGACAGTGGTCTGGGACAAAGCTGTTCTAAACCGCCCCAACTATATGTGTTCAAAATATTGTGTAAAACTATCCATAATAGACTATCATCATTCGTTTGGTCAGGAGAACCACATTGCACTTAAAATCGGAGGGTTCTGCAATACAACATTTTGCCAGGTTGTGTTTGCAACGACCTACTTGGGTGCGCAGTCTATTCATCGCTTCCTATACAAGGTGTAAGGGACAGCCCTCCACAAACTTTAAGGGCTTGCTCAGTAGATGAAACTGAACAACCTTCCACAAAAATTTTTTTCAGGAAACTGAAAAAAAAATCCGTCTCACCATAGAAAATTATAAACTTGATTGGACAGTTTGTATGGGGAGGCCGAATTTTTTTTTCGTTTCTTGAAAAAATTTTTTGTGGAAGGTTGTTCAGTTTCGTCTACTGAGCAAGCCCTTAAAGTTAGTGGAGGGCTGTCCCTTACACCTTGTGTACAGCAGATCGCAACCGTGTGGCAGGTCTTCCTGTGGTTGCAAAAGTCGGGTGGTGGCGAGAGTTATTCCTCCCACAATTTACATATCAAAAACACACTCACATCTCTTAGATGATAAAGAAATCAGACATTATTATATTGATTGAAACATGTTCATATTGTCAATTATCGTCTCCGTGTGGTATTGACATTGATTAATGATCTAAAACTCTAAACAGTGACTAGCCTAGCCAAATGAGAATAGGATCGATTGCCATGTTGAGACGTCGTCTACAAGTAGACGACGATCAATCGGTACCATTGCGGCCATTTCTGCTTGATCACTTAATTTCCGCATGAATCCTGCGGCGCAGCGCCTAACCAAACCAATTGAAGTTTTCGTTTCGAATGCAAACAAAAATGAACTTAGAGATGGTCAGGCGAAAGTGTCTTTGATGGTACATATTGTACATAACGAACATAGTTCAGTAGGCAAAGACGATTTACGTATCACAGGTGTGGCCACTGACATGCCATCGACTGTACCACAAGGTACTAAAACGCCGTCAAATATCATCACTGACCTAAAAGTCAAATATTATTATGATAAGTAGCATTTTCTCTGAATATGGCCTTTATTACAGAGTAGCCGGTACTTTAAACTTTTATTGTCGGCGTTAAGTTTTTAATATGTTTTGTAGGGTTGGCAAACATGAATTTTAATTCACATTCGCCCAAAAAAGTACCTAAGTAAATGTTTTCTTCGTAATTGCAATGAAGAATTTCTGATTTCTATTTTAATTTAAAAAGATAAAAACACAAAAACGAAAAAAAAAATCTGCCTTTTCATACAAAATTATAAACTTATTGGACAGTTTTATGGAGACACCGACTTTTTTCTGTTTCCTGAAAAAAAATCTTGTGGAAGGTTGTTCAGTTTACTACTGAGCAAGCCCTTAAGTCCTTTGCCGAGTCCCAGCAGTGGGAACATTAAAAAGGCTGATGATGATGAAGCCCCTAAAGTTTGCGGAGACCTGTCCCTTACATCCTGTATATCTCTCTCTCTCTCTCTCTCTCTTTTGCCTAGCCTTGTCCCTTTAGAGGTCGGCTCTCCTCGTACCGCGGCGCCAGGACGTTCGGTCCCGGGTTTTGTGTATATCTAGTTGCCTTACACCCTGTATGTATTTTACTAATAAACTTAAAATTTAAAAACGTGAAACTTGAAAATTTTAAGCGTAAACATTATTTTTCGAGGGGACAAGCGATTATCAGAAAAAAAACAACGTCCTGTATATCAACTTAATAAAGATTCATAGAGATTTCAGAGATTGCATAACTGTTTACCATCGGTGGGGTCGTCGTCAAGCACTAGTATAAATCAATTAAAAGTTAAAACCTATTTCAATTATTAAAAAAAAAAAATATTTTTTGACTGTGGTGTGTGTGTGTTTTTCATATCTTGATGGAGTGTGTCCGGATTGAAAATACAAGGATCAATGTTTTTAGACGCTGTAAAACTTATGGTATTGGCATTTGCAATGCAATTCTCGCTTCTCCAATGTCAATGAGTTAGTCTTAAGGTAGATTGTAATTTCTTGTGTTTTCTGTACTGAGCGATGTGGTCGTTATGCGACAAAGCTCTTTAATTAAATAAAAGAGAAAAAAACCAATCACAGTCAACATTCCCACCATTTACTACTAATAAAGTAGTCCACTGGACGTGTGTGCAATACTTTGTACACACAATGACACAACACACATATGCCTCGTTTACACGCCCCTTCATACTGTCGCATGAACTCGACCCCGAAACTAGAGCGAGTTAGAAGTGGTATGCTAATGTTGGTGATTGTTTACTTGCTTTTTGACAACGTTTCTAGTTCATGAGGCAAAGTTGTGTGTTTTTAAGTTGATAGAATATTCTACTTTATCTATTTAGATATTTTGTACGTACAGCCAAGGAGTGGAATTCCCTGCCGGAGTCTGTGTTTCTTGATAGCTACAACTTAGGGGTCTTTAAGTCAAGAGTGAATAGGTTACTTCTAGGCAAGCGTGCTCTATCGTCGACCACATCATCGCTTACCATCAGGTGAGATGGTAGTGAAACGCGAGCCAATCAATAATTTAAAAAAAAATGCTTATTTTTCGTAGAGACAAGCTGTTCCCCGCGGTTTGACCTGCTTTTATGGAAGTGAGCCTGTCAATAATAAAAAAGATAAAAGGAGAAACTGACTGACTGACATATCAACGCACAGCCGACATTACTGGGACTAAGAGCGTGAAATTTTGCACGAGATTTCCTTTGATGACTTAAGCGATCACTAGAGGATGGTCCAATATTCACCCCTTAAAGGAATGAAGCGGGGATCCAAATTTTGTATGGAAAAACTTACTTTCACACGGGCGTAGCCGGTGGCAGAAGCTAGTTGTACACAAACATTTGGAACACACTTTTACAAAATTGATAATGGTATGGGTACATAACGCTTTAGAGCCTGTGCACACAACGTCATATAAACGCGCCATTTGTAGCGATACAGACACGATACACTCGTAAGTCAGACGCAGCCTGTAGACCTTTAATAGAATAAAAGCGTGCCATAAACGCACGTATATAAAATGTGATGTGCACAGGCCCTTAATTAGTGTTGTGAGAAATGAGCTCCGAGGCGGAAACTCGAGCTCCGAGTCGAAGCTACTGAGTCTTCAAAGCTCGAGCTCTGAGGGCTCGCGAGTCCAAAAGGTTCGAGCCCTAAAGACTCGAACCTTGAAGGCTCAAGAGCCTTAAATGAAGGACTCGAGTCGAAGCTCGAGCTTTATTTATATGCCTGATAATATTAAAATGAAATATTTTTGTTTTAATGTGGTAAATACAGTACGTATAAAAAAAATGAAATAAAAAGATAGAAAAAAGAAAACTTTATTATACAATGAATGATTATTCAATTTTTAGCCATGACGATAAGCACATTGATGCCTGGATGTTTTTGTTGCTTAGTCTGTTTCTTTTTTTTGTTATTAAATTACCAGACTTCGAAAAGGCTTGTTCACTAGGAACGCTTGTCGCTGGTATAGACAAAACTTCAAATGCTATTTGAGCTAAGGTTGACAAAGACAATTCTTGTTGTTTTTTCCACCACATCAATACATTAGTGTTTTCAGGCTCAATAGGCATATTTATGTATCTATCCACTTCATCTGCGATATTTATAGTCTCCGGTTGCTTGTACATAGATGCAAATAAACTTTTTTTTACTGGGTAAACTTCAGTAGAGCTACTAGGTTCATAATTATGTGTTGACAAATTGTCTTTTCGCAATTCTTGTAAATTTTTATCTTTGAGCTTGTCATAAAGCGTTTTTAAGTTGTTTAATGGTTGAGTGTTGTTCTTTGCTATAAAATAATTATTATTAAGTCGCGGGTCTAATAGAACGGCAAGTTGTGCCAAATCACTGTTTAAAATCTCGGAGTACTCATTCAATTTTTCGATCATGGCCGTTGCACATTTTTTCATTGGTCCATCTTCTTGTCTGTTAAGAAGATGCTCTGTTAAAACATCAAGTATAGGCACCACATAGTACAAACTTGGATAATTGTGTTTTGAAAGCATAACAGTGGCTTCATAAAATGGTTGAAGAAAATCTACCAATGCTTCTACCATCTCCCAATTCTCAATAGTGTATGGAGAAAACTCTGTGTAATCCAAACACATATAATTAAGCACTCTTTTCATTTTCAAAGCTCTTTCCAACATCATATAAGTAGAATTCCACCTGATAGGCATATCTTTTATCAAGTTCAAATGAGAAATGCTTAAGGACGTACAACATTCTTCATATAGTTGTTTTTTTTAGGAGAAAATGTTATAAATTTTACTAATTTTTGGACTGGTACGATAATTTCTTTGGCTTCTTCCACACCTTTCTTTACTACCAGATTTAAAACATGAGCCATACATCTTAAATGGATAATATCCTTAAATTCTTCATTAAATAAAGTTAGCAGTTGAAGCGTTTTAATATTTGTTGCATCATTATCTGTTGTAATGGAAATTAATTTACCTTGCAAGCCAAATTCCTGAACAAGGTTTTTTACTTTAAAAACAATTTGCTCGCTTTTGTGAGGAAACGGTATGAGATCAAATTCCAAAGTCATAGAAATCATCTCCCCATTATTAGATGTATAGTGGGCAGTTACAACTATATATGGTTTGTTGGTTATAGATGTCCAAAAATCAAATGTCAAAGCGATCTTATGATTCAAATTTTTGATCATATTTACCATTTGCTGCTTTTTTTCTTTGTATAATTTTTGTATGGAAGATGTAATTTGAAATCTACTTGGTAAACGATACGTGTTATTAAGTGCTGATAAAAATGATACAAATTCCTGTTCTTCTACTATTCGGAAAGAATGCTGGCCGTGTATAATAAACTTTATCAAAAGGTCATTAATGTCCACTTGTTGATTTTTATGTTTTAAGGACCCAGATGACGCCATTTCGTTTTGTTCACTTTGTATAGAATCAACATCACCATGACGCGATTGATGCCTTTTTAAAATGGAGTGCGATGTTTTAATAGAAAATGTATGACGGCATACCTTGCACAACAATTTGTTGGTTTCTTTCGTAAAATGACACCATTTCCAACTAATACGCGGCTTTTTCGACACCATAGAAGATGCTGAAGCATCATTTTCTGTAAGCGAAGTATCAGTAGTATCAAACACGTTGTCTTCCGATGTTACATTATCTTCCTCATTCATTTTGTAAATCTAACAAATTTTCACCACTAAGAACTACGATGAAAACGTATTTTAAACCAGGCAAACTGCACAGTGATTTTGACACGAATGGCGTATACAAGTAATTATTACAATAATATTAATAGTAATGTGGGTAGTTCTAATAACTAGCGATAACACTGGATCCGTGCGTTTAGTTTCCTCTATAGGGGGAGGTACAAAATTATAATAAAATATGTTATTATGCAGTGAAGTTAGTTTGTAAATAAAAATACAATATTTTAATAACATATTTATTAGATTTATTTTGGAGCATAATGTTGTGTAGTGAGCCTTTAAAACAGAGCTCGAGTCGCGACTCGAGCCTCGGAACAAGGGTTCGAGGCCGGGCTCGAGCCTTCGAAATAAGCCTCGAGCTGCAGCTCGAGGCTTCATAGGAGACTCGAGCCTTGAATGAGTCGAAGACTCGGGAGACTCGAGCCTTTTAACAACACTGCCCTTAATGGAATAGTTTAGCATGATCGACTTTGATTTTGTGCTTGCCTTAGGTATGTCGTAGCTGCAGCCAGCGGCTTCACCTATACAAGGTGCAGTTTTAAAACTGCACAATATTTCAGGAGGTTGTAATAAAACTCATAAATAATCATGTAAAAAAACGATACCTGGTCAATAATCAGTAATACTTGTTATTTAATTTTTTAATTACACTAAACTAAATCGATTGATCGATGGCCGCGGGGGCGTGGCTAGGCGTGCGGGATGATGATTGGATGATACATTATTTATGAAACTATCGTTGCGAGTTAGTGTGTGTGAAAACGCCCTTTATTGTTCCGTGTTTGTGTGTGTGAAAAAAAGCGCGGTTATAAAAAAAAAAAAAATTACCTACTTATTTTATTATTGATTCGGGTCGAGAATCACTAACATAATTACCTCCTGAAATATTTTGCAGCTTCAAAACGACACCTTGTATAAAGTAGAAAATTATCTCAAGGAAACATACTTCCATAAAAAGTATGGTCCTATGTGCTTAACCAGGACATGGTCTGCCTGTGTACTAAATTTCATGTGAATATGTTCAGCCATTCAAGCATAACACACACACAAACTTTCGCATATAATAATGTTAGTGTGAATAAATTAAAACTGCCGAATAGTTCCGTTCCGTGACTATAAAGGACTATTAATCATCGACCGAACGAAAAGACATGACCCCCATTTAGTTCGCGATAATCGAATAATAACCTATTGCACACACCACACCGACGTGCTGCAAAAACTAGTTTTACATTCAAAAACAAGTTTCTAACTTTTAATAATCCTGGGTATAGGTATTATAATAAAAGGCAATATTTTATACTAAACGTCAACTATCAGTGTCGAAAATGTTTGATAATGTTTATGGGTTTATAGCTAGTATAAGGTATTTGATGCCTCGTTGTAATTTTTTTTATACTTGACCTAACATTGTGAAAGTCTCAAGTTTGTTTACGATGAATAATGTGTAGTCTATTATACAAAAAACTCACAGTTTTAGTCTCCATGAAGGTCTAAATGCATTACACTACGTTTATTTTGTTGAGAGAGAGAGAACGTCTCATTCATCTGGCCTAACTTTTGTATCTATCATTTTTGTGTCGTAAGTCACTGGGCACAAATGAGTGCCTTTGATACATTTAGTGATCGGGGAAAACTAATATGAAAATAAAAATACAAAATCGTAAAGAAAAGACTAGGCCAGACGAATGAGACACTCTCGGATTCAAAGAATCCAACCCTTTAATGGTTATTTTGAAACAGTGAGTGTTTTAAATCACCTCTTAGATCAGGCAAATTATAGAGTGGTATGGTGAAGATCTACATAAATAAATTGAAAGCACAATTTCATAATTACTACGTATACAGAAGATACTTCATTTGAATGGAACTATAATGTATTATTTCTCTATTATTAAAAAATAAAATAAAAACTGGGCAAGTGCGAGTCGTTGTGCTATATGAGTCCTTGCTTTATGCCAAAAACTTTGATTTCCTCGGTCTTGACCGACCGACAGACAGACGGACGGACAACAAAGTGCTTCTATAAGGGTTTCGTTATTTTTCTTTTGAGGTACGGAATCCTAAAAAAAAATCGAAAAAGAGTTAATGGCCAATCTTCATTAATTGGCGAGGCATCGAAAGAAGAAGGAAAACTGAATTATTTATGAAGAGTTAAGCTAGCGGGCAATTTTAATCAAGGAGCCATTTAGCAGAAATCGTTTAATTTGATTAACTCAATTTTAATTAATGTAACATTAGCTTTTACCCGCAGCTTCGCCCGAATACTAAAAATATAGCCTATGTCACTGTGAAATAAAGCAGCTTTATATCGGCGAAAAAATTTTCGCAATCGGATCAGTACTTCCAGAGATTACCTTCTACAAACAAAAAAACAAACCCTCTTTATTATATTAGTGTTGATTAAAAAGATTGATGTAATTCCAAAGCACAGCTATTCAAATCAATGAACTCTTTACTATCCTCAATTGCAATCAGAATGGAATATCCATACTATGTACTTATGGCAGTAGGCAGGGCGCAGAACAGATGGTGCATGGGCCAAAAGGATCTGGAGTACCACGTACCGGAAGACGCAGCGTTAGAAGGCCTCCCACAAATGTTAGATGTGAGATGCACAGGACCGGTCTTTATGGCGACAATTTTGTTTTAGGTGGGAAATCATCTGATGACATCTCCCGCCCTTGGGCGGAGCAGGAGGGCGTGTCAGACTTTTACTGACTAAAACCCACTCGTTTGTTCTATCTTTGCCTTGCGTTCCAGGGCCCCGGGGGATCATTTTCGCTTAACCCATGGCTCCAGTAGGCTTCGAACCCGCTGGACCCCTACGATTTGCTGAAATCTTGAGGCGCGCGTAGAACACTACGCGCCGTGGACAACTTGGGCTCGGTTTTATTGCAACACTTGGGGGAGGCCTATGTCCAACAGTGGACGTATATCGGAATGATGATAATGGTTTTAGAGACGAACATTTTGTATTTTTCCATTTTTGTTTGTAATAAATAAACACAAAAAAATACTGTCTGATTTTAAATATTCGTACACCAGAACAATGCTACTTTATCACTGAGTGACATATCGTATATATTATCTACTTTCACGCAGAATCTAGTTAAAAAATGAGTAATCAAACAAATATTTCGCTGATGATTCCTTTATACTTCAATAACGGACTATTAAGAAGCGGTGAAAAGTTTAAACTTTCCATATATGTATATTTCCATTTTTAGCTCAAGTATGTATGTATAAGAAAAAAAAATATAAGGCGTTTAAGAACGAAGATAAATTTTTGTCGCACGCATAATTAAGTAGGTACTTGTCCGGTAAATATACTTAAGGTATGTATTTACATGACCAATGGCCATCTTAAAGACTTAAGTACCTATCTATTATACGCTTTTCTCAGACCTTGCTTCTCAAATATACGACTAGGAATGACCAGATATTTTTTAAAAGTACAAATTTTGATCGTGTAGAGTCGAATTTCAATATTTGTAGAAAGCTCATCGTAAGTACAGTTTCTCAAATAAACGGGATAACTTGCCTCTGGGCCACGTCTACTGGCTTTGCCAGTGGTATGTCAAGTACTAATAAATATGCAACGAGCACTTGCAGAAAAAAATCTCGTCTCCTATTTTTTTTTTGTGTTTTTATAGTTTCCATAATTTTATGCAAATTACCGTACGAAGTTCATAATTATACGATTCCTTATGATTTTTAAATTTAGATTATCGAAAATGTAAGATTTTTTTTATGAAAATAGTTTTTTGAGGTACCCGTTTGCCGAGTCAGACAAACCGATTGAGTCTGGAAGGAAAACCCTGGTCCTAGAACGCAAAGACAACTGAAGGACTCAGGTGTGGTTTTAAACAATAAAAGTCTCACAGGCTCTCATGCTCCACCCTGAGTGAAAGAAGTAATTGGATGATGCAACTAACTAAAAAAAAAAATTGTATTTTCAGTACCAACTGATAAGTTACTATAGGATATCATTTATCAAAATAAAATTTAGGAAATGATTACACAGTAGCTTTTGCGCGGCTTCGCCTGCGTCCCTACATAAAAAACAGCCTATGTCACTCAGGAATAAAGCAGCTTTCTATCGGTGAAAAAATTTTAGCAATCGGACCAGTACTTTCAAAGATGACCTCCAAAAAACAAAAAAACATAAAAAAATAAATACCTCTTTATTATATTAGTGTAGATGTGTAGGCCTCTGGCAAACCCACTATTTTATGGTCAATTAGGCTTGCTATGATCGTCCTTCATTTGATTAATTTGGTCAACGAAGAACGGTAAAAAAAAAATTAAAAACACCTACGACGATCATTAAAAAATAACAATTTATACCCGCCATATAATTATTGTGCCTATTTTGCTAAATAACTCTTGAAGATCATTGTTATTATAAGGTTATAAATCGTATAATGAAAATTATTGGATTAATGTGGTAATTAGGAATGATAGATGTTATTTTTGTTATTATTATAAAGTTATCTCAACTCAGGTCCCCAAGATACAGGTTCTACCTAGTTTGGGGACCACCATCTAAATATATGTAAAGTCCCTAATTAGTTACAGACAAAACTAATACTATTAGTTAATGATTATGTAATAGTTTTAAGGTATTCTTCATATATTGTAACAATGAACAATAAACATTATTCTTATTCTTAGATTTTTTTTTACAATTTATGTACACAATAATAAAAGAAAAAAAAGAAGGAAACAGAAGAATAGTACAAAGGCTGGACCGATTTTGACGGGACTTTTATCGGCAGGTAGCTGATGTAACAAGGAGTAATATAGGCTACTTTTTTTTAGAAAAAATAAATTCAAAATCCTGTAGTCCATGCGAACGAAGTCGCGGGCACAGCTAAGTAACTAGGTTGCGGAGGTCTGGTAGCCAGGCGCTCCATGTTAACCACGAGTTTTCAGCCGCTGCCGTTTCGACTGAAATCAGTCCCAAGCTCGTTGAGAAAAGCTAGCGAGAGGACATTATTTTTGTGAAAAAACGCACGTATGAAAAGCGAAAAACTTTAAAGAAAAAAACTTTAAAATCTTCCCACTGCGTGTTGTACCATCAAAGACACTTCCGCCTGACAACCGCTAAGTTCATTTTTGCTTGCACTCGAAACGAAAACTTCAAAGGGTTTGGTTTGGCGCTGCGCCGCAGGATTCAAGCGAAAATTGTTTTAAGTGAAGTTAAACTTAACGATAAGGTAATGCCTATAAATAAGTGAATAGGTTACTTCTAGGCAAGCGTGCTCCATCGTCAACCACATCGTCGCTTACCATCAGGTGAGATGGTGGTCAAACGCGAGCCAATCAATAATTACAAAAAAAAAGCTTATTTTTCGTAGAGACAAGCTGTTCCCCGCGGCTTGACCTGCTTTTATGGGAATGGGGGTCGCGTAATGTTATATAACTTATGGGCACTGTTCATCTTGGAAGGAATGAAGGGAGGGCCGGAGGCTTTTGCCCAGCACTGGGGCAGTAATAGGCTAGATAGATATAAAATAATAATAATTCGTAATGAACCTGGCTGTCCAACACAAATAGTACATTTTGATACAAGTGCAGAAAGTTTCTCTTTGCGACCGAGGCGGAATTCGCCTCGAATTCTATTATGGAGCTGAGGGCTGCAGTGACAAATTTGCACGTGTATCAAACGGTCTATTACAATATACTTATGAAGAAATGAATAAACGGGGGTTGACCGGCGACTCGTGGGGATAGGCGCCTGCACTAGTACTGAAAACAGTCAATGTTCTGTTTTCAGCGTGCCCAAAAGCGGTGGGATAAGTGTATTAGTGTCAGACCGAAACTGGTTTTTCAACCGAAACCGAATTTCGGCAACAGTCTCAGTTTCGACCTAAACCGAAACTTGCTTACAAGGTTCATTTTTTGAGGAAAAAACAAAAAAAAACGTTATTATAATTTGTCAGTCCTTATTTTTTTATGCATTTTAAATTTTGGTATTTATATTCGTTGTCTATCATGAATTTTACTGCAAAAACAAATCAGTCACGACATGATTAGGCACGTGGACATGGCAAAATGTCTTCGTTGCTTACTCGCTTGGAAAAAATTTAATGCGCTGAACATGTCCGATCACAGGGCGAGAACTCCCGAGAGCAATAATTTTGGTTTCGGTCGTAGTTTCGGCACGTTTTCCACCAAAACCCGTTTTTTTTTGCCGAAACTCGACCGAAACCGAAACCAAACATTCGGTCGGACACTAAAGTGTATCGAAAAAGATGTAGTCTAATCCGCCTGTTAGTTCTAGGAGTTACCGCCCTTTAAACAAATAAAAAAAGACGTGTGGCACTCGGGGACTGCCGCGGTAAAGCTATTGCATAGCATTTTTTATCAACTTATGCAATAGACCTCGCCAACAGCTGCTTAACCCCACCCATCCAAAACGAGACCTCGCCAACAGCTGCTTAACCCCACCCATCCAAAACCAGACCTCGCCAACAGCTGCTTAACCCCACCCATCCAAAACTAGACCTCGCCAACAGCTGCTTAACCCCACCCATCCAAAACCAGACCTCGCGAACAGCTGCTTAACCCCACCCATCCAAAATGAGACCTTGCCAACAGCTGCTTATCCCCACCCATCCAATACCAGACCTCGCCAACAGCTGCTTAACCTCTTCCATCCAAAACCAGACCTCGCCAACAGCTGCTTAACCTCTTCCATCAAAAACTAGACCTCGCTAACAGCTGCTTAACCCCACCCATCCAAAACGCCGACAGCTGCTTTCACTCATTTGTTTTCTTATCGGTCACCACGCTCAAAAAACATATGAGTGGGGGGGTGTTAGGTTATTTTCGTTACGGAATTTCTGGATTCGGTTTCCACGCTCAAGGCCCGCGATAGAAGCTATGCAATAGCTTAATAAAAAAAAAAATCTTCAACTTTGTTAAATTACTATAGATAATATTATCCCACGCAAGAAAATAAGTAACCTGCCCAGATTTCTACAGCTAGATAAACAATAGACGATTATTAAAAAAAAAAAAACAATCCTGTTATAATAAAACAAAAACAGTTAATTAACTTAAACGGAATTTCTTAACAGCCGAACATTATTTACCCAAAATCCACCTAATGATGTGAAAATAGTGAACTTAGAAGAAAATTTAAAAAACGTGTGAACGGACTTCCTAATTAGACAGTGTAAATCAACGTCATTTAATTTCCTGCAATATAAATTAAAGTTTATAATTTTAATTAAAAGTGACTTAGCCATATATCTGTTTGTAGGCATTTGGTCAATAAAACTGAATTTACATAATAAGTAGAGGATAATCTAATTAAGCTGGGGCGCCATTTTGTAAAAGTAAAAGGCGTGAAATGTTCTGTCGGACGGAACCGATGGACAGTGGGCTAGATATTACGTCACTTGTTATGTTGGTACTGACCACTACCAACGTGCAGAACTCATGTTTGTCAAAATAGTATAGACAAAAAAATAGAGTGCTCTGTACTTTAGCATACAGGTTGTTCAAAAAATGTACGCCAAAAAAGTTTAAGAACTCAAATTACGAGCAAAAAAAAAAGATTTTTCTTTTTTGAATCTTATTTTGGGGAGACGTCAGTATTTTTCTGTTCATCATCAATAACCTAAAACATTCAATTAGCAATCAGTGATGCAGGCATGTTTTTTTTTTTGAGATGCGAATTCATCAAATGACTTTTCTTTCCGGGTGGAACGAGAGAGTGTGTCAGATTTTCACTGAGTAAATTCCGCCCTTAGCTTTCAGTTACCCTTTGGGTTCCAAAGCCACGGACCCATAGTATCTCTATCGAAAAATCCCGTGGCCCTAGCCGGCAGCGGTCTTATTACGCCCCTACGGTTTAGCTGAGGCTAGCGTGGTACACTACGCGCCGTCAACGATTCGGGCTCGGTCCTTGCCGGACGGCTTGACGGCGAGCTACCTATTACTCGTCTTCCGCAAGCCCACGCCTTTTTTAACGGCACAACCACATGCAATTAGCAATCAGTTTATTAAGCGATAATTTTAAGAAAATCTTATACCTACTTACAAACAAAATAGGTCGTGACTTAGTACATTTTCTTTGGCAAGTTATATCGATACGATAAAACAGCAATTCACTCAATGACACTTGAATAACAGTCGGTATATGAGCCGTCATAATAAACAGACCTTTAAGTGATGATGCAATTTTATGATGTACATCTTTTATTCTCAGCAGTTGACCCAGTGGTGAATGAATGCGATTATACAACCAGTATCGGTGTTGTGTAACCCCAATGTCGAGTCATTTTATTCATTTACCTTAACGATTCACGATAACCTTAATTCTGAGACGCAGTGTATTTATTTTAAGCCGACGCTCAAGATTATCTTCCTTTTTTAAGTTAAGGAATCGTCTAATGATAACTTTCGCTCTAGGGTGGATTGGGAGATCGTATCAGACTTTTCTGCATTCACCAAAATTCTCTAGCAAGACTATCCTTTTGCAAGAGGACTTTGTTAAGTGCACTAATTCTTCCATGGACGCCAAGCGTATAAAAAAATGCACTAGCACCTCTCTTGGCTTTCAATTTAATATACGAGCACAACAAAAAGCCTTTTAGAATATTGTTTCCTAGCATATTCGTGATGAGTTATTAAAATGAACGAGCTTGCTTCTGTCGCTCTTGTATCTTTTTTCTTTAATGCACTAGCACCTCTCTTGGCTTTCAATTTAATATACGAGCACAACAAAAAGCCTTTTAGAATATTGTTTCCTAGCATATTCGTGATGAGTTATTAAAATGAACGAGCTTGCTTCTGTCGCTCTTGTATCTTTTTTCTTTAGTTATGAATTTAGTTCTATGTCTGTTTGAGACAATGTGTAGGACTGTTAGTGCCTCTGATGGCTTCTACTGTCGTACATCTCAATCAGTTGTTAACTCAGTATCCTGGCAATTGTTATCATTATCTTGTTCTGTTGCCGTTTTATGTGATTTTTATTTGATACTTATCTATCCGTCTTCATCCCAGTAGTCATCTTCTCTTTCCTGTCATATCGTCCTTTTCTAAAGTCCATTCATTTATTATCTATTTGGCTCTCTCTTTTGTTACCAAAAGTTAGTGCCTTATAACAGAATCCCGTTATTTCCTTGTTGTATCTTGACATGTGGGAACACGGCCCAGCTTGCTCATGCTTACTTTTTTTATACTTTGGTCATGGCAGTTATAATTTTCTTTTGAGAAGGCCTACGATGCTTACACGCACTACCGTTACGTGACAGTCATGGTTTGTCAAATTTTCTTTTAGCGTTTCACCTAATTTGGGACAACTGTCGTGTTATTATTTGTGGCTGCGATGCGTATACGTTATCCTCCAGTAGATATTGTACAAGACATTAATCAGTCACAGCCTGACATTGCTTCTCGCTCCACCTAGAGTAGAAAAACTTATTTGATTATTTCTGCCTTAAAAAAGTAAGGTGTGATAGACCGCTAACTCATTATGGTTGTATTGTTATATTAAGCATTCTCTATGTCCTTAATAATATCTGTACTCACTATAGTTATTTTAATTTTAATTACTGCTTCTTTGTTATCTTAACAGTTACCAACATCGATTATATCTAATGGATGACACGCATCCCTACAAACCTACTGCGTCAGCGATTATTGATTTAGATAACAAAAGGTTACGTTGTTAAATTTTCTTCAAATATAATTAATTACTTTGAAGGCAACCGCTATCCTAATTGATTAGACCAATTACGATTTCTCTTTAATTGAGATGTGAATCTCAATACTATCTAAAATTTTCTATTTGTGTTAAGTGGTAGTTAAATCTAGGTCATCCAGATTTCAAGCAATTATGATGAAATTATAGATATTGATAATCTAACTGCACGATTTGCAGATTTATCTAGAATAAAATCCAAAACTATGTCCGAATTTCACAAGGCTAGTTTTTTAATTCTGATAGCAAAATTGTGCTAGATAGCTTGGTAATTTAGGCTTATATATCTATCAACATTGTTTTTTTGTTTAATGTACGGGTCAGCATAATAAGTAAACCATAAATCTCCTAACACGCTATCTTCTCTCAAACAGATACAAAGCTAACATCGATCACTAAACTTTCTCACTACATGTTATCAATTTCAAACGTTATGTTCTAAGTTTCCTCGCTGCACTTTCCTTTACTTTTATGTCAGCATCTGCAGTCCTCTCAAGCAAATAAATTTTCATTATAAATCCTCTTCATAACGAGCCTAATCATGTATCTTAACATTCCTTGCCCAGGTCTCGGGCCTTATCTTCACGTTTATTCAACCTGTTACTCTCTACATTTTCTCTTTTTTCCTTATCTTGATGGTAACTTACTGTTAAAATGGTTGTACTGTCAACCATCCTTATGGCAACGAGATTTACTGTTTACGAGAAGATCTTGATATATGTCACAAACGTCAACTTGCTGACTGTTGGAAGGAAATGTTGCTTTTCCATCTTTGTCTTGTGATGTATAATCAGTTACTGCAGTATCTTTATTAGAAAATGTACTGTGAGGTTAAACGTGATAGGAGAAATCCGCATGATTTAACTTTAGTGACTGTACACTGCTCTGTATTGTATTGTTTTCGGGACAAATTCGCCATACTATTTCCAACCACAGCAACTTCTAAAAGCTAGAATCAACAATGAATATTGATGAATGGAAATCACGAGTCCTGATGAAATAATTTGACTTAAATCCCGCAGCGAAATCAATTAAAATATAATTAAACAGAAGATTTTTCGTTAGTTCAACGCGCTAAATTCTGGAACTAACAGTCGGATTAGTAAAAAAAATACTAATATAGTATTTTCTAGATATAACATTACGCTATGACCTACAACCGTAGAGGACAGCTAGTTAATCATAAATGAATAGCAAACGCAAAGTAAAGGACGCAAGTAGGTTTTAGTCAGTTAAAGTCTGTCACGTCCTCTTGCTGCGTCCTAGAGCGGAAAAAGTCATTTGATAAATTCACACCTCAAAAAAAAATTCGACGATATGTTTTAATAGATCCGTATAGATAACTTCAAATAGCGACAAACAACTCTTCCCACATTATATTTCGCAAAACTAACAAGTTTTCTACTTCCTACATCATTCATAATACCGCAAACTGCCAATATATCACATATACGATCACCCGCACGTTACTGCGAGAAGCGACCTTACTGCTTCGAAATAAAGGAGCTGTCGTGGCAGCGAGTGTCGATCGTTTGTCAGATATGTGTCCGTCATAAAACGGTCCGTCGCGAAGTGTTGACGGAAGTGGAGTGAATGATGATGCTGATGTAACAGTTGATAGTTCACTCTCCCACCTACACGTAGTGGTGCCCCCACTCTTGTGTAACAGCTGTTGTTGCGTACAGGTTGCTGTTTTAATGATGAATGTAGTGTTAGCCGGATAAATTGAGAAGTCTTAAGTAGCCGTAGTGAATGCTGCATATTAGTTTACATAGAAAATAAAGAAAAAAAACTGTGGTCAATAGTAATTTTCAAAGCGGCAATGGTTATTTTTTTTTTCATATTTTTTACCTGAAAACTCGCAAACCTTATCCTGTCTTACAAAACTCAATAAATACTTACATCTCCAAATATACATAGACAATCTGAACAATTTCGTAATTTCTTCATCAACAAGCTTATTATACTATATGACTGATTTCAATAACACATCTCACACACCGTACACAATAAAAAAGGCATACCACATGTAACAAGTCCCACCAGCATCGTCCAACACAGCCCCTCCTCACAGATGCTCCACCGCCGCCGTCGAGCTGTCGTTCCCGGAGTGGCTGCACTACGTCATGGCCGCTATGTTTCTGCTCTGGCTCGTGTTCGGACGCAGGCGCAGCATGGAGCAATCGCAATCATCGGAGTCAACATGAGCGTTGTGTATGTAGTTATAGAGTTATTTTCGGGTTTTGGTAAAACGTAAGATTAGCTTTATTAATTATCTTCTTCTTCTTCCTGCCCTTATCCCACATTACTTGGGGTCGGCGCAACACATTTTTTTCTTCTACTCTGTCCTGCATATGTCCATATTTTTCAAGCTTTATTAATTATAAGCTTTATAATTAACTCATTTTGTTTTATTTTTAGCAAAACGTTGCACACTAAGGTCTTTTTTACATAGCATGGGTAAGATGATAGCAAGAAGAAAACATGTATCTTTAAGATGAGAGAAAAGGATAGGTAGGACATTGTATGAATGCGACAGCTGTCACCCGCACCATCCTATGACAATGTAATGTAAGAATTACTTTTCTATACTAGGTGGGTTCACGTACCTGTAAAATTTACATACACAAGACAACCCGATCTAGTACATCAATCTGTAGACAATACAAACATTTGTTCCGCGTGGAATAGATCTCACGACATGTAGCACAGCAGCCAATCACTTAACCACTGCACCAACCGTTACTTTGTGAAGTAGATACCTAACCTAACCTAAACGTGTACTGCTACACGTCCCAAGCACTTCACTTAGATTCAGTAAAAACTCTTACACTACTACTACTTTTTGTTTTAGTTTATCTTTTAAAACACGTCCATGATTAAGAATTAACTTGGTTATTATGATCCTTAGTTTTTCAAGACAGAAACATTTTAATTAGATAACTCCACAGACACACACAAACTTGTTGTATAAAGAGTAATAATATGTTGTCAAATAAAAACTTTAATTGACGGCAAAAAACGGTTTATTACTTTTCCAAACAATGCTATTAATTAAGGTACTGCTAAAGTTCTGCTTCCCTAATATTTAAATCTGGTTGGTGATAATATATTATGTAAAATTGTGTGATTAAAACAAGAAAAAAAAAATCATTCAAAAGAACTTTTCAATTTGGTCGCATTATAGGTTTGCCACAAGTTAAAACAACAACCTGTATATGAACTCGCAATGCGGAGTCATTGACCGGTGTGCTACGCTCGCTCTATCTACGGAACGCCAGTCTCTCGCCGACTCTTGGCGAGGGAACACGCCTGTTGTAGGCACGTACACGTGTTGGCATTTTTTTTTTAATAATGCGATGTAATTATTTTACGTAAGTAGGTATACCTCTGAATTAGTACATTACCTATGTTATACTAGCTGCTGCCAGCGACTTCATCCTTAATTAGAGATGTGCAGTTACCGGCAATATTGCCAAGAAATGGGAATACTGTTGACAATATTGCCAGCAAAATTTCCACTTCGGGCAATATTGCCCGTAATAGTAGAAAATTATTCTAAGGAAACATTCTCCCGGGATAAATAGTGTTCTATGTACTATTCCAGGACGTGGTCTACCCGTGTACCAAGTTTCTTCGGGATCCATTCAGTACTTTTTGCATGAAAGAGTTACAAATATACATACATACAAACTATCGGGTTTACAATATTAGTAGAATATGAGGATTTATCAGATTTTTTATATAAGAAAGAATGGTTAACGTTGGTTGGATTTTTCAGCCCTTAAGGATTTGAACCCTTAACCTTTCGTGTGTCCGGAACGTGGATCCACGCGAGACGCAATAACTTTTTAATTGTGTCTCTAATTACGGCATACGAAAGGTTAATCCTAATTCCAAAAAATCTTTCAACCTCATTTGTGAAAAAGGGGTTGAAGTTTATATGGAAGTTCCGTCAGATTTGAAGAAAAGCAGATCTATGTAGGTTACTCCAAATTTAACGCGTGTAAAGCCGCGGGCAATTAATATAAATTTTATTAGCGGCCCGTCCCGGCTTCGCACGGGCAATAAATATAGCCTATGCTACTCAGGGTGATTGTAGCTTTACAATGGTGAAAGAATTTTGGAAATCGGCACAGCAGTTTTTGAGTTTATTAGTTACAAACAAACACATACGCAAAAATACAAATTTTCCCTGTTTATAATATTAATGTAGATAAATCATTGGGCTGAAAAGAAAAGCGAAGGAAAAAATGTTAATTCAAATATGTGATAGGATAGGCGAAGCTATTAACCTCAATTTGAATACTATAAAACAGTCCAAATCTAAAGATTGATTTATGAACAGCTTTGACGTTTCATAGCCCAAAGCTAGCCAAAACTGTAATTATTAAGTATGCTTCATCAAAATAACTATGATCGATGTTGCCAAGGAGTTTTCAAGAACAAAAAAAAAAAAATAATTTGCGGTAAGAAAAAAAAACGTAATCTATAATATAAAAATGAATCGCAAAATGTGTTGGTAAGCGCATAACTCAACAACGCCTGGACCGATTTCGCTAATTTTTTTTTTGTTGTGTTCGTTATTATGAGGAGAAGGTTCTTAAGGAAAAAAAAATGAAAATTAGGGTAGTGTAGGGTAGAGTAGGGTAGTGTAGGGTAGTGTAGGGTAGAGTAAGGTAGAGGAGGGTAGAGTAGAGTAGGGTAGGGTAGAGTAGGGTAGAGTAGGGTAGAGTAGGGTAGAGTAGGTTAGAGTAGGGTAGAGTAGGGTAGGGTAGAGTAAGGTAGAGGAGGGTAGAGTAGGGTAGAGTAGAGTAGGGTAGGGTAGAGTAGGGTAGAGTAGGGTAGGGTAGAGTAAGGTAGAGTAGGGTAGAGTAGGGTAGAGTAGGGTATAGTAGCGTGGAGTAAGGAAGAGCGGGAGCGAAGCCGCGCGGGCAAAGCTAGTGATCAATATAATCGATTTTAGAGACACCCGGTTTTTTTAATTAAGAATTTTAAAACTTGTGCAATTCTGTCAGAGTTTGGCCACAATACACCACTATTTTTTAATTAGTACACATACTTAAAGGACTTATTAGAAAAGCCCATGTTATTTTATAAGTAAAATCAAATAATATTCATAAACAGCAAAGTTATTGATCAATATAATCGATTTTAGAGACACCCGGTTTTTTTAATTAAGAATTTTAAAACTTGTGCAATTCTGTCAGAGTTTGGCCACAATACACCACTATTTTTTAATTAGTACACATACTTAAAGGACTTATTAGAAAAGCCCTTGTTATTTTATAAGTAAAATCAAATAATATTCATAAACAGCAAAGTTATTTAACGTTGGTTTATGTCCCAAAATGCCACTCAATTTATGGAAATATTGTGCAGGCTATTGATTAATGAATGAATAAGTGACAATTATTAAGGAAAAACACTGCCCGCAGTATTTTCTACTAGCAATTGTTATGTTTGGTTGATTCGATGATGAATTTACCTTTTCGTGGTCAATTTTAGGATTTCGGCTTTTTCTACTTTTGACTACAAAAATATGATCAGTGACGGGTACAGATAGAGCTCCATTTTTTTGTGTACTAATTAAAAAGTAGGGCTGTAATATAGGCACAGAAGACAATCTGCACACAAAGCACGCTCGAGCAACGCACACATATACACCGCTCACTGACACGATATCTTGGCTCTCAGTCGCCCGGTCGCACTCGTAGGTACAGTTCGCCTAGCGTAGGTATAAAAAGTGAAATACATACATGAGATTGACTTCTGTACTTATTTTGTGGTTTGGCGTTGCATTACGGTTAGACTCATTGTTAACTTTATATTTTCAATTAGCTTCTACCAGCGGCTTTGCCTGCGTGAAATTTGGATTCTCCATAAACTTTGGACCCCCATTTAATCTCCTTAGGGGATGAAATTTGGAAAAATCCTCTCAGTAATCGCCAACGTCATAAAAGGAAACCTTGCGCAAAATTTGCGCTCCTAGGCTCTGTATATGCTCCTAGGCTATGCGTTAATATGTCAGTCATTCAGTTTTTCCTTTGACATAAAAGGTGTAAGGGACAGCCCTCCACAAACTTTAAGGGCTTGCTCAGTAGACGAAACTGAAAAACCTTCCACAAAAACTTTTTTCAGGAAACCAAAAAAAAAATCGGCCTCTCCATACAAACTGTCTAATCAAGTTTTTAATTTTGTATGGTGAGGCTGATTTTTTTTTTTCGTTTCCTGAAAAAAAGTGTTGTTGAAGGTTGTTCAGTTTCGTCTACTGAGCAAGCCCTTAAAGTTTGTGGAGGGCTGTCTCTTACACCTTGTATATAGATTAGAAAATTACACGACAGTATTCTGTTTTATTTATATAGCAACGCGCACGATCTCTGCAATTATACGGTTTTTAAGCTATTGCATAGCTTCTATCGCGGGCCTTGAGCGTGGAGACCGAATCCAGAAATTCCGTAACGAAAATAACCTAACACCCCCCACTCATTTGTTTTTTGAGCGTGGTGACCGATAAGAAAACAAATGAGTGAACAATCAATCAAAATTCAATTCAATATGTGAAAGTGTAACTTCAATTAATATCAGAGAAAAAAAAAACAAAGGAAAAAAAATACTGCATAAATAAAATAAATAAATAATTATAATTGCATAAGTTGATAAAAATGCTATGCAATTAGCTTTACCGCGGCAGTCCCCGAGTGCCACACCTCTTTCTTTTTTTTATTATTATTATTGATATAATCGTGCTTGTCCACTATCTTACTTGCCAATTTTTATTCACAATTTAAGCCAAATCTAAGTACACAACAAAACAAATTAATAAACATTTTTATCTCAGCAATAAGTAATTTCATCGCAATAATAAAACAGTTCTGAAAGGACGCCTTTCTAACATGGCCGCCCATCATACCTTATAAGCTGTGGAGGCACTGACAACTAATTTATCAGCCTAGCTGGCAGACGCGGAACCGGCGACGTATCTGATGGAATTCCGTATACGTGTAATAAATAAGGTTTTCCTTCTACACATGGGAGTGGCCCTATGTTCGTTGGCAGTTTCTCTAATCATTTCGACAGGCCTGTTGGTCTAATGGTTAGTGACCCTGACTGCTATGCCGCAGGTCGTGGGTTCGATTCCCACCAGGACAAATGTTTGTGTGATGAGCACGATCATTTGTTCTGTGTCTGGGTGTAATTTTTCTTCTAAACGTTGCCTACAAACTACCTACAGGTGTTTTTCATGTACCGGATCGACCCTCCACGGGATTAAAACGATTAAAATTTAACGGTGTATATTATTACTTCTGTATAGATTTATAATATAAAGAAAGTTTAGCTTTATTAAAGATAAGAAACATGAACACTGTTTCTAAATCAAGTTATTAAAAACACGTGGAAGTCATCTCATTAATATTTCCCTTCCTGTACCAACTAGAAAATCTTCTTCGTTATCATATATATGCATAAAGGGTGATATATGTGAAAGTGTATACGTAATGCCTTGATCACACGTAACGAGTAAAAAGGCGAGACAGTAAAATGTTGCTCGGCCGAGACAGTGATGTAAGCGAGTTGTAGAGATAAGCGCTCGGCCGAGTACTCAGCGCTTTGTTTATACGTGCCGAGTATTCCGGCGAGGGCACTGTCTCGCCCGTTTACTCGGTACGTGTGATCAAGGCGTTAGTAATCGGGATGGCACATCTAGGGAGTGACCGGCGAGTGGCGACCACTCCTAAATAAAGCTGGACTTAGAAAGTCGTTTGAGGATGTCATCTGAAGTAATTTAATGCTGGCCCAGCGTTGTAAGTTAACTCTTTATCGTTGGAGAACAGGTTGATGATTAATTTGCTTTCAGATGTTTGTTTTGCAAATGCTAAACACCTATTGTAATGTCTCAAGGTTTGCTGGGAGAAAACTTAACTTTAAAAGTTGAGTTAAAGCACACATCGTTTATGAACTCTTATTATTTCATGTTTTATAACTTTTTTTTGGTAAAATAAAATAACTATGCACGCATGCAAATGCATCAAACAATATTTGTCACTTAATAAAAATAAGTAGTAATTAGTATCTAACAATTTTAATTTTAGTGAAATTCGGTAACTTATCGATATAATAAAATTATTAACAATCGAATTTTTCTATGAAGCAAAGGCCAGGAAGCAAGGTCAAATCTCATACTACAATAGGAAGTCTGACTACGATACTGCACAATGTCATCATATTATTGTCTATGACAGCTTGTATTCTCCTGTCAAATTGACGCGCGCAAATTTTCCCGCCAACTCGCTCGTTTATATCGTAGTTCTTGCATTCACCGAGAGATGGCGTTAGTAGGTACATATGTGAATGTGACTGCTTTGTTCTGTAACATAATGGCAATTAAAAAGAAAGTTATACTATGTGGTAATTTTACTTGTTCTTGTATTATGTAATGATAGTTGCGAACATGTAATATTAATTAGACAATTTTATGGTGTTGCAGTGAGGAAAATTAGAAATGTGTTGTAAGTGTAGTGATTGGTTTGCGAATACCGTTGTGTTATTGATTGCTAAATTGCTGTAACAATAATATAATGAGTAATTCTAGGCTTAAGAAATTTTACTTTTTTCTCCTTGCAAAAAATTAGGTAGGATAGATTTTATGTTGTGCGTCCTTTCCTTGGTATCTATTCTCCATTAACTTTTTTTTTTTATTCTATACTTGCAACACCTAGATTCTCAAGATAAAGTTTATAATGAGAATGCAAAAAAATTAAATTTATACTCAAATTGCTGGTGGCCTGGTCAGTGCCTGCTGTGTTATGTTCTGCAACCTACGAGCTACGGCATCAGCAACGCCAGTACCAGAATAGCAGGACACATTGCCGATGGTTCCTTCTAAGTCACGTGTGTCCCAGTATATATATGATTAAGGATATTTATCTTGCAAATAGGTTTTTAAATACACTTTTAAACGTAATTTTTTTCAGTTCAAGGATATTGTATGTATAATCCTTACTAATATTATAAAAGCGAAAGTGAGTTTGTTTGTTTGTTTATTACGTCTTCACGCCTAAATGGCAAAACCGATTTTGATGAATTTTGGTACAGAGATAGTTGGACTGGAGACATAGGCTAATTTTTTTATAAAAAAAAAGTGAGTGAGAAAGAAGGAAGGCCGTTTATGTACGCAGGCGAAGCCGCGGGCAAAAGCTAGTTTACTATATTTTTCATAATTTAGGATTACTTATTACTTACAATGATTTATAAAGTAGAAAATATATATTATAGCCTATGTCACTCAGAGATAAAATAGCTTTCTACTGTTGAAAGAATTTTTAAAATCGTTCCAGTGGTTTTTAGTTTTTTAAAAACAAAAATTCAACAATACAAATATCTTTTCTTAATAACTTTAGTTTAGATTAGTTTAATTATCTAAATATTTGGTATTCTTTTGAGATTTGAGTTCTTCTGGTTACATTTATGTTTCCAAAGATTCAAGATTAAGTATGTATACAAGGCGTAAGAGACAGCCCTCCACAAACTTTAAGGGCTTGGTCAGTAGACGAAACTGAACAAACCACCATAAAAAAATTTTTCAGGACACAAAAAAAAAATTCAGCCTCTCCATACAAACTGCCCAATCAAGTTAATAATTTTGTATGCTGAGGCGGACTTTTTGTTTTCGTTTCCTGAAAAAATGTGTTGTGGAGGGTTGTTCGGTATCGTCTACTGAGCCAGCCCTTAAAGCTTGTGGAGGGCTGTCCCTTACACCTTGTATATCACAATGTACAATGAGTTTAAGTATTACACTCAACAGCGGTTCATAAAATTTTAAAATTACTACTTCTTTAAACACAGGAAATTTCAAGTCAAGGCAATAAGTTTTAGATGGTGAAAATTGCTCGCTTAGCCGGACAGGCGCTTACTCTCACCGGAAACCGAATCTCTAATAAATCACTGGCAACACCGGTGTAAAATTGGAAATGAAATGTAATATAGGTAATTTAATTTCCTTATTAAACTATGGGTATATAGCATTGACACCTTAATATTTGACAATTACCATCAAAGACACTTCCGCCTGACCACCGCTAAGTTTATTTTTGCTTGCTCTCGAAACGAAAACTTCAATGGATTTGGCGCAGCGCCGCAGGATTCAAGCGATTATTTTTTAAGTGATCAGGCAGTAATGACCGCGATGGTACATCAAAACAAAAAGATGCACGAATAGGAATCACCTTTGTCTTCCTTTAATCAAAGCCGTGTCCATGCGGGCTCGCGGACGGCGAGCACTGGGTAGCTCGCCATCCGACCGTCCTGCAACGGCGCGTAGTTTTCCACGCGCGCCTCAAGGAGTTGTCAGCAACCGTAGGGGCCCAGCAGGGTCGAAGGCTGCCCCAGTAGCATGGGTGATGCAAAAGAGATCCCCGAGGCCCTGTCACAATGGCAAAGCAGAAACAGGAGTGGATTTTTAGTCGGTAAAAGTCTGACACTATCTCCCGCCCCGCCCAAGAGCGGAGGATGGCAGATGATTGTCCCACCTGAAAAAAAAGCCGCCTCCATAACCAACCATAGTAACCACTTAAACCTATTCAAAAGTATTTAAATGTAAATAAAAGGTATACAAAACGAACACAAAGTTGTTTTCAATACATGCGCAAAGCCAGCAATTAGTATCTCGACGTGAACAGATATTGCTCGACACTCATTGGCTTTGTATCTTTAAGAGCTTTGAGATGTGATTCTAAAGGGAATAATGACATGTTTGGGAATAATACTAAGCCGTTACTATTTATAGAATAAAACTAGCTTTTGCACACAGCTTCACCCGCGTATATCAAGAGTTTATCTTCAAGATAAAGCAACGAGATGGATGGGTTACGTCTATTTTCACACTTAATTTTGCGACCCAATTATCAAAACTATATTTTAATTTATTATCTACTAATATTATAAAGGATACTGGAATGAGAAAGCGAGGAACCGTGATCGTTGGAAGGAGTGGAGGGAGGCTTTTGCCCAGCAGTGGGACAGTGTGAACTAGGTAAAAAAAAATATATATTATAAAGAGGTAATACTAATATTAAAGGAGGTTTGTTTTTTTTTATTCGTACAAGGTAATCTCTGGAAGTACTGGCCCGATTGCTAAAATTTTTCCGCCAATGGAAAGTTGCTTTATTTCTTTTAAGCTATTGCATAGCTTCTATCGCGGGCCTTGAGCGTGGAGACCGAATCCAGAAATTCCGTAACGAAAATAACCTAACAACCCCCACTCATTTGTTTTTTGAACAAATGAGTGAACAATCAATCAAAATTCAATTCAATGTGTGAAAGTGTAACTTCAATTAATATCGAAGAAAAAAAAAACAGGAAAAAAAATACTGCATAAATAAAATAAATAAATAATTATAATTGCATAAGTTGATAAAAATGCTATGCAATAGCTTTACCGCGGCAGTCCCCGAGTGCCACACGTCTTTTTTTATTATTTTATGTACGCGACGGTAGCCATGGGCAAACGCTAGTAATCGATAAAAAGAAATTATGTATGTGTGTATGCATACTGAGACTACTACCACAAAATAGATAAGTACAGAAGTCAATCTCGCTAGTAAGTAAAAATCGCTAGGCGTTCGCACACACGTCAGCGCATTGCCCCGAACTGTATGAGTGCGACCGGGCGATTGACCCGAGATATCGTGTCCGTGAGCGGTGTCTACGTGTGCGTTGCTCGAGCGCGCTTTGTATGTAGATTGTCTTCTGTACCTATCTATTTTGTGCTACAAACACGCCGTTTCAGAGAGTACGTAAACCCATTCGCACCTGCTCTCTTCCAATCCGTATTTTCTGTCAGTTCATCTCCATCATCTGAAGTCTAATCTGCATTCATGTCTAGTTGAATACCCACATTAATTAAAAAAGAAAACACTAGACGTACATCACACCCATCAATTTCTCGCACATGCCTGCATAATGTGCGGTACAACTATTGAATGTGCGTGTCTCGAATAAATCTTCCTCTACTGTCTTGATGCTAATTCTGCTTAATAACTACTTTTATGAAAATATAGACAGATATTCTTCAAAAGATTTTTTTTAAATTAATACAAACTAGACGCACAGGACCGTCATTGTGGCGACACTTGGGGGAGGCCTATGTCCAACAGTGGACGTCTTTAGGCTGAAAGATGATGATGATGATGATGATATACCTACATATTAGTGCTTGACTGCGATCCCACCTGATGGTAAGCAGGGGCCCAGCCGGGTCGAAGCCTACTGGGGCCAGGGTTATCCGAAAGGGAGCTCGAGCTCCGGTATGAAGGCTTGAAGGAACGGGGTAGGTTTTTTAGTAAGAGTGACACTATCTCCCGCTCCGACCAAGAGCGGGGGTTGTCAAAAAATGACATCGTTGATGGTGAATCGCACTAGTTTAATAGAAATGAGTCAGAACTGTACAAGATTAGACAGATCTCACTAATCAATCAACTACATTTTACATGAGTTTTCGGAGCCTTACAAAAACCGTGTACATAAAAATCTACTTTCTAAAGCTATGTAACTGTTATTAGAAATGCTATAGAAATTTTAATTACATAGAAATTTTAGGACTATAGTTTTTAAGCTATTGCATAGCTTCTATCGCGGGCCTTGAGCGTGGAGACCGAATCCAGAAATTCCGTAACGAAAATAACCTAACACCCCCCACTCATTTGTTTTTTGAGCGTGGTGACCGATAAGAAAACAAATGAGTGAACAATCAATCAAAATTCAATTCAATGTGTGAAAGTGTAACTTCAATTAATATCAAAGAAAAAAAAACAAAGGAAAAAAAATACTGCATAAATAAAATAAATAAATAATTATAATTGCTTAAGTTGATAAAAATGCTATGCAATGGCTTTACCGCGGCAGTCCCCGAGTGCCACACGTCTTTTTTTTTCCTGCGGTACCGTCGCCATCACTTAACCCTTAGTTTATTTTTGTTTTCCACATAGAAGTGAATAGCGTAGCGTAGCATAATCAGTCTTTTAATGTTCCCACTGCTGGGACTCAGACCTCCTGTCTAGGAGGGGGAATGGGCCGTAATCCACCACGCGGGCTAAGTGCGGGGAAGTGAATATGTTATTATTTTTAACCGACTTCGAAAAGGAGGAGGTTCTATGTTCGGCTGAATGTAAGTTTTTTGTTTTTTTTAGTAAAGTTTCTTTAAGCACTAAGCTTCTTATCTTTATGAAATTGTAAAACTAAGCCCAGTATTACTTTGGAGCTTCACAGTCTTTCATTTCTGCGCTTGCATGCATAAAATCAAAGCTCCAGCAAGCACGTAGATCTTTTCAACGGGAATGCGCGTGCGTCGCATACATTACCATGTCAACTCATACTGAAGCCATCTAGTAACACTTGAACTTATTCCCTTTGTTTCTGAATGTCAGTGGTCATTAGTTTGTCATGAATATTATGAGTCATTTGGTGTGAGCTTATAAGAGTGATATTTTTTTTCTTCTAAATCTATATAATACTAGCTTTTGCCCGCGTGGCTTCGCTCCCGCTCTTGCCTACTCCACTCTACTATACCCTACTCTGCTCTACCCTACTCTACCCAACTCTACTCAACCTATCCTACTCTACCCTACTCTACACTACTCTACTCTACTCTACCCTACTCTACCCTACTCTACCCTAATATACCCTACTTTACCCTACCACACCTACTTCACACAAATCATCTACTAAATAGTCCGAACAAAGCCTAAACATTTGGTTTGGATAGGTGAGCCAGTTCTCTGAGTTATAAAATTACAACGAAGTGGCATTGATTTTTAGATAAATAGATATATAAAAGCAAAATACCACTCACTGATTAATCACGAAATATCAGAATATACTGTACAAGCAAACCTGTCAGATATAACCTAGCGTGTATGGCGAGCATTACCTGGGTTCGGTGCAACACGTTTGTTTCTTCCACTCTATCCTGTCAGCCGTCGCGTTATCACTGACTCTCTTTTCCATCGCTTCTTTCTTCTTTCATTCCTCACACAATCTCTCCCTTTAGCCTCTCGATGGTGAGCGATCTCCGTCCATTCACATAATATACAAGGTGTAAGGGACAGCCCTCCACAAACTTTAAGGGCTTGCTCAGTAGACGAAACTGAACAACCTTCCACAAAAATTTTTTTCAGGAAACAAAAAAAAATCCGCCTCACCATAGAAAATTATAAACTTGATTGGACAGTTTGTATGGAGAGGCGGAATTTTTTTTTCGTTTCCTGTAAAAAAAAAATATGGAAGGTTGTTCAGTTTCGTCTACTGAGCAAGCCCTTAAAGTTTGTGGAGGGCTGTCCCTTACACCTTGTATACTCATAACTCTTTTAGTAGTTACATGCGTTTTATCCCTCCTATTCACATGACCATTCCAAGACAAACGATTCCCTTTCAACTTTTCAGTCACTGGCGACACCATAGATATAAGAAAGGAGTGGTTTATATTTCTATGGGCGCCACTTTCAAACTTCTTCTAATACTTATTTCTAATCTTCTTTTAATCTTTACAACCTACCTACTTACTACTTACCTACTTACTTACAATACACCGCAGACTACCCTCTATATTATTTTAGTCGTTTTAATCCATCTTAAGGTTTTCTGGTAGATATCGCTGTTAGCGATAAGTCCGCCATTGTACCCATAGGTATAAGTTTATGTATAAGCTGTGTTACTTATTTGGTGTACAATAAAGTTTATTCTATTCTATTCTTACTCATTTCTCAAAAACCAACTAAGTAAAATTGAACCCTTTTAAAAGTAACTTATTATTTCTGCATCAATTCAAAATTATTTATACACCCATCTCTCAGTAACTCAACCAGCAACAAAGTATGAAAAACCAGTAATTTATGCAGTTGTATGCCTTACGGACGGTGACTGGTTACGCGGACGGAACCGGGAGTGCACGCGATAACTTTCTACTGCTCGTCTCTCGGTTCCTAGGAATACCGGTGTCGGGTGTTTACTTGTTAGGTTTTTTTTTATACTCCTTCTCGTTTCTGCAATCTGTCTTAGGACATTTAGCAATAGTTATGTGGTGATCGTAATAATCTTGCACGGTATGGAGCCACAGCCTCACCCGTTCTCATATATAGCCTATTCAAGCTGGTAGTTCTTCGAGTAGGTCTTAGGATGCCCTTCTTTTCAACCTTTTTTTTTTACGGTGTGAAATATCATCCAATGACAACCCCCGCTCTTGGGCAGAGCGGGAGATAGTGTCAGACTCTTACTGACTAAACGACCCACCCTGTTCCTTCTAGCCTTCATACCGGGGCTCGAGTTCCCTTTCGGATAACCCTGGCCCCAGTAGGCTTGGACAACTCCTTGAGGCGCGCGGGAACAGTGCGCGCCGTTGACGACTTGGGCTTGGTCCAGACAGTTACCGGACGGCCGGACAGCGAGCTACCCATTGCTCAATGTCAGCAAGCCCGCGCCTACGCGGAAATCGGGATCAGCATCCCGGCGGCTTCTTTTCAACCAGCTTTTTTCAAAGTCAATGGATTGGACACAAGCTCCATTGCCAAATGATTTGGGTGTGTTTTTAATCTGGTTGTGCATGGCGATATTTGCCTTGATTATTTCGTTGACAGTTCTTACGTTATGTTACGCCTTTCTAAGGGGACGAGAATTTAGTCAAATTCCTGCACTTAAGTCACCAACCGTTATCCGATACTACACCTGCTTTTTTGTGGACAATCATCAAATACACGCACGATCACATAAGAATATATCTTTATATAGATATAAAATTCATCTGTACGTATGTCAGGATAAACAGACTCAGAAAAATAACTTGCATATCGTTGTCTAAAACTTTACTAAAAACAATCCTAACCAACCAATATAAATCAAGCCTCGTTTCGTTCACATGTCAACAAACGCAGAGTTATAACTACAAATGCTAATAACAAGTTGTAAACTCAGGCATTGTGATATCAATGCTTATAAATCTATCTGATAGCCGTCCGCCGGTTGAATAGTAACAACCTGTGAGAGAGTTGCAATTCATCCTATCAAACTTGCACTATGATGCGACGCGACGTTTAGAAGCAATAAAGGCTAGCTTCGCTGTACATTGCTGTATACTGTAAGAATAATAATAACGTTATTGAAGCAATTAACCTTATTTTATTTTTATTTTTTATTTTATTATTAAGGCACACCAACAATTTGTTTACAATATTTTCCCGTTGAACATGCAGAAGATTGTACAGTGCAAACAAACCAATTACAGGCGTGCACAACATTTACAAATGCGTACCTAAATTCTTAGTATTTTTAATTTAAAAATTAGATGTAATTAAAATTTAAGTACAGAACAATAATAAAGAAATAATATCAATTTAAATATGAGATTACTATTCACAATAAAAAAAAAAAAAATAGAATTAAAATTTATAAATACAGACAATTTACATTATATACTGAACAATACAACTAATAATTTAAAACAAATAAATTAAATTAATAATGTCACAATAAAAAAGCAATTAGATTACAATTAGAATATAATAATCAACTACAAATTGAATTAAACAATAACTATTTAAGTAATTGTAAATTAACAATAAATTTAATTATAAAATGTTAAGAGTTAAACGTGAGCAAGCAAATTTAGGTAGACTATGGATCAACTTGGATCATTCTCGATTTAAACCGAGCCAAGGAGTCAAAAAACCTTATTAACAGAGTTGGTTTACATACATTACACTTGATGTAAATTAAATTTGGAAGGTATTTTCTAATATTAGGACCCTGCCTCGTAAACTAGGTGAGTTATAAGATAGCCATACACGATAGGGTATACCTGACAGGTTTACCTGAACAGTCTTACCATTCAGGTAAGCTTGTATAGAAACCTGCACAGTTATGCAACATACATGCTCCGGTTTACCTGATGGTTATGACTGTACAGGTAAACCTGTCAGGTATACCTTAGCGTGTATGGCGGGCATTACAAATAATACGAATAAAATAATACATACATATGCGGTACATATTCGAAAGATTTTTTTTATTATTGATAGGCTCGCTCTTGACTGTTATCATCTTATCTGATAGAAAGCAACAATCTGGTCGTGCAGCACGCTTGCCTAGAAGTAACCTATTCATTCTTTACTCAAATAAACCCAGACTCCGGCAGAGAATTCGACTCCGTAGCCTGAACGCACAATGAATGTGTTCCCAAAACTTTTTGTGCTTATGGGTGCGAATATGTTCCACTCTCTCTCTGTCTGTGGTTCGATAATGGCGTGGAAAACTGTAATACTGTGATGCAGGAGTTCAAATTTTAGTTCTTAAGCAGCATCACAGATGTTGCTACACCTCAATGCGTCAATACTTATTTTTATCACCTCCTCACTTCAATGCGCTCTATATGTTATTTTCATTCTATCTAGTCTTAAAGCCGCAATGGAAATATTACAGAGCGATACAGTAGCTTGTCAATGCTGTGGTACAGTCGCTATTGACAATCACATCAATGGATTATCTCCATTGTGCTGAATTGCTCACAAATTGCGCTTGAACCGGGGTCATATTATCGTTATTTTTCTAAACGCTGATGTCTTTATTGTTAGGAATGGCGCGAAGATCACAATTGAGCAATTGGGTGCGATTTTCTTTTAACAATAGATGGAAATGCTAATGAGAATTAATGTCATAATTATTTCAACCAAATGACTTTTACTGCCAGCTTTTTTTTTATTATTATTGATAGAGTAGCGTTTGGCCACCATCTCATCTGATGGTAAGCTATGATGTGGTCGACGATGGAGCACGCTTGCCTAGAAGTAACCTATTCACTCTTGACTTAAAGACTCCAAAGTTGTAGCTATCAGGAAACACAGACTCTGGCAGGGAATTCCACTCCTTGGCTGTACGCACAATAAATATTAAGGATATAATAAAAAATATAATAAATTTAAGGATCTAAAAGGCTGAAGGCTGTTATACAATTATATACAACTATTTATATTGCATAAAAGTTTCTGTAGCTTAATCATTAGATATCTATCTTTTGACTGACCTGCTGGTCTAGTGGTTAGTGGCTGACTGCTATGCCGGAGGTCGTGGGTTCGATTCCCACCTAGGACGAATTTTTATGTGATGAGCACGATCATTTGTTTTGTGTCTGGGTGTAATTTATCTTTAATATGTATGTATTTAGAAGTATATTGTAAGTATGTCTATCAGTTGTCTAGTACTTGTAACACAAGCTCTGCTTAGCTTGGGACTAGACGGCGTTATGTGATAGTTGTGGAATATTATATTATATATTCTTATATCTACTTAATAGATAAGTTTTAGGAATTCTCGCAAGCCTTTAAAGTTTGCGGAGACTCTCTTGTAGGTACATATCGTCGACCGTAGGTTCAATTGAGGTAAGGGACAAAATACCCAAAATGAGTTAAGAGCCCTTTTACGTTTCGGCTTTACGCAAATTTAGGTATTTTACGCACCGAGCGCTCGAGCGGATGGCTAACTGCGCCACCGATACTTTCATTCATACTTCTCGCTCGCACTTAATACGGCGACTAAACGATCTTGATTTTCCGTAACTTAAGGTTTCTTAGGATGAAGGTTAGTAGGTGGAAAATGTTGACGTGTTATTTCAATTTTATAAAATGAATTTATATTAATTGATTTTTCTTATTATTTTTTTTTTATGAAATATGTTCACATAAATTTTTTAATTGTTATGCAGTAATCGATTATAATATCTACAGTCAATAGCATAGTTGTATTAATTGTATATATTATAGTAGTATGGTTGCTGCAACGTATTCTAATAAATAAAACAACCAAATGTAATAGAATAGAATAAACTTTATTGTTCACCAAAATACTCGTAGTAATAATTTCACAGAAATTTAAATAATATTAATGTAATATATTTAATTAACAAATATATTAATTATAGAAAGAGAAGAAAGAAGAGAATATTTTTTTAATTATTACCCGACTACGGAGGGTTATGATTTTGACAGGCTATGTATGTATGTATGTTTGTGAGTATGTTCATTTGTTCCTTATAGCTCCTTATCTACTTATCGGAACTCGACATATGAGGTATCGTTAGAACCGTCTTAATCGTTCGCTGAACATATGCTATATGCATATATGTGACGTGTCACAAAACGCGATATGGCGCCCTCTAGCGGACAAAAAGTAATGTGTTAAAAATAAAATGAAATGTCATTGTTATTTCTGCAGTTTTCTTCCACATTTTTGCTACTGTGTCATGGCATTTGCTGAATAACCGGAAAGGTAAGGTAGGCAAATCCATCGAAGCAGACAGTTCATTTAGATTTGAAAGACCAATGCCAGTTATTATCGCCACCGAAACCGCACCTAAATTGACATTCATGTCAACATTATTTTTGGAAGTTTTTAAATCAAAAAACGTTTTACAAAAAAAAAAAAACACTAAAACCATCAAAATCATTTTAATTTCGGAAGTCGGTGTTTCTCGATATTGTTTGTTCCTTATTTAACACCGACTTCCGAAATTAAAATGATTTTGATGGTTTTAGTGTTTTTTTTAGTGAAGTCGGTTATTTATTTTCGTAAAAAGTTTTTTATTTCACACTTTTTAGTGGCAATACACTTACAGCCAGAGTACCTTTTTCTCATGGCAATTCCAATTAACTCAAACCCTGCTAGGATACATTGTTTTATTATGAAGTTCCTGTGTCTACCTTTCGGCTCCATCATCATCATCAGATCAGTTCGATAGTACCTTATAACCAAAGTGCATCTCATGACAATTCTAATAAGCCCAAACACGGGTAGGATACATTGATTAATTACGGAGTTCCGGTGCCTATCTTCAGGCTCCATCATCATCATCAGGTCACTTCAATGATACCATTTTGAACATACCTATTCAAACCATTCATTTATTTATTTTATCGTAGTCGCATAACTTCGTTTCAAAAAAATACTATCCTATTTTATGTACATTTTGACAGCACTATTTCAACATCTTCGAAACCATCAAAACGACACTCATAACGAAAAAGTTGATAATTTCTGACAGCCGCCATCTTAGATTTACATTTTGACAACACTATCGACTTCAACAATCTCGAAAACCATGAAAAAGACACCTATATCCAAAAAGTTGATAATTTGTTGCAGCTGCCATCTTGAATTTACATTTTGACAGTACAATCGGTTTCAACACCCTCGAAAACCACGAAAACGACACCCATGACGAAAAAGTTGATAATTTCTTGCGGCCGCCATCTTGGATTTACATTTTGACAATACTATCGGTTTCAACACCCTTGAAAACCATGAAAACGACACCCATATCGAAAAAGTTGATAATTTATTGCAGCCGCCATCTTGGATTTACATTTTGACAATACTATCGGTTTCAACACCCTTGAAAACCATGAAAACGACACCCATGACGAAAAATTTAATAATTTTTTGCAGCCGCCATCTTGGATTTATATTTTGACAGTACTATCGGTTTCAACACCCTCGAAAACCATGAAAACGACACCCATGACGAAAAATTTAATAATTTCTTGCAGCCGCCATCTTGGATTTATATTTTAACAGTACTATCGGTTTCAACATCCTCGAAAAACATGAAAACGACACCCATATCGAAAAAGTTGATAATTTCTTGCAACCGCCATCTTGGATTTACATTTTGACAGAACTATCGGCTTCAACACCCTGGAAAACCATGAAAAAGACACCCATATCGAAAAAGTTGATAATTTATTGCAGCCGCCATCTTGGATTCACATTTTGACAGAACTAACGGCTTCAACACCCTCGAAAACCATGAAAAAGACACCCCTATCGAAAAAGTTGATAATTTATTGCAGCCGCCATCTTGAATTTACATTTTGACAGTACAATCGGTTTCAACACCCCCGTAAACCACGAAAACGACACCCATGACGAAAAAGTTGATAATTTCTTTCAGCCGCCATCTTGGATTTACATTTTGACAATACTATCGGTTTCAACACCCTTGAAAACCATGAAAACGACACCCGTATCGATAATAAATAAAAAATAAATAGTTTCCAAGCCAAAAACATAAAAAAAAGTTGATATATATATATATATATATATATACACAACGCGCGATAAGGAACTTCGTTCCAATAAGCGACTATCTCGTATACTAATAATGTGTGAACTTTGCACATATTGAATACCGTTAGAAAATAAATACAAAGGTCAAAAACGGCGTTCGTAGTTCACACGCACACAACAGCAATGCGGTAGCGTCTACGCGACAATCAGCGCACACAATGATGGTATCGGAACGAAGGCGCGCGGGAAATAAACTAACATAGGTCCGACCTCGACAAGCGCTCGCGCGGTAGTAGTCGCGGATGGCTGGCGCAGTGAAATATATAGTATTTTTATTTATTTAATTACAAAATAATAGTAGCGATTAAAAAAATAAAAATAATACTATAGTTTAAGCAAATGTTGATGATTATTTTGGTATAAATTTTACGCCTAAATAATGTAGAACTTTGGAGATATTGGGGCTTGTTTCGAAGCCTTTTCGGTCGATAATTGAATTATGTAGATTTTTTATTTCTTTACACAAAAGGCATATAACCAAAATGTACTTAATAATTTTTGAAGTTAAGGATATTTGACAGCTAATTAATATTGTTTTTGGTGGTAGATATTCAGTAGAATCTCCAAATTAGAGCTGCCAAATCATGTCTCCGTGAGTTTTTGCCTAAACATGCATCGGAAGAAAGCTTATTACTAAATAATTAAACAAGTTATCTAAAATCGGTTAAATAGTTAATATAGTAGAGAAAACAAACTATTTTTGACAATAATTGTTATTTCATTTAACGAACGTAAAACATACAATTTCAACGTCGAACACTTGCAATTTCGCGTTTTTTTGTAAAAGGCCTCTTAAGTATACAGTTTTGTTCAGAATTTTTCGCTCTATCGAATGGTGTATATGAAAAAATTCTAGCTTAAGAAAAATGTCCCTTACCTTAATGATTTTTGGATCCAAATTTCGAATCAGCCCCATAATAACAATGTATCTGAAAAACTATGCAATATAGGAACTTGAAATGATGTAATTATTGCCGCCAATCCACTTGAAATAAGGTAAGGGTCTTCCCAATCAACGAATTTATTAATAAATTGAATCCAACGCAGAGGTCAATTTAATGTAAGGGACGAGACTACAAGATACTTGGTCAGTAAGGGACATTACCAACAAAATACGTTGTTGTAAGGGACATCTATTTTCTTAAATAGCTAATTTATTTAAATAAATGTTACACGTGTAGATAGAGCACTAAAATACAAGATTATGTGTGAAATCAGACCCGAAAAAGGTTAATAAGAAAAAAAGTTATAGGCGATTTAGTCCGAAAAAAAACTTTGTCGGCCTCTCCTGAAAAATCGTATTTTGTCCCTTACCTCAATTGAACCTACGGTCGACGATATATCTGAAGCACCTGTGCCCCATAAAACTTTTTATAGCAAGCCATAAGCTATATATATATCTATATATAGCTATCTTTTATAGCTGCGAACTGTGAACACTATCCTACCAGTGGTCTAGAAACTAGTTCCATAAACTAAAACAGGTATACCAATAGCAATACAAACAAAAAATCTTTCTCGTTTTGCATTTAGTCTCTTGCTTAGACAACCTCATCTATTACATATCGCAAACAAGTTTTTCAAAAGTATATCCAGCATTTGGGTCGTGGGGCTTTTTGGACCGGGACCGCGGTCACAATTTCAACCTATAAAAAATAAAAAAGTTTTTTGCGTAGTATTTTGGGACCACAAGGAAAAAGGCATTATAGTACAGTTACAATAAAAACTGTATTTATTCTATTTGTGGACTCAAAATACAAAAAAAAAATTAAATATAAAAGCGAAATACCACTCACTGATTAATCACGAAATCTCAAAAATTATAACACCTACAAACTTAAATTTTGGCAGGTAGGTTCCATAAAGGGTGTTGTCATCCAGTAAGAACGGATTTTACGAAACTCGACCCCTAAGGGGGTAAAACGGTGTGGTGTAAAGGTTGTATGGAGAAACCTACTATCATGCGGGCTAAGCCGCTGGCAGAAGCTAGTATTTTTATAGGTGGAAATTGGGACCGCGGTCCCGGTCCACGGTGCCCCAAGACCGACATTTATCTAAAATTGAAAACGAATACCGTGTCTGTTCACAACATGTACCTACATTGATCAAAGTGAATTCTACCGTGGCAGCATTCTACCATGGTTTTTCATGGCCTATTATATTTTACGGCATCGCTTTCATTCTGTGAAAACCGTGGGAGACTCCGTGGACAAAAGCGGGCCAGCAAAAAAGTTTAATTATTTACTGGGCTTGGAAACGAATTGCTACCACTTTCATGGTTTAATGGGAACTATGAAAGTTGGGAGTATGGAAAGTGGATACTATGAGTGTGAGCATGGTGTTAGTTATGACTTGTGTTTATTTTATATTCTACTATATTTACCCGCTGCGCTCTTCCCGACTGATTATAATTTAGGTGTCTTTAAGGATTAAACTAGTTCGCTTCACCATCAACTATTGCATGACTTCATTATTTAGGAAAAATAATACTAGCTGGTACCCACGACTTCATTTACGTCTAAAAAGCACAAAGCCCAAAATAAATAATGGCACGTACACTATTAGTGTGCAAATAGATGAGAACTGACCATTCCTCTACAATCTGGGTTTCAGATTAACCTGCAGTCGTCACAAACAATATGTTTACACTAAAATATCTATTTACAAGAATCACTAGTTCATGCCTTCGCTGAAGTCTGAAACTTATGGTTTTAACGCGTCGCCTTACATGTAATATGAAACAAATATAATAGAAACAAACCTCAGCTTTACTATTACTCAGAAAAATGTAATCAAGCCTTAGCTAACATAAACTAGCACTGTTGAATGCAGAATAGGAAATATCCATGGATTTTTTATTTGCAAAATTATTTTTAAGTAATGTTTTTGGCTTGGTTACTAAGTCCTTTAAGAAATGGCTTCGTGTGAATAGTTAATTTGTTTACCATTAGATTATGTATTTAGACATTCTAAAGTTTTTGTGGTATTTGACGGCAATTGTATTGTCAATCTTCTTGGTAAGCTTCGCTGAGTTAATCAACACTACAATAAAATTCCCAGCTCCATTTCACTGAGATCGCGCCTGATTCAATTATTCCAAATATTGTCCAGTTGCGCGCAGACGCTTGGGAGTTAACAGTTTTTTTTTAAGCTATTGCATAGCTTCTATCGCGGGCCTTGAGCGTGGAGACCGAATCCAGAAATTCCGTAACGAAAATAACCTAACACCCCCCACTCATTTGTTTTTTGAGCGTGGTGACCGATAAGAAAACAAATGAGTGAACAATCAATCAAAATTCAATTCAATGTGTGAAAGTGTAACTTCAATTAATATCAAAGAAAAAAAAAACAAAGGAAAAAAATACTGCACAAATAAATAAAATAAACTTACTAGCTTTTGCCCGCAGCTTCGCCCACGTACATAAAATGTAGCCTTTGTCACTCAGGAATAAAGCAACTTTAAAAAAATTAGCAATCATACCAGTACTTTCAGAGATACCTCCTGCAAACAAAAAAACAAACTTTACCTCTTTATAATATTAGTGTAGATTGTAACTCAACACCAAACTCTTATCACTTGCGCCACCTCTGTATATTTGTTAACGGTCGCCTCCGCGGTGGGACAGAAAATAGTCCGGGCAATGCAAATCAAAGGATTGTATTTGTCGAGTGCATCGCTGTTTGCTCAGGCGACGTCATTATAACGCTTTGTTTAAATTTAGTGGCAAAGTCAAGACAGTTGAAAAAGAGAGCTAACATACTCATAAAACCAAGCATGTATCTCAGGTGCATACTATGGGCATAGGCTCACAGGTTTAAGACCTAATAGAGAATGAGCCCATTGTTGATAACTGGCCAGAAATCCAAGCTTGGGGCTGCTAATAAACCCAGTAACACTATTCAACGAGGGAATGTTAAGGCGTATAGTCCCTTGAACCATCTGACCGAAATTATGTGAACGCAACTCTCGCACTCGCCTAGGCGGCAGTACGCAAATCTGTGCATTTATTTATTTTTGCGGCCAGCAGCGCCCGGGAAGCGCTTTAAATCCATTTTCTCTGCGAGATATTGATTGATTTACATATGCAATGTTCACTTTGAAGAATATTTAACCACCAATTTTTATGTGTAAAAATGTTTCTAAAGGTCCAAGCCGTTTCGAAGGAGTAGGGAAAAGTTGCGAAGAGTTGCGAAATTGCTAAATATTTTTTTTTGACAAAAGTATTAATTGCACGAAGAAATCAAATGTTGATATTATTGTTCATGAATCTATAATATACATATATTTTTTTCAAACCAATTGACCTAGCCGTTACGGAGGAGTAGGCCTCAGAAAATCACTGTTTTATGGTACTTTTCGGGCGCTTGGCCCTTAAGACCTTACATGCTGCTGTAGCGCTTGCGATTAATAAAAAAAACTTATTTCGATAAATCGACGTTTGAAAAAGATCCATGTCCAGCCGTGGATCTTTCGGTTAAAGTGAAGATGGTGATGAAAGATATTTGTTGGTAGGCAGACTGTGGCAGACTGTGTGTTGGCTTTGATTTTCATATCATCACATGCTGATTTTTTCACTCATTTACTTTCATTAGCAAAAACCAAATTCTCGGCTACAGATGTTTTATCAATATTTTGGCTGACGCTATGAAGGCAATAAACATACTCTACTTTTACTTTGAAAGATTTTCCGCCAATTTCTTGTGACCTAAAAACACTTTTATAATAATCTCATATTTTTACATGAATTGACCTGATTCTTTCAATCATAATATTTATTAGCTTCGCCAATCTGAGTATCGTAATAGCAAATTGATTCTATCGAATCCTCTCCTGACATTGACTTAATAATAGTGTCTATTGAAAGAGTTGACGAAAGTCATTGAATAATTGACAAAGAAGAATGCTCAAACAAAATTGTGATCAATATTGCAATACGTACAGAAAGTGGTTTAATAATTAGATGAAACAGATAGTATGTATATTGAAAAACATAAAATATTGCAATAAACCAAAATATGCATATAGGAATATGAACAAGAGATAATGATTCATAAAATATATAAATAAAAGTAAAGAACATTTAAAAACTAAACGAGACGTATGAACAATCAACCAGAACATTGTAATGTCCATCATAATTCTACTCAATTACGTTTCGTTCTTGCAAACTGTGACGTGTCGTTGTTGATTCGGTTGTGAACAATTAAGTGTCAAGCAGACAACCAAGCTTTATTAGATCTTTTTATTAGTTACAAGGCGATGTCTACACTGGATCGAGTTTCATTGAGAAGATTGGCTTGTAAGATGGTATCTTTAAATTTTTAAAGTACATTTAGTGGTCATAAGTTCATGGTTATATTGGTTAACAATACTTTCGGCCAATTGGTTAGTAAAAGAAAGCTTATTTACTGGTAATGGGTTGAAAAGTAAGCCACAGAGGACATTGATGAACTGAGTGAGGAATGACATAAAAGAAAATGGAGTCGTGATAGCATGTCTGTTAGAAAAGATGAAATAAATGAAAAATCATTCTGTCCGACTAGTACGAGTAACATTGTATAAGGACAGAAATATGATGACCAGAAATGGGTTGGACTGAATCACCTTCAGTATGTTACATACAATCCTAACAGTATGTTCAGCGTTGAGCTGAGTGCTTAAAACCCCAGCTTGCATGAAACAAAGAAATTACATGCATGGTCTCAAATTTTCAACGAAGACTTTCGAGGAATCCACCATGAAAACGTTAATATTAATGTTTTCTCGCTCCATCCTGTGTAGACGGGTCTCAAGGCATCTTGACACGATTCCCGAGCTCACGAGAGTCACGGCTTGACGTAATTACTTGTCATGTTATGTCACACATTTTTAAGTACCTGTGCATCGTGCGTCTCTCCCGCTTGGATTATGTGAGTGAGAAATATTACACTTTCAAGATTGCTTTTGTCTGTTGTTTTGGCTATTATGTATTGGTTGTTGTTTTGATTGGTATCTCAGGTTCTGTTTTGAATACCGAGATTAAAGTTCTCATAACGGTTATTGTTTTTGGCAGTTTGTTTATGTCCTACCAGTCAACGGTTACTGATTTTGTTTATTACAATATTAACTGTTTATATTCCCATTGGGTTGTTTGTATTTTTTTCTGGTCCGCATCACAACATACTTCATTAATATTATTGTGCTTTTTTGTACGCCGTTCGTAACTAATTGCTGGTTTTGATTGAGAATATTTAGCATTTCGTTATCAAGTATAATGAGGCTATGCTGATAACTAACAAATGTTTGGTTTAACATTGGTAATATAATTCTGAAACACGTGACTAAAATTAATGTAGACCGGTGTGCGTGAGATACGTTTTTATTGAAAAGAGTAAAAAAGTTAAAGAGTACCTTAATAAAAACTTTTAAGTAATTTTATATTTAACTAGCGACCTGCCCCGGCTTCATAAGCAATGATATTGCATCTTATACTATCATCATCATCTTCCTACCCTGGTCCCGTGTTTTCTGGGGTTGGCGCAACACGTTTTTTTCTTCCATTCTGCCCAGTCACCCATTATGCTATCACTAATTCCCTTTATCACTCTTCACACAACCCTTCCATCTATTCTTTGGCCTCCCTGTCCCTCTATATCCATTCACAAGTTAAATAACTTACATTTACCAACTCCATCTATGACTACATCATCATAAAATTGTTTTGGGAACATTAAAATTCCAAAATGTTCCAGTCGTTACAAAATTTATTCTCACCTTTGAATCTTCCAAACAGATCATTGACTTGGGTTCTAAGACAAAGCACTTTACATCTGTCAACGACCTCGCTTGACGACGACCAGTCGCATACTGTCATAATATGTTATGCAATAAGTATTTGTATTCCAGTTTCAGTATTTAATATGGAAGCTACGGTTGTATGCCTTCATGTGTTACTTAGAAATGCAAATGCCTCTTGAGTTTATATTCTGCTGATGTTATTCTAATTATTATGTTTTAGGACGATTCCTTGGTTATACTTTACTTTTTTACTGTATCCTTCACTTTTGTGATGGTTAATCATCCAATGACTTTTCCGCCTTTGGGTGGAGCGAGATGGATTGTTAGACTTTTACTGACTAAAATTTGCCTTTTGTGTCCTAAGATCACGGGTGGCCCAAGCGGGACTGTATTGTTTATTGAATATCTTACAGTAAATTTTACTCTATAAATCCGAGAATCGCTTTACTTAAACGAGTCTCTTCAAGGCTGATTTAAGCAATACTGAAATCTGTTATAATCAATCAAAAAAGATCGTTTCAGGTTTAAAAAGGGCGCTACAGTTTTTGTACCTGCTGCATTTCCATACGTCATGACAGCGTAGAATTTTTTTGGTCAATATTTGTTTTAACTATTTTTAGTCTGTATTCCGTGGAATCATCAGGACCTATCAGAATGCTAGTGCTGCGTTATTTACTTTTTTTTTGTTTTAATTATCACATCATATGCATTGCACAGATCTCTTTCTTTTTTCTTTTTACGGTTGTATTTTTTTTTGTTTTATGCTTGTATTTTGTGTGTAATGGTTTTCATTGTTTCTTCCTTTCTTGGTTTCTTTTTAACAATTCGTTATATCAATTTAGTATACCAATGCTTTGAGTTGTGACACTAACCACCACTAAGATACACCACTCCTGTCAATGATCTCACCTGCCGACGCCCAGTCTCACAAAACTGTCATAAGATATTACATAAAGTTTTATTAGTATTCCATAGTTACGTCAGGTTGCGTTTTTGACGACCTGTGTCTGTAATCGACGTGTTTAACTTCCCCAGATGTAGTTATTACATCAGATCTCTTAGTCATCGCTAAATTCTCTTCAAGAAAACTAGAAATTGCCAGTTATGGAAAATATTTGGTACGGTTTCCGTTAGCAGGCTCAATTGCGAAACTTGACTTCCGCAACGAACTTGTTTATGGAAACAGGCGTATCAAGACGGCTTTTTGGCAATTTTACTATGTGTTACAAAACATACGGATCTGTCTGATAGATAAGGTAGTCTAAGATGATATTGATAAAGGAAGGAAGTTGGTTATAGATTCTAATCTGTAAAGAGGTCTTTAAAAGTCAGATTCATAATAAGATTTTTTGCATTCGTAGATACTAGGTAATGCTGTTCTGTCTATAATGAAATTTACTCAATGATATATACAACGTTATTTTCAGTTTATGCGAAACTTGAATATAGTTGATTCTGAATCAGTAACTGAATGGATTCCTATAGTTTTACACCATGTTATATTTTTTCCCAAAAATATTTTAAAAAGGTTACAAATGTGACACCACCGGCACTAAGTACAACACAGGTTAGGGCAGGTCATAGCTGTGTGCAAGTGCAAAACAACCCCTTAGTTGCTTGGAAGGCCCGGCGCCCAAGGCTACGTATTTTTGACATAGCAAGCTTATGACATTGTGATTTTTCATGATACAGTTACGAAATTTTGCACATATTTCTATATTCAATTTAATTTCATTTATTCACTCTTCACAATATGTTATTTTGACAGTTAAAAATGTGACTTAAAGACTATATCTATATACCATTATTGTAAGTCTGGTGTCTGAAATAGGTTTTTGGAAAAAACCTGTGGTACAGGTCACCATAGATTCTTTACTAGACGCAAACACGACACAAAAATACTAGAACATGTTTCAGGATTCGCATATAGGTACTAAAATTAATGTTTTAATATTTCGTTAATATATGTGTTACTTTTTTTTGGTTATTCGTCTAATACATAAAAATTTCGTGTCACAGTGTTTATTATCGAACTCTGCCGAAACTGTTTGACTGATTTTTATGATTTTGTGTGAATAGGTCGTGGGCGCTATTTTTTACCCTCTAAAAATAAAATAAAAAAAAAAATTTGGGTCCCGTAGGAGGGTAAAAAATAGGGTAAAAATATATACATTTATATGACAAAACAACGTTTGAGTAATGTTTTGATTAGTCCTACTGAAAACCATGAACATAATAGAAATTATGTAAGAAAAAAACTCAGGCCTATACATATGAATCATCCTATTCTACTTCCTGCTAGGGTTTTCTTTTTTATTTTCTGTGCAAACGCATTCGACTGGCCTGTTGGTCTAGCGGTTAGTGGCCCTGACTGCTAACCCGGAGGTCGTGAGTTCTATTCCCACCCAAGACAAATGCTTGTGTGGTGAGCGCGATCATTTGTTGTTATCTATAACATGTATGTATTTAGAAATATGTATATGTATAATATGAGTATGTTTATTAGTTGTCTAATACTCATAGCATATGCTCTGCTTAGTTTTGAAGCAGATGGCTTTTTGTGATATAGTTGTTAATATTATGTACCGTCCTTTTCATCTCCTTTATTTAGCTACAATGACAATTTCAAATGTCAAAATATCCTAATTAAATTTACGTATCGTATTCCATAAATCGTCTAATTTCGTTATTAAAAATAACATCACGTATCCAGTTACTAGGACGACGTCCCGCATTCGGCGACATTAAAGCAACCATCAACCACACGTGTTTGGTTGCTCCGTAGTAACCGGGTTGTTCCTTAATTAGGTTACCCGTATTACGTTTCCCAGTAACATTTCACACTTTTTGCAACCTCTTTTTCTGTTGACCTGGGTCCACCATAAACTTTTGTCGGTCAATTACATCATTGTCCACACAACCTCATTCCTACTTTCTATTGGGATTTATGGATTTTACATAACTGGTTTTGTTCACGAAAGTATGCTCATTACATAAAATAGCAGGTTGGTTTTAACGAAGACGCTTGGCTTACTTTCCTCTTAATACCAGCTATTAATCAATCATAACTTTTATTTATAAATATCGAAATGCTAACGCGATCAATTTTAATAGTTTACATCGTGTAAATAGCAGTCTGAATGGTCATAACAATTGCTGTATTTAACGATGTGTTGTTATTTAATTGAATACAATCTAAGCAAATAAGTCATGTAAATGGTTGTCGTAAGCGGTCATCAATCGGACCTATATTACTGATCATTCATTATGGATGATTTGTCACGTCTTGGGCGCCTGGAGTGACATTGACTTTCTTATTGTCTGCGCTGATAGCGCAGCGGCGCGGCTCGGTGCGCGCACATGCACGCCGCTCGCCGTGACGCGCGCGCGCTTCCACGCTCCGCGACCGGCTCCCGCGCCGGGCCCGCGATATGCCCGCAGTGAAAGTATTCAACATATTCGGCGGACAGAAGCCGACCGAGAAGCACCCTCCCTCCGCCCCTTCCGCGCAACAGGGCGCTCTGCAAAAGTTCTACAGGACTTTTTCAGTCGGTCCAGAACCCGCACCCGAGCACAAGGGCAGCAAAGTGACCGCGATCGCCGCCTGCCTCGAGCGCAGGATCAGTGAACCTGTGAAAATTAACAGTGATAACGTGCAAAAGTTTGTTACTAAAGTCAATATTAGCGACTCTGTTGTGAATACCAAGACTGAGAGTGCGCCGTCTCGGCACGTGTACGAAAACGTAAACATTGCCGGTGAAAATAATGTCGTGCGAGATCAGTTACTCGATGAAACTAAAGGATATTCCTCAATCTATGAAAACGTAGCTATACTCAAAGCCGAGTCCTTACCCCCGGTTATAAGTGCTGAAACTAAATTAAACAAAGCTTTAGAATCTTTCGATAAAATCTTATCAGAATTCACTTGTACGTCACTTACTTCCGATGTGAAAGCTGCAAAGAATCATTTCATTCCGCCTAAATTACAAAAGTCTAAGACTTGTAGCATTATTGAATCACGTTGTATATTGAAGAAAAGTAATTCGGACCCGGATAGTGACAGTAAATCTAGAAAAAAAGTTGCACGGAACAATTCCATAGATAAAACAACGAGTCTGTGGAATTTGGACGACATGAAGGAAAAAGAACTTACTGCTCCGCTGGTACCCCTGACGACGACGACACCCAATGACAAGATGAATCCTGATAAGTATGCTACATATAAAATTACATCAAAAAACTCGTCTCGGCCGAACTGCTTCAAAGCCGAAGATCTAAAAAAACTTGATGTAAAAACGAGAATACTCAAGAAAACTTTATCTAATCCACCGTCAACACCCGTTCCGGTTGTATCTAAAACGAAACCAGTAATGAAAAAAGTCGAGAAAAAAGTAAGCGACCCAAAGAAAACAAAACCTAAAACATGTACAGATAATGGATCGTTAAACATAAAGATTAGTTTAGAAAGTAAAGAGACCCCAAAATCACAAATGCAGAAAGCAAAAAGCGTGTGGGAAATAGGAAACGAATATATGATTTCACCCGGCTTAGAGAGAACCAAGTCCACAACTTCTATCGCGGGCTCTCCTAGTAAGATCCCGGTGATAAGGAGTCAAATGTCGCATAACAAGTTCAGCAGCACCAGAGCGCTTTTTTCTCCCACTCCGGTTGATCTAAGTAATGTAGACCAGGCCAGAGAGTGTGCTCAGAAAAAGAAACCGCTTGCGCCACGAAAAAACAACGAAAAGCCCGACGGAAGCAAACAAATAAGACAAAAGTCGCTCCTCAATCTTAAATCCGAAGTAAAGCGACAAAACGATAAAACTAAGAAAGAGCCAGTTGACACTAAAAGAACAGTATTGTCATCGAAAACGACATTGAAAGACTATTCCGATGAAATAAATGCCGTGCGAGCCAAGTTGCAGCACAGAACTATTAACAAAAGAGATTTAGTAGTTGCGCCTGAGCCCAAACGAAATGAAAATGAATCGGAGGAAATCGATTCGATACTGTCACCTGTTAAGTCTATCGTGAAAAAGCTTGAGTTGAAAACAGCTAAAGAGTTAAAAACGGAAACATCTCAGTTTGTAAACTGTAAGGTAATCCCGCCGGTACATAAGGAGTTATGCGTAGCAAACACTACTTTCCACAACCACTTGAGCACACTCGTCGGCCGACAAGTTAAATACGTAGAGTCGAGGGATGACTCCAAAACATGCTCGCAGATCGAGAAGCTAACTCTACACAAACAAACTGACGAGAAGATATCCGATACCCACTCGGATTGCAGTGACGACTCCGGTCATGTTTCCAACGACGCTGTGCACGATAACGATGTAGCGTTTGATAACGTGCACGACTTGAGTCCTGTGAGCAGCGTGGACGAGGTAGATTTCAAAGTGTTCGATGGTCCCAAGAAGTTTGGGATAGATTTGTCGGAGAATGCGAAGAGCGTGTGTCCCGTGCGGCCTGCGAGGCGCGGCGGGCGCGGCAACGAGGTCGCTAGCGGTACCCGCGCCACCGACGTTCCGAAAGTGGAAGAACAGGTACGACACTGTTAACATATCGATAACAACAAATTACAGGTGCTGTTTATCCGCACTCCCTCGGTGCAAACATGCTACAATTTAGATCGCAAACGATATTAAATCTTGCTCCTATCATGCTGACTAGTCCAACTAGATATAGACTCGAAAGCTGCGCTCGGTGCATTCCCATCAGTATTACTGCGCAACGGTCGAAGACCTCTTTACCATTTCGTCAACGTAACAACTTACTATATTTGTAAAATACGCACGACTAACTGTGAATGCAATGACTGCGCTTAAAGAAGAAATTGCACGTTATTAGTATTCGCATCAATGACCCAAACAATTTCATTTGCTTTGAATTGGAATGCGTTTTAAATAACAAAACTTTCACATATTTAATATCTATAAGTTGTCATTTAGTTTTATTTTTATTCTATAAATCTAATATTCATTGGGGTATTAAAATCTGAGTTACGAACGATAGAGATGTTATTACTACCACCCGCCGGTATAGTCTTTAATGTTATTGCAACCGATTTCTCTATTTCATCGACTTTAATAAATTAATTTATGCATAAACAATGCGTCGTTTTGTATCGTTCTTGATTAATGTTCAGAGGAAAGTAACACGACGAAGCCGAAGAATTTGGTAGGGTGTCAATAAGTGTTATTATGTAAGCTGCAACATTCTTCGATTATCATGTTTTATTTGCATAAAACCATGATTTGTTGCGTTTATTTTATTGCGTAATCCTTTAATGAAGAACAAACGCATTCTTTGGAAAACCGACGTAATGCTTGAGTTACATAATGAGACCCATTCAGATTCTAGGACACGTAAATAAACACTTGAAATGGAGTGTAATAATTATACTGTAAATGTTTTGGAGATTTATTTGGCAATGCAACGCCAAATGTACCGCTGGGGTCAATTTTGAGGACAGATTTACTTACGCTTTTACTTTCACCAAATACTTGCGGTTTTTACTCGTTATTTCATGTCGTCTGATATCGTGTATTAATCTGAAATAGTTATGTACTTGACTCACGTTCGGCTTGTTATGGCAATGCGGTTAGAGAGTAGATTGATATGTTTTGGTGAGATGGAATTATATGATTTGAGTTCTTAGTACACCTGTTACAACATTGCGGCTATCACAAGGTAAAGTGCGTGAACTTTACAATATTAATTTATCATCACGCTATATTAACATAGTATTGAGTTATTTTCATATTCATTACTTTCGTCTATTTGCTTATTTAAAGTATGCCAAAATGGTGAATAACCTACATTTTTCAATATCAAAAGTCAAATGTCACCAGCAGATTATCATATTATTCGGCACTATCTTTTTTCGCTTCGGGGTCAACAAAAGTTAGAAACGAGATACATTTAAATTTCGACCACGAAGAGCCTCAACTTTTGAATTAAACTTATTTGATTTGTCTCCTCTTGCTCCTAACAATATACGTTTGGTTTTAATATGTCGTGGTCTTGCCATTGGCTACTGCTATTTTCTATGAAATTATTTATCACGCAGTCATCAAGTTGCGCAACTGCACACCATGTTCTGACACCCGGATTACCATACGTTGGCACCTTATCAACAACAGCTTTCCAAGTTTTACCCTGGACGTGATGCGTTGCAAATAAAAAAGTCGACACTTTCGATTTCGACTTTCTCGCGTCACACTGTGACAGCAAATATTACGTGCAAGTCCACTTTATGTACTTTCCATGGTACTGTAATGAAAGAAAATAAAATAGTACTTGTTGAAGAGTTTTAAGACGAAATAGCTGAATCAAAGATTCATGCTTAGGTGTAACCTCAGATTGTAGCTGCGCTGTCTTGACCTCCGTCAGATCAAAAGTCAAGAACTCCATGCTACTGTAGTTTTTCACACATAAATAGTTTTTACTAGTCTTGAAAAGACTTGCAAGATCCGCTCACACGATGCGCAAAGAGCCGTATCAAGACAAACAGAAATGCTCAGAGCCCCTGGTTTTTACTTTGCTCTAAAATGAATCTTAATTAAGAAGGTGGTTTCGTCATTGTAAAACAAAGACTTTTTTTATACAAACGCAACTTTTATTGCGTCAAATTCTTCAATTGATGACGATGAATTTTGATTCACATTGAACATCTTTTATTTTTTGGAAACATTTTCTATGTGATTAATAACAATTTAAACTATCTATATCTGATTTGTAAGTATGAAGGAAAAAACGAGTTATCTAAACAGCTCAATTATTTTATAGCACAACTGACCCAGTTCAATTACTTTTCACAGGTTTTCATTTATTGCTGGAAGACCCAAATCCAGCACCGGATAAACTCAGATAGGAAATAAATTTACATCTTGCTTAACCTAAATCTAGCATTTAAATTCAATTCATTTGTAACAGAATTTGGTCAATTCTGATAATTTTCACATTTCAATGATGTTTCGTAACATGTCTTATACAGTATACTCTTCAACTTTTCACTTTTCTTTAAATTCATTGCCAGGCTCCAGCATTTCGATTTATTTGGTCACGTCTTCTATTTCGAAGATTGCTTTCAAATTAGACGTTAACTTAGGTTCGATTCATGTTGTTGGCATCTGATACCGGGATATGCTCATCACGTACTGCTTTCGCTTCAGGGAAAGCCTGTCCTTCTATCAAAACGACTAAAACATTGGCTAGTGTCGCCAGTATTGCTCAATTTGTTTTCGTTATACGTAACGAAGTAAATGTTTACTTTCTTTTAGTTTCTTATATATTCAATTGTTGCCATTCCTTCTTTGCTGTGAATGTTTGTTTTGTTATGTCGTAGAGCATTTATTTACAGTTGAAAGGTCAAACAAACAACAATCAAAAATAATCAACAAGCTGCTGTTTACAAATGCTTGTAGTTATGACAACAGACGAAACAAATACAAGCAATCGTTCACTCCCTATTACTTCCTACACTAACTGCTAATACCAATTTATGTCAACGGTACATGCATTTGCTTCGAAAATATTAACATTTATTTGTATTCCAAGTTCGCGTGTCGCTTTCCTCGCGAATGTGCGCCTGTTCCGCGGTTAATCAGTTATTTCCGTTTCATCTTGACCTTTTATTGCCTTTTTCTTCGCCATTTTTATTCTGCTTGTCTAGACATGTGGTTAATGCATCTTCCTCGCTTTAGCTTACTGATAGGTACTCGAGACGATGATAATAAAAGTGGCTTTATAAATGGCTTTAGGAAATTGGTCATTTAGAAATGGTCTTGTGGTTTATAGCTCACTGTGTTCATTTTGTGCCCCGTTTTCGCTCGCTATCGATTAGCTAATTGAGCTTTATGTTCGAATAAAATTGTGGCACGTGTATATTTCTCTTTATAATATTATTTCTAATACCTGTTCACTTGCTCAGTGTGATCGTCCGTCACCCTCACGTGTTAGCACTGCATGCAGCATGCGATTTCTAGCGGTACTAATGTGCCAAGCATCAATACCGTTAAATTCTTTTGATTCCGCAATGAACAGAGCAAATTGGTAAATTAAAACATATTTTCCTGAATCATTTATTATTCTGATTCCGTGTTTTATGAAACTTAAGACGAGGAACAATAACCGCATAATCGTGTTACATAATATAATTATTGAATGAAACAAATTGATATTGAATTAAGCAATTTTGTTAATGTTTTTGAAACTCAATTTGTTGTTACGTAAAAGTAAAACATATCAGATTAATCTTTTCATTCACTTCAGAAGTTACATTAAACATCGTGTCTCATTCATAAGAGAAAATGAGTTCTGATGTTTTGGTTAATTCTGGGAAGAATATTTTGGAACAAATGTCAGTTCAAGAATTCTTCTCAACACGTTTCTTCTCAAAAGTCTGGTAATATGTAAGATTATTAGAGCTAGTGTTTAAACATACTTATTTCTGCTATTAATTATTTTCCTATTTATTTAGGATATTCTTTAATATATTCAAGGGTCTGCTTTTCCTGTAAGTGTTTTTCATTATCAGTGTTAACATCTTTAGTAATATATTTTTATATTTTTTCCAATTCTTCTTTATTCTTAGCGTTTTACTTGTCTGATGGTTTGATATCAAATGAAATGTTAAAGGGTGTTCTACATACAACATCACACAATACGAGGTACCTATATTTAGAAACTCATTCTCACAGTATCAATTGTATATCGATTTCACTTTTTTTATATCGTCTTGTAATTATTTAAAAAGTGTATCAATCACTGCTCGTAATTATATTTGCGTTTGTGTTGGACCGGCTTCTACAATATAAGTAATTAATATGTCGGCTAGTATCTACGTTTTGTCCATACGTTCCTCGAGAAAGTCTATTAGAAATACAATGGCTGTTACTATAGAAATGATTGCCTTGTATAAGACTTATAGAAGTTTTTTTCCTTCTTCAATTCTTTACAGTATGAGCTACTCTTATGATTCATTGCAAGCGTTTGAAATGGGATCATTTAGGCTTGTTATTGGGTCAAAGACCTCTCGTTAAGAAATAGGCTGATGTATGACCATATTTATGAAAGGAAGCACAGATTCTAATTAGGCTGTTTTTATTCTTTGATATTAATTTATGTACACCATTCATTTCGAAGAGTATAAACGAGGTGGGAGTTTAATCTTTTTGAGGTCTTTGTATGTTCCTTGTTTCAAAATGTTTGATGGTAACAGTCTAAAGTTTTTTGTATGAAATTCTGGACATAATCAAACTTGATTGGCCATTTATGCTAAAAGTAAGCTTGTCATCTTCATACAAAAAGTTTATATGATTATATATAATTTGTGTTAGACTAAACCCATTGTTTGACGTCCTAAGTAAATAGCTTTTGACATGCAAGACATTGTTAGGCTCTTGTGTACCTGGTCTCTCTAAAACGCTGTCGATTGTTAGGAACATAATTAGGCTTCTTATATAATAGGAGCTCTTGCGTTCTTAAGTAGGTACCCCTACCATATATTTTTTATTTCTGTTTTCTTTTATCAACGTTTCCTCAATATTTCCGCCGGCTATAGCTTAGGATATTCCCTCTTTAGGTAGTTCCTCTTCACTGAGAGTTAGGTACACTAGAGTGTGCAAAGACTTATGTCAAGACTGTCATAAGACTGCAACAACAAAGTCTAATGCCGCTAGTCTAAACCTGTCAGGTATACCCTAGCGTGTACAGCTACCTTTATACAAAAATATTAATAACAGTATCTATTATTGCACAAGACGAAGCAGGGACTTTGTGTGTAGAAAAGTATCAAATTTTGTTTGTTTTTGGTAGACAAAACTCGTTTGACGTTAGTGGGACCACTGTCCACTCTTGTTATGTCTTCATTAAAAAAAAAACCGGTCAATCACGAGTCAGACTCATGCACCAAAGGTTCCATACAAACTTATCTATGTAAGTGCAGGTTACAAGGGCAATAGTGTTATGCCCGTTACACACATAGCCTGATAGGGATACTGGCTGTTATATTTTTTATAATATTGCGTTGATTTGTGCGTCTATTTAGGCGGAATAAACTTGTTTTCTTTCTTTCTTTCTTCTTTCTTCTTTCTAAGTAGTTCGATCCCTGGATTCCCGAAGATTTTTCTGAATCGAAAATTATTTAGTACTGTTACTACAGACTATTTCTGTTTACTATTAGACATTTGATATTATTTCAACCTAATATCACCTCGTGTTCCTGAAAAAAAGGATCTTGACAGACCGACGACAAAGTGATCCTATAACCGGTTCCGGTTTTACCAACTGAAGTAAGGAACCCTAAAACTATGTGCGTGGTCACTAGACACATACAACGTGTAGTCGTAACTACTTCAGTTAATAACACCTTGTCAGTGTCTCACAGTAATTTCTAGTATTTATGGACTTTCTTCTGCAGCTGTCATTGTATATTTGTTCATGACTATGAACCGAGTGTCCACGTTTTATTGATACTAGTATTCAGACGCTACTTAGTACTACACTGGAACTGAATACCAGTTCCATTTCTGTATCAGTCACGTCAGGGCCGTATTTTACTGAAACACCATGGCGGCACTATCAGTCGCCGCCACCAATAAAATGTATACTTACAGTTTTATGGAGAGTTACTCACCTGCCCCCCTAGCCAAGTTACAACCGTTTCGCTTGCGCCGAACGCTTCGAGTTGACTTTGCCGCCAATTCTTTTGTTCTGACCACGTGACTGAGCGTTAAGACGACGTCATTCCCGTACATTTGAAGCTTTCTACAAGCGTTAACTATTGCAGATTAGCAACTTGGCTAGGGGTACTGGTGTCCGTTTAGTTGCGCAACCGATTTAGTGGCGCGACCAGCTCGTACGTGTGCGACTCTGGTGTCTGTATGTTGTCTAGTTTGGTAGCTTAGAACTATATTTCACCGGGACACCATGGCAGCACAACTGGTCGCGTCAACATAGTGTCTCGGTAAAATCTATACATCTATACATATAAATAAAATTGGAGTGTCTGTTTGTAATATTGAAATAACCGCTTTTTACCACATACATATGAATATATAGGGTGACTGGTAATTAGTGTACGATACTTAAACACGTGATTGTGCTCATGATAACCAACAACTTTTACTACAGGAACAAACGTGAAATCGCGAAAATAAATCAGCTGTGTTTGCCTAATGTACTGAACAGCTGATATTTTTTTCGCGATTTCGGTTTTGCTCCCATACTAATAATTGTTTGTTATCATGAGCACAATCACGTGCTTAAGTATCGTACACTAATTGCCAGTCACCCTTTAGATACGGTACATACACCAAAATAACATTTTTTACAATTTTTGTCTGTCTGTCTGTCTATCTGTTTGTCCGGGCTAATCTCTGAAATGACTGGACCGATCTTGACGGGACTTTTTCGGAAGGTAGCTGATGTAATAAGGAGTAACATAGACTACTTTTTTTTTCTAGCCGTTGCTGTCCCACTGCTGGGCAAAGGCCTCCCCCAAGTCCTTCCAAACTTTCTTCTCCTGCGCCGTCTCAAACCAGTCCTTTTATTTTAGAAAAAATAAATTCAAAATCCTGTAGTCCACGCGAGCGAAGTCGCGGGCACAGCTAGTATAGCCCTAAAACCTGACTACGCTAATCCTCACTTCGTGTTCCTTCTTTATCTGTCTCTGCTCTCATTATCTGGGGTCGGGTCTTCTCACTATTCTGCGACAGGATAGTCTCCTGGGTTTTAGACTTTGGCACTTGGAGTATCTTTAGGTCTCTCTCGATGTTAGACCATCAGGTAAATGGCTGATGGCCTTTATTACTTTTTGGTTCGAGACTTCGCTTCCATACCATCGGAGGTGGAGCTCTCTAAGCATCCTTATTAATACCGGTTGACGGTGGAGTATATACAGTTTGGTATAATTATACAATCTTGGTATATGTACAGTCAGCAAAAGAGATAAGAAACTAGGGTTATCAGATATTGTTAAAGTTTTCATGGAACTATACAAGTTGTAAGGGACAGCACTCCACAAACTTTAACGAAAAAAAAATCAGCCTCGCCATACAAATTGTCCAATCAAGTTTATCAGTTTGTATGGCGAGGCTGATTTTTTTTTTCGTTTCCTGAAAAAAAATTTTGTGCAAGGTTGTTCAGTTTCGTCTACTGAGCAAGCCCTTAAAGTTTGTGGAGGGCTGTCCCTTATACCTTTCATGGGTAACAATGAATTTTAATTTTACAGTAGCAAGACGAATGGCAACACTTTTGTAATGATCTTAGTTCTGTCATCATACGCGATTAGGTATAACTTATATGCTCACTACGGTTTGTATCGGTGCCGCAATGACAAAATATTTTCTCCGATGATTGTCGATCAGTGACGAAACGGTCACGTTTACCTACGTGACCTAGTAGGCTTATAATTTTCTATATAATGTTTTTTTGCCTGTTACGAAGTAGTGAAAAGCTTCCTTTAAACTTTTTCAAAGCTGTTAAATGTCATATATTTCTTTGAACTTTTAAAAAAAAATAAGAAACCAAAATATACCCACACCAGACCCTAAATGGAAACTTTTTACGTCACGACCATAATAATGAAGCGACACCATAAAAACGATATAAAAAGCCGATCAGAACTTGGTTACGAAATGTTGACGGCACCTGACAATGTCCGTAATGACGAGCCTGTAGGTAATTGAGAGCAGCAGGTGGTCGCACGTGGTTGACGACTCCTGACAAACGGCCGTGAGAAAGAAAGAAAGAAAGAAAGAAATCACGTTTATTTGGCACTTAAGTACACACAATGAAATAACAATTATAGAAGTGAAATTGGTAATGACAACCGAATACAGTATAGGCATTGTCGATATGAAAACTACAAAAGTTTTTAAATATTTTCTGAATCACTGGTGTAGGAACAGCGTCATTAACTTCAATCTTTTTGAACACAGGCCTCACCTAGCTTAGTCCAGTAATGTTCCCACTGTTGGGACTCAGGCCTCCTCTCCCGTAATCCACTACGCTGGCCCTGTACGGGTTGGTGGATGTCACATGTCTTCAAATTTTTGATTCTAGGACATGCTGGTTTCCTCAAGATCTTTTCCTTCACAGTTTTGAGAGCAGGTCTCACCTATTTCATACTTTTCGTGATCGCATCAGGAATGAAGATATGCTCAACAGAACCAAGGTTACAGACATAGACCAAAAAATTGACAAGTTTAAATGGCTGTGGCACATTGCTCGCAGAACGATGGATGGGATAGATGAGAATGATGGTCGTTGGGCCGAAGGGTTCTGAAGTAACGACCTCGTAACTATAATAGTGCTCATGTTGAGTATAGAGCTAGATACTACGAGAGCTAGATACTAAGAGTGTCGCCTCTTGTCTCCCACCCTTTAACTCCACTACAGGCAATAAACCAATACGAACGCGCATTACGCAACTAACAGACCACGCACACTAAGGCCTCATTTACGGAGACGCGGGGCGTCTCGCGTCGCGTGTGGCGTGGCGTCTCGCGGCGCGTCGGATGTTTTTTCTGTTTACGGTGGGGCGGCGCGTGAAGCGGCACGCATCATCGCACGCGTAAACACAAACTTATAGCAATATACGACCATGTTCATAGAGAAGCGAGACGGGAAGCGTGGCGGTGCCCGCCGCGGCGCCCGCGGTGAATCCTCTAGCGTGTAGCGAAGCACGCGGCGGGCATCGCGGCGATCATATCATACTCCATTGCGACGGTGACTACGTCTGTGTTGCGCGATTTCTAAATAAGACTGACAGAAGATTCCGCCTCGGACATAGCTTCATCGAGAATTGCCGCTGCGTGCGCCGCCGCGATAAACGCCGCGTGGGACGCGTCGGTGCCATCCGCGGGCTCGGCCGCAAAAAACGCCCTAATTCAAACAAACGCGTCTAAAATCGCTTCTCCGTAAACGCACTCATACAACGCCATATATTTGAATTCAGTGCGGGCCGCGCCACTCAACGCAACGCGCGACGCCCCGCGTCTCCGTAAATGAGGCCTTAGATCGCAAGTTTGCTATTGGTAGTTGAACTATGAGCATTGCCGTATTTGGTGGCGCACCTGCCCCGCCCACAAGGTCATTCTAATCTCTTTCATTTGTTCTGTGGTCCTAACAGTGCGCAGTGGGAACATTATAGAAAGAAAGAAGAAAGAAAGAAAGAAAAATAATTTATAAGGCCGACTATAGGTACTATGCTATGCTCATGTTCTTCAAGTACAAAGCCAGAAGAGAAACTCTATCCGGCCAGCCAGCTTGGCGACTAGAAACCACGGAATGTTTTCTCTGAAGCTGCTAATTTAAATAATAAAGGTGGATTATTGAGCATTTAGCTTTTCTGATCTGCGAATTAATTGCATAGTTAATGTGTTAGAGAGTTGGAACGTGCAGAGATTTGGTTTGGGGATATGTGTTTTGAATGAGGTTGGGCCGTGTGTTGATTGTTTGTAGTATTACTGTTGCTTTTATATTTATGTTTTACTATCTTTTGCCAGCAGGTTTACCTGCATGAAAGTAGGTTTCTTGATACAAACTTTGGACCCTCGTTTTTATCCTTTTGAGCGGGTGAACATTGGAAAATCCTCTCTTAGTGCATGTCTATGTCAAATTACTGAATCTTATGCAAAATTTCACGTTCCTAGGGTGCTATTCTTTAAGAAAACAGCCTTGAGCGCAGCGCTAGCCGCAGCAACGAGTCGAGAGCGCAGTACATTGGATTAACAACCTAATGCACTTTTACATTGGATTATTAATTCAATGTACTGCGCTCTCGACTCGTCGCTGCGGCCAGCGCTGCGCTCAAGCCTGTTTTCTTAGAGAATAGCACCCCCTGGTCCCAGTTTCGGAGGTGTGTTGACATGTCAGTCAGTCAATTTCTCCTTTTACATAATGGAGTGAGAGAATATAGGACGTAAGGAATATTTTGAAATTTTCTCTTGTCTAATATAGTGTTACTGAGTTCTGTAATTAAATGATTTTTTTATTGATATAAACTGATGCTTGACTGCGATCCTACCTGATGGTAAGCAGTGATGCAACGTCTGATGGTAAGGCGCACTAGTTTATGAGCCTATTCACTCTTGCCTTGAAGACACTCAAATTATAATCAGACAGGAAGACCCCAGCAGGCAAATTGTTCCTGTCGTTTGACGTACGCGGTCTAAACGACGAGGCAAAACGCTTAGTCCAGACCGTACTTATACATATAGTTACTAAGTATTATCGTTAAAATTATTTTTACATATCATTAAATTATATCGCCCTAAACAAACGTGTCTTTTAGTCAATAACTTAATGATGATACAAATAAAATCAGAGAAACCCAAAGAAAGCTAACAAACCGTCTTATCTGGAACCAAAGGAAAGTGTCACATCGCAATTACCAATTATAATGATAACGTACATGAAACCCATCGTATGCTATTACTTCTCGGAATCTGAAGACGTGTTGATATGCCGACACCGTATCGCGTCGTTAGAGCCTCGTCTTACGTGCTCTGACTTATGCGCGCCTAGTAATGCCGCTTAGAATATCGGTACGTTTCTTATCTAAAAGTTTTAATATCTAGATAATTTAGTACCTACTTACATGATAGGAGAAAGGCTAGATTTTTTGCTAATCGGATGTTGGAGTTTCCGTTGTGATTTTTATGTCCTGAGTCATCAAAGGCTTTCGAGTCTTTTCTACTCACCAGGGATGTACTCGTAAATTGTATTTTTATTATTTTCGCATTACTTTGTGTAATTTATTTCATCATCACTGCTCTCAAAACGGTGAAGGAAAACATCTTGAGGAAACCGGCATGTCCTAGAAACAACAATTCGAATACATATGACATCCACCAACCCGCACTGGGCTCGCGTGGTGGATTACGGCCCATTCCCTCTCCTAGAGAGGAGGCCTGAGTCCCAGCAGTGGGAACATTAAAAACATTAAACACTTATGATGAAGGTATTCGGATAACATGATAATCGAAGAGATTATGGAACGGCAAATCGATACATATTACACAAAATAATGTACGTGGCAGAATTTGAACCCGCGACCTGCAACTCGAAAGTCGGAGCCTTACAACTCAGTCACCACTGCACTCATGTCCAAATAACTTATTAGCACGATTTTTCTTCAAAACAATTCTTATCATAATGGTTGCATAAACAATGCAACGACGGTGTTACGGTAGCAGTTGTAACCTATTGTTTGTTTTATCATCGCTGCCATAACATTCAAGTTTCTAAACAGTTTTTTATTACAAATGTTTTGCTGTTGCCTCACGTTACGACTAAAAGTGAGTTAGTTCACTAGCATGGCTGCTTGCGCACTTACAAAACTACAAGTACATTCAATCAAAAAAGTATCGGGAATGGATGATTTGTTTATGGTTCCAAATTCTAATTTTAGATTTTTTTGTTGTTGCTAGATTGGCAGAACTGTTTTCCATTTTGGCGCGGACTTTGAGTTGCATCTGTTATTTATATTAAATACAGCGCTGTATCAGTTATATCATATCTAGTGTGTATTGCGAATTTCATAATGGACAAAAACATTGAACAAAGAGTTTGTCTTAAATTTTGCATCGCCAATGGAATTTCGTGTTCGGAGTCACTGAAAATGTTACAGAAGGCTTACGGTGAATCGACTTTATCAAAAACACGTGCTGATGAGTGGTACAAAGCATTCAAAAGCGGTCGAGATGTGATGGAAGATTTGCCTCGCTCTGGTAGGCCATCAACCTCTGCAACTGAAGTTAACATCGCAAAAGTGAAGGAAATAGTGACTGAAAATCCTCATTCAAGTTTGAGAGAGATAGCCGCCGAACTTTCTGTATCTCACGAGTCGATCCGTACCATTTTAACTAATCATTTGGGTATGAAACATGTTGCCGCTCGGCTAGTCCCAAAAGACCTGAATTTACTCCAAAAACTCAATCGCATGAGAGTCGCTGAGGACATGCTAGAACGAGTCAATTCCGACCCAACATTCATGAAACGCATTGTTACTGGCGACGAGACGTGAGTTTACGAGTTTGACATGCAAACAAGTCAACAAGCTTCGGAGTGGCGCCTTCCAACTATTCTAGTATAGCATAGTTCAGCCTTTTAATGTTCCCACTGTTGAAACTTGGCCTCCTCTCTAGGAAATGGAATGGGCCGTAATCCACCACGCAGGCCCAGTGCGTGTTGGTGGATGTTACATGTCTTCGAATTTTTTGTTCTAGGACATGCCGCTTTCCTCACGATGTTTTTAAGCTATTGCATAGCTTCTATCGCGGGCCTTGAGCGTGGAGACCGAATACAGAAATTCCGTAACGAAAATAACCTAACACCCCCCACTCATTTGTTTTTTGAGTGTGGTGACCGATAAGAAAACAAATGAGTGAACAATCAATCAAAATTCAATTCAATGTGTGAATTAATTCAATTAATATCAAAGAAAAAAAAACAAAGGAAAAAAAATACTGCATAAATAAAATAAATAAATAATTATAATTGCATAAGTTGATAAAAATGCTATGCAATAGCTTTACCGCGGCAGTCCCCGAGTGCCACACGTCTTTTTTTTATGAAATAGTAAAATAAAAGAAAGCTATGGAAACCATAATTTATGTCAATCTAAACTTAATATTCTAAAGAGGGAAAATTTGTTTATTTGTAATTTGTATTTGTGTGTATTTTTGTAATGAATGAACTCAAAAACTACTGTGCCGATTTCAAAAATTCTTTCACCATTGGAAAGCTACATTCACCCTGAGTAACATAGGCTATATTTATTGCCCGTGCGAAGCCGGGACGGGCCGCTAGTAAAGAATAAACCTACTTATCAATGCTAGTACATCTCTAGCTGAGTGCATCCTTCAAACAAGCATGTAGCTTTTGAAGAGATGATAGCTTTCTACAATAAACAGCTTGGCAGCCTACTCATACTTTTCCTGTGCCGTTTCCCGACATAGAAAGTTGGGCGCTGCGTATGACGTGTGTGCGTGTACTAGGGCTGACAACCAAACGTGATAATAATAAGAACAATTATTGCTTGCATTGAGACAATGCAATTTAGCTCCACTTTTTTTGACTGACCGATATTTTGACAATTCAAAAGTGTAGCACGACAGTCGTAAAACGATAAAAAATTGTCAAGACTAAACCATGACAGTACATTATGTGTCGTTGTTGCGATTTTCTGTCGTGGCCACTACAAACTTGTTATAATGAGAACAGCTAGAGACGATAATCGTTTGAAGATAAATTTAGCAGTTATAGATACCGGCACGGATCTTGAGCGCCGACTTCAAGTTGCGCAGAAGTCAAATATTCGGTCTCTTTAGTGGTACAAAGTGAGACGCGTGGGCGAGGAGTGTCAGTGATTGGCTCGCCGCGCCATCGTGTCATAGTCGTCACTCGTGATTCGTTCCCTGCGCGTGCTGCATGTATCTAACAATGACGACGATTGACTCGCCAATGCATGGAATGCGCAAAGCGATCCCCACTCTGGCGCCGAGCGCTCAAGATTCGTGCCGGTACCTATACTACATACATAATGGGAACGCGACCTAATTGTAATAATCGTTTCTGACTTCTGAGAGAAAAAGAGACTTTGGTGGGAATCCGTCAAATGACTTCTCCCGCTCTGGGTGGAGAGCGAAAGTGAGTATCAAACTTTTACTGTCAAATCAACCGTGTGTGTTCCTTCAGTTACCTACTACTAGGAGTTGACGGGACGACGAAATGGCAAGAAGTAGCTCAGAGCCGGTAACAATGCAAGGAATACATTATAGACTAGATATAATATAATAATAATAATTACTTTATTTTCAAGTTTGCACTCATAGAATGGTTAGTAACAATATTAACTTAATACTATGTTAGTAGCTATTAAAATTCATAATAAGTATACAAAAATAAATTAAATTAATTACAATATGTTAAAATAATATAATATAATAATAATGGCTTAATAGCCAAGAGTCTCGACCAACCAGCTTAGGAGTCTCGCATTAGGCGGCTGCATCAAGGGCTTGATTCAGAAAGCTGAAGGTACATGGACACGGCTCGTTTAGTCAGGAGGTTCCTCTCTCTGGAGCCCTGTCCGCCGGTAGCTTGGACCCTACTCTCGATACCAGTGGGCTAAGTACTATTTTTTATATTTTTAAATGTTTTTTTTAATTTTTGATTTAAATATTAAAAAAAAAAATATTTGTATGTATTTAGATGAACAAACGAAATAATAATATTACAAAACGTAAAAGTGAAAACCCTGAGGTAGTTAGAGATAGTTAAAGCCTTATTGGTTCAGACAGGCGGCATTCTTTGATGGTGTATCGTAAGCAATTGATTGCATAAGTGAGACTATCAAAATATTTCCATTTAATTCAATTAATTGTTTAAATATTTCATTTGCTCGTAGAAAATAAATAGAAATAAGGAAATTGAAGATATACTGCGTATTTTATTTAATAAAAAGAAGCGTAAAAAAAATAATCGATGACCTGGTAAGGGTTGCGGGAATCCGATGGATGCGAGACGAACAGGACCGTTCATTGTGGCGACACTTGGAGGAGGCCTGTGTCCAACAGTGGACGTCTTTTGTAATTACAAAAGTCACTCAGTCTGTCTATTACCTACCTATTTACGTCTTCATTTTTGAGCTCATTTAGATGAAACTTGGCACACGATAGAATATGTCCTGCAATTGAGTATTAAATTTTTTTTTTTAAGTATCGTAATAACAATTCCAAATGTTTTTATTTCACATAGGCCTACATGGGCACTTATAAAACGTCAGAAGCTAGAGCACGGTTCCAAATTGTCGTTTCTTATGGAGAAGACCCGGCCAGAAACTCCATGGTTAGGTACTCTTTTAAGAGGCATGCAAAACGGAGTGTAAACCTCTCCCATATACCTCCATTCAAAAGGGAGGATCTTTCGACCAGACGGTAGTTTTGTCTGGTCTGGGCAACTGCCCGATAGTTCATTTCGGGCTGTTTATTAGAGCATATATTCTAATCGCGCGGAGAACTTTGATAGGTACCGCGATACAGGATTTTGAAGTTTAGTTTCTTATAAATATTATCTACAACCATACTAAAATAAAAATTGACCTCAGATTTTTCGTCGAAAAACAAATTACTTTGTCGTTCAAAAAAATTCACAACATATTTGAAAAACTTACAACTTTATTCAAAACTAGTTTCACATAATTATTCGTCTCCTGTTATTTTAACATAATTATACTAACAAAAAAACTGCAAAAACAATATAATTAAGAGTTTTTATTTGATACATCCTTCTTATTTAGCATGGTCGGAATACAGGTTTAATTCACTATAAGTAATTAAAATCGCGACGACCCTGAAATTCTGGTGAATCACGAAATCTATGCGCTGGCGCATCTTCACGACTTTCAAACGAATCTTGATGAACGTTAATTCGTTTAATTACGTGTCATTTACTTGAATTAGATAATAATTTAGTTTTTTATGTACTTATCGTGATAATTAATTAATTTACTTTATTTATTTATTTAATTCTTTATGCACAAAAGAGTACAAATGCGGACTTAATGCCATAAGGCATTTTCTACCAGTCAACCTTTGGGTGATGCAGAGATAAATTGTGGTAGGTGCAATAAATATATACCATTACATGTTATTAAAATACATCATACAAATACATACCTATAAAATACAAATACACTATACATAATATTTATAATTATATTTACTTAAACTACAAAGAAAAGAGAAAATAAAAATGGAAAAGAAAAATACACGAATAGACCTACATGGGCACATAAAAAACATCAGAAGCTATTGCACGGTTCCAGCAAGAAACTCCATGGTTACTCTTACATCATCATCATATCAGCTGAAAGACATCCACTGGAAAGTGTACGCCATACACTCTAGGGTATACCTAGCGGCTAGCTGACAGATCTACCTGTACAGTTGAGTTTTACAGGCAAACCGGAGCGTAGTGTATGTTGCAAAACTGTACGGGTTCAACCTTAAGGGTGAAGATCAAAGTATAATATAATATAAAGGGTGTAAGGGACAGCCCTCCACAAACTTTAAGGGCTTGCTCAGTAGACGAAACTGAACAACCTTCCACAAATTTTTTTTTCAGGAAACGAAAAAAAAATATCGGCCTCTCCATACAAACTGTCCGTTCAAGTTTATAATTTTGTATGGTGAGGTTGATTTTTTTTTCGTTTCCTGAAAAAAATTTTTGTTGAAGGTTGTTCAGTTTCGTCTACTGAGCAAGCCCTTAAAGTTATTAAGTTTGTGGAGGGCTGTCCCTTACACCTTGTATAGTAGTTTTTTTTTTTTCGGTGGGAAAATCGTCTAATGACATCCCCCGCTCTTGGTAGTGTCAGACTTTTACTGACTAAAAACCCACTCCAGTTCCTTCGTTGGCTTTCGTACCGGGGGCTGAGCTACCTTTCGGAGCTAACCCTGGCCCCAGTAGGCTTCGACCCAGCGGGGCCCATGCCGTAATATATAGTAGTTAAGTAGAATACGTCATATCAGAGAATTTTATCTGACAAGTTGCACGTCCCCTTTGTGCAGTTGTGCACAAGCACAGATGCACAGAGCACCGGTGCGGCCCAGTTATCCACTGTAGCTAATATGGACATAACTGCAGAAATAATTTGCTGTTACCGTGTTCGAGATAACTGCGAGATAGTTGCGATTACAGTCTGTTGTTTATGATGTTTATTTAATTATGTATGTACCATCGCGGTAATTTCTACCTGATCACTGATTCGCTTGAACCCTGCGGCGCGGCGGCAAACCAAAACCTTTGAAGTTTTCGTCTCGAGTGCAAGCAAAAATGAACTTAGCGGTGGTCAGGCGGAAGTGTCTTTAATGGTACACATATGAACATAAAAGAAAAAAAAAAGGAAACAGAAGAATAGTACAAAGATGATGGTTATTTCTAAAGAAATCTCTTCCAGCATACATATGTACATACAATGTTATGTTTACCTACTTGGTTTGTTTAGGTAGGTAGGATGGAGAAGACTTTAATCCGTCTTGAGTTCGAAATCTATGTTGCTTTTTTTTTGTGTAAGTAATTTATTTCATGATTATGGATACAAAGTCCTTCAGTAGGAATAATAGACATTACATGTTTCTAAATAGATTCTAATGTTTTTTGTAGTATTTGGCAACAAATGTCGTCAAGTCAAGCTTCTGAGCTGAATAGGCAAAACTACCATTAAATTCTCTGCTTGAACAGTCACTGAACTTCACTGGAAAAAAGGACACCAAAAACTTCCCGTATATTAAAATAATTCAATCAGGCCCATAGACACCATGGACTTTATACCGCGACGCCAAACCATTAACAATTGACCACAATGTAGTCTATAGCCATTTATAGCCATGACCTACTTACAGCTGAACTATAATGGCACCTGTTATTGGAGCAAGTGCATAAGATGGACGTGAATGGCCAGATAGCAGCTACACAGTGGTGGCCATTTAAGTTAACGTGGTCGTTAAGTTCCAGTCTGCGGTTTGTTGGAGTAAAAGTTTGACCTGGCTTGAAGTCGTGGTTATTATAAAAATATGAATAGCAAAATTTGAACTTTAGAACTATTTGAAGTCTCAGAGAATGCACCATCTATCCATCTATATATCTATCTATCTATCTATCAGGGGGCCTTATCAGGACGTGTTAAGTTTTAGTTTTTTTTTAACTTTTGACTACAACAATATGATCAGTAAAAGGGTACTGATTGAGCCCCATTTTTTGTACTTATTAAAAAATAGACGTGTATAGTTCAATCCCTTTAACATTTCAGCCGTAAAATGAATCGCGTTAAGGGTGAGGCTAAACGAGCGTAATTTTGTGAGTCGTGAGTCGCAGACTTTCGGTCGCGTAATTTCTGCTGCATTCATTTTTCATACAAAAGTCCTGTTTCATTCACACGGCGACGCAAAATGAGTTGTCTGCCGCAGTAGAAATGCATACAGTAGAAATTACGCGACCGAAATTCTGTGACTCACGACTCACAAAATTACGCTCGTTTGGCCCCACTCTAAAAGTTCTTGGTCGAATGATATCGCCTTGTCGATCATTATTGTGTAGCCAGTTAGCCACTTGCTTTAAAGTGTCCTTTTTCATTGACTGCTGGTAATTTAATTAGGGCATGTGATATGATAACCGACTCGAAAGCCTAACAGTTCAAAATTAGCACAGCAATACACACCTAAAAAACATGATACACAGCACAAACTATCGCCTAACATAACAACTGCACTTATTGCACCTACTAGTGATGTTTTTGATGAAAAAATCGAGAGTGATGGCCTGTACTCTGTAGTGTTACATAAATGAATTTACTTTCATTTCTAACGCGTCGGGCAACAATTTATTTACTACTGCATGCGGGCTTTCAGCGACTGTAGCGAATTTAACATGAAAACGAATTATGATCATAGAATTGGTGCCTAATGTTTTTTGTTGTTACTTTGATATATGTATTTATCATTTAATTTTTAGACGTTGCCCCACAATAAGTAATACTTTACACGTATGGTAGGTGCGTTCCCAATCATGTAAACTCACACACACATCACACCCAGACTCGGAAAAACTGTCTGTAGGCCAGATAAATACTTCTTCCGTGCAGGAAACAAATCCAAGACACGAGTCAGCAACAGCAGGGACCCAGCCGGGTCGAAGCCTACTGGGGCCAGGGTTATCCGAAAGGGCGCTCGAGCCCCGGTATGAAGGCTAGAAGGAACGGGGTGGGTCTTTTAGTCAGTAAGAGTCTGACACTATCTCCCGCTCCGCCCAAGGGCGGGGGATGTCAATGCATGATTTTTTCCCACCACAAAAAAAAAAAAAAAAAAAAAGCGCAGCAGCCAATGACTCGACCACTGCGCCAACCATGCCAACCGTGCATTTAACGGCATGGTTGGCATGGTTGGCATTATAGTTAGGTATTATAATATTGTGATGCTAATAAATTCTTCCTTTTTTTCTTTGTATCATAATATTATACGGTAAAACGCTTTTAAGGCTCCGTCTACATTTAATCTACTGAACATAAACATCTCAGCACACATTCAGCAAATAAAAAAGAAGCAGCCTTACGAAAACTGCGTTTTCTCACTTAAAAAGGAATTTAAATTTACCTGTCACTCGGGTCTCACAGTTTTCTACATCTTATTTCTCAACTATGTAACACATATACATATATTACCAGCTTGTCAAACTATTATCATAAAATGCAGCCGGAACACCAATAAAGCATTGATACTATTAATAATTTATTATCTGTTGTCCACTATGATTGTGTAATTTGTAATGAAAACTATCTTGTAATAATAGTCTGGAGATATATTATATATAGCATATAGATTTGTATATAGACGGAGCGTTATCTTTCTCTTTTCGCGTTTCCTCTTCATCAAACTTTGCATCAAACCATGCTCACGTTCGCGATAGACCATTGGAGAAGGGCGCTCTTAACTGAGACAATATTGATCAATCACCAAATAGCTTCTCTCGCTCTGAGTGGAATGAGAGGGAGTGTCAGACTTTTACTGACTAAAAAACCCACCCCGTTCTTCTTGCCTTTCATACCGGGGCCGAGCCTCCCTTTCGGAACTAGACCCTGACCCCAGTAGGCTTCGATCCAGCTGGGCCCCTACTGTTGCTGACAACTTCTTGAGGCGCGCAGGAACAGAGCGCGCCGTCAACGACTTGGGGCTCGGTCCGGACAGTTACTGGACGGTCGGACAGCGAGCTCTCTATGCGAAGGTTACGGTAACTCCTTCGAACAATCCGCAGCCCGAGATTTATCGATCTACATGTTCATTCAGATTTGAAATCATAAAGATTTACCTAATAATTATTTTCCTCTTGTTACAGATTATGTTCCGCGGCGGTGTCGTGGGCGAGCTGGACGCGCGTCGCGACGCTGCGCTCGCGCGGGTGCTCGTCCGCTTGCAGGCTCGCGCGCGCGGCCTGCTCGCGAGGCGGCGCGCCCAGCGCCTGCGCACGCAGCACACGGCCGCGCGCTGCGTGCAGCGCAACGTGCGCGCCTTCCTCGCGGTGCGCGACTGGCCCTGGTGGCGGCTGCTCGTGCGGGTCACGCCCTTGCTGGCCGTGCATAGGACTGAACATCGGCTTAAGCAGGCACAGGTATGAACTTTTCAAGCATGTTAATAACTTTACTGCAAAAATGTGACCGTAGGATTAGGAGCAGTGAAGTCATCTGTAAGTCCCTAACCTATGAAATTCACTGGTACATAGTAGAAAAACGTGTCTTCAAAATATTTAGGGATTGTGATTGCTGTGACCACGGAATAGCTACTATTTTTACAAGAAGAATATATTTATTTAATTAAAATTAAAACATTAGCCTACACTAGGAATTACTTCTGTATCGAGGGGGCGTTCACAAACATAAATTCGCATTATAGTGCCTATTGCGAATTGGTTTTACGTTAACGCGATCGACACGTTTATTACGTTCGGCGTTGCGATTGGCCCGCTCCAAGCTCTCAACCAATCAGAGAGCCAAACACAGTAAACATTTCAATCGCATTAACGTAAAAACAACCCACACTCAGCGTACAGACCCGTCCGATGACGACTTCCATGAGGCTGAAGTAGTCCACACCAGATTCAACAAAGGCCCGACTAATTATCTCCAGTCTCGCTGTTGGTAGAACTACCATCTTAGGTGACGTGGGTTTCGCCTTGTTTATGTGGCACAGCAAACAGTTTGCTGTGACCATATTCACTGTTGACCGAAACAACTATCAGTACGCTTAACGCGATCGAAACGTTTACCACGTTTAGCTCTCTGATTGGTTGAGAGCTTGAAGCGAGCCAATCGGTGAGCCGAACGTCATAAACGCGTCGATCGCGTTAACGTAAAACAAACTCGCACTTGGGACTCAGTAGGCTTACGGGAATCGAATCTCAGTAAACGTCAACTGTCAATATATCTTTTCAGAGTCTGTCTATCACGTTCAAGATCAAAAAGCAATCTCGATGTTAAAAACGACTTTTATTTATGGAATACAAAAAAATTACCACTTTCATTGATTCACATTCGTTGCCTCTCGAAGCAATTTATCAAAATTGTTTTTATTACAGGTATTATGATAAAAGTTTTGCGTTAGATCATAAAACGTCTGTTCCTCTAATTGAATATGATCGCGAGAGATTTGAAAGTGCAAATTGTTGTTATCATAGTGTGAGAAAATAGCTGGGATGCTGATTGGAACGTTCATTTGCGGAAATCAAATTAGTTGTTCAAAGGATACCGACGCCGTTTCAATTTAATACAACATTATTTTTAGTATAAATGTGGAACCTGAATATATTTTGTTCTAAATAGTTTTTACACCATGTTATATTTTTTCCCAAAAATATTTAAAAAGGTCACAAGTTAGACACCACCGACACTAAGTACATCACAGGTCACGGCAGGTCATAGCCGGCATTAGGAGCCAGCAAACAGCTGGGCACAAGTGCAAAGTAAAGTAGAACTACAATGAGCACACGTGAGCCACGTACGCCGATCTGGGCGCGTCGGTCTAAATACATTTTATATGGCAACTAGATTTGTAGAGCTACATTAGATCCACGCCACGCGACGCGATTCTACGTACAAATCAGGCGTGGTCCACGTGTGCGTCGGTCTAACGTAGTTCCCGCTTTATAAGTTGGTTTAATGCTCTAAGCTCATCATTGATATATACTCGTATATACTACGCACTAGATTACGCGTGCCGAACACTCGCTTCAATCGACTCAGGTGTAATGCAGTCCGTACACCTTGAATACTACACTATGTTGATGGAAACGCGTAAGTGCCGCGAAATTCATGGCGCTTACGACATTTTGAGTGCGAAAAAGCCGCCTCTAAAAGCTATCATAGCGCTGTATGGTTTAATAGTTCTGTTAGACGACAGTGCCAATGTAGCGCTGCAGCGAACTTTTGTTTTAATTCTGCAGTATTCTGACAAATAGTTTCTACTAACGTGCTTGTCTATCACTAGGATATAAGTCGATATGCCTCATATTCCTCCTCCTCCTTGCGTGGTTTATCCTCAATGTTGAGGGCCGTGACCTCGACGAATAATTTTCTTGTGGACTACATTTCGCCATGTTGTCCTATCTTCGGCGATGTGGATGTCGTGGCAGACTGTGGTCTCCAGTGTAACACGGATTTGGTCTGACCAACGTAACGGACTCCTGCCCTTGGGTCTTTTCCCATCTATTTTTCCGGTCAGAAGCAACTTTCCAGGTTATATATGCCTCATATAACACTATCCAATTAGCAGTTTGGTTGAGTCGTAAAAATTACATCAAGTGTATAGCTAGCCAGGACCGACTTTAATCTGTGTAGATGATGATTGATAGTAACGTATAGGAATCCTTTTTCACTTTAAAAGCATTGTCGTAAAATATAATGTTCAGAATTAAGCACCTTTTACGACATTAGATTTTCAGTTTATGACATTAGCTTTATTTTTAGTTGTGGTTTATTTTCGGACAAAGTAGTGAAAGAAAGGTGATCGGCACGTTAAAAGCAACTGTGGTAGTAGGTTTTCATTTGCTTCGAGTTAGGAAAGGTAATGTTATCGTAATCATAGATTTAATTGATGACTGGCCTGTTGGTTTAGACCAGTTGTTGGTTAGTGGCCTTGACTGCTATGCCGCAGGTCGTGGGTTCGATTCCCACCCAGGGCAAATGTTTGTGCGATGAGCACGATCATTTGTTCTGTGCCTGGGCGTAATTTATCTATAACATGTATGTATTTAGAAATAATATAAGTATGTTTATCAGTTGTCTAGTCCTCATAACACAAGCTGTGCTTAGCTTGAGACTAAACGGCGTTGTGTGATAGTTGTGGAATATTAAAAAAAAAAGAAAACACTAAACCCCAAGCGAACGCCGGGGTTCACTCTCTCATAGTCTTTCCATCGTGTCACTAATTACGGTATTCGAAAGATATAATCTCAGCCTATCATAAAACACTATCGTGTTCTCTTTTTATCACGATAGGACCTACGTTTTTGTGAAATATTTTTCGACTTTAAAGGTTCGTGTTTTGAATTTCCCTAAGGAACTCCCGAATCAAGTCTAGAAAATATTTCCGAATTGCAAAAAAGTTTTTTTTTGTGACCCAACTACACATTTACAGTTTTCAGACTTTTTCCTGTATTTGTGCTATGAGACTGAGACCTTGCCTCAAGCCACATTTCAAGATTCTAAGTCAGCAAGTATCTACTACTAAGTGACAAAATATGCGCCTAAACGGAGCATAAACGATCTTATCAACAAGTCAACTCAAACTAAAGTTTGTGTTGACTTAAAAGTTTGAGTTTTTCACTGCTACTTGAGGTAGCAGACCTGAGTATTTATTTATTTATTAAAACTTCATGCAACACAAAGGATATTATATTGAGGTATTTGATATCAATTTCAGCCTAGTACCTCCACGCGTTTCAGAGAAAAAAGGTATTGGCAGACGGGCAACTAAGTGATCCTATAAGAATACCGTTTGGCCCCAAAGAAACAAATGATCATTAAAATCTCATTAAGCAATTAAAACGATAGATCTTAGATTCTTAGCAACCACAAAAATCTTCAAAGCTTACCTAAATCTAGATTTAACATTGGTTTAAATTACAGGTTTGGCTTAGACTAGCATTTAAGTTTCATTGTTACAAAATAATGCTGTAACCGATCTGTAACATCAAACAATGTGTGATGTCATTAGCAGTGTAGGTTGAGTTACAGCAATCTTTTTAACGAAACGCAATCTAACTCCTTATTGAGTTGGTATAAGTAGCTACTTGTAATCAAACCAACTGCTGTCGCCATTGTGAAATTGGAAAATTATCACATGGGAACATACTACCGGGTTTTTTTTTCGGAGAAAAAATCATCCAGGTGATATCCCCCGCCTTTGGGCGGAGCGGGAGATAATGTCAGACTCTTACCGACTAAAAAACCCACCCCGTCCCTGCGTTGCATTTCATACCGGGGCCGAGCCTCCCTTTCAGAAATTTACCCTTGGCCCCAGTAGGCTTCAACCCTGCTGGGCCCCTGCTAATGCTGACAACTCCTTGAGACGCGCGGGAACAGTGCGCGCCGTCGACGACTTGGGCTCGGTCCGAACGGTTACCGGACGATCGGACAGCAAGCTACCCATTGCTTGCCGTCCGCAAGCCCGCGCCTACGGTGGCCGGAAATCGGGATCAGAATCCCGGGTTAATAAGTATCCTATGTGCTATTTCAGGCCACGGTCTACCCTTGTGCCGAATTTTATCCAAATCCGTTCTGCTCTGTGAGCGTGATGAAGTAACAAACATAGGATACTTTTTATCCCAAACATAATGCCTTGATCACACGTACCGAGTAAATGGGCGAGACAGTAAAACGTTGCTCGGTCGAGACAGTGATGTAAACGAGTTGTAGAGATAAGCGCTCGGCAGGGTATTGTAAAAGGTTGCTCGGCCGAGACTGTGATGTAAGCGAGTTGTAGAGATAAGCGCTCGGCCGAGTACTCGGCGCTTTTGCCTTGATTACACGTACCGAGTAAACGGGCGAGACATTCCTCACGGCCGAGTACTTGGTACGTGTGAACACAGCGCCAAGTGCTCGCTCGGGCGCTTATCACTACAACTCGCTTACATCACTGTCTCGGCCGAGCAACATTTTACTGTCTCGCCCTTTTACTCGGTACGTGTGATCAAGACATTTGTTTATACCGAGTATTCGGCCGAGAGTACTGACTCGCCCGTGCCCTTTTACTCTGTACGTGTAACCAAGGCATAACAAACATAGGATACTTTTGTTTTCCTTTTTATCATTTTACGCAATCAAACCCACTTGACCTTTTCCCTATCATCTCTAGACTGTGCCAGTCATCTTGGGAGTTCGGTGACCTATTTCGTCCACTACGATTAGAAGCAGGAAATCTCTGGTTGCTGACCCATTGTGTGGGTTGCGATATGATAACCTGTGACCGCTGCGTGGGTTCCGTTACACTTTTGAGGACAAATGCATTTAAATTGTTGAAACTTGGAGAGAGAGTAAGCGTTTTGATGATAACGCAAGTGGTTTAACCAATCGTGGAAATTACAGACACAATAGAAAGATAATAGGTGCGCGAACGCCGGCGTTCGCTTGGGGTTTAATGAATTAATAATAATATATATAACAAACTCGTACCTTGTTACGATAATTGCCCTAGCTAAAAATTATCCAAATCACATTCCCCGCCCTTGTGCGGAGCGGGAGATAGTTTCAGACTCTTACTGGCTAAAAAAACTCATCCCGTTCCTTCTTGCCTTTCGTACCGGGCCGAGCTTCCCTTTCGGAGTTACCCTGGCCCCAGAAGGAACACAGGTGAATTATAGTCAGTAAAGCTAGAACTACATTAGACCGACGCACACGTAGACCACGCCTGATTTGTACGTAGAAAGACGTCACGTGGCGTGGATCTAGTGTAGCTCTACAAGTCTAGTTTCCATATAAAATGTATGGAGACCGACGCGCCCAGATCAGCGTGTGTGGCACGTGTGCGCAGTGTAGTTCTAGCTTTAAAATCTGACACTCGCTTCACCCCCACGGCTGTCCGGTAACCGTCCGGACCGAGCCCGAGTAGTCGACAGCGCGTAGTCACAAAATAGATAGGTACAGAAGTCAATCTACATACAAAGCGCGCTCGAGCAACGCACACATAGACACCGCTCACGGATACGATGTCTCGGTCGCGTCTCGGATCACTCGTCGAACAGTTCCGGCTCAAACGCTCATTAGTGTGCGTCCACCGAGCGTAGGTATAAAAAGTGAAGTACATACATGAGATTGTCTTCTGTACCTATCTATTTTGTGGCGTAGTGTTCCAAACGCGCCTTAAAAGTGATGCCAGCAAAACCGTAGACAACCCGTGGTCATGGAACGCAAAGACAAAGAAGGAACATAGGTGTGGTTCCAGTCAGTCAAAGTCTGACACGCCCTCCTGCTCCGCCCTAAAGCGGGAAAAGTCATTGGATGATTTGACAGGCCTGTCGGTCTAGTGGTTAGTGGCCCTGACTGCTATGCCAGAGGTCGTGGGTTCGATTTCCACGCAGGACAAATATTCGTGTGATGAGCATGATCATTTTGTTCTGTGTCTGGGTGTGATTTATCTATAACTAGCTTTTGCCCGCGCGGCTTCGCTCCCGCTCTTCCCTGCTATACCCTACTCTACCCTACTCTACCTTACTATACCCTACTCTACCCTACTCTACCCTACTTTAACTTACCCTACCCTACACTACCCTAATTTTCATTTTTTTCCTTATGAACCTTCTCCTCACAATAACGAACACAACAAAAAAAGAATTAGCGAAATCGGTCCAACCGTTCATGCCTGATGGCGTGACCAAGGAAATCGGGATTCATTTTAATCTAAACATATGTATAAGTAGATGTATTTAGAAATATAAATAGATATGTTTATCATATGACTAGTTCTCATAACACAAGCTCTGCTTAGCTTGGGATTAGACGGCGTTGGGTGATAGTTGTGGAATATATTAAAAGTCTGACACCTGCTCCGCCCTAGAGCGGCAGAAGACATTGGATAATTTCCCACGTTCCAAAAAAAAAAAACCCTGTAAAAAAACATTATTTGAACTAACTTTTACTTGAAGATAATGGAAGTGGTATTCAACCCAAGGTGATAGAAGAATTGTTAGAGTCTGTGTAATAAGTTAAACGACTTGGGTAATTATTAGGATTTAATGAAATCTGATGTAGTCAACACGGGTTCAATAATCAAGATTGATTAAGAGATAGAGATCATTGTTTACTAACAGAAGAACCTTTTGAAAAGTATCGAATGTAAGTATTTTTTAAATGATTAAATATTAAAAATTCCCAAGTCGGTTGATTTATTAGACAGACTATAGGTCATCAACTTTACCATAGAGAAATTGCTTTGTCAATTATTTATTATCTTGTCAACTTGGTTCTTTCATCGTCATGTCTATCTGTAAATTCACTCAGAAAATTGATTGCAATCAGCGTTTCATGATAACTGATAAGTCAAAAAGTTAGATGGAAGAATGATGCTGTCTTATGAACTTTAGTTTTGTTTGACGGATTAAAAAGAACTTTCAAATAGATATTATATTGTGATAATTGATTAAAAAATAATTTATTCTATGTTTAATATTTAATTCTTCTGTACGTGTATTTGTGACGTAACTTCTCCTAAACGGTTTGACTGATTTGGATGAAACTTTGTGAGTAGTAATATTTTTAATTTTACCGTGAAGTAAGTGAAATTCTATATAATTTAAAATAACACACACTCCGGGCCAAAGGAATTAAAAGATTGAATATTAAAAATAAGCAATTTTTTACATTGAAAAACACCACCTGGCCATTGAAACTTAAAAACATTTAAACTATTTTAAAAACAGAACGCAAAAAAATGGCCGCCTGTCTCTCAAATCTGATACCATAGCACCCAAGCCGTACCAACTTGGATCCGTTTACATATCCGGATTGCGTTATCTATGGCTAAATAAATTGACACCGGAATTCGAAAATAGAAGTATGGATTTTTACGGACTGATTGTTGCTAACTGTAAAGTGATTCTTGATTTTTTTGTGAATGTTGTCTATAAGATTCAATGTTACTTTTCGGAATTCATATTGCAAAGTCATACAAGACAAGTTTTTATTGAAAATCTTTTTTTGATAGCAAGCTTTTATAGCGCAATATATCTGTATAATTAATACCCATCAAGACGAATCATACGAGCCTAAACTCGATGGGGTTGTGTCATTTAAGTTCCGAGTTCCTACGGCCACCTTCCGGTTCCATCATCAGATCAGCTCTATGTTATAATAATTTTGTATTGTCATCTGATTTACATATGTATGCAAAATTTCAGCTCAATCGGTAACCGGGAAGTGGATCAAATTTCAATTTGTAAGATTTGATGACAGACAAAAATCGGGACAGAACTAAATAAAAGCTTGTAATAAAAATGCCAAGAGCAAAGCCATGCCATGGGCCATGGGTTGTGCGTAAGTGAACCTGTCGTGGAACGAAGGCAAAGAAGAAACTGGTTTGAATTTTAGTCAGTAAAAGTCTGACACCGATCCGCCCAAGGGCGGGAGATTTCATTAGATGATTTCAAACTTTAAAAAAAGGCTTACAAGACGTTAAAATTATTCAATGGCGGTATTTTAACAAGTGAAGTTCAGCGGCTGTTTCAATTATTCCCAAATTGATTTATAGTGTATATTGTCATGTAAACGAAGCCATGAATAAAAATCCAATTTACTAAAGTTTAAATACCAGGAAAATTCGTTGAAGTCGCAGTGTTGATAGAGCGCCTTGTCAAACCTTGAATATTTCAAGTGACGCACGCAGGCGTTCTAGTGATTGTAATAGCAGTAGGCGCCTGAAATACTTTACAATCGGATTTTATTTTTATAAACTTTATAAACTCAGTTGAATAAAATACCTACTTGATTATTTTAGGATTAAAAACAAAATCTATATAAATTCCTAATTAATCTTGATTGAATCACAAGTGTTAGTGCGTAATACCGATTCGCTACCAGTGATTCCCGTATTATTTGTCTACAATTAGAATAATTTCTTGGAAAAAAAAACAGTAGGTAATAAACACTTTCTATATTGACTTTTCAGTAAAATTTCAGTATTTGAATTATAATTACTTAACTTAAACTTACTTAATATTCTAATTGGGGTGTTCAAGGAAGAGTGTACATTATTCAATTTACAGCTAATTTAAAGGTCACACAGATTTGATTCCCAAACAAGGAGATTCTATGCCTTGGGAGTTATCTCCGGCTATTACGAAATATTATATAATCGAAGTCATCTAATAGAAATTAGTTGCGAATACGATTACATTATTATATGATGACATTAACGCGAAGATTAAAAACCTAAGCGTTGATTAATATTTAATCGTTTTAATATATCTGTTGATCTGTCAACTGAATGACTGACAGCAACTGTGCCTATGAATAAATCTCATAATAGGATTTGATTGGTTTTATAATAAGTTTCAAGTTTTTTTAATCGTTTCATAATACCTTTTAATTTTTTGTAATAAGTTTAGAGTTTCATAATTTAATAATTATTACATTTTTGTATGGATTAATAAAAGTAAGTGGATCTGCTTTTCTTCAATTAGATTTTCGTATATATATATTTTTTTTTTAAACGATATAAACCTGTGCTTGACTGCGATCCCACTTGTAAACAGTGATGCAATCGTTGATGCTGAGGCCCACTAGTTTATTAACAAAATAGTTTTGTCTGTTAAGTCAATTTTCGTAAGTAAACTAATTAATCCATTTTGTTGAATTTAAGCGAACTTAATAACTAAACTCGTTAAAAAATAAAAGACTCGTTTTGGCATTTAAGAAAAACCCTAGAATGTAACTTGGAACGAAACTGAATGAAACAAAAAAATAATAATTAGGGGTCCGGTGTAGTAGTAGCTATTTTAGTAGTAGCTACACTACACCGGACAAGCTAGTGCGCATCACCATCAACGATAGCATCACTGCTGACCATCAGGTGGGATCGCAGTCAAGTACTAGTTTATAACAGATAAGAAAAAACCGCTAAGTAGTTAAGGTTTATAGTCCCTTGAACCATCTGGCCGAAATTAAATGGTCACTATTTTCGTACCCGTCTAGGCGACAGCATGACCGTCTGTGTATTTGTTTGCGGCTAGCTGCGCCCAGACAGAGCCCCGCTGACTTTAAAATCCATTTTCTTTGCAAAATATTGATTGATTTACATATGCAATGTTCACTTTGAAGAATATTTAACTATCAATTTTTATGTGTAAAAACGTTTCTAAAGATCCAAGCCGTTTCGAAGGAGTAGGGAAAAGTTGCGAATGTGATGTTGTTGTATGTAATATTTTTTTTAGACAAAAGTATTAATCGCACGAAAAAATCAAATGTCGATAATGTTGTTCATGAATTTATAATAAACATATATTTTTTTCAAAACAATTAACCTGGCCGTTACCGAGGAGTAGGCTCCAGAAAGTCACTGTTTTAAAGTACTTTTCGGGCGCTTGGGCCTTAATACAAAAATGTCAAAACGGGTTTTTATTTTTTTTTAAACTTATATAGACATATCTGAATAAACTGGGGCCAGGGTCTAGTTCCGAAATTGAGGCTCAGCCCCGGTATGAAAGGCAAGAAGGAACGGGGTGGGTTTTTTAGTCAGGAAGTCTGACAGTATCTCCCGCTCCGCCGAAGGGCGAGGGATGTCATTTGGATAAAACCAACCAACCAAACCGACCGGAGAAAAAAATCTGAATAAAGACTTTCTTTTAATAATCGTTGAAAATGATGAATTTGATATAATGGTATAGCTAGTTATTATTGTTAATGCTAACCAAAAAAAAGACAATAGTTACCGCTATAATTTAGCATGATTATTCAGCAATAGGAATCGAATAATGCGAAGTCTGCACACACCTAATAGTAAAACTTTCTTCTCCGCCATTAGTGCATCAACACACGCCATATTGTGCTAGGGTATGACCATTACGTCATCCTCTCCGTCTGAACGGATCTCATCTAAGGCTCTGTTCAGAGTGACCACACGGTAGCTGAAGCGGGTGCGGACGCGGTCGCGGGCGCGATTAAAGATAGAACTACACTGCTCACACGTGTACCACACACGCCGCTCTGGGCGCGTCGGTCTCCATACATTTTATACAGAAACTAGACTTGAAGAGCTACACTTGACATACGCCACACGACGTCGTTCGACATAGAAAGTGTGTGTGCCTCACGATTTTTTATAGCTTGCAGTAAAGGCTATACGTGTTTCTAAAAGGACAATCGGTGGCTACAGGCCACTTCGATACATCTTAAAAGGTCATAGTCACTTCAATATCATGTAAGTCTTTTTTTGTTAAGGTGGGAAATCATTCAATGACTTCACCCGCTCTGGGTAGAGCAGGAGGGCGTGTTAGACTTTTACTGACTAAAACCACAGGTCTATCTGGACGGCGAGCTGCCTATTGCTCGTCACCCGCAAGCCCGCGTCTACCGTCGCTGGTATTAGTCAGGATCGCAGTCTTAGCACAAAATAGATAGGTACAGAAATCAAACTCATGTATGTACTTCACTTTTTATACCTACGCTAGGCGATCACGCTAGGGTCAGCGCGTTGCGCTGAACTGTACGAATGCGACCGGGCAATTGAGCCGAGATTTTGCGTCTGTGAGCGGTGTCCATGAGTGCCTTGTTCGAGCGCGCTTTTTATGTAGATTGTCTTCTGTACCCATCTATTTTGTGTTCTCGGCAGCCGAGACGTGAGGATGTCCGTTACCACACGCATGCGGGTTTCACGAACGTTCTATCGCGAACGCCTTCGCATCCGCGCCCGTCTCTCACCATGTCCTAACCCTCAGGCCATCGGCGATTCTTTGTTACTAGCGTGAAAGTAATTGTTGTGTTATGTGTGAGGTTTTGCTGTGACGAATGATGACGACTTTATTAGACCGTCCGAGACTGAAACATGATGCTCGTAGATTAAGAGCGGTGTGTTTTTTTTAGGAGCAAAAGTTGTTGGATTTTTTTTTTCATGATGATTAATGCATACAGTTGTTGGGTTGTCTGTTAATGATAACGACTAAGTAATATGTTTTTTTAGTTTGCTATAATATAACAAATGGTGGAGGCGTCGTCGAATATATTTGTGTATACGTAATATGCACATATATTTGTACAAGTGAACTTTCTTTAAAAAGGGATGGTACTCATCAATATGTCAAAATTTAAATTCAAAATCATTTATTCCAAGAAAAGTGAAGCTAAATTGCACGTTCCAAAGAGTAGGTCTTTAGGGAGAAGAACGTGCAAGAAACTCCATGGACACTCTTTTAAATCATATTATGTGTTACATAATTATAATGCTTGGTTACAAATTTTCATGTTGCTTCTATTGTGTAAGCACAATGTAAATAATAAAATAAAAATAAAAAATAATGACAATTAAAAGATACAAAGTGAATTAAGCCACTGGCAGCTAAGAGATGACCAGTCTCAACTGACAGCACCCGTTCACGAGCATGACGCGTGCATCAGCCCCACTCAGCTCAACCATTTTTAAGGGAACCGAATGACCCAATAACACTGCTACCAACAGCGAGACATTTGAATGAGCATGAGAAACTCTCAACTGCCATGCTCAAATGTCAAAAAAAAAGATGTAACCTAATAAAAATGCTCCATGGTACTTCACATTTACAAATTGGAAAAAAAGTGCTGCTACATTAAACAATGCTATGGTTTCCAAAAACAAAAGTAATGCAGTATGAACCATTTTACAAACTTTTATTTAGTTTCACCTGTCCAGACGTTTGTCTGTAATCAAATCTTGCAAATTAAATTTGATCCACTTCCGACCGATTGCGCTGAAATTTTCCATGCATGTGTAAATCACGACGGAAAAAAAAATCCGCCTCACCGTACAAAATTATTAACTTAATTGGACAGTTTGTATGGAGAGGCCGAATTTTTTTTTCGTTTCCTGAAACAAATTTTTATGGTGCCGCCCTTAAAGTTTGTGGAGGGCTGTCCCTTACACCATTTATATTGGAATCGTCGAAATAAGAATGTATCCCTCATAATGTGAGAACTTGTAATTGACTCAATATCTCGTATACTATGGTTATCCTTTTGTTATAGTTATTAGTTCTGCTATGGTTAAATAATAATAATTTGTTTCAACATTCTTACAGACCTAGAATAGCAATATCCTGTGATCTAATAATCCTCTTAAAGTTATCCTGGAGATATCAATCTTTTCCACCTTAGCAAGAGCAATTTCCTGCGTGCCTGTTACGCTAGCCTTTTTTCTCGTAATTTCCTGCTCTATATAAAAGTGGACGCGACCGCATCAAGGCAGTGCTCGCGGTAAACTGTAATTTCCGCGCGTCTGCGCTTGCGCGTGCCAATGATGACACGGAGACCTGGTGTTCTTTTAGGTACTTAGTTTATCTCCTATTATTAACATTTTGTTAAAAAGTGGTAGACAAAGGTTTAAGTAGTTTCATTTTCTTTAGGTTTTTAGGCCAAATGGCAAAAAACGGAACCCTTATAGATTCGTCATGTGTCTGTCCGTCCGTATGTCACAGCCACTTTTTTCCGAAACTATAAGAGCTATTATTATCATAGAAATCCTACATCAACGAAATGGCCAAACGAGGATTGACATATCATCAAATGTTAGCCTATATGCGATCTGGCCATTTTTAGTTGGTCATATCATGAAGTGATCAATTCTATGATCTGACTACAACATATAGATATAGCTACCAATTAAGACGCCCACTGTTGTAGAACATTCCGTCTGCCGCATCGCTTAGTCTTGCGCAGACGCATGCCGATTTCCAATTACGAGTAACTCTTAACGAAGTTATAATTGAAATATTTCTTTTAAGGTGAAAAACAACTTTTTCTATTTAAATACTTGATACCTATTTGCTTAGCTAAAGCGGGTGAAAACCGCCAGAGTAACCCGCGAAATTCAAGGCTGCCTTGGCAAATCCCCCTTTTTTTTATGGTGGGAAAAAATCATGCATTGACATCCCATCCCCCTTAAGAGGGCCCTTCCCCACGCGTCTATCGTCAACCTGAGCATGGCTTAAAAGAAAAAAAAATGAACCGGCAAGCGGTACATTTTATGCATTTCAACATAAGGCTTAATATAAAGGCAATTTGAAAACAGAGAATACCAGAAAACTCTGCTTTCATTCGGTAATAAAAAGATGAAAAATACATTTCATTCAGACTAAAATAATGTGCTTATACTGTTAGTAACAAAAATCTTAAAATCTATGTTAAAATTTTGTTGTTTGAAATTCACAGCGTACTTGTTTATTTTCAAATAACTACATATATTTTTGGAACGACGTTCCACCTCTCTAAAATACTTACAGGTTGTATTTCAGTAACTAAAAGCGAGAGATAGTATCAGACTTTTACTGACAAAAAATCCACTCCTGTTCCTTCGTTGCCTTTCGTACCGGGGCCGAACCTTCCTTTCAAAAACAGATCCATGGCCCCAGTAGGCATCGGTCTAGGTTTATGCCCTTACTGTAGCTGGTCTTAGCAGTCACCTCATCAACAGTCTAAATGGATAGCTTTAACCCCAATATGCACCACCCAGGTTTCATCACAGTAACTTTCTCCCACACATTGATACCATTAATCAGTGCACCGTCACACAAACAAAACCGTTTCATGAGAACTAATAAATAACTGTTCTTTTTATCTGTTCAATAGCGGAACTGATACCAGTATTAAGTACTCTCATAACGATTGCTATTCAGTTTTTATTGGTGCAATAGAATCATGTCGTAAATATCGACTGTAATTCCGCTTCTATGGAACGTTTCCGCACTTATCTGAGAAGGGAAAAACTGGGCAAGTTCGAGTCGGGCTCGCGCACTGAGGGTTCCGTACAGACTTACCTATGTAAATAGTTTAATTTCCGAATGGAGTCTCAAAGATTTTGCAGAATCGCAAAAACCCAGCCAGGCGCATTACTTTGTGTAATTTATTTCATCACCACTGCTCTCAAAACGGTGAAGGAAAACATCGTGAGAAAAACGACATGTGACATTCACCAACCCGCACTAGGCCCGCGTGGTGGATTACGGCCCATTCCCTCTCCTAGAGAGGAGACTGAGTCCCAGCAGTGGGAACATTAAAAAGGCTGATGATGATGATGATGCAAAAAACGTGTTGTTTTTAAGTGATGTAACAACTTTACTGTTTTCAGATTTATTCCTATACCTGTGCTATAAGACCTTAGTTTACGTGTACCCTACGAATTTTGATTCCCTTGATATTACGTCTAGTACCATCGAAATATGAGTTTTTTACGACATAAACAGCAGTATCTTTTTTTTCGTTAACCTAGAAGTTTAATTTATCAAGGCTAGAGTGAATAGCCTCCTAAACTAGTGCGTTACAGTGATGCAATCGTTGATTTTTTTGGTTTACACAACGTAAAATCTATATATATAAAAATGAATCCCTATTTCCTTGGTCACGGCATCACGCGTGAACGGCTGGACCGATTTCGCTAATTCTTTTTTTGTTTTGTTCGTTTTTGTGAGAAGGTTCTTATGGAAAAAAAAATGAAAATTATTGTAGTGTAGGGTAGAGTAGGGTAGTGTAGGGTAGTGTAGGGTAGAGTAGGGTAGAGTTGGGTAGAGTAGGGTAGTGTAGGGTAGAGTAGAGTAGGGTATTGTAGGGTAGAATAGGGTAGAGTAGGGTAGAGTAAGGTAGAGTAGGGTAGAGTTGGGTAGAGTAGGGTAGAGTAGGGTAGAGTAGGGTAGAGTAGGGTAGAGTAGGGTATAGTAGGGTAGAGTAGAGTATAGTAGGGTGAAGCAGGGAAGAGCGGGAGCGAAGCCGCACGGGCAAAAGCTAGCACTATATAAGAAACCATGTGATTGTCTCAACCAATCGCGTGGAACCACATCCGCTTATACTGTAATCGTGCGCAAGAATTCTATAACGCATCTCGTGTGTTAACGGCAATAATAGTTGATACATAATTCATTTGTAAGATCTATCGTAATCTTTAGTGTTAGGGATGTACACACTCCATCAGAAAACCAGATATATATAATATAATATAATATTCCACAACTATCACACAACGCCGTCTAGTCCCAAGCTAAGCAGAGCTTGTGTTATGAGTACTAGACAACTGATAAATATACGTGTATATTTCTAAATACATACATATTATAGATAAATTTTACCCAGACACAGAACAAATGATCATGCTCATCACATAAACATTTGTCCTGGGTGGGAATCGATCCCACGACCTGCGGCATAGCAGTCAGGGCCACTAACCACTACACCAGCAGGCCAGTCAAAAGTAGATACTAGTAGTTTGTAGCGACATCTATGGCGTCACATAAGAACTAATCCTGCTGCAATTAAAGTTCTCCGCCCGATTCGAACATATAGTACAGCCCGAAATCACCTGCCGGGCAGTTGCCCACCAGACATAAAACCTATCTGGTCGGAGGGTCCTCCCTTTTCAACGGAGGCTTGCGGGACTTTACTCTCTGTTCCGTATACCTCCAAAATATCATTCAATGAGATTCTCTTCAAATATTTTCCACATAAAGAGCTGTTATTAAAAGCATTCTGTACTTTTAACAAGCCCATTGTATATGTATGTATATGGTTTGGTTTCGTTTTGTAATGGTATACAATAAAGTAAATAATAACATCTCGGCGACATTTAGTGTCAAAAAAACCAGCCAAGTGCGAGTCGGACTCGCCCATGGAGGGTTCCGTAGCAGCAAGTAACATAATATAAAAGTTCTTGTAAGTAGTTCGTTGTAACTTTGATCGATGTTTTAATAATAGTGTATTTTTTTTTTATTTATGACGTATTAAAAAAAAACTACTTACTAGATCTCGTTCAAACCAATTTTCGTTGGTAGTTTACATGATAATGTACATCATATATTTTTTTTAGTATTATCATTCTCTTATTATAGTAGTTACAGGGGGGGGGGGACACATTTTACCACTTTGGAAGTGTCTCTCGCGTAAACTATTCAATTTAGAAAAAAATGATATTAGAAACCTCAATATAATTTTTGAAGACCTATCTATAGATACCCCACACGTATGGGTTTAATGAAAAAAAAATTTTTGAGTTTCAGTTCTAAGTATGGGGACCCCCAAAATTTATTGATTTTTTTCTATTTTTTTGTGAAAATCTTAAAGCGGTTCACATAATACATCTACCTACTTTTTTTTTTAATTGAGATAAACTAGTGCTTGACTGCGATCCCACCTGATGGTAAGTAGCGATGCAATCTACTTACTAAGTTTCAACAGTATAGCTCTTATAGTTTCGGAAAAAAGTGGCTGTGACATACGGACGAACAGACAGACAGACAGACATGACGAATCTATAAGGGTTCCGTTTTTTGCCATTTGACTTCGGAACCCTAAAAAGGAACTAAAAATAAGTACAGAAAAGTTATAAATAATAATTAAAATAAATAGATAAGGTGGCGCTACAGATTTGATCGTGTGTGGGGAGTGGATTGGTATGACTCATACCACTCCCACACAGCGTCAAACCGATTGGACGATAGGTAGGATGGTATGGCCGGCATTACATACGAGTAAACAAAGTCCCTAAAGCCACCAGCCAACTGCGCACAATGTTTTTACCCGCATTCTCTCACAAGACGCAGCGGCCATTTCCGCGCGGACTAACAGTATGTATGACAGGTTCGCTCTAATTGCTCCATAATCATGGTATCTGCCGCTCGGATTATGCGATTAGAAATCAAACGTGCGGTTAGGTGTGTGGGTTTGGTAACATGCGTAAGGCTTGGCCAGGGTGACAAGCTTAAGCGGGTAGGGCCCTCCCGCCCACGGCGACTTTTTGTAGCGATGCTATGGCGCGTTCGCATCGATACAGTCGCGATGGTGTAGCGCGTTCGCATCGATACAGTCGCGATGCTGTAGCGCGTTCGCATCGATACAGTCGCGATGCTGTAGCGCGTTCGCATCGATACAGTTGCGATGCTGTAGCGCGTTCGCATCGATACAGTCGCGATGCTGTAGCGCGTTCGCATCGATACAGTCGCGATGCTGTAGCGCGTTCGCATCGATACAGTCGCGATGCTGTAGCGCGTTCGCATCGATACAGTCGCGAAGCTGTCGCGCGTTCGCATCGACACAGTCGCGAAGCTGTCGCGCGTTCGCATCGACACAGTCGCGAAGCTGTCGCGCGTTCGCATCGACACAGTCGCGAAGCTGTCGCGCGTTCGCATCGATACAGTCGCGAAGCTGTCGCGCGTTCGCATCGATACAGTCGCGATGCTGTAGCGCGTTCGCATCGATACAGTCGCGATGCTGTAGCGCATTCGCATCGATACAGTCGCGATGCTGAAGCGCTTTCGCATCGATACAGTCGCAATCCTGTAGCGCGTCAGTGGCGCGTTAGCATCTTTTCTATAGCGCTACAAAAAGTCGCCGTGGGTGAGTCCGCCAACTTAGGGGTCGAAAAATGACAAACGTAAATAGCATAAATTAGCGTTGTAATGTTCCCACTGCTGGGACTCAGGCCTCCTCTCTGGGAGAGGGAATGGGCCGTAATCCACTACGCGGGCCCAGTCTGTGTTGGTGAATTTCACATGTCTTCGAATTTTTGGTTCTTGAACATGATGTTTTTTTCACCGTTTTGAGAGTACCTAATGGTGTTGAAATAAATTACACAAAGTAATGTGACTGGCTAGGTTTGAACCTGGGATCTACAACTCGTAAGTCGGGATTATTATCTACCTCTAGGCCACCATGCGCCTCTCACCAGTCATCATAATCATTGAGCACATGTCATTCTCAAACTAAAACAGAAAAACTACATTTGAGAAACAATAATCAATTTGATATCAATTCCACTTAAAATTCCACCCGAAATATTTAATCCAAATTTTCTCCAGCTACCTTTCAAATGCACGCGATGTCACGCTCCACCGCGCATCTTATACGGGTGCATCTTGAACGGTATCAGTGTGTGCGCACCTCTTAAATGTACTTACTACTAGTAAATACTAGTAGTAAGTACACTACACAGTACTATACTTAAAATAGTCGACCGCCGAATAAATATTGATAGTTGGTCGACTATTTTAGGTATATAGTACGAGATCCGATAGAAGAAATCTCTTCCCTCATATGTTATTTGATTATGATAGATATTATAAGGTTGATAATGCGTTCATGAATCGGAAAACTAATCAAGAATGTGCCCCAAGGAACTGGAAAACTATAGGTTGCCTCCTTCTACGTGTCTTAGATCAGTAGGATTATGACAATGTATTTGAGCAAAGCTTGGGACAAATGATATTTACACTCGATCCCTGATTTGATTATTAGCTCGCTGTCCGGCCGTCCGGTAACTGTCTGGACCTAGCCCAAGTCGTCGACGGCGCGCACTGTTCCCGCGCGCCTCAAGGCGTTGTCAGCAACAGTAGGGACCCAGCCGGGTGCAAGCCTACTGGGGCCAGGGTTATCCGAAAGGGAACTCGAGCCCCGGTATGAAGGCTAGAAGGAACAGGGTGGGTCGTTTAGTTAGTAAAAGTCTGACACTATCTCCCGCTCCGCCCAAGAGCAGGGGTTGTCATTGGATGATTTTTCCCACCATGAGCTTGAAATTATGAACGTTGAAACCTGTCAATCTTTGCCGGAACTAGAGTTTGGCAAATGCTCAGCTTTATTTTTTTTTAGTAAAATGTTACCTTACAGCTGTTTCTGAAGCCCTACTCATCAAGAAGTCTATTCAAAAGATATGGCCAACCAATCAAGAAATCTGGAGTTTGCTTGTGACTTGCTGATAGGGATGCAAACAATTCATCGATGTGTCTATCGATATTTTAATAGTACCTAAACATCGTGTTCACCTACCAGTACTTAATAATAATAATTCCTTTGTGCAACTATCTTCATCCCATGAGGTCATCGGAAAATCTAAAACTTATTATTTAACTTACTCATTCGTGAATGGTCTTTTATCTTTTTAACCGACTTCCAAAAAAAGGAGGAGGTTCTCAATTCGGTTGTTATGTTTGTTACCTCAGAACTCGTTAAATAAGAAACAAACAATACCGAGAAACACCGACTTCTGAAATTAAAGTTATTTTAATCGATTTTGTTTTTTTTAGGGAAATCAGTTATTTTGTTTTTTGTAAAAAGTTTTTTAATACAGTAAGCCTTAATAAACCAGCAGGACAATAACATTATACAAAGTAACGTTTTCTAAGTGAAAACTCTTATCCATTAAAAATACACATTTCCACCATGCTACTGACAATTCCTAGTAAATATTATAATGAAACATTACCAAGTTACCACGTACAAATGACGAGTTAACCATACGGGTCACAGCATCCATAATCACTAACAAATCGATGAGTATAACCAGAAAGTGCACGTTTTCTAACACTAGGACGTAAGCTAAACGAAAATGAACCTTTCACTAGTATTAATAGGGTTGTTTCTTCAACAGGATGAGCTGGAAACCCTCCGGGCTAAACTCGACAAGGTGGAAAGTGAACGGACACATTATAAGAATGAGTCGGAACGACTTGAATCTAAGGTGAGTGAGAAAATTTACTTGTTTTCCGTTTGGTTTTCTCTTTTTCTAGGAAAAGTTTCTTTGGCCTTGTGGCTTGTTTTTTTATTTATATAACTACAGGCTTTTGCCCTCAGCTTTGCCTGCGTACGTAAATTATAGCCTATGTCACTCAGGATTATAGCAGCTTTCTGTCGGTGAAAAAATTTTAGCAATCGGACCAGAACTTTCTGAGATTACCTCCTACAAACAAAAAAGCAAACTACTTACCTCTTTATTATATTAGTGTAAATTTATAATATATTAGTATTAGTAGTATAATTATGTAGATAATATAAACTAGTCCTTGACTGCAATCCTACCTGACGGTAAGCAGCGATGCAATCGTTGATGGTGAGGCGCACTAGTTTATTAAGATCCTATTCACAATAGCCTTAAAGACTCCTAAATAAAATCGTTCCAGTCCTTCGATGCTTTTTTTTCTTTAAAATTAGAATAGAATAGAATTCATTAACATCATCAACTCAACATCATTTACATTTAAAAATACTTAACTAAAGAAGGCGCCAGATAACCGTGGAACGGGCTTGCGGACAGTTAGCAGGGCTTGCGGACAGTGAGCCGGGCTTGCGGACAGTGAGCAATGGGTAGCTCGCTGTCCGGCCGTCCGGTAACTGTCCGGACCAAGCCCAAGTCATCGACGGCGCGCACTGTTCCCGCGCGCCTCAAGGAGTTGTCAGCAACAGCAGGGACCCAGCCGGGTCGAAGCCTACTGGGGCCAGGGTTATCCGAAAGGGCGCTCGAGCCCCGGCATGAAGGCTAGAAGGAACGGGGTGGGTCTTTTAGTCAGTAAGAGTCTGACACTATCTCCCGCTCCACCCAAGAGCAGGATTTGTCATTGGATGATTTTTTCCCAGCATAAAAAAAAAAGATAACCGTGGAAGACGCCGAACAGAAAATGCCTGGAAGAATGAATAGGTTTCTTTTAGGTAAGCGCGTTCCATCGTCGACCGCATCGTCGCTTTCCATCAGGTGAGATAGCGGTCAAGCGCGAACCTATCAACAATAAAAAAAAAAAAAAAAAAAAGAGTTACTGGTCCATGAAAGAACTATTCAAAGGCACCTTGCCGATGTCACTCAAGCGAAAGCTAATGGATATGTGTATTCTCCCCATTCTGACCTATGGTGCACAGACTTGGTCTTTGACTAACCTCCAAAGGTCCAAACTTAAGGTTTGCCAACGTGCTATGGAGCGCAGCATACTAGGTGTTAAAATAACGGATCGCGTTCGAAACACTACACTGCGCTCCAAAACGCAAATCGTTGACGTAGTTCAGAAGGCTGCCCAACTTAAGTGGGACTGGGCTGGACATGTCTGCCGCATGCCTACCGAGCGGTGGGCTAGTAAAACACAAAATTGGTGCCCTGAAATTGCACGACGGGGCCGCGGCAGACCAAGAAGGAGATGGCGGGACGACTTGGATGTCTTCCTTGGGAATTGGAAAGAGGTGGCTCAAAACCGGGAACATTGGAAGGAGTGGAGGGAGGCCTTTGCCCAGCAGTGGGACAGTATGGGCTAGAAAAAAAAAAAAAAAAAAAAAACCGTGGAAGAAATAACAATACACGTCGATTCAAGACGGCTTTATATGTTTATTTTCGTTTTTTAAATTAAGAATGTCAACATAAAAATTGGAGGGTCAATGACCGTTAATCCACGGTTATCTGGCACCTACCTTGACTATAATTACAGAAAAATAAAAACATAAGGTTGTAAAAGCCCTTCTCTTATTTCCGTGCGCTATTTATGTTGTTCTAATGAACTGAGTCATTCTGTTATGAGTTTTGCGGTCGCTGAGTTTCTGGGTCAATCATCGGTTTTTATGATCACAAACTAAGCAAAAAAACTCGAAAGTAAATATGAGCACTTTTTATTATTAGAAGTCATCATAATCATCATCATCATCATTTCAGCCGATACACGTCCACTGTTGGACATAGGCCTCGCCCAAGCGTCGCCACATCGAACGTTCCTGTGCGTCCCACATCCATCGGTTTCCCGCTACCTTCACCAGGTCATCGGTCCACCTTGTAGGAGGCCTTCCACCCTTCCTTCTTCTTCTTATACATACGATTCTGGAGAAATGGACACGAAAATATTTTTGTGGAATTCCTTGCCGGAATCTGTGTTTCCTGATGGCTATAACCCAAGAATCTTTAAGTCAAAAGTGAATAGGTTACTTCTAGGTAAGTGCGCTCTATCGTCGACCGCATCGTCGCTTTCCATCAGGTGAGATAGCGGTCAAGCGCGAGCCTATCAACAATAAAAAAAATTCGCCTTAAGCGGGTAAAGGTTTTAAATTAAATATCAGGGCACAAGTTGATCTTACAAAAATAAAATCAAACTCACAAGTTTGATCTCAAGACAGTATTCCAATAAACGACAGTGCAACAGTAACTGGTTACTAAAAAGACTGATGGCCGAAACAAAACTTCTTGTACTGACAGCTACAGGTTTTTGCACAAGAACGGGTTCCATTTCAATTTTGCTGTAAAAATGTATCGATGTAAAGGTGGACACACACGAGATTATAATATGTAACATATATTATAATATTATGCCGGAGAGCAGTGGTGGCCGAGTGGTAACAGCCCCGACTTACGAGTTGTAGTTCGCTGGTTCGAACCCAGCCAAGCGAATTACTTTGTGTAATTTATTTTATCACCACTGCTTTCAAAACGATGAAGGAAAACATAGTGAGGAAACCAGCATGTCCAACCAAAAATTCGAAGACATGGCATTCACCAACACGCACTGGGCCCGCGTGGTGGATTACGGCCCATTCCCTCTCCTAGAGAGGAGGCTTGTGTGCCAACAGTGGGAACATTAAAAAGGTTGGTCATGATTATGCCGGAGTCTGCGTTTCCTTTATGGCCACAACCCGGGAATCTTTAAGTCAAGAGTGAATAGGTTACTTCTAGGTATGCGCGCTCGAGTGAGAGCAGTGGTGGCCGAGTGGTAACGGCCCCGACTTACGAGTTGTAGGTCGCGGGTTCGAACCCAGCCAGGCGCATTACTTTGTGTAATTTATTTCATCACCACTGCTCTCAAAACGGTGAAGGAAAACATCGTGAGGAAACCGGCATGTCCTAGAACCAAAAATTCGAAGACATGTGACATTCACCAACACGCACTGGGCCCGCGTGGTGGATTACGGCCCATTCCCTCTCCTAGACAGGAGGCCTGAGTCCCAACAGTGGGAACATTAAAAAGGCTGGTGATGATGATGATGATGCGCGCTCCATCGTCGATTCGTCGCTTTTCATCAAGTGAGACAGCGGTCAAGAGCAAACCTGTTAACAATAAAAAAAAAACATTTATGGAAAAGCTGGAACCTCTTGTTCCTTTTTTAAAAAGTTGCCGGATGAACCTCTTTTGGATCACACTGATGTTATACCGGCAAAAGTTTACATGTAACATATGTGTGTTTGTTACTTCTTCACCCTCAATCGGCTGAATGGATTTGCATGAAATTTGGCACACAGGCAGACTATGTGACCAAGCAAACGAAGTTCCACCTTTTCACTCCCATGAAGGTTGAATTTCCTAAAACCCCATCTTAGTACTCGCCGTCATCATAAAAGGAAGCCTTTATATACTAGCGGCCCGTCCCGGCTTCGCACGGGCAATAAATATAGCCTGTGTTACTCAGGGTGAATGTAGCTTTCCAATGGTGAATGAATTTTTGAAATCGGCGCAGTAGTTTTTCGAGTTTATTCATTGCAAACATACACACAAAAATACAAATTTTCCCTCTTAATTTTCGTAACGCACAGGACCGGTCGTTGTGGCGACGCTTGGGGGAGGCCTATGTCCAGCAGTGGACGTCTTTCGGCTGATACGATGATGATGATGATGATGATAATATTAGTGTAGATATAAATTTTCTCGTAATTTAGCCAAGAACACCCAAATTACATGTAATTTACTTCGATATTGTTTGACGCTCTGTTTGGTTCAAAAGCAGTTAAAGCAGAGAATAAGGAAATTAAAAAAAGTAGAATCTAACGCGCACGTGTAGATATTAGACACAGATTTAAACGATCACGTTTTATATCTAGGTAACTAGGGTGTAGCTTGAGAGGAAATGTAATTCGTTGGCCTGTTCACACTTCAATAATAATAATTTAGTTATTGCAAAAGTTTTGCCCAGGGGTTTGCCAGAGAGCTATGGAGCGCAGCATTCTGGGTGTAAAAAGAACAGACCGAGTTCGAAATAACACGCTGCACTTCAAAACGGGCGTAATAGACGTGGGCAAAAAGGCTGCCAGGCTCTAATGGGATTGGGCGGATCACGTCAGCCGCATGTGCAGTGACCGCTGGGCAAGTGGCAGCACGCAGTGGGTTTCTGCAAAGGGAAAGCGCCACTGAGGTCGCCCTAGAAAGAGATGGCGAGATGATCTGGACGCGTATCACGAGAACTGGTTCAAGACGACGCGGGAGAAGAATGTCTGGAAAGACTTGGGGGAGGCCATTGCCCAGCAGTGGGAAAGTAATGGCTAGGAAAAACAAAGCTATTGCCCAAAGAAAACGAAAATACATTAAGATAGTCGATGAGTTCTTTTTTTACATTTAACTCTTCGAATGCCGTAATTAGAGACACAATAGAAAGACAATGGCTTATGTCGAACTGTGTAACTTAAGACATTCAAAAGGTTAATTTCATAAATAACTAGCTATTGCCAGCGACTTCGCCAGCATGAATGTAGGTTTCTCCATTCAAAAGTTTGGACCCCCGTTTCCTCCCTTTAGGGGTGAATTTTGGAAAACCCTCTCTTAGTGCTCGTCTATGTCATAAAAGAAAGCCTTGTGCAAAATTTCGAGCTCCTAGTCCTAGTAATTTCGGCTGTGCGTTGATATGTCAGTCAGTCAGTTTCTTCTTTTATGTATACAACGTGCCGTTTTGAAACTGCACAATATTTCAGGAGGTTGTAATAAAACTCATAAATAATCATATAAAAATACGATACCTGGTCAATAATCAGTAATACTTGTTATAGGGTGTGCCGTGCGGGAGATGATTGGTGCTTTATGAAACTATCGTTGCGTGTATGTGTGTGAAAGCGCGGTTTAAATAATGGTGCGTTTGTGTGTGTGAAAGCGCGGTTATAAGGGAGGTATCAGACTGGCTGCGTTTTAAAAAAAGGTAGTTCACACATACCGATTCCCATAAATAAGAAAAAAATTACCTACTCATTTTATTATTGATTCAGGTCGAGAATCACTAACATAATTACCTCCTGAAATTTTTTGCACCTTTAAAACTGCACCTTGTATATGTGATGTCTCCTATGCTAGGAAAGTCCTGTGTCATAGAAGACATTAATTCGTCCGTCATTTACACGAATTCGTTGAACTAAAAGTGTCTCAATGGACTCAATTCAACACGATACTAATATTGAGTGCGATAATAAGCGTTTTGAGCGAGCTTGCGACCAATTTTTAACTCCTACTGTTACAAGCTGTCTTCTTCGTGTCGTCGATTAATTTACCCTTTAACTTGCTTTGTTTAACCACTTTATTTTTATTAGCCTGTTCTTTCCCACTGCTGGCAGTTCTGATGGAATCTATCTAGTTCGTCGCGCCATCTCCTTCGTGGTCTACCGCGGCCCCATCGCACTGTTTCAAGTCACCAACTTTGTGCTACTTTGACCCAAAGTTTGTCGGGCATACAGCAGACATGTCCTACCCAGTCCCATTTCAGTTTGGCAGCCTTTTGAGCCACATCAACTGTTTTGGTTTTTCTTTTTTAGCCACATACGTCGGATTAAAAATTGTTATTTGTAGCAGCTCTAACTCGAAATATTAGCAGTCAATAGTCGGCCATTTATTAAATTAGACTTATAGCCGCTTGTTAACTGTCAACGGTAAACATTTGGTTTTGGCGAACGATGTGATCTATTTCAATGGCCCAGTTTGGTTTGATTTAGAATGATTGTAGAGGCGTTTACGAAATAAAACAAATGTGTGGCTTTGGTCTATTTAATTTTCTTAGAGATATTTTGACATAATAGACGGGCAGGGTCTCAAAATGGTCTCAAACATGACGCAAAGACAGGATTCTATTTATTTGTAAAACGCACAGGCAAAATAATATATATTTTTATTATATAACTGAGAAATACGAAATTGTGCGAAACATAAAAGGGTCTTATCGAAGCATTTTCTGCATTTTTAAATATTGAAACAAAAAAATATTTTTGCTTGCTTAAATTACCAAGTTAGAAAAAGCTGTATTCTGTTCTCAAATAATCTTTGTAAGATCATTTTTTACATGCAGGGGCAGGATGACAATAGGACGAAAATAAGCATTTTTATGTTGAGAGAAATAGTACATTGTTACACTAGGGGTGAAAGTAACTCATTTCGTCCCGAGAAGGAGTTGGCGGCCGAGCGAAGCGAGGTCGCTAATTCGAGGGGTTAAATGGGTTACTTTCACCCCGAGGTAAACACTGTGCTTTTCATTACGAATACGAGGAAACTAAAAATAAAATAAAAAGTTTGTAAAACCTGAGTCGTCGTAACTATGATTTTAAGTAGGTGTCTTTCTTCTGTTTTAGGCGGTAAAAGGTATTCCACTACTGCTTTAGCCTCTTTTCTTATGAAATTAGGCGTTATTCACTATTTTAATCTGATAAACATGACGTGTTAATACAATTCTCTGTTGTACGGAAATGTAAACAAAACTCGAAAAAACCAACGACCGATTGCCACTTTCCCGCCATTTTGTTTTTTTTTTCTGCGACCGGCCAGCTATTCAGCCTCATTAATGAAAAATTAGAAATTAATTGTAATCTTTTAAAAATAAAGTATTTTAAAGAAATAGTTGAACAAATAAATCACTTAAAATATAACATCATTTAATTAATACTTGTCTTTAAGTTATTTCAATTTTATATCGCGCTGTGATTGACTGGCTGTATGGAAAATTGGAACAAGGTTCAATAGAAATGTGAAGATAGAACTAGTTTTTTTTTAAATAATTTGACAGCTGTCAGTTGTAAAGTAAAACTCCCTAGGGATGAAAAGTATCACTTTCAGCCCGCTCCTCAGGCAACTTCAGACCTACTTTCAGAGTATGAGTAATGAAAAGGTACATTGTATGGATCTGACAGCTGTCACCCGCACCATCCTATAGCAATTGTAGTGTAGTTGCTGCATGTTTGGATCGTGTGAACCCACCTTAACTCCTCTACGTCAGTTCGACACTGACAGTAAACGACAAGGATCGTATCCGGCCCGACTGGATGAACGACTTTTATTACTTTAGTCCAACAAACGCCAAATGTTGGCAATAAGTATTTTTATATATTATCTGTGCAATCTTCGTGTTTTCTGCATGATTTAGTTTGAGATACTAGAAATATGAGAGGCCTTACTATGACGAGTTAAAATGTCAAGCGTGCGAGCGAGAAAGAGTTACGGAGCTATACAACCTATATAGCTCCGTATCACTTTAACAGTTCAGTTTAGGTCGTCAAATAGATCGCGTAAAGAGTTAGTGGTAGAACTCACATCAGATTTTGGTTTGACTTTGCCTGTAATTATCACAGAAGGAGGTGTGGCTGAAATAAAATATTAAACATTTTGAACAAATTTTGACTGAAACGACTTTCTTTCTTTGGGACTCCTTGGACGGGGACGCGGTCTCTATTGCCGCCTATAATTTTTTTTTTTTTTTGTAGTATTTTGGGACCACAAGGAAATATAAAGTACAGTTACCAAAACAACTGTATTTATTTTATTTCCGGTCCCAAAATACCACTAAAAAAATATTGTTTTTATAGGTGGAAGATACCACACGACCAGGTCATGGGGCACTTTGACTAACACAGATGCCACTTAATCCTGTATTGTTGTTAGGTACCTTATTCTTCTCACGGTTATCTTCTAATCGCTGATTTAATTGCAAAACTTGTCTAAGGCTGTGATTAAATTAATTTACTTGGCATCAATAAGACCGGTAGCTTGATGACAAACAAAATAACGCAAGGTAATTGTTATGAAGTTCATTGGTGAGGAACGAAACGCCCACTGGCCAGCCACCCGTCCTGCTTACCTTGGAACAGGATACGCGTGCATAACCCGTGGCAGTCTCTATGTAACTTTTGCCTACATCAGCTGGCATTAAAAAAAATAAGTGTCAATTTAACGTTAGTTTTTGGTGACAGATCTTTTGGCGGGAATATTGTTTTTTTTTTTTTGTGCAATGTGACTAATTGATTTGGTTGAAGTGTTTTTTTATAAGATAAATCTAGTATTCATATGTATTTAATATAAAATAGGTACTCGTTAATTAAAACAACAATCAACGAAATCGAGGTTAATAGTTTAAATTCATGAAAACTTTGTACTATGTGAAATAGACTGGGGTAATGTTCCAGTCATAATAGCCGTAATAAAAACTCTTTCGTTGTGTTATTGAGCATAACCATAAACAAAAGACTTACTTTTTACTATTTTACTAAAAACTCGTTAAAGGGAATTTAAACGTTCGTTGCAGTAGTGAAGAATAAAGATGTTTATGTTTTATTAATGGGATTATAAAAATGCATGTAAGTAACTAAGTACGTAAGTAAAATTATAATGATTTAATCAAATTAAAGGTTTTCCCCAGGAACATATTGAATTTATGAAAATAGAAATGTCCTGTTTCCTTTAGTTTAATGTAAGGTCAATGTGTGCAAATCCGTCTACGGGGCTATTCCATACACATGCATTTGCTGTTCATTCCAGAAAATTTACGCTATTACTGGTTCAGTCGATAAAAAAGGATCATTTTTTAGTTCCAACTATGATTCATAGATGGCGTAAGGTTGTCTACAAGAGTAAAAAAATACATTTGAAGTTTAGTTGTGCTCCGAACTCGAAACACAAGTGTACAGTGCTGCTGTTTTTTATAAGGTAAATATTATATTTTACATGTTAGGACTTTCTGAGTATGCATAACATGTAGTTTAATAAGTGTTTCAACGGATTTTACTATTTGTTTTGAATAAAAACCAGTAGATACAGAAAGAATTGTTTTAAAAAATACTTAACCTCAAAATGGTCAAGTGGGAAATTCCGTCTAATTTCAATGGGGCTAAATCGTCATATACCGGAATTACCCCATTGCAGATGTCGTCAACCTTTTCATCCTTCCTATTTTTAGTTTTAGTGTTAAACTTTGAAAGTCCATTCATAACTGACAATTGATGCGAGTTGCTCTATCTGTTTACCCGTGAATATGGCGCTTACAAGTATAAATGTCTAAAACTCAGAATATGATAATTAAGTTATAAATAATACTAGATTTGGCCTATGGTCAGATAATATGTTCATTAATATTATAATTTTGTTTGTTTTCAGTTTTCTCATAATTACTAAATAATAGTAATCATCAAGTTGCAACTAGATCAAAATATGATTCGCGACAGTAAAACGCATAATCCTAAATATAAGAATGATCAATATATTCACTCCTTTCGTTCTTACTTAAATGTGCTAAGAATTAGCTACATTTCGGAATTTTTACCAATTTTGACCAAATCTATGTAAAAGCGAATGGAGCGAATGTTTTGAACTTGTCACTGATATGCAAATTGCAAAAAACACAAGAAAATGAGAATTTCGGGAGCTACCACACTGCAATCACTTTAATTCAATTTTTAATACAACAGTAATGTGAAGTGCAACGTTGTTTAAAATTATAATGCTCTTATACCTAACGAAATTAATTAAAAATAACCCTGTTTATTTAAGTCAATACCAAAAATACCATCCACTGATACATTCCTATATTATGAAATAAGATAGGAATGTATCAGTGTACCTAAAAAATTAAACTGATAAGTAAAAATATTTAGTTTTCAAACTTTTTGGAAAGGTTTATAGTCTCTGGTTATAAAAATAGGCCGGATTTGCCCCCAAAAAAGATTTCAGGGAATAAAACGTAACTTAAACCTTATTTTAATGATGTTACAAAACATTTTTCTTCGTCATCTGCATTTACTTATTAATAAATTACATACTTTGATATAACGGCGTAATTCGAGAAAAATCTGCTATTAGATGGATTTGCCCCTAATCCTCGGGAAAATCCGTCTAACGACTGATTTTTAAAAAAACCTCATTATTTACACATGAAGGGCTGTTTTTTGTTTGGAAAGGATGTATATACAAGACAATAAAATTCTTTATCGCTTACAACCAACAAATTTATATTAAAGTAGTAAGTGTTCCAGTAATAGTTTACCAAATTCAACTTTCAAAAAAGTATGACGGATTTGCCCACATTGACCTTAACCACATATTTTCGAAAGAACCCCTTAAAGCTATTTTGTTTTTTTTATCTATTTTTAAATGGTACGTAGCTTTGATGAATTGTACCAAATTTTTTCGTCTTTAAAAAAGATTAATTTACGTTGAAAAAGTTACAAATGACAAGAATTTGTGCCTGACCTAGAGAATTAAAAAATAATTCAAATTCGGCCTCCGCATGGTTCCTTGACCGAGACGAAAATATATCTATCAGTTGCGCACTCAATAACGCGAATGTGTAACAGTTCACTACTCCGAAAAATAATGGAATATTTCAAACTAGCCTCTGCCACCGGTATCACCCGCGTGAAAGTGGAATATTGTTCCTGGAACATATTCCAGGGATAAAAAAATATAGCATAGCATAGCATAGTCGGCCTTATAATGTTCTCACTGCTGGGACTCAGGTCTCCTCTCTAGGAGAGGGAATGGGCTGTAATCCGCTACGCGGGCCCAGTGCGGGTTGGTGGATGTCACGTGTCTTCGAATTGTTGGTTTTAGGACATGCCGGTTTCCTCACGATGTTTTCCTTCACTGTTTTGAGAGCAGCGGTGATGAAATAAATTACACAAAGTAAAGTACCTGGCTGGGTTTGAACCCGCGACCTACAACTCGTAAGTCGGGGCCTTTACCACTCGGCCACCACTGCTCTTTTAAAAAAATATCCCAAGTCCTATTTCAGAACATGGTCCAACTGTGCGCCAAATTTCATCAGTTCAGCCATTTGATCGTGAGGGAGTAACAAACACAAACTTACATACACACATACCTACCAACTTTCACCTTTATATAATATACCAGCTTTTGCTCGTGGCTTCGCCCACATACATAAAGTATAACCTATATCCCTCAGAAATAAGGCAGCTTTCTATTGGTGAAAAAATTTTCGCCATCGGACCGATACTAAACCAAAAAACAAACTTTACCCCTTTATAATATTAGTGTAGATGAGTAGTATGACTAGCTGCTTCCCGTAACTTCTCGTGGCCTGTCGCACAGGAACCGTATTTTTTAGCTATAAAAATAATTCACTTTATAGCAGTAAATCGGATTCAGTTTGTCCACAGATAACATGATAACGTCCCAAAAACAAAATATTTCACCTCCTTATAATATTAGTTCAGTCTTTGAAAATTGGAACTTAATTTCGTAGTCCAATTATTCAGTGGACCATATAGTTGGGGTCCAATTTTCAAGAGTTACTTTCTTTTAATGTGTTGCATGTGGTTTTCTAATATATAATAGATATATCTTCAAGGAGGAAACCTGCACTGAGATGATTCTAATTTTGACACGAATATTAGATTAAGTATACTATACCTAATAATATGTACACATTTTATCCATAAAACGATAAAAACAGGCCGTTCTAACTTATATGATCTTTATAAGAAAGAGACATGACAGCACGAGTCACAGCGAATCTATTAAAAAAGAAATTAAAAAAAAAACTTAAGAAAAAAAAATCACGAATAACAACAAATCTAATAAAATCCATTTTTAAAAACAAACAAAAAACTTAAAAAAACACAGCACAAGTAACAGCGAATCTAATATAATGCATTTATCAAAAAAAAAAACCTTTCTTGATCTCTAATATAGTTACGAAATCACATTCGCTGTTTTAACGCTCCAATATTTCTTTGACGAGATGACATTATGTAACCACAGACAACAACTACTGAAATACGTTTTTTAAACTCGCTCTGTTTCACGGTGTTGCGAGAACTTTCTAATGAGTATTTTTTTTCAATTCCACGTTCTTGTTGACTCATGTTGTTCAGCCTTCTAGTTATCGATCAAGAATTACGGACATGTATGGCTTTTATCGATAACGATTCGAGTAAGAATGTCGCTCGAATTCTTCAAAATTTAATGAAAATTGGGCAACCACTATTCAACACATTTGTTTGTCATCCAAAATAGCCACTAATTCCTCAGTTTCCACAGTAACTGTGTCAATGTTACCTATTAATGTGCCCACGTAAACTATTAGTTTCAAGAGTTACTCGTGCATTTAACGGGAATACCGACACTAATTATAGTCACTCAATGAAACCATATCATACAAATAAATAAAAACTTAAAAGCTGAATCTAAAAAGATAGTTACTTATCCAATGTCATTATTAAAAAGACAAATTAAGCGTATTGATGAATTCCTTGACAATGAAAAAAAAAAGTTTAATTTGAGTTTAGAATAGCAATAGATGTCAACGCCAAGGTTAAATTTAAAAGTTGGCTCAAGAAAGGACGCTGAATGGATGAAAAATAGAAATATTTGGCGGCAATCTTTTCTGTAGTAAATAATTGGAATGAAAAAAAAAATGTTACTCAATAATCCAAATTAATATTTAATATAAGAAGGTTCATTGTTTGTTAATGTTCGCAAAACGTAACGTTGGAAGTACTGATCCGATTACCAAGATTTTTTCGCTGACAGCTCAAGTATTGCTTAGTTTTTATTCCGGGAAAACGCATGACATCTATGGGAAAGGACTGCCGGAGTGCAGCCAACGGCAGAAAGATAGATTCCCCCATGACAATTCGTATGAATAAAAAATTGACATCAACACATTGCAATAACACAACATCTTCCAACCACAGCCTGTCAACTGAAAATTCATGAACATAACAATAGACAATTCACATAATACTTCAAGCTTGACAAGTTTCATTGCCAATAAAGGCAAGATTGATAGTCTCATAATGATAAGTAAGCCGATATAAATCGACCAGATGCCCCGATATAACTGCAAAATATCTGCAAGCATTGTTCTAGACTGTTTTACATATTTACTGGACATTTAAAAGGTAATCGCTGATCGAATGAAGAATACAGAATCTTCGAGTTAAATGACCTCTCCCAGAATGTTCAGTTGACATTAAAATTATTACAAACTCGCGAAAAATTTGAATTTCGAATTCCAAGAGCGGCCATGTCTGAGTTTTCTTTTTTTCTGTTTATTTTTACAGCGACAGCTGTTGTTTTGAATTGAAATGTCAATGCTTGAGAAGTTTCGTTCAATTACTTGGTTTTGCTGTTAGTAAAAAATAAGAGTTATTGAGCGAAAAAAACTAATGTGAACTTTCTAGATTGGATATCTTCTTCCTGCCCTTATCCCATATTACTTGGGGTCGGCGCAACACGTTTTCTTCTTCCATTCTGTCCTGTCACCCGTCAAAATATCACTAACTCCCTTTTCTTTCATATCACTTCTCACACAATCCATCCATCTTTTTTTCAGCCTTCCTCTCCCTCTCCATCCATCTACATGTATACTCAGAACTCTTTTAGTAATATGCGCTTCATCCCTCCGCTTCACATGATCATACCAAGACAACCGATTACCTTTCAACTTTTCAGTCACTGGCGCCACTTTCAAACTTCCTCTAATATACTCACTAGATGGGATATCTACACTAATATGTATAATAAAGAGGTAAAGTTGTTTTTTTTTTGTTTGTAAGAGGTAATCTTTGGAAGTACTGGTCCGATTGCTATAAATTTATACAGATAGAAAGTTGCTTTATTCCTGAGTACCATAGGCTATATTTTAAGTGCGCGGGCGAAGCTGCGGGCAAAAGCTAGTTAATAATAAATTCATTTTTTAATTCTTGAAAGAAGAAACTAAAAGAACTGGTCCAACGATCGCAGTCTTCCCTTCTGACTTGATCCGACTGGTTTTGGATTTTAGAACTACTCACGATAAACACTATAAAAATGTTTGAATATGTCAATATTTTTTTTAAGTAAAAAATATAGCATTTTCAGAGCCAAGAAATTTTTTAAATACCAGTCGGTTCAATTTATAGAATTTAACCAGCCAATCTGATACACAGTTAAAATATAGGTTACCTAAAAATTACGCCAGTATTGAATTTCACACATAATTATTTTCGTCAATAACCAGGACGTGTCATTCACGTCAACAAGCTAATAACATTGTAAAGTTTTTAATGAACATTTCAAAACGCCGCGATCGCTTGAACTCGCGTTGGTCAGCGGACCGAGTCGGGAATGACCTAATTTCCCTGATTTATGCTCCGAACTCCAGGAATAAGCTTTTGAAATCAATGTTTAGCGTTCATGCTGTATTTGTTTTAAGTTTACGCCGTGCGAAAACCGACTAGCTATAAAGTATCCCCGGAATTCTAGATTTGAACGCGAAAACATTTTTTTTTTTTTTGTGCAATAAACAACATACTTAATATCTAGGTTATTCTAGATATGTTTATGTCTTATAAAACTCATAAATGTGTAAATACTTTTATCATAACGATGAATTTAGTACTGAGAAAGCTTTTAACGCAACACAAATCATGAAAATATGATTTGATAAATACAGAATTGTGTGAGTGACTGAAAAGTTTTGGAAGTGGGTTTAAAAACGTTTCCGAAAGTCTTAAATTATCCTAAAAAACTTTATAAAAAAAACAGCGTATTTATTCAACCGACTAAACAATGCAATTTTTTAAATATTTTTATATTTAAATTCATTCACGAATATATTTAATTCTCCGCCACAAATCCTTTTTCGGACAAAATTTAAAATTACGTTCCAATTTCGATTTCGAAAATTTGAAACAAAACGTTTGTCTCGCGTAGCACGCACGATATTTCCGCCAAAAAAGGCGCGACAATTGAAAACAGAAAGACATTTATGATTTTACATCTCGATCCAGTTTATCATAATGACTTGAAAATGAAAAGTAACATCAATAATAATTATCGTTTCTTTAATAAAAAGATGATCGATGAGCTGCAGAAGTTTATTGAAAACACTTTTAATTATTAGCTGTCAAGTTTTTCGCTATACGTGAGAGCGTGTGACATCGTATTGTTGATCTCGCTGAATCACTTTCTTTATTTACTATAATTGTGTGATATTATGTCGTTGTTAGTTTTCTTTTTGCTGTGTCAACCTAAGAGATGGTATTTTGCGTAACTGCCTTTTTATAAGTCTTTTTATGTTTTAAGAATTGTGAGCCAATGTAATTAGTCGGGCCTTTTGGACCGCGGTCCCACATTCCACCTCATCATCATTTAAGCCAAAAATCGTCCACTGTTAGACATCCCCCTTCAAGTGTCACCCTAACGGAAAGTCCTGTGTGGCTCGCATCCATCGGATTCCTGCGACCCTCACCAGATCATCGGTCCACCTTGTGGGAGACCTTTCAACGCGTCGTGTTCCGGTACGTGGTCGCCACTTTCGTCCCCATTGACCATCGGTTCTGCGAGCAATGCGCCCTGCCTACCTATGAATAATTTTTTCTAGTACCTACCTAGTATTTTGGAACCACAAAGTATATACAGTTTTTTCATCGTGGTCCCAAAACACTATTTACTCTAAAAAAATATTAGTTTTATAGGTGGAAGTTAGGACCGCGGTCCTGGTCCAAAGAGCCCCAATACCCATCAGTCGTGGGTTCGAGAGATTTAACAAATGAACGTTTCATTTAACCTTTTGAATGTCTTAAGTTACACAGTTCGACATAAGCAATTGTCTTTCTATTGTGTCTCTAATTAGGGCATTCGATGAGTTAAACCTTAGATACTCTAGGGGACAAAGTAACCCCCAACATGCCGCGTGACGCTGTCTAATTCTCCAACATATCTCGCGTTACGAAAATACAACGTAAAATATTGGAGGGCAAGTTGCGGGACACTAGGCAACGTTGCAGCGTGACGTAGATTGTGCGGTTTGTGTCATGTTTGGGAACATTTAGTCCCCTAATGTATCTAAAGCTTTAGGACCCTCGCCCACGACGCGTTTGTCGCATTTACAAACGCTATAGAAAAGATGCGAACGCGCTACAGCATCGAGACTGTATCGATGCGAACGCGCTACAGCATCGCGACTGTTTCGATGCGAACGCGCTACAGCATCGCGACTGTTTCGATGCGAACGCGCTACAGCATCGCGACTGTTTCGATGCGAACGCGCTACAGCATCGCTACAAAAAGTCGCCGTGGGCAAGGGGCCTGAAACGTGCATTAAAAAACGCTTTGTTTTCTGATTTCCATATACGTTTTTGTGCTTTCTAAGGGGTCAATCGCTGCACTGTCCCCGATTATTGAAATAGGGTGTCCTTAATTCCTTTTTTTATTCACAATTTCTGACTAGTGCATAATCTATGGAGACATTAGCTATATCTTTTGTCAAAATTCTCTTTCTACAAACATTTATAAAGATGACCGTAAATCCCAAAATTCTTTCATTAATAGCTTCCCTATCATCACGAGCAGATTAAAAACTCATTTAGTCTATGGTTGCGCAATTGCCAGCATTGTTACTGCGGAACGGATTGCATCAAGCGGACACATTGGCAGACGCGGCTGGCCGGTTTATTTATTTCTTATTGGAACATCTGACCGATAGGCGAGTGCGTTAGAATTGGAACAGCTTTCGTTCGAGCCCTTTAGCTTTCGTTCGTCACTTTATTCTCTTTGGCTTTTGTTTTTTAGATCTTTGACAGTTGTTACGGGTAGTCAGAAGCCCAAAAATTTGACAACTGGTCAAAAATCTGACAAAGGATTTCGTGTTACACAGCTACTGGGTGGCGGAGGCCTAAATAATTGATTCAAATTCTCATCAGAAATTAGAAACTTTTATTTTAAATAGACCAATTACAGGCACTTTTGAACAGGCTAGTTGCCGTAAAAAATGTAATTAGTCCGTCTTTTAGATTATTTAAAAATAAGGGACACGTATTTTTTTATTTGTAACTTTAATGGGCTATATCATTGTTATTTTTTTTTTAATCGAAAAAAGAAAAAGAAACGTGTCCAATATTTTTTTATAATCTAAAATATGGACTAAATAAAATGTAATTATTTGGACCCTGGAAACTACCCTATTGTCAAAATGTCGGTCGGTCAAAAAAAAAGTGAAGCTAAATTGCAATCAGTATGTCTTCGATTTTTCTAGTCTAAGCCGCATCATCAAATAGCTTCTCTTGCTCTAGAGGTGTCAAACTATAACTGACTAAAACCCACTTAGTTCCTTCAGTTGGTCACGGTCAGTCTTTTGAAAAATCTTACAACCCAAGAAAGAAAGAAAAGACGTTTATTCGTGCGAAGCGACGTGTAATCATAAACCCTAAATAAGGTTGGCACAGAAGAGTGAAGGTGCCAATCCTCATTCTTCTGTACCCAGTAGTGATGGAAGTGCCAAAAGAAACGAGAGGTCTGAACTCAGCAGTGAACGAAGGTAGACTGTGAATGATGATTAAATAATGAAGAAAATCTCTAGAACATGGAGAACGTCCCACCCATATGTACAAAGCGTTTTGGGAGCACATCCTGATAGCTATAACCCAGGGGTCTTTAAATAAAGAGTGAGTAGGTTACTTCTAGACAAGCCCATCGTCGACCACATCCTCGCTTACCATAAGCTGAGATAGTGGTCAAATGCGAACTTATTTAACCGACTTTAAAAAGGAAGGAGGATCTATGTCCGGCGGATGGTTTTTTTATAAGATGTACCGATATCTTAATATTGACCGATTTTTTAAAATTTTTTTTTGATTGAAAGGTTATGCTTCCAAGTTGCTGTTTCTGTAATAGTTTCGTCTCTTCGTTATTCGATTCTTAACACGAAAATAAAACACCGACGACTTCCGATTTTTTTTTTTATTGATGGTAGGTTCGCGCTTGACCGCCATCTCACCTGATGGAAAGCGACGATGCGGTCGACGATGGAACGCGCTTACCTAGAAGAAACTTATTCACTCTCGACTTAAAGATTCCCGGGTTGTAGCTATCAGGAAACACAGACTCCGGCAAGCAATTTCACTCCTTAGCTGCACGCACAATGAATGTGTTCCCAAAACGTTTTGTGCGCGTGTGATATTAAAGATATTTTGCACTTTTCAGTGTTTTTTTTTTTACATTGAAGTCGGTTGTATTGTTTTTTATTAAAAAGTTTTTTTAAATAATAAAAACAGAAACTTGAACATTCTTAGTAATTTTTGTCTTTACAAAACAATAATCCTAAAACGAAACCTGTGCCACAAACGACACGCTATACATATTAGCTACATTTTCCATTCACATTTTGAAGTCTCTCTACAAGATGCTTGCCAATACGTTAAAATACAACATGATTGAAAATGCCACTATGTGGTAATAAATCTGGAACAGTCGTACGTAAATAATTGGATAGCTTGTTTTCAGTATCTGGAAACTAATTTAGGTTTACAGTGAGGATGTCGATGGCACAGTGCGTTAGACAGAGACTTATTCATCGTTTTGTTATGAACTGACGTAATGCGGTCTTGTTGACTTTACTTTTATTTCAGGAATTGAAGTTTTGTACAAACATAAAATTTGTTTGTTTCAACTCTGTACTGAATTTATTTGTCCATTGAAGCTAAGAGATTTTGTTTTTTTTAATTATACACCGTTAAATTTTAATCGTTTTAATCCCCTGGAGGGTCGATTCGGTACATGAAACACTATCGATTTGTAAAAATTAAATTAAAAAAATAAAGTACCTTTTTTTCAAAACTAGTCAGCGTTGCGTACAAACTACCTACAGGTCATTGAACTCGCTCAGCTGACGTTTTCCTAAAGAAATTAATTTCGTACATGCGTAAATTAATACGAGTTTTGAAAAAAAGGAACTTTATTTTTTAATATAATTTTTACAAATCGATAGTGTTTCATGTACCAGATCGACCCTCCACGGGATTAAAACGATTAAAATTTAGCAGTGTATAAACTAGTGCTTGACTTCGATCCCACCTGATGGTATGCAGTGATGCAATCGTTGATGGTGAGACGCACTAGTTCTATGTCAATGTTTATGTTTGAATATGGTTTCCGCACTTAGTCCTATGTGGACCATTGTATGTGAGCCATGGCGGCCATAACCTTAGGTGGGCTTACTCCAGCCAGCCCACCTCTCTCCTTCGCACTAGTTTATTAAAAGCATATTCACTCTAGCCTTGAATACACCTAAATTATAATCTGCAGGCAAATTGTTCCAATCCGTCGATGTACGTGATATAAATGACAAGGCGAAACGTTTAGTCCGGATCGTAGAGCTGTTAATAACGTAAGGGTGGACAATCATCGTACGTCGAGTGGTCCGATGGTAGAAAGGTGATGGGGGAATACACTTTATTGATGGTGGAATCAAGTCATTGTTCTTCTCCAAAGCAGTGCAAATGTTTCTCAACTTCTGTGATCCTTTAAACATTACTAAGATTTATCATCATCATCATATCAGCCGAAAGACGTCCACTGTTGAACGTCAGCCTGTCCTGTGCGTCACGCATCCATCGGATTCCCGCGACCCTGACTCAATCCTGTCCATGTGCATCAGTTGTTGGACTAAGATTTTAATAATCATATTTTTGATATATTTTAAGCTTTAGTATCCTCTATAACTTTTCCTTGTATATCGCAAACATTTTTCTAACTTCTACATAAAACAGATTTTGACGCAGTTTGGCATTTCCCCACTGGCCAGTGTTAGTGTTTACACAACAAATCGCTACAGGCTTCTGCGTGCGCGCAAATTTGGTGAAAACGCGTTGTTTTTGCCAAACGATGCATATTTGACCGCTACATATATTAGTTACATTTACGTTATTTTATCAATTTCCCTGGCAACGTTCAGTTTAATACTTGCCAACAGTTAGTACAAATGCGTCAAAACGACAGTTATTACGCTCATTATGAAGATGTTTTGAACACTTTGAGTGGTTGGTATTGAAATATGTTCCGGAGTCTTGTTCGGTATCCGTTTGAGTAAGTGTTTGTGATATTCCTGTCGTATTCGTTATATTTGGAAATACTGTATCTGGAGCATGAGTGGCGTATAATGCCAGTGTTTTTCAAGAACTACACATTATCTTCGTATGTTCATAAAGTGCAGACTTCTGGTTTTACTCTCTGTTTATATATTTTGGACCGAGTCTCTCATTACACTCGCACTCAGTGAACGATAAATAAAGCTCGGCCTTCACTGTAACCGATCGGCTGCTCCTGCGCAAACATCCTGACTGCTTCTGGTCTATTGGCATGCTTATCGATTGACCTACTTCCGCCTCTATCAACTATACAATACGAAGGACATATAGCTGCGATTGATTTAGCGACCCGAACGTTTGATACAGGACGTTCGGACGTGCGAATGTTGTCATTGGCTTCGTACACGAACGTCCACTGAGTGTTGAAGGTCCAGCGCGTGTCAGCCGCGCGTGCACTTCGACATCTAAGTAAACTAAAATAGTCGAGCGGCGCGTCGTCGGCCCGGCGACCGAGATAGCCGGCGCAGTGCGTCCGCGGAGCCCTCTCGCGCCGGTTCTATTTCCAACTAATGTCCCGACGCATCCCGTAACGCTTGCGACAATAATACTGCAACGGATCATTGTGAAATGGCACTGGACTTTCAACGTTCGCGACACTTCCGCTACAGGAAACGCAAGCGAACAGCCTAAACGAAAATGCCGCACGCACCCGTCGCCGTCGCCGCCGTCAACGGCACGGGCTCGAACCCACTGAAGCTGCAAATACCAGAACAAAATAAAAGTGCAACAAACGGTAACGGGGTCTGCTCTCCACCGATCAATGGAAATGGAACTCTTTCGCCAAACTTCAATGGACCTCTTTCTCCGCCGATACTGGATACAACTCCGAAAAAACCGCCGAAGGCTCCGCCTAGCAGACCCATCCTGCCAGTGAAGAAGTCCAAGACGCTGCCCATCGACTTCGATGAGAAAGTACCACCAAAACTGACGTCTTCTCTAGTGAATAGCAAGAAGCTTTTTGTCACAAAACCTCTAAAGGAGGTCCGTACTATAAATGAGCCCAGTGGTGATAATGGAAGATATTTAGTGAGTCGCTCACCGAGCCCTTCCTACAGAAGAAGCAATTCTACTGCTTCCGTAGAGAGGGGCTCCATAGCGGAGCTCGCTAAAAGACACGTTCCTGTTAATTTATTGACGTCAAGGTCTCCAAGTCCGTCCTCGTACAGCAGCGTCCGCAGTTCAGCCAGCCAGTACTCAACATGCAGCAGCAACGGGACCTACGTGCCGTTGTCACGGTCATCGAGTATGCACTCACAATACAACAGGACGCCTACTCCTAGAAGAATGTACCCTCAAACCTGTGATATGACTGAACGCGTAGATTTAAAAGAACTAAGATCTAGAGAACAGGCACCCGTTGTTTTTGATGCTAACATGTCTTTCGTGCTCGGTTGCAACAAGCAACCCATCCGGCAGAAGTTCAAACCAGTGGCTGCTCATATGGAAGAAGGAACGTCTTCTAATTACTTGAGCAGTAAGATCGACAGTTTCCTTCAGAGAACTGACCATGTTATGGATGAATGGCGAAGATTGGGACACAAAGATGACTCTGACATGATGTTCGATGGTAAGAAGAGGAGAGTTGGAAGATCGAAGTCTGCGACGAACATCATGATCAAGGGCTTCACGTTGTTCAGCCGGAGTAACAGCAGAGCCAGCAGTGTCTGCCGATCCAGCCGCGGGATCTCGGAAGACCGAACTACTGTCTCCGAAATGGACGAGGTGACTCATACAAATGATTAGTTCTAGATATCGTAGTATAAATGTTCCAACGCGTTCGCGATGCTCGTAAAGATAAGGCTAATACACGGTAATAAATTATCGCCGGCTGCTTGGGATAGTTTGATGGGCTACCAGTGGCGCTTGGAACTGTGGCAGTTGGCTTTCTATTACCGCACGCGCGTCGCTTGCCAAAACATTTTTTTCTCATTGTTGACTTCTCGGCGGCGACGGCTCTCGCGAGATTCTGCCTTGTCCGTCAGCGGAGTATTACGACATTGTCACTCAAACTGAAACAGGAAACTTGCTGTTTTTTTTTTCCTACGTTTGTTGATTTTTTTGTAGGAATTGTGTGCGCTTTTGGCAAGAGGTAAAGGTTGCTTGCGTTGCGAATTCGCCAGACAGTTAATACGTTGGTCGGGCCACCTACTCTGCGCGTCAGTGCGTTCCAAATTTAACCGTTTTACGTTTGAAATGCTGCCGCTTAGTTAATTTCCATTCAGGCTTATGATTATCGCGTCGATAACTTAGATTAACGATCGATTATTTAAGTGTTAGATCGACGTTTTAATGATCTTAGAGCCGTCATTTGCGATGTTTAATAAGCTGGGTGTTGCCTTATTGTTATGGTATAATCACACGGTGGTTGACGCGGCAGTGAAGAATTAAATGCTAACGACTAGGAACATTGCAATTACCGACTTTCTAAGCAGAACTCTCGCTATAGACTATAGTTTATGGAATATTTTAACACTGTACTTGTTACGGGTGGACAGGACGGCTTGTCTATGGCCTATCGTTAAAGATTTTCATTGCTGACATTTATTTGCTTAGTATTTATGATGATACTTTAAATAGGCCACCATCGCTGTAGTCTAGACTGTCGCGAGTCTGCAGGATTTAACCATTATTATAAGATGTAAGAGGTACTACCTTCTACTAGCGGTTTCACCCGCATGAAAGTAGGTTTTCCCATAAAAATGGACTCTCGTTTCATTCCATAAGGACGTGTATTTTGGGAAATCCTTTCTTATTCTTTATACATGTCACCGGAAAATTGCAAATACTTACTAATATTATAAAAGCGAAAGTGAGTTTGTTTGTTTATTTGTTTGTTACGTCTTCACGCCTAAATGGCAAAACCGATTTTGATGAATTTTGGTACAGAGATAGTTGGGACCCTGGAGACGGACATAGGCTAATTTAAAAAAAAAAGTGAGAAAAGGGGAGAAAGAGGGAAGGTCTTTTATGTACGCGGGCGAAGCCGCGGGCAAAAGCTAGTTCTAATATATTGCGAGAAAAATTTTTTTCGAAATAAGACACGATTATATTGGAAACTAATGAATTTGGATAGAAAGAAAGATTTCGTTGACAAAATGATTTTTTCTTCATTTATTGAGCAATTTCTCGTATAGTAAACATTTATTACAATCATTATGGAGTCTGCAATTTTTTGGTGACATATCCTAATATTATAAATGTGAAAGTGGATGTTTGGTTGTTTGTTACTTAGGTAATCATGCAAAAACGGCTGAACGGATTTGGATGAAATTTGGCATGCATATAGCCTTTGACATGGAAAAGAACATAGGCTACCTTTTATCCCGATTCCTTAAGTACCTAATGCCACGCGGGCAAAAGTTAGTACATCATAAAAGGCACCTCTATGCGAAATATCAGCGATTTGTACCCTATTCGCGTCAAGATTAGACATTTATAGAAACCTTTTTTTTTTCGTAGGCATGATGGATGGCAATTCACAAAACCCCAAGCAAATACGCGCTGCTATTGTCTTTCTATTGTGTCTCTTAATTGACGGTATTTGAAAGGTTAAAAGAAAAAAAAGTGGTTACAATACCAACTATTTACTGCAGCCGCCATTTGTCATGCTACCAATGTAATAAAAGTCAAAATCGGATGAACGGACAGTAATAAAAGGTTTTCATAAATGTCTAATGTTATTTTGAACAGAGTATAAGGTCCAAGGGTTTTGACTAGACGTTGATGTGGCAGTGACTGCGTCAGGACTTTTCCCTAGACAGGGTTATATGTAAACACTAAAGACCTTGCCCGACTGCATCATAAACAACAACTTATGTTCTATGACTTTTTACAAAACATACTTAATTCATTTACCAAAAACAAACCTACAAGATGTCGTTGTTCTATCAAACAAATATCAACTCTGTAATTTACTGTATCTACCTACGCCTGTAGGACGCGATGCAAGTGCATCAAGCACCCCGCAGACCGATCCCGCTTCCCTCCGCTATTGTACTATCGGTTGCTTCGCAGACTTCGTAATATTTAGAAGTTCAATTTAAATATTTTTAATTTTGTATGAAAATCTGATGAACTGAAATATGATAAATTTTGAAAAGTCATAGAACAAAAGTTGTTGTTTATGATGTTAGTAACATAGTCCTGGGGCCGTATTATGACCTCTTAAAACCATCATGTTTTCGGTGTGAAAAAGAGACGGAGCTATACAGGACGAATAGCACTAACCTTTTCTCACACAGAAAACATGATGGTTTTAAGATGTCATAATACGGCCGCTGAGAGGTTGCCAGTGTTTTACAAATAGCCCTGATGTCTGTTAAGTTTCTAAAGTTAATGTTTTAATTGGCAAATGGCTTTATTCCCAAAATGTTAGCACTTTCACTGCTGTCGTTAACTTTATGACAACTTATCGGAACTCAATAGCCTCGAGGAAAGCTCATTAGAGGCACGTGATGTGGACACAATGATCGCGACAATTTACGTTTACAACTTGAAGATGTTTTTTCAATACACTTACTCGAAAACCCGCTCTTATATCTACCGCTTTTATGCACGCAACTTACTGTTTTTCGCATTAGTGCGGAAAAGTGCGCGAGCTCGCCTCTCGACAATTTATTGCATTTCCCGCATAAGGCTGTGCACTTAAGCGAGCCCTAAGTATGAGTTGCGCTTCAACCTCCGTTTATGAACCGACTTCGAGAAGGAGGTTCTATGTTCGGCTGAATGTATTTTTTTATATCTTCGTAAGTGTATTGAAAAACGTCGTTTAATTTGTTACTACAGCACTCGGTTCCATAACACCCTCCTCGAATTCAATGGTCAGAATGACAAACTCTCTCCACTTGTATCAAAAATGTACCTACTATGTAAACTGTGATTCTGGCAGAAATGCTTTGATCATAAAGATTTTCAGTAGTCAAGGATGGAAAACTTAGTTTATTCAAGGTTAGAGTGAATAGGCTCCTGATAAACTAGTGCGCATCACCATCAACGATTGTTTCTCTGCTAACCTTCAGTTGGAATTTTATATCATTAAAAAAAATGTTTACTATGTTATTTATTTATTAAATGCTTTAGCATTTAAAACGATCTGGCCCGTTTTATCTGCCCACGACGTGTAACGTTAAATGCGCAAAATCTAAAAATAATTTGATTAGAATAACAAGCAGAATCTATTAAAACACCTTTTAATATAGGTTAGATTTTTCAAAAAAAGGCACTTTTCCTGTCACGCGTTTTTTAGCCCGCACGCGGTTCTCGTCCGTGCTTTTCCTATCATGCGGCTAGCACGCGCGCGGAACGCGGATTGGTTGCGGGCGCGCAGCCCGCGTGCGCGCTATCCGGATGCGGGCGGTGACCTTTTGCCTTCAGTGATGTTTTTACTGTGAAGCGGGTTGCACGCATGCTCATAGCCCGCATATATCGCAAACAAGTTAACCCACTGGCGACACGCACAACATTGCAGCAGCAAACGAAATCTTTGTCCTGCGTGTGGCCCGGAGCGTGCTATCACCCGCATGCGGACGAGAACCGCGTGCGGGCTAAAAAAACGCGTGACAGGAAAAGTGCCCTAAAAATGTTGCCCTGTCTATTTATTAATAGGTCAAGCCATCATGTGCGCAAATCAGCCCAAATAGGTAAACAAACACAAATGGTTGTAGTACAATCAAATTTTCTCATACGCAGGATAATAAAAGTTTTTATTTCAATGCAGATACGAAAATTTTTTTTAATGTTTTTTTTTTCTCTCAAAATTAGGTCAATTGAATTAAAAATTATTTGGGTGGGGCGTCTGAGGTTTTGCGCATATAATGTTACTCGTTGAAGATTGTTCATAATATTAATTGGTTGTTTTGTCCCCAGTTATCCGAAGTTGGTGGCGAGCTGACGGAGGAACGCGCAGCGGCGGGTCTGGCAACAGAGCGAGCGGACGCGGAAGCGGCCGAGAGGCTGCGAGTCGAGCGCGACAACCGGGAGCTGGTCGCCAACAACCAACGGCTGCAGCAGGTAGGCTCGCACTTGACGATACTCCGGAGCCCGTGGTCCTAGATCACATAAGGCAACTGAAGGACACAGGTGTGGTTTTGGTCAGTGAAAGGCTGACACACCCTCCCGTTCCACCCTAGAACGGGAAAAGTAATTGCATGATTTCCCACTTTAAAAAAAAAGGATGAGTACTGAGGCACTGGTAATTATTTAGTCTAAAACAAAATGCATCATCGTGGATTACAATGTCAACCCCGCTTTATTGGGAGGGTGAGTTAGTTACTATACTCTGTTCAAAATTACTTTAGAAATTTATGAAAACCTTTTATTACTGTCCGTTCAACCGATTTTGACGTTTATTACGTTGGTAGCATGACAAATGGCGGTTACAGTAAATAGTTGGTATTGTAACCTCATCTTTGCATGAAAAATACGATCGTCCGTACGCAGTACGATTAGTACACTGCATCCGCACCGCAGCAGACCGTCAAATCTATATATATAAAAGAAAGTCGTGTTAGTTACACCACTAATAACGCAAGAACGGCAGAACAGATTTGGGTGAAAATTGGTAAGGAGGTAGCTTAGAGCCAGGAGACGGACATAAGATGGTAGAGTAGGGTAGAGTAGGGTAGAGTAGGGTAGAGTAGGGTAGAGTAGGGTAGAGTAGGGTAGAGTAGGGTAGAGTAGGGTAGAGTAGGGTAGGGTAGAGTAGGGTAGAGTAGGATAGAGTAGGGTAGAGTAGAGTAGAGTAGGGTAGGGTAGAGTAGGGTAGAGAAGGGTAGAGTAGGGTAGGGTAGAGTAGGGTAGAGTAGGATAGAGTAGGGTAGAGTAGAGTAGAGTAGGGTAGGGTAGAGTAGGGTAGAGAAGGGTAGAGTAGGGTATAGTAGGCTGAAGTAGGGAAGAGCGGGAGCGAAGCCGCGCGGGCAAAAGCTAGTAATACATAAATTGAAAGCGCCCTTAGTAGTATCGTAAACAGATCAAGGATGGGTTATCTGAAGCCACAGATAAGATGAGATGTCAATAATTCCGTCTGATATTATTGATTCAGAAACTGCAGGTTGCGAAAACGGACTGCTTGACACAGTTTAATAATGATGGTGTGTGCGGAACAGAGAGTAAAGTCCCGCAAACCTTCACTGAAAAGGGGGCTCTCCAGCCAGACGGGTGTTATGTCTGGTGGGCAACTGCCTGATAGATGATTTCGAGCTCTCGTAAATACTCTAATCGCGCAGAGAACTAGCGCGATGCAAGATTTCGTAGTTCTTATGTGGTGCCATAGATGTCGCTAGTGGCTTTCAATCAACAATCTCTTGCTCTGCTTGAAGCGAGAGGGCTTGTCAGGCTTATTGCTTAAACCTACCTACCTACTACGTGTTTCTTTATTTGTCTTTTGTGAGGATAGGACTATAGGACCACGAAAACTTTTTCAAACGTTATCATAGGCCTAGCAGGCATTACTACTGGCGCCCTTCAGTTTTGCTGATCATCACTTTAAGGCGCGCGTGGAACACTACGCGTCTTCGACTCGGACTTGATCCTTACTGGACGATCAGACAGAGACGTACGCCATAAGAGAGGTGTCAGCTAGCGTGCCGCCCCAGAATAGGGAGAAAAGCAATCACCGGGGTCAGGTCGAGATAATTTGTAAAGGAGTCAAGGCTATGTCCACAGCCTTCTTGCGATTCGGCCCATATGACATCATGTCGGTGGGGCCATGGATAGTTGGAGGGTGGACGATTTTCTGTGAGCTGCCGGTTCTTAGTCGTCCGTAAACCCGTGCCTACAGTCGCCAGAAATAAACCTATCTATTCTAACGCCGAAGTTAGACAGGTTTTACTGTTATCGGGAGAATTAATGCTTTTACGCCACTAAGTTCTAAAAACTGCATATTATGTCAGGATCTTTAGATGGAGACCCTCCACTCCACTCCACTACAATTCACAGAAAAAATAATAGAGGTTAGAACGGGCTTGTGGGGGGGGGGGGCAAACGTGCCTCAAAATATAATCATGCTCATAATTGACGCAACCAATAGCAAACTATATATATAATAATAGCGATCTAAGTGTACGTTGTCAGTTAGTTGCATAATGCGTGTTCGTATTGGATTATAGTCTGTAGTGGAGTTAAAGGGTGGGAGACAAGCGGCGACACTCGTTGTAGTACACATCGGAAAGTATTTCCTTTCTATCTTTCATCTTTTCTGTGCTACAATTGCTATAGGATAGTGCGGCTGGTGCGGGTGACAGCTGTCATATATGTACTAATGTAGGCTATCCTTTGCACTCATCTGAAAGTAAGCTTTCGTCTGCTGTCATCCTACCCATGCTATGTCAAAAATACCCTAATCCCCCGTTTTATTCCACAGGCCTCCGAACGCCTGGAGCTCGAACTCCTCCACTGGCGGTCTGCCGATAGCGGCGGTGCCGAGCCCTCAGACTCCGAGGGTTCGGAAGCCGACGCCGGCGTCTCGGGTGACAAGTACAAGCGCAGGTTCGAGCGAGCACACCGAGAGCTGCAACTGCTGCGCGCTCAGTTGCGCCGGCAACATGAGGACGACCTCGAACAGCTGGTCACGGTTAAGAAGCAGTTGGAGAAAAAGGTAAGGAATCTGAGGTTAGATGTTTATGCAGGTTTAACAATGAATGTCGTAACACCTCTTTGGAGAGCTGGAAACAACTAGCGTCAACGGCGCGTTTAAAATACTTGGGGTGCACGCACAGACCCTTGAATCTCCTGATGCTTTCTTCGAACCGTCGGAGAGATATAGTTTACGAAGGAACACGCTCGCCTAGAAGTAAACTATCCACTCTTGACTTGAAGACACCCAGGTTATAGCAACCAAGAAGCATACTCCAGCAGGAAATTCTATATTCTGGCACTAATCAACTTTCGTATCCTAAAGGATCTACGCTAGACGAGCTGAGCATGAACCGAGCTCAAATGCGTATAGTGTCGCTTGTGTTCGGCTCCTCTAGAATCGGTCCATCATCATCATCATACGACCACTGTTGGACATAGGCCTCCCCTAAACATCGCCACAATTAACGATCCTGTGCGTCCCGCATCCATCGGATTCCCGCAACTTTCACCAGGTCATCGTTCCATCTTGTACGCGGTCGCCACTCCAGAGCCTTTCGCCGCCAACGGTCATTTGTTCTGCGAGCAATGTGCATTGCATTGCCACTTAAGTTTGGCGGTTCTACGTGCTATGTCGGCAACCTTGGTTCTCCTGCGGATATCTTCATTTCATAAACAGAGTCGGTACACAATACACGAATTTGAGCTCGGCTCGTACTTGGCTCGTCTAGTGTAGTAGACCCAACTTAAAGATTTTTCATGAAATCGTTACTACTTTTTGATTCGAACATGTTTTTTTTTTAAGCTTTTCCGGTGTTTAAAAATAACTATTCTATTTCTCTCTCTGCTTTCTTGCGCTAGTAACATAAACAACCGTTGCATTAAGAATGTTTGTTTGTCTGTCTGTGCTAATCTCGGGAAGCGGTCGAATTATATTGAGGGAACTTTGATCACAGCTGAAGTTTATTCACATTTTGTGTTGAGTGCACTGAAAATTCGTGTGCAAAGCATTTTTATGTAGACAGGTTGGCAAAAAAACAAAACGAAATACTTACCGAAATATATCTACTTCAGCGTTTCTTCTTATGTTTTCTCTAAGAATATCTTATTTTGTGAAATATACTTATCGTGGCCAGATCATATGAATTGAGAACTTCGTGATAGTATAGCATAGTCGGCCTTACAATGTTCCCACTGCTGGGACACAGGCCCCTCTCTAGGAGAGGGAATGGGCTGTAATCCACCACGCGGGCCTAGTGCGGGTTGGTGGATGTCACATGTCTTCAAATTTTTAGGTTCTAGGACATGTCGGTTTCCTCACGATGTTTTGAAAGCAGTGGTGATGAAATAAATAACACAAAGTAATACGCCTGTCCGGGTTTACAGCTCGTAAGTCACATTCATTGTACGTACAGCTAAATAGTGCCTGCCGGATTTAGTGTTTACTGATAGTCTACCCAGTTTACTTCATGTCAATCCTGTTCCAACGACGACCACATCGCCATTTACCATCAGGTGAATACAGTCAATGAATTGAAGATTACCTTTTATATGAACTTAGTGACCGAATGATTGAATGATAGGGAGTTAGGGACCAATGTATTTGACAGTTGCTGTCATTTCTTTTTCGATGTATTTGGATTTTTTTTTTACATAATTTTTACTAACGTATCTAATTAAGCAAAAATCATTCAAATCGGTCCAGTCGTTCTAGAGTTATACTGAAATGGTTTGACTTTGTTTTATGTTTATATATTGAAAACTATGTTCAGTTCAATAACGCAAGCATAATTAGAGTACAGGATGGACAAATTGCAATACGTTTGCGCATAAAACATTTTTTTACTTCAAAGAGTGTCTTGTTCAACCAAGGATAAAAAATGCATAAAAATTAACCTACTTAAAACTGAACTTTCATAATATATTGCTGATAAAATCGCAACTGAAAGTTTGTAGCGAAATGATTTACGTCTATAGACTAAAATATTTTGCGCAAAATTATGCGAAAAATTCGCAATCTTTATATTGCTGCAGTATAATTTAAATACGTACAGTCATGGGTTCAAAACATTTATTTTAAACTAGCTTCTGCCAGCGGCTTCGCCCGCGTGAATGTGGATTTCTCTATACAAACATTGGAACCCCGTTTCATTCCCTTAGGGGGTGAATTTCGGAAAATCCTCTCTTAATCATAAAACTCTCACCTACGTCATAAAAGGAAACTTTGGACAAAATTTCACGTTCCTATAGTCCCAGTAGTTTCGGCGTTGATATGTCAGTCAGTCAGTTTCTCCTATTAGATATATAAATAAACCATTTACAGGCACTTTTGAGTTGCCAAAATGTGGGTTAGTCAAAAAAGTGGGGCAATTTTGCTCGTCCGTATCTCTAAGGAGACGAACGTACAGAAAACTCCATAAACACTCTTTTAAATCATGTTATGGAGTTACAAAAATTCTTCGCTTCTAATATATGAGCACAATGTAAATAAATAATGAACAAAAGTAATTAAAAATATAGAAATAATCATTCGTAGAATAAAATTCGGGCCCAGTTTTAATTATTTCACCACTGCTTTTTAAATGGACTAGTTTCAAAAAACATCGCTAGGAAATCGGGATAACTTCAAATCAAATAATACATAGACATATGACAACCCACCAGGGTCGTGGGGCTCTTTGGACCGGGACCGCGGTCCCAATTGCCACCTATTAAAATAAAAAAAATTTGAGTAGTATTTTGGGACCACAAGGAAAAATATATTTAAATTAAGTTGCCAAAAAGCTGTCAGTATTTATTTTATTTGTGGTCCCAAAATACTGCTAAAAATATATTTTTATAGGTGGAAGTTGGGACCGCGGTCCCGGTCCAAAGTGTCCCACTCCACGGCCCCCGATCCATACTGGGCCACTACAACCCACTCCCTTACAAAGAGAAGCCGCTTATACCCGAACAGCTTGTCAAAAATCTCATTTACTTATCACAAAACATGTTTATTATGATCATAGTCCATTTTATGAGCAGTTTCCGTAATACGGTATCAACACCCGCCTACGTACAAATTATTTTTAAGAAAGGAATTTGTCATTGAAAGTGAATATGAATACATTATTTTGGAACAGAAATAGCTTTATGAACTCATTCACTGGAATCCAGATTGCATGCAATTAAAGATCCTTTTTATGTGTTCATTAACATGGTCCAATTCTCTTGGTGCATGTGTATGTATTTGTAGACCTACCTAGATACCTAATTAATTAGTGAGTGAGGTCAAATAAAATATGGAAAGATTATATGAGGAACGATATGAAAGAATAGGAAGTTAGTGATGGTGTGACGACGGTTCACACAACATAATTGAAGACGAAAATGAATTGCGGCAACACCAAGTACCGTCGAACGGGGTGAATAGAAGCTCACCAGGTCCCCGACTACTAACCACAACAGCGGGCTTGTGGACGACGAGCAATGGGTAACTCGCTGTTCGGCCGTCCGGTAACCGTCCGGGCCGAGCCTAAATCATTAACAGCACGTAGTATTCCACGTGCTCTTTAAAGAGATATCAGCAAACCGTAGGGGCTCAGCAGGGCCGATGCCTGTTTGGGCTCAGCAGGGCCGATGCCTGTTTGGGCTCAGCAGGGCCGATGCCTGTTTGGGCCACTTCGTTGGGTTCCCTTCCCCTATTTGACTGTGAAACTGGAAAATTCGAATTTTACTATAATAACGATCGCAAACGGTGCTTCGATAATTCAGTTTATTCCATCGATGCTATATTGGTGCGATGTAACGTTTGCGAATAACCCTACAGCGATTGCTCATTACTTCGTAATCATCGTCCACTTTGTGGAAAGCCCTCTCAAAATGTCTTCCACTACGTAATTGCCACTTCCTTCCCCCCAACTCCAGACCCCTCCGACCTCATGGACCGTCTCTTCTGTGAGCGAACTGCTATGTTCGGAGTTTCCTTGCGTGATCGAATCAGGAATGAAGGTGTTGTCCTCAATTTTCAAGAAGTCGTCCGACATATCCCGAAAAATCGCCATGCTTAAGTGACAGTGGAAAATAGGCCCAACAAAATCGAAATTCCAACTTCGCAACACTAAAATACTCGAATAATACTGTCGAAGTATATTAGTGATCATCCATGACCTAGGCCGCCACGTCGCCACACGTTCTAGGTCTGCCAAACACACGTAAAACGCTACCTGTTGCTACAAACGTGCTATTAATATACACTTACATGTGTTTTCTATCGGTTTACGAGCTGTTTTTAGAAAGATTGATTATAGGTAAATGTGCTTCTGCTCCGTTGGAAATTATCCCAAAGGAACACTTCTGGGTTATAATCCTATGTACTATGCGTTCCGAATGAGAATAGGATCGATTGCCATTTTGTGACGTCACGTCGTACTTTCAAATCAAACAAATTTTGGCAAAATTGAAGAACTCGGAGATGAGTAAAATTGAAGAACTGGATTCTATTATTATTATTATTATATCTAGCCATACTGTCCCACAGCTGGGCAAAGGCCTCCCTCCACTCCTTCCAATTTTCCCAGTTTTGAGCCACCTCTTTTCGATTCCCAAGGAAGACATCCAAGTCGTCCCGCCATCTCCTTCTTGGTCTGCCGCGGCCCCGTCGTGCGATTTCAGGGCACCAATTTTGCGTTTTACTGCCATCTGCAGATACTGCCCATCGCTCGATCGGCATGCGGCTAGATTCTAATTAAACTTTTTTCGTTCACAGTTCGTAAATAATTTAAATTCCTCGTAAATTAATTAAAGTTTAAAAATTTATTTCCTCAATTTGACAGTAAATCGTGACGTCATAACATGACAATCGATCCTATTCTCATTTGGAACGCATTGTATATCCTTCTTCAGGTAGTACGCAAAATACGCGCTTTAGACCCTTTCTTCCTGCTTCAATATCCAATCCAATCTCTATTACAAACACAACCTGGCTAAATGGGGGATTATGGACCCCTTCGACACCCAGTGCGAGTGCCGTGCTGCTAACCAAACGATGGCCCATATTAGAGTGCCTAAAATGTAGCTACATCTTCACTCTGGAAGACCTAAAAAACGCCACTGACGCCACTGTACGTGGCAACCTACTGGACTCAAAAACTTTGAGGGAAAATAAAACGCGTCAATTCGAGAAAAGAAAAAAGTAGATTCTATCTCTATAACGATTGGTTGAGTGGTTTAGGCGTGAAAAAATTACAAACAAACAGACATGCTGCGTTACTTTCGTGTTTGGAATATTAGCGAATATTGGTTAGGGAACTCGATGGAAAAACAATTAATTTTGTCTACGTTAATTTCGTATACGTAATCTCGTTAGATAGGTGGCGAAATTTATAGCATTTGGATGTTTGTATGTAAAGAAAAGAAAGAAAGAAAAAAGAAAGAAAGAAACAAAAAAAAAGAAAGAAAACACTTTTATTTGTCACATATGAAAAATGGCATATAAATAATAAACATAATCTTATTCTCTCTGTCTGCTCTCTATTTTGAACCGAGTAATCCGCAAAATTTATAAATGTGATCTTTTCTGAATGAAAAAATGACATTGAAATAGTTCTACATACTCAAATGTTCTTAATAATAATAATAAATTGCCACATAATCATTCTTTTTACTTCCAAAAATAAAATCGTTGGCAAGTCATTCATAACACGAGATATTTTAAATGACCATTTCTTTAACATTGTTTTTTTCTCAAATTACGTCAGACTCACACACTCAACCAGCTCTTTTATAATCTGACGGGCAAATAAAGAGGCCTGCAGTGTATAGGTTTACAATATTCATCTTTATCTCAATATCTTCATATCACAGCATCCTTGGCCCGCTCTTCGGAACTGATAAAACACCTTAGATCTCTATATCATCTGCTTTATCGTCATTATTCGGTTACTTATGGCTTTATCCTTTATCGGCTATGAGACAAAAATCTATAGTAGATTTGTTCGTTAAAATGGTTTAAGTTTTGAAAATGGATAATTTTCTTTCGAAAGTGTTCCATTTTTGAAGTGCTGTTCGATTTTTATTTGTTTTTTTTTTTCTACGCAATATTGATTCACCTCTTACCTACATTTCGTAAAATCTATAAAAATATTTTCATTGAAAGCCGAGTGACGAAACACTCTGTGATAAATTGTTTTAAGTGTGACTATAAAAAGTGGAAATGTCTGTAGTTTATTAACTTTGTGCAATAGAAATGATAATAATGTGTTTTAATATTGAAGTGAACGCTTTCTACTGCTGATAAAGCTGGATTTTATTTTACTTTGCGTCATCATTCACTTATTGAGGACAGTTAAGGAAAACATTATTTTGTTTATTGTAATTCATAGACGATTTACGATATTCATAAAGTGAATAGAGTAGAGTGTTGAGTGTTTAATGATGAAATAATGTATTTAAAACGTATCCATACTTTCAAAGAAAGTTCATATGATTGCTATGGAATATTGCAGTGAAGTGAATCAGAGTAGTTACCAGTGTAAAAGTTTTTTTTTTTTTTAAATTGAAATCTTGTGAGAAAACTAAGTTTAAAAAGAATACTATCGTACTACGAAATAGTTCAATGAAATGCGAAAGGGCATTGACATTCGCATTCATAATTCAAATCGGCGAAAATTTTCGCAATTTTTAAAACTTCGTGAATTATAATATGGAGGAAGAAACCGAGGTTAGTGCACTTTAATATGAAAATGTTTCAGTAGTACAATAATTTAGTTGTTTATCGTAATCGGTAACGTTTGGCTCCGGTCCAGCGTGCGACCGGACCGACTCGGATTACGTTTCGTAATACATCGCGTTTTAATACACATTGGTTTAATAATTCTCTTGTTATTATTGTTGGTGGAATGGAAAATCTGGAACTATTATGATTGGCCTTCGATGGAGACCAGAGCTCTAAGACATAGCGTGCACTGGTGACTTTTGTCACGGTAGCAATAACTTTTTTACCCATTTTTTGTAACTGTCACGTCTTCAAATGCGTGCACTACATGTTGGGTTCATAAGCCTGGTAACTTTTTTGTCAAAAATCACGGTGACAACACAAAAAACATACAAACCAAGATCATCTTGGTAGGAACGCTAGTTTGCAACCATGTGGTCAACACTTTAACCACAAAATAGATAGGTACAGAAGTCAATCTCATGTATGTAAGTACTTCACTTTTTATACCTACGCCAGGCGATCGCACTAGGGTCAGCGCGTTGCGCCGAACTGTACGAGTGCGACCGGGCGATTGAGCCGAGATATCGTGTCCGTGAGCGGTGTCTATGTGTGCATTGCTCGTGCGCGCTTTGTATGTAGATTAACTTCTGTACCTATCTATTTTGTGCTTTAACGCCGTCATGAGTTCCGTTCATTATCTCATTAATCTAAACTCCGTTGCGACATTTTGAATCTACTTTTAACAAATTGGCATTTAATTCAGTAAGATAGGCTAACGGATACACCTCGACTAGTGATTTCTCTTTACACATTTTGTGACTCATCTTGTTTTTCATTAATTTTTTTTTCAAATTAGTTATTTTCATCGGATTCCCGCAAACTTCACCAGGTCATCTTCCGGTGGTAACCGCGTACCAGAACCTTTCGGCTCCAACGGCTATCTGTTCTGCGAGCAATGTGCCCTGTCCATTGCCACGATTGCATCCGATGGATGCGGGACGCACAGGATCGTTCATTGTGGCGACACTTGGAAAAAACCTATGTCCAGCAGTAGACGTCTATCAGCTCAAAAGGATGATGATGATGAGTTAATTTCAGCAGTGGTGGCCCAATGGTAGCGGTAGCGGCCCCAACTTACGAGTTGTAGGTCGCGGGTTCAAACTCAGCCAGGCGTATTTCTTTGTGAAGGAAAAACATGAGCTATCTTTTACATTCTCTATCTCTATTTAGTTATACTTTGGCGTAAAAGTCAACCATGTACTACCAGAAAACGCAGCGTCGTGAGGAAACCGGCAAGACATGTGACATTCAAAAACCCGCACGACCCATTCCCTCTCCTAGAGAGGAGGCCTGAGTCCCAGCAGTGGGAACATTAAAAGGCTGATTATGCTAAGCTATTTAATTCATTACATTTTACTGATTCTTGTGTTCAGAATACAATGTTTAATTTCTTTCTAGACTTTCAAATGTCATTAGTGTTCTAACTACATTGTTGCTAACAAAAACAAACGTTAATTAAAATACTGAAAAGCATGCGTGTGAAGATCGTTTGTCTATTGTTTTAATCGTGTATCACGAATTAGATTTTTTTAAAGATTGGTACCTATTTTTGAGTTCTAGTTTTGATTATGTTGCTAGTCTAATTTTAAACACCTTCATGAGTAACATTTCTGATAGGAAACCAACTTGTATATATAAATATATATATATATATACATTTTAGTTAATTATCCTTCGTCGTTTTTAGTTCAGTAACTACTGTCCACGGATGCGTAGCTTCATAGACACGCACAGCTTAATACATGTTGTAGCTAGATCTTAGAAATTGATCACTTTAGGATATACCAAGAAGTGATCAATTTTAAAATTCGAAGACATGTGACATTCACCAACCCGCACTGGGCCTGCATGGTGGATTACGGCCCAATCCCTCTCCTAGAGAGGAGGCTTGAGTCCCAACAGTGGGAACATTTTACGGCTGACTATACTATGCTATGATCAATTTTAAGATCTGGCCACGACATCCATACAAAACTATGAAGCACTGTCGACGAAGCGTCAACGTCGTGTTGGTGCCGCTGCAGGGTCGAAGCCTACTGGGGCCAAGGGTTTGCTTCTGAAAAGAAAACTCGGCCCTGGTATAAAAGGCAACGAAGAAACAGAGTTTAGTCAGTAAAAGCCTGACATACCCTCACACTCCGCCTAAGAGCGGAAGATGTCATTGGATGATTTTCCCACCTAAAAAAAAATACACCAAGTGTATAATGGCAAACACGCTTCTATATAGGCCTAAGTAAATGAGTCGCCAACGTCAAAAAATTACAACCCAAGAAGCCCAATTTAATCGAAATCTTTGCCAAATCTATTTGATATGTCATGTCATCATCATCATCATTCCAGCGAAAGACGTCCACTGTTGAACATAGGCCTCCCCCAAGCGTCGCTACAACGACTGATCTTGTGCATCTCGCATCCACCGCATTCCCGCGACTCTCACCAGCTCGTCGGTCCCCCTTTTGGGAAGCCTCTTCCAATGTAATTTCTATGTGTTGTCATGTTACCAACACAACCCAGACGAACTTCACACTTTATCACTAACCACCTTTTTATTTCGTCTCCAGGTACAAGATGCTTACGAGGAAGTGGAGGAGCAGAGAGCGGTGGCTGCGCAATGGAAGCGTAAACTGCAGAAGCTGACCAACGACATGGCTGACCTGAGATCACTGCTTGATGAACAGGTAATGACTATGGCTTCCGAACCTCGCTCGAGCCGAGCCACGCAATTGAAAGAAAGACGCCTCTCACAATCGTAAAAATACATAGCTAATGAGAAAATTAATCTGTGTTAGGCCAAAAAGGCGCCTAACTCATCATTTTGACTGGCCTGGTGGTCTAGTGATTAATAGCCCTGACTGCTATGCCGGAGGTCGTGAATTCGATCCCCACCCATGACAAATGTTTGTGTGATGAGCTCGGTCATTTGTTCTGTGTCTTGGTGTAATTTATCTATAATATGTATGTATTTAGAAAAGTACGTTTATCAGTTGTCTAGTACTCATAACACAAGCTCTGCTTAGCTTGAGACTAGACGGCGTTGTATGATAGTTGTGGATTATTTCTGATGTTGTTCGTTATATTCCAGACTTGCCGCAACAACCTGCTGGAGAAACGGCAGCGCAAGTTCGATGGTGAGCTGCAGGCCGCGCAGGAGGAGTTGAAGCGCGAACGTAGCGCCAAGGAGCGCCTCTCCCGCGAACGGGACCAGGCGCACGCCGAGAAGTACGCCATCGAACAGAGCCTCTCTGTAAGTATACATCACCATTTCTCTGCCTCTCCCATCATAGTTCCCCTGACACCTTCCATCATCATCAGCCCCTTTTCATCATTATTCCTCAGCCACTTTCATCATCATTCTCCTACCTCTTCCGTCATTATTCTTATGTCTCTACTTCCTACTACCATCCTTTTCCAGCCCTTTTCATCATCATTCCTTTGCCCCTTCCATCGTTATTCCTCTGCCCGTTAACCATCATTTCTCTGTCCTCTCTACCCTTTTCATCAACACTCCTCTGCATTTTCGATCATTATTCCTGTGCCTTTTCGAACATTATTCCTTTCCACCAACAGTCCTCTATTCTTTCCATCATCATTCCCCTGCCCTTTCCACCAACATTCCCCTGTTCCTTCCACCATCATTCTTCTGCCCTTTCCACCAACATTCCTCTGCTCCTTCCACCATCATTCTCCTGCCCTTTCTACTAACATAACTCTGCTCCTTCCACCATCTTTACCCTGCCTTTTCTACCAACATTCCTCTACTCCTTCTTTCATCATTCCCCTACCTTTTCCACCAATTTTCCTCTGCTCCTTCCACCTTTATTCCCCTGCCCTTTCCACCAACTTTCCTCTGCTCCTTCCGCCATCATCCCCCTGCCCTTTCCACCAAATTTCCTCTGCTCCATCCACCATCATTCCTCTGCCTCTTCCATCATCATCATCCCTCTAATCCTGCCACCATCATCCCTATGAACCTGCCATCATCATTCCCCTGCCCATTCTCAATTTGTATCGAGACGCAAAATACGTCAATCAAATGAATCGTTTTCTGCTTACGTCATGTCACATATTTTCGAGCCTCCTAACACTATGACGGAAGGCAATACAGTTATGTGAATCCGACTTCAGCGATCACGATTAAAGCATAAATCCCTTATTTGTACCCACAGGAAGCTCGTCTGGAACTGGAGCTGAAAGAAGAGCGACTAGCAGCCGCCACCCGCGAGCTGGAGGAACGAGGGGGCGGAGGAGACGAGGTCACCGCCCTCCGCCGGAGCAAGACCGACCTGGAGCGACGAGTGCGCGACCAGGAGGAAGAGTTGGACGAGCTGGCCGGGCAGATACAGGCGAGTGACTGACTTGAGACCCTACCACGAGCTCTTATCGCGATCCATTTTACCACTTATACTGAACTGTTAAATAGAGGGAGCTATACAGGTGCAGTTTTAAAACTGCACAATATTTCAGGAGGTTGTAGTAAAACTCATAAATAGTCATATAAAAAAACGATACCTGGTCAATAATCAGTAATACTTGTTATTTAATTTTTTAATTACTCTAAACTAAATCGATTGATCGATGGCCGCGGGGGCGTGGCTAGGGTGTGGCGTGCGGGATGATGATTGGATGATACATTATTTATGAAACTATCGTTGCGAGTTAGTGTGTGTGAAAACGACCTTTATTGTTCCGTGTTTGTGTGTGTGAAAAAAAGCGCGGTTATAAAAAAAAAAAAAATTACCTACTTATTTTATTATTGATTCGGGTCGAGAATCACTAACATAATTACCTCCTGAAATATTTTGCAGCTTCAAAACGACACCTTGTATAGGGTGACTGGTAATTAGTGACCGATACTTATACACGTTATTGGACTCATGATTACAAACAACTTTCCCAAAGAAACTTTTTTTTATACTCATTAGTTTTATCACAATAACAAAACAGTTGTTCGCGCAAATTCGGGCGTGCGCGCCTGCGACCTCTCAGCTGTTAGCCGCGTAACGCTGTTGTCTCATGTACCTTACCTACAACAGTGATAGTACATCTGCGCCGCTTGCAAACCCATCGGTGTATGTAATCAGTGTAGGTACCTACATGTTCCGGTTAAATAATATAAGTTAAATAATGAGTACAAAAAAAAAGTTTCTTTGGGAAAGTGGTCTGTAATCACGTGTATAATTATCGGTCACTAATTACCAGTCACCCTACATAGAGTGTACAGCTCATCCTTCTTTCTCCTTCGCACAACTGACCCTTTAACACTACTCTACCACGAATTCGGGTTGTTAATATACACCGCTAAATTTTGATCGTTTTAATCCCGTGGAGGGTCGATCCGGTATGCGATCAGCTAACCGAGTCCAATGACTTGTAGGTAGTTTGTACTCAACGCCGACTACTACCTACAGGTCATTGGACTCGCTCAGCTGACATTTTCTTAATGAAATTAATTTCGTACATGCGTAAATTAATACGAGTTTTAAAAAAAAGTTACTTTATTTTTTAATTTTATCTTTACAAATCGATAGTGTTTCATGTACCGGATCGACCCTCCGCGGGAATAAAAAGATCACAATTTTGCGGGGTATGTTCTAATCGCGCTGAGAACTCTGATACTGCGATACAGGACCTTTTATTTTGGTTCCTATGTGGCGTTAGAGATGGCGCTATAATGCCACAGCAGATATTTCTACGTACACCGCATCTAATACCATCTAACACTGACCTTTAAATTGCACAAAATCTAAGAGGATTTGAAATTCATGGGCTATCCTGGCTTTCGCTTTAGGCCCCTTAGGATACCACGGGTGGCGCAATCAGTCTCCTTGCCAACAAAATGGATACTTTCTTTGGAACCTGACCTGGTGACCAATTGTTTATTTATTTAGGGACAATTAACAGCCACAATAATATTGCAGCCCACCTCATCATCCACAAATTATCTTAAAACACGTGATAAAAAGTGCCACTAAATGAGCCTTATTATTTAAATATTATCTATTAATTAAAACCATTAAAAAAAAAACATACAAGAATAAATACTTGATTAAAACATCGCAAAACAAAACTAATAAAAAAAATCATATCCACATTAATTCATTAATTAATAAAATTTACATTTGCCTAATAAGATATAAAAACAAAGTATCAAAATAATAAAACAGGTGCAACACAGTATCAAATTCCAAATTATACATTATCATTAAATAAACAGTCATACATTTTTGGCCAGCGTGATCATGGTAGCGCTCATAAGGTGTTCCAGTGAGTCCATCACCTATGAATACCGAAGACTTACCGTAAAACCATGTTTCAGCTGCTGGAGAGCTCCAAGCTGCGGCTGGAGATGTTGCTGGAGCAGCAACGCAAGGAGGCGCGCCTGGAGGCCGCCGCCAGGGACGACGAGATGGAGGAGACGCGCGCTAATGCCGCCAAGAAACTCAAGAGTAAGCGTCCTTTACTCATTCATTGGCCTAAAAGTAGCCATATACGCTAGAGGTATACCCTAGCCAATTTGATATCTGTAATCGTTGACGCTAGTAGAAAACTTCAAATGTACGGAAATGACGTCATCTCAACGCTGTCACGTGGTCAGAACAAAAGAATCGGAGGCGTGGCCAACTCGAGGCTTTCAACGCAAGCGAAACCGTTGTAACTTGACTAGGGGGCTGATAGATTTGCCTGCACAGTTATACCTGTCAGGTAAGCTTGCGTTGAAACCTGTACAGTTGTGCAACTTACACGCTCCGGTTTACCTGTACAACTCAACTGTACAGGCAAATCTGTCAGGTATACCCTGGCGTGACTACCTTAACAACTGTGGGATATTTTATGATAGTTACAACTAGATCTTTAAGTCAAGGTTATTTCTCAATACCTCTGAGATTAAAGAGTGTATACCACACAGCTCAAAATGCTATACGCTTTTTGAGCCTAAACGTGCTCCATCGTTGACCACGTCATCGCATACCATAACATGGTCGACGAGGACCAGCAGGCTTACTCTCTAAATTAATTTCAATTTCAATCTAAAGTCAATCCGATTGCAATGTCAATTTTGACGTTCCGTGATTTGGTACTCTTGAAAACAATATTGTCAACAGATACGATTTCACTTTGTTCTCAAAATGGTCACGCAATTTTGAACCAATTTGGCGCTAGCATTGAATTCAAGGGTACGAAACGTCACAATCTCAATGTCGACCGATCGGAATTGAACTCAAGAGTAAGCCTGCAGGTGTGCGTGTGTAAGGCGGTTATCACACTGCCACGCACCCCACAGCGTAGTGCGTGAATGCGTGTCTTAACGTTGCTTGTAAGTAACTCCGTTTGTATAGGAAACACGCACAGCCCAATACACTGAAACTGTATCCACGCGCGTTCATGCAGATCACGCACCTACATGCGGAGAAACACGCACTCACGCCCGTGGGTGCGGGGCGACACGCATGGTATACCACACTGAGTCTCGTAGTACCGTGCGGGATTTTGTATGAAATGTGTGCGTGCACCCGCACGATGATGCAGATCTGCACTCCCGCAAGTACGTGCGTAGGAGCGTTTTCACGCGCTACGCTTCGTGGTGCGTGGCAGTGTGATAACCGATACGAGAGTGTAGTATTTTCTCAGGTTAGCAGATTGAGTATTCCAGTTAATGGGCCACCACTTTTTTCCTATCGATTTCACTAAAAACAATATTTTGATTTATCTTCACCATGAAGTTATCACAATTCTTTCCTAAATCCTTCCTTGATTTCGTAATAATATTGTTACGCCATTAAACGTGAACACGCCATATCTCCGAGAAAAAAAAGAGTAGCACGTAATAATTAAAACGCATTGCTGTTCGAAAGGTCTAGAATGGTTGTGCGTAGACAAACTTAGAAAAATCTCGAAACATCCACAAAGTACTTACAAGTAGTAGTTAGGTATTTATAGGAAATGGTACTCTCCGACGTTAACAATAGAGTCGAAATTCGCATGAAAGTGACTCTTATTACCACGAGCAATAAAAATGATTTATGACTTCGAGAAGAGATTCAATTGTTCTGGAATTCTGGATCGTTCGTGGGACGTCGGTATCTAGAATTTTCTTGGCTCCGCATATAAATACGTGCCCCCGGCCGGAAGCGAGTCAGTTGTGATTTCGACTGCGATCAAGAGCGAACTACCCTAGTACTTGAAGTGATTTTATCTAACGACCTAAGCGATAGTGTAACGGTACTCTAGTGTTAATTGCGATTCGGATTATTGTTGACTGGACTAATTTGTTATTGTTAGTGGTGAATAAAGTTGTCTCTTAGTAAATCGGCATTTGATTACCCCACGTACGTAACAACTGGTGTCAGAAGTGAAATGCCATTAACACCGAGAGACGACGAACAGCGACCACGAACAAGAAGGCAAATGGAGATGGATGCTGCGCGTCATCGTATGGAGGAGGAAGATCCGGCTGGTATGGTAGCAACAGAAGCTGCTGAGGCGCCAACAGGACCATCCTCGGAATTGAACCTCGCTGCGGTGTTGGCCGCCATGCAAGCTAGTATGGAAGCTGTCCGCCGCGACCAGGAAGCCGCTCGCCGCGAACAAGAGGCCAACCAGCGTAAGCTTCAGGACCTAATCGCAGCGAACCAGGAAGAAGCTCGCCGCGAACAGGAAGCCGCTCGCCGCGAACAGGAAGCCGCTCGCCGCGAGCAGGAGGCTAAGCAGAACCTGATTCTCGATAAAATCGACCACGGCCTCGTCACGTTGGGCGAGAAGGTAAAGAATCTCACCTTGGAGGTCAAGGAGGTTTCCGCCCGAGCTGATAGCCTAGAAACAAGAATTGATGGCCACGAAGATCGCCTGCTGGACATCAACAAAAAAATCGTCAAGCTCGAAGCACGCGAACCCGTTGTTGTCGGCTCACCATCGCACACTCCTTGTGCATCCGCCGCAAAATTTGATGTGCCGCGTTTTGATGGCACGTCTTCCTGGACGGCATTTAAGTACCAATTCGAGACATTGGTCGAAACAAACCGCTGGGATGATAAGCAGTCTTTTGCGGCATTAACTTTGGCTCTACGAGGGGACGCCCTGCTGGTCCTAGAGAACCTCCCTGCGGACGGCAGGACATTGGAGCGTCTCATGGAGGGACTGGACACTCGTTATGGAGACAAGCACCTCGAGCACGTTTTCCGCGCGCAATTTCGCGAGAGAACGCAGAAGTCGAACGAGAGCCTCCAGCAATGGGGAGTCGAGGTCGAACGGCTGGTCCGGCGTGCTTACATGTCGATGACACCAGAGATGGTGGAAGTAAATCTGGTGCAAGCTTTCATCGACGGTCTACGGGATCCTGAAGTCAGGGCTACGGTGCGACTCGGACACCACCAAACTCTAAAGAGTGCGATGGCTCACGCTCTGGAAGTGGAAGCCGTACGACAAGATTCACGCACGCACAGAGTTCGGGAAGTAGTGGTCTCGCCGTCAGTGCAACCACGTCAACGAGAAGTGGTAGCTGCTTCTTCGGCCAAGTCCCGCTATATTCCGACGTGTTACGGGTGCGGAGAAAAAGGGCACATTCGTACCGATTGCCCCAAGAGGAAGAGGGGGAGTGTGGACTCCGGAACTCAAGTTAACGAGGAGTCGTTAAACTAAATGTCGCCAGGGCCGCGGGGCGGGTGCTGGCTGGTCAACTGAAGGCCCCAACCATCACCATCAATCAAGTTCACAACGGAAATAGTTTGATCATCGAAGGGACGCTGAATCATCGGGCTTGCAATTTTACCATTGACACGGGGGCGTCACGGACTGTTATAAGACCTGAGTTGCTGAAACGCACCATCTTGTGGCAAAGGGAGTCTCCATCCTGCCGACTTCAGACAGCAACCGGCCAGCCAGTCTCCGTCCTCGGTGATACAGAAATTGAGATCAAAATCGGTGATCAAGTGTATATCCATCCTGCGTTAATTGCGAATATTACCGACGATTGCATACTGGGTCTCGACTTCTTGCGGAATAACCGATGTATTTTAGATATCGACAGGGGAGTATTGAAATTCCCAGATCAAGAAGTCTTCCTGCGAGGAATTAACTCATGCAACCTCTACTGTTTAAAGAATACTACACTGGCTCCGAGAACAGAAACCTTAGTCGAAGTAAAGTTTCCCAAGAAAATCAGGCAAACAAGATGTGTTTTGGTAGAGGATACTGGCCGGCACCCGGAGATCATCACTGCGAGGACTTTAGTTATGACGACAGGGAAATCCAAGGTCAGGATGGTGAACCTTGGGAAAGAAGAGGTCCAACTGAAGAAAAACAGTGTTGTTGGGAGATGTGAAGAAGTTCAGTATCTCCGTCAAATCAATAAATCTCCAGCAAAGCAAGACACGACCAAAGTCGAAACTGATCACATCCAGCAACTTCTGGAAAATTCTAAGAGCAATTTATCGACTTCGGAACTACAGCAAGCCAGAGAATTTCTGCTACGGTTTCGAGATATCTTTGCAACGGAAAAAGACTGCGGGAGAACAGGTCTCGTCAAGCATGAGATAGATACAGGTGATGCTAGACCAATTAAACAGAGACCGCGTCGCATACCCTGGGCTAAGGAAAATGAGGTAGCAGAAATGGTAAAGGACATGGCTGATAGCGGAATAATTGAGCCTTCTACGAGCCCATGGTCTTCCCCCGTCGTTCTGGTGAAGAAGAAGGACGGCAGCACAAGATTCTGTGTGGACTACAGAATGCTGAACAATGTGACGAAGAAGGACAGTTATCCCTTACCAAGGATAGACGATACGCTGGATATGCTCAGTGGCATGAAGTGGTTTTCAACCATTGATTTAAAAAGTGGCTACTGGCAAGTGGAAATCAGCGAGAAAGATAAAGAAAAGACAGCGTTCAGTACGGGTATTGGCAGCGGCCTGTGGCAATTTAACGTCATGCCTTTTGGGTTATGCAACGCTCCAGCGACGTTTGAACGCCTCATGGAGAGAGTCATGGTGGGCCTTCTTGGTGACGTCTGTCTGGTATATTTGGATGACGTCATTATAATGGGTCGCACATTTAAGGAAAACCTGAGGAATATGGAGAAAGTGTTCACCAGGATACGAGGGGCTAACTTAAAACTAAGCCCAAAGAAGTGTGCCCTGTTCAAGAAGGAGGTCAGCTACCTAGGACATGTTATTTCCGCCGACGGGGTGAGAACCGACCCTGAGAAGATAAAGGCAGTCCAACAGTGGCCGGTTCCAAAGAACAAAACTGAAGTACGTGCATTTCTAGGGTTGTGCACATACTACAGGCGGTTTGTCAAGAATTTTTCGGACATTGCAAAACCTTTACATCAGCTGACTGAGGATAAACGAGATTTTATTTGGGACAAGAACTGTGAGTCAGCATTCGACGAGCTAAAGCAACGGCTATGTGAAGCGCCTATACTGGGGTATCCGAGCAGAGACGGAAGATTTGTCGTTGATACCGATGCCAGCAACACGGGAATTGGTGGAGTGTTGTCACAAGTGCAGGGCGACAGACAGGTCGTAATCGCTTACTTCAGTAAGGCACTTTCAAAGCCAGAAAGGAACTACTGCGTGACTCGACGAGAACTGCTGGCTGTGGTAAAAACCTTGCAGAATTTCCACAAGTACCTCATAGGAAGACAATTTACTTTGAGGACGGATCACGCTGCATTGAAATGGCTTCTACAATTTAAAAACCCTGAGGGCCAAGTTGCAAGATGGCTCGAGCAGCTGCAGGAGTTTAACTTTGTGACGGAACATCGTAGTGGAAAAGGGCATAACAATGCTGACGCCCTGTCGCGACGTCCATGTAATGATGACTGCAGACACTGCCAGCAGAATGAAGCCCGAGAACACGTTAATTTAATTAGGGCTGAAGGCAACTTCAAGAAGTCCCAGGAAGAAGATGACGATATTCGACCTATACTGGACTGGAAGCGTAGCGGAACTAGGCCCCAGTGGAGTGAAGTATCGTCACACAGTCCCGTAACTAGGAGCTACTGGGCACAGTGGGACAGTTTAGTCCTAGAAAATGATGTGCTTTGTAGGAAATGGGAATCGAACGATGGCAAGGAGGTGACCACACAAGTGATAGTACCACGATGTGAAGTAGTCCCCCTGCTACAGGAAATACACGATGGTGCTTCTGGAGGACACCTGGGCATCAAGAAAACTCTACTGAAAGTGAGACAGCGGTATTACTGGCTCAATTGTAGAGATGACATAGAGCAATGGTGTCGGAAATGTACAGCGTGCGCATCTGTGAAAGGACCACAGACTAGGAGCAGGGGCAGGCTTCAGCTGTACAATGTGGGAGCCCCATGGGAACGCATCGCTATCGACGTCGCTGGACCTTTTCCAGTTACAAATGACGGAAACAAGTACATAGTGGTGATCCAGGACTATTTCACAAAGTGGCCCGAAGTCTTCGCCATACCCAATCAGGAAGCGACGACAGTGGCGAAGAAGGTGGTCGAAGAAGTAGTATGTCGGTATGGCGCACCTTTGGAAATCCATTCCGATCAAGGCCGTAACTTCGAATCTGCGCTGTTCCAGGAAATGTGTACTCTTCTGGGAATTTATAAGACACGCACAACACCTGCGCATCCTCAGTCGGACGGAATGGTGGAAAGGTTTAACCAAACCCTGGAGAATCACCTGGCTAAGGTTGTCGATGACCATCAGAAGGACTGGGACCGGTATATTCTACTATTTCTGATGTCTTACCGATCGGCAGTGCATGATAGCACGGGACATACCCCAGCAAGAGTGAATTTCGGCAGGGAGATGAGACTTCCAGTCGATGCCATAACTGGCGTGCCACCTGACAAGACTAAGCCAGTTACGGACTACGTAAGTGACCTTCAAGATCAATTGGACGAAGTGCATAAACGAGTTCGTGAGAATAGCATGAACACCAGCGTAAAAATGAAAACTAGATACGACCGTAATGCCAATGCCAAGGGATTTGAGGAAGGTACACTGGTCTGGCTTCACAACCCGCTTCGACGGAAAGGGAAGTCGCCGAAACTCCAAGCTCGATGGGAGGGACCTTACACCGTGTTGAAAAGGATTAATGACGTGACCTACCGCATCAAGAAAGGGCTAAGAGGGAAACCCAAGGTTGTCCATGTGGATAGATTGGCGCCGTATCACGGATCTAATAATGCTCGGGACGAGCATGACTAAGAGGGGGGCACTGTTACGCCATTAAACGTGAACACGCCATATCTCCGAGAAAAAAAAGAGTAGCACGTAATAATTAAAACGCATTGCTGTTCGAAAGGTCTAGAATGGTTGTGCGTAGACAAACTTAGAAAAATCTCGAAACATCCACAAAGTACTTACAAGTAGTAGTTAGGTATTTATAGGAAATGGTACTCTCCGACGTTAACAATAGAGTCGAAATTCGCATGAAAGTGACTCTTATTACCACGAGCAATAAAAATGATTTATGACTTCGAGAAGAGATTCAATTGTTCTGGAATTCTGGATCGTTCGTGGGACGTCGGTATCTAGAATTTTCTTGGCTCCGCATATAAATACGTGCCCCCGGCCGGAAGCGAGTCAGTTGTGATTTCGACTGCGATCAAGAGCGAACTACCCTAGTACTTGAAGTGATTTTATCTAACGACCTAAGCGATAGTGTAACGGTACTCTAGTGTTAATTGCGATTCGGATTATTGTTGACTGGACTAATTTGTTATTGTTAGTGGTGAATAAAGTTGTCTCTTAGTAAATCGGCATTTGATTACCCCACGTACGTAACAATATAATGAACGTTTAAAAACCGGCCAAGAGCGTGTCGGGCCACGCTCAGTGTAGGGTTCCGTAGTTTCCAGATGAGTTTAAAAAAATGCTTGCATATACGATTATACTACAAACTTAGTCCAGAAATTATTTTGTAGAACCCTTTTGTCTTTTTTGTACAAAAACTGTTCTTTCCATCAAGTTCAAAATAATTTTCCTAGAAAGTCCTTATAAAGTTCTACTTTTCAGATTTTTTTCATATTTTCTAAACTTATGGTTCAAAAGTTAGAGGGGGGGGGCACATTGTTTTTTAACTTTTGGAGCGATTATTTCCGAAATTATTGACATTATCAAAAAATGATTTTAGTAAACCCCTATTGATTTTCAAATACCTATCCAACAATATATCACACGTTAGGGTAAAAATTAAAAAAAAAATCACTTCCCACTTTACATATAGGGGGGCTACCCTAATAAAACATTTTTTTCCAATTTTTATTTTACCACTTTGTCGGCGTGATTGTTATACATATTGGCACCAAATTTCAGCTTTCTAGTGCTAACGGTCACAGAGATTAAGCGAGGACGGACAGACAGACAGACAGACAGACGGACAGACAGACATGGCGAAACTATAAGGGTTCCTAGTTGACTACGGAACCCTAAAAAAGAACACTCAACCCACACGCACACGACGACCAGTACTCTTTCGCAGATGCAGAATGCGAATGTAGCTCAACAATTAATGCGAAAATTCAAGACTACGTACTCTTTCGCAGTTACAGAAAGCGAATGTAGCTCAACAATTAATGCGAAAATTCAAGACTGCGTTCTTTCGAAAACATGTTGGCAAAGTTAAATTTCAAAACAAAGTTTTTCCTCCCACAAAAGTCAGTCTAGCAATTTTTCCTCTGTCTCAACTTTAACTTTTAAAGTAACTTCATTTTCTTTTCCCAGTGCTGGAAAGTCAACTTGAGAGCGAGCACTCCGAGCGCAGCCTGCTGCTGAGAGAGCGACACGAACTTGAGCGACGCCTCGCCGCGCTCGAGGAGACCGCGCGCGCTGAGAACCACGAGCAAGCGCAGCTGCTGCAGAGACTCAAGAGGTAACGTTGCATTCTTGATCATCATCATCGTATCAGCCGAAAGATGTTCATTGTTGGACATAGGCCTCCCCCAAGCGTCGCCACAACGACCGGTCCTGGGCGTCACTCATCCGTCTGATTCTCACGACCCTGACCAAGTCATCGATCCACCTTGTTGAAGGCATTGTTGATATCAAAAGAAAATTAGGCATTTTGATCTATGTTTGAGACTGCTCAAAAAACGGTGAAGGAAAACATCGTGAGGAAACCAGCATGTCCTAGAACCAAAAGTTCGAAGACATGTGACAGTCACCAACCCGCACTGGGCCCGCGTGGTGGATTACGCCCCATTCCCTCTTCTAGAGAGGAGGTCTGTGTCTCAGCAGTGGGACCATTAGACCACTATTGCACAAAAATATATGCTTTGTTGCATTAAGTCCGCCTATGTACTAGTGATGTGCCGGATGTAAGGGTAAAGGCACAACTTCACTAAAAAATCATCTACAGAGAAAACATCCTGAAGATTATTTTAATGTTATACTACTTAATCACATAATCTAAGTTATTATGCGGCGTTTTATCCTGTCAATTGAATATAAAAGATCCGAAAAAGATCCGAGAGTAAAGTGACGGATACGGATCTTATTTCTCCCGCGGATATCCGCGGATACGGATCTCCGGAACATCACTAATAAAAACGCACTGGTTCCATCGGGACTGAAATATCGTTGTCCGTGAGCGATGTCTGTATGTGCGTTGCTCAAGCGCGTTTTGTATGTAGATTGATTTCTGTACCTATGTATTTTGTGACAGGGTTCAGTACTTTGTGCTGCTCAAGCTGCATAGCGTATTTTAAAGCATCAAAGCAGGCCTTAGGATTTCCCCCGTACACATAAAGCCTGAGGGCTAAAAATTTAATATTTGTGTGATTTTCAGGGACCTGAAGAGATACCGCGCTCTGCTCCGTGACGCGCAGACGATGCTAGAACAGAAGGAGAAGGAGGGCGGGGCTAAAGCACAGATCCGGCAACTGAAGAACCAGGTATGTACCTAATAGGCTAGTTGCCGTAAAAAATGTAATTAGTCCGTCTTTTAGATTATTCAAAAATAAGGGACACGTATTTTTTTATTTGTAAATTAAACCAAAAATGACAAAGATATAGCCCATTAAAGTTACGTGTAACGTCACCCCGTGCTGCATTTTTTCGCACGGGGTGACGTCACACGTACACTTTAATGGATTATATCTTTGTTATTTTTTGTTTAATCGAAAAAAGAAAAAATACGTGTCCAATATTTTTTTATAATCTAAAATACGGACTAAATAAAATGTAATTATTTTGACCCTGGATACTACACTATTACACGTGTGTCATACTGTGGTATAGAAGGTAAAGAGCAAACCTAAGCTGGGTACATATCGCCCTTTAAAGGATATTTCAGAAAACTACTCTGCAGCAGATTTGGAATCAATGCTATGGATGGAAATAAGCTCATTGCCATATGTTAAGTCTACCAGATTTTTTCAACTACCGTATAAACCAATTGTTTGATTTACATGCACCCATAAAAAGTATAATAGACACATGCCTTCGATGCAGTTAACACCACTCTTTTACTTTCCAAGTTAGCGTACTATGGTTTTACTATGGAAAAAATAGAGTGGTTCGCTAGCTACGTATAGAATAGGTTAACTAACACAGCTCGTGGAAGTCTAAAGGGAGGATGGATCAACTAGCTCATCCTCTCCTCGGCATGTGACTCCTGGGGCACCAGGGATCAATTTTGGGGCCCCTTTTGTACATTCTCTACAATGCAGTTATCGTACCCTTATTGCATAAACCAACTGTCTGCATTTTTGTATTATTATGTTATAATATTATATTCGATAAAATCTTTAGATTATTTACCTTTTGCCGAAGCTATAGGTTTACTACAAGTAAAACTGGTTATTAGCACTTATTTTTTCGTCTTTAAGATGAATGCAGATTTTTTGCAATAAAGGTACAATATAGTCAATTCCTTCCAACACTGCAAGTATTTATTACATGTATGCTGATGACATACAGTTGAATACTTGTTTTAAGCCAGCAGATCTAAAAGAGGCAGTGGACAAAATTAATTCAGATCTCGATAGAGTAGTGGAATGTTCAGATGCTAACTCGCTAGTTTTAAACCCACTGGAGTCTAAGTTCATGGTTTGGAATGTAGAAAAAGGATTAATATCGCGATACTATCAGCCAATCCGGAAGTTTTTATAAAGGGAAGTAAAATAGATATGGTTGAATTGGCTTGCAATCTGGGTTTGACTATGGACCCTGAATTGAGATTTGAGAATGTTACGTATGTATTAAGTAATTGGCGGACGGGCTGCGAGCCTCCCCTCGCTGCGCCCGCGGCCGCGCATCTTGTCCCTAGCATTATTATTACGCAATAAACAGTGTGCAATGATCTATCTGGTTTGATTGACGCGTAGCGTACCCCTTTCCCGCCTACACTTCTCATACCTAACAGAGAAGCACATCAGCAATGCCAGGCGTAATTGCTTTTATAGGTTAAAATTACTTTATAAAATTAGAGACCGTTATTGTTGATCTTCGCAAACAACTTGTAGACGGCTTAATTTTATCACGACTGAACTATCGTGACACAGTGTACGGGCCATGCCTATTAGCCAGAACAGTGAAGTTAAATCAACGTATACAGAATGTATGTGTAAGGTTTTATGTAAATGTACCACATAGGATTCACGTCACTCCCTTTATTAATGAGAATAACATTCTGAAAATGGCAGTAAGGAGAAAGTGACAATTGGCTAGTTCATTGTTTGGAGTTGTTACTGCGCAAACAACCAAAATGGTTATTCTACAAACTAATTTGGATACATTTATTTATTTATTTATTCTTAGGAGAAACAACAGCTATAACTAATGAATGACGACAGTATAAGAAACATTGAGCCAATTACAGCTTCTCACGGATAAAAATATACAAAGTAGTAGAAAACTTACGATCACTAACAAGCACGATAAAAAAAAGAACAAACATAATAAAACATCACTCAAGTACAGTCAACACTACTCTTTACATAGAACATTAAAGTCCTTACTCGCTCGCACCATGTACGAGTTTCGCCTGTAGTTAAATAATGGCATAGCAAATATGCGCCACGATTCTGTACATATCCTCCCTGTACACCACATCACAGAACCGCAGCATTCAAGGGTAGTTTCAGATATACCGCCACGCATTATTGGAATAACCTTCCTCCGCCAGTTACAGTACTGAAGACAAAAAAAAACATTTCATTAATAATTTAAAAAAATATTTCATGCTCAACAATCTACATAACTTGAGTTAATTCAACCGGATTATAATAATTCGTTTTATGTTTTACCTCTTTGGTTATGGACTTCAGGCAATGGTTGTGGTCTTCCATAGTGGTGTTTTTTTTTTTTACGCTGTGAAAAATCATCCAATGACAACCCCCGCTCTTGGGCGGAGCGGGAGATAGTGTCAGACTCTTACTGACTAAACGACCCACCCTGTTCCTTCTAGCCTTCATACCGGGGCTTGAGTTCCCTTTCGGATAACCCTGGCCCCGTAGGCTTCGACCTGATTGGGTCCCTACTGTTGCTGACAACTCCTTGAGGCGCGCGGGAACAGTGCGCGCCGTCGACGACTTGGGCTTGGTCCGGACAGTTACCGGACGGCTGGACAGCGAGCTACCCATTGCTCACTGTCCGCAAGCCTTTCCATAGTGATGATGGTATTCCGACTTGATCCTAGTGATCCTGACGAGAGCCGACTAAGCGAGTCGCCGCCATCATGCCGCCTCCCGATATTATGGTGAAATATTATGGTCTGTTGTCTACCATCGATACAAAATGATAGCTGCAATGATATTATGGGTCCAGCATCAGTTATATTATGTATAAAAATGTTTAGTGTAGTGTATTTGTGCAAATTTAAACTCAACCCTTACTTCCCTAGGTTGAAGACCTAGAGCTAGCCGTCCGTGCAGCGACGAAAGCTCGACAAACAGCAGAAGCAGAGGCCGCTGAAGCGAATGCAGCGCTCGAAGAGGCCACGCGCGCCAGAAGTGACGCCGCCGAGCGCGCCATGAGCGCCGCGCGGGACGCCGCCGCCGCGCGCGCGCAGCTCGACGACGCGGAGGAGGAGGCTGCAGAGGTACACGTACATTCACACTGCATTTTGATACAAGCGGTGAAGCTTGTCATTGCGACTTACACAGCAACAACACAACTTACCATTTCTCATTTTAGCTTCTAAAGAAATACCGGTCAAGCACGAGCGCGCTGTGCATGGCGCAGAACGAGGCGCGTGAGGCGTGCGCGCGCGCGGACAGTGCGGCCGAGGATGCACGCGCCGCGCGGGAAAAGTTGGCCGAGCTCACGGCCAAGCTAGCACACGCGGAGGCGGGACACTCGCACGGACACCTCGAGGCCGAGAGGCGCCTGGAGCTCAGGAACAAGGTATATCCTGAATAAAAAATTCAAAGACATGGAGCCGTGTCGTGGATTACGTCCTGTTCTCTATCGTAGAGAAGCGGCTTGGGCCCCAGTAGTCTACTTGTTTGACGTTTTATAAGTGCCACAAAAACAATACAACAATTTATAAGCATGTTATAATTACCCTGTGTCCCCCAGGAGTTAGAGTCCAGCCTGGAGCTAGAAGCCACGGCGCGCTCGCGGCTGGAGGGGCAGCTGTCGCGCCTGCGGGAGGCGCACGAGACGCTGGCCTCCGAGCTCGCCACCGCGCGCGCACGCGAGCAGCACACCGCGGATGAAGTGCGCAAGTTCACCAGGCAGTTACGGTGAGTCCGCGATACTTGTAACGACATCTATGACGCCACTTAGGAACTAACATTTTAAATCTTGCATCGCAGTAAAACATACACTAAAGTCTAGAATCAACTATTAAGCAATTGCCTAAACCAGACACAACACTCGTCTGATCGGAGGATCCTCAATGTCTCCGCCAGATGTCTCCGACATGACATAATTGCACTTAATGTGCCACCTGACGTCATACTAATCTCTCTACACCCACAAACAGCGAACTCAAAGAAGAGAACAATGCACTGAACGCCAAGCTCAGCGAGGCTGGGCGTGCTAAGGCAGCCGCAGAAGCTGCCGCCAGCGCCGCAGCGGCAGAGGCTGCAGCCGCGCGGGACGAGGCACGCCTCGCCGCGCGCCGCGCCACCGCGCTGCAGGAGGCCATCGCCGGGGACCTCAGCAGTCCTGGGGACTCCAGGGACACTGACAGGTGAGCACAGCGCCGCAGCGGCAGAGGCTGCAGCCGCGCGGGACGAGGCACGCCTCGCCGCGCGCCGCGCCACCGCGCTGCAGGAGGCCATCGCCGGGGACCTCAGCAGTCCTGGGGACTCCAGGGACACTGACAGGTGAGCACAGCGCCGCAGCGGCAGAGGCTGCAGCCGCGCGGGACGAGGCACGCCTCGCCGCGCGCCGCGCCACCGCGCTGCAGGAGGCCATCGCCGGGGACCTCAGCAGTCCTGGGGACTCCAGGGACACTGACAGGTGAGCACAGCGCCGCAGCGGCAGAGGCTGCAGCCGCGCGGGACGAGGCACGCCTCGCCGCGCGCCGCGCCACCGCGCTGCAGGAGGCCATCGCCGGGGACCTCAGCAGTCCTGGGGACTCCAGGGACACTGACAGGTGAGCACAGCGCCGCAGCGGCAGAGGCTGCAGCCGCGCGGGACGAGGCACGCCTCGCCGCGCGCCGCGCCACCGCGCTGCAGGAGGCCATCGCCGGGGACCTCAGCAGTCCTGGGGACTCCAGGGACACTGACAGGTGAGCACAGCGCCGCAGCGGCAGAGGCTGCAGCCGCGCGGGACGAGGCACGCCTCGCCGCGCGCCGCGCCACCGCGCTGCAGGAGGCCATCGCCGGGGACCTCAGCAGTCCTGGGGACTCCAGGGACACTGACAGGTGAGCACAGCGCCGCAGCGGCAGAGGCTGCAGCCGCGCGGGACGAGGCACGCCTCGCCGCGCGCCGCGCCACCGCGCTGCAGGAGGCCATCGCCGGGGACCTCAGCAGTCCTGGGGACTCCAGGGACACTGACAGGTGAGCACAGCGCCGCAGCGGCAGAGGCTGCAGCCGCGCGGGACGAGGCACGCCTCGCCGCGCGCCGCGCCACCGCGCTGCAGGAGGCCATCGCCGGGGACCTCAGCAGTCCTGGGGACTCCAGGGACACTGACAGGTGAGCACAGCGCCGCAGCGGCAGAGGCTGCAGCCGCGCGGGACGAGGCACGCCTCGGAGAACACCTGGGTTCTCGAAGTCCTGTATCCAGCGCGCACTGGGTAGCTTAGAAACAGATGAGCTACTATCTCGTCGTCGTACTCTCACCTAATTAGTGATCATGTTCTGTTCCAGCGACAACGACAGCTACAGCTCTGACGAGTCCATCGGCACGTTCCTCGCCAACCACAAGCTCAGCCCCTCCGCGCCCTCGCGGAACAGCGTGCAACTAGACACGCAAAAGTAAGACTACTCACATTTTTGTTTAAATATAAACATAAAATAATGTAAAAAAAATAGTAATATTATCCCAGTAATTTTCATTATATCAACGAGTTGAAGAAGCAAATTCATTGCATTCCTGATGGCGGTTGCCCAAGTTTGTGGTAGCCATACACGTTCCAGTATACTTGCACAAGTATACAGTTACGTGTGTTGGAAGATACTTGCGCAAAGTACAACGGCGAGGAAATGGCTGATGAAATTATTAAGCGTCTACATCATTGATTTAAAGAACCCATAAATCCCCATGATATATAGTTGCGAGATAATTTACTACGTATTATCTAATCATGCTAATAGCCAGTTTTGGCAGTTCAAAAATATCGTCATAATTCGAAACAGAATTGACTAGATTTTTCACACATTTTTTACGACAATAAATAATCATGGCCTAGCATTTTTTTTTTTTCAGTATTAACTCCATGTCTTTTGGTTTAACTAAACTCATAATGTTGCCACTAATATAAATCTTGGTCAAGTAACATAATATGCTTTGCATTACGTTTTGATAATAAATACTTAGGAAATACATTTCTTTACATTGATACATTCGCGTTTGCGATGTTCGATGTCGATTTTGACTGGCCTAGAAGCCTTCTTTATTTCTGTACTGTTTATCAGAAGGAAACCTAAAATGTCCCAAGTAACCATAATTTTCGAGATTACTTCGGTTTTTAGAATTTCGCTTTTAAATCTCTAATTGTTCGGAATATGCAAAAAGCGATCATCATCTAGGTTTTTTTCAATAGTACTAAATTATTTAGTATCTTACTATTAAATTAATTAGAGACGCCCTTTGGTCAAATTTGGTCAGGCTCCGCGCCGGCTTCTCCTGCAATAACGGCGCTTCACACTAGGAGCACGGGTCCATTCATGTGTGGAGTAGTGCAGCCACATGTGGGCGGTCAAATAAAGGATATATCATTGAGCACTTCCCTGGAATCTTTAAAATTGAATAAAAGTAATTGTTATCGAATTTTTTTATTGATCTGAATGGCCGATTGATGTCATTATCTATAGAATGTAATATTGTTCAAATGTCCGCCGCAGCTTTGCTGGATAGCGCGCATACGAAATATCCAACTTTCCATGTCTTTTGCTGTTCTCATTATTAGGGGTTTCATCTGCTCATTGTCGAAACCTCCTGAAAAGTATAATTCACCGTGTGAGTAATATTGCAATTCGTTGCTAATAATCAAAAAGTATCAAGTTTTTATAATAAAAATTAAAAAACTAAACTAGAAATGAAATTATTGAATGCAACCGTCGCATTTTCTCTGGATGTTTCTAATTTGATTCACTTTTTACGTCTTTTTTGTCAATCATATTAAATAGAAGCCTCTCCGTTGAACTAGTGATTGTTTTGGCATTATTTTAAGCAAAACGAGTAAAATGAGATGCACGTGTATGTAAACATAAAATGAGTTATTGTGCGTTTCACTTAAGAGGTTCCTTTGCCGTAATGTTGGCTCCCCTATCTGTCTACAGAAAAAAGAAGGATAAAATCAAAAGAGTTACCTACTCTACCAAATTTTTTTGCACGAAATGTGAAACGAAATCGATTTTAACGGTACTCGCACCACTTTATGAAGAATAAATTATGAGGGGAATGGGATTTTATTTAAAAAAAAGCTGGTCTAAAAGGAAGTTGTTAATGGAGAAGTACAATATTGTGGCGTGGCGTTTTCAGTATTTGAAAGAATTGCAGGACAGTCGAAATGATGCCCAGCGTCGTATATTTTATTCAAAAATAGTTTTTACAGTTTACAAAAGAAAATAAAAACAAACTTATAAGACAATTGTCAAAAGTAACGAAATATCAGTTAATCTCCCCAAGTTTAAGTAATTTCATTGCTTAAAATATAGCAACACTGTTTTTCCGTATTGCCAACGTTACGGCGAAGGAACATCTTAAGTGAAACACACAGTATTCATTATAAAATAATTTGACCGTTTTATCGAAAATGGCAAAATCACGTATTCTCTGCTTTACAAGGAATTTTTGACTTTCGTAATTGTAATTTGAATGAAGTCATGTATCTGTTCTCCTCAGATCTCAGTCCTCCGGCGGGCGCGAGAGTCGCTCGAGTGTCGGATCCAGCAAGCAGATGAGCCCTACGAAAGAATCGTTCGCATAACAGCAAGCGGCCGGTGCCGGCGCCACCAGCGGCCTCCTGCCGGCCGGTACCAGCGCCACAAACGGCCTCCTGCCGGCCGGTACCAGCGCCACGAGCGGCCTCCTGACGCGCGCGCTGCCTGCGCTGTGCGCTGTATTCTGTAGTCGCCAGCCGCCGGCGCCGCACATCGTGCTCGACTGAATTACGACACACGTCAAAATGACTTCTGTCAAACGTCAAAATTGACAGCTGTCAAACATGGCGTCAAAGTGTCTGGTTGATATGAATGTGTGAGATCAAAGACTCCTTAGTGCGAATGATATGTTCTCTCATTAATTAAACATACACCCCGTACCAGCGATGATTATTATACAATTATACAGCGTAGCAATAGTACTCGACGCTTGGAATTTAATGTAACGAAGGCTCCTAAATTAGACTGCTCAGTAAAACAATAATATTACACTTTTGAACGTCATTATACATTAATCGATTATACATTCGAATCTTTCATCTATTCATAGAAAAGCTTTTGATATGAAATTATTAACGCGGTTTGATAAAGTTTTTTAGGTAATTCGGTGTATTTAATAATAGATGGCGCCGGTGTCCTGGGTAGTGTTGCCAGGTTGTAAAAATGAATGCATTCCAGATTTAAAAAATATCTTTAAAGAAGAGCTTCTGAGTACTACATCGGCGCCATTACCTTGGCTTGAACTTTAATTTATTTAGCGTAGAATTTTGTAGGTAAATAATGATTATGTTAGAGATCGCGCGGCGACCGGCCAGCGGCCAGCCAGTCAGTATTTAGACGGCCTAGTGGCGTAACTTACAAAATAATATTAGGTTCTTTGTTATTTAGTTAGCTAACTTTTGTAAATAACTAGATGGCATATACATTTTTATTATTTAATTTGTAATATTCGTGTGATCAGACTGTTATACTATGATTTATTTGTTACAAATGAGTTGTTGCTTTATCGTAGACGTGAACATATCTGATAGGTACATAGAACATGGTTTTTAACTTCCTCCACGACTGGTTTGTTTTATAGTAATTTTAATATACACTAGCTGATTATTGATTATTAAAATGTACTCCTTTATAGTGTATCTTGTAATTGTGTACTCCATTACTCGGTCTATATATACGTACTATATCTATGTGTCTGTAACCACATTGTCAAATCGTCTATTAATGTGTATGTACTATAATGTGATGAAATGTTACTGCATTCAATACTGGTTGTAAAATGAAATTATTTAATAAAGTAACTGAAATTAGTGCCTGTGTTTTAATGACGTGACGTGAAAACTTATTCCTTGATGTACTTAGGCGATTATTACAAGTAGCGGCACGTAAGTCTAGCGCTGAACGATACGCGGAGGGGATTGCTGCGCATGTGAATGAACAGAATGCGACTGGAGAGCCAATCGGCGCTACGCACGCTCGCCCTTCATCCCGCTAGCCCCCTCAGGTACCTTAATTTTTACTTCTGCGCAATAACGGTCAGCGCTAAAGTTTCGTGCCGCTACTTGTACACTGCCACGCACCACGCAGCGTAGCGCGTGAATGCGTGTTTGCCGAGTGCTCAGGCTAGTATAAAGCTAATCCAATCCGAAGAAGAGGCTATGGTAGAACGAACGCCAATCTGTTGGGATCCAGCGCCGCCAAAACACAAGCGTATTTTTTCACCGCCAAAAGGAGCCCGTTCACCTTGATTCCTGTTTTCTAGAATATACGTATCCTTGGAGTGCAATGACCGCCTTCAGCTCTTAAGAGTTGAATTTTTCAATGAGTCTATGGTAGATGCAGAAGAAAAGCGACAGTTGGACCACGGGTCTTCGGTAGGGGCAGTTGTCCAATCAATGCTTTTAATTAGACCTGTGGTCCAAATGATTTATTTGAATCATTAATATTATTTTTGAATTAAGTGTATCTCTCTGATGTAGGTACAGGTCGCGCGGTGAATCAAGATCGCTCGGTGAAAGTAGTGGGGGCAATCGGCGCATGTGTACAATTGCGCACAGAAATTCTTAGTATGTTAGGATTTTATTTTTAATTTCGTATGTTTGAACCTTAGTAACATAACTTATAATAACACTAGTTCTTGATTGTATTTTATCTTGTAAGTAGGTAAATTCAAAAAATTATAAAATAAAACATAAAATTAAAAAAAATAATTTCGTTAGTTTCTTTCTTTAACGTAATAATTCACGTCGTAAACCATTTTTCTGGCTAGCCGTTTTAAAACTTTATTTTTAACCATTTTTTTTTACGACTACGTATTACTATTACGATAACACAAGCTGTACGCAACAGTACCCAAGTACAACAGTATCCAATGAGAGGCGAGAACGCAACGCGGGAATTGAAGAGCGACTCTATCTACCAATGACGTGTCGCCGACGGCGCACACCCGCCCGTACGTCGCCAAATAGACCGTAGAATTGAATACTGCGCATGCCCCTTCCACTTTTGCCGAGCGATCTTGATTCATCGCGCGACCTGTAGTCAGTATTTTATAATTATTTTCTTCATTATAGAAATTTGTCACGTGGTGTGCCCCAGGAATCAATTTTGGGGCCCCTTTTGTACATTCTCTACAATGCAGTTATCGTATCCTTATTGCGAAAACCAACTATCTACATTTTTGTATTGTTATGTTATATTATTATACTAGCTGTGCCCGCGACTTCGTTTGCGTGGATTACAGGATTTTGAATTTTTTCTAAAATATAGGTAGCCTAAGTTACTCCTTATTACATCAGCTACCTGCCAAAAAAGTCCCGTCAAAATCGGTCCAGCCATTTCAGAGATTAGCCGGAACAAATAGACAGACAGACAAAAATTTAAAAAAATGTTATTTTGGTGTATGTACCGTATATATATATATATTCATATGCATGTAGTAAAAAGCGGTTGTTTCAAGATTACAAACAGACACTCCAATTTTATTTATATGTAGTATAGATGTACAGATTCAATCAAATCTTTAGATTATATACCTTTTGCCTAAGCTATCTTGGTTTACTGCAAGTAAAACTGGTTAAGGGATGGGAGACCTCCAGCTACTTGTTTGTTTTTGTACTTGTCTCCGATCGATGATGCACAAACGGAAGTAACAGCGACCCGACTTTTTGGTAAGCTACTAAAGTCTGTGTGGAAAGTAAACAGTCGTGGAATTTGAGGGCGCTGCTGTAGATAAATGTCGTTTTTGTTATGTAAGCACACTGTTGACCTCTTTCTATTCATCACACTGGACTGGAAGTTGTCAAAGTGCGCTTCAACACAAAATAGATAGGTACAGATATTAATCTACATACAAAGCGCGCTCGAGCAACGCACACAGACACCGCTCACGGACACGATATCTCGGAGCACCTCGGCCCAGTGCGAGCGCGAGTTTAAATAAAAAACAGTTCAATGACGCGCGGTTTCGGGCATTTTCGAGATACCATTTTCTAGACCTAGGTGAAAAGACAGAAGATTTAACATATTTATCGATAGAGTCGTGTCTAAAAAGATAACCGAATTGAGTAATTATTAAGATAAAATGAAATCTGATGTAGTCAACAGCAACACTAGTTCAATAATCAAGGTTGACTAAGAGATCTTGATCATTATTTACTAATAGAAGAACCTTATAAAAAGTATCGAATATAAATATTTTTTAAATAATTAAATATTATAAAAAAATAAGGTAACACTCTTAACTTTTAAAATATGACTCTAAATAAATGAACCCCATACAATCAAATACCTACTTGTGTGGACTAGTAGAACAAATGTACATTAAAAAAATAAAAAAGAATAGTCGATTTTTTGATATCGTAATTCTATGAGAAATTAAATCTAGCTGGTTATCTAGTAGTAGTAGTGCGACGCGCGGCCCGCAAACCGCGACGGATGCCCGCGCCAAGAGCCGCAAGGAAAATTTTAAAAATGGCATTGTTTTCTCATAGAAGACTTTATAATAAAACAAAGCAATGCGTATAACATAAATTTATTATAACGTCTTACAATACAGCGTTTGCTTCACCAAACGGTGCCAGCTATAATAATATTAGTGTACATACGACGCGCACATTAACAGCAGAGTTCGAGAACATTTTACACAATCATAATTTCATTTATTTAATCTCTTTGTTAAAATAATAATAGATTTCATTTATTATTGCTTCTAGTTTTTAATTTTATTAATAACCAGAGTAATGGCAGCTGCTTAAAGTAACGGGGTGTCCTGCATGTCAACATGACGAATACGACACTGAGCGACGAATACGACACTGAGCGACGAATACGACACTGAGCGATGAATACGACACTGAGCGATGAATACGACACTGAGCGACAAATACGACACTGAGCGATGAATACGACACTGAGCGATGAATACGACACTGAGCGACGAATACAACACTGAGCGATGAATACGACACTGAGCGACGAATACGACACGGAGCGACGCTGCCAACGCGACGGTCGCGATCTACTCAACAGCCTCCCCTGTTCATGGCGAGACGCGACGTAACGCGTTTTGTTTTGAGGGTGACGCGACACCACGAACGAACAACAAAAAATAAAAAAAAATTGAACAAAACTTATCCATGATTCGAGAAGTAATGAAAGCACGTACGACATTTGTCGCGTGTATCATCGCGCCGCATTACATCGTAGCGTATCGCGTCACATGGCGTACTATTCGTCGGTCAAGCAGAACACCCCGTAATGTCACTTTTCATTTATAGACTGAACTCGTAAGAACCCGCGCATCAATCATACATCAGTAATGGAATTTACATATTACAAGTCTTTATAACTTACATAGGAATACTTTGATAACTTCTTAGACCAACATATACATATATAAATCTGTGAGATTACGACTTTATGATAGCTTCGTACGCTTGGAATATGCAGGAGGCGACTTCGACGGTTCTCGATTTGAGGCTGAGGGTCGCTTCGGGGTTTCCTGGCTGTAGTTTCAATTCTAAAAGCACCCAGATGTTGTTTGTGAGTTTCAAAGACTGGTAGAGCATGTCTTGTCCTTCTACGTTTCGTTTCGCGATGGTATAGATGTTGTTAAGGGTCATTTTCTGTGCGATAGTGTCGGCGTTGCCGGTCACGTTCGAGAGCGTGTGCTGCACCTCGTTGGCTGCTGGTATCTCTTTCCACGTGGTGAGGAAGACTCGCTTATCCAGCTGTCCGTCTTCAGTGAACAGGATGTGAACGGGGATGAGGCACGCGAAGTAGAATACGTCCACGTTGTTCTTTATCGCCACCTGTTGGTAAGTTATGGCGAGTTAATTTAGTAGTAGAGGATACGGTTAAGAACGACCTTCACCGGTTTGTTTAATGGATGAATCGTATTTTATGATAAATTTAGTATATTATATAACATAACGCGAGTGGGTTGCCTGAGAAATTCCTGGCCAAACAATTTTTTTTTTTTGAAAAATGCACCGGTGTGTTTAACGAATAATTTTAATACTAACCAAAATAGTGAAGCCTTTAGAACATAAAAACGTTGGGATGCCTATTTGTTTCCTGTCATAACCATGGGTTGCCAGGTACAAACAGGTATGTATAAACAGGTGTGTTTATTTTGATATACAACCAATTCTATATCAAATAAACGCTGTTTCATTACGAATACGATGTTATAGTATTGTCTGCAAAAAAATCTGGTATGAATAACGGTTGTGCATTTTTCTAAAAAAAAAAAAGTAAATTTTCAATTTTTAAATAAATAATAGTCTGGCCAGGAAATTCTTAGGCAACCCACCCGCGTTATATTATTTAATACACTAAATTTATCATAAAATACGTTTCATCCATTAAACAGACCGGTGAAGGTCGTTCTTAATCGGATCTTAGACTATAGGGACTTTTTAATTTGCGGTAATAGAAGGAGGAAATAGAAGTTATTGATTAGCACGGGGTTAAAACCGCGCCCACGCCTACGCTCAGTTGCATTTTTATTTTTCATTGATTTACTACTGCTTGACTGCGATCCCACCTGATGGTAAGCAGTGATGCAATCGATGATGGTGAGGCGCACTAGTTTATTAAGAGCCTATTCACTCTTGCCTTAAAGACATCTAAATTATAATCGGACGAGAAGACCGCAGCAGGCAAATTGTTCCAGTCCCTCGATGTACGTAGTAAAACGACGAGGCAAAACGCTTGGTCCGGACCGTAGAGGTTTCAACAACATAAGGGTGGATACTCTTCGTTCGTCGGCTTGTCCGATTGTAGAAGTGAGATGGTGGAAACAAGTCATGTAATTCCTGCGCACACTCTCCAAAGTGCATCCTGTAAAACACCGAAAGGCTACGTGTGTATTTTGGTGTCGTAAAGTGTACCTGCAGGTTGTTGAGCGGCTCCATGCGCTGCACGGGCCCCGACGTGGCCAGCAGCAGCGGCGCGTCGGCGGAGGCGCCCGCGCCCACCGCGCCCACGCTCAGCCCACCCGACGGGAACACGCCGAAACTGGAACCAACACACAAATGAATCACTCGAGGCCGACTTTCTGTCTCGTGACACTTGTATGGTTTTGGCAGATAAAGACCGTCGTTTTCAAATATAAGCCATACACACTAGGGTATGGAAACCTGCACAGTTGTGCAACATACACGTTCCGGTTTACCTGTACAGGCAAACCTATCAGGTGTACCCTAGCGTATATGGCGGGCATTGTATAATTGTTGGTGAAGTCAATAGTACCGAAGCTTGAGAACGAATGAACGAGCTAAGTGCACATATTCTAACCAAAATGAATAATGTTGCGTTTCGTAACTTTGATCATTTCAATTGTAGAGTAGAAAATACGTGCGTTGCATGACGTAAAACCATCCCATCAATTTCCATCCCGTTCTCCCGTGCACACGGTGACTATTTTTCGCTCTGTCGACGCCACTTGGGAGAGTTTTTAATGACCCTTTCACTGCTGCCTAAGACTTTGCCTAGTGTGTGGCACACGCCTCGCGATTTCTTTACGCAGCTTAAGAGAAAAGGCTGGAGTCTTAGCAGTAGGCATATTATTAAGCTAGTTATGCTTATATTAATAAAACCAATGTGCAACAGACCTGTTCTTGTTGAGTTGTATGGCGAAGCCGCTCATAGCCTGCATCGCTTTGTTGGTGAACGTCATCTCCATGCGCGGCTGTCCGTTCTGTCGACTGAACGTGCCCCAGATCTCCAAGCCTGCAAGTATTCACATCATATTATATTATAACATTGTTTGTTTATTTGCTATATCTGTAAAGACAACATACTTATCTAAAGTTAATATTGATATTACTGAACGGCTGCTCTAAATACGGTGAAGGAAAACATCGTAAGGAAACCGGCATGGCCTAGAATAAAAAATTCGAAGACATGTGACATTCACCAACCAGCACTGGGCCCGCGTGGTGGATTATGGCCCATTCCCTCTCCTACAGAAGAGGCCTGAGTCCCAGCAGTGGAGAACATTGAAAGGCTGATTATGATGGCTGAACGGATTTAAAAATTGCTTTCTGTTTGCGATTTTGGATACAGTTACTTTTTGATTACTTGGGGTCGGCGCAATTTTTTTTTTCATTCGCCAGTCTTCACGCTATCATTTCAAATTTAAAATATTTATTTCAGAATGAAGAGAAATAGATTTAAAAAATTGAGTTTGTACTGCCTTTCTACTGACTAATACACGTGAATATTGATGATTACCGTTCTTGGCTCTCTAAATATTACCTCAACGATAATCGCCAACATTAACACATTTTTTTGTTTATTTTTTTACTATGGATAGGCTCGCGTTATCTCTATGTGGCCGACGATGGAGCACACTCGCCTAGAAGTAACCTATTCACTCTTGACTTAAAGAACCCTAAGTTGTAGCTATCAGCACAGACTCCAGCAGGGAATTTCACTTGTATCACAATGTACTAATTTGAAACTAATAATATCATGTTGCGTCTGGCGTCAGGAACGTTCGTTGTGGCGACGCTTGATAGAGGCTAATGTCCAACAGTGGACGTATATCGGCTGAAATGATGATGAATATCTAGTTCGGATAATGAATGTTACCTTTCCCCTTGTCGGCAGGCAGCCAGCACTGCTTGGGCGGCACGTGGCAGGCGGGCGCGCTGGCCACTCCGAAGATGTCGCCCAGCAGCCCCGTCGTGCCCGACGCCGGCGCCGCCTCGGGACCGCCGCCCAACTTCAATCAAACGACCATTTTAGTTTTTTGACGGTTTTTGTTCAAGTGAAAATTTCACTTCAGTAGTTGTTTCAATTATTCCCAAATTGATAGCTAGTGGACATTGTGATGTTAAAAAATCATGTAGTTTGGTATTTCAAGTGTCTGGAATTAATAATTCCACATATTGTCCAGTTGTAGTGTTTGTTGTGTGGTCGTGCATGTGCGATCCTGTTTGTTGGATATAACTGATGTAGGCGGCTCAAAGGTTAATCTATAATATAAAAATGAATCGCTAAATGTGTTGCTAAGCTCAAATCTCGAGAACAGCTGAACCGATTTCGCATATTCTTTTTTTGTAGTTGTTATTGTGAGAAGGTTCTTAAAAAAATGAAAATTACGGTAGTGTAGGGTAGAGTAAGGTATAGTAGGGTGGAGTAGGGTAGCATAGAGTAGAGTAGGGTAGCGTAGGGTAAAGTAGGGTAGAATAGTGTAGAGTAAGGTATAGTAGGGTGGATTAGGGTATAGCGGGAGCGAAACCACGGACAAAGGCTAGTTTAAGATATAAATTGTGACATATTCGTAATATAGATAGAAGCAGGTAGCTCACCAGCACGTCGAGCCCGCCCGCCAGCAGGTCCAGGTTGGACGGGGGAGCGGGCGCGGCCGGGGGGCCGCCGATGTCCATGGACAGCAGGTCGCCGATCAGAGACTCCTGCTGAATATTATTTCATGACTGTTACTAATAGTTTATTTTCATTGTCACATAACAAAATATACAGGGTGTAAGAGACAGCCCTCCACAAACTTTAAGGGCTTGCTCAGTAGACAAAACTGAACAACCTTCCACAAGACTTAAAAAAATGAGCATCACCATACAAAATTAAAAACCTGATTGGACAGTTTGTATGGAGAGCAACTTAAAATAACAATACAGTTACGAACAGTAGCAATAACGTAAAATTTAGAACATGATTGGATAATCGGAATGGTTCACAATTCAGCTAACTGGCCTCTTCAAGCAACGTCGTGACGCTGTGAGCTGACCCTAAGTAACCGTGTGAGTAATACATACGTTGTGCAGCTGGTTGGGTATGACGGTGGGCTGCGGCGCGCTGACGTCATCACTGTTGCTCGAGCCGCCGCGCGCCGGCAGACATTTGCGCACTCCCGCGCCGCGACCTGTACCAACACCTTACTATATTAGCCCACGAAATTAAAAAAAACAATAAATGTATGGGAGGCTGGGCCTAAGAAAAAAATAAAAATTGAACAGCAATCTGACTTATGCAGGCTAAAAGAGTGTAAACATCTTAATTTTTTGAGATAACATTTTACAGAAAAACTTGTATTAATTCAAACAATATTTTAAAGGGTTACCAACCCTGTGGTGACGTAACAGTATAACTCTGTATCTGTGCGCGTGTGTGTGTGTGTATCCATGTATTCTATGCACCGCAATTCAAGTCACGATAAAATCGATGTTAGCGCGCCGACAGCCGTTCCTTCTGGGTGACCGATTTGTAAACGCAACAAAAGCGACGTTTTCGTAACTCGGAACGCGGGGATGACTTATTTTAACGTCAAACGTCAAGGTGACCAATCGTTAATCTGACATTTAAGGATTTGGCCTCTTTCACGATTTGATATTGTATTATCATGACAATAAATATGTTTTGTCTTTATTGCATAATACTGCAATTGTAATCATGATATTATACGTCGGCGGAGGATGCCGATCATCATTGAAGCTCTGTCCATGTACTTCGTTTTGTGGGCGATGGCTAGGTAACGAACAATAAAAAAACTATTCCGGATTACACAACTGATTTATTATGATGCAAGCTTTAGGTATTCACTTCACACAATGAGCCGTGAGACAGTCCCCGCGGCTAGACGTTGTTGTTCGCACGGCAGAGGAATTCGCTCGTAAGGGGGCGTGGCAGGCGGCTCCAGGGCTTCGCCTTCTGGCCGCGGAGTTCAGTTGGGGCTCGTGACAATGAGCCCGTCATCTTGTTGCCTTTATAGGCTATGGCGTTGGTAGAGCAGATGGCTCTATGTGTATGTGCTTGTATGGGTGTACTGTAGGCGCGTCACGACGCTGGAAGCAATGTCGCCGACTCTTCGCGACACAACGACGGTGAGTCCCCGCCAGGTGAGACCCCTAGGGGAAGCCCAGCGGGGAGCGAGCCGCGAGCAGTGTGCCGGTGTGTTACCGCCTTTTTTTTTTTTTTTTTTTTTTTAATTGAGATAAACAAGTGCTTGATTGCGATCCCACCTGATGGTAAGTAGCGATGCAATCTTTGATAGTGAGGCGCACTAGTTTATTAAGAGCCTATTCACTCTAGCCTTGAAGACACCCAAATTATAATCGGACGGGAAGACCGCAGCAGGCAGACTGTTCCAGTCCTTCGACGTACGTGGTATAAACGACGAGGCGAAACGCTTAGTCCGGACCGTAGAGGTTTCAACAACGTAAGGGTGAATATTCGCCGTACGCCGGGTTGTCCGATGGTAGAATTGCGATGGCGGAATCAAGTCATGCAATTCCTGCGCACACTCTCCAAAATGCATCCTGTAAAACACCGAAAGGCTGGCTACCCTACGCCTATGCTCAAGGCTTTGAAGGTTGGACTTAACCAAATCTGGATCACCAATTAGCCTCTTTGCACGCCTTTCCACCGAGTCCAAAGCTGCCAGGTGGCATTTTGCAGCACCAGCCCATATGTGACTGCAGTACTCCACACACGAACGGACCTGTGCTTTGTATAACATTAAAAGCTGTCCCGGTGTGAAGTACCGCCGGACCTTTGCAAGAACGCCCAGCTTCCTAGCAGCTACCTTGGCTTTGGACTCAATGAACCGCCCAAAGTTAAGGTCTGAGGGAATTTCAACCCCCAAGAGCTGAAGGCGGTCGGTGTACTCCAGGGATAAATTCCGAAAAGTAGGAACCAAGGTGCACGGGCTCCTTTTGGCAGTGAAAAGACACGCTTGTGTTTTGGCGGCGTTGAATCCCACTAGATTGGCTTCACCCCACTTGGAGACTGCCTGAAGTGAGATATTCGTTCGCTCTACCATAGCCTCTCTTTCGGACCGGATTAGCTCCTTACTAGCCCGAGCACTGGGCAGGTATCTCTCTACAACTGTGCTATCATCTGCATACCCATAGATACCGGGCACCAGCAGATCGTTGATATGCAACAGGAAGAGAGTTGCAGAGAGAACAGACCCCTGAGGAACTCCGGCATTAATCGTCATGGGCTCTGATGAGCATCCGTCGACAACAACTCGGAGAGACCGTTCACTCAGGAAGTCTTTTACCCAGTTAATCAGACCAGGGGAAATGCCGTACGCTGGAAGCTTACTCAATAGGCTAGCGTGCCATACCCTGTCGAAGGCCTTCGAGACGTCTAAGGAAACGACAATCGCTTCCCCATTCTTCTCGAGGGCCTCGCCCCACAAGTGGGTGGCATAAACCAGTAGGTCCCCAGTAGACCGCTTGCGACGAAACCCGTACTGTCGGTCACTGAGGAGATCGTTACCTTCCAGGTATGCCATGAGGCGCGAGTTCAATACACGCTCCATAATCTTGCAGAGTATGGAGGTTACCGAAATCGGCCGATAGTTGGCAGGATCGGCACGACTGCCCTTTTTGGGCACGGGTTGCACGTTGGCAAGCTTCCAGGACTTGGGCACTATACCAGTCCTAAGAGACAACTCGGGCGCACAAGCCTTTAGAACAATCGCTGGTATGCCATCTGGTCCACTGGCTTTATTCACGTCCAGACGACGCAGCTCTCTCAGAACTTCTCTGTTCCTCATGTGAACCTCCTGCATTGAAGAGTTACAATGAGGCAGAGTCGGTGGAGCAGCATTGCTAGTGTCAAGACGAGAATTATGGGCAAAGAGAGATGCAAAGAGTCCTGCTTTCTCTCTTGCCGTATGAGCCAGCGTTCCATCAGGCTTTACCAGCGGAGGCAAAGTGGGCCGACAGAAGTTCGCCTCGACCGACTTGGCAAGAGACCAGAATGCTCTGCTACCGGACGGCTGTGCAGAGAGTTTTTTGCCAATATGGATTATGCGGTCGAAGCGTGCCTTCTTTAATGCTTTTTTGTAGGACTTGGCAGCATGGTTGAAGGCTCTCTTCTTTGAATTCAGATCCGGAGCTTTGCGGTCACGAGCGTCAACCCAGGCGAGAAACGCCGAATGCTTACGCTTTTCAGCCTGAATGCAATCGGCGTTGAACCACGGGTGAGCTGAGCCACCGATGCGTACATCGCTATAAGGGATAAAATACTCCATAGCTTGGCGTATCACATCGGTTACAGCATCCGCACAGCTCGACGGATTTTCAGAAGAGAAGCAGACCTGCTGCCAAGGATAAGACGCAAAGAAATGCCGCATCTCATCCCAATCTGCCGACCTGTATCGCCACATTCGCCGTTCACCACGTGAGTCGCGGTCAGGTGGGGAGAAGGACGATACAGACTTCACCAGACAGTGATCTGAAGTTCCAAGTGGTGAGGAAACTGTTACGACACATCTGTCCGGATCGGTGGTCAGCAGTAGGTCCAGACAATTGGCAGTATGACCAACTACATCAGGCACCCTCGTCGCTTGCTTTACCAACTGGGAGAGGCCCAGCGACACTGCAAAGTTTCGAGTTTCCCTCCCAGCGTGGTCGGTCCTCTGGTATGGGAAAAGCCAGTCTTGATGGCAGGCGTTAAAATCCCCCAGAGCGACAAACTGCGCATCAGGGTGCCGATGCAGAGCCTCATCGGCGGCCTCACTGAGGTGGCCAAACAGCCGAGTCGTCTCCTGGTCGCCACTGTGCGACCGGTAAACACAGGTGTAGACAATTTTGTCCACACCGGTGTCCACCAGTAACCATAAACTTGAAAAACTGGGGTCTTCAAGGTGACGGAGACGCTGGCAGCAGATGTCATTGCGGACGTACACACAGACCCCGGCACGCTGCAGGAAATGGTGCTCCAAAGAGTATCCCGGGTAGTCGAGATACGCCGCATCAGACGGACATCTGATCTGCGTCTCCGTCAAGAAAAGTAAGTGGGGCTTGTCAGTCTCGAGGTGGTGGTGGACTGCATCGAGATTGGAGTTTTTTTGATTGATTGAGGATTGGAGACGCCTACAGTAAAAAGCGTGACCCCCGGTTAACCTGCGCGCACAGCGAGCCGCGAATGGTTTACACCGCAGGGACTGTAGTGTATAGTTGCGAATATATGGTCGACTCGCGTCGTGCTATATTAACTTAGCACACGATGCTTATCGTTGTGCGGGTAGTTGTAGGCCGCGTGTAGACTGACATGGAAAGAGGGATGGAGCTATACATAGGTACACCCTGCAGATAGCAGATCAGTTTATGTCGTGAAATGAATCGAATTAATGCGATTATCACACTGCCACGCATCACACTGCATGTTGCGTGTCAATGCACCTACGCGCGTACTTGCGGATGTGCCGATCTGCATGCGGGTTTTTTACGCACTTACGCGCGTAGTTGCATTTTGTAGATTCACGACGGCTTTGACTCATTTCATTCAAAGCTGATCGCTGTGGTGATAGTGCAGTGCAAAGCGTCGCGTCTGCAGTGTGCCATACCATGCGTGTCATGCCGCCCCCACACGCGTGTGCGCCTATTTCTCCGCATGTAGGTGCGTGATCTGTATGAACGCGCGTGGATGCATTTTCTGTGTGTTGGACTGTGCGTGTTTTCTATACAAACGGAGATACTTACGAGCAACGTTAAAACACGCAGTCACGCGCTACGTGATGACGTACGATGTGTTAATCGCCTAAGAGCTCGTGATCAGGCCTGTGTGTACTATACCTTCAACAAACGCAGTCGGCGGCTTATGGTAGACGGAGGCCAGCGAGCTGATGTGGCAGATGAGCTCGTCCAGCAGCGTGGGCTCCAACAGGTCGGTCTCCTCGGAGATGAGCGGCTTGTCGGCCAGCACCACCTCCTTGGCGGCCGCGGGGTCCGTGGACAGCAGACGCCAGTAGATGAAGCCGCGGTCCCTGCATCATACGACAACATTATTACAACTGCCTTCAAGCAGTACAAGCTTGCCCACATCGTGGGCAAGATTGCACGCTGTGTAAATAACTGCCGTTCACTCTCAGTAAGGTTCAGTTGAAAACCAGCGTCAGGCAACCACTGGCTACCATGTAGTTGCTTGGCAGTTTTGCTGAACTGAACCTATTTGGCGCAGCCATGAAACACACATTATGTCACTATTATTTTTTTCTTCTGTAAGTTTTCTAGAATTTGGTTTTTACAGTATGTATATGCAGTATGCATGCCAAATTAAATAATTTTCTTTTTTTCTTATATTCTACTCGTTCGGAAAAATACGCAGCCGCTCATAAAGCTCCCCGTCGTCGAGTAAAAACGATACACCGCTTAGGACGGGTCGCGAGAATCCGATGGATGCGAGACGCACAAGACCAGTCATTGCAAAGAAACTTGGGGGAAGTCTATGTCCAGCCGTGAACTTCTTTCGGCTGAATTGATGACCGCTTAGGATTCGTCTCAATTTGTACACTCATTTTCAGTGGCGTAACTATAGGGTGGCAAGGCTGGCAAAATGCCACGGGCCCCTGGCCTGGTGGGGCCACCGATCTGACGGATCGTGATTTTAAAAGAATTGACCTAACATTTTAACAAAAATAAGTAATAATTATGATAGTAGTTAAAGTCTAAATAAATTATAATAATTTCGAATAATATAAATTTCCCATGGTATTTTGCCAGCTTGGTAAGTTATAGTTACGCTACCGGGAACGTTCAGAGACAAAATAGAAAAATCTTCGTGTACCTATTAGAGAACTTTAATAAATAATAAAGAATAATTTCACTACTCGAGTGATTTATCCAAAATAAATTACGTGATCATTTTTTGGGGCCCTGTCGAATTATTTAGCCACGGGCCTCAGATGGTAAAGTTACGCCACTGCTCCTTTTTAACCATTTTGATAGGAAACCCCAAAACTCATCTTTGAATGGTTAAGGCCATTGTTATCAATTTTCCATTGTTTTTCTGTCAAAGAGAGACAATGATCTGTTCCACTTAATCGTTTTTCTACCTTTTCTAATAGAAGTTAGCAATAATAGTTTAGGGTTATGGTCACCTAAGGTCAGGGTTGTCGGAGTCCTGCGTGGCGAGGCTGAGCACGTGCTGCACCAGCTCCTGCGTGTCGGCGGGACGCTTCAGGAACAGCTTCACCACCGCCGTCAGCAGCTGCAGTTGCACCTGCACACGACGATGAGAGAGATACAATATACTTATCTATGCCACTATTTTTTTATCTATACATATAAATAAAATTGGAGTGTCTGTTTGTAATATTGAAATAACTGTTTTTTACTACATGCATATGAATATATATACGGTACATACACCAAAATAACATTTTTTTACAATTTTTGTCTGTCTGTCTGTCTGTTTGTCTGACTGTCTGTCCGGACTAATCTCTGAAATGGCTGGACCAATCTTGACGGGACTTTTTTTGGCAGGTAGCAGTAATAAGGAGTAATATAGGCTACTTTTATTTTAGAAAAAATAAATTCAAAATCCTGTAGTCCACGCGAACGAAGTCGCGGGCACAACTAGTAAGTACCCGCTCTTTCCGTACCAGTTACTGCACAGCAGTCAGGGTCACTGACAACTAGACCAACAGACCAGTCAAAGTGATAAAAAAAATACGTGAAAGTGTTACCTGAGCGTTTTCATCATGGAAACCTTCGAGGAAGGAGTCTAGCAGCTCATCAGCATTGTCGATACGTTCCGCATACTCGCCTACGATCCATACCTGAGGAAACAGAAGACTATTGTATTAGATAATTTTGTAAAGGAAACTGAGTAAATATAAACCAATTTTCAACCGTACACTTGAAATAAGGTTCTGTTGAAAACCAGCGTCAGACAACTACCATGTAGTTGTCTGGCATTATTGCTGAACTGGGCCTATTAGGCGCCGCCCTGAGACACACATTGTCAGTTGTCTCTTTTTTTATATAATCATTAGTGTCTACATGTTGTTACTACATTGTGTGTATCTACGAGTGTGTATCCCAAATAAAATAGTTTTCTTTCTTTCTTTCTTTAGTCTCAAGCTAAGCAGAGCTTGTGTTATGAGTACTAAACAACTAACAAACATACTTATATATTTCTAAATATATACATATTATACACCCCTACTTTTTAATTAGTACACAAAAAATGGGGCTGTATCTGTACCCGTTACTGATCATATTTTTGTATTCAAAAGTAGAAAAAACCGAAATCCTAAAATTGACCACGAAAAGGTAAATTCATCATAGATTCAATCATACATAACAATTGCTAGTAGAAAATACTGCGGGCAGTGTTTTTCCATTTTAATCGTTAATTATTCATTCATAATCAATAGCCTGCACAATATTTCCATAATTTGAGAGACATTTTGGGATAAACACAAACGCTAATAACTTTGCTATTTATGAATATTATTTATTGAGACTTTACTTAAATAATAACAAGGGCTTTTCTAATAAGCCCTTTAAGTATTTATACTAATTAAAAATTAGTGGTGTAGATAAATTACACCCAGACACAGAACAAATGATCGCGGATCGTGCTCATCACACAAACATTTGTCCTGGGTGGGAATCGAACGCACGACCTCTGGCTTAGCAGTCAGAGCCACTAACCACTAGACCAACAGGCCAGTCGCGTAAGTTATTTTTTTTTTTAAATTAAATATTTATTGGTTTCTTTGTGTTTTTCTATCCATTTAGCTTTACTTTTATAGGACTGACCGACATTTGACTATTCGAAAGTGCAAATGGTCTATTTGAAAAAATGGTTTTGATTTTGATTGATTTTTTGTATTTTCTGTAATATCGCAGTACTTATTTATATACAGTAAATATTTATTTATATATAAAAACGAAATACCACTCACTGATTGATCACGAAATCTTAGAAACTATAACTCCTACTAACTTAAAATTTGGCAGGTAGGTTCTAGGGTTGGGTAACTCCGGACACAACTATATCTTCAGATATATATCCACAAGCGGACACATATCAACTCCTTCTCTTTCTTATAATTCTATATATCCTATATCCCCAAGTAATTCCGACCCACTCGGAGTTCCGACCGAGGCCGAACTGAATGAATGCAAGTCTATCCGAACCCATCCGAACCGAACGCAGCAATGAACAACACTAACACTTGGGTGTGTTTTGTCTTTTAAGGTTAAGCAAAAAAAAAAAGCGCTGTAAGAAAATAAACCTATTAGACGCACCCAATAAAAGTCGGAGTTTGCTTCTGATAGAGGAGCTTTATGGACAAAAATGATAAAGTGTTGCTGATTTTTAAATATGCCTATGAAATGTTTTAATTTTATAGTCAATCCTAAGCCTGCTGATTATGAAGGGAAATCAATTATTACGATTTACCATTTCGCGGATATATCAATCTTGAGTTACATTAGAATTATTTAGAATGCCTCATTCCGTGGATCTATTTATGAGTCGGAATTATCTGTCTATCCTAGACCCTAACATATTCTCGCTTCCTAAAGTATATATTAAGCGGATATGGATATATTAATCGGATATAATATATCTTTACTTGGTGTGATATACTACATATCCAATCTTTTAACGGATATAGTTAGCCCATGCCTAGTAGGTTCCTTATAGAGCGTAGACATCCGCCAAGAACGGATAACCCAAAATTTACTCTTTAAGGTGATGACACGGGGTTCAAAGTTTGTATGAAGAAATCGAACTTCACGCGGGCGAAGCCGCTGGCAGAAGCTAATTAATAGTAATTAGATAAAATAATTAGGTTACACAAGTCTAGCTTCATTCTGCTACTCACCATGGACGCCCTAGCTTCCGGCTCGTCAAGCGTGTCGAGGTTCTCGCAAAGCGTGCTGATGATGCTCTCGTACTTGTTCGGGTACTTCCGGAAGATGTCCTTGATCACCACGATGGCCTCCTGCACCACGTAATTCACCTTCGTCTGGATCAGCTCGAGCAGGGTCGACACACAACGTTCGGCTGACGGCTCCACCTGAGGAAGGGATTGAATTGTAAATATTTTCTGGTAGGCTATTTTTTTTTTACGTAGGTGGCAAAACCATCCAGCGACATATCCCGCTCTTGGGCGGTGCGGGAGGGTGTGTCAGACTTTTACTGACTAAAACCCACACTTCCTTCGTTTCCTTTCATACCAAGGCCGAGTCTTCCTTTCAGAAGCAGACCGTTGGCCCCAGTAGGCTTCGACCCTGCTAGGCCCCTACGGTTTGCTGACATGTCCTTGAAGCGCCATCGACGACTTGGCTTCGGTCCGGTTGGTTACCGGACAGTTGGATGGCGAGCTACTTCAGGTAGGCTATAGACACAACTTGCCAAAATAATCGAAGGACCCGGTGCTACAGTCTAAAACATGACCCACTCGTTGGAGTATCCCACCATTATCATTCAGGATATTAGGTGAAAGCGTAGCGATTACGGTAAACCCCCCCTTTGGGGGAGACCTATATTTAACAGTGGACGTCTTTTGGCTGAAATGATGACGATGATGATGGTGTTCGTGTTTCCTGTGCGAGTAACAAATAAACAAATTATTTTGGTCTTTGACAGCCTCACCTTGATGGCACACCTGCCTATAGCTCGGACAGCCTTCCTGACGAAGTCCACGTCCACCTCGGTGGCATACTCCTTGAGCTCGCCCAGCACCTGCGCAATGTTGGCCTGCGAAGCCAGCCGGATCATGATGTCCAGCTTTTCCAGTTTTACGTAGATCGGGTCGTTGTATTTCACGAAGAACACCTGCACGGAGAGTAGATAATAAGGAAGACAATTCCGAAATCAATTAATTTATTAAAGAACAATGGCGAGGCCATTTTTAATGAAATTATAAAGTGTCTACTTAAATCACTATGATACAGTTGCGAGATAATTTACTAAGTATTATCAAATTACGCTAATAGCCAGTTTAGGCAGTGCAAAAATATCGTAATAATTCGAAACTGAATTCACTAAATTGTTACGATAGTAAATAATCACAGCCCAATTTTTTTAGCTCGCTTGACTTCGTGGCTTTTGGCTAAACTAAACTCTTAATGTTGCCACTAATGTAAGTTTTAGTCAAGTAAAATAATATGCTTTGAACTATGTATTGATAACAAATACTTAGGAAATACATTTCCGCATTAGATAACATAATCCCACCAACTTTAAACAGGAATAGCAGGACTGTTACTAACATCATAAACAACAACTTTTAGATCTATGACTATTTACAAAACAATAACACATTTACCAAAAACAAACCTTCAAGATTTCGTTGTTCTATCTAAACACATTTCTATTCTGTATTTTCCTATACCTAACTTCGTTTTTATGATGCGACGCAAGCGCATCAAGTACCCCCGCCGCTCGATCCCGCTCCCCTCCGCTATTGTACTATCGCTGGCTTCGCAGACTTCGTAATATTTAGAACGTTAAATTTAAATATTTTTGTATAAAAAATTGATGAACTATATGATACATTTTTAAAAGTCATAGAGCAAAAGTTGTTGTTTATGATGTTAGTACTTACCATAGTCCTGAGAGGTTGCCGGTGTTTTACAAATAATCCTATATAGGTCCTTCCCTTTGACAGCTCAGTTTCGGTCGTTAAATATCGCGTTAAAGGTCATAGCACACATAAACGACTCTGCTCCAACACCGCTCCCACCCAACACCGCCCTAAACTAAGACGACTGCTGGCAGTCCACGCGGCGACAGCTACCAGGCACCCAGCAGTCCGCGCGGCGACCGACTGTCACTGAGCGGAGTGATCGGCGCGGCGACTGCTAGCAGTCAGCGCGCGGCCACCGCGCGGACGCCGCGCCTACCGCTCGCCTACAACTTGCGGCCAGCGAGGCGTCAACTACCGAGCAGTATGGCGGCCGTAAGCTAGCTGACAGCGAGCTGTCTGCTAGTTTGCCGATGCCGATGTAAAATATATCTAAAGAGCAATATTTAAACCCCATATTTAAATGATATTCTTTTTGCCGGGTGGGAGCAGAGTCGTTTAAGTGTGCTTTGACCTTAAAAGCTCGTGGTAGAGCCTCATTACTCTTCCTTTGAACGCTGACAGATCCTAGTCACACGATTAAACCTACCTTCATCTCGTGCTTGAGAATGTCAGGTCTCTTCTGCACGACCAGGTTGATGTTCCTGAGCGCCACATACTGCACTTCCGGTTCAGCGCTCAGCAGAGTCACTAGAGGGGGGGCCAGCTTCCGGGACAGCGTGCTCACCAGCTCCGTGTCGTCGGATACCATCTCCATTAGCTTCATTAGGACCTGACGATAAGAAGCAAATAGATTTAGCTTTCTGACTGACTGACCGACTTGATTGTTTAAAAGTAAATAATATATAGCATAGCATATAGTTTATCAGCATCATAATGTTCCCACTGCTGGGACTCAAGCCTCCTCTCCAGGAGAAAGAATGGACCGTAATCCACCACGCCAACCCGGATAGGTGGATGTCACATGTCTTCGAATATTGGAATCTAGGACATGCCGGTTTCCTCACGATGTTTTCCTTCAACATTAAAAAAAAAAAATTAATTGAAATAAATTGCTTTTGCATCGAGATACTTGCGTCAGTTTTTTATTTGCAAATTACAGCTCAGTATTATGTAAAATATTTAATATTAAAATATGTATTTTTCCCGCTCTAGACTGGAGCGCTCAATATCCCTTACAAACCTATTCACACTGTTTGACAGTAAATTACCTTGACAGCCGACAAGACCACGGCAGCATTCGCATGCGCAAGCCTGGGAGTGATTCTCTCGCATATAGAGTGGGCCTCCCTGGCGTCCCTCGGCGAGTAGTTAGACAACGCGTCTAGTATGAACACTTGTCCCCACTCCGTGCATTCATTTAAAGCTGTCAACAGCTTATTTATCGTGGGCGCATTCATTTCTGTGGACAAAATATTTTCGAGATGAATTTTAGACATATTTTGGCAACTTCAGTGCTTATTGGCGTTTTTGGACACGAGCCAAAAATGCTTTTGCATAATTGGGTGCTTTTTAGAAATAATCTTACGTATTTAGCGTCATCGATATTTGGTAAGAATAGGTATTTTAAGAACGAACTTGGGAAAGAAAAACTGAGCAAATTCGAGTCGGACTCGCGCACTAAAGGTTCCGTATAAACTTACCCATGATTTTTCCTAATAAAAAAAAAGTTTAGTTTTTTGTAACGTAACTATCTATTTACAGTTTTCAGATTTTTTCGTACGTTTCGTGTTATGAGACCTTGCTTCATGCCAAAATTCATGATTTCAGGTAAACGGGAATGAATTATGATTCCCTTGAGAGAGTCAAAATACGTGTTTTTTGCGACATAAACGGCCATGTTTTTTTCCGTATCTCAAAAGGAAAAACGGAACCCTTATAGGATTTTTTTTTTATGGTGGGAAAATCATCTAATGACAACCCCCGCTCTTGGGCGGAGCGGGAGATAGTGTCAGACTCTTACTGACTAAAAACCCACCCCGTTCCTTCGAGCCTTCATACCGGGGCTGAGCTACTCTTTCGAAACTAACCCTGGCCCCATTAGGCTTCGACCCAGCTGGGCCCCTGCTGTTGCTGACAACACCTTGAGGCGCGCGGGAACAGTGCGCGCCGTCGACGAATTTGTAGTTAGTTACCGGACTGTCGGATAGCGAGCTACCCATTGCTCGCCGTCCGCAAGCCCGAGCCTACGGTAACCCTTATAAGATCACTTTTGGTGTATGAGTTCTACCTCGCGTCGCTTAGTCGCGCCCCGCCCTTTTACAACGTAGTAACACATTAAAGTTCTTCATCGACTAAATGCACACCGTTAAACTAGTACTGTTAATGGCATTGTTACTGTGGTGGTTTAACTGGTGAAGTTGGACTAGCGACACTGCGCGACGTCACGCGACGGGTACACGCGCGGAGGCCCACGCGGGCTTCCGTTTAACGCAGCGTTGGCCCTTATTTAAATGACACTCACCCACAAGAGGTTGTCCGGACACGCTCGCTTCGTTGATCTCCGACAACGCGGCGACTGCGTTCGCCACCACCATCGGATTAGAGTCGCTCAGTAAATCCTTCAGCTGATCTAAGAAACCCTGGTGAAATGATTTAAAAAATGCGTAAAGAGATGCGCACAGATTTACGTCAAAACATCAGAGATGATAACAAAACATTTCAGAACATTTCATTCCAAGATTGTTAAATAAAAACTTGTACTCAATAGACAGACTTTAAAATATACAAAATTTCTATTTTAAAAAATGCTACATATTATTTCTTTCATTATGTTTTTAAATATTTCAATAAAAATTAAAAATTTAATGCTATTTATTATTATTAAATTAGAAGAAAAAAAACGTGTTACGCCGATCCCAAGTAACATGGACCAAGTTCAGAAAGTTGATAATGAGTTTGCATTCGTTTTTTTTTATTTTATGCAGTTAAGATAGGAACTGTTCGGCGAGCCGGCCCATGGCGCCGTCCCACGAGGGCGCGCGCGAATCTCGCGATCGGATTGCAAAGCAACCCTAACGCGACCGCCGAACGTAGGTATGAAAAGTGAAGTACATACAAGAGATTGACTTCTGCACCTATCTACAGTTGCCCTCACGGACCTTGAGCGGTTGCGCAGAAGTCAAATATTCGGTCTCTTTAGTGGTGCGAAGTGAGACGCGGGGGCGGGGAGTGTCAGTGATTGGCTTGCCGTGCCATCGCGTCATAGACGTCACTCCTAATTCGTTCCCTGCGTTGCTGCATGTATCTAACAACGAAGACGATTGGCTCGCCAATGTATGGAATGCGCAAAGCGATCCCCACTCTGACGCCGAGCGCTCAAGATCCGTGATGGCAACTGTATTTTATGTCAAAAGTGTTTTTGGTTTATTTGTAATAATGCTTTTGATTTTGCCAATAATTACCTGATCCTCCACCATACTCGAAGATATATCATAGAGCTTAGCGACACAGACGGCAGCAGTCTTCCTCACATAGGGGTCCTCATCCTTCAAGCACTTGCGCAGCGGTTCGCACAAGTACTCGGTGATCTTGTCCACTCGGATACAGCCCATGGTGCGCACCGCTAGCGCCCTGATCAAGGGGTTCGAGTCCTCGCAGTCCTAAGGGTGGCAACGTGGTTTGTGTTTCGGTAATGTGTATAAAAAGAAAAGAGAAGCGACACATCAATTATACTGAAGCAATTTTACTAGAAGCAATGGAAAGGAGACCTTTTAGTACGATAGTGTTGATAATATATACAAGGTTCTTTCAAACTTGTGTCATTTCTGTATAATATCTTATTCTTTGTTTTTCTGTCTACCAAAGCTTGATTCATATAACAGGTAGAAAAAGTTAATACTGAAAGTGATTTCTACATTAACTAACTGCGCATATTGTATTTTTTTTTTAATTCATTTGTGCAGCATTGTTTTATATTCTTTTTCGTGAAGTTAAATAACGAAAACTCAGCATTTATCAGACCAAATGGTTTCCGTTGCATAATAAATATGGGATAATATAATAAAATAATAGCCGATGTGCTTCTATTCATAATAAAGTATGAGGCATGGATTTTATTTTCATACATATTAGTTTTTTTTTATTGGTTGTCGATTATAATGTAGATTTACACATTTCTTGTGCCAGTGGAAGGGTTTTGTTATAAAATATTTAATTTATATTGTGATTAAGTTGTCATGCATTTATATAATTTTCCTATTGCATGCAAGGTGGTTTTATCAGGATAATAAGTGCTTAATTTAATTGATAGTAAATAAAATTTCTGTTAGACATTTTTGTTTTCACAACTTAAAATTTGTCATATTGGTTTGAGAAGGCAACAAAAAAAAAAAACTTAAAAAAAATGAGGGAGACCATATTATCCATCGGAGAGGTCCATATTATCTTGTAGGTCAATAAAGGGTAACAACATTATAATTAGACATTAAAAAGAGGTATAGAAACCTTCCTTACACTCCTGCAAAAAGTTTCTAATATTCCCCGTTTTTTCTAATACAAAATAATACAATTGAAATTAACAGAATTGACCTGCCTGACAGAAATTTCACAAGAATTTAACCAAAAATTAAAGAGTTTTATGTAAATTTAAATGTTGTTTTTTCAACATCAATGTGTAAATCTACAATCAGATGAATTGATTTTGGTTTTTCTGGATCATTTTGTTACCTTAACAAGCTGGTATGTTGGTAGATCCTTCCACCCATCATTATAGGTACAGTAGACATTAAAAAACGATAAAAAATACATGTCACACACACAAAATAACTACAACTAGTAGTTATTGTATTAATTTTAATATTCTAAAACAATCCACTAAGTACGAATATTATTTTCTTTTTTTATAGATAAGGTATTTTTTTTGTAATCCCATACTTGAACTGTTAATAATTTAATCAGAAGTTTATTATAAATTATAAATCCCTGATTTGTTAATAAAAAAATTTGTATTTTTTTTTAACAATTCAGTTATATGAAATATTTCAAAATGATATTCAGAAAAGGTTATGCTTGATAAACTAAAGCAATACTCTAACCTACTTTACAAATGTATCACAGATACTACATACTATGTGTGATACATTTCTCACAAGATTCAAGAAAACATTTGAAGTATGTTATTTCTTTGCAACAAAATTACTACATTATATTGATACTACAATCCAGCTTATCTAGTTGTTTAACTAATCAATCTAATCAAATGAAATCGCATGTTACGGAAAGGTTTATTTAACCTACACAAGACTCAAAATTCTAATATATTTTTTTAGGCCTACATGGACACTTATAAAACGTCAGAAGCTAGTAAACGGTTCCAAATTGGATGTTTCCTATGGAGAAGAACTGGCAATAAACTCCATGGTTACTCTTTTAAAAAAAAATCTCAAAAGCCAAACCATACCACATTACAATATTTCAACCCCTATTAATTATCAAAACATAACGTTTTCTGAATAAACCCAGTCACACACACACGCAAACTCAATACCTAACAATTTACTACATGACCATACATACCTTGACAAACGTATTGACAGCCATGATAGCCATATCGGGCTGAGACTTGGCATAATTCATCAGGTACAGGTAGACTAGCTTCTTCAGCTCTAAGTTGTCTGTCTGCATGCAGTTGACTACGTCGGGGAAGAGTGCGGACACATCTTTGCCGACAGTCATAGAAGCAATGACCTAAAAAAGATAACATCAGTAAATTCGTGCTAGGAAGGTACTATAAAATGGGTTAGCCTGAAAGCAGATGGCAGCCTGTTAAGATTGAATGTAACATGAAATGCCATAACCTTTCCAATATCGTAATTAGACACAATAGTAAGACAATGAGTGAACGCCGGAATTTGCTTGAGGTTTAATAATAATAAAAAATAATAATAATGAGTTTTCTTACACTAGGGCAGAGCAGGAGGGCTTGTCAGGCTTTTGTCATATATCCTTTAAGCGGTACATTTAACTAATGTGACATTTCAATTTAAATTTAATTTCAATTACTACCATTACTTCAACAATATATACTATAGTTGTAAATACTGCCCAGCATTCAAATTTGAGCTTAGACTAAACTCTAATGATGTCATCGGAGTGGACACTCCTTTTTTTATGGCAATTGAGCCAATTGCAACTATTCTGCCAGTGTCACGTTGAGAAGAGTGGGTCAGTCGGTCGTACACTTTGGCGCGCCGGTCGGCTTCGTCGCAGTACTCCGAGATGAACTCGTTCTTGTGAGCCATAGTCTCGCATTTGGTAATGTGAACATAGCGTTTGACTGTCAATGTCAAGCAAGTGTCATTTATGGCCGTTAACACCAACCTACCATGCTCGGAGTTAAAGTAAGTTGGATTAACTCTAGGTTAGCTACTAAGTTATAAAAGAACATCCCTAGGTTGCAACTAGAAGCATTTTTGAACAGTTGGAGTGCGACTCTACCTTAATCTGGTTTTTTTTAATGCAGGGCAGGGGTTTGCTTTACTTTACCCCTTTAGCATTACTACTCTTTAGATCTACCTCAAGTTAAAAAGAACAGCTGATTATTGTAAAAAGAAAAAGCTCTTATGCAATACCAGACAGTTGTTATGAGTGGGTACTGCCCATTCGTAAAGTGTATGTTTATTAAATAGATAACAAAATTGGCATTTAGGTATACTGCAGATTGTTGTATGGAATGGTCAATGACAGATGACTTGTCATCTAATGTAAAAACGGTAGATACCAATGTTTATGATACTGAGTAATACTGACTACTAATGCTAATATACTTATGTATGTATGTAAGTTGTTCAGGTGGAAATTGTGGATTTTACGTTAAAAATGGGTACATATGACTTACTTTTTTAACAGCCTCCTTCTTTTTTTCCTTTTTATCACTGTTCAACTCTGACTTGAGTTCGAATATTTCTCCCTTCTTGGTCGTTGTAAAATACTTTGAATCGGTCATCTTGAATACTAACGAACTCTTTTACTTAAAATTTACTACTCTCTGATGAGGAAAAATCTATTTATTTGCGACACCCGACCTAGAAAATCGATAATATCAGGTGAATTTGACAGCTATTTTGCGGTATTCAATTCTTACACAATAATTTTTTCACAAAGAACAAATATCAATTCTTAAAGTATAAAAGATTTACACTACAGTGTTACATTAATGCAACAAAACTAATTAGCCGAAAAACATTGAATTTAATAAAAACTTGCAAACGCACTTTTGACACGACGAAAGGGGCGTAAGAATAGTAGGGGTGGGTGTAAGTGTTCAGTATAATATAATCGAAACTAAAATATCGATTTAATCGACTGCCTATACAATACAACAAAAAAATGAAAGTTTATGATTGAGAAACAGTTTGTTAATTTTTTTTATGACTTTACTGAATCAACAATTTTTTAATTGCAAGGTAATTTAATGAAAAAATGTACTCTGTGATGACTATCGCGGATGACGTTAGTATGTTGTTACAAATTAAAGCTATGATTAAATCGATTTATTATTTCCATTATTATAACTCCATGAAATCGATAAAATAACAACACTATAGGAAATGACTAATGTTTTTTCGTTTAGAAACACGCTAAAGAAATAAAACTGTTTTTAAGATTTTTTCGAAACCTGAGGAGTAGCTAAATATATTTATACATTGAATAAAATGTTGGGGCCATAAAAAATCGAAGCATAAATAAATTATTAAAAAAATTATTTTACTTTTTGCTGAATTTTGTACTTGGCATAGCAGTTCAAAAAAAATAAGCTTCCGAACGAATATAACGTTTTGTTGCTGCACCACATGACAGAGGTATTCTATTGTATAAATTGTAGATTAGGTCTTATAATAAAAACCAACTTTTTTCAACGGCTGTCGTATCGTGGAGAAAATCGAGGTTTTACGTTTTCGAACATCTGCATGACTTTTTAGGGTTCCATACTTTAAAAGAAAAAAACGGGATCCTTAAAGGACCACTTTGTTGTCCGTCTGTCTGTCTGACTATCAAGACACTTTATCTTGGAAACGAGTGGAGGTAGGTATTGAGTTGAAATTAAAACCAGATACTCAGATCTGCAGTCCCTTGAAACTGTAATAAATCAAACTTCTGAGTTAACAAAAAAAAAAGATACGGTGGTTTATATCTCAAGGAAATTAAAATTCATAGGGTATATTATAAAAACATTTAATATAGTTATTAACCTTTCAGATACCGTCAATTTGAGACACAATAGTAAAGCTGGAAACAAATTATAGGTCCCGGCTGACAGCCGCGACTTAGAGGTAAATTATCTAGATATGTATGTATAAATACTGAGCTGTGGAAACTGTCAGACGTAAGTCGTGGACGTACTTGGGTTCACCGTTCACCTTGAGCGTTTGGATGTCCGAAAGAAATCTGGCGCGCTGAATGTTTTTGTCTGCGCACACTTATAAGTCGCGGCTGTCAGCCGCGTCCGTCAGCCGTGTCCTATAATTTGTTTCCAGGTTTAAACAATAGATGCGCGAACGCCGGCGCTCGCTTGGGGTTTTGAATTAAAATGGGTAAACAAATTAACTGTAATCTCTATTATTCCGACTGAAAAGCTTTGAATCAATGTTCAAGAAAAAAAAACTGTGTCTGAAAAAAAATCGGTAAACATTTAAGACATTGTTTTTGAAAAGTTACGCAAGAAAACATGGGCGAAAGACAAGGCGATATGGTCGAACGACGTTAGCCTTCCCTAAGGGGTAAACAGAAAAAAAAGAAAAATTACTGCGAAGGCGCGAACGCATTAAGAATTCGAAAAAAAAAAAGTTTTATATGAAAATAATATTCATAAAGGTGATTGTAATTATATGTAAAATGTTATAACATTTTTGTACCCGACTGCAAGAAGGGTTACTTCTAATAAACTAAGAGTGACGCTAATGAAAGTTTTAAGTTTTGAAAACATTCAAAATTTATAGAATTTTAATTTGATTTGGGAAAATAGAAGTAAGAAAAAGTATAATTAGGTAATATAATAATACAAAAATGTTGGTGCATTTAGTTAGTTTTTGCAACAAGGGTACGATATAGAACCAATCAGTAAGTATTTGTTGTGTGATGAGTTTGCCGAACAGCTATTTAACTTGAAGATCACCAAAATGTAAGTACCCTACCTACATAAACATGTATTTTCTTTAATTAGTTTTAATGATTTCGTCTTAATAATACGAATATGTTTACAGAGTAGATGACGAGTATCTTATTGTATTTTAAGATGACTTTTAGAATAATAATAATTAAAAATAACTTGATAGTTTTTACATAGAAACCAAATTGCATAATTGTGATGTTCTTTTGTTTTTTTGCGTGTATGAACAAAAACCAAACGATATCTTTTTCGAACAACAAAAAAACATGATAGAAATAATAATATCTTATTAATTAAAAAGAATTAAATTTATTAATAAAAAATAAATATATTTATTATGATATTATATGTCGTCCGTATCGCTGTCGACTGGTAAAGCCCCAAAGACCGGCATTGCATGTTGTATGGGAATACTTATCTTCTGTCCGTCGATCTGTCTGTCCGTCTGTCTTTCAATCCGTCTGTCTGTCAGTCAGTTTGTCTGTCTGTCCGTCCGTACGTTCGTTCGTCTGTCCGTCCGTCCGTCACCAGGCTGTATCTCATGAACCGTTATAGTTAGGTTAGACTGTTGAAATTTTCACAGATGATGTATTTCTGTTGTCGATAAAGCTAAAAACAGAATAACATAAGCATTTAAGGGGGCTCCCAGCCTCCCATACAATAAACGTATTTTTTTTTTGCTCTTGTTTTGCCACGGATGGTATCTACGGAACCCTTCGTGCGCGAGTTCGTCTCGCCCTTGGCCGGTTTATTTTTTCATTTACAAAAAAAGAGATCCAAGAGTTCTTTATCAAAGATAATTATGAAAAAACACTTCGTAGGTAGTCAAACTAAGATGAACGATGTACCTATATCGCGTTCCTTTGATTAACTTGATAAAAAAGTGCGAAACACAGGCATGTCTGGGTACGATGTACGATCTATAGGAGAACGCCATAAGTGAAACTTACTGGGGCCAGGCTTAGTTACTGGGGCCAGGGTTAGTTTCGAAAGACAGCTCGAGCCCCGGTATGAAGGCTAGAAGGAACGGGGTGGGTCTTTTAGTCAGTAAGAGTCTGACACTATCTCCCGCTCCGCCCAAGAGCGGGTGATGTCATTGGATGACTTTTCGCGCCATAAAAAGAAAGTGAAACTTGTAGGGCCTAAGTTTCACTTTTTTTGTGTACGATCTATAGGAGAACGCCATAAGTGAAACTTACTGGGGCCAGGGTTAGTTACTGGGGCCAGGCTTAGTTACTGGGGCCAGGGTTAGTTTCGAAAGACAGCTCGAGCCCCGGTATGAAGGCTAGAAGGAACGGGGTGGGTCTTTTAGTCAGTAAGAGTCTGACACTATCTCCCGCTCCGCCTAAGAGCGGGTGATGTCATTGGATGACTTTTCGCGCCATAAAAAAAAAGTGAAACTTGTAGGGCCTAAGTTTCACTTTTTTTTTATGGCGCGAAAAGCGCATAAAGTAAAGGCACGAGATCTTAACGCGATCCATTTGACGACCTAAACTGAACTGTTAAAGGGATGGAACTATATTGTTTCATCGTTCTTTCTCGCTCGCACGCACGTGACAAGGCCCCTGGTTTGCTGTGCGTATACTGCACTTCTGATCGCGATGATATCCGTGTGCAGATAAAATTCTGAAACATCAGTCAAATTCTCTGTAAGTCTAATTACAATACGCGTTATTCAGCACACGAAATTCAGACTCGTCTTATTTTTCATTCCGAATAAAACAGTCTGACCCTTATTATTACATTACGCGACATCGACTAAGACCGTCTAAATATCGAGTGGTGTCATAGGCCCTTTCGTGTTAGGTGTTCAGCTAGCGAAAATAGAAAACTGGAAATATCCGGTTCGTTGCGGTGATCAGTACTGTTATAAAACTGAAATATCTGCCGGTGTTGCGGTGATCAGTGTAGTAGCGTTACATACCTACGGAAATATTCCGTGAGTAACGGCATTTTCTGTAAAATCCCGTTCGTTGCGGTGATCAGTATTGTTAGGAAACTGAAAAATCCCGTGTTGCGATGATCAGTGTATTAACCTCTCGTATGCCGTAATTAGAGATCGAGAGAGATAGATCTACGCGAGACACAATGGCTTTTTAATTGTTTCTCAATTATAAAGCCATTTTGTCTCGCGTAGATGTACGTTCCGGCATACGAAAGGTTAACATAGTGAAATATTCCGTGAGTACCTACGTTGCGGGCGGTGATCAGTGTTGTTATGAAACTGGAATACCACGTGTATCGGTGATCAGTGTAGTAACGTAACTTAAATATTCCGTGAATAACGGCATTTTCTGTAAAATCCCGTGCGTTGCGGTGATCAGTGTTGTAACGTAACTGAAATATTCCGTGAGTAACGGCATTTTCTGTAAAATCCAGTTCGTTGCGGTGATCAGTGTTGTTACGAAACTGAAATATCCCGTGTTGCGGTGATCAGTGTAGTAACGTAACTGAAATATTCCGTGAGTAACGGCATTTTCTGTAAAATCCAGTTCGTTGCGGTGATCAGTGTTGTTACGAAACTGAAATATCCCGTGTTACGGTGATCAGTGTAGTAACGTAACTGAAATATTCCGTGAGTAACGGTATTTTCTGTAAAATCGATATCGTTTAATTGTTCCTGGGACTGTTCATAATTTGTCACGCAGTCAGTCGTTTTGGAGATTAGCGTGCTATGCTGCGCTCCATGCTCTCTGGCATGGCGAAGCTTTTGCAAATCGGTGAGTGACCGTCTGAGCAATAGGATGGGCAGGCAGGATATACATACATGTCGATGAGTTTCATGTATCACCCTTTATTAGCGACATAAAGTGTAATAAAAAAAAAACAGCATATTGAAAACATACTTTAATATTCTTCTTAAGTTTCCTTTTTTCTTTCTTAATTTATACATTATGGTCCAGACCTTTAAAACGTCTGTTTACACAAAATGAGAAAATATCTCTAAAACTTTCTCTTATAAGTTAATTCATGCACGATGCATTGTTTAAAAATTTAACAAAATATAGAACTTGAACTTAAAATGCATATTTTTAACAATATATTGGACATAAAAAACAGAGATTCCCAAACAAAGGAAAATACAGAAGTGAAATCCAATCTTAACTGAATCATATAATTTATTTAAATGTTAATGAAGACAATAGTCAAACCAAAAAGTTCATAACATAATTACAAAAATATAAACATAGGAATTCAGAACATTTTTTTCAATAATTTAACTGCTATGGAACCTCATTGATGATAAATATTTTTAAATATTGTCAATATTTTATATCTCAACACGTAAAACTGTAAATAGACAAAAATCCGTATACCTAACTATTATATCTTATGGGCCTACCACACGCACAAGCTTCGCCTCAGTTTTGCCTTCGCAGGTCAGTTTGTACATAGAACACTGCGTGTGGTTGATAAAACTCAAAACAGTTTCATACAGTGTTAACAACTGTGGCGCTAGCTTGTGCGTGTGGCAGGCCCATTAGACCTCAAATTCAGAGAAGTATATTCTAGTCTATTTTGACGAGAAACTCCTCAACTTCTAATTTTTGCCTCATAATGGCCGATAGCACCACTTCTGTACTACACACTACGTTAAGAGTCTTTTCCGACTGCAGGAGATAGTACACTAGATGCAAATCGTTAGGCACGGTGAGAACTAGGTAGCTGTAGTTTTTCTGATTATGCATCTCTTGTATGGAGACGTACGACCGTCGATTTTTCTCGACTTTTCCTCCGCATAACTCTATCATTTCTGTGAGAGCACCTCTGGAAGGTTTGACGCACGGTGTGAGGAAGAATGTGACTCCTTCGAAGAGTTTTTTCCTCATTTCTCCGCATAGTAACACTTCTGATATGTCGCATTTGAACATTTTGTTGAAGGCTTCGTCGCGGAGGCCGTGCTTCGCTTCGTCTGCGAACTTGTTGAGTCGTTGGCTCTCTAGGATCCATTCTGGCGTGAGCAAATGTTTGACTGTGACGAGACTGCTGATCAGTTTGCATGTTCGGACAAGTTTGTCCATGACGAGGTGCGTTGCTTCCGCCGCTGAGGACACGACGAGACCGCCTAGTTGCCTGCAAATAAAAATATACATTTTTATTAGTACTTTGGCTAAGTAAGTTTAAATTTTGGGACATACACATTACTAAGGTAACTAGGCTTCCTAAACTAAGGACCGTTGTTACTTCTCCCAAATTTTACTAACTATTGATATGAAAATGCTCAGAGAATACTTTGACAGTTAGTCTTGGTTCATAGGAACCTGATTAATTTCTAAAGATACGTATCTAAGGCTACAACATAACCGAGACCTCATCCCATTACCGCTAAAGCGCCGTACGCACCATCCATCCTGACGTACGTCCCGCCAAGGCCATACAGATAAAATATGATAAAATCAACGATAAATCAGGGCTGCCAGGTGCAAAAAAGGGGTGATCGTATGACAATAAGACTACTAAAAATCGAAATTTTAAAACGAAAAGATCGCACAACCAAGAGGTACAAAGTTTTTGATAAAAATAACTAAAATTTTGCACCTGGCAGCCCTGATTTATCGTTATTTTATCTGTATGGCCTTGGCGGGACGTACGTCAAGATGGACGGTGCGTACGGGGCTTAAGGCCTGGCACCCATTATCAAGCGCACACTGTAGGAAACTATGCCTTACATGCATGTAGGGATGCCGAAGGATCTTTTTCTTTGCCGATGCAGATAATAGGCGTCGGGCCTTCGTTATCAATTTTTTTAATAACAATAAACAGTAACCTAATGTTTAAAATGTATATCGATTAGTCTTCATCATACATATGGTTCGCGTTTTCATCCACTTCAATTTTGTCGTCGCTGTAATCAAAATGGCAAAAAAATAGTACATTATGATGTAAGTGTGTAATGTTAGTGATTACGGTCGAGGCGGTATTTAGACCCGAGCCGTGGCGAGGGTCTTAAGAGAGCCGAGAACGGTAATCATTAATTACTCACGTGAATCATACGACGTTTTTCAATACACTTGTGAAGAAAATAACAGTAAAACTAGTAATTTTTTTTTGAGACATGGCGGTAAAAATCTGTTTTCATATGCGCGCGCATAAGTATTTTTTTTATTTATCCCTAGGGGAAGGCTAAGGTATTCTGATCATATTACCTAGTCTTACGTTTATGTTATTTGCGTGAAATTTTTTTACTATAATGTCTTTCGTAGTGACAATGGAATACGCATGTAACATTTTCTAATGATTTTGTAGTATTTAATTTTATTTGATTAATACAGCCACTGAATTTCTCTCGAATGAATTAAGCCAAAAACCACGCGCATCTTAAAACGGCGGCCATAGACCACAAAAAAAAAACATTTTTATTTGAATGTACGATTTATTTAATAAATATTTTTTTTTTTTAAATTAAATAAATTGTTTGTACAAGTTAAAATGGTCAAAATTGCATGAAATAAGTAAGACACTAATATAAACCATTGAACGCAATAACTTATGTGAAATTTTTTCGCACTCAAATTGTTTTGCGAACAAAGAGGTTGAACAAAAAGGTTTTAACTACATTATAGCACTAGTGCGTAATGGTAATCAAAATGTCACAGTTTGATAATAAGTGCCTTTATATACCTAAGTGTAGTGCAATAAGAGTCACTTTCTGAGCAAGTGTATTAAAAAAAAAAACTTTTACACGTCAATTTAAACTTGATGAGGCCGGTGTTTCCTAGCTGACTACCCTGAGAAGAAACACCAAAGTGTTAATGCAAAGTAAAGGCCTATTCATAAACATTAAAGCAAACTTCTTATTACACAGTATGTTCAAATATTAATATGAAGATAATAATTATATCATTTAATCATAACTGTCAGATTTTTACTTCTATTTTTCGAATAGGGTGAGTAGTAAACTATTCATTTTTAATATATACAAAAGACGCGTCCGCAATATCTTACATCAACTGGTCAAGGCGTACACGGCTTTTTAATTTGTTGTGATCTCATTGTTCAAAGGGTGTAGTTAAGCTGAGTGACAACGATGAGACTATAAGAACTTATGTTTAACAATCGCGCTGGCGACCATGAGACGGACGAGGCTGCAGGAAAAGTAGTGACCAAAAAACACTAGTGCATTACGAAACAATGAGTCTGTCTAAGCATCAATTTAAAAATCACTCTTGCACATACAAGAATGATTTATACATCGTCGAAAACCGTAAGCTTGGTGGAGGATTCGGGAATACGAGAATTGACAGTATGTTTTTAGAACTACAATCGATGTAAAAAAAAAGGTCGACTAGTATTTGTTGTTAGGGTCTAAACAGGCGGACTGCATTTCAACTGCAAATTGCAGTTTAAGTGTAGTTTGACCGACTGCATCATACCCACCCGCCCGCACGCTCCGCCCTCCCGCGCATGGTGCAGTTCGGATGCAGTCGATGTGCAGTTCACACGACTGCTATCGGACCGCACGTTTGGTTTGCAGTTCTATTGCAGTAGTGTTAGTCGTTTAGACCATTTCCGTATTCACATCCATCAATCGAGTTTGAACGACACCGATTTTAAAGTCGTTTAGTTGAAGAGTCGATTTAAAAAAAAAATCTGAATATCATTATCCTGGTAGAATACTTATTAATGTAACTGGAAATGTCATCGATATATCGTTTTAGTTTCGAGCCAGTTGAGTTGTCGTTCTATCCAATCCTGATTGGAACACGTGAATACCGCTTTTGGATAGGACTTCGATCGAACGACTATAAAACTTCAATGATATTTGGCTTGTTTTATTTTACGTGAATCAGGCTACTGGTAACGGACGAACAGCGGAATCTTAGTAATAGTCCCATTTTCCTCTTTAGGTACTAAATTACAAAAAAAAAAAACTTAATACAATGGACAGAAATTCGATCATGGTTGCCAATTTCGTTGTCATCTATTCTCAATTTCGGCTCCTACATCGAGGCAAAGGCTCAACTGGCTGCCAAAAAATTGGGGATCTTAGCAAAATGTGACACGGTACTTCAGGACGGAACAGCTGCTCAATATTTATCAAGCGCAAGTTCGATCGTGTATGGAGTACTGTTCTCATCTTTGGGATGGGTCTGCCAAATACCAGCTTGATGCGCTGTAGTCGATTGAGAAGCGAGCCAAGAGAATCATTAGCAATGATGCACTTGTTGAGTCGAAGCTCCAAAACCTTGGACATCGCCGCCGAGTTGCTAACCTGTCGGTTTTCTATCGTTTACATTTCGGGGAGTGTGCACTGGACCACTAGACGTATGGCGTTGCGCCATCGGTATATTGTAGACTTCCCACCCATACACACAAAGTGTTTTAGGAACACATTTATTGTGCGTACAGCCAAGGAGTCGAATTTTCTGCCAGAAGACTCTGGTGAGGCCCCTAAGTCGTTGATTGCTACAACTTAGGGGCCTTTAAGCATAAAATGAAGAGGTTACTTTTAGCCAAGCGTGCTTCATCGTCATCCACATCATTTGCTTACCATCAGGTGAGATGGTGGTTAAGTACGAGCCTATCAATAATAATAAAAAAAAAAAAACAATAGAGATTACCCAAGTACTCAGCAGAATTATAGTGGACAAGTGTAGGCGCGAATTCAATCAAGTTCGCTCTCTTTTCCTATACCTACTCTTATAATTCGAGGAGACGATCACAGAACCTGCTGGTTGCCAGAAGTATAGGACCAGTCAATGTTAAGACGCTCTCGGGGAGGCCCACGACCAGAAGTGAAATGAGGATGATGGTGTTGTTGCTCACCTGACGATGGCCGCTAACTTGTGCGTGAGATGTGGCGTGAGCGCGGAGAAGGCGACTCTTGGTGCGAGGTGAAGCGGCGGCGGCGCTATGGGGCGCGCGGCGGGCGGCGCGGGCGAGGCCAGGCGCGGCCGCTTGCGCATGCGCGACGTGGCCGCCACGCACGCCGCCGCCGCCGACCGCTTGGCGCGCTCGTGCGACTCTTGCGTTATGTTGATAGGCATCTTCCACGCGTCTGGTGAGGTCAAAATTTGATTATAAGAATTTATTTTTAAGTTCATTGCTTCTCCTTACATGATGTCCTACATGGACGGTTTAACGCGAATGCGATTGCGGAGCGATTCGTCGCGCTTTTCACGATTTAACGTGACGCAGCAGCTTTTTCTTACGTGTCCGCGAAATCGTCTCTTTCGATGGACGGCAGCGATCTCTCGCGCCGGACCTTTGAAGGTATGGTTCAAAGCGAGAAGTGGCAGGCAGTCGCCTCCTTCTGCGAAGCAGTAATGCTAGCAAAGGAGACGCGGATGGCGAATAATGGGTAACCGTCCGGACCGAGCCCAAGTCGTCGATGGTACGAAATGTCGGCAAATCGTAGGGGCCCAGCAGGGTCGAAGTCTACTGGAACCATGGATCAGAGACGTACGAGCAATACAAGAAAATAAGCCCGGCTTTCTAAGTAAATATAAATAATACCTCGCATCTAAATCATAGAACACAACTTCGAGCGCTTACGCGGTTACGCTAAGTTGCCATTCCGTGTTCAATGCGAAAGTAAAATTCATTCATAAGATACGATACCTATGATATGCATATATTATGCAATTTTGCCGCTCTAAGCGCAATCTCTTCGATCTCACTCTAACACTTAACAAAAAAACTGGCCAAGTGCGAGTTGGACTCGCGCAGGAAGGGTTCCGTACCGTCCTTAGGAAAAATCGGCAAAAAAAGTCGCGGTTGTTGTATGGGAGCTCCCTTAAATATTATTTTGTTTTTAGTATTTGTTGTTATAGCGGCAACAGAAATACATAATTTGTGAAAATTTCAACTGTCTAGCTATCGCGGTTCTTGAGATACAGCCTGGTGACAGACAGACTGGCTGGTGAAGCAAGCGACTACGGTGCCTGATGTAGCTGGTCATACTGCCAACTGTCTGGACCTTCTGCTGACCACCGACCCGGACAGATGTATCGTAACAGTTTCTTCACCATTTGGAACATCAGATCACTGTCTGGTGAAGTCTATATCGTCCTTCTCCCCACTTGACTTCGCCTCTCGTGGTGAACGGCGAATGTGGCGATACAAGTCAGCAGATTGGGATGAGATGCGTTACTTTTTTGCGTTTTATCCTTGGCAGCAGGTCTGCTTCTCTTTTGAAAATCCGTCGAGGTGTGCGGATGCTGCGTCCGGTGTGATACGTCAAGCTATGGAGTATTTTATTCCTTATAGTGACGTACCCATCGGAAGCTCAGCTCACCCATGGTTCAACGCTGATTGCGTTCAAGCTGAAGAGCGTAAGCATTCGGCGTTTCTAGCCTGGGTTGACGCTCGTGACCGCAAATCTCCGGATCTGAGCTCAAAGAAGAGAGCCTTTAACCGTGCTGCCAAGTCCTACAAAAAGGCACTAAAGAAGGCTCGCTTTGACCGCATTGCCCATATTGGCACAAAGCTTTCTGCACAGCCATCCGGTAGAAGAGAATTCTGGCCCCTTGCCAAATCGGTCGAAGTGAACTTCTGTCGGCCCACATTGCCTCCGCTGGTTAAACCTGACGGAACACTGGCTCATACGGCGAGAGAGAAAGCAGATCTCTTTGCATCTGTCTTCGCCCATAATTCGTGTCTTGATGCTGGCAGTGCTACTCCATAGACTCTACCTCACTGCGACACTTCGATACCTGAATAAGGAACAAAGAAGTTCTGAGAGCACTGTGTCGTCTAGACGTGAATAAAGCTAGTGGACCCGATGGTATACCAGTGATTGTTCTCAAGGCTTGTGCGCCCGAGTTGTCTCCTGTATTGACACGCTTGTATCGCCTCTCGTTTAGGACTGGAATAGTGCCCAAGTCTTGGAAGCTTGCCAACGTGCAACCCGTGCCCGAAAAAGGGCAGTCGTGCCGATCCTGCCAACTATCGGCCGATTTCGGTAACCTCCATACACACAAGATTATGGAGCGTGTATTGGACTCGCGCCTCATGGCATGCCTAGAAGGTAAGGATCTCCTCAGTGACTGGCAGTATGGGTTTCGCCGCAATCGATCTACTGGGGACCTACTACCCCCACCCCCACCTGCTTATGGGGCGAGGCCCACGAGAAAAATGGGGAAGCAATTGCTGTCTCCTTAGACGTCTCGAAGGCCTTCGACAGGGTATGGCATGCTAGCCTCTTGAGTAAGCTTCCAGCATACGGCATTTCCCCTGGTCTGATTAACTGGGTAAAAGACTTCCTGAGAGAACGGTTTCTTCGAGTTGTTGTCGATCGATGCTCATCAGAGCCCATGACGACTAATGCCGGAGTTTTCAGGGGTCAGTTCTCTCTGCAACTCTTTTCCGGCTGCATATTAATGATCATCTTATGACAACCCCCGCTCAACACCTGCCAGGTGCTCGGGCTAGTAAGGAGCAATTCCAGTCCGAACGAGAGGGTATGGTAGAGCGTACGAATATCTCACTTCCAGCAGTCTCCAACACTCAGAAACCAGTCTGGTGGGATTCAACGCCGCCAAAACACAGGCGTGTCTGTTCACTGCCAAAAGGAGCCCGTTCACCTCTGCTCCTACTTTTCACAATGTATCATTGGATTGTACCGACCGCCTTCAGCTCTTGGGTGTTGATTTCCTCCGACCTCAATTTTGGGCGGTTCATTGAGTCCAAAGCCAAAGTAGCTGCTAGGAAACTAGGCGTTCTTGCAAAAGTCCGGCGGTACTTCATACTGGGACAGCTTTTAATGTTATATAAAGCACAGGTCCGATCGTGTGTGGAGTACTGCAGCCACATATGGGCTGGTGCTGCAAAGTGCCACTAGGCAGCTTTGGACTCGGTGGAAAGGCGTGCGAAGAGGCTGATTGGTGATCCAGATTTGGTTAAGTCCAATCTTTAAAGCCTTGAGCACAGGCGTAGGGTAGCCAGCCTTTTGGTGTTTTAAAAGTTGCATTTTGGAGAGAGTGTGCGCAGAAATTGCATGACTTGATTCCGCTATCTCATTTCTACCATCGGACAAACCGACCTACGGCGAGTACCTACCCTTACGTTGTTGAAACCTCTACGGTCCAGACTAAGCGTTTCATCTCGTCATTTATACCGCGTACATCGAAGGACTGGAAAAATTTGCCTGCTGCGGTCTTCAAGGCTAGAGTGAATAGCCTCTTAATAAACTAGTGCGCCTCACCATCAACGATTGCATCACTGCTTACCATCAGGTGGGACCGCAGTCAAATACTACTTTATAACAGATAAAAATAAAAGCGTGTTAAAAAAGACGGACAGACAACGAAGTATTAGTAATAGGGTGCCGTTTTTACCTTTTGGTACAGAACCCTAAAAATGTACGATAAAAATCAATATCTACTAAAATATGTCGAGCAAATAGATCTATGAATCAAACTGCTACTTACTCATTAAATGTGACACTAGACTATAATCCATTCGGAATGGACTCGTCATGTTGAACTGTTGGTACTTGGCGTTCTCGATCTGTTGGTAAAAAAAAAACATATTATCACTCAGCGTAAACTTTTCTCAATTAAGTTCGCGTCGGCTTCTTGTCTAATGCTACGTTAACATGTGGACCCAGCCTCGGCCAATCGCTATTGTATAGCCATTGTATAAACGGGGAAAATCCGTTAAGACAATGGCGATTGGCCGAGGTTGGGCCCACATGTAAACGTAGTTCAGAAATTTTTCAGAAACTGCCGTAGTCGAGTCCTGAATGTATTTAAACATTTGATTATCCTTATTGGCGGGGGAGTGTTGTTCCAAAATTTGGACGCTGCGCACCTAAAGCTGCCTCTAAAAGCCGCTGTCTTGTGCGGTTGCGTGGAAAGCTGCTGCGAGCACTGTCTGCTGGCACATTCTCTTCTACTAGCGATCCAACTCAGCAGCTAGATCAGGGGCCGTATTATGACCTCTTAAAACCATCATGTTTTCGGTGTGAAAAAGAGACGGAGCTATACAGGACGAATAGCACTATCCTTTTCTCACACAGAAAACATGATGGTTTTAAGATGTCATAATACGGCCGCAGCATTGTGTTGTCGCGGGTCTTTTACGGGGTTAAGTGTTAGATATAGTTAGTTACCTGTGACAATGCACTCATGTTGCCCAGCAGCAGGTCGGTGAGCCAGGCCGCCGTCACCACGGGGATGCCCCACTCGCGCGCGCGCCGGAACTTATTACCCTCCGCGCGCTTGCAGATCAGCACCGTGTTGTCACGGGTCATGTACGGTGTTAACTGCGGGGTTTAAAAAAAACATTTTAAGAGGAAAGTAAACAGAGGGAAAGGAACTTTATCGTAAAACCATTTAATAAATAGGACTTTATGCAGTACATGAAGGTCCATGACGATCGATATTGGTTATAATAATAATAATAATAATTTATTTATTGCAAGTAACGTTGACTCATATACAAATATAAAAAATAATAATCTGAACAGTCACAATTAAAATTACAGCTTTAAAATTAAAATCAACTAAGTTACATCATGTCACCATCATAATATAGTGCGTCATTAAATTGTAATTATTAAACTACAATCTAAATAATAAAATTAAAATTAAACACTAAAGGCTAAATTAAATCATAAAATTAAAACTAAACAACATAGTTAAAATTAAATCATAAAGTTAAATAATAAAATCAAAATTATACACTAAATTTAAAATTAAATAATAAAATCAGAAATAATAAAATGGGAATTAAATAATATAATCAAAATTAAATAGTAAAATCAGAATAAAATAAAATAATCAAAATTAAATAATAAAATCAAATTTCAATTCAAATTATAATAAAATTACTTATTGCGTCACAAGCCTGTCACGTGTCGCAAACAACAGTGCATTATAATTATGCTATTCGCGAATTATCTTAGCTTCGCATCGTTTTTCGTTCAGTAGTTTCTTATGCAGTGTCCTATGGAAGCGATTTAACAAAAGTGGCGCAAATTCAATAATTGAAACTCTATTGTGATGGCTTGTATGACCAACTGCATGTGGGAGCGATGCGACGACGAGTGAAGCAAATCAGACGCAATCGGTTTGACGTTTTCGTGCGAACTCTTGCAGTGCAATGACTTGCACGCACACGTTGTTTCGTTGGATTCGTATTAACTGCATCAGATCGCTTCGCAACCGCATCCACGTAGGATGCCGTGTCAACGTTCCCTTTGCTTAACTCTCATTTACCTAGTGTTTGGAGTACAAGGTGGTGTAACATAGAGTACCTTGGCGCCGATATGTTCGACACAGAAGGTGACGCGGTCGCGCTCCTCGTCGCGCCAGCCGCTGATGGCGGCGCGGTGGTGGCGCGCGGGGCGGTCGCGCGCCGCGTACATGCTGGGCAGGTGCAGCGCGTGCCACCTAGTGTTTGGAGTACAAGGTGGTGTAACATAGAGTACCTTGGCGCCGATATGTTCGACACAGAAGGTGACGCGGTCGCGCTCCTCGTCGCGCCAGCCGCTGATGGCGGCGCGGTGGTGGCGCGCGGGGCGGTCGCGCGCCGCGTACATGCTGGGCAGGTGCAGCGCGTGCCACCTAGTGTTTGGAGTACAAGGTGGTGTAACATAGAGTACCTTGGCGCCGATATGTTCGACACAGAAGGTGACGCGGTCGCGCTCCTCGTCGCGCCAGCCGCTGATGGCGGCGCGGTGGTGGCGCGCGGGGCGGTCGCGCGCCGCGTACATGCTGGGCAGGTGCAGCGCGTGCCACCTAGTGTTTGGAGTACAAGGTGGTGTAACATCTCATACCTTGGCGCCGATATGTTCGACACAGAAGGTGACGCGGTCGCGCTCCTCGTCGCGCCAGCCGCTGATGGCGGCGCGGTGGTGGCGCGCGGGGCGGTCGCGCGCCGCGTACATGCTGGGCAGGTGCAGCGCGTGCCACCTAGTGTTTGGAGTACAAGGTGGTGTAACATAGAGTACCTTGGCGCCGATATGTTCGACACAGAAGGTGACGCGGTCGCGCTCCTCGTCGCGCCAGCCGCTGATGGCGGCGCGGTGGTGGCGCGCGGGGCGGTCGCGCGCCGCGTACATGCTGGGCAGGTGCAGCGCGTGCCACCTAGTGTTTGGAGTACAAGGTGGTGTAACATAGAGTACCTTGGCGCCGATATGTTCGACACAGAAGGTGACGCGGTCGCGCTCCTCGTCGCGCCAGCCGCTGATGGCGGCGCGGTGGTGGCGCGCGGGGCGGTCGCGCGCCGCGTACATGCTGGGCAGGTGCAGCGCGTGCCACCTAGTGTTTGGAGTACAAGGTGGTGTAAAATAGAGTACCTTGGCGCCGATATGTTCGACACAGAAGGTGACGCGGTCGCGCTCCTCGTCGCGCCAGCCGCTGATGGCGGCGCGGTGGTGGCGCGCGGGGCGGTCGCGCGCCGCGTACATGCTGGGCAGGTGCAGCACGTGCCACCTAGTGTTTGGAGTACAAGGTGGTGTAACATAGAGTACCTTGGCGCCGATATGTTCGACACAGAAGGTGACGCGGTCGCGCTCCTCGTCGCGCCAGCCGCTGATGGCGGCGCGGTGGTGGCGCGCGGGGCGGTCGCGCGCCGCGTACATGCTGGGCAGGTGCAGCGCGTGCCACCTAGTGTTTGGAGTACAAGGTGGTGTAACATAGAGTACCTTGGCGCCGATATGTTCGACACAGAAGGTGACGCGGTCGCGCTCCTCGTCGCGCCAGCCGCTGATGGCGGCGCGGTGGTGGCGCGCGGGGCGGTCGCGCGCCGCGTACATGCTGGGCAGGTGCAGCGCGTGCCACCTAGTGTTTGGAGTACAAGGTGGTGTAACATAGAGTACCTTGGCGCCGATATGTTCGACACAGAAGGTGACGCGGTCGCGCTCCTCGTCGCGCCAGCCGCTGATGGCGGCGCGGTGGTGGCGCGCGGGGCGGTCGCGCGCCGCGTACATGCTGGGCAGGTGCAGCGCGTGCCACCTAGTGTTTGGAGTACAAGGTGGTGTAACATAGAGTACCTTGGCGCCGATATGTTCGACACAGAAGGTGACGCGGTCGCGCTCCTCGTCGCGCCAGCCGCTGATGGCGGCGCGGTGGTGGCGCGCGGGGCGGTCGCGCGCCGCGTACATGCTGGGCAGGTGCAGCGCGTGCCACCTAGTGTTTGGAGTACAAGGTGGTGTAACATCTCATACCTTGGCGCCGATATGTTCGACACAGAAGGTGACGCGGTCGCGCTCCTCGTCGCGCCAGCCGCTGATGGCGGCGCGGTGGTGGCGCGCGGGGCGGTCGCGCGCCGCGTACATGCTGGGCAGGTGCAGCGCGTGCCACCTAGTGTTTGGAGTACAAGGTGGTGTAACATAGAGTACCTTGGCGCCGATATGTTCGACACAGAAGGTGACGCGGTCGCGCTCCTCGTCGCGCCAGCCGCTGATGGCGGCGCGGTGGTGGCGCGCGGGGCGGTCGCGCGCCGCGTACATGCTGGGCAGGTGCAGCGCGTGCCACCTAGTGTTTGGAGTACAAGGTGGTGTAACATAGAGTACCTTGGCGCCGATATGTTCGACACAGAAGGTGACGCGGTCGCGCTCCTCGTCGCGCCAGCCGCTGATGGCGGCGCGGTGGTGGCGCGCGGGGCGGTCGCGCGCCGCGTACATGCTGGGCAGGTGCAGCGCGTGCCACCTAGTGTTTGGAGTACAAGGTGGTGTAACATAGAGTACCTTGGCGCCGATATGTTCGACACAGAAGGTGACGCGGTCGCGCTCCTCGTCGCGCCAGCCGCTGATGGCGGCGCGGTGGTGGCGCGCGGGGCGGTCGCGCGCCGCGTACATGCTGGGCAGGTGCAGCGCGTGCCACCTAGTGTTTGGAGTACAAGGTGGTGTAACATAGAGTACCTTGGCGCCGATATGTTCGACACAGAAGGTGACGCGGTCGCGCTCCTCGTCGCGCCAGCCGCTGATGGCGGCGCGGTGGTGGCGCGCGGGGCGGTCGCGCGCCGCGTACATGCTGGGCAGGTGCAGCGCGTGCCACCTAGTGTTTGGAGTACAAGGTGGTGTAACATAGAGTACCTTGGCGCCGATATGTTCGACACAGAAGGTGACGCGGTCGCGCTCCTCGTCGCGCCAGCCGCTGATGGCGGCGCGGTGGTGGCGCGCGGGGCGGTCGCGCGCCGCGTACATGCTGGGCAGGTGCAGCGCGTGCCACCTAGTGCTTGGAGTACAAGGTGGTGTAACATAGAGTACCTTGGCGCCGATATGTTCGACACAGAAGGTGACGCGGTCGCGCTCCTCGTCGCGCCAGCCGCTGATGGCGGCGCGGTGGTGGCGCGCGGGGCGGTCGCGCGCCGCGTACATGCTGGGCAGGTGCAGCGCGTGCCACCTAGTGTTTGGAGTACAAGGTGGTGTAACATCTCATACCTTGGCGCCGATATGTTCGACACAGAAGGTGACGCGGTCGCGCTCCTCGTCGCGCCAGCCGCTGATGGCGGCGCGGTGGTGGCGCGCGGGGCGGTCGCGCGCCGCGTACATGCTGGGCAGGTGCAGCGCGTGCCACCTAGTGTTTGGAGTACAAGGTGGTGTAACATAGAGTACCTTGGCGCCGATATGTTCGACACAGAAGGTGACGCGGTCGCGCTCCTCGTCGCGCCAGCCGCTGATGGCGGCGCGGTGGTGGCGCGCGGGGCGGTCGCGCGCCGCGTACATGCTGGGCAGGTGCAGCGCGTGCCACCTAGTGTTTGGAGTACAAGGTGGTGTAACATCTCATACCTTGGCGCCGATATGTTCGACACAGAAGGTGACGCGGTCGCGCTCCTCGTCGCGCCAGCCGCTGATGGCGGCGCGGTGGTGGCGCGCGGGGCGGTCGCGCGCCGCGTACATGCTGGGCAGGTGCAGCGCGTGCCACCTAGTGTTTGGAGTACAAGGTGGTGTAACATCTCATACCTTGGCGCCGATATGTTCGACACAGAAGGTGACGCGGTCGCGCTCCTCGTCGCGCCAGCCGCTGATGGCGGCGCGGTGGTGGCGCGCGGGGCGGTCGCGCGCCGCGTACATGCTGGGCAGGTGCAGCGCGTGCCACCTAGTGTTTGGAGTACAAGGTGGTGTAACATCTCATACCTTGGCGCCGATATGTTCGACACAGAAGGTGACGCGGTCGCGCTCCTCGTCGCGCCAGCCGCTGATGGCGGCGCGGTGGTGGCGCGCGGGGCGGTCGCGCGCCGCGTACATGCTGGGCAGGTGCAGCGCGTGCCACCTAGTGTTTGGAGTACAAGGTGGTGTAACATCTCATACCTTGGCGCCGATATGTTCGACACAGAAGGTGACGCGGTCGCGCTCCTCGTCGCGCCAGCCGCTGATGGCGGCGCGGTGGTGGCGCGCGGGGCGGTCGCGCGCCGCGTACATGCTGGGCAGGTGCAGCGCGTGCCACCTAGTGTTTGGAGTACAAGGTGGTGTAACATCTCATACCTTGGCGCCGATATGTTCGACACAGAAGGTGACGCGGTCGCGCTCCTCGTCGCGCCAGCCGCTGATGGCGGCGCGGTGGTGGCGCGCGGGGCGGTCGCGCGCCGCGTACATGCTGGGCAGGTGCAGCGCGTGCCACCTAGTGTTTGGAGTACAAGGTGGTGTAACATCTCATACCTTGGCGCCGATATGTTCGACACAGAAGGTGACGCGGTCGCGCTCCTCGTCGCGCCAGCCGCTGATGGCGGCGCGGTGGTGGCGCGCGGGGCGGTCGCGCGCCGCGTACATGCTGGGCAGGTGCAGCGCGTGCCACCTAGTGTTTGGAGTACAAGGTGGTGTAACATCTCATACCTTGGCGCCGATATGTTCGACACAGAAGGTGACGCGGTCGCGCTCCTCGTCGCGCCAGCCGCTGATGGCGGCGCGGTGGTGGCGCGCGGGGCGGTCGCGCGCCGCGTACATGCTGGGCAGGTGCAGCGCGTGCCACCTAGTGTTTGGAGTACAAGGTGGTGTAACATCTCATACCTTGGCGCCGATATGTTCGACACAGAAGGTGACGCGGTCGCGCTCCTCGTCGCGCCAGCCGCTGATGGCGGCGCGGTGGTGGCGCGCGGGGCGGTCGCGCGCCGCGTACATGCTGGGCAGGTGCAGCGCGTGCCACCTAGTGTTTGGAGTACAAGGTGGTGTAACATAGAGTACCTTGGCGCCGATATGTTCGACACAGAAGGTGACGCGGTCGCGCTCCTCGTCGCGCCAGCCGCTGATGGCGGCGCGGTGGTGGCGCGCGGGGCGGTCGCGCGCCGCGTACATGCTGGGCAGGTGCAGCGCGTGCCACCTAGTGTTTGGAGTACAAGGTGGTGTAACATAGAGTACCTTGGCGCCGATATGTTCGACACAGAAGGTGACGCGGTCGCGCTCCTCGTCGCGCCAGCCGCTGATGGCGGCGCGGTGGTGGCGCGCGGGGCGGTCGCGCGCCGCGTACATGCTGGGCAGGTGCAGCGCGTGCCACCTAGTGTTTGGAGTACAAGGTGGTGTAACATAGAGTACCTTGGCGCCGATATGTTCGACACAGAAGGTGACGCGGTCGCGCTCCTCGTCGCGCCAGCCGCTGATGGCGGCGCGGTGGTGGCGCGCGGGGCGGTCGCGCGCCGCGTACATGCTGGGCAGGTGCAGCGCGTGCCACCTAGTGTTTGGAGTACAAGGTGGTGTAACATAGAGTACCTTGGCGCCGATATGTTCGACACAGAAGGTGACGCGGTCGCGCTCCTCGTCGCGCCAGCCGCTGATGGCGGCGCGGTGGTGGCGCGCGGGGCGGTCGCGCGCCGCGTACATGCTGGGCAGGTGCAGCGCGTGCCACCTAGTGTTTGGAGTACAAGGTGGTGTAACATAGAGTACCTTGGCGCCGATATGTTCGACACAGAAGGTGACGCGGTCGCGCTCCTCGTCGCGCCAGCCGCTGATGGCGGCGCGGTGGTGGCGCGCGGGGCGGTCGCGCGCCGCGTACATGCTGGGCAGGTGCAGCGCGTGCCACCTAGTGTTTGGAGTACAAGGTGGTGTAACATAGAGTACCTTGGCGCCGATATGTTCGACACAGAAGGTGACGCGGTCGCGCTCCTCGTCGCGCCAGCCGCTGATGGCGGCGCGGTGGTGGCGCGCGGGGCGGTCGCGCGCCGCGTACATGCTGGGCAGGTGCAGCGCGTGCCACCTAGTGTTTGGAGTACAAGGTGGTGTAACATAGAGTACCTTGGCGCCGATATGTTCGACACAGAAGGTGACGCGGTCGCGCTCCTCGTCGCGCCAGCCGCTGATGGCGGCGCGGTGGTGGCGCGCGGGGCGGTCGCGCGCCGCGTACATGCTGGGCAGGTGCAGCGCGTGCCACCTAGTGTTTGGAGTACAAGGTGGTGTAACATCTCATACCTTGGCGCCGATATGTTCGACACAGAAGGTGACGCGGTCGCGCTCCTCGTCGCGCCAGCCGCTGATGGCGGCGCGGTGGTGGCGCGCGGGGCGGTCGCGCGCCGCGTACATGCTGGGCAGGTGCAGCGCGTGCCACCTAGTGTTTGGAGTACAAGGTGGTGTAACATCTCATACCTTGGCGCCGATATGTTCGACACAGAAGGTGACGCGGTCGCGCTCCTCGTCGCGCCAGCCGCTGATGGCGGCGCGGTGGTGGCGCGCGGGGCGGTCGCGCGCCGCGTACATGCTGGGCAGGTGCAGCGCGTGCCACCTAGTGTTTGGAGTACAAGGTGGTGTAACATCTCATACCTTGGCGCCGATATGTTCGACACAGAAGGTGACGCGGTCGCGCTCCTCGTCGCGCCAGCCGCTGATGGCGGCGCGGTGGTGGCGCGCGGGGCGGTCGCGCGCCGCGTACATGCTGGGCAGGTGCAGCGCGTGCCACCTAGTGTTTGGAGTACAAGGTGGTGTAACATCTCATACCTTGGCGCCGATATGTTCGACACAGAAGGTGACGCGGTCGCGCTCCTCGTCGCGCCAGCCGCTGATGGCGGCGCGGTGGTGGCGCGCGGGGCGGTCGCGCGCCGCGTACATGCTGGGCAGGTGCAGCGCGTGCCACCTAGTGTTTGGAGTACAAGGTGGTGTAACATCTCATACCTTGGCGCCGATATGTTCGACACAGAAGGTGACGCGGTCGCGCTCCTCGTCGCGCCAGCCGCTGATGGCGGCGCGGTGGTGGCGCGCGGGGCGGTCGCGCGCCGCGTACATGCTGGGCAGGTGCAGCGCGTGCCACCTAGTGTTTGGAGTACAAGGTGGTGTAACATCTCATACCTTGGCGCCGATATGTTCGACACAGAAGGTGACGCGGTCGCGCTCCTCGTCGCGCCAGCCGCTGATGGCGGCGCGGTGGTGGCGCGCGGGGCGGTCGCGCGCCGCGTACATGCTGGGCAGGTGCAGCGCGTGCCACCTAGTGTTTGGAGTACAAGGTGGTGTAACATCTCATACCTTGGCGCCGATATGTTCGACACAGAAGGTGACGCGGTCGCGCTCCTCGTCGCGCCAGCCGCTGATGGCGGCGCGGTGGTGGCGCGCGGGGCGGTCGCGCGCCGCGTACATGCTGGGCAGGTGCAGCGCGTGCCACCTAGTGTTTGGAGTACAAGGTGGTGTAACATCTCATACCTTGGCGCCGATATGTTCGACACAGAAGGTGACGCGGTCGCGCTCCTCGTCGCGCCAGCCGCTGATGGCGGCGCGGTGGTGGCGCGCGGGGCGGTCGCGCGCCGCGTACATGCTGGGCAGGTGCAGCGCGTGCCACCTAGTGTTTGGAGTACAAGGTGGTGTAACATAGAGTACCTTGGCGCCGATATGTTCGACACAGAAGGTGACGCGGTCGCGCTCCTCGTCGCGCCAGCCGCTGATGGCGGCGCGGTGGTGGCGCGCGGGGCGGTCGCGCGCCGCGTACATGCTGGGCAGGTGCAGCGCGTGCCACCTAGTGTTTGGAGTACAAGGTGGTGTAACATAGAGTACCTTGGCGCCGATATGTTCGACACAGAAGGTGACGCGGTCGCGCTCCTCGTCGCGCCAGCCGCTGATGGCGGCGCGGTGGTGGCGCGCGGGGCGGTCGCGCGCCGCGTACATGCTGGGCAGGTGCAGCGCGTGCCACCTAGTGTTTGGAGTACAAGGTGGTGTAACATAGAGTACCTTGGCGCCGATATGTTCGACACAGAAGGTGACGCGGTCGCGCTCCTCGTCGCGCCAGCCGCTGATGGCGGCGCGGTGGTGGCGCGCGGGGCGGTCGCGCGCCGCGTACATGCTGGGCAGGTGCAGCGCGTGCCACCTAGTGTTTGGAGTACAAGGTGGTGTAACATAGAGTACCTTGGCGCCGATATGTTCGACACAGAAGGTGACGCGGTCGCGCTCCTCGTCGCGCCAGCCGCTGATGGCGGCGCGGTGGTGGCGCGCGGGGCGGTCGCGCGCCGCGTACATGCTGGGCAGGTGCAGCGCGTGCCACCTAGTGTTTGGAGTACAAGGTGGTGTAACATAGAGTACCTTGGCGCCGATATGTTCGACACAGAAGGTGACGCGGTCGCGCTCCTCGTCGCGCCAGCCGCTGATGGCGGCGCGGTGGTGGCGCGCGGGGCGGTCGCGCGCCGCGTACATGCTGGGCAGGTGCAGCGCGTGCCACCTAGTGTTTGGAGTACAAGGTGGTGTAACATAGAGTACCTTGGCGCCGATATGTTCGACACAGAAGGTGACGCGGTCGCGCTCCTCGTCGCGCCAGCCGCTGATGGCGGCGCGGTGGTGGCGCGCGGGGCGGTCGCGCGCCGCGTACATGCTGGGCAGGTGCAGCGCGTGCCACGGCGGCACTACGCCGCGTCGCAGCATCGCGTCCGACAGCCAATACGCTGTCACGCAGCGTTTCGCATCGCGTAGGGCCTGAAGATAAAAGATTACTTGGTTATAATAATAACAATAATAAACATTTATTACGAACGAAGTCCATATTTTGCTAGTAACTATATATCTTAAAAACTAAATGTTAGTAGGTTTAAACAACACAATTATACACACCAATAGACTACGACATGGAGCAGCACCTATCTCTGCAGCGTGGGGGACTCCCACCTATCTACAAAAACACTCAATATGGTGTTAGTGCTGCAACGAACGCTAGTGAGTAGGAAGGCGCATCTCTTCCCGATTATGGCGGCAAAGCCTGCAACGCCACCATTGCCGAATGACAGTGATACTTGCATCGCCCCAGCGTCAGACTCTGCTAGTGGTGCATGTGTTACCTGCATGACGACGCCATGTTTCTGCGTCTCGCACAGCACGTGCGTGACTCGCGCGCAGTACACCGGCTCCAATTCTCCGCCGCGCCGCTGTATCGCTTCGCCCCAACGGGCGACACGCTCTGCGCCCCATGATTGTTGGTACTCCACCTGGGAAGGTGCTTATGAATCAACACCTACATTCTAAGTCTTTTTTTTAAAGATACAAATTAATTCTTGACTACGGTATACTTCTTACAAGACGCATTTTGGAGCATTTCCGCCATCACTTTTCTACCATCGGACCAACCGACTAACGATGAGTGTCCACCTTACGTTGTAGACACTTCTACGGTCTGACTAAGCGCTTCGTCTCGTTGTTTATTATAATTTAGGTGTTTTTAAGGCTAGTGCACTTCACCATCAACAATTGCATTGCTGCACACTATCAGGCGGGATTGCAGTCAAGCACTAGTTTATATCAATAATAAAATAAAAAATTGAAGTTGAAACGCCAAAATAATGATAACTGATTGCAAAATGGACAATACTTACGATATGAAACACACATCCTAGTAGGAAGAGGTCTGGCGGTAGCTTGAGGTTGGGGTTGTGACCGTAGAATTGCGCGCGCGCAGGCGGCGGCCGCGCGGGCGGCGCGTACACCTAACAGCAAGTACACGTTAATATATGTAGTTGAGTGCTACCTAAGGCCTTACCATGATGTGATAAAATGTCAGACGAGCGAGCGAGAAAGAGGGATAGAGCTATACACCCTATATAGCTGCATCCTTTAACAGTTCAGTTTAGGTCGTCAAATGGATCGCGCTAAGAGCTCGTGGTAGAGCCTCTGAGGGTTAAGACAAAGTGACACCTCTAAAGTTAATTTGCCATATATGAAAAAGTAATATTTATAAAAAACTGATATTTTTTAAAAAGTAATTTTATTTTCAGACTTTTTTGTTCCATGTTTTTGAAAACATGTACAGTACAATGATGTTCCTTCTGTAGAGTTTGGCTAGCAATATGATGTGTAACAATTGTTGTTTAGTCATGACACAGGCTTCTTTTGTCGCGTCGTCTATTACAATTGGGGGCCTATTACACTACGCGTTATTCAGCACACGATATTCAGACTCGTCTTATTTTACATTCATAGTGAGGCAGTCTGACCCGTATTAAAATACGCGACACTACGAGCCACCGACTAAAACTGTCTAAGTATCGAGTGGTGTAATAGGGTTCAGTCAGTAACATATCTAAACGTATAGGTACCGGCACGAATCTTGAGCGCTCGGCGACAGAGTGGGGATTGCTTTGCGCATTCCATACATTGGCGAGCCAATCGTCGTCGTTGTTAGATACATGCAGCAAGCGCAGGGAACCACGAGTGACGTCTATGACACGATGGCGAGGCGAGCCATTTACTGACACTCTCCGCCACCGCGTCTCACTTCATACCACTAAATAGGCCCGATATTTGACTTCTGCACAAGTGAAGGTCAGCGCTCAAGATTCGTGCTGGTACCTATACATATTTTTTTGTATTGTCATTTCACAATAGGGAAGGAAAGTTTGAACTTACTACTTAGCCAAATCTCTGCCAACCTTTTCCCAACTGTAGTGGAGCCGACATCTAGTCCAACCGAATGCAGCTGAATAACAGTATTTACTTGGCGGCCCCGTTGGTCTAGTGGTCAGTGGTCCCGACTGCTTTGCGGCCGTGGGTTCAATTTCCACTCAAGAAAAATTGTTTGTGTGATGAGCACGATCATGTGTTCTGTGCCTGGGCGTCATTTTATTTATAATTAGCTTCTGCCAGCAGCTTCGCCCGCGTGATGGTAGGCTTCTGTACAATCCTCCGTTTCATCCCTTTAGCCGGCACCGCGTTGGTTGCTTAGTTTTAAATGTAATATAATTGTGCTTTTCTATTTATATTTCAAACTGGTGTCTCCAATTCCACGACGCTTAGTACTTAGTAGCGTTTTTGTGTATTGTCTGTTTATTTTTTTTTTTTGCTTCAAATAAATATTTTCTATCTCATTAAAATACGCCTTTCTAGTTTCAATATGCGCATCGCGGCGTCACATTGCGCATCGCGAAATAACTGGCCTGTTTGCACGACGCATCTACGAGATAGACACCGCAGTGCATGGTGAATCCGCGGGTATAACATTGACTTAGCAGGTCCTAGCGCACCCCATCGACTGGCGAAGCGTTGTGTTGCGCGGCCAAACTCATGTGTTTGTCTCGTCGCGTTGCTTCTTGGTGTGAGCTCACCTACTATCTCGGTGAATAAAATTTTCTTTTACCGTACTGGGTGCCGGCTGCGGAAGGCTCATGTTCAGTAGCTGTGTGCACGTTACCTTGTGGTGCGGATGCTGTAGCAGCAGGCGGGGCGCGCCGGCTGCAGGACGTGCGTGTGCCGCCGTCATGAGGCGCAGGGTGCCGGCTGCGGAAGGCTCATGTTCAGTAGCTGTGTGCACGTTACCTTGTGGTGCGGATGCTGCAGCAGCAGGCGGGGCGCGCCGGCTGCAGGACGTGCGTGTGCCGCCGTCATGAGGCGCAGGGTGCCGGCTGCGGAAGGCTCATGTTCAGTAGCTGTGTGCACGTTACCTTGTGGTGCGGATGCTGCAGCAGCAGGCGGGGCGCGCCGGCTGCAGGACGTGCGTGTGCCGCCGTCATGAGGCGCAGGGTGCCGGCTGCGGAAGGCTCATGTTCAGTAGCTGTGTGCACGTTACCTTGTGGTGCGGATGCTGCAGCAGCAGGCGGGGCGCGCCGGCTGCAGGACGTGCGTGTGCCGCCGTCATGAGGCGCAGGGTGCCGGCTGCGGAAGGCTCATGTTCAGTAGCTGTGTGCACGTTACCTTGTGGTGCGGATGCTGCAGCAGCAGGCGGGGCGCGCCGGCTGCAGGACGTGCGTGTGCCGCCGTCATGAGGCGCAGGGTGCCGGCTGCGGAAGGCTCATGTTCAGTAGCTGTGTGCACGTTACCTTGTGGTGCGGATGCTGCAGCAGCAGGCGGGGCGCGCCGGCTGCAGGACGTGCGTGTGCCGCCGTCATGAGGCGCAGGGTGCCGGCTGCGGAAGGCTCATGTTCAGTAGCTGTGTGCACGTTACCTTGTGGTGCGGATGCTGCAGCAGCAGGCGGGGCGCGCCGGCTGCAGGACGTGCGTGTGCCGCCGTCATGAGGCGCAGGGTGCCGGCTGCGGAAGGCTCATGTTCAGTAGCTGTGTGCACGTTACCTTGTGGTGCGGATGCTGCAGCAGCAGGCGGGGCGCGCCGGCTGCAGGACGTGCGTGTGCCGCCGTCATGAGGCGCAGGGTGCCGGCTGCGGAAGGCTCATGTTCAGTAGCTGTGTGCACGTTACCTTGTGGTGCGGATGCTGCAGCAGCAGGCGGGGCGCGCCGGCTGCAGGACGTGCGTGTGCCGCCGTCATGAGGCGCAGGGTGCCGGCTGCGGAAGGCTCATGTTCAGTAGCTGTGTGCACGTTACCTTGTGGTGCGGATGCTGCAGCAGCAGGCGGGGCGCGCCGGCTGCAGGACGTGCGTGTGCCGCCGTCATGAGGCGCAGGGTGCCGGCTGCGGAAGGCTCATTTTCAGTAGCTGTGTGCACGTTACCTTGTGGTGCGGATGCTGCAGCAGCAGGCGGGGCGCGCCGGCTGCAGGACGTGCGTGTGCCGCCGTCATGAGGCGCAGGGTGCCGGCTGCGGAAGGCTCATGTTCAGTAGCTGTGTGCACGTTACCTTGTGGTGCGGATGCTGCAGCAGCAGGCGGGGCGCGCCGGCTGCAGGACGTGCGTGTGCCGCCGTCATGAGGCGCAGGGTGCCGGCTGCGGAAGGCTCATGTTCAGTAGCTGTGCCACCTTGCAGACGAATGCTCAGCATATTTGCGAGAGCTGTCTTCGTCTTCGGGTTTACTAGTAGAGCGTTGCCTGGAAGGTAGATATTGGTGTCGCCTGTTCTTAGGGATATCAGGTTCGAGTCAATATTTTTGGCATGCTCACACTTTTATTTCAAAAACTTGGTACTATAATTATATAGTCCCCTCCTAAATTGACTCTTTTTCGACAAAACTTTGCAAATTAAAGGCATGCGAATATTTTTGCATGCTCTTTAAAAGATTAGTAGCCATTTCATTCTACTGTTAAATCTATTAGCATTCAGAACTACAATAATCACCAAACTACCTTCGCATTACACACTTATTCTAGATTAGCGTCAAATCATACGTAAATATGGTGATATTACCTTGTTGTTGGTCTGGCGTGGTGGGAGTGAGTAGGGCGGCGTCCACCGGTTGTTCGGCCAGAGGCGGGCCCCCGACCACGTGCTGTGTGATGCCGGGAGATACCTGCACCGACAATACGAGATGTGCATTGATAACATGCAGTTAGAATTAAGACTGCAGAAATTTTGAGTATAATATTTTCGCCTTTATTTAAGACGAAACTATATGACCAGTGCTTATTGCCAGTAATGTCATATGGCGCTGAAATGTAACCGTTCACAAGGAAGGCTTAGTCTCTATAATGGAGTGAGCTACGCTCGCAGTTTCCTAGTGATCTAATCAGGAATTAAGATTTCCGCTGGAGAACCAAGCTTACCGACGGTTAGCAGGAAGAATCGCTAAACTTAAGTGGCAAGGCACATCGCTCTCAGAACCGATGGTTGATGGGGCCGAAAGGTTCTGATGAGGTGACCGTTCACCGGAAGAAACAACGTAAGAAGGTTTCCCACAAGGTAGACTGATAACCTAGTGAGTGTGAGACGCACAGAACTAGTCGTTGTGGCAACACTTGGGGGAGGCCTATGACCAACAGTGGACGTCTTTCGGCTGAAATGATGACGATGATGATTTGCTAAATAGTTCAGACTCTCTGATGAATAACTGACTAAACACAAGACATGCGCCACCTGCTATGCTGCCCATCCTGCGTAAACGACCTGCAGTTTCCAGGATCTATACGAGGCCAACAATAGAGCTGTACAGGTTGCCAAATATTGGTCGAAAGAAGTAGTTTGAGAGCATCGACACGAAAAGAACAAGACTGACTAAACTGACGAAGCTGTGATAAATGAATAAAAATACAACCTTATTTTTAAGTAACCTGAAACATCTGTCTAGTATTTTAATGTAAAGGATCTAATATACAAAATTTCAAAACTGTATTATGAAAAATCACAAAGTTATAAGCCAGTTATGGTTGGCGACATAAATACATGGTCACCGGGCCACCCGAAGCGACTGAGAAGTTGTTTTGCTTCCGCAACTGTGCGCCGGCGCCTCATGCCCACTATGACCTGCCGTTACCTGTTTTGTACTTAGTGTCGGTGGTGTCCTACTTGGGACTTTTTTAAATATTTTTAGGAAAAAATATAACATGGTGCAAAAAATATTGGAATCGATTCAGTTACTGATTCTAAACAAACTATATTCAGGTTTAAACAAAATGTTTTATTAAAAATGTTCTTTGTTCTAATTGTACATACTTGTTTAACAGCGGCGTGGTGCGCTACATGATCCCTCTGCGCTTGTAACTGCTGTAGACGCTGGTAGTGCTGCTGCCGCTGCATCTGCAAGGCCTGCAGCTGCGTCTCCACCGCGCCGCCTGGCCCTGGGGTCGCCACTGGACTGGGCACGCCTGACGAACCGACTATACGTTATCACTCTACGGAACTTAGGTAGGTGATAAAAGGCCTATTTATTTATTGTAGGTGTTAAGAGGCCTATTTATTTATTGTCTGGCCTGGCCTTTTTGACTGGCCTTTTGGTCTAGTGGTTAGTGACCCTGACTGCTATGCCGGAGGTCCTGGGTTCGATTCCCACCCAGGACAAATGTTTGTCTGATGTGCATAATCATTTGTTCTGTGTCTGGGTGTAATTTATCTATAATATGTATGTATTTAGAAATATATAAGTAAGTTTTTCAGGTGTCTAGTACCCATAACAAGCTCTGCTTAGCTTGGGACTAGACAGCGTTGTGTGATAGTTGTGGAATATTATTATATATTATTGTTATATTATTGAAGGTGTTAAGAGGCTTATTTATTTATTTGATACAGCCTGGAGCTTATATATATTTAAAAAAAACTAGAAAGTGCGAGTCGTCATAACAGCGAGCTTTATTCAAAGTTTCATGTAAAAAACTTAAGAAAATTTAAATTTCGCTAGTTACCGGTTAAGGAGAATGCTTTAAAAGTCACTTACGATCTCTGTAGGTGCCAAATCTACAATTAATTAAATACCATTTTTTAATACAATATAAAACACTACCCGTCCGTACCTTGAGTAGATTGTACGACTGGACAAAACACCGAGATATATTTATTACCGTACCTTGAGTAGATTGTACGACTGGACAAAACACCGAGATATATTTATTACATGTTAGTTTAATATTAATGTACATACATACACAAAAACTTTCCATAAAAAAATGTTAAAATATGATGAAAACTGCATCAAAACCCGTTAAATCCGGTAGAACAACGCGAACACACTTTATTTTATAATTGTAGAACAATAAAGAAATCCTTTGACTGATGTTATTGAAATTATTATTGTCAAACATCTTCAGTAATGTTGAAACTACACTAAACTAAAACACCTACAGAATTTTCGAGATAACTGAACACGTAAACATTGGTCAAAAATATCATAACACTGTTTTTTCCTGTTACATTAATGAATCAATAGAAACAATAATAGAAATAAATTATTATTTAGCATCGATATTTAATTTAGGAACATTACTGTTACATATAGTTTGGTTTAAAAATAAAACTTACGTTTTTGTTCTGTATTTTTTTCATCCATAACGTTGACTCGATAACAACAAATTTTTTTTTAATATAAAACTGTATACGAAAAGGGTGCAAGCAGTTTCCACCGTGTCGTTCGCGTAAAATACTAAACATATCAATGTTCAGTGCTAGATAGCACTTTGAAATTATAATATTGTGTGATATGGTTACAGCGAGAGTCATCATTATGTATGAAGATTTCATTTAAATACCAAAATTTCTAACGTTTCGCTCCACAGTTGATCAATATGAAAATATTTTCTTGGGTTTTTCCATACTTACGGGGTTAAGAAACTATTTGTTATCTCTGAGAATCAATATCTTCTATTTCTTTCAAGGAAAAAGTAGGTTGTCTTGCTTAAATGTTGATGGAAGAGATTCTGCTTGGAATTTGGAGAAGCATTCTTAGCCGATTCACTAAATTCTGGGGTCTTCTATCACACTTATATTACAAAGGCAGTTCATGAGTGAGTGTGAATGTTTGTCACTTCTTCACACTGGAACGAGTGAAGGGATTTAGACGAAAGAATAATGCCCAAATTAGTATAGAGATCTTCCCTAGCAATACCCAGAATGCAGATACATAAGTATATGCCAAATTATGATAGCTTTTTATAGCATTTATTTATTGTAATTTATTTTTTATTTGCTTGTACGGATCGTGTAGTCTGGAATAAAGATTCTTATTATTTGTCAAAATCGAGATCCTGTCATATTAGTGTGGCCGTACCGCCGTAGTCTTAAAATCAATGTCTAATAAATATTAGATCAGGGTTGGCGAACTCGACACTACTTGTGCCTCGGACACATGGTTGAGTGTTTTTTTAAGACAAATCATTTTGAATCATATTGTTTTTATGGCTAAGGCATTAAGTCTGCCTCTGTACAGCGGTGGGCCCGTAAAACGCAAAATTGGTGCCCTGAAATCGCACGACGGCGTCGCGGCAGACCGAGGAGATGGCGGGATGACTTGGATGTCTTCCATGGGAATTGGAAAGATAAGTGGCTCAAAACTGGGAACATTGGAATTAATGGAGGGACGCCTTTGCCCAGCAGTGGGACAGTATGGGCTAGATATAATAATAACAGCGATTCGTCCCAACTTCACAAGAGTGTTAAAAATCTTTCGAATTCTTTGCTTTTCTCTACCATGTATTGTATATTGGCATGAAGAATCGATTCGAATTGAAGTTCAAAGAATGGATTCAGTAACAAATCGAGTTCTAAAAGATAGATTCGTTGATTACCCTGCAACTACTGAACTAGTGGTTTGAACGTTTTTAAATAATAAAATGGTTGAAATCGAGATTCGTTTTTTTTCCTATGGAGCATCCCACAAGCAAGTTTCTGATATCGATTCATAGAATCAACCCACTGTTTAAGATCGATTTTAAAAATCCATTTCTTTGTTCATGAATGTTTGATTAATCGATCTCAGATCGCCATCTTTACATCGACAGAATATTATTTGTCCAAGTGACTTACCAGGTGACTGCGGCGGCGGCGCGGGCTGGGCCGCCGGTATGGTGGCCGCCCTCGCTCCCTGCTGCTGTAACCATTGTACCTGACACAGAAAAATATTTATTTCTAACTTCTACCTAAATCTTAGCACAAATATCCCCAGGGAATGAGGTCCTGGGGAAAAAAATATCCTAGTGTGGAAAATGATTAAAAGTATACAAGTTTTATAAGATTTTCGCGCTGAACTTTCTCAGAAGCGCTTGACGATTTTATTTCCAAAATGTTATGATACATCTAACTTTTACTTCAACAGCAACCTGCCGCTTTCTGGTTCTGTGATAGCACAATAGTGGAGGGGTGCGGGATCGAGCGGCGTGGGTGCTTGATGCGCTTGCGTCGCGTCATACAGACGTAGGTAAGTATACCAAAACACAAAGTTGAAATGTGTTAGATAGAACAACGAAATCTTGAAGGTTTTTTTTGGTAAATGAATTGTTTTGTAAAAAGTCATAGAACAAAAGTTGCTGTTTATAATGTTAGTAATACAGTCCTGCAAGGTTGTTAGTGTTTTACAAATAACCCTGTATAAGGAATATCCCAGGAGTGTTGCCCAGTAACTGGGTTGTGCAAGTCGGATACGCAGTCGCTTAATGTAAAACATAGGTATCAAGCTAGTTGAGAAAGCTAGGCTAGGGAGATAGTTGAAAGAAAGCCAATGAAACTTACCGGCACTTGTTGTTGCTGGGCCAGCCCGGGAGTAAGCTGACTGCGTATGAATGTGACGCTCTGTGCGCCCGCGGGGGCTGGCGTGCCGGGTGAGCCCGCTACCACGCCTGGTTGCTGCCACAGACGAGACAAGATCTTGTTACATATATCGCACTATGCGGGAAGCCCCAATGGGGCTAGCCGTGCGGCTAACCGCAAACACAATTATGTATGTAATATTCATTTCTATGCGCACTGCGGTGCGGCTAGTCCGTAGTACGCATAGTGCGTATGAACCTTAACACATTTCAGAGGGGTAATGACTACATTGATATCCTTAACAAAATACGACCTCTACGTCGACTAACCAATATCTGTGCCAATATCTACAAAAAGCACTTCCAAATGTCTGCTACTTAGGTAGTAAAAAAGAAGTAGCTTGAAACAAACACATCACACTAATATTATAAAGGTGAAAATTTGCCAGGGCCTGTGCAAGTTTGTAAAGGTGGAACTACATTAGGCCAACGTGGGCCACATACAAGTACCGGCATGGATCTTGAGCGCTAGCTTCAAGTTGCGCAGAAGTCAAATATTCGGTCTCTTTAGTGTTGCGAAGTGAGACGCGGGGGCGGGGAGTGTCGGTGATTGGCTCGCCGCGCTATCGTGGCATAGACGTCACTCCCGATTCGTTCCCTGCGTTGCTGCATGTATCTAACAACGAAGACGATTAGCTCGCCAATGTATGGAATGCGCAAAACGATCCCCACTCAGACGCCGAGCGCTCAAAATCCGTTCCAGTAATTGTACGCCGATCTGGGCGCGTCAGTCTCTACGTACAATTCAAGCGTCGCCCAAGTATACTTCGGTCTAATGTAGTTCCTTTACTCCTTCACGCTGAAATTACTGAAGGATTTGGATGAAATTTGGCACACAAGTAGAACTTGTCTTGGAACAGCACATACGATACCAGTAGCATGTTTCCTTGGGTCAATTTTCTACATTCACGCGGGCAAAGCCTCTAGCAGCAGATAGTGCTGAATTTAGATTATTGCAGTTTAAATCATAATCAAGCATGCTTAGTCACAAAATATCCAGAAAACAAATATCCAATCGTGTGTGGAGTACTGCAGCCACATAAGGGCTGGTGTTGCAAAATGCCATTTAGAGGCTTTGGATTCGGGTGAGAGGCGTGCTGAGAGGTTAACTGGTGGTCCAGATTGGATTAAGATCAATCTTCAAAATCTGGAACATAGGTTCAGGGTAGCCAGCCTCTCGGTATGCATTTTGGAGAGAGTTTGCCTGCTGCAATCTTCCCATCTAATTATAATTTAGGTGTCTTCTAGTGGTCGCAGTCAAGCACTAGTTTATATCATAAGCATAATCAGCCTTTTTTAATGTTCCCACTGCTGGGACTCAGGCCTCCTCTCTAGGAGAGGAAATGGGCTATAATCCAACACGCAGGGGGGCTGAGTCACCCGCGTCCGTAGGAGGATACCCATTGCTAGGCCCTACACGTGGTCCCCGGGTGGTGCTAATCAGGTGACACTAACTGGTGGTAGGTTTCGACCGACGGCTTGTGACCACCCACTGGGCAAAGACGTACCGTCAAGCGGCCTAGCCGTGTTTCGGTACGATGCCCGGTGTAGCCGATTCAGAGGAGTTGGGTCAAAGTGGCAGTTCCAATGCTTGCAGACCAGCCAGACTCATGCTGGTATTGACGTATCGGGAGACTAGTCGTGGAGGGTAGCGGAATCCGAGGCACGGTGCACCGCTGGCCGACCGCAGTTAGTTGGGGGCCCAAGTAATGTGCCAGCCACACATGAAAGGCTGCCCCGCCAACTAGCGAAAAATCCCGGAATGCACCATCGTGCTGGTTGGCGACCAGATGAGAGGGCCCGATGGTCATTTCCGGGGGGGCTCGGGCGTCCCCGCAGTCTCCAGATTAGTACCCCAATGATGCTGTCCTGCCAGTACATGACTGAAGGTTAGCTGCATGGGACTCCATTTTACTTCCTTCTCTTCTCCTACCTCACTCTCAATATGAAAAGCAATAAAAAGAGATTTGTCAAACAGCGGCTGCACTCCCTCTCACTTAAAGTGCACCTCTGCAATATTAGAGGGCTGCACTCCAATCTCGCATCAGTCCATCATCACCTGGAGACTGAAAAACCATCTCTCTTTTTTCTTTCGGAGACGCAGATACGAAAACCGTCAGATGTGTCGTACCTGTCTTACCCAGGGTTTACCCTGGAGCACAATTTTAAACCGCACGCTGGAGTGTGTTTGTACGCCCGGGACGATATCTGCTATCGGCGTCTCCGCAACCTTGAAGATTCCAGGTTCTCAACGCTTTGGGCTCTGGTGGACACAGGCATGGATAAAATTATCTATGCTTGTGTCTACCGTTCGCACAGTGGCGCTCAGGAGACGACCGGGCTCATACAGTACCTTAGTGAGGCGGCGGATGCGGCTCAGCAGAGGTACCCTTCTGCACAATTGGTGTTACTGGGGGATTTTAATGCACACCATCAGGAGTGGCTCTTCCCATACCAGTGCACAGACCATGCTGGTCGAGAGACGCGAAAGCTTGCGCTAGCGTTAAATCTCACCCAGCTGGTCCAGGGAGCAACAAGGGTGCCGGACGTTGATTCGCACACGGCCAATTGCTTAGACCTTCTGCTGACAACAGATCCAGACCGCTATTCAGTGGCAATATCATCACCGTTAGGTAGTTCCGACCACTGTCTGGTGAAATCTGTATCAGTCTACTCTCCGCCCGATCCCAGCCCTAGAGGCACCAGGCGGGTTTGGCGATACAGGTCAGCAGATTGGGATGGCATGCGATCTTTCTTCGCATGTTATCCTTGGCAGCCTACTTGCTTTTCTTCGGGAGATCCATCGTCGTGCGCAGATGCTGTGACGGATGTTTTGCGGCGGGGGATGGAGTACTATATTCCATTCTCCGATGTAACCATGTCTGGCCGGGCTCACCCTTGGTTTGGTGCGGAGTGTGGCCGCGCTAACGCGCTCAAGCACGCAGCATATCAGGCATGGGCCGACGCTCGTATGCGCAAGACGAATGACGTAAGCCAGAAGAAGAGAGCCTTCAACAGAGCTGCCAAGTCTTGCAAGAAGGTGATGCGGAGGTCTCGGTTCGACCACATTAGCCGCATCGGGAACAAACTAGCTTCATACCCTGCGGGTAGTAAGGCGTTTTGGTCCCTGGCTAAGTCGGTTGAATCGAACTTCTGCCACCCCTCACTACCGCCACTGCTGAAACCCGACGGGTCGCTGGCACATACCGCTGAGGAGAAAGCAAATTTGTTTGCTTCACTCTTTGCGGAATCTTCGCGTCTAGACCCAGGTAACGCGCGGCCCCCTGCTCATCCTGATGGTTGCGATGCGAGTATGTCAGATATTCGCATCCATCAGAAGGACGTCCGTAGGGTGCTGCGTAACCTTGACGTGAACAAGGCTAGCGGTCCGGACGGGATACCAGCAATTGTTCTGAGAACGTGTGCGCCTGAACTGTCTCCGATCCTGACACGCCTATTTAGGCTTTCATTAGAGGCTGGAAAAGTGCCGATGGCATGGAAGCAAGCTAATGTCCAGCCCGTGCCCAAGAAAGGGAGTCGTGCTGACCCAGCTAACTACCGACCAATCTCAGTAACGTCCATTCTCTGTAAGACTATGGAACGTGTACTCAACACTAAGCTCCTGGCATACCTAGAAGCTAATGATATTCTCAGTGACCGTCAATACGGCTTTCGCCGAAATCGGTCAACTGGAGATCTTCTAGCGTATGCCATCCACATCTGGAGTGAGGCCATCGAGAAGTACGGGGAAGCGCTTGCCGTTTCCCTCGATATTTCGAAGGCATTCGATAGGGTTTGGCACGAAGGCCTTATTAGTAAGCTTCCTTCTTTCGGTTTACCCGCTGGATTGTGTGCTTGGATCGCAGACTTTCTGAATAACCGGTCCATTCGAGTGGTTATCGATGGCTGCTCGTCTGATCAAATGGCTATTAATGCCGGGGTCCCTCAGGGGTCAGTACTCTCGGCAACATTATTCTTGCTGCACATAAACGATCTGCTTAAGCCCGGTACCTTTGGGTATGCAGACGACAGCACTGTTGCTGAGAGTTACATATCCAGCGCGCGAGCTAGTGGGTCACAGATCCAGTCTCTTCGAGAGGCTATGGTTGAGCGCTTGAACTTGTCCTTGGAGGCAGTCTCCGAATGGGGCGATGCCAATTTGGTCAGGTTCAACGCTGCAAAAACCCAGGCGTGTCTATTTTCCGCTAAAAGGAGCCAATTCAGTCCTGCTCCAACTTTCCGGGGTGTAACCGTGCCGATAACCGACCATCTTGACCTTCTTGGTGTTACGCTGACATCAACACTCAACTTTGGGCCATACATCGAAGCAAAGGCTCAACTGGCTGCAAAAAAGCTGGGAGTTCTCGCAAAGGTCAGACAGTACTTCACGCCGGAACAGCTGCTCAAACTCTATCAAGCGCAAGTTCGATCGTGTATGGAGTATTGCTCTCATCTTTGGGACGGATCTGCCCGATACCAGCTTGATGCACTTGAGGCAATTGAGAGGCGAGCCAGAAGGATAATTGGCGATGATACACTCGTCGAGTCGAGGCTTCAAAGTCTTGAGCATCGACGCAGAGTTGCTAGCCTGTCGGTTTTCTACCGGTTGCATTTCGGGGAGTGTGCGTCGGAATTGCATAACCTAATTCCGCCTAGCCCGTTTCATCATCGGACTACCAGACGTACGGCTATGCGCCACCGGTATATGGTGGATATCCCACCAACACGCACAAAACGTTTTGGGAACACATTCATTGTGCGTGCGGCTAGGGAGTGGAATTCCTTGCCGGAGTCTGTGTTTCCTGATAGCTACAACCCGGGAATCTTTAAGTCGAGAGTGAATAGGTTTCTTCTAGGTAAGCGCGTTCCATCGTCGACCGCATCGTCGCTTTCCATCAGGTGAGATAGCGGTCAAGCGCGAACCTATCAACAATAAAAAAAAAAAAAAAAAAAAAAAAACGCAGGCCCAGTGCGTGTTGTTGAATATGATATATCTTCAAATTTTCAGTTCTAGGACAAGCCAGTTTCCTCACGATATTTTCCTGCACAGTTTTGAGAGCAGTGGTGATAAAATAAATTATAAAAAGTAATGCGCCTGTCTGGGTTTCAACCCGCGACCACCATTCTTTCACTAGTTTATATCAGTAAAAAAAATCGTATACCTGTTGCTGAGCTATGGCAGCCTGTCGCTGCAAGGTGAGCTGGCGCCTCTTCTGCAGTTGCGCCACGAACACAGCGCGCTCTTGCGGCTTCATCTGCTGGAGTTGCGCGTGCGTCTGCGCGTCCAGGTGGATCAGCTGCCGCCCGCCGCCGCCGGCTGTCCATGACACCTGCGAGGGTTTAACATAACAGTTATACTTATCATCAGCTTTTTAATTACATCTAAATACGTGTTTTGTACGACGAAATGGAAGAACCATTTCGTCTTGTCAGACTGCATGCCTACACTGACACCCTATTACATATTGTTTATTTGGCCATTGAGGCCAAATAATCAATATGAATAGGGTGTGACTATAAAAAAAATAATAATTAGGAAACATCTAATAATATCAAGCCATTATAAAACATAAATATTGTATTTTTGGATTTTTATTTGTAATTAATCAACTCAAAAATTACTAGGCCCATTTAAAAAATTCTTATACCAGTAGAAAGCTACTTGTGTATTGTTATTGCTGAGTGACATAAGCTAAAATATTGTACTATAAAATAAAACAACACCTAAAACCAACCTAAAATGTAAAAAAAAAAAAAAACTATTTGGAACACTCACTCTAGGTCCAACAGTACCAGGTTGAGCAATCTGCTGCCTCTGCTGCAAATACTGCTGTTGCTGCCAGGACACATTCTGACCACCTTGCACGATCTGCTGGCCACCCGGCGAGACAATCTGCTGTGCTCCACCGTGCGTGATGATCTGCTGGATGCCACCCCCTCCACCCGCTTGAGGAGACTGCGGCATTTGTGTCAACACCTGCTGAGTCTGGCCTACAGCTTGACCAAGAATCTGCTGACCCGACTGAGTCACTATCTGCTGAGATGATTGTGCTATCACCACATGTTGCTGTTGACCTTGCTGGGTAATTACATGTTGACCTCCTTGTGTCAAAACCTGCTGGGTCCCTTGTGTTATAATCTGTTGACCACCTTGATTTACTATCTGACCTCCTTGGTGAACAATCTGGCTTTGGGACACTATTTGCTGACCTTGTAGAGTCACTTGCTGGTTCCCATGAACTAGGATTTGCTGTTGACCTGAATGTGGGTTTATCAACACTTGTTGAGGTGCTTGCACTATCTGCTGCTGTCCAGAACTACTTAAAAGCTGCTGTTTTTGGAAAAGTATTTGATGATGTGTTTGATTTAGTTGCTGACCTTGTCCACCAATAGACTGTTGCAGAATCTGCTGTGGACTTTGTTGGATGGTGTGCTGGGGGCTTAACTGTGGCTGTTGGTTGTTAATCAAAGCCTGTTGCTGAGTCTGCATGATTTGCTGCTGTAGGATAACTTGGTTCTGTGGTGTCCGAGACTGGACTAAAGGATTCCGTATAATTTGGTGCTGACCCTGTACATTTTGCACCATTTGAATGTTTTGTTGTCTCCAAGCTCCTTGAACTGGCACATTAGCATTCTGTTGGGTCTGTATTGTCTGCTGGACAGACTGTATTTGCTGGCTCAGCACAGTTTGTTGGTTGGAGTTGACTAGCTGGTTGAGCTGCACTCCCTGACCGGTCTGCCCCTGTGATGATGTCACAAGACCTTGTACTCCCATATTAATATTTTGCTGTTGACTGTTAATAGACTGTACATTTTGCTGCTGAATTAGATTTTGGTTCTGCTGTGGCATCTGTTGTCCAGATGATATCAATTGCTGGTTAATTACTTGTCCTTGTCCCAAGTTCTGACTCAGTTTTGCATTCTGTAGGTTCTGAGTTGACTGTGCTAACTGTTGAGCAATGTTCTGGACAGCTTGGGATGCACTCTGCTGGCTCAGGCTCAAACTCTGTTTCATAGCCATGTTCTGCTGCTGTTGTAAGTTGTTAGCACTCTGACTTAGCATCTGACTGATATTCTCAATATGCTGTTGAGCTGAGCTCATTGATGTTGGTGGTTGATTGATGTTCTGCTGCAAATGATGCTGATTACTCTGTATATGTTGCTGCAATTGGCCCTGCAAGTTCTGAGACATCTGCGAGACTGACACATTAGGCTGGAACCCTTGCTGGTTCTGCTGATTGCCGAGCTTGTTCTGTTGCAGCATTTGCATCTTCAACTGATGTTGTTGTAACATCTTCTGTTGCTGTATCTGTATTGCTGTCAGTCCGTGTGGTTGTTGCTGCTGGTTTTGGTTATATGATTGTTGCTGTTGCTGTTGCATACTCATTTGTTGGTTTTGGATCATATTGGCTTGGGTCACCACAGTGTTCTGTTGTCCAAATTTCTGCAGCAATGGAGAGTTTGCCTGGCTGCTTTGTATTTGGACATTTTGTGTCACAATCCCTTGAGGTATAGACTTGCTCATTATACCAGGCGTAGACATTGATGTAGACGTGTATCCCATTGAACTGATGGGTGTGCTGGAAGCCACTGATGCACTAGAACTAGCTGGAGGATGATTCCATGGCATCCTTTGTTTCAATTTGTCTAACAAAGCCTGTGTACTATCATCCTTGTTTTCAGCCATATTTTGTGTGGGCACTTCGTTTTTTGCAATACCTTCCTCAAAGTCGAATCCTGTGATTGCACTAATACGGTCCATTGCTTTCGGAGGTGGCTGAGGGACAACTAGCAACTTTGGGTGAAATATATCAGTCACCGCCTGTATTCTAGCCCTAATGCTCTCCAGCACCCAATCAGGAGTCACAATCTTAATTCTTGAGGAAGGGAGTGTGAGCGCAGCACTATATTTCTTACCCGCAGCTGATCCACAAATCAGGTGAGTACACTGAGAGTCCAAGTTCAACTTTACTTTTCCACCATGATATGTGATAACAGCGAACAAGGCTTTAGCGTCAGCAACACTCACTTTAGATATGCAACATACAACATTAGTAAATATTTTATTTTTATGAGGGACGTAAGGCTTGGGGTCTGCCAATCTCCTGAGGCGCGCGCACGCAAGCACCCAGTGCTCGGTCACTGCAGGAATCTGGTAGATGTCCTGGGCTTCATCCACGTCAGTATCCGCAGCATTTTCACCACAAATTAGATGTGTGACATAGTCAGAGAAATATTTTGTACTCTCCGCTCCACCGGACTGTAGTAACTGCATAATCTGTAATTACGAAACAGCTCTTAATTATGCTATTCACTAATTACACTAAATAATCCATTATAAATAAAGCATTCAACAAAGAAAACATACCCTTTCCGAGACATCGCCAGAAACATAATATTTGACATCCTTGAAAATTGGCTCTTGCAAAGTTAAAGAATCTAAATCGTCAACAATCGTTACCATTTTCTGTTATACGACAACGTTAAAAAACACTCGATTTACAAATTAATTACACATTTTTGCTGTATTTTTCAACAAAACGCCGATATTTCAAGCGACGACGTCCATGATTAATGTTACCAGGTAAAAAAAAAACTAATAAACATAAACATTAGTAATTTGTTTTTTGTTAACGGTTTTAATATCTTCATTCTAATCAAGCACATATTTCTAATTAATATTTGTATATAGTAGAATTCAATAAGCCAGAGTTTCTGTGAATAAATTCTAATAATTTGACTTTTACTCGACTGTAAAGCGGGGTCCACACGTTTTACATTTGCCACTGACACTGACATCTGTTAAAAATGGCGGCTACGTTCTCCTAAACGTTTTGTTGTATGAAGATAAAGACGACCAGCCGTGCTAACATTCGATCTACCGTTTATAACTGAATTTTTTTGCATACAACATTGTTAGTGAATAGCTCTATTTTTTGGTGAATTAATGAGCTCTGGCGTCTCATTGCTAATTTTTTTGGTGAATTTTGACGGTTATAAGTTTAATAAATATATAAGGGACGAAAAGCAATCATTTATTGGTTATCGATACGCCTAATATACGATTACGATACGATACGATTAATATACTAGCTTTTGCCCGCATCTACGCTCGCGTACATAAAATATAGCACTCGGGAATAAAGTAGCTTTCTATCAATGAAAGAATTTTAGCAATCGGACCAGTACTTCCAGAGATTACCTCCCTACAAACAAAAAAACAATTCTTCTGTAGTAAATTACTGTAGATTATCCATATATGATCCATATTGTCTCAAATAGGCATGTGAAACCACCAGATTAGATAGCTGTGTGAAACCCGCTTAAATACTTACCATACTTACAAGGTAAAAAACCCGACTGCGTATAAAAACTGAAAAGAATAATAAACAAGTTCAGTCCACAGTTCAGCAACAGTCGGGACCCACATTAGATAGAATGATTTTAGTCTAGATAATTTTAATGGGTCCCGACTGTTGCTGAACTGTGGACTGAACTTGTTTATTATTCTTTTCAGTTTTTATTTAAAGTATTTTTTTAAGCAGTCGGGTTTTTGATTTTTTAAATTATTTTTTTTATTTTATTCTTTTTAGTTACAATTATAATATCACTATTTATTCACTACATTTTAGACGTAAAATCACTATAAAGTTCAAAAACCGACCTAGGCATTCGCCTCAGTACAAAATAAATAATATAGATTTCCTGTTGTACTTTTTTTTAATATGGTCATAATATACCATTTTGAAAAACCTTATGAAAAGTCCTTCAATTTGATAGCCATAATGCAGAATAAAAAAATAAAATATTTTTTTTACTCTAACATATAGCATCTCACAGTCGATTTATTGTTTTTTTTTTAACGTCACCTATCTAAGAACACTTGGGTTATCAAGACAAATTTAACGATATGTTAAGTATAAAAATCTGTTCACCGGTTTGAAAGATATGAGGTAATAAAGAATATTACATACATACAAACATACAAGATATGCGCGAAAAACATAACCCTTCTTGCAGTCGGGTAAAAAAAAAGCTTTTTTAGGAATTCATGGTTTGGTTACCGAGGCCTTTCAGTCAAGTATTTTTTTAAAGATTTTCTTTTTGTTTATTTTCAGTATGTTTTTCACAAGTTGGCTATTAAAAAAGAATACGGATACTAACATTTGCAGTCGATCCCTAAGGCAGGGTTCAAACATGGACACTTTTATGTCTTGTGTCACATACAAGTTACTGGTGAATATTTGGTTTCTATTATTAGTATGAAATCATCCACTCTCTCCGCATACGTAAACATTTTTTGTGTCCAGTTACTTCCACTAGCACATACTCATGACGATCAAAAGTTCAAAACGTGTTCGGTGTCTGTAACTGGAACAAAAAGTGTCTCCTTTTGCGCAGCGCCTTAGTTTGAGAGAAGTTTAATAGAGTAGTTTGACTTATATTCTAGTACATATGTATCGATGAGTTTAAGTTTAGAGGTAGGAACAGGGTGTAAAGTTTTTGCGGAAATTTCAAACGCTGCTTATCTATTTCTCTTCATTTTTTGACTTATATAGGTTATACTGAAAGGTGATTATCTTATATAAATTTTTCCATAATTTTTATAGTAATCAGTACCCAAAATCTATCAAACAAGCAGTCATCAAATCTCAATTGAGAAGAAAGATTTTATATGCTAAAAAAAACATATATGAAAGTCAAAAGTCCTAAATCAATTTCATTCTGTGGTGCAAGGTGCAACGCAACTAGACTTCTCCCAGTTGTAGTCCTGAAACAGTAATCCTATAGGGCCTACATACTAGCGTTGAAAATTCCGGAAAGAAACAATTGTTTCTTTCCGTGAAAAAAACAAATTGTGTTTTTTTCCGTTTTTTTTTCACATGTTGCATTGAAATTTTGCGGAAAAAATCGTTTGGGAACAAAACAGAAATATTTCGAATATTTTATTAATTGTTTCGGTTAATTTCATGAAAAATTGAAAAAAAAAACAAGTTTTATTGAAATTGAAAAATATATCATAGTGGGCGAAATACAAAAAAAAAGAAAATGTACGAGTGGTGAATACAAATAATATAGATACATCTAGCCTTCCTCAGCCAAAATCTCGATTTCACTGTCTTGGTTAGACGCGAGCTTCCTCAAGCCTCCCCCAAGTGTCGCCATTAGGCGCTATAATGACTGATACCCACTGTTGAACATAAGTCCCCTCGCTAAAGTGACCTATGCCCACTGTTGGATATAAGTTTCTCCCTCATTATAATGGCCCACAGTTGGACACAAGCCTCCCCCAAGTGTCGCCATCTAGGTGCTATAATGATTTATGCCCACTATTGAACATAGGCCTCCCCTCGCTATAATGACCTATGCCCACTGTTGGGCATAAGCCTCCCCAAGTGTCACCACGTAGGCGCTGTAATGACTGATGCCCACTGTTGGATATAAGTTTCTCCCTCACTATAATGGCCCACAGTTGAACACAAGCCTCCCCCAAGTGTCGCCATCTAGGTGCTATAATGATTTATGCCTACTGTTGGACATAGGCCTCCCCTCGCTATAATGACCTATGCCCACTGTTGGGCATAAGCCTCCCCCAAGTGTCACCACCTAGGCGTTATAATAATCGATGCCTACTGTTGGACATAGACCTCCGCTCTCGATAATGACCTATGCCCACTGTTGGGCATAGGCCTCCTCTCGCTATAATGGCCTATGCCCACTGTTGGGCATAAGCCTCCCCAAGTGTCACCACGTAGGCGTTATAATAATTGATGCCCACTGTTGGACATAGGCCTCCTCTCGCTATAATGGCCTATGCCCACTGTTGGGCAAGAGCCTCCCCAAGTGTCACCACGTAGGTGTTATAATAATTGATGCCCACTGTTGGACATAGGCCTCCCCTCGCTATAATGACCTATGCCCACTTTCAAAGTCAAGTTATTTCATATAGGCCTACATGGGCACTTATAAAACGTCAGAAGCTAGTGCACGGTTCCAAATTGGTCGTTTCCTATGGAGAAGAACCGGCACTGAAGAACGGAACTGTTGGGTATAAGCCTCCCCAAGTGTCACCACGTAGGCGATATAATTGATGCCCACTGTTGGACATAGGCCTCCCCTGACTTTAATGACCTATGCCCACTGTTGGGCATAAGCCTCCCCAAGTGTCACCACGTAGGCGCTATGATTGATGCCCACTGTTGGACATAGGCCTCCTCTCGCTATAATGACTTATGCCCACTGTTGGGCATAAGCCTCCCCAAGAGTCGCCATTTAGGCACTATAATGATTGATGCCCACTGTTGGACATAGGCCGCCCCCTCGCTATAATGACCTCTGCCCACTGTTGGACATAAGCATCCTTGAGGGAGCGTGTCGCCATTTAGGCGCTATAATGATTGATGCCCACAGTTGGACATAGGCCTCCCCCAAGTATCACCATTTAGGCGTTATAATGACAGATGCCCACTGTTGGACATAAGTCTCCCCTCGCTATAATGACCTGTGTCCACTGTTGGACATAAGCCTCCCCCAAGTATCACCATTTAGGCGTTATAATGACTGGTGCCCACTGTTGGACATAAGCCTCCCCCAAGTATCGCCATTTGGGCGTTATAATGACTGATGTCCACTGTTGGACATAAGTCTCCCCTAGCTACAATGACTTGTGTCCACTGTTGGACATAAGCCTCCCCCAAGTATCATCATTTAGGCGCTATAAGGATTGCTGTCCACTGTTGGACATAGGCCTCATAAACTAGTGCGCCTCATCATCAGATTGCGTCACTGCTTACCATCAGGTAGGATCGCAGTCAAACGCTAGTTTATATTAATGTAAAAAAAACTACGCATTTGAAAAAATCAAACATGAAGTTTTCGGTTCTTTTCATATTTTTCCGTTTTTTTCGGTATTATTGGAAAAATACATGAAATTTATAATTTATAAATTTCTTGAATGTTTCGAATGTTACATTGAATAAAACAACAGTATTTGAAAGAAACGGGAATATTCCCTGCTTTTTTCAACGCTACTACATACCACCACCACCACCATACCTCTACCACCACTCGATATTCGACTGGCCTGTTGGTCTAGTGGTTAGTGACCCTGACTGCTATGCCGGAGGTCGTGGGTTCGATTACCACCCAGGACAAATGTTTGTGTGATGAGCATAATCATTTGTTCTGTGTCTGGGTGTAATTTATCTATAAGATGTATGTATTTAGAAATATGTATGTATGTTTATCAGTTGTCTAGTACCCATAACACAAGCTCTGCTTAGCTTGGGACTAGACGGCGTTGTGTGGTAGTTGTGGAATATTATATGGAATATTATATAAATTCAGACAGTCTTATACTATGTCGCGTAGTGTAATAAGGGTCAGACTGTCTTACTCTGAATTCCGACGGCAAGATCTGGCTCGATGACGCTTCTTCTACTAATTATTAAGCACGCAAAATTCAGACTCTCTTGTTTTTAACCGACTTCTAAAAAAGGAGGAGGTTCTCAATTCGGATGTTTGTATTTTTTTTTTTTTAATGTATGTTCGCGGATAACTTCGTCATTTGCCAACCGATTTGAAAAATTCTTTTGTTGTTGGAAAGAGTAGGTATACTTCCCAAATGGTCCCATACTCACCAAGTCGGGATCTAATGATGGAATCTTGGCGAAATCGAGGGATCTCCTCAAATATTATAGGCAACTATATAGTTCTTTGATATTTTCATCAAAGACTTAAGAATTTACAGTCAAAACATGACATTTGATGAAGTGGAACTGGTGAAGAAGACCAGAAATGGCCAATAGAAGTTCATACTCACACAGATCTCACAATGAACATAGTTATGCGACTACGATAATACAAATAAATGAATGGTTCTTAATAGGTATGTTGAAAATGGTATCATCGATATGACCTGATGATGATAATGGAGCCGGAAGATAGGCACTGGAACTCTGTAATTAATCAATGTATCCTAGCCGTGTTTGGGCTTATTAGAATTGTCATGAGATGCACTTTGGCTATAAGGTACTATCGAATTGTTCTGATGATGATGAAGCTAGAAGATAGGCACCGGAACTCTGTAATTAATCAATGTATCCTAGCCGTGTTTGGGCTTATTAGAATTGTCATGAGATGCACTTTGGCTATAAGGTACTATCGAACTGATCTGATGATGATGATGGATCCGAAAGGTAGACACGGGAACTTCATATTAAAAAAATGTATCCTAGCAGGCTTTGAGTTAATTGGAATTGTCATGAGAAAAAGCAACTAAAAAGTGTGAAATAAAAAACTTAAATTTTAATTTCGGAAGTCGGTGTTAAATAAGGAACAAACAATATCGAGAAACACCGACTTCCGAAATTAAAATTATTTTGATGGTTTTAGTGTTTTTTTTAGTAAGTCGGTTATTTTTTTTTATAAAAAGTTTTTTCCATTCCGAGTAAGATAGTCTGACCCTTATTACACTACGCGACATCGAGTAAGACTGTCTCTGAATATATATGGTGTAATAGGCCCTAATTCTGTTCGGTCTCCTGCTTGATATAGAGGGAAGTGGAAATTATGTTTTTTATTAATCCTCAGTTGTATTTTTCTAATTAACTTCGTTACAGGATCAAAGACAATTAAATAGTTTTTTAGGGTTCCGTACCTCAAAAGGAAAAAACGGATTACGGAAGCCTTTATAGGATCACTTCGTTGTCTGTCCGTCTCTCGTCGTCTTATAGTTCAAGTAGGTATAGGAATAAATCTGAAAATTTGTGGTTACTTCATAAAAAACTTTTCTTTTCGGAAAAACCTTTCGATTCAGGAATTGAACTAAGTATTTACATAAGTTACTTTGTACGAAACCCTTAGTTTGCGAGTACGACTCTCACTGGCCAGGTCTTTTTTAAACAGCCGAGCTTCATGGCCTACGTGCTTTTATGGTGGTCGCAAGAGTTGATTCTGATTTCCAAGAGTTGCACTGGTTACATACAAGGTGTAAGGGACAGCCCTCCACAAACTTTAAGGGATTGCTCAACAGACGAAACTGAACAATCTTGAACAAAATTTTTTTTCAGGAAACGAAAAAAAAAATCGGCCTCGCCATACAAATTGTCCAATCAAGTTTATCATTTTGTATGGTGAGGCTGATTTTTTTTTTCGTTTCCTGAAAAAAAATCTTGTGGACTAAGTACGGATTGTTTTTTTTTCTTTTCAATATTCCAATAAAGATACGGGTTTTTAGAGATGCAGAGCGTTTTGGGCATTTTAATGAAAAAAAAAACGTGTTTATGAGAAAATAGTACATTGTTACACTAGGGGTGAAAGTAACTCATTTTGTCCCGAGAAGGAGTTGGTGGCCGAGCGCAGCGAGGTCGCTAATTCGAGGGGTTAAATGGGTTACTTTCACCCCGAGGTAAACACTGTGCTTTTCATTACGAATACGAGGAAACTAAAAATAAAATAAAAAGTTTGTAAAACCTGAGTCGTCGTACCTATGATTTTAAGTAGGTATCTTTCTTCTGATTTAGGCGGTAAAAGGTATTCCACTAGTGCTTTAGCCTCTTCTCTAATGAAATTAGGCGTTAAATCACTAACCTCAAATTAGCGACCTCGCTATGCTCGGCCGCCAACTCCTTCTCGGGACGAAATTAGTTACGTTCACCCCGAGGTAAGCACTGTGCTTTTTATTACGAATACAAGGAAAGTAAAAATAAAATAAAAAGTTTGTAAACCCTGAGTCGTCGTACGTATGAATCTTTCTTCTGATTTAGGCGGTAAAAAGTTTTCCACAACTGCATTAGCCTCTTCTCTTATGAAATTAGGCGTTAAATCACTATCTTAATCTGATAAACATAACTTGTTAACACAAATCTCTGTTGTACGGAAATGTAAACAAAACTCGAAAAAACTAACGACTGATTGCCACTTTCCCACCGTTTTGTTTTTTTTTCTGTGGCCGGCCAGCTATTCAGCCTCATTAATGAAAAATTTGAAATGAATTGTTATCTTTTATAAATAAAGTATTTTAAAGAAATAGTTGAACAAATAAATCATTTTAAATATAATACTAGCTGTGCCCGCGCGGCTTCGCTCCCGCTCTTCCCTACTTCAGCCTACTATACCCTACTCTACCCTACTATACCCTACTCTACCCTACTCTACCCTACTCTACCCTACCCTACTCTACCCTACTCTACCCTACTCTACCCTACTCTACCCTACCCTACTCTACTCTACCCTACTCTACCCTCCTCTACCTTACTCTACTCTACCCTACTCTACCCTATCCTACTCTACTCTACCCTACTCTACCCTACACTACCCTAATTTTCATTTTTTTTTCCATAAGAACCTTCTCCTCATAATAACGAAAACAACAAAAAAAAAAAAATAGCGTAATCGGTCCAGGCGTTGTTGAGTTATGCGCTTACCAACACATTTTGCGATTCATTTTTATATTATAGACTAGCTTTTGCCCGCGCGGCTTCGCTCCCGCTCTTCCCTACTTCAGCCTACTATACCCTACTCTACCCTACTATACCCTACTCTACCCTACCCTACTCTACTCTACCCGACTCTACCCTACTCTACCCGACTCTACCCTACTCTACCCTACTCTACCCTACTCTACTCTACCCTACTCTACCCTACCCTACTCTACTCTACCCTACTCTACCCTACTCTACCCTACCCTACTCTACTCTACTCTACCCTACTCTACCCTACTCTACCCTGCTCTACCCTACCCTACTCTACCCTACTCTACCCTACTCTACTCTACTCTACTCTACCCTACTCTACCTTACTCTAACCTACTCTACCCTACTCTACAAACCTCACGGAGCCCGAGACCTTTCCAACGAATGCAAAACCGTGGAAATCGGTTCGTGCGTTCTGGAGTTATAGCGTCAGGAAGGAAAACCCGACTTATTTTTATATAGTAGACTAGCTTTTGCCCTTGCGGCTTCGCTCCCGCTCTTCCCTACTTCAGCCTACTATACCCTCCTCTACCCTACCCTACCCTACTCTACTCTACTCTACCCTACTCTACCCTACTCTACCCTACCCTACTCTACTCTACCCTACTCTACCCTACTCTACTCTACTCTACCCTACTCTACCCTACTCTACCCTACTCTACCCTACTCTACCCTACTCTACCCTACTCTACCCTACTCTACTCTAATAAACCTCACGGAGCCCGAGACCTATCCAACGAATGCAAAACCGTGGAAATCAGTTCGTGCGTTCTGGAGTTGTAGCGTCAGGAAGGAAAACCCGACTTATTTTTATATACACTCGAGAGCAAAAAAATCGCACATCATAACTCTTTTTGTTCAGGACAGTTTTTGTCATGAATGTGTATAGATATTGAAAACATTTCATACACTATTTGAAAGCCTATTTAATTACCTTTCTAATGATACAAAATACAGTGTAAAAAAATATTCTTGAAAGGGTTTAGAGCACAAAATCCAACATATGAAAAATTACCAAATTTCACTTAAGAAAGAATGAGAGTCAAACTTAAAATTCTTGGTCCTCCTGATTGTTAATAAAGTGTATTCCCTCCCTTAGCCCCATTTACAGCTGTTACTCGATTTTTCATCAACCGTATTAATTTTACCATGAAATCTTAGGGCATAACGTCCCACTTCTCGTCAATGACAAATTGAAGCTCTTGGAGGCGTGGAGAGCCAGGCTTTTTGCACTAAGTCTTCTTTCATGGTCATTCCAGATATTCTCAATTGGATTGAGATCAGATCTACGAGCTGGCCTCTCTATCGCAATGATTCCAACGTCTTACATGTAGTCGCAAACTGTTCTAGCGACATGCGATCTGGTGTTGTTCTGCATTAAGGAAAAAAAATCTACCATAAGCCACACAAGCAGCTTCACATATTCTTCAAGCACTTTTTTGATGTATCATAAAGCCGTCAACCCTCTCGATATTAGGCCAGTAATGGCCCAGTGATGAATACAATGTCAGTTTTAGTGTCCAACATTATGCCACCCCAAAATGCCTCCAAAACCTACTTGTTCGCATATGCAGCATTGTTAAAATTACCATGATGACCTTCTGTTTCTGTTTGACGCCTTTTTTTTTGGTGGGTAAAAATAATCCAAATTACATCCTCTGCCCTTGGGCGGAGCGGAAGATAGTGTGATAGTGCCTTACTATTATTTATCATTTACTACATACTAATTTATACCTACATATAATAATATACATTTATATTTATTTATCTCACAATAATAACTGATTAACATCCGTAGACTCATAGCAAGGTTCAGTTGAAAACCAGCGTCAGGCAACTGCTACGTAGTGGCCTGGCATCATGCTGAACTGGACCCATTTGGCGCAGCCGTGAGACATACCATCTTTATCTTTTTTTTCTATACTATAATAATTGTTATCTCATTGTGTGTACCTATGTGCCAAATAAACGTATTTTCTTTCTTTCTTTCTTTGTCAGACTGTTACTGAGTAAAAAACCCACCCCGTTCCTTCTTGCCTTTCATACCGTGGCCGAGCTTCCCTTTCGGAGCTTCGACCCGGCGGGGCCTCTACTGTTGCTAACAACTCCTTGGGGCGCAGGGAAACGGTGCGCGCCGTCGACGACTTAGGCTCGATCCGGATAGTTAACGGACGGTTGGACAGCGAGCTACCCATTGCTCGCCGTCCGCAAGCCCGCGCTTACGGTGGTCGAAAATCGGGATCGGAATCCCGGCGGCGGGCGGGTCGGGCGTGAGCACCGTTGCCTGATGCGGTCGGCCTCCTCCATTGCTAGCATTACTGCTTTACAGAAGGAGGCGACCGCCTGCCACTCCTCCTCGCTCCGGACTATGGCCTGTACCAAGGCCCGGCGCAAGAGATCACCGCTACCGATCGCCCCCACAAGGACACGGCGATGCGAGATACCTACGGCTTTTGGTCTTTTAGGGCAGCGGGCATCATGTTACCTATTAACGTATTGGAAAAAAAATCATTCAAACATTGTACATCCTTCGGCAAAAGTTTTATTTTTTTTTGATAGTACTCGTATGTAAGTATTTTAGTGATGGACCGAAATACGATTTTCAGCCTAAATCGAATGTTCGGCTTCTCTTCCAGTTTCGGCCTGTAACCGAAACCGAATCACAAAACCAAAAAGGAGGCAGCTGAAAAAAATAGCGCTGGATGTGTGACGCCCAGGAAATTCTGAGGTGTACAATGAGGTGTTCAATGTACTTTTCTACTCTTTTACTTTGTGTTTATAATCGTTGTGCCGTGCGTGTCTGTCCCAAATAAATGTTATTCTATTCTATGTGGTAACAGAAAAACTGACAAGAAATAAAAATAGATTATAAAAATAGATTAAATAGATTATAATTATCATCAACGACTATGTACAATTGTCACGGATCTTGAGCGCTGGCTTCAAGTTGCGCAGAAGTCAAATATTCAGTCTCTTTAGTGGTGCGAAGTGAGACGCGGGGGCGGGGAGTGTCAGTGATTGGCTCGCCGCGCCATCGCTTCATTGACGTCACTCCTGATCCGTTTCCTGCGTTGCTGCATGTATCTAACAACGAAAACGATTGGCCCGCCAATGTATGGAACGCGCAAAGCGATCCTTACTCTGACGCCGAGCGTTCATGATCCGTTTCGGCAATTGTATGTACTTACTTATCCAAAAATTATAACATATATCTCTGATATCATCTCTGAAACTGGTTAAAATCGAAACTAAAACTTCGGTTGGTCTATAATATAGGTATTTATGTGCTGTAGAACATTATGTTAATGATCATGAATTAGTTGCACATCTAATATATCATTTAAAATATCGCTGTCAAAGCAGGGAAATAACTGACTTTGTGGTCCGACCTGTTTGCATAGCAAAAACAAAAATAAAAATAATTAAGTACCTACCTAATTAATTTGGTTTTAAGGAAAAGTCTCTACTATTATTTGACATAATATATTCTTTAGTTTTGTGGGGCAAAACCTGGTTTAGACCATTTAGGGTTTGACCATATTACGACAGCGAGCTACCCATTGCTCACTGTCCGCAAGTAAGCAATGGGTAGCTCGCTGTCAAGAGCGGGGGTTGTCATTGGACGACTTTTTTCCCCCCATAAAAAAAAAAAATATTACGGCGGTGCGTGAATGCTCGTAGCCCGCAATGATTGAAGCTCGCCGTCAGGCTAGCAGGGCCGAAGTCGGTTAGAGTTACGCTGTATCCTTTCGAAAATTTGAATTTAGTACACTACCCTTTTATTTTGCTGTGGGAATTTTCTTCGTACTAAATTAGCTGTATTACGTTGTATCGTTTGGCACACTTCTGTTCTTCTTCGTTTCATCCAGATAGGGTTCAATTTTGGAGAATCTTCACTAAGACCTGGCCTACGACGCCTACGTCATAAAAAAATCTTGTGCAAAATTTCACGCTTCTAGTCCCAGTAATTTCATTGTCAGTCAATCAGTCAGTTTCAACTTTTAATATAGATTAGTACCTAACATTTTCAGATTAAAGAAAAAGATGATACTGGTATTAAAAAACATCTAAGCATGTTTAACGCCTTACTTACATTTTAATAACTGGTATTGCGTCCTCGGGCTCCGTCTACAGATTCGAGCCGGTTTAGCACATTGAGAACGAAGTTACGGAAGCGATGTTAAGGAAAATTTTCCCATTCTTCCATCAGGGCCAGTTTAAAGGTCTTTAGGGTGGTAGGAGATGGTCTGTGGCTTTTCACTAGCCTCCCGAGGTTAGGGTTACTATATCTCAGGATTTGTCTTGAGATTTCAGGATTTTTGGCCTCTTCTCAGGATTGCGGCCGGATTTTGCAAATCTCATAAAATCTCGGGATTTTTAGAATTTTCGATAAAACACTGCTTGTGTTATACTTAAAAGCACAAGCTAAAACTAATTAATGACTATTTTATGACTGTAATCTTTTACGAGAATAACTTTTTTCAAACACAAAACAAATTAATAAAAAAGTAAATAAACTACAATTAATCTTCCTTTGGCAAACGGGGGTTCTGCTGCCACCCCCACCACTTTGAGTGCGATATGCAAAGCACGAGTTAGATACGCAGTATGAAAAAAAATTAAATCAGTAAAAAATCTCAGGATTTTTCCGGACTTTTGATTTTTTCATCTGGTAACCCTACCCGAGCCGAACTCATCTCAGGCGTGCTAGATCGGATCGAGATTAGCACTACTTATACTTATAGTGCCGCAATAAGCTAGCGTGGGGCTTGTAAGTACCAAAATTTTATAAAACACTAGCTGTGCCCGCGACTTCGTTCGCGTGGACTACAGGATTTTGAATTTATTTTTTCTAAAATAAAAAGTAGCCTAAGTTACTCCTTATTACATCAGCTACCTGCCAAAAAAGTCCTGTCAAAATCGGTCCAGCCATCTCAGAAATTAGCCCGGACAAACAGATAGACAGACAAAAATTGTTAAAAATGTTATTTTGGTGTGTACCTTGATATTATGTAATACTTCTTTAAGATATAAGGAAAGGAAAGATATCACTGCTTGCTCTGTTGATCGCTTATGTGAGGTAGCATGTGCAGAGATTGAAGGCCAAACTTTCTTATGTGTGTACAGACCACCTGCATCAAACCTAGCATCTTTTCTGATAATAATTGAAGAAATACTAAATAAACTTATTAGAGACAACAAATTAGTTTTCGTTTGTGGGGACTTAAATATTAATTTACTAGTAAATTCACCAGATAAATGTAAACTTCTCTCTTTGTTTAGTTCTTTTAATCTATAATGTATTTTTAACGAGGCAACAAGAATAACACCTACCTCAGCTTCATGCATAGATAATATATTTACTAATTGTGTTATAAAAGACTCATCCATAATTAGTGGCGTGAGGTCTGACCATAGTGGTCAACTTGTATCTTTCGAATTAGTCAAAAAGCTTCAATTAGATTCAACTGCAGAGCTTAGACCGCTTACTAAAAATAAATTAAATAATTTTAATAACAATGTCGTGAGTAGTCTCTCAACAGCCAATTTTGATTCGCAAGACCCCAATGTAAACTATGAAACATTATTTTCTACAGTATGCCAAGAATTTAATAAGGCGTGTCCAGTCAAAAAAGTTCAAATCGGTAATAAATCCAAATTTAATGAATGGGCTACTGCTGGAATAAGAAAAAGCAGAGACACTTTATATCAGCTATATCATGAAAAATCCTTGTCGTCTGATCTTAATTTGCATAACCATGTTAGACTCTATTCAAAGATATCCAAAAGAGTCTGTGCCCAAGCTAAATATAAATCAATAAGTAAGATAATTGGAAATTCTAATAATAAAATAAAAGCTGTCTGGAAGGTGATAAACAAGGAAACTGGAAAGACAAGCCAACGAGATCGGAATGAATTCTCACTAAAAATTGATAATAAAATCATCTCGGATAGGTCAAAAGTAGCTGAGACGTTCGAAAACTTTTTCACCAACATCCCAATAGAAGTTACGAAATCTCTCCCTTCTTCGTCTTTGTTAGCTGAATCTTTTTTAAAAGAACATTTCACTAAGGATATACCAAACTTTGAATTTAAGCTTATTTCTGTGGATACAATAATAAAAGCATTCAAAAGTCTTAACATAAAAAACACTGAAGACTTATGGGGTATATCCGTTAAGATTCTTGGAGAAATTATTGAAACAATTGCTCGTCCTAACAGGCATATTTAATCAGTGTTTAGACAGTGGTACATTCCCTGATTTAATGAAACACAGTAAAGTAGTACCAATTTTTAAATCAGGTAGTAAGAGTGATCCCTCTAATTATAGACCAATATCTGTGCTTCCAGCATTGAGTAAAATCTATGAAAAGATCATGCTCGACCAGATGTTGTCTCATTTTAATTCAAATAGGATTTTGCATAGTCATCAGTTTGGTTTCACGAAAGGAAGGTCAACAACAGATGCAGGAGTGAAACTCATCAGTCACATTTTGGAATCCTGGGAGAAGTCCCAGGATGCTATTGGCATATTCTGTGACCTCTCTAAAGCATTTGACTGTGTTGACCATAATACTCTGATCTGTAAATTACATCATTACGGAATTCGTGGACGAGCTGCTGATCTTGTTTTTTCCTATTTATCTTACAGGCAGCAAAAAGTATCTATTTATGGGGTGACGTCCTCGGGGTCTTTAGTAAAGATGGGCGTGCCTCAAGGTTCAATTCTAGGCCCTTTCCTTTTTTTAGTTTATATTAATGACCTTCCCTTCATGATGGCTAATTTATCCGATATAATTCTATTTGCTGATGACACCTCTCTTATTTTTAAAGTAGACAGAAAAGATGGGGATGTCATGCATGTCAACGAGAGTCTGGCTGTCCTTTCGAAATGGTTTGCAGCTAATAATCTCTTATTAAATGCAAATAAAACTAAATGTATAAAGTTTTCATTGCCAAATGTCCCTCAAGTTGACGTCAATCTAATTCTTGACAGCAAAAAACTGGATGTTATTACAGAAACCGTGTTTTTGGGTATAACTATCGATTCTAAACTGCAGTGGGGTACTCATATTAGAACTCTCTCGGGAAGACTAAGTTCAGCTGCATATGCAGTAAGAAAAATAAGGCAATTGACAGATGTAGCCACAGCTAGGTTAGTTTACTATGCTTATTTCCACAGTATTATGTCTTATGGCATTTTACTGTGGGGACCTGCAGCTGACGTAGACTCAATTTTCATATTACAAAAGAGAGCAATCCGGGCTATTTATAAAATGGGCCCTCGCGAGTCCCTCAGAAATAAATTCAAAGAAATTGATATACTTACTCTGCCTTCTCTTTACATCTTGGAAAGCATTTTGTATGTTCGTAAAAACTTAGGACTCTTTAAAATTAGAAGCGATTTTCACCACAAAAATACACGTAGTAAACACGAAATTGTCTTACCCAAATGGAGACTAGCTAAGACTAGCAAGTCATTCTTAGTAAACAGCATTCGCTTTTATAATAAGCTGCCAAAGGCGGTAACAGAACTTAGTGAGGGAAAATTCAAATCTCATATCAAACGTGTCCTAACCGAAAAAGCATATTACAAGGTTAAAGACTATGTCGAAGACACGCTTGTTTGGCAATGACTACCTCTGCACATGTGGCCCCCTGGTAAATCATCAATATTTTGTCTATAACTGCTCCACCTTTGTTTTAATAATTAGATATACATTTTTTTTTTCTCTGACACATTGCTTTTGCAATATTTTTATTTTTTATTTATATTTCAACTATCATAAATTCGTTAGTAATTTATTTTGTTAACATTTTATTGATAGTTGTAATCATTATATTATACCTGATTTTTTTTATATAGCCTCTTTTTGTATTGTGAATGTGAGAACACTGTATACTCCACGAACTCTTAGACTACTTCCTATTACGACTTACTTTGTTTTTTACTGAGAAAATTTTTATTGTGCTTTTGTGTACAATATTTGACTGGTCTACACTGTTCTTACATAATATAATATCAATATTGTAAAAACACCCACTTTTTTAAAAGAGTAACCATGGAGTTTCTTGCCGGTTCTTCTCCATAGGAAACGACCAATTTGGAACCGTGCACTAGCTTCTGACGTTTTATAAGTGCCCATGTAGGCCTATGTGAAATAAAATATTTTTGATTGATTGATTGATTGATTGGTGTATGTACCGTGTATATATTCATATGCATGTAGTAAAAAGCAATTATTTCAATATTACAAACAGACACTCCAATTTTATTTAGATGTATAGACTAGCATCTGCCAGCGACTTACCCCGCGTGAAAGTAAAGTGTGTATGTGTGCCTATGTCACTCAGTGATAAAATAGCTTTCTACTGGTGAAAGAACTTTTAAAATCGTTTCCTAGTAGCTTTTGAGTTTATTCGTTACAAACAAAAATCCAAATCTTTCCTCTCTAAAATATTTGCATAGAAGTAAACGAACGAAGATATCGAATTATGGACGCTTTTACATATTTAGACAAATATCTCGGTTCTTCGGGTACCATTATAAGCAATAGGAATCATAACTATGAGGATGTGGTTTATAATAAAAGGCAATATATTCATCTTCATGTTTGGTCTAACACGTTTTTTTCTTCCATTCTGCCCTGACACCCGTCACGCTATCACTAGCTCCGTTTTCTTTCATATCACTGGTCACACAATCCATACGTTTTCTTTGGCTTCACTCTCCTTCGCCATTCATCTACATGTATATTCATCATAACTCTTTAAGTAACATGCGTTTCATTCCTCTTCACCTGAGTACCATACGAACACGCTAACCATTGGACCATGATGTCCAAATATAAAAATTTTAATTTTAATTTTCGAAGACCGCGTGGCACTAAAGTAAGGGCTTACTTATATAAAATTCATGATAGTCAACGAATATACCTAAATACTTAAAAAAATGCATTATGTACTGTTTACACCTAGTATATAATCTTTCTGTTTTTGTAGTATTCAATCAACGATAATGAAAGGAAAATATCGTTAAAATACAGCATTTGGCAATTTTTCGAAAAAAGTTCGTTCGTTTCATCAAAAGCTACGTGCAAATAATGCAATAAATTATATTCACTACGAAGTTGTTTAGGAGAAGGCAAACTGTTTCCGATTTGAAGCTACACTTGTCTAAATACCATGAAACAGAACATATGCAATACTTACCTACTTTTCTAAAAAAAAAATCCCCCAAAACATAATCCTTGTAAGGAAGTTCCGGTTTCGGTCGAAACTGAGTCTGTTGTAGATATTCGGTTTCGGTTTCGATCATAAAAACCAGTGTCGGTCAGACACTAGTGAGTTTGTTTTACGATAACGCGATCGACACGTTTATGACGTTCGGCGCTCCGATTGGCCCGATCCAAAGTTTGAACGCCCAACCCGTGATATTATTCCCATACGGCGGCTCTTTACATGATTATCGTTATTCGATATACATCTTTTACTAGATATTTTGGAAGCACATAGTTACTTACATATCTTGTAGTTATTATACATATGGGTAGGTTTTTCTATTGAAATCAAAACATACATTTGTAAAAAAAAAAATAGGTAGTAGTATTATCGCTGAAAATCTGGTAGATATTTTGCGTGTTATTTTGGCCCGTCATAATGTACCTACTCGACAATTTTTTCCAAAAACTTTTATGTTTTAGCCTGGAATAAGTTTGTGAGTGAGTGACGGAAGTAACCGAACGCCAACAGAGCGTTCAGGCGTTATCTCTCTTTTTCACATTGCCTCTTTATCAATATTGCGTTGGATGAAAAGACAATCCTATAAACTATTCTCAGGTTGACGATAGACGAATCGGGAATCGTAACAAATCAAGGAGTAGCGCGGCAAACGGTAAATAAAAAAAAAAAAAACAATTTGTATTCAATGATTAAATTCTTCGTACCACAACGGGGGTTGTGACGCGTCACGGATTTACCGTTTTAAGTGAAAAAAAAAACAAACAAACGACAAACTATTCAAAAAATCAGGGTAAGTGCGAGTCAGACTCGCGCACTGATAGTTCCGTACAAACTTTCCTGTGTAAACAGTTCAATTCATTTTTTTTTTGTGACGTAACAACTGGAATTTTCAGATTTATTCCTATAACTTAAAAAAAAAAAATTATAACAACGAGAAGTTATAGCCTATGAATAGGCTAGTTGCCGCAAAAATGTAATTAGTCCGTCTTTTAGATTATTCAAAAATAAGGGACACGTATTTTTTTATTTGTAAATTAAACCAAAAATGACAAAGATATAGCCCATTAAAGTTACGTGTAACGTCACGCCACCGTGCTGATATCTTTGTTATTTTTTGTTTAATCAAAAAAAGAAAAAATATGTGTCGAATATTTTTTTATAATCTAAAATACGGACTAAATAAAATGTAATTATTTTGACCCTGGAAACTACCCTATTTCGATGCCCTTGAGAGTGTTAAAATATACGTTTTTTTTGTGACATAAACAGCCCTATCTTTTTAGGGTTCCGTAGTCAACTAGGAACCCTTATAATTTCGCCATGTCTGTCTGTCCGTCTGTCTGTCTGTCTGTCTGTCCGTCCTCGCTTAATCTCTGGGACCGTTAGCACTAGAAAGCTGAAATTTGGTACCAATATGTATATCAATCACGCCGACAAAGTGGTAAAATAAAAATTGGAAAAAAATGTTTTAATAGGATAGCCCCCCTATATGTAAAGTAGGAAGTGATTTTTTTTTAATTTCAACCCTAACGTGTGATATATTGTTGGATAGGTATTAAAAAATGAATAGGGGTTTACTAAAATCATTTTTTGATAATGTCAATAATTTCGGAAATAATCGCAAAAAAAACAAAAAACAAAGTGTCCCCCCCCTCTAACTTTTGAACCATAAGTTTAAAAAATATGAAAAAATTCTGAAAAGTAGAACTTTATAAGGACTTTCTAGGAAAATTATTTTGAACTTGATGGAAAGAACAGTTTTTGTACAAAAAAGACAAAAAGGTTGTACAAAATAATTTCTGGACTAAGTTTGTAGTATAATCGTATATGCAAGCATTTTTTAAACTCATTAGTGGGTATACTTATTTTGACGGACGGGAAACTACGGAACCCTACACTGAGCGTGGCCCGACACGCTCTTGGCCGGTTTTTTTCGTCAACTTAGAAGTTTTTTTTTTTCACAGCTTCAAGGGACAGCAGATTTGAGTATACCGGTATTCGGTTTGGTTTTAATTTCAACTCGATACCGCCATGCGTTCTCGTGATAAAGGGTCTTGACAGACAGACAGACGGAAATCAAAGTGATCCTATAAGGGTTTTGTTATTTCCTTTTGAGGTACGGAACTCTAAAAAATGATATTATAATTTCCGCTCGTTTTCCTATAATTGGGTTTTTTTTACAATATCTCAATGAGCTGATCCAATGAAACAGATCTTGACAAACATTATCCGCGTTGTAAAAAAAAATTTAAACGTTTGGTAAATCCCCGATTAGCCAACATTCATTTTTGTGATTTCTTATAATAGGAGTACGTCATGAAAAATACCGTGCATCTCAACGCGCGCATCATCTACAACATTAGTTTTTAGCATAGATATCCGTGGTTTTTTGTATAAGCGAAACTTGAATATAGATTTTTCAATATCAGGAACTGAATGGATTCCAATAGTATTATGGCCTGCTTATCATTGCAGGCACGGATGGGCATAAGGGCATTAGCCAGCAAACAGCTGGGTGGGTACAAGTGCAAAACAACCCCTCAGTCACCTGGATGGCCTGGCGACTAAGTATTTTTGCTGACATAACAAGCTTCTAACTTTGTGATTTTTCATGATCCAGTTATGAAAGGGGATTGCCCATTTGAGGCCATGAGCGGACAATTGACTAGAGAAAAAAGATTTTGTTAAAAAAAAAAATATGTAAGTATTCCCTTAGTTCCAAATGAGCGCCACTATAATAAACAATAAGTGGTAAATAAAATGTAACTTTATGGAAAAAACAATAGTTTTATCATTGATAGTAATATTTGATGTCCGTCTTTGGCCTGGAACACCATAGAGGCTGGGCAATCCCCTTTGTACATAGGTTCTTTACATAAAAATACTAGACAGGTTACGCATATAGTAAAAATAAGGTTATGTACTCGGAGGAATGTTAGGTAAATTTTTCCATCTCCAGTATTTAAGTACTTTCCCTCTAGGTGGGGTGAGGCCTTATATAGTAGATAATGTAACACAAAGCCGCTTTTTGGGTCTGTCTGCATGACCCGAACTCTTTGTTTGATCTTTTATATTATACTCCATTTGTTTAGGTAGTTAACTAAACGTAAACCATCTTGATGTGTCTTTTTATTTAAAATAAATCGTATAAGATATATAAAGATATACAAAGATTATTTAGAAGTAGGTAGGTAATGACTATTATAACATCGGTTTAGGTAAATACCTAGTTATAAACATCTACACAAATAAATAAAATTGGCGTGTCTGTTTGTAATATTGAAATAACCGATTTTTACTACATGTGTATATATGAATATATGTATACACCGTTTAATTTTAATTGTTTTAATCCCGTGGAGGGTCGACAAAATTAAAAAATACAGTACCTTTTTTTCAAAACTCGTATTAATTTACGCATGTACGAAATTAATTTCTTTAAGAAAACGTCAGCTGAGCGAGTCCATTGACCTGTAGGTAGTTTGTACGCAACGCCGACATCTACTTACGGGTCATTGGACTCGCCCAGCTGACGTTTTCTTAAAGAAAATGAATTTCGTACATGCGTAAATTAATACGAGCTTTGAAAAAAAGGTACTATATTTTTTAATATTATCTTTACAAATCGATAATGTTTCATGTACCGGATCGACCCTCCACGGGATCCAAACGATTAAAATTTAGTGGTGTATACGGTACATACACCAAAATATGTTTTTTTTTACAATTTTTGTTTGTCTGTCTGTTTGTTCCGGCTAATCTCTGAAATGACTGGACCGATTTTGACAGGACTTTTATTGGCAGATAGCTGATGTAATAAGGAGTAACTGGTTACATTTATTAAAAAAAAATTGAATTCGAAATCCTGTAGTACACGCGAACGATGTCGCGGGCACAGCTATTTTTAGATAATAATTTTAGACAATTTTTTAGATTATAATAGACATGCTAAGATTGTTTACATTTAGTTAACTACCTAATCAAATGGAGTATAGGTACACATTGGTTTTTGATGTGGTTTTACAATTTGTTGCGATATGTTTGTGTGTTTAATATATGAATAGTCAATGCGCGATGGCGATGCGGGTCGCCAGTTGTACATATTAATTATTAATCCGACCTACTCAAAATGTTAATGAGGAGTTCTGTTACTTTTGTTCGACTATTTAACCGGGTTTTAGATATAACTGACTTTTGCCCGCGAATCTGTCCGTGTAAATGTCAGTTATTGTGGACGCGAAGTCAAAGTCAAAGCCAGATTAAAAGTAGGCTATGTGTTCCTTGTGATTAAATTAGATTAAATATCAAATTTCATTAAAATTGGTTCAGTAATTAACCGTGAAAGCGTAACAGACAGATTGGTAGAGTTACTTTCACATTTATGGGTAATACCTACTAATAACCTATGATAAATTATGGGCCCTGAATAAAAAAAATCGTAAGTCAAGTAAATAATAACTCAAAATCAAACATGCGTTATCCTTATGTAGGTACTGGTTCACAACGATTTATTTGTAATGACTTCTCAGAATAAGTAGAGAATTAACTCTTTTATTCGTTAACTTAGAAGTTTGATTTTTTCACAGCTTTAAGGGACCGCAGACCTGACTATATACCTATATGGTTTTAATTTGAACTTGATACCTTCACCAATCCTGAGATAATAGGTCTTGACAGATAGACGCACAACAAAGTGATCCTCGATGGGTTTCGTTTTTTCCTTTTGAGGCACGGAAGCCTCAAAAAGATAATAAAAAAGTCAAACCGTAAACGGTCAAAGTGGAGAATTATTAAGTTTGAACGACAAAAGATTATAAACCAATACTGGTTACTGAAAGATTTGAGATTATCTACAGCAATTTTTGAAAAGAAAGTAAAGAACTTTTCATTACTCATACTCTGAAAGTAGGTCTGAAGTTGCCTGAGGAGCGGGCTGAAAGTGATACTTTTCATCCCTAGGGAGTTTTACTTTACAACTGACAGCTGTCAAATTATTAAAAAAAAAACTAGTTCTATCTTCACATTTCTATTGAACCATGTTCCAATTTTCCATACAGCCAGTCAATCACAGCGCGATATGAAATTGAAATAACTTAAAGTATCTATTAATTAAATAATATTATATTTAAAATGATTTATTTGTTTATTCATTACAATTAATTTCTAATTTTTTATTAATGAGGCTGAATAGCTGGCCGGCCAAAGAAAAAAAAAAAAAAAAAAACAAAATGGCGGGAAAGTGGCAATCAGTCGTTGGTTTTTTCGAGTTTTGTTTACATTTCCGTACAACAGAGATTTGTATTAACACGTCATGTTTATCAGATTTAAATAGTGATTAACGCCTAATTTCATAAGAGAACAGGCTAAAGCAGTAGTGGAATACCTTTTACCGCCTAAATCAGAAGAAAGATACCTACTTAAAATCATAGGTAAGTACGACGACTCAGGTTTTACAAACTTTTTATTTTACTTTTAGTTTCCTCGTATTCGTAATGAAAAGCACAGTGTTTACCTCGGGGTGAAAGTAACCCATTTAACCCCTCGAATTAGCGACCTCGCTTCGCTCGCCCGCCAACTCCTTCTCGGGACGAAATGAGTTACTTTCACCCCTAGTGTAACAATGTACTATTTCATTACTCATACTCTGAAAGTAGGTCTGAAGTTGCCTGAGGAGCGGGCTGAAAGTGATACTTTTCATCCCTAGGGAGTTTTACTTTACAACTGACAGCTGTCAAATTATTAAAAAAAAACTAGTTCTATCTTCACATTTCTATTGAACCATGTTCCTATTTTCCATACAGCCAGTCAATCACAGCGCGATATAAAATTGAAATAACTTAAAGACAAGTATTAATTAAATAATGTTATATTTTAAGTGATTTATTTGTTCAACTATTTCTTTGAAATACTTTATTTTTAAAAGATTACAATTAATTTCAAATTTTTCATTAATGAGGCTGAATAGCTGGCCGGCCGCTGAAAAAAAAAAACAAAATGGCGGGAAAGTGGCAATCAGTCGTTGGTTTTTTCGAGTTTCGTTTACATTTCCGTACAACAAAGATTTGTATTAACACGTTATGTTTATCAGATTATAATAGTGATTTAACGCCTAATTTCATAAGAGAAGAGGCTAAAGCAGTAGTGGAATACCTTTTACCGCCTAAATCAGAAGAAAGATACCTACTTAAAATCATAGGTACGGCGACTCAGGATTTACAAACTTTTTATTTTATTTTTAGTTGCCTCGTATTCGTAATGAAAAGCACAGTGTTTACCTCGGGGTGAAAGTAACCCATTTAACCCCTCGAATTAGCGACCTCGCTGCGCTCGCCCGCCAACTCCTTCTCGGGACGAAATGAGTTACTTTCACCCCTAGTGTAACAATGTACTATTTTACACCACCTGCTCGATAATGTCGTTTTACACGTTATACAAACCTCACTTAAAGCAAGTCATTATATGCCTAGGGAGATAATGCAGTATGGCCGATCCCTAGGGAATAATGAGATTTGAATTTGGAGCATCAAGAATCGTCAACATTGTGAATTAAAATGTAGGCGCATCGAACAAGTTGACTCGAAATTCAAACCAAAGAATAGGTAATCACTATGATTCAAACTGGCCACTAACAAAAAAAAGAAAATAGAATAAAACGTGCGTACTGACGACACAGGAGCGTTATAGAAAATTGAAACTATAGAATCTTGGAGTATTGAATTTTGTTTGTTTGACGAACTTGAAATTGAATACTTATATATCTCTAATATATGATTTGGTCGACCAAATTGTCTTTTAATTATCTCACAGATGGTGTAAAAAGTAGAGTATGCAACACGGGGATAAAGCTGTCTTTGTCTTGGGCGGCTTAAATTCCTCACTTCACTCAGGTTTCTTTATTAACTCCCTCGCAATGCTCGGGAGTTAATTTTATAAATCCCTCACTGTCGTTCGGGATTAAAATCAGCAACCTTCGTTTCTTTCGGAATTCAACATGCCGCCCGTGACTTAAAGACACTGCTTTATCCCCTAGTCACATAAATTACTATTATACGTCATACAAACCTCACTTAAAGCAAGTCATTCTATCCCTAGGGAGATAATGCAGTATGGCCGATCCCTAGGGAATAATGACATAAATGAATTTGGAACACCAAAAATCGTCAACATTGTGAATTAAAATGTACATGCATCGCACAAGTTGACTCGAAATTCAAACTGGCCACTAACAAAAAAAGAAAATACATAGAATAAAACCTGCTTACTTACGGGAGCATTATAGAAAATTGAAACTATAGAATCTTGGAGTAGTGAATTTTGTTTGTTTGATGAACTTGTATATATAATACTTATATTTCTCTAATATATGATTTGGTCGACCAAATTGTTTTTTAATTATCTCACAGATGGTGTAAAAAATATAGTATGCAACACGGGGATAAAGCTGTCTTTGTCTTGGGCGGCTTGAATTCCTCACTTCACTCAGGTTTCTTTATTAACTCCCTCGCGATGCTCGGGAGTTAATTTTATAAATCCCTCACTGTCGTTCGGGATTAAAATCAGCAACCTTCGTTTCGTTCGGAATTCAACATGCCGCCCGCGACGTAAAGACACTGCTTAATCCCCTAGTCACATAAACTACTATTTTACACCACCTGCTCGATAATGTCGTTTTACACGTCATACAAACCTCACTTAAAGCAAGTCATTATATGCCTAGGGAGATAATGCAGTATGACCGATCCCTAGGGAATAATGAGATTTGAATTTGGAGCATCAAGAATCGTCAACATTGTGAATTAAAATGTAGGCGCATCGAACAAGTTAACTTGAAATTCAAACCAAAGAGTATGTAATCACTATGATTCAAACTGGCCACTAACAAAAAAAAAGAAAATAGAATAAAACGTGCGTACTGACGACACGGGAGCATTTTAGAAAATTGAAACTATAGAATCTTGGAGTAGTGAATTTTGTTTTTTTGATGAACTTGTAAATATAATACTTATATTTCTCTAATATATGATTTGGTCAACCAAATTGTCTTTTGATTATCTCACAGATGGTGTAAAAAGTAGAGTATGCAACACGGGGATAAAGCTGTCTTTGTCTTGGGCGGCTTAAATTCCTCACTTCACTCAGGTTTCTTTATTAACTCCCTCGCAATGCTCGGGAGTTAATTTTATAAATCCCTCACTGTCGTTCGGGATTAAAATCAGCAACCTTCGTTTCGTTCGGAATTTAACATGCCGCCCGCGACTTAAAGACACTGCTTTATCCCCTAGTCACATAAACTACTATTAATCTATTAGCCTTGACTGTACCTACCTACGTAGGTATAGATAAAAGCTCGCAGGCTGGGCTTGCGCAGACCAATCCTCAAGCAAGTCGAAAGATGCGCTGGCTGCGCTTTGTTGGTGGGGTTGGTGGCACAAGACACAATTTAAGTTATACGTTTTACCAACCACACGCACGGTGTTCCGTGAACAAACCGGCCTAGGCAGGCAAAACTGTACTGGAGCTTGTACTTGTATTTTTTTTAATCAAAATGGTCACTTCGCCAGTTCTTTACTAATCGGAGACATGACCACACGTCGATCTCTATGAAGAAATAAAATAAATAATAAAAAATAAATAAAGTAAACTTAGATAAATTAAAAATATGGATAAAAATTCAGTCTGTTTGTCCATTTTAGTTTTAATTTCACAGTTTCAGTGTAGCTTTACGGATTCTCCGTGCTCTGATATTTTTGGTTTTTTCACGGATAGTTCGAAAACTGTGTTCGGTCAAATAACTTTGCAGCCAGTTGAAGTTGTGCCTAAGTTGGTGATAGCAATAACTTATTCAGTTCAAACTCGGCTAGATGTAAGTACCTTCTCAATTTCTAAGTGTTTTTTTTTTGTGGTAAGTAATAATTGATATTTATATTGTAAATAAGTTTAAAAAAACTTAAAAAAAAAACCGAATTCAATAAAAAAATCACTAAAACGATCAAAATAACTTTAATTTCGGAAGTCGGTGTTTCTCGCTATTGTTTGTTTCATTTTTTACTGTTCCGTGGTTTCATATATAACCTTATAAAACACCGACTTTCGAAATTAATATAATGTTAAAGTGTACCTACAATAAAGAATTAATAATAGTAGATTATGTGACTAGGGGATAAAGCAGTGTTTTTAAGTCGCGGGCGGCATGTTGAATTCCGAACGAAACGAAGGTTGCTGATTTTAATCCCGAACGTTAGTGAGGGAGCTATATAATTAACTCCCGAGCATAACGAGGGAGTTAATAAAGAAACCTGAGTGAAGTGAGGAATTCAACATGCCGCCCGATGCACGTACATTTTAATTCACAACGTTGACGATTTTTGATATTCCAAATTCAAATCTCATTATTTCCTAAGGATCGGACATACTGCATTATCTCCCTAGGGATAGAATAACTTGCTTTAAGTGAAGTTAGTATGACGTATAAAACGACATTATCGAGCAGGTGGTGTAAAAAGTTATTTTGATCGTTTTAGTATATTTTTAGTGAAGTTATTTTTTTTGTAAGTAAAAAGTTTTTATTTCACACTTTTTAGTTGCGATACACTTATAGCCAGATTACCTTTTTCTCATGAAAATTCCAATCAACCCAAACCCTGGAGCCAAGGATACAATGTTTTATTATGAATTTCCCGTGTTCACCTTCCACCTTCCGTCATCAGATCAGTTCGACAGAACCTTATAGCCAAAGTGCATCTTAAGACAAATCTAATAAGCCTAAACACGGCTAAGATACATTGAATTATTACGGAGTTCCGGTGCCTGTCTTCCGGCTCCATCATCATCATCAGATCAGTTTGATAGTACCTTATAGCTAAAGTGCATCTCATGACAATTCTAATAAGCCCAAACACGGCTAGAATACATTGATTATAAACTAACAAAAGATCTTATAAGTATCTTAAGTCCAAAGTTTACTCTTTCATAACACTTATTAACGTCTATAAGTGTGGAATTAGGCGCACTTTATAAGAGGATTTACCCATATAGGCATATAGTAGTTGTATTATGGTCTCATCAAGTGTATTTTTCATCTTACATTAATCTTAATGATGTTGTTGTAAGAACAAATACACTTACAAGTGTCTTTCACTAAGAACAAAAACTCTTTGAGTGGTCTCACTAATGCCGTTATAGTAGTAATTCCCCTTTTAACGCTCTCTGTGATCACATTGTACCTAAGTGTTTTATCACATCTGTCGAAAAAGCATAAAAACGTATGTAAAAAGTTTGGGTAGCCGTATCTATGGTAACCGTGTAACCATTTTTATTTTCATACTATTTATTTCTTGTATGATGACATTTTGTCTTTGATAGGTAGTCTTTTTTGCTATTATATGGATGAACAACATGCGAAGTACATTTACTCGATAGTTTTGTAATATAAATAACAATAATTTCACGGGCTCTTTCTAAAATGTGTCTAGAATATTGATAATTTATTTAATTATTTTTAAAATATAAATATAACTCGTAAGACACCATTTTCTCAACAATTTTAAGTCCAATTTCTCTTCTTTAAGACTAGTGTAAGACTGATGTCTCTTATTTCACACTTGTTAAGTCTACTATATGCTATTCGCTCTGATTAAACACTGGCATAAGGCAATCTGTCCGTGACCATATTCACAATTCGACATTCGATTTAGGATTCCTTGAGAAATACCTAACAAACAAATCACATATTTCTGGTAGGTGTAGATAATTAGATATGCAAAGATATTATTAGTAGTTCTCATTAAAATGAATCGCTAAATGTGTTGCTAAGCGCAAATCTCGAGAACAGCTGAACTGATTTCGCTAATTCTTTTTTTGTTGTGTTTGTTATTGTGAGAAGAAGGTTCTTATGGAAAAAAAATGAAATTAGGGTAGAGTAGGTTAGTGTAGGGTAGAATAGGGTAGAGTAGTGTAGAGTAAGGTAGAATAAGGTAGAGTAGGGTAGAATAGGGTAGACTAGGGTACAGCAGGGTACAGTAGGATACAGTAGGGTAGAGTCGGGTACAGTTGGGTTCTGTAGGGCAGAGTAGGGTAGTGTAGGGTAGGGTAGGGTAGAGTAGGATCGAGTAGGGTAGAGTAGGGAACAGTAGGGTAGAGTAGGGTACAGTAGGGTAGAGTTGGGTAGAGTAGGGTAAAGTATGGTAGAGTAGAGTAGAGTATGGTAGCGTAAGGTAGAGTAGGCCTTTGCCCAGCAGTTCTTCTCCATAGAGATCTAAGCTTTGGAACGTGCAATTTAGCTTCACTTTTTTTTTGGACTGACTGACATTTGACTATTCAAAAGTGCCTGCAAATGGTCTATTTGAAATAAATTATTAGATTTGAGTGGGACACACAATAGTCTAATAAAAAAATTATTTTCGATGCCCGTTTCTTATTCACTTTCATCAACTAATTCTCTCTCTTTTCGAATATTCAAAGTCGTCAGTACCACTGTCACTATCTGGTAGTACGGAACCATCGAATAATTGGCTACTACTAACATATTACAATAAGCGATACCCTTATAAAGTCACAAGACTCTTGCAAGATCAAATGGTCTCATGAGTTATTCTACTCTTTAATGTGACTTAAACAAGACCAATTACACTTATTGGTTTGCTCTAGAACAGTTATATACAAGGGTTTAGTAAGAGCAGAAGTCTAATAAAACACTTCAGATTCTACTAAGAGGGAATACACTTATAACATACCTTAATAAGTATTAAATAATGACCAAGGGCAATTACTCTTATACAATACATTTATTCTGTGAAATGTTTTATAAGGATTTCTCATAAACGTCTATAAGAGTTGGTTATAAGTTTGAATCTTCTTTTAGATCAAAATGTCTTATAACGTGCCTTTATAAGATACACAATCTTAGCCAGAACACATATAAGCCTTTTATAAGGTCCAAACTCTTATAAAGAATTATTCTTATGGCTTTTATGCTAGTTGGGTAATTACGGAGTTCCGGTGCCTATCTTCCGGCTCCATCATCATCATCAGATCAGTTTGACAGTACCCTATAGCCAAAATACATCTCATGACAATTCTAATAAGCCCAAACACGGTTAGGATACATTGATTAATTACGGAGTTCCGGTGCCTATCTTCCGGCTCCATCATCTTCATCATATCAGTTTGATAGTACATTATAGCCAAAGTGTATCTTATGACAATTCAAATAAGCCCAAACACGGCTAGGATACATTGATTAATTACGGAGTTCCGAGGCCTATCTTCCGGCTCCATCATCATCATTAGATCAGTTTGAGAATACCTTATAGCCAAAGTGCATCTCATGACAATTCTAATAGGCCCAAACACGGCTAGGATACATTGATTAATTACGGAGTACCGAGGCCTATCTTCCGGCTCCATCATCATCATCATATCAGTTTGATAGTACATTATAGCCAAAGTGTATCTTATGACAATTCGAATAAGCCCAAACACGGCTAGGATACATTGATTAATTACGGAGTTCCGAGGCCTATCTTCCGGCTCCATTATCATCATTAGATCAGTTTGAGAATACCTTATGGCCAAAGTGCATCTCATTACAATTCTAATAGGCCCAAACACGGCTAGAATACATTGATTAATTACGGAGTTCCGGTGCCTATCTTCCGGCTCCATCATCATCATCAGATCAGTTCAATAGTACCTTATAGCTAAAGTGCATCTCATGACAATTCTAATAAGCCCAAACACGGCTAGAATACAATGATTAATTACGGAGTTCCGGTGCCTATCTTCCGGCTCCATCATCATCATCATCAGATCACTTCGATGATATTAGTCGCTTAACAATGTTCATTGTGATATCTGTTTGAATATGAAGTTCCGTTGGCTATTTCTGGTCTTCTTCACCAGTTCCACTTCATCAAATGTCACTTTTTGACTGTAAATGCATAAGTCCTCAATGAAAATACCAAAATAACTATATGGTTGCCTATAATATTTGAGGAGGTCCCTCGATTCATCATGATTTTGAAAAAAGTGGGACCAATCTGGAAGCATATCATGCAAGGGAAAAAATTTTTTTGCAAATCGGTCCATAAATGACGGAGTTCTGAGGTAACAAACATAAAAAAAATACAACCGAATTGATGACCTCCTCTTTATTTTTGTTAGTTGGGGTAAAAGTAACTCATTTCGTCCCGAGAAGGAGTTGGCGGCCGAGCGTAGCGAGGTCGCTAATTCGAGGGACTAAATTATTTACTTTCACCCCGAGGTAAGCACTGTGCTTTTCATTACGAATACAAGGAAAGTAAAAATAAAATAAAAAGTTTGTAAAACCTGAGTCGTACCCATGATTTTTGGTGGGTATCTTTCTTCTGATTTAGGCTGTAAAAGGTTCCACTACTGCGTTAGCCTCTTTTCTTATGAAATTAGGCGTTAAATCACTATTTTAATCTGATGAACTTATCGTGTTAATACAAATCTCTGCTGTACGGAAATGTAAACAAAACTCGAAAAAACCAACGACTGATTGCCACTTTCCCGCCATTTTGTTATTTTTTTTTTCTGTGGCCGGCCAGCTATTCAGCCTCATTAATGTAAAATTATATATTAATTGTAATATTTTAAAAATAAAGTATTTTAAAGAAATATTTTAACAAATAAATGTTTTAAGTCACTTATTTGTTCAAATATTTCTTTAAAATATAATATTATTTAATTAATACTTATCTTTAAGTTATTTCAATTTTATATCACGCTGTAATTGACTGGCTGTATAGAAAGTTGGAACATGGTTCAATAGAAATGTGAAGATAGAACTACCTAGTTTTTTTTTTAATAATTTGACAGCTCTCAGTTGAAAGTAAAACTCCATATGAATGAAAAGTAGTACTTTCAACCCGCCCGCTCCTCAGGCAACTTCAGGCCTACTTTCAGAGTATGAGTAATTAAAAACACTTTTACACGTAATTTTTTACGTGTAAAAGTGTTTTACTGTAATACACGTTTGAAATTGTAAGTTAGGGTCTGATTTGTGTTTTTTTTTTATCGAGCAATATATAACCCTGTTTTGATTTTTATCCAGATTGGTTATAATGGTTAATTTTAATAAAATAAATTTTCATGATGATTTCTCTTGTAATTGTGGATTTATAGAGGTTAAAAAAAGTACAAAATTAGCAGAACCTGGCCCTAATGTGTAAAACGAAGCATTTACATTTATTGCTCTACGTACGTACACAAAAACACGCTGGTGACGTATTTAAGATTTATTAAAACAGGTTTTTTTTTTATCCTTAATGAATGTATTTTTTATTTTATTCCAGGACAACAATTTAGGCAGCATTGAATCACCGGACCGAATACTGGAAAAGTACAACAAGGGAGAGACCGTCAAGTACCGGGTTTACTTTCCCGTTGACAACCCTCGACCAAAAGTCACCAAGATCACTTTGAATGGCAAGACATTATGTACTGGGCAAGGAGGTAAATATGAACTTTAACTTTCGCTTGATCTTTTTATGAAAGTTGGTCAACGCTGGCGGCGACATAGAATACAATACCTAGCGTTTATTCGGCGCAGGCAAAAAATACAACATAAAATAATAATAATAAAAAAAGGGAAATAATAATGGTTCCGAAAAACAATTTAATCTCCAGCGATCTGTGGCCGATTATTATTCTAATTAACTAGCGTTATAATGAATTACCGACAAAAAACCCAAAACATAAACGAAAAGAAATATCCAATTTAACAACAAATAAGAGCATGTTCAAATTACATTTTCTCCTAAAAAAAAATGGATCTTCGAATAACAAAACTAAACTTCCGAATAGAATACTGAACCTCCGACAAAATTACTAAGTTACCGACATCAGAGGTTTGGTCAAAATAATCATATTTTTACAACTTGCATGAACTGTTTTAATTTCTATTGTTGGTTATCAAATTTATTTTTTAGCTCTCAATAATTATGAAAATACCTCAACTGTTCGGCCCGCGCGATGGGGTTCGGATCTACTACGTAACTACATTTTCATAATAAACTGAGTTTTGTTTTATTTTTATCTTTGTCCTCGCTGACATTATAAAAGTTAGGAAATTTGTCGATTAATAATACAGTATAATATTCTAGGAAACCAAAGTCTAATTGGTTTTCGATTAAGGCATGAAATACCGACGTGCAAAACACCGAAATTCAAAATACCGAAAGGTTTAAATGCCGATAGTCGTTATATCGAAACACAAAATACCGATGTTCAAATGACCGAAAGGACGAAATCCCGAATAGACGAAACAACTTGAACGTAGCGGTTGGTCACAGTTCTAACGTTACCTAACCTATTTCACCCAGTTCAAAGTGCAATCAAAATACAATCTACCTGTAACTAGACTATTAGACAATGGTAAACACATTTTTACGAGAGATTGTGGCTGAAATAGGTTAGATTAGGTTTGAATTGTGACCAAAAGCGCGCGAGCCGAGCGAGCGGAGCGAGCGGCGCCGCGGCAGCGGCCGGCGAGTGCTACTTCTCAAAATAAAACAAATCGGGACCTTAGGGCACCCCGACACGGACGAGTCGGGATTTTGAACTTCGGGATTTTAAACATACGAACAAATGAACTTTCGGGATTTTAAACTTTCGACCATACGACCATTTGGCGTTTCAATTTTTGGGATTTCGTCCATCGGTAATTTAAAATTCTGGATTTTTATACGTACCCTTGAATACGACTGTTTTAACTATTTAACGCCTGAAATAGGTACCGATATCGAAGCATACCCGTGGTAAGTAAAATTCATGATATATGATGCAATTAAAAGTTATTGTTACAAGTACATTTTTAAATTTTTTATAAGTTTCTGTATAGCCACTCAGAATAATATTTTCAGTATAATGTGATAGTTAAAATAGCACCACAATCTATGAAATATGAAAGTTAATTTATGAATTAATAGTAGGCAAGTAAAGATAAAAATTACAAAGCAATGTTTTCAGTAGAACGTAATTTATGCTGGTAGAAAAGTATTATAGCAATAGACAGTCATGTTTATTTTTCGAAGATTTCAGTATCTCATTCGGTCGTTTCGTCATTTTTATTCGGACAAAAGTAGTCGGAAAGTTAGTATTTTAGGCAGTAGATTTAATATTTTGAGTAAGGACAATTCTTCTTTTTTTGTCGGAGCTTTTATTACTACCCATAAAAAAAGAGTACAGAAATACAGTTAGGCTGAGTGTGCCCGGACCGAAAGGGTCACCAACTCAGCAATTGCTAGGCGTCAAACACCCAGCGCTGATTTCCAGTTGGCACCCCGCAGTGACTCACGTATGATTGTAAATAAAATATACTTACTACATATAAATATAACCCATTGTTAAAATAAATATTGATGCTAGTGTATTTGTGTGATAATTGTGTTATAACACGTAACTAAATAAGTATTAGGTATATAAAATGTGTCATGGTAGTTACAAACTAATCAAATAACATAGGCCCTTGACTCTAGCCATAGATGTAATAAATAGGGGGGAGAGGGAGGTGCGAGTACGATCTAGTGCCCACACTGCCACCCCAGAATATACTTACCGATTCGAAACTTTATAATGGAAGCCAAAATGCTGAAAACTTCATACAAAAAACAGGCTCAGCTCTATAACATACTCGTCTACGGCTCGTGCGAATTACGCCTCGGTCGTAATGACAGTGGCAAACTTTCTGCAATTGTATCAAAATGTACTGCACTAATGGACCAGCGACTCGCGGGGGACGCTTAGCGCCAAACTTGATACGATAGCATAGCATAACATAGTCGGCCAAATAATGTTCCTACAGCTGGGACTCAAGCCTCCTCTCTAGGAGAGGGAATGGGCCGTAATCCACAACGCGGGCCCAGTGCGGGTCGGTGGATGTAACATGTCTGCGAATTTTTGGTTCTAGGACATACCGGTTTCCTCACGATGTATTCCTTCACCGTTTTGAGAGCAGTGGTGATGAAATAAATTACACAAAGTAATGCGCCTGGCTGGGTTTGAACCCGCGACCTACAACTTGTAAGTCGGGGCCGTTACCATTCGACCACCACTGTATCAAAATGATAATAATTGGCCAGCGACTCGCGGGGTTCGCTTAGCACCCAACATGATACGATAAATGTAATAAATTGTGTAAATTGAAATCAGCCAAATGTGTGTCTAAGAGCGGTAGTAGCGAATTTTCAAGGACCGAAAGATTAGAAGGACCTTTTTGAAAAAGCACTAAACCAACACGACAAAAAAACATTCAGCTAAATCTGGCAAATAGTTTTCCTTTTTTAAAAGCAACAATTGATTAGTATTCAAAGAGTAAGTAAGTTTGAAAGGCCTTCGCTGAGCAGTAGGGCTAAGGGCTAAATTTAACCTGGAAACCATGGCGGCTTAACTAGTGTCCCGGTGAAAAATAGCCTTAAAAGCTTCTAAACTAGACACCATACAGAGACCCAGAGTCGCCACACGTCCGAGCTGTATGTAGCCCGATTCACGTAATCAAAACCGTAACGATATCGTAGCGATTCAGTCGTTTAGGCCATTTCCGTGTTCACATCCATCAATCGAGTTTGAACGACACCTATTTTAAAGTCGTTTGGTCGAAGAGTCGATTTAAAAAAAAAAATCTGTATTACATTATCCTGGTAGAATACTTATTTTGTAACTGGAAATAAGTCGTCGATAGATCGTATAGTTTCGAGCCAGTTGAGTTGTCGTTCTATCCAATCACGATTAAGGAACACGTGAATATCGCTTTTGGATAGGACCTCAATCGAACGACTATAAAACTTCAACGATATATGGCTTGTTTGATTTTACTTGACTCAGGCTACTGGTCGCGACAGCAAATTGGTTGCGCAACCAAACGGACACTAGGTGAGTAACACTCTATAGAGCTGTATACATTTTGTTGGTAGCGGCGACTGGTCGCGCCGCCATGGTGTCTCGGTGAAATATAGCCATAAAGGGATGATAAAAAAAGGTGGTAAGATTGAGAGTTACGGTTCTGATGTACCTGCCTATGTAAACCGCCATAAAGCATACCATACCTTATATACCCTTGCAATTAAATCCTTATTTACTTTTTACACCACCTGCTCGATAATAGTAGATTATGTGATTATAAAGCAGTGTCTTTAAGTCGCGGGCGGCATGTTGAATTCCGAACGTAGGTTGATGATTTTAATCCCGAACGTTAGTGAGGTATTTATATAATGAACTCTCGACCATTGCGAGGGAGTTAATAAAGAAACCTGAGTGAAGTGAAGAATTCAAGCCTCTCAAGACAAAGACAGCTTTATCCCCATGTTGCATAGGTAATCTACTTTTTACACCATCTGTGCGATAATTAAAAAAATCATATATTAGAGAAATATAAGTACTATATTTACAAGTTCATCAAACAAACAAAATTCTACTCCAAGATTCTATAGTTTCAATTTTGCTCGGGAGTTAATTTTACATATAAATACCTCACTAACGTTCGGGATTAAAATCATCAACCTACGTTTCGTTCGGAATTCAACATGCCGCCCGCGACTTAAAGACACTGCTTTATCCGCTAGTCACATAATCTACTATTATAGTCAGCTGTTCATGTGACGACAATTTATTATGCACGTCAGAAGGTACCTACGCCGAGATGGGTGTGTGTACCTTTTGACGTCGACATATGGCGTCACACAACCGAAAATATAGTTTATTAACTATTTATAATTTGATTATGTACAGATATCCCACCTCAAAACAAGAAGACTGAAATGACTTAATAATACAGTTCTGTTCAGTTTCATAAGCTGTACCAATCAGAGTGCCTAGAGCAACTGCAAGTTTATCGACACGTTTATGATGTTCAACGCTACGATTGGCCCACTCAAAGCTTTTAACCAATCAGAGAGTCAAATGCGGTAAACGTTTTGATTGCGTTAACGTAAGAATCACTTGCACTCAGCACACAGTATCTTTACTGTTCAAATACTAATTCCGAATAACCGTTTTTATTTCTACCCACTGTTTTTTCTTCCTGTACAATTTCTTGTTATGTAAAATGACATCTAAATAGGATATCAGGACGGCCGAAAGTCGGTATGCATTTAAGCGAAAGTTGCGGAATCATTTTCTCCATCAATAGCAGAATCGTCTCAAAACTTCTGTTCTTACTTTATATTAAAATGTAGTAGGCATTTAAATTATACTAAATATAAAAGGTGTAAGGGACAGCCCTCCACAAACTTTAAGGGCTTGCTCAGTAGACGAAACTGAACAAACTTCCACAAAATTTTTTTTCAGGAAACGAAAAAAAAAATCGGACTCGCCATACAAATTGTCCAATCAAGTTTATCATTTTGTATGGTGAGGCTGATTTTTTTTTTCGTTTCCTGAAAGAAAATTTTGTGGAAGGTTGTTCAGTTTCGTCTACTGAGCAAGCCCTTAAAGTTTGTGGAGGGCTGTTCCTTACGCCTTGTATATGTATTTTAACTATATGTATACTTTTTTTCTCTTGTTTTTAAAATAAATTTTCTTTTTAAGCGCCTACCATTTTGTCTCTGTACCACCCTAGACTGACTGGCAGAGAATGCCTAAGGCATTAGGTCCGCCTATGTACTTTGTGTTGCATTAAGATTAAATAAATAGGATATAATATAAGGAAAAACTTTATAAAATTGCCGTATCACCATATTGCCATACAATAACTGGTCGTAAATATCAAATTCATTATGGATTAGTTTTTACGACTCTTTTTAGGGGTCCGCAATCGTCGGTCGTCGTGCCAATGGGATCCTATTACTAAGCCTCTATTATCCACCCGTTCGTCTGTTTGTCTGTCCGTTCATCCGTCTATCAATGTGCTGTATGCCATTAATTGTTAAAGGTAGAAAGTTGAAATTTTTACAGAATGTATATTTTTTCTAATGCCGCTACAACGACAAATAATAAAAAAATTAGAAACTAAAACCAGACTACGACAAAAAAAAATAACACTGAAAAAGTGTGAAAGAAGATTTTCAGGATGCTGAAATAAACAAGGTAACTGAAAAAACAAGAACATAACAAAAAGAAAATCCGTAGTCACACGTTATTAAAGTGTTTCGTTTGGTACATACTTTCCCTTTCAAATGATATCAAACACGGTGTATTTATCTTAATATTTTTTTAACACATTAGGTACTTTTTGTCCGCTAGAGGGCGCTATATCGAGTTTTATGCCACGACACGTAGCCCATGTTCAACGGACGATTGAGGCGGTTCTAACGATACCTCATATGTCGAATTCGGATAAGTAGATTAGGAGCTATGAGGGAACAGATGAACATACTCACATACATACATAGCCTGTCAAAATCATAACCCTCCAACGTCTAATCTTAACGCGAATAGGGTATAGTGAGGTGAAACGCCTACGTGGCTGCTAGGGCTACGGGATTCTTCGACACGTAGCCTTAGAACACAAAGGGCAACTGAAGGACAGTGAAGGAACAGGGGTCTTACTGGGTTACACAACAGGGTCGGTCGTGTTATAAATGTCAAGCGTGCGAGACATAAGAGGAATGGTGCTATACACGGTGTCTATGACATCGTCGCACAAACGAATATCACGGATCCAGTTCATGATTCTGGACCCCCCAGTGGTAGAATTTTTCACCGGCATTTACCTAAATAAAAAAAAAAATTGTCCTTTTTTTAATTTAATCTGTGTAAAATCGTTATTCTAACTAACCCCGACGAAATTTTTAGTAAAAAAAAAGATTTAAAAATAAATTAATAAAAAAGTAATCGGGGTAGATAAAATCGTTATTCTAATCAATCCCAATGACATTTTTAATTTCAAAGGTAATTCATTCATTTTTTTTCACAAGAAATGTTAAAACAACGATTTTATACAGTTTAATTCATTAAAACCCAAGCGAACGCACATATTGTCTTTCTATTGTGTCTATAATTACCACGATGGAAAGGTTAAATTAAAAAAAAAAAAACTAAAAAAATAATAAAAAAAGGAATAATAGGAAAAAGCCGACGAAAAATTCCACCACTGGATTTATGGTATTCGATTGTGCGTAGATGTCAGAAGATCATCAAAGAAATAGAAGATAGAAAGGTTGTTTAAGGAAAATAATGATAATAAATATTCATTCTGAGAAATAAGTTGAATCTAAACAGGATTTGAAAAAAATATTGACATTAACGGTGAACTTACCTGTTACTCCTCTAAGAAGCCAGAATGTAGAAGAGTGGCTAAAGGTGTTTTTATATTAAGTAATTAATGTGTACCAAGCAAGATTCCATGGTTAAAAATTTCGCATCACAATGGTACTAATTTTGAGTTTTTCGCCCTGAAATAATAATAATGTTATTTCAGGTAAATCATAAATACCTATAACATACATAATACATGCATAATCAGCCTTTTAATGTTCCCATTGCTGGGACTCAGGCCTACTCTCTATTAGAGGGAATGGGCCGTAATCCACCATGCGGGCCCAGTGTGGGTTGGTGAATGTCACATGTCTTCGAATGTTCGGTTCTAGGACATGCCGCTTTCCTCACGATGTTTTCTTTCACCGCTTTGAGAACAGTGGTGATGAAATAAATTACACAAAGTAAGGCGTCAGGCTGGGTTTGAACCCGCGATCTAGAAATCGTAAGTCGGGCCATTACCATTGGCCACCACTGCTCTATAAACATACATAATTAAATAAATGTTAATTATTTTGGTAGTAAATATGATTTAAGATTAGGTATGTTAGTAGCACCTCACTATGCACTTTATACTATTATCAACAATTGATTTTTCCGTGCGATTACTTGAATACTTTTTTCAAAAAAAAACAGCTTGGATCTTTAAAAAATTGGTGGTTAAATATTCTTCAAAGTGAACATAGCGTATTTCAATACCATAGCCTTCCTTACTAATATTATAAAAGCGAAAGTGAGTTTGTTTGTTTTTTTTTTTGTTACGTCTTCACGCCTAAATGGCAAACCCGATTTTGATGAATTTTGGTACCGAGATAGTTGGGACCCTGGAGACGGACATAGGCTTATTTTTTCACGCAGGCGAAGCCGCGGGTAAAAGCTATGAATGAATATTTCTCTAAATGGATTTAAAGGTCAGCCGTGCACTATCCGGGCGCAGTTAGCCGCAATTAAATGCACAGATACGCGTACATCTGGCCTAGGCGGGTACAAGAGTTGTGTCCATTTAATTTCGGCCAGATGGTTCAAGGGACTATAAAGCCTTAAGTAAGCTAGAACTATATTAGATCGACGCACACGCGTAACACGCCTGATTTGCACGTAGAACGACGTCGCGTGGCGTGGATCAAGAGTAGCTCTACAAGTCTAGTTTCCATATAAAATGTATGGAGAACGACGCGCCCAGATCTGTAACACGTTTACGTAGTGTAGTTCTAGCACTGACTGACCTCTATATGTACATATAACTACCACAAATAGTAGAGGTCAGTAAGTTCTAGCTTTGACATTCCGGTGCGACCCTTGCAACTGCACCCTCAGTGGGTATTTCGACTTTTGGCGTAAGTACATATTCGACTATGTTCTCCGCCTTCGTGGGGGGAGACGGGAGATGTACACCGATGTGTTCGGTTGAAGGTAAAAACTACAAGAATGCATAAATTACACAATTACAACGTAGTTAAAAATATATCAATTGATAATTATTTTTTATATTTATGGCTAGTGTTCTTCTGAAATATAAGCAAAAAAATTGCCTAAAAACAAACTAAATTCGTGAGCAATCAACAGAACTGAACAGAAATCTATATTTTTTACTTAGAAAAAGGAAAAAACATTATTCGTACGTTGATACGGAACCCACGGAGAAGGAGTCGGACTAGCTTTCTTGATTTTTTAAATAATTAATTAAACTTGTTTTTATATAAATGTAGAAAAACACGTTCTATAAGTTTTTTCCTATTATATGACGTATATATAGTACTACATCTGAGAATGTTAAGATGGATGTGTGGTGTGACGAGAATGGATAAAGTGAGAAATGAGTACATTAGGGGAAGTTTGAAAGTGGCGCCAGTGACTGAAAGGTTGAAAGGAAATCGTTTGTCTTGGTATGGTCATGTAAAGAGGAGAGATGAAAAGCATGTTGGTAAAAGAGTTATGAATTTACATGTGGATGGATGGAGAGGGAGAGGGAGGCCAAAGAAAAGATGGATGGATTGTGTGAGAAGTGATATGAAAGAAAAGGGAGTTAGTGATAGCGTGACGAGTGACAGGACAAAATGGAAGAAAAAAACGTGTTGCGCCGACCCCAAATAAAATGGGACAAGGGCAGGAAGAAGAAGATATATAGTACTCTAGTTGGTTTTGTAAGTATCTTTGTTGGTTTTGTAAATCTTGAAGAAAAAAATAGATACTTAAAACCAATAATGACTGGTCTGAATAGTCCTCATAAACCTATTAATAATATAACACTAGCGGCTTCGTTCCCGTCAACTGACGACTATATTTATACTTATTATAATCTTTATTGTACACCACATAAACAAAAAATACAGGACAAACATTTAAAAAATGTGTACAATGGGCGGTCTTATAGCACAGGGCAATTTCATGCAGACAATCTTTTACATTCTACTCTATCCAACTGTACCCGACTCTACCCCATTCTACCCTACTATCGATCGGTCAAGTTAGGGCCTGCGCTCACTTGAAACAAGACTGTCATACAGGCGTAACTATACCATCCGATGCCCGAGGAAAACCGTCAACTTTGTAATAAATTACAAAGCTAGATAAATCACTGAAGTAAAATTATTCTTTCTTATTATTAAATCGGCAGGTCGTAAATAAACCGATTTTTATATTTCGTCACTTAAGGTGGGCTTGCTAGTGGCGTCTATAAGGCGGTCAAGCAGGCAAAATTCCACGGGAAATTAATCCTTTTCTTATTATAATTGCGTTTAATAAATTTTAACAATTTATTGGAATTTGTATAATATTTACTTTTTCTGAACTCAAGGTCTCTCGAACCGGGGGCCCCACCGGACCGAGGGCCCCACCGCACCGGGCCGGGGGCCCGTGGCATTTTGCCAGTCTTGCAACCCTATAGTTACGCCACTGCTGTCATACACAGACTTGTCTACGACGTCTGCGACAAAACTGTTTTGTGTACGACACGGGGCACTAGGACTGTTGATAAAATATCGATATATCAAAATTATTGTTTAGAAATATTTATCACTAATACTTTTTTTGACGATATATCGATAGTTTGATTTTGAAATGTAGATATCGATACTAGATTTTTTAAGCTATTGCATAGCTTCTATCGCGGGCCTTGAGCGTGGAGACCGAATCCAGAAATTCCTTAACGAAAATAACCTAACACCCCCCGTCTTCTTCTTCTTCTTCCTGCCCTTATCCCATATTACTTGGGGTCGGCGCAACACGTTTTCTTCTTCCATTCTGTCCTGTCACCCGTCAAACTATCACTAACTCCCTTTTCTTTCATATCACTTCTCACACAGTCCATCCATCTTTTTTTCGGCTTTCCTCTCCCTCTCCATCCATCTACATGTATACTCAGGTAATATGCGCTTCATCCCTCCGCTTCACATGACCATACCAAGACAACCGATTACCTTTCAACTTTTCAGTCACTGGCGCCACTTTCAAACTTCCTCTAATAAACTCATTTCTCACTTTATCCATTCTCGTCACACCCCACATCCATCTCAACATTCTCATCTCTTCTTTTTTCATCCTTCTTTTTCACAGCCCAACATTCTGATCCATACAGTATGACAGGTCTTATGACGGACTTGTAAATTTTACCCTTCAACTTGAGGGGCATGCGTGGGTCACAAGTTGTTCCCGTGACCTGTCGCCATTCCATCCATCCTGCGTTGATCCGATGTGTTACGTCTCGGTCTACCTCACCATCCCCTTGGACGAGTGACCCGAGGTACCGAAAGTCGGAACAGATTGGTATGGGCGTTCCGACGAGAGCTAAAGGCACAGGGTTGGAGAGACCGCCGAAATCGCAGAACAAGTACTCCGTTTTGGTTCTACTTACTTTCAGGCCAACACTCTCCAGTCTGTGCCACCACACCTCCAATCTGTTTTGGACCTCTAGGCCACTCTCGGCAACCAGCACAATGTCGTCGGCAAACAGCATACACCAGGGAGCCTCCTCCTGAATGTCCGACGTCAGAGCGTCCATTATCATCAGGAAGAGATAAGGGCTGAGAGCCAATCCCTGATGTAAGCCGACAGCCACATTGAAATTTCCAGTGGTGCCCACTGTTGACCGGACTTGCGTACTACATCGACTGTACATCGCTCGGATCAACTGCACATACTTCCCAGGCACACCTTTCTCCTTAAGGGCCCACCACAGAACCTCTCGAGGTACCCGGTCGTATGCCTTTTCGAGGTCAACGAATACCATGTGCAAGTTTTTTGCGCACCTCTGTATTTCTCGCACAGCTGGCGTATAGCAAAAATGGCATCCGTCGTACCCCGACCAGGCATAAAACCGAATTGGTTCTGTAAAATTTCACTCTCTTCTCTCAGTCGCCTTTCAATAACTTTCTCCCAGGCTTTCATAGTATGTGACATTAGCTTTATTCCTCTATAATTGTTGCACTCAAGCACATCACCTTTGTTTTTAAAAATGGGCACCAAAGAACTGCTGCACCACTCATCAGGTATGGCTTCTTCCCGCAACAACCTATTGAAGAATAAAGCTAACCACGTCCATCCATCCACTCGCAATAACTTCCACACTTCAACGGGTATTCCATCTGGACCAATGGCTTTACCATTTTTCATTCCATTTACTGCTACTCTGACTTCATCCATACTAACCATTCTCACAAATCCTACATTCACTGGTTTACTTTCTAAAATTCCACTCCAATTATTTTCCTCATTCATCAGTCTTTCAAAATAGTCCTTCCACCTCTCTTTGATTTTTTCATCATCCGACAGGACCACTCCCGCTTCATTCCTTACACATAAATAAAATAACCTAACACCCCCCACTCATTTGTTTTTTGAGCGTGGTGACCGATAAGAAAACAAATGAGTGAAAGCAGCTGTCGGCGTTTTGGATGGGTGGGGTTAAGCAGCTGTTAGCGAGGTCAGGTTTTTGATGGAAGAGGTTAAGCAGCTGTTGGCGAGGTCTGGTTTTGGATGGAAGAGGTTAAGCAGCTGTTGGCGAGGTCTGGTATTGGATGGGTGGGGATAAGCAGCTGTTGGCAAGGTCTCATTTTGGATGGATGGGGTTAAGCAGCTGTTGGTGAGGTCTGGTTTTGGATGGGTGGGGTTAAGCAGCTGTTGGCGAGGTCTGGTTTTAGATGGGTGGGGTTAAGCAGCTGTTGGTGAGGTCTGTGTTTGGATGAGTGGGGTTAAGCAGCTGTCGGCGTTTTGGATGGGTGGGGTTAAGCAGCTGTTGGCGAGGTCTGGTTTTAGATGGGTGGGGTTAAGCAGCTGTTGGTGAGGTCTGTGTTTGGATGGGTGGGGTTAAGCAGCTATCGGCGTTTTGGATGGGTGGGGTTAAGCAGCTGTTAGCGAGTTCTGGTTTTAGATGGATGGGGTTAAGCAGCTGTCGGCGTTTTGGATGGGTGGGGTTAAGCAGCTGTTAGCGAGGTCTGGTTTTTGATGAAAGAGGTTAAGCAGCTGTTGGCTCGGTCTGGTTTTGGATGGAAGAGGTTAAGCAGCTGTTGGCGAGGTCTGGTATTGGATAGGTGGGGATAATCACCTGTTGGCAAGGTCTCATTTTGGATGGGTGGGATTAAGCAGCTGTTAGCGAGGTCTGGCTTTGGATGGGTGGGGTTAAGCAGCTGTTGGCGAGGTCTAGTTTTGGATGGGTGGGGTTAATCAGCTGTTGGCGAGGTCTAGTTTTGGATGGGTGGGGTTAAGCAGCTGTTGGCGAGGTCTGGTTTTGGATGGGTGGGGTTAAGCAGCTGTTGGCGAGTTCTGGTTTTGGATGGGTGGGGTTAAGCAGCTGTTGGCGAGGTCTATTGCATAAGTTGATAAAAAATGCTATGCAATAGCTTTACCGCGGCAGTCCCCGAGTGCCACACGTCTTTTTTTTTACTAGTTTTGTGTTTCTCGCCAATTATTTAAACTACAACATTATTGTAAACATAATGTATTGTACCTACTTTATTTACACTATATTAATTTTTCCTGTTATAGTTAATTTATTTGCTACATCTGTAGCATCTGAATGAATTAATTCTACAATCAATCTCTTAGTCCCTAATAAAATCTATATTTAATTAATTAAAACATATTTTTTAAAACTCTTGAGAACTATAGATACGCATAAATGTTTTATTGAATTTGAAGAAATTAATAAGGACGCTACATTTTCAGACATATAATTTAATTTGTTTAATAAATATCATGAATTATAAATTGAGTAAATTATTTTTGAGCCGACTTACGATTGTTATTTAAGACAAAGCCAATAAAATAAATTCGAAAAAAATATCGATATTTCGTTACCTATATCGATATTTTATATATATTTCGATATATAAAATATCACCGTGACACCGATAGCACCGTGCCGTAGACAAAACAGTCTTGTCGCCGACGTCGTAGACAAGTCTTCGACATCGTAAACAAAACAGTTTTGTCGCAGATGTCGTAGAAAAGTCTGTCTGAGACGTCTTGTCTCAAGTGTGCGCAGGCCCTTACGCTCTTGGATAAATACCCTATAAATAAAATGCTCAATATTTTATATGCCGATGCCGGCGTCCGCTTGGTGTTAGAGTGATTGAAGGTATGATTTTTTTTCAGATAAACTCACAACCAAAAGCTCAACTCCAACTCTACAGCTAACAAACTATTATGGCGCTGGTGATGGGCCCCCACCATACAGAAGATTCCAACAGCAAGCACAGACGACGGTGGCGTTACCGCTGACGCAGATACCAGAGCCTTCAACGCCATCGAAGAACTATGCTTTGGCCTTCGTACAGAGCCTTGGCAACCAATTTAGTTCAGATGACAGTGGTAAGATATTCTGGTTCTTGATCTTGAAATTCGTTTTTTTTTTAAACATAGTTATTTGGTATAATGCTAGCCACACACGATCCAGGTTACCGTGAAGTTTATAACCAACTTACGTAATGCAGTGGTGGCCTGGGTGGAAAAAGCCTAAGACTTACGAGATGTAAGTCGCTGGTACAAACTTAATAAATTAAACAAAATAATGCACGTGGTTGTACATTATTTTGTTTAATTCATTTCATCACTATGGCGCACAGAATGGTGAAAGAAAACATTGTGAGGACACCAGCGTGTCCTTTAGGACATGCTGGTTTCCTCGAAATACGCGTTGACCACACCGTTAAGTTTACTGGACGCCGCCGCTTCAAGCGCGATGCAAATTTGACGGCATCAGTAAAATGGATCGTGTGTGGCTGGCATAATAGGTATATGGGATTGACAACGTGACATTTCGATATGAAATACATTAGGGACTTTTGTTCAGTTTCTTTTCCTGATAGTGAGTCACTTTGTTTAAGTTTTCTTAAATAATAGCTTTTTATTTTTTAGATGGGAGAGTTAATCTACCGCCCTTGGGCGGAGCAAGAGGGCGTGTCATACTTTTACTTACTAAAAACCCACTCCTGCTCCTTCTTTTCCATTGATCAAGGGCCTCGGGGATCTCTTTCGCATCACTAATGGCCTTAAACAAATAGCCGTTTTTTTTTTCAATAGTTGTAACTTTTACTTACCTATAAAATAAATATGGCATTTTGACATAATTTCTGTACATTAACTGTCAAACCGCCATTTTTATTTCTGAGTTAAAAAAGCTTTCAAAACAATCAGACAAAAGTTATAACCAACAATAGGCATTTTTAAAGGTCACAAATGTTAAAGCTAGGATCATTCCTAGTCGCAATTTGCGACACAAGCCAACTCAAAACTACCCTTAACCGTTTGGTTTTTCAGCTAGTTTCCAACCTTCCCACCCATTCACCTTCGAGACCTCAGCCCCTCCAGTGACACAAACAATAGTGAAGCCTGCTCCACCACCTAAGATAGAGTATACATCATCAGTGACGACAAAACCTCGGTATGTATGACTCTGCTGTGACAAGGCTTCTCAAAGCATTTCAAATAAGAATAGGATCAACTTAGCGCCATGTTGTAACGTAATAGCTGTCAATTGGAATCGGTTATAAAACATAGAGATAAAATGGAGCCGAGAATTTTATAGTAGTTTCAAATCAGGCTTTTTATAAGCTCTCATATAATATTTAAATTAATTATTTTTGTATGTAAATTCTTTAATTAGGTATACAATAGCTAATTTATAAGCAACTTTCGAGGATCTTCAGCAAAACGGTTTATGACGTTTTCCGTGAAAAAATCGCCCATAGCGTTAACAAATTTTCTATGTACACTGACCATACAAAGCCCATTAGTCTACCCTCGGTCATAGTTGATCTTAGCCATTTTTTTAAGCGTCTACGTGTGCTAAATGATCATTCGATTCTAGTGCTTGTAAAATTCGAGGGCTATTTTCACCTATAAGCAAAAAAATTCAGCTACTTGTATAACTCCGTTATTCCGGTACTTTCAAAGTCCTGCTGCTACTTATTTGTACGAGCTAACCCGTACATAATAATTGTATTAATTTTATGCTGACATCGACGCGCAGCGAACGAATAAAAGACACATTTAAGTAAGCTTTTCAGTAGTTGCTTAGCATCGATGAATGACTCATTCGCCGCGGGTCGATCATCTATCATTTTCGGGCAATACACAAATTTAACTTAAAATCAGTTTATTTTTTAAATGTACCTTTACCCCGTATATTATTTATTCAATAAGTGTTTCATAATAAAAATAGGTAAAAAAACTTTTTAAGTTAAACGGTTTTATGTTAAACATACATTGCAATGTTTAAGATAAATGTACTAAAAACCAAAAAATAATAAAATAGATACAGTCGTGGGAATTATAAACATATGCATAGACTAGACTGAAATAAAACCGTGGGGCACGTCAATTGTCTACAAATTAATTAACATTTTAACCCTAGAGTACTAATGTAAATTTATTACTGCTTAATACTAATTATCGCCTGGGAGGCTACTTTATAAATAAAGCAAAATTTTAGTACTAAACTTTTATTCAAATGTAACAAAATTTATAACAAATAACAGGCATACCTCTCGCCTTTATGAAATGCAAAAAATATATATCTGAGAAACTCTTATTTGTCTTAAAATCAGCCTTACACATAATACTTAACTTTCTAACACAGCCTTAAGGGATATTATATTTAAAAAAAAAATGTTGACATTGGACCACTGTTTTGGTATAAAAACTACAATATAATATATAAAGTATGAAAAACATAACAAAAAACTAGTCTAATCATCACATAGCTTACTGCAGACTAAGTCGAACTAGGTGATGTTTGTGGATTTGGTAAAGTGCTTCCGGATGATGACGGTATTGGGGAGCTTCGGTCTTGAGGATCAGGGTCATCTAGCACAATATTTTGTAACTCATTTTCGAGTCGGTATGGAACAAAAGTAGGATCAACCACACTGTCATCAGAATCGTAATCCGCGACTTCTAAATTATCCTCGGTCTCACTATCAGAGGTGTCATCTTCCAAGCAATTTGCTATCTGCTGCTCGTTGAGATCCATCTATGAAATAAAACATGTATTTTATATCTTATAATAGTGAGTAAACAAAGAAAAAACTCAAAAATGTAAATTAAGTCAATAGTAAAAACCCTACCTTTAATACTAATGATCGCCTCCCAGGCGATCACGTAGGCAATATCTCGGGAACGCTGTATCCCCGCCGAGCGCGCAAGCTCTCCCCGCCGCGTCGTGGGCTACACTGAGTTGGCGCGAAAGCACGGCGCGACACGTCCCCGCAATTTCAAAATAACCAGAAAAAACCGACCGCGGGCGGCCTCTCAGGCGATGATTAGTACTCTAGGGTTAATCAACGATTGTAGACAATTGACGTGCCCCACGGTTTTATTTCAGTCTAGTCTATGCATATGTTTATAATTCCCACGACTGTATCTATTTTATTATTTTTTGGTTTTTAGTACATTTATCTTAAACATTGCAATGTATGTTTAACATAAAACCGTTTAACTTAAAAAGTTTTTTTACCTATTTTTATTTTCTAGTTTTTAGTTTTTATTTCGCATTCTGTATGATAATTATTATTACGTATTATTATTATCGCCTGAGTCTTGAGGGGAAAACGCTAACGACGTATCATTTTTAGCCACCCTAACGCCACACAGTCCTCAACACGATACAAAATCTTGACTTGGGTGGTGGATTCAGGCTGGATTAATCAGATACCTAAATTACAGATTCAATTTCTAAATTTAAATCTTATTATTATACGCCATTTGGTGGCTGCGCCAATCTTAAATATTGAGGTTGTATAGTGCACTGTATTCTTCTTGTCAAGCCCTTTTATTTGATACCCATATTGGTGGGATTGATAAAAAATTGTTATCAGCCATTTGGTAGCGGCGGCCATCTTAGATTTCAATTTTGCATAGTAAATTGTATTCTACTTGTTGAGACCTTTCATTTGATACCCATGTTGATGGGATTGATAAAACCTAAGTTATCCGCCATTTTGTAGAGGCCGCCATCTTGGATTTTAATTTTATATAGTACATTGTATTATACTGGTTGAGAACTTTCATTTGATACCCATATTGATGGGATCGATAAAACCTACGTTATCCGCCATTTTGTAGCGGCCGCCATCTTGTATTTCAATTTTTTATAGTATATTGTATTCTGCTTGTTGAGCCCTTTCATTTGATACCCATATTGATGGGATTGATAAAACCTACGTTATCCGCCATTTTGTAGCGGCCGCCATCTTGGATTTCAATTTTTTATAGTATATTGTATTCTGCTTGTTGAGCCCTTTCATTTGATACCCATATTGATGGGATTAATAAAACATATATTATCCGCCATTGTAGCGGCGGCCATCTTGAATTTATAATGATAATGAATAAACATAATTGTATTGTCACCAAAATCCAAAGTGTATACAAAATTTCAGATTAATCGGTTGACAGGAAGAGGGTGAAATTTGAATTACTAAATTTGATCAAAGAATAAAACAAACGGGGTGAGCTAAATAAAACCGTTTAAAAATCGGATACTTCGTCCATACATTTTTGTAATTTTTGAACTATATGGTACTACCATGTTGTATTACGAATGGCAAAAAGTTAGTTTTTTTTAACTTTTATCGACAATAGTTGATAGTTATTACGGACGTAAACAAAGTCCGGGGGGGGGGGCAGGCGCCCCTCCGTGCGTGCCCCCCCCTTGTTACGCCCATGTCAGCAATGTATTTTGATTAAAATATGATTCACGACTAGTTTTGCCTAGGTCTTGAAATCAAAAAGAAGAACAGACTATCCTATTTACCCAGACATTGTTTTTCAAAAAGATTTGAGACATTGAGATCAAAACAGCTGCCATTGTTTTTTTAAATCTAACATGACTTTTTATTATGAATAAAATTCATAAAATCTTTTTAAATTCTAATGAGAAAACAGTGAAGTTAAGTGATATAATTGCTAGACTAATAGCATGTCCGCTCTGCTTGTGCTAGCGATACAAGATAAGGCAAAACTCAAATGACAATTCTAAACAAACTTGATAAGCCTATCAAAAGCCGGGCAAGCTGGCCGCCGTCTAATTTGGTCAGACACGGAACTAAAAACGGACGCCTGGCTACGCTATTCATTCACGACAGTAACTTAGGGCCTGCGCTCACTTGAGACAAGACGTCTTAGACAAGACTGTTTTGTCTACAACACGGGGCGCTAGGGCTGTTGATAAAATATCGATATATCGAATTTTTTTTCGAATTTATTTTATCGGCTTTGTCTTAAAAAACAATCGTAAGTCGGCTCAAAAATAATTCATGATATTTATTAAACAAATTGAATTAAAAATTATGAAAATGTAGCGTTCTCAGTAATTATTCTTAGAACATTTATGCGTTCCAATATTTCTCTTAAGGGCCAAGCGCCCGAAAAGTGCCATAAAACAGTGATTTTCTGAGGCCTACTCCTCCGTAACGGCTAGGTCAATTGGTTTGAAAAAAAATATATGTTTATTTTAGATTCATGAACAATAATATCAACATTTGATTTTTTCGTGCAATTAATACTTTTGTAAAAAAAAAAAAGACGGGTTGCACTCCGGGAGTGCCGGCAGAAGTGAAAACTTGATTATTAACGTTGAGCATGTTTGATATTTTGGAATGGTTAGGGAATAATTTTGCACCAATTGCTTTATCAGTATAAAAGTACTATCATTTATGTGGTAGAATACAATATTCATTTATTGCGCTATCGTACACAAACATGACAATTTATATTACATTAAAAATTTAACACTTTAAAACTATTACAATTATTTTACATTAAAAAGTTTATCTCTCCGAAAAACTACTGAGGTGTCAAGGGACACCCGGATGGAACGAAGTTCCGTTCTGGCTTGCTTTCTATAAGAGAGAGAAAGAGAGAAAGACAGAGAAACATGCGCACGCCGCACGGCTTACAATAGCTTACTATAGAAAAAGTGTCGTTACAACTTTTCGTGAGAATTTTTTCCGTCTAGCCAATACAATATAACTAAAAAATACTATCCTATTTTATGTACATTTTGACAGCACTATTTCAACATCTTCGAAACCATGAAAACGACACTCATGACGAAAAAGTTGATAATTTCTGACATCCGCCATCTTAGATTTACATTTTGACAGCACTATCGGCTTCAACAACCTCGAAAACCATGAAAAAGACACCCATATCGAAAAAGTTGATAATTTATTGCAGCCACCATCTTAGATTTAAATTTTGACAGTACTATCGGTTTCAACACCCTCGAAAACCACGAAAACGACACCCATGAGGAAAAAGTTGATAATTTCTTGCAGCCGCCATCTTGGATTTACATTTTGACAATACTATCGGTTTCAACAGCCTTGAAAACCATGAAAACGACACCCATGACGAAAAATTTAATAATTTTTTGCAGCCGCCATCTTGGATTTATATTTTGACAGTACTATCGGTTTCAACACCCTCGAAAACCATGAAAACGACACCCATGACGGAAAATTTGATAATTTCTTGCAGCCGCCATCTTGGATTTATATTTTGACAGTACTATCGGTTTCAACACCCTCGAAAACCATGAAAACGACACCCATGACGGAATATTTGATAATTTCTTGCAGCCACCATCTTGGATTTATATTTTGACAGTACTATCGGTTTCAACACCCTCGAAAACCACGAAAACGACACCCATGACGAAAAAGTTGATAATTTCTTGCAGCCGCCATCTTGGATTTACATTTTGACAGTACCATCGGTTTCCACGCCCTCGAAAACCATGAAAATGACACCCATGACGGAAAATTTGATAATTTCTTGCAGCCACCATCTTGGATTTATATTTTGACAGTACCATCGGTTTCAACACCCTCGAAAACCATGAAAACGACACCCATGACGAAAAAGTTGATAATTTCTTGCAGCCGCCATCTTGGATTTACATTTTGACAGTACCATCGGTTTCAACACCCTCGAAAACCATGAAAAAGACACCCATGACGAAAAAGTTGATAATTTCTTGCAGCCGCCATCTTGGATTTACATTTTGACAGTACCATCGGTTTCCACGCCCTCGAAAACCATGAAAATGACACCCATGACGGAAAATTTGATAATTTCTTGCAGCCACCATCTTGGATTTATATTTTGACAGTACCATCGGTTTCAACACCCTCGAAAACCATGAAAACGACACCCATGACGAAAAAGTTGATAATTTCTTGCAGCCGCCATCTTGGATTTACATTTTGACAGTACCATCGGTTTCAACACCCTCGAAAACCATGAAAACGACACCCATGACGAAAAAGTTGATAATTTCTTGCAGCCGCCATCTTGGATTTACATTTTGACAGTACCATCGGTTTCAACACCCTCGAAAACCATGAAAACGACACCCATGATGAAAAAGTTGATAATTTCTTGCAGCCGCCATCTTGGATTTACATTTTGACAGTACCATCGGTTTCCACGCCCTCGAAAACCATGAAAACGACACCCATGACGGAAAATTTGATAATTTCTTGCAGCCGCCATCTTGGACTTATATTTTGACAGTACCATCGGTTTCAACACCCTCGAAAACCATGAAAACGACACCCATGACGAAAAAGTTGATAATTTCTTGCAGCCGCCATCTTGGATTTACATTTTGACAGTACCATCGGTTTCCACGCCCTCGAAAACCATGAAAACGACACCCATGACGGAAAATTTGATAATTTCTTGCAGCCGCCATCTTGGATTTACATTTTGACAGTACTATCGGTTTCAACACCCTCGAAAACCATGAAAACGACACCCATGACGAAAAATTTGATAATTTCTTGCAGCCGCCATCTTGGATTTATATTTTGACAGTACCATCGGTTTCAACACCCTCGAAAACCATGAAAACGACACCCATGACGAAAAAGTTGATAATTTCTTGCAGCCGCCATCTTGGATTTATATTTTGACAGTAAAAGTGTCGGTACAATTTTTCGTGAGAATTTTTTCCGTCTAGCCCCCTTTCACAACGCGCGATAAGGGATAGCTGTCTACTCTCCATCCGTCTTACGCTTTTTCGATCAGGTCACGTGTCCTGACGCGAGTTTAAGATTTTATACCCATTACAGAAAAAGTGCTCAACGCCGCTAAAGAAGTTTTCACTTCAAAAATATTTAGCAATTTCACAACTTTTCGCAACTTTTCCCTACTCCTTAGAAACGGCTTGGACCTTTAGAAACATTTTTACACATAAAAATTGGTGGTTAAATATTCTTCAAAGTGAACATTGCATATGTAAATCAATCAATATCTCGCAGAGAAAATGGATTTAAAGCGCTTTCCGGGCGCTGCTGGCCGCAAATAAATGCACAGATTTGCGTACTGCCGCCTAGGCGAGTGCGAGAGTTGCGTTCACATAATTTCGGCCAGATGGTTCAAGGAACTATACGCCTTAATCAATAATTCGTCTGTTTGGGTACTGCGATAATATCGATATTTCGATATATCGATATTTTATCAACAGCCCTAGCGCCCTGTGTCGTAGACAAAACAGTTTTGCCCAAGACGTCTCAGACAAGTCTGAGACGTCTCGAGACGTCTTAGATAAGTCTGACTAAGACGTTTTGTCTCAAGTGAGCGCAGGCCCTTAATCTCCTGTAACTTTTTCCAGTCCAGTTAACCGTTACACTCCATCCACCACGACGGGTGAGTGCGGTGTCATCGACCAGGTGCAAGAACTGGTCTACAAAGGCCAGTCTTACGAGAGAGGGCGCATTCCTTGGCTTGTGGCAATATTCAGGACCAAACGGAAAGGCCTAGAGTTTCGCTGCGGAGGCACGCTCGTGTCGGATCGTCATGTTGTTACCGGTGAGTAATTTGGCGGGGGATGTCATAAGGGCGGGGGATGTCATAGAGGCGGGGGATGTCATAAGGGCGGGGGATGTCATAAGGGCGAGAGATGTCATTTGTCAGTCAACGAATCAGCATTGCCATCCAGCGTGGCAATGCTGCCAGCGTTCTGGGCACTTTTCCCATTGACATCGATGTGGACGAATTTTTTGATGCCCTCTGAGTTTTCCCCGTTTTTCAGCCTTTTTTACTCGTTTGTACATATTATTATTTTAAGTTTGTATATATATACCTAGTGATTATTTATTAGATTAATTGAATTAAAAATATATACTTATATCAAAAGGTTAAAAATAATTTAATTTTTATTAATTTAAATTTTGAATTAAATTATGATTTATTTATTTAATATGATGTCAACTATATATTGGTAATAAATGAATGTTAGGTACTAGTATGTTATTTTTATTATTGTATAAATTATGTTTGTCTTTGGTGTGTTTCTGTGTATTTGTATCAATCTATGGGTATCTTACCTGAAATAATGATGATGATTATAATTTAGGTGTCTTCAAGGCTAGAGTGAATAGGCTCTTAATAAACTAGTGCGCCTCACTATCAAAGATTGCATCGCTACTTACCATCAGGTGGGACCGCAGTCAAGCACTAGTTTATCTTAATTTAAAAAAAAAAAAAATATTATTATTAAAATAGTATCAAGTTTAAGGTTTTTTTTTTTCAATTCCAGCTGCCCATTGCAAGCAGGTGCGGGATGAAACTGTCGATGACAGAGACATGGTGGTGAAGCTTGGAGTACATGCACTGGACGACTGGGGAGACGACATCACCGTCACCATGAAGATTATGAGCGCGACTATGTACGAGTCCTTCGATGGTTCCAGGTCGCTTCAAAGTGAGTTTAAAAGAAAAAATTCCAATCCAATTTACCTCTTTATTAATAATATTAATAATCCACAACTATCACACAACGCCGTCTAGTCCCAAGCTAAGCAGAGCTTGTGTTATGGGTACTAGACAACTGATAAACATACTTATATATTTCTAAATACATACATATTATAGATAAATTACACCCAGACACAGAACAAATGATCGTGCTCATCACACAAACATTTGTCCTGGGTGGGAATCGAACCCACGACCTCCGGCATAGCAGTCAGGGTCACTAACCACTAAACCAACAGGCCTGTCAATTGAAAAATAAAATTGTTTATTTATTTATAGATGCATTACAAGCCAAGCTAACAGTTCCGGAAACAAAACGCTTATATCTATTTTTGTCTACGTGTGGAGGCTTGTAATTAGCTATTTGAAAATATCACACTTTTAATATCAATTTTTTGTTCTTTAAAATAAAAAAAACAAAAAAAAAACTAGCACACAAAAATAAAAAATTACAATACAATCCCAAGTAACAAAATGTGGTCTAGTAGTGGTTCCGGAGCCAGGACTATAACAGGCTAGTAAAAGTTTATAACCACGGAAAAGGGCCCATTTTATGCGCGTACTTTTGCCAATAAAACACTCATAATAGACTTGACGAGCACCACTTAGACCAATAATACACTTATAGTTGGACTACGCAGAACTATCTGCTCCCGCGAAGCTCACTATAAGCATTTAATAGAACCAGGCAGGCGTGTAACGTATTCCGAGCTTCCATTACTAGCTACTTCAAACATTTGTAACTTTTGTTGTTTTGTGTTGCGAGATTGTTGAGAAAAATAAAAATTTAAAAATAAGTTTATCTATTTTACATGCAATACATGTAAGCACGGCAAACGCATAAATATTTTCGGTGAAGTATATTGTGTTTTACATCTCAATTTTTGTTCGCCTTTTGAACACGGCGTATTTACTAAGTTGTGTTTAAAAATAATATTAGTCCGAAGATAACGCCATATTGTAACAAAATGGCCGTGAAGATACGATAAATATTAAAAGCTTAAACGGACTTCACGAAGATATTTTTGGATACTAATAGTTTTACAAGAAACCTTTATATAGAAATTAAGACTATAACAGCATTCGAGAGTCCACAATAATACCAAGTACACTAATTCGCTTAAAATTGGCACATAAAGTTGACTTATAAACCCCTATAAGGTCAAGTAACAAATGCAAGTGGTTCTAAGTGCATTTAGTTCTATAAATTTCTATTACTGGCGTATACACTTATAGTGGATTTATAATTACTTCTTGTAGGCGATTATAAGTGTAACTTACTGGACCAAGTTTTCTCAAGTGGATTTACACTTACTCAACACTTTTATAGGCCATCTTAGCCTTTACTGCGCCTATAATTTCGTTCTATACACGACTATAAGTCAACTTATAAGAACAGGTGCACTCTAGACCCAAACGAACTCTGTGTAACCTGTTATAAGCTTAGTAGTAAAACCTGGAACCACTAAGAGAGATCTACTAGTGCTGTGAGCCTATAAACTGTGCGCTACAGGAGAACTTTGTTACTTGGGATGTTATTATCATTGATGGCCAGAAATAAAAATAAAAAACATAAATTATACAAAATAAAACTGACATATAAAATAAAATTGTCACAGATAATTAAATTGTCATATAAAATAAAATGGTCATCTAAAATTGTCACAAAGAATAAAATCGTCATACAGATTAAAATTTAAAAAAGTCATATTAAATATAATTGTCAAATAGAGTTTTTCATACAAAAAATAGCTTAAAAGATTACATCGTTGTGTTACAAAGAGATTAAAGAGATACAATTATTTAATGTCTATGGATACCTATCATGGTTTAGCAAAATTTCATCGAACGATTTCTTTTTAAATAATATAAACTAGTGCTTGACTGCGATCCCACCAGATGGTAAGCAGTGATGCCATCGAAAAAAAAAAATGGTAAGATTGCTTGTTCCAGATGACATTATGGTGATCACGCTGACGAAACGCGTCAAGTTCAACCGGTACATCCGCCCAGCTTGCCTGTGGAGCGGGGACACTGAGCTCTGGCGGGTGGTGGGAGAAACTGGACTCGTAAGTACTGTGGGAGCCATAGAAATATAAAAAACAGGAGAAGTGGCAAGGGGGCGTGTGTATGTCCGCACGAAATGCATAAGAAGTGCACATTCGTCCAAACATTCGTCCAAACGGCCGACAGTTACCTATAAACTAATAAAAAAAGTTATAAACTAATAAATAAAACGTATATCGTTTACGATCACGTGTCGCGAGTCACTTCTTATGCATTTCGTGCGGACATGCACACGCCCCCTTGCCACTTCTCCTGTTTTTTATATTTCTATTGTTCCGATACATTTTTTACTACTTAGCATATCTCCTCCTTTCTTATATCTATGGTGGAAGCCATAGGCGCGGCCTTTCGGACGGCGAGCAATGGGTAGCTCGCTGTCCGACCGTCCGGTAAATGTCCAGACCGAGCCCAAGTCGTCGACGGCGCGCACTGTTCGCCTCAAGGAGTTGTCAGCAACAGCAGGGGCCCAGCTGGGTCGGAGCCTACTGGGGCCAGGGTTAGCTCCGAAAGGTAGCTAAGCCCCGGTATGAAAGGCAAGAAGGAACAGGGTGGGTTTTTTAGTCAGTAAGAGTCTGACACTATCTCCCGCTCCGCCCAAGGGCGGGGGATATCATATGGATGATTATTACCCACCAAAAAAAAAGTACTGTGGGAGCGGAAACCTAATGAAAAACTCCCATGCTTTTGCCCGCGTACATTTAAAATCAATCCCCAGCCAGACGAATTACTTTGTGTAATTTATTTCATCACCACTACTCTCAAAACGGTGAAGGAAAACATCGTGAGGAAACCGGCATGTCCTAGAACCAAAAATTCGCAGACATGTTACATTCACCAAAACGCAGTGGACCCGTGTGGTGGATTACGGCCCATTCCCTCTCCAAGATAGGAGGTCTGAGTCCCAGCAGCGCGCACATCAAAAAGGCTGATTATGCTTATGCTTAAATTATTTCCGCAGGTGGCTGGTTGGGGTGACCGTGGCGAAAGCAGCATGAACCAGCTGGATGAGCCCCAATTGGTGCGCATGCCCATAGTCAGCACCAAAGACTGCAGGGCTAACAATTCTTTCTTCCACGAAGTCACCTTCGACACTACCTTCTGTGCAGGTATCTCATCAGAGTACTAAAGAAAATGACTGACTATTTACAGGGTCGATTTTTGAGACGCACCAGTAAGGGCAGGTATCATAACCGATCAAGTTACAAGAAAACGTTCCAAGAAGATCATCCATAACTTTTTTAATACTAGCTTTTGCCCGCAGCTTCGCCCGCGTACACAAAACATAGCCTATGTCACTCAGGAATAAAGCAGCTTTCTATCGGTGAAAAAGTTTTAGCAATCGGACCTGTACTTTCAGAGATTACCTCCTACAAACAAAAAATACATAAAACTAACTTTACCTGTTTATAATATAAGAGTGTAGATGTATAAGGCTCGTTTGAACTCTATCTCACCTGATGGCAAGCAATGATGTGGCCGTCGATGAAGCAGAAGTAACCTATTCACTCTTGACTTATAAACCCCTAAGTTATAGCTATTAAGAAAGGCAGGCTCCGGCAGGGAATTCCACTCCTTAGCTGTAGGTACGCATATTGAATGTGTTCCCAGAACGCTTTTTTACATACGGGTGGGGTGTCCACCATGTACCGATCGCGTAATGCTGTACGTGTAGTGGTCTGATGATGGAACGGACTTGGCGGAATGAAATTGTGCTATTGCAAAGCACACTCCCCGAAATGTAAACGTTAGAAAACCGACAGGCTAGCAACTCGGCATAACGTAACTTAAATTTTTTAACATTCTACCTAGAGCAGTGGTAGCCGAGAGGTTGCGGGTTGGAACCCAGCTAGGCGTATTACTTTGTGTAATTTATTTCATCACCAAGGCTCTCAAAACGGTGAAGAAAAACATCGTGAGGAAACCGGCATATCCTAGAACCAAAAATTCGAAGACAGGTGATATTCACCAACCCGTACTGGGTCCGCGTGGTGGATTACGGCCCATTCCCTCTCTTAGAGAGGAGGCTTAAGTCCTAGCAGGGGGAACATTAAAAAGGCTGATGATGAACATTTTACTTTGACAGGTGATCTAAAAGGAGCGGGTCCATGCACAGGAGACTCTGGTAGCGGCCTCTACCTACGTGAGGACGGCAAGTGGAGGCTCCGAGGCGTGGTCTCCTTGTCCCTGCAGAGCACTTCACGTACCTGCAATCTCAATGAATATGTTGTGTTCACCGACACGGCGCAGTACTTGCCGTGGATTAGAAATATTTTATCACAGAAATATTTCGATTAAAAGGAATGATTCTTATGATTTTAGCAATGTTTGTATAGTTTCATTGCCAAAAAAAAACATACAAACGCCATATTATCCAAGTTGTTTTTTTATTTATATAATATTAGCTTTCCCAGCAGTGGGGTAATATAGCCTAGATATAACAATAATATTAATGACATTTATAGTTAATAAAACATCAAAATTCTATTCACATGTAATTTGAGCAAAAGTACTGTTTCTTTTATTTATTTGACGTATACAATACATAGATCAGAATCAAGGGCTTATGGGGGTCATGACCCCCCCTTTTTTTTAATTTTTTATTTATTGTGGGAAAAATCATGCATTGACATCCCCCGCCCTTGGGCGGAGCGGGAGATAGTGTCAGACTCTTACTGACTAAAAGACCCACCCCGTTCCTTCTAGCCTTCATACCGGGGCTCGAGCGCCCTTTCAGATAACCTTGGCCCCAGTAGGCTTCGACCCGGCTGGGTCCCTGCTGTTGCTGACAACTCCTTGAGGCGCGCGGGAACAGTGCGCGCCGTCGACGACTTGGGCTTGGTCCGGACAGTTACCGGACGGCCGGTAACTGTCCGGACGTAGGTGGACCACTAATTAATATTTATAAACATAATGTTTTTATATTTTTTTAGCACAATATAGATTTGATGTACCTACTTTTTACCTGTATTTATTATTATAAAAATTATATAATAACTTCGTGTGACGTGACCACGACTATGTGACGGAGCTGCTCTCAAGCGGCTCCTGCCCAACCTTGGGGCTCCAGACGCCTCTTGCCGGGGGCTCTACGCGGGAATCATTCGGTCCATGGCCCTATAAGGGGCGCCCGTGTGGGCGCCACACTATGGGACCAACCGGTACTTTCCATCTCAAAAATCGATAACTCTGTTGTTTTGTGATTTTTCTCCTAGAATAATTTTTCATGTATTTATGAATACCTAGGCAATAAAAGAAATCAAACATCATAATTTTAAAAGTTATACATTTTTTGTAAAAAAATGACAAATATAAAGTTTCATAAAATTTCATACAAAAAATTATATTGTTATATTAAAATAGCAATAAAAGTTACACTTTTAGTTAAAATAAGTTTAAATCCAAATTATTATTATTAAACAAACATTTACGAGATAAAAAAAATTAGCGCTTATCCTATTCATCACTTTCTATTTCCAACAATTCTTTAGCTTTGTCAAACAATTCTTTACATATTAGAAAACTTGGTTTATTTAAGCTAGATATATAAGGATCAGATGTATATAACAAAATATGTAGAACGTCTTCGTTTGTTGCTGATCTGGAACACTTCCTAGCGTGATGTAACCTATATTTCTTGTAATCTTTATTTCGGGCTTCCTGGGCATCTTCGGATAATTGTCCTATTGGCAAAACTGCATAATGCTCTATTATTTTAGCACCATGTATAAGTACTTTATGGACCGAAGATGGCATGTAGTACCAGTTTAATTACGCGGATACCAATGTATACTGGCCGAATTTTTCTGCGTTTATAGGGAATCCCGATGACATAGTTTGAAGAATTATATATAATCTCTTGATTAATTCTTCATCAATTCCAGTAATCTCTGCAGAACATTAATAATTTTGGAAAAATCTCCTTGCCGTATTTCCGTCATTACTATTACCGGAACCTTGACGTGGTTTATCAATGTGCAAACCAAGCACTTCTCGGAAACGTTTTTGGACATATTTTTTCTTGTCTTCTTTAAGTTGCTTGTTTTCTGGAGTTGTTGCAGACCACTTCTCAAAACCTAAATTGTAAGAAATATGGAGGATCGTTTCCATAAATCTTATCCATGCGTGCAGTGTCGACAATCCATATTTAAATGCATTTTCATTTTCAACTCTCGCTGTAACTTTTAAAAGATCATTCATTTGTCTGGGAGTCGCTCCACAAACAGTGCAGGTAGCACTGGATGATGTGTTCGTTAACACTTGAGCAACTTTCCCATCAATCATCGTCATTAACAATTCATGTTTAACTTCGATGACTTTATCGTCTATTGACATAAGAGTTGGAATCAACTGATTAATTTTGGCTTCAATTTCACTGACAACCGCTGTAGTTTTTTCGGGTGTTTCGTTTGCGAATTCTAATGAAATTGGTCTGCAATATCTAACAGACGAGCAAGTCGGGTTCTGCCATATATAACTGCAGAAGTTTCTTCGTCTACTAGTCGCAGTGGTACAAGGGACACAATTAACAAATTAGCATCTGATATTTGTTCGTTTTCTTCCGGTAGAGTTTGTTTATACTCACTCTGCCCGGAAGATCCATCACATCCCCATTTAGTAAATAGCTTGAGACGATTGTTTTTCATCGATCCTGACTTTATCTTTATAATACCTACGGCAAACTGTATGGTCTAAGAGATCTTGCAGATTGATTTTTGCGCTTATATTTGTCACCGTTATGCTGGATGCAGGCGGATAACAAGCCTTTTTTGCTTCACTTAGTATTTGATAAGAAGGTAATACAGAACTTAAATTCTTATCAATGAGCCTTTTTCTTAGGTACGCATATTGGGCTTTGGTTAGATCCGTTACAATATACATACTCAATGCCTCTTCTTTTGTAAAGGTAAGTGCACTATCTGGATTGAGTATGTTTTGTAGAATTAGATTTTTCTCTTCTTTTTCCTTATTTCTGATAATAGTCACAATCGACGCTTCGTCATTTTCACCCATGGATCGTAAACTTTGTACATAAGCGTTACGAACATGTCCCATTCCGTACTCCTGGACCAGTTCCATATTTTTTCGTTTCTTTGTGTTTTCCGAACACTCATCATATGGTTTTGTTGGTCTACCACGATCACCAGAAGTACCTATTCAAGCTAGAATTTTCAGATGTTGAGGTACTGCAAGAATTCAATGGTACTTTAAACTCACCATTTAACCAATTTGAGTATAGGCTCTCAAACCTGTCTGGCTTTCTTTGAGCTTTGGTCCATTTCTGGTTGCAACTTGATGTTAAATTTTTTTTTAATACTGTCTAATACAGTATTAACGTCAGTTTCCGATAGTTGAAAGTTATCCAACAAATATTGTTTGAGGTCTGAAGTACTTTTCCGTCTTATTATTTGATCACAAAGGTCGCGTCGAACACAAACGAATTCACTCATTTTTAGTAAAAATATGTTTTTGTCTACTACTCGTAATTGTTACTGAAAAGAAGTATCTAATACTTTGATGAATAGTATGCTGAAAACACGGGTATTTAAAGGACCAATATTTTAGTGCCTCGTGCAAAAACCATGGGACAATTGATTATGACAGTTGTCATCGAAATAGTGTAATCAGTAGGTACTGATTGTAATTAATTACCACAATAGATAAATAGAACTTCCGTAGCAATATAGTTTATCATATTTGTGGTTAAGGTGATCACCGCAAATAAAAGTGTCATGGGAAGATTCTTTCAAATTTAGTAGTAGTCATGTATGCTTCTATCATAGAAATGAAAAAAAAAACAATACAGACATCAAAATGTAATGATTAAATATAATATTTCGTAATTAAAAAGAAGAACGGTAATTTTCGGGTATTTTTTTATTTTCCCCTGATTGACATATTGCCTCGAAATCACCTTTAGCGCAAAAAACGCGCAAGTTTTTTTTTATTCCTCATATTACTGAATAGGTAAGGTATCTAATAGAGTGAATAACTTGACACCGGCAGCTTTCGGCAACAATGAAAACTCCAATTGAAATAAATAAAAACGAAATTTTCTGTACATTACTAAAAAAATAAATAAAATAAAAATATTTTTTCACAAAAACCGAACGTAGTTGCAAAGTGTACACTTTAAGCTATCTAATGATATACAAGGTGCAGTTTTAAAACTGCACAATATTTCAGGAGGTTGTAATAAAACTCATAAATAATCATATAAAAATACGATACCTGGTCAATAATCAGTAAAACTTGTTATTTTATTTTTTTAATTTTAACCGTTTTTCAGAATAACTCTCTAAATAAACTTCTTAAAAAAATACAGAATCACCCGTTGCGATTTATCGCACGCCGTGTCACTGTGTGTGTGAGTGCATCAACCTGTACGAGGCTCCGCCCACTTATTTTACGAAATGAATAATTTAACCTTAGATGTAGATCGAATTCGATGATCATAATGTACATTAATGTCTTAAATTTCGCTATTTAATTACTCGCTTTTAAGCATCATCACAATGTGAAAATCTTTTAAAAGTCACGTTGACGTCGCGTCGATAGGTACTTACGTATCAGCTGATGAATAAAATGTTAGGCCGAGATCAATAAACCTTATGAGGCGTCCGTGCCTCCGTCCGTAGGTATCATCGAGCGCGCGCGCTCGAGATTTAGATACGCAGTGGTACATGAACGTATCTACCAGACGCAGTCTGTCGGTAATGTCATTCTCAAGGTCAGTTTTCCGTAATAATTTCGTTTTTATTTGTAGATTAAATTGGTGGATGTGAAATTTCCCTTCGTACTTTTTAATGGGCTGAGGACCGACAAAAAACACTTCAAGATAATTTGTGCTAGTTACGTAGATAGGTAGGTTTTTAAGTGATTTATCTTGCCTGTTAGGTAGGTATTTTTACCGTAGTTAAAATTTTTAAATCAATTTATTTACACTAATCAAATTGATTCGGCTAACAACGTATTTACAAATGACTTTTTATGTACTTACTAATAAAATAAAATAAATACCTAAGCAGGTACTTATGTTACCTGGAGGTGTTGTTCAAACAGACAGCAGTCTAGCACGACGTTGCTGATTTTCTTTTAATTTCGTAGCACAAACACATTCGTTTTAAAGTGTCGAAAGCACTAATCACTAGTGATCACCTTTTCACGTAACGTACTTGCCGACCGTAGTGAGGAAACCAAACCGTAGACCAGCATCCCGCGTGCTGGCCCTTGGCTCTCGCTTGAAGTATTCCAGGATATTTTCCTGCAAGGCGACAAGCAGGCCTTCGTTGCCGCGACCGTCAGCAAGCCGGGGAACGCCGAATCGTCGAAACTCGCGGAGTCTTTGCGTAGCAGCCAGTATTACCCTTTGAGATGGACGTTACGATGTTTCCACTGATAGCATACAAGCGGACTATCTCCACCAACTCTACATTGGAGTATTGGTCTGTCATCTTTCATCACTAGATACCGCAACCGTTAACCGAAGGCGCTGTGGGCGAATATTGCAAGCGCGTGTATGCACACGTCGGCGACGTCAGTTACACTAAACATGATCGATTGATCGATGGCGCGGGGGCGTGGCTAGGGTGTGTCGTGCGGGAGATTATTGGTGCTTTACGTTGCGTGTATGTGTGTGAAAGCGCGGTTTAAATAATGGTGCGTTTGTGTGTGTGAAAGCGCGGTTATAAGGGAGGTATCAGACTAGCAGAGTTTATAAAAAAGGTAGTTCACACATACCGATTTCCATATATAAGAAAAAAAATACCTACTCATTTTATTATTGATTCGGGTCGAGAATCACTAACATAATTACCTCCTGAATTTTTTTGCACCTTTAAAACTGCACCTTGTATAAGGGTGTTTCGCGTAGTTCGTGCAAATTCGAAGCAATCCTACATTTTATATTTATTGTCGAATTATTTTGTTTTTTCTTATTAATATCGTTAATATATGGATAATCTTTGAACATTTCGTCGTTTCTACTTGCTTTTTATTAGTAACTTTGAATTTGATAACATTTCTAAAATCGAACTGAGACGGTAATGAGAACGATAGGGAAGGAAATGATATTGAAGCCTTTAAGGCCCAAGCGCCCGAAAAGTGCCATAAAACAGTGACTTTCTGAAGCCTACTCCTCGGTAACGGCCAGGTTAATAGGTTTGAAAAAAATTTATGTTTATTATAGATTCATGAACAACATTATCAACATTTGATTTTTTCGTGCTATTAATACTTTTGTCTAAAAAAAATATTTAGCAATTTCGCAACTTTTCGCAACTTTTCCCTACTCCTTCGAAACGGCTTGGATCTTTAGAAACATTTTTACACATAAAAATTGGTGGTTAAATATTCTTCAAAGTGAACATAGTGTATGTAAATCAATCAATATTTAGCTAAGAAAATGGATTTAAAGGTCAGCCGCGCGCTTTCCGGGCCCTGCTGGCCGCAAATAAATGCACAGATATGCGTACTGCCGTTTTTATTCAAAAATATCAAAATTACAAACCTAATACCTATTCCAAACTTCGAAGGGAATCATTGAAATTGATAATAAGCTAAGTAATTAACAAAAACACGTAATCAATCAACGTCGTAAGTAATCATTTATACTCACGTTATAATACGGACGATAGGAAAGAGAACGATTCCAGAATAATCACCTCCCGCGACACTTAACACGAAAATATCTTTTTTCACAAGCAAGGATGCACCTGTTACGATGTTCAATGGCATACTGAGATGTGCGCGGGGCTTGACATCGCAGTAGAGTATCATTTATGGTCAAGCGCAAACTATAGTGTGGATTTCTTTTCATAACGAGGGTAATCAGACAAAATAAAAAATAAATATTATTCTAATCATATTTTAATATATTGAGAAGATAGCATTATTTAATTTAGGTGTAAACGTTGTGTTTTTTAATATACTTAATTAATATAATTATTTTGTTTCTATTTACTCCGAATTATTTGATTAAAAAATACATTTATTAAGGATAGTAGTAAATGGACACCGAAGGAAATGAGAATAAGTAGATTTTTTTATTTATAATTAATTATTTTTGCTAATTACTACTGTAAATATTACATGCATGCACGCATAACTGTATTATATTTGGTATCCGTTGGAAAGAATATAGATATTTATGGAATAAATTGATGTTATTTTACTGGACGCATAATATGCACGAAAAAAAATAAACACCCATAACACTAACATACTTCCTTGGAAAACTTCCGAATAATTTTGTGTTGAACTTCCGTAACGGTAATTTAATTGGCATGAAAATATTTATGCTCAATGTTTGAGGTTCATTTTATAACCTAACCTAAGTTATTTAATTATTTTTGTAAATCATTTGTAAGTTCCATCCTTTGAGAGTATAAAACCATAAATAAATCTATAGATTTAGGACTTTCATCAAAACCATTTTCGAGATGGAAAATACTGTTTGGTCCCATAGTGCGCCGTCGCTGCGTTAGCAACCGAGGCCCAGCTGAACACATGCCAGAGGGTCATGGCAATACGGATGGTGTGGGGATACCCACGAAGCCTCACCGTTGGATCTGGAGGCAACAGTCCTTGCACACTTGTACGATTTGCGCGTGTAGATGCAACGCTGGGACGAAAGTCCACTGCCGCGACAAGTCGCGGCATGGCGGACAGAGCTCCGGCGGGATCTCATGGTGAAATGGCATCAGCGACTATCGCAACCCAGCGCTGGGCAAGTCACAATTATGGCGGTAAGTTCCCTCTTTGATGCGTGACTGGAAAGACCTAATGGCGTCCTCAACTTCCGCATGACGCAGTTTCTCACCGGACACGGTAAGAAAGAAGGTTCAGGAGGTTCCCGCACCGGATTCGTGCGGAAATGACGCCCGGGTGTAGCCACTGTGCGGAACGCCCGGAGGACAAGGTGGATGGAGCACGGTGGTGGTGTGGTGGTGGTGAAGTGGAGGTGTGCCCCGCTCCTCATGGGGGCGATCGGCGGCGGCGGTCTTTCGCGCCGGGCCTTGTGGTACAGACCATGGTCCGGAGCGAGGAGGAGTGGCAGGCTGTCGCCTCCTTCTGCGATGCAGTAATGCTAGCAAAGGAGGAGGCCGACCGCATCAGGCAACAGCGCTCACAGCATCCCAGCCGCCGCCGGGGTTTCGATTCCGATTTCCGGGGCTTGCGGACGGCGAGCAATGGGTAGCTCACTGTCCAACGGTCTGGTAACTGTCCAGACCGAGCCCAAGTCGTCGACGGCGCGCTTTGTTCCCGCGCGCCTCAAGGAGTTGTCAGCAACAGCAGGGGCCCAGCCGGGTCGGCCCCGGGACGAAAGGCAAGAAGGAACGGGGTGGGTTTTTTAGTCAGTAAGAGTCTGACACTATCTCCCGCTCCGCCCAAGGGTGGGGGATGTCATTTGGATGATTTATTGTAAGTCCCCTCAGTATAAACTTTTGTTTTATTTTAAGGGTGCGATGTGTTGATAACTTGGTGTGGATGCGAGATACCTATTGTTATTATTACAAGCTTTTATTTAGTTTCACCTGTCCCGATGTTTGTCTGTCATCAAATCTTGCAAATTAAAGAGCCACTTCTCGGTTACCGATTGGGCTGAAATTTTGCATGCATGTGTAAATCAGATGACAATGCGAAATCATTATGACGTAGAGCTGATCTGATGATGCAACTGGAAGGTGGCTATAGGAACTTGGTAGTTAAATGACACAACCCCATCGAGTTTGGGCTCGTACGATTCGTCTTGACGAGCATTAGGTATTAATTATATGAGTATACCGAGCTGTAAAGCTTGCTATGAAAAAATGATTTTCATTAAAATCTTGTTTAAGTACCTATTGTTTTATAAATATAAAGGGTGTAAGGGACAGCCCTCCACAAACTTTAAGGGCTTGCTCAGTAGACGAAACTGAACCACCTTCCACAAAAATTTTTTTCAGGAAACGAAAAAAAAAATCGGCGTCTCCATACAAACTGTCCAACCAAATTTATCATTCTGTATGGTGAGGCGGATTTCTTTTTTTTTCTGCGGATCTGATTGGTTCAGTTTCGTCTACTGAGCAAACCCTTAAAGTTTGTGGAGGGCTGTCTCTTACACCTTGTATTTAAAATTGTAAATAAATTAACATTGTACAATCTATTAAGATACTGTAGAGGAGAATTTGAATAAATAACTAAATAGATAATAAATTGTAGTTTCCGTAATCGGTGTGTGTTACTTTTACCTGTTTTAGAATAGTATTAGGTACCGTTTTAGGAACTGAATTACATAATCGAGGTAACCGAACAAGTGGTAAAATTTGCAATACAAAAATCGCTTATCGAGGGTGGTCTGCAGAATACCGCACGACGGAATAGGTATCTCTCGCCGTTTTCACACTCCCTGGTGACCAGTGTAGGTGATACACCTGTCGGTCAGGTAGGCCTCGATTACACAACGGAGGTAGGTTGGCTCCCGGAGATATCAGAGTGTATCCCTAATGCAACTCCAGGGCAGGGTATGGAGCGCGTTGGAGATGTCCAAACTTATCATCAAGACTACGCCGCAACGGGACACCGCATCTCACGTGGTGAGGGCTCGCACGCGCATGATGGCTTCCACCGTAGAGCCTTCTCCGCGGAAACCGAACTAGCTGTCTGTTAGATCTGAGCCCATCCGTACCAGCTGCACGGCGAGGCTGCCCGCAATTACTCTTTCAAGGAGCTTACCCACCTCGTTAAGCAGCACGATGGGCCGGTCTGCAGACGGAGAGTGTGCAGGATGCTTTGGCTTCCCAATAAGGCCCAGTTTCCCCGTCTCCCAACTAAGTGGAAACTGGCCCTTCTCCATGTGCAGTACGCGGCAAATAAATTGAACCATTTGCTATGGTTACGCGCAGTCTCCCCACTTCGATTGAGACCTGAAAATTGATTACTGCGCATTCAAAGTCGACCGCCATGATGATTCATCTTAAGTGACGAGGATTACAATCAATTTTCGGGTCTCAATCAAAGTGGGGGGCTGCGCCGCTGCGCGTAACCATAGCAAACGATTCAAGTCATTTGCCGCGTACTATACACGCTAAAGAGCTCTTAGTCGAGGTCCGAGAGCCTCCATGGGCAGGACCCAGGCTTTCCCAGGCAAGCCGGGTCCTGGGGCGATATTTTAGGCTGAACGTATCCTTCGTACCGCCACCCACTCTCAACTCCACCTTTGGTCAACTCTTGCTTTTCTGTAATCGTTCCCGTCAAACGCTAAGTGCAACATGTGTTTAACAATGATATTACAGCTATGCATTTTTAACCGGCTTTGAAAAGGAGGAGGTTCTATGTTCAGCTGAATGTATTTATTTTATTATGGTATATTAATAATAAATTTATAAAGGATATCCTTTCAAGTTGGCCCCATAGAAATATTGTTATGATCTGATCATGAACTTCGAAGATATGGAACTGAACTCCTTATGTAAGAAAAAGGGGAGGGGATGTATCGAACTGATTTGATGATGAAGCCGGAAGTGTAATCTAACTGTGTTTGGGATTATTACAATCGTTATGGGATACACTCTGGCTTTATGGTTTTTAAGTTTGGCTGAGGGATACTTTTTAGTGGCGCTACCATATCTAAAAAGTGTTAAACTAAATTAAATAACGAAGAGACAAAACTATTATAGAAACACCGACTTCCGAAATTAAAGTTATTTTGAACTTTCCAGTGTTTTTTTTACATTGGAGTTGGTTGTATTTAAAAAAAAAGGATTTTATGTACTTACCGTTTGGCGGGAACGCTTACAAAAAAGTAATTTCTCTAAGCCTGCTTTAGGCTGTTGTGCCTACCAACACACTAACACTAGACATTTACAGTTAGAATAATAATAAATAATATAAATAAGAAAAAAAAAACAATTTTTATTGCTCTCATCATCTTTTTATTTCACTAAAACACTCATTAAATAGGTTTAACTAAGTTTAAATCACAAAATACACATAACGGATTAACTAATTCTAAATCGGAGCGGGCTGTTGACCCGCAACACCTACAAACTAAATAATCATCAGTCATTATTGGAGTAAAACTCACCATACAAAATATGTTCAAATGCCCATGTTTGCACGAAAACCCTTCAATTCTTTCATCACAGCCCTGGCACACATATTCACAACTATTTTCTAAAACACTTAACACATTTTGGTCTAATTCAATTTCAGTTTTATATTTTTTACAATAATAATCTATGTAATTTTTACTTCCATATAAAGATTCCATGTCCGAATCACTTAGTTTTCCTTCTTTTTGACATTTCTCACACAAGTTATTTAGTAACGACTTAGCATGTAAATATAATATTTTTTCTTTGACAACGTCTGGTGAAGTTTCTGGTAAAGTGAACCGTGGAGATAAACGCATCATTTTTTTTAAGCCGGCAAAGTAAGTCATAAGAATGAAATAGATCTTAAGTTTGTATGCATCTTGAGAAGCTGAAGCGTACAGTTCATCATAGTCCAGCTTCGGTATAACCTTCAATTTTGTTAATTGAAACCTTAAAATTTCTATGCAGTCCCAGAAATAGGTTAACCTCTTTGACGGATTGTTTATGAGTGTTGGCAGGATTGAATCTAGCTTGGAATCCGTGCTTATGAATATGACTTCCATTTTATGTGCTTCTTTTCTACAGAGCACTTTCCTGTTGGCCATAGCTAACGCACACACCACATTGTTTGTTGAAAATCGAAGACCGTACAGTTCATAAGTAGTATACGGGTCTTTGAGGGCTAATAGATCAAGAGTTACATTTAAATTGCCATTTATCAGAGCTATATTAATTTTGTATATTTTGACATTGACTGTTGATAAGTAAATGCCTTCCTTTGTATAAGCAATGTCTGTAATTCTATGATCATTCACATTGTTTAAATATTGGGAGAGTACTTTTCCATTATTATTAATAACTTGAATTAATAAATGTCTATGCTTACTGCATATGAAAATAATTTTGTTATCTATGAATGTATACTTTAAGTTAATAGGGATCATTCTATCTTTGTGCGGCCAGAGTACATGTGCCCGAAGAAGACTTATAGTTTCATTTTCTATTTCCATATCAAAGATATATATTTGTCCCAAAACATTAGAACATATCAAGAAGAAGTTATTTTCCGACTTCGGTATCCACTTCATTTCATTTATTTCTGTCATGTCAGCTGAAATACGTCCGCGCACTTTTGGTGTATCCATATTGCTAAATATCTGCCAAAATAATATAAAACCATTCTTCTGTGAAGTGGCTAAAAAGCAAGAATTATCCGAATTTACTTCTGGTGCCCAGCATATCGCCGACGTTTCAAGGATGAACACAGATTCTTTCAAGTCTTCAAAGAATACTGGAGCTCTATTGTGCTTTAGGATCTTTGTGAAATAAGGAGACAGGTTCATAACACTTTTCCATTGAAATTGCTTTTGTGCAAAGAATTCAACACCTCCAATATTATTTAGGACCGCGAGAACACATCCAAAATTGAGTGGCGACCACTTACACATAACCACGCTTGTCATTTCTTGTGTTAGAGCCGGATTGTGCGGCCAAAATGATGAATTCACTATCATTTCTGTATAGTCGACATTTCGCATTTCAGACTTCAAAAAATTTGCATTACATACTTCTGACGCCGGACTGTTCTTAGGGCTAAGTATTAACCTCTCTGTAAAATCTATATTTCTTTCCAAACATTCCAAATTGTATGAGTATTCGAGAAAATTTACATGCTTGGTTGTGCGAACAGTTATAACTGAATTACGCCATGACAAGTAAGCAGTTTCATTCTTGATTATGGGTATACATCGCTTAGTAAGTTCGAAATACGTTTCCTGTTCCATTTTGTTCATTTATCTTTTAATTTATTGAAATAAAATAAAACTCACGTCTCACATCACATTGTTTTCCAAAATACAGCAAACATGTGACATGACATTAAATAACATATGTGTGACAGACAATTGACATTTGTTTATCATTTGTTTATGGTTAAGCGTATTCGATTTACCGGATTCAGCATTCAGCGCGGAAAGTAAACCATCGTGGGATTTGAGGGCGCTGCTGTAGTTAAATATCGTTTTTGTTATGTAAGCAACATTGTGACGTCATTATAGTGCGACTGTTAAATTTTGATATTTTTAAACTATGTTAGACTAGCTTCTTCCAGCGGCTTCACCCTATAATAAAAAATATCCTATTAGCTCAATTTGCTCACCTAATGAAACTGCAAAGTTATAGCTTATGTGCTATATTATTGCAATGTTTATGTTTAAGTTCATCTGTCTAGTAGTTTTTGCGCGACACATTTATACATACGAGTACCTCCATCCATCTTCACAAACTTTCGCATTTATAATATTAGTAGCCTATTTATTGAACTTGCTCACATGATGAAACTTAGCAAAAAAATAGGTTATAAGCTACATTATAACAACGTTTATCATTAAATTCATCCGTTTATAAGTTCTTGCGTAATGAGTAACAAACCGTTAATTGTAACGACACCTAGGGGAGGCCTATGTCGAACAGTGGACGTCTTTCGATTGTAATGATGATGAACATTTAAATGCAAACACGAACCGATAAAGGAAAATAGCATGAAGAGACTGCTGTACTGCCTATCTAGGTAGGTTCCACCAACGACCACGTACCCAGTTCCAACGGAAATGGTTCTATCACTTTGACTGGAATCGGTCTAATATCACTGACTGGAATATTGTAGCTAACAGCAAGTTTATGTTTACCCTAGTTAAATATAAAGGTAAAAATGGGACACACTACCACTTTCTCGTTATCTTCCTCAGTACATTTTTCCCTTTTGCTAATGAACTTAATCTGAACCTAATCAATGAAAACTATGAACTTAATTACTATGAAAATAAAGTACACTTCATAATTTGTAAAGATGCTTCGTAAAAAATCTATTTAGCCTGTAAGGGACCATCTCGTATATAAGATCCTTGGGATCACTTGGTTGTCCGTCTGTTTATCTGTTAAGACCCTTTAACTCGAGAACGCTTGGAGGTATCGAGTTAAAATTAAAACCATACACTCAAGTCTGCGGTCTTTTGAAGTTGTGAAAAAATCAGACTTCTGAGTTAACGAAAAAAAAAGATACGGCCATTTATGTCGCAAAAAAACGCATATTTCGATACTCAAGGGAATCAAAGTTCATAGGGTGAATCCCGTTGACCTAGAATCCTGAAATTTGGCATAAATCAAGGTCTCATAGAATAAGTACAGGGAAAAATCTTAACAATTGTAAATTTATTGATCCGCCACAAAAACAAAAAGTTTGCAATTCGGAAAAATCTTCGTAACACAATTCGGGAATTGATTTCATAGGTAAATTTGTCCAGAATCCTCAGTGCGTGAGTCCGACTCGCACTTGCCCTTTTTCATTTTAGTTACTGTACCCTTTTTTATTCCTTACTCAAGACTGAAAAGAAATATTCTTAGTTAGTCGAAACGCATTATAAATTTAAAGTATCAATACTCTTTATACTAGCCAACGAAAATATTGACCAAAACAAAATAAACAAATATCGTCATGTTTAAATGAATTTCCGTTTAATTTATACATATTTGGAGATAACAGGGACAAAAGTTTACCTAGGAAGTCTAAAAACATTAAAATAAAAGTGTTACGTACCAAAACAACAGCATACCAATGTTTCCCAAGTTCGTGACTTTGTTTTGATCAATTATGGTGTGATTTGCCATTTGTTATCTTTGGCAAAACTGTAATATATTAAATATTATTTCCCTTGCAGCTCGGTGACATTATTTAGAGTGCGTCTACTGAAAGCGTAACCTGGATTTTTTTTTTAAATTAAATTGGCAACATTGTTTTGCCGAAAAAAATCACGTCAAAGTCTATGGTTGCAATTGTCAGTTTTTGGAAACTGATGTTTATTTTTCAAGAATAATTGCCTAATTGTGGGAAAAACAATAAACAGTAACGTGCAAAAACTGCTACACACTATGGTTAATAAGTTCAAACAAAAACAAGAAGAGAAAGAAGTTGTTTTCTATGAAAACCAACATTGTTTACATACGATTTCTGATTTTTAAGTTAGTATGATGTTATAATCTTGATCCTTGTCGACTAATATTATTAGATAGATATATTAAGGATATGATGATTTTTTTTTCTTATATTTTTAGATAATCTGACATATTGCGAATTTCATAATGGACAAAAACATCGAACAAAGAAGGCTTTTGGTGAATCGACTTAATCAAAAACACATGCTAGTGAGTGATAGAATGCGTTCAAAAGCAGTTGAGATGTAATGAAAGATTTGCCTCACTCTGTCTGGTAGTGCATGAAAGTCTGCAACTGAAGTTAAAATCGCGAAAATCCTAGTTCAAGTTTGAGAGAGATGCTGCTGCAGCAGCTGCTGAACTTTTTGTGTCTCACGAGTCGATCCGTATCATTTGAAACAATCACTGGAGTATAAAACATGTTCCCACTTGACTAATCCCAAAAGATCTGAATTGTCTCTATGCTAAATGGATTCAAACCCAACAATCTTGAAACACATTAATAGTGTTAGCGAGACGTGATGAAGTTGAAATCATGTTGACTATTTTATTTGACTATCACGGTGTTGTGCACTTGGTATTCTTGCCAGAACGCCAAATGGAAAATAAAGAATATTATTTAAATATTATGTAGCGACATTTGAGAGATCAGATAAAATAAAATAATTTGGAATACTATCTAACATTTTGTGTGTTATTGACATTTACCATACACCCACTAAATAATTAAGTCTACACACATGTTTTTGACTAGGATTTAAGTTCTTGTACAACTATTCTAAAATTGTCATAAATATTGTCTGTGCGATAAAAGAACCGTCGTGGCGTAAAGTGAAAACAACATTAAAGATTTTAAGTAGCAACCCAACCCAGCCATCCGTCAAATGCCAAACGTCATATCATGTTGACAGAGGGTTTATTATTATGTTATTTTATTGTGATTTTTAATTGAAATCTTCAGAAGTGTGATAAAAAATTTCACTGAGCTGCAGGGGAACTAATATTTAATATATTACAGTTTTGCCAAAGATAACAAATCGCAAATCACACCATTATTGAACAAAACAAAGTCACGAACTTGGGAAACATTGGTATGCTGTGTTTTTAGTACGTAACACTTTTATTTTAATGTTTTTAGACTTCTTAGGTGAACTCCTGTCCCTGTTATCTCCAAATATATATAAATTTAACGGAAATTCATTTAAACATGACGATATTTGTTTATTTTGTTTTGGTCAATATTTTCGATGGCTAGTATAAAGAGTATTGATACTTTAAATTTATAATGCATTTTGACTAACTTAGAATATTTCTTTTCAGGCTTGCGTAAGAATACAGTACTTAACTAAAATAAAAAAGAGTAAGTGCGAGTCGGACTCGCGCACTGAAGATTCTGTACAAATTTACCTATGAAATCAATTCCCGAATTGAGTTAGAAAGTTTTTTCGAATTGCAAACAATTTTTTTTTTTTGTAGCGTATCTACAAATTTACAATTTTCAGATTTTTCCCTCTACTTGTTCTATGAGACCTTGATTTATGCCAAATTTCAGGATTCTAGGTCAACGAGATTCACCCTATGAACTTTGATTCCCTTGAGTATCGAAATATATGTTTTTTTGCGACATAAACGGCCGTATCTTTTTTTTTTCGTTAACTCGGAAGTCTGATTTTTTCACAACTTCAAAAGACCGCAGACTTGAGTGTATGGTTTTAATTTTAACTCGATACCTCCAAGCGTTCTTGAGTTAAAGGGTCTTAACAGATAAACAGACGGACAACAAAGTGATCCTAAGGATCTTATATACGAGATGGCCCCTTACAGGCTAAATAGATTTTTTACGAAGCAACATTACAAATTCTGAACTGTACTTTATTTTCATAGTCATTAAGTTCATATTTTTCATTGATTAGTAAAAGGGAAAAATGTACTGAGGATGACAACGAGAAAGTGGTCCCATTTTTACCTTTATATTTAACTAGGGTAACCATAAACTTGCTGTTAGCTGCAATATTCCAGTCACTGATAATAGACCGATCCCAGTCAAAGTGATAGAACCATTTTCGTTGGAACTGGGTAAGTGGTCGTTGGTGGAACCTACCTCGATAGGCAGTACAGCAGTTTCTTCACGCTATTTTCCTTTACCGGTTCGTGTTTGCATTTAAATGTTCATCATCATTACAATCGAAAGACGTCCACTGTTCGACATATATATGCCTCCCCCAGGTGTCGCCACAATTAACGGTTTGTTACTCATTACGCAAAAACTTATAAACGGATGAATTTATAACATGGCTTATAACCTATATTTTTGCTAAGTTTCATCACGTGAGCAAGTTCAATAAATAGGCTACTGTACTAATATTATAAATGTGAAAGTTTATGAAGATGGATGGAGGTACTCGTATGTATGGATGTGTCGCGCAAAAACTACCAGACAGATGATGTTAATCATAAACATTGCAATAATACAGCACATAAATAAGCTATAACTTTGCAGTTTCATTAGGTGAGCAAAAGCAATAGGATAATTTTTATTATAAGGTGAAGCCGCTGGAAGAAGCTAGCCTAACATAGTTTCAAAATATCAAGATTTAACAGTCGCACTATAATGACGTCACAATGTTGCTTACATAACAAAAACGATATTTATCTACAGCAGCGCCCTCAAATCCCACGACGGTTTACTTTCCGCACAGACTCTACAAAAAATACTCTAGTATCAAAACTTTTTTCTCCTACTATTTCAATAATACCACATTCGAAATTTTTGGTTGTAACCTCCTTTTCTCAGGTCACGCTTTCATTAGACGGACTCTATCACATTTCTGACGATTTCAATTAAAAATCACAACAAAATAACATAATAAACAAACCGGTGTCAACATTTTATGACGTTTGGCATTTGACGGATGGCTGGGTTGGGTTGCTACTTAAAATCTTTAATGTTGTTTTCATTTTATGCCACGACGGTTCTTTTATCGCACAGACAATATAAGTCTGTCTAATAAGTCAACCGACTTGGGAATTTTGTATAATATTTAATCATTAATTATTTAAAAAAAAGGCGTACCTACACCTTTTTTTTTTGGTGGGTAAAAATAATCCAAATTACATCCCCTGCCCTTGGGCGGAGCGGAAGATAGTGTCAGACTGTTACTGAGTAAAAAACCCACCCTGTTCCTTCTTGCCTTTCATACCGGGGCCGAGCTTCCCTTTCGGAGCTTCGACCCGGCTGAGCCCTCTGTTGCTAACAACTCCTTGGGGCCGGGCGCGCGGAAACGGTGCGCGCCGTCGACGACTTAGGCTCGATCCGGATAGTTAACTGACGGTTGGACAGCGAGCTACCCATTGCTCGCCGTCCGCAAGCCCGCACTTACGGTGGTCGAAAATCGGGATCGGAATCCCGGCGGCGGGCGGCTCGGGCGTGAGCACCGTTGCCTGATGCGGTCGGCCTCCTCCTTTGCTAGCATTACTGCTTTACAGAAGGAGGCGACCGCCTGCCACTCCTCCTCGCTCCGGACTATGGCCTGTACCAAGGCCCGGCGCAAGAGATCACCACCACCGATCGCCCCCACAAGGACACGGCGATGCGAGATACGGTTCAATTAACAAAATTGAAGGTTATACCGAAGCTAGACTATGATGAACTGTACGCTTCAGCTTCTCAAGATGCATACAAATGGGCACACCACAATCGTGGCGGTAAGTCCCCTCTTTGAGGCGTGGCTGGAAAGACCTCACGGCGTCCTTACCTTCCGCATGACGCAGGTCCTTACCGGACATGGTTCGTTCGGAAGTTTTCTGCACCGGATTCGTGCGGAAGTGACGCCCGGGTGTCGCCACTGTGCGGAATGCCCGGAGGACACGGTGGAGCACACAGTCGAGGTGTGCCCTGCTTGGGCGGAGCATCGCCGTGCCCTCGTGGGGGCGATCGGCGGCGGAGACCTCTCGCGCCGGGCCTTGGTTGAGGCCATGGTCCGGAGCGAGGAGGAGTGGCAGGCGGTCGCCGACTTCTGCGAAGCAGTAATGCTCGCAAAGGAGGAGGCCGAACGCATCAGGCAACGGCGTTATCGCCGCCGCCGCCGCCGCCGCCGCCGGGATTCTGATCCCGATTTCCGGCCACCGTAGGCGCGGGCTTGCGGACAGTGAGCAATGGGTAGCTCGCTGTCCGGCCGTCCGGTAACTGTCCGGACCAAGCCCAAGGCGTCGACGGCGCGCACTGTTCCCGCGCGCCTCAAGGAGTTGTCAACAACAGCAGGAACCCAGCCGGGTCGAAGCCTACTGGGGCCAGGGTTATCCGAAAGGGCGCTCGAGCCCCGGTATGAAGGCTAGAAGGAACGGGGTGGGTCTTTTAGTCAGTAAGAGTCTGACACTATCTCCCGCTCCACCCAAGGGCAGGGGATGTCAATGCATGATTTTTTCCCACCATAAAAAAAAAAAAAAAAAAGATGCATACAAACTTAAGATCTATTTCATTCTTATGACTTACTTTGCCGGCTTAAAAAAAATGATGCGTTTATCTCCAGGGTTCACTTTACCAGAAACTTCACCAGACGTTGTCAAAGAAAAAATATTATATTAACATGCTAAGTCTTTACTAAATAACTTGTGTGAGAAATGTCAAAAAGAAGGAAAACTAAGTGATTCGGACATGGAATCTTTATATGGAAGTAAAAATTACATAGAATATTATTGTAAAAAATATAAAACTGAAATTGAATTAGACCAAAATGTGTTAGAAAATAGTTGTGAATATGTGTGCCAGGGCTGTGATGAAAGAATTGAAGGGTTTTCGTGCAAACATGGGCATTTGAACATATTTTGTATGGTGAGTTTTACTCCAATAATGACTGATGATTATTTAGTTTGTAGGTGTTGCGGGTCAACAGCCCGCTCCGATTTAGAATTACAGTGGACCCCCGGTAATCCGGCAAACATTATGCAGGGCAGTGTCGGACTATCGAATTTGTCGGATTATAGAGCACTGCCTAAGACCTCTATAGTCCGGATTTTTTTACGAAAGAGTACCTTGTAATCCGACAAATTACATATCTAATGACAAGAATCTATATATTATACGTACATAAGTATGTACTTTGAAGTACAAATCAGACTTAATTTATGTAAGTCGAATTTAGTAAATTAAATAACAATTGAGAGCTTACGTTTTATTATAAAATTAAGTATAAATGCACATACATATCTACCAAAATAATCAAGAATTATTAATCAAAATCATGTAGTGAATGCTATATCAAATTATGAAGCTTTGAAATATTCATCAATTTTTTTTTGTTTAAGGTTGTTATAACGCGAGATCAGAGCTTTGTCCCTCAGTCTTCTCAAAAGTAAAAGTTCGTTGTAGGATGTACCATTCTCTTCAGCCCATTGTAAACCTAGCTCAAAAGCGTTAACTGCGTCTTGATCTGTGACTTGTGGAGCAGTTGCAATCACGTCGTCGTTATCTTCCTGATCGTTTGTTGTATTATTAGAAACCTCTTTTATAATATCTTCGTCAGACATTTCAAGACAAACATTTTCTTCTTTATCCATTCCACGGCACCAGACTTCCAAATCTTCCGGACTTATCTGTGTTTCAGTAGCGACTTGTTCTATAACTTCCGAAGTTACACTGATTTGTGGATCGTTGCTAGGAGTGGTGATTATATCTGGCCATAACTTTTTCCAAGACGATTTAATAGTTGACGACGGTAACGCACTCCACGACTGACTAAGAGCAAAAACCAAGTCTTTCATATTAAATTCTTTTAAAGATTTTTCTATTGGTTGGTCTTTTGATACGGCTCTCAAAAGTAGGTTTTTTTTATAGTCTTGCTTAACAAACTGAATGATGTTCTGGTCCATTGGTTGAATCAGTGCAGTGCAATTTGGCGGAAGAAACATCGCAGTGATGCATTTATCCTCAGTTGTCAGTTCTTCTTCAGACGGATGACCGGGAGCGTTATCAAGAAGCAACAACGCTTTTTGAGGAAAATTATGATCTTTTAACCATTTTCTAACTTCAGGTACGAAGCATTCATCAAACCACTTTTTGAAAAGGTCTTTTGTCATCCATGCACTTTTTTGTCCGTAATAGTGTACAGGTAAATCAATGTTTTTGAATGCCCTTGGTTTATTAGATTTCCCAATGACCACCATCTTAAGCGCGTGTGTACCTGCAGCATTAGCACATGGTAGTATGGTTACACGCTCTTTACTCACTTTTCGTCCAGGTACGTCTTTTTCGTTACAAGAAACGAAAGTTTTGTTAGGCATCACACGCCAAAAAAGCCCTGATTCGTCTGCATTGTACACCTGTGACGGGTCAAGATTTAAATCGTTCACCTTTTGCAAAAATCTTAATTTAAAGGGCTCTATGCAGGTGGCATCGTTAGAAAGTTTCTCTCCTGTAATAGTCATTAAACGTATGCCATGACGACTTTTAAAACGTTCAAGCCATCCTTTGCTGGCCACAAAATCATCTTTTTTTGTTATTTCCTTATAAAAAAACTTAGCTTTCATCGCCAACATGGGTCCTGAAATTGGTGCATGCCTGTTTCTTTCCTGAAGAAACCACATGTACAAAGCTTCTTCCACTTCTGGATGTTCAGCTTTCTTGAGTGTCTGTCTCTTGCCTGGCCCGCAGTCAGTAGTTGACACGAACTTCTTAATCTTCTCGTGGTTTTTTTTAATGTCATAAATTGTAGATCGGCCTACGCCGTATTCACTTGCTAAACTACTGAAAGTTTCATTGCGATTTAAGCGATCTAAAATATCACATTTTTCTTTAATTGTCAACGTTTTGTGCTTTCGCTTCTGGGTTTGTGACGACATTACTAGGTACTATACCTAATACACAATGAATAAATAGTAAACAATGAACGCACGCTAGGCCGTACCGCTATCACTAGTAGTCAAATTCAAACTAAGTAAAACAATGCATACGCGTCGAGCACAATAGCGGTGGCGCGTACGAGTTGTGACCTGTTCAAACCTGCGTGATCTATATGTATTAGCAAAGATTGTCAAACATACATGTAATTCTAAGTCATGTCGGATTACAGGGGGCGCCGGATTAGACAGGGGCCGGATTATCGGGGGTCCACTGTAGTTAATCCGTTATGTGTATTTTGTGATTTAAACTTAGTTAAACCTATTTAATTAGTGTTTTAGTGAAATAAAAAGATGATGAGAGCAATAAATTTTTTTTTTTCTTATTTATATTATTTATTATTATTCTAATTGTAAATGTCTAGTGTTAGTGTGTTGGTAGGCAAAACAGCCTAAAGCAGGCTTAGAGAAATTACTTTTTTGTAAGCGTTCCCGCCAAACGGTAAGTACATAAAAAACTTTTTTTAAATACAACCAACTCCAATGAAAAAAAAACATAACTTTAATTTCGGAATTCAGTGTTTCTATAATAGTTTTGTCTCTTCGTTATTTAATTTAATTTTACACTTTTTAGATATGGTAGCGCCACTAAAAAGTATCCCTCAGCCAAACTTAAAAACCATAAAGCCAGAGTGTTTCCCATAACGATTGTAATAATCCCAAACACGGTTAGATTACACTTCCGGCTTCATCATCAAATCAGTTCGATACATCCCCTCCCCTTTTTCTTACATAAGGAGTTCAGTTCCATATCTTTGAAGTTCATGATCAGATCATAACAATATTTCTATGGGGCCAACTTGAAAGGATATCCTTTATAAATTTATTATTAATATACCTACCATAATAAAATAAATACATTCAGCTGAACATAGAACCTCCTCCTTTTCAAAGTCGGTTAAAAATGTATAGCTGTAATATCATTGTTTAACACATGTTGCACTTAGCGTTTGACGGGAACGATTACAGAAAAGCAAGAGTTGACCAAAGGTGGAGTTGAGAGTGGGTGGCGGTACGAAGGATACGTTCAGCCTAAAATATCGCCCCAGGACCCGGCTTGCCTGGGAAAGCCTGGGTCCTGCCCATGGAGGCTCTCGGACCTCGACTAAGAGCTCTTTAGCGTGTATAGTACGCGGCAAATGACTTGAATCGTTTGCTATGGTTACGCGCAGCGGCGCAGCCCCCCACTTCGATTGAGACCCGAAAATTGATTGTAATCCTCGTCACACAAGACGAATCATCATGGCGGTCGACTTTGAATGCGCAGTAATCAATTTTCAGGTCTCAATCGAAGTGGGGAGACTGCGCGTAACCATAGCAAATGGTTCAATTTATTTGCCGCGTACTGCACATAGAGAAGGGCCAGTTTCCACTTAGTTGGGAGACGGGGAAACTGGGCCTTATTGGGAAGCCAAAGCATCCTGCACACTCTCCGTCTGCAGACCGGCCCATCGTGCTGCTCAACGAGGTGGGTAAGCTCCTTGAAAGAGTAATTGCGGGCAGCCTCGCCGTGCAGCTGGTACGGATGGGCTCAGATCTAACAGACAGCTAGTTCGGTTTCCGCGGAGAAGGCTCTACGGTGGAAGCCATCATGCGCGTGCGAGCCCTCACCACATGAGATGCGGTGTCCCGTTGCGGCGTAGTCTTGATGATAACTTTGGACATCTCCAACGCGCTCCATACCCTGCCCTGGAGTTGCATTAGGGATACACTCTGATATCTCCGGGAGCCAACCTACCTCCGTTGTGTAATCGAGGCCTACCTGACCGACAGGTGTATCACCTACCCTGGTCACCAGGGAGTGTGAAAAGGGCGAGAGATACCTATTCCATCGTGCGGTATTCTGCAGACCACCCTCGATAAGCGATTTTTTATTGCAAATTTTACCACTTGTTCGGTTACCTCGATTATGTAATTCAGTTCCTAAAACGGTAATACTATTCTAAAACAGGTAAAAGTAACACACACCGATTACGGAAACTACAATTTATTATCTATTTAATTATTTATTCAAATTCTCCTCTACAGTATCTTAATAGATTGTACAATGTTAATTTATTTACAATTTGAAATATATTTATAAAACAATAGGTACTTATTAAACAAGATTTTAATGAAAATCATTTTTTCATAGCAAGCTTTACAGCTCGGTATACTCATATAATTAATAATGCTCGTCAAGACGAATCGTACGAGCCCAAACTCGATGGGGTTGTGTCATTTAACTACCAAGTTCCTATAGCCACCTTCCAGTTGCATCATCAGATCAGCTCCACGTCATAATGATTTTGCATCTGATTTACACATGCATGCAAAATTTCAGCCCAATCGGTAACCGAAAAGTGGCTCTTTAATTTGCAAGATTTGATGACAGACAAACATCGGGACAGGTGAAACTAAATAAAAGCTTGTAATAATAACAATAGGTATCTCGCATCCACACCAAGTTATCAACACATCGCACCCTTAAAATAAAACAAAAGTGGCACTATATGTACCAAAAAGTTGATTTTATTACCTGGTACCATTGATATACAAAAAACCCCTGGTACCTACTTATTTACTCGTTATGAAGTTGCGAATCAATTAAGTACCGAGGAACATTAACAATTGAAACAAAGACTGACAACACTGTGCAACAAAATTTAACTTTTTTTTCCCACCAGAACTTTTTTGCCACATATGGTTTTATTTCGACTCCCTTTAGTAGAAAACAGATTTAGAAAAAATTTGTTAGCTACAGTTTTTTTGTGACAGCCACTTCATTTTTCATGAAAAACACTGATACTTATATTACAATTAATTTAAAAAATACGGTTTTTTAAACTATATGTTACGATTTTCTGGAGTATATTGCATAAGGTTGGTTACCACAAGAATCCAACCAAAAACTGCTAGTATTCAAGGACTCCATTTGCACTGGTGTGGGTTTTTCATACTGAAAATGACCTGTCAGAACCTTTCTCTAATGCGTTGCGCAAAGTATCCCAGATTTTTGGTACCGAAGTCTAAATGTAATTGTAGAAAGTGGAAAATTATAACTCAATGCTTGATACATTTTAATTGATTCCTATGTGAGATTTTTGTAATAATTTGTTTCGTAATATAAAAAAAATAAATATGTTCTTGTAAGTTTGTTTTTAAAAATCACCAAAAAGATGATCTAGACTGTTCTAGATCAGCTTGAATCAGTAATTAGTGTTCCTCTCTTATGTGAGAGTCAGAATGGCGGGTGTACCTCAGCGAAATAAATTATAGTAATTACCGTTAAAATGTACCAAAAATGTACTATTCAGTACCTAGCTCTAAAATATCTGTACCTCCTTCAGAATGAAATTATTTCAAAATTAAGGTACACCCGCAATAATGATGTCAAGATGGCGGGTGTTCTGTAATATTTTATTATTTAACCATTACTCATAAAATATAATTACACCAAATAAATGTACCTAAAAAGTACCTCAAGTAGAGAAGACCACACATTTGATCAGTTAATATCATGTGTCAGTCAAGTAACTTGCGTCATTGATATTCTAAACAACTAGCGTCATCTCTGATAACTTTCTTTCTGATTTCTTTAATTAAATAAGTTTTCGGAAGATATCAGAGATGGCGCTAGTTGTTTAGAATGTTAACTACGTGTGTCACACGATGGTTTTATTTCTCAGGAACTAACCAACTGATCAAGAGTGTGGTACTTTTTAGGTACATTTATTTGGTGTAATTATATTTTATGAGTAATGGTTAAATAATAAAATATTACAGAACATCCGCCATCTTGACGTCAATATGGCGGGTGTACCTTAATTTTGAAATAATTTAATTCTGAAGAAGGTACAAATATTTTAGAGCTAGGTACTGAATAGTACATTTTAGGTACATTTTAACGGTAATTGCTATAATTTATTTCACTGAGGTACACCCGCCATTCTGACTCTCACTCTCTTATTAGGTACAAAGGCTAGATCATAAATTTTATCTGCAATTACAATACACGAAGGTAAGTTGATGGTATCAGTTCCAGCGCATTTGTTTTGTTTGGTGCTGCAGATTTTGGCACATTAACACTATGAGAAAGTATTTGTATTGCAAAACGTACATTAAAATTTGTATATTTTATAGAGTATGTTTACGTCATATTTATCACTTTTGCCTATATAAGTCAGACAAAACAAGCACAGACATGTGGTGTGTCTGCGGTCTTTAGAATCCTGTTCAAAACATAGGGTTTCCGAAGCCATTAAGCGCACTACTTTTGTCTAAGCAATAAAATTATTGACTCCTGTCGTAGAACCTATCTTAAGCACTCACCTTACTTTAAGAAAACCACGGAAAAATCAAAACTATAACGATAATACCATTTTTCCCGGTCAGCAAAATTTTTTCATTGATTTTTAGAACTTAGTTCACCACATACACAGCAGAAACTGTTAGAATGAATGATACACCTTCTTAATGTGTCGAGACACAAAAAATGATTAGCTTATGCATGACAAACTTACAATTTAACAATATCTTTAAAAAAATATTGTAATTCCTGCGACCGCAGTGGAAAGTTCGGGAAATTTTTAAGTGGCTGTCACGCCCAATCTGTAGCTAATAGAAACAAAGTATAGTAGTGTTTTATGATGAGGGTAGATAGCTAAGTAAAAATAACTCTGCACAATCTTGGTGGGAAAAACCTTGTTGATCAGTGCAATCAGAGAATGGGTTGTTATAAACAGATTGAAAAGATAACGGATTACCAAAAAATGACAACAGGCTAGTTGCCGTAAAAAATGTAATGAGTCTGTCTTTTAGATTATTCAAAAATAAGGGACACTTATTTTTTTAAGCAAAAATGACAAAGATATAACCCATTAAAGTTAGGTGTAACGTCACGCCGTGCTGCATTTTTCGCACGGAGTGACGTCACACGTAACTTTAATGGGCTATATCTTTGTTATTTTTTATTAAATCGAAAAAAGAAAAAATACGAATCTAAAATACGGACTAAATAAAATGTAATTATTTTGACCCTGGAAACTACCCTAGTGCCACTTTTGTTTTAAAGGTGCGACATATTATTAAAACACAATAATAAACAAGGTACGATTTTTTTTTGGTAAGAAATCATCCAATGCCATCTCCCGCCCCTACGGTTTGCTGACATCTCTTTGAGGCGCGCGTGGAACATTACGTGCCGTCGACGAGTTGGGCTCGGTCCGGACGGTTACCGGACGGCAAGCTCGACGTCCGCAAGCCCGCGCCTACGGCGGCCGAAAATCGGGATCAAGATCCCGGCGGCTAGGGTGTGAAGACCGTTCCCTAGCGCCTGCGGCCGCTTCCTTTGCTAGCATTACTGCTTCGCAGAAGGAGGCGACCGCCTGCCACTTCTCGCTTCGGACCATGGCCTGTACAAACCCGGCGCGAGGGATCGTTGCTACCGATCGCCTCCACGAGGACACAATGATGCTCTGCCCAAGCAGGACACGCCTCTACCGCATGCTCCAAAGTGCCGTCCGGGCGGTCCACACAGTGGTGACGCTCGGGCGATTCTTCCGCACGAATCCGGTTCAGGAACCTCCCGAACTTACCAAGTCCGGTGAGAAGGTGGAAGGTGAGGACGCCGTGAGGTCTTTTCAGCCACTCCTCAAAGAGGGGAATTACAAGATACGCCCAACAAGATACGAAACTTAAAGAGCGCCTTCAAATTAGCCGCAATGAGCCGCGCGACGGCAGCGCGACTACAAGCCCTGCCGCCACGCTGCTCTGTTATTCCATGTAAAAAACAAAGTAGCGTGCAGCGCGAGTGTAGCGCAGCAGTCGCACGTTTTTAGGGTTCCGTAGCCAAATGCAAAAAACGGAACCCTTATAGATTCGTCATGTCTGTCTGTCTGTCCGTCCGTATGTCACAGCCACTTTTTTCCAAAACTATAAGCGCTATACTGTTGAAACTTAGTTAGTAGATGTATTCTGTAAACCGCATTAAGATACTTAAAACTGAAACCCAAAAAAATTTTTCATCAAACCCATACGTATCGGTATCTATGGATAGGTCTTCAAAAATGATATTGAGGTTTCTAATATTTTTTTTTCTAAATTGAATATTTTGCGCGAGAGACACTTCCAAATTGGTAAAATGTGTCCCCCCCCCCCCTCTAACTTCTAAAATAAGAGAATGATAAAACTAAAAAAAATATATGATGTACATTACCATGCAAACCACCAACGAAAATTGGTTTGAACGAGATCTAGTAAGTAGTTTTTTTTTAAATAGGTACGTCATAAATCTAAAAAAATTCACTATTATTAAAACATCGATCAAGGTTACAACGAACTATAAGAACTTTTATATTATGTTACTTGCTGCTACGGAACCCTTCATGGGCGAGTCCGACTCGCACTTGGCCGGTTTTTTATTTATAATATGGCCAAATGGTTATTCCGGAAAAACCGTCGTGCGGCACTTTGCGGCTAATTTGAAGGCTCGGGATTACAAATTGTCTATTCTGATCTATAGTATACGTATAACATCAAATAAATAACAGTAACAGTATGTACTTTTGCTCAAATTACATGTGAATAGAATTTTGATGTTTTATTAATTATAAAATATCTAGCCTATACTACCCCACTGCTGGGAAAGCTAATATTATATAAATAAAAAAACAACTTGGATAATATGGCGTTTGTATGTTTTTTTTTTGGCAATGAAAATTGTATAGTACAAACATTGCTAAAATCATAAGAATCATTCCTTTTAATCGAAATATTTCTGTGATAAGATATTTCTAATCCACGGCAAGTACTGCGCCGTGTCGGTGAACAAAACATATTCATTGAGATTGCAGGTACGTGAAGTGCTCAGCAGGGACAGGGAGACCACGCCTCGGAGCCTCCACTTGCCGTCCTCACGTAGGTAGAGGCCGCTACCAGAGTCCCCTGTGCATGGACCCGCTCCTTTCAGATCACCTGTCAAAGTAAAATGTTCATCATCAGCCTTTTTATTGTTCCCCCTGCTAGGACTCAACCCTCCTCTCTAGGAGAGGGAATGGGCCGTAATCCACCACGCGGACCCAGTGCGGTGTAGTGAATATCACCTGTCTTCGAATTTTTGGTTCTAGGACTTGCCGGTTTCCTTACGATGTTTTCCTTCACCGTTTTGAGAGCATGAAATAAATTACACGAAGTAATAGGCCTGGCTGTGTTTGAACCCGCGACCTATAGCCCGTAAGTCGGGGCCATTACCACTCGGCCACCACTGCTCAAAGTAGAATGTTATAGTAGTTTATGTGACTAGGGGATAAAGCAGTGTCTTTAAGTCGCAGGCGGCATGTTGAATTCCGAACGAAACGAAGGTTGCTGATTTCAATCCCGAACGACAGTGAGGGATTTATAAAATTAACTCCCGAGCATCGCGAGGGAGTTAATAAAGAAACCTGAGTGAAGTGAGGAATTCAAGCCGCCCAAGACAAAGACAGCTTTATCCCCGTGTTGCATATTCTACTTTTTACACTATCTGTGAGATAATTAAAAGACAATTTGGTCGACCAAATCATATATGTACTAGAGAAATATAAGTATTATGCGAGTATTTACAAGTTCATCAAACAAACAAAATTCACTACTCCAAAATTCTATAGTTTAATTTTTCTGTAACGCTCCCGACAGTACGCACGTTTTATTTTATTTTCTTTTTTTTGTTAGTGGCTAGTTTGAATCATAGTGATTACTATGCGTTCCAAATGAGAATAGGAAAGTCAATAAACTCGATCTGTCAAATTTTGATTGAAAAGTACGGTTTGCAAAAAAAGCTTATTTGCGTTTTAATGATTTTGTTTTTGTTTAACTGACCCTTAGTTAAGTCATATTAAGAAATATATAAAAAAGTTATTCATAATAATTGTTTAACAAATTATACTACTTTCTTTTTTATTTTCATTATTGGCTACATTTTAAATTCAAAATTCAAATTCAAAAATTCAAATTCAAAATTCAAATTGCCAGCCGCCATTTTATCGTCGTTGTTGGTGTTTCTTCGTGCGACTGAGTAGGTACCTACTTGTGGAGTGATACTGTTTTCGTTAATTCTGTTTGTTACGTGATTGTTTCCTGTTATATTTGTTGTTATTTGTTATTGTTGTTATTTGTTAGAGTTGTTATTTGTTTTTGTTGTTATTTGCTATTGTGGTTGTTTGTTATTGTTGATATTTGTTATTGTTTTTACCTCACTGACTGTGCTCGAAAATGAGTAAACGAGGCACTGTTTTACATGGGAGGGCTCGAGAAATTGTCTGTAATGTAGACAAGTATTTTGAGAGCGAGAAACAGCACCATTTAGAATTGATACAACGATTAAAGGCAGCAGTAAGCATTCTGCCAGGACCGGATAAGAATATAACGTTGACTCGTGAAACGTACTCAATAATATTGCAAACCCTGCAAAATACAGGTAAAGTGGCCGAGCGAGTATATGTCGCTACTGGTATTAATAAAAATACTTTGACACGTATTCGACGCGAACAGAGAGATGCGCAACCTAGTTGTAGCAAGGTAACGACACCAAAAAAGAAACCTCGAAGTAAGTCTGTAGTCTGTGATAACTTTGAAATTACTGCTCTGCATAATATTATAAACTCAATTTACACAGTGAGGAAAGAAATTCCTACGTTAAAAAAAAAATTGCTGCAGCAAAGGAGGATTTAGAGTTTCCAGGAAGCAGAACAACCTTGAGGCGAATCCTAGTGGAGTCACTAGGATACAGGTTTAAAAAGTGTCAGAGCAAGAGATTGGCCCTCATTCAAAGGCCTAATATCAAAGCCTGGCGAACAAAATATTTACGACGCATTCGTCAAAACGATGCACTGGGGGCTAATAAAAAGCCCGTTATATATAAATACGTAACCAAGAAGCTCAAGCTTTTTGTTTTTGTGCTCACACCTTATTTAATTTATACGATAATGTCTACACGTGAGGACTTGTAATTGGCTTTCTAGTGATTATGGATTCCTTTTTTTTGTCTGGTTTTATTAGCTGTAAGTCCTCCATGTACTAAATAAATAAATAATTATATTTGGACGAAACCTGGATACACGCACATTATACAGTAAAGAAATGTTGGCAGTCACTTGACTGCTACTACCACAACCGGCGTCAGAAAAAATGACAGCGCAGGACGTCGATGGATGATTGCTCACACTGGGGGGGGGGGGGAAATAGATTCATAGACGGAGCGCTATTAATGTTCAAATCAAAAATAAAAACTGGTGATTACCATGACGAGATGAATGGTGCAAATTTTACGAAATGGGTCAATGAAAAGTTATTACTGACTGTGATTGACAAAATTTTTAATGAAAATGGCTTTGAAGTCTTAAGGCTGCCACCCTACAATTGCGATTTAAATCCAATCGAATACATTTGACATTTAATAAAGCGTAGGGTGGCAGACAAAAATGTGAGACAGCTTGAAAGTGAGATAGAAAATATCACATTGCAAGCAATTACATCTATCACAAAAGATGACTGGCAAAAAGAATTGAATCACGTAAAACGTATAGAAGAGGGATATTGGAATCGAGAGATATTCGAAGACAACGAAAACTTTAGATTTGTTATAAATACACGTAAGAGAATGCCTATTTTCATAAAATATTAAATACTTACATTTATCCATGTTTTAATTTATAGGAGAGAGCAGCAGCGAATATGATGAAGACAGTTCAGATAGTTATGCCGAGATGAGAAGCATTGAAGAACTCGATCCAGATTGAATTTTGTCATAAATACAGGTAATAATACCTATTTTGATTTAAAACAACAGTTAGTGATATAAATATTAAAAACCTCTATTAATCCATGTTTTATTTTATAAGGGAAAGCAGCAGTGATGATGACGGTGATGACGCCACTACTCAGACACTTCACACAGTTACGTAAAGATCAGCAAAATTGAAGAACTGGATTTTGATCAGAGATTTTTCGTTCATGATTCGTAAATAAATTAAATTTAACAAATTTCTTTTTTTGCTCACCCTACTCAATTTCTTCGATTTGACAGTAAGACGTAACGTCACAACATGGCCGGCGCTCCTATTCTCATTTGGAACGCGTAGTACATACTCTTTGGTTTGAATTTCAAGTCAACTTGTTCGATGCGCCTACGTTTTAATTCACAATGTTGACGATCTTTAATGTTCCAAATTCAAATCTCATTATTCCCTAGGGATCGGCCATACTGCATTATCTCCCTAGGAATAGAATGACTTGCTTTAAGTGAGGTTTGTATGACGTGTAAAACGACATTATCGAGCAGGTGGTGTAAAAAAAAATTTAAGTTACGTTATGCCCAGTTGCTAGCCTGTCGGTCTTCTAACGTTTACATTTCGGTACCTAAGTGTGCTTTGCAATAGCACAAGTTCATTCCGCCAAGTCCGTTCCATCATCAGACCACTACACGTACAGCATTACGCGATCGGTACATGGTGGACACCCCACCCGTATGTAAAAAAGCGTTCTGGGAACACATTCAACATGCGTACAGCTAAGGAGTGGAATTCCCTGTCGGAGCCTGCCTTTCTTAATAGCTATAACTTAGGGGTTTTTAAGTCAAGAGTGAATAGGTTACTTCTGCTTCATCGACGGCCACATCATCGGTTGCCATCAGGTGAGATAGAGCTCAAACGAGCCATATACATCTACACTTTTCTATACTAATATTATAAAGAGGTAAAATTTGTAAGTTTGTATGTAGGGGGAAATCTCTGGAAGTACTGGTCCGATTGCTAAAATTTTTTCACCAATAGAAAGCTGCTTTATTCCTGAGTGTCATAGGCTATATTTTAGGCGCGGGCGAAGCCGCGTGCAAAAGCTAGTATATTATAAAGAGGTAAAGTTAGTTTTTATGATTTTTTTGTTTCCATAAGGTAATCTCTGGAAGTACTGATCCGATTGCTAAAATTTTTTCACCGATAGAAAGCTGCTTTATTCCTGAGTGTCATAGGCTATGTTTTGTGTACGCGAGCGAAGCTGCGGGCAAAAGCTAGTATTAAAAAAGTTATGGGTGATCTTCTTGGAACGTTTTCTTGTAACTTGATCGGTTATGATACCTGCCCTTACTGGTGCGTCTCAAAAATCGACCCTGTAAATAGTCAGTCATTTTATTTAGTACTCTGATGAGATACCTGCACAGAAGGTAGTGTCGGAGGTGACTTCGTGGAAGAAAGAATTGTTAGCCCTGCAGTCTTTGGTACTGACTATGGGCATGCGCACCAATTGGGGCTCATCCAGCTGGTTCATGCTGCTTTCGCCACGGTCACCCCAACCAGCCACCTGCGGAAATAATTTAAGCATAAGCATAATCAGCCTTTTTGATGTTCGCGCTGCTGGGACTCAGACCTCCTATCTTGGAGAGGGAATGGGCCTTAATCCACCTCGCGGGTCCAGTGCGTTTTGGTGAATGTAACATGTCATCGAATTTTTGGTTCTAGGACATGCCGGTTTCCTCACGATGTTTTCCTTCACCGTTTTGAGAGTAGTGGTGATGAAATAAATTACACAAAGTAATTCGTCTGGCTGGGGATTGATTTTAAATGTACGCGGGCAAAAGCATGGGAGTTTTTCATTAGGTTTCCGCTCCCACAGTACTTTTTTTTTTGGTGGGTAATAATCATCCATATGACATCCCCCGCCCTTGGGCGGAGCGGGAGATAGTGTCAGACTCTTACTGACTAAAAAACCCACCCTGTTCCTTCTTGCCTTTCATACCGGGGCTTAGCTACCTTTCGGAGCTAACCCTGGCCCCAGTAGGCTCCGACCCAGCTGGGCCCCTGCTGTTGCTGACAACTCCTTGTCCTTGAGGCGAACAGTGCGCGCCGTCGACGACTTGGGCTCGGTCTGGACATTTACCGGACGGTCGGACAGCGAGCTACCCATTGCTCGCCGTCCGCAAGGCCGCGCCTATGGCTCCCACCATAGATATAAGAAAGGAGGAGATATGCTAAGTAGTAAAAAATGTATCGGAACCATAGAAATATAAAAAATAGGAGAAGTGGCAAGGGGGCGTGTGCATGTCCGCACGAAATGCATAAGCAGTGACTCGCGACACGTGATCGTAAATGAGTCTCACAAGTTTATAACTGTCGGCCGTTTGGACGAATGTATGGACGAATGTGCACTTCTTATGCATTTCGTGCGGACATGCACACGCCCCCTTGCCACTTCTCCTGTTTTTAGGGTTCCGTAGTCAACTAGGAACCCTTATAGTTTCGCCATGTCTGTCTGTCCGTCTGTCTGTCTGTCCGTCTGTCCGTCCTCGCTTTATCTCTGTGACCGTTAACACTAGAAAGCTGAAATTTGGTACCAATATGTATATCAATCACGCCGACAAAATGGTAAAATAAAAATTGGTAAAAAATGTTTTATTAGGGTAGTCCCCCCATATGTAAAGTGGGAAGTGATTTTTTTTTTTAATTTCAACCCTAACGTGTGATATATCGTTGGATAGGTTTACTAAAATCATTTTTTGATAATGTCAATAATTTCGGAAATAATCGCTCCAAAAGTAAAAAACAATGTGTCCCCCCCCCTCTAACTTTTGAACCATAAGTTTAGAAAATATGAAAAAAATCTGAAAAGTAGAACTTTATTCTAGGAAAATCATTTTGAACTTGATGGAAAGAACAGTTTTTGTACAAAAAGACAAACTTAGTCCAGAAAGATTCTACAAAATAATTTCTGGACTAAGTTTGTAGTATAATCGTATATGCAAGCATTTTTTTAAACTCATAAGTGGGTACACTTCTTGTGACGGACGGGAAACTACGGAACCCTACACTGAGCGTGGCCCGACACGCTCTTGGCCGGTTTTTTTATATTTCTATGGCTCCCACAGTACTTACGTCTCCAGTTTCTCCCACCACCCGCGAGAGCTCAGTGTCCCCGCTCCACAGGCAAGCTGGGCGGATGTACTGGTTGAACTTGACGCGTTTCGTCAGCGTGATCACCATAATGTCATCTGGAACAAGCAATTTTTCCATTTTTTTTTTTTTTTCGATGGCATCATCTGGTGGGATCGCAGTCAAGCACTGGTTTATATTATTTAAAAAGAAATCGTTCGATGAAATTTTGCTAAACCATGATAGGTATCCATAGACATTAAATATTTGTATCTCTTAAATCTCTTTGTAACACAACGATGTAATCTTTTAAGCTATTTTTTGTATGAAAAACTCTATTTGACAATTATATTTAATATGACTTTTTTAAATTTTAATCTGTATGACGATTTTATTCTTTGTGACAATTTTAGATGACCATTTTATTTTACATGACAATTTAATTCTCTGTGACAATTTTATTTTATATGTCAGTTTTATTTTGTATAATTTATGTTTTTTATTTTTATTTCTGGCCATCAATGATAATGTTACGTACGTGGGTAATCAAATGCCGATTTACTGACGAGAGAACTTTATTCACCACAAACAATAACAAATTAGTCCAGTCAACAATAATCCGAATCGCAATTAACACTAGAGTACCGTTACACTATCGCTCAGGTCGTTAGATAAAATCACTTCACACTGTTAGGTAGTTCGCTCTTGATCGCAGTCGAAATCACAACTGACTCGCTTCCGGCCGGGGGCTCGTATTTATATGCGGAGCCAAGAAAATTCTAGATACCGACATCCCACGAACGATCCAGAATTCCAGAACAATTGAATCGCTTCTCGAAGTCATAAATCATTTTTATTGCTCGTGGTAATAAGAGTCACTTTCATGCGAATTTCGACTCTATTGTTAAAGTCGGAAAGTACCATTTCCCTTATCGGTAGATCGGTAGAACTAGTAGTGGTACTTGCTTTGTGGATATTTCGAGATTTTTCTAAGCCTGGCTACGCACAACCATTCTAAATCTTTCGAACAGCAATGCGTTTTAATTATTACGTGCTACTCGTTATTTTCTCGGAGATATGGCGTAACAGTGCCCCCCTCTTAGTCATGCTCGTCCCGAGCATTATTAGATCCGTGATACGGCGCCAATTTATCCACATGGACAACCTTGGGTTTCCCTCTTAGCCCTTTCTTGATGCGGTAGGTCACGTCATTAATCCTTTTTAACACGGTGTAAGGTAACTCCCATCGAGGTTGGAGTTTCGGCGACTTCCCTTTCCGTCGAAGCGGGTTGTGGAGCCAAACCAGTGTACCTTCCTCAAATCCCTTGGCATTGGCATTACGGTCGTATCTAGTTTTCATTTTTACGCTGGTGTTCATGCTATTAGCACGAACCCGTTTATGAAATGTCGCCAGGGCCGCGGGGCGGGTGCTGGCTGGTCAACTGAAGGCCACAACCATCACCATCAATCAAGTACCCAATGGAAAAGGGCATAACAATGCTGACGCCCTGTCAAGACGTCCATGTAATGAGGACTGCAGACACTGCCAGCAGAATGAAGCCCGAGAACGCGTTAATTTAACTAGGGCTGAAGGCAACTTCAAGAAGTCCCAGGAAGAAGATGACGACATTCGACCTATACTGGACTGGAAGCGTAGCGAAACTAGGCCCCAGTGGCAGTCCAGTCAACAATAATCCGAATCGCAATTAACACTAGAGTACCGTTACACTATCGCTCAGGTCGTTAGATAAAATCACTTCACACTCTTAGATAGTTCGCTCTTGATCGCAGTCGAAATCACAACTGACTCGCTTCCGGCCGGGGGCTCGTATTTATATGCGGAGCCAAGAAAATTCTAGATACCGACATCCCACGAACGATCCAGAATTCCAGAACAATTGAATCGCTTCTCGAAGTCATAAATCATTTTTTTTGCTCGTGGTAATAAGAGTCACTTTCATGCGAATTTCGACTCTATTGTTAAAGTCGGAAAGTACCATTTCCCTTATCGGTAGATCGGTAGAACTACTAGTGGTACTTGCTTTGTGGATGTTTTGAGATTTTTCTAAGCCTGGCTACGCACAACCATTCTAGATCTTTCGAACAGCAATGCGTTTTAATTATTACGTGCTACTCGTTATTTTCTCGGAGATATGGCGTAACAATAATAACATCCCAAGTAACAAAGTTCTCCTGTAGCGCACAGTTTATAGGCTCACAGCACTAGTAGATCTCTCTTAGTGGTTCCAGGTTTTACTACAAAGCTTATAACAGGTTACACAGAGTTCGTTTGGGTCTAGAGTGCACCTGTTCTTATAAGTTGACTAAAGGTCATAGCACACTAAAGGTCAAAGCACACTTATACGACTCTGCTCCCACCCGGCAAAAAGAATATCATTCAAATATGGGATTTAAATATTGCTCTTAAGATACATTTTACATTGGCATCATAAATTACCAGACGGCTCGCTGTCAGCGAGCTTACCGCCGTCAGACTGCTCGGTAGTTGACGCCTCGCTGGCCGCATGTTGTAGACGAGCGGTCGCCGATTGCTAGCAGTGAGCGCGCGGACACTGCGGCGACCGCTCATCTATAACCGAGCAGTCTGACGGCGGTAAGCTCGCTGACAGCGAGCTGTCTGATAATTTATGATGCCGATGTAAAATATATCTTAAGAGCCATATTTAAAGCCCATATTTGAATGATATTCTTTTTGCTGGGTGGGAGCAGAGTCGTGTAAGTGTGCTTTGACCTTTATAGTCGTGTATAGAACGAAATTATAGGCGCAGTAAAGGCTAAGATGGCCTTTAAAAGTGTTGAGTAAGTGTAAATACACTTGAGAAAACTTGGTCCAGTAAGTTACACTTATAATCGTCTACAAGAAGTAATTATAAATCCACTATAAGTGTATACGCCAGTAATAGTAATTTATAGAACTAAATGCACTTAGAACCACTTGCATTTGTTACTTGACCTTATAGGGGTTTATAAGTCAACTTTATGTGCCAATTTTAAGCGAATTAGTTCTACAGTGGTTTCTTCTAAGAGTAAGTGTACTTGGTATTAATGTGGACTCTCGAATGCTGTTATAGTCTTAATTTCTATATAAAGGTTTCTTGTAAAATTATTAGTATCCAAAAATATCTTCGTGAAGTCCGTTTAAGCTTTTAATATTTATCGTATCTTCACGGCCATTTTGTTACAATATGGCGTTACCTTCGGACTAATATTATTTTTAAACACAACTTAGTAAATACGCCGTGTTCAAAAGGCGAACAAAAATTGAGATGTAAAACACAATATACTTCACCGAAAATATTTATGCGTTTGCCGTGCTTACATGTATTGCATGTAAAATAGATAAACTTATTTTTAAATTTTTATTTTTCTCAACAATCTCGCAACACAAAACAACAAAAGTTACAAATGTTTGCTAAGCTAGTAATGGAAGCTCGGAGTACGTTACAAGCCTGCCTAGCTCTATTAAATGCTTATAGTGAGCTTCGCGGGAGCAGATAGTTCTGCGTAGTCCAACTATAAGTGTATTATTGGTCTAAGTGGTGCTCGTCAAGTCTATTATGAGTGTTTTATTGGAAAAGTACGCGCATAAAATGGGCCCTTTTCCGTGGTTATAAACTTTTACTAGCCTGTTATAGTCCTGGCTCCGGAACCACTACTAGACCACATTTTGTTACTTGGGATTGTATTGTAATTTTTTAATTTTGTGTGCTAGTTTTTTTATTTATTTTATTTTAAAGAACTAAAAATTGATATTAAAAGTGTGATATTTTCAAATAGCTAATTACAAGCCTCCACACGTAGACAAAAATAGATATAAGCGTTTTGTTTCCGGAACTGTTAGCTTGGCTTGTAATGCATCTATAAATAAATAAACAATTTTTTCTTTTAAACTCACTTTGAAGCGACCTGGAACCATCGAAGGACTCGTACATAGTCGCGCTCATAATCTTCATGGTGACGGTGATGTCGTCTCCCCAGTCGTCCAGTGCATGTACTCCAAGCTTCACCACCATGTCTCTGTCATCGACAGTTTCACCCCGCGCCTGCTTGCAATGGGCAGCTGGAATTGAAAAAAAAAACCTTAAACTTAATACTATTTTAATAATAATATTTTTTTTTTTAATTAAGATAAACTAGTGCTTGACTGCGGTCCCACCTGATGGTAAGTAGCGATGCAATCTTTGATAGTGAGGCGCACTAGTTTATTAAGAGCCTATTCACTTTAGCCTTGAAGACACCTAAATTATAATCATCATCATTATTTCAGGTAAGATACCCATAGATTGATACAAATACACAGTAACACACCAAAGGCAAACATAATTTATACAATAATAAAAATAACATACTAGTACCTAACATTCATTTATTACCAATATATAGTTGACATCATATTAAATAAATAAATCATAATTTAATTCAAAATTTAAATTAATAAAAATTAAATTATTTTTAACCTTTTGATATAAGTATATATTTTTAATTCAATTAATCTAATAAATAATCACTAGGTATATATATACAAACTTAAAATAATAATATGTACAAACGAGTAAAAAAGGCTGAAAAACGGGGAAAACTCAGAGGGCATCAAATAATTCGTCCACATCGATGTCAATGGGAAAAGTGCCCAGAACGCTGGCAGCATTGCCACGCTGGATGGCAATGCTGATTCGTTGACTGAAGAAGAGAAAATTAAATTATATTGTTAATATTCATTAAACCAGATTGGATTCAATGTCATATAAATTAAACAATAAAATCAGATCCTGAAATATGACCCTGTGAATATAGCTAATTTTGGCACTGACTCACTGACCGGTAATCAAAACCTCTAGGCCATTTCCAATTGTCCTAGCCTTATGAAATTTGGCACACAAGTCGTGTGTTTTATGTAGATTAACAAAAAATTAAGAAATTTAAGAAATCAGTCAAGCGTGAGTTGGCTCAATCTAATATTTATAAACCAGTGATATGAGAATACGAAGCGGAGGGGGGAGGAAGGGGGGAGGGGGTATAAAATATGTCATAAGAAATTTAAGAAATCGGTCAAACGTGAGTTGGCATAGTCAAAAATCTTATAAAATTTGAACTTGGCAGGTTAATTTAATTATATAAATAATAAATTTAATTATACAATTAATCATGTGTTACGTGTAGCATGAAAACCTGCCAAGTTCAAATTTAACGATGATCAGGCTGTTGATGAAGATAATATTACGATCGATTTTAAAGTGCATCTAAACTTGGCATTGGATTGGATTTCAACCCTTTTTTAGGCGAACAATTAGCCGATAGGAACTTGGCCCCCTTTTTAACAGGTATGTTTTTAGTAGGATAATTTTTACACCACGTTATATTTTTTCCCAAACATATTTAAAAAGGTCACAAGTTAAGACAATCACTAGGGAATCCAATCCCGCATCAAATTCGCGATCCTGCAAGTCTGTTGGATTGAAGTAGGCAATCCCGCGGGTTCCGCGAGATCTCGCTGGACAGGAAAATCTGACATGTCTATTGACGTAAACTACTCAGGCAGAAAATATACAATCTGTTTCAGTATATGCAAAACCTGAAACACCCGTCTAGTTTTTTATGTAAAGAATCTATGTACATAATTTCATAACTGTATCATGAAAAGTCACAAAGTTATTGGCCATCCAGGCGACTGAGGGGTTGTTTTGCACTTACACCCAGCCGTTTCCTGGCACCTAATGCCCGCTATGACCTGCCGTGACCTGTGTTGTAGATACTTAATATCGGTGGTATCCAACTTGTGAGCTTTTTAAATGTTTTTGGGGAAAAATATAACATGATGTAAAAACTATTGGAATCCATTCAGTTAGGTACTGATTCTGAACAAATTAGGTATATTCAGGTATCGCATAAACTAAAGATAATGTTGTATAGTCGCGGATAAATTACTCACCGGTTTTTTTTTTCGGTGGGTAAAAATCACCCAAATGAAATCTCTCGCCCTTATGACATCCCCCGCCCTTATGACATCCCCCGCCCTTATGACATCCCCCGCCTCTATGACATCCCCCGCCCTTATGACATCCCCCGCCAAATTACTCACCGGTAACAACATGACGATCCGACACGAGCGTGCCTCCGCAGCGAAACTCTAGGCCTTTCCGTTTGGTCCTGAATATTGCCACAAGCCAAGGAATGCGCCCTCTCTCGTAAGACTGGCCTTTGTGGACCAGTTCTTGCACGATGACACCGCACTCAGCCGTCGTGGTGGATGGAGTGTAACGGTTAACTGGACTGGAAAAAGTTACAGGAGATTAAGGGGCTGCGGTCACTTGAGACAAAACGTCTTAGTCAGACTTATCTAAGACGTCTCGAGACGTCTCAGATTTGTCTGAGACGTCTTGGGCAAAACTGTTTTGTCTACGACACGGGGCGCTAGGGCTGTTGATAAAATATCGATATATCGAAATACCGATATTATCGCAGTACTCAAACAGACGAATTATTGATTAAGAGAAATATTGGAACGCATAAATATTCTAAGAATAATTACTGAGAACGCTACATTTTCATAATTTTTAATTCAATTTGTTTAGTAAATATCATGAATTATTTTTGAGCCGACTTACGATTGTTTTTTAAGACAAAGCCGATAAAACAAATTCGAAAACAAATTCGATATATCGATATTTTATCAACAGCCCTAGCGCCCCGTGTTGTAGACAAAACAGTCTTGTCTAAGACGTCTTGTCTCAAGTGAGCGCAGACCCTAAGTTACTGTCGTGAATGAATAGCGTAGCCAGGCGTCCGTTTTTAGTTCCGTGTCTGACCAAATTAGACGGCGGCCAGCTTGCCCGGCTTTTGATAGGCTTATCAAGTTTGTTTAGAATTGTCATTTGAGTTTTGCCTTATCTTGTATCGCTAGCACAAGCAGAGCGGACATGCTATTAGTCTATCAATTATATCACTTAATTTTACTGTTTTCTCATTAGAATTTAGAAAGATATATGAATTTTATTCATAATAAAAATTCATGTTAGACTTAAAAAAACAATGGCAGCTTTTTTGATCTCATTGTCTCAAATCTTTTTGAAAAACAATGTCTGGGTAAATAGGATGGTCTGTCCTTCTTTTTGATTTCAAGACCTAGGCAACCCTAGTCGTGAATCATATTTTAATCAAAATACATTGCTGATCTGGGCGTAACAAGGGGGGGCATGGAGGGGCACCTGCCCCCCCCCCCTGGACTTTGTTTACGTCCGTAATAACTATCAACTTTTGTCGATAAAAGTTAAAAAAAAAACTAACTTTTTGCCATTCGTAATACAACATGGTAGTACCATATAGTTCAAAAATTACAAAAATGTATGGACGAAGTATCCGATTTTTATGAAATACTTATTGGATAAATAAGCAGCAGCAGGACTTTGAAAGTACTGGAATCACGGAGTTTTACAAGTAGCTGAATTTTTTTGCCCATAGGTGAAAATAGCCCTAGAATTTTACAAGCAATACCTTATTCCACTGAAGGCACTACAATCGAATGATCATTTAACTCACGTCGACGCTTAAAAATATGGCTAGACTAATGGGCTTTGTATGGTCAGTGTACATAGAAAAGTTGTTAACGCTATGGGCGATTTTTTCACGGAAAACATCATAAACCGTTTTGCTGAAGCTCCTCGAAAGTTGCTTTTAAAGTAGCTATTGTATACCTAATTAAATGAGATTATTTATATGAGAGCTTATAAAAAACCTGATTTGCCCCCCCAAAGAACCTGGGTACGTCCATGATTGCTGATGTCAATGTTTTTGGCTTGGATTCCTTTATTTATTTAAACTTCATGCAACACAAAGGTACAAAGGCGGATTTAATGCCTTAGGCAATCTCTATCAGTCAACCAAGGGTGGTGAAGAGAAAACATGGCAGGTGCATAAAAAAAAGATTAATAAGAGGACAAAATAATATGGATGTACATTGTAATATTTTCGTAGTATTTGGTAGCAAATATATGTATTAAAGCAATCTTCGCGGCAAACTCCGCTGAGGTAGCCAAAACTACAATAAAATTCTCGGCTCCATTTTATCTCTATCTTTTATATCCGATTCCATTTGACAGCTATTACGTCACAACATGGCGCTAAGTTGATCCTATTCTCATTTGAAATGCTTTGAGAAGCCTTGTCATAGCAGAGTCATACATACCGAGGTATTGTCGTCACTGATGATGTATACTCTATCTTAGGTGGTGGAGCAGGCTTCACTTTTGTTTGTGTCACTGGAGGGACTGAGGGCTCGAAGGTGAATGGGTGGAAAGGTGAACTAGCTAAAAAACCAAACGGTTAAGGGTAGTTTTGAGTTGGCTTGTGTCGCAAATTGTGACTAGGAACGATCCTAGCTTTAACATTTGTGACCTTTAAAAAATGTCTATTGTTGGTTATAACTTTTGTCTGATTGTTTTGAAAGCTTTTTTAACTCAGAAATAAAAATGGCGGTTTGACAGTTAATGTACAGAAATTATGTCAAAATGCCATATTTATTTTAGAGGTAAATAAAAGTTACAACTATTGAAAAAAAAAAACGGCTACTTGTTTAAGGCCATTAGTGATGCGAAAGAGATCCCCGAGGTCCTTGAAGCGGCGGCGTCCGGTAAACTTAACGGTGTAGTCAACGCGTATCTCGAGGAAACCAGCATGTCCTAAAGGACACGCTGGTATCCTCACAATGTTTTCTTTCACCATTCTGTGCGCCATAGTGATGAAATGAATTAAACAAAATAATGTTCAACCACGTGCATTATTTTGTTTAATTTATTAAGTTTGTACCAGCGACTTACATCTCGTAAGTCTTAGGCTTTTTTCACCCAGGCCACCACTGCATTACGTAAGTTGGTTATAAACTTCACGGTAACCTGGATCGTGTGTGGCTAGCATTATACCAAATAACTATGTTTAAAAAAAAAACGAATTTCAAGATCAAGAATCAGAATATCTTACCACTGTCATCTGAACTAAATCGGTTGCCAAGGCTCTGGACGAAGGCCAAAGCATAGTTCTTCGATGGCGTTGAAGGCTCTGGTATTCGTTGTGGTGTCTTGCTCTGCGTCAGCGGTAACGCCACCATCATCTGTGCTTGCTGTTGGAATCTTCTGTATGGTGGGGGCCCATCACCAGCGCCATAATAAATTGTTTGATGTAGAGTTGTATGTGAGCTTTTGTTTGTGAGTTTATCTAAAAAAAAATCATACCTTAAATCACTCTAACACCAAGCGGACGACGGCGTCGGCATATAAAATATTGAGCATTTTATTTATAGGGTATTTATCCAAGAGCGTAAGGGCCTGCGCACACTTGAGACAAGACGTCTCAGACAGACTTTTCTACGACATCTGCGACAAAACTGTTTTGTTTACGATGTCGAAGACTTGTGTAGTTTAAATAATTGGCGAGAAACACAAAACTAGTTAAAAAAAAAATCTAGTATCGATATCTATATTTCAATATCGAACTATCGATATATCGTCAAAAAAAGTATTAGTAATAAATATTTCTAAACAATAATTTTGATATATCGATATTTTATCAACAGTCCTAGTGCCCCGTGTCGTACACAAAACAGTTTTGTCGCAGACGTCGTAGACAAGTCTGTGTACAACAGCAGTGGCGTAACTATAGGGTTGCAAGACTGGCAAAATGCCACGAGCCCCCGGCCCGGTGCGGTGGGGCCCTCGGTCCGGTGGGGCCCCCGGTTCGAGAGACCTTGAGTTCAGAAGAAGTAAATATACAAATTCCAGTAAATTGTTAAAATTTATTAAACGCATTTATAATAAGAAAAGGATTAATTTCCCGTGGAATTTTGCCTGCTTGACCACCTTATAGATACGCCACTAGCAAGCCCACCTTAAGTGACGAAATATAAAAATCGGTTTATTTACGACCTGCCGATTTAATAATAAGAAAGAATATTTTACTTCAGTGATTTATCTAGCTTTGTAATTTATTACAAAGTTGACGGTTTTCCTCGGGCCTCGGATGGTATAGCTTTACGCCACTGTATGACAGTCTTGTTTCAAGTGAGCGCAGGCCCTAACTTGACCGATCGATAGTAGGGTAGAATGGGGTAGAGTCGGGTAGAGTTGGATAGAGTAGAATGTAAAAGATTGTCTGCATGAAATTGCCTGTGCTATAAGACCGCCCATTGTACACATTTTTAAAATGTTTGTCCTGTATTTTTTGTTTATGTGGTGTACAATAAAGAATATAATAAGTAAATAATAAATATAGTCGTCAGTTGACGGGAACGAAGCCGCTAGTGTTATATTATTAATAGGTTTATGAGGACTATTCAGACCAGTCATTATTGGTTTCAAGTATCTATTTTTTTCTTCAAGATTTACAAAACCAACAAAGATTTAGTACTATATATATCTACGTCATAATTATAATATGAAAAAACTTATAGAACGTGTTTTTCTACATTTATATAAAAACAAGTTTAATTAACATTTATTATAAAAAAAATCAAGAAAGCTAGTCCGACTCCTTCTCCGTGGGTTCCGTATCAAGGTACGAATAATGTTTTTTCCTTTTTCTAAGTAAAAAATATACATTTCTGTTCAGTTCTGTTGATTGCTCACGAATTTAGTTTGTTTTTAGGCAATTTTTTGCCTGTATTTCAGAAGAACACTAGCCATAAATATAAAAAATAATTATCAATTGATGTATTTTTAACTACGTTATAATTGTGTAATTTATGCATTCTTGTAATTTTTACCTTCAACCGAACACATCGGTGTACATCTCCCGCCTCCCCCCACGAAGGCGGAGAACATCGTCGAATATGTACTTACGCCAAAAGTCGAAGTACCCACTGAGGGTGCAGTTGCAAGGGTCGCACCGGAATGTCAAAGCTAGAACTTACTGACCTCTACTATTTGTGGTAGTTATATGTACATATAGAGGTCAGTCAGTGCTAGAGCTACACTACGTAAACGTGTTACAGATCTGGGCGCGTTGTTCTCCATACATTTTATATGGAAACTAGACTTGTAGAGCTACACTTGATCCACGCCACGCGACGTCGTTCTACGTACAAATCAGGCGTGTTACGCGTGTGCGTCGATCTAATATAGTTCTAGCTTACTTAAGGCTTTATAGTCCCTTGAACCATCTGGCCGAAATTAAATGGACACAACTCTTGTACCCGCCTAGGCCAGTTGTACGCGTATCTGTGCATTTAATTGCGGCTAACTGCGCCCGGATAGTGCACGGCTGACCTTTAAATCCATTTAGAGAAATATTCATTGACTAGCTTTTACCCGCGGCTTCGCCTGCGTGAAAAAATAAGCCTATGTCCGTCTCCAGGGTCCCAACTATCTCGGTACCAAAATTCATCAAAATCGGGTTTGCCATTTAGGCGTGAAGACGTAACAAAAAAAAACAAACAAACTCACTTTCGCTTTTATAATATTAATAAGGAAGGCTATGGTATTTACATACGCTATGTTCACTTTGAAGAATATTTAACCACCAATTTTTTAAAGATCCAAGCCGATTTTTTGAAAAAAGTATTAATCGCACGAAAAAATCAATTGTTGAAAATAGTATAAAGTGCATAGTGAGGTGCTACTAACATACCTAGTCTTAAATCATATTTACTACCAAAATAATTTAATATAAATATATTAATTATGTATGTTTATAGAGCAGTGGTGGCCAGTGGTAATGGCCCGACTTACGATTTCTAGATCGCGGGTTCAAACCCAGCCTGACGCCTTACTTTGTGTAATTTATTTCATCACCACTGTTCTCAAAGCGGTGAAAGAAAACATCGTAAGGAAAGCGGCATGTCCTAGAACCGAACATTCGAAGACATATTGTGACATTCACCAACCCACACTGGGCCCGCATGGTGGATTACGGCCCATTCCCTCTAATAGAGAGTAGGCCTGAGTCCCAGCAATGGGAACATTAAAAGGCTGATTATGCATGTATTATGTTTGTTATAGGTATTAATGATATGAGATACCTGAAATAACATTATTATTTCAGGGCGAAAAACTCAAAATTAGTACCATTGTGATGCGGAATTTTTAACCATGAAATCTTGTTTGGTACACATTAATTACATAATATAAAAACACCTTTAGCCACTCTTCTACATTCTGGCTTCTTAGAAGAGTAACAGGTAAGTTCACCGTTAATGTCAATATTTTTTTCAAATCCTGTTTAGATTCAACTTATTTCTCAGAATGAATATTTATTATCATTATTTTCCTTATCATCACTAAATAGATACGGTTGGTTAAAAACAACCTTTCTATCTTCTATTTCTTTGATGATCTTCTGACATCTACGCACAATCGAATACCATAAATCCAGTGGTGGAATTTTTCGTCGGCTTTTTCCTATTATTCTTTTTTTTTTATTATTTTTTTAGGTTTTTTTTTTAATTTAACCTTTCCATCGTGGTAATTAGAGACACAATAGAAAGACAATATGTGCGTTCGCTTGGGTTTTAATGAATTAAACTGTATAAAATCGTTGTTTTAACATTTTTTGTGAAAAAAAATGAATGAATTACCTTTGAAATTAAAAATGTCATTGGGATTGATTAGAATAGGTAACGATTTTATCTACCCCGATTACTTTTTATTAATTTATTTGTAAATCTTTTTTTTTTGTACTAAAAGTTTCGTCGGGGTTAGTTAGAATAACGATTTTACACAGATTAAATTAAAAAAAGGACAGATTTTTTTTTAATTTAGGTAAATGCCGGTGAAAAATTCTACCACTGGGGGGTCCAGAATCATGATCTGGATCCGTGATATTCGTTTGTGCGACGATGTCATAGACACCGTGTATAGCACCATTCCTCTTATGTCTCGCACGCTTGACATTTATAACACGACCGACCCTGTTGTGTAACCCAGTAAGACCCCTGTTCCTTCACTATCCTTCAGTTGCCCTTTGTGTTCTAAGGCTACGTGTCGAAGAATCCCGTAGCCCTAGCAGCCACGTAGGCGTTTCACCTCACTATACCCTATTCGCGTTAAGATTAGACGTTGGAGGGTTATGATTTTGACAGGCTATGTATATATGTGAGTACGTTCATCTGTTCCCTCATAGCTCCTAATCTACTTATCCGAATTCGACATATGAGGTATCGTTAGAACCGCCTTAATCGTCCGTTGAACATGGGCTACGTGTCGTGGCATAAAACTCGATATAGCGCCCTCTAGCGGACAAAAAGTAATGTGTTAAAAAAAATATTAAGATAAATACACCGTGTTTGATATCATTTGAAAGGGAAAGTATGTACCAAACGAAACACTTTAATAACGTGTGACTACGGATTTTCTTTTTGTTCTGTTCTTGTTTTTCCAGTTACCTTGTTTATTTCAGCATCCTGAAAATCTTCTTTCATACTTTTTCAGTGTTATTTTTTTTTTGTCGTAGTCGGGTTTTAGTTTTTAATTTTTTTATTATTTGTCGTTGTAGCGGCATTAGAAAAAATTTACATTCTGTAAAAATTTCAACTTTCTACCTCTAACAATTAATGGCATACAGCACATTGATAGACGGATGAACGGACAGACAAACAGACGAACGGGGGGATAATGGAGGCTTAGTAATAGGATCCCATTGGCACGACGACCGACGATTGCGGACCCCTAAAAAGAGTCGTAAAAACTAATCCATAATGAATTTGATATTTACGACCAGTTATTGTATGGCAATATGGTGATACGGCAATTTTATAAAGTTTTTCCTTATATTATATCCTATTTATTTATTTATTTAATCTTCATGCAACACAAAGTACATAGGCGGACTTAATGCCTTAGGCATTCTCTGCCAGTCAATCTAGGGTGGTACAGAGACAATAATATGGTAGGCGCATAAAAAGAAAATTTTATTTTAAAAACAAGAAAAAAAAGTATACATATAGTTAAAATACATATACAAGGCGTAAGGGACAGCCCTCCACAACCTTTAAGGGCTTGCTCAGTAGACGAAACTGAACAACCATCCACAAAATTTTATTTCAGGAAACGAAAAAAAAAATCAGCCTCACCATACAAAATGATAAACTTGATTGGACAATTTGTATGGCTAGACCGATTTTTTTTTGAGCAAGCCCTTAAAGTTTGTGGAGGGCTGTCCCTTACACCTTTTATATATATGTAGTATAATTTAAATGCCTACTACATTTTAATATAAAGTAAGAACAGAAGTTTTGAGACGATTCTGCTATTGATGGGGAAAATGATTCCGCAACTTTCGCTTAAATGCATACCGACTTTCGGCCGTCCTGATATCCTATTTAGATGTCATTTTACTTAACAAGAAATTGTACAGGAAGAAAAAACAGTGGGTAGAAATAAAAACGGTTATTCGGAATAAGTACCGTAAAACATGGCAACTTTGCCCTCGACATTTGACTTTGCCCAGTTGTGTATTTTTTTAAAAACTTAATACATACCAAATTTGTCTATAGTTAGCAAGAACATTTTGTCTATGGTAAAAAATTCATCATTTTTCTGGCAACACTGTGTGACGCGCTGTCACAGATGTTACTTCAGTTGTCTGTCAGACGTCGTTGAAGTTAGCGTGTTTTTTTGCGGGCAAAATCTTTAAAAAAAACTTTTTCGAGAAGTGCTACTTGGAGTTATCGCAGGTAAGTAATTTTTATACATCCGTTATTACATTGGAAATGAATAATATAGACTAGTTTTCTTCGCTAAATGCGTCGTATAATCATAAAATATAACAGTGGGCAAAGTCACAAGCATATTTTTTTAATATCGTTGACAACACTGCCCAACGTTTCTTTTTCACTAGGGTTGTCACCCGAGGTACATTTTTTAACCTAGTAAAAAAAGGAGGGTTCGGATTTGATGAACAGTTAATAATGTTGGTAAACATATAAAGTTTAAAAACACAGTCGGGATTTGGAAGATACGAGGGCTCGTATCTTCCAAATTCTGACTGTGTTTTTAAAGTTTTTTGTTGATTGGTTTTAGGTTCTTAAAAACTATATGTATTTAGATGAGACTTAAATGGGACGTTGAATGTGTACATGGTCTATTGTTTTATCAGTTTTTTTTCTATGCGGATAGTTATGAATACACTGACGGACTAATAAATCGCATCAAGTTCAAGACGCAATAACTTTTAATATAAGTACTATGAAAGTTATTCAAATTTTATTTTCCCGGCTATAATTTTATCTTTTACTGCAGTTCTGTTTATAAATTTACATTTTTTTTAATAATGGGTAGTCTCGACATTTTCATTTAGTTTAATCTGAAAACTTTGCATACTAGTACCTAATCCTGAACTTTGTTGCAGTTTATTTGTCCGTCAGTGTAGATATGTATCCAAATTAATTTACGCTAAATGTTGATTATATTATATAACAATAACATAAAAGATAAGTACCTAATATTTATAGGTACTTAAAATTACTAAAAATTATATTGCATAGTTTTAACTATGAAATATAATTTTTCTGTAAAACTCATTACAAATTTTAGTGTTATTTGTTATTTTCATATAAAAACAAAGACCGAGATAGGTACATACTTTTTAGTTTTTTGTTTAAATTATTTTTTAGTTTTTGAACACTTTAGAAATAAAGCATATTATGTAAAAAATGATGTTATATTATTTTTAATTTATCATTATAATATATTATAATATTCCACACTAAAAATTATTAAATAGTTAAGTATTGTCAATGGTGACAACCCTTGAACAATCGCCATTTTGTACGAAAAATGTTCTAGAAGGCTTTTTGACTTTGCCCACTCATTTTTAAGGGTCAAGGAATGTGAATATTTGGCGTATAATTTAATACATTATTGCATTGCTCAGTATTTTCATTCAGTCCTTTTCGAATAGTGATATAGTCCATAGTAACGGAGATCTGTAATGTGGGCAAAGTTACCAAATGTATATGATTTTTTGCCCAACACCTATAATTGTTATTTTCACTAATAAATATGCTTTTTTTTTACTATTTTTAGTTTTGTGTATCGAGACATGAGCATATAGTATTATGTGGCACCGAAACAATAATCAATTTATTAAAATTTTCCAAAATATCATTAATTAAGCATTTATTTTTTAAATTTATGGGCAAAGTTGCCATGTTTTACGGTATTTGAACAGTGTGTGCTGAGTGCAAGTGGTTCTTACGTTAACGCAATCAAAACGTTTACCGCATTTGACTCTCTGATTGGTTAAAAGCTTTGAGTGGGCCAATCGTAGCGTTGAACATCATAAACGTGTCGATAAACTTGCAGTTGCTCTAGGCACTCTGATTGGTACAGCTTATGAAACTGAACAGAACTGTATTATTAAGTCATTTCAGTTTTCTTGTTTTGAGGTGGAATATCTCTATGTTGTGTGACGCCATATGTCGACGTCAAAAGGTACACACACCCATCTCGGCGTAGGTACCTTCTGACGTGCATAATAAATTGTCGTCACATGAACAGCTGACTATAATGGTAGATTATGTGACTAGCGGATAAAGCAGTGTCTTTAAGTCGCGGGCGGCATGTTGAATTCCGAACGAAAAGTAGGTTGATGATTTTAATCCCGAACGTTAGTGAGGTATTTATATGTAAAATTAACTCCCGAGCAAAATTGAAACTATAGAATCTTGGAGTAGAATTTTGTTTGTTTGATGAACTTGTAAATATTGTTACGAACGTGGGTAATCAAATGCCGATTTACTAAGAGACAACTTTATTCACCACTAACAATAACAAAATAGTCCACACAGAATCTTGTGCTGCCGTCCTTCTTCTTCACCAGAACGACGGGGGAAGACCATGGGCTCGTAGAAGGCTCAATTATTCCGCTATCAGCCATGTCCTTTACCATTTCTGCTACCTCATTTTCCTTAGCCCAGGGTATGCGACGCGGTCTCTGTTTAATTGGTCTAGCATCACCTGTATCTATCTCATGCTTGACGAGACCTGTTTTCCCGCAGTCTTTTCCCGTTGCAAAGATGTCTCGAAACCGTAGCAGAAATTCCCTGGCTTGCTGTAGTTCCGAAGTCGATAAATTTCTCTTAGAATTTTCCAGAAGTTGCTGGATGTGATCAGTTTCGACTTTGGTCGTGTCTTGCTTTGCTGGAGATTTATTGATTTGACGGAGATACTGAACTTCTTCACATCTCCCAACAACACTGTTTTTCTTCAGTTGGACCTCTTCTTTCCCAAGGTTCACAATCCTGACCTTGGATTTCCCTGTCGTCATAACTAAAGTCCTCGCAGTGATGATCTCCGGGTGCCGGCCAGTATCCTCTACTAAAACACATCTTGTTTGCCTGATTTTCTTGGGAAACTTTACTTCGACTAAGGTTTCTGTTCTCGGAGCCAGTGCAGTATTCTTTAAACAGTAGAGGTTGCATGAGTTAATTCCTCGCAGGAAGACTTCTTGATCTGGGAATTTCAATACTCCCCTGTCGATATCTAAAATACATCGGTTATTCCGCAAGAAGTCGAGACCCAGTATGCAATCGTCGGTAATATTCGCAATTAACGCAGGATGGATATACACTTGATCACCGATTTTGATCTCAATTTCTGTATCACCGAGGACGGAGACAGGCTGGCCGGTTGCTGTCTGAAGTCGGCAGGATGGAGACTCCCTTTGCCACAAGATGGTGCGTTTCAGCAACTCAGGTCTTATAACAGTCCGTGACGCCCCCGTGTCAATGGTAAAATTGCAAGCCCGATGATTCAGCGTCCCTTCGATGATCAAACTATTTCCGTTGTGAACTTGATTGATGGTGATGGTTGGGGCCTTCAGTTGACCAGCCAGCACCCGCCCCGCGGCCCTGGCGACATTTAGTTTAACGACTCCTCGTTAACTTGAGTTCCGGAGTCCACACTCCCCCTCTTCCTCTTGGGGCAATCGGTACGAATGTGCCCTTTTTCTCCGCACCCGTAACACGTCGGAATATAGCGGGACTTTGCCGAAGAAGCAGCTACCACTTCTCGTTGACGTGGTTGCACTGACGGCGAGACCACCACTTCCCGAACTCTGTGCATGCGTGAATCTTGTCGTACGGCTTCCACTTCCAGAGCGTGAGCCATCGCACTCTTTAGAGTTTGGTGGTGTCCGAGTCGCACCGTAGCCCTGACTTCAGGATCCCGTAGACCGTCGATGAAAGCTTGCACCAGATTTACTTCCACCATCTCTGGTGTCATCGACATGTAAGCACGCCGGACCAGCCGTTCGACCTCGACTCCCCATTGCTGGAGGCTCTCGTTCGACGTCTGCGTTCTCTCGCGAAGTTGCGCGCGGAAAACGTGCTCGAGGTGCTTGTCTCCATAGCGAGTGTCTAATCCCTCCATAAGACGCTCCAACGTCCTGCTGTTCGGAGGAAGATTCTCTAGGACCAGCAGGGCATCCCCTCGTAGAGCCAAAGTTAATGCCGCAAAAGACTGCTTATCATCCCAGCGGTTTGTTTCGACCAATGTCTCGAATTGGTACTTAAATGCCGTCCAGGAAGACGTGCCATCAAAACATGGCACATCAAATTTTGCGGCGGATGCACAGGGAGTGTGCGACGGTGAGCCGACAACAACGGGTTCGCGTGCTTCGAGCTTGACGATTTTTTTGTTGATGTCCAGCAGGCGATCTTCGTGGCCATCAATTCTTGTTTCGAGGCTATCAGCTCGGGCGGAAACCTCCTTGACCTCCAAGGTGAGATTCTTTACCTTCTCGCCCAACGTGACGAGGCCGTGGTCGATTTTATCGAGGATCAGGTTCTGCTTAGCCTCCTGATCGCGGCGAGCGGCTTCCTGTTCGCGGCGAGCTTCTTCCTGGTTCGCTGCAATTAGGTCCTGAAGCTTACGCTGGTTGGCCTCCTGATCGCGGCGAGCGGCTTCCTGTTCGCGGCGAGCTTCTTCCTGGTTCGCTGCGATTAGGTCCTGAAGCTTACGCTGGTTGGCCTCCATACTAGCTTGCATGGCGGCCAACACCGTAGCGAGGCTCATTTCCGAGGATGATTCCGTTGGCGCCTCAGCAGCTGCTGTTGCTCCTATACCAGCCTGATCTTCCTCCTCCATACGATGACGCGCAGCATCCATCTCCATTTGCCTCCTTGTTCGTGGTCGCTGTTCGTCGTCCCTCTGTAGTAATGGCATCCCACTTCTGACACCAGTTGTTACGAACGTGGGTAATCAAATGCCGATTTACTAAGAGACAACTTTATTCACCACTAACAATAACAAAATAGTCCAGTCAACAATAATCCGAATCGCAATTAACACTAGAGTACCGTTACACTATCGCTTAGGTCGTTAGATAAAATCACTTCAAGTACTAGGGTAGTTCGCTCTTGATCGCAGTCGAAATCACAACTGACTCGCTTCCGGCCGGGGGCTCGTATTTATATGCGGAGCCAAGAAAATTCTAGATACCGACTTCCCACGAACGATCCAGAATTCCAGAACAATTGAATCGCTTCTCGAAGTCATAAATCATTTTTATTACTCGTGGTAATAGGAGTCACTTTCACGCGAATTTCGTCTCTATTGTTAACGTCGGAGAGTATCATTTCCTATAAATACCTAACTACTACTTGTAAGTACTTTGTGGATGTTTCGAGATTTTTCTAAGTCTGGCTACGCACGACCATTCTAGACCTTTCGAACAGCAATGCGTTTTAATTATTACGTGCTACTCTTTATTTTCTCGGAGATATGGCGGGTTCACGTTTAGTGGCGTAACAATATAGTACTTATATTTCTCTAATATATGATTTGGTCGACCAAATTGTCTTTTAATTATCGCACAGATGGTGTAAAAAGTAGATTACAGTGACATGATTCAATATAAACTTGACATTCGTAATACTTTGACATCAATAATAAAATGGTTAAATGACAATAATTTAAAAATTAATTTAGATAAAACAAAAATCATACATTTTAGCCAACGTTTGACTATAGAAAATATGGACATAAATATTGATAATAAAACTATTGAAGTCGTAAATGATACTAAATTCCTTGGATTAATGATTGATAAAAGACTGGATTGGAAATCGCATATAGAGTACCTTTGCAAAAAAATTTGTAGCGCTGCATTTGCATTACACTCTCTAGCTGCAGTTGTGAATGCAGATACCTTGATTACAGCCTACCATGGCATAGCTGCGTCTCACCTAAGATACGGCATTATATTTTGGGGAAATTCTACTGACGCTGACACGGCATTCAAGGCCCAAAAGAGATGTATTAGATCTATGTTTGGGTTAAAAACGATTGATACATGCAAACCATATTTAAAAAAATACAAAATATTAACTCTTCCCTGTATTTACATTCTGGAAACCGCAATGTTTGTTAAAACAAACCCAAAATTGTTTCCACGTCTAGAAGACGCTGTACCGCGTAACAGAAGAGATATGACGATTCTGCGCATCTATCCAGCAAAAACGGCTCTAATGCGCAAGAGCATCGTCTGCATGGCTCCTACTATATATAACGTATTGCCTAAACGATGGAAAGAGTTAAATAGTAGTGCACTCAAGCGTCGATTGAAGGCATTCCTTTTGCAAAGAGCATATTATAGTGTCTCCGAATTTCTAGCCGAGAAAAGTTTTTTGAATTAAAATTCTGACATTAATGCTCGTGATTGTAATTTTGACATGGTTCTTATAATATTAACATTCTTATAATTTTTACATTGTTATACTTAGCATTTTGAGATTTTATTGTAACTTTGACATTTATATTGTAATTTGGACATTTATTCGGTAACTGTGACATTTATATTGTAATTTTGACATTTATATAGTAATTTTTGACATTTATATTATAATTTTGATATGTATATAGTAATTGTGACATTTATATTGTAATTTTGACATGTATATAGTAATTGTAACATTTATATTGTAATTTTGACATCCATACTGTTTTGACAAAAAACTGTTAATTTTGACCTATAGTTTGTAACTTGGACATAAATCTTCTAATTTTGACATATATTTTGTAGCTTTGACATTGCTCTTGTTTAACATCACTGTTTTTAATTAATTTCGAATCTTGACATGATAAGATAAAAATAATAAGTGAAATCCTGGCTAAGTTTTATGTGTTAGGATTTATTATCAATATTATAATTTTTAGTTCTCAATTTTATAAATATTTGTACGCCGATACTTATGGCATAAACATGACTGGACTCAAACAATAAACCTATATCTTGCATGCTTTTGTATGTATACAATGTTTAAACAAATAAAGAATATCTTATCTTATCTTATTACCTATGCAACACGGGGATAAAGCTGTCTTTGTCTTGAGAGGCTTGAATTCCTCACTTCACTCAGGTTTCTTTATTAACTCCCTCGCAATGGTCGAGAGTTCATTATATAAACCCCTCACTAACGTTCGGGATTAAAATCAGCAACCTTCGTTTCGTTGAGAATTCAACATGCCGCCCGCGACTTTAAGACACTGCTTTATAATCACATAATCTACTATTATCGAGCAGGTGGTGTAAAAAGTAAATAAGGATTTAATTGCAAGGGTATATAAGGTATGGTATGCTTTATGGCGGTTTACATAGGCAGGTACATCAGAACCGTAACTCTCAATCTTACCACCTTTTTTTATCATACCTTTAGGGCTATATTTCACCGAAACACCATGGCGGCGCGACCAATCGCCGCTACCAACAAAATGTATACAGCTCCATAGAGTGTTACCACGGTAATAATATCTAATTATTACCGTGGTGTTACTCACTTAGTGTCCGTTTGGTTGCGCAACCAATTTGCTGTCGCGACCAGTAGCCTGATTCAAGTAAAATCAAACAAGCCATAATATCATTGAAGTTTTATAGTCGTTCGATTGAGGTCCTATCCAAAAGCGGTATTCACGTGTTCCTTAATCGTGATTGGATAGAACGACAACACAACTGGCTCGAAACTAAACGATCTATCGACGACTTATTTCCAGTTACAAAATAAGTATACTACCAGGATAATGTAATACAGATTTTTTTTTAAATCGACTCTTCGACCAAACGACTTTAAAATCGGTGTCGTTCAAACTCGATTGATGGATGTGAATACGGAAATGGCCTAAACGACTGAATCGCTACGATATCGTTACGGTTTTGATTACGTGAATCAGGCTACAGCTCGGATGTGTGGCGACTCTGGGTCTCTGTATGGTGTCTAGTTTGGAAGCTTTTAAGGCTATATTTCACCGGGACACTAGTTAAGCCGCCATGGTTTCCCGGTTAAATTTAGCCCTTAGCCCTACTGCTCAGCTAAGGCCTTTCAAACTCTTACTTACTCTTTGAATACAAATCATTTGTTGCTTTTAAAAAAGGAAAACTATTTGCCAGATTTAGCTGAATGTTTTTTTGTCGTGTTGGTTTAGTGCTTTTTCAAAAAGGTCCTTCTAATCTCGTCCTTGAAAATTCGCATCTACCCCTACCGGCTCTTAGACACACATTTGACTGATTTCAATTTACACAATTTATTACATTTATCATATCACTAGCTTTAACCCGCGGCTTCGCCTCTTTCTCCCCTTTTCCCACTTTAAAAAAAAAAAATTACCCTATGTCCATCTCCAGGGTCCTAACTATCTCTGTACCAAAATTCATCAAAATCGGTTTTGCCATTTAGGCGTGAAGACGTAACAAACAAACAAAATCACTTTCGCTTTTATAATATTAGTAAGGATGTTGGGTGCTAAGCGAACCCCGCGAGTCGCTGGCCAATTATTATCATTTTGATACAGTGGTGGCCGAATGGTAACGGCCCCGACTTACAAGTTGTAGGTCGCGGGTTCAAACCCAGCCAGGCGCATTACTTTGTATAATTTATTTCATCACCACTGCTCTCAAAACGGTGAAGGAATACATCGTGAGGAAACCGGTATGTCCTAGAACCAAAAATTCGCAGACATGTTACATCCACCGACCCGCACTGGGCCCGCGTTGTGGATTACGGCCCATTCCCTCTCCTAGAGAGGAGGCTTGAGTCCCAGCTGTAGGAACATTATATGGCCGACTATGTTATGCTATGCTATCGTATCAAGTTTGGCGCTAAGCGTCCTCGCGTCGCTGGTCCATTAGTGCAATACATTTTGATACAAGTGCAGAAAGTTTGTCACTGTCATTACGACCGAGGCGTAATTCGCACGAGCCGTAGACGAGTATGTTATAGAGCTGAGCCTGTTTTTTGTATGAAGTTTTCAGCATTTTGGCTTCCATTATAAAGTTTCGAATCGGTAGGTATATTCTGGGGTGGCAGTGTGGGCACTAGATCGTACTCGCACCTCTCTTTTCCCCCTATTTATTAAATCTTTGCCTAGAGTCAAGGGCCTATGTTATTTGATTAGTTTGTAACTACCACGACACATTTTATATACCTAATACTTATTTAGTTACGTGTTATAACAAAATTATCACACAAATACACTAGCGTCAATATTTATTTTAACAATGGGTTATATTTATATGTAGTAAGTATATTTTATTTACAATCATCCGTGAGTCACTGCGGGGTGCCAACTGGAAATCAGCGCTGGGTGTTTGACGCCTAGCAATTGCTGAGTTGGTGACCCTTTCGGTTCGGGCACACTCAGCCTAACTGTATTTCTGTACTCTTTTTTTATTATTATTATTTTATGTTGTATTTTTTGCCTGCGCCGAATAAACGCTAGGTATTCTATTCTATGTCGCCGCCAGCGTTGACCAACTTTCATAAAAAGATCAAGCGAAAGTTAAAGTTCATATTTACCTCCTTGCCCAGTACATAATGTCTTGCCATTCAAAGTGATTACGGTGACTTTTGGTCGAGGGTTGACAACGGGAAAGTTAACCCGGAACTTGACGGTCTCTCCCTTGTTGTACATTCCCAGTATATCGTCCGGTGATTCAATGTTGCCTACATTGTTCTCCTGGAATAAAATAAAAAATTCATTCATTAAGGATAAAAAAAACCTGTTTTAATAAATCTTAAATACGTCACCAGCGTGTTTTTGTGTACGTACGTAGAGCAATAAATGTAAATGCTTCGTTTTACACATTAGGGCCAGGTTCTGCTAATTTTGTACTTTTTTGAACCTCTATAAATCCACAAATACAAAAGAAATCACCATGAAAATTTATTTTATTAAAATTGACCATTATAACCAATCTGGATAAAAATCAAAACAGGGTTAAATATTGCTCGATAAAAAAAAAAACACAAATCAGACCCTAACTTACAATTTCAAACGTGTATTACAGTAAAACACTTTTACACGTAAAAAATTACGTGTAAAAGTGTTTTTAATTACTCATACTCTGAAAGTGGGCCTGAAGTTGCCTGAGGAGCGGGCGGGTTGAAAGTACTACTTTTCATTCATATGGAGTTTTACTTTCAACTGAGAGCTGTCAAATTATTAAAAAAAAAACTAGGTAGTTCTATCTTCACATTTCTATTGAACCATGTTCCAACTTTCTATACAGCCAGACAATTACAGCGTGATATAAAATTGAAATAACTTAAAGATAAGTATTAATTAAATAATATTATATTTTTAAAGAAATATTTGAACAAATAAGTGACTTAAATCACTTATTTGTTCAAATATTTCTTTAAAATACTTTATTTTTAAAAGATTACAATTAATATATAATTTTACATTAATGAGGCTGAATAGCTGGCCGGCCACAGAAAAAAAAAACAAAATGGCGGGAAAGTGGCAATCAGTCGTTGGTTTTTTCGAGTTTTGTTTACATTTCCGCACAGCAGAGATTTGTATTAACACGATAAGTTCATCAGATTAAAATAGTGATTTAACGCCTAATTTCATAAGAAAAGAGGCTAACGCAGTAGTGGAACCTTTTACAGCCTAAATCAGAAGAAAGATACCTACAAAAAATCATGGGTACGACTCAGGTTTAACAAACTTTTTATTTTATTTTTACTTTCCTTGTATTCGTAATAACAGAGTCAGAGTCAACAGAGTCAAATCATTTATTTCAAATAGACCATTTACAGGCACTTTTGAATAGTCAAATGTCGGTCAGTCCAAGAAAAGTGAAGCTAAATTGCACGTTCCAAAGAGTAGGTCTCTATGGAGAAGAACGTGCAAGAAACTCCATGGACACTCTTTTAAATCATATTATGTGTTACATTATAATGCTTGGTTACATATTACTTGTTGCTTCTATCATGTGAGCACAATGTCGATAATGAAATAAAAATGTAAAATAATTAAAAGATAGAAACTGAATTAAGCCACTGGCAGCTAAGAGATGACCAGTCCCATCTGACGGCACCCGTTCACGAGCATGACGCGTGCATCAGCCCCACTCAGCTCAACCATTTTGAACGAACGACCCAATAACACGTGCCACCAACAGCGAGACATTTAAGTGAGCATGACAAACTCTCAACTGCCATGCTCGTAATGTCAAAAAAAAAAAAGTTGTAACCTAATAAAAATGCTCCATGGTGCTTCACATTCACAAACTTGAAAAGAGTGCTTCTACATTATACAATGCAATTGTATAATGAAAAGCACAGTGCTTACCTTGGGGTGAAAGTAACTAATTTAGTCCCTAGAATTAGCGACCTCGCTACGCTCGGCCGCCAACTCCTTCTCGGGACTAAATGAGTTACTTTTACCCCAACTAACAAAAATAAAGAGGAGGTTATCAATTCGGTTGTATTTTTTTTATGTTTGTTAGGTACCTCAGAACTCCGTCGTATATGGACCGATTTGCAAAAATTTTTTTTCCCTTGCATGATATGCTTCCAGATTGGTCCCATTTTTTTCAAAATCATGATGAATCGAGGGAACTCCTCAAATATTATAGGCAACCATATAGTTATTTTGGTATTTTCATTGAGGACTTATGCATTTACAGTCAAAAAGTGACATTTGATGAAGTTAAACTGGTGAAGAAGACCAGAAATAGCCAACGGAACTTCATATTCAAACAGATATCACAATGAACAGTGTTAAGCGACTGATATCATCGAAGTGATCTGATGATGATGATGATGATGGAGCCGGAAGATAGGCACCGGAACTCCGTAATTAATCATTGTATCCTAGCAGTGTTTGGGCTTATTAGAATTATCATGAGATGTATTTTGGCTATAAGGTACTGTCAAACTGATCTGATGATGATGATGGAGCCGGAAGATAGGCACCGGAACTCCGTAATTACCCAACTAGCATAAAAGCCATAAGAATAATTCTTTATAAGAGTTTGGGCCTTATAAAAGGCTTATATGTGTTCTGGCTAAGATTGTGTATCTTATAAAGGCACGTTATAAGACATTTTGATCTAAAAGAAGATTCAAACTTATAACCAACTCGTATAGACGTTTATGAGAAATCCTTATAAAACATTTCACAGAATAAATGTATTGTTTAAGAGTAATTGCCCTTGATCATTATTTAATACTTATTAAGGTATAAGTTGTATTTAATTATATATAAGTATATATAATTATATAAGTATTTAATAGTAATAAGTGTATTCCCTCTTAGTAGAATCTGAAGTGTTTTATTAGACTTCTGCTCTTACTAAACCCTTGTATACAACTGTTCTAGAGCAAACCAATAAGTGAAATTGGTCTTGTTTAAGTCACATTAAAGAGTAGAATAACTCATGAGACCATTTGATCTTGCAAGAGTCTTGTGACTTTCTTTATAAGGGTATCGCTTATTGGAAAATGTTAGTAGTAGTCAATTATTCGATGGTTCGGTACTACCAGAAAGTGACAGTGGTAATGACGACTTTGAATATTCGAAGAGAGAGAGAATTAGTTGATGAAAGTGAATAAGAAACGGGCATCGAAAATATTTTTTTTATTAGACTGTAGCCGCACTGCACTCCAAGCCAACCGGACTGGGGTTGTACTACAACGCGAGCCTCAACCGTACCTCCGCGCCTGCGCCTGCGCACCTACCTCGTGCGCCGCAAGCTAATCGCTCCGCTAACGCTCGGTAGCGCGGACAGTGGCTCACCTAACTCGGCGGCGAATGCACGATCAATTTTGTCTCTCGCTAAAATCGCTAGTGCTTACGCGTATCTTGCCTAATCTAGACTTTCTCTTCATATCTGTTATTTCTTACATTTTCATCCTAATTCTTCATCTTCTCTGCTATCTTTCCGTGCTTGCTATAACTGTACATCTGTTCTCTGTGACCTTCAATAAACTTTTCAAAATCTCAACCGCTGTTTCGTGAGTCGCAATATCTCAAGCCTTACACACACCTACATACCTACAAGTGGTGACCTCGATAAAGGAACTTAGAGTCGAAAACAAGATAGAGACTGCCGTAGGAGCAGGAATGAAGGCTGCCGATGGAAATAGCAGTGATATTTGGCGTGTTGGTGTGCGAGTACCGCCGTTTTATCCAGATGATCCGGAACTTTGGTTTGCGCAGCTAGAAGCCCAATTTACGCTGTCAAGCGTCACCAGTGACTCGACAAAATTTTATTACGCCGTGACTCAGCTAGAACATACGTATGTTTCTCAAGTCAAAGATATTTTATGCGCCCCACCCGTGACCGGTAAATTTGAAAAACTGAAGAGCGAGTTAATCAAGCGTCTCAGTGCGTCTAAGGAGAAGAAACTGAAGCAGCTTTTCCTTCACGAGGACATGGGAGATCGTAAGCCCTCACAATTTTTAAGATACCTTAGGAATCTTGCTGGTCCAACCGTGTCAGATGATGTGTTAGCTACATTATGGACCGGTCGCTTGCCTTATAGCTTACAAACCGTCATAGCGTCGCAGCCCAAGCTTGAATTAAACGATTTGGCCGAGTTAGCCGATCGTGTTCACGAGATAGTACCGTCAACGCCTCACCACCACGTGGCTGCAGCTTCAGCAGCGGCACTACCAGCCTCATCCTCGCGCATGGATGAGCTGGGCCAGGAGATTTGTGCTTTAACTAAAGAAGTCGCTAAACTTACCTCTTATGTATACAGGCAGTCACGTGCACGTTCCCGATCCAGGTCACGGGGCCCCCACGGCCATCACCGCAGCCGCAGCCAGTCACGCAACCGACAACCACCACCAGATCACCCTCACTGTTGGTACCATTTTAATTTTGGAGCAAGAGCTAAGAAGTTCAACGAGCCATGTAAGTTCAAAGCGGGAAACGATGCGGGCAGCCGGAAGTAGCGGCTAACGACTGCCCAGTCCAAACAGGCCGTTTATTTGTATCAGATCGGACCACCAACATGCAGTTTCTTATAGATACCGGATCGGATTTATGCGTCTACCCACGATCAGCGACTAAAGTACCGTGTTATAAAAGCAAATATGATCTCTCTGCTGCAAATAGAATAACCATACATACTTACGGCCCTATATTTACTGCATTTAACCTAGGCGTGACTTCACATGGCAATTCATCATAGCTGATGTCTCTAAACCAATAATAGGTGTGGACTTTCTCAGTTACTATAATATTCTTGTGGATTGTAGGAACCAGCGTCTCATAGATAGCAAGACGTCACTGTCGGTAGCTGTACCAAAGCGAAACATTCCTGAGAGCATTGTATCCGTCAAGACAGTCACGGGTGAGTCCAATTATCATAACATATTTCGTGAATTTCCTGAGGTCACGCGGCCTACTGGAGTGGTACATACAATCAAGCACAATACTGTTCACCACATTAACACCACTCCAGGCACTCCAGTTGCCTTCAAACCACGACGTCTAGATCCAGTTCGACTAAAAGCTGCAAAGAAGGAGTTTGATGAAATGCTAGCTAATGAAACTGCTAAGCGTTCTGAAAGCTGTTGGTCTTCCCCTTTACATATGGTCAAGAAGAAGGACGACGGCTGGAGACCCTGTGGAGATTACAGGGCACTCAACGCAAGGACCATTCCAGACAGGTATCCAGTGCGTCACATTCAGGATTTTTCACACCAGCTTTCGGGTTGCACAATCTTTTCCACAATCGATTTAGTTAAAGCATATAATCAGATCCCAGTAAACCCAGAAGATGTCAAGAAGACCGCCATAACGACACCCTTCGGCCTATTTGAATTTGACTTCATAACGTTTGGTTTACGGAACGCCGCGCAGACTTTCCAACGTTTTATAGACGAAGTACTGCAAGGCCTGGAAGACTTTACTTACGGTTACTGTGACGACATTTTAATCTTCTCGTCTTCATAAGAGCAACATAAAAAGCACTTACGGAAAGTTCTCAAACGCCTCACAAGTTATGGAGTTCTCATCAACACATCTAAATGTGTTCTGGGAAAGCCAGAGCTGAGCTTCCTTGGCTATCAAATCTCCGCAACTGGTACACGGCCCATGGAAAATAAAGTGCAAGCTATCTTGAACTACCCTCTACCAAAAACAGTGAAAGAGTTACGAAGGTTTCTAGGAATGCTGAACTTCTACCGACATTTTGTACCAGAAGCAGCGAAACAACAGGCACCACTAAATTCACTATTAGAAGGCTCAAACGTCAAAGGCTCACATCCAATCCGGGTGACTCAAGAATTTCTACAGGCGTTTGAAGAAAGCAAAAAGTCTCTGTCAAACTACACACTACTAGCTCATCCTGATCCGAACGCTGAGTTAAGTATTGCCACGGACGCTTCAGATGTGGCGATTGCTGCCACATGGTCGAGGCTCGTGACTTCTCTGTCATAACCGATCATAAGCCTCTCACGCACGCATTCAGAACAGCCAGTGAAAAACACTCGCCTAGGCAATTTAGACATTTGGAATTTGTTGTTCAATTCACAACTGACATACGATACATTCCTGGGAAGCAAAACATAGTAGCGGATGCCTTGTCGAGAATTGAGGAAGTCACTCAATGCATCGATTATTATGCCCTGGCACGATCTCAAGAGACTGATCCAGAGTTACAAGATCTACTAAAAAATGGGTCTTCACTCAAACTGCAAAAGGTGAACATACCAGGAACATCAGTTGAAGTTTTTTGTGACGTTGCAACTCAACCACCTCGTCCGTACGTCACACCAGAATATCGACGACAAGTCTTCAAGTCACTTCATAACTTGAGTCACCCAGAAAGAACAACTACAGTGCGACTGGTCACGCAGAGGTACGTGTGGCCAGGGATTCGCAAAAACTGTAGGGAGTGGTCTCGTGAATGCCTCAAATGCCAAGGCAGCAAGATAACTCGTCATACCTCTTCACCAATTTCCCCATTTCCATCTCCTTCATCCAGATTCACCCACATCCATCTCGATATTATCGGGCCATTACTAATTTCTTCTGATTTCAGGTACTGTCTCACTGTCATCGACAGATTCACGCGATGGCCTGAGGCGTACCCCATCAAAGATATCACGGCAGACACATGTGCAGCTACGCTGGTGGCCGGCTGGATCGCAAGGTTCGGCTGTCCACTGAAGATAACAACCGACCGTGGGCGACATTTCGAGTCTCACCTCTTCAGGGCCATCACATCCATGGTTGGTGCACAACACTTCCGTACGACCGCCTACCATCCTGCTACAAACGGCATGGTTGAGCGTCTACACAGACAGCTGAAGGGAGCCATCATGTGCCACTCGACGACACACTGGACAGAGGTACTACCGTTGGTACTTCTAGGAATCAGAAGTGCTTGGAAAGCAGACATCCAGGCATCGCCAGCAGAACTGGTCTACGGAGAGCCGCTGCGTCTACCAGGCCAGTTCATATCACCTACAGACGACCACAATCCAGCCGAAGTCACGAATCTGGCAACGCGACTACGAAGACACATGAGCAAGATAACACCAAAACCCGCGTCATGGCATCGGAAAGGTCCCTTCTTCATACCTCGTGGACTCGACAGTTCTTCCCACGTGTTCCTGCGGCAGGATCATGTCCGAAGACCGCTGGAGCCACCATATGCTGGACCTTACAGAGTTCTGGAACGTCACCCAAAGTATTACAGACTCGATGTGCGTGGGAAAGCGATGACAGTTACCGTCGACCGGCTGAAACCTGCATTCCTCGCACGAGACATCGACACGTCTACGTTGCCAGCACCTGAATTGTCTCCTGGAGCGTCTGGGTCCAGAGTGGAAGCAGACGAGAAAAGGACGCGAAGTGGACGACGCGTACGTTTCCCTGATTTCTACCGCCCGCAGTAGCGGTCTCAGCGGGGGAGTACTGTAGCCGCACTGCACTCCAAGCCAACCGGACTGGGGTTGTACTACAATACGAGCCTCAACCGTACCTCCGCGCCTGCGCCCGCGCAAGCTGATCGCTCCGCTAACGCTCGGTAGCGCGGACAGTGGCTCACCTAACTCGGCGGCGACTGCACGATCAATTTTGTCTCTCGCTAAAATCGCTAGTGCTTACGCGTATCTTGCCTAATCTAGACTTTCTCTTCATATCTGTTATTTCTTACATTTTCATCCTAATTCTTCATCTTCTCTGCTATCTTTCCGTGCTTGCTATAACTGTACATCTGTTCTTTCCTTGACCTTAAATAAACTTTTCAAAATCTCAACCGCTGTTTCGTGACTCGCAATACCTCAAGCCTTACACACACCTACATACCTACAAGACTATTGTGTGTCCCACTCAAATCTAATAATTTACTTCAAATAGACCATTTGCAGGCACTTTTGAATAGTCAAATGTCAGTCAGTCCAAAAAAAAAGTGAAGCTAAATTGCACGTTCTAAAGCTCAGATCTCTATGGAGAAGAACTGCTGGGCAAAGGCCTACTCTACCTTACGCTACCATACTCTACTCTACTCTACCATACTTTACCCTACTCTACCCTACTGTACCCTACTGTTCCCTACTCTACCCTACTCGACCCTACACTACCCTACTCTGCCCTACAGAACCCAACTGTACCCGACTCTACCCTACTGTATCTTACTGTACCCTGCTGTACCCTAGTCTACCCTATTCTACCCTACTCTACCTTATTCTACCATACTCTACACTACTCTACCCTATTCTACCCTACACTACCCTACTCTACCCTAATTTCATTTTTTTTCCATAAGGACCTTCTTCTCACAATAACAAACACAACAAAAAAAGAATTAGCGAAATCAGTTCAGCTGTTCTCGAGATTTGCGCTTAGCAACACATTTAGCGATTCATTTTAATGAGAACTACTAATAATATCTTTGCATATCTAATTATCTACACCTACCAGAAATATGTGATTTGTTTGTTAGGTATTTCTCAAGGAATCCTAAAATTGTGAATATGGTCACGGACAGATTGCCTTATGCCAGTGTTTAATCAGAGCGAATAGCCTTAAGTAGACTTAACAAGTGTGAAATAAGAGACATCAGCCTTAAACTAGTCTTAAAGAAGAGAAAATGGTGTCTTACGAGTTATATTTATATTTTAAAAATAATTAAATAAATTATCAATATTCTAGACACATTTTAGAAGGGGCCCGTGAAATTATTGTTATTTATATTACAAAAATATTGAGTAAATGTACTTCGCATGTTGTTCATCCATATAATAGCAAAAAAGACTATCAAAGACAAAATGTCATCATACAAGAAATAAATAGTATGAAAATAAAAATGGTTACACGGTTACCGTAGATACGGCTACCCAAACTTTTTACACACGTTTTTATGCTTTTTCGACAGATGTGATAAAACACTTAGGTACAATGTGATCACAGAGAGCGATAAAACTAAACTACTATACAAGGTGCAGTTTTAAAACTGCACAATATTTCAGGAGGTTGTAATAAAACTCATAAATAATCATATAAAAAAACGATACCTGGTCAATAATCAGTAATACTTGTTATTTAATTTTTTAATTACACTAAACTAAATCGATTGATCGATGGCCGCGGGGGCGTGGCTAGGGTGTGGCGTGCGGGATGATGATTGGATGATACATTATTTATGAAACTATCGTTGCGAGTTAGTGTGTGTGAAAACGCCCTTTATTGTTCCGTGTTTGTGTGTGTGAAAAAAAGCGCGGTTATAAAAAAAAAAAAATTACCTACTTATTTTATTATTGATTCGGGTCGAGAATCACTAACATAATTACCTCCTGAAATATTTTGCAGCTTCAAAACGACACCTTGTATAAGATATTTTGTTAGTTTATAATCAATGTATTCTAGCCGTGTTTGGGCTTATTAGAATTGTCATGAGATGCACTTTAGCTATAAGGTACTAACAAAATGATCTGATGATGATGATGGAGCCAGAAGATAGGCACCGGAACTCCGTAATTATTCAATGTATCTTAGCCGTGTTTAGGCTTATTAGATTTGTCTTAAGATGCGCTTTGGCTATAAGGTTCTATCGAACTGATCTGATGACGGAAGGTGGAAGGTGAACACGGGAACTTCATAATAAAACATTGTATCCTTGGCTCTAGGGTTTGGGTTGATTGGAATTTTCATGAGAAAAAGGTAATCTGGCTATATGTGTATCGCAACTAAAAAGTGTGAAATAAAAAAACTTTTTAATTACAAAAAAAATAACTTCACTAAAAATATACTAAAACGATCAAAATAACTTTTTACACCACCTGCTCGATAATGTCGATTTTTACGTCATACAAACCTCACTTAAAGCAAGTTATTCTATCCCTAGGGAGATAATGTAGTATGGCCGATCCTTAGGAAATAATGAGATTTGAATTTGGAACATCAAAAATCGTCAACGTTTTGAATTAAAATGTACGTGCATCGGGCGGCATGTTGAATTCCTCACTTCACTCAGGTTTCTTTATTAACTCCCTCGCTATGCTCGGGAGTTAATTATATAGCTCCCTCACTAACGTTCGGGATTAAAATCAGCAACCTTCGTTTCGTTCGGAATTCAACATGCCGCCCGCGACTTAAAGACACTGCTTTATCCCCTAGTCACATAATCTACTATTATTAATTCTTTATTGTACACTTTAACATTATATTAATTTCGAAAGTCGGTATTTTATAAGGTTATATATGAAACAAACAATAGTGAGAAACACCGACTTCCGAAATTAAAGTTATTTTGATCGTTTTAGTGATTTTTTAGTGAATTCGGCTTTTTTTTAGTTTTTTTAAACTTATTTACAACATAAATATTAATTATTACTTACCACAAAAAAAAACACTTAGAAATTGAGTAGGTACTTACATTTAGCACAGTTTGAACTGTATAACTTACTATTATCCCCAAAATAGGCACAACTTCAACTGGCTGCAAAGTAATTTGACCGAACACAGTTTTCGAACTATCCGTAAAAAAACCAAAAATTTCAGAGCACGGAGAATCCGTAAAGCTACACTGAAACTGTGAAATTAAAACTAAAATGGAGAAACAGACTGAATTTTTATCCATATTTTTAATTTATCTAAGTTTACTTTATTTATTTTTTATTATTTATTTTATTTCTTCATAGCGATCGACGTGTTGTCATGTCTCCGATTAGTAAAGAACTGACGAAGTGGCCATTTTGATAAAAAAAAATACAAGTACAAGCTCTAGTAGTTTTGCCTGCCTAGGCCGGTTTGTTCACGGAACACCGTGCGTGTGGTTAGTAAAACGTATAACTTAAATTGTGTCTTGTACCACCAACCCCACAGCGCAGCCAGCGCATTTTTCGACTTGCTTGAAGATTGGTCTGCGAAAGCCCAGCCTGCGAGCTTTTATCTATACGTAGGTAGGTACAGTCAAGGCTAATAGATAAAAGTTCTTTAATTTCTTTTTCAAAAATTGCTGTAGTAATCTCAAATCTTTCAGTAACCAGTAGTGGTTTATAATCTTTTGTCGTTCAAACGCAATAATTCTCCACTTTGACCCGTTTACGGTTTGACTTTTTATTATCTTTTTGAGGCAGAGAAGAGTTAATTCTCTACTTAGTCTGAGAAGTCGTTACAAATAAATCGTTGTGAACCAGTACCTACATAAGGATAACGCATGTTTGATTTTGAGTTATTATTTAATTGACTTACGATTTTTTTTATTCAGAGCCTATAATTTATCACAGGTTATTAGTAGGTATTACCCATAAATGTGAAAGTAACTCTACCAATCTGTCTGTTACGCTTTCACGGTTAATTACTGAACCAATTTTAATGAAATTTGGTATTTAATCTAATTTAATCACAAGGAACACATAGCCTACTTTTAATCTGGCTTTGACTTTGGCTTCGCGTCCACAATAACTGACATTTACACGGACAGATTCGCGGGCAAAAGTCAGTTATATCTAAAACCCGGTTAAATAGTCGAACAAAAGTAACAGAACTCCTCATTAACATTTTGAGTAGATCGGATTTATAATTAATACAACTGTCGACCCGCATCGCCATCGCACATTGACTATTCATTTATTAAACACACAAACATTTCGCAACAAATTGTAAAACCACATCAAAAACCAATGTGTACCTATACTCCATTTGTTTAGGTACCCAGTTAACTAAATGTAAACAATCTTAGCATGTCTTTTATAATCTAAAAAATTGTCTAAATTTTTTATCTAAAAACTAGCTGTGCCCGCGACATCGTTCGCGTGGACTACAGGATTTCGAATTCATTTTTTCTAAAATAAAAGCAGTTTATGCAGCAGCTTATATTATGTTACTCCTTATTACATCAGCTACCTGCCCATAAAAGTCCCATCAAAATCGGTCCAGCCATTTCAGAAATTAGCCGGAACAAACAGACAAAAATTATAAAAAATGTTATTTTGGTGTATGTACCGCATATATATTTATATGCATGTAGTAAAAAGCGGTTATTTCAATATTACAAACAGACACTCCAATTTTATTTATTTGTATAGATGTTTACAATTAGGTATTTAGCTAAACCGATGTTATAATAGTAATTACCTACCTACTTCTAAATAATCTTTGTATGTCTTTGTATATTATCTTAAACATTTATTTAAAATAAAAAGACATCAAGATTGTTTACGTTTAGGGGTAATTAATACATAACGGGTAGTTAATACCCAAACAAATGGAGTATACTTAGTATAAAAGATGAATCAAAGAGGTCGGGTCATGCAGACAGACCCAAAAAGCAGCTTTGTGTTACATTATCTACTATATAAGGCCCCACCCCACCTGGAGGGGAAAGTACATACTGGAGATAGAAAATTTTAACTAACATTCCTCCGAGTACATAACCTTATTTTTAGTATACGCGTAACCTGAAACACCTGTATAATATTTTTATGTAAAAAATCTATGTACAAAATTTCATAACTGTATCATGAAAAATCACAAAGTTAGAAGCTTGTTATGACAGCAAAAATACATAGTCGCCAGACCATCCAGGCGACTGAGAGGTTGTTTTGCACTTGTACCCAGCTGTTTGCTGGCTAATGCCCTTATGCCCATCCATGCCTTTTTAGGGTTCCGTAGCCAAATGGCAAAAAACGGAACCCTTATAGATTCGTCATGTCTGTCTGTCTGTCCGTCCGTATGTCACAGCCATTTTTTTCCGAAACTATAAGAGCTATATTGTTGAAATTTAGTAAGTAGATGTATTCTGTGAACCGCATTAAGATTTTCACACAAAAATAGAAAAAAAGCAATCAATTTTGGGGGTCCCCATACTTGAACTGAAACTCAAAAATTTTTTTTTCTTCAAACCAATACGTGTGGGGTATTTATGGATAGGTCTTCAAAAATGATATTGAGGTTTCTGATATATTTTTTTTCTAAATTGAATAGTTTACGCGAGAGCCACTTCCAAAGTGGTAAAATGTGTGTCCCCCCCCCCTTGTAACTTCTAAAATAAGAGAATGACAAAACTAAAAAAATATATAATGTACGATCGGCTGCAATAGTGGTTGGATAGTACAGAAAAAAATCGTGTGAAGCGAGAAATGACGCCATCTAGCGTAAAATCACATTGAAATGTTGTTATCGACAACTTTATATTATACTGCTACTAGGTGGCGTTGCTGTGCTTCAAATGCTTATGTTAATGTTTTTTTTTGTAGTTCCTTTTTGTTTCTTTTAACATTGAAATAATTTATATTTTTTTTATAAAGTGATGAAAATACTAAAATTGAATATCAATTTATAAATATCTGATTGTCTATGTGTCAGTTTTAAAACTTGAGAGGGTAGGTTGAATATGGCTTTATAAATAATAATTAGTAGGTAGTATAAAAAATACTTAGACCACAGAATTGTGACTAAGCTTAATTGATTGTTCGCTAAGTTCATTTCGATTACCTCGTCCGAGCTCCTTTCGTTCAATTTTATTTGGAACTTTGCCTTTCAATCGTGGAAATTACAGACACAATAGAAAGACAATAGGTGCGCGAACGCCGGCGTTCGCTTGGGGTTTAATGAATATCATGTGAATTTATCACAATGAGTATGAATTGTAATATAGATTTAGTGACAAGAGCTCAAACAATTGCTTTGCATAATCAAGGTAAAAATTTGTCAGAAATAGCCAGAGAGAAAAAACGGTGTAAACATAAGTAATCTTATTTTACACTTTTTTATATAACAAAAAAACTCCTTTATAATAATCATTATTAGGTTTTATATATTTCTGTTTTATTGTTGCAGAGAAAAACAGTTGTTCTATGGGTACGACGATTTGAAGAGGAGGGTTCTTTGAAACACCGTCAAAGAACTGGTAGACCAAAACTTATAAACATGTTGCAGCGTCAAATCGTGTTAAGGGAGTACGAAGAACATGGATTTTTGCCAACGAACCACTATGCTGGTTTTTGGTATTTGACACAAGCATCGATACTGTCTGTCGTGCTCTTCATAGTAAAAGGCTGCATTATCGGAGGCATGCTGTGAAACCTTTGCTTACAGAAAACCATAAAAGAGCAAGATTGCAGTTTGCTATGGATCACTTAAACTTTGATTGGAGTAATGTCATCTTTACTGATGAAAAAACTTTTAAGTCCAGTGAACACGGTCGATTATGTTTGTGGCGTCGAGATAATACGCGATACACAAGTGATCACGTAGTGCCTAATAGGCAATCTGGCCATATAACGGTGAACATGTGGGGATGGATGAGTGCAGCCGATCCTGGAGAACTAGTGAGAATACCAAGCCGAGCAAATAGTGCAAATTATATAAAAGTGCTGGAGGAGACAATGTTGCCCACAGTTCGAACTGTATATCCAAGCGAAAAATTGCCACAGAGATAACATTTGTGCAGGATAATTTGCCCAATGCACCGTTCGCACAGTGTGCAGGCTTGGTTTCGTCAGCATAATGACATTTGCGCTATTCCTTGGCCTGCTAGATCACCGAATTTAAATCCAATTGAAAATTTATGGGGTGTTATTGTTCAACGGTGGAATAATCAAAACGAGCGTACTCCAGATGCGTTAGAGGCTCATTGTTTACAAATATGGGAGAGTATTCGTGGTTCAGATTTGTGTAAAAATTTGGTTAACTCAATGCGTTCCCGAATGCAAGCTGTTATTGACCAAAATGGTGGTTTCACGAGATATTGATAAATGATTATTTAATTAATATTACATATTTACTCAGTACGTACTGGAGACCTCGTTATGTGTGTTTTACTTAATACATGTATTTGAAATAATTTAAAAAAGTTATGAACACTTAAAATTTTGTTTTTTATGTTACCTACTAAACATTTGATATGTTGTTGTGCAAATTGGTAGTTTGTTTTTAAATATCTTGCCTCTTGTTTGTTTTTGTTAAGGTTACATAAGCTTCAATCCTCTTTCAAATTTGGGAAACGGATATTTTTAAGCTATGGCCTCAATAAAAAATTACAAGTAATATAATAATCTTATTCGATGATTAATAATCTGACTGTTGAATAGTAAACTGTAAAGCCTGCAATACATGTTGGCCGAGCTGAGACCAACGCGAGCCTTGGCGAGCCTAAGCAAATATAGGCAAATTGACACACGGCAAGCGCCTCTCTACACGTTCGGCAAGCTTGAACCAATGCAAATGGCCAATAAGACGAGTTTTGAGGAGACGCCCACATGTTGGGCCCTGTCAGTTGTTGTTGTGCATTTAAACAATATGGACGACGTAAAAGTCATCGCGGCTGCTGCTATTTATTTAATAAGCGCTTATATTTATTATGTCACTGTATACCGCACTAAAGTTGTGAAAATGAAAAGACAAAAAAGACGGTGGTGGATGTTAAGCCTGCTTGGGGTGCGTGCTAGATAACCTCCACGTGTGCTCTCTTGCTGTTCGTCCCAGTTCATGCATGTATGCATCTGCATTTTATATGCGGCTGTATGTAGGCATTCGCTGGGAAGAACAGTGGGGGGGACGGTGCATCCTGGGCGCCACTGTGGGTGGCTCTCTTACGTGTGTCATTACTTATGGCATGGGTAGGGGAATCACTTACAGTGGTGGCGAATAATCAGCAAAACCCAATCCAAGGTGTCATACGTACCGAGCCGAGGGATGCGTGGCCAAGGGGGAGCTTGGTTCCTATCGGTGTCTCTCCAGGGAGATGGCAATCCTGGAGTAGTAATTTCGCCTTACCTGGGCAAGCGGGGCTCTGCCCAGGTGGACTGTTTATTTCCCTAGCTTCTCGTGGGAACTGTATGGATCTACACCTTTTTAAAAAAGATACTCCATCTCTGGACGATGACGAACGTCCGGAACTCTCGAGTAGTCTGACTGGGTCAATTCCCGATCTGACTGCTCTCTTGCTCGGTTCTGAGGGAGACTCCCTAGTCACCTTGGACACCGAACTCAACCCTCCTGAGCTGGAGTCGGCAAACGATGGCACGAGGCCTACTGAGATGGACTCGGAAGTGCCGTCGGGAACTGACCTCAGTCCCAGGAAACGACGGTTGACAGGAGCAGCGCGTAAGCGCCTGCGGCGCCTCAAGGCTGGCGGTATGGACCCCATTGAGGCCTACAAGCTGGTCACGGAGCGGTTGGCAAGTGCGCATACTCCTTCGACTGGTCTAATGGCCGATATGTCCTCGGGGAAGAGGCCGGTAAAACGATCCCGATCCGAGGACGAGTCGCCAAAGGATCATGTCAAAAAGACTACGCGTGTGGACGAAAAGTCAGGGTCAATTCCAATGATCCCTGATGAGCCGTCCGCAACTCAGGTCGGACCACCGCCTGAGACAAGCGCTATGTCTTTTAAGGATGCCCTAACTAACATCCGGGTGGGAATCCGTAACAAGGAGCCCATGTCGGACGCGCAATTGGGGCTCCTTTACAAGGACATATTGAGGGCGATTCTTAACGCCCCTATGCCCAAAGCCCCCGAATTCAAAATTTGAATTGAGGGCTGCACTTTCAAGCCGGGATGGCTGCAAGTCGTAATTAAAAACGACTACAGCCTGAAATGGCTTGAAGAAAAAGTGGGGACACTAAAGCCGTGGCCAGAGGCGGAACTCTCGTTCATTAACGAGAAGGACTTGCCAAAAGCTAAGGTTGGGATCCTCCACTTCAAGACAGAAGATGTCCTGAAAACTCCAAGAGATGCCCTCAATCTCCTGGAAAAACAAAACGACCTGCAGACTGGCTTGTGGAAGGTGCTGAGCGTCAAGAAAGAAAGGGACGGAATCACGACCGCCCTCTCTATCGATGATGCCTCTGTAGAAGCCTTGCGCAAGCTAGACTGCAGGCCGCAACTAGGCTTTCGCAAAGTCTGGATTCGCATTCGCGGCGATAATACGCCGGCGAGGGCTGAGCAGGTGGCAGGAACTAGCCAATCTAGCGCAGGGATTCTGCCACCTGCTCAACACGCTCCTAGGGCGGGGCCGAGCGTCCAGGTCTCTGGTAAAACGGCAAAGCGGCAAAACGCCAAGCCGAAACCTGGAGGCCAGGGCGTCAGGAACCGCCCCCTCGGAGCACCACCGACGAAAAGGGCTACACGTCCCAATCGATCGGGAGTGGAGAGCCGACCGGCCAAACCTCGGGGCTGCCCTACAGCCCCGAAGCCAAGCGGGTCGAATAACGCCACTTAACCCACCCACCGACACAAACACACAACACTAACACAACACAAACACACCATAACACAGACACACACAAACACACAAGTGGTGCAGATCAACCTGCACCATGCCAGAGCAGCCACGGCTGTTCTGGAAAAACACTTCACACAGAAGAACCTTCACATTGCTCTTATTCAGGAACCGTGGCTGGCTAATACTAACACGGTGTCTGGACTGGGCTCTGCAGGTAAGGTCGTACACCATATCGGAGGAGTCAAACCAAGAGCGTGTATACTTTTCAATAATAATATTGATTTCTTATGCATACCAGGCCTGTGCAGCGATGACCTGATTGCAGCTTATGTTAATGTCAAGAGCGGAAATGGACGCCTCATCGTGTGCTCGGCATACCTGGACGGGACGAATACCGACCCATCCGAGGAGCTTGCAAAGGTAGTCGAGTACGCCTATGCCAACAATGCCGAGCTTCTCATTGGGTGTGACGCCAACGCCCACCATACCAACTGGGGCAGCACTGACATCAACGACAGAGGTGAGTTGCTTCATGATTTTGTACTAACTAACCGCCTCCAAATAGTTAATGAGGGATGTAAACCGACCTTTGTAACTAGATCGAGGAAGGAAGTTCTTGATGTAACTCTCGCTACTATTCACACTGCCAGGCTGATAACCAATTGGCATGTCAGTGATGAACCATCTATGTCTGATCATCGACTAATTAAATTCGCACTGAATACATCCAACATTTGCGAAACCATCACTTTTAGGGATGCAAAAGCCACGGACTGGGACTTGTACAGAATAAAGCTCCAGGATAGACTCCAAAACTTCCCTAAAACCATACGCTCCCCTGAAACATTGGATTATGCTGTTGCTCAAGTTACGGAAGCCATTACAGCCTCTTACGAAGAGAGCTGCCCTCTAAGAACTGTGAGGGATAGAAAAGTGACGTGGTGGAACAAAAAGCTCGATGTTTTAAGGGAAGAATCACGTAGGTTGTTTAATAAGGCTAAATCGACTGACGACTGGGATCGGTATCGGAAAGCTTTAACTACCTATAATAAAGAAATCCGAAAGGCGAAAAGACTGTCATGGAGGAAGTTCTGCGAGGAGATTACTAAAGTCCCTCAAGGAGCCAGAATCCACAAAGTCTTATCCAAATCGCCTACAAATCAACTGGGATTCTTAAAGAAACCAGACGGTGCCTTCACTGCATCAGCGGAAGAAACCCTGAAACTTCTGGCGTCTACACACTTCCCTGGCTCGGTGATGGCACCAGATAACATCGTACAAAATACTCCTCATATCCGCCTCACCAGGCCTTCAAATGAAGACTGGAGAAGAGCGGCGAGGTATTTTAGACCGAACAAGGTAGAATGGGCTATAGACTCATTCAAGCCAATTAAATCTGCAGGGGATGACGATGTCTTCCCAGCTCTTCTGCAGCAAGGGAAGACTATTCTCATCCCTATTTTAATCAAAATCTTCAGAGCAAGCTTTGCCTGGGGATATATACCAGAGAAATGGACTATGGTTAAAGTCTGTTTTATCCCAAAGGCCGGTAAGAAGGACTACTCTCAACCAAAGTCCTTCAGACCAATAAGCCTTACCTCCTTCCTACTCAAGAGTATGGAAAAGGTTATTGACGAATGCATCAGGGATGGACCATTAAGGGATAACCCTCTGCATCCGAAGCAACACGCTTACCAAAAAGGAAAATCTACAGAAACTGCTCTGTTAGAACTAACAGACAGGATCGAAAGGGCTTTGGAAGATAAACAGATAGCCCTATGTGCTTTCCTTGATATTGAAGGAGCTTTCGACAACGTCACCATAGACGCCCTTTCCAAGGGCATGAAGGCGAAAGGGATTGACGAAACAACTACTCGTTGGATCGAATTCATGCTCCTCAACAGAACTATCAGTGTTACCTTACACGGAACTACAAAGAGCTTCAAAACAACTAAAGGGTGCCCGCAAGGAGGCGTTTTATCGCCACTTCTATGGCTACTCGTTGTTGACCAATTGCTGGTTGAAGCCTCTACAAGAGACTTAGATGTACATAGCTATGCTGACGATGTGGTGGCTTGTGTTGTCGGCCCCTGTCACAGCACGGTATCATCTATACTACAGAGATCTCTGAACATTATTAACACATGGTGCACAGAAAACAATTTATCGGTTAACCCGAGTAAAACAACAATAGTCCCCTTTACTAGGAAGCGTAAGTTGGACAAACTTGTAACGCCCACTGTAAAGGGGACTCTCATACCATTCTCCAGCGAAGTCAAGTACCTGGGCGTAACTATCGACCAGAGACTGACCTGGAACACTCACATTAACAATGTGATCCAAAAGGCTAAAATAGCTTTAGGAATATGCTGTCGCTTAGCAGGGAAGAAATGGGGCTTAAACCCTAAAATCGCCCTGTGGTTGTACACCGCCATAGTCAGGCCGATAATAACGTATGCCTGCGTAGTATGGTGGAGGAAAACAACTCAAGTGACAGTCATTAACAAACTTAATGGTTTGCAGAGACTTGCATGCCTCATATCAACAGGGGCCATGTCCACAACCCCAGGAGCTGCTCTAAATGCCCTGCTTAACCTACCGCCACTTCATCTATTCATTGCGAAGGAGGCGAAGGCAAGCATGTACAGAACAAACAGCACTGGCAAAGCAAACTGGCGCTCTCAAGCACTGAGATCGCTACACGAATCAGTACTTGAACACGATCAACTAGCTATGACAACAGACGTCATGCTTCCACAGTGTAATTTCACAAGGAATTACACAGTGGAACTGCCGAGCAGAGAGGATTGGTCAAACAACCTCATCACTTGCAAGGCTGGAAGCCTGATCTGGTTTACAGACGGGTCCAAAATGGGTGAGAATGTAGGATGTGGAATATTTGGCATTAGCCCGAAATTCAGCAAAAGCTTGAATCTGGGTAAACATGCTACCATATTCCAAGCGGAGGTATACGCCATTATAGAATGTGTGGAGGCCAACCGTCAACGAAACTACATAAATCAATTAATTCTGATTTACTCAGATAGCCAGGCAGCTCTTAACGCCTTGAACTCGAATACTTTAAATTCGAAACTGGTAAAAGACTGCGTTAACAAACTGAATGACCTGGGGCAAAGGAATAAAGTTATTCTGAGATGGGTACCAGGTCATTCTGGAATCAACGGCAACGAAAAAGCCGATGAACTTGCACGGGCTGGGGCTCAAGGTCACCAGATAGGTCCAGAACCCTTCTGTGGTATCTCAAAGAACCAGGCCATGCAGACCCTTAAGGGCAACTTATTTGGCGATTCAAAAAAGAACTGGTTGGTACAACCAGGTCTGCTACACGCCAAATCTCTCATAGAAGGCTACTCACAAAAACGAACTGCCGAGCTTCTTGAGCTTAGCAGGACGAACATCTGTGCGATAGCCCGCGCCTTAACCGGCCACTGCAAACTAAACAGGCACCAATTTCACATGAAACTGAGTGACACTGATGTTTGCCGGTACTGCAATCAGGAGAGGGAGACGCCTAAGCACCTCTTGTGTGAATGCGGGCCCCTTGTCCACAAACGCAGTGTCCATCTGGGCCGACACATTATTCGCCCGGAGGAGATTAAAACTCTAAAAGCTAGGAGTATTCTAAATTTCTTGGAAGCCTCCGGGCTAAAAGAGTTACTCTAACAAGGTGGCGAGTCACAATAGATCTTTTAGGTCGCAGTGACTACATCCCCTACACTATGGGTGATGCATAGCCCCTTATCTTCTAAATAATAATAAGCCTGCTTTAAGTGAGGTTTGTATGACGTATAAAACAACATTTTACACCACCTGCTCAATAATGTCGTTTTATTAAATACGTCATACAAACCTCACATAAAGCAAGTCATTCTATCCATAGGGAGATAATGCAGTATGGCCGATCCTTAGGGAATAATGAGATTTGAATTTGGAACACCAAAAATCGTCAACATTGTGAATTAAAATGTACAGGCATCGCATAAGTTGACTCGAAATTCAAACTGGCCACTAACAAAAAAAGGGAATAGAATAAAACGTGCTTGACGGGAGCGTTATAAAAAATTGAAACAATAAGAATCTTGGAGTAGTGAATTTTGTTTGTTTGATGAACTTGTAAATAATATAATACTTATATTTCTATAATGGAAGATTTGGTCGACCAAATTGTTTTTAGGGTTCCGTAGTCAACTAGGAACCCTTATAGTTTTGCCATGTCTGTCTGTCCGTCCTCGCTTAATCTAATTTAAGGAGCACAAAAATGGTAAGGCACTTTTAAATGCACACATACAAACACACACATAAAACATTCACATATACTATACATGTAAACATACACATATACTCATATCCAAACATAAAACAATACAAACAGTTTCAATAATGTAACTTAAATTAATTAATTAATGTAACTTAAATTATTTAATATTGATGTAACTTAAATTATTTAATTGATTGATTATAATATAGTACTATGATTTATTACTTAACCTAACTTGTATTTAGAACCTTGTGGGAATCTGTTGTAATAAGGCTGAGGAATACTATCCGCTCGTGATACAGTTCTACACTAGTACGAGAGGATAGGGAGAATCAGTCCGAAGGCAACCCACACTTAAAATGTACTACTATTTTATTGTGAAGCTTACTAAACGATTTCTATCTTTATGTACCTACCTATGTTATTAAGTTATTATGTATGGTTGTTTCATATTTGTGAATAAAGTTATTATTATTATATTATTATTAATCTCTGTGACCGTTAGCACTAGAAAGCTGAAATTTGTTACCAATATGTATATCAATCACGCCGACAAAGTGGTAAAATAAAAATTGGAAAAAAATGTTTCATTAGGGTACCCCTATATGTAAAGTGGGAAGTGAATTTTTTTTTTAATTTCAACCCTAACGTGTGATATATTGTTGGATAGGTATTTAAAAATGAATAGGGGTTTACTAAAATTATTTTTTGATAATGTCAATTATTTCGGAAATAATCGCTCCAAAAGTAAAAAACAATTTGTCCCCCCCCCCCTAACTTTTGAACCATAACTTTAGAAAATATGAAAAAAAATCTGAAAAGTAGAACTTTATTAGGACTTTCTTGGAATACCATTTTGAACTTGATGGAAATAACAGTTTTTGTACAAAAAAGACAAAAAGGTTGTACAAAATAATTTCTGGACTAAGTTTGTAGTATAATCGTATATGCAAGTATTTTTTTTTAACTTCGTTTACATATTTTATTATCCTGAATGTATCTTCTTTCAAACAAAAAAATAATTATTAAATTCGGTTCTCGCAATCCAAAATTACCACCAAAAACTTCTTCTGGTACCTATGTATTAATTAGTAACTCAATTCCCCGAGAGATGGCGCAGTGTTGGCGGTATTATCTTATAACTACATAAAACTTCTATCAGGAACATGCTGGCAATTTAGAACAAAACTAAAATTCATTTTTTAAACGCCATCTATCAAAATGTTAAGGTAAAAACCAGTTCATAAATGGTTCGATAGATGCGTTGCGGCGTTGCGTAATGACGTCATCTTTTTAAAAGTCGATGTTAATATTTTCCGTGCTTTCATGACCTACTGTGGTAAAAAATCGTTGCTTCTTAAATATACCTATTCGTAATTTTACGAGTGCACAATCACTGAAATTTCCACTACTTGCATACTGTTTTAGTTATCACCGTCCTTTGTGGGCCCGTTTTTAGGGTTCCGTACTTAGTATGTCAACGTAACAAATAGCCTTTTTTTAAACTCATAAGTGGGAACACTTATTGTGACGGACGGGAAACTACAGAACTTTTTTTTTTAATTTACCGTTTGCCGCGCTTTACTCTCTGATTTGTTAAGATTCCCGATTCGTCTATCGTCAACGTGAGAATAGTTTATAAGATTGTCTTTTCATCCAACGCAATATTGGTAAAGAGGCAATGCGAAAAAGAGAGATAACGCCTGAACGCTCTGTTGGCGTTCGGTTACTTCCGTCACTCACTCGATATTTCACAAAGCTTATTCCAGGCTAAAACATAAAAGTTTTTGGAAAAAATGGTTGAGTAGGTAGGTACATTATGAAGGGCCAAAATGTCACGCAAAATACCTACCAGATTTTCAGCGATCTTTACTAAGGTACCTATTTTTTTTTTTCACAAATGTATGTTTTGATTTCAATAGAAAAACCTACCCAAATGATACTTACCTATTACTTAGCTATTGGTGTTTCCAAAATACCTATCTAGAAAATATGTATAACGATTGACGATAATCATTTATAGAGCCGCCGTATGGGAATAATATCGCAGGTTGGGCGTTTTAACTTTGGATAGGGCCAATCGGAGCGCCGAACGTCATAAACGGTAAAACAAACTCACTAGTGTCTGACCGACACTGGTTTTTATGATCGAAACCGAAACCGAATATCGACAACAGACTCAGTTTTGGTCGAAACCGGAACTTCCTTACAAGGATCATGTTTTGGGGGATTTTTTTTTAGATAAGTAAGTAGGTATTGCATATGTTCTGTTTCATGGAATTTAGACAAGTGTAGCTTCAAACCGGAAACAGTTTGCCTTCTCCTAAACGACTTCGTAGTGAATATAATTTATTGCATTATTTGCACGTAGCTTTTGATGAATCGATGAACATTTTTGGAAAAATTGCGAAATGCTGTTTTTGAACGACATTTTCCTTTCATCGTCGTTGATTGAATACTACAAAAACAGAAAGATTTTATACTAGGTGTAAACAATCAGTACTTACTTAATGCATTTTAAATTTAGGTTTCTATATTCGTTGATTATCATAAATTTTACATTCTATGTCAATGATTCTTCACGGCTTCTTTTGACTGGCTTGTTGGTCTAGAAGTTAGTGGCCCTGACTGCTATGCCGCAGGTCGTGGGTGCGATTCCCACCCAGGACAAATGTTTATGTGATGACCATGATCATTTGTTCTGTGTCTGGGTGTAATTTATCTATAATATGTATGTATTTAGAAATATATAAGTATGTTTATCAGTTGTCTAGTACCCATAACACAAGCTCAGCTTAGCTTGGGACTAGACGGTGTTGTGTGATAGTTATTGAATATTATTATTATTCTTACCTTATTTATTTATTTATTTATGTAGACACAAACATTTAAAATCGAAAAGAACAAATAAGGATAAAAGAGTACAAAGGACCTGCTTATTTCTAACGAAATTCCTTCCAGCAGACCTGCGACAGGACAGTTTGATAAGATATGTAGACACAGTGTGTACCTTATTGCACTGTGGCATTCGAAAATTGAAATTAAAATTTTTATATTTGGACATCATGATCCAACGGTTAGCGTGTTCATATGGTACTTATGTGAAGAGGAATGAAACGAGAGTTATGATGAATATATACCTAGATGGATGGTGAGGGAGAGGGAAGTCAAAGAAAAGATACATAGATTATATGACAAGTGACATGAAAGAAAACGGAGCTAGTGATAGCGTGACGGGTTTCAGGGCAGAATGGAAGAAAAAAATTTGTTGCACCAAACATGAAGATGAATATATTATTATTGCCCTTTATTTTATATCACATCCTCATACTTATCATTCATATTGCATCATAATGGTACCCGAAAAACCGAGATATTTGTCCAAATATGTAAAAGCGTCATGCTAATATTTTAGAGAGGAAAGATTTGGATTTTTGTTTGTAACGAATAAACTCAAAAGATACTAGGAAACGATTTTAAAAGTTCGTTCCCCAGTAGAAAGCTATTTTATCACTGAGTGACATAGGCATACATACACACTTTTTACTTTCACGCGGGGTAAGTCGCTGGCAGATGCTAGTCTATACATCTAAATAAAATTGGAGTGTCTGTTTGTAATATAGAAATAACTGCTTCTTACTACATGCATGTGAAGATATATACGGTACATACACCAAAATAACATTTTTTACAATTTTTGTCTATCTGTTTGTCCGGGCTAATCTCTGAGATGGCTGGACCGATTTTGACGGGACTTTTTTGGCTGGTAGCTGATGTAATAAGGAGTAACATAGGATACTTTTATTTTAGAAAAAATAAATTCAAAATCCTGTTGTCCACGCGAACGAAGTCGCGGGCAGAGCTAGAGTTTTATAAAATTTTGGTACTTACAGGCCCCACGCTAGCTTATTGCGGCACTTTAAGTATAAGTAGAGCTAATCTCGATCCGATTTAGCACGCCTGAGATGAGTTCGGCTCGGATAGGGTTACCAGATGAAAAAATCAAAAGTCCGGAAAAAAAAGACCCGATTTCCATGGAAAAATACTGAGATTTTTTACTGTTTGAAAATTTTTTCATACGGCGTATCTAACTCGTGCTTTGCACATCGCACTCAAAGTGGTGGGGGTGGCAGTGGAACCCCCGTTTGCCAAAGGAAGATTAATTTTAGTTTATTTACTTTTTATTAATTTGTTTTGTGTTTGAAGAAATTTATTCTCATAAAAGATTACAGTCATAAAATAGTCATTAATTAGTTTTAGCTTGTTTAACTTTTAAGTGTAACATAAGCAGTGTTTTATTGAAAATTCTAAAAATCCTGAGATTTTATGAGATTTGCAAAATCCGGCCGCAATCCTGAGAAGAGGCCAAAAATCCTGAAATCTCAAGACAAATCCTAAGATATGGTAACCCTAACCTCGGGAGGCTAGTGAAAAGCCACAGACCATCTCCTACCACCTTAAAGGCCTTTAAACAGGCCCTGATGGAAGAATGGGAAAATTTTCCTTAACATCGCTTCCGTAACTTCGTTCTCAATGTGCTAAACCGGCTCGAATCTGTAGACGGAGCCCGAGGACGCAATACCAGTTATTAAAATGTAAGTAAGCCGTTAAACATGCTTAAATGTTTTTTATTACCAGTATCTTCTTTTTCTTTAATCTGAAAATGTTAGGTACTAATCTATATTAAAAGGAGAAACTGATTGACTGACAATGAAATTACTGGGACTAGGAGCGTGAAATTTTGCACAAGATTTTTTTATGACTTAGGCTTCGTAGGCCAGGTCTTAGTGAAGATTCTCCAAAATTGACCCCTATGTGGATGAAACGAAGAAGAACAGAAGTGTACCAAACGATACAACATAATACAGCTAATTTAGTACGAAGAAAATTCCCACAGCAAATTAAAAGGGTAGTGTACTAAATTCAAATTTTCGAAAGGATACAGCGTAACTCTAACCGACTTCGGCCCTGCTAGCCTGACAGCGAGCTTCAATCATTGTGGGCTACGAGCATTCATCTTAACGAAACTGCACCGTCGTAATATTTTTTTTTTTTTTTATGGTGGGAAAAAAGTCATCCAATGACAACCCCCGCTCTTGACAGCGAGCTACCCATTGCTTACTTGCGGACAGTGAGCAATGGGTAGCTCGCTGTCGTAATATGGTCAAACCCTAAATGGTCTAAACCAGGTTTTGCCCCATAAAACTAAAGAATATATTATGTCAAATAATAGTAGAGACTTTTCCTTAAAACCAAATTAATTAGGTAGGTACTTAATTATTTTTATTTTTGTTTTTGCTATGCAAACAGGTCGGACCACAAAGTCAGTTATTTCCCTGCTTTGACAGCGATATTTTAAATGATGATGTGCAAGTAAGTTATTCATGATCATTAACATAATGTTCTACAGCACATAAATACCTATATTATAGACCAACCGAAGTTTTGGTTTCGATTTTAGCCAGTTTCAGAGATGATATCAGAGATATAATATGTTATAATTTTTGGATAAGTAAGTACATACAATTGCCGAAACGGATCACGAGCGCTCGGCGTCAGAGTGAGGATCGCTTTGCGCGTTCCATACATTGGCGGGCCAATCGTCTTCGTTGTTAGATACATGCAGCAACGCACTACGCAGGAAATGGATCAGGAGTGACGTCTATGACGCGACGGCGCGGCGAGCCAATCACTGACACTCCCCGCCCCCGCGTCTTACTTCGCACCACTAAAGAGACCGAATATTTGACTTCTGCGCAACTTGAAGCCAGCGCTCAAGATCCGTGACGGCAATTGTACATAGTCCTTGATAATAATTATAATCTATTTAATCTATTTTTATAATCTATTTTTATTTCTTGTCAGTTTTTCTGTTACCACATAGAATAGAATAACATTTATTTGGGACAGACACGCACGGCACAACGATTATAAACACAAAGTAAAAGAGTAGAAAAGTACATTGAACACCTCATTGTACACCTCAGAATTTCCTGGGCGTCACACATCCAGCGCTATTTTTTTCAGCTGCCTCCTTTTTGGTTTTGTGATTCGGTTTCGGTTACAGGCCGAAACTGGAAGAGAAGCCGAACATTCGATTTAGGCTGAAAATCGTATTTCGGTCCATCACTAAAATACTTACATACGAGTACTACCTATCAAAAAAATAAATCTTTTTGTCGAAGGATGTAAAGTCCATTTCACGAAAGAAGTCCCGCGGACAATTGTGGAACTAAATTTGACAGATGGGGAGATCGGCCATGTTGTCGTCAGCAATGTTCGCAAGAGTCGCCGCCATGACAGGTAAATTTTGGGGCTGCCATATACAGATTTTTTCCCGATTGATTTACAGATTGGAATTAAGTTTTTTGTTTTTTTAATGCACGATTTTTATTAAGGAAAATTTGAAAAGGAATTAACACAACACAACAAAAATTTGTAAAGTTATATTCAACAATAATATAATTAAATACGAAAATAATCTTTGTTTAATTTTTTTTTTTTTATTGTTCATTTTATTGCAGGTGTTTCAGAGAAAACTGTAACGAGAGTTACAAAAGGAGGCGCAACAGCGGCGAGTACTACTAAAGTTATCGTCACCCCAGGGAAGAGTCGCCCGCATCCTAAAAAAGTTCGACTTGGATGGATTTGATTTGTGCGTTATACGGCAAAAAATTCACAGTTTTTATGTTGTGAAGAAGGAATTACCTACATTGATTAAATTACGTGCAGCTTTGAGAGAAGACATAAATTATCAAGGAAGCATCACGACATTGCACCGTATATTGCAAAGCATCGGTTTCAAGTATAAGCGATGCCAATCGAAACGTAAATTACTAATGGAACGTTATGATATTAACGCATGGCGTTCAAGATATTTGGAGAGAATCCGAAGAAATCGTAATGTGGAGAAAAAACCTGTAGTATATTTAGACTAGACCTATATACACAACACTTATCATGCCAAAAGTTGCTGGCAAAGTGAGGAGGAGCCTGGGATGTTCGTGTCAGAGTCATCAGGGAGTCGTTGGATAATTGCTCATGTGGGAACTGAAAATGGTTTTGTTAATGGTGCATTGTTAATGTTCAAATCCCAATCCAAATCCTCAGATTACCACGATGACATGAACTCAACTAATTTTTTGAAATGGATGAGTGAAAAAGTCATTCCTAACCTACCTGAAAGGTCACTTGTGGTAATGGACAACGCTCCGTATCACTGCACTCAAATAGATAAAGCACCTACAATGTCAAGTATTAAACGTGACATGCAGGAATGGCTGCGAGAAAAGAGAGTATATTTTGAAGATACTTGGACAAAAGCTGTATTATTGGAATTAATTAAACAAAACAAAGGTCCACCTACATATGCCGTGGAGGCATTATTAAAATCTCACAATCATGAATTGCTAAGATTGCCGCCTTACCACTGCGATCTCAATCCGATCGAAAAAATGTGGAGCCTTGTAAAGAGACGGGTAGTGGATAAAAACGTGGGCCAAGATCCAAAAGAAACTGTACGCCTAACAGAAGAGGCTTTTGAGACTGTTACAGCGGAAGATTGGGCAGTTCAATGTAAACATGTACAGCATTTGGAGGAAGAATATTTAAAAAATGATGGTCTTATGGATGAAGCAATGGATCGATTTATTATATCCACGGCTAGTGATAGTGAAACAGAATCTGATTCTGTTTCTATTCACTCTTCTGACAGTGATCATAGTATGACCGATCATAATTATTCAATAATAATTTGAATAAAAGATAAAAAGATGTAAGATAAAAAGATAAAAGACTTAGGCCAATTATTATTCATACTTGTAAAATGCTGTACACAGAAGCTGTTGGTTTGACCTTAATAAATAAATAAATAAATAAAAAAGTTTTAAATGTTATTTTATTTTTATAAATTTAAAGTTGGTCGAACATCTCCATTTTATATTTTAGAAATTACAGGAAGATTTATTTTTCACTAATCTGACCTTAGCAGTATGGACATCAAATGGTACCTATTATATTAAAAATACATTCTATTAAAAACAATTTTTTTCTTATCTAACTATTCGAGTAGGTACCTAGTTAATAAAATGAAAGTAATGAACTATAAATTATTTCCCCTGATTTCCCCATATTTAACCGTGGCAACATTATGTCGCGCGAATACAGCGCTGCGTCTGCGGGACTTCTTTCGTGAAATGGACTCTACAATGTTTGAATCTTAGATTATATACCTCTAGATGTAGCCATGCGACTCTATGGAAGTGCGAAAGTGAGAAGCATATATACGAAACAAGTAAGGAAATTGAGACAAAACATAACATTCTCTGTCTCATTCGGCGTGCCGCTTTTTTGCTTGGCTCACTTTGAAAAGTGAGCCAAACAAAGGCCTATCACTGTCACTTTGAGGTCAACTCGAGTAATTTTTTATGTTTTTAGAATAATTTCGGCAATTAAAGTAATAGTTTTAGTGTATGTATGACAAATAGACTCCTATAGTTAAGTTTTAAGTGTATTTCTGTGGTCATATTTATGGAAAAGTTTACGAAATAACCTCATTTTAGTGTTATAGTGCTGTCTCATGTGTGGCCACGCGGTGGCGATATCTATAGGTATTTAATCTAAGGTTTGAATGATTTTTTTCCCAATTTCTAGTGCGTTTGACATAAGAAGTTCCTACGCCGTAATGTTGGCTCTCCTGTCTGTCTAAAGAAAAAATGAAAGTGTTGCCTACTCTAGCAAAATTGTTGCGCGAAATGCGAAACGAAATCGATTTTATCGGTAGTCGCACGACTTTATGGAAAATTGTGAGAGGAATGGGATTTTATTTAAAAAAGGCAGGTTTAAAAGGATGATGTTAATAGAGATGTACGATATTGTGGCGTGGCGTTGTCGGTATTTGAAAGAATTGTAGAACAATCGAAATGGAGCCCAGCGTCTTATACTTTATTCAAAAACTAGCTTTTGCCCGCAGCTTTGCTCGCGTACATAAAATATAGCTTATGTTACTCAGGAAAGATAGAAAGTGCTTTATACTTTAGAAAAAATTTTAACAATCGGACCAGTACTTTCAAAGATTACCTCTCACAAACAAAAAAAATACAAACTCAACTTAACTAAAATTAGTGTAAGTAGATAGTTTTTACAGTTACCAAAAGAAAAAAAATAAAGCATTTGTTAAAAGTAAGTTAATCTCCCTAATATTAAGTAAATTCATTGCTAGAAATATAGCAACCCTATTTTTCCGTTTTGCCAACGTTACGGCGAACTTCTCGTTGTTTGACAGGTTTGACAATACAATGACAGTAAATCTGTTGTTAAACAGAGCTCTATGTACTGAGGTCGTACTTGAGCACGTTGGAATAATAGTATCGTGTGATAAAAGTGATGTTTTGACTAATAATTTTCGTTCATTATTCGTCTTTGAAGTCTTGGCTAATCTCTAAAGATGGGAAAAGGAAGATATAACGCTAAAGCCCGGCAAGTTGTGAAGACAAATATAGATAATTCGCAAACAAATGAGGTAACCAAATATTCGTATAACTATTTTAAATAAATAACACGTGAAGAGTATATAGGAGAAAAGGAAGTTCTTGATAGCATGACGGGCGACAGGATAGTTTTTATATATATATATATCGTATCTCCAAACGTGTTATTTATTTCATCATCGTCATCATCATCATCATCTTCCTGCCCTTGTCCCGTGTTATTTGGGGTCAGCACAACACGTTTTTCTTCCATTCCATCCTGTCACCCGTCATGCTATCACTAACAAATATCCCATTTTAATTGTCAAACTGAATATCGGTTAATTAATAAAATTTTATTTATTTATTTAATTGTTTTGATTTTACCTCAATATTATTAGTTAAGTTATAAAATACCATGTTCATTCAGTGTTTTCAGAATAATTAAACTGTGAATATTTACGGCCTTTTTTGTATGAGTGCGCTTCTCTTCTGTCTTGCTGACATAACAAATAAGTATATATTTTGTATCAAAACGGTATAAATAGACTGATTATAAATAATATTAAAAAAAAAACTAAATTTATTATTTATTTATTTATGTATCCTTTATTGTACACCAAAATAATAAATTACACATTTGAGCCTTATATTTAAAACATACAATTGGCGGCCTTATCGCATACCGCGATCTCTTCCAGGCAACCTGGTATGGAAAGAGATTGACTTGACATAAAATGGGGTTGCACATGGTGCATTACAAAACAAGTTAAACAATTATTGATGAAGAAAAAAAAAAATAACAAAGTACTATATTTAACACTAAAATACATACTTAAAGACATACATACTAAATAATAATTATATTGGCAAGAAAACAAGTGACAACTACAATTAATACAGCTAAAAACGAAACAAGATTACAAGGACAAGTAATATTCCTTCACAAGTTTTTAAATATGTGTAGTGACTGCGCGCGTTTTAAATGTATTAATTCATTAGACCCCAAGCGAACAACGGCGTTCGCGCACCTATTGTCTTTCTATTGTGTCTGTAATTTCCACGATTGAAAGGTTAAGATTACAATGCCTCATGTTAGTTCATTGTAAACAGTGTGTTAATAAATGGCAAAGAGTTGAATCTGGACTATACTACAGACTATAATTGTCTTTAGTTACTAGCATTTAGAGTCAAACCCAGCCAGGCGCATTACTTTCTGTAATTATTTCATCACCACTGCTCTCAAAACGGTGAAGGGAAACATTGTGAGGAAACCGGCATGTCTTAGAACCAAAAATTCGAAAAAATTGGACATTCACCAATCCGCACTAGGCATGCGTGGTGGATTACAGCCCATTCCTCTCCTAGAGAGGCTTGAGTCCCAGCAGTGGGACCATTAAAAAAGGCTGATTATGTCGTCTAGATTAGAGATTCTTGGGCATAACTCTAGTTGCTAAACTTCAGTTGGGCCTATATATAGATAAATATAGATAAATTGTCTAAACAACTTAGCTCTGCAACAAACGCTGTTAGAGAAATTCGAAATTTAACTGATTTATAGTTAGCTTGTTTAGTTTTACTTTAGCTTTTTTCAGAAATGTGAAAGTGGAGAAATGCTGTACACTATTTTTGTTTTCCAGAAAAGGACTGTTCTTTCCATTTATAAATTAAGTCCTAGTCCTATTCCTTCAGAACAAAAAAAAATTAATACATCGGCTTCGCTCGCTTACATAAAGCAGCTTTCTAACGGTGAACAAATTTTCGCAAGCAGACCAGCAGGTCTAAATAGGCCACTTTAGTTGAATATGAATCATTAGCTAATGATCTGCTCGGAGAAATGATTTGCTTTTAGATGAATTGCCAATGTGGCCTTTTTAGGCCTGCAGTACTTTCAGAGATTACCTCCTACAAACAAAAAAAAACAAACTTTATCCTTTTTTAACTTTTGTGTAGATAAATCATTTACAGGCAATTTTGAAAGGTTAAGATGTCAGTCTGTGGGAAAAAAAATTATACCAATTTCACATTCCAAAGCATAGATCTTTATGAAGAAGAATGTACAAGAAACTCCTTGGACACTCTTTTCAATCACGTTATGTATTACAAATATTACATTATATGTTTCTTGGTGTTACTATTATGCGAGAACAATGTAAACAAAATTAAAAAAAAAAAAAACAAATTCTAAATGTAGTGTCCTATACTTATTTCTTGGTTTACTAATTCTTTTAAAGTAGTTGCTAATTCAAGTTTGATAATTATGATGGCTACTTCACTCTGTACAATAATTGTCATTTGATGCTATGATTTAAAGATTTATCTGCTATTTAATTAATAAATATACGATTTTGATACACACAATATATGATTTTGATTAATAAATACACATTTTAAAAAGTTGACATTTGGGCCGCAGGCCAGTTGTTGCTTGGGCTGGATGTGCTATAACCCTCGTAAGACACCGATCTGTATAGTTCTTATCATCATATTTTGCAAATAGGTTTTTAAAAATACATTATACACATTAATTTAAACAGGCTGGTGAGGTCGGTGTTATCTAGCTGACTACCCTGAGAAGAAACACTGAAATAAACTCGGAGGTCAATTAATAAATATTATTAATATATTGTGTTTTTCTAGATTCGACTAGAGTTTGCTGCCAACGAGTATGGAGCTAGTGATGCCACCAACCTGCTAGTACTGCCTTCAAAGAAACGAAACACTAAAGTAGTGAAAGAAAAGAAAGAAAAAACTAGGTTCCTGTCGAAGGCACAGAGGAAAAGATTGGAAAAGATTGTTGAGAAGAAACAGAAAAAAGAAAATGTAAGTATATCTTTGAGATGGTCTGCCATGTAGTTTTGTTCTAGTGACAATTTCTTGCAGAACTGCATTCAGGTTTATGTCCATGTGAATTAGAAAGCTGTAATAAGCAAACATCATTTTCTAAATTCCACAGAGAGCATCCCTCCTAGACTCCCTATCGCAAGTGCAAGCGACAGCAGAGGAAGCGCGACAGTTGACGGGCATATCAGCTGTGCAGACCATCGGCCTGAGGAAGCTGAATGAGCTCAACGTGGAACTGCCGACACGGGAGGTGTCGGAGGAAAATAAGAAGAGGAAGATTAGCAGTATTGCTGGTATGTTCATAAGCTATTTAACCTTTCAACCACCTACGTCAGATATCCGACAAACACTCTCGCGTTTATTCATCCACGACCAAATACACCATCTCTTCAGCTCCTCTGTCACCTGTGGGGATTGAAGAGCTAAACGAGATGGAGTTCCCAGTAGCAAACACACCCTGGCGAATAGGACGCAAAAACTCTCGTTAAACCAATCCGACGCAAGCGGTTAAAAGAGAGAAAAGTGTTGCAGGTCTATTGTATTGTTTTTACAAAACCTTTGGCGAAGACTTCTTTTTTGACCCGACTACGGCAAAGCCAAAGGAGGGTTATGATTTTGACAAGCTGTGTATGTACAATGCGTTCCAAATGAGAATAAGATCGCCCGCCATGTTGTGACGTCACGATTTACTGTCAAATCGAGGAAAGAAAATTTTAAACATTAATTAATTTACGAAAAATTTAATTTATTTATGAACTGTGAACGAAAAAAGTTTAATCAGAATCCAGTTCTTCAATTTTACTCATCTCTAAGTTCTTCAATTTTGCCAAAATTTCTTTTATTTGACAGTACGACGAGACGTCAAAACATAGGAATCGGTCCTATTCTCATTTGGAACGTATAGTATGTATGTTACTTTTGATGTTCGCCACACAAGACTTGCTCCTGTGCTGTGACTGCGTTCACAAACATTTAAACTCGTACACACAAGACACCGGGATACGGAAAACTATCTATAGGCCTTACAAATATTTGTTCCGTACTATTTGTGGTCGGCGCAACACGTTTTTACATGCTTTTATTTAGTTTCACCTGTCCTGATGTTTGTCTGTCATCAAATCTTGCAAATTAAATTTGATCCACTTCCCGGTTACCGATTGTGCTGAAATTTTGCATGCAAGTGTAAATCAGATGACAATACAAAATTATTATGACATGGAGCTGATCTGATGTTGGAACCGGTAGGTGGCCGTAGGAACTCGGTAGTTAAACGACACAACCCCATCGAGTTTCAGCTAGTAGGATTCGTCTTGACGAGTATTAATTATACAGGTATACTGTGCTATAAAAGCTTGCTATGAAAAAAAGATTTTCATTAAAAACTTGTTTACTTTCAGTTCCTCCTATAACCCGTCACGCTATCACTAACTCCCTTCTCTTTCATATTACTCCTTTTTTTTATGGTGGGAAAAAATCATCCAATGACATCCCCCGCTCTCGGGCGGAGCGGGAGATAGTGTCAGACTCTTACTGACTAAAAGACCCATCCTGTTCCTTCTAGCCTTCATACCGGGGCTCGAGCTCCCTTTCGGATAACCCTGGCCCCGGTAGGCTTCGACCCGGCTGGGTGCCTGCTGTTGCTGACAACTCCTTGAGGCGCGCGGGAACAGTGCGCGCCGTCGACGACTTGGGCTTGGTCCGGACAGTTACCAGACGGCCGGACAGCGAGCTACCCATTGCTCACTGTCCGCAAGCCCGCGCCTACGGTGGTCGGAAATCGGGATCAAAATCCCGGCGGCGGCGGCGAGTACGCCGTTACCTGATGCGTTCGGCCTCCGCGAGCATTACTGCTTTGCAGAAGTCGGCTCGCGCCTGCCACTCCTCCTCGCTCCGGACCATGGCCTCAACCAAGGCCCGGCGCGAGAGGTCTCCGCCGCCGATCGCCCCCACGAGGGCACGGCGATGCTGCGGCGGCCCAAGCAGGTTCATATTACTCCTCACACGATCGGCCTTTAAATCAGAATAATGTTTTTAATATGTAAATTACATTTGCAGGAGCAAAAAAACGGTTGCGCCTTCTAAAATTGGATACTGAGGAAAAAATAAAAAAGAAGAAATATGACCCCAATGTAGTTGGTCTTGAACAGTCGTCCTCAGAAGAAAGTTCTTCGGAATCTGATGGTGAACCAGAAGTTGTAAACGGTCCTGATACAAATAAAATTAACACTCAAATCACTGTAGATAAAGTTGAAATTGCTGAAGCAAATAACAAGCCCGATGTAGCAGAAACACATACTTCGGATAATAGTATAATAATAATAGAAGATGACACAAAACCAAACAAGAAAAACAAAGATTCTTCTAAAAAAATAGAAAAAGAAATTAAAATCGAAAAAAAGCCACTGCTAGAACATCCTACAGTACACGTTGAAGTGAAAAGAGACCCTAAAATTCAGGTAGCAAGGTTGAAATTGCCAATACTAGGTGAAGAGCAAAGGATTATGGAGCTCATCAATGAGAATGAATTTCTTATTATCGCTGGTGAAACAGGTAAGCAGATTTATGATTTTCCGGAAAATTCACGTCAACATGACATTTTTTTCTGGTTACGAGAAAGCATTAGTCAATCAAAAAGTTACGTCATGCATGAATAGTTAGTTTAGATTACCATAAGAATAAGTACATTATAAATATTACGAAGTCTATGCGAAGCAAGCGATAGTACAATAGCGGAGGGAGCGGCATCGGGCAGCGGGGTGCTTGATGCGCTTGCGTCGCGTCGTTTTTTGTTTTCCTAATGTAAACCTCTTTCTTACCAGGCAGTGGCAAAACTACCCAGGTACCCCAATTTCTGTACGAGGCGGGGTACGCTCAACACAAAATGATAGCCGTGACGGAGCCGCGGCGGGTCGCCACCGTAGCTATGGCGGCGCGAGTGGGCTACGAGCTGGGCTTGACTAGCAAGGAGGTTTCCTACCTCATGCGGTTTGAGGGGAACGTCACCAAGGACACTAAGATCAAGTTCATGACTGACGGTGAGTTTAATCAGTATTAATACAGAGCACCATACAACATACTTGATGTTTTTTTTGCCGTTTTTTGTTAAGGACGCTACGGAACCCTTCGTGCGCGAGGGTTTTTTTTTCATAAAGCTACAAAAAAAGGCTAAAGAGGAAAAGACATTTTGACCGTATAAACTAATATGGTCCACTGAAGAGGAGATGCCTTTACTGAAAGACACACTCAAAGCGACATTTCACAACACACCTGCTTATAGCAAAAGCTGATTGCAGATATAATTGAAAAAAAAATAAAGCTAAAGCGCCTATTACACCACTCGATATTCAGACAGTCTTATAGTCTAAGATCAGATTAAGAACGACCTTCACCGGCCTGTTTAATGGATGAAACGTATTTTATGATAAATTTAGTGTATTAAATAATATAACGCGGGTGGGTTGCCTAAGAAATTCCTGGCCAGACTATTATTAATAAAAAATTGAAAATTTACTTTTTTTTATAGAAAAATGCACAACCGTTATTCATACCAGATTTCATTCAACCAGACAACACTATAACATCGTATTCGTAATGAAACAGCGTTTATTTTGATATAGAATTTGTTGTATGTCAAAATAAACACACCTGTTTATACATACCTGTTTATACCTGGCAACCCATAGTTATGCCAGGAAACAAATAGGCAACCCAACATTTTTATGTTCTAAAGGCTTCACTCTTTAGGTTAGTATTAAATTTATTCGTTAAACACACCGGTGCATTTATATAAAAAAAAAAAATGTTTGGCCAGGAATTTCTCAGGCAACCCACCCGCGTTGTATTATTTAATATACTAAATCTATCATAAAATACGTTTCATCTATTAAACAAACCGGTGAAGGTCGTTCTTAACCGTATCCTCTACTATTAGTCTATGTAGCCAGAGCCCGATCGAGCTATTTAGTCGTTCCAGGCAAAGATAATTTCCGCCGCCCTTTACATACACACAACTATATAAGTCATGATGTGGAATAGAATAGTGGACTGTAAGAATTAGCTGGTTTTAGATGGAGAAATGAGTGTGTTCTGTAGAAAGCGAATTTCGCTTCACCCAATCAAGAAAACAATGGTTGGCGAATTAAGTTAGGAACGTACCTTATTAGCCTTCTAGAAGCGCCTCACGGAGTACTCCGAACGTATACAGCAGTTCCTGACGTTAACCACTTATTTCACAACACGGTTATGTCCATTGTTCCTATAATTCCTAGAATTCTTAGATTACTTCATATTTTGACTCACTTTTTTTTAAATGATAATTTTTATTGTGCTTTTGAGTACAATATTGATCGGTTTACACTTTTCTTAAATAATACCTTTTAATACTATTATATGGAAATATTGTAAGTACAACCATTTTTTTTAAAAGAGTAACCATGGAGTTTCTTGCCGGTTCTCCTCCATAGGAAACGACCAATTTGGAACCGTGCACTAGCTTCTGACGTTTTATAAGTGCCGATGTAGGCCTATGTGAAATAAAAAACTTTTGACTTTGACTTTGAATTTATCGGTTTATTGGCAAGCACTCAAAACGCGCCTGGTCGCACGGCACCCAGAACGGAACGGAGCTGCACTCACGCAGCCCTCCATTGGCTGCATTCTGGCGTATCAGGTCGCTCCGTAACCATTACGCCGTCATCTGCTCCAATCATGGGTTATATACAGAACATATGAGATGATCAAAAAAAGTGATGATGTTTGATGATGGTGTGGCGTGAGGTCACGTCTTAAATATTTACACAATCCAACCTGAAGTAGGTTGGAAGGTGGCACATAAAATTCTCAACCTGCCATCTTATAAGTCAGTTTTGCCACCCCTCATTTTTTGTTGCTCTGGGCAAATACTCAGCTTGCCCCCACTTAACAATAATAATCTTTATTTGTTCAAAACTTTAGTACTTAGATCGGGCTCTGTATGTAGCTTAGTGTAATAGTCGCTTTAACCAGTGAATGAGTCGTTCGTTATAGATATTGACATTGTGGTGTCAATATGTATATAATTAAATAAATATACAAACAAACACACGACACACTTTATTTTCAGGTGTCCTGCTCAAAGAGGTACAATCAGATTTCCTTCTCAGTAAATACTCTGTGGTCATAATCGACGAGGCTCATGAAAGGAGTGCGTACACAGACATCCTCCTTGGTCTGCTCTCTCGGGTAGTACCTCTGAGGAGGAAGCGAGGGTGCCCTCTGCGGCTCATCATCATGTCCGCCACACTCAGGGTCGAAGACTTTACTGAGAACACCAGGCTCTTCAAGGAACCACCTCCAGTAATTAAGGTAGGATTTGGTTTAATTTTATTATATTGTCAATTTATTGCACTCTGATGAGCGTTTAGTTAGTTACTTACGAGTGTAATTTATATCATCACCACTGCTCTCAAAAAAACCGTTCCTCAAATATACGGAACTCTTTGTATGCGAGACCGACACACATTTAGCCGGATTTTATTTTTATATAATGTGCCATAATTATCACACAACGCCGCCTAATTCAAAGCTAAGCAGAGCTTGTTACTACACAACACTGATAAACACACTTATGTATTTGCAAATAAATTATATTATAGACTAGCTTTTGCCCGCGACTTCGTCCGCGTATATAAAATATAGCTTATGTCACTCAAGAGTAAAACAGCTTTCTATCGGTGAAAAATTTTTAGCAATCGGACCAGTACTTCCAGAGATTACCTCCTACAAGCAAAAAAACAAACTTTACCTCTTTATTTATTAGTGTAGATATATAGGGCATTTCACGTGAAGCGGACAGCTAAAAAATTTCGATATTTCAGATTTTGGTAATATTTAATTATGTTATACACCGCTAAATTTTGATCGTTTTAATCCCTTGGAGGGTTGATCTGGTATCAGATTTCCTTTAGATGAAACACTATCGATTTGTAAAGATAAAATTAAAAAATAAAGTACCTTTATTCAAAACGCAGTAGTAGTCGGCGTCGCGTACAAACTACCTACAGGTCATTGGACTCGCACAGCTGACGTTTTCTTAAAGAAATTAATTTCGTACATGCGTAAATAAATACGAGTTTTGAAAAAAAGGTACTTTATTTTTTAATTTTATCTTTACAAATCGATAGTGTTTCATGTACCGGATCGACCCTCCACGGGATTAAAACGATCAAAATTTAAGGGTGTATATGTCTATGTTCTCGATATACGTACATAATAGTTTTATCGTGTTTCGTATGATTTACGAGTTATGAGGGTTTGAAGAGTTGACGAGCTCTCATGTATGCGCTACTTTGAATGCCGTTATCCAGTTTAAGGCAGCTAAGTTTAAGTTTAAGGGTGCTGGAGCATATCAGTCAGGGCTACTAACCACTAAACCAAAACGCCAGTCATTATTGATGTTATTTTCCACAGATAGAATCCAGGCAGTTCCCAGTGACCACACACTTCAACAAAAACACATATAGTGACTATTTGAAGGAGGCTTACAAGAAAGCTGTTAAAATACACACAAGATTGCCAGACGGAGGAATACTCATCTTTGTCACTGGACAACAAGAGGTAATTCTTCACTCATAATTTCAGCCGAAAAACTGACTGGAGACTGTTGGACATAGAACTCCCCCAAATGTCGTCACAACGACCGGTCCTGTTCGTCTTGCGTCCATCGGATTCTTACGACCAGGGGCCCTACCACGAGCTCGGACGCGATCCATTTGATGACCTGAACTGAACTGTTAAAGGAATAAAACTACAAAATTATTTTTCTTCTTCTCTGTCGGTATCACTCTTGACAGAGTGGTCGTGGACGTCGTGGTCATCACTTCAGGTGTTGGTGGCAAGCTTCACAACACGCCGCCACTCCTCTCTGATGGCCGCCTTCTTTGTGCATTCGTGTAGTGATGATGACCCATTCACTGCAGCTTTTATCTGGTCAGTCCACCTCATAGGCGATCTTCTACGTGGCCTGGTACCCTCAACCTTTCCCTGGACCACAAGTCGCTCAATAGCCACCTCCCCTCGGCGGCACACGTGACCAAAAAAGGTGAGGATACGAGACTGTACCAAAGATGATAAACGCTGCTTGATGCCGAGTTCTCGGAGTATAGATTCGTTGGTACGGAATTCAGTCCACGATACTCCGAGGAGAATCCTCCAGCGCCACATCTCTAGAGCGTCTATCTTCTTCTCTACTTCCCGCAGGGTGCATTATTTTTAGTACGTGTGAAACCTGAATATAGTTTTTTTTTAGAATCAGCAACTGAATCGATTCCAATAATTTGTTACATTTTTTCCCAAAAATATCAGCACAACAACCCCTTAGTCGCCCGGATGGCCCGGTTACCATGTATTTGTGCGGACAACTGGGTAACACAACAAGCTTATAACTTTGTGATTGTTTATGATACAGTTATGACATTTTGTACATAGATTCTTTACATAAAAATACTAGACATTTGTTTTGGGTTACGCATATACTAACCAAAACAACCCCTCAGTCGCCTGGAAAGCCTGGTGTCCATATATATTATGGTCACCAGGCCCTCCAGGCGACTGAGGTATTGTTTTGCTCCCGCACCAATTGTTGTTTGCTGGTACCTAATGCCCGCTATGACCTGCCGTGACCTGTGGTGTACTTATTCGGTGGTATCCAACTTGTGACCTTTTTTCAATATTCACTTTATCAGGTTTTGCATATACTAAACATTACTCCGTACATAAAGAAGATTTATATGTGTTGTGAATGATTCCAGGTGCACTACCTAGTTCGGAAGCTGAGGGCGGCCTTCCCCTACCGCAAAGACGTCAACTACAGCAAGTTGATAACCAAGAATAAGAGTGTTTCTGACGCAGATGCTGCACTGGACTCAGAGCCTGAGGATATCGAGTCTGATGATGATGAGGTAACGTCGGAACTTTTTTTAAATTGATACATCGACCAATGACACCGGCGGTTTTGGCAATTGAGTCTACTGCGAGCATCGTCTTTTTTTTTATCTTGATGTTAAAGCCAATGCAAGATATTGGCAAGATTTACTTTTTTTCTTTTCTTACTCCAACAGGAGATTACACATTGAAACCATTCTGATACTGTATAATCATGCTCAATAGTTTAAAATTACTTTTTTTATATTATGTATAGGCTCGCGTTTGACCACTATCTCATCTGATAGTAAAACGATGACATTGCCGACGATGGAGCACGCTAGCCGAAAAGTAACCTATTCGCTATTTGCTTATGCAGGGCGCAAACGTGGACGTATTGTGTCAGATACAAGCTACCGATGAATATTTGATTTCTATAGAACCAGTTTGAAATCATCCACTCCCTGCGCATACGTAAACATTTTTTGTGTCCAGTTGCTTCCACTTAACACTACTCATGACCGGTGTTGCCAACTCTATACCACCAGTGAGTGCTAAAAATCTTCTCAAATAGTGCTAGATTGCTATGGATTTCCAAAAATAGTGCTATATGAAATAAAATCACATGATTAAAATTATTTACCTTTTTTTTTTACATAAAAACTGTTAAAATTATTATTTTTAATCATACATATATACAAACAAACAAAAAAAAAAGACAAGCTTGTAGAAGAATATCCTGGCCAGTGCCTCGCCAGCCTCGCACCACACTAATCACACCACTATCCGGTCTCACACGCTCCTGCCTCCAGCTACTGAGCGAGCTAGCGTCGCCAGACGAGGATTTCTAAATATCCACTAGGAATCAATTTGCAAATAACAGTCACTGAACACCACACGAAGAAATCCAACCAAAAACTCATAAACTTATTGTCTATGTGTAATTCCATAGATAATAAATCTATGTGTCAGTAATACGAAATAATACGAATGTGTTTGTTACATTGCACGCATGCTGTGCGTGTGTGCGTTTTATTAGAATCTGAAAATTTAGCTTGACTATTAAATAGTGCTAGATTGAGTGCTAGGTGCTGTATGTTCGATTTCAGTGCTGGCCTTGTGAAAATAGTGCCAAATCTAGCACTGAAAGTGCTAAGTTGGCACCACTGCTCATGACGATCAAAAAGTATTCGGTGTCGGTAACTGGAAAGTTAAACTGTCGATGTTTGCGCACCGCCTTAGAGACCCCTAAGTTGTAACTATCAGGTAACACAAATTACGGCAAGGAATTCCACTCCTTTAATTTGCGTTTCAGGTAGAAAAAGAAATGAAACGCGCCCGCAAAGCACGTAGGAAGGCTAAACAGAAATCTAAAGCTCTGCCTAAGATCAACCTCGATGACTACGACATGCCCGAGGACGATGGACTGGCAGACCTAGTCGACGACGATGATGATAGTGAAGGCCATCTTAGTGATTCAGGTACGTTTAGTTAGAGTTGCGGACGGCGATTCAGAAAGCAGTACTTCTAGACACGGTTAGTATTGTTAGGAGGTTCCTTTCTTTGGAGCCCTGACCGCCGGTAGTTTGGACTCTGTTCCTGATACTGGTGGGCTACTATTTTTTATATTTTTAAATGTTTTATTTTATATTGAAATGTTTAAAAATGTAATTTATAAGTATGTAATATTTATGAATAAACGAAATAATAATAGACAACTGATAAATATACTTATATATTTCTAATCTAAATACATTCATATTATAGATAAATTACATCCAGACACAGAACAAATGATCATGCTCATCACACAAACATTTGTTCTGGGCGGGAGTCGAACCCACGACCTCCGGCATAGCAGTCAGGGTCTCTAACCACTAGCTAGACAAACAGGCCAGTCTAAAGCAATGGATAGCTCACCATGGGCCATACAACATGGCCCACTGTTTGTTCCAAACCTGGGTGTCATGTGTATTGTATTAGCTGGAAAGACCACACAGCGTCCTTACCTTCCGCATGACGTAGGTCCTCACCGGACATGGATTTTCTTTTTCTTTTTCTAGATAACGAAGAAGACTCGCTAGCCCTCCCCATTAAATCGTGTCGGCAGCCTCTGTGGGTGCTTCCTCTGTACTCCATGCTCAGTCAGAGCAAGCAGGCGCGGGTGTTCGAGGCGCCCCCCCGCGGCGCCAGGCTCTGTGTCGTCAGTACCGATGTGGCGGAAACTTCCATCACGATACCAGCTGTCAGATATGTTGTGGATAGCGGGAAGAAGAAGATGCGGTAAGTTATAGAGTTGTGTCATAGTAGTTTATTGAGAAGGCATTCTTAAAAGTCATATACAGAATGTTACATTATACTTATTCAATACAATTATTATATACAATGCCAAATAATAAACAATGTCAAACAAATAAAATAAAATACAAAAAAAAAAACAAATAAATAAAAGTCAAATAAAAGAAATAAAATTCAATAATATTAAGTCCCAAAAAAATAACTTTTATAAGTATTTTTTTAAATGATATAAACCAGTGCTTGACTGCGATCCCACCTGATGGTAAGCAGTGATGAAATCGTTGATGGTGAGGCGCACTAGTTTATTAAGAGCCTATTCACTCTAGCCTTGAAGACATTTCAATTATAATTAAATGGGAAGGCTGCAGCAGGCAAATTGTTCCATACCTTCGATGTACGCGGTATAAACGACGAAGCGAAACGCTTAGTCCGGACCGTAGAAGTTTCAACAATTTAAGGATGTTGATGGGTTGTAGGGTGTAATAGTTTGAACTTACCAGCATAAGACATTGAGTACCTTTTCTCAATTCTAGCGTATACGACCATGTAACCGGCGCGAGTGCCTGGCGCATAGTGTGGACTTCCCAAGCCAGTGCGGAGCAGCGGGCGGGTCGGGCGGGCAGAGTTAGTTCAGGACACGCGTACCGGCTGTACAGCAGCGCCGTGTTCCAACACGAGTGTCCGGAACAGTACCCGCCAGACATCTGCAGGCGGCCTGTCGACGACCTGGTGCTGACTATGAAGTGTATGGGCATTGATAAGGTAAGTCACTGACATTTTTGTAGACATAAACTTCATTTGCAGTGGTGTCCGAGTGGTAACAGCGGCTTACGAGTTGTAAGTCGCGGGTTCAAACCCAGCCAGGCGCATTACTTTGTGTAATTTACTTCATCACCGAAGACCAAGACGGTGAAGGAAAACATCGTGAGGAAACCGGTATGTCCTAGAGCCAAAATTCGAAGACGTGTGACATTCACCAACCCACACTGGGCCTGCGTGATGGATTACGGCTCATTCCCTCTCCTAGAAAGAAGGCCTGAGATTGATTTTACCGCTCGCCGCCCCGCGCTTAGCTGCTGCTCACAGTGGCAAGGTCGTAAAAAGGCCGTTAATCACCCACTAAAAACTATTTTAGTTTTTTCCTCTTTTTTATCTTATATAAACTAGTGCTTGACTGTGATCCCACCTTTTTTCTACAGGTAGTAAACTTTCCGTTTCCAACGGCCCCTGACAGACTGCAGCTGAAAATGGCTGAGAAGAGGCTGCTGGCTCTCGGCATACTTGAGAGACCACCCATGAGAAATATTCGGAAAGACGAGGAGGAGGTGAGTTCGCATTCTTGGTGTAATGTCATGGGAAAAATAAATTATGTAACGCGCAGACCAGTGGTAGGTAGGTTCCCGCGCAGCCAGTGCCCGGCCGCCCGAGCATACGCGAACCATTCTCAAACTACCACGCATGCGCAATCGCCGCTTGCCCGCGCGGCCGGCGTCCGGCTTGCGTCGAACGCCTCGAGTTGGCCACGCCCCCAATTCTTTTGTTCTGACCACGTGACTGAGCGTTGAGATGACGTCATTCCCGTACATTTGAAGTTTTCTACTAGCGTTAACGATTGCAGATTATCAACTTGGCTAGGGGTACAGATCTTAGAAATTGAATCACTTCATTGAAGCGTTGGAAGGTCTCCTACAAGGTGGACCGATGACCTGGTGAGGGTCGCGGGGATCCGATGGATGCGAGACGCACAGGACCGTTCATTATGGCGACACTTGGGGGAGGCCTATGTCCAACAGTGGATGTGTTGTGAAATGGTGATGATTGCTTCATGATGTGGCCAAGTAAAACTAGCCAGATTATTTTAAACGTCAAAGTTTGATGATATTGCAATCTTCGTTTGGCTTACTTTCTTTAGATCTTTTATTAACCGACTTCAAAAAGGAGGAGGTTCTATGTTCGGCTGAATGTATGTTTTTATTTTACTTTTTTTTTATGTATGTTCATTATCGCCATACAAAGCTTTACATATCATCAAATGCTTAAACGATTTTTTTTTATTATTGCTAGGCTCGCGTTTGACCTTATCTCACCTGATGGTAAGCGATGATGTGGCCGATGATGGAGCACGCTTGCTTAGAAGTTATCTGTCTACTCTTGACTTAAAGAGCTCTAGGTGGTAGCTATCAGGGAACACAGACGCGGGCAGGGAATTCCACTCTGGCTAATTTTAGTTGGTCATATCATGAAGTGATCAATTCTAAGATGTGGCCATAACATTGACTGTTTTTTGCACACTGATAAGTGTTTGACCACTATCTCTCACTCTCTCTTTCCAGGTACTAAAAGTGACACCTCTTGGCAAGGCAGTGTCAACATATCCCCTGCTGCCCCGCTACGGCAAGATGTTGGCTCTGAGCAACCAACAGAACCTACTGTCTTACACTATAATGCTGGTCTCTGCATTAACTGTGCCTGAGGTATGTTGTTTCATCTATATATATAAAAATGAATCCCTATTTCCTTGGTCACGCCATCACGCGTGAACGGCTGGACCGATTTCGGAATTTTTTTTTTGTTGTATTAGTTATTGTCAGGAGAAGGTTCTTTTGGAAAAAAAATATTAAAATTAGGGTAGTGTAGAGTAGAGTAAGGTAGAGTAGAGCAGGATAGAGTAGGGTAGAGTAGTGTAGAGAAGGGTAGAGTAGGGTCGAGTAGGGTATAGTAGGGTGGAGTAGGGAAGAGCGGGAGCGAAGCCGCGCGGGCAAAACCTAGTGTACAATCAAATAATTAAAATAACATCCCAAATTAGCCGGTCGTCTGTCAAAGCAGAGCTTGTGCTGAGTAATAAAATAAATATTTAAGGGGGTTCCCATCGAACAAACGTGACTTTTTGCTCAATTATTGCTACGGAAGGTACGAGTCCCACTTGCTCTTAGCCATTTTTTTTTTTTTGTATTTTCTGGTATTCTTTTTACTAACCCGCATTGGGCCCGCGTGGTGGATTACGGCCCATTCCCTCTCTTAGAGAGGAAACCTGAGTCCCAGCAGTGGGAACATTGAAAAAAGGCTGATGATGTTTTTTTTTTGTTCTTAGGTAATGTCAGGTAAGCCGGATAGTTGGCCGGCAACTGGTCACATGTTACTCCTGGGCGACCCCGGCGTGTTGCTGCGAGCAGTCGGTGCGGCGGAGTACGCCCATGTCAAAGGAGAGGGGGAAGTCTTTTGTGCCAAATATGGGCTCAGAGAAAAGGTATGTTCATTAGTAAGTGTGAGCAATTCGGGTCATCGTAAGCGCAGGCTTGCGGACGCCGACGCTTGCTTGTCGACGGTAGCTCGCCGTCCGACTGTCCGGTAACCGTCCGGACCGAGTCCAAGTCGTCGACGGCGTGTAGTGTTCCACGCGCGCCTCAAGGAGTTGTCAGCAAACCGTAGGGGCCCAGCAGAGTTGTGCGAAAGTGAACCCCAGGGCTCTGGAACAAAGGCAAAGAAGGAACAAGAGTGGTTTTTAGTCAATAAGTCTGACACGCCCTCTCGCTCTGCCTAAGGAAGAAGGGAGACATCATTAGATGATTTCCTACGTAAGCAAAAAAAAAAAGGCTTGCAGATGGCAATCAATGGCTAATCGCCTCGAGGAAATCAAAATTTATAGGGTGCTTCCCGTTGAACCAGAATCCTGAAATTAGGCATAAAGCAAGGTCTTATAGCACAAGTTAAGAATAAATCTGAAAACTCTTAATTTGTTGTTACGTCATAATTTTTTTTTCGCGTTTCGGAAAATTCTTCCGAGACGCCATTCCGGAATTTAACTATTTACATAGGTAAGTTTGTACGGAACCCTCAGGGCGCGAGTCCGACTCGCACTTGCCCAGTTTTTTCAAATTATTGTTGTTATTATGTATGTATGAACCGCCAGGGTACAAAATATATAGGTACAGAAGTCAATGTATGTACTACACTTTTTATACCTACGCGCTAGGGTCAGCGCATTGCGCCGAACTGTACGAGTGCAATCGGGCGACTGAGTTTGTTTCGGTGTTTCTTCGCAGGGTAGTCAGCTTGGAAACCTACTTGCAAAATAAAGATAATTTATCATTTTATCATTGTGCCGAGATATCGTGTCCGTGAGCGGTGTTTATGTGTGTGTTGCCTGAGCGCGCTTTGTATGTAGATAGTCTTCTGTACCTATCTATTTTGTGCCGAGATGTCGTGTCCGTGAGCGGTGTCTATGTGTGCGTTGCTTGAGCGCGCTTTGTATGTAGATTGACTTCTTTACCTATCTATTTTGTGACCAGGGTATCAAAGAAATTCGCAAGCTGCGCAAGCAATTAACATCGGAGATCAACCTGAGCGTGGCCGGAGCCGACGTGATCGTGGACCCCGACATGAAGCCTCCCGACGACAACCAGGCGCGTCTGCTGAGGCAGCTGCTCCTGAGCGGACTAGGAGACCAGGTCGGGAAGAAGATAGGTCTACATGAGGTTAAGCAAGGTCAGTACTCGGTCGCTACATCTTCATTATTTATTTCTTCTACTTCGACCTTCCTCAATGGATTAAAAATAGTCGGATTCAGAAACTTTTATTTTTGAGTGTGTGATGGCGAAAAATGCTTCTTATCAACCTTCAATTGACACTCAAAACACGCATAAACGATATTCACACAGAACAAGTATATAGTGCTGTAACGAATATTCGCATTCGCGAACAGATAACACCTGTCTGGAAGGAGGATCCTCTCTTTTCAACAGAGGTTTACGGGGACTTTACTATCTGTTCCGCCTACCTCCTGCCTAAAGTTTCATCCATATCGGTTAAGCCGTTTGGGAGAAGATATGTGGCTAACACATGTAGAGAAGAATTCTGTGACTCCTGTGAAAAGTGATATAACTTATCAAAAAATAAATTACGAATTTTTTGGTCTAAATCACGTTCTTTAGAAATATGATTAGAAGAACGTGATTTAGACCAAAAAATTCGTAATTTATTTTTTGATAAGATTTGTGTAAAAAACTCAAAAATGATATAAGTCGAGTTATATCACTTTTCACAGGAGGCACAGAATTATATTTATATTTATGTATAAAAAATTATGTTCCTTTTTTGTTTTACCAGGCGCAGATAAACGCAAATTCAAATATGCGTACCACTGCGGCGAGTTAGAGGAGCCAGTCCACCTCCATTCAGATTCCATCCTCCGGAAGACGATACCGGAGTGGGTGGTGTTCCAGGAGCTGTATGAGACTGGAAGCGAGGATCGAAGGAAGATGGTGATGAAGAATGTCACCGCTATAGAGCCACAGTGGCTCCCTCTGTTAGTGCCGCAGCTTTGTAACTTAGGTAAGATCATTTTTAAATAATATTGTGTGCGTGCTCTATCGTCGGCCACATCATCGCTTACCATCAGATGAGATAGTGGTTCGTAGGGGCCCAGCTGGGTCGGAGCCTACTGGGGCTAGAGTCTGTTTCCGAAAGGGAGGCTCAGCCCCGGTATGAAAGGCAAGAAGGAACGGGGTGGGTTTTTTACTCAGTACGAGTCTGACAATATATCTCCCGCTCCGCCCAAGGGCGGGCGATGTCATTTGGATGGTTTTTACCCACCGAAAAAAGAGCGGGGTTGTTATTGGATGATTTTTCTCACCATAAAAAAAAACCCATCGAAAAAAAAGGTGAGATATAGTGGTTAAACGCGAGCCTACATATAGTATAGTATTAGTAGTGGCCCAGGCAGACGTTGTCTTTACTGAACTTATACTTATATTTATTACTTACACACAGATTTTTGTAATGTTTATTTGGTCTACCAACAATTGTTGAAACGAAAATAACATCTCTATAAAACAGTGCAACAATTACCTAAAAGTAAACGCCATATGAACTAAAAATCGCAATGCAATGGCGAGGAGTCATCATGAAAAATATTTAGAACTGGTTAAGACGAATCTAATAAGTCCAAACTCGATGTGTTTACTAGAAGGGATTTCAGGGTTTCATCAGCCACCTCCCAGTTCTAGCATCAGGTTCTCGTCATCATGAAATATGTTTTGAACTAGTTAACACAAATCTAATGAGCACAAACTCAACGAGTTTACTAGTAGGCATCCCAAGATTCCATGATCACCACAGGACCGGTCGTTATGGCGACACTTGGGGGAGGTCCATGTCTAACATTGATGAATGACGAACTAACGTTATTATGGGAAACGAATCGAAAAGATCCACGCTATGATGATTGTATCAACTCTACCAATTATGTTATATCCTAGGTGACCCCTTGGAAGACCCTCCTCCGAGGTTCGACGACAGAACCGGGCGCGTCAAGTGCCACTTGAAGGGCACCTTCGGGAAGGCAGGCTGGCAGCTACCCCTTGCTGAAGTTGACTTCCCTGAAAACATTGAGAGATACAGGTAAACTATTGTGTTGTATACAGGGTGTAAGGGACAGCCAAACTGTAAGGGCTTGCTCAGTAGATGAAAATAAACAACCTTCCACGGGACTTTTTTTCATCATCGTGTCGCCCGCACACGAGAATCATGCGCATTTGCGCATGTTTCTCCGCTTGTAGGCGCGTGGTCTGCATGAACGCGCGTGGATACATTTTCTGTGTGTTGGACTTCGTGTTTTATATACAAACGGAGATACAAGCAACGTTAAAACACACATTCACGCGCTAGGCTGCGTAGTGTGATAATCGCCTAAGCTCGTTGAAAAGAGGCTAGGGGATGAAAGCAGATTCTTATTATAAACATTGATGATACTTTTTTTACTGTATAATAAAAAAATAATAAACTCCACAGATGGTTCGCCCGTTTCCTCCTAGAGGGCGCTGTGTTCCCAAAGCTGAAGAGATACACGAAGTCCCTCCTGTCCCCACCGTCAACCATGGTCAAGAGTTGGGCAAAACTACAACCGAGGACTGAGCTGCTTCTGAGAGCGCTCATAGCGAAGCGTGTCGCGACGAGGGACGCTTTGGTGACTGTTTGGGAGGAACAAAATACATGTAAGTAGTTTTTTTTGTAAAGATTAGAAGTGTGAAACCGGGGCGTGTGGTGGGTAAAATCCAAAAACCATGAACTGACTTTTCGTCACATTGTGTTTAAGACCATATTTTTCAACATACATTCTCATGCCACAAACAGATGCGCTCAGCAGCACCATATCGTCCGCATAGCTAATATTATTCAGACAAACTTCATCAACATGACAGCCGACATGATGACTGCTGAGAGCAACTATCAGAGCCTTGATATTTTGATTAAAAAGTGTGGGAGAGCTGAACTCCCCCTGCCTCACCCCGCACTCCAGCCCATACGGCTCCGACAGTGAACCAGACGACTTAACACTACTGATCTGGCCCCCATAACAACATTTACTAAAGAGTTCTTATTCTGTGTTTGTTTCAGTTCTTCTCAACGAGTATCTGAAATGGGTGCCGGTGTCTGGCCACAACGAAATAAGTCTGTTATGGCCCCCTTTGAAATAGTCATTATGTAAAGATTATAATATAAGTGCCTTCTTGTAAATAAAATTATTTGACGTTGAAAAGAAAAACATGTTTATCATTTCAATACCTTTCTTATGACAACCCCCGCTCTTGGGCGGAGCGGGAGATAGTGTCAGACTCTTACTGACTAAAAAACCCATCCCGTTCCTTCAAGCCTTCATACCGGGGCTCGAGCGCCCTTTCGGATAACCCTGGCCCCAGTAGGCTTCAACCCGGCTGTTGCTGACAACTCCTTGAGGCGCGCGGGAACAGTGCGCGCCGTCGACGACTTGGGCTTGGTCCGGACAATTACCGGACGGCCGGACAGCGAGCTACCCATTGCTCACTCATTGTCCGCAAGCCCGCGCCTACGGTGGCCGGAAATCGGGATCGGAATCCGATGCGGTCGGCCTCCTCCTTAGCGAGCATTACTGCTTCGCAGAAGTCGGCTCGCGCCTGCCACTCCTCCTCGCTCCGGACCATGGCCTCGACCAAGGCCCGGCGCGAGAGGTCTCCGCCGCCGATCACCCCCACGAGAGCACGGCGATGCTCCGCCCAAGCAGGGTACACCGCGATTGTGTGCTCCACCGTGTCCTCCGGGCGTTCCGCACAGTGGCGAAACCCGGGCGTCACTTCCGCTTTAATTCGGAACAGGAACCTCCCGAACTTGCCATTTCCGGTGAGGACCTGTGTCATGCGGAAGGTAAGGACGCCGTGAGGTCTTTCCAGCCACGCCTCAAAGAGGGGACTTATCGCCATAATTGTGGCGTGCCCATGACGAGGTTGCGATAGTCGCTGACGCCATTCCACCATGAGATCCCGCCGGAGCTCTGTCCGCCATGCCGCGACCTGTCGCGGCAGAGGACTTTCACCCCGGCGTTGCATATCCACGCGCATGTCGTGCAATCATTTCAATACCTCTAAATACATAAATTTTATACAGTATTTACATTTATGTGGTAGTAGCTGAGTGGTGACGGCCTTGACTTAAGAGTTCGGTCGCGGGTTCGAACCCAGCCAGGCGCATTTCTTTGTGTAATGTATTTCATTACCACTGCCCTCAAAACGGTAAAGGAAAATATCGTGAGGAAATCGGCATGTCCTAGAACCAAAAAATCGAATACGTGACATTCGCCAACACGCACTGGGCCCGCGTGGTGGATTACGGCCCAATTCCCTTTCCTAGAGAGACCTGAGTACCAGCAATGGGAACATTAAAATAATATCATTTATGTACACGAGGTTTTTTTTAATAAGTAGTACTTCTAAAAAATACCTTTTACCAAAAAAAACCGACTTCACTAAAAAACACTAAAACATTCAAAATAACTTTAATTTCGGAAGTCAGAGTTTCTCGGTATTGTTTGTTTCTTATTTAACACCGACTTCCGAAATTAAAGTTATTTAAAAAAAAAAAAATATAAAAAAATAGGTCCTTTTGGGATTCACAGAAGTCGGGGGGGGAAAAGTCACGCCCTTATTTAATTACGATGATTTAATGTCTTTCCACGAAGGTTTATCTTATCAGAATGATTACTCGTTCGTAACTTTATATAATTATGTCATCATCTTTATTAAAAAAAAAATACAATCATGCTGACTGTATGACACATGGATAACAAGGAAATCATTAATGAGTTTGCGGTACATATTTTTTATTAATTCATTAAACTCCAACCAAACAAATGCTGGCGTTCGCTCTCTCATTGTCTTTCTTATGTCAATGAGAGTGCGAACACTCCACTTATTTGGAGTGAACGGATTTCTTTTTATCCGTTCACTCCAAATAAGTCTCAGTTGAAAACCAGCGTCAGACAACTACCTCGTAGTTGTCTGGCATTTCCCTGAACTGGACCTTTTTTGGCGCAAACGTGTGACAGACAATGTTACTTTTTTAGGGTTCCGTAGTCAACTAGGAACCCTTATAGTTTCGCCATGTCTGTCTGTCCGTCTGTCTGTCTGTCTGTCTGTCCGTCCTCGCTTAATCTCTGTGACCGTTAGCACTAGAAAGCTGAAATTTGGTACCATTATGTATATCAATCACGCCGTCAAAGTGGTAAAATAAAAATTGGAAAAAAATGTTTTATTAGGGTAGCCCCCCTATATGTAAAGTGGGAAGTGATTTTTTTTTTAATTTCAACCCTAACGTGTGATATATTGTTGGATAGGTATTTAAAAATGAATAGGGGTTTACTAAAATCATTTTTTGATAATGTCAATAATTTCGGAAATAATCGCTCCAAAAGTAAAAAACAATGTGTGTCCCCCCTCTAACTTTTGAACCATAAGTTTAGAAAATATGAAAAAAATCTGAAAAGTAGAACTTTATAAGGACTTTCTAGGAAAATCATTTTGAACTTGATGGAAAGAACAGTTTTTGTACAAAAAAGACAAAAGGGTTCTACAAAATAATTTCTGGACTAAGTTTGTAATAATCGTTTATGCAAGCATTTTTTTAATCTCATAAGTGGGTACACTTATTGTGACGGACAGGAAACTACGGAACCCTACACTGAGCGTGGCCCGACACGGTCTTGGCCGGTTTTTTTTTTTTGTTTTACGTTTGTCTTAAGTTTTTGTTGTCTACAATGTTTTTTGCGCCAAAATAAACCTAATAACTTTTCTTTCATTCTTTCTATTGTGTCTATAATTGCGGTATTCGAAAGGTTAAACATGCGCACAATTTTACGCCTCTTTAGGGTTCCGTACCTCAAAAGGAAAAAACGGACCCCTTATAGGATCACTTTGTTGTCCGTCCGTCTGTCTGTCTGTCAAGACCCTTTATCTCGAGAACGCGTGGAGGTATCGAGTTGAAATTAAAACCATATACTCAGGTCTGCGGTCCCTTCAAGCTGTGGAAAAATTAAACTTCTAAGTTAACGCATAAAAAAGATACGGTCGTTTATGTCGCAAAAAAACGTATATTTTGATACTCTCAAAGATCGAAATTCCCGTTGACCCAGAATCCTGAAATTTGGCACAAAGCAAGGTCTTATAGCACAGATATAGGAAAAAATTGACAATAGTAAATTTGTTGTTACCTACGTCACAAAAAAAATGCAACTCGGCAAAATCTTCGACACTCTATTCGGGAATTGTAGTTTGCACGGAACCCTCAGTGCGCGAGTCCGACTCGCACTTGCCCAGTTTTTTTTTAAAGCAAAGGTGCATACCTACCTTTTTTTAAGGTTTTAATTTAATAAAAATTTAAATTGTGTTTATGAACAGAATATTATGTGTATAAAAATCAATGCCACTTTTCGGTGTAATTTTATAACTCAAGAACGGGCTCACCTATCCAAACCAAATGTTTAGGCTTTGTTCGGACTATTTAGTAGATGGTTTATGTGAAGTTTGGTAGGGTAGATTAGGGTATAGTAGGGTAGAGTAGGATAGGGTAGGGTAGAGTAGGGTAGAGTGGGAGCGAAGTCGCGCGGGCAAAAGCTAGTCATTTATATAAATATGATTATTTACACTATAATTTGTTAATACCAACAAATTAACAATTATCTGTGTTCTAAATTAAAAAATATTTGAATTTGTATTTTTAATATTATAAGTAGGCTGTATAACGTTTAATACCTTTGCTTCTCCTTGAACCTGCAAAGGTAAAGCGCGAGAAACAGTCTATTCATTATTAGATAAATAAATTCGAGAAATAAATATATTTGTAAAAACTAATTGAATTAGATTTGAAGAGAATTCGATGCCGCCAGATATTGCGATTAAGGTAAAAAATACTCGCGATAGCCTGCTGCCATCTAAATCAAAATTGAATTGTATGAAAACCTCGAAAAATTTTCTTTAGTACAAAATTAACGAAAATGGGTCTTAATTTTTAGAGAAAGTATTTCTTAGTACCTAAGTGTATTGAAAAACGTCGTTTGATACACTTGCTTTATTACTGCAGCTTTCTGCACTTGTTTCAAAATGTACAGTATCTATAAAGTGTCCTACTAACCTACTACCGTTTGAAAAAACAAGTCAAGATTATAATCAGTCCACACCTAACTCACCGTTCTGAGTAATAGTAATAACTACCCATATTAAAAAAAAAAAATACTTGTCTACTTGAAGATAAATGTATTCAAAGTTCACGTAATCACCTGGACCAGCACCTGAAGAGATATGGAAAGGTGCGGTTACTACCCGATAGTAAATCAGTTCACTGATAAGGCACTAGTGCAAATGGACTTGATATCGACGATAGCATAGCAACAACCTTGCTGTGCTGCATTCCCTTATGAAACAAATATTTTTTTAGGGTTCCGTACCTCAAAAGGAAAAAAAACGGAACCCTTTTATGATCACTTTGTTGTCCTTCTGTCTGTCTGTCTGTCAACACCCTTTCTTCTCCTCCTTCTTCCTTAGATCTCAGGAGGAGCTCATATCACGTGGAGGTATCGAGTTGAAATTAAAACCATATATTCAAGTCTGCGGTCTCTTGAAGCTGTAAAAAAATCAAACTTGTAAGTTAACGAGAAAAAAAGACTGGTTTGTGTGGTAGAAACGTACATTTCGACACTCATGAGGAAATCAAAATTCATAGGGTACTTTCCGTTGACCCAGAATTCTGAAAATTTACATAAAGCAAGGTCTTATAGCACAGGTATAGGAACAAATCTGAAAACATTAAATTTATAAGTAGTTTTTTGTTGCGATTTGGAAAAATCTTCCAAGATATTTGCCAAAACATCCCTACCAAAACGAACTATTTTACATAGATAAGTTTGTACGGAACCCTCAGAACGCGAATCCGACTCGCACTTGCCCAGTTTTTTTATTGTTAATAGGCTCGCGTTTGACCGCTATCTCACCTGATGGAAAGCGAAGGTGTGGTCGACGATGGAGCACGCTTGCCTAGAAGTAACCTATTCACTCTTGACTTAAAGATTCCCAGGTTGTAGCCATCATCAGGAAACACAAACCCGGCAGGGAATTCCACTCCTTAACTGTACGCACAATTAATGTGTTCCAAAAATGTTTTTTGCGTACAGTCATTTGGGTCTAGAGTAGAGATGAAACAGATTGTGATTTGACCGGACACCGGATACCGAATATTTGGCAAGCTACGAGGCCGGAGCGCCAGATGAATATCCGCCTACCGGATTGACATTTTTGAAAATTCTTCCACGCTCTTCGTTGAAGAATTTTCAAAAATGTAAAAAAAAATCGTAACTACGAAATACTTGGCCGCGATTGATTTTTTTTTATTTTAAAGGTAATCCTATCAGGATTTCGAAAAACCTGACTATAAAATCTGTCTGTTTTATGGGGTGATGTAGCTAAAACCATCGATAAGTGTAAAATTTTCAACGTTCGTAGCAAAATTATCTTTATTATATAATATTAGTAGTACATAAATAAAACAATTAGGTACCTACTTGTTGCAAAAAAATATTAACAGGAACCTTACAATCTAACTTTATGAATCGCCTATTTGCTTATGCCACGCTCAAATTGTCAGATTATTGAAATATGCACTTTTCTGTATGTAGGTACTTAAGTTATCTTGTCTTAATCTGACGCACTGGAGTTTTTCCGAGGATCAATTTTTTTTACTAATCTGACGGACTGTTCTCTACGAACCTCACCTTATTAAGGGTTCATATGTGGTAGGGGTACATTAAAAGGTGCAAGGTTTCTCCCCATATGATTTTCTGACGCGCTCGAGTATCCGACAAAATCCCCATAGGTACTCATAGTTTTCTTAGAATTAGACAATGATAGGGCTTTTTTTTTTTTCGATGTGAAAAATCATCCTATGACAACCCCCGCTCTTGGGCGGAGCGGGAGATAGTGTCAGACTCTTACTGACTAAAAAACCCATCCCGTTCCTTCAAGCCTTCATACCGGGGCTCCAGCGCCCTTTCGGATAACCCTGGCCCCAGTAGGCTTCGACCCGGCTGGGCCCCTGCTGTTGCTGACAACTCCTTGAGGCGCGCGGGAATAGCGCGCGCCGTCGACGACTTGGGCTTGGTCCGGACAGTTACCGGACGGCCCGACAGCGAGCTACACATTGCTCACTGTCCGCAAGCCCGCGCCTACGGTGGCTGGAAATCGGGATCGAAATCCCGGCGGCAGCGAGGGCGCCGTTGCCTGTTGCGGTCGGCCTCCTCCTTAGCGAGCATTACTGCTTCGCAGAAGTCGGCGACCGCCTGCCACTCCTCCTCGCTCCGGACCATGGCCTCAACCAAGGCCCGGCGCGAGAGGTCTCCGCCGCCGATCACCCCCACGAGGGCACGGCGATGCTCCGCCCAAGACAATGATAGGGCTCAGTCAGAATACGAACTCTTGACCCTTGATGCGGGTAAAGAATACAATAGAATATCACTATGCATGTCGCCCCGCAGCCACGCGCGTGATCGCATGTTTCTCCGCTTGTAGGCGCGTGATCTGCATGAACGCGCGTGGATGTATTTTCTGTTGGTTGGACTGTGCGTGTTTTCTATACAAACGGAGATACTTACAAGCAACGTTAAAACACGCATTCACTGCTGCGCTGCGTGGTGCGTGGCAGTATGATAATCGCCTAAATGCAAAAAAGTAATTTCAATGTTTTATCATATCTACCAGGCACAGGCTGATAATGATACCTGTACCTACTTACATATAGATAATCACAGTATGTAATAAATCGTTAGGTGATATAGTTAGTCAGAAAATATACATCATTCTTTGTGTTATGGCCTACGCTCACTTGAAACAAGACTGTCTTAGACAGACTTGTCTAAGACGCAGACGTCGTAGACACGTCTGCGTCAAAAAAGTATTAGTAACAAATATTGATATTTCTAAACAATAACATCGATATTTCGATATATCGTAATTTTATCAATAGTCCTAGCGCTCCGTGTCGTTGACAAAACAGTCTTGTCGTAGACGTCGTCGACGTCATAGACAAGTCTGCGACGTCGTAGACAAGTCTGCAACGTCTCGTAGACAAGTCTGTCTAAGACGTCTTGTCTCAAGTGTGCGCAGGCCCCTTAAGTGTACCTAGATACCTACCTAGCAATAAAGTACATTCGGAAATCATTACAGACTAGCCAGTTTAGCCGGACATTTTAGTAAATGTGTTTTTTATTATTGACTAGTTATACATTTATAGTTCTATCCCTCATAAGCTCGCACGCCTTTTATTTTAACACATCAGTAAGGAGCCTGATGTGTATTTTTGGACATTGATTTTAATTAGCTTTTGTGGAAATAATAAGTTAAAACACCATTTTAAATATTAATAGTATTTATTAGAAAAATAAATTAAAATATATAATAATTAACTTAGGAAATATTAACTTATGTAGCCTTGTAGTATCTCTTTGAAACACCGTCGAATTTGTTGCCAGTGATGGTCTGTAAATGGAAAAAAAAATAGATTAAAAAAGAATACACAGATTATATCAGTACCTATCAGATTATAGTAAAACTTAAGTACATTTTCACGTTAACAGTAATGGTCCGAAGAATTCAATGATAAGTGAATAACTATATAAGTAGACCTTTTTTTTTTTTTTTTTATCTGTTATAAACTAGTACTTGACTACGATCCCGCCTGATGGTAAGCAGTGATGCAATCGTTGATGGTGAGGCAGCACTACTTTAAAAAAAGGAGAAACTGACTGACATGTCAACGCACTGTCAAAATTACTGGAACTATAATAGGAGCGTGACATTTACGACAAAGTTTCCTTTTATTACGTAGGCGAGCACTAAGGGTGTTACCACACCAATCGATCGATCGACATCGGTCGACGTTGATTGATTGGTGTGGTAGCTTTAATTGATCGACGGTTACCGGTCGACTCTCCAATCGATCGATTGCCGGTCGATGGACTCGATCGACGATGACAGATTAATCCCGGCTATACGTCATCAGTTTCTTGAGAAATGTGAGTTCCTCTTGTGAATCGTACTGACGATGATACTCGTACTAGGTGCTTATTATGGAGACGCAAACCCAGAAGACTGCAAGCGATCGACGTTGACTAATCTATTCTACCCTCGATCGATCGGCGATCGACAATCGATCGATTGGTTTGGTAGAAACTATCGATCGACGTCGACTAATCCATTCTACCATGGATTGATGGCATCGATCGATGATCGATCGATTGGTGTGGTAACACCCTAAGAGATTTTCCAAAATTATAATAATAAATTATTAAATATAATTAAATTATACATTATTTGATTCGAACATATATTATGTATAGAACACTCAGAATCATCTGCCGGGCAGTTGCCTACCAGACATAACACCTGTCTGGTCGGAGGATCCTCCCTTTTCAACGGAGGTTTGCGAGACTTTTCTCTCTTTTCGACACACGTCCAAAGAGTAGTCTCACTCTGAAGACGGACATTCATCCAATGAGCGACCTCGTCAGGCACAAGGTTAAAAAGAAGATGCAGTGACAAATATCGAAAAGAGGATTAGTTAGACCTTTAAGTCGAGTCTGAGAGTCTATTATTCTCGCTAAATATTTTTTATTTTACGCTTTCTGTTACCATTACGATCAGTTTGGTTAATAGGTACAGTCAGCAGAACACATTGAAAAATGCATGTACCAATGTTTACGTAAGGATAGTGGGGGGGTAAGGGTTCTTAACTTTGCTTACTTTTGCTGAAATGGGAGAGGGATAAATGACATCTCCCGCCCTTGGGCGGAGCGGGACATAGTGTCAGACTCTTACTGACTAAAAAGCTCACCCCGTTCCTTCGTGCCTTCTAGAACGGGGCTGTGCTACCTTTCGGAACTAACACTGACCCCCGTAAGCTTTGACCCAGCTGGGGCCCTGCTGTTGCTGACAGCTCCTTGAGAGGGGGGGGGGGTAATATTTGCAAAAAATCTGCTTACGTAATACATGAACGGCCCCCAACTTGCGTGCAATCACGTTCAGATAAAATAATTATGAATTAATCATTTGTAGGTATTATGCAGGTTATGCAATGACGACAATGATAAGCTAAGTGCCACAAGGATAAATCTAATTAATGAAATGTTTTTATTTACGATAAAAGATTAAAGATTTATAAGTTTGAATTCGGGTTTCTTCAAGATTGTTCGAAAGAGTCACCGTGGAAAGTCATTTAGTGCATTCTCTCTAGGGCGGAGCGGGAGGGTGATCAGACTTACTGACTTAACAAACCGACAACCCCAACAAACAAACCGATTAACCGACGATTTTTACCTACAAACTGATTAGCATCCGGAGACTCATAGTAAGGTTCAGTTGAAAAACAGCGTCAGGCAACTGCTATGTGGTGGCCTGGCACTATGCTGAACTGGATCTATTTGTCGCAGCCGTGAGACACACAATGTGGATCTATTTAAGATTAAGTTTCTATATTTGTTATTTCATTGTGTGTACTTATATTCCAAATAAGTGTGTTTTCTTTCTTGACTTAAACCACACATACTTAAGTAATTTCTTTGCGCTTCGCGTTCTTGGACCACGGGGTTCTTTTCAGAAGCCAAACTATGACTCCAGTACCGCGCCAGCAACGACTCAGGCTCGGTCCGATTCTGGGCATATAGTGGCTGGAAACCAGGATCGGTGTCCCGGCGGCTTGGGTGTCAAGATGCCCGTTCCATCATGCGGCTGCTTCTGAGTTGGCGGCTGCCCACTTCCTGGCCTGAAGCCATGGTCCGGAGCGAAGGGAGGTGGTGGAAGAGGAACACGAAGAAGCAACTGGACTAACACGGGTGTGTTTTAGTAAGTAATCCGTCACTCTCTCTCTCATTTCACCCGGGGCGGGAGAACTCGAGCCCCGGTATGGATCTCGAGCCCCGGTATGGAACTCGAGCCCCGATATGGAACTCGAGCCCCGGTATGGAACTCGAGCCCCGGTATGGAACTCGAGTCCCGGTATGGAACTCGAGCCCCGGTATGAAGGCTTGAAGGAACAGGGTGGGTTTTTTAGTCAGTAAGAGTTTGACACTATCTCTCGCTCCGCCCAAGAGCTGCAGGGGTTGTCATTGGATGATTTTCCCCACCAAAAAAAAAAACCCGGGGCGGGAGAAGTTATTTGATCTCCATCATGTTTTCTTTCAGTTTTTGTCTGCGATATCTAAGATTAACTACGTAGGTTCTATTCCAGACACTTATTTGAATTACACCAAAAATTAAGACTTATAAGTCCCCAAAGGCCAAAGGGCAATAGAAAGGGCTGAGTTTCCTAGCGTGATCACATCAAAAATGAAGATATCCGCAGGAGAACCAAGGTTACCAACATAGCACGAATAGTCGCCAAACTTAAGTGGCGATGGGCCGGGAACATTACACGCAGAACAGATATGGTCGATGGGGACGAAAGGTTGGGAGTGGCGACCACGTACCGGAAGGACTCCAACAAGGTGGAATCCGATGGATGCGTGACGCATATGACCGGTCGTTGTGGCGACGCTTGGGGGAGGTCTATGTCCAACCGTGGACGTCTTTCGGCTGATATGATTACATACATAAAATAACACCCAGACACATAACAAACGATCGTGCTCATTACGCAAACATTTGTCCTGGATGGGAATCGAACTCATGACCTCCGGCCTAGCCAGTCAAAATAATGAAAAGAAAGATGCATGAACTTACCACGATAAGGTCATCGCCAATGTACTCCCTCTTGAAGGTAGCGTTTCCTTGGGCAGCTTTGATCGTCTGGGTCACTGTGTTGCCGTCGACTACATACGTGGTCTTGATCTGGAGAAGAAGAAGAAGAAATCATTCGGCTTGGTACCAAATAAAAAATCGACTAACGAACTTTTTCGTTTACGTGTAAAAACAAATGACTTTTCTCGCTCTCGGTGGAGCGAGAGGTGTCAGACTTTTGCTGGGTATTCCATTCCTTAGCTATACGCACAACAAATGTAGCTTTTTATTTTTAATTGATATAAACCAGGACTTGACTGCGGTCCCACCTGATGGTGATGCAATCGTTGATGGTGAGGCCACAAAATAGGTACAGAAGACAATCTCATGTATGTACTTCACTTTTATACCTACGCTCGGTGGACGCGCACTAATGAGCGTTTGAGCCGGAATTGTTCGACGTGTGATCCGAGACGCGACCGAGACATCGTGTCTGTGATCGCTGTTTTTGTGTGCATTGCTCGAGCGCGCTTTGTATGTAGATTGACTTCTGTACCTATATGTTGCATGGGCCTATTCACCTATTATTCTCAAAGGGTGATTCTTTGGAATCAAGAGAATGTCTCATTCATCTGGCCTAACTTTTTCTTTATAATTTGATATATTTGTTTGTAATGAAAATTATCCCCGATCACTAAATGTATCAAAGGCATGCATTTGCGCCCAGTGGCTTATGACACAAAATAGATAGGCCAGATGAGTGAGACATTCTTTCGGTTGCAAAGATACACCCCGAAACGATTTAAACTGACAGAAAATGACTATACTCTGTTCAAAATTACATTGGAAATTTACGAAAACCTTTTATAACTGTACCATCAACCGATTTTGACTTTTATTTCGTTAGCAGCATGACAAATGGCTGCTGCAGTAAATAGTTGGTATTGTGATCACTTTTTTGCTTTTAATGCCATCCTTATGTCCACGAAATAGAAGTAAAAAAGGTTTCTTCAAATTTCTAATCTTAACACGAACCGATTATAGTAATTCAGATGTTTCACAGAATTCTAAAATACTTACGGGGGTCTTATCAGCACCGATAACATCATCGAATTCCACTCCAGACTGGAACTTAACCTCTTTGGGGCCCTCGAACCCATGAGTGTGGTACGTGTAGGTGTCACCATCTTTTGTCAGCTTCTGATCAGGAGAGAACTTCAGGACCAGCTCGATTTTGTCTTCGGGGACACCTGGATTAAAGAAAACTTAATATTAAAGGACTGTATTGTAAAGATTTTCAATAATTATTCTATTTCCAAGTACCTTTTTAGAGGACTACAGAGGCCCTACCACGAACTGTTAACGCGATCTATTTGACGACCTAAACTGAACTTAATGGATGGACCTATAGAGGGTGTATAGTTACATCCCTCTTTCTCGCTCGCACGCTTGACATTTTAACACGTTTTTTTTTCCGGTGGGAAAATCATCTAATAACATCCCCCGCTCTTGGGCGGAGCGGGAGATAGTGTCAGACTTTTACTGACTAAAACCCACTCCTGTTCCTTCGTTGCCTTTCGTACCGGGGCTGAGCTATTTTTTGAACTAACCCTGGCCCCAGTAGGCTTCGTTCCAGCTGGGCCCCTGCTGTTGCTGACAGCTCCTTGAGGCGCGCGGGAAGAGTGCCTTCGACAGCTCGGTCCAGACAGTTACCGGACAGTCGGACAGCGAGCTACCCATTGCTCGCCGTCTGCAAGCCCGCTCTTACGGTGGTCAACATTTTAACACGTCATGGTAAGGCCCCAGCAACTAAAGTGCGGTCTCTCTCGGACTACATACAAAAGAAAGAGATGCGCAAAGACACATTGATGCTTGCATCTTAGTTATTTACCAAAAATCCATAGATTGTAAAATTAACACACGATAACAGTAAGATAAAAAAAATTGACCGCATTAAGTAACACTACGATTATAAATTATGATTCTAATAACACTTCCCAAGCAAAATTTCGGTTAGCAAACCTAATAATTTCTGTTATCACATAATAAAATAATCTATAAAGCTTTTCTGAACTCTTATCACGCACTGATTTTAATCCGAAACGGAAACCATGGCACTGATGACTCACTCTATCAAAGTAAAAAATCAGACAGAAAAATCGAGAATACTGGCCCGATACAAGGTATAAGTGATTTTCCTTAATTTCCACTCAATTTAAATTAATTGTAGCGTTTATATTTATAGTCATTTTTTTATTCATATTTTTACAAATCTGATATTGATTTGATTTTCTTATAAGTATATATTATGATAGAATCTGCATAGTACAAAAAAAATAACGTTTGGGGGGATGGGGGAGTGGAGCACGTGCTCCTATGCCTCCCCTCCTCAAATTCGCCCTTGCATTAAAGGAAATAAAGCCCGCGAAAATCAAAATTTCCTAAGTTTTTTACATTTTGCAAGAGAGTGTCAAATAAAATGTTGATTGTTTTACCCTATTAATGATTTTTTCATGAAATAGCCATTCAATAGGGGAAAACGAAATGAGAGGGTTTTTTTAGGTCAGACATCATCCAATGACTTCTCCTTCTCTAGGGCATGGCAGTTGCGTCAAAAAGAGTGAAAGGCCTCAAGGAGTTGTCAGCAACAGCAGGGGCCCAGCCGGGTCGAAGCCTACTGGGGCCAGGGTTATCCGAAAGGGAAGCTCGGCCCCTGTACGAAAGGCAAGAAGGTACGGGGTGGGTTTTTTAGTCAGTAAGAGTCTGACACTATCTCCAGTTTCGCCCAAGGGCGGGGGATGTCATTTGGATGAAGATCGATTAAGGTTGATTCTTTGAAACCAAGAAGATGTCTCATTCATCTGGCCCAGTTTTCATACCTATCTATTTTGTGTCGTAAGACACTGGGCAAAAATGAATGCCTTTGATACATTTAGTGATCGGGAAAATCTAATCTATATATATAAAAGAAAGTCAGTTAGTTACACCACTTATAACTCAAGAACGGCTGAACCGATTTGGCTGAAAATTGGTGGGGAGGTAGCTTAAAACCAGGAGACGGACATAAGACCTACTTTTTTTTTTTTTTTTAGGGTAGAGTAGAGTAGAGTAGGGTAGGGTAGAGTAGGGTAGAGTAGAGTAGGGTATAGTAGGGTAGAGTAGGGTAGAGTAGAGTAGAGTAGGGTAGGGTAGAGTAGGGTAGAGTAGGGTAGAGTAGGGTAGAGTAGGGTAGAGTAGGATAGAGTAGGGTAGAGTAGAGTAGAGTAGGGTAGGGTAGAGTAGGGTAGGGTAGAGTAGGGTAGAGTAGGGTATAGTAGGCTGAAGTAGGGAAGAGCGGGAGCGAAGCCGCGGGCAAAAGCTAATATGCAAATAAAAATAGCAAATTGTAAAGAAAAAACTAGGCCAGATGAATGAGACATTCTCTCGGTTTCAGAAAATCACCCTTAAAAGGTCATGGTAAGGTTTTTAGTATATGGGTTACATACCGCAAGCGCGCAGGAATCCATCAAAATTCTCCTGCCTGACGTAAGTGTAGTTCTTGTTGAGGAAAGACATGATGAAGAGGACTTCTAGTGAGCAACTGTCAAGACGCCGGCCGGCCAAGCCTTATTATATCTGAGGCTAATCTACTTGATATGATAAGGGCTATATAGGAAAAAAAATAGCCGAATGGACGATAGTCTGTGTCATAATTATGGTCAATGTCACTTGAGACTGATCATCTCTTAGCTGTCAGTGGCATAATTTAATTTTTTTTTTGTGCGTAAAAATCATCCACATCACATCTCCTGGCCTTAGGCGGAGCGGGAGATAGTGTCAGACTCTTACTGACTATAAAACCCACTCCGTTCTTTCTTGTCTTTCATACCGGGCCGAGCTACCTTTCGGAGTTAACCCTGGCCCCAGTAGGCTTCGACCCAGCTGGGCCCCTGCGCTGACAACTCCTTGAGGCGCGCGGGAACAGTGCGCGCCGTCGACGACTTGGGCTCGGTCCGGACAGTTACCGGACGGTGGCTTAATTCAATTTATATTTTTTAATTAGTTCTTGTTTTTTGTTTTATTACTTATCTATATATTGTGCTCGCATAATAGAAGCGACAAGAAACGACCAAAATTTATGTAACTCATAATTACGATTTGAAAGTGTCCATCTTGCACGTTCTTCTCCATAAAGATCTATGCTTTGGAATGTGCAATTTAGCTTCACTTTTCTTTTGACTGACCGACATTTTGACAATTCAAAAGTGTCTATAATTAGTATAATTCAAATAAACGTTTCCGATTTCTGTAACCTTTCAATATTTTACTGGATGCATTTTGGAGAGTGTGCTCGAAAATTACATGACTTGATTCCACCATCGCCTTTTTACCATCGAACATTAGGTATAATGGACTAAGCATTTCGCCTAGTCGTTTATACCGCGTATTGCGATTGTTATTTAGGTGTTTTCAAGGCTAGAGTGACCTCCTTAAAAAGTAGGTTTGACAGACGACCGGATGGTCTTAATAAACTAGTGCGCTTTCTCATCAACGATTGCACCACTGCTTACCATCGTGAGATTGCAATTTAGCACTAGTTTATATCTTTAAAAAAAAAATTGTTTATATAATCATTAACATGATCCATCACGTAATAATACCCACATACCTAATTCCAATCAGCTTAATCCCATAAAATTAATATTATAAAGGTGAAAGTTTGTATCTACTTAGTTACTTAGGTACGTATGTATCAGGAACATAGATAAGGCCATTTTTCTGGAATGTTATAGGTATGAAATTTTGAAATAAATATATAGATATAGATATAATATTATACCGGTTTACCGTTACGGATATAAATTCATGTCGGATATTAGTTTCGGATACTTATGGATATTAGAATTTAAAAATTAAAATACAAATAGAATGCTGATTTGTATTTCCAGTCTATTGTCATTGGTAAAACAATGTTAGTAGTCATTAGGTTTCGTTCCGAATATTTTTTTATTTCAGATGTTTATTAGTTTTATTTATTTATTCTTTATGCAACACAAAGTATGTAGGCGGACTTAAAGCCTTAGGTATTCTCTGTCAGTCAACCTAGGGTGCTGCAGAGAGGTCATTTAGTTTTGGTTACAGTTAAGGCTAGTGTTGCCAGGTCCGTTTGTATAAAAATCGGGACAGATGGTGTAACTAATCGGGACTTAGGGTTTTAGATCGGGACAAATATATGTATATTTTAATTAAGACTTTTTTAGGTAGGAAATCTTGAAATGATTTCTTCTGCTCAGGGTAGGAACGAGAAGGCGTGTCAAACTTACTGAGTAAAACTCAGACATCTTCAATCGCTCTTTGCGTTCCAGGGTTTTTGATTTATCAGGACATTTGGCGTCCCGATCAGGTGCAAATCGGGACGCGTCCGAAGACTCCTAAAAATAGGGACATCCCGCGTCGGGACGCCTGACAACACTAGTTAAGGCCCAAGCGCCCGAAAAGTGTCATAAAACAGTGAATTTCTGAAGCCTACTCCTCGGTAACGGCCAGGTTAATAGGTTTGAAAAAAATATATGTTTATAATAGATTCATGAAAAACATTATCAACATTTGATTTTTTCGTACTATTATTACTTTCGTCTAAAAAAAATATTTCGCAACTATTTCCTACTCCTTCGAAACGACTTGGATCTTTAGAAACATTTTTACACATAAAATTGGTGGTTATATATTCTTCAAAGTGAACATTGCATATGTAAATCAATTAATATTTCGCAAAGAAAATGGATTTAAAGATCAGATGCGCGCTTTCTGGGCGCTGTTGGACGCAAATAAATGCACAGATTTGCGTACTGCCGCCTAGGCGGGTGAGAGAGGTGCGTCCACATAATTTTGGCCAGATGGTTCAAGGGACTAAAGGAGTTCCCTAGTATATATGTTAAAAGTTTTCCAGTAAGGACCACGATCATAACCAATTATTATTTGATTACTTTTTTATTTACTAGCTGACCGCGAACTTCGTCCCGCCTAACAGTCAGTGAATGTAGTAGGTATATCTTTCGATATCGTCAACCGATTGCAATGAAACAAAACCTAAGTAATATATCAAGTTACACACAAATTTAATGTGTAATGTGTAAAAAGTTATCTACATCGATTCCGTATATTTTACGTAATGCTAAAAACTTCTACAGATTTATTATATGTATAGATTATCCGCTAGTTTCGGATAATTTTAGTTGTGTGTATTAGAATTTTAAAATTAGAATACAAATGGCAAGATTTGATTTTAATTTCTAGTCTTAATTATCATTGTGAAAACAAACAAAAACCTGTCATAAGGTTTCGTTAACCGTTACCAATGACTATACAACCACTTGACCGCTCATACGGGCGACTCTGGCTCACGACACATACAGTACAATTCACGAATGATGGCGGGCGTGAAGTTTGCGCAGAAGGCTGCGCAGTGACGTGTTTTAGGAACCAAATTGCGACGTGCGCGAGGCAGGGATATGCTAGGGATTGACTCTATTTAAACACAATCGTTCCTTTTTTCAATCAAAAATCATAATCGATTTTTATCGATTTGCAATTTATTGATTTTTGTTTATATAAGATACTGAACGAAATAGATTTAAAAACTTATTAAACATTGTCGTTAGTAAATGAGATTTCAAACTTTAATTAAAAAAGAAAAATAGTAACATATCATTTTCTTAGTTCAAAGACATAATTTAGTTAAATATCAGTTATTTATTAACTACTACTTCAATAACTACTGTTCGAGAGTAATTTAAACCAAGTATAAAATTGATTATAAGTATATTTTTATAAGTCAATTTTAATCGATTCGAAAAAAAATCGACTAAACAACATCCTCGGAAATGCATATTGGACATCCCTTTTTGTTGACATCGTATATCTTCGTGCATATTCGGCAACTCTCGGTACGCGATCATGTGTCTCAGTCACACGTTAGCATTGGTGTCGAGTTCGTGTTGTTATCTCTCTCTAGAGTACGGACAGTTACAAAAGTTTTCGATAATTTGTTGTTAATTATTTTGTCGAGAGATGAGTGAATCCTTAATTTATTACGTTATTTTTATAGCTTTCTGTCTCATAGCGTTTCGATATTACTTTTATTTGTACTTGGTTCCTGCATAAGGATTTTTTTATTCGTATTTCGGTTTAAAATAAAATGAATGACAATAACAGTTTTTTCTATGAGTGTACATGCGCGAAAGTTCGCAAAGGCTAACTTCAGGGCCGCCATCATTCGTGAATTGTACTATACATGATTTTGCACTTATATTAGATGCCGATATGAGTGCATTTTTTAGTACTGACCAGTTGTTGGATCTGTGCACATTCCTTAATTTAGGTACCTTAAAAAACATTTATTGCATAAAACCAAAGCAAAAATGAGTTCCTGTGCAATTAAATGGCGCGGAAAATCATCTAGAACATCTAGTTATAAAAAAGTTGGCAAAAGTTTTCATCGGTAGGTAAAATATGTTTATATTTATTTACATTATTGGTAATTAGAGAGCTCAAGCTAAAATGGTTGGTTACGAAAAAAGTGATACCGCGTTGATGTCTTTTGAAAAGTCCTTTACTTTCACTAGAATATTAGATAAGTCTATCCCTTTCTATCCCAAGTACTTTCTACTGAGTGCTGAAGTGATGTGACAACTCCAAAACATAGCTGTTAAATTATTTTATCGATTATTCTCAACGGTGAATAAAAAATTAAGTTACATTTTAATGTTAACATTTTAGATTTCCAAATGTTCCGGAAGTTAAAGAAAAGTGGATTAATCTCAAGATGTCTTAATTTAAAAAATATATTTTTTAATATTTTTTAGAAATGTATTACTACATTTCTAAAAAATAAGAATAACAAATAAAGGATATATTTTTCGGTTTATCTTCATTTATTTTTCCTTACAAAGTAAAATTAAAAAAACAAGCAGAATTAATCGACGTCGATTTTATCGATAACGATATTATTGATGCAAAATTAACTTGTGCATCACTATGTTTGTTGACATTGTTGCATCTACCAATCACAACCGCTGCATGTTCCCCCGTCCCCCGACCCGCGTTAGTGAATCGTGTGCCTAGACGAAATCGCTCTATCAGCTCTCAAGTGGTTTAATTCTCTTTGACCGTTACGAATATTTTGGTTAGAATTATGGAATGATATAGACAATCTTCTATTCGGGAATTGAACTGTATACATATACATAAGTTCATAAGAAACCCTCAGTGAGCGAGTCCGACTCGCACTTGTCCAGTTTTTTAATAATAACCTGATTAATCTGTAAATATAATAGTCACAGTCTTGACTCACTCACTTACTCAACAACGCTATCTAACCCTTGGACCTAGACAAAAATAATATGAAAGTAATATCCATTAATAATGTTACATTTCTGTCTAGTATTTTGTTGTTCAACAAATTTTTACCTCCGGTTCGAAGTACCTAAGTACCTAAGTTCAGATAAGATTAGAATGATTAAGTAGTCGATTTTGATTTGGTCAACCAATCACAGGAGATAACACGAGATTAAACAGTGTAGGTAGTGTGTATTTTGGTCGTTGCTAGGTGGTATATATCTACAATATAATTTTTAGTATATGCGAAACCTGAGTACAGTTAGTTCAGAATCAGTAACTGAACCGATTCCATTAGTTTTTACACAATGTTATTTATTTATTTATTTTTTTAATTAATTACAACGGTCGGACAACCAATTACAGTAACTAAACAAAAAAAAAAAAACAAGAAAATAAATAGTATAAGTAAATAAAAGTATAAAGAACACGTACATCAATCCCTCTCACAGTACTTCTGACATGCCAACAAAATCATCTTCCATTCATCCGCAAACAAATCGTTTGTTGGATAAGAATCCAAGAGATCAGCGCAGCCAAAGTGCGACGTATTGGAGACTGAGCACGGGCAACAGTGCGACACTGAGGCACAGTTATATTTTTTTCTCAATTTTTTTTAACAGGTCTGTTGGATACCACCGACACTAAGTACAACATAGGTCACGGAAGGTCACAGCGGGTATTAGGCGCCAGCAAACAGCTGGTTATAAGTGCAAAGCAATCCCTCAGTCACCTGGATGGTCCAGTGACTATGTAGGTATTTTTGCTGACATAACAAGCTTGTAACTCTGAGATCTTTCGTGATACAGTTATGAAATTTTGTACATACATTCTTTACACGTGACCGCGTTTCTAGACACGTGTTTCGGGTTTCGCATAGACATGGGCGTTTTTGGTTTTGAACGCAAACGGATAAATATCCGATTTCAGATTTCAATATCTATTTCAAAATCGGTTTTTAGACATCTGTAGCCTGGCATCATCGTTTACCATCAGGTGAGATAGTGGTCAAAAGCGAGCTAAAAAAAATATTACACATCGAAAAACATAATAAAGATTTGCGTGATTTTACTTCAAGCTTAGTTCAGGCTTAACTGGTAAAAAAAAAAAAAATATAACATATTTTAATTATACGTTACATTTATTATCTTTAATTAAAGTACTACTACTCTAAACTAACATATACAAAAAATCGGCAAATGCAATTCACTGTTAAGGTGATAAGAACACGCGCGCACTTGTCACAAAGATGAAGCTTTCATCTGAACAAAAACATTAGATATTAAACGCTAGACTAGAGATATATATAGATTTTGGTTGGATTTCTGTAACCGACAAACCAAGAACCAAATGTATCAATTACCCAAAAATCTAAACTGACTAAAAATATCTGGATATCACAAAACGATTTATGTGGAAATCCAAAGCAAACTTCAAAAAACGAAAACTACAAAAATCTAGATCGTATCTAGATAATAAGAAACTACAAAAATCCAAATCGTATCTGGAATTACGAAACGACAAAAATCCAAATCGTATCTGGATGTTACAAAACTATTTGTGTGGAAATCCAAACGCAAACTGACTGATGCTATAAGATATTCGCCTCTTCTCTTTCTAACTAAGCGGAACATTGTGGAAATAAAAAGGACAGGGCGAATAAATCTCGATTTCGGCTAGATTTCAGATTTTAGTTTTGCGTTTGGTTTAGTTTTCGTGAAATCGGATTTCTAGTTTGTGATATCGTTAAGTATCGATGTCTGACTGGCATCGGATTTTGAATACGTTTTGATATATCGGACGCATGTCCAAAACTAATATTGAATGTGGTATTACTGGTATTACGAAAATAGAATTTTACTAACATTATAAATTTAGTACGTACGCGCGTACCTACGTGCTCGGTAAGTCAGTCTAGCTGTTTGCTACCTAGAGTTGGTCTAATAAGTCAACCGACTTATGTAATTATTAGAGTAAAATGAAATCTGCTGGTTCAATAATCAAGGTTGATTAGGAGATATTGATCATTGTTTACTACTAGAAGAACCTTATAAAAAGTATCGAATATAAGTATTTTAAGCTACTTATCTATTTTGTGTCGTAAGCCACTGGGCGCAAATGCGTGCCTTTGATACATTTAAGTAGTGATCGGGGATAGTTTTCGTTGCAAACAAAAATATCAAATTGTAAAGAAAAAACTAGGCCAGACAGATGAATGAGATATTCTCTCGGTTTCAAATAATCACCCTTGAGAGAAACTTGTCACATGGCTAGATTATGACCAAAAATTTTATACATCATTATGACTTGTCCGGGACATGCTAAATGCATGGAGCTGGTGACCTAATATTCTTTAATTAGTAATTTGAATATTTAAGTCAAAACACTGTAGTGTTCATTATACTTTGATATCACATCTATCCATTTTTGTTTACCTACCTATGTTCTACAAATAAAAATATCAAACCTCAGTTTTTTTTTTCGTATTTTAAAGGAAACTGGTAGCATAATATCATTCTTTTAAAAAACGGTTGGGGGGGGGGGATGTCAGTACAGTACCCAGGTAGGAAACAATAATGATCATCTTTTACATAATAGACTTATTTATTAGAAAAATAATTTAAAATATGAACTACTTAAATACGTCTAAGTTAAAATATGATTACGCAGCCTTGTAGAACCTCTTTGAAACGCCGTCCCATTTCTCCATTGTGATGGTCTGAAAGTAGAATATTTTACTTCAGTATATCAAAATCATCATCATCATTTCAGCCGAAGGACGTCCACTGTTGGAAATCCTTCGACATAGATCATAAAACAAAACATAAATACACAAAAAATAGCGACAAGACCGCCATTGTACCCATAGATTTAAGTTTATATTTATGTTATGTTACTTTTTGGTGTACAATAAAGTCTATTCTATTCTATTCCATACATACATATATCAAAATAAAAAGGAAATAATCTACTAAATTTTATTACTACTAAAAGGAATTTTCAGAGTACATAAAATAACCCTACCTATTCCGATCTATAGTCATTAGTAATGGTCCTAGTACGAATCCTTGCGACATCCCTTGCTATTTTGTCCTAAGGTAGTCACATATTTCAACTAAGGAATCACTAATAGTCTTGATACTTTACCAAATTTAGATGTAAATGCTTTTTATTGAAAGTATAAGGCAAGCGTTAGTAAATTTTCTTTTTTTTTTAATTACTATATGTTTTACGGTATCAAAAGCTTATGATAGATCGTTTTATCGTTTGTGAACTCACCACAACAAGGTCATCGCCATTGTATTCCCTCTTGAAGGTGGCTTTTCCTTGTTCGGGCTTAGCTAATATTGTTTGAATCACTGTGTCGCCGTCAACTGTGTACGTAGTCTTGATCTGTAAGTAATAGAATGTTTAGTTAGTAACCAGCTGAACAATAGTTTATTGATTGTACTGATGGAACTATAAAAAGAAATCTGGCAAGTGCGAGTTGGACTCGCGCACTAAGGGCTCCGCACTTAACCTTTCGAATACGGTCAGTTAGAGACACAATAGAAAGACAATGACATCGCGAACGCTCGGGGTTTAATGTATTTACTTATGACAGCAATAGTCCAATTCCAGAATTGAGTTACGAGGATTTTTCCAAATCACAAAATTAATGTCCTATATTTTGCTTTGAGACCTTGCTTCATGCCAAATTTCAGGATTCTTGGTTTTAATGGAGTATCGATATATAAAATGTTTTTTGCTACATAAACAGTCGTATCTTTTTTTTTGTTAACTCAGAAGTTTGATTTTTTCACAGCTTCAGGGGATCCCAGACCTGAGTACAGCACGAAAATTTAGGTCCTAAAATTAAACATTGTAACTGTAGGAGATACATATTTCGGTAATACTTACAGGAAACTTCTCAGGGCCAATGACATCGTCTAATTCCTCACCAGACTTGAATTTGGTCTCTTTAGGACCATCGGGATATTCTATGATGTTCGTGTAAGTGTCACCATCCTTCACCAGCCTGTGGTCAGGTGAGAACTTCAGGATCTGTTCAATCCTGTCAGGAGGAGCACCTAGAGAAGTAACAAAAAAAATCGTTTGAGAAAAACAATTTTCAATACACTTACTCTTAAAACCCGCTCTTATTCCACCGCGTTTAGGCAAGCAATAGACTGTTTTCCGCACTAGTGCAGAAAAGTGCGCGTATCAAGCTGATCCCCACGAGTCGCCTGTCAACACTCGTTTATTTATTTCTTCGTAAGGATAATGAAAAAAGTCATTTGATACACGTGCAAATTTGTCACTGCAGCCCACAGCTCCATAACACACTGTGCGAATTCTGCCTCGGTCGTAATGACAACCTTTCTGCACTTGTATCAAAATGTACTATACTTGGGCGTTACAACTCTTCTCAAGTAATTTTCAAACTGATAAGGACATCAAGCTAGTGGCTCCATTATAGCACAGGAGCAGATATTACGACCCATCCGAAGAACAATGTTACATTTGAAATTTACTAGGTTTTCAGGAGAGCCATTCAAAGTTCACCCCATACTTAAGGGGTGAACTTTGAATGGCTCTCCTGAAAATTTCAAATGTAACATTGTTCTTCGGATGGGTCGATTAGATTGACCACACGGTAGCGACCGTGAAGTGCCAATAACTCCTAACTGTCGAAGTCTAGGAGATGTTTCCGGAATTTAATTTGATGCAGAATTGCAACTAAGTATCCGCTTCGGAGATCTCACTAAAACTTGTGGAAATACACATTTAAATATCAGTTAGAAAGTATGGGCACTTCACTGTCGGTATACAACATTATTTTTAGATATGCGAAACCATTATGTAGTTTATTCAGAATCAGTAACTGAATGGATTCCAATAGTTTTTACACCGTGTTATATTTTTTCCTAAAATATTTAAAAAGGTCAGCACAACAGCACCAAGTCACGGCAGGTCATAGCGGGCATTAGGCGCCAGCAAATAGCTGGTTTCAAGTGCAAAACAATCCCTCAGTCACCTGGATGGCCTGGTGACTATTATTGCTGACTTTACAAGCTTATAACTTTGTGATTTTTCATAACACAGTTTTGAAATTTTGTATATAGTTAGATTCTTTACATAGATAAAAGGTTTTGCACAAACTAAAATTTGTATTGTTTTAATATTCAAGTCCGTTTAAAGTCAAGCCACTGATTTTAATTTAAAATAGTAACCACTGATCAATCACTTCGTACAAAGGAAGATGAAGACGAACATACCAGCAAACAACAGAAATGCGTCGAAGTTCTCCTGCTTCACAAACTTGTAGGTTCTACCGAGGAAAGACATGTTGAATAGGTTGGTCCAACAGATAATCTAGTTAATGACAAAAAATAGGACAACACAGGCTTATAAACAGTAGCTAATCTGACCGATATGATAACTGAATCGTGTTCGTGTATCTATGAGTTAGACGGTGTGATTGATTGCATAAAAAGAAAAACTGCTGACCAGTCGTGACAGTTAATTGGTAAGGTGTGGTAATAAAAATTAAATTGACGCAATTAGTTGAATTGCGTCAACTTAATTTTTACCATGTAGAAAATGTTTTCGTGAAAAAAATTTGTCGCAGATTCCTAAATGTAACCAAAGTTGGTTAGTTTTGGTTACCCAGAGGTCAGAATTACTCGTAGGTAGAGTTATTCATGCTCTTGTATCGAAATGTTGATATTAATATTGAATCTTCCCAGGATTTCTAATGAGAAACCCCATGTGGCCAACAATATTACAAATAAATAATAATAAAAATCATCGTATAGGTGACTGGAGCACTGAGTTTGGGTTGAGGATCAATCCAACCAAGACGCAGGTGAATGTTGTTGGTAGTTCCCGAAATGTATGTAAGATAGATTGGTCGACACTTCCCCAGGTTTATTTCAATAACACCATAATTCCTCTAACTCACAACGTGAAGAACTTGGGGATTTATATCGACAGCACTCTTTCCTGGACTAAGCAACTGCAGGAAGTTAGTCGTAAACTGTTTGCTTCGGCGGGCTCCTTGAGGCGCCTTCGCAATTTTCTTCCCATCACTACTAAAATTGCGATAGCACAATCTCTTCTTCTCCCAATCTTGGACTATGCTGATGCCAGCTATCTTGATCTCAACCAAGACCAATTGGATAAGCTTGAGCGACTTCAAAATCTCTGTATCAGGTTTATATTTGGCTTGCGCAAGTATGATCATGTTTCTGAATTCCGTACTCAGCTCAAATGGCTTCCTATTCGCCTTCGCCGGAATGCTCACATACTTTCTTTGCTTTACAATGTACTATTTAATCCTTCGACTCCTTTTTATCTTAAAGAACGCTTTCAGTTCCTCTGTGACACACATTCTAGGTCCTTGAGGTCATCGGAAAATCTAAAACTTAGTATTCATATGCATTCCACTTCGTTCTTTGATAAATCCTTCACGATACAAGCAGCTCGTTTGTGGAATGCATTACCCATAGAAGTGAGGCGAGCCCAAACGCTACCAACGTTCAAAAAAATGGTGAAGGAGCATTATCTATCACTTTAGTTCTTCTTCTCCTTTCTAATTGTAAGTATATTTTATATTTATTAGTTTATTATTTGGCTTTTTATTTATGTATTATATTTTTATTTGTTATTTATTTTTACATTGTTTCTATAAGTTGTTGTACACTTTCAACCCGAAATCTTGTTCCTTTCGTTTCAGTCCATCCAAAGGTTGTCTGGTAGAAATTGCCCTGTGCAATAAGACCACCTATTGTACACTTATTTTTGTTAAATTTTATTCTTTATTAAGTTAAGGTGTGCAATAAAGATGTATAATAATAATAATAATAATAATAAAAAACATCAGAGATAGATTAGACAAATAAAACAACGATATAACATACAGTTTTTATTAGTATTTTTAATTGAAAAAGATCTCTCTACGTCTACGTCAACTGAGGTGAGTTTAACTTTATACAATTCCTTGCAGAAAAAAAAAACTACTATATTTCGTCATCGTCATAAAAAAAACCACTCTTTAAAATTAATCTCGGAATTTGAGGCATCTCCACATTATTCTTTCCCTATATGAAATCAGTCTAAGAAGGTACCAAAGAGTATGTAATCTCTGCGTTTTAAAAGGTACATGAATAACCTACCTAATTCCGACCTCTGGTGATCACTTGCCTCTAAGTAATTCCATTTAACATTTTAAAAATTGATTAATATTATGTGTAAAAATATTTTTCATTCATGGTTTATCCTTAAATTCCGATTTCCTAGATGTACTTTGACCAAAAAAGTTTGTGCAACACTGCTGTAGCTAGGGCAACCCAAAATACAAATATTCGATTTTGTAAATAATTTAATTAAAATCATTAACATATTACACCTTAGAGAGAGTTATATATGTTACTTAGAAAATAGCTAATATGTGCCATTTTAATAAAAACCCAACGTTTTACCTTGTATAAACAACAATTGTATATTATAAGTACATATGGATTGTAGTTTGTAAAGGCTATCGAAAGACAAACAGTGAATCGGCCCCAGCTAGTAAATAAAAACTAATCTTTCTACTTTATTCAGTTAAGAGAACTACAGCCCCAGAAGCGTGGTCACTTACGGACTGCATACAAAAATAAAAGATGCTCAAAGACGCACATCATCTCGTTATCACATCATTTTAGCCGAAAACGTCCACTGTTGGACATAGGCCTCCCCTAAATGTCACCATAATGACCGGTCTTCTGCGTTTCGCATCCATCGGTTTCCCACGACCCTCACCAGTAGCCCGATTCACGTAATCAAAACCGTAACGATATCGTAGCGATTTAGTCGTTTAGACCATTTCCGTATTCACATCCATCAATCGAGTTTGAACGACACCGATTTTAAAGTCGTTTGGTCGAAGAGTCGATTTAAAAAATAAAGAATCTGTATTACGTTATCCTAGTATAATACATATTAATGTAACTGGAAATAAGTCGTCGATAGATCGTTTAGTTTCGAGCCAGTTGAGTTGTCGTTCTATCCAATCCCGATTAAGGAATACGTGAATACCGCTTTTGGATAGGACTTCGATTGAACGACTATTAAACTTCAACGATATTTGGCTTGTTTGATTATACGTGAATCAGACTACAGATCATCGGTCCACCTCGTAATGTTGAAAAAGAAAAGTTGGCATCTATTCTGAATTATATTGAAATATATCATAACATAATAAAATTAATAATTATTTGAGCAATATAATGGACCAAAACAATAAAATAACTATAAATGCTTACCTATCATGACAAGTTATTATATAATAATTGTGTGTATAATTTATAGCACTTTTATTTAAAAAGGTACATTAGTTTACCTTCTTCTTCTTCTTAGCGGATCCATGGCAAAACTGGTAAAATTCCTTGCCAGCCCAGAATTCGGCCACGGCAATGCCGTCCGCTGATGCTGTCATTAGGTCTCTACGTGAACAGGGCCTCAAGTCTGCTATTACAATAGTGTCAGAATGGTCTATCATTGATGTCATAAAATTGTCGATTTTGACAAGTTTGGTAATCTGCTAATCTGATGGCGTCATTATGACTTTCCAATGGTCAACCACTGACACTCCATTGAAAGAAGTGACATAGAATGGTAATCTCGTACAAATGAATATTTGACGTTTGCGGTAATCTGCTAAAACTTTGACAGTTTATTTGATCAGTGTTTTACCATTAGAACGTTATTGTGCAGTTATTGGTTTTAATTTGCTCGAAATTATCATTCTACCACAATTCTATTACAAGACCAGTGATCGATCAATGATCGATCATTATGAATTAGCAGATTACAAACTTTTAGCAAAATGACAATGGGATCGTGTTGGAATGACGAATTTATAAAAATAGCAGACTTGGGGCCCTGGTAACAGGGCACGTGATGCAGGATGGAAGGTGGGACATGGTCTGCGGAGAGACGCCGCACAAACACTGAAGATCGGAACCGTCTGAAAACCCCATCTATGGAGATTGTCTTTGCTGCGCCCAACGTGGGTGCATTAGTTTTCCCTTTATTATCACTCAATAGCCTAAAGTCTTGTGCTACTAAACAAAGGTCACCCCCATCATTGTCAGTGTCGTGTTGTCTGCATCCAGAAATTTCTCTCGACCTTCACGAGGTCATCGATAACCTGTACCTATACCTCTTATCATTATAAACCTAAGACTTTATAAAGTCTATCTTATCCGGCGGTGTCTTTAGAAAGGTATGGCTTCTCAGTGGGCAATATATTGATATACGATGTTGATAAGACCATAGATACAAAACCTCTATCCGATATGGTGGACTTAACTCACAGGCTTTTAATAATAATAATTTATTTATTTATTCAAACATTTTTTTTTAAATTGTTAATTACCCAATGACTTCTTCGTGTTAGACTTTTGGGGGAAGCCAATGTCCAACAGTGAACGTCTTTCGGCTGATATGTTGATAAAAACATCTTAAGGGTCCATGGGGATATCCTTACTCTAGCAATTGGTGGCACGTGTTATTGGGTCATTCGGTTCCCTTAAAAATGGTTGAGCTGAGTGGGGCTGATGCACGCGTCATGCTCGTGAACGGGTGCCGTCAGTTGAGACTGGTCATCTCTTAGCTGCCAGTGGCTTAATTCAGTTTGTATCTTTTAATTATTATTTTTTTATCTACATTGTGCTTTCACAATAGAAGCAACATGAAAATTTGTAACCAAGCATTATATGTAACACCTAAGACCCGGCGCCCACTATCGGTGGGCATCGGTGCGGCTCGGTAGAGCTCGAGCGCTTTACGCCGGCTTCGGGCGGCTTTGGGCGCCTTAGAGCTGCGTCGGGCGACTTCGGGCGGCTTTGGGCGCCTGAGAGCTGCCTCGGCAGTCGTAAACACACCTAAGGACGCCGTAGCTGATTTTGGGTAGCCTAAGAATAATTCTGGCTGCAGAAACATCGCAGAGCAGTCACTCGTAACGTTCCGTGAAAACAGTTATGTGTGTGTATTTATAATGGTGGATTGGGACTTAGTTCTCATTGTTCATCTTGCTGATATTATTATATTGTTTTATTTTTGTTTAGTTTTTTTTTAAGTTTGTTTTTGTTTAAGTTTTTTCATAAGTTATTTTTGTAGCTTTTAGTCTCAAATTGTTTTGATATTTATTTTATTTTTACTTGGTATTAGGATATTTTTATTAGTATTTTGGTTAAAAAAAAAATGCCAATAACAGTTTTCTTTACGAATGTACATGCGCAGAAGTTCGCAGAGCCTATGTTCAGGACTGCCAAGTTATTTTGCGTCTACTTGTACGATACGATAATGAAGGCGCGTGCGGTGATCGAAATGACTGTTCTGCGACGTGTCTGATCCGAAAATGCCACCCGAGCTACCCGAAGACCGCCTCGGCATCCTTAGCCATGCTTACGGCTGCCGAGGCCGCCCGAAGTCGCCCGACGGAGCTCTAAGGCGCCCTAAGCCGCTCGAAGCCGGCGTAAAGCGCTCGAGCTGTACCGAGCCGCACCGATGCCCACCGATAGTGGGCGCCGGGCCTTATATGATTTAAAAGAGTGTCCATGGAGTTTCTTGCACGTTCTTCTCCATAGAGACCTACTTTTTGGAACGTGCAATTTAGCTTCACTTTTCTTGGACTGACCGACATTTGACTATTCAAAAGTGCCTGCAAATGGTCTATTTGAAATAAATGATTTTGACTTTGACTTTGACTTTGCAATTCACGAAGAAAATTCGTTTTTTTCGTATCATCCATTATCTATAAATCCACACGAAATTGTATTCTACACAGAAATACAGAATGTCACTAAAGGTAAAATAAAAAATGGTAGTTTAATTAAACTGTTTGTTTTATTTAATTTAAAATTTCGAGCGCTCTTCAAAAATCCTATATTAGAAAGTGATAGGACTCAGTAATGATTGATTCTCCCACAAACACAAACATCAATACTCTTTAAGTTGACAATTTATAAAAAAGTAAAGTGTTTTTAATACAAAAATAAATTATAATAATAAAAACTACTTAAACAATAACTTATGTAGCCTTGTAGAACCTCTTGGCAACTCCGTCCCATTTGTCCGAGGTGATGGTCTAAAAATGGAAAAACCATATTAAATAAAACGTCACACACAAACATGCTACAATTATTTTCTCATTACTCTTGAAATAAACTACCCTCACTCGACTCAGTCGTTATGACAATGAAAAAAAGCATCTATCAATATCAACAAACAACTAGCAACATATATAATGTTTAATATGAATAAGAGAGGCCAAATCGAGTGAACAAAATGACTTATGAATTTAAAGATCTTTTATTTGCTCAAACCATGCTCAAACATTGTATTTAGATACAATGTTTGAGCATGGTTACCACGACTTAGGTCGTGGCCAAATCTTAAAAAATTATCACTTCATGAAATGGCCAAGTAAAACTGGCCAGATCGTTTTAAACGTTAAAGTTTGATAAATATTTCAATCCACTTTCTTTAGATTTTTTATTATCATTGAAATGCTACATCAATAATATGGCCAAACGAGGATTTATAATTACATCATCAAATGTTAAAGTTTGGACGATCTGGCCAGTTTTAGTGGCCCATTTCATGAAGTGTTGTCTTTTTTAACCCAGAGGTTGACTGTAAGAAAATGCCTTGTAACATTAAGTCCGCTTATGTACCACTACTGTACGTGAATAAATAAGTGATAAATTCTAAGATCTAGCCATGACATAATTTACCTGCACCTAAACGTTTACAAGCAATATAATAAGGCACAATTTATTTTTCTGACAATGCAGTAGCTCCTCTCGTACAAAGAGAGAAGAAAGAGAGGGACATAGCTGAACTTACCACAACGAGATCATCTCCATTGTACTCCCTCTTGAAGGTCGCTGTGCCTGCTGGCGACACGATGGTCTGGGTCACTGTGTTGCCATCCACGACGTATGTGCTCTTAATCTGAAAGATAATATACTGTCTTTAGTAACGTAATGAAGCTGGTGCTAATCGAGACATCTACGAGTAGACCAGAGTTATAATAGGCTTATTTGTTAAACACTAGCAACTCCTCAGGATTATGTTACTAGCATCATACAACGACTTTTAAAAATTTATCATATTTTAGTTCATCAGATTTTTATACAAAAATATAAATATATAAATTGAACGTTGTAAATATTATAAAGTCTGCGTAGCAAGCGATAGTACAATAGCGGAGGGGAGCAGGAATCAGGCGATAGGGTGCTAGATCGCGTCGCGTCATACAGATGTAGGTAGCTATAGCAAAACACAGAGTTGAAATTTGTTAGATAGAACAACGAAATCTTGAAGTTTTTGTGTAAAGTCATAGAACAAAAGTTGTTGTTTATGATGTTAGTAATACAGTCCTGCAAGGTTAGTGTTTTACTAATAACCCTGTATATGTTGTGGCCATATCATAAAAATGTTAGCCCAAGGCAAACATCTTTAATGGCAACACTTGGGGGAGGCCTATGTCAAACAGTGAACGTCTTGCAGCTGTAAGGATGACGATGATGATGAAACACACCTTTATATATATATATATTTAAAACCTTTCACACATACTTACTGCGATATAAATTAAAGCAATAGGTACAAGAAATAAAACATTTGATTAAACTTGTAAAAAGTTACAAGAAGTTATTTTGGTAGTATACCACCAAAGACTCTTCTGCGGGCTTCCACCTGACCACTGCTAAGTTCATTTTTGCTTACACTCGAAACGAAAACTTCAAAGAAAATGATCGCGATGGTACATACATTACAATTTAATCTGCTAACACTATCTGATACATATTTTTGCACCTAAGGTTCTAGAATACTTACGGGAGTCTTGTCACTGCCAATAACATCATCGAACTCTACTCCAGACTTGAACTTGCGTTCTGAGGGACCATCGGGAGTGGCTGTGATGTAAGTGTAGGTATCGCCGTCCTTCACCAGCTTCTGGTCAGGGCTGAACTTCAGGGTAGCTTCGATCTTGTCTTCGGAGACTCCTGTACCAATGATTTTTTTTGAATTAGTAAAACAAGGTAGAGAGTCTTTTTTTTTTGTAGGTCGGAAAATCAAACAATGATTGTTTGTTCAAAATCAGTAACTAAATGGATTCCAATAGTTTTTACACCATGTTATATTTTTCTCCAAAAATATTTAAAAAGGTCACAAGTTAGACACCACCGACACTAAGTACCTACAACACAGGTCATGGCACGTCATAGCGAGTATACATATAGTCACCGGGCCCAGTGACTATATCATCGACCGTAGGTTCAATTGAGGTAAGGGACAAAATACCCAAAATGAGTTAAGTATACAGTTTTGTTCAGAATTTTTCGCTCTATCGAATGGTGTATATGAAAAAATTCTAGCTTAAGAAAAATGTCCCTTACCCTAATGATTTTTGGATCCAAATTTCGAATCAGCCCCATAATAACAATGTATCTGAAAAACTATGCAATATAGGAACTTGAAATGATGTAATTATTGCCGCCAATCCACTTGAAATAAGGTAAGGGATTGGGAAGACCCAATCAACGAATTTATTAATAAATTGAATCCAACGCAGAGGTCAATTTAATGTAAGGGACGAGACTACAAGATATTTGGTCAGTAAGGGACATTACTAACAAAATACGTTGTTGTAAGGGACATCTATTTTCTTAAATAGCTAATTTATTTAAATAAATGTTACACGTGTAGATAGAGCACTAAAATACAAGATTATGTGTGAAATCAGACCCGAAAAAGGTTAATAAGAAAAAAAGTTATAGGCGATTTAGTCCGAAAAAAAACTATGTCGGCCTCTCCTGAAAAATCGTATTTTGTCCCTTACCTCAATTGATCCTAGGGTCGACGATATATATTTTTGCTGACAGAACAAGCTTATAAATTTGTGATTTTTCATGATATAGACTTTAAGAAATTTTTGCATAAGGATTCTTTACATAAAAATACTAGACTAGTGCTTCAGGTATCGCATATAATAAAAATAAGGTCGAATATAAAATGCGCTGGTCGGATAGCACAGCATGCCAGTATTAATGACATCATCCGTCGAGCTCTTGTCACCGCCGGAGTGCCAGCTGTTTTAGAACCCAATGGCTTGCCACGTGACGATGAAAAGAGGCCAGATGGGATGACTATAATGCCTTGGAAATTGGGTAGGCCTTTGGTGTGGGATGCAACATGTGTCGACACCCTTGCGCCATCCCATCTTCTTAGTACGGCAGGCTGTGCTGGGGCGGCTGCTTCAGGTGCAGAAAACCTCAAACGGCGTAAATATAATAACCTCATTGGAAGTTATGTGTTTGAGCCGTTTGGAGTTGAAACACTAGGGCCATGGGGTCCCAGCGCTCATCGAGTTGTTCGGGAAATCAGTAAACAGTTGGTCGACTCTTCGCGTGACCAGAGGGCTGGACTTTTCTTCAGTCAACGAATTAGCATTGCCATCCAGCGTGGCAATGCTGCCAGCGTTCTGGGCACTTTTCCCATTGACATCGATGTGGACGAATTTTTTAATACCCTATGAGTTTTCCCCGTTTTTCAGCCTTTTTTACACGTTTGTACAAATTATTATTTTAAGTTTGTATATATAGTAATTAACTTAGTAGTAAAATTTAATGTAATAATATATGAAATCAATCTGTCAAAGTCACACATATGTGAATAAAATACCTAGGTTGAATATTCGATTATGTTTGTGAAGTAAACTTGAGTAAACAAGTACAGCGATCTCAAAAGATAAATTCAGAAAGAGAAAGGCTATATCCCAGTTGCAAGACATATAATGCAGGTAATTATAAAAAAAAACTTAAGAATCAAAAACGTTTATTTCAAATAGATCCATTACAGGCACTTTTGAATTGCCAAAATGTCGGTCAGTCAAAAACAAAAAAAAGTGAAGCTAAATTGCACGTTTCAAAGCGTAGATCTTTATGGAGAAGAACGTGCAAGAAACTGCATAAACAGAACTCGCAATAGAACACAGAACAGAACGATTACATACCAGCTGACTTCAGGAATCCATCAAAGTTCTCCTGCTTCACGAAGGTGTAGTTCTTGCCAAGGAAAGACATATTGACTGGAGTTTCAGGCGGTCTAATGGCAAAGGATTGGCCAACCCAGGCTTTTAACTTAACCCTAATCTGCCCGATATGATAAATTTAAAGCCAATTTTATGACCGTCTGATATAGAATGTCATCATGTTAAATGTGAATCATTTTTCGAAATTTAACGTGTCAAGAGTTATTTTTATCGACGATATATATTTTACTGTGGCCTTTTACTGTTACACAAGAACTATGCATTTTTTATCTATCTGTTTTTTGATGTATGTCACTCTACGATTGTTTAACTTTATCAGTGCAGAGATTATCGTAATTGAATTTCTATTTTCAGAGATTACAAACATACAATTTAAGATTAATATCGAATTGTTAATTATTGTTTGTATCCACAATATTGGTTTTAGTATATGCGAAAGCCGAAACACGTCTAGTATTTTTATGTAAAGAATCTATATACAAAATTTCACAACAGTATCGTAAAAAATGACAAAGTTATAAGCTTGTTATGTCAGCAAAACTACATAGTCAGCGGGCCATCCAGGCGACTTAGTGGTTGTTTTGCACTTAATGCCGTAGCCTCTGTTGTACTTAGTATCGGAGGTGTCCAAATCGTGACCTTTTAGTCTAAGATCCGATTAAGAACGACCTTCACCGGTCTGTTTAATGGATGAAACGTATTTTATGATAAATTTAGTGTATTAAATAATATAACGCGGGTGGTTTGCCTAAGAAATTCCTGGCCAGACTATTATTAATTAAAAATTTACTTTTTTTTTAGAAAAATGCACAACCGTTATTCATACCAGATTTTTTTGCAGACAACACTATAACATCATATTCGTAATGAAACAGCGTTTATATTGATATAGAATTTGTTGCATATCAAAATAAACACACCTGTTTATACATACCTGTTTATACCTGGCAACAGTGGCAGCCCATAGTTATGACAGGAAACAAATAGGCAACCCAACTTTTTATGTTCTAAAGGCTTCACTCTTTCGGTTAGTATTAAATTTATTCGTTAAACACACAGGTGTATTATACAAAAAAAAAAAAAAAAAATGTTTGGCCAGGAATTTCTCAGGTAACCCACCCGCGTTTTATTATTTAATATACTAAATTTATCATAAAATACGATTCATCCATTAAACAAACCGGTGAAGGTCGTTCTTAGCCGTATCCTCTACTATTTTTAAATATTTTTGAGAAAAAATATAACAGTGTAAAAACTATTGGAATCTATTCAGTGATTCTGAACAATCTATATTCAGGTTTCGCTTATACTAAAAATAATGTTGTGTATGTATAACAACATATTTGTTTGTGAACACTTGTGAATTTAGTTGTTTTTATTATTATTGTAACTAGAAATTACTACACGCAGTGTTTTTCCATTAATAGTCTGGTACGGTACAATATTTCCGTAAATTGAGAGAGGAAACTAACGCTGATTTGCTCTAAATATTATTTATTGAGACTTTATATAAATAATAACATGACCTTTTCTAATAAGCCCTTGATGTGCTAATTAAAAAATAGTTGTGTTTATATTGTTTGTTAAGGCCTGTCATACTGTGGGCTGTGAAAAAGAAGGATGAAAAAAGATTGCATGTAGCGGAGATGAGAATGTTATGATGGATGGATTGTGGACAGTGAGCAATGGGTAGCTCGCTGTCCGGCCGTCCGGTAACCGTCCGGACCAAGCCCAAGTCGTCGACGGCGCGCGCTGTTCCCGCGCGCCTCAAGGAGTTGTCAGCAACAGCAGGGGCCCAGCCGGGTCGAAGCCTACTGGGGCCAGGGCAATCCGAAAGGGCGCTCGAGCCCCGGTATGAAGGCTTGAAGGAACGGGATGGGTTTTTTAGTCAGTAAGAGTCTGACACTATCTCCCGCTCCGCCCAAGGGCGGGGGTTGTCATAAGATGATTTTTCCCAACGAAAAAAAAAAAAAAAAAAAGACGGGTTGCACTCCGGGAGTGCCGGCAGAAGTGAAAACTTGATTATTAACGTTGAGCATGTTTGATATTATTTTGGAATGGTAAGGGAATAATTTTGCACCAATTGCTTTATCAGTATAAAAGTACTATCATTTATGTGGTAGAATACAATATTCATTTATTGCGCTATCGTACACAAACATGACAATTTATATTACATTAAAAATTTAACACTTTAAAACTATTACAATTATTTTACATTAAAAAGTTTATCTCTCCGAAAAACTACTGAGGTGTCAAGGGACACCCGGATGGAACGAAGTTCCGTTCTGGCTTGCTTTCTATAAGAGAGAGAAAGAGAGAAAGACAGAGAAACATGCGCACGCCGCACGGCTTACAATAGCTTACTATAGAAAAAGTGTCGTTACAACTTTTCGTGAGAATTTTTTCCGTCTAGCCAATACAATATAACTAAAAAATACTATCCTATTTTATGTACATTTTGACAACACTATTTCAACATCTTCGAAACCATGAAAACGACACTCATGACGAAAAAGTTGATAATTTCTGACATCCGCCATCTTAGATTTACATTTTGACAGCACTATCGGCTTCAACAACCTCGAAAACCATGAAAAAGACACCCATATCGAAAAAGTTGATAATTTATTGCAGCCACCATCTTAGATTTAAATTTTGACAGTACTATCGGTTTCAACACCCTCGAAAACCACGAAAACGACACCCATGAGGAAAAAGTTGATAATTTCTTGCAGCCGCCATCTTGGATTTACATTTTGACAGTACCATCGATTTCCACGCCCTCGAAAACCATGAAAACGACACCCATGACGAAAAATTTGATAATTTCTTGCAGCCGCCATCTTGGATTTATATTTTGACAGTACTATCGGTTCCAACACCCTCGAAAACCATGAAAACGACACCCATGACGGAAAATTTGATAATTTCTTGCAGCCGCCATCTTGGATTTATATTTTGACAGTACTATCGGTTTCAACACCCTCGAAAACCATGAAAATGACACCCACGACGGAAAATTTGATAATTTCTTGCAGCCACCATCTTGGATTTATATTTTGACAGTACCATCGGTTTCAACACCCTCGAAAACCACGAAAACGACACCCATGACGGAAAATTTGATAATTTCTTGCAGCCACCATCTTGGATTTATATTTTGACAGTTCTATCGGTTTCAACACCCTCGAAAACCATGAAAACGACACCCATGACGGAAAAGTTAATAATTTCTTGCAGCCGCCATCTTGGATTTACATTTTGACAGTACTATCGGTTTCAACACCCTCGAAAACCACGAAAACGACACCCATGACGGAAAATTTGATAATTTCTTGCAGCCACCATCTTGGATTTATATTTTGACAGTACCATCGGTTTCAACACCCTCGAAAACCATGAAAACGACACCCATGGCGAAAAAGTTGATAATTTCTTGCAGCCGCCATCTTGGATTTACATTTTGACAGTACTATCGGTTTCAACACCCTCGAAAACCACGAAAACGACACCCATGACGAAAAAGTTGATAATTTCTTGCAGCCGCCATCTTGGATTTACATTTTGACAGTACTATCGGTTTCCACGCCCTCGAAAACCATGAAAACGACACCCATGACGGAAAATTTGATAATTTCTTGCAGCCACCATCTTGGATTTATATTTTGACAGTACCATCGGTTTCAACACCCTCGAAAACCACGAAAACGACACCCATGGCGAAAAAGTTGATAATTTCTTGCAGCCGCCATCTTGGATTTATATTTTGACAGTACCATCGGTTTCCACGCCCTCGAAAACCATGAAAACGACACCCATGACGGAAAATTTGATAATTTCTTGCAGCCACCATCTTGGATTTATATTTTGACAGTACTATCGGTTTCAACACCCTCGAAAACCATGAAAACGACACCCATGACGGAAAATTTGATAATTTCTTGCAGCCGCCATCTTGGATTTACATTTTGACAGTACTATCGGTTTCAACACCCTCGAAAACCATGAAAACGACACCCATGATGAAAAAGTTGATAATTTCTTGCAGCCGCCATCTTGGATTTACATTTTGACAGTACCATCGGTTTCCACGCCCTCGAAAACCATGAAAACGACACCCATGACGGAAAATTTGATAATTTCTTGCAGCCGCCATCTTGGATTTACATTTTGACAGTACTATCGGTTTCAACACCCTCGAAAACCATGAAAACGACAGCCATGACGAAAAATTTGATAATTTCTTGCAGCCGCCATCTTGGATTTACATTTTGACAGTACCATCGGTTTCAACACCCTCGAAAACCATGAAAAAGACACCCATGACGAAAAAGTTGATAATTTCTTGCAGCCGCCATCTTGGATTTATATTTTGACAGTACCATCGGTTTCAACACCCTCGAAAACCATGAAAACGACACCCATGATGAAAAAGTTGATAATTTCTTGCAGCCGCCATCTTGGATTTACATTTTGACAGTACCATCGGTTTCCACGCCCTCGAAAACCATGAAAACGACACCCATGACGGAAAATTTGATAATTTCTTGCAGCCGCCATCTTGGATTTACATTTTGACAGTACTATCGGTTTCAACACCCTCGAAAACCATGAAAACGACACCCATGACGAAAAATTTGATAATTTCTTGCAGCCGCCATCTTGGATTTATATTTTGACAGTACCATCGGTTTCAACACCCTCGAAAACCATGAAAACGACACCCATGACGAAAAAGTTGATAATTTCTTGCAGCCGCCATCTTGGATTTATATTTTGACAGTAAAACTGTCGGTACAATTTTTCGTGAGAATTTTTTCCGTCTAGCCCCCTTTCACAACGCGCGATAAGGGATAGCTGTCTACTCTCCATCCGTCTTACGCTTTTTCGATCAGGTCACGTGTCCTGACGCGAGTTTAAGATTTTATACCCATTACAGAAAAAGTGCTCAACGCCGCTAAAGAAGTTTTCACTTCAAAAAAAAAGATGGATGGATGGAAATGAGTATATTAGGAAAAGTTCGAAAGTGGCGCCAGTGGCTGAAAATTTGAAAGGAAATCGTTCGTCTTAATATGGCCATCTATAGAGGAGGGATGAAACGCTTATTGCTAAAAGAGTTATTAACTTACATGTGGATGGATGGAAAGGGAGAGGGAGGCCAAACAAAAGATAGATGAATTGTGTGAGAAGTGATATGAAAGAAAAGAGAGTTGGTTATACCGACAGGACAGAATGGAAGAAAAAAACGTGTTGCGCCGACCCCAAATAATACGGGACAAGGCAGTAAAATAATGATAATTAGTTTTACGCCCACTGCATTCATGTCAAATAAATTGAAGTAATAGGTGAAACGATATCAGACAAAATAGCTGTAATCGTATCGCCACCAGAGATATCTTTTACAAACAAACCGTTTTATGGCTTTTTAATAGGTATTAGTTTAGATCTAAAGTCCATTTTTATATGTAGGTTGATAAATCCTTGCATGACTTGCTAAAATATGTAGGTGCTTTAAGGCTTATCACAATAGCTACACTCGAACTTTGACAGTCTATAGCCGCCATTTCGATAAAGCTACTGCTGTCAAATTTGGCGGGAGTCCGCAGGAGTAGTTAAGTAATCTTGTAGGTTATATTTTAATCGTGAGTTTATTTTCAGGGTTCAGGGTTCAGCTAGGAAAGTCCGGCCTCATCTAGTATAAATTGAAGTGTGAAAGTGTTCTTTATTTTCTTATTTGCAAAATAAATATAATTCACAATTCCTTCAAAAATCGTATGACTTTACGGGATTTTAACCGAAAGGCTCTTTTAAAATCAATTTATTCATTAAACCCCAAGCGAAAGCCGGCGTTCGCGCACCTATTGTCTTTCTATTGTGTCTGTAATTTCCACGATTGAAAGGTTAAATGGCGAAATTGATTAAATGAAATAGATGTGACATATCTTTTTTTATTTTAATGCATAAAAAACGATAAGTTTTAATTTTGTCAGGGTTGATTTTATCAGGATTGTTGCATTTCCTAGTTAGAGCAAAAACCATTCAAAAATTAGACGTACGTAAAGGAAATCGTATTCTTAAATGAAACTATAAATTTTTGTTTTTCATTAATTTAATTAAAAATGTACAAAATTTTAATAAACCCGGCCACGCTCTAAGCCCCGTAGTCTTGATCTCCTTTGCTAGCATACTGCTTCGTAGAAGGTCGTGGCCGCAGCGACGAAATCCAAATAGATACATGGGATTAACAATCCAATGAACCTAGACATTGGATTGTTAATTCAATTTACTGCACTCTTGACTCGTCGCTGCGGTCAGCGCTGCGCTCAAGGCTGTTTTCTTAGAGAATAGCACCGCTTCTCACCTTTGTATCCTTTATCTCTGCATGTTTTATTTCGGTGGTGACTCAAGTCGAAGTCGAAGCCAGTCATAAAATAGGAAGTTAGTATTTACTAATATACAATAGTGATTGATGATCGTGAATAGTATTTAATAAACGTAGATCAATATCATTTTCTAAAATGAATGTCTGCAATATTAAGATATAAAAACGCCTTGTCAGGATGACTTTAAAATTTTACCCTTGCCAGAGATAAACTTGAAAAAATTAAATCATCTTTAATTGCAGTAGACTGACGATTGAGTCACACAATCTATTCTCAACTACTGCAACTCCAGAACCTACAGATGTTCGATGGTGATGATGATGTGTTGTTGTTGTTGTGAGTTGTTGTTGTTGTTGACGGTGTTGAGGTATTGTTGTGGAGTTGTTTGTGGTTGTTGATGTTGGTGTGTGTTGTTCTTGTGTTGTATGTGAGAAGATCTTCTTTCTAAAATGCACTTCAAGTTGATTGTTGAGTTGGTTGAAATTGAGTTGAAGTTGGTTGAGTTGGTTGAGTTGAGTTGAGTTGGTTGAGTTGTTTGAAATTGAGTTGAAGCTAGTTAAGTTAATTGAGTTAAATTGGTTGAAGTTGAGTTGAATTTGGTTGGTTGAAGTTGAGTTGAGTTGGTTGAAGTTGAGTTGAGTTGGTTAAAGTTGAGTTGAGTTGGTTGAAATTGAGTTTAAGTTGGTTGATTCAGTTTTTTAGTTGAGGTGTCTTGATCAAGACGAACAGTTATCGGCACGGTTAGACCTCGGAAAGATAAAAAGAATTTAAGCGTAGGCGGGAGGAATTGATTCCTTTTAGAGGAAAAATACAAAACTTTAGCAAACTGTTGAGCATGATGACGTGTTTTTTCATTATCGCAGATTTATAAATTATAAGAATCGTACGAGTTGCGCTGACATCTAATCAGATAAGTGTTGCCATTTAATCAATATTTCATCATCACGGTGGAAAATAAATCATTGAGTACAAGCGCTAATAACATGGGTAATAGTTCATTGTTATACTTTTCTGTTTGTCATAGCGACCGAGGCGGAATTATAAGTGTTATGAGGCCGAGTGCTGCAGAGATAAATTTCCACGTGTATCAAACGACGTTTTTCAATACGCTTAAGAAGAAATGAATAAACAAGGCCACTTAGCGACCAGCCTGATACGATAAATACAATAAATTATGGCGGGGGTGAGCTCACGCACTTTTCCGCATTAGTGCGGAAAAAAGTAAATTGCAGCCTAAAAGCGGTGGTGTATTGAAAAGGAAATTTTTGCACTAGCCCCTCATAGTCTTCGACAGAAATGTTGCTCCAACTCTTTGATACTTCATCATCATCATCATTTCAGCCGATAGACGTCCACTGTTGAACATAGGCCTCCCTCAAGTGTCACCAAAATAAACGATCCTGTGCGTCCCACATCTCTCGGATTTCCACAACCTTCACCAGGTCATCGGTCCACCTTGACATACTTTACTTCAACTATATTAGATAGATAGATAGATAGATTGATTCTTTATTGTACACCAAAAATAAAAATTACATGAGAAACTTAAAATTAATAGGGTGTCACAAAGGGCGGTCTTATCGCTAAAAGCGATCTTTTACAGACAACCTTTGGATGGATTTGACAGAGAAGGAGAAAAAGATACTCAGGTAGTTGATGGTGTACTATCCACATATATACACAATACATAAACTAATAAATTACATAAATTACAAAACAATATACAATATATATATATACTTATACAATTAAATGAAAGCAGAGAATTACTGTACCTAATGACAACGTTCAGGAGGAAAGGGAGTGATCCGTAACCTCATTTTTAAAAGTAGTGAGTGTTTGAGCTTGCCTTACCGACACGGGCAAAGCATTCCACAACCGTACAGCCTGAACTGTAAACGACTTATCATAAAAGTTGGTGGAGTGACTTGGCATCTCTAACCCCAAGTTTTCTGATGACCTAAGATATCTATTGTGTGTGTCATGAAGGAACTTGAAACGTTCTTTAAGATAAGCGGGGGTTTTAGGATTGAACAGAACACTGTAGAGCAGAGACAAGATGTGTACGTTCCGGCGAAGACGTATTGGAAGCCACTTGAGTTTTTATATTATTTCATACCATTATGCATCATCATTTTAATGCATGACGTCCACTACTTGATATAAACGTCCCCCAATCGACCCCCTGTCGACACCACATCGACCGGTCCTGTGCTGCTCGCATCTTTTTTTTTTAATTGTTGATAGGCTCGCTCGCGTATGACCACCATTTCACCTGATCGAAGTCGGGGGTGAAGTGATGAAGGGTCGAAGATAGAGCACGCTTGCCTAGAGGTAACCTATTCACTAGTAACTTATAGGCCCCTAAGTTGTAGTTATCAGACTCCAGCTGGGAATTCGACTCCTTGGCTGATCTAACTATTCCTACGCCATTTACCAGCCTATGCCAAGTTACAACCGTTTCGTTTCGCTTTTATTTCGTTGATTGCCTCGCTTCGGCCACTCCTCCGATTCCTTTGTTCTGACGTCAACTCAACAATCAGCCACGTGGTCCGAACAAAGTAATAGGAGGCGTGGCCGACTTGAGCTGATCGACGAAACGGTCGTAACTTGGCTAGGTCTGCTGGTTATCACGCTATCTTCTTCTGGTAGGTACTTGGTCCTCAGAACCTTTTGGTCCTGTCGACCTCCCATTGTGCGAGCAATGGGATACCTAGACGGTATTGCTCTCACAACGGAAGGCCGATACCAACCCACCACTGGGATAATTTTGAACGGCGCGGTTTGTACAGTGGTTGAGCGTTTGGGTACTGCGCTGCGTGTCGCTGGTTCGATTCCCACACGGAACAAATATTTGTCCTTATATAGTTGTTCTGAGTGTAGGTGGTGTGGGTGACTTGTATTGAAAAGGTTGGCTGTTCTAGTTTGGCTTTTACGTTTGTATGACAAAGCTGTACTGCGACATTCACAAGCGTGCATTCGAAGTAAGGTGAGTTGCAGTTAATTTTGTTCAGGGGCGTAGCGTAGAATAATTTAGACATGGGCGAAGGTACATTAGCGGGGCCTTTTTCTTTCATTTATTCGAAAACGAGACAGCGATTGTCGCAATCCAGTGTTCGACCACATCGTTGCTTACCATCAGATGAAATAGTGGTCAAACGCGAGCCTACGTATTATAAAACAACACCCTCGTTATTAAAGAGCCCTCGCACACGCGAGGCCCCTTTGTGTACGAGGCCGAGGGTGAGGACCCACTTCGCCCACATCCATTTGTTGAGTTCACGTAGTAAACTCTGTAGTATAGTCATAAGCAGTTCATACTCCGACTCGTAAAATGGCCGTTTTTCAAATGTGACCATAACCTTTTTTGAGGGCTGAATCAGCGCTTGGCAGGGAACCTACCAGTCTGTTTAAGCAGGTCATAAGTAGGTAGGGGTGACTCTATTAGTGTTTTTTATACTTTTGAGAGTAAGGGCCTGTGCACACCACATCTTTTAAACGCGCCGTTGACGCGCGTTTGTAGCGATACAGACGCGAGTCAGAAGCAGCGTGTAGACCTTTAATACAATAAAAGCGCGCCGTCGACGCACGTTAACGGCGCGTTTAAAAAACGTGGTGTGCACAAGCCCTAAGGTTTGAATTTCTAAATTAATAATTAAAAAGAAACAATAAAACAACTTTATTTATTTGAGAATTATAAATATTAAGCTATTAGATACAGTAAATAAATTAGGCCTTGTAATATCTCTTAGCAACACCGTCCCATTTGCTGGTGCTGAGACTCTGAAACACGACAAGAATACTATTTAACTGAAATGATGAAATTAGACGTGGACGAAAGCGCGTCAGCGAAGCCTTTTTCTTTTATAAATTCGAAAATGAGACAGGGACTGTTGCAACACAGTGTTCGACCACATCGTCGCTTACCATCGCGTGAAATAGTGGTCAAGCGCGGACTTATAAATTAAAAACAAACCCCTCGTCGTTAGAGAGAGCTCGCACACGCGAGGCCCCTTTGGGTGTGAGGCCGTGGGGGAGGACCCATTTCACCCACGCCTAGCTACGCTACTGCGACAGATAATTCCATTACTTAAGGGCCAAGCGCCCGAAAAGTGACATAAAACAGTGATTTTCTGAGGCCTACTCCTCCGTAACGGCTAGGTCAATTGGTTTGAAAAAAATATATATTTATTATAGATTCATGAACAATAATATCAACATTTGATTTTTTCGTGCAATTAATACTTTTGTCAAAAAAAAATATTTAGCAATTTCGCAACTTTTCGCAACTTTTCCCTACTCCTTCGAAACGGTTTGGACCTTTAGAAACATTTTTACACATAAAAATTGGTGGTTAAATATTCTTCAAAGTGAACATTGCACATGTAAATCAATCAATATCTCGCAGAGAAAATGGATTTAATGCGCTTTCCGGGCGCTGCTGGCCGCAAATAAGTGCACAGATTTGCGTACTGCCGCCTAGGCGAGTGCGAGAGTTGCGTTCACATAATTTCGGTCAGATGGTTCAAGGGACTATACGCCTTAACTATGATAATCATACTCCATATGATAATGTGCTAAAAGTATGTTGTGTAAATAATTCAGTACCTAGATATTATTTGCAACACAGGTAACTGTTAGTTCTTATCATCTCAGTAAGGTGCGTCCCGTGCCTTATCTTACGGCGCCTACCTTATAAATATTGTATATATCGATATCTACCTACCCATATCTGAATTCTACGTATTCTTTGATATTTAGTTTAGGTTAGGTTAGGTACCAAAGAAAATTAAATCACCGTCACGCGATCGAAACGTTTACCACGTTTGGTCCTCTGATTCGTTAAGAGCTTGGAATGGGCCAACCGGAGAGCTAAATGCGGTAAAATATACTCGCACTAGACTCTCTGATCGATTTACTCATTCTCTTTTTTTGATTCGGCTGTAGGTAATTGTTTTTAATTTATCCACGAAGAGCTCCATCCTGAACTTTCATCGAGCCATCAATGTGAATCTACATTGTTGGCTAAAATATACATAAAAAGACGTAGCTCCTTACCACAATCATCTCGTCACCGGAGAACTGTCTGGTGATGGTGAGGGAGTTGCCGTCGTCGAATTTCTGCACGCGTGTGACTGTGTTGCCGTCAACGGTGATGGTGGTCTGACACTGAAAGTAGATCGGTAAAGTATAAGCTATAGTAACTTTTACTCACCGATATAATATCATCGGCCTACTGAACTGAGACGTATAAGGGAAATGAATGAGTAAAGGTAGAACTACATTGTGAACACGTGTTCCACGTACGCTGATCTGGGCGCGTAGGTCTCCATACACTTTATATGGCTAATAAGATTTGCAGAGCTATGATATTAGATCCACTACGCCTCACTAACCCAAATCCCGAACTAGTGATTCTAGGATTCTAAAGTAGGCGCCAGATAAACGTGGAAAACTACAGAACACAGGAATCATACAGAATAACGGTCATTGACCTTCCTACATTTGTTGCCATTCTTAATTTAAAAAACGGAAATAAAGACATAAAACTGTCTTGTATCGACATGTATGGTGATCCTTTACATGTTCTAGTAATGAAAAGCAATTCATTGTTTGTTTTTCGGGTACCTACGCAGAGATATTAGGAAAGGATCAATGTACTTTATTCCACGGTTATCTGGCGCCTTCTTTAGTGAACTGGCAACGAGGATGGTCAAACACTCACAGCGCGGTCAGCAACTCGGTCATCGAAGGTGACTCCAGACTTAAAGGTGGTCTCGTTCTTGCTTTGAGGGGTTGCGGTGGTCACGGTGTAAGAGTCTCCATCTTGGGTGAACTTGACAGAGGGCGCGTAGTTGAGGTAAGCCTGGGTTTGCTCGGCGGTCAGACCTGAAGACACAATGGTATGAGATTTAGACGAAGTTAAAAAGAAACTATAAATTTTATCTGACATATATCTGGAAAAGGGAGAGGGAGGCCTTCACCCAGTAGTGAGACATAATCAGAGGCGTAGCGTGGACTGATTTAGACAGGGTATACTAAGCCAAATAGAATGCCAAATAATCGAACATTTTATATCGAATATCTAAATACTCGAACGTTCATAATATCGAATAGTTAATATATTGAATACTCGATACGTCGAGTGTTCAAAATATCCAATGTTTATTTGATCGAGCGGCTAACGCATCGCACATTCATTCAATTGAAATATGAATATAGTGAAAACGTTTTATGCAATAACATTTTACAAAATTCACTAATAATAATTATTAGCTTTTATAACTTCCGCATGACGCATGTCCTAACGAGACAGCGACTGTTGCAAAGCAGTGTTCGGTCACATCGTCGCTTACCATCAGGTGATGAAAAAAACCCTCGTCCTTAAAGAGCCCTATAGCTATAGCGAGGCCGTGGGCGAGAGCCTACTTCGCCCACACCTATCTACGCCACTGGATATAATGGGCTGATTAGATTATATCTAAGTAGATTATGTATCCATCTAAGTAGGTGGACCGATAACCTGGTAAGGGTTGCGGGAATCCGATGGATGCGAGACGCACAGGACCGTTCATTGTGGCGACACTTGGGGGAGGCCTATGTCCAACAGTGGACGTCTATCAGCTGAAATGATCATGATGATTGATGATAGATTACTTATGTATTATGTAAACTAAGTAGATTAGATTAGATATCTAAAACTGCATTGCAGCAGTAACTGAACAACACCATACTGAACTGTAGCCCGATTCACGTAATGAAAACCGTAACGATATCGTAGCGATTTCGTCGTTTAGACCATTTCCGTATTCACATCCATCAATCGAGTTTGAACGACACCGATTTTAAAGTCGTTTGAAATTCGTCGATTTTAAAAAAAATCTGTATTACATTATCCTGGTAGAATACATAGTAATGTAACTGGAAATAAGTCGATAGATCGTGAATACCGCGTTCGGATAGGACTTCGATCAAACGACTATTAAACTTCAACGACATTTGGCTTGTTTGATTTTACGTGAATCAGGCTACTGGACAGATGTTACTGTCAAATTCTGCCCTATTTGAAGACTAGCTTCTACCAGCGTCTTCACCCGCGTGAGAGTTGGGTTCTTTATACAAACTTTTGACCACCATTTCATCCCCTTAGGGAGTGAATTTGGGAAAATCCTCTCTTAGTGCTCGTCTACGTCATAAAAGGAAATCTTGTGCAAAATTTCACGCTCCTAGTCCCAGTAGTTTCGGCTGTATGTTGATATGTCAGTCAGTCAGCTTCAGATATACAGGGTGTAAGGGATAGCCCTCGCTTGCTCAGTAGACGAAACTGAACAACCTTCCACAAAATTTTTTTCAGGAAACGAAAAGAAAAATCAGCCTCACCATACAAAATGTTTTTTTTTTTTTTATAATGGATAGGCTCGCGTTTGACCACAATCTCACCTGATGGTAAGCGATGATGTGGCCGACGATGGAGCACGCTTGCCTAGAAGCAATCTATTCACTCTTGACTTAAAGACCCCTTTTTTTTTTTTTTTTTTTTCCGATGGGAAAAATCATCCTATGACAACCCCCGCTCTTGGGCGGAGCGGGAGATAGTGTCAGACTCTTACTGACTAAAAAACCCATCCCGTTCCTTCAAGCCTTCATACCGGGGCTCGAGCGCCCTTTCGGATAACCCTGGCCCCAGTAGGCTTCGACCCGGCTGGGTCCCTGCTTTTTCTGACAACTCCTTGAGGCGCGCGGGAACAGCGCGCGCCGTCGACGACTTGGGCTTGGTCCGGACAGTTACCGGACGGCCGGACAGTGAGCTACCCATTGCTTACTGTCCGCAAGCCCGCGCCTACGGTGGCCGGAAATCGGGATCAGTATCCCGGCGCCGGCGGCGGCGGCGATAACGCCGTTGCCTGATGCGTTCGGCCTCCTCCTTTGCGAGCATTACTGCTTCGCAGAAGTCGACTTAAAGACCCCTAGGTTATAGCTATCAGGAAACACAGACTCCGGCAGGGAATTCCATTCCTTAGCTGTACGCATAATGAATGTACTCCCAAAACGCTTTGTACGTATAGGTGGGATGTCCACCATGTACCGGTGGCGCAACGCCGTACGTCTTGTGGTAAACTGATTGGACAATTTGTATGGCGAGGCCGATTTTTTTTTTCAGAGCCAATTACAATTGTTTCGTTCAGAATCGCTTGCGTCGAACGCCTTGAGTTGGCCACGCCCCTGATTCTTTATTTCTGACCACGTGACGACGTCATTCCCGTACATTTGAAGTTTTCTACTAGTGTTAACGATTATAGATGATACTGATCCCGATTTCCGGCCACCGTAGGCGCGGGCTTGCGGACAGTAAGCAATGGGTAGCTCACTGTCCGGCCGTCCGGTAACTGTCCGGACCAAGCCCAAGTCGTCGACGGCGCGCGCTGTTCCCGCGCGCCTCAAGGAGTTGTCAGCAACAGCAGGGACCCAGCCGGGTCGAAGCCTACTGGGGCCAGGGTTATCCGAAAGGGCGCTCGAGCCCCGGTATGAAGGCTTGAAGGAACGGGATGGGTTTTTTAGTCAGTAAGAGTCTGACACTATCTCCCGCTCCGCCCAAGAGCGGGGGTTGTCATAGGATGATTTTTCCCATCGGAAAAAAAAAAAAAATGGGCCCCGGGATCTCTTTCGCACCCATGGCCCCAGTAAGCCTCGACCCTGCTGAGCCTCTACGGTAAGAAGAAGACATGGTTTCCCTCTGTTCTTTGAAACTCTTTAATAAGTACCTAGTACTAACTATCTTATTAACTAAATCAAGTGTATATTAATTTGTACAACTATCAATCTGGATTATAATGCTGCCAAAGATATATCATCATTTCAGCCGATATACGTCCACTGTTGAACATAGGCCTCCACCAAGTGTCGCCACAACGAACGTTCCTGTGCGTCTCGCATCCATCGGTTTCCCGCAACCTTCATCGGGTCATCGGTCCACCTTGTAGGAGGCCTTCTAACGCTGCTTCTTGCGGTACGCGGTCGCCACTCCAGAATCTTTTGGCCCCAACGGTCATCTGTTCTGCGAGCAATGTGCCCTGCCCATTGCCAATTAAGTTTGGCGATTCTTCGTGCTCAAAGCAGCTAAAGATATAGTAGAAAATTAATTACCCCAAGAGAAGACACTTCCAGGATAAAAAGTATCCTATGCGCTTACCCATGATTATAGTCTTCTCTTGCACCACAGTTTTATTGAAATCCATTTAGCCGTTCGATATAAAATAAAAACAGCATAATAAAGCATAATTAATCAGGCTTATAATGTTCCCACTGCTGGGACTCAGGCCTCTTCTCTAGGAGAGGGAATGGGCTGAATGGAATGAATGGAATCCACCACGTAGGCCCAGTGCGGGTTGGTGCATGTCACACGTTTTCAAATTTTTTTCGTTCTAGGACATACCGGTTTCATCACAATGTTTTCCTTCACAGTTTTGAGAGCAGTGGTGATGAAATAAATTACACAAAGTAATGCGCCTGGCTGGGTTTGAACTCACGACCTACAATTCGTGAGTCGGGGCCGGTACAATATATAAGAACTTAATACTTCTTTAATATTTGCTTGTGAACTGTGAATGCGGTAACTACCAATCGGTCAAGTCCAGGGTATATGATAAAAATAATGATCATTCTTTTAATCAGAAAAGATTACCATAATACTTTTTAGAGATTATTTTAATGCACTCGGTGATATAATATATTGTAGACTTTGATCCATTAAATAAATTATCTATCTCATAAAAGGATTAACGAAATCATGTTATAGAGAAGCACTAATCTATAAATTTTGGATTGGCACCAGCCAAAATGACTGGCCTGTTGGTCTAGTGGTTAGTGGCCCTGACTGTTATGCCGGAGGTCGTGGGTTCTATTCCCACCCAGGACAAATGTTTGTGTGATGAGCACGTTCATTTGTTCTGTGTCTGGGTGTAATTTATATTGTGTAGGTATTTAAAAATATATATAAGTATGTTTATCAGTTGTTTAGTACTCATAACACAAGCTGATCTGCTTAGCGTGGGACTAGACGGGCGTTGTGTGATAGTTGTGGAACATTATTTTTATTATTAATATTATGTAAAGAAATAATTGTATTCACCGAAGGCAAGCAAAAGATTATAAGTCAATTTAGAATTTTTACAATTCAACATACTTTATTTTAACTACTGACATAATTTTAATATTAATAAAATCAGACTAACAAAAAGAGACAGGGTAGTCCAGTGGTAATGGTCACAACTTCGAGTTGTAGCTGGAGGGTTCAAACCTAGCCAGGTGCATTACTTTATGTAATTTATTTCATCAGCACACTTCTCGAAATGGTAAAGGAAAACATCGTGAAGAAACCGGCATGTCCTAGAACCAAAAAGTTCGAAGACAGCATGTTACATTCACCAACCCGCACTGGGCCCGCGTAGTGGACTACTGCCCATTCCCTTTCCTAGAGACGAGGCCCGAGTCCCAGCAGTGGGAACATTAAAAGGCTGATTATGCATTAAGCTTTAAGTACTAATAAAAACCGTAAAACTATTTGATAATTGATTGTAGCTAAGATCATACGTAACAAAAACCATAAAATGCTATGCCATGAAAGCAGATTTCTCCATACATTCTTTGGACCACAGTTTCATGCATCTGAAGCTAATGACATCCTCAGTGATCAGCAATACGGTTTTCGCCAAAATCGGTCCACTGGGGACCTTTTAGCGTATGCCATTCACATCTGGAGCGAGGCTATCGAGAAGCATGGGGAAGCACTCGCCGTCTCCCTTGATATCTCCAAGGCTTTTGATAGGGTCTAGAATGAAAGCTTTATCGCTAAGCATCCTTCCTTCCTACCCACTGGTCTGTCTGATTGGATCGCAGACTTCTTAAGGGATCGATCCATCCGGGCAAATGGATATTAATGCCGGGGTCCCTCAGGGGTCAGTGCTCTCGCCAGCACTGTTTTTGCTGCACATAAGTCCTACTTAAACCCGGTATCTTTGGGTATGCAGGTGACAGTACTGTTGCTGAGAAATAATTAAGTGTCTGATGGTAGCACGAGCTAGTGGGTCACAGATCCAGTCATTCCGAGAGGCTATGCTTGAATGCTTGAACTCGTCCTTGAAGGCGGTCTCCGCATCACGCATCATTATATTTCATATGAATTCATTCATTTCATCTCGTACATACATTTTAGATTTTTCACAATATTAACTAGATAGGTAATCTCACCCGTGTTATTGCAAAAATGCAAACACCGTTAGAGTAATAAATGATACGAGATTATAAACTCTCGGTATACTTATTATGCTTTGTGAACATATAATTTCAAATTATACAATAAATCCCGTCAAAATTAGACTTATTCACAATCCACGGCTTATCGAAAAAGAAAGACTTTACAATATCACTAGACTTTTTATAAACTGACGGTGTTTGCAATAACACGGTTACATCTGCATTTTAATTAGACTCACCTAAAGCATTGACAAAATCTTCAAAGTTCTCCTGCTTTACAAACTTATATTCCTTTCCTAAGAATGCCATTTCTACTTGTTTATTGTCTCTGGTCAATATCAAACTGAACTGTCTAGGAGGTAACAGAGACTAATAAATAGTTGACTGTTTATCCCTGGATTTAGATAAAGTAACGTTCGTGGTATAAATGATAAGTTTTATTGCATCTCGAGTGAAGGCGGCAAATTTCATAAACGTTAAGGCGTGTTTTGTATGTCATCGGCTTTACAAGTAGGTACTATCACAATTTTATAGGTGTTGAGATAATGTATCTTGCTTTAGGTCAAAAGAAAGTCATATCGTTTCTTTTCTATTCTTCACTTCTGTTTAATAATTACATGACTAATATCTCTGTCGTGGCCAGATCTTATAAATTGATCACTTCATGATATGGCCAAGTTATACTGGCCAGATCGTTTTAAACGTTAATGTTTGATGATGAATGTCAATCCTCGTTAGGCCTACTATTACTAGAACTTTTATTATCATAGAAATCCTACATCAATACTATGGCCAAATGTGGATCGACATATCATCAAACGTTTACGTGTAAACGATCAGCCCCCATAGCCGTCGAACGCCTTGAGTACGTCACGTCTCCGATTCCTTTGTTCTGACGTCACCTCAACGCTCAGTCATATGGTCAGTAGCCTGATTCACGTAGTGAAAACCGTAACGATATCGTTGCGATTTAGTCGTTTAGACCATTTCCGTATTCACATCCATCAATCGAGTTTGAACGACACCGATTTTAAAGGCGTTTGAATTTGGTCGATTTAAAAAAAATCTGTATTACATTATCCTGGTAGAATACATAATAATGTAACTGGAAATAAGTTGATAGATCGTGAATATCGCTTTTGGATAGGACTTCGATTGAACGACTATAAAACTTCAACGATATTTGGCTTGTTTGATTTTACGTGAATCAGGCTACAGAACAAAGGAATCGGAGGCGTGGCGTATTCGAGGCGTTCGACGCTAGAGAATCTAAATTAAACGGTCGTAACTTGGCTAGGGGGGATGGCCAGTTTTGTTTGGCCATATCATGAAGTCTGAGATCTGGCCACGACATCTCTACCGAGTAAAATGTTTTCTGTGATGTTCTTATTTCCATTTTAAAATAGAGCCCTATCTAACTAGTGTGTTCGCTCTTCTTCACCTTCCATTTACCACTCTTCCTCCTTAACATCCGTTGCGTGGTAAGCAAAGAAACATACTGAAGCAGACAGTTACTCTATTTTATCTATTAAGCATTTATCATTTTGTTACTTTGGTATACCGCGCCTTTACAAAATCACGTCAGTCAACCCAGAGTCAACAAAACTTGTTATGTACGCTCTGATTGGGCCTATTGTCTACATTTTTATAAACTAGAAATACGAGCGTCGTTGGGCTTTAACCCAGCAATTAGTTAACACTTTACCGACCCCTACTACCAGCTACGGTAGACGCGGGCTTGTGGACGTTGAGAATGGGTAGCTTCATGGTGGAATGGGGACAGCGACTGTCGCAACCCTGTGCTGGGCACGCCATAATTATGGTAGTAAGTCCAGTCTTTGAGGAGTGGCTGGAAAGGCAACACGGCGTCCTTACCTTCCGCATGATACAGGTCCTCACCGGGCATGGCCAGTTCGGGAGATTCCTGCACCGGATTCGTGCGGAAGCAAAGCCCGGGTGTCACCACTTTGTGGACCGCCCGGAGGACACGGTGGAGCACACGGTTGTGCCCTGCTTGGGCAGAGCACCGCCGTGTCCTCGTGGGGGCGATCGGCAGCAGCGATCTCTCGTGCCGGGCTTTGGTACAGGCCATGGTCTGGACGAGGAGTGGCAGGCGATTCTCTCCTTCTGTGAAGCAGTAATGCTAGCAAAGGAGGATGCCACACGCGTGAGGCAACGGCCCTGACGCCTCAGATTTCCGGCCACCTTAGACTAGGTTGCGGATGGCGAGCAATGGGTAGCTCGCTATCCGACCACCCGATAACCGTCCGGACCGAGTCCAGTCGTCGACGGCGTGCCTCAAGGAGTTGTCAGCAAATCGTTATATAAGTTTTTACTATGTCTGTGTACGTTTAAGTATAGGCAAATTATGTTGATAGCTTCTACAATTTTTTATCAGATTTCTATTAATAATATCTAGAATGACAACGGATTGTTATGGCATAGGTAATTATATAATAATATATAGTATCGTATCAGTATTTATATCTCCATGAGTACTTATCTTATTGATAATATCAGTTAACTCTAGTTTTTTTATTACGAAAATGTTTTTAAATTTCACTTTTTTTTTGTTGATCCTCGGAAAAACTTGAGCGCGTCAGATTAACCTTTCAAACGTGGAAATTACAGACACAATAGAAAGACAATAGGTGCGCGAACGTCGCTTGGAGTTTAATGAATAGACAAGGTAACTTAAGTACCTACATGCAGAAAAGTGTATATTTCAATATCTGACAATTTGAACGTGCAAATGGGCAAGTCATAAAGTTCTAATGTAAGGTTCCTGTTACTATTTTATAGCAACGATCGTAATTATTTTAGCACACAATGGTGTTTGCCAAGATAATTTCGTTAGGAACGTTGAAAATTATACACTTATCGATGGTTTTTGCTACTTCGAGCTTCGCCCCATGAAAACCTTCAGATTATAGGTTTTTCGTAATCCTGATAGGATCCCCTTTATAATAAAATAAAAAATCAACCGCGCCCGAGTATTTCATGGTTACGATGTTTCTTACATTTTTGAAAATTTTTACACGCTCTTCCCCTCATTAAAATGGAAACTTGTTGTAGACTTTTATTCATTTTAGGACCTAATCTTCACAATCCAATAGGTCTCCATGACGCTTTTGTAACTGCAAATTAAGCATCCGTCCCTCCTCTACGACATTGGTCGCTTTATTGTTCAAGCTGTCCAGAGAATACGGGAAAATCAACCCATAATAAAACCCCACAATTGGGTAGTGCTTGTACGTGTAAGAGTGACACTAGACGAAAGCATTTTAATTTAGGTACTTTAAACGCAACCCTACGTTTAGTCAGCGTGCGTGCGTGCGACATTATTCAATTTGGACAACTGACTGATAGCACAATGATAGTGAGTCCTAAAGTCCTAACACAAAATAAATAGATACGTACCTACAGAAGACAATCTCATGTATCTACTTCACTTTTTATACCTACGCTCGGTGGACGCACACTAATGAGCGTTTGAGCTGGAACTGTTCGACGTGTGGTCCGAGACATCGTGTCCGTGAGCGGTGTCTATGTGTGCGTTACTCCAGCGCGCTTTGTATGTAGATTGACTTCTGTACCTATCTATTTTGTGGTGCTAAGTAATGGAATAGTGATTAAGAATCAAAATCAAAAGTAGTGATTGTGACATTGTATTGAATAATGAAAAACTAGAATTTGTTGATAAAACGATTTTCCTGGGGATTACGCTTAACAAGGCTACAATGGGGTCCTCACTTAACAACTCTTGCAGGGCGACTTAGCTCAGCTGCATATGCTGTTAGAAAAATCCGCCAATTTACGGATGTTGATACCGCTAGACTAGTCTATTTTAGTTATTTTCATAGTGTCATGTCGTACGGTATCTTACTATGGGGACGGGCTGCAGACTTCGAGTCAATCTTTATATTACAGAAAAGAGCCATCAGAGCTATTTACAATCTCCGCCGGTGCGATTCTTTAAGGGAACTGTTTAAAAATATTAACATAATGACGGTACCTTGTCAATATATCTATGAAAACATCATGTATGTTAGAAAAAATCTTCATCTTTTTAGCAAAAGAGGCGATAGACATAATTATGTTACAAGAAATAGGGATCAATTAGTTCAACCAGGTTTCAGACTGGCTAAAGTGGCCTCTTCTTTCATGGGGTACTGTTTGAAATGTTATAATAAAATACCACCCCAAATATTAGAACTCAATGAAACGAAATTTAAATCTTGTATTAAACGCACACTATGCAGGCAAGCATATTATAAGTTGGAGGATTATATTCAAGATAAAAATGCTTGGCTCAATGCTGGTCCAGCTCCACTACCACTAGGGCGTACTAATTAGTTGATTAGTTGGAAACTAATATTATTATTTTTTAATTTGAAAGACACAATTGCATTGTATAATGTAGAAGCACTTTTTTCAAGTTTGTAAATGTGAAGCACCATGGAGCATTTTTATTAGGTTACAACTTTTTTTTTTGACATTACGAGCATGGCAGTTGAGAGTTTGTCATGCTCACTCAAATGTCTCGCTGTTGGTGGCACGTGTTGTTGGGTCGTTCAGTTCCCTTCAAAATGGTTGAGCTGAGTGGGGCTGATGCACGCGTCATGCTCGTGAACGGGTGCCGTCAGATGGGACTGGTCATCTCTTAGCTGCCAGTGGCTTAATTCAGTTTCTATCTTTTAATTATTTTACATTTTTATTTCATTATCGACATTGTGCTCACATGATAGAAGCAACAAGTAATATGTAACCAAGCATTATATGTAACACATAATATGATTTAAAAGAGTGTCCATGGAGTTTCTTGCACGTTCTTCTCCATAGAGACCTACTCTTTGGAACGTGCAATTTAGCTTCACTTTTCTTGGACTGACCGACATTTGACTATTCAAAAGTGCCTGTAAATGGTCTATTTGAAATAAATGCTTTGATTTTGATTTGATTTTTTTTGATTGAATAATATTTTTTTTTAATAAAATTAAACCATGTACCTGTCTGTATCATGTTTCTCATGTAAGTGATATTTAGTCTTTTATGAGAATAAATTTCTTTAAACACAAAAAAAAAAAATATTGTATGCAAGTATTTTTTATTGAAGTAGGAAGGTAGGTAGCGTAAGAGTTAAGTAGTTAGGTAGGGTAGGTTGGCAAATAGCGTAGAGTAGGGAAGACTAGGGTAGAGTACAGTAGGATAGAGTAGAGTGGAGTAGGGTAGAGTTAGGGTAGGGTAGGGTAGAGTTAGATAGAGCAGAATAGAGTAGTCAGTTAACGGGAGGGAACAAAGACGAAGGCAAAAACTAGTTATAACAAAATACACAAATAATTATTTTCAGAACCAGCTGTATTTTAATTGTAACGTATTTAACCGACCACCCGTATAACAACTTAATTAAATTAACTAAATTATTTTAAACATATTTAATCTTTTATTACTTCATAAACTCTAACACATTTGCCGGTCCAACCATCGACTGTCGTAATCTGAAACAAACAAATAAATAAATGATTAAATTAAATTACTTTTTAGATAAAAAATTCAAATTTTCTTAAATTTTATACAAAAATGGATTTAAAAAAAATACATTCAGCCGAACATAGAACCTCCTCCTTTTCGAAGTAGGTTAAATATGGCAACATTACAGAAAAAAATGGTCAAGTGCGAGTCGGATTCGCACATTTATAGGGTTCCGCACAATATTAAAATTGAGGTAAAAAATTGGCCAAGTGAGAGTCGGACTCGCGCACGAAGGGTCACGTCTGTTGTGGAAGCCCCACTTAAATATTTATTTTATTCTGTTTTTAGTATTTATAGCTGCAACAGATCATCATAAAGATGTCATCATCTGTAAAAATTCCAACTATCTCAACTGTCTAGTTATCACGATTTTTGAGGTACAGCCTGGTGACAGACAGACGGACACCGGAGTGATAGCAGTAGGGTCCCGTTATTACCCTTTGGTTACGAAACGTAAAAAACAAAACCCAAAGACACAAAAAACTAATTTCAAAACGGTTAATACAAAGTTTATTTGAACTTTAATAAATTCATAATAAATAATTATTCCTCATAATTATTCCCAAATCAATCTGAAGATATAATATTAATAATATTCCACAACTATCACACGACGCCGTTTAGTCTCAATCTAAGCAGAGCTTGTGTTATGAGTACTAGACAACTGATAAACATACTTAAATATTTCTAAATACATTCTTAATATAGATAAATTACACCCAGACACAGATCAAATGATCGTGCTCATCACACAAACATTTGCCCTGGGTGGGAATCGAACCCACGACCTCCGGCATAGCAGTCAGGGCTACTAACCACTAGACCAAGAGACCAGTCGAAGAAGTACAGTTCAGAGTGAGATAGTATAGTTCAGAGTGTCCAATTTAATAAAAAGACAATTTCACAGATAAGTAAAGGACCCATCGAGAGACTAAATAAGGCTTTAGCCCGAGGTCAACACTGTGCTTTTCATTACGAATGCAAGGATAGTAAAAATAAAAACCTGAGTCAGGAAGTCGCTAGGAAGCTACAGCGCTTTTTACTGATTAGAAACCAGTGTTCCTTCATTTTTGTTTTTTGCTTTTTATTCCAGGACTGCGGTACCTAACTCTTATGAACAATAGCATAGCATAGCCGGCCTTATAATGTTCCCACTGTTGGGACTCAGGCCTCCTCTTTAGGAGAGGGAATGCGCCGTAATCTACCACGCGGGCCCAGGGCGGGTTGGTGAATGTCTTTGAAGGTTCTAAGACGTGCCGGTTTCCTCACGATGTTTTCATTAACCGATTTGAGAGTAGTGGTGATGAAATGAATTACACAAAATACATTACAGAAAAAAGATGGTCAAGTGCGAGTCAGATTCGCACATACAGGGTTCCGCACAATATTAAAATTGAGGTAAAAAATTGGCCAAGTGAGAGTCGGACTCGCGCACGAAGGGTCACGTCTGTTGTGGAAGCCCCACTTAAATATTGGAGAGGGAATGGGCCGTAATCCACCATGCGGGCCCAGTGCGCCGTGTTGGTTTACGGACCGGTACCACTCGGCCACCACTGCTCTTTCGAACAATAATGGCATCGACTTATGATTTGTGGGTCGCGGGTTCAAATCCAGCCAGACGCATTATTTTGTGTAATTTATTTCATCACCACTACTCTCAAAACGGTTAAGGAAAGCATCGTGAGGAAACCGACACGTCCTAGAACCTTCAAAGACATGACCAACCCGCACTGGGCCCGCGTGATGAATTACGGCCCATTCCTCTCCTAGACAGAAGGCCTGAGTCCCAGTAGTGAGAACATTAAAAAGGCTGATGATGATTCTTTTCTACAATTAATTATGTCATCTTCTAAATATGCATGAATATCTACAGTAAATACGATTAGAAATATGACACATAACGATATGTACTACCCAGACTGATTACTTCAAAAAGATTAACAAATATGAATGATTCATTAAGAAGTTTTGTCATAACTTGCTTCAGAATGCTAATGAAATACAATAAAGAAATTGAGTTTTTTGTAAACAATATCCTAAATCTGTAAATAGTTTCTGTATTTACTAGACACGACCAGTAGCCTGACTGACAAGCCAAATATCGTTGAAGTTTTATAGTCGTTCGATCGAAGTCCTGTCCAAAAGCGATATTCATCGGGATTGGATAGAACGACAACTCAACTGGCTCGAAACTGAACGATCTATCGACGACTTATTTCCAGTTACATAAATAAGTATTCTACCAGGATAATGTAATGTTTTTCAGTTCAGTTTTTTTTTAAGTCGACTCTTCGACCAAATGACTTTGAAATCGGTGTCGTTCAAACTCGATTGAATGGATGTGAACACGGAAATTGTCTAAATCGCTACGATATCGTTACCGTTTTGATCACGTGAATTGGGCTACAAGTGCCTTACCATGACGTATTTAAAATGTCAGAGGTGCGAGCGAGAAAGCAGGATGGAGTTATAGACCCTATGTAGCCCCATTCCTCCACGATCTGAGATCCGTAGAAGAAATCTCTTCCCTCATCTGTTATTCGATTATGATCGATATCCGTGATTATATATTGTGTGCTAGATAATGCGTTGATTCATCATCATCATCATCAGCCTTTTTAATGTTCTTACTGCTGAGACTCAGGCTAGGAGAGGGTATGGGCCGTAATCCACCACGCGGGCCCAGTGCGGGTTGGTGAATGTCTTTGAAGGTTCTAGGACATGCCGGTTTCCTCACGATGTTTTCCTTCACCGTTTTGAGAGCAGTGGTAATGAAATAAATTACACAAAGTAATGCGCCTGACAGGGTTTGAACCCGCGACCTACAACTCGTAAGTCGGAGTCATTACCACCAGATTTAGCTAGGCAACCTATTCGGAATGTCGTAATAAACTAGGGCTGCCATCTCTAAAACCTTTGGAGCTTTTACCCCGGACATTTCAATACTTTTTTCATTTACTTACATCTTGATTAATAGTAGTTTTTTTACCACCTGCTCGATATTGTCGTTTTACACGTCATACAAACCTCACTTAAAGCAAGTCATTATATGCCTAGGGAGATAATGCAGTATGGCCGATCCCTAGGGAATAATGAGATTTGAATTTGGAGCATCAAGAATCGTCAACATTGTGAATTAAAATGTAGGCGCATCGAACAAGTTGACTCGAAATTCAAACCAAAGAGTATGTAATCACTATGATTCAAACTGGCCACTAACAAAAAAAAGAAAATAGAATATAACGTGCGTACTGACGACACGGGAGCACAAAGACATTAAACATATACTACCAATAGACAGGACATAGCGAACAAAAGTCCAAACCGATACTTGTTACTTGGTAGTAACACAAGTCGCTCAGTCTAGTATGACACCCCTAAACGTCAAGTCGTGTTTGTATCCGCTTTAGGCACTAAAAGAAAATCATTTTCTGAGAAAATGTGCTGAGTTGCGCATTACGCTATTGCAAATTTTGTTATGGTAAAATTATTGGACCTAACTTCGGTTTATTTTAGTAAATATTCTTGGTATTTACGCAGTAATTAATTAAAATTCAACAATTTCCATGAATAGTTCTAGAACATTTGCTGAATTTATGATAGCGCCATCTATTGCTGAAAAGTTTAACCTTACCTAGCACACACCAGTGGCGTAGCGTGGGTTTTCGCCGCTTGGGGTCGACCAGAAATACGCCGCCCTTTGTTGTTTATTATGTTTAAGAACACCAGTATTAAGAACGACTGCAGGTATCCCGTCGGGGCCACTAGCTTTATTCTTACGTACATCTTTCTGATGGATACGAATATCTGACATACTCGTCACGTACCCATCAGGAGAAACAGGGGGCGGTGCGTCAACGGAATTCAGACGCAAAGATTCCGCAATATGAGAGGCAATTTTAAGTTTGCTTTCTCTCAGCGGTGTGAGCTAGGGACCCGTCGGGTTTCAGCCGTGGCGGAGGTGAGGGACGGCAGAAGGTCAGGGACCAAAACGCTTTACTACCAACGGGGTTTGTTCCCTATTCGGCCAATGTGGTCAAACTGAGACCTCCACAACACCTTAAGAGTCACGTCACTTGCCTTGCGCATACGAGTGTTGGCCCAAGTTGGCGTGAACACACTCAGTGCCAAGTCATGGTTGAGCTTGGTCCGACATTGTTACGTCAGAGAATGAACTTGGATTAATAAAAAGCATTATACCTGCTGCAGCACGCAGGGTAGACTTAACATCGACATCAAAATTTGCAATTTCGAATATCTAAGTTTTTTTTTCCAAATAAATAAATAGGCGCTTTCTGCCGCCTCCTTTCGTATGCCGCCTAGGGCTATGGCCCCCACCGCCCTTCCCTCCCCAAGCTACGCCACTGGCACACACTGAAGCTTCTACCACGAGCTCATAACGTGATCTATTTTACGACCTAAACCGAACAGTTAGATCCTTTTTCGTTCGTACTACAGACATTTTAACATATCGTGGTAAAGCCCCTGGCCACCTACCGAGCAATAGTTAAATTTATACAAATTTTGACAAATTTAATTCGCGTGATTGCTATTCAAAGCTAGATGGCGTCACTGAGAGATAGGATGACAGTTTTTCTAGACATTTCTCCTGATAGCCGCTCTATTGTATCTCTTTAAATCTCTTTGCGGGAGCATTATAGAAAATTGAAACTATAGAATCTTGGAGTAGTGAATTTTGCTTGTTTGATGAACTTGTAAATATAATACCTACTTATATTTCTATAATATATGATTTGGTCGACCAAATTGTCTTTTAATTATCTCACAGATGGTGTAAAAAGTAGAGTATGCAACACGGGGATAAAGCTGTCTTTGTCTTGGGCGGCTTAAATTCCTCACTTCACTCAGGTTTCTTTATTAACTCCCTCGCAATGCTCGGGAGTAGAGAGAAAATCTCGGGAAAGAGAGAGAGAGACAAAATAGCGTCGGCAGTGCGTGCGGTGAAATACCTAACCCATAGCTTTTATTTACGTAAATTATGGGAACGGGATCTAATCAAAATCCCGGACTACAATTGAAACCCCGCCCGGACGCTCCCCGGAGGTCTTCCAAACTAGGACAAATCCGGGGAAACCCGGACGGATGGCAGCCCTATAATAAACGCATTATTTAGCACATGATATTTATCATAATCGAAAAACAGATGAGGGAACAGATTTCTTCTATGGATCTCATTCTACCAGTTTCTGCGATAATATTATCGCATCGCATCGCAATTTTGTGCCATGCCGTTACGTGCTTTCAGAGGCACAGAGGAGTCTCGATCTGAAGACGGACACCCATCCAATGACCGACCTCGCGTGCGAGTGAGAAAAAGGGATGGAACAATACACCCTATAGGTACAGCTCCATCCCTTGAACAGTTCAGTTTAAATCGTCATATGGATCGCATTAAGAGGTTGTAGTAGAGCCTCAAATTTGATTGTTTCGAGTTGTTGAGTCGTTGAATTCCTACCGTTTTTAGTTGAGAAACAACGATTACTGATACATGCGCATTCTGACTGGCTGTACAGGTCCACTTAAAGAATGTCGAATGCAATGTCGACGACTTGGGCTTGTTCCGGACAGTTACCGGACGGTCGGACAGCGAGCTACCCATTGCTCACTGTCCGCAAGCCCGCGCCTTCGGTGGCTGGAAATCGGGATCGGAATCCCGGCGGCGCGGGGAGAGCGCCGTTGCCTGATGCGGTCGGCCTTCTCCTTTGCGAGCATTACTGCTTCGCAGAAGTCGGCGACCGAATGCCACTCCTCCTCGCTCCGGACCATGGCCTCAACCAAGGCCCGGCGCGAAACCCTCTATAGCTTCATCCTTTTTTTTTCTCGCTTGGAAGACTGACGTTTCAACATGTCATGGTACCTACGCCCTTTGGTCTAAAAGTGTAAACTTCCTTCTCCTCCTCCTTGCGTCGTACTCCTCAATGCTGGGGGTCGTGACCTCCCTGCTTCATAACTTTCATACCAACGATATTCCTCCATCTGTTTCTGTGTCTGGCGGTGTGAAGGACATTGTATAGCGACAAGAGCGGTGCGGATCTGGTTGGACCAACGTAAAAGTGCAAACTCACCACAGTTAATAATTCTGGAGTGAAAGTTCGGACATGTGTTGACTTCCGACCGTTGCCCTCAATTTGAGTCTGTGTCATGCAGTCCCCGTCGGCCACCACAAGTGATTTTAACTGAAAATTAATAAAAATAATAATTATAGCGACATTTTAGCAATGATAAAGCTCCTTCTTTCTAGAAGGACTTTCTGATAGGATAGTGGGCAATATTTTGTCATCAGTATCAGTAAGTACCACAGGTCTGCGCCAGTTCTCTTTAGCCATAGACAACGGGGTGAGTCTCTTGTCCACTGCGACCACATTGCGGTGCATACCCAAGTCGGTTTTGAGAAAGTATTCTCTGAGATTGCACGCCTCGCGGTGGTGTAGAGTCCTTGTGTTTAAAAATCCCCGACATCCACACTTCCGCGGGATTTACAGTCTAATCACAAATGTACGGACTCGCCTATCCAGAGCGTTTTGCTTGGTCTGAGTCCATTTGAGTATGCCGAAAGAGTACATCAAAACCGGCATGACCCAACCGTTGAAGGTGCGCACCTTATTTCAAAGATAAAGATAAAGATAGTTTAGTTATCAAAACATGAGTAAGCAGTACAAAAACATGGTTTGCAAAGCATCGTGTTACATAAAAAAAGTCCTGTCATGTTTTACCTAAATAAGTGTCAATTTCTACACTTGTACACTTTCCACCAGACAGACGACTATTTAATACCTTCTTCAGGCGGCCAAAGATTTCCGTTAACGTTTGCTTTATGTCAGTGACGTTAATGCCTAAAGCTTCCGACATACCCAAATATTTCTAAGTTTCGGTCGAGGAGAGGGTTCTAAGGGTGTTAGGAATCCAACAGTTGAGTTCCCACGGATTCCATAATCTCCCCTTGTTTTACATGCATGGCTGCACGTTTGTCCACACCAAATTCCATCCTAATGGCACTAATGAAAGTTTCAGTTACTTTCAGTACTCCCATCAGTTGCAAATTGTTGTGAGCGAAAATTACCAACAGTCGAGATCACGGTCAAGAGCGAGCGCATCAGGAATAATAATATAAAATATTCCAGAACTATCACACAACGCCCTCTAGTCCCAAGCTAAGCAGAGCCTGCGTTATGAGTACTAGACAACTGATAAACATAGGTACTTATATATTTCCACATACATACATAAAGATAAATTACACCCAGATACAGAACAAATGATCATACTCATCATACAAACATTTGTCCTGGGTGGGAATCGGACCCACGACCTCCGACATAGCAGTCAGGGCCAGCACTAACCATTAGACCAACAGGCCAGTCAAAATACAAAAGAATAGAAGACGCGTCCTCACCTTCACTCCGTCTGGCCTCTCCTCAGTGAACTCTTCATTGAATTTGAAGGTAAAAGTGATAGTTTTGAACGTGGTGGTCATCGTGAAAGTGTAGGTGTCATCATTTTTCGTGAGAACGGCGACGGGACTCACTGCGCACGCAGCTTTACGTTGTATCAGGCCGACTCCTGGAAAATAGAGACAAAACTTATTAGCAATAATCTATCTACAATAAAAATCTTCCTGGATTGAAGAATTGGAATGAGAAAGAGAGGAACCCTGATCGTTGGAAGGAGTGGAGGGAGGCCCAGCAGTAGGACAATATGGGCTAACTATAATAATAATAATTCAGAGGGCAGTATTGTTGGACACGGCTCGTATAGTTAGGAGGTTCCTCTCTCTGGAGCCCTGTCCGCCGGTAGCTTGGACCCTGTTCCCGATACCGGTGGACTACTACTTTTTATATTTTTAAATGCTTTTAAATTTTTTATTGAATATAATTTATATGTACATATTATAAATAAACGAAATAATAATATAAAAAGAAAAGATTTGTATGTTTATATTTTTCTTTTTAATGAACAATCATTATCATCAGTTCAGTCGAAAGACGTCCACTGTTGGACATAGGCCTCCACCAAGTGTCGCCACAACGACCGGTCCTGTGCGTCTCGCATCCATCGGATTCCCGCGACTCTCACCAGCGAGGTTACCATGACGTTCAATGATTGTTTTAATCTTGTTTCTGTGTGGGTAAGAGATGGCGCTAGACAACCTGTATAGCTCTGTCTCTTACCCACACTGACACAATAACAATGGTAGACCGAAGTCATGGTCTAGGTCCATGTCTTCGGTCCACCATTGTTATGAACAATGTCAGATAATATCATTAAGTCAAGAGCGAATAGGGGTGCGTGCTCCATCATCTACCACATCATCTCTTTCTATCAGGTAAGATAGTGGTCAAACGTGAGCCTATCAACATTAAAAAAGAACTCTTCTTCTTCTTCCTGCCCTTATCCCATATTACTTGGGGTCGGCGCAACACGTTTTCTTCTTCCATTCTGTCCTGTCACCCGTCAAACTATCACTAACTCCCTTTTCTTTCATATCACTTCTCACACAATCCATCCATCTTTTTCTCGGCCTTCCTCTCCCTCTCCATCCATCTACATGTATACTCAGAACTCTTTTAGTAATATGCGCTTCATCCCTCCGCTTCACATGACCATACCAAGACAACCGATTACCTTTCAACTTTTCAGTCACTGGCGCCACTTTCAAACTTCCTCTAATATACTCATTTCTCACTTTATCCATTCTCGTCACACCACACATCCAACTCAACATTCTCATCTCCGCTACATGCAATCTTTTTTCATCCTTCTTTTTCACAGTAACTAACTCAAAAACTACTAATTTAATTTTAAAAATTCTTTCACCAATTGAATGACACTTTATCACTGAGTGAAAGCGAAACTGGGAGAAGCTAGTGCACTTCTAGATGTAATGGATTTTGAAGCGATATTCCTTAATACAAAAAGCAATAAATGAGGAGTTTGTGTGTTTGTTACACGCGAGTGAAGCCGGGGCGGTAAAGCATGTTCCTCTCACCCTGGGAAGGTGAGCCGAAAGGCAAGGCCGCAAAGGTTTATGTTTTTGTTAGTCGGAAAAATCTCTGAAAGTACTGCCCCCCTAGCCAAGTTACAACCGTTTCGCTTGCGCTGAACGCTTCGAGTTGACCTTGCCGCCAATTCTTTTGTTCTGACCACGTGACTGAGCGTTAAGACGACGTCATTCCCGTACATTTGAAGCTTTCTACAAGCGTTAACTATTGCAGATTAGCAACTTGGCTAGGGGTACTGGTTCGATTGCTAAAATTTTTTCTCCGATAGAAAGCTGCTTTATTCCCGAGTAACATATGCTATATTATGTACGCGGGCAAAAGCTAGTATTACTATTTAATAAGACAAACGGGGCCGGCTTTGTAACAGTACGTTATACTACACTATACAAGACAAAGACATTGTTTCTTGAAGTGTCATCGTCGCAGAATTATAAAATATCGCAACTTTGTAATTATAATGGGCATTGTAAATTAGTATGGTAATCGATTTGATGCGTACCTATTTAATGAGTTGTATCTACAACAAAGAGGTATATGACCAATACAGGTTCTTGACGACACGGCTTGCGCAGTGGTTGAGTGATCGACTGCCGGATTCCCGGATGGTATATGGCATATAAATAGTTGTTCCGGGTCTGGGTGTCTTGTAACTTGAAAGTCTACATTGTCATAGTCATAGCAGTTTATTGGTAAGGGATTCTTACAAGTCAATACAGAATTTTTAAATTACATGTTAACAAATGATTACCTACATTGTGTTTGTGACCGTAATTGTTATTCTTAGAGAAGGGTAACGTCAACATTAGTTAATTAGGAATCGAAATCGAAAGCAGAATTGGAATCGGAACCGGAACCGTAACCGGCACTGGAATCGGAATTGGAACCGAAACCAGAATCGGATGCATGACCGGAATCGGCGTGGAGGTAGAAACGTCAAATGAAACGCGTTCCTCACGCGACAAGTATAACTTGAAATATCTTCCCTCATCAATTATTTAATTATGATAAACATTATCTAAGAGCAGTGATGGCCTTGTGGAACGGCCCCGACTAGTTGTAGGTCGCGGGTTCAAACCTAGCCAGGCGCATTACTTTGTGTAATTTATTTCAACACCAATGCTCTCAAAACGGTGAAGGAAAACATCGTGAGGAAACCGGCATGTCCTAGAACCAAAACTTCGAAGACTTGTGAAATCCACCAACCCGCACTGGGCCCGCGTGGTGGATTACGGCCCATTCCCTCTCCTAGGGAGGAGGCCTGAGTCCCAACAGTGGGAACATTAAAAAGGCTGGTGATGATGATGAAGAGATGGCGCTAGATAACCTGTGTAGCTCTGTCTCTTAACTATACTGGAATAAGAATAAAACCATCTTGCTTTGAACGTCATGGTAACCCAGCTGGCCATTACACGACAAATAAACGTCGTGTATGAAACTTTGCGACAATCAAGTTCCCTGACAGCACCAAATTAATTCCCAGCTGTGGGAACATTATAAGGCCAACTATGCTATGCTATAAATATTATTTACCCCAATATTATAAAGAGGTAAAGTTTGTTTTTTTGTTTGTAGGAGGTAATCTCCGAAAGTACTGGTCCGTTTGCGATTTTTTTTTCACCGTTATAAAGCTGCTTTATTCCTGAGTGACATAGGCTGTATTTTATGTACGCGGGCGAAGCTGCGAGCAAAAGCTAGTATAGTGTATTTATCGGTGTCAATGAAAATGTTACAGAAGGCTTACTGTGAATCCACTTTATCAAAAACACGTGCTTATGAGTGATACAAAGCATTCAAAAGCGGTCGAGATGTGATGGAAGATTTGCCTCGCTCTGGTAGGCCATCAACCTCTGCAACTGAAGTAAACATTGCAAAAGTGAAGAAAATAGTGACTGAAAATCCTCATTCAAGTTTGAGAGAGATAGCCGCCGAACTTTATATCTCACGAGTCGATCCGTACTATTTTAACTAATCATTTGGGTATGAAACATGTTGCCGCTCGGCTAGCCCCAAAAGACCTGAATTTTCTCCAAAAACTCAATCGCATGAGAGTCGCTGCGGACATGCTAGAACGAGTCAATTCCGACCCAACATTCATGAAACGCATTGTTACTGGCGACGAGACGTGGGTTTACGAGTTTGACATGCAAACAAGTCAACAAGCTTCGGAGTGGCGCCTTCCAACTGAACCAAACCGAAAAATCACGCCAAAGTCGATCAAAATTCAAAGTCATGTTGACTGTTTTCTTTGACTATCGCGGTGTTGTGCACTCGGTATTCTTACTGGAAGGTCAAACGGTAAATAAAGAATATTATTTGAGCGTTATGCGGCATTTAAGAGAGAAAATTCTTGGATTTTGCACCACGATAATGCGCCTTCGCACAAGGCCATCATTGTGAACGAATTTTTGACCAAACACTCAACAAATACCATCGAGCAGCCACCATATTCGCAAGATATGGCTCCAGCCGACTTCTATCTTTTTCCTAAACTTGAGTTTTATTGAGCAGAATTACCACTTCGTGGCACCCGTTTTCAATATGTAAAAGACATAAAGAAGAATTCACGGCAAGAACTGAACTGAATTTCGGAAACAGCGTTTAAAAAATGTTTTGATGATTGGATTATTTGTTGGCGTAAGTGTAGGTATCGTTTCTGAAGGGACACACTTTGAAGGTGATAAAATAAATTTGGATGAATAACAATTTTTTTTTTTGTGTTATTGATCTTTTCCCGGTACCTACTTTCTTGACAGAGTAGTAAAATATATCGAGACCGACGCGCCGAGATCGACGTACGTGGCTCACGTGCGCATTGTAGTTCTCTACCTTAAACCGTGTCGTCCTATATATGAACACCTCCATTTAAATGTATAAGCCAGGATACTTAAAAGTGTACCTACTTTCAAGTTATCTGTCGTCACGACAAAGTGGGAACGCGGCCTAAGGCATAAGGGCATAATAATGTAAATAATAATTGTTTCAATAAGGCTCAAACGCTCGAAAAGTGCCTTAAAACAGTGGCTTTCTGGAGCCTACTCCTTGGTAACGGCCAGGTTAACAGGTTTGAAAAAATATATGTTTATTGTAGATTCATGAACAACATTATCAACATTTGATTTTTTCGTTCGATTAATACTTTTGTCTAAAAAAATATTACATACAACAACATCACATTCGCAACTTTTGCCTACTCCTTCGAAACGGCTTGGATCTTTAGAAACGTTTTTACTATAGATATAATTTCTATAGTTTTTACACATAAAAATTGGTAGTTAAATATTCTTCAAAGTGAATATAGCATATTATGTAAATCAATCAATATTTCGCAAATAAAATGGATTTAAAAGTCAGCGGGGCTCTGTCCGGGCGCAGCTGGCCGCAAACAAATGCACAGATAGTCGTACTGTCGCCTAGACGGGAACGAGAGTTGTGACCATTTAATTTCGGCCAGATGGTTCAAGGGACTATAAGCCACTAAGCCATATGGGAACATAAATAATAATTGTTTCATTAAGTTAATAGCAGATGAAACACAATGATTATTGTAATGTTATGTCTATGAATCATTCTTTATTCAAGGTTTATAATTAACTACATATTAAGTAGGTTGATGTTGAGTAGGCTTGATTTTTTATTGAAACTGTCCAGTTTTTCTACGCCATACATTATTTAAGACAAGTTTTCATTCTGCTTTGGTGTAGGGCAAAGTCGAGTGGAATACTAGGTTTAAATTGTCACGGAAGTGAGGTTGTTAATATCGGTTCAAGGTGTTTCGGAATTACTAGGTAAGTAACTCTTTAATCGGTTTTAAACGTCCGACATTATATAAGGTTAGCGCCAAGTAGACGTGGAATAACGGTAATTGACCTCCTCTCTTTTCTGATATCTATGATGACCCTCCTACATTTATTGACATTCTTAATTTCAAAAATGGAATGAAAATAAAAACTGCTCGTTCAAAATCAGCCAAAATGGCTAAAACTTTGGCGAGTAACTGTCAAAAGATGCACAACTACATTCACTAGCTTTCATGACGAGTGCTTGCTGTCTTCACAGTGAGGTCGGAAACTTTTCAGACCACACACGTAGGTATCCATTTAGCACTTTGTTTTCAGCGTCTCGTCGATGTTATGGTCAACGACGGAGTACAACTGCCAAAACAGATCTTGAGCGCTCGACGTCAGAGTGGGAATTGGTTTGCGCATTCCATACATTGGCGAGCCAATCGTCTTCGTTGTTGGATACATGCAGCAACGCAGGGAACGAATCAGGAGTGACGTCTATGTCGCGATGGCGCGGCGAGCCAATCACTGACACTCCCCGCCCCCGCGTCTCGCTTCGCACCACTAAAGAGACCGAATATTTGATTTCTGCGGAACCGCTCAAGATCCATGACGGCAATTATATGCTAGCCTAGAAGTAACCTATTCATTCTTGATTTAAAGATGTAGCAGGTTCGGCAGAGAGAGAGGTACTTGTCTACTACTAACTAGTTACCTACCAATCAGCTACCTTTCAATCGTGGAAATTACAGACACAATAGAAAGACAATAGGTGCGCGAACGCGTTCGCGTACGGCGTTCGCTTGGGGTTTAATGAATTAAAGTAAAAATCACACACACAACACACATTGTTTTACATTGTTTTTAGAATTACCAAATAATTAATTAGTATAATTTTGATGGGAGCTAGACTTTGTACTACTACTTAACATTCACTTGTAGCCAGCCCACGGCGCATTCGACGTACAATATAATTTTACCTGCAATTTATTTGAGACTGAGCTGTACCCCTAGCCAAGTTGCTAATCTGCAATAGTTAACGCTTATAGAAAGCTTCAAATGTACGGGAATGACGTCGTCTTAACGCTCAGTCACGTGGTCAGAACAAAAGAATTGGCGGCAAGGTCAACTCGAAGCGTTCGGCGCAAGCGAAACGGTTGTAACTTGGCTAGGGGGGCTGGAAATGTCTGCCGCATGTCGATCGAACGGTGCGCGGTGGGCCAGTAAAACACAAAATTGGTGGAATCGGTTCAGTTACTTATTCTGAACAAAGTATTTTCAGTTTTGGCATATTATACTAAAAATAATGTTGTATACGAGTATACCCTGCTAAATTTTAATCGTTTTAATCCCGTGGAGGGTCGATCCGGTACATGAAACACTGTCGATTTGTAAAGATAAAAATAAAGTACCTTTTTTCAAAATTCGTATTAATTTATTTATTTATTTATTATTTATTATAATCTTTATTGTACACCAAATAAACAAAAATACAGGACAAACATTTAAAAGAATAAGTGCACAATGGGCGGTGTAGTCGGCGTTGCGTATAAACTACCCACAAGTCATTGGACTCGCTCAACTGACGTTTTCTTAAAGAAATTAATTTCGTAAGTACGCGCGTAAATTAATACGAGTTTTGAAAAAAAGGTACTTTATTTTTTAATTTTATCTTTACAAATCGATAATGTTTCATGTACCGGATCGACCCTCCACGGGATTAAAACGATCAAAATTTAAGGATGTATAGAAAGAAGGCTTTACTCACCGATTAACTTTAAATACTCTTCAAACTGATCTGATGATTTTAACTTGTATCTCACGTTAACGTATTTATCTAACTCCATGTTCCCGACCGTGTGATAAGGCGGACAGATACTAACTGAACGCTAGGTATCTGAACGAATATGATGTAGGATGATGTGGTGTATCTTCTCGACACTCAATTTGTGCTCTGAAATTAAATAAAGACAATGGTTATTTATTATATTCTCTATTGTAAAACTAGGGTTGCCAACTATACTGTTAAAAACAGTATTATACTGTTTTTCACTACATTATGCTTTTTACTGTTGAACAAAAATAAAGTATGCAAAAAACTGTTTTCAGCATCAACATGCTACTTAGTAGTAGTACTACAGTATAGTCATGTGTTAGACTTAGACGCTTTTTTTTTACGGTGGGGAAAATCATCCAATGACAACCCCCGCTCTTGGGCGGAGCGGGAGATAGTGTCGGACTCTTACTGACTAAAAAACCCACCCCGTTCCTTCAAGCCTTCATACCGGGGCTTGAGTTCCCTTTCGGATTACCCTAGCCCCAGTAGGTTTCGACCCGGCTGGGTGCTGTTGCTGACAACTCCTTGAGGCGCGCGGGAACAGTGCGCGCCGTCGACGACTTGGGCTCGGTCCGGACAGTTACCGGACGGTCGGACAGCGAGTTACCCAATGATCGCCGTCCGCAAGACCGCGCCTACGGTAGCCAGAAATCGGGATCGGAATCCCGGCAGCGGCAAGAGCGCCGTTGCCTGATGCGGTCGGCCTCCTCCTTTGCAAGCATTACTGCTTTGCAGAAGTCGGCAACCACCTACCACTCCTCCTCGCTTCGCACCATGGCCTGAACAAAGGCCCAGCGCGGTGCGAGAGCTCTCCGCCGCCGATCACCCCCACGAGGGCACGGCGATGCTCCGTCCAACCGTGTCCTCCGGGCGTTCCGCACAGTGGCGACACCCGGGCGTCACTTCCGCTTGAAACCGGAACAGGTACCTCCCGAACGTGCCATGTCCGGTGAGGACCTGCGTCATGCGGAAGGTAAGGACGCCGTGAGGACTTTCTAGCCACGCTCAAAGAGGGGACTTACCGCCATGATTGTGGCGTGCCCGGCACTGGGTTGCGATAGTCGCTGACGCCATTTCACCATGAGATCCCGCCGGAGCTCTGTCCGCCATGCCGAGACCTGTCGCGGCAGCGGACTTTCACCCCGGCGTTGCATCTCCACGCGCATATCGTGCATTTCTCTTGACACCTAGGCCAGATTTTGAAGCGCTTCAGTTTACCGATTGGTGTTGGTCTGAGAAACAAAATGCACTACGTGTGCATTCTGGGCAGCACTTGGTCCAACTCCCACACAAAGATTGGCAATGTCCATTACAAAAAATCGGTCGAGCTGTTTTGAAGTAGTGTGAACATCACCGAGACATAAGTATATTAGATTCATCATCGATCATCGATCACTATAAGATTAGATTAAGACAGATAAATACGTACTTATACATAAATTTGGCGCACAAACATACAATCAAGTAACAATTATGTAGAAACTTAAATACAAAACATTGTGTGTCTCTCGACTGCGTCAAATAGAAGATTAAAAAATTCAAGGATTTTTTTTTAACATTAGCGGTAGTTAATTTAACATTAATGGTAGGTCTACATATCTACACTAATATAATAAAGAGGTAAAGTTTGTTTTTTTATTTGTAGGTGGTAGCTCTGGAAGTACTGGTCCAATCGCTAATTTTTCACCGATAGAAAGCTGCTTTATTCCTGAGTGACATAGGCTATATTTTATGTACCTACGTGAGTGAAGTCGCGGGCTAATAATCTATATAATTATATAGAAGGAGAAACCGACTATGTAGGTACTGACTGATATATCAACGCGAATGAAACTTCTGGTCCACAGGATATTGATGAACCCTCATTTATAGCGAAGTCAGAACTGGAACATGGTTGCTGTTCTACTGACACTACAGAAGGGGTTGACTTTTCTCTCGCGACCTCAGGCCATTTCATGTCCTCTTGCAGCCATGTCTCATAGTTTTTTATGAATGTATAATGTATAATCTCGTGCGATTACAGGAGATCCATTTGTTCCTCAACGAGCACGCATAAGTCTAACAGAATTATTTCAATTCGTTCTTTTCATTTTCTGACTAAATTAATTCTCAAAATCTTCAAATAACATTTGAGGTTGTCAAAAACAACTGTTGTTTGCCACAAACAGGAAAATGTCCAAATTGGTAATAAAACTGTTTGTTGCTGTCTAATAAATTATTATTATTATGTCAGTATCTAATTATATCTCAGCCATAATCACGGTGACTAATTAGTTACTTAGTCACATCACTTTTCAGTCACTTGTTAATCACCATTATTAATGACTGATTATGAAATTTTGTAAAAAAAAATTTTTGATCAATAACGTAATTAATTGTCTTCATCGAAAAAGTCATTAGTAGGCTATTGACTAACAATAATACAAGTAAATCGATGGTCTACTTCATTTGACCATGTCAAAGATTTGAACAATCACCTGTCGAAAATTCAAAAATTTGCTACGCGCGAAGCGGCACCGAAAGGTATATGAATTCGATGTCACCTTGATCGCCGTGAATGATACAATACCTCGTGTGAGCACCAGCCCTTCAGTTCCATTCAGTTTCAAATAAATTAACTTTAAGTGTTTTCTCCTATACAAAAAAAACGTAAAACTTTTTTTCTCACGCGTGGAGTTACCAATACCTTCCATACGTTAATATTACATAAAGGTATGTATACTAGACACATAGCAATTTTTTTTTTTTAATTCCTGACTGAGTTTCTATGAGTATATGGAGCTCGATTTACCGACCACTGTGCGGCGGTGCTCCGCCTAAGGGTAAACTCACACCGAAAGAGCGGCGAAGGGCAGCGAAGCCGAGCGCAGTTTCAGTGTCATAAGAATTTTAACTTTATTTTCATTTCTATAATACTTATTATCGCATGAGAAACTCGTACGAGTCGCGCGGATGCCCGCGGCGCCGCGGGAATTCCAGCGAATTCTATAAACGGTAAACGTACGAGTTTCTCATGCGATAATAAGTATTATAGAAATGAAAATAAAGTTAAAATTCTTATGATACTGAAACTGCGCTCCGCTTCGCTGCCCTTCGTTGCTCTTTCGGTGTGAGTTGACCCTAAGCGGGGCACAACTGTATCGTTTGCTTCACCGTGTCCTCCGGGCGTTACACACGTGACACTCGGGCGTTTTTCCGCACGAATACGGTGCAGGGACCTCCTGAACTTACAATGTCCGGTAAAGACCACGTCATGCGAAAAGTGCGGACGCCGCCGTGCCGTGACATTTTATCAGTCACTCCTCGAAGACTTTTTAGGCCTTATCGCCATGATTATGTATGGTGTACCCAAATAGTGCTTGGAAAACAAAGGGGAACTGAAGGAACACCGTTGGGGTTTTAGTCAGTCAGACACGTCCTCTCGCTCAACCCAGAGCAGGAGAAGTCATTTGATGATTTCCCTGATTTCTCACCTAAAGAATAAATGGATAAATAAGTGTTATCAGTTAGTATTATATCAAAATAAAGCTGGTAACGCCAACTATAATATTTGAACATAATAGAGAATGTATGAAGTAGGGTTGTTGCGGATGCCAAAATTTCGACGTCCGCGGAAGCGGATGCGGATTATTAGAGAGCCACATCCGCGGATGCACATTTCAGGGTTATTATCAAAAATATTCCTATTTTAAGTAACGATAGAGATCACATGAAGTTATTAAAAAACGACTCTGCTCTATCAAAATTGAACATGTAATAGAAAAGTATTTGAGGAAAGGCGTCAGTAAGCGAACGATAATAGCAATATATAACTATTATTAACCTGATTTAAAAAACTTACTGAATAATAATATGGAATACAAGATGCTTATTTTATAAAATATTACTGTCACAAAAAATATTTTCAGCCACTTTTGAACACAATTCCTAATAAATTGAAACCGAAACGTTCAAATTATTACATCGACATTTAGACCGTTTCGAAGTTTCATGACGTGTAGTTACGTAAACTACACAATGATTCATCAACTCTACACTAAACAAGAAACGACACAAACAAACAGACCAACAATAATTTAGAAGGTCAATGTTGATTTTAAAGGTTACACGATTATTATTTACTTACTCGCTCATAATCTACTCAGACTTTCTACCAAATTCGCAAAAAAATACCTACTTACAACTAGCTTTTTCTCGCGGCTTCACCCGCGTACCTGAACTATAGCATATGTCACTCAGGCATAAAGCAGCTTTCTATCGGTAAAAAAATTTCGCGGACCAGTGCTTTCAGAGATTACCTTCTTCAAACAATAAAACATAAAAACAAAAAAAAACTTTACCTCTATATAATGATTGGATTAGATAAAATACATCGAATATTTCACCAAAAACCGAACATAAATAAAATAAACTCATATAAACTATAATAAGCTACTTATATCTTCTATGCTGCCATTATTAAAAGGTAAAAACTGTAATTTTGTAAAAAAAAGAAATAAAAATTTATTCGTGCTTCACACAATACTAAAGTTCTGATACATCAGAAATCTACAGAGTGTAATGTCTGAAACTCCTGAATCGATTCTGAAAATTAATTTACTAATATTTGTAACTGCACAATTCTTGAATGCTACATAAGTATTGTTTTACTTTAACCTGGACAAAAGCTAGTAAGTAATAAAAAATATAAGGAAAAAATAACATAAATCATACCTTTAAGAATACAAATAATATTACTTACATGACACAAAAACCAAACTAGGTACTTAAATTTTTAATTAAAACACAAATATCTTTCAAAACAAAACTAGAAAACATACGCACTAAACAGCTCTACTAATCCATTGCTCAATGGATACTAAATCAAATGTTTACGTAAGACGACTGTGTGGTCTGGCGGTTGATTGATAATAAAGCAGTTACTACACCGCGGCGCGCACGCGCATGTAATACTCACGCGTGACATGTGCTATAATAGTAGGGCACTACACTCGAGCGATTTGAAGTAACCTCCATAATAATATGATGAGGAAAACGTACGTACAGTACTGTTAAAATACTATATTGGCCACTATTAGAGAGCAGTGGTGGCCGATTGGTAATGGACTTACGAGTTGTAGGTCGCGGGTTAAAAACCTGCCAGGCGCATTACTTTGTGTAATTTATTTCATTACCACTGCTCTCAAAACGGTGATGGAAAACATCGTGAGGAAACCGGGAATTCGAAGACGTGTAAACGGGCGAGACAGCGCTCTCGGCCGAATACTCGGTACGTGTTAAAACACAGCTCGGCCGAGTGCTTATCTCTACAAACTCGCTTACATCACTGTCTCGGGCCGAGCAACATTTTACCGTTTCGCCCTTTTACTCGGTACGTGTGATCAAGGCAATAAGGGTGAACACCCGCCGTACGTTATCTACAGAGAGATCAAACTGATAAAAATTGCTTCATTTTGTGTTAAGTCATGAGATGATTAGAGATAAGAAAGTTAAGATAGAATATATGAGAAGATAAACTGTCAATCGTTTAGAACACAGACGGTTGAATACAGTCAAGGGATTTAAATGTTAAGCAATATAAAATTGCTGGAAAGACGTCACGGCGTCCCCACCTTCCACATGAAGCAGGTCCTCATCGGACATAGTCAGTTCGGGAGATTCCTGCGGAAGAAACGCCCGGGTGTCACCATAGTCTGGACTATCCGGAGGACACGGTGGAGCAAACGGTAGAGGTGTGCCCTGTTTGGGCAGAGCACCGCCGCGTCCGTGTGGGGACGATCAGTCACGAACTCGCGTCAGGCCCTGGTACAGGCCATGATCCGGAGCGGGGAGAAATGGCAGGCGGCCGCACGCGTGAAGGAACAGCCTTCACGCCCCAACCACCGGGATCCCGATCCCGATTTCCAGCCACCGTAGGCGTAGTTTTGTGGACGGCAAACAATGAGTAGCACGAACGAAAACATTGTGAGGAAACCGGCATACCCTAGAACCATAAATTCAAAGGTATGTGTCAACCACCAATCCCCACTGGCTCGTGTGGAGGATTACGGGCCATTCACTCTCCTAGAGAGTAGGCTTGAGTTCAAGCAGTGGGAACATTTTATGGCTGATTATGCTATGCATATCATCTACATTTTACATTTTTTTATTTTTATTTTTTTTTACGACATTTTATATGGTATGTTGGTTTATTGAAATTGAAATTAAATACATAGGTACAACTACTTAATACATTAATATGCCTAACTTAACCTAATTAAAACTTTTTTTAATTGTTGATAGGTTTGCGCTTGACCGCTATCTCACCTGATGGAAAGCGACGATGCGGTCGACGATGGAGCGCGCTTACCTAGAAGTAACTTATTCACTCTTGACTTAAAGATTCCCGGGTTGTAACCAACAGAGAACAGAGAAACACAGACTCCAGCAGAGAATTCCACTACTTAGCTGTACGCATAAACTAACTTAAAAAAAACTTACTTTACAACATTTTAAATGAAAAAATGAAAATAAAACTTCTTTTCATAGATGACAAGCGCTCCTTAATTGAGAAAAAAATGTGCTAAAAATTGCTTAACATTTACATTCGCTGACCGACCGTAGCTACTAGACCAATATGTGTTTATACGATTCATATCGTTTCAAGGATAGATCTTTATTTAGTTTCATCATATGATACAACAACATGGCGAATCATGGTAATGGTAGAAAAAATAGGCGTAGTATTGTGCTATTTAATTTAAATTTAATTTTTCGAGACCAGATCTATTAGGTATAGATTTCTAGGCTTTATCAAAATTATGATACAACATTACGAATCATTATAAAAAAATAGGCATAGTTTTGAGCTATTTAAAAAAAGCAAAAAAAAAAGACTAATTAGTTTTTCAAAACTACCCTCATCATACGTTTAAGGGATGTTAAAGTATTTATGAAAACTTAAAAGTACAGTTCACTAATCTTCTATAGTATAAAAATGAATCGCAAAATGTGTTGGTAAGCGCACGGAACAGTAAAAACAGTGGAAGAAGTAAGTAGGCGTGGCACTGTCGCCGCTACTAAGAAACGCGTTGCATACTAGCTGTTCAAGCGCTCTCATTCTTTAACTAGACTGCGCAACATAATAATTAACGAAAAATAATATTAAAATGCCTTATTGTCCCATACTGTACTTTAAAAACCATAGTTAGACTAAAGATCTAACTCATTGAGGTGTATCATACAACCGAAAAGTATTATTTTCGGATTTATTTTAATAAAATGAAAAAATAAAATTACGTGAAACATTGCGCAGGATATACAAACAAAACTAGTCCTTAGAAACATCACAACAAAGTTGATTTTCTTTTCTCGGTTATTAGCTTTTCTGGAATATTCGTTAGTTTACCTATACTTTTGACGCTATCCAAATAGTGCGTGACTTTATCGATAAAATCAATCGATATGTATAATATGTATTACATTGCCTTTTTAAAATACATATTATAGTTTAATAGTTTTTGTAAGTAATATAATACAGATAATTATTAAATTAATAAATATAATAAAATAAAAATTGTGGTATGATATTTGTGATGTATTTTAAATAAATTTAGTTAAAGAGTTAGGAACAACATAGGGTGTTTGAATTATACTTAATATTCTTATGTTTAGCAGTAGGCGATGACGATGATTTCAGCTGAGATGATGATAATTGATGTACTATGCAAATAAATACCCTTTTTACTACGTTTAAAAATTGCCTTTAATTATATTAATTTCATAATTTTAATACTATCACACTATCGCATACAATTTTTTTTTGCATGATATGTTTTAAATACGTTTTCATACAATCGATACATATTTCGATCGAATAAGGTGACTTCCCTATCTGAGTAGCAGCGAGCGCATTCGCGTCAGTGATACGCCATTCAAATACCAATCTTATCTTTACGTTGTTACTGTTCATACTGAATATTAAATACTGAACAATGCCATCTAGCGACGAGTGGCAGTACTTGGTAGTCAAAGATGTATTCCTTTCTTGTTTTTGTCAATTTGATTTATAGACTTTTGAAATTAAAGTTGCATTTCGTATAAATTTTTTTTTGCATTTCGTCTACGCCCGGTTTTTGTTTTCAGCCAATCATATTTTTAGGTTTGCAGTAAGAGTAAATTGTAAATGTATGAGTTTGGCGACACCGGTTCTGGAACAAACATTTTCTCAAGCTACTTCCACTGTTTTTACTGTTCCGTGGGTAAGCGCATAACTCAACAACCCCTGGACCGATTTCGCTAATTTTTTTTTGTTGTGTTCGTTATTATGAGGAGAAGGTTCTTATGGAAAAAAAAAATGAAAATTAGGGTAGTGTAGGGTAGAGTAGGGTAGTCCCCTCTTTGAGGCGTGGCTGGAAAGACCTCACGGCGTCTTTACCTTCCGCATGACGCAGGTCCTTACCGGACATGGTTCGTTCGGGAGTTTCCTGCACCGGATTCGTGCGGAAGTGACGCCCGGGTGTCGCCACTGTGCGGAATGCCCGGAGGACACGGTGGAGCACACAGTCGAGGTGTGCCCTACTTGGGCGGAGCATCGCCGTGCCCTCGTAGGGGCGATCGGCGGCGGAGACCTCTCGCGCCGGGCCTTGGTTGAGGCCATGGTCCGGAGCGAGGAGGAGTGGCAGGCGGTCGCCGACTTCTGCGAAGCAGTAATGCTCGCAAAGGAGGAGGCCGAACGCATCAGGCAACGGCGTTATCGCCGCCGCCGCCGCCGCCGGGATTCTGATCCCGATTTCCGACCACCGTAGGCGCGGGCTTGCGGACAGTGAGCAATGGGTAGCTCGCTGTCCGGCCGTCCGGTAACTGTCCGGACCAAGCCCAAGGCGTCGACGGCGCGCACTGTTCCCGCGCGCCTCAAGGAGTTGTCAGCAACAGCAGGGACCCAGCCGGGTCGAAGCCTACTGGGGCCAGGGTTATCCGAAAGGGCGCTCGAGCCCCGGTATGAAGGCTAGAAGGAACGGGGTGGGTCTTTTAGTCAGTAAGAGTCTGACACTATCTCCCGCTCCACCCAAGGGCAGGGGATGTCAATGCATGATTTTTTCCCACCATAAAAAAAAAAAAAAAAAAGGGTAGAGTAGGGTAGAATAGGGTAGTGTAGGGTAGAGTAGGGTAGTGTAGGGTAGTGTAGGGTAGAGTAAGGTAGAGGAGGGTAGAGTAGGGTAGAGTAGAGTAGGGTAGGGTAGAGTAGGGTAGAGTAGGGTAGAGTAGGGTAGAGGAGGGTAGAGTAGGGTAGAGTAGGGTAGAGTAAGGTAGAGGAGAGTAGAGGAGGGTAGAGTAGGGCAGAGTAGAGTAGGGTAGGGTAGAGTAGGGTAGAGTAGGGTAGAGTAGGGTAGAGTAGAGTAGAGTAGGGTATAGTAGGGTAGAGTAGGGTATAGTAGGCTGAAGTAGAGAAGAGCGGGAGCGAAGCCGCGCGGGTACAGCTAGTATAATATATAAAGAGGAGTTTTTTGTTTGTAAGAGTTTTCATAATATCTGAAGTACTGGTCTGATTGTTAAAATTTTTTCACCGATAGAAAGCCGATTTATTCCTGAGGCTATATTTTATGTACGCGGGCGAAGCCGCGAGCAAAAGCTAGTTAATTATAATTGTAATAAATTCAGTTTTTCAATTGAATCACGCGTACTGCGATGTTGTAGACTCAGCCTTAACAGTGATAAGAAATCAATGCAGTGATTGGAATCGTCTACTTCAAACTCATAATCTCATAATGTTGATTAATTTTATCTGATAGAATATCGGAAGCCAAATTTCTGTCAAAATTCGCTAAATTAATAATTACATGACGATGACGTAATAAGGTGTGGATAATAATTTATCTATTTTTGGCTAGTAACAACTCTAACAGGTGTTTTTTTTTTTCATAAACGACCTCTCATGCCGTGATAAAGGCACCTCTCATGCAAGAGGTTGCGGGTTCAAGTACCAATACATTTTTTTTCAATTCATATTTTCTTTTATAAGTTTATTTAGAACATTACCTACTGACATTCCGAAGCCGTTGGTCCTGGTTGACATTCGTAGATCTTTGACAGTCGTTAGTGTGACCGCACGTGGGCTACATGCTACAGCCATAAACGCCGCCACGAGAAGCTATAAGTGGCCATAGAGGAAGCTGAAGCGCGCGACAGCCACTTACAGTTGCCGTCACGGATCTTGAGCGCTGGCTTCAAGTTGCGCAGAAGTCAAATATTCGGTCTCTTTATTGGTACGAAGTGAGACGCGGGGGCGGGGAGTGTCAGTGATTTGCTCGCAGCGCCATCGCGTCATAGACGTCACTCCTGATTCGTTCCCTGCGTTTCTGCATGTATCTAACAACGAAGACGATTGGCTCGCCAATGTATGGAATGCGCAAAGCGATCCCCACTCTGGCGCCGAGCGCTCAAGATCCGTTTTGGCAATTGTAAGGCCAGTGGCTACTACTTTTTTTTAGCCCATACGCGCAGTATCATAATGGACTCTGACGAAGAAGGTTTAAATGTGCGAGTGAGTTGTGACGACATTTTGTATCGGCGTTTAGTGGCCGGTTCGGGCCACAAGAAGCGAGCAGTGCCGATTTGTAGCGTGCGGCGGCCACCGGCGTCAACCGTGTGCGGCGAATTCATATTAAATCTATGTAACCTACAGGAAATACGCCGTCGGCACGTGTGCGGCGCCCCTTATAGATGCCAAAAAACCAGTGACAGACAGTCTATCCAAGGAGAAAGCCGGAGATGAAGAACAAGAATTCTTCCGGGAGATCGAGTCAGAGTCCGCGGGGTCGCTAATGCCCAACACTTCGCCACAAAACTGCCTTCTTTTTCGGTGGGTAAAAATTATCCAGATGACATCCCCCACCCTTGGGCGGAGCGGAAGATACTGTCAAACTTTTACTGACTAAAAAACCCACTCCGTTCCTTCGTTGCCTTTCATACCGGGGCCAACCCTTCCTTTCAGAAGCAGACCCTTAGCCCCAGTAGGCTTCGACCCTGCTGGGCCCCTACGATTGCCGACAACTCCGTCGACGGCTTGGGCTTGGTTCGGACAGTTACCGGACGGTCGGACAGCGAGCTACCCATTGCTCGCCGTCCGCACGACACCCAGGCGTCACTTCCGCACAAATCCGGTGCAGGCACCTCCCGACAAAACTGCGGATTGTATCTCTCTTAGTCTGGCCCCTCACCCTAGGCATGTTAAGGGCCGGCAAAGCAAACGCTACCGACCTAGAGTTATTTGGAGCGCGCAAGCCCCACCACGACATCAACGTAGAGATACGGCGATGGGGTTATTATTATTATTTTTATATTTATTTATCTCAGGACCCTGAGGTCCTGGACCTTTGGAAGGCATACGAGGAGCCGAAACCAACTCGCAGAGGACCTTTTAGTTGCTTTTAATGGGACGTGGTACCAACCGGTGATTATCCCTGTATGCGCTATGCTACTGCATCCAAGGACAAGTCCCGGTTGTAGGGAAACTATTGCACCATGTGGAAAACTAATATTATTATTATCAGGTCTGGGTATCTTGTGTATGTGGGTTTAGGTACGTGTTTATGATCGCACCCACAATACAGAGGTCATTTCTAGTGTGGCGCAACTTTATTAAAAAAAACTGGGCAAGTGCGAGTCGGACTCGCGCACTGAGGGTTCCGTGCAAACTACAATTCCCGAATGGAGTCTCGAAGATTTTTCCGAATTGCAATTTTTTTTTTTGTGACGAAGAACAACAAATATACTGTTTTCAGATTTTTCCCTATATTTTTGCTGTAAGACCTTGCTTTGGGCCAAATTTCAGGATTCTGGGTTAACGGGAAGTACCCTATGAATTTCGATCTTTGAGAGTATCGAAATATACATTTTTTTGCGACATAAACGACCGTGTCTTTTTTATTCGTTTAGAAGTTTGATTTTTTCATAGCTTGAAGGGACCGCAGACCTGAGTAAGTATATAGTTTTAATTTCAACTCGATACCTCCACGCGTTCTTGAGATAAAGGGTCTTGACAGACAGACGGACGGATAACAAAGTGATCCTATATGGGATCCGTTTTTTTCCTTTTGTGGTACGAAACCCTAAAAAATACATGCCCAAGTGCAAAAGGCAAGGCAAAAACATTTCCAGTTAATAGCATGAAGCCATAAACTTGAGAATATTATTCGTTCTAAACAATTATCTCGTTGCAATCCTAATTGCAGAAACCTCGGTGGTAGAAGCCATAAAACATTAGTGTCGTAAGAAAATTATCAACTATCTAGACTTTGCACAAGTAGATATGTTGGGATCATGACCATCATCACTGTTGGACATAGGCCTCCCCAGAGCGTCGCCACAACGACCGGTCCTGTGCGTCACGCATCCATCGGAATGCCGCGACCCTGACCAGGTCATCGGTCCACCTAGTAGGAGGCCTTCCAACGCTGCGTGTACCGATACGCGGTCGCCACTCCAGCCCCTTTCGTGCCCATCAACCATCTGTTCTGCTGCAATGTGCCCTGCCCATTGCCACTTGAGTTTGGCGGTTCTTCGAGCTATGTCGGTAACCTTGGTTCTGCTGCGGATATCTTCATTTCTGGTGTGATCACGCAAGGAAACTCCGAGTATACCTTTTCCATTGCCCTTTGGGTGAATACGAGTGTTCTTATAAGAAATATAAAAAGTTGGGATCGACTTCCAATCTAATTGGAAAAATATTCTTTACTTAATTGGATGTTGAGGTTGAATACTATTTATAATTCTTCTATACGTGTGTTTGTTACCTAAATCCTTCTAAACGGCTTGTCCGGTTTGGATGACATTTGGTGTGATATATTTGAGTGGGTGTCTGAATGGTTTAAAAATAGAATTGGACCTGGTAAGCGTCGCTGCAATCGGATTCTCATTTTTGAAGTGAAAACTTCTTTAGCGGCGTTGAGCACTTTTTCTGTAATGGGTATAAAATCTTAAACTCGCGTCAGGACACGTGACCTGATCGAAAAAGCGTAAGACGGATGGAGAGTAGACAGCTATCCCTTATCGCGCGTTGTGAAAGGGGGCTAGACGGAAAAAATTCTCACGAAAAATTGTACCGACACTTTTACTGTCAAAATATAAATCCAAGATGGCGGCTGCAAGAAATTATCAACTTTTTCGTCATGGGTGTCGTTTTCATGGTTTTCGAGGGTGTTGAAACCGATGGTACTGTCAAAATATAAATCCAAGATGGCGGCTGCAAGAAATTATCAAATTTTTCGTCATGGGTGTCGTTTTCATGGTTTTCGAGGGTGTTGAAACCGATAGTACTGTCAAAATGTAAATCCAAGATGGCGGCTGCAAGAAATTATCAAATTTTCCGTCATGGGTGTCGTTTTCATGGTTTTCGAGGGCGTGGAAACCGATGGTACTGTCAAAATGTAAATCCAAGATGGCGGCTGCAAGAAATTATCAACTTTTTCGTCATGGGTGTCGTTTTCATGGTTTTCGAGGGTGTTGAAACCGATGGTACTGTCAAAATATAAGTCCAAGATGGCGGCTGCAAGAAATTATCAAATTTTCCGTCATGGGTGTCGTTTTCATGGTTTTCGAGGGCGTGGAAACCGATGGTACTGTCAAAATGTAAATCCAAGATGGCGGCTGCAAGAAATTATCAACTTTTTCATCATGGGTGTCGTTTTCATGGTTTTCGAGGGTGTTGAAACCGATGGTACTGTCAAAATGTAAATCCAAGATGGCGGCTGCAAGAAATTATCAACTTTTTCGTCATGGGTGTCGTTTTCATGGTTTTCGAGGGTGTTGAAACCGATGGTACTGTCAAAATGTAAATCCAAGATGGCGGCTGCAAGAAATTATCAACTTTTTCGTCATGGGTGTCGTTTTCATGGTTTTCGAGGGTGTTGAAACCGATGGTACTGTCAAAATATAAATCCAAGATGGTGGCTGCAAGAAATTATCAAATTTTCCGTCATGGGTGTCATTTTCATGGTTTTCGAGGGCGTGGAAACCGATGGTACTGTCAAAATGTAAATCCAAGATGGCGGCTGCAAGAAATTATCAACTTTTTCGTCATGGGTGTCTTTTTCATGGTTTTCGAGGGTGTTGAAACCGATGGTACTGTCAAAATGTAAATCCAAGATGGCGGCTGCAATAAATTATCAACTTTTTCGTCATGGGTGTCGTTTTCATGGTTTTCGAGGGTGTTGAAACCGATGGTACTGTCAAAATATAAATCCAAGATGGTGGCTGCAAGAAATTATCAAATTTTCCGTCATGGGTGTCATTTTCATGGTTTTCGAGGGCGTGGAAACCGATGGTACTGTCAAAATGTAAATCCAAGATGGCGGCTGCAAGAAATTATCAACTTTTTCGTCATGGGTGTCGTTTTCGTGGTTTTCGAGGGTGTTGAAACCGATAGTACTGTCAAAATATAAATCCAAGATGGTGGCTGCAAGAAATTATCAAATATTCCGTCATGGGTGTCGTTTTCATGGTTTTCGAGGGTGTTGAAACCGATAGTACTGTCAAAATATAAATCCAAGATGGCGGCTGCAAGAAATTATCAAATTTTCCGTCATGGGTGTCGTTTTCATGGTTTTCGAGGGTGTTGAAACCGATAGTACTGTCAAAATATAAATCCAAGATGGCGGCTGCAAAAAATTATTAAATGTTTCGTCATGGGTGTCGTTTTCATGGTTTTCAAGGCTGTTGAAACCGATAGTATTGTCAAAATGTAAATCCAAGATGGCGGCTGCAAGAAATTATCAACTTTTTCCTCATGGGTGTCGTTTTCGTGGTTTTCGAGGGTGTTGAAACCGATAGTACTGTCAAAATTTAAATCTAAGATGGTGGCTGCAATAAATTATCAACTTTTTCGATATGGGTGTCTTTTTCATGGTTTTCGAGGTTGTTGAAGCCGATAGTGCTGTCAAAATGTAAATCTAAGATGGCGGATGTCAGAAATTATCAACTTTTTCGTCATGAGTGTCGTTTTCATGGTTTCGAAGATGTTGAAATAGTGCTGTCAAAATGTACATAAAATAGGATAGTATTTTTTAGTTATATTGTATTGGCTAGACGGAAAAAATTCTCACGAAAAGTTGTAACGACACTTTTTCTATAGTAAGCTATTGTAAGCCGTGCGGCGTGCGCATGTTTCTCTGTCTTTCTCTCTTTCTCTCTCTTATAGAAAGCAAGCCAGAACGGAACTTCGTTCCATCCGGGTGTCCCTTGACACCTCAGTAGTTTTTCGGAGAGATAAACTTTTTAATGTAAAATAATTGTAATAGTTTTAAAGTGTTAAATTTTTAATGTAATATAAATTGTCATGTTTGTGTACGATAGCGCAATAAATGAATATTGTATTCTACCACATAAATGATAGTACTTTTATACTGATAAAGCAATTGGTGCAAAATTATTCCCTAACCATTCCAAAATATCAAACATGCTCAACGTTAATAATCAAGTTTTCACTTCTGCCGGCACTCCCGGAGTGCAACCCGTCTTTTTTTTTTTATCAAACCAGCTTTCGGTTAAGGCCACACCTGACGGGACAACTAGTGTTTTGGGGGATTGCGCACACTTGAGACAAAACGGTCTTGTCTCAAGAGAGCGCAGGCCCGAAACGTTTTGACTGAGACTTGCTAAGTTTCGTCAAATTGCAATTTGAGTTGGGAGGCTCTTTGGACCGGGACCGCGATCCCAACTTCCACCTATAAAAAAAAATTTTTTTGAGTAGAATTTTGGGACCACAAATAAAATAAATACTTAAGTACTTAAGTACAGTTTTTTGGTAATTACATATAATAAATAATAGACTTTTTCCTTGTGGTCCCAAAATACTACTCAAAAAAAATTTAGGTGGAATTTGGGACCGCGGCCCCGGTCCAAAGAGCCCTACGACCAAGCAATTTTTGACTTGGGCCACTTTAATTCTACGACTTATTTACTTACAAGAAAAACAAAATATCCAAGTACGACGTGCTATGTAGAGGCACCTAGTTCAACGTAGAATGTTGTCTTACCAGTTTGCCTAGAGCCAGTCAAGCACAGCACGCAGTGGCGTAGCTAGATGAACAACGGCCGTGGTGAAACAAAAATCTGGGGCCCTTTTTCTACGTGGGAAATTATCAAATAACTTCTGCTCTGTGTGGAGTGGGAGGGAGTGTCAGACTTTTACTAACTAAAACGAGTTGGCTCGCTTAGTGTTACAACCTATTTTTTATTCAGATTTTGAAAGTGAAAGAATTTTTCGGTGATCAAATCATCTAATGACATCCCTTGTCATACTTTTGCTGACTAATAACCCACTCCTGTTCCTTCTTTGCCATTGTTCCAGGGCCCCGGGGATTTATTTCGCATTACCCATGGGCCCTAGTAGGCTTCGACGCTGCTGGGCCCCTACGGTTGCTGACATCTCCTTAAGGCGCATGTGGAACAATTCAATAAGGTTTGCCAATCCGGTTTTGGAGGCCTCCAAACGGAGGGCCCCGATCCTTTGATAGCTACGCCTGTGACTGCACGATACATTTATGTACTTAGGTACTTTATACCTAGGTGTAGGTACCGTAAATACTCCGTAGGTACTTATTGCAATTTATTGCTAATGACGTCCTCATCGCCGACTTGTAAGTACTTGCCTACATAATCCAGGGTCGAATAATATTAGCTTAAATCAATACAAACTTAATTTATTGTACAATTAATCCGGTAATCGACATTTGATTTTTTTTAATGGGAAATCAACCATCCAACTACTTTGTTTTTTCCCATTCTAGGGTGGGCGAGAGGGCGTGTCAGATTTACGGACTAAAACCCATCTGTCATTGTCATTTAGTTGCCCTTTGCATTTCTAGCACAGAGTACAATAAATATTTCTAGGGACCGGTCACTCTTTCAAACGTTGCCGTAGCGCTAGCAAATCGATATTAGATGGATTCCCTAATTTAACAGAGCCCTGTATCATCGTGAAGGACGTATTACACTGCGCTGAATATCGCGTGCGATATTCCGACTCGTACTATTTTTCATTCATAGAAAGACAGTCTAACCCTTATTACACTACGCGATACGTCGAACCATAGACTAGACTGACTTTCTATGAATGAAAAATAGTACGATCGCACGCGATATTCAGCGCAGTGTAATAGGTCCTTCAATGTCGTGGCGTGTTCGACTTCGCGACATAAGGCGCTGCGCATACGTAGACACTTTTTGTTCCAGTTAGGTATTACCTACTGACGCCGAACACTTTTTGATCGACATGAGTACATGAGTACCTATTGGACACAAAAAATGTTTACGTATGCGCAGGGTGTGGATGATTTCATACTGGTTCTCTAGAAAACAAAAATACTTATCGATATCTTGTATCTGAAATAAGACACAATAGTGTCTACGTTTGCACTCTCTAATGTCGTTGCGCTATCATAGCCCCCTTACGGCGTACTTTCAGTATGTTACAAAGTACTCTGTGCGGCGTACTTAGATAGCATCTTTGACAGTCGAACTGAGAATTGGGCGCCGTTTTCAAAACGTTGCACTTTTCTGAGTAAAAGAAGTACCTAATTAAATGTTTTGCGAGATAATAAAATAAAACTGCATTTTATAGATCAATCAATATAAATCGTGATCGTATTTACAGAGGCCAAAAATAAAGCACATGCACAAATTCTGCAGTCGCTCGAGTTTGTTTAGGAGTACCAACGTAGCATTTAGAAAACAGACGCATAGTCTACTGTCTATGAGCGGTAGAAGAAGAGATTGAGCAAGAGCAACCTATTGGTGTGAATTGGCAAGAATTTTTGGAGACGCGAGACGTAGAGACTGAAAAGAGTAAACTTCCTCTTATTAATCTCTTACATCAGCAATATAAACCTCCCATGATAGGTAAGTAGGTATAGTAGGTACCTACATACCTATCTATTTGGACGCAAAGGCTTTTCGCACTTTTGGAGTAGGTATAGATAATATGGACAACGAATAAATATTATTATGTATTATGTAACTCAAAGGTTTGCTAGGAGAAAACCCATTGTTGAGTTAAGCTCGCCTTCTGACTGTATCACCGTGTACTATGTCGGTATGTTTTTTAATAAAGAATTAAGAACGAATCTTACACTACCTACTGGTGGGAGCGACCCCGTCATCTAAGAGGTTGAGCATGTATCTGCCACCAATAATGAGCGGTTCATATTTATTTAGGTTCAGTAAGAGTCCATAACATTTGCCCACTTAATTGTATACAAGGTGTAAGGGACAGCCCTCCACAAACTTGAAGGGCTTGCTCAGTAGACGAAACTGAACCACCTTCCACAAAAATTTTTTTCAGAAAACGAAAAAAAAATTCGGCCTCTCCAGACAAACTGTCCAATCAAGTTTATAATTTTGTATGGTGAGACGGATTTTTTTTTTCGTTTCCTGAAAAAATATTTTATGGTAGGTTGTTCAGTTTCGTCTACTGAGCAAGCCCTTAAAGTTTGTGGAGGGCTGTCCCTTACACCTTGTATATAATTATCAGATCACTGTTTTACCGTAACGATAGCAGGTACATAAAAAATAATACAAAAATAATCCACTTACGTTTAAGATTCAGTGTGATGAACGTTTCGGCTATGTTGTGAAGATCCTGTTAGATTATTGTTAATTAAACCTATAATTTACCACTAAAACTTACAAATACACTGTCAGTTTTCAGGGATTGACAGTTGACAGAATTATTTATTGCCAAATGCATTAAATACTTTTTTCTCCAGAGCTGGCTCTCGTTGCACCTCTTTTAAGGGTTTTCCCCCATAACCGCACTCGTGAGGAAAAGTGCACCCATAGGATTTGAACTCGACGCGTAGAACAGAATAAACTTTATTGTGCACCTAGCGTCTGAACAAAACTCAGAAACGGGATGGGCTAAAAAATATTCGGCGTGATTAGCGCCTGGGCAAAAAGTTCAGTGGTCAAGAGTGTCGCCTGCGACACGGAACGCCTTATATAGTCTAAGATCCGATTAAGAACGACCTTCACCGGTCTGTTTAATGGATGAAACGTATTTTATGACAAATTTAGTGTATTAAATAATACGACGCGGGTGGGTTGCCTAAGACATTCCTGGCCAGACTATTATTGATTTAAAATTGAAAATTTACTTTTTATTTAGAAAAATGCACAAAGGTTATACCAGATTTTTTTGCAGACAACACTATAACACCGTATTCGTAATGAAACAGCGTTATTTTGCTACAGAATTTGTTGTATATCAAAATAAACACACCTGTTTATACCTGGCAACCCATAGTTATGCCACGAAACAAATAGGCAACCCAACATTTTTATGTTCTAAAGGCTTCACTCTTTCGGTTAGTATTAAATTTATTCGTAACACACCGGTGCATTTTACAAAAAAAAAAAAAAAAAATTGTTTGACCAGGAATTTCTCAGGCAACCCACCTGCGTTATATTATTTAATAATTATACTAAATTTATCATAAAATACGTTTCATCCATTAAACAAACCGGTGAAGGTCGTTCTTAACCGTATCCTCTACTAATAGAGGTGGCGTGGCGCAATGTAGCTATTCGCTAAAAAATTAAAAAAAAAAGACGGGTTGCACTCCGGGAGTGCCGGCAGAAGTGAAAACTTGATTATTAACGTTGAGCATGTTTGATATTTTGGAATGGTTAGGGAATAATTTTGCACCAATTGCTTTATCAGTATAAAAGTACTATCATTTATGTGGTAGAATACAATATTCATTTATTGCGCTATCGTACACAAACATGACAATTTATATTACATTAAAAATTTAACACTTTAAAACTATTACAATTATTTTACATTAAAAAGTTTATCTCTCCGAAAAACTACTGAGGTGTCAAGGGACACCCGGATGGAACGAAGTTCCGTTCTGGCTTGCTTTCTATAAGAGAGAGAAAGAGAGAAAGACAGAGAAACATGCGCACGCCGCACGGCTTACAATAGCTTACTATAGAAAAAGTGTCGTTACAACTTTTCGTGAGAATTTTTTCCGTCTAGCCAATACAATATAACTAAAAAATACTATCCTATTTTATGTACATTTTGACAGCACTATTTCAACATCTTCGAAACCATGAAAACGACACTCATGACGAAAAAGTTGATAATTTCTGACATCCGCCATCTTAGATTTACATTTTGACAGCACTATCGGCTTCAACAACCTCGAAAACCATGAAAAAGACACCCATATCGAAAAAGTTGATAATTTATTGCAGCCACCATCTTAGATTTAAATTTTGACAGTACTATCGGTTTCAACACCCTCGAAAACCACGAAAACGACACCCATGAGGAAAAAGTTGATAATTTCTTGCAGCCGCCATCTTGGATTTACATTTTGACAATACTATCGGTTTCAACAGCCTTGAAAACCATGAAAACGACACCCATGACGAAAAATTTAATAATTTTTTGCAGCCGCCATCTTGGATTTATATTTTGACAGTACTATCGGTTTCAACACCCTCGAAAACCATGAAAACGACACCCATGACGGAAAATTTGATAATTTCTTGCAGCCGCCATCTTGGATTTATATTTTGACAGTACTATCGGTTTCAACACCCTCGAAAACCATGAAAACGACACCCATGACGGAATATTTGATAATTTCTTGCAGCCACCATCTTGGATTTATATTTTGACAGTACTATCGGTTTCAACACCCTCGAAAACCACGAAAACGACACCCATGACGAAAAAGTTGATAATTTCTTGCAGCCGCCATCTTGGATTTACATTTTGACAGTACCATCGGTTTCCACGCCCTCGAAAACCATGAAAATGACACCCATGACGGAAAATTTGATAATTTCTTGCAGCCACCATCTTGGATTTATATTTTGACAGTACCATCGGTTTCAACACCCTCGAAAACCATGAAAACGACACCCATGACGAAAAAGTTGATAATTTCTTGCAGCCGCCATCTTGGATTTACATTTTGACAGTACCATCGGTTTCAACACCCTCGAAAACCATGAAAAAGACACCCATGACGAAAAAGTTGATAATTTCTTGCAGCCGCCATCTTGGATTTACATTTTGACAGTACCATCGGTTTCCACGCCCTCGAAAACCATGAAAATGACACCCATGACGGAAAATTTGATAATTTCTTGCAGCCACCATCTTGGATTTATATTTTGACAGTACCATCGGTTTCAACACCCTCGAAAACCATGAAAACGACACCCATGACGAAAAAGTTGATAATTTCTTGCAGCCGCCATCTTGGATTTACATTTTGACAGTACCATCGGTTTCAACACCCTCGAAAACCATGAAAACGACACCCATGACGAAAAAGTTGATAATTTCTTGCAGCCGCCATCTTGGATTTACATTTTGACAGTACCATCGGTTTCAACACCCTCGAAAACCATGAAAACGACACCCATGATGAAAAAGTTGATAATTTCTTGCAGCCGCCATCTTGGATTTACATTTTGACAGTACCATCGGTTTCCACGCCCTCGAAAACCATGAAAACGACACCCATGACGGAAAATTTGATAATTTCTTGCAGCCGCCATCTTGGACTTATATTTTGACAGTACCATCGGTTTCAACACCCTCGAAAACCATGAAAACGACACCCATGACGAAAAAGTTGATAATTTCTTGCAGCCGCCATCTTGGATTTACATTTTGACAGTACCATCGGTTTCCACGCCCTCGAAAACCATGAAAACGACACCCATGACGGAAAATTTGATAATTTCTTGCAGCCGCCATCTTGGATTTACATTTTGACAGTACTATCGGTTTCAACACCCTCGAAAACCATGAAAACGACACCCATGACGAAAAATTTGATAATTTCTTGCAGCCGCCATCTTGGATTTATATTTTGACAGTACCATCGGTTTCAACACCCTCGAAAACCATGAAAACGACACCCATGACGAAAAAGTTGATAATTTCTTGCAGCCGCCATCTTGGATTTATATTTTGACAGTAAAAGTGTCGGTACAATTTTTCGTGAGAATTTTTTCCGTCTAGCCCCCTTTCACAACGCGCGATAAGGGATAGCTGTCTACTCTCCATCCGTCTTACGCTTTTTCGATCAGGTCACGTGTCCTGACGCGAGTTTAAGATTTTATACCCATTACAGAAAAAGTGCTCAACGCCGCTAAAGAAGTTTTCACTTCAAAAACCGGCCAGGTGCGAGTCGGACTCGCCCATGAAGGGTTCCGTAGCAGCAAGTAACATAATATAAAAAATCCTTGTAGTTCGTTGTAACTTTGATCGATGTTTTAATAATAGTGTATTTTTTTTAGATTTATGACGTATTAAAAAAAACTACTAACTAGATCTCGTTCAAACCAATTTTCGTTGGCAGTTTGTATGGTAATGTACATCATATATTTTTTTTAGTTTTATCACTCTCTTATTTTAGAAGTTAGAGGGGGGGGGGGGACACACATTTTACCACTTTGGAAGTGTCTGTCGCGCAAACTGTTCAGTTTAGAAAAAAATTATATTAGAAACCTTAATATCATTTTTGAAGACCTATCCATAGATACCCCACACGTATGGGTTTGATGAAAAAAAACTTTTTGAGTTTCAGTTCTAAGTATGGGGACCCCCAAAAGTTATTGCTTTTTTTCATTTTTGTGTGAAAATCTTAATGTGGTTCACAAAATACATCTTCTTACTAAGTTTCAACAGTATAGCTCTTATAGTTACGGAAAAAAGTGGCTGTGACATTCGGACGGACAGACAGACAGACAGACAGACATGACGAATCTATAAGGGTTCCGTTTTTTGCCATTTGGCTACGGAACCCTAAAAAAGTGATACTCGCAAAGAGCTTATCTAGGGAAACCTACAATATAGGGCCTACCTATATTATAGGTAAAAACCCTATGTACTTATTTCGAGTAAAAATAAAACAAGACCATACTAAAAATAGAATTTTTTATTAATAATAATTAAAAATAGGGTGTAAGCAACCCTCATAAATTCTGCGTAACAACTTGAATCCACAACAATTGATAGTTAAATAACGGACATAAACACTTCATTTTTGGTCAAATTTAATACTAAACTCCATTCGCATTAATTAAACAAACTTAAATTACTGTCCATTCAACCGATTTTGACGCTTATTGCGCTAGTACCATGATAAATGACGGCTACAGTAAATATTTGGTATTGTAACCACTTTTTGCATTTAATGTCATCCTTATACTTACGGAATAGAAGTGAAATTCGATTGAACAGACAGTAAAAAAGGTTTGTTTAAATGTTTAAGCTCAACTCGAATGGAGTACAAATACTGACAAACGTCAAATCTTGATGACTGAACTGTAGTTGGACAGGTTCACAGAGCCTCGCAGCGCTTGCTTTTGAAGATTCTGCAAGAGAATAAGTATTTTTTAACCGATTGCGTCAGGAGGGACATTTTTTCGAGTTTGGAGGTTGTGGAACAGAGAGTAAAGTCCCACGTACCTCCGTTTGAAAGGAAGGATCCTCCGACCAGACGGGTTTTATGTCTGGTGGGCAACTGCCCGATAGATGATTTCAGGCTGTTGAGAACTTTAATTGTGCAGGATTAGTTCTTATGTGACGCTATAGATGTCACTACAGAAGTGTCATTAGATTCGTCTTAATTTTGAAAGTAACACTGGGTACATCAAAATTAATTCTGTTTGATAACAGAATTCTAGGTTCATTATATTATCCAACCATAGACAATCAGATTACTGCAGTATGGATAAAAAGAACGTATGACGATGAGCGAAATGAAGCGTAAAGATGTGAGAGCGAGAAAAAGTAGGGTATGAAAGAGACAGAGCATAGATGGCGACTTTTGAACGTGAGTGACAAAAGGACAGAGTATTTTTTTTTCTTGTTAGCCTGTTCTGTCCCACTGATGGGCAAGACCTCCCTCCACTGCTTCCATCTTTTACGCGCCCGGGCTTCCTCTTGCCAATTTGGTGGAATCAGTATAGTTCATATGAGTAATTATTAAATTGTAACGTAAGAATAAATTGTAAAAAAGTCAAAAATAAACAAGCAAGTTAGAGTCTGACTAAAAGTCAAACGACTTGGATAATTATTAGGGCAAAATGAAATCTAATGTAGTCAACACCGGTTCAATAATCAAGGTTGATTAAGAATCTTGATCGTTGTTTGCAATAATATAATAGAAGAACCTAATAAAAAGTATTAAATATAAATATTTTTTAACCCGTTGTATGCCGGAACGCAGATCTACGCGAGACACAATGCCTTTTTAATTGTGTCTCTAATTACGGCATACGAGAGGTTAAATGATTAAATTTTATACAAAACTAGCTTTTGCCCGCGCAGCTTCGCTCCCGCTCTTCCCTACTCTACCCTACTCTACCCTACCCTATCCTACTCTACACTACTCTATTCTACCCTACTATACCCTACCAATCTTCACATAAACCATCTACTAAATAGTCCGAACAAAGCCTAAAAATTTGGTTTGGATAGGTGAGCGTTCTTGAGTTATAAAATTACTAACTAACTAAATGTGGCATTGATTTTTATACACCGCTGAATTTTGATCGTTTTAATCCCGTGGAGGGTCGATTCGGTACATGAAACACTACCTAATACACCGGTATCTTTACAAATCGAGAGTGTTTTATGTACCGGATCGACCCTCCACAGGATTAAAACGACCAAAATTTAACGGTGTATATATAGATTCCCAAGTCGTTTGACTGTTTAGACAGACTATACGCAGTATCAGTAGTTTCATTTCTTCGACTACGGTGAAGATCGGTAGAACTTACCTTTTTAAACATATTAGCCATCAATAAATTAGTTTTCTTTATGTTTTCTTTTCTCTTTTCCTCTTTCTTCTGCACGACTTCTGGCAATGTTTTGTAAATCTTTTCAGAATGCTTCTTCATTTCTCGTTCACTTATGAATTTTGGTGAAGCTGAAATGTTTGTTTGTTTATTATTAGCCAAAGTAAAAAATGTAGAAGCATAATTGCCGGACTCTCGAGACCCCACTCGCAAGCTGAACAACGCCTTGGAGTCTCGGCAAAAGTTACTTAAAGGACAACAATGCACTAAAGCTATGCGTCTTCTGCGTCGGAATTGGAGCGTACAGAGCGAAGGATTCGTTGCTTTGTATTGATTTCTATGGTACAGCGTGCACTGGATCGGCATTACTGTGCCAGAGATCGGTATTTCTGCCAATGAACCGTGCCGTGAACGAGCAAGAAAAGATATCTAATCGCAGAGAGTCTATTAAGTAGATATGTCTACTACCAAAGTCACGGGTGCGAAGTTTAACAGATTTGAGCGTAGGTATAGCTACCGGGACTTTAAACAGTCTCCCTCGGTACTGCAGCCTACTGCTTAATTCTGTACCTTAACGCTTCTCTGAAATAAAGGGTCTTCCCTTGACAGACAAACAGACGGACAACAAAGTGATCCTATAAGGATTCCATTTTTTCCTTATGGTACGGGCCCTAAAAAGAACATATAAAAGTCTCCGTATATCAGTATGGTTTTAACCGTAAGCGTTTAAAAATAAGGTCTAAAATGCCTTACGTTTTTTCCTCCGCAAATCAAGTCCAATCTGTTTAGCCAGTAGTCGCAGTTCGTCAGAGCTGAGGTTCGTTAGGTCGGGTTGTTGTTCCACGTGCAGTGATAGCAGGTCCCGTTGGGCAGCACGCTCGTTTGCTCTGCAAATATAAGCCTTAGCGTCATCCAACGACCTTACAGTCACTAAACTCTGTTCAAAATAACATAAGAAATTAAATGTCAAAGGTTTTAGGTTTTCATCATCTTCCTGCCCTTGTCCCGTTTTATTTTGGGTCGGCGCTTACCTAACACTTTTTTTCTTCCAATCTGTCCTGTCACTCGTCACGCTATCACTAACTTCCTTTTCTTTCATATCACTTCTCACACAATCCATCCATCTTTTCTTTGGCTTCCCTTTCCTCTCCATCCATCCACATGTAAACTCATAACTTTTTTGGCAACATGCGTTTTGTCCCTCCTTTTCACATGACCATACCAAGACAAACGATTCCCTTTCTACTTTTCAGACACTGGCACCACTTTCAAACTTCCCCTGATATACTCATTTCTCACTTTATCCATTCTCGTCACACCACACATCCATCTTAACATTCTCATCTCCGCTACGTGCAATCTTTTTTCATCCGTTTTTTTTCACAGCCCAACATTCTGCTTTTTTCTATTAATTTGTTAGAAATAGAGGGAAAAAAATGTTTTTCCCTCTATACCGTAACGTACTTCTGTTTAGTGAAACAGAAGTACGTTTAAAAAATATAAATTATTTGAATGAATTAACCTAGTACTCGTAAAAAGAAAAATAAAATATACTTTTTTTAAGTATAACAAAATTTATGGCAAACTAGATAGATTACCTACTGTACTGTATTATGACATAAAATTGTCAATATTTAAGAACTCACCAAATCTCTCGTGTACCGAACGCATATTACAAGGATCGACACAGCGCTTACAAGTATCAAAGCATGGATCGCAATGATCGACGCTTGGGCCGCAAGGATCGACGCATGGGTTGCAAGGATTTTGTTGGCAAGGATTGTAAGCTCTACATGTTACGCAGGGGTTGTTATCGCCAGGTTTGCAAGACTCTCTTGAATTGGGAATGGAAGGTTCAACTGTATCGCAACGCTTGTAGCACACACCTACAAAATGATCAAGTTCAATCATCGATATACAAGGTGTAAGGGACAGCCCTCCACAAACTTTAAGGGCTTGCTCAGTAGACGAAACTGAACAACCTTCCACAACAATTTTTTTCAGGAAACGAAAAAAAAAATTCGGCCTCTCCATACAAAGTGTCCAATCAAGTTTATAATTTTCTATGGTGAGGCGGAATTTTTTTTTCGTTTCCGGAAAAAAAAAATTGTGGAAGGTTGTTCAGTTTCGTCTACTGAGCAAGCCCTTAAAGTTTGTGGAGGGCTGTCCCTTACACCTTGTATATGTACTACGCACTAGATTACGCGTGCCGAAGACTCAGTTCAATCGACTGAGGTGTAATGTAGTCCGTACATCTTGAACATTACACTATGTTGAACGAAACGCGTAAGTGCCAAAAAAATCAAGGCGCTTACATTTTGGTCGAGAAAAAAATATCCTATAAAAGCTATCTTAACACTGTATATTTTAATAGTTCTGATAGACGACAGAATGTAGCGTACTTTTGTTTTAATTTTTCATTTTTTTGACAAATAGTTTCCATGAACGTGCTTGTCTATCAGTAGAATATAAGTCTATGGGTTTAATAATGATCGATGGAAAAGGATAATACTTTAGGTTTCGGACGGGGTGAGAAGCTTCGCAGGTGGAAAGGCAGCGTAGTATCAAACATATGTAATTACGAAACCGCCGTTTGCATCTATACTGAACTGAATATGGCGAGCGCTAAGCGCAATGTGATGGAACGGCCTCGCTAGCTACTAATCATGTACTGGTTTTACCCTCAGAAAACACGTCTTAACCTCTACTGCCTGCTACAACTCGCAATGCACTCTGGCCACCTAATGGCACCCGCCCTAGTCACCATACGTTTACTCTGGATAAGGCCGCTAAAACTTATAAAACTAGTGGGTCTACCCGAGATAATTTCTCACGGTCTACATCAAAATGAAAAACCATATATGAAAAAAACACGGAACAGTAAAAACAGTGGAAGAAGTAAGTAGGCGTGGCACTGTCGCCGCTAGTAAGAATCGCGTTGCGCACTTGCTGTTCAAGCGCCCTCATTCTCTAACTAGACTGCGCAACATAATAATTAACGAAAAATAATATTAAAATGCCTTTTTGTCCCATACTGTACTTTAAAAACCATAGTCGGACTAAAAATCTAACTCATGAAGGTGTATCATACCACCGAAAAGTATTATTTTCGGATTTATTTTAATAAAATGAAAAAATAAAATTACGTGAAACATTGCGCAGGATATACAAACAAAACTAGTCCTTAGTTACATCAAAACAAAGTTGATTTTCTTTTCTCGGTTTTTAGCTTTTCTGGAATATTCGTTAGTCTACCTATACTTTTGACGCTATCCAAATAGTGCGTGGCTTTATCGATAAAATCAATCGATATGTATAATATGTATTACATTGCCTTTTTAAAATATATATTATAGTTTAATAGTTTTTGTAAGTAATATAATACAGATAATTATTAAATTAATAAATATAACAAAATAAAAATTGTGGTATGATATTTGTGATGTATTTTAAATAAGTTTAGTTAAAGAGTTAGGAACAACATAGGGCGTTTGAATTATACTTAATATTCTTATGTTTATAAGTGGGCGATGACGATGATTTTAGCTGAGATGATGATAATTGATGTACTATGCAAATAAATACCCTTTTTACTACGTTTAAAAATTGCCTTTAATCGTATTAATTTCATAATTTTAATACTTTCACACTATCGCATACATTTTTTTTTGCATGATTATGTTTTAAATACGTTTTCATACAATCGATACTATTTCGATCGAATAAGGTTACATCCCTATTTGAGTAGCAGCCTGCATTCATGTCTGTGATACCAGCCATTCAAATACCAATCTTATTTTTACGTAGATACAGTTCATATTGAATATTATATACTGAACAATGCCATCTAGCGACGAGTGGCGGTACTTGGTAGTCAAAGATGTATTTCTTTCTTGTTTTTGTCAATTTGATTTATAGATTGTTAATATTAAAGTTGCATTTCGTATAACATTTTTTTTGCATTTCGTCTACGCCCTGTTTTTGTTTTCAGCCAATCATATTTTTGGGTTTGCAGTAAGGGTAAATTGTAAATGTATGAGTTTGGCGACACCGGTTCTGGAACAAACATTTTCTCAAGCTACTTCCACTGTTTTTACTGTTCCGTGGAAAAAAATATACAAAAAAATCTAAGCGAAATCTAATCTTAACCAGAGACTTTTAAGTATGAATTTACAATGGCAAAATACCTCCACAATAAACAGGGGTAGACGCCACATTTCCAGTGCACCTAGGTTTGTGTACAACGACCATTTTCAAACTCGGAGCGCATCGGGCTTGAGTTCTGAAGTAAGAAAGCTTGGTGAGTTCTTAAATTATCGCGACGGTTAAAAGAAAATAAACTAGATAATTAACGGATACGTCTTACTGAAAAAACATTGACGATAACAAAATTGCAGCTATAAAGGGTCTCAAATTTTACGGTCTAGCATTACCGCTAATGGAAAGTCCGCACACGTACACAGCCCGTATTCGTCCCTAGTACCTAACGATACGAACTGTATTGATAACGCAGTGTGCTCTACAGGTAATTTCTAACTGTAATAACAACTACATACATTCTAGAGGATATGTTTGTAAACTCATCTACAACCGCGGAATATTTGCATTGAATCCCATTAACTCTAACAACTTGAAAAGTGTTCTACTAAAAACTTCGCAGGTATACAAGGTGTTAGGGACAGCCCTCCACAAACTTTAACCTCTCGTGTGCCTTAATTAGAGACACAATTAAAAAGCCATTGTGTCTCGCGTGGATCCACGTCTAGACACACAACGGGTTAAGGGCTTTTTCAGTAGACGAAACTGAACAACCTTCCACAAAATTTTTTTTCGGGAAACGAAAAAAAAATCAGCCTCGCCATACAAATTGTCCAATCATTTTGAATGGTGAGGCTGATTTTTTTTTAGTTTCCTGAAAACAAATTTGTGGAAGGTTGTTCAGTTTCGTCTAGTGAGCAAGTCCTTAAAGTTTGCGGAGGGCTGTCCCTTACACCTTTTATATGATTCCTTACCTCTTTTCACTGATGAACTTCAAACAATTCTGTCTCTGACTGGTCTTCTCCACAAAGTCCGGCCGGTTCTGTTCCAGATACTCTCTAACCGTAGCCAGCTCGATCTTCCTAGCGTATTCATCAGAGGTCTCACACTCATCGGGACAACTCCGCGCTCTATTCTTACTACATCGGGGGCTAGGACTCGAGCGACAGAACGACACCTGCTCCCTACATGCACTCTCTTTTTTCCCATCGCACTTACGCTTTGGTACCTTTACAATGATATTCTTTAAAGGACGACCCTTATTCTCGCAAACCGTCTCCTCGCTCAGCATGCTTTCTGAAGTCTGTATTATCAGATTGTAGGCAATGCATTTTTTTTGCAGCTTCTCGAAAGCCTTTGAGCGTTTGCACTTGTGACTTCTGCAAGCGCAATGATGAACCTTCTTACATTTTTCGCAGTTGACCGAAGTGCTACTAGAGACCTCGCATTTCCGACCTCTACATTTGACCTTCTGGTGGTATTTCTCACATTCCTTTTTAATTTTATTGAGTACTCTACAAGCGGCAGAATCTGAAGATGTAGCAGGCAAATCGGAGGAGCAGGGAAGCTCGGACGATTCTGTGCAGATTTTCTTGCCTTTAGAAGATTCCTCGCACAATGGGACGCTTTTATCGATACATTTATCTGGACAGCTGTCCGTACCAGTGGTACCACTCGGTTTCTGTTCCGGATCGGTACTGTCTTCAGTTTCAAGAAGGCAGTTCAACACCGTTATGATTTCCGAAAAGCATTTATTTTTTTTAATCTTCACCTTTTCCGTTTTAGAATAGCGGCGAGTTATGTCTTTTATCATGTCTATTATTGGGTCTTTCTTTGAATTATCTGGGCAGCAGACTTTGTAACAGCATGTTTCTTGTCGTATTGGTGTTTCCTTTCGCTCATTATTTGGGCATGTTTTATCTTTTTCTGGGCAGCAGACTTTGCAACAGCATGTTTTTTGTCGTTTTGGTGTTTCCTTTTGCTCATTATTTGGGCATATTTTATCTTCTTCTGGGCAGCAGACTTTGTAACAGCATGTGTCTTGTCGTATTGGTGTTTCCTTTCGTCCATTATTTGGGTATGTTTTATCTTCTTGATCAATTGTTGGTATATCAGTTTGGCAGCCTATATCTGTATTGATTTCAATTTCTGTCTCAACTCCGACATCAGTACAGATTTTATCAGTTTTAGGCTTTTCGTCAACAATTTTGGCATCTTCTTCACAGAAATCTTTTTGTACTCCTATACTTATTTTGACTTTTATATTGCTATCACATTTATTACTTTTTATGCTATCGGTTTTCAAATCTTTGCAGTCGCATTCTTTTTCCGATGTTTTTTTATTTTTTTCTACTTGACAAGAGGTGTCGGAAGTTATGACTTCTTCTGAAGGTAGACAGATAACCGTATCAGTTAGTGTCGTTTCGATATCTTCTGTCTTTATAGCATCTGTTTGAATGTAAGTACACATCGTCAACTTTCCCGTATCAGTGTTAGCTCGTTTAAGTGGTGGTTTTTCTTTAGGTGGACAAATTTTCGGTAATGTATTGCAATTAACACTACTGTCTGTCAAATATTTTTTTGACAAACTAGATTTTTTAGAAACTGTTCGTTCTACAATACGGATTTTACTATGGTCAACCAAGAGTGCGCCTGAGCATTGAGTAGATTTATTTTCTTCGATGGCTGATGTCGCTTCGTCAGCAACAGATATCTTATCTGTGGCAACACATTCGCTTGTTTGTTCGTCTTTCTTATTATTGTCCGTTCCTGTCAAGTTTACTGTCAGTGTCATATTTGTGCCTTTAATGGGTATTGTATAGTCTTTTCCAAACACTTTAGATGATTCCCCCGATGCCTCCTTTTCTACTTGACATCTTTGAGTTTTATCTTCTTTTCTATCACTCCCCACAGATTCAGAAATAATTTTCTCGAAAGTACTATTAGTGCATACATCACTAAAAGATTTTCCTCCTTCAGAATTAGTACTATGAATCGAAACCTTTCTACGATTTTCCGAGATTAATTTCGCACAATTATAGTTATCTATGATGTTGATATCAGACAATGTAGGATCGGAAATTTTGGGGTTGATACTTATTTCGGTTTGAAGGGACCTTGTAGCTTCATATACCGTAACACATTTTTCGTTGTTTTTTAAAGGCGCATTACATTTAGTTGAAGTTCCATGGAGGTTTTTAGCTTCGGAACTGGAAGAACAGTAATTGTTTGTGCCAAAGCACATATTAACGATCATGTTGGTTTGGGACGATTTGGAATGCTTTCTTTTTGCATGTTTTGATGTGTCATCTGAACAGCTGCTTTCCGTCCCAGTCTGCATCTGGCAAGGGGGTTGTATCAGCTCTATTTTATTATCTTTAACAGAATTGCAAGTGCTACCGCATTGTATACCTGTATTACCCAATCTAGCAGGATCTTCGAGCTGTACGCCTCGGTTCGTCAATTTACAGCATTTGTAAATCATAAAATTGTCACCTACATCTGAGGAGGAGACTTGTTTCCTGTTACAAAGGCATACATATTTAATTTCGCCTGTATTTTTATCAGGAACAACGCGAGTGTTGCCAGGCGACAATGGCTTACACTTTTTACATTCACACGTTATTGCACCACACATCTGTTTTTTCGTTTGGCACGGCTCGTCTTTGGTTGCGGCTTCTTCGTCCTGTTTTATACTCACCTGTACGGAACTGTCCACACAATACATCTTAGGATTTAAATAATGGTGTGGACAGCAGCAGTAGTGACTTTTACTTGGACCAGCTTCGCCTATATCCCTTTCCACCTGCATCTTTTTCTTCAAGTTTGGTCGTTTTTGGCCTTCCGAATGACTCGAGGAAAGAGTGAACACGGAGTGACTTCTCTGGTTTCTCATTATATTGAATCTCTCTAAGTCCATATTGGAGGACGAACCTCCTTCTAATTTGCTAGCATCGCCAGAACCGTCATCGTAGTTATTTCTAGTCAAATCTTTCATCAGATCTTTAAGTCTGGTGCTTATTTTGGCTTCCTGACGATCTGGTACTTTAAATGCCGTTTCGGAGCTTACAAGTTTCTGTTTTAAGAACGTTTCTTTATCTTTCAAGTGTCTTTTGTACGCTTCTTCGCGCCTGAGAGCTTCTAAATATTTTAGGTACAGCTCTTCAGAGGATGTTTTAGGGAACGCATTTTCTGAAGACGTCTTTCCTCTGCTGGACACATCTGAGTCTGTGATAGAAGCCATCGTTTTCATCAAATTACTATTTAATTTTTCGCTACTAGCACTGAACAGATTTGGGGCACTTTGTGATGTAGAAGCGACTACATTAGGATTGAACTTCTCGTTTCTTAGAATAGATTTCTTTGGCTTTTTATCTACTCTGTCTCCCGTATTATTAGCATCAGACGTACTCGTTGTAGTGTTATTTTCTTTGTTCCCTAATTTTTTGCTGTCAAAAGTGAGTCCTGACAGAAATTCCGTAGTAGTTTCATCATCTCTATATTTCGAACTGATGAGTCTACGAACTATATCTTTGATTAACTTTTTCTTTGTGCTACCATCGTCGTAACGCTTTTGTAGAGTAACTTTTAGTAAATCAACACATTTTTCTAAATCTGTGGTCAGTGAATGATGTGATCCTTTACTTGAGTCTGTAGTAAGAGGGCCACTTGACTCTAGACTAGATTTATTTCCAGCAGTACTGTTGTCAGGTCTAGGTTCATTATCATTCATTTGATTCTGGTGATACATATGTCCAGGCATGTATTCAAAGCTTTCTGCTTCTGATAACTGTTCACCACTCTTTTCTTGTGGAGTTACATTTTCTTTAGCGTCAATCTGCTTTTTTGGTCTCAATTTTCGTTTGACATGCCTAGTTTTTCTTCTTCTTAATTTCTTGCGCAATGTGTTAAGGCTGATCATGACAGGAATCTTCTGATTGTATGGATTAACAGGCTTGGGTTCTTCATCTGCAATGTTTGATTTTTCATTTGATGACTTATCTTTAGTCAATGAAGTTTGTACTTCTTTATCCATTCCTAAGTAAGGATTGGTTTCTACTGAAACTTTTTCAGGAGATATACTAACATCCTTCTTAACATTATCAATAGTGACTCCACCATCTCGTTCAACATTAAATGAAATATGCTTTGTAAGATTAACATTGATAGACGGAGCCTGATTTGTATCTGAAGTATGTGGTACATTAAATTCAACAAAATCAACATCTTTTTTGTAAATCTTTGTTGTTTTCTTTCCTAAACCTTTCTTTGATTTAGATTTGTTGTCATTTTCATCTAGAGGTGTAGAATGTGAGGTAGGGGCTCCGATGTCCTGTTTTGAATCATTGTTAGAGTACTGTTGTTTTAATGCAAGTCTTTCTAAGGTACTAAGGCTGGATGCTGAGTTTTTTCTGTCACTGTCGTTAGCATAGCCTACGTCAGCGAGAGAGTCCCATTCTAGTTTTCGTTGAGATGTGATACTACTGGTTGGAGAGAGTGGTTTATGAGCTGATAGGTCTAAAAGTGCGTCTAATGCTGAAATGCCGATAATTAAGATGATTAGTAGATATTATTGCAGTGGTCATTTTCTTAAATGTAGAAAAAGTAGTGGAGAAAGGTTGTGACTTATGTAGCCATGAAACTACGAAATAATCCTTTAAACAAAAAAAAAACAAACATTGATAAATAAATAAGGCAGAACTCAAATGTATTTCGAGAGTGTTATAGGTACCAATCAACCGACTAGGTTAAAAGTACATAATATATTTTAGAGGCATTGTTATCTATTGCTCCAAAAAAATACTACTCTGGAATCTTAACCAAGAATTTTTATCACTTGAAAGATTTATCAGAAGGCGTTTTAATTAAACAATAAAAAGTAAAATAAACAAATGCTTCAAAAAATTTCAACTACAGGTTTTTTTTTTTTTTTTGAGGCCAATGCTTTCTTCTGCTCTAGGGTGGAGCGAGAGGACGTTTCGGACTTTTACTGACGAAAAATCTACACCCGAGTCCTTCAGTTGCCCTTTGCGTCTTCGGACTGCAGTTTTGCTTTTCAGAAACTTCAGGCTGTACTTTTATGCATAGGGTTTTGTATTTATTCTACCCCTTAGGTCCGTCGACCAATGGCTGTATTTGGGAGGACTGCTGCGGTCTCCAGAGTCTTACTACGTGTTCCAAATGAGAATAGGACCGATTCCTATGTTTTGACGTCTCGCCGTACTGTCAAATCAAAGAAATTTTGTCAAAATTGAAGAACTTAGAGATGAGTAAAATTGAAGAACTGGATTCTAATTAAGCTTTTTTCACAATTCATAAATAAATTAAATTTTTCGTAAATTAATTAATGTTTAAAATTTCTTTCCTCGTTTTGACATAAATCGTTATGTCACAACATGGCGGGCGATACTATTCTCACTTGGAACGCATTGTACGTCAAAATATAAAAGAGAGAGAGAAATTGCTCCCACAGTCAGACTGGTAAATTGGTCACCAAATCAAAGTTATTATTTTTCACTAGTGTAGTGAAAGTTCTTCTTGACAACATTCTTGTATCATAGATGCGTTCATAAACATATTAACATTCTCCATAACTACCACCGGAATACTTACTATGTGATAAGTAGGTAATTGTAGATATTTATGTAAATAGACTTACATTTCTGTGAGTTATTATCGTCGAAATTAATAGACTCATCATCTGTGTGTCTCATAGATACGTCAGCAGGTGCTTCTTCAGTAATGATCGGTGGAGATTCTGTGTGTGGGTCGGTATTGGTTTGTTGTTCGTCATCATCCTAGGATTGATAAAAAATATAAATATCTATTAGTAATATAATATACCATCTAGTCTCAAACTAGTACTAGGCAACTGATAAACATACATTATACAATGTTACATTTTAATCGTTTTAATCCCGTGGAGGGTCGAACCGGTGCATGAAAGACTATCGATTAATAAAGATAAAATTAAAAAAAAAAAATTTTTTTTAAATAACTCGAACCAATTCTCGCATGAGTAAATAAATAATGCAAACCATTAGTAGGCACCATTCCACAATAACAATAATTATGCGTTCGCCTAGTCAACGTAAACTCACAAAAAATAGCCAATCCTAGATCAAACTCCGCCCCCAAACCCTATTTGATTGGCCATGCGAAGCGGCGCGCGCCCCGTGCGCCCCGCGCACCCCGCGCGCTTAGTGCAGCGCGTGAGTGACACATGTCAAGGAATAATTCAGTTTCTCTCAAGACGTCATAGGTGTGTCGTCGCGCGAATGGAATTACGTGTATTCCAACCTGGAGTTGGTGACGAAATCGCGGGTCTTGATGCGCAGGCGGCTCGGCGTTTTTACAGTGCCAAACCACTTGCAATCTTTGCGTTAATCGTGCATGATTATGTATCCAGAGGAATGCTATGCTCTTGTGAAGTCTATCTAACCAGTGATGATCCAGAGGTGATTAGTTATTAGGTTTATAACAGCCCCTAAGAAGACCCATTGACCCAGAACTCTTATTAACTGTTGTAAATAATTTTGATTAGGTACCTACTTAGAAACAATTTTAACGTGTCGTTTAAGTGTTAAATAAATAAAAATACAAAGGCGATTTAGGTAAGTAACACATTTTTTTAATCATTGTACATAATTTTTATTCCAAATTTTTAAATACGCCATAACTAGCAGGCCTGTAGAGATTTATTTTATTTTTATTTTTTTTCTATTTTAAAAGTTATATCGCTCTACAAGCTTTGGATGAATAGTATTCTATAAGTGAAACCACCGGTTCAAAGGATTAAAACGATTATAATTTAATGGTGTGTATATTTCTTAATACATACACATTATATATAAATTACACCCAGACACAGAACAAGTGATCATGCTCATCACACAAACATTTGTCCTGGGTGGGATCAAATCAAACCCACAACCTCAGGCATAGCAGTCAGGGCCACTGACCACTAGACCACCAGGCCTGGGCACGCCACAATCATGGCGGTAAGTCCCCTCTTTGAGGCGTGGCTGGAAAGACCTCGCGACGTCCTTACCTTCCGCATGACGCAGGTCCTCACCGGACATGGTTCGTTCGGGAGTTTCCTGCACCGGATTCATGCGGAAGTGACGCCCGGGTGTCGCCACTGTGGAGCACACAGTCGAGGCGATCGGCGGCGGAGACCTCTCGCGCCGGGCCTTGGTTGAGGCCATGGTCCGGAGCGAGGAGGAGTGGCAGGCGGTCGCCGACTTCTGCGAAGCAATAATGCTCGCAAAGGAGGAGGCCGAACGCATCAGGCAACGGCGTTATCGCCGCCGCCGCCGCCGCCGCCGGGATTCTGATCCTGATTTCCGGCCACCGTAGGCGCGGGCTTGCGGACAGTGAGCAATGGGTAGCTCGCTGTCCGGCCGTCCGGTAACTGTCCGGACCAAGCCCAAGTCGTCGACGGCGCGCACTGTTCCCGCGCGCCTCAAGGAGTTGTCAGCAACAGCAGGGACCCAGCCGGGTCGAAGCCTACTGGGGCCAGGGTTAACCGAAAGGGTGCTCGAGCCCCGGTATGAAGGCTAGAAGGAACGGGGTGGGTCTTTTAGTCAGTAAGAGTCTGACACTATCTCCCGCTCCGCCCAAGGGCCGGGGATGTCAATGCATGATTTTTTCCCACCATAAAAAAAAAGACCACCAGGCCAGATTGGTAGATAATAGTATGTATGATACTGACTACTATACATATAGTAGTTATAAATAATAAATCTTTATTGTTCCCAAAAATACACAACATTGTTGCATTTTTAGAAACATGGCTAAGTGGGCCAGAGCAAAAAGACCGACCTCTAAACTAGGAATAACCTGTTTCTTAGAAGTCAGTGTGCCTTTGAAATTATGTGCGCATAAGCCTACAATTACAGTACAGCCTCGCTAGTCCAGACCCCCGTTTTTGCAGTGCACCCTGTATAATCCAGACAGTTTGTCAGATGTTCGCGGAGGAGACGGTAGGTGCAGGGGGCACAATGTGTCAATATTCAATCATTTTATTAGTTTCAACATCAACTTAGAAACCGTGCATAAGTCAGCTGTGCAAAAGTCTGTAGTATACTCATAATTTTTGAAAGTCAATGCAAAAATTATGAGTATACTACAGACTTTTCAAGAATTAACTTATAATATTTTTTTAAAATTTTTTACATGTTTGTTCCTGTTAAAATATTGCATCTGGACACCTCGATAATTTGGAAGGGATCTTGTTTTCTGCAAGCTGGATTAACGAGGCCCTACTGTATAATATTACCTGGATAGGAAAAACAGGTTATGCAGAAAAATAACATGATTTAAATGATATATTAACAGGTTGGTCTTTACAGTAAAGGAATTTTAGTAGGCTCAATTCATAGATCTTCTTTAGTTTTAAATATTCCTGATTTATTTTGAATCTGGTAAAATTCAGTGAGGTGAGAAACTAATATCCTGTAAGAAAAAAAATGCTCAAATGCCACACTGCCACCCAACAAGGGCCAAAAGTTAGTACATGAGAATTATAGGTAGTAAGAAATATAATAAAAGCAAGTTTACCTGTGAACTAGAAGGATCAGGTAATGAACACCGTATAGAGATTCGACAAACTTCGTGTGAAGATTCGCTTTTCCTGCCACCAGAATCGGACGAATCATTTTCACTCTTCATTTTACGCCAAAACAAGCCACTCGTGTCCTTAATTTCACTTTCAGCTGTAGATAGCGAGAAGAATTGTTCTAAATCCCTTTTTCTACCAAACTTTTTGTAGTAATCAAGTATTGTGGCATTTACTGCGCTACGGGAATCGACATCGTCGAAAGTCCCAACAGCACTTGTTTTTTCAACTTCATCATTTTCCATAATTCATTAAAGCAACTGGATAAAGTTTTTACCAGTTCTTATAATAAAAACATCACAATTTACAGTATTTACGTTGTGTAACGGCTCCGATAAATGTACATTTTCAAATTGTTTGACGTTTTCAAAAATAAAACAAAAGATGACAGTAGTTTTTATTGACATGCTTTGGAATCTAGGTTTTTGGGCCAAGGAAGTTCATAAAACTCACTTTCATCTAGTTACGTTTTAATCGTCACATTTTTATAATATTATTCAGCTTTTCCCACTGCTTCTCTAGTATTCTCTCCTGTGCCTGTGGCCTTACTCATAGAAAATGTGGATCTACTCAGGCAGGATAAAAACTTGCTCCTTCTACTATCTTGTCAATATGATGCTCACTAATAGTTATCATCTCAGAAATAATGACAGATCCACTGAAGATTTTTGTTGTCGCTTATAGATAGAAGTAAATGAAGGTTCGGGTTTCAGTTTAGATTTATTTTTATCACGACGGCCATCATGCTATAACGAACGAAATAAAACGTGTTCACATTATTCATTCTCTACGCCACAGATTTTGACACAATTGACACTGACAGTGACATTGGCACTTTGTGACACTGACAGTCTGGAAGTGAATTTAATGATTTGTAAATTATAAAACATAGGGCAGTAAAGGGGAGTTTCTTGTTATCTTGTAGATAATTTCTTTCAATCAGGCATTCATTAAACAGCTCTCAAAATGTCTAGACAGACTTCCAGACTTGATGCCAAGAAAGTTGTAAGTTGCCAAATCAACCAACGACGTGATCCGACAGTAATTTATAACGTTTTCACACAAGTAATTTATGAACATCTTACTTTTTGTAGAACTCAGAGCTACTTACGCTCACTTATGGCGCTCTGGTGTCGCAAATGTTGAAAGAGACTGAAAATGCTGAGGATGTAAACAAGCAGTTGGAGAGAATAGGCTACAACATGGGCGTCCGACTGATAGAAGATTTCTTAGCCCGGACCACGTCAACTCGGTGTTTGGAGATGAGGGAAACCGCTGATAAGATTCAGCAAGCATTTAGGTTAGTAACCGGTTAGATACCGGCCAATATGACCGTTCCTTTTCATAGGCAAAATCATCAGACTTTCAGGATGTGTGAAGCAGTATTGAAATTTAAAAGTTGATCTGAATTGAACACGTTTAAATTATGTATTCCTTTTAAAATAACATAAATTGCTATTCCTTTATCATTAATTTGTTAAACTCCTAGCAAACGCCAGCATTCACTCATTGTCTTTCAATTGTGTCTCCAACTATGAAATGCGAAAAGTTAAAGGTGTCCACAGCTTAACAATTTGACAATACATATAAATTATTATCATTTTATATTAATAATAAATTATAGAAATGAATATTGGATAAATTCCAGATTATATCTCAACATGCAGCCCACAGTGACCAGTTGGAGTAGCGCCGGAGACGAGTTCTCTCTGGTGTGGGACCAGTGTGCCCTCAGTGAGTGGGTGGAGATGCCCAACAGTGGGCTCAAGTACTGCGCCCTAATACCTGGCGCCATCAGGGGTGCTTTACAGATGGTGCAACTTGAAGTGCAGTGTTGGTTTGTGCAGGTAAATGAATCTTTGATTTGTTTTTTTATTTGGAGGACTCTGTCGCCAAAATTGTTCTGGAATGTGAGGCCAAGGACTGTGAAATTGCTTCTTGAAGCTGTCAAAAAACTTCTGTTTGGCCTGGCTATGCTAAAACAGTGCAGAAAATGATATCCATTATAAATTGAGCTGTTATCTCCAGCTCATTGTTACTTAACTCAGTTGATTAAAAATATTCTAATATTGTTTTATGAATGTTATTATTACATCAAATTCTCTACACCAATGTTCTTTTTTAAAAAAAGGAATTGAACGCCATCTAGCGAATATCAAAGAAACGACTTTTAAAATCACGTAATGGAGATCAATTTTAGTACAAATGCAAAATTACAGATGGCGCTGTAATAAAACTTTACAATTTACTGGCGTTGCACTCATTTTAGTGCAACATCAAAAACACAGATGTCGTTGTTGCCAAGTTGTTTTTTAAGCGGTGTGTATTTATTTATTTCAGGACCAGTTGAAAGGCGATGCTGTAACAGAACTGAGAGTGAAATACATCAAGAGATTAGAAGACGCTGTGCCCGCAGGAGAAGATTAGCCATTTTCATTCATTAAACGTTCCAAGATGTTCTATAAAGTATCTATATGTATTTTAAAAAGATGAAAACTTCTTCAATAAGCTAGCATAGCGCACAGTTACTAGCTCATACACACGAGCGGAATATTACCAACGGTGCGGCAGAGGTAACTGCAGCCGCCGACGCGAGTCTAATAACGATTTTACACAGATAAAATTAAAAAAAGTAAAGTTTTTTTTTAATAAGGAAAAAGCTGACGAAAAATTCCACCACTAGGGGGGTCCATAATCATGTACTGGGTCCGTGGTATTCGTTTGTGCGTCGATGTCAGACACCGTGTAGAGCTCCATCCGTTTAAGGACGCTGCGCTACAGCCGCGCTGCACGCTACTTCGTTATTTACATGGAATGCAGCGTGGCGGCCGCGATGCCGTCGCGCGACACTTTGCGGCTAATTTGAAGGCGTCCTAACAGTTCGGTTAAGGCGTAAAATGGATCGCGCTATGAACTCATTATAGCACTGGCTGATTCCGTCTTCTGACTAGCAGTAGTCTCGAAGATAAGATAACAATTTTAATATATAGATTTTAATTTTTTTTTTACCAACAATAGCTTGTCTCCTCAAAATAGCATACATATTTTGATAAAAGTAAAGAAAATTTGTCATAGTGACCCAGGCGGAATTCACCTGAACTGCAGGCGAGGGTGTTATAGAGCTCTTCAGTGAATAATTTCCACGTGTATCAAACGAAGTTTTTCAATACACTTACAAAGGAACAAAAACGGGGACTGCCCGGCAATTTGTGGCGCCCAACCTGGTACGATAAATGTACTTAATAAATTGTGGCGTAGGCTTGCTGGCACACCTTTCCGCTCTAGTGCGAAAAGCAGTAAATTACGAGCCTAACGGTAAGGGTAGGAGCGGGTTTTCGAGTAAGTATGTTGAAATTGTACATTTTGATACAAATGGAGAAAATCGGTGTCGAGACGTAATTCACCCGAGCCGCAGGCGAGAGTGTCATGGAACCAAGTGCTGCATATATGTGTTCTCATTTTCTAACATGTTGGGTTTTGCAGCACGGTTGGCGGATACAGCATATTCTTAGGATAAATATCGTTACATTAGTATTTTTTTATGTTGTAGTTCTATAAGTTTAGTTGACCCTGTGTAATTGTGTATGTTAAATAAAATTAGCTAGCGTAACTCCGCATAACGTGCAGTTATTTTTATGTACTGTAATACTCTAATGGTGTGTCCACACTGTATAGACTTGCTGCAGCGCGTTTGCATCTCAACAGTACCCCTAGCCAAGTTGCTAATCTGCAATAGTTAACGCTTGTAGAAAGCTTCAAATGTACGGGAATGACGTCGTCTTAACGCTCAGTCACGTGGTCAGAACAAAAGAATTGTCGGCAAGCAACTCGAAGCGTTCGGCGCAAGCGAAACGGTTGTAACTTGGCTAGGGGGGCAGTTGCGATGTTGTAGCGCATTAATAGTGCGTTGGCATTATTTTTTTCTACTGCACTTGCAAATGCGACTAAGAGTGCAAACATACAGGTTTTTCGGTTCCGATATTTCGGTACGGGTCGGTACAGATAGGTACCGGTAAAACCACAAAGAAACAGGTAAATGTGTACCTATGTGTAAAACACTGCACTGGTTAATCTCTAAACCCGTATGACTCGGTCCAGGCAGTCGGTACCAACCAGTATAACCCTGTTTCTTTATAAATGAGCGCATAAGAACTCACGGGAGAATAGGCTAGTTGCCGTAAAAAATGTAATTAGTCCGTCTTTTAGATTATTCAAAAATAAGGGACACGTATTTTTTTATTTGTAAATTAAACCAAAAATGACAAAGATATAGCCCATGAAAGTTACGTGGAACGTCACGCGTGCTGTATTTTTCGCACGGGGTGACGTCACACGTAACTTTAATGGGCTATATTTTTGTTATTTTTGTCCAATATTTTTTTTATAATCTTAAATACGGACTAAATAAAATGTGATTATTTTGACCCTGGAAACTACCCTATTACACCTGCACCAATCGGTACCGACCCGCACAGACTTGCCTGCACCGGTAACCTGTTGCTTTATGTTTGCACCCTAACGCGCGTTAGAATTGATGCTGTCGCGCGCTTACAAAACGCGTGGCCGCTTCGCTACTAAAAGTCGACGTGGCTGAGGGGTCTAAGGCTTGCTGACCACAGACGCGTAGCTTCATAGACGTGTATTCGACATACGCTTAGAGTACATACATACAACATTAAGAAACTCTGTCGACGAAGCGGTAACGATACGATAGAAAGAAAGAAAGAAAGAAAAATAATTTATTTGGTACAGCACAAGGCCCAAACACAAAAATAAAAAAAAACACGTATAAAAAGTAAAAGAATCAAAAAAGCAATAAAATAAAAAAAATAAAAAATACAGTTGTCGTGTGTCTCATGGCTGCACCAAAATAGGTCCAGTTCAGCATGAATGCCAGACAACCATATAGCATACTACGCTAACCATATAGCAGCATAGTGCCTGACGCTGGTTTTCAACTGAACTTTGTGACGCAACGGACGCAAGACCGGTTTTAGGGTTCAATATAATATAATCATCAGCGTCCTGACGTTGTTGCTTTGTCGATAGAGTCAGAAGGCCTAATACCGTGTGGATGCACCATAAAAGCGACAATATTCTAAGCATGTTACTATTTAATTGTCGTCTCGTATAAAACTTAGTAAATGAGACGGAAAAAAAGCTGAAATAAATTATTCTTAAAATAAATTTTTGAGTCTTTGATTTTAAAAACATTACTTAGTACTGAGATTAACGGGATCACATCAGAAATACAAGAGAACCAAGGTTATCGCAGGGGAACTAAGGTTACCGACATAGCTCGAAGAATCGCCAAATCTAAGTGGGCAGGGCACATTGCACGCAGAACAGATGGTCGATGGGGATGAAAGGTTCTGGAGCGGAGACCGCGTACTGGAAGACTCAGCGTTGGAATACCTCCTACAAGGTGGACCGATGACCTGGTGAGGGTCCCGGGAATCCGATAGATGCGTGACGCACGGGACGGGCTTATGTTCTAAAGTAGACGTCTTTCGGCTGATATGAAATTGGGAGGCGAGCCAGGAGGATCATGTGCAATGATGGACTGGAGTCGAGGCTTCAAAGTTTTGAGCATCGATGCAGAGTTGCTAGCCTGTCGGTTTTCTATCGGTTGCATTGCGGGGAGTGTGCTTCGGAATTGCATAGCCTAATTCCGCCTAGCCCATTCCGTTATCGAATCACCAGGCGTAGGCGATGCGCCACCGGTACAGGTGGACATCCCACTTACAAGAACATAACGTTTTGGGAACACAAATTCCCTGCCGGAATCTGTGTTTCCTGATGGCTACAACCTGGGAATCTTTAAATCAAAAGTGTGTGTATGCGAGTGAGTTAATTCTAGGTAAGTAAGCGCGCTCCATCGTCGCTTTCCGTCAGGAGAGATAGCGGTCAAGCACAAACCTATCAACAATAACAAAAAAACCTAGTACACCTATCTAAATGGTTTTGATAACCTGCGTTTTCTGAATTAAGAATTTGAATTTTTAATCCGTCAGGCTCTGTTGGCGCAAGCCTGATTGGAAAACGTCGCTGTAAAGTAGATAATGTAGCCACATTACTCACATTCAGCCGGATTGTTGTGGCCACAGAAGAAATTAAAGAGGTTAGAAAGAAAATACTTTCCGATTTGTACTACAACGAGTATCGCCGCTTGTCTCACACCCATCAACTCCTCTACAGGCAATAAACCAATACGAACGCGCATTACGCAACTAATTGACCACGCACACTTAGATTGCAAGTTTGCTATTGGTAGTTGAACTATGAGCATTGCCCTCTGTGGCCTGCCCCACCCACAAGGCCATTTTAACCTCTTTCATCTGTTCTGTGGTTGTGGCGATACTAGTCTACTAGTCGTGGGTGAAGTAGGCCCTTTTCAAAGGCCTTGCACTGAAAGGGACCTCCAGAGAGTACCTATTGGGGACCTCGTTGTGTGAGGGCTCTTTGAGAACGAGGGTTTTTTATAATTGACAGGTTCGCGTTTGACCACTATTTCACCTCATGGTAAGCGACGATGTGGTCGAACACTGTGTTGTGAGAGTCGCTCTCTCGTTTTCGAATTTATTAAAGAAAAAGGCCTCGTTGATTTGCCTTCGCCCTCGTCTAAATTAGTCCAAGTTACGCCTCTGGTGGTACGTTTTGCTAAATTGTCAGTGTGGAGCAACTATAAATTATGATGAACCGATCTAAGGGCTGCTCTCAAAAACGGCGAAGGAAAGGTTGTGAGGAAAACGGCATGTCCTAGAACCAAAAATTCGAAGACATGTGACATCCACCAAATCGCACTGGGCCCGCGTGGTGCCCATTGGTGGTGGATTACGGCCCATTCCTTCACCTAGAATGGAGGCCTGAGTCCCAACAGTGGGAACATTATAAGGCCGACTATGCTATAGGTATGCTATACTATGATCTAAGGGCTGTTAAATAATTTGACTATGGTAGGCGCAAATAACCATGGAATAACGCTCATTGACCCTCCTAAATTTATTGACATTCGTAATTTCAAAAACGGAATTAAAGACATAAAGCTGTCTTGGATCGACATCTATTGTGATCCTTTCTGAAAAACAGTTCAGTGTTGGTTTTTCGGGTATCTTCGATATACTGGAGATATTTGGAAAAGGTCAATGTACTTTATTTTAAGTTTATCTGGCGCCTTGTATAATAAAAAATAGACCCTAAAAATTTCATAACAAAACAACACCAAAATCCAATCCTACACCGCGCACCGCGAAGTTATTGAACACATCATAATTCACGAACAAGTCAATCGATTCTGAACTCAAACCCTAAATAATAAAGCTGAAAATGGAGCGAACTAACGAAATAATACATAGAACAACTACACAAGTCCTACAAACTGAGGTGGGGATATGTTTCTGTCTGTTTTTACATGTTAAGTGACGATTGAGATACTTCGACTGCTCTCGAACGAATGCAGTATCGTCTCCTATCGGTTGTCTATTACACCGGACGACAACTCTTTCCCATTTTAGACAGGCCAGCAGGCCTAACCAGGTTGCAACCTTTTCGTTTCGAATCTCTTTCGTCTATCGCCTCATGTTGGCGACGCCTCCAATTTCTTTGTTCTAACCACGTGACTGAGCGCTGACGTCATTTGAAGTTTTCCATAAGCGTTAACGATTTTAGATTATGTATCAACTTGTCTAAGCCCTCAAACCCCCTAGCCAAGTTCCGACAGTTTCGTTTCGATTCTCTTCCGTCTTCTCGAGGCGTTCGAGCTTAGGTGCACTTAAAAGTTAAACAAGATTAAACAAATTAATAAAAAAAAAAGTTCAATAAACCAAAATTAATCTTCATTTGGCAAAGGGAAATCCCCTCCACGTCAAGTGGAATGTGCAACGCATGAGTTGGATACAGTGTGAAAAAATTTTCAAACTGTATAAAATCTCAGGATTTTTCAATGGAAATCGGGCTTTTTCCCTGGACTTTTGATTTTTTCATCTGGCAACCCAAATTGTGGGGAAACGTTTTCTAAAAAGAAGTAAAAAAACAAAAAGGAATCGGTGTAACAGACATCCAGGCTCGTCGTACAGCATGTGTATTGTATTGTTAATTACAGTGTGGAGGGGAAACAATAGCCAATTGCAATCACTACGTGCAAGGATTGAGAGCCGTTCGATGGAATGTTAGTATCCGTATCGGTATCGGAATCAGTGGAGTATTATTATTTAGAAGATAAGAGGCTATGCATCACCCATAGTGTAGGGGATGTAGTCACTGCGACCTAAAAGATCTATTGTGACTCGCCACCTTGTTAGAGTAACTCTTTTAGCCCGGAGGCTTCCAAGAAATTTAGAATACTCCTAGCTTTTAGAGTTTTAATCTCCTCCGGGCGAATAATGTGTCGGCCCAGATGGACACTGCGTTTGTGGATAAGGGGCCCGCATTCACACAAGAGGTGCTTAGGCGTCTCCCTCTCCTGATTGCAGTACCGGCAAACATCAGTGTCACTCAGTTTCATGTGAAATTGGTGCCTATTTAGTTTGCAGTGGCCGGTTAAGGCGCGGGCTATCGCACAGATGTTCGTCCTGCTAAGCTCAAGAAGCTCGGCAGTTCGTTTTTGTGAGTAGCCTTCTATGAGAGATTTGGCGTGTAGCAGACCTGGTTGTAGCAACCAGTGCTTTTTTGAATCGCCAAATAAGTTGCCCTGGCCTGGTTCTTTGAGATACCACAGAAGGGTTCTGAACCTATCTGATGACCTTGAGCCCCAGCCCGTGCAAGTTCATCGGCTTTTTCGTTGCCATTGATTCCAGAATGACCTGGTACCCATCTCAGAATAACTTTATTCCTTTGCCCCAGGTCATTCAGTTTGTTAACGCAGTCTTACCAGTTTCGAATTTAAAGTATTCGAGTTCAGGGCGTTAAGAGCTGCCTGGCTATCTGAGTAAATCAGAATTAATTGATTTATGTAGTTTCGTTGACGGTTGGCCTCCGCACATTCTATAATGGCGTATACCTCCGCTTGGAATATGGTAGCATGTTTAACCAGATTCAAGCTTTTGCTGAATTTCGGGCTAATGCCAAATATTCCACATCCTACATTCTCACCCATTTGGACCCGTCTGTAAACCAGATCAGGCTTCCAGCCTTGCAAGTGATGAGGTTGTTTGACCAATCCTCTCTGCTCGGCAGTTCCACTGTGTAATTCCTTGTGAAATTACACTGTGGAAGCATGACGTCTGTTGTCATAGTTGATCGTGTTCAAGTACTGATTCGTGTAGCGATCTCAGTGCTTGAGAGCGCCAGTTTGCTTTGCCAGTGCTGTTTGTTCTGTACATGCTTGCCTTCGCCTCCTTCGCAATGAATAGATGAAGTGGCGGTAGGTTAAGCAGGGCATTTAGAGAAGCTCCTGGGGTTGTGGACATGGCCCCTGTTGATATGAGGCATGCACGTCTCTGCAAACCATTAAGTTTGTTAATGACTGTCACTTGAGTTGTTTTCCTCCACCATACTACGCAGGCATACGTTATTATCGGCCTGACTATGGCGGTGTACAACCACAGGGCGATTTTAGGGTTTAAGCCCCATTTCTTCCCTGCTAAGCGACAGCATATTCCTAAAGCTATTTTAGCCTTTTGGATCACATTGTTAATGTGAGTGTTCCAGGTCAGTCTCTGGTCGATAGTTACGCCCAGGTACTTGACTTCGCTAGAGAATGGTATGAGAGTCCCCTTTACAGTGGGCGTTACAAGTTTGTCCAACTTACGCTTCTTAATAAAGGGGACTATTGTTGTTTTACTCGGGTTAACCGATAAATTGTTTTCTGTGCACCATGTGTTAATAATGTTCAGAGATCTTTGTAGTATAGATGATACCGTGCTGTGACAGGGGCCGACAACACAAGCCACCACATCGTCAGCATAGCTATGTACATCTAAGTCTCTTTTAGAGGCTTCAACCAGCAATTGGTCAACAACGAGTAGCCATAGAAGTGGCGATAAAACGCCTCCTTGTGGGCACCCTTTAGTTGTTTTGAAGCTCTTTGTAGTTCCGTGTAAGGTAACACTGATAGTTCTGTTGAGGAGCATGAATTCGATCCAACGAGTAGTTGTTTCGTCAATCCCTTTCGCCTTCATTCCCTTGGAAAGGGCGTCTATGGTGACGTTGTCGAAAGCTCCTTCAATATCAAGGAAAGCACATAGGGCTATCTGTTTATCTTCCAAAGCCCTTTCGATCCTGTCTGTTAGTTCTAACAGAGCAGTTTCTGTAGATTTTCCTTTCTGTAGATCAGTGGAGTAGCGAGGCGTGGGCGAAGTAGGCCCTCGCGAAATGCCTTGCACCCGAAGGGGCGTCGCGAAGAGCCTTCGCGTGCGCGAGGGATCTTTAACCTTTCAGATACCGTCAATTTGAGACACAATAGTAAGACAATGGATGCGCGAACGCCGGCGTTCGCTCTCTCATTGTCTGTCTATTGTATCTCTGATTACGGTATTCGAAAGGTCAGAGGGTTTTGTTTTCTAATTTAATAGCTTTTGCCCGCGGCTTCACCCGCGTACATAAAATATAGCCTGTATCACTCAGCAATAAAGCAGCCTTCTATTAGCGTAAAAAATTTCTCAATCAGACGAATACTTTCAGAGATCACCTCCTGCAAACAAAAAAACAAACTTTACCACTTTATAAATTAGTGTAGATGTACCTAGATAGGCTCGCATTTGACCACTAGTTCACCTGATGGTAAGCGACGGTGTTGTCGAACACTGGATTGCGACAGTCGATGTCTTGTTTTCGAATTCATGAATGAAACCAGCCTCGCTGATGTGTCTTCGCCCACGTCTGAATTAGTCTACGCTACGCCCTGATCAGAATCAAGATTACATGGAGTTGCCTACCACCTTTAAAAATACTACCTCGTCGCAAGGATTTATTTTGAAACAGAGCTTTTTAGCTTTTCTTTTGTGGATTGCGTAGGTGGGTATGTGTAGAAATGAAATAAAATTGCTCAATGCAGATTAGTGCCCGAGATGGTCTTTTGAGGCAAAAACCACACAGATTTGAGTGTATCTATCTACTCAGTGCAAGTACTTGTCCGTACTTGTGTAGCTCAACTCAAGATTATTAAGGAGCTCAGCAAAATATACCTACACAGTAGAATAAAATACAAGATTGCATTAGATTCAAGCAATTCAAGTGTCAGTGTTAAGTTTTTTTTTTTTGTAGGAACTTGCGTGAAAGTAAAAGATATAGGTATAGCCTATGTCACTTAGTGTTAAAGTAGTGTGCGGTTTAGTTGTTTCAGAGATTACGCTCTCTCTACATACAGATTATACCACTTTAAACTTACCTAATGTAAGTAGTAAGTACATACTTACCATGGAAAACAATCTTGGTGAAAAAACTCAAGTTTTTCATAACCATAATGGTTTATAAATGTCATTATGGTTATTTTTAAACCTTAAGGGTGTTGCTCAAAAACAGCTTTTTTTTCTTAAAACCTTTTAATAAATAACTAAGTGTCCTACTATGTACATGATATACTTATGTACCAGGCGAGCAGAACGCACGAAGAGCTAGTTGAAACAGACAATGAGTTCGTTAGGCGTGAGTGCCCTCCTCTTGAGGGTGTCACTCCAAGTCTGTTGCGAAAACCACTATAAATACATTTTACTATATTTTTTATTCACAACCGTCTTTATTGAGAGGACATAAAGCCTGTTTTGGTCTGAGATACGGTTTTTGAATAGTGATTTTAACGTGTTTTGTGTTTGGAAAAAACTAAAGTGCTTCTCTAGATGAAAGTGCCTTCCTTCTATCTATCTACCCTCTTTTTGATATGAAAATCTTGAAAGTAAAAAGGAAGACCCTGTGCAGTGGGTACCTATACTACCCTCATACCTTTAATGTTCGTTTTAATCGAAGACGATTACAGAACAGAAACGCTATTATCTGTCAAATTAACTGGCTAAATGGTTTGCTCCATCTGAAAGGGGTCACGAGGTTCGGGTCGACGGTGAAGTACCTGGGACTCGTCCTCGACAGCCGGTGGAATTTCGTGGAGCATTTCCGACGTCTGGCTCCCAAACTGAACCGGACTGGGGCTGCTCTCAAGCGGCTCCTGCCCAACCTTGGGGGTCCAGACGCCTCCTGCCGGAGGCTCTACGCGGTGATCGTTCGGTCTATGGCCCTTAACGGGGCGCCGCACACATGCACAATATGCGCGTGGAGATGCAGCGCCGGGGTGAAAGTCTGCTGCCCCGACAGGTCACGGCATGGCGGACAGAGCTCCGGCGGGATCTCATGGTAAAAGGCGTCAGCGACTATCGTAACCCAGTGCTGGGCACGTCACAATTATCGCAGTAAGTCCCCTCTTTGAGGCGTGGCTGGAAAGACCTCAAGGCGTCCTTCCTTCCGCATGACTCAGGTCCTCACCGGACATGGCAAGTTCGGGAGGTTTCTGCACCGGATTCGTGCGGAAGTAACGCCTGGGTGTCGCCACTGTGCGAAACGCCCGGAGGACACGGTCGAGCACACAGTCGAGGTGTGCCCTGCTTGGGCGGAGCATCGCCGTGCCCTCGTGGGGGTGATCGGCGGCGGAGACTTCTCGCGCTGGGCCTTGGTTCAGGCCATGGTCCTAAGCGAGGAGGAGTGGTAGGCGGTCGCCGACTTCCGCGAAGCAGTAATGCTTGCAAAGGAGGAGGACGACCGCATCAGGCAACGGCGCTCTCGCCGCCGCCGGGATTCTGATCCCGATTTCCGGCCACCGAAGGCGCGGGCTAGCGGTCGGCGAGCATTGGGTAACTCGCTGTCCGACCGTCCGGTAACGGTCTGGACCGAGCCCAAGTCGTCGACGGCGCGCACTGTTCCCGCGCGCCTCAAGGAGTTGTCAGCAACAGCAGGGGCCCAGCTGGGTCGAAGCCTACTGGGGCCAGGATTAGTTTTGAAAGATGGCTCGAGCCCTGGTATGAAGGCTTGAAAGAACGGGGTGGGTTTTTAGTCAGAAAGGGAGCATTCAAGAATTACGTAACACAATTTGGGGGGAGAGGGGGTCTTGTAAAACGTTACGGTGCGTTACAAGGGCGGGAAGGAAGAATTTTATTTATGTTTCCTAAGTTGGCAAACCTTTCGTTAACATAATTGAGACTGATGGTCACTTAAATGTTACGTAACGTTTAGGGAGGGGGAGGGGTACAGAAAAACATTACGGTGCGTTACATGGGGGGGAGGGAATGTCTAAATTCTTCGTAAATACTTGAACGCTCCCTAAGAGTCTGACACTATCTCCCGCTCCGCCCAAGAGCGGGGGTTGTCATTGATGATTTTCCCACCGAAAAAAAAGGGGGTCACGAGGTCCCTCAAATTATGTTAATTCTATTGAAACTTTCTATGCAACTGGGTAAATCTGTATTTAATTTTGTACAATATAAATTATACTAAACAACAATTATGTAACATTAAAAGTAAATCTTCTAACACACACATCATCATCAAAATCGGTTACGTCACATTTCAGTGTGTGTATTCTTCTTTTTTTTTGTGGGTAAAAATCATTCAGATGACATCCCCCGCCCTTGGGCGGAGCAGGAGGTAGTGTGAGATAAACCCACTTGCCGGTTCCTTCACGATATTTCCCTTCACCGTTTGGAGAGCAGTGGTGATGAAATAAATTGCACAAAGTAATACGTCACGCTGGGTTTGAACCCGCGACCTAGAAATCGTAAGTATAGCATATACTGGCCTGTTGGTCTAGTGGTTAGTGGCCCTGACTGTTATGCCGCAGGTCGTGGGTTCGATTCCCACCCAGGACAAATGTTTATGTGATGAGCATGATCATTTGTTCTGTGTCTGGGTGTAATTTATCTATAATATGTATGTATTTAGAAATGTATAAGTATGTTTATCAGTTGTCAAGTACTCATAACACAAGCTCTGCTTAGCTTGGGACTAGACGACTTTGTGTGATAGTTGTGGAATATATTATATTATATTATTATTATATTATATAGGGCATACAAATATTTATTTCGTGATTCTGAAACAGTTCTCGACTCCAATGAACGCTTCCCGACAGATCGTTTTTTTTATTATTATTGATAGGCTCGCGTTTGACCACCATATATATAGAGATTGCAATCGAATATTCGAATTATTCGAATATCCTTTCCAAATTTATATTCGAATAGTAAATAAATATATATTCGAATACTACCAAAAAAATAGATACTAGTCTAAAGTCTATGATAATAGAATTACGCACTGTGGTAATTTTCGATATTATAGTGGGTAAATCTAATTTAATTGTGAATTATTATTGATGAATCTGATTTATTAGGTAGTGTAATATTGCATATAAAAATGATGCTGCAATGTTTTTACGATACCTTTGCTTTTGTGATACTTTTTGATCATATTATTAACGAGTTTACTACGTTTTTTACTTTACAAGTTTGAGAATTTTATAACTGTTTTAACATTTTATGTATAATCGTGTGATTTAAGAACATAAGTTTCCTATAATGTTTAAGAATATGATCATATTTTTTATTTTGGTATCTAATTATAAATGATGTTTCTATTCGTGTTGTTATTTTACATTATTTACAATTAATAAATTAGAATGCATCGCATTTGTTAATTACACAATTTTTAGTAATCATTGATTTTTTTTTGTTCTTCACTCTTAATATCAGTATTTTTTTTTTTATAATAACGACGAACTTTAAACTTAAGAATAACTGAAGATAAGACAACATGGTGAAATATAGTCCACAAGGAAGTTATTCGTCGTGGTGACGGCCCTTAGCATTAAGGATAAACGACGCAAGGAGGAGACTTCGTACATGTGGTATCAAATTTTGAAATCGAATATGTTCTGTAGGGATTTATAAAACAAACACGACATTTTTGTATGTATTTATAACCTTTATTTTTTAACCATTTCAGATAATTCAAACTTTTTCGTACGACGACGTAGGTACGTGACGTATCTGAGTTTACTGTATTTTAGTTAGTATTAAAATGTATTTCGGCATAAATGATGTTGAGTTACTGCGTTAGTAAATTTGGACTGCCAAATTAATCGTCGAATCCAAAACTAGGTTACGCGAACGTGTTCCTCATAGTAAACCCGTTCAGATTCATTATTTAACTCAAAAACGTAAAAAAACCTGTTACTGCGTTTTAGTGCCTGCAAGGCAGTTTATTTGTTATTGTGCTATGTTTACTTATCTCTATAAAAATACAGATCCGAAAGCAATAAAAACTGATATTTTAAGTGTGTTTTTTTATATTTTTAAAATATTCGAATAATATTTGAATAGCACTGAAAAAATATTCGAATATTCGAAAATCAAAACTATCGAATTTCTTATTGTCATTATTATTGAAAGGCTCGTATTTGACCACCATCTCACCTGATGGTAAGCCATGATGTGGTCGACAATGGAGCACGTTTGCCTAGAAGTAACCTACTCACTCTTGACTTAATAGTATGGGAGGTGAGACGGATGCAAAATTTGCAGTTACTAAAGCGTCATGGGGACGTATTGGATTGTGAAGATTAGGTTTAACCAGTTTTCAATGAAAATCAATTTGTCATAGAAGAATTTGTCATTTGTTGCTTTTATAGCGCGGTCTGTACCTATACATCACATATTTTTAATTAGTAAGTACAAATGCTTAAAAAACTTATTAGAAAAGTTCTTGTCATTATTTAGGTAAAGCCTCAATAAATACCTACTCGTTATATTCACAGCAAAGTTATCTATTAGCAATGCCAAAATATCACTCAATTATGGAAATATACCCACAGCCTATTGGTTGGCGAAAAAAAAAAGAAAACACGGCGCGTATTTATTTTCTACAAGCAAATTGTTATGAATGGTTGATGCAATTATGAATAAATTAATCAATTATGACAATTTTTTGGGATTTCGTTTTTTTTAATACTTTTGACTACACTATGCACTCGTCAAAACATACCAAATGAGTCCTAGATATACGATTTATGAGAATACTCGATAGGGTTGTGTCCTTCTGAGTTCCTATAGTCACCTTCCGGGTCAAAGCCTACTGGGCCTGGCCCCAGTAGGCTTAGCTAGTAGGATTAGCTCCGAAAGGTAGCTCAGCCCCGGTATGAAAGGCAAGAAGGAACGGGGTGGGTTTTTTAGTCAGTAAGAGTCTGACACTATCTCCCGCTCCGTCCAAGGGCGGGGGATGTCATTTGGATTATTTACCCGCCAAAAAAAAACCTTCCGATTCCATCATCAAATCAGCTCCATGTCATAATTTTGCATTGTCATCTGATTTACACATGCATTCAAAAATTCAGCTTAATCGGTAACCGGGGAGTGGATTAAAAATTTGCAAGATTTGAACATAAACACACAGGTGAAACTAAAAAAAAGTTTGTAAAAACAAATTTTTGTTAAAAAAAAAAATTGTTTCTACTCTTCATTTAGGTACTCCTAGAGCATCATAAACAAGAAAAATACTTACTAAATATCTTTTTTAATACACCAAAGACACTGCACAAAAAAATCCCAAACGTCTAACATCTAACGAACCTGCAATCAGAAGATTAAAGGGCTAGGTGACACGGTCCCCGTCTCATGTGGCGGCGGCCATATTTTTTTTTCAACTGCAGGGCGGTACTTTAAAGTGCCACTTAATCCATCCAACCCTTTCGCTGGGAATCAGTACGCGAGCAATGGCGGCCTTTGGCATTCATTTTTTTCCCTCCACTTTGAAAGCGAACCCCTTTTTGCAAAACCGATGTTTGTAATGCATACCCGAGTTTTAGGACTTTTTTTCTTTACTAATAATATCGTCTCGTGTGTTTTTAAATAATTGTGCAAGGGTTTTTTGAGACTGAGAAACTTAGCTCAGTGTTTGCTCTTTTAGTTTTTAAGGCGTTTTTGTGTGATGGTTTCATGTTTCCTAGAATGGGGAGTTGGATGGGAATTCGAAGTATTAACTTTTGAAGTATGAATATAAGCATAAGCATAATCAGCCTTTCAATGTTCCCATTGCTGGGACGCGACGTTCCAGTTTCAGTTCCAGTTCAGACACAACATCGGGACAGGTAAACCTAAATAAAAGCTTGTAAAAAGAAATAAATATATACCTAACTAGTGGCCCGTCCCGACTTCGCGCGGGCAATAAATATAGCTATATGTTACTCAGAGTGAATGTAGCTATCCAATGGTGACAGAATTTTTGAAATCGGCACTGTGGTTTTTGAGTTTAATCATTACAAACATAAACACACAAATATAGTATAGATTATTATAGATGACTAGCTTTTGCCGGCGCGGCTTCGCTCCCGCTCTTCCCTACTTCAGCCTACTATACCCTACTCCACCCTACTATACCCTACTCTACCCTACTCTACCCTACCCTACTCTACTCTACTCTGCCCTACTCTACCCTACTCTACCCTACTCTACCCTACTCTACCCTACTCTACCCTACTTTACCCTACCTTACTCTACTCTACCCTACTCTACCCTCCTCTACCTTACTCTACCCTACACTACCCTACTCTACCCTACACTACCCTAATTTTCATTTTTTTTTTCCATAAGAACCTTCTCCTCATAATAACGAACACAACAAAAAATTTTGCGAAATCGGTACAGGCGTTGTTGAGTTATGCGCTTACCAACACATTTTGCAATTCATTTTTATATTATAGAATATTAGTATAGATGTGTCTGAGGCTTTAGAATCTAAAGCCTCAGACACATCTATACTAATATTATAAAGAGGGATTAGATCATCTCGACTCCATAATGGTCAACTCTTCTACTTTGCTCAACTTTACTCTTTGGTTGTCATATTGACAAACTGTTCACAATTGAGCGTTGTGTTATTTACTTTAAATCTCATTTAAATTTAAAACAGTTTTTAATGATAAAATTGTACAATAGTGGACTTTCTTACAAAAATTTCTTGATACCCCATGATCTTAAAGTTGAAGAAAAGTTTTGAAAAAATGGAAAATTGAAAGCACAAAACAACCCGAGAAAAGTTTTTATATACTCTTTTTATTAACAGGATAATATATGAGTAAGATTACTGGCCAATATTCTAATTATATAATATTCCACAACTATCACACAACGCCGTCTAGTCTCAAGCTAAGCAGAGCTTGTGTTATGAGTACTAGACAACTGATAGACATACTTATATTATTAGAAATCTAAATACATACATATTATAGATAAATTACACCCAGACACAGAACAAATAATTGTGGTCATCACACAGACATTTTTCCTGGGTGGGAATCGAACCCACGACCTTCGGCATAGCAGTCAGGGCAACTAACCACTAGACCAATAGGCCAGTCAAAAATTGTATGTAGATATCCGCAGGAGAACCAAGGTTACAAGCATAACCCAAAGAATCGCCAAACTTACGGCAGTGGGCAAGACACATTGCTCGCAGAATAGATGGTGGATGGGGACGAAAGGTTCTGGAAGGACGACAACGTACCGGAAGACGCAGCGTTGGAAGGCCTCCCACAAGGGGGATGACCTGGTGAGCGTCCCGAGAATCCGCACAGGACCGGTCATTATGGCGAAACTTGGGGGAGGCCTATGACCAACATTGGACGTCATTCGACTGAAATGATAATGATGATGTATGTGTTACGCTCAAAGATCGAAAATGCTCAGTGAGCGGAAAAATAGCTCACAACGCGTTGTGGTCACGGTAAAATATCCACATGGCGAAATTCGTGTTATGGCTCTAATGAAAACGCGCACGACGCGTTGTGGCAATCACAGAAAGACCACATAGCGAAATTCGTGTCGTGGCTGACATGCTATTTGATCTCAACGCGTTGTGGCAATAAAGAAAAGCCATGACGCGTTCTGAGCATTCATTGTTTTAAAAAATTGCAAATTGTGGTGAATTAATACTAAATTTTCCGCATTTCTTGGTAAGAGGCAACGTACTCCGCTTATCTTCATATAGGTACTAAACAAGCTTCTAAAGAGCCCCGTAACCGGATATTCGGTGCTCGGGTCTCGTAGCTTACTGAATATACCTACAGTATCCGGCCAAACCACTATCCGTTTCATCTCTAGTATTTATCACAGGGTTTTTTTTTACAACGGCATTATCGGTATTGTTAATTACTCTCAAGTCTTAAAATATAATAAGATAAATTTTCGTTTTTGAAAAAAGGGGCACCATACGTTATAGAATTTCACGCTCCTAGTCCAAGTAGTTTCGGCTGTTCGTTGATATGTCAGTCAGTCAGTTTCTCCTTTTATATATATAAATAGAAAATTAGAGCACCCGGTCGTGTTTAAATAAGAATTTACTTTGACAACTTCCGTTCTTTTGTACTTGTGTGGAATATTTTCTACGATCATAGTATATTAACTGAATAAAATAAATATTATAAAGTAGATGTCAGATAAATTTGCAATATCGGTCATTGACTCTCCTACATTTATTGACTCTCACATAATAAATCTGTAGAAGTATTTAGTTGTGCGCGCATCACGTAAAATGTACGAAATCGATGTAGATAACTTTTATATATTAAAATTGTGTATAACTTGATATGTTACTTAGGCTTTGTTTTATCACAATTCGGTTGACTATATCGAAAGTACATTCGTTGACTGTTAGGCGGTACAAAGTTCGCCGGGTCAGCTAGTTCAAAATAAAGATATAAAACTGTCTTGAATGGACATCTATCGTGATCGTTGACATTTTCCAGTAAAGAAAAACAGGTAATTATTTGATTATCGGGTATCTACGCAGATATGGTACGAAAAGGTCAATGTACTCTATTGCAAATATAACTGTCGCCTACTATAGAATTTACTATGATAACTTTGTGATATTTCCCACTAAATAGTTATAATTTGAACTTCCGTTGCCAATTTTCTGTGTTTAAAAACCGATGTAATGCGATTGGAAGGTCATTCTTTCATCGCTCATGGAGTAAATAACCTGAACTGTGTAAGGTACCTATTTATTTATTACCTATTCATTCTACATACATAGAATAATAACATTACCCACCATTTTATATCTATTTTTGTGACTGTATATTTTGATGCAAATCTACATTAATATTATAAAGAGGTAAAGTTTGTTTGTTTGTTTGTAGGAAGTTATCTCTGAAAGCACTGGGCCGATTGCTAAAATGTTTTCACCGATAGAAAGCTTTTTTTTTATGGTGGGAAAAAATCATGCATTGACATCCCTCGCTCTTGGGCGGAGCGGGAGATAGTGTCAGACTTTTACTGACTAAAAGAGCCAACCCGTTCCTTCTAGCCTTCATACCGGAGCTCGAGCGCCCTTTCGGATAACCCTGGCCCCAGTAGGCTTCGACCCGGCTGGGTCCCTGCTGTTGTTGATATATATATATATATATATATCATGTGTTTTTATTTGGTAGTCTCATCCTAAAAAAGCGAGGCACCCATAGAGGCCATGGGCGAGGGCCCACTTCGCTCACGCCTGGCTACGCTACTGATCGATGCCATAAAAGTACAGGTTGGATTTTAGCCGGTTCAATAACCGGGTGGGGTAAGCGAATTTCCGACAATCTTTGAATACAGTTTCTGTTCTTTTCGAAAATAAAGGTATGTTTCCTTTAAATATTTTTTTCTATCTCCAGTTTTTAGATTAACAGGTGGCGCGACGGCTGGGCGTGAGCTCCGCATGCGGCCGCCTCTTTTGCTAGTATTACTGCTGAAGGAGGTGATCGCCTGCCATTCCTCCTCGCTCTGGATCATGGCGTGAGGCGAGAGGTCGTTGCCGCCGATCGCCCCCACGAGAACACGGTGGTGCTCTGCCCATGCGGGCCACATCTCTACTGTATGCCCCACCGTGCCCTCCAGGCGGTCCATACAATGGTGACACCCGGGCGTTACTTCCGCACGAATCCGATGCAGGAACCTCTCGAACTTACCATGTCCGGTGAGGACCTACGTCATGTGGAAAGTGAGGACGCCGTGAAGTCTTTACAGCCACTCCCCAAAGAGGGGACTTACTACCATAATTGTGGCGTGCTCATTCCACCATGAGATCCCGTCGACTTGTAACGGCAGCGGAGTTTCGCCCTGGCGTTGCATCTCCATGCTCGAATCGTGCATGCGTTCAAGGACTCTTCCCCCAGATCCCATAGTGGCAGGCCGGCAAGGAAGCTCGCCACTTCGCGGGAAAACGTGCGAAATCCCCACACCATCTACATGGTCATGACCTACTGGCATGCGTTCTGCTTAGCCGCCGGTCGCTTGGGTATAAATCTATGAGTAATTTTTTTTTAAATTTGATATAAACCAGTGTTTCACTGCGATCCCACCTGATGGTGAGGCACACTAGTTAATTAAGAGACTATTCACTCTCTAGCCTTGATTATACCTAAATTATAATCGGACGGGGAGAACACAGCAGGCACATTACTTCAGTTCAACTATGAGATAAAATGCTTAGTCCGGACCGTAGAGGTGTTAACAATGTAAGTGGGGTTGTCCGATGGTAGAAAGGTAAATACAAAGAGAGAATCTGCTAATTAAGTGCAGCCGTTTTGAAGATATTCGCTGACATACATTCAGCAATTAATTTTGTATTTATACAAATGCATGCTTTTGATTTCCCGTGTAAAAAAAGGGTGTTTACCCCTATTTTGACGTGGGAAATCATCAAAAAAAAACCATAAGGTCAGGGTGGGGCGCACAGAGTTCCCTCAGTTGCCCATTGCGAAGGCCACGGTAACTCTCCAGATTAATCCGCAGCTCGGGATACATACACCCCGATAAGTATTTATGATCTAAAGATGACACAAGAAAAAAAATTGAAACAAAGAAAGCAAAATATTTTATTACACAATGCAAAAATAACACGTAGATACTTAAGATTAAAAAAAAAAAGAAAACACATTGATTAGTTCGTAAAGTAAATTTGTGGTTCTACTTAAAAAAATCAAAGAAAATAACACATACCAATATGAGTGTTCAGAAATAAAAACACATTATACTCGTAATTTTAAATTGACGGTATTCTGAGAAAAAAATTAATCTAGTGATAAAATAGTATGTAGTATTGAGAGCCATTACTACGGTGACTGCGAATAATAACGGACGTGTTTCACTGGAACATACTGGAAATAAGGTATTTAGAATATAGTACATGTCCCAGGCTCCCAGCATATTTAAATAACTAGACCATTAGAAATTAATCTATACTAATATAATAAAGGGGTAAAGTTTTTTTTTTTTTGTTTATAGGAGATATCTTTGGAAGTGCAGGTCCGATTGCTAAAATTATTTCACCGATATAAAGCTGCTTTATTCCTGAGTGACATAGGGTATATTTTATGTACGCGGACAAAGTCGTGGGCAGAAGCTAGTTGTATATTAAAGCAGCAGTGAAACATGGTTCTGAACTTCTGACATGTTATTTTTAGAGAATCGACTAAGATCTGACGCGACGCGTAGTATTAAAGTTATGAAACAAATTAGTTACAGTTTTGCACGAGTATTAAAATTAGTCAAGGTGCTATTGTACATAATATTGTGGTCAATTCTTAATAAAGAACCGTGATACGTTTCCATAATTTTTCGTATTACTGCTCTTGTGTGATTATGACGTTAAATTACACATATTTCTTTAGATATTTTGGGAACGCAATAATTTGCGGTAATAGGCTAGTTGTCGTTAAAAATGTAATTAGTCCGTCTTTTAGATTATTCAAAAATAAGGGACACGTATTTTTTTATTTGTAAATTAAACCAAAAATGACAATGATATAGCCCATTAAAGTAACGTGTAGCGTCACGCCGAGCTGCATTTTTTCGCACGGGGTGACGTCACACGTAACTTTAATGAGCTATGTTATTTTTTGTTTAAGCGAAAAAATAAAAAATACTGTCCAATATTTTTTATAATCTTATATACGGACTAAATAAAATATAATTATTTTGACCCTGGAAACTACCCTATTATCTAGGTTTCTATTGAAATCAAATTATTTTTTTTTGTAAAACTAATCCAATAAAGACCATTCTTGGAGGTCTTTATTATATCCGCTATTTTTGTGTGAATTTTGGCCATTCGTAATGTACTCATGAACAAAAAATATAACTTTTTAGGGTTTAAAAAATTACACGTTTCTTCTGGAACCGTTTTATGACATATTCAAGTGAATGACGAAATTACCGAATGCCAACAGAGTTCAGCCCCTAGCCAAGTTACAAACGTTTCGCTTGCGTCGAACGCTTCGAGTTGACCTTGCCGCCAATTCTTTTGTTCTGACCACGTGACTGAGCGTTAAGACGACGTCATCGTCATTCCCGTACATTTGAAGCTTTCTACAAGCGTTAACTATTGCAGATTAGCAACTTGGCTAGGGGTACAGGTGTTATCTTTCTTATTTCGCATTACGTTTTATTACGTTGGATTAACCACAAATCTTTTAGATCATACTCAGGTTGACGATAGGTCGAGAGGGAGTATAGGTACACTGATGTCAACTGAAATGATTGCGTGCAGAGGCGTAGCGTGGACTAATTTAGATGTGGGTGAAGGCATATCAGCGAGGCCTTTTTCTTTTCTAACTTCGAAAACGAGACAGCGACTGTCACAACCCAGTTTTCGACCACATCGTCGCTTACCATCAGGTTAAATAGTGGTCAAACGTGAGCTTATTAATTATAATAAAAAAATCTTCATTCTTAAAGACCAGGAAAGCCAGGACGGCTTGTGCGAGGCCCCTTTAGTTGCGAGGCCGTGGGCGACGGCCCACTTCACCCACGCCAAGCTACGCCTCTGATTGCGTGTACAACTAATTTTTGGTCACATAAAATTACCAGATATCGATCACATTAATGCTATAAAGCTAAAAGTTTATAAGGATGTGTGTGTATGTTTTTATTCCTTCACTCTCAAACGGCTGAACGGATTTGAATGAAATTTGACAAACAGGTAGTTAGGTTTTAAATAAAGAAAGAAAGAAAGAAAAAACTTTTATTCGTACCTCACACATACAGTAGAATTCGATAATAAAATAAAAAAAACAAAAAATAAAACTTTAAAATCTGTGCAAGGCCAAAAGGGCGCCTAACTCAGCATATGCTGCGATATTTAAAAGATATATTTAAACGCAGCGCTGGTATTCTGTTAGGGCCCGCGGTGATGCCACGGTCACATTCACGGAGGTTCAATAAATTAAATGGTATCGAAACAAAAAAATAACAAATAATTAAAAATAAATCAAATGTTGGCGATTAAAATGGCAAATACTTCTAGGCAAGCGTGCTCCATCGTAGACCACATCATCGCTTACCATCAGGTGAGACAGTGATCAAACGCGAGCCTATCAATAATAATAATAAAAAAACACGTTCCTGCCCCGTACCTGACACGTCACTGATGTATGGGGATAGACCTTAAAAGCATGCACTAAGGCCATTGACCACTTTCCAACCTGAGCTAGCCAACCGTATCGGTCCATGACTTATTGTATACCTATTGGAATTCGAACTGTGTTGACTTTCACCACAAAATAGATAGGTACAGAAGTCAATCTACATACAAAGCGCGCTCGAGCAACGCACACATAGACACCGCTCACGGACACGATGTCTCGGAGCACCTCGGTCCACTCGTCGAACAGTTGCGGCCTAAACGCTCATCAGTGTGGCCTGAGTCCAGCAGTGGAAACAATAAAAAGGCTGATGATGATGAACTGAGAGAGTTGTACTGATCATTTTAAAGATTATAATTGGAACCAATCCACACAAAAAATCGAGATAAGGATAAAGAAGGTTTCAAAAATGAGACTTCTACAGACCCTGTAAAGATCAATATGATCTGACATCTTTTCATTGTCATTGTCCAATAGGGTAGTTTCCAGGGTCAAAATAATTACATTTTATTTAGTCCGTATTTTAGATTATAAAAAAATATTGGACACGTGTTTTTTCTTTTTTCGATTAAACAAAAAATAACAAAGATATAGCCCATTAAAGTTACGTGTACACGTAAACTTAACTTTAATGGGCTATATCTTTGTCATTTTTGGTTTAATTTACAAATAAAAAAATACGTGTCCCTTATTTTTGAATAATCTAAAAGACGGACTATTTACATTTTTTACGGCAATTAGCCTATTATGGCAGTAAGTCTCCTCTATGAGGAGTGGCTGGAAAGACAACACGGCGTCCTTACCGTCCGCTTGACGCAGGTCCTCACCGGACATGGCCAGTTAGGAAGGTTGGTCTGTCCGTCCAGTAACCGTCCGGACCGAGGCCAAGTCGTCATTGGCGCGTAGTGTTTTAGGCGCGCCTCAAGGAGATATTAGCAAACTGTAGAGGCCCAGCAGGGTCAAAGCAAACTGTAGACGACCAGCAGGGTCAAAGCAAACTGTAGAGGCCCAGCAGGGTTTTTTTTTGTTAAGAATCTACATACAAAATTTTATAACTGTATCATGAAAAATCACAAACTTGTGTCAGCAAAAATATACAGTCACCGGGCCATCTAGGTGACTGAGGAGTTGTTTTGCATTTGCACCCAGCTATTTTTTGGCGCCTAAGGCCCGCTATGACCTTTTTTTCCGATGGGAAAAATCATTCTATGACAACCCCCGCTCTTGGGCGGAGCGGGAGATAGTGTCAGACTCTTACTGACTAAAAAACCCATCCCGTTCTTTCAAGTCTTCATACCGGGGCTCGAGCGTCCTTTCGGATAACCCTGGCCCCAGTAGGTTTCGACCCGGCTGGGCCCCTGCTGTTGCTGACAACTCCTTGAGGCGCGCGGGAACAGTGCGCGCCGTCGACGACTTGGGCTTGGTCCGGACAGTTACCTGACGGCCGGACAGCGAGCTACCCATTGCCCACTGTCCGCAAGCCCGCGCCTACGGTGGCCGGAAATCGGGATCAGTATCCAGGCGCCGGCGGCGGCGGCGATAACGCCGTTGCCTGATGCGTTCGGCCTCCTCCTTTTCTCCCTCCACGAGGGCACGGCGATGATCCGCCCAAGCGGAGCGCACCTCGACTGCGTGCTCCACCGTGTCTTCCGGGCATTCCGCATAATGGCGACACCCGGGCGTCACTTCCGCATGAATCCGGTGCAGGAACTTCCCGAATGAACCATGTCCGGTGAGGACCTGCGTCATGCGGAAGGTAAGGACGCCGTGAGGTCTTTCCAGCCGCGCCTCAAAGAGGGTACTTACCGCCATGATTGTGGCGTACCCAATGCCCGCTATGACCTGCCGTGAACAGTGTTGTACTTATAATAATAATAATAAATAATAATATTCCACAACTAGCACACAACGCCGTCTAGTCCCAAGCTAAGCAGAGCTTGTGTTATGGGTACTAGACAACTGATAAACATACTTATATATTTCTAAATACATACATATATAGATAAATTACACCCAGACACAGAACAAATGATTATGCTCATCACACAAACATTTGTCCTGGGTGGGAATCGAACCCACGACCTCCGGCATAGCAGTCAAGGTCACTAACCACTAGACCAACAGGCCAGTCAGTGTCAGTGGTGTTCAACTTGTAACCTTTTTAAATATTTTTGGGAAAAATATAATATGGTGTAAAAAGCTATTGGAATCCATTCAGTAACTGATTCTGAACAAACTAGGTATATTCAGGTTTCGCATATATACTAAAAAAAACTGTTGTATAATTTGAACTAAAAACTAAAACCAAAACGTCTTTCAAATAGCATCATATTTTTGTTTTAGATTTGGCTGACTTCGCTCCCCATGCCGACTTGCACTCCTACATACCGACTAACACTTTTAGAGCCGACTAGCACTTTTGCAACTTGCAAGCAAAGTAGTGAAATGTAACAATGCTAGTAGCATATTTAATGAACAAAAAACGTGACATTGACTGCATTTAAAGTTACGTCATATCTCACCTACAAAACATTTTATCTACTGAGGTACCGGTTTTGTCATACCAATCTTAACAGATAGCATAGTACGGCGTCCGAACGCGACTCGCGACAATGTGGCCACTTGCTATAATCTTCGTAACTTATATATTTACTCAATCACAATGTACACTGAACGTGCTCGAGGAGAGAAAAGATCTCCTCGAAAGAGAACTTGCAATGATGGTCGGAAGCTCAATAAAACTAAGTGACAGTGAACTCAAGGCAAATGAAATTATCATGAATCTCAAGCTTGAGGAGATTGAGCGCGGTTTTGTACACCCGAAACAATTTAACCTGTCGAAACACTTCTTCGAATATAAAGACGAGGTGAAGAAGACAAAGTTATTCCAGATAATACGGAGTATGCCGAAGGGTGCAGTCCTTCATGCGCACGACACAGGACTATTAAGCCCAGATTACGTGCTGGCTCTGACTTACTGGGAGAACCTCTGGGTTTGTTGGACACAAGACAAATCAAAAATCGGTTTTTATTTTTCCGAAAATACTCCAGTTCGTCCATGTGACACTAAATGGAAACTTATGAAGGAAGTAAGAAATGCCTCCGGTGATGTTGAGAAATTCGATGCAGACCTGAGAAAACACTTCAGCATAGTCATTGACAATCCCAATGAAGTTTATACTGATGTGAATGCTGTGTGGCAGAAGTTCCAGCAGTATTTTGATTCTACCGGAAGTCTGTTCAATTACAAACCTGTTTATGAACAATATTATTATGATACGCTACTAGAGTTCAGGAAAGATCAGGTGATGTACCTGGAACTCAGAACTACTTTGCCGTCGTTGTATGATTTAGATGGTAACGTTTACGATGCCGTGGAGACAGCAGTAACTTATAAGAAGGTTACTGAAAAATTTATGAGAGATTATCCAGATTTCTTTGGAACGAAATTGATATATGCTCCGTTAAAACTAGTAGACAAAACCACTTTGCAGGAATATGTTAGAATCGCCTTGCTGATCCAAGCTTTGATGCCAGATTTTCTGGTTGGTTTCGATTTAGTTGGACAAGAAGACTTGGGAGTACCATTGAAGGAGTTTGTACAGGAACTGGCTGAAATTCGAGAAAACCTCGACTTATATTTGCACGCTGGTGAAACAAACTGGTACGGTACTACTTCTGATGAGAATTTATTTGATGCTGTAATTCTGGGAGCGAAACGGATTGGCCATGCATATGCTCTCATAAAACATCCTCTGCTGATGGAAGAAGTGAAGAAAAGACAAATAGCTCTGGAAATTAATGTGGTTTCGAATAGTGTTCTCAAACTAGTCGAAGATCCTAGGAATCATCCTTTAGCAACTTTCCTGAGTCAGAATATGCCAGTCTTGCTATCGAGTGATGATCCAGGTGTCTGGGAGGCTTTACCAATGTCTCATGATTTTTATGTGACATTTGTTGCAGTGGCCAGTCGACACGCAGACCTCAAATTGTTGAAGCAGTTAGCTTTAAATTCTTTGTATTACAGTTCCTATCCTGAAAAACACAAGTTAGTGCATGCATTTGAAATTCGTTGGACAAAATTCATCGATGCAATTGTAAAAGATAAATGGTAATTTTGAATCTCATTTTTTTTTCTTTTTGATTGTATTTTGTAGTGTCTGATTGTTTTTTTGTTTATCATGTTGAATGTTGTTTAAATTAAAATGTTAATTTGATTAATTAAATGTTTTATTTTTTGTTATAAGCTTTTATTTAAAACGTTTAGTGCGGAACGAGGGCTAATACGCCTCGTACGTGTCTTCCTTGTAGTAAATACATATAAAATACGCTGTTCGTAATTTCAATTTTGTTAATTTTGTCAAAAGAGGTAATTATATACCTAAGATACCCTAAAAATAGAATGCATTGTGTATCTACTTTGAAACGGGGTCACTTTGACCTTGTACTGCATTTAGCCGAAAATAAACTTTTAGTTTCATAAACGTTATGTGGTCTAATAATCCCCTAACTCATAAAATGATAGTTTTCAACGCCCCGTACTGCAGAAATGGAAAAACCACAAAAATGAATGTCGTTGCCAACGTGTTACTGTTGCAAAGCTTGTATGTATGGACAGCCCTCCGCAAACTTTAAGGGCTTGCTCAGTAGACGAAACTGAACAACCTTCCACAAACTTTTTTTTCAGGAAACGAAAAAAAAATCGGCCTCGTAGTACAAATTGTCCAATCAAGTTTATCATTTTGTATGGTGAGGCTGATTTTTTTTTTCGTTTCCTGAAAAAAAATCTTGTGGAAGGTTGTTCAGTTTCGTCTACTGAGCAAGCCCTTAAAGTTTGCGGAGGGCTGTCCCTTATACCCTTTATATTGTCTTCACTAATATTATAAAGACTTAGTTTGTTTTTTTTATTTGTAGGAGGTAATCTCTGGAACTACTGGTCCGATTGCTAAACATTTTTCACCGATTAAAAGCTATTTTATTCGTCACTATATATTATGTTATGTACGCGGGCGAAATTAGTATTTTTTTTATAATATTAGTAAAGATAAAGTACGAAAAATCTATTAGAAAACTCGAATTGAACACATAAATCAGTACATTTTGATTACTGTATTTCCAGAACCAAACATAACACAGTAATAGGATATTCCACACAATATGTAATTTCTTCGCTACAGTGAATACGCGTATCATCGTGACAAATTAAGGTCATGTGCCCTATTATATTAAAGACTAGCTGCCGCCTGCGGCTTTGCCCTTGCTCTAGTTAGATTGAGACATTGAGTCTGACTTTTACTGATTTTAAGCCACGCGGGCGCCTTCAGTTGCCCTTTGCGTTCAATCCTGCAGTCCTGGCATCCATAGCTTCAAGTGTAACGACAGCTATATATATTTGACTGGCCTGTTGGTCTAGTGATTAGTGGCCCTGGCTGCTATGCCGGAGGTCGAAGGTTCCCCTTCACCTTGTATATTTTTGTCATATATTTGTTTAGGTCGAATCTTGCACCAATTGAGCTGATATTTGGCAGACATATTGAATTTGGACGACAATGCATGCTTAGCTAAGTGACGCCTGAAAATTATTAGTTATTTTATTTTTTACCAACCACATTTTTAGATTTTGTAGGTGGAAGAATCATGCACAAAAAAAAACGACCCACATGATAGGGGTAGATATCAATTAAAAAGGATTTTTTAGAAGAACACGAAAAAATGACGTCATAATTAATCCAATATGACAAGATATTTTTTTTTAATGTTTTTCAAAATTACCTCATTTATTTTACTATTTATGTACACACAAAAATAACAGAAAATGATAATACATAAAAGACATTAGAACCAGCGAAAGGAGAAATCAAAAGAAATAAAGACAATAGTGTGTAGGAAGCTAAAGAAGAATGTGTGAAGTCTTAATCCAAAATCTCATATGGTTAAATATAAAAATAATAATTATATACCTTTTACTATAAATATATATCATACATAATACATACAATACATAAATAAATATATTTGTTGAGAGGAAAGATAATGCTCTTGTTTTAAAAAGAAAAAATATCTACACACGTGCCTTAAAACGTTTAGTAGCTTGCGAATTATTTTTCTTTACTACCAATACTCAAAAATGTTAATCTTTTTGGTATCTAATCTATCTTTTAAGGTGAAGTAAGACACTGACAGTTTTTAATTACATTATTATTTGATGCTATCATAATCCTATTGGGACACTCTTATTGATAAAATATATTCTGTTCACCTTTTCGCCCAATTGCTAAAACGCTTTTGATGTAAGTTTCTATTTTAATTTCTACATTTTTAGGGTTCCGTACCTTAAAAGGAAAAAACGAAACCCTTAATAGGCTCACTTTGTTATCCGCCCGTCTGTCTGTCGGTCTGTCAAGACCCTTTATCTTGAGAACGCGTGGAGGTATCGATTTGAAATTAAAACCATATACTCAGGTCTGCGGTCCCTGTAAACTGTAAAAAAAAATCAAACTTCTAAGTTACCGAATAAAAAAGATACGGCCGTTTATGTCACGTATATTTTGTCACGTATATCTCAAAGATCGAAATTCATAGAGTACTTCCTGTTGACCCAGAATCCTGAAATTTGGCACAAAGCAAGGTCTTATAGCACAGGTATAGGAATAAATCTGAAAACAGTGTTGTTAACTTTCGGAAAAATCTTCGAGAATCCATTCGGGAATTGTAGTTTGCACGGAACCCTCAGTGCTCGGGTCCGACGCGCACTTGCCCAGTTTTTTTTTGATTAGGTACTCCAAAAGTTTTTACATTTATTACGCGTACAGCTGAGTGGAATTCCCTGCCATAGTCTGTTTCCTGATAGCTACAACTTAGGGGCCTTTAAGTCAAGAGTGAAAATTTTGCTTCTAGCAAGCTTGCTCCATCGTTGGTGTTGTCGCTTACCATCAGGTGACATGGTGGTCAAACGCCAGTCTATCGACTGTCATTATAACACAATATCATGGCCCCTTTTCTGGATGGAGCGGGAAGTGAGTGTCAAATTTGACATTTTCAAAGATGATGTATTTTTGTTGTGTGTTTCTACATCTAACAATAAACACTAAAAACAGAATAAACTAAATATTTGATTCATTAAACCCCAAGCGAACGCCGGCGTTCAATCTGTCATTGTCTTACTATTTTGTCTCAAATTGCCCCCTTACAACAAACAATCATTTCATTAATTGATCATCTCCAAAGAAGGACTGGGTCCTGAGATACAAATGTTTATTTTACGAAGTGTAGGAGTCAAATGTTCATTTTTATGGTTCCGTAGCCAAATGGCAAAAAATGGAACCCTTATAGATTTGTCCTGTCTGTCTGTCTGTCCGTCCGTCCGTATGTCACAGCCACTTTTTTCCGAAACTATATGAGCTGTACTGTTGAAACTTAGTAAGTAGATGTAGATGTACTTAGAACTGAAACTCAAAAATTTTTTTTTCATCAAACCCATGCGTGTGGGGTATCTATGGATAGATCTTCAAAAATGATACTGAGGTTTCTAATATCATTTTTTTCTAAACTGAATAGTTTGCGCGAGAGACACTTCCAAAGTGGTAAAATGTGTGTGTCCCCCTGTAACTTCTAAAATAAGAGAATGATAAAACTAAAAAAATATATGATGTACATTACCATACAAACTGCCAACGAAAATCGGTTTGAACGAAATCTAGTGAGTAGTTTTTTTTAATACGTCATAAATCTAAAAAAATACACTATTATTAAAACGTCGATCAAAGTTACAACGAACTACAAGAACTTTTATATTATGTTACTTGCTGCTACGGAACCCTTCATGGGCGAGTCCGACTCGCACTTGGCCAGTTTTTATTTTCTATGAAAAAAAAAACGACAACTGGTAGACGTTTAATTTATTAAAAATTAAAATTAATTAAATATTCAATGGGGGCTTCCATGAAACAAACGTGACTGTTTCCTATTTATGTAGTTTATGTTGTATAGATGGATGGATTGTTTGAGAAGCGATATGAAAGAAAACTCTTTTTTCTTTCATATCGCTGTGTGATAGCATGACGAGTGACGCCGACCCCAAATAAAACGAGACAAGGGCAGGAAGATGATGGTGATGATGTTGTATGCGTACTTACCTTTTTTTAGAAACGATGACATTTAAGTAACATAAACAAACAATTTAGATAAATAGAAATAAAACACGACCCTGATTTATTACCTGGCAACAATATTAGGTATCTTTTAAATTCGTTATCGAATTGAGTAATAATTTACAACAATAAATTTATAATTGTTATTTATGACAAAGATAAGGAAATTTTACATTTTTCTGAGAACTTCCTAATCCTGGTATCCGATCAAAGTATAGGTATCTAGATAAGAAGCTTCGGGAAATACCGCAAAAATTATTTAGGTAAATGACGGTAGGTACCAGAATGTTTATCTATACCTATAGATTTTTGAATAAATTGTGTACACTAATTGTATAAAGTATTTTCTTTCTTTCACTAATTCTTTATTATACACTAGCTTATGCCCGCAGCTTTGCCCGCGTTCATAAAACATAGCATAATAAATGTTACTCAGGAATAAAGCAGTTTTCTATCGGAAAAAAAAAAATCGCAAATGGACCAGTACTTTCAGAGATTACCTCCTACAAATAAAAAAACACAAAAACAAACATAGAACACAGTGATTTGATAATTCATGGAAACCGGGGCCTAAGTCTGCTATTACAATAGTGTCAGAATGGTCTATCATTGACTTCATAATTGTTGATTTTGACAAGTTTGGTAATCTACTAATATAATGGCGTCATTATGACTTTCCAATGGTCAACCACTGACACTCCATTGAAAGAAGTGACATAGAATGGTAATCTCGTACATATTGACAAATGAATATTTGACGTTTGCGGTAATCTGCTAAAACTTTGACAGTTTATTTGATCAGTGTTTTACCATTAATAATAATAATAATAACCTTGTTTCCGATGCCGGTGGGCTACTATTTTTTATATTTTTAAATGATTTTTTTAATTATTTTTTTTAAGGAATATTTAAAAATATAATATAATATGTATTAATGTTATATAAAGGAAATAATAATAATAATAATAAGAAGATTTTCCGAATCGCAAAAAAAATATATTTTGTAATGTAACTTTACGATTTTCATAGGAACAATAAAATATTTAACTGACTTTCATCTTTTAGAAAATTAAATTTCACGTTCTTTGGGGAATCCCTGGTCATAGAGTACCTACCTTATCTAATCTGACATTGATTACATTTCATTCTAGTTGCAATTGCGATACAGAACTTACACAACACAAAATATAAATTAGAAAAATATAATTAACAGCAATGTAAAATCGAAAATAATTAATTTCCAGAAAAAAATATAAATAGTTTCACGAAGTGCATGTAAAGCTGTTTCATCATCTATATATATAAAAGAAAGTCGTGTTTTTTTTTTTTTTTAGGGTAGAGTAGAGTAGGGTAGGGTAGAGTAGGGTAGAGTAGGGTATAGTAGGGTAGAGTAGAGTAGAGTAGGGTAGAGTAGGGTAGGGTAGAGTAGGGTAGAGTAGGGTAGAGTAGAGTAGGGTAGAGTAGGGTAGAGTAGAGTAGAGTAGGGTAGGGTAGAGTAGGGTAGAGTAGGGTAGAGTAGGATAGAGTAGAGTAGAGTAGGGTAGGGTAGAGTAGGGTAGAGTAGGGTAGGGTAGAGTAGGGTATAGTAGGGTAGAGTAGGGTATAGTAGGCTGAAGTAGGGAAGAGCGGGAGCGAAGCCGCGCGGGCAAAAGCTAGTTAAATAATGAAGATGAGCTGGGTCTAATAAAGGGGCCGGCGACGGATGAATTTCCATACAAACGTAATACCACGCTCATTTGCAGTTGGAGCATATTTCCAACATATTATGATGATATTCGGTTACAGACAATATTTATCTAGGTTTCTACGTCTTTCTTTTTTAAAAAAACAAAAAGAAATTTAAGCGAATTGTATTTCGCACTTTTTTACAGCGTAAATGGCAAAACATGCCGTTTGGCTTTTCCTGTATTAAAAATAACAATATTTCTAATATTCTCGACGTAGGAACATAGATAAATATTGTCTATAACCGAATATCATCATAATATGTTGGAAATATACTCCAACTGCAAATGAGCGTGGTATTACGTTTGTATGGAAATTCATCCGTCGCCGGCCCCTTAAATCAAAACGGCGGCTGGTTGTCAGAATCCAATTTTGTTATAAAAAACTTCAATCCCGCACGTCTGCGGACTTTTGACTGATGTCGTTAACCTGCATACCTAATATGTCACTAGAGATATAAAAGATAAGATTATAAAGATATAAGACCTGACATTAATCTTACAAACAAACAAATAAAACCTGTGTGGTCTACATCCCTGATCATAAATCTAGGTGGGCACCAGCGGCAGACACCAATTAGTGTGAACAGCTAACGATTACGGACGCAAACGGTCCGAGACCGCGCCAGTGTGAACTTAGCTTAATTAGATCAACGGCGAGCTGATGCGCAGGAGTGGAGTAACTGGGAATTTTGAATTTTATGGAGAAAGAAAAATAATCTTATTTAAAGAAATAATCTTATTTATTATTCGAAAAATACTTAAATTAGTTAACAATAATTAAACAATAAAATAAACTTAAATCATTAAAAATAATATATACACTAAATGCCTGGCTAAATATGACGTCATAAAACTCCTCCGCATCCCTGTCGACTGGAAGTGTGCCCAAAAGGCTGGCGGCATTGCCACGTTGTATGGCAATGCTTATTCTCTGACCGAGGTAGAAGCCAGCCACTGGGTCACGCGAAGAGTCAACTAAGCGTTTTGATAATTCTTTAAAAAGCATATGAGCACTCGGACCCCACGGCCCGAGAGTTTCAACCCCAAATGGCTCAAAAATATATATATTAGAAATAATCTTGAAATAAGACTTTTAAAAATCATATTTAAGGAAATAGTCTTTGAATAAGATTTTTTTTTTTGTTTAGTCTTATTACTTTGCCACTACTTTTCGAAGAATCGCCAAACTTAAGTGGCAGTAGGCAAGGCACATTGGTTGCAAAGCGGATGGCCGATGGGAATGAAAGGTTCTGTAAAGTTGAAAGGAAATCGTTTGTCTTAGTATGGTCATGTGAAGAGGATGAATTAAACGTATGTTACTAAAGAATTCTGAGTATACCTACATGAGTAGAGAGGGAGAGGGAGGCCAAAGTAAAGATGGATGGATTGTATGAAGAGTGGTATGAAAGAAAAGGGAGTTATTTATTTATTATATACTTCATTGTACACCATTACTCGTACAAAACGAAATCATACATACTATAATGGGTGGCCGTATCGCATTCCGCGATCTCTTCCAGGCAACCTGGACGGGTGACAGGACAGAATGGAAGAAAAAAACATGTCGCGCCGTCCCCAAGTAATACGGGATAAGGGGAGGAAGAAGAAGATGGCTTTCAAAGTTATTAAAAGTATCAATGACAGGGATATGTGCTGTTGTATATCGCAGTCAGTGTAAGTAATTAGGGGGTCGACAGAGATGTAATGATGCACAACTGTGAACATTCACGCTGCGATTGCGACGTCGACACTGATGGTGATATTACCCGGGCAGCAGGAGCATGCAGAAGTTTCACATGCTCAAATATATAAGGTGACTGGCTATTAGTGTACGATACTTAAATTCGTGATTGTACTCATGATAACAAACAATTTTTATTATGGGAGCAAAGACGAAATCGCGAAAAAAATATCAGCTATTCAGTACATTTTTTTTTTTTGTTAGCCTGTTCTCCCACGCCTCAGTTACTGTTCAGTACATTAGGTAAACATAAATGTACTGAACAGCTGATTTTTTTTCGCGATTTCAGGTTTGTTCCCATAGTAAAAGTTGTTGGTTATCATGAGCACAATCACGTGTTTAAGTATCGTACACTAATTACCAGTCACCCTATATAATAGAGGATTAATAAATTAATCCATCAAGCCTTTTTCCTGAACCTATAAGGTTGGGAAAAAAAGGAAAAAAGAGGTCGGCTTCCAGTCTTTCTTAGGGTTTCGTACCTCAAAAGGAAAAAACGGAACTCTTATAGAATCACATTGTTGCCCATCTGTGTATATGTCTGTCTGTCAGTCAAGACCCTTTATCTCGGGAACGAGTGGACGTATCTAGTTGAAATTAAAACCTTATACTCAGATCTAAGGTCCCTTGAAGCTGTAAAAAAAAACAAACTTCTGAGTTAACGAAAAAAAAATATACGGCCGTTTATGTTGCAAAAAACGTATATTACGACATATACGTGATGCACGTGTTCTCGAGATAAAGAGTCTTGACAGACAGACGGACGGACGAACAACAAAGTTAATCCTATAAGGGTTCCGTTTTTTCCTTTTGAGGTACGGAACCCTAAAAAATAAAAGATAAGATAAGATAATTATTTATTTGCAAAAAAAAAATATTTATTTGTTTTGGTGAAACGTATGAGTACAATACATACATCACAAAGTAAATTGTCAGCATGCAAGAGTTGTTACAATACAATATAAATCGTCATGTTTGCCCTGTGTGTGTGTTTGCAAAGGCATGCAAATATTTCCACAAAATAATAAAATCATTCTAGCGTGTCATTAAATCAAATAATTTTAAGCTTAAATAAAATACTGATACAAGTGAAAATTAAAATATACGTCTAGAATGTCAATCATAAATGTCAATTATAATGTCAAGCCAATAATAAAAAAAGAAACAAACTTTACCTCTGTATTGTAATAATGTAAAAGATTAGATCAATTTGTTATAAAAGTTATTCTTCTTCCCTTCTGCAGTTTCCCACGTCATGTTCAAATGCTGCTCATCCGTGAAAAGAACTAATTGTGTTATTTATACACAGCTATTAGTGTGTTAATTTTAGCATCTCTGTCTTCATATTAAGTTTCTCACAAATTCGTGAGATTTTCGCTTTTAATTCTTCAGTTCGGCAGAGAGTATGATATTAGCGTTAACGACAACTCAGATAACATTATTATAGTAGTTTCGGGTATTATGGCCTAGTCGTTCAATATGGTCCACAATATTTTTTTTTCTGGAAAAGACCAACACTAGCGGTGAACGTAAACTAAGTTTTTGGCAGATATTATTTTTTACTAGTTGTGCCCGCGACTTCGTTCGCGTGGACTACAGGATTTTGAATTGTTTTTTTCTAAAATAGAAGTAGCCTAAGTTACTCCTAATTACATCAGCTACCTGTGAAAAAAAGACCCGCTAAAATCGGTCCAGCCATTTCAGAGATTAACCGGAACAAACAGAAAGACAGACAAAAATTGTAAATAATGTTATTTTGGTGTATGTGTTACGGCTAATACCCGAAGTGCGGCTACACCTAGTTTTAGCCGGTTAGAACTAGGTGTAGCCACTTACTCTTGGTTAAACCTAGTACGAGCCGATTGTTTTCGGGTAAAACTAGGTCTAGCCTTCATCATGCCGGCTACAACTAGGTCCAGCCATTCCCTGTTGGATAAAACTAGATGCAAACAAGTTGAAACAAGTAACAGGCGCCTGGCACACGCGAGACGCGTCGCGCTCGCGCGCCCCTGCCGCCCCGCCTCCCGTACACCCGCGTTTGCCCTTGCGCTTTGAGTTTAGTACATAGAGTAAAATAATATCTTGTTTTTGCGCACTCATACGTTCGAATTCAGAATGGCTATAACAGAACTATTTTCAAGAAATCAGTTCACTGTGTGTGACTCAAAATTTTTAGATGATTTTGACATGGTTTCACCCGAAAAGAAATCACTACGCTTAATAGCCAATGCACAATCGACCTCTGGTGGGCAAGGCTATAAAAGATGCCACTGCAAAACCAAATGTGGCAACAAAAAGTGCCTCTGCAAAGCTGCTGGTATTTTGTGCAACTCAAAATGTCACTCAAGTTTAAGTTGTTCTAATAAATAGTTTATGTTACTTTATAAAAGTGTGATTTATAATTATAATAACATTCTCTAAATTATAATATGCAACTACTTATTGTCTGTTGTTAAAAAAAATGTTCCTGATTGTTCCTATTATATTAAAAATTGTACTCCTAATAATTTGTGTTAATTATTACAATGTGATTTATAAGAATAAAAAAACTCTCTACGTTTCTTTTTATTGGATGTTTTTTTAATATCTAAAAAAGCTCTGCCGATAGCATGCCAGCTACAACTATGTACAGCCAATCCCTGTTAGATAAAACTAAGACACGCGCTGCTGCTGCAGACGCTGTGAGTCACACTCGCTAGTAGACCTGCAGTAGATCAGCAGCACCTGGCGCTCACAACCTGCAGAGGCGCGTGCCTCGCTATGCCCTCCACCCCGCGCCGCTGCTGCAGATGCTGTGAGTCATGAGTGTGACGCGGGGCGGAAGGCTTGGCGGGACAGGCATCTAAGTTTTATCCAACAGGGATTGTCTGGACCTAGTTCTAGCCGGAATGATATCGGATAGACCTAGTTTTATCCAACAGGGAATGGCTGGACCTAGTTGTAGCCGGCATGATGAAGGCTAGACCTAGTTTTACCCGAAAACAATCGGCTCGTACTAGGTTTAACCAAGAGTAAGTGGCTACACCTAGTTCTAACCGGCTAAAACTAGGTGTAGCCGCACTTCGGGTATTAGCCGTAACATATATATATAATAAATTGAAAAAAATTGTCTAAAATACAACTAAAGCATTTTATTATTAATATTATTATTATCAATAGATAATAATAATATATGCTTACCATCAGGTGGGATCGCAGTCAAGTACTAGTTTATATGAAAAGGAAAAAAAAACACGGTTCGGTAGATATTGTTTATAGTGCGTCATTTGTCGATATAAAGACCGTATTCACACAGTTATCGTCGTGGCGCCTAAAAAAGTTTATCGTTGTGCGATATCTATAATACAAATTAAATTGACTGGCCAAAAGGCCTTGTGGTAAGTAGCCCTGACTGCTATGCCGGAGGTCGTGGGTTCGATTCCCACCCAGGACATTTTGTGTGATGAGCATGATCATTTGTTCTGTGTCTGGGTGTATTTTTTCTATAATATGTAAGTGTTTAGAAATATTTATGTAAGTTTATCAGCTGTCTAATACTCATAACACAAGCTCTGCTTAGCTTGGGACTAGACGGCGTTGTGTGATTGTGGAATATTATTATTATATATTATTTAATATAATTGAGGTGATTTACAAAGTATGGAAGGAGGGTACGGTCCTCACGACCCAGCCGCCGGGATCTCGATCCCGGTTTCCAGCCACCGTAAGCGTGGGCTTGCAGACGGCGAGCAATGGGTAGATCACCGTCCAGCAGTCCGGTAACTGACCGGACCAAGCCCGAGTCGTTGCCTCGGCGCCATCGACTCGGACATTTACTGTTTTTTTTTTTAGATATTTAGTTTGTACTAAAAATACTTATTTAACTATAAAATACCTATTAAACTATAATATTTATTAGTTAGACTAATAAAGGCCTTCATTTTAGTATATTTATATTAATGTAGCCAGGGTAACTACAGTCTGGCTAAGGGCAAACCTCGTGTCATCATCATGATGATTATTATAATGATGATGATGGACAGGAGACACTGCGAGTGGAATCCTGAACTCCTGATACTTACATTAAGTTCCAGTCAAAGGCGAGACAAACAGATATCTTCTGACATCAGACAATTAATCTTTTGTTAACAAAACAATGAAATTTTTGTATATAGTACTAAACAGTAAATAAGTAAGATACTGCAACTTAAAAACTTACACATGAACTGACGTAACAATAAGGAAAAAACAAGTTAATTAGTAATCAGATTCAGTCAAAATAAACATTGCGAACTTAAACTATTATGTAGAAAGCAGTAACCTACTTATGGTAGGCGCCAGTTAATCGTGGAATAAAGGTCATTGATCCTCCTATATCTGTTGATATTCTTAATTTCAAAAACGGAAATAAAAACATAAAGTTGTCTTGAATCGACATGTATCGTTATCCTTCACGTGATCTAGTAATGAAAAGCAGTTCATTGTTTGTTTTTCGGGTACCTTTTCAGAGATATTAGGAATAGGTCAATGTACTTGATGCCACGGTTATCTGGCACCTTCTTTAGTGTTTTTTTTTCTCACTGAACATTTACACTCAAACACTATCTGATAGAGATGCATCAGAAATCACATCTCTCACAAACTTGTCCCATCGATCGTTGAAAACATTAAAAAGTCTCGTTTTGCCTTCATCCTCCAGCGCACTATATGTGATGGAGTTGAGAGCTAGTTGTTTCAATAACCTCAAGTCCGCGTGCTTACTTGCAACTCCCATGAACGCCACGAAGAAGTCGTGAGAAACCGGCTCAGCGCTCCACGCACCAGGGTCATCACTAGACAACACTACAGGAAGACCCAAAGCTAAATACGAAGCCAAAGGATGATTCCTCACATCGTGCACTAAGGACAACACCACATTTGATATCACATTCACTTCCAGAGCAATGTCTTTCTTCATCACAGCTGACATCAGACTCGGGTGCTTTGTTAAAGCATAACCGTGTCCTATCCTCTTCGCTCCTAGAAGAATTGCGTCGACTAAGTTCTCGTCAGCTGAGGTTCCTAACCAAGCAGTCTCTCCAGCGTGTAAATATAAGTTTATGTTGTCTTTAGCCTCAGATAATACAGGAAGAAAATAGGTCAATGGCCTGCCGGTATCTTCTTGGCCGACGAAGTCAAGTCCTGCTATCAAATCTGGCCTTTCTGTTTTAAGTCTTCTTATTGCATTCAAAGTTTCTCGTGCACGATCAATAGTTTGAGATCTGCTTTGAGTGATTATTAATTTCACACCAATGAAGTCTGGATGATCTTTGATAAATTTATCTGTTACATTTTTATGGAGCTCTACTAAATACGTCTTGTCGTGTCTAGTGCCATCCAGCTCGTATAAACCGTACAAGCCCATGCGCATTTCTATGTACATAATGTTGTCTCTGTAAAATTGCTTTAGTACTTCATAACAGTATTTTTCTCTAGCCGGTCTGTATGCAGTTAAAGATCCAATTGCGCGACCGACTATATGAAATCTTTTCCAAATAGTGGTGATGTCAACAAAGTCATATTCTGATTCATCTCCTTTGTAAAGTGTGAAATATTTCTTGAATTGTGAATCAAATGCGACTGGATCACCGGAAGAATTCCTGAGATCGCTAACAAGAGCCCATTGTGATGGACAAGCTTTTTCTGGAGTTGACTCCGAAAAATGCAATAGTATACCGTCGTTTTCATAACACACATACAAATGGTTTTCATAAGTCAACTGCACTAGTATATCTGCGTGTAACATCAAAGTGCTATGCACGTGTAACACTGCACCTTTAGGCATTCTTCTGATGATTTGATACACCTTTGACTTTTCGATATTTTTCTTATATGAAAAATAGTGTTTGGAGAAGTTGAAATGCTGCGGATCGTTGTATGAAGTGTTGAGTTCTTTCATCTTCCATCTCATCAAGATATTGTTGGCTATCGTTTCATTTGCGTTTAAAATTTGTTTTCCACCAACAGCTGTGCGTGTTTCTTCTTCTAATAAAGCTCTTCTTTCACTGTTGTAGTTATCTGGAATTATGTTTGCCTCGACTACGATAAAGAGACACACGATTTTGTAAACAGTAAGTTTGTCCATATCTGTGATTGCAAACGCTTCGATGCATGTGTTCACGTTTCGTCCGTCACAATCCAACTGTGATTATAGTTTATACTAAAATATACATTATCATATCAGCTGTTACTTATCATGAAGATGTCAATTTTTTTGAGTCAGAGGTCAGCGCTCTACAGATTGTCTATAGACGGTACTTTACGCGTTGAAGTTTGCAAGTCTCGTTATATTATTGACTAGCTACGGCCAGCAGCTTCACTCGCATGAAAATAGGTTTCTCCAAACAAACTTTTGACGCCCCGTTTCATCCCTTTAGTAGGTGAATTTTGGAAAATCCTCTCTTAGTGGGTACTCGCCTACGTCATAAAGGGAAACTTTGTGTAAAATTTCACGCTCCTAGGTACTATAGATTCGGCTGTGCGTTGAATGTCAGTCAGTCAGTTTCTCCTTTTATATACACCGCTAAATGATCGTTTTACTCCCGTGGAGTACGTACACAAGTACGTAGTAGTTTGTACACAACGCCGACTACTACCTACAGGTCATTAAACTCGCTCAGCTGACGTTTTTATAAATAAATTAATTTCGTACATGCGTAAATTAATACGAGTTTTGAAAAAAAGGTACCTACTTTATTTTTTTATTTTATCTATAAACAAATCGATAGTGTTTCATGTACCGGATCAACCCTCCACGGGATTAAAACGATCAAAATTTAAGGGTGTATAGAAGTGGAACTGCATGACGTATTTTTGCGAGACGTTTAAAGATCTGACTATCAGGAGCTCGATCGATTAGCTCATGCAATCTGAGTCAAGATATTACCTATGCATGTTTACTTCAATACATAGTAAAATAATCAATAGTAAAATGTAATTGGGATACGCATAATACTTTGTAGTTTTATCTACAGTTCGACGTATCTTATTGCTATATTATTTATTTGGGTACACATGTACTTGAAACACGGAGACACTTAGTAGGTAATCCAGAATTCACAGCATCTAAAGTCAGATAGATCCAAAGCTAATTATTGTAATAAAGGAACTGAAATCTTTGCGAAAATTCGTCAAATCGTATTAAAGAGTTTTTCTATTTTAAAAATAATACCTGCCTATTAAATTAAAACTGCACTTACAATTTCGTATTTGAGTTATAAAAATCGCTTCTAATTTTCAAGAGTCCTAGATTTTTACGAACATACAAAATACTTTCTAAGATATAAAGAGAAGGCAGATCAGTATATCGATTTCTTTGTATTTATTTCTTAACTTGGACTTGGACCCGTTTTTTTTTTTTTTTTTTTTTCGATGGTAAAAATCATCTTATGACAACCCCCGCTCTTGGGCGGAGCGGGAGATAGTGTCAGACTCTTACTGACTAAAAAACCCATCCCGTTCCTTCAAGCCTTCAATACCGGGGCTCGAGCGCCCTTTCGGATTACCCTGACCCGTGAGGACCCATTTTATAAATAGCCCGGATTGCTCTCTTTTGCAATATGAAAATTGTGTCTACATCTGCTGCAGCCCACAGTAAAATGACATAATAGTTACTGTGAAAATAAGTATAGTAAATTAACCTTGCCGTGGCTACATCTGTCAATTGCCTTATTTTTCTTACTGCTTATGCGGCTGAGCTAAGAGTGTTCTAATATGAGCGCCCGACTGCAGTTTAGAATCATAGTTATACCCTAGAACACAGTTTTGCTAATAACATCAAGTTTGTTTCTGTCAAGAATTAGATTGATGACGCCAATTTGAGGGATATTCGGTTTTATACATTTAGTTTTACCTATTCGTATTTTAATAAGAGATAATTAGCTGCGAAGCATTTCGAAAGAACAGACAGACTCGTTGACATTCAAGACATCCGCATCGATCAGCAAATGGAATTAGGTATATCGGATAAATTAGCCATCACGTAAGTGTCACAAAAAAAAAGCGATTCGGTAAAATCTTCGAGACTCCTTTTGGGAATTGAACTACATATTTTAGATAAATTAGTACGGACTCGCACTTGCCCTAGATATTGTAGCGTCTACGGCTAATAATTCTAACTCACAAACTCCTTTTTTTTGCACGACGGTAAGGTGGCGACACTTTCCGTAGGGTGGCGCTCGCGGCGCCTCAAGTGACAAACAAGGGAACTTGAGTGACCACTAGACCGCTGCTACGGTCCACGCTGCGGACATAATCGTTGTACACTGTGTCAAGTACGCTGATTCTTTAGTAGATGGCGCTGTTGTCAGTAAGTATCCAATTATCTTTTTATGAAGTACACAATATTGTGGCCATATCTTAGAATTGATCACTTCTTGATATCATCATTTCAGCCGATATACGTCCATTGGACATAGGCCTCCCCCAAGCGTCGCCACAACGAACGTTCCTGTGCGTCTCGCATCCATCAGTTTCCCGCAACCTTCACCAGGTCATCGGTCCACCTTGTAGGAGGCCTTCCAACGCTACGTTTTCCGGTACGCGGTTGCCACTCCAGAACCATCCCAAGCAAAACATTTTTTTTTGTAGGCGGTAAAATCATCCAGTGACTTCTCCGCGACCTTAGGCGGAAAGGGAGATAGTGTCAGACTTTTACTGACTAAAAACCCACTCCTGTTCCTTCGTTGCTTTCGTACCGGGACCGAATCTTCCTTTCAGAAGCAAACCCTTGGCCCCAGTAGGCTTCAACCCTGCTGGGCCCCTACGGTTTGCTGACAACTCCTTGAGGCGCGCGTGGAACAATAGGGTAGTTTCCAGGGTCAAAATAATTACATTTTATTTAGTCCGTATTTTAGATTATAAAAAAATATTATACACGTATTTTTTTCTTTTTCCGATTAAACAAAAAATAACAAAGATATAGCTGATTAAAGTTACGTGTGACGTCACCCCGTGCGATAAAATGCAACACGGCGTGACGTTACACGTAACTTGGGCTATATCTTTGTCATTTTTGGTTTAATTTACAAATAAAAAAAATACGTGTCCCTTATTTTTGAATAATCTAAAAGACGGACTAATTACATTTTTTAAGGCAACTAGCCTATACGCGCCGTCGACCTCTTGGGCTCGGTCCGGACGGTTCCCGGACGGTTCCCGGACAGTCGGACGGCTAGCTATGCCCAAGTAAAACTGGCCGGATCGTTTTAAACGTTACAGTTTGATGAAGATGATAATGTCAATCCTCGTTTGGCCATTTCATTGATGTAGGATTGCTATGATAAAATAAGGTCTAAAGAAAGTAGGTTACTACAGTAGAGACAAACCGTGAATTTAATTGATTTGTACATGTGCAAAGCTGAAGGGATTGCTAGTAAAAGTTAATTGTTTACTATCTTCGTAAATATTTGCTATAGAATAGAAAATAGTTCATTTTGATGCAACTGCAGAAATTTCTACAGTGGGCTACAGTGACTAATTTGCACATGTATCAGACGACGTTTTTCAATACACTAACGAAGAAATTTGTCATTGCGACCGAAGCAGAATACGCAGGAGCCGAGGGCTACAGTGACTAATTTGCACGTGTATCAGACGACGTTTTTCAACACACTAACGAAAAAATGGAATAAACGGGAGTTGACACGCGAATCGTGGTGACGACGCGCGCCCAGCCTGAAACGTTTAATTGTAATTAGTGATGGGCAATGATAATAATCCGGTTAATATCATTTGGCTAATAATCGATTAAAACTCAGTTAATAGCCATTAATAGCAATTATGGATGATAACCCTGCTATTAATGTTATTTTAGTGATTGAAAATTTCTCTTCATGGTTTTCAGGCTTAGGACTGTCAGATTAGACTTCATTTTCATCATCTTTCTTTGTAGAAAATAAATGTGCAATTTAAAACTAATCTGGCCCATTTAAAAATATTATTTATTTATTTTATGATTATACACACAAACCAACAACACACGAAAAAGGACTTCTTCACCGAAACATATCAGGCGACGTACTGATTCCGGATTAGGTTGGCGTCGCTGTAGTGCAGTTTATGCATCTCTTTCTGGCACGAATAATATTAGCGCCAGAAAGAGATAGCACGAGAAGCGGGGGTACGGGGATGCATGTTACTAACTAACCGCTCGGGTATTTTCCATTGTCTACAATTTACCTACGTCGTATTCACAGAGAAGAGCTAATAAGTAACTTACTTATTGTACCTTACATTTTTACGTATCGGTTAAAATTTATTTGTAGGTATACATACACTTACATCTTTAGCTCACTTTGTTTTCTTTTTTTTTATTGTTGATAGGTTCGCGCTTGACCGCTAACTCATCTGATGGAGAGCGACGATGCGGTCGACCTAGATCATACCTAGAAGAAACCTATTCACTCTCGACTTAAAGATTCCCGGGTTGTAGCTATCAGGAAACATAGACTCCGGCAAGGAATTCCACTCCCTAGCTGCACGCACAATGAATGTGTTCCCAATCCACCATGTACCGGTGGCGCATAGCCGTACGTCTGGTAGTCCGATAATGGAACGGGCTAGGCGGAATTAGGTTATGCAATTCCGACGCAGACTCTCCGAAATGCAACCGATAGAAAACTCTGCGTCGATGCTCAAGACTTTGAAGCCTCGACTTGACGAGTGTATCATCGCCAATTATCCTTCTGGCTCGCCTCTCAATTGCCTCAAGTGCATCAAGCTGGTATCGGGCAGATCCGTCCTAAAGATGAGAGCAATACTCCATACGAACTTGAGCTTAATAAAGTTAAGTACTGTCTGACCTTTGCGAGGATTCCCAGCTTTTTTGCAGCCAGTTGAGCCTTTGCTTCGATGTATGGCCCAAAGTTGAGAGTTGATGTCAGCGTAACACCAAGAAGGTCAAAATGGTCGGTTATCGGCACGGTTACACCCCGGAAAATTGGAGCGGGGCTGAATTGGCTCCTTTTAGCGGAAAATAGACACGCCTGGGTTTTTGCAGCATTGAACTTGACCAAATTGATAGATAGATAGATAGATAAATTCTTTATTGTACACCAATAATAAAGCAGTTACATAAGAAACTTAAAATTAATAGGGTGCCACAATGGGTGGTCTTATCGCTAAAAGCGATTTTTTAAAGACAACCTTTGGATGGATTTGACAGAGAAGGAGAAAAAGATACGCAGGTAGTTCGTGGTGTACTATTTACATATACAATACATAAACTAGCAAAATTACATATATTATAATTAAGAACACATAGATTACATCTATTATTATTAAGAATATAATAAATAAATAAATACTTAATAAATATATTACAAACAATATAATATATATATATATATAAATATAATTATAAAAGCAGAGAAATACTGTACTTAATGACAATTTAACATTCAGGAGGAAAGGTAGTGATTTGTAACCTCATTTTTAAAAGTTGTGAGTGTTTGAGCTTGCCTTACCGACACGGGCAGAGCATTCCACAGCCGCACAGCCTGAACTGCAAACGACTTATCATAAAAGTTGGTGGAGTGACTTGGCATCTCCAACCCCAAGTTTTCCGATGACCTAAGATATCTAGTATGTGTGTCATGAAGGAACTGGAAACGTTCTTTAAGATAAGCGGGGGTTTTAGGATTGAACAGAACACTGTATAGCAGAGACAAGATGTGTACGTTCCGGCGAAGACGTATTGGAAGCCACTTGAGTTTTGTACGAAAATCGGATATGTGATCATACTTGCGCAAGCCAAATATAAATCGTATGCAAACATTGGCATCGCCCCATTCGGAGACTGCCTCCAAGGACAAGTTCAAGCGCTCAACCATAGCCTCTCGAAGAGACTGGATCTGTGATCCACTAACTCGCGCGTTGGATATGTAACTCTCGGCAACAGTGCTGTCATCTGCATACCCAAAGGTACCGGGCTTAAGCAGATCGTTTATGTGCAGCAAGAATAATGTTGCCGAGAGTACTGACCTCTGAGGGACCCCGGCATTAATAGCCATTTGACCGGACGAGCAGCCATCGATAACCACTCGGATGGACCGGTTACTCAGGAACTCTGTGATCCAAGCACATAATCCAGCGGGTAAACCGAAAGATGGAAGCTTACTAATAAGGCCTTCGTGCCAAACCCTATCAAAAGCCTTCGAGATATCAAGGGAGACGGCAAGCGCTTCCCCGTGCTTCTCGATAGCCTTACTCCTGATGTGGATGGCATACGCTAGAAGATCTCCAGTTGACCGATTTCGGCGAAAGCCGTATTGACGGTCACTTAGGATATCATTAGCTTCTAGGTATGCCACGAGCTTAGTGTTGAGTACACGTTCCATGGTCTTACAGAGAATGGACGTTACTGAGATTGGTCGGTAGTTAGCTGGGTCAGCCCGGCTCCCCTTCTTGGGCACGGGCTGTACATTAGCTTGCTTCCATACAATCGGCACTTTTCCAGCCTCAAATGAAAGCCTAAATAGGCGTGTCAGAATCGGAGACAATTCAGGCGCACACGTTCTCAGTACAGTTGCTGGTATCCCGTCTGAACCGCTAGCCTTGTTCACGTCAAGGTTACGTAGCACCCTACGGACGTCCTTCTGATGGATGCGACTATCCGACATACTCGTATCGCAACCATCAGAGTAAACAGGGGGCTGCGCGTTACCTGGATCTAGACGCGAAGATTCCACGAAGAGTGAGGCAAACAAATTTGCTTTCTCCTCAGCGGTATGTGCCAGCGACCCGTCGGGTTTCAGCAGCAGTGGTAGTGAGGGGCGACAGAAGTTCGATTCAACCGACTTAGCCAGGGACCAAAACGCCTTACTACCCGCAGGGTTTGAAGCTAGTTTGTTCCCGATGCGGCTAAAGCGGTCGAACCGAGACCTCCGCATCACCTTCTTGCAAGACTTGGCAGCTCTGTTGAAAGCTCTCTTCTTCTGGCTTACGTCATTTGTCTTGTGCATACGAGCATCGGCCCATGCCTGATATGCTGCGTGCTTGAGTCCGTTAGCGCGATCACACTCAGCACCAAACCAAGGGCGAGCTAGGCCAAACATGGCTACGTCGGAGAATGGAATATAGAACTCCATTTTGTTAAATCAAGTAATTAACCTTTTGAATGTCTTAAGTTACACAGTTCGACATAAGCAATTGTCTTTCTATTGTGTCTCTAATTACGGCATTCGATGAGTTAATTAGGTAGATGGTTAAATCACAAAGCGATGTGTCAATGGTAATTATGGTTTTTATAGTATTGGATCTCTAAATTAACAAAACTGAATTTCCCAACACGTTACACGTGTATGTAACACATCGGTTTACCTGTGGTTATGTTTAAATTATAATAATATCGCCTCTGAAATACTTCTCTAGATAAAAAGGTGTTTTTCCGCTGTTGCTGTCGTATTATTTCTTGCGGTTTTTCGCAATGTTGTCTGTTAATTTAACACTTTTTCACATACAAAAAGTGAAAATAAATAAAAAGAATTAGAATACATTGAATCACACTGCGTACACGCACCCAATTTATGTTCACACCCACAGATTTTACACTAAACAAAAAAAAAGCATTCATTTTTTTAACAATACATTAATAGCAGGGTTATTAGCCATTGCTAGGCTATTAATGGCTACTTATGGATTATAGTCGATAATAACTCAAAGCATCCGGCTATTTACCCAACACTAATTGTAATAAAATAGTAGCGAGGGCGAGCACGCGTACTTTTCTGCACTAGTGCGGAAAACAGTCAATTGCGTGCCGAAAAGATGTGAGATAAGAGCAGGTTTTCGAGTAAATGTATTGAAAATGAATTTCTAAAGTATTTTCTATTATTGAAACTGGACTGCCGAACAAAGCGCTGTATCTTGAGTTACAAGCCTTTGTGCAAACACTTATAATGTGTTCCTTGGGCAGGTTCCAAGAATAATCAAAGTAATGGCGGTTAAGAACACTTCGCGAGTTGCTGCGCACCGGAATACTGACTTTACAGGAGGCATTAAGTTTAGATCGAAACCCTCCTATGCTGTGATCCTATGTAAATAATAGAAAAAAAAACCTCTACGGTCCGGACCAAGCGTTTCGCCTCGTCGTTTATACCGCGTATATAGAGGTGATCGAGGGACTGGAACAATTTGCCTGCTGCGGTCTTCCCGTCTGATTATAATTTAGGTGTCTTTAAGGCAAGAGTGAATAGGCTCTTAAAATAAACTAGTGCGCCTCACCATCAACGATTGCATCACTGCTTACCATCAGGTGGGATCGCAGTCAAGCACTAGTTTATAACAATTAAAAAAAAACTTCCAAAATACAGACATACCTTACCTAATTTGGGGTTCTGATGCTATACCTAATGGTCTCAACTAAACACGGTGTCTTTGACACCGACTCACAAACGAATACCACGGGTCCAATACATGATTCTGGAACCCCCAGTGGTGGAATTTTTGTCGAATTTTTCGGTTGGTTAGAAAAACGATTGATATTTTTAGTAAAAGAACAAAAACCTTTCTTTTTAAATAAAAAAATTATTAATTAAATTCATTAATTCGTTTAACCAAATCTCGATCACTAATTAGCACCTTCGCACTGTTCCACAGAGCATTTGCTTCAAAACGTTTCTTACAGAACTCTACCCTGAAAAAATGCATAGTATAGGTACTTAAAATAAAATCAACATCATTATCAGGGTCATAAAGAAATGCATAGCAAATAAAATAATACCTCCTTACATAAAACTTCACCTTGAATTTCACTCACGATCGAGTGAAACGGTCAGTTTCATTGAACTGTGAGAATTTACAGATTTTTAAAGAATATTCTGGAGTTTATGCAAGGTTTATTGACCGCGGAGCAAGGTTACGATGCAAAATAAAGACTGTTGTATAAGAGAGGCTGTTAGATATTGTAACTAGAAAAACGTCAAATTAGAGCGCTGATAGTATAGATTCTGAAAGCAGCCGAGTGATAACAGCCCCGACTTACAAGTTATAGGGCGTGGATTCAAACCTAGCCAAGCGCATTACTTTGTGTAATTTATTTCATCACCACTGCTCACAAAACGGTGAAGGAGAACATCGTGAGGAAACCGGCATGTCCTAGAACCAAAAATTCGAACACATGTGACATCCACCAACCCGCATTGGGCCTGCGTGGTGGATTACAGTCCATTCCCTCTCCTAGAGAGGAGGCCGGAGTCCCAACAGTGGGGACATAAAAAGGCCGACTATGGTATGCTATGCTGTGAACAAGGTTACGATGCAAAATAGAGAGACTGGAGTATAAGAAAACTAGCACCTAACCCGATGCTGAAAAAGTATGAAACAAGATTTTCAGGATGCTGAAATAAACAAGGTAACTGGATAAACAAGAACAGATCAAAATGAAAAGCCGTAGTCACACGTTATTAAAGTGTTTCAGTTGGTAGCCCAACCAAATATGATAATTCCAGAATTAAAGTATTTAGATAGGTAACTTTGTACGGAACCCTCAGGGCGCGAGTCCAACTCGCACTTGCCCATTTTGTTTTCAATTTGCTTGGCTGTGAACCATTACTTGATTTTTTTGTAATAATTCCTACCAGAGTTCTACATAATGAGTTAAATTTCAGTTTTACTAAATATTCAATTGACGGATACAGACGATTATTATTGAAGTAAATTGCTATTAAATTATTGTGTGGAGATTTAATAGTTGAACAATTTTTCATGTTGCGTAAATTGAGCAGGAAATTGTATTTTAGTGTGACGTTTATTTCTTACACTTGGGTAAAACCCTCTCCCAAATTCATCTATACTTAAAACAATCTTAACATGTCTTTTATCTAAAAAAAACTGGGCAAGTGCGAGTCGGACTCGCGCACTGAGGGTTCCGTGCAAACTACAATTCCCGAATGGCATCTCGAAGATTTTTTTCGAATTGCAATTTTTTTTTTGTGACGTAGGTAGGTACAAATTTACTGTTTTCAGATTTATTCCTATACCTGTGCTATAAGACCTTGCATTGTGCCAAATTTCAGGATTCTGGCTCAACAGGAAGTACCCTATGGATTTCGGTTTTTGAGAGTATCAAAATATGTGTTTTTTGCGACATAAACAGCTAGAATCCCCGCTGAAACAAACCACCACCAACCAACCACCCCCACCAAAACCACCATCTCTAAAACCTGTCCCCCAGGACCGGAAGCGTAGGTTCCCCGGATTTTGGAGCTTTTACCCCGGACATTTCAATACTTTTTTCATTTACTTACATCTTGATTAAAATATATTTCACTCCGTACTTGATAGAAGTGAACTTTAATTGCAAGCCTCTTTTGTTGCATGAAATAGTGTGTTTAATCGTTTTTGTGACTACAAGTGAGTAATTTTGCTTTATTTTTTAACCTTCTTAGGTATTCAATAAAAGATAAACAAATCCAATATTAGTTACTCAGTTAATAAAATTAAATGAAAAACTTGTTTAATTTCTTATTTTTCCATACAATTAACAATATTTACTTTAGTTTTAAAAGAACTGAAATCTTAAATCAAATTCAGAAAGTTATAATAATTTATACTAAAGCCATACCATTACCATGCGTCGATCGAACGCGCCCCATACCCGCTCGCCGCTTGCGTAGTAAAATAGCGTCGGCAGTTCATGCGGTGAAATACCTAACCCATAGCTTTTATTTACGTAAATTATGGGAACGGGATCTAACCAAAATCCCGGACTACAATTGAAACCCCGCCCGGACGCTCCCCGGACGTCTTCCAAACTAGGACAAATCCGGGGAAACCCGGACGGATGGCAGCCCTAGTCTTGACAAACAGACAGACAGACAAACAGATAGACAGACAGACAGACAGACGGACGGACAACAAAGTGATCCTATAAGGATTCCGTTTTTTCCTTTTGATGTACGGAACCCTAAAAATGTCTAAAAATGTTATCTAAAAATGTTTACAATTAGCTAGGTATTTACCCAAACCGATGTTAGGTAATTAACTATATTTAAATAATCTTTGTATGTCTTTTCTATGATTCATTTAAACTAGCTGTGCCCGCGACTTCGGTCGCGTGGACTACAGGATTTTTAATTTATTTTTCCCAAAATAAAAGTAGTCTATGTTACTCCTTATTACATCAGCTACCTGCCAAAAAAAGTCCCGTCAAAATCGGTCCAGCCATTTCAGAGATTAGCCCGGACAAACAGACAGACAGACAAAAATCGTAAAAAATGTTATTTTGGTTATGTATTTACCGTATATATATTCATATGCATGTAGTAAAAAGCAGTTATTTCAATATTACAAACAGATACTCCGATTTTATTTATATGTATGTAAGATGTATAGATAAAAAGACTTATCAAGATTGTTTACCTTTAGATAACTAACTAAACAGATGGAGTATAGATAATTATTTTCTCGAACCACTTCGAAGTAGGCGAAAAAATATTATCTACACAAATAATGATGATGATGATGAAAGTTTGTACTTTTGTTTGTAGGATTTCTGAAAGTTTGGTGCGATTTCAAATTTTTTTTCACCGATAGAACTTTATTCCTGAGTGACATAAGCTATATTTTATGTACGCGGGCGAAGCCGTGAGCAAAAGCTAGCACATATAATAATAAATAAATAGTTAGACTAAAAAGTCGATGGTTGAGCGCATCCTATTGTCTCCGCGTCTTATCGCCCCCGCACTAGTCTGTTTGACATTGAACAGGGAATTGCGCGCCTTTTCGTGACGACGTACTTTTCTGATTTTTCTAACTAGTAATGAAATATTACGCGAAGAGTACGTGGTGATCTCACCACGTACTACTTGCAAGTATCTACTTGCATACAAGCTAAGAGTGCGCACGCGTGGCAAAATGATTTTTTTTTTTTTAATGAGACATTGATGAGATTTTAGCTTTTGCAATTGTCGCAAGTAAAGACTCAAATTCATTCATAAGTAGTCTGTGCATTCATCATGCTTGCCAGCATGCCAAGCTTTACATCTACCACACTCTAGACCCATACTTTTTGTGGAGGTTCATTGAAAAGTTCATAGCACAGAGGGCATATAATTATTTCTTCAGCTATTAGTAAAATATGCAACCAAAAAGAAACACTTCAACATCAGCAATAAGTTAACTCACTTCATAAAAGCTAAGAGTACGCATGCGTACTCTTTGGATGCGTACTCTTATTAAAAGGAACATTCAGTCTAAGTCAATAAAATCTACACTAATATAATAAAGAGGTAAAATTTGTCTTTATGTTTTTTTGTTTGTAGGAGGTAATCTCTGAAAGTACTGGTCCGATTGCAAAAATTTTTTCACCGATAGAAAGCTGCTTTATTCCTGAGAATACATAGGCTAGTTTCTTTTAAAAATCTAGTTAAAAACCATTTCCTTTCTCTCTAATACTATACTGATTCTACGTAATTTAATTTCTTCCACCAACCCTACTTTACTCTTTTTTTCTACCCTTTTTACTAATTAAATTGTGTAACTTATTATAATATGTATGTATATATGTATTTATAATTGAGTATTGTGTGTTATATAGTTAGCAGTACACCACAGACTACCCCGTGTATTATTTTAAGCTCTTATCCATCCTAAGGTTGTCTGGAAGATATCGCTTTCAGCGATAAGACTGCCATAATTGTACCCACAAATTGAAGTTTTTGTATAAGCTGTATTACTTTTTGGTGTACAATAAAGTCTATTCTATTCTATTCTATTCTAGGCTATACCTATTTTATGTACGTGGGTGAAGCTACGGGCAAAAGCTAGTGTTGAATAAAAGACAATGAAATTGATTTAAACAATTTATGAAAGTAAAATTTGGACCAAACGAATATACAGCATTAGTTTTAATAAATGCGAAAGCCGTGTCTAATATTTTTAACCGAATTCTAAAAAAGGAGGAGGTTCTCAATTCGGATGTTTGTATTTTTTTATTTTTTATGTATGTTCGGGCATAACTTCGTCGCTTGCCAACCGATTTGAAAAATTATTTTTTTGTTGGAAAGGGTATACTTCCCAAATGGTCCCATAGTCACCAAGTCGGGATCTTGGCTAAATCGAGGGAACTCCTCAAATATTATAGGCAACTATATAGTCATTTTGATATTTTCATCAAGGAATTAAGCATTTACAGTCAAAAAGTGACATTTGATGAGGTGGAACTGGTTAAGAAGACTAGAAATTGCCAACGGAACTTCATACTCAAACAAATATCACAATGAACATAGTTAAGCGACTATGACAATACAAATAAATGAATAGTTCTGAATAGTTATGTTGAAAATGGTATCATCGAAGTAACCTGATGATAGTGATGGAGCTGGAAGATAGGCACCGGAACTCCGTAATTAATCAATGTATCCTACCCGTGTTTGGGCTTATTAGAAATGTCATGAGATGCACTTTGGCTATAAGGTACTATCGAAGTGATCTGATGATGGAGCCGGAAGGTGGAAGGTAGACACGGGAACTTCATATGAAAATGATGTATGATGATGTATTCTAGCAGGGTTTGAATTAATTGGAATTGACATGAGAAATAAGTACTTTGGCTGTAAGTGTGTTGCAACTAAAAAGTATGAAATAAAAAACTTTTTATAAAAAAAAATAAAACCGACTTCACTAAAAAAACACTAAAATGATCAAAATAATTTTAATTTGGGAAGTCGGTGTTAAATAAGGAACAAACAATAAAGAAAAACACCGACTTCCGAAATTAAAATTATTTTGATCATTTTAGTGTTTTTTTAGTGAAGTCGGTTTTTTTTTTTTATAAAAAGTTTTTTATCATGTAGAGAATCTGTGTACAAAATTTCATAACTGTACAATGAAAAATCACGATGTTATAAACATGTAATGTTACCTGGTTGGCCGCACAAATACATGATCACCGGGCCACCCAGCGACTGCGGTGGTTTTACTCCCGCATCCAGCTGTTTGCTGGCGCCTAATGCCAGCAATGACCAGCGGTGACCTGTGTTGTACTTAGTGTCGGTGGTGTCCAACTTGTGACCTTTTTGTAAATATTATTGAAAAACAATATTGTAAATGGTGTAAAAACTATTGGAATCGATTCAGTTACTGAATCTGAACAAATTGTAGCGACATCTATGGCACCACATAAGAACTACGAAGAAAGTACGAAATCCTGCATCGCGCAATCAAGGTTCTCCGCGCGATTTGAACATATACGATAGCCCGAAATCATCTATCGGGCAGTAGCCCACCAGACTATAACACCTGTCTGGTCGGAGGATCCTCCCTTTTCAATGGAGGCATGTGGGACTTTACTCTCTGTTCCGCATACCTCCAAACTGGTGACCCCGACTCACTGGGGCATTATCCCGACTCACTGGGATAGCAACACCCCGACTCACTGGGGCATCACCGCAGACAGTTCCGACTCACCGAGAACTATGCGGCATCGGTTCCGACCCACTGGAACCAACCTACGCTGGCCTGGCACGCGTCTAGAACCATCGATCTCCGATCTCCGGAGGGCAGTGATGTAGCGACATCTATGGCGCCACATAAGAACCACGAAGAAAGTACGAAACCCTGCATCGCGCAATCAAAGTTCTCCACGCGATTTGAACATATACGACAGCCCGAAATCATCTAGCGGGCAGTCGCCCACCAGACCATAACACCTGTCTGGTCGGAGGAACCTCCCTTTTCAAAGGAAGTATGTGGGGCTTTACTCTCTGTTCCGCATACCTCCAAACTGGTGACCCTCGACAAAGAACGTCAGCGCAGCTTTCGTGCAGCTACTACTTCGTGACGTCATCATCACTTCCTCAAGCTTTCGAGCAGCGAGCCATACAGCCAGCACCCTTTTCTCTTTTCTTTCAGTCCGTCATCGACTACACGTATAAAGAAAGCAATTTTACTTGTTACGACCATTCTGCTGTGATCCTATGAGGAGTTCTGTTCCATATCTTTGAAGTTCATGATCAGATCATATCATTATTTCTATGGGACCAACTTGGAAGGATAACCTTTCAATCAAAACAATTATTTTCAAAATCGGTCTACTATTGACCGAGATATCGGTGAATAAATAAAAAAACATACATTCAGCCGAACATACCTCCTCCTTTACGAAATCGGTTAATTATGATGCATTTCTCATTCATTATATATTGTTTGGGAGCACAAGGAAAAAGTAGCCGGTTCTTAACAGGATTTATTTACAAGGTGACACCGACTAAACATAATAATATTAATCATTCTGGTAAAGTAGGTCTAAACTACGCATTATCGACACATTAAGATTTGCATTAGTCGCCATTTAAATACATCTTTGATATAGAATATTAGTCAATTTGTAATAAATTAATTAAATTCGTGGCGATGCGACCAAACAGAAAACAAAAGTTCATATTTAGAAAAAAACCGGGCAAGTGCGAGTCGGACTCGCGCTATGAGGGTTCCGTACAAATTTACCTATGAAACGAGTTCAATTCCCGAATTGAGGTACGAAGATTTTTCCGAATCGCAAAAAAGTGTTTTGTGATGTAACTACAAATTTACAGTTTTCAGATTTTTTTTCCTGTATTTGTGCTATGAGACCTTGCGTCATGCCAAATTTCAAAATTCTAGCTCAACAGGAAGTAGGTACCCTATGAATTTTGATCCCCTTGAGAGTGTCGAAATAAAATTTTTGCAGATTACCGCATACGTAAGACATTCATTTGTAAATATTTACGAGATTACCACTCTATCCCACTTCTTTCAATGGAGTGTCAGTGGTTGATCATTGGAAAGTCATAATGACGCCATTATATTAGTAGATTACCAAACTTACTCAAAATCAACAATTATGAAATCAATGATAGACCATTCTGACACTATTGTAATAGCAGACTTGGGGCCCTGGGAATATGGTTTTAATTTCAACTCGATAACTCCACGCGTTACCGAGATAAAGGTTCTTGACAGACAGGCCGACGACGGACAACAAAGTGATCCTATAAGGCCTCCGTTTTTTCTTTTGAGGTACAGAACCCTAAAAATTACTGCTCGTTAGAACCCCGGGGCCCTGAAACGCAAAAGACAACTGAAGGAAGGCTGGTTTTTAGTCTGTAAAAGTCTATTTATACTATTCTTCTCGTTCCACCCAGAGCGAGAGAAAATAACTGATGATTTCCCAAACTAAAAAAACACATATCTCATTTCCCCAAAATATTATGTGACAAAACAATGTATGTGACAAACAACACTAACATATTTTTTTTATTTATTCCGTTCTAATAGCAAAAACTAATACCTACCACTAGTATTTTTTTTTAAGTCATATTAATTTTCCATTCCGAACATTTTTTTAGGAAACCGCTGACCTGAATTATATACCTACTTATCTATAAATAATAGTTTTTTTAGAGAGACAAAACATGACGTTGCTTAATAGAAATTAATATACAAAACAACAGGTGATATCAAGGTCGATGAGTTAAGAGCGTACTCCCCATTACGCTCTATTTGGCTTAAAAACCATGGTTTTCAAACTCGTTCATATTCATTAATAATTTATTGTACAAACACGTGATTTAATAAATCAAGAAATATTCTTGTCTCAATAGTTAGACAGGATTTTATTTAAATTAATAGCACGCTTGTGAACTATATTTACTTATGTAAATAGAGTTTTTTAATTTCACTTTCAGAGTCAATTTCGAAGCTTGAGAACGTCTATAGGATTAATAAACAAAAAATACAAGCCGGTTGCTAGGATCCTTAACAAAGTGAAAGAATTACTAATTCAGAAAATTAAAATAATTTCAAATTATTAAGAAAACTCTATTTATAAAAGGGAATATACTCGTAGTTCACAAGCGTGTCATTAATTTAAGCAAAAATTGATACGAGAATATTTCCTAATGATATTAGTAAATCAAATGTTTGTACAATAAATCATTAATGGATATAAACGGATTTAAAAATCATAGTTTTTGAGCCAAATCTCGCGTAATTGAGAGTTAACGCTCTTAAGATCAATCCTGTTAATCAAATCGATATTGCCATATATTGGACAAAGAAAATTAGAATGCTTAAAGAAAGACATAATAAATATTAATACAGCACATTAATTCAGTGACCATAACATTTTCTGATACTCGTTTATTTTACTAAATTTGAAGCCAGTACCAACGACACTCGCCGCGAAATCAAACGTTCATTACCTTCGCTACTTATCCACTCAACAATAAACGTTTTACGACATACTAGTATATAAACGATCGCCACACGCAGTGCCGTAGTAACGGCCGAGGCGCGAACACTTGCCGACCAAGTGACGAATTCGCAGAAATGAATACACTGACTGTTTATACTACCGTGTGTCTGCTTATCACACTTGACGCACGACTTATCCCAGACAACTATAGCAAAGAAAGACGTGCTTTACTGGAAGAAGAAACGCTTACAGCTGTAGGGGGAAAACAACGCCTGAATGAAGACGAAACTATAGTCAACGATATTTTGATGAAGTGGAAGATGAAAGAACTCAACCCTTCGTACATCAATCCGCAGCATTTCAACTTCTCCAAACACTACTTCTCGTACAAGAAAGATATAGAAAATTCAAAGGTGTATCAAATTATCAGAAGAATGCCAAAAGGTGCAGTGTTACACGTGCATAGCTCTTTAATGTTACATCCAGATGTTCTTGTGAAGTTGACGTATGAGGATCACTTATATGCGTGTTTCGCGAACGATGATTTAAGATTTTATTTCTCGGTGTCGAGTCCAGAACGACCTTGCTTGTCTAAGTGGGCTCTTGTTAGCGATCTCAGGAACTCTTCCGGTGATCCAGACGCATTTGATTCGCAATTGAAGAACTATTTCACACTTTACAAAGAGGATGGGGAAGATTATAACTTTGTAGACATCAACACAGTTTGGCAGAGATTCAACAAGGTATATTACACCATTAAATCTTTGGTTTCATATCGCCCGGTTCGAGAAAAATACTGGACAGAAACTTTGAAGCAGTTCTACGAAGATAACGTTATGTATATAGAAGTCCGCACAGGTTTACAAAACTTATACGAATTGGATGGATCACAACACGATAAGAAATATTTAGTGGAAATCTTCAAGAATGTAACTAATAAGTTTATCGAAACGCATCCGGATTTCATCGGTGTAAAACTGATTGTTACGAAACACAGGGCTTTAAGTATTGAACAAGTGCTAGAAGCTTTAAATATGACAAGGAGACTTAAAGCAGAAATGCCAGATATGATTGCAGGATTTGACCTCGTCGGTCAGGAAGATATCGGGAGACCACTGACAGATTTCCTTCCTATATTATCTGAGGCTAAAGATGAGATAAACTTCTATTTACACGCTGGAGAGACTGCTTGGTTAGGAACCTCAGCTGACGAGAACTTAGTCGACGCAATTCTTCTAGGTTCAAAGAGGATAGGCCACGGCTACGCTTTAACGAAGCATCCGAGTCTGATAACAGCTGTGATAAAGAAAGACATTGCTTTGGAAGTGAATGTGATTTCAAATGTGGTGTTGTCATTAGTGCACGATGTGAGGAATCATCCTTTAGCTTCGTATTTAGCTTTGGGTCTTCCTGTAGTGTTGTCTAGTGACGACCCTGGCGCGTGGAGCTCTAAGCCAGTTTCTCACGACTTCTTCGTGGCGTTCATGGGAATTGCAAGTAAGCACGCGGACTTGAGGTTATTGAAACAACTGGCTCTCAACTCCATCACATATAGTGCGCTGGAGGATGAGGGCAAAAAGAGACTTTTTAATGTTTTCAACGATCGATGGGACAAGTTTGTGAAATACATAATTTCTGATGAATCTTTATTAGATACTAGTGTTTCGTAATACTTTTAGTGTTGTTTTTGTTAAGTGTAAAGACTTTTAACTACACTGGAAGTCTGCTATGCCCAGACTAATCTTTTCTAAATATAGAAAAAAAGTTATACTGTAGGCAAGCTGTATACTATACATACAAACTGTCCAATCAAGTTAATAATTTTGTATGGTGAGGCGGATTTTTTTTTTCGTTTCCTGAAAAAATTTTTTATGGTAGGTTGTTCAGTTTCGTCTACTGAGCAAGCCCTTAAAGTTTGTGGAGGGTTGTCCCTTACACCTTGTATATGTTACAGCCAAGTAACTTTTGCCAGTTAATCTTCTCTGTCGTGCGTAGGCCGTAACTTCAATTTGGTTAAGTTTAGGAGTGAGATGAATAATTGAATATATGCAATGATACACCATTGCATATATTCAATTATTCATCTCACTCCTACTTACTACTTTAATACGGGGTAAATTTAACCCCGTACCGTACTTAGAAAAAACCTTTTTAAACTTTACGGGTCTGTTAAGCCACTTACCGCCATAATGATATTTTTCAACCAAGGTCTGAAACACGGGGCGCAGGAATAATACAAAAATGAGTGCTGCACCGCTTAACTAGTTAGTTAGCCGGGGGAATTTACCCTGGAGTAAATATATCAATGTAATTGCTGACGCAGATCGTAATTATCAGCGATCGTGACGTATTATTGTGTAAAGAAAATTATTAATTACTAATTATGTTATGTAAATAGTCTTAAGCATGCAAAATTATAAACATAAACTTAACGCTAAGATGTCAATAGAAATATTATTGTGTTTGTTGTTATGCTTTGTTTTTTGTTAACTTGGGTTATTATCCAATGACTTTTTCCACTCTACGGCGGAGCGAAAGGTCGTGTCAGACTTTTACTGACTAAAACCACACCTATGTTCCTGCTTTGCCCTTTGCGTCCTGAACTTATTATGTCTGCAAAAATACATGGTCACCGGGCCATCCAGGCGACCGAGGGGTTTTGCACTTGCACCCAGCTGTTTGCTGGGCCCTTATACCCACTATGATCTGCCGTGACCTGATTTATACTTAGTGTCGGTGGTGTCCAATTTGTGACCTTTTTAAATATTTTTGAGAAAAAATATAACATGGTGTAAAAACTATTGGAATCCATTCAATTATTGATTCTGAGCAAACTTTATTCAGATTTTGCATAAACTAATAGTAATGTTGTATATTTGAATACTGAACAGTGGTGGCCGAGTGGTAACGGCCCCGACTTACGAGTTGTAGTTCGCGGGTTCAAACCCAGCCAGGCAGCAAGGCAGTAATTTATTTCATCACCACTGCTCTCAAAACGGTGAAGGAAAACATCGTGAGGAAAAATGTTCCAGAACCAAAAATTCGAAGACATGTTACATTCACCAACCCGCACTGTGCCCGCGTGGTGGATTACGGCCCACTCCCTCTCCTAGAGAGGAGGCCTGAGTCATAGCAGTGGGAACATTAAAAATCTGATTATGCTATGCTATGCTATCTGAATACACAACTGTTAAAAAAAAACTGAAAACTAGAGATAGAGCCAAATAGGGTGTAAAATTCCATCCCTTTAACAATTCAGTTTACCTTACTCTGCCCTACTCTACCCTACTCTACCCTACTGTACCCTACTCTACCCTATACACTATTCTACACTACCCTTTTTTTTTTTTATGGTGGGAAAAAATCATGCATTGACATCCCCCGCTCTTGGGCGGAGCGGGAGATAGTGTCAGACTCTTACTGACTAAAAGACCCACCCCGTTCCTTCTAGCCTTCATACCGGGGCTCGAGCGCCCTTTCGGATAACCCTGGCCCCAGTAGGCTTCGACCCGGCTGGGTCCCTGCTGTTGCTGACAACTCCTTGAGGCGCGCGGGAACAGTGCGCGCCGTCGACGACTTGGGCTTGGTCCGGACAGTTACCGGACGGCCGGACAGCGAGCTACCCATTGCTCACTGTCCGCAAGCCCGCGCCTACGGTGGCCGGAAATCGGGATCAGAATCCCGGCGGCGGCGGCGGCGGCGGCGATAACGCCGTTGCCTGATACGTTCGGCCTCCTCCTTTGCGAGCATTACTGCTTCGCAAAAGTCGGCGACCGCCTGCCACTCCTCCTCGCTCCGGACCATGGCCTCAACCAGAGCCCGGCGCGAGAGGTCTCCGCCGCCGATCACCCCCACGAGGGCACGGCGATGCTCCGCCCAAGCAGGGCACACCTCGACTGTGTGTTCCACCGTGTCCTCCGGGTGTTCCGCACAGTGGCGACACCCGGGCGTCACTTATTCTACACTACCCGACTCTACCCTACACTACCCTAATTTTAACTACCCTAAGAACCTTCTCCTCGCAAGATAATATTTTGTAAATATCTTTTGCCTATTTCTTTGTATTAAAAAAGGATGTCTGCAAATTATATTATACACTTTATAGATTTGACTTTTACTAGTGATGCAATAAAGTTTTGACTTTTACTTTGATAATATTTTGTAAATATCTTTTGTCTATTTTTTGTATTAAAAACAGGATGTCTGCGAAATAAATAGATGTACTGACTGTATTATAACATTGATATAAGTATAAAATTAGATTTTTATTGTACATTTTAGTATTTATTTATAATTGGTTTTGAAAAACTGTATAAGCACAAAACAAGAAAATTAAATATAACATTTTAAAAAATATACATAAATATACCTAAGTATATAACGCTTTTTATTTATGATAATAATTTTGACTGTGTATAAAAAACTTTTTACCAAAAAAATTCAACCGACTTCAATGTACCTACCTAAAAGAAAGTGCAAAATAATTTTAATAATTTTGGAAGTCATTAGCACTTTTTGTGTTTTGTTTTACATTGAATTCGGTTGTATTTCTTTTTTGTGTAAAAACTTTTTATTTTACCCTTTTTAAAAAGTACCCCTCAGACAAACTTATAACCTCCTCCTTTTTGAAGTCTGTTAAAAATGACTTATGTGCAAAGGTCAAAATCTCTTATGAGTAAAGAAAGAAAGAAAGAAAACCATTTTATTTGGCATACACACTCGTAGATACACACAATGTAGTAACAACATGTAGACACTAATAAATTATTATATGTAAAAAAAAAGAGACAACTAACAATGTGTGTCTCACGGCGGCGCCAAATAGGTCCAGTTCAGAAATAATGTTAGACAACCTCATGGTAGTACAGAACAGAACTAATTGTATACTAATGTGATATCATGATATTATCATTTATTTGGGCAGTCGTGTAATAAATAGTCATGACTAGAGATGCACCATTGCCGGCAATATTACCGAGAAACGGGAATATGGTGGCAATATTGCCCATCATATGATTATTGGTGGCAATATTGCCAGCAAAATTTCCAGTTCTGGCCATATTGCTGCCAACAGTACATCTCTAGTCGTGACTATGCTATGTAGTGTATCACAAAAAGTGGTGCAATATGGGTACATAATGTTGTCAATTACTTACGCGCAAAGGTCATCAATGATTAATCTTTATCTCTTACGAGAACAGTTAATGTCTTATGTTGTTATTGCATTCTAAAATGATGTCAGTTTACGGAAAACCCAGTCTACTCAGTCTTTAGTTGCGGTAGCAGGTCTCAGATTCCAACCCAGCCAGGCATATTACTACGTCTAGAATGTGTAGGTAATTTATTTCATCACCACTGCTCTCAAAACGGTGAAGGAAAACATCGTGAGGAAACCGGTATGTCGGAGGACCAAAAATTCGAAAACATGTGACATACTGCTTAATAACAGGTGCGATAGCAGTCAAGCACTGATTTATATAATAAAAAAAAAACTGGGCAAGTGCGAGTCGGATTCACGCTCTGAGGGTTAAAAAATTAACTTTGAAAACTGTTCATTTATTTTTTATTGTTTATGAGAGTCCGCACTTGACTTGACCGAGCCTATCACCTGAAGGAAAGCGACGATGCGGTCGACGATGGAGCGGGCTTATCTAGAAGTAACTAGACTCCAGCAAGGAGTTCCACTCCTTAGCTGTACGCACAATGAATGTGTCCTCAAAAACGTTTTTTGCGTATAGGTGGTCCAAGCAACCGTGGTCCCTGAGTGCGGTTCCTTGTACTTAGACTTGTCCCCATACAGAAAGGATAGTGTTTGTTCTATTTTTATATAATATATATACTAGCTGTACCCGCGCGGCTTCGCTCCCGCTCTTCCCTACTTCAGCCTACTATACCCTACTCTACCCTACTATACCCTACTCTACCCTACTCTACCCTACTCTACCCTACTCTACCCTACTCTACCCTACCCTACACTACTCTACCCTACTCTACCCTCCTCTACCTTACTCTACCCTACTCTGCCCTACTCTACCCTACCCTACTCTTCTCTACCCTACTCTACCCTCCTCTACCTTACTCTACCCTACACTACCCTACTCTACCCTACACTACCCTACACTACCCTAATTTTCATTTTTTTTTCCATAAGAACCTTCTCATCATAATAACGAACACAACAAAAAAAAAATTAGCGAAATCGGTCCAGGCGTTGTTGAGTTATGCGCTTACCAACACATTTTGCGATTCATTTTTATATTATAGATAGATATGTATATATTTATATATAGGGTGACTGGCAATTAGTATACGATACTGATTGTGCTCATGATAACAAACAATTTTTATTATAGGAGCAAAGTCGAAATCGCGAAAAAATATCAGCTGTTCAGTACATTAGGCAAACATAAATGTACTGAACAGCTGATTTTTTTTCGCGATTTTAGGTTTGCCCATAGTGAAAGTTGTTGGTTATCATGAGCACAATCACGTGTTTAAGTATCGTACACTAATTACCAGTCACCCTATATATATGTATATTATATATTTATAAATGCAGCAAATTGGTGAAATAAAGAAATAATAGTCAAACACCTTTTATTATAAATGTGAAAACATATAAATGTGAATCAGTTGGAAACCCACGGGAGGACATTTTACGAGTATTCGCAACAACCAACATTCATTCGGATTCGGACGGAGTCGCAGGCAATAGTAAGTGTGAAATAAAGCATAGTAAAACGGAGCAATGACCAATGCTCATTACAAAATTTTACGTGATTTGTGCAAAACAATTGAACGAATTTTTTTGTCTACAAAAAGCGTGGTACATTGATTTAAATTGAAGAATATTCTAGAAGCCTCAAGTTTGTTATAAAATAAACGTGTTGGTCAAGTAAGACATAATTAATTACAATATTCTTCTTTAAAATAATTATTAGAATTCTAACGACAATACCACCTACCGATTCTTGACGATATAGGCATATATTAATAGACTTGAAATTTATAACATTACTTAATATTCATATACCTAATAATTCAAGGTTTGTTTCTTAAGAAATCTGTGCTTACGATTTGAATAATAATAGTTAGCGAAATAAATTTTAAAAACATGACGAGTATTTATTGTAAGTACTATCTTCCTTCATTAGATCACACTAACCAATATTTTATCGGCGAAAGTTTGTGAGTATGTGTGTGTGTGTGTATGATGTACTAGCTTACTGAACAGCTTAGAGTGTACACCTGAAGCTTTATGCAGTTGATATACAGCTTGATGTGCTACTTAGAGTTACTTCTTCTGGCTTCAACGGATGAACGTACTACGAATGTCCTGGGCCTTAGGTCTGCTATTAGGTACAATAGTGTCAGAATGGTCTATCATCATTGATTTGATAGTATAGTATAGATATAATTGTTGATTTTGACAAGCTTGGTAATCTACTTATACACATAATGGCGTCATTATGACTTTCCAAGTTTTTTATTTTGGGTAAAAATCATCCAAATGACGTCCCCGCCCTTGGGCGTAGCGGGAGATAGTGTCAGACTTTTACTGACTAAAAAACCCACTCCGTTCCTTCTTGCCTTTCATACCGGGGCTGAGCTACCTTTCGGAGCTAACACTGGCCCCTGTATGGCTTGATCAATTAAGTTTGATCAAGCCAAACCAACCACGTGTGGTTAAAAATTTTGGAAGGACATACGACTTCAAGTCTATGACCAGTGCGTATTGCTAGTAATGACATACATATGGCTCTAAAACGCAGTCGCTCACAGTGGCCTTCATCAGAACGTTTAAAGTCACCCAAAGGACAATGGCCAAGCCATCGGAACTAGTCCCTGACCCCAGATGACTTTCCAACGGCCAACCACTGACATTCCATTGAGAGAAATGGCAATCTCGTACATAATGACAAATTAATGTCTGACTTAGGCGGTAATCTGCTAAATTTTTGACAGCTCCTTTGAACAGTGACCTACCACTAGAACGTCATTGTGCAGTCATTGCTTCGAGACAGCGATATTCTACCACAACTCTATTACGAGAGCATTGAGCGATCAGAGATCGATCAATTATCAATTAACAGATAACTTTTAGCAAAATGACAATGAGATCGTGTTGGAATGACGAATTTATAAAAAGACTAGCTGTGCCCGCGACTTCATTCGCGTGGACTACAGGATTATGAATTTATTTTTTCTAAAATAAAAGTAGCCTATGTTACTCCCTATTACATCAGCTACCTGCCAAAAAAAGTCCAGTCAAAATTGGTCCAGCCATTTTAGAGATTAGCCCAAACAGACAGACAAAAATCGTAAAAAATGTTATTTTGTGGTGTATGTACCGTATATATATTCATATGCATGTAGTAAAAAGCAGTTATTTCAATATTACAAACTGACACTCCAATTTTATTTAAATGTATAGATGTATAGATAGATACTTATATTCTATAATGTACACCAAAAATAAATATTACCTAAGAACTTAAAATTAACAGGGTGTCACAATGGGTGGTCTTGTCGCTAAAAGCGATTTTTTACAGACAACCTAAAAATAGTAGACTTGGGCCCCCGGAATGGCACATAGGATACTTTTTCTCTCAGGAATATGTTCCCTTAGGATATATCTTTCTAGGAATAATCAATTTGCGAATAATCTAAACAACTAGTACAACAACTTCCAGTATCAATTGCTGTAATGTTATGTTTTAAGATTGCGTCTTTTTCACGTAAATAAGCTGTTTTTCTTTCTTTTCTTTCTTTCTTTCTAGTAATTTCACTCGAAAAAATCTCGCCAAAATTCCTCGAAAAGGACTTATTGGACAACGCGGTCCGTCGCTAGTATGTCATAATAGGGTATGAATTCTCTCTTTCTCAGTCAGCCAAACACTTAAGAGTAGGTTACCTAACAAGTCAAGGCATGCGTCATAGGATGTTTATGATTTTATGACAATCACCAGATTAATTTCGGTACCTATTAAAACTTGCCTGATTGTACCCTCAAGGAAATTAGTCATTAACCACCTTATTTGTTTTGAAGCGGGGTAGTCAGGAAAATATGGAGAAAAATTCCGGAAATTATGGAGTTTCTTTGTGTAATTTATTTCATTAACACTGCTCTCAAAACGGTGAGCAAAAACATAGTGAAGAAACCGGCATGTCCTAGAACCAAAAATTCGACGACACGTGACATTCACCCGCACTGGGGTTAGGCACGCCACAATCATGGCGGTAAGTCCCCTCTTTGAGGCGTGGCTGGAAAGCGGAAAGACCTCACGGCGTCCTTACCTTCCGCATGACGCAGGTCCTCACCGGACATGGTTCGTTCGGGAGTTTCCTGCACTGGATTCGTGCGGAAGTGACGCCCGGGTGTCGCCACTGTGCGGAATGCCCGGAGGACACGGTGGAGCACACAGTCGAGGTGTGCCCTGCTTGGGCGGAGCATCGCCGTGCCCTCGTGGGGGCGATCGGCGGCGGAGACCTCTCGCGCCGAGCCTTGGTTGAGGCCATGGTCCGGAGCGAGGAGGAGTGGCAGGCGGTCGCCGACTTTTGAGAAGCAGGAATGCTCGCAAAGGAGGAGGCCGAACGCATCAGGCAACGGCGTTATCGCCGCCGCCGCCGCCGCCGGGATTCTGATCCCGATTTCCGGCCACCGTAGGCGCGGGCTTGCGGACAGTGAGCAATGGGTAGCTCGCTGTCCGGCCGTCCAGTAACTGTCCGGACCAAGCCCAAGTCGTCGACGGCGCGCACTGTTCCCGCGCGCCTCAAGGAGTTGTCAGCAACAGCAGGGATCCAGCCGGGTCGAAGCCTACTGGGGCCAGGGTTATCCGAAAGGGCGCTCGAGCCCCGGTATGAAGGCTAGAAGGAACGGGGTGGGTCTTTTAGTCAGTAAGAGTCTGACACTATCTCCCGCGCCCAAGAGCGGGGGATGTCAATGCATGATTTTTTCCCACCATAAAAAAAAACCCGCACTGACGCCGCGTTGTGGATTACAGCCCGTTCCCTTTCCTAGAAAGAAGGCCCGATTCCCAGCAGTGGGAACATTAAAAGGCTGATTATGCTCTACTATGCTATGGAGTTTCTTGGCGGTTCTTCGCCATAGGGGTCTTTAATTCAAGAATGAATAGATTGCTTCTAGGCAAGCGTGTTCCATCGTCGGCCACATCATCGCTTACCATCAGGTGAGATAGTGGTCAAACGCGAGCCTATCCATTATAAAAAAAAAGAAAACGACCAACTGGAACCGTGCACTAGCTTCTGACGTTTAGCCTATGTAAAATAAAACAAAAAATTGAGTGACGAGATTATCATTTAAGGGGATGCATCTCGACATACATTTTCACTGTTTTTCATACAACCGCTCTTACGCGATTATGACGTCATTACACATTTTTCATTAGATATTTTGGAAACACAGTATCTTGTGGATATTATCTGGGCTTCTATGGAAATCAATTTATAAATTTGTGTAAAGCTAATCCAGTTAAGACCTCTCAAAATCTGTTATTTTGCATGAACTTTGACACTTCATAATTTACTCAAAAATTAAAAAAGTAAAAAAAGTACAATATACTAGCCTAGCAAATTTTATCAAGATTCTAAATAATGACAATGTTTTTCAAAAACTTTTAAGGGTTTAAAAATAACCCGTATTTCCTGGAACTAGTTTTATAAAATATTTGAGTAAATCACGGAATTACCGAATGCTTACAGAGGTTTCAGGCGTTATCTCTCTTTTTTCGCGTTGCCTTTTCGTAAAACATCGCGTTGGATTGCGTTAGATGAAGTAACAAGCTTTTAAGTCATGCTCGATGTTGACGATAGGCGAGTGGAAAAGCAGCCTCTTAATAACTCCTCCTGGGTTTTAGTCAGTAAAATGTCTTTTAATGATTTCCTATCTCAGAGAAAAATGTATTGTAAAACGGAACTCTATGCCTTTTACAAAATTCTACGTGCTCTAGAAGAAGAAATCAATCAGCATTTTTTATCGTCATAGAAGAAATAAATGAGAAAAAATTAAATAATAAAAATGTTTATTTTTAATAAAAATTTTAAATCATTTATTTTCAAATAATTAAATATTAAAGCAGAATATCTGATACGAATGTAAAAAAATAATATAATTAAATCTTATTATAATATCTAATATGCAATTCAAGATTGTCAACAAAGTGACAATTACTGTTTAAATTAAATAATGTTCTGCTTTGTTAATTAAATAATTTTGCCCGGTTTTCAAGACTGTTTTTTTCAATATATAATGAAAATTATTTACCAAGAAGTCGAACGCGGAAATATTTCATTGTAGAAAAGTGATAAAGTGATTCGTTTTGAGCAAAAAGTGTCTATGTACGGAGTATCTCTTAGGCATTAAATGCATGAACAAGCCAGCGGAACAATCACCTTAAGATTAAAATGACAACGCCTGTTAATAATATTTTAGTAACTTGTTATTGTTGTACTAAATAATGTATATCAGTACCCCTAGCCAAGTTACTAATCTGCAATAGTTAACGCTAGTTGCAATAGTTAACGCTAGTAGAAAGCTTCAAATGTACGGGAATGAGGTCATCTCAACGCTCAGTCACGTGGTCTGGACAAAAGATTCGGCGACGCGGCCAACTCGAGGCGTTCAACGCAAGCGAAACGGTTGTAACTTGGCTAGGGGGCAGAGGTTTCAAAATCAAATGTTTTTTGTCAGAACTAGTGTTTAATTTTGACTGGCCTGTTGGTCTAGTGGTTAGTGGCCCTGACTGCTATACCGGAGGTCGTGGATTCGATTCCCACTCAAGACAAATGTTAATAAATCGCCAGGTCCGAATCGACGGCGCAGTAGCGTTCCACACGCGCCTCAAGGAAATGTTAGCAAAATTGACGGGACCAGTTAGGGCCGACGACGCCTGCTAGGGCTTTTTCTTTTTTTTTTTAGGTGGGAAAATCATCTAATGACATCCCCCGCTCTTGAGCGGTGCGTGAGATGGTTTCAGACTTTTACTGACTGAAAACCCGGTCCTGTTTCTGCTTTGTCATTGTGCCAGGGCCCCGGGATCTCTTTCGCATCACCCATGGCTCCAGCAGGCTTCGATCCTGCTGGGCCCCAACAGTTGCTGATAACTCCTTGAAGCGCGCGTGGAACAACGCGCCGTCGACGTCGATTACCGGACGGTCGGACGGCGAGCTGCCCATTACTCGCCGTCCACGCCTGCGAGAGCTGCAAATTGTTTTTTTTTTTTTTTAACTGTTATAAACCAGTACTTGACTGCGGTCCCGCCTGATGGTAAGCAGTGATGCAATCGTTGATGGTGGGTTTGATGGAGTTACCATAGCCATCGCAGAAAACGGTACCGTGGCTTTTAGTCAGTAAAAGTATGACACTCCCTCACGCTCCACCCAGAGGGAAAGAAAGAAAGAAAGAAAAACTTTTATTTGTACCTCACCCATATATTTAAATTAAACGCGTTTTACACCGTTTTTCGCCTTTTGTACAGTTTTTAGCATAAAGATTTAATAAATAAATAAATGAAATAAAAACCAGAATTAGGATACATTAAAAAACTTAACAACAGAAGGAGAGGGAAGGAAGTCATTTGATGATTTATCAGAAAGAAAGAAAGAAAATATGTCACACGTAAAAACTATCTAGCTGGTTGATTACTATGTGGTTTAAGGCCCTAACTCCCGAGGAGTGCTAAAACAGTGACTTTCCGGAGCTTATCCCTCGGTAACGGCTTGGTCAAAAGGTTTTAAAAAATAATATTTACAGCGCCTGCACCTCCGTCGCTGGTTACCTTACGCCGTTCTATGATAAAACACACAAAAGTAGTTTTAGGCGTACGAATATACAGGGTGGCCAGAACATTGACGTCCAAAAATAAAATTTAGGTCCCTCGTATCGTGGGGTATCCGAATCACCCCCATGTATGTTCCGCGACTTTTCATAGTTTTCGAGTTATGAATTTTTTTCTGATTTTTTGAGAATGATCGACCAGACCAAACTAATTTTTTTTTTTTTAAAAAAGTTCATGATTTTGTCGAGATTTTTTTTTGCAACTGAATCTTCATGAGTAATACTTTTATGCATAAAATAATCAGCTTCGTAACTGTGATGAAAGTTATGAAAAAGTTGGTCTAAAGTGAAAAATTTACGTTCGTGAAATTATGACTCAGCTTTTCAACTTTAAATAAAAAATTTAAACAGGAGATTTCATGGTTCCTAAGTAGGCTTCGAGAATGCGCCAGACTCTCAGCTTTCAGAATCATAAAAAAATAGCACTTAATGGGGCTACTTTAGCTTAAATCGGCCTTCAAAAACTGCGAGGTAGAAAATTCTTAAAATTAGCCATATGACGATTTTTTTTTGCCTATTTTCTCGTTCCTAAGGTTAATTTATGAAAACCGGATACCCCACGATACATAGGACCTAAATTTTATTTTTGGACGTCAATGTTCTGGCCACCCTGTATGTACATTAATAGAGTCTGTCTAATAAGTTAAACGACTTGGGTAATTATTAGGATTTAATGAAATCTGATGTAGTCAACACGAGTTCAATAATCAAGGTTGATTAAGAGATAGAGATCATTGTTTACTAACAGAAGAACTGTAGAGGAGATTTATGTGGGCTGTATCAATGACGACGCTGATTTTGAAAATACTGGTTTATTACAATATAAAATATTAACAATCGGTTTAGACGGTGCGCGACGCGTACAGTGTTTCAAAATATATTAAGGGTTGTTCAAGTGAGTGCGCTCCGGACCGCGGTTGCTTGTTATATAGTTGACCCCCGCGCCGCGCCGTGCCCCCGCTGACGCCTGCCGCCGGTGCCGCCTCCGTCGACGTCATCGTTTTGTTCCAGACGTTTCCGAACATCCTGCCCGGGTTGAAACATTGTCTTCAACAGGTAAGGGACATATGTTGTTGAACGCCCTTGTAATGTTGCCCTTCTTGGTTTTGATCTCTGCCACCCTTGTGATGCCATCAGGACCGGGAAACACCTTGATGATACGGCCCATTCGCCATTGTAGTGGTGGTAGCGTTTTCTCTCTGATCAAAACTAATTGATTTAATTTAAGTTCGCCTGTGGACGCATGCCATCTGGTTCTCTGCTGCAACATGACAACATATTCATAACTGAATCGGTTCCAAAAGTGTTGTCGGAGATGCTCGATTCTTTTGTAGCGATCCAATCGCGTGATGTTGATGGAGTGTACCTGTGGCTGAGAAACGGATATTAGCGGTCGTCCAATTAAGAAGTGAGAAGGAGTGAGAGCGGTAAAGTCGTCAGGTGACGAAGAAAGAGCAACAAGGGGACGGGAATTTAATATAGCCTCAATTTGGACTAAGTATGTGTTCATTTCTTCATATGTTAAATGAGAAGAATGAACAATAGTTTTCAAATGTTTTTTAGTAGATTTGACAGCGGCCTCTGTTATCCCATTGAAGTGTGGACTGTAAGGTGGAGTAAAGCTAAACTTTATACCATCTTGTGCAAGATCGGTCTCTAAATTTGAATTAGATAAGAATTGTGCAAGCTCATTAAATACTCCCACAAACGCCGTGCCATTATCAGAGAGAATACTGTGTGGTTTACCCCGACGAGCAACGAATCTTTTTAATGCGGCCAGATAAGCGTCTTTGGTGAGATCCGTCACAAGCTCCAGATGGACAGCCTTTACTGCCAAGCAGACAAACACACAGATATAAGACTTAATGAGTCTGGTACCTCTACCTTTACGGTCAGCTATAAGCATTGGTCCGGCGTAGTCGACACTACAATTATAAAATGGAAATTCAAGCTGTGTCCTCGTGCATGGTAGCTGACCCATGACTGGTTGCACCGCCTGAGTTCTAAATCTGAAACATTTGACACATTCTCTGAATATACCTTTAGATAGATTTCTGCCTCCTAAAGGCCAGTAAGTTTGACGAATGTGTGATAAAAGAAGTTGTGGCCCTGCGTGCATAAGTTTAATATGTTCACAACGAAATAATATTTTTGTAATGTGATGTTTACTATCTAGCAGTATCGGATGTTTAATGTCGTAACTGTAGTTAGCGTTATCTAATCTGCCACCTACGCGAATTAAACCCCGATCATCTAAAAAAGGAGATAATGACACAAGTCTATTTTTCCTAGATAACGGCCTTTTTAAACTAAGTGTTTTGTATTCGTCAGGAAACATTTCCATTTGACTAATACGTAGCATAACCGTAAATGATTCCTGTAATTCATCACATGATAAATGACCACACAATTTGTCATTAGGATTTTTTAAATTAAAAATGAACCTAAGTATATAAGCAATAATACGTTTTAATTTGTTTATGTTTGATTTATCACTAATCGAACGACTGATTACTGATTGAGTTGATTGATAGTTATCTAATAAATGAACTTTGATTTCAGGTATGTTGGAATTTGAACCTATATTTGGCATTTTAGGCCAACGGTCTTCACCAAAATTTAAAAACTCAGGGCCCGACCACCACAGTGAACAGGTGCCGATTTGGTCGGCCCTCAGCCCGCGAGATACTAAGTCCGCCGGGTTCTCTTTAGACGACACGTATCTCCATGAATTTTCCCCGGTACTTTCTTGTATCTCACTGACACGGTTGCGGACAAATGGTTTTAATTTATTTGGTGATGTAGATAACCAACAGAGAACTATCGTGGAATCACACCAATAATAGAATTTATTTATTTTAATTGTCAATGAGGCAACTACCTTTGCACACAGTCTTGCTCCCAATAGGGCCCCACATAGTTCAAGGCGGGGTATGGTTGTATGTTTAATGGGAGCGACCTTATTCTTGGAAGTTAAAAGGTGAATGGTCGTTGTACCATCATTATTTAGGCAACGAACATACACGCATGCCCCATAGGCACATTCGGATGCATCTGTAAAAATGTGCAACTCAATTAATTTATAGTTAAAGTTAAACGCATGCCGTGGTACATTTAAATTATTCAAACACGGTAACGTAGTAACGAACGACAACCAACGTTCTTGAGTGTCATTAGAAACCGGTTCATCCCACGAACATTTCTCTAACCATAATTTTTGCATTGTTATTTTTGCCAATACGACACATGGCCCAACTAGGCCTAATGGGTCAAATATTTGGCTAATGCTAGATAAAATATAACGTTTAGTTATTTTATTAGTTGGAGGTAGATTTATAAAAAAGGTTAATTTATCTGAATCGCAAACCCAGTTTAAACCTAATATTTTAGAAGTGGTGGAATGTTGGTTACGATTTAAATCGAGTATGTTATTATCATTCGGATTAAGAGATGATAATATAACCTTCATCACCTGTGGGCTATTAGATTGCCATTTTCTTAATTTGAATTGAGCTGAAGCCAGAATCGAACTCACCTCCTTGCATAATTGTATAGTGGCGGACTCAGTGTCACTGCCCCCGAGATAATCGTCTACGTACATGTCTCGTTGTATAGCTTGCTTTACGCCGTCATTTGAGGCTTGTGAAGCGAGACTTACGAGTGACTTTGTCGCTAAATATGGAGCCGAAGCTGTACCATAAGTAACCGTGTTAAGAACATATGTTTTAAGCGGTTCATATTGATTAAATCTAAATAGGATTTTTTGTAAAGAGCGTTGAGATTTATTTAATTCTATAGCTCTGTACATTTTCTCAATGTCCGCGGATACTACGTATCGATGTTGTCGAAAACGTAACAAAATAGAATAAAGATCGTCCTGCACAGTGGGACCAATCATTTGTAGATGATTCAAAGAAATACCTGAAGTTGTCACAGCAGACGCGTCAAACACAACTCTTAATTTAGTTGTAGTACTTTGCTCGCGCATAACACCGTGATGTGGTAAATAATAACTTATGTTATCATTTGAATTAATATCTTCAGACATGTGCCCTAATTGTAGGTACTCGCGCATAAAATCTATATACCGACTTTTAAATAAGGGATCACGATCGAATCTACGTTCTAGCGAAAGAAATCGAACTTTGGCCATCTGGTATGAGTCACCTAACACTTCGAGTGACTGTTTAAATGGCATTTTTACAATAAAACGTCCGTCTTTGCCACGAGTAGTAGTGCGTAAAAAATGTTCCTCACATGCACGTTCCTCGGCTGATAACGAATGTTTTTCTGATATTGAATCTAGTTCCCAGAACCGAGTGAGTTCAGGTTTTATTTCCTGAACGAAATTACACACTTGTTGGTCACGGGATGGACTAGGTTGTGCAATGTACCCAGAGATAAGCCATCCCAATTTAGATTCGTATAATCTAGGTTGATTTTTACCCAAATTGATTGTGTTAGTACCCAAAATATTCCAAAACTGTTCAGCACCTAGTAATATGTCTACGCTTGACGGTTTATAATAGTGAGGATCAGCTAGACAGATGCCTGATGGCAGTGGAATAGTACTGATATCAATTAATGTTGATGGTAATAATTTAGTTATCTCAGGTAATACTAAACAATCGATGGTTGTTTTATAATTACCCGAGTAAGATTCTAACGTTAAGGAACAAGACTGTGTGCTTTTACAAGTTTGCTGGTTAATACCCGTTATTTTGGAGTTTACGTTACGTTTAAGTGAACCCAGCTTACCGCACAGCTCCTTAGTTATGAAATTTGCGGTACTACCGTTGTCCAGAAGTACCCTCGCCACGTGGCTGCGACCACTGCTGTCTCGCACCTTCACCCTCGCTGTGGAAAGCAATACGGTGGAAGAAGTAGTATTCTGTATGGCTTTGGCTGTTAAAGTAACATTATCCGTTATTTGATTGCTGGTAGGCAGCTCACTGTCTTTGTCCACATGTAACAGCGTGTTATGTTTTGCCTTACAATACTTGCACCGAGCCCACAATTTACATTTATTCTCGGAATGGCCCGGATTTAAACAATTAAGGCAAACCTTAAATTCGTTAGCCTTCTGATTACGTAAGTCTGTAGACAGTTTACGAAAACTATCACATTTAAATAAAACATGACTTTGTTTACACAATGGACAGTTTGAACTCGAACCTTTATTACATTCATTTGATGTTACTGCAAAGCTTTTTTGTTTATTTAATTTATTGTTTGAGGTTTTGTTTTTATTAATTTCTGATTCCTCAACTGACTCTAACAAGTCCGCCCTATTATTTAAAAATGTTAAAAATTGAGACAATGTGGGTGCCTCGGATAAAGTATTTCTGAATTCTTCCCAATGAATATAAGTTTTAGTGTCTAACTTCTGAGCCATTATATAAATAATTAAGATGTCCCAGTGTTGCGTTGGTTGTCCTAGAATTGTTAAAGCCCTCAGATTTTTCGTGGTAATATCGACTAGATGACGTACTGCTTTACTAGACTCCTTTTCTATTTGGTCGACATTAAATAACGATTGAACATGATTATTCACCAAAAGACGATTATTATTATAGCGTTTCGTCAATAGATCCCAAGCGATGCTATAGTTACCAGAGTTGAAATCCAAGCTTCTAATAATTAAGGCAGCAGCACCTTTTAAAGAGGACCTAAGGTAGTGAAATTTACTTATATCGTCCAACAATGTGTTCCTGTGTATTAATGAATCAAACGTGTCTCTAAACTCGAGCCAATGCTGATAGCTTCCATCAAAATGCGGTAAACTAATCTGAGGTAATTTTACAACACTATGTTTAGACTGTGTGACGTCATTATTATCTGAAGCCTGCACGGAACTCACCAAAACGCTGGCTCTTCGCTCGCTGTGATGACGTTGCACCTCGCGCGCCGAGGACACCAAGGAGAAGTATTGGTTTTGAAATGTTTCGCGATCACCCAAGGCCTCGGCGGGGTCCTCCATCAGCAGCTCGATCTCCCCCTGTATTTTATCATAGTCATTATATAATAAATCCATTTTATCAAGTCGGGTTTCTAGTTCTGTTATTTGTAGATCACTTAATCGTGCACAAGAAAGGACTACATTTAAATAATTGCTGAAAAGCGTAAGCTTAGCCTTACAGCTTGCACGTTTCTTAATTAATTCTTTAACTTTAGTCTCCATAATTAAAGTAAAGATTGATTACGTTAAAATCTGTAAATATCAAGCAAGCAACGCGGTGACTAATAATTCAATGAGTAAAAAGCGACAGCTGTTGACCTTGAACGAATGAGCGGTCAAGCTACCACGTGCCCGTGCAAAACCTGTTTCTTATCTTTTTGCTCTGCGACTAATTATGCAGCGAAGTATAATAGGTTTGAGCAATAACCAAGCTTGAAATATGTGAATAGAAATAATGCGATGATTAAAAAATATGGGAAAGAGAATGGAACAGATTAAATGGCCAAAAGAAAGCAGGGAAAATTTAGAAAGTATGAAGGGACAGAAATGATTAATTGGAACGACACACTATTTACCGATCTGTAGCCACAGTTGTCCGTTCTCGTAGATTTCTCTCGAAGACGTGTGTGCGCCACGTTGGTTTTTTCTGCACTGCAAGTATCCGCGCCTGCGCCGCCGTACGCCGCCGCCGCTGTTCGTCTTGTTTTTTCTTGCGAAGGACCAATTTGTAGAGGAGATTTATGTGGGCTGTATCAATGACGACGCTGATTTTGAAAATACTGGTTTATTACAATTTAAAATATTAACAATCGGTTTAGACGGTGCGCGACGCGTACAGTGTTTCAAAATATATTAAGGGTTGTTCGAGTGAGTGCGCTCCGGACCGCGGTTGCTTGTTATATAGTTGACCCCCGCGCCGCGCCGTGCCCCCGCTGACGCCTGCCGCCGGTGCCGCCTCCGTCGACGTCATCGTTTTGTTCCAGACGTTTCCGAACAAGAACCTTATGAAAAGTATCGAATATAAGTATTTTTTATATGATTAAATATTATACAAAGTTCCCAAGTCGATTGACTTATTAGACAGACTATATCTAAAACAGAGCTGTCCAAAACAGGACCCGAACGTTTCAAACCTACCACCACTACCCTGCTTCATCATCATCGTCATTTCAGCCGACGGACGTCCACTGTTGGTCATAGGCCTCCCCCAAGTGTCGCCACAACGAGCGGTCCTGTGCGTCTCGAAACCACCACTTTCCCGCGACTCTCACCAGGTCATTTTGGTCCACCTTCTGGGAGGCCGACCAACGCTACGTTTTCCTGTGCGTGATCACCACTCTAGAACCAACGAATAATGTACCCGGGCAGGGTACTGCACTTTTTATTATGGTATAATATCAAAAATGTAACATTATAATAGAGTAACTTCGGGGAATATGGCACCACCAAAGCCTTTTTGGAAATCTATACGTATAAATAAAATTGGAGTGTCTGTTTGTAATATTAAAATAACCGCTTTTTACTACATGCATATGAATATATATACGGTACATATGTTACGGCTAATACCCGAAGTGCGGCTACACCTAGTTTTAGCCGGTTAGAACTAGGTGTAGCCACTTACTCTTGGTTAAACCTAGTACGAGCCGATTGTTTTCGGGTAAAACTAGGTCTAGCCTTCATCATGCCGGCTACAACTAGGTCCAGCCATTCCCTGTTGGATAAAACTAGGTCTATCCGATATCATTCCGGCTAGAACTAGGTCCAGACAATCCCTGTTGGATAAAACTTAGATGCCTGTCCCGCCAAGCCTTCCGCCCCGCGTCACACTCATGACTCACAGCATCTGCAGCAGCGGCGCGGGGTGGAGGGCATAGCGAGGCACGCGCCTCTGCAGGTTGTGAGCGCCAGGTGCTGCTGATCTACTGCAGGTCTACTAGCGAGTGTGACTCACAGCGTCTGCAGCAGCAGCGCGTGTCTTAGTTTTATCTAACAGGGATTGGCTGTACATAGTTGTAGCTGGCATGCTATCGGCAGAGCTTTTTTAGATATTAAAAAAACATCCAATAAAAAGAAACGTAGAGAGTTTTTTTATTCTTATAAATCACATTGTAATAATTAACACAAATTATTAGGAGTACAATTTTTAATATAATAGGAACAATCAGGAACATTTTTTTTAACAACAGACAATAAGTAGTTGCATATTATAATTTAGAGAATGTTATTATAATTATAAATCACACTTTTATAAAGTAACATAAACTATTTATTAGAACAACTTAAACTTGAGTGACATTTTGAGTTGCACAAAATACCAGCAGCTTTGCAGAGGCACTTTTTGTTGCCACATTTGGTTTTGCAGTGGCATCTTTTATAGCCTTGCCCACCAGAGGTCGATTGTGCATTGGCTATTAAGCGTAGTGATTTCTTTTCGGGTGAAACCATGTCAAAATCATCTAAAAATTTTGAGTCACACACAGTGAACTGATTTCTTGAAAATAGTTCTGTTATAGCCATTCTGAATTCGAACGTATGAGTGCGCAAAAACAAGATATTATTTTACTCTATGTACTAAACTCAAAGCGCAAGGGCAAACGCGGGTGTACGGGAGGCGGGGCGGCAGGGGCGCGCGAGCGCGACGCGTCTCGCGTGTGCCAGGCGCCTGTTACTTGTTTCAACTTGTTTGCATCTAGTTTTATCCAACAGGGAATGGCTGGACCTAGTTGTAGCCGGCATGATGAAGGCTAGACCTAGTTTTACCCGAAAACAATCGGCTCGTACTAGGTTTAACCAAGAGTAAGTGGCTACACCTAGTTCTAACCGGCTAAAACTAGGTGTAGCCGCACTTCGGGTATTAGCCGTAACATATATACTCCTGCCAAACTGCATAGCAGTTTGTTGGCAGACTTAGCTCCCGTTTATGTATATTGGAAACATTGTCGTTACACACAAATATCAATTCAATTTAATCCAATTCAATTTAATCCAATTCAATTAAAGATGGTGAGGCGCACTAGTTTATGAAGAACCTATTCACTCTAGCCTTGAAGACACCTGTATTATAAACGGCCTGAAAGACAGCAATTGTTCCAGTCCTTCGATGTACGCGGTATAAACGACGAGACGAAACGCTTAGTCCGGACTGTAGAGGTTTTAGGCGGTTATTACACTGCCACCCATCATGCAGCCAGCGTACCGCGTGAATGCGTGTCTTGACGTTGCTTGTAAGTATCTCCGTTTGTATAGAAAACACGCACAGTCCAACACACAGAAAATGCATCCTCGCGCGTTCATGCAGATCACGCACCTACATGCGGAGAAACATGCGCTCACGCGCGTGGTTGCGGGGCGACACGCAAGGTATGGTACACTGAGTCTCGTAGTGCCGTGCGTGATTTTGTATGAAACAAGTGCGTACCTGTGTGAATTTACAAAACGTACCTACGCGCGTGAGTGCGTAAAAAACCCGCACGATGATGCAGATCTGCACTCCCGCAAGCACACTCAACACAACTCAAACACACTTTATTCAAAGAACTAGCTTTTCCCCTTGGCTTCGCTCCCGCTCTACCCTACTCCACCCTACTGTACCTTACTCTACACTATTCTATCCTACTCTACCGTATTCTAACCTATTCGACCCTAGACTACCCTACACTACCCTACTCTACCCTACTCTACCCTACTCTACCCTACTCTACCCTACTCTACCCTACTCTACCCTACTCTACCTTACTCAGTTACTCTACCCTACTCTACCATACACAACCCTACACTACCCTACTCTACCCTAATTTTCCTTTTTTTTCCCATAAGAATCTTCTCCTCACAATAACAAACACAGCAAAAAAAGAATTAGTGGAATCGGTTCAGCTGTTCTCGAGATTTGCGCTTAGCAACACATTTAGAGATTCATTTTTATATCTATAATATAAAAATGAATCGCAAAATGTGTTGGTAAGCGCATAACTCAACAACGCCTGGACCGATTGCGCAATATTTTTTTTTGTTGTGTTCGTTATTATGAGGAGAAGGTTCTTATGGAAAAAATAAAATGAAAATTAGGGTAATGTAGTGTGTGTAGTGTGGGTAGTGTAGGGTAGTGTAGGGTGGAGTAAGGTAGAGGAGGGTAGAGGAGGGTAGAGTAGGGTAGAGTAGGGTAGGGTAGAGTAGGGTAGAGTAGGGTAGAGTAGGGTAGAGTAGGGTAGAGTAGGGTAGAGTAGAGTAGGGTAGGGTAGAGTAGGGTAGAGTAGGGTAGAGTAGGGTAGAGTAGAGTAGAGTAGGGTAGGGTAGAGTAGGGTAGAGTAGGGTATAGTAGGGTAGAGTAGGGTATAGTAGGCTGAAGTAGGGAAGAGCGGGAGCGAAGCCGCGCAGGCAAAAGCTAGTTATAGATAAAGACAAAGCCAAGTTTGTTTACAAAATACCAATTATTGGAATTAAACTTGATTATGTATAGGTACAGGTACAGTTTTCGCTCGCAGTTTTGCTGATATCTCTTTGACGAGCGCAGGCAACATGACGCTATCGACTTGGGCCTTATCCTTACTTGACAGGCTAACGATGAGCTACTTATTGCCCGTCGTCCGCAAGCCCACGCCTATAATGGCCGGAAATGGCTCTGCGACTTCCGAAGGCCAGGACATCTTCTGGGACTCTCCATGGTTCCTTCACAGTTGTGGTCAACTCTTTTGTTCGCATTACTGCTTAGTAAGAGGTGACGGTGAGGGCAGGGGTCGAGTGGTAATGGCCCCAACTTACAAGCTGTTAGGTCGCAGGTTCAAACCCAGCCAGGCGCATTACTTTGTGTAATTTATTTCACCACCATTGCTCTGTGGTGTATTACAGCCCATTCCCTCTCCTAGAGAGAAGGCCTGAGTCTCAGCAGTGGGAACATTAAAAAGGCTGATGATGATGATGATGACGAAGAGGTGACGGCATCCCATTCGTTCTTGCTCCGGACCATGGCCTGAACCAGGGTGCGAGAGGTCACCGCTGCCGATCGACTCCACAGGGACATGTCACACACCGTTCTACCATGTTAATAAAAACACAAAATATCAAAAAGGATTGGCTTATCTACAATTCTACACTAATATTATAAAGAGGTGAAGTTTGTTTTTTTGTTTACCTACGTGTTTTTTGTTTGTAGGAGGTAATCTCTGAAAGTACAGGGCCCCAAGTCTGCTATTTTTATAAATTCGTCATTCCAACACGATCCCATTGTCATTTTGCTAAAAGTTTGTAATCTGCTAATTCATAATGATCGATCATTGATCGGTCACTGGTCTTGTAATAGAATTGTGGTAGAATGGTAATTTCGAGCATATTAAAACCAATAACTGCACAATAACGTTCTAATGGTAAAACATTGATCAAATAAACTGTCAAAGTTTTAGCAGATTACCGCAAACGTCAAATATTCATTTGTCAATATGTACGAGATTACCATTCTATGTCACTGGAGTGTCAGTGGTTGCCCATTGGAAAGTCATAATGACGCCATTATATTAGTAGATTACCAAACTTGTCAAAATCGACAATTATGACATCAATGAAGAGAAGAATGGTCTATTCTGACACTATTGTAATAGCAGACTTGAGGCCCTGGTCCGATTGCGAAAATTTTTTCACCGGTAGAAAGCTGCTTTATTCCTGAGTGACATAGGCATTTTAAGTACGCGGGCGAAGCTGCGGGCATAAGCTAGTTTTTTATAATTTGATCGATGAAATAGTGATGCGAACAGTTTATGGTTTTTAGAGGTATCGGGACATTTAGCGTCCCGATCAGATTCAAATCGGGCTGCGTCCCGAGTAGAGATGTGCCGTTGCCGGCAATATTGCCCGAAGTAGGAATATTGCCACATCTCTAGTCCCGAGATCCCTGAAAATCGAGACGTCCCGTGCAAATCGGGTCACTAAGAGTGAGTTAGTTGTAAGGTCAATAGTTTATCAAATGAACGTAAGAAATTAGTTTAATTGTGTACCTACGTGTTCTATCATAATAACAGTTATCATAAGCTGTTTTGCATCATAAAATTTATTAATAGATAGGTCAAGTATCTACTACTCTCGGGAGCAACCAAATCGACTCACCACAAAAAAATAACGTATTTATATAGATGTGTACAGCCCCCCAAGCCAAGTTACGACCGTTTCGTTTCGATTCTCTTGCTTCGAATCAGCCACGCCTCCGATTCCTTTGTTCTGGCTACGTGACTGAGCGTTGAAATAATAATAATAATTAATATTCCACAACTATCACACAACACCGTCTAGTCTCAAGCTAAGCAGAGTTTGTGTTATGAGTACTAGACAACTGAAACATACATAGATATATTTCTAAATATATACATATTATAGATAAATTACACCCAGACACAGAACAAATGATCATGCTCATCATATAAACATTTGTCCTGGATGGGAATCGAACCCACGACCTCCAAAATGGCAGTCAGGGTCACTAACCACTAATATCAGAACAAGAGAATCAGAACGAAACGCCTCCGATTCCTTTTTTCTGACTACGTGCCTGAGTGTTGAGATGACGTCAGAACAGCAAGAGAATCGAAACGAAATAGTCTAATAGGCCAGCTGGTCAACTTCTGTTAAGCAACGAATAAGGTCAAAAATATCAAGGTGTTTATACATAGGGGTAAGTGCCCCCTATCGCATCTATCGGGCTCCCCCAACCTTTACCTGGTTCCAACACTGCGTCTACCGGTACGTGGTCGCCACTCCAGAGCCGAAAGGTGGCAATGTGGGCGGGCCTGCTCATTGCCAGTTTGGTTTGGCGATATTAAAAATTATACATTGTTTTACATAACCAATTGTTTTAATTTCATAATTTATAGATAAACATTGTATAATATTACGGTTAACTTTTCAAAAATAACAACACAACTATGTAAAAAAACATTGTCACTTACCTTTCTAACAAAGCAGTAAAGCACAAGGAATTTATTTCTACTTCATACTAGATGTCGCTACTTTATCTACCGAACTCAATTTACGGGTACACACCGCCATCTATGGGTGAGTAGCGCGTACTAGAAAACCGAGTGACTTGTTTTTGTGCCTATCTGTAAATAAAACTTTCTTAGGATATTTATATCTATTTAGTCAAGAGTCAAGATGAATCCGATTAATATAAAAATGCGAAAGTCTGTTATTAACATTAATTAGAATGAATCTATGGAAACCTATATAAACTAACGCCTTTTCTCATGGAACAAGCAAATATTTAGACCGGCAACTGTTGCGACCCTTATATAATCCTTCTGCTTCGTCTAAAGCTCTAATTACCATGTGAACACATTTTAATTTGCGCTTTGATGCTTCGTTGCGCAAACTTACCTATAACTGTTTTATTTATGTGATGGAAAAATAAATGAATTGTCGCGGGCAACAGCTATTGTAGAAAAATAGAATTGATGAATAGAGAAAAGTTTTTTTTTTAGTACAGACAACACTACAGCAAAAACAAAAAAATAAAATAAGCAGAGTAGGTACAGACTTTAAAATTATCTACAATTGCGTTGAGGGTGTCCGAATAGATAGGGTAGATAAGTAGGTACCTATGTTGTGCTGGTTTATGATAATTTTTATTTCGACTGGATTTACAAATCCATGAAATTTTTATTTGATTTTTGGTTGCAGATGCAATTATTTTGAAGATACGTTATAGAAATATAAATTATTACTATGACTAGGGGATCCAGTCCGGCAAGTGGGATAAGTCGTGCGTGATCCCACCTGTGCAAGATTGATTTTTTTTTCTAAGAAAATTGGGTTGAGACGATGCACCACCGTGCTGATTAAGTACCTATTATTTAGACCAAGCACAGCCTCGTTAACTTGTTATTTAACGACTTGCCATAAAACTCGTGAATTTGTACATTTCTAATAAATAATTTTGTTTTAATTTTTTTATCTTACAGCTAAATAAATTTTGTAGTTTTATTTTGTGTTGAGTCCTAAATCGGAATTGGAAAGGAATGTCAGTCAATGTCAATGTCAGTTTTTAAGTTCCTTTTATTAGTAACTACTCTACATTCCTAAATCTTGAATCTGAAGAAAATTTCCATTTTACGGGTTACTTTTGAACATCCTCCTTAAAATAAAATATCCCAATCCCGCAAATCCGCATGCGGGATCGTGATTTTGATGCGAGATGGGATTTCCAACTGAGTATTCAAGAAATCCAACTAAGTATACGCCATAGTTATATGGCATATACTTAGTTGAATTTCTTTGAAAATATATCTCGGGAACCAAGGCCTACCTACCAAAGTACGGTTCCCAAAATACCTAATTAATAAATCTTTTGAGTACCTTAGAAGTGGGTCCCTACTGTGTCTTTGAAAGGGGTCTTACCGTAAAAAAGTGAATTTAAAATTCATAAAACTACAAAACTTATCAGAAACCAAAATCTGAGATATCGTCGTCCGTCTCCCAAAAAGTGCGTCACGACGGAGCAATTGTTTCGCCCAATTATAGCTCTTACACTGTTGTAATAAGGGCTATATCAGCGCGGGTCATCTCGGGTCAGAGTCGTGGCAATGATGTGACGCTTCAAGGAGATGCGTTGGGGCTTGGAACTCTGCTCACCACAAAAGCGTGAGTGATTTACGATAGAGAAATGGAAATGGAGATTGTCTGTGTATGTTTATGGAGTAAAAATGTCTCTCCGGTGATCGTATTTCACTTAAAAATAAAATAAAGAACTGTTGTTTATTTGCCTAGGTCTTCGTATCAATGATTCCAAGTCTTAGATCAAAACAGCGGAAGATAGGTGACTCGCCTCTAGCGCGTGGACCGCTAAAATCAAGACCACGTGGCTTAATTTCACTCAGTCACATAAACGGGCGTGTTACGCGAAAAATACGCTGAAAACAAATAATAAATATTATTTTTTGGTTTTTAGTGGAATAAAGGTTATTAAAAATGCCTTTATGCGTTGTACAAATCACACAAAAACAAATCACATGGAATCACATTTCACTCGTGCATGTAGTTGTGCAGAATCCGTTTTCTGATTGCAATGTCAGCGCGTAGATAACGTATCTTTCCTTATTAAAAAAAATATGCAAAAAATTATAATAGTGTTGTTATTGTGCTGTAATGTTGTTGTTGATGATGATTATGATGTTGTTGTTGTGTTGTTGTTTGTTGTAACGTAATAATAATATTAATGTTCCAAGTTATGTTTTTTTTAATGATATAAAACTAGTGTTTACTGCGATCCCTGATGGTAAGCAGTGATGCAATCGTCGATGAATCGATGATGATTCGTTGATGATGCGTCACTGCGGGGTACCAGCTGAAAATCAGCGTTGGGTGTTTGACGCCCAGCAATAGCTGAGTTGGTGACCCTTTCGGTTCAGGCACAGTCACTGCAACTGTATTGTATGTCTGTACTCTTTTTTATTATTATTTTATGTTGTTGTTTAATTTATTGTGTTGCTTGCGCCGAATAAATGCTATTCTATTCTATTCTATTCTATTCTATTCTATTCTATTCTATTCTATTCTATTCTATTCTATTCTATTCTATTCTATTCTATGATGAAGCGCACCAATTTATTAAGACTATTCTCTGTCTTGAAGACATCTAAATTATAATCGGACGGGAAGACCGCAGCAGTCAAATTGTTTCAGTCCGATGTTACATACCTACGGTATAAACGACCAGACGAAAAGGTTATCTATTTCGGACAGTAGAGGTGTCACAACCATGTCAACAATCTCGCGAGCTGTCAAGATACTTAGGCCCGTATTACAGAACATCACTCAAAACTCAAGCGTTACTTAAAACTAGTTTCAAACAATCAAATGGCATTGAATCTGGTTTTAAGTAATGCTTGAGTAACTATTGAGCGATGTTCTGTAATACGGGCCTTAGTTAGACACATTATTATAATATCATTCCTCATCTCAATCAACACAAGCCCCTTCAACATTTCAGACATGCAGACGTTCCCAACAGGATCAATCCATTCCAGAATTTAAAATAATTGTAACAGGATACATTATTCAATTCATGACATTCGGTTGGAGCCACTTACATCAAATTGTTTGGTCCGCAAGTAAATATTTTCAAAACAGGGGTCCAGTCGCCATTGTCAAATTGACCGAATGATTTTCGGGGGACCGAATGAATGGGATGCATGTATTGTTGGATTAAAGTATTTTAGGGGAAATGGTTGACGTTCGTTTTGGTTTCTGACGTTTGTAAGTGATGTTTTTTTTTGTTTTGTGTTTTTCTTTCTAGGACCCGAAATTAATCTTCTTTACAACTATACATATAAATAAAATTGGAGTGTCTGTTTGTAGATAATATTGAAATAATTGCTTTTTACTAGATGCATATGAATATATTTACGGTACATCTTACACCAAAATAACATTTTTTACAATTTTTGTCTGTCTGTCTGTCGGTTTGTTCGGGCTAATCTCTGAAATGGCTGGACCGATTTTGACGGGACTTTTTTTGGCAGGTAGCTGATGTAATAAGGAGTAACATAGGCTACTTTTATTTTAGAAAAAAAAATAATTTAAAACCCTGTAGTCCACGCGAACGAAGTCGCGGGCACAGCTAGTAATATAATATATTCCACAACTATCACACAACGCCGTCTAGTCCCAAGCTAAGCAGAGCTTGTGTTATGAGTACTAGACAACTGATAAACAGACTTGTATTTCTAAATACATACATATTATGGATAAATTACACCTAGACACAGAACAAATGATCATGCTCATTACACGTACATTTGTCCTGGGAGGGAATCGAACCCACGACCTTTGGCATAGCAGTCAGGGCCACTAACCACTAGACCAACGAGCCAGTCAAAATTGTCTTACTATTGTGTCTCAAATTGACGGTGTCTGAAAAGCAGGGTAAACATCTCTCTTTTTTCCCAGTGCCCCAGCTCGCTTCACCATCATTGTGTGATAGTTGTGGAATATTACAATAGATGCGCGAATGCCGGCGTTCGCTTGGGGTTTAATGAATTACGAGAGATGTTTAAACCAGGGACCGGACGAGCGGATTAATTTTCAAAACCCTTTGAAGGGGTTTCCCTTACGATCGACTATCCCTTTATTTAGGAAACTTGTACGAATACTTAGCGAAATACTATGGAAAGCCGATTGAGAAGGAAACCCAAGCGAAATCGTAAGGGTAAGCGCTAACTTAGCCTTTAATGGGTAACCCAAATGCTTTATTGCTTTCCACTTAATAAAAGGGTATTTTCTTCCGCTAGCAATTATCCCTTTTAAGTAGGAGTAGGCAGGCTAGAATTCTTCTTTGACCTCATAGGTTTTATCCTGTGAATATCTATACCTTATGAGTATATATTATATAGAGAATAACGGAATGGTTTGCTTATTTTTAACCGACTTCGAAATGGAGGAGGTTCTATGTTCGGCTGAATGTATGTTTTTTTTATGTATGTTCACCGATGTCTCGGTCAATTGTGGACAGATTTCGAAAATTATTTTTTTGATTGAAAGGTTATGCTTCCAAGTTGGTTCCATAGAAATATTGTTATGATCTGATCATTAACTTCGAAGATATGGAACAGAACTTCTTATAGGATCACAGCAAAACTGTCGTAACAACAAAAATTGCTTTGTATACGTGTAGTCGATGACTGACTGAAAAAAAGGGGAGGGGATGTATCAAACTGATCTGATGATGACGCTAGAAGGTAAATTAATGTAATCTAACCGTGTTTGGGATTATTAGAATCGTTATGAGATGAATGAGTTTGGCTGAGGGGTACTTTATACATTTCAAAAGTTTTTTTTATTAGCGAATTCATAAAGAGCTCACGCTGGCCGCACCCATGAAAAATAATCTTAAAAACAAGTTAGCATAGCCTGTACCTAGTGTACGCATCACACTTCTATACACAGAGGCATAGTCCACGCGAACGAAGTCGCGGGCACAGCTAGTACATCATTATATTAATACGCACACAACTAAAATACGCTTTGTGCCAGCCTATTGGCCAAAACCCATGAATTTGGCGAACGAACCGTGATCCTTCCTATACAATTGTTGTACCTACTTAAGGTGGACTTGCGAAACTGTTGCCGATGATACCTCTCGCTTTCTCAAATTCAAAAACGTCTAACGACGAGGCAATCCGTATTCGTTTCGCTATAAAGTTGGGTAAATAAACATTAAAATAGTAATGAAATATCATTAGGTACTATTATACATCAAGCTATTACTACTACTATTACTAGGTACTTAGGTACCTATTATAAAACCGTAACTTATTCATTTTGATATATTTTTAAGCATTATTAATAATGCACGTCACATTCACATCCCGTCCTAGGTTTCATATTATACCGTTACATATGCAGACAGAGAGGACTCAAATCGCGCGTGATTTTGCGCCATTACGGTTAAACAACAAGCGAACGCCGGCGTCCGTATAGATTATAAAATATTGAGCATTTATTTATAGAGTATTTATCCAAGAACGTAATCAAAAAGTAGTCTGTAATTTTTGATTACGTTCTTGGAATTTATTCTATATAAAGTAGTCTGTAAATATCGAAAAAAACGTTTTACAAAAAAAAAAAAAAATATAACCGACTTCTAGGATATATAAAATCTTTGCCGACTTCAATGTTCACTGAAAAGTACAAAATAATTTAAATTTCGGAAGTCGATGTTAAATAACGAAGGGACAAAACTACTATAGAAACACCGACTTCCGAAATTTAAGTTATTTATTTTACACTTTTTAGTTATGGTCAGTTATGGTACTTTTTATTTATTTGTTGGAATTATTTGTTTTGTCATACTGAAAATATCTATGCACTGCATCTTTTCTTGGCTATTATATAGCTATAATAATATCATATTATTACCGTGCCCGTGACGTATTAGTATGTAGTAAACAAACACAACATCATGCACACAAACACGCGCTGCGCCAACGCTGCACTCACTGACACGACGCACGGCACACGATAGATTTTAAAAGAAAGATCATAAGTTATATTTTAGCATAACGCGGTGATCGGTAGGCTTATCTTTGTGTGCCTTAGTTGCCGAATTCGTCTGCACGTGCTGCTACTGGCTTCAGATCGCTCTTATTCTGCTAAAAATACGGTTCAAACTCGCTTGAATTAATATATTGGTTAGCGCTTACGAAGGGGTTTCCCTTTCAGAATGGGATAGCTGATTGTTAGCGCTTTTTGTATTCGACTGTAAAAACCCAGATAATTTTTTGGGATAGTCAATGAATGGGTTTCCCTCGAGAAGGTTAGCTAAAAAACTATCCAGCAAAACCATGGGGGTTTTTAATTGAATTAAAATATCCTAGCCCTTCAAAACCCGGGGTAAAACCCTATAAAAGGAAAGCGCTATCGGTCCCTGGTTTAAACATAGATATCTTGTGAACATTATCTGGGCTTCTATTGAAATCAATATATATATATATATATTGGTGTAAAACTAATCTAGCAGAGACCTCTGAAAATCTGCTAATTTACGTAAACTTTGGCTCTCCATAATGTACTCACATAAAATTAAAAAAAAATATAACCGACTTCAATGTTAAAAAAACACTCAAAAGTATAAAATAACTTTAATTTCGGAAGTCGGTGTCTCTTCGTTTTTAACCGACTTCTAAAAAAGGAGGAGGTTCTCAATTCGGATGTTTGTATTTTTTTTTTAACACCAACTTCCGAAATTAAAGTTATTTTATACTTTTCAGTGTTTTTTAACATTGAAGTCGGTTATATTTTTTTTTGGAAAAAGTTTTTTATTTTAAACTTTTTAGTTATGGTACCACCACTAAAAAGTACCCCTCAGACAAACTTAAATAACTTATAGCCACTGTGCATCTCATAACGATTCTAATAATCCCAAACACGGTTAGATTAGGAACATTAATTTAATTTTTTTCCTTCTGGCTTCATCATCAGATCAGTTAAATACATCCAACCCCCTTTTCTGACAGTCAGTCATCGACTACACGTATAAACAAAGCAACTTTACTTGTAACCACAGTTCTGCTGTGATTCTATGAGAAGTTCTGTTCAATATCTTCGAAGTTCATGATCAGATCATAACAATATTTCTATGGGACCAATTTGGAAGCATAACCTTTCAATAAAAAAAAGAATTTTCAAAATCGGTCTTTAATTGACCGAGATATCGGTGAACATACATAAAAAAAAAACATACATTCAGCCGAACATAGAACCTCCTCCTTTTCGAAGTCGGTTAAAAAGTAACTAAGCTTTGTGCATTTAATCAAAATTCTCAATGGCTGGAAAAAGTTATGTGATATATTCGAGTAAATCACGGAATTTCAGGATACTAACAGAGTGTTAAGGCGTTATCTATCTTTTTAAGCTATTACATAGCTTCTATCGCGGGCCTTGAGCGTGGAGACCGAATCCAGAAATTCCGTAACGAAAATAACCTAACACCTCCCACTCATTTGTTTTTTGAGCGTGGTGACCGATAAGAAAACAAATGAGTGAACAATCAATCAAAATTCAATTCAATGTGTGAAAGTGTAACTTCAATTAATATCAAAGAAAAAAAACAAAGGAAAAAAATACTGCATAAATAAAATAAATAAATAATTATAATTGCTAAAGTTGATAAAAATGCTATGCAATAGCTTTACTTATTTATTTATTACAACTTCATGCAACACAAAGGTACAAAGGCGGACTTAATGCCTTAGGCATTCTCTACTAGTCAACCTAGGGTGGTGAAGAGAAAACATGGCAGGTGCATAAAAAAAAGAATAGTTTGATAAGAAAACAAGTGTACAAATATTTATATAATAAACATACTTAAATATTCAATATAATATAAACCTACATATATACAAATATATATAATTTATATAAGGTAACGAAAGGATTTTTGAGACTACTCCGCTATTTGTGTTGAAAATGAAGCCGCAACTTCCGCTTAAATGCATACCGACTGGTGGCCGTCCTGATTTCAAGAGGAAGCGCATTCCACAGAAGAATGGACTGTATGTGAAAGGAAGAATGGACAAAATCAGAAGAATGAGAAGGGCAAAGCAGAAGAAGGTTGTTGGAAGAACGCAGATTCTTGGCATGGGAAGAACATAGAAATTGAAAGTTTGATATAAGATAAGAAGGAGGGGTGGGAGAATTCAGCAGAGAGAAAAGTGTAGTCAATGCGCGCAAACTTCTTCTCTGGCGTATAGGCATCCATTTAAGTTCAGTTCTGTAACTTGAAATATGGTCATATTTCCTCAAATTAAATATAAACCGGATGCAGTTGTTGAGGAGTCTGTCAAGCTTGTCTAGCAACACCGTATTCAGGTCAAAGTAGCACACGTCACCATAGTCGATTATAGGGAAAATTAAAGTACTTTACCGCGGCAGTCCCCGAGTGCCACACGTCTTTTTTTCACGTTGCCTTTTTGTCGAACATCGCGTTGGATTGTGTTAGATGAAGCAACAAGCTTTTAAACAATATTCGATGTTGCCGATAGGCGAGTGGAGAAGCAGCCTCTTAAGACTAAAGAGAACTGTTCCAACAAAACACAAAAGAAACAAAATCACAAACAGTTCAAAATACAATTTCGACAAGCCAAAAACAAATGACAGTCCCGACAATAGTCATTCAATTCACCCATCCCTTCCACATGCCCCCAAATTGACGGGCAGGCTAAATGCGAACCTACGACTCGACTACCCGAAACCCCATTCATCAGTGTTTTTGCTCCCAATAACAACTGTTGTCCCGCACAATACGTTTGAGGAAGACGCCAGCCATAAATCTTGGTGGCACAGGTGAGACCGGCAAGATCAAAGCGAGCGGCGCCCTTTGTGACGCCCCCCACCCTGGAGAGGCTTGTCAATATTTGCATACTAAGTAAATAAAGTTTAAAGATGCTACTAAATTGTGTTGATTGAGATGTTCAGATAAGAATCACTTACTGGGTTTTAGTTTTGGAGTAGGCGTGGGAAAAGTGTGCCATCTTTGCGATTGGAACATTTGCATCTGAATCACTCAAAAGTTCCGAAACAGTGATACCTATGTATCATTTGGTACATCGACTCAAAAGATACTTACGGAACATTTGAAACATCGACTCATAAGACACAAACGGAACATTTGAACATTTGGTAAATCGGAACATTTGGAACATCGACTCGATACAAATTTCAATTAAATATTATAAGTTTTATTTAATTGAATTTTGCTTTGAGAATAATTTAAAGCAGATGTTTTTAGTTCAGGTCGTTAGCTTTACTTATTACACTATTTACGTTTAAATTTGAATTTTATAAAGACTGCTGGTCACTTTACAGTTAAGAATGTTTCAGTGTTCCAATCGTTCCAAATGATGCATTTAAAATAAGACTGATGTTCCAATCTTTCGGAACACTAAAATGTTTCGGAACAGGGAGTCGGTTCTGTAAAGAGTTACACACGCCTATTTTGGAGCTTCCTATAATTTAAGGCTGCGTTACCACTATGTCGTAACGGTTAATTTATCGTCAGACGACTCCATCGACGTCCATCTCTAGCTGTTCCCATTATAATAACTATTCAATCTGTACGGTTTGACCATTACATGTTTGCTGTATAGACTTTAAAAGTGACTTTGACCCCTGAGTTTGTTTCGGTGTTTCTTCTCAGGGTAATCAGCTAGGAAACACCGGCCTCATCTAGTTTAAGTTGACGAAAAAAATTGACGTGTAAAGGGTTTTTAAAAAGCTATTTGCAAAATAAACATCATTTATCATTTGTTTGTTGTGGCCATGATAGATAGTCGCAATAACGACAGATTATTTACCGTCAAGGTTTAATCTTGACAATTTTATGTCATTTTACGACTGTCGTGCTAGCTGTTCCTACTATAAGACAATCTGTAGTCACCGCAAAAAAAATCGTAGACGACAATCTGTTAAACGTGTCGTCCGACTACCCCTTTCTTGTTTGCAAATATCTCGCGGTGAAACTGTTTGCATATCTACCACCCTAAGGTCGACTGGTAGAAAATGCCTAAGGCATTAAGTCCGCCTTTGTACAGTGCTTACTTGTGCATAAAGTTTTAATAAATATTTTTTTTTTTTTTTTTTGTGAAATAATGTGCTGTGTATTTTTGGAAATTTTGAAAACTGTAAGATGTTTCTTAAGGACTCTACTCATAAGTTTTACTTATGAGGAGAGGATATAGTATCACGATTATTTTTCGGTTACCGATATATCCTTGGTTCACCTGCGGATATCTTCATTTCTGATTCGATCACGCATGGAAACTCCAAGCATAACTTTCCTCAGTATTAGTAAAAGGTTAAGCTAAGTGATTATATTCGAAAATAAGTCTTGTTTCTTTTTAGGGTTCCAAAATCCTCAAAGTGAAAAAACGGAACCCTTATAACCACTTTGTTGTCGGTCCGTCCGTCTGTCAAGACCCTTTACCTGGGGACGCGTGCGGTGGTATCGAGTACTAGAGAACTAAAATCTTTGACTCAGGTTTGCGGTCCCTTGAAGCTGAGAAAAAATAAACCTCAGCTAACGAAAAAAAAAAGATATTACGGCCGATTATGTCACAAAAAACGTGTATTTTGACACTCTCAAGGGAATCAAAACTCGGTACTTCCCGTTGACCCAGGATCCTGAAATTTGGCATGAAGCAACGTCTTAATAGCATAAGTATAGGAATAAACCTGAAAACTATAAATTTGTACTTACGTCACAAAAAAACTTTTTTGGCGATTCGAAAAAATCTTCGTAACTCCACTCGGGAACAGCCCCCCTAGCCAAGTTACAAACGTTTCGCTTGCGTCGAACGCTTCGAGTTGACCTTGCCGCCAATTCTTTTGTTCTGACCACGTGACTGAGCGTTAAGACGACGTCATTCCCGTGCATTTGAAGCTTTCTACAAGCGTTAACTATTGCAGATTAGCAACTTGGCTAGGGGTAGTGTTTTCATAGGCTAGTTTGTATGGGACCCTCAGTGTACAAGGTCGACGCGCCGTTGCCCACTTTTTTCATGATAAACACCTGACATATCAAGGAAGGGTCACCTCAAACCATCGCGTGTGCTTCAAAAGACCCGCCTCTGACACAGAGTGACGATACAATGATCACGAAGCATCATCACAGCACCACATCCTCTCAAATGTGGCCTAATGAGGCCCAATCATTGACAAAAAACGAGCCTTTTCAACTGTTTCCTACCGATTTGTTACTTTGAGAAATACACGCTTAATTGTACACCCAAACTCATACATTTTAAACCGTATACAAACGATATAAAGTCTTTTTTCGAAGTGTTGTCAGTTGCAGAAGGGACGAATAAGTTGGTGATTGGTAAGAAATTAATCTGTGGGCTCCCGTTTGCAACATGTCGTCATTGTTATAATATAAATAATCTGTGGTTTTCATCTGTTTTTGTGTATGTCCTCGTAAATGTTAGTTTTTAGTCGGATTTGCAAATTATAGAGGAGATTGTGTGAGTTGCGACATAAAGGTACTGGTTTTTCTTTTCATTAAACATTATTTTTAGTATTGTGCTCACATAAAAGAAGCAACAAGTAATATGTTACCAAGCATTATATGTAACACATAATATGATTTAAAAGAGTGTCCATGGAGTTTCTTGCACGTTCTTCTCCATAGAGACCTACGCTTTGGAACGTGCAATTTAGCTTCACTTTTCTTGGACTGACCGTCATTTGACTATTCAAAAGTGCCTGCAAGTGGTCTATTTGAAATAAATGCTTTGACTTTGACTTTGCGAGACCCGAAACAAGTGTCCCGTATTATTATGTAAAGAATCTATGTACAAAATTTCATAACTGTATCATGAAAAATCACAAAGTTATGTTATAAGCTTGTTATATCACCAAGTTACCAGGATTGCATCACTGCTTACCATCAGGCGGGATCGCAGTCAAGTATTAATTTATAACAGATAAAAAAAAGGACCATCTAGGCGACTAAGGGGTGCTTTTGCACTTGCACCCTGCTGTTTGCTGGCCTCTAATACCCGCTATGACCTGCCGTGACCTGTGTTGTACTTAGTGTCGGTGGTGTCCAACTTGTGAACTTTTAAATATTTTTCGGAAAACATATAACGTGGTGTAAAAACTATTTGAATCCATTCAGTTACTGATTCTGAACAAATTATATTCAGACTTCGCATAATTATGCTAAAAATAAATATATGAATGAGGATATTATTATAATGGGATACTTAAAACTGTTGGTTATACGTAATTACTAGCTTTTGCCCGCGTCTTCGACCGCGTACATAAAATATAGCCTATGTCACTCAGGAATAAAGCAGCTTTTTATCATCCTACGAGCAAAAAAAAACAAAAAAAAAACTTTAACATAGTAGTCGGCGTTGCGTACTAAATACCTACAGGTCATTGGACTCGCTCAGCTGACGTTTTCTTAAAGAAATTAATTTCGTACATGCGTAAATTAATACGAGTTTTGAAAAATAGGGACTTTATTTTTCAATTTTATCTTTACAAATCGATAGTGTTTCATGTACCGGATCGACCCTCCACGGGATTACAACGATAAAAATTTAGCGGTGTATATTCAACGTATTAAAGAACATAATGCGGACCTCCTTTTTCTATTTATTAAATTTTTGTATTGTCTTGTATAATTATTTCATCGAAACAATACAAAATAATCTTAAAACAATGACACTTGTCACAAGACTGTCTTATTTCTCGACGACCTATTCACTTCAATAACGATGGGGTCTTTTGTGCCCCATGATAATTGTTAGCAACTGTCTCATGTAGCCTCGGTAAGGACAATGGGGTGATTTCCGTTATTTTTGTTTAAATATAGAGAATAGGAATAAGAATTGTGCCAACTGTCGTTTGTGCAAAAAACAACTTGTCAATGGGATCTAATGACATTACCCTGTCCGAATACTGGGCCAGGCATGGAATTTAATTAGTTTTTCCATCGATACGTTAGAGGAAGAAAAGTATTTTTATATTTATTCATTTTGACTGGCCTGTTGGTCTAGTGGTTAATGGCCCTGACTGCTATGCCGGAGGTCGTGAGTTCGATTGCCACCCAGAACAAATGTTTGTGTGATGAGCACGAGCATGAACACGAGCACGAGCAATTGACAGACACACAGACCGACAGACAGACAGACGGACAACAAAGTTATCCTATAAGGGTTCAGTTTCTTCCTTTTGAGGTACGGAATCCTAAAAAAGCTGAAGGAACATAGTCACCCTACCTACGTCACTGCTGCACATGAAGTTTAAATAAATAAATGAATTTGAGTGAGTGTTAGCCAGTCAAAATCTGACACTCCATATCACTCCACCTAGAGTGGCAGAAGCTATTTCCCGACTCTAGGCAGCTTCAAAGCACGTTTGAAAAAATGGCTTATCGAGCAAGCTTTTTATTCTTTTGACGAATTTATGACTTAATGTAATTTAACTTTGACGTAAATATTAATTTGGACTGAAAATTGTTGTGACTTTTAATTTTATGATTTATTTTAATTTGATTTGTGATTTGATTCCTATTTATTTGTTTTCTTGTATTATCTTTCATTTTTTCTTTTATTTTATATATATATATATATATACATTATTTTTTTTCCATTATTGATAGGCTCGCGTTTGACCACTATCTCACCTGATGGTAAGTGATGATGTGGCCGACGCCGACGATGGAGCACGCTTGCCTAGATTAAGTAACCTATTCACTCTTGATTTCAAGACCCTTAGGTTGTAGCTATCAGGAAACACAGACTCGGGCATGGAATTCCACTCCTTAGCTGTACGCATAATGAATGTGTTCCCAAAACGCTTTGTACGTATGGGTGGGATATCCACCATGTACCGATGACGGAACGCCGTATGTCTAGTGGTCCGATGATGGAACGGACTTGACGGAATTAAATTGTGCAATTCCAAAGCACGCTCACCGAAATGATAATTATTTGACATTGCTGTAATGTAATCATTTGTTAACTAATGATAAAAGATAACTGTCATAATTATTTATGTAAAATGCTAGAAAAAAAACAAATTTCAACTTAACGTTAAGGCCCAAGCGCCCGAAAAGAGCTTTAAAACAGTGACTTTCTGGAGCCTACTCCTCGGTAACGGCCAGGTTAATAGGTTTGAAAAAAAATAGTACATGTATATTATAGATTCATGAACAACATTTCATTTCATTTTCATTTTTTTTTCATTTTTTTGATTTGATTTTTTCGTGCGATTAATACTTACTTTTGTCTACAAAAAATATTACATACAACAATATCACATTCGCTACTTTTCCCTACTCCTTCGAAACGGCTTGGATCTTTAGAAACGTTTTTACACATCAAAATTGGTAGTTAAATATTCTTCAAAGTGAACATTGCATATGTAAATCCATCAATATTTCGCAAAGAAAATGGATTTAAAAGTCAGCAGGGCTCTGTACGGGCGCAGCTGGCCGCAAACAAATGCACAGATAGCCGTACTGTCACCTAGACGGGTACGAAAGTAGTGACCATTTAATTTCAGCCAGATGGTTCAAGGGACTATAAGTTTTAATATGCTTAACTTAACCTAATTGCTACGGTGTATGTCAATGCTTATCCTTTGTCCGAAGTAAGTAAAAGCCAGCGCTTGGGTCACGCGAAGTGTCATCAAGTTAACTATAATGTTAGTTGAAAATTCTGTATATGACTTGTAAGAATCCTTTAGGTACCAATAAACTAATATGACTATGATTTTTTTTTTAATTTTTTTTTGGGAAAATCATGTAATGACAACCCCCGCTTTTGGGCGGAGCGGGATTAGTGGATAGTGTCAGACTTTTACTGACTAAAAACCCACTCCAGTTCCTTCGTTGCCTTTCGTACCAGGGCTGAGCTAACTTTCGGAGCTAACCTGGCCCCAATTGGCTTCGATCCAGCTGGGCCCCTGCTATTACTGATAATTCCTTGAGACGCACGGGAACAGTGCGCGCCGTCGACTTGGGCTCGGTCCGGACAGTTACCGGACGGTCGGACAGCGGGCTACCCATTGCTCGCCGTCCGCAAGCCCGTGCCTACGGTGGCCGGAAATCGGGATCGGAATCCCGGTGGCGGCGGCTGGGGCGCTGTGTGCCTCCTCCTGCCTGCCACTCCTCCTCGCTTCGGACCATGGCCTGTACCAAGGTCCGGCGTGAGAGATCGCCGCTGCCGATCGCTCCCACGAGGGCACGGCGATGATGCTCTGCCCAAGCGGGGCACACCTCCACTGTGTGCTCCGCCGTGTCCTCCAGGCGTTCCGCACGGTGGCAACACCCGGATATGACTAGGACTATTTTAGAAGAAATCATTCTCGTTCTAAAAAAAAAAAACAATACGCCAATCAAACAATAGTCCGGGAACCGTTACTCAGCATATGTTCAAAGAATGATGACACTAACCGCAATTTGACTTGCGCAAGCGCAGACCCGCAACCACACGAGACCTGCCAATTACTAATTATAGCAACAAAAAACCTCACCCCAGAATCGAACTGTTTTTTTTTAATTGTAATAATAAGATCGCGTGCGGTAGTTTTTTTTTTTTTGAAAATTGATTATGGATTTTAAGGGGTGTTTTGGTGGTAGAAAAAGTTCTCCCGGGGTGATGGTGTTTTTCTATATAAATGTTACGTGTTTCCTATAAAGTCCTTACCTACCAGTGAGCAATACTGGCCGAGTGGTAACAACCCCGACTTACGAGTTGCAGGTCGCTGGTTCAAACCCAGCTAGGCGCATTACTTTGTGTAATTTATTTCGTCACCACTGCTCTCAAAACGGTGAAGCAAAACATCATGAGGAAACCGGCATGTCCTAGAACCCAAAAAATTCGGAGATATGTGACATCCACCAACTCGCAATGTGCCCCTTAATTCTATAATGTACACAAAGACATTACATAACGTGTAATACAGACAGTTCACGTACAAAGGCGAGCTTAACTCAGCAATGAGTTTTCTCCCAGTAAACCTTTGAGTAACAGAGAGAGAACATATTCGAGGGTAGGGTCCAGTGCACTATATAAACCTACATAACTAATTCTAATATATAATTATATTATACATACTAATACATAATGTATATGTATACAGTTGCCATCACGGATCTTGAGCAGTTGCGCAGAAGTCAAATATTTCGGTCTCTTTAGTGGTGCGAAGTGAGACGCGGGGGCAGGGAGTGTCAGTGATTGGCTCGACGCACCATCGCGTCATAGACGTCACTCCTAATTCGTTCCCTGCTTTGCTGCATGTATCTAACAACGAAGACGATTGGCTCAACAATGCGAAAGCGATCCCCACTCTGACGCCGAGCGCTCAAGATCCGTGATGGCAACTGTACTATGTCAATAATGAAAGTTCCCCCTGTGGTGGATTACTGCCCATTCCCTCTCCTAGAGAGGAGGCCTGAGTCCCAGCAGTGGGAACATTATAAGGCCGACTATACTTACCTATCTTGTTTTATGCAGCAATAGTTTCGGTCCTCTGAGATTTTTCAAAATTGGTGAAGTTCCTAAAAACTCAAAGCAGACATACCGAAGATTGGGAATGCGAATCAATTTGCGAGCTCTTGCGATGCAAGCTCGTAGATTTTTACGATGCGACGTCGCATCGTAGTTTTGTATTAGGGCTCTCAGATATAAGCTTCTTCATCATCATCATTATTTTAACCGATAGATGTCAACATTTACGCTCGGGCTTGCGGACGGCGAGTAATGGGTAGCTTGCCGTCCGACCTTCCGGTAACCGCTCTGACCGAGTCCAAGTCGTCGACAGCGCATCAAGGAGATGTCAGCGAAACCGCAGGGGCCCAGCAGGGTCGAAGCCTTCTGGGGCCATGGGTTCTCTTCTGAAAGGAAAACCCGGGGCACTAGAATGCAAGGCAACGAAGAAACATAGAAGTGGGTTTTATTCAATAAAAGTCTCTCACCCCGCCCAAGAGCGGTAGATGATTTCCCGCTTAAAAAAACTGCTCTTGACTATACAATCGGACGAGCTACCCATTGCTCGCCGTCCGCGAGCCCGAGAGTTAATTTAAGAGCAGTGCGGATCCAGGTCGGATCAACGTAATGGGCTGTGCCCATGAGGACTTTTCCCATCTATTTTATCAGTCACGATGAGACTTACGAGGTTGGTTATAGTTATTATATTATCGGTTGTACTGACTCCGACATTTTATAATTTACTCATTTAAATCTGACATTGTATTAACTATCTGACTTTGTATTATTATTATTTTAAACTAGCTGACCTGCCCCCCTAGCCAAGTTACAACCAGTTTGTGTCGAATTCCGTTCTCTAATCAGTAACGCCTCAGTGACAGCAATTGTAGAAAACGAAAAGTTGGTAGCCATGTTGACGCGCCTGAGTCGGCCGCTCGTTCTACAATGTAGCGTTTGTATAACAAAGGATGTAGCGTTAAACATTGTAGAAACGATTTTGAACGATGTGAACTTGGCTACGAATTGTCTATTCGTTTGTTCTGACCACGCGACTTTACGTTGAGATGACGTCATTCCCATACGTTTCATTACTCTTCGACAGCGTTAACGATTGCAGAATAACAACTTGGCTAAGCGTGCTGGCGAACTTCGTACCGCCTAGTGTTGCCAGGTCCGTTTGGATAAAAATCGGGACAGATGGTAAATCAAATCGGGATTTAGGGTAATCTAATTATCATTTCCTATAAAATCCGACCACCCAAGCATAAGTCCAAAACTCTTCTGCTTCGCAATTTTGATGGGATGAACATTGATCGTCTTCGAGAGGATGCTAGCAACATTGACTGGACGCCTTTGATTTCATCCTCGTCAGTTAACGAGCAAGTTGAAATCTTAACTTCTACCCTGATTCAGTTATATGACACACATGCACCTATTCGGGCTGTGAGAGTCAAGCATGTTCCAGCGCCGTGGCTGACTAATGAAATTAAACTTCTACTTCATAAAAAAGCAGCCGCAAAATTTAAGTTTAAAATTCGGCCTAACGACGTCAACAGGGATAAATATGTCTCGATTAGAAACCACTGCAACAAGGTGTGTAGAAATGCAAAACGCCAACATATTCATACTTCAGTTCAGAATGGTGATCCAGCTAAGGTCTGGAATTTTCTTAAATCATTAGGTATCGGAAAAAAGTCTCATGACACAATTCCTAAAGACTTAGACTTCAACTTACTCAATAGTAATTTTTCTACTTCGCCCATATTAGATAGGGCCACCAAAGCAACTACACTAAGTCATCTTTCGAACCTTCCGTTACCTGATTATTCCCCTTTTGTCGTAAGTCAATTCACCGCTTGTGATGTTAAAAAGACTATTTTATCGATTACATCTAACGCTGTCGGTAGTGACTGTGTCAGTAGGAAGATGATCATCCCCATCCTTGATAACATTCTTCCTGTCATCCTTTACATACGTTGCCTGATGCGTTCGGCCTCCTCCTTTGCGAGCATTACTGCTTCGCAGAAGTCGGCGACCGCCTGCCACTCCTCCTCGCTCCGGACCATGGCCTCAATCAAGGCCCGGCGCGAGAGGTCTCTGCCGCCGATCGCCCCCACGAGGGCACGGCGATGCTCCGCCCAAGCAGGGCACACCTCGACTGTGTGCTCCACCAAAAGAGACAACTAACAATGTGTGTCTCACGGTTTGCAAGAACACTATAGGAAGAATCCATAAGCCTTTGTGTTTTTAGATCTGTATTTTATATCTGCGCTCTAAGGCGTGGGCAAAGTGGGTCGTCGCCCACGGCCTTTTTTTCTCTTTTTTTTTTTTCAGTGGGAAAATCATCTTATGATAAATTATCGTTCTAAATACGTTCGTATAATTGATCGTTCTAAATATTATGAAGTCTATTTCGCATAGACTTCATAATATTTAGAACGATCAATTTAAATATTTTTATTTTTGTATGAAAATCAAATGTACTGGACCGATTTCTAAAATTTAAAAGCTGCTTTATTTCTGAGTGACATAGGCTATATTTTATGAACACGGACGAAGCTGCAAGCAAAAGCTATTACAATAATAATTTGTATCTGCCACACAATGCGGCCACATCCAGTTAATCTTACCCCTTGTAGCAAGGAGCTAAATTATCTTTATCAGATAATTTATCAGCTTTTATTTTGTGGCGATACGTAAATATAACAGTTTATATGATTTGCTGGAAACCTTCTATCCAACTATATTTGGGAAAGTGAGAAGAATGTGAGAATCTGCTTGTATTTTCATGGCTTTTGTTCAATATTTGAAGTCACTCTGTATGTTATGGGGAAACTATAGTAAAAACCTATTACAAAACCAATATGAAAATGAGTAATAAAATATGTTTTTTTTACAAAAAATAAAAAGAGTAAAATAACTTTAATTTCGGAAGTCGGTTTTTCTCTAATAGTTTTGTCTCTTCGTTACTTTACATCAACTCCCGAAATCAAAGTTATTTTGCACTTTTTAGTGTTTTTTTTTTATTCACATTGACGTCGTCGGTTACTTATTTTTTTTTTGGAAAAAGTTTTTTTATTTTACATTTTAGTTGTAAAAAATAGTTCTATAGTAAGGTAGGCTCTGTCTAAAAGTCTATATATTCAATACTGGTTCAATAATCAAGGTTGATTAAGGGATCTTGATCATTGTTTACTAATAGAAGAACCAAAAAATGTATCGAATTTATGTAATTTTTAAATGATTAAATATTATACAAAATTCCCAAGTCGTTTGACTAGACAGACTATACCTATAGAATTTAATCAACACTGCATACCAATTCCATTAAGCAAAGCCCTCTGGAAGTCAGGATGGCGACCAGCCGGTTTTCCTTTAAGGTGAAGGCACGTGAGCATATTCGCAAGAAGTTAGTAGAATCATCTCACCATTAATTGGCTGGATTTATTTTTTCACAATAGCATTGCTTATTTATATGTATGTATCTAAGTATATTGATTATTGTATTTATTTCTTTTCAGTTTATCTATTTATTAACCCGTTGGGTGTCCGGAACGTGGATCCACGCGAGACACAATAACTTTTTAATTGTGTCTCCTAATTACGGCATACGAAAGGTTAAGGGTGACCTACCATGTTATGTTTCTGCACTACCCTACGGTCGACTAGTAGCAAATGCCTATGCAGTAAGTCCGCCTTTGTACAGTATTATTTACTGGTCCATAAAGTTGTAATAATTTTTAGGATCCAACTTGTGTTACTTCCCTTTTAATTTTATCTAGACTTTTTAAACTGATTTTTGAAACACAAGTTACTTGCTGTTATTACCGAAGTTTCTATTGAAAGCGAGCCCAAAATTAAAAAAAAAAAAACTAATTAATTAAAGACGTCTAAAAATCTGCTATCATGCACTTTTCAGTGTAATTGATTACTGATTATATATTAATCAGTCAGTAATCAATTACGCTTAAACCCATCAGGTGAGATGGTGGTCAAACGCAAGCATATCAATAATAATAAAAAAAAAAAAACAATGACTAAGCTTTTTTTTTTTTTTTTTTTATGGTGGGAAAAAATCATGCATTGACATCCCCCGCCCTTGGGCGGAGCGGGAGATAGTGTCAGACTCTTACTGACTAAAAGACCCACCCCGTTCCTTCTAGCCTTCATAACGGGGCTCGAGTGCCCTTTCGGATAACCCTGGCCCCAGTAGGCTTCGACCCGGCTGGGTCCCTGCTGTTGCTGACAACTCCTTGAGGCGCGCGGGAACAGCGCGCGCCGTCGACGACTTGGGCTTGGTCCGGACAGTTACCGGACGGCCGGACAGCGAGCTACCCATTGCTCACTGTCCGCAAGCCCGCGTCTACGTTGGCCGGAAATCGGGATCAGAATCCCGGCGACGGCGGCGGCGATAACGCCGTTGCCTGATGCGTTCGGCCTCCTCCTTTGCGAGCATTACTGCTTCGCAGAAGTCGGCGACCGCCTGCCACTCCTCCTCGCTCCGGACCATGGCCTCAACCAGGGCCCGGCGCGAGAGGTCTCCGCCGCCGATCGCCCCCACGAGGGCACGGCGATGCTCCGCCCAAGCAGGGCACACCTCGACTGTGTGCTCCACCGTGTCCTCCGGGCGTTCCGCACAGTGGCGACACCCGGGCGTCACTTCCGCATGAATCGAGTGCAGGAATCTCCCGAACGAACCATGTCCGGTGAGTACCTGCGTCATGCGGAAGGTAAGGACGCCGTGAGGTCTTTCCAGCCACGCCTCAAAGAGGGGACTTACCGCCATGATTGTGGCGTGCCCAGCACTGGGTTGCGATAGTCGCTGACGCCATTTCACCATGAGATCCCGCCGGAGCTCTGTCCGCCATGCCGTGACCTGTCGCGGCAGCGGACTTTCACCCCGGCGTTGCATCTCCACGCGCATATCGTGCATGTGTGCAAGGACTGTTGCCTCCAGATCCCACGGTGGTAGGCCAGCCAGAAGGCTCGCCGCTTCGCGGGAGACCGTGCAGTATCCCCGCACCATCCTTATCGCCATGACCCTCTGGCAGGCGTTCAGTATGGCCGCCGGTTGCTTTTTCAGCAACGGCGCCCACACCGGCGCCCCGTAGAGGGCCATGGACCGAACGATCCCCGCGTAGAGCCTCCGGCAGGAGGCGTCTGGACCCCCAAGGTTGGGCAGGAGCCGCTTGAGCGCAGCCCCAGCCCGGTTGAAACAATGACTAAGCTACTTTTCGAAAATAAATAGTTCGCACAAAACATTTTTTTTCTGTTGACTCCTGAGTCAGATTTTGGTGCGCTTCAGTTTACTGATTGGAGTTAGCCTGAGGAACAAAATGCACTATGTGTGCAGTCTGGGCAGTATTTGGCCCAATCCTATACAAAAATTGGCAATGTCCTTTGACGTTGACGAAGATGAATGGAGGAAACGTCCACTGAAGCTGATCTGTAGGTAGAACGACGTCACGTGGCGTGGATCTAGTGTAGCTCTACAAGTCTAGTTGCTATATAAAAATTTTATAGAGACCAACGCGCCCAGATCGGCGTAGGTATGTGGACCACGTATGCGCAGTGTAATTCTAGCTTTAACCTGCATCCAGTATAAACTCAATATTATGATTCGGAGTAAATCGTATGAAGTCGAATCACATTAACGAACGTCAGTAACCATTCGTAATTCGTTTTGTAAATCAGTGCCGATCAAATTAATCCCCTCAGGAAATGGCTGATTTTATCTCTTGCTATACGAATTTGAATCTTATTACTTAGGAAATAAGCTAATTAAGCTACTTGGTTTGGGTTATGGAGTCAATACACTGATTTGGTCTTATTACTCGAAAAATGTGATTTTCTGTTTGTGTGTATCGGTTGCCGAGGGGCTGTGTAACACGATTTGTTTTTGGATATCCTCAATAATAAATAAATAAATTCATTTATTTTAGGCTTGGAATACCCATAGTTAAATTACAATTTATAAAATTTAAAATTTATCTACATCCTACCTAATATTATAAATGTGAAAGTGTGGATGTTTGGATGTTTGTTACTTAATCACGCAAAAACGGCTGAACGGATTTGGATGAAATTTGGCATGCATATAGCCTTTGACATGGAAAAGAACATAGGCTACCTTTTATCCCGATTCCTTAAGCACCTAATGCCACGCGGGCGAAGCCGCGGGCAAAAGCTAGTAAATAATAAAGCTGTAGAAGTTTTTAGTTGTGCGCACATCACGTATAATATACGAAATCGATGTAGATGACTCTTATACATTAAAATTGAGTGTAACTTGGAATATTACTTATGCTTTGTTTCATCGCAATCGGTTGACTATATCGAAAGATATACTACATTCATTGACTGTTAGGCGTAGTGTTGCCAAGTGTCCCGATTTGCGCGGGATAACCCGATTTTTAGGGGTCCGGGGACGCGTCCCGATTTGCATTTAATCGGGACGCTAAATGTCCCGATAAAACAAAAACCCAGATACTCAAAGAGCGACTGAAGAAGTCTGGATTTTACTCAGTAAAACTTTGACACGCCCTCTAGTTCCACCCCAGAGCGGAAGAAGTCATTGGATAATTTCCCACCTAAAAAAATCTTTATCAAAGAAGAATATTAAAATTTTTATATAGCAACTAGACTTGTAGAGCTACACTAGATCCACGCCACGTGACGTCGTTCTACCTACAGATCAGCTTCAGTGGACGTTTCCTCCATTCATCTTCGTCAACGTCAAAGGACATTGCCAATTTTTGTATAGGATTGGGCCAAATACTGCCCAGACTGCACACATAGTGCATTTTGTTCCTCAGGCTAACTCCAATCAGTAAACTGAAGCGCACCAAAATCTGACTCAGGAGTCAACAGAAAAAAAATGTTTTGTGCGAACTATTTATTTTCGAAAAGTAGCTTAGTCATTGTTTCAACCGGGCTGGGGCTGCGCTCAAGCGGCTCCTGCCCAACCTTGGGGGTCCAGACGCCTCCTGCCGGAGGCTCTACGCGGGGATCGTTCGGTCCATGGCCCTCTACGGGGCGCCGGTGTGGGCGCCGTTGCTGAAAAAGCAACCGGCGGCCATACTGAACGCCTGCCAGAGGGTCATGGCGATAAGGATGGTGCGGGGATACTGCACGGTCTCCCGCGAAGCGGCGAGCCTTCTGGCTGGCCTACCACCGTGGGATCTGGAGGCAACAGTCCTTGCACACATGCACGATATGCGCGTGGAGATGCAACGCCGGGGTGAAAGTCCGCTGCCGCGACAGGTCACGGCATGGCGGACAGAGCTCCGGCGGGATCTCATGGTGAAATGGCGTCAGCGACTATCGCAACCCAGTGCTGGGCACGCCACAATCATGGCGGTAAGTCCCCTCTTTGAGGCGTGGCTGGAAAGACCTCACGGCGTCCTTACCTTCCGCATGACGCAGGTACTCACCGGACATGGTTCGTTCGGGAGATTCCTGCACTCGATTCATGCGGAAGTGACGCCCGGGTGTCGCCACTGTGCGGAACGCCCGGAGGACACGGTGGAGCACACAGTCGAGGTGTGCCCTGCTTGGGCGGAGCATCGCCGTGCCCTCGTGGGGGCGATCGGCGGCGGAGACCTCTCGCGCCGGGCCCTGGTTGAGGCCATGGTCCGGAGCGAGGAGGAGTGGCAGGCGGTCGCCGACTTCTGCGAAGCAGTAATGCTCGCAAAGGAGGAGGCCGAACGCATCAGGCAACGGCGTTATCGCCGCCGCCGTCGCCGGGATTCTGATCCCGATTTCCGGCCAACGTAGACGCGGGCTTGCGGACAGTGAGCAATGGGTAGCTCGCTGTCCGGCCGTCCGGTAACTGTCCGGACCAAGCCCAAGTCGTCGACGGCGCGCGCTGTTCCCGCGCGCCTCAAGGAGTTGTCAGCAACAGCAGGGACCCAGCCGGGTCGAAGCCTACTGGGGCCAGGGTTATCCGAAAGGGCACTCGAGCCCCGTTATGAAGGCTAGAAGGAACGGGGTGGGTCTTTTAGTCAGTAAGAGTCTGACACTATCTCCCGCTCCGCCCAAGGGCGGGGGATGTCAATGCATGATTTTTTCCCACCATAAAAAAAAAAAAAAAAAAGCTTAGTCATTGTTTTTTTTTTTTTTATTATTATTGATATGCTTGCGTTTGACCACCATCTCACCTGATGGGTTTAAGCGTAATTGATTACTGACTGATTAATATATAATCAGTAATCAATTACACTGAAAAGTGCATGATAGCAGATTTTTAGACGTCTTTAATTAATTAGTTTTTTTTTTTTTAATTTTGGGCTCGCTTTCAATAGAAACTTCGGTAATAACAGCAAGTAACTTGTGTTTCAAAAATCAGTTTAAAAAGTCTAGATAAAATTAAAAGGGAAGTAACACAAGTTGGATCCTAAAAATTATTACAACTTTATGGACCAGTAAATAATACTGTACAAAGGCGGACTTACTGCATAGGCATTTGCTACTAGTCGACCGTAGGGTAGTGCAGAAACATAACATGGTAGGTCACCCTTAACCTTTCGTATGCCGTAATTAGGAGACACAATTAAAAAGTTATTGTGTCTCGCGTGGATCCACGTTCCGGACACCCAACGGGTTAATAAATAGATAAACTGAAAAGAAATAAATACAATAATCAATATACTTAGATACATACATATAAATAAGCAATGCTATTGTGAAAAAATAAATCCAGCCAATTAATGGTGAGATGATTCTACTAACTTCTTGCGAATATGCTCACGTGCCTTCACCTTAAAGGAAAACCGGCTGGTCGCCATCCTGACTTCCAGAGGGCTTTGCTTAATGGAATTGGTATGCAGTGTTGATTAAATTCTATAGGTATAGTCTGTCTAGTCAAACGACTTGGGAATTTTGTATAATATTTAATCATTTAAAAATTACATAAATTCGATACATTTTTTGGTTCTTCTATTAGTAAACAATGATCAAGATCCCTTAATCAACCTTGATTATTGAACCAGTATTGAATATATAGACTTTTAGACAGAGCCTACCTTACTATAGAACTATTTTTTACAACTAAAATGTAAAATAAAAAAACTTTTTCCAAAAAAAAAATAAGTAACCGACGACGTCAATGTGAATAAAAAAAAAACACTAAAAAGTGCAAAATAACTTTGATTTCGGGAGTTGATGTAAAGTAACGAAGAGACAAAACTATTAGAGAAAAACCGACTTCCGAAATTAAAGTTATTTTACTCTTTTTATTTTTTGTAAAAAAAACATATTTTATTACTCATTTTCATATTGGTTTTGTAATAGGTTTTTACTATAGTTTCCCCATAACATACAGAGTGACTTCAAATATTGAACAAAAGCCATGAAAATACAAGCAGATTCTCACATTCTTCTCACTTTCCCAAATATAGTTGGATAGAAGGTTTCCAGCAAATCATATAAACTGTTATATTTACGTATCGCCACAAAATAAAAGCTGATAAATTATCTGATAAAGATAATTTAGCTCCTTGCTACAAGGGGTAAGATTAACTGGATGTGGCCGCATTGTGTGGCAGATACAAATTATTATTGTAATAGCTTTTGCTTGCAGCTTCGTCCGTGTTCATAAAATATAGCCTATGTCACTCAGAAATAAAGCAGCTTTTAAATTTTAGAAATCGGTCCAGTACATTTGATTTTCATACAAAAATAAAAATATTTAAATTGATCGTTCTAAATATTATGAAGTCTATGCGAAATAGACTTCATAATATTTAGAACGATCAATTATACGAACGTATTTAGAACGATAATTTATCATAAGATGATTTTCCCACTGAAAAAAAAAAAAGAGAAAAAAAGGCCGTGGGCGACGACCCACTTTGCCCACGCCTTAGAGCGCAGATATAAAATACAGATCTAAAAACACAAAGGCTTATGGATTCTTCCTATAGTGTTCTTGCAAACCGTGAGACACACATTGTTAGTTGTCTCTTTTGGTGGAGCACACAGTCGAGGTGTGCCCTGCTTGGGCGGAGCATCGCCGTGCCCTCGTGGGGGCGATCGGCGGCAGAGACCTCTCGCGCCGGGCCTTGATTGAGGCCATGGTCCGGAGCGAGGAGGAGTGGCAGGCGGTCGCCGACTTCTGCGAAGCAGTAATGCTCGCAAAGGAGGAGGCCGAACGCATCAGGCAACGGCGTTATCGCCGCCGCCGCCGCCGCCGGGATTCAGATCCCGATTTCCGGCCACCGTAGGCGCGGGCTTGCGGACAGTGAGCAATGGGTAGCTCGCTGTCCGGCCGTCCGGTAACTGTCCGGCCGTCCGGTAACTGTCCGGACCAAGCCCAAGGCGTCGACGGCGCGCACTGTTCCCGCGCGCCTCAAGGAGTTGTCAGCAACAGCAGGGACCCAGCCGGGTCGAAGCCTACTGGGGCCAGGGTTATCCGAAAGGGCGCTCGAGCCCCGGTATGAAGGCTAGAAGGAACGGGGTGGGTCTTTTAGTCAGTAAGAGTCTGACACTATCTCCCGCTCCACCCAAGGGCAGGGGATGTCAATGCATGCTTTTTTCCCACCATAAAAAAAAAAGAAAAAAAGTTGTCTCTTTTTATTTATTTATAATAATTTATTAGTCTCTATCTCGTCATATATCTCGTCTAGTTTATCTACATGTTGTTACTACATTGTGTGTATCTACGAGTGTGTATGACAAATAAAATAGTTTTCTTTCTTTCTTTTTTTCTTTCAAACCACCTCAATACCTGCGCCATAAAATGGCGAGCAATGGTTAGCTCACAGTCCGAACGTCCGGTAACCATCCAGACCGAGTCCAAGTCGTCGACGTCGCGTAGTGCTCCACGAGGGCCCCAAGGAGATGTCAGCCAAACAGTGTGGGCCCAATAGGGACAAAGCTACTAAGTACTAGGAGCGTCCTAAGAGCGAAATAGCACAAAGTTTCCTGTTACGATTTAGGCGAGCAATATGAGAGGATTTTCTAAAATTCAGACCCCAAGGGAATGAAATTGGGATCCAAAGTTTGTATGGAGAAACCAACTTTTACGCAGGCGAAGTCGCTGGCAGAAGCTAGTCTTTAGATATATAAAACAAAACCGCTTTACCACCAAGCAAAGTCAGGGCGTGTCACTAGGCTATTTAAACAAATGTGTTTCATCATGCCCCATCCAGCGAACCGATCCTTATCCACCCCGCTATAATATCTCGTACAAACAGTGTACCCAAACGAGTACAGCGTGCCCAAACGAGTACAGCGTGCCCAAGCGAGTACAGTACGTCCCGAAGCGACGCAATTCAATCAGGGTGGTTACGACTGATTGCAATCAACCATCGGTACGTGAGTCGAAAGTATCGGTGGTTAATGTTTTCAATGATTTTTGGCGTTTTGCTCGCAGTGAATAATTATGAAGCATGTTCGGTTTTTTAGGGTTCCGTAGTCACTAGGAACCCTTATAGTTTCGCCGTGTCTGTCTGTCTGTCCGTCCTCGCTTAATCTCTGTGACCGTTAGCACTAGAAAGCTGAAATTTGGTACCAATATGTATATCAATCACGCCGACAAAGTGGTAAAATAAAAATTAATTTCAACCATAACGTGTGATATATTGTTGGATAGGTATTTAAAAATGAATTTTTTACAAAAATCATTTTTTGATAATGTCAATAATTTCGGAAATAATCGTTCCAAAAGTAAAAAACAATGTGTCCCCCCCGCTCTTGGCCGGTTTTTTTTACCTTGGCCGTGCGATGAAAAATGGTGTCATTTTCATGGTCAGTGGAGTCACTTAAGGCGGTTATCAAACTGCCACGCACTACGCAGCGTAACGCGCGAAAACGCACCCACGAACTTACTTGCGGGAGTGCAGATCTGCATCATCGTGCGGGTTTTTTACGCACTCACGCGCGTAGGTGCGTTTTGTAAATTCACTCATTTCATACAAAATTACACACGGTACTACGAGACTCAGTGTAGCATACCATGCGTGTCGCCCTGCACCCACGCGCGTGAGTGCGTGTTTCTCCGCATGTATGTAGGTGCGTGATCTGCATGAACGCGCGTGGATGCAGTTTCGGTGTGTTGGACTGTGCGTGTTTTCTATACAAATGGCGTAATACTTACAAGCTACGTTAAGACACGCATTCACGCACTACGCTGCGGGTTGCGTGACAGTGTGATATCCGCCTAAGAGGCTCTTTTTCCACTCGCTTATCGTCAACATCGAGCATGGTTTAAAAGCTTGTTGCTTCATCTAACGCAATCCAACGCGATGTTTGACGAAGAGGGAACGCGATAAAAGAGAGATAACGCCTGAAAACTCTGTTAGCATTCGGTAATCCTGTGATTTAAGTACTCGAAAATTTCACAGAACTTGTTCCAAGAAAATACGTGTGCTTTTTTAAACCCATAAAAGATTTTGAAAAAAAAAAGTCGTTATTCAGAATCATGATTTTTGCAAGGCTTCTATTGTTATACATTGTTTTGATTTTTTTGACCACATCAAAACCGTGACACACTGCAGCGTAAATGAAGGCTCCCAAGCCGCTAAACACAGAGCTGCGTGGCGTCGTATCGCGAGAGAGGCGGTGGTGCAGGACTCGACCGAGACATGACCACGACCACTGCCAAGAGTGTACGACTGAGAAGAATGACTTCTTCCACTACAGGGCAGAGCGAGAGGGCGTGTTAGACTTTTACTGACTAACACCACACCAAAGAAGGAACATCCTTCGTTGCCTAGCTTTTCAGGAGCACAGGTTTTCCTTTCAGAAGCCAACCCATGGTCCCAGCAGCCTTCAACCCTGCTGAGCCCCTACGGTCTTGCTGACGCCGTCTCTTTGAGACGCTTGTGGAACACGCTATCTACGATTCGGGTTCCGTTACCGGACGGCTGGACGGTCATCTACCCATTGTTCGAAGTTAACAAGCCCACGCCAACGGTGACTGAAAATCGGGATCGAGATCCCGGCTGGGGTATGAGGAAGTCCGTTGTCTCAAGCGTTCGGCGACCACCTGCCATTCCTCCTTGCTCTGTTGGTGGTCCAATGATAGACCGAGCCTAACGCAACACAGGACACCTCATAGTAAACGAAGTACCTACATAAAACTGTGCTCCTACGAACCTGCTACCATACAAAAAGCTATAATATTTCAGCGCCATTCAAAGCTAGGCTATAATTAACGGCGGCCGGGAATATAATAAACTTCATAACTGGAAGGTTTTACTGCCGACATGGGATGTTAAAATGGCCGCTATGGGTTGTACATGGCGTCTTAAGTTCAAAGAACTTATGCACGCGAATGCGAGTTTTATATATGAATGCCAATTCCCTTAGAAAATAAGGAATTCAGTATAGGCCATAAAAATTTAAAAAAGTTTTTTGCATTTATTTTTATATTTGGCACAATAATTTTAATTTAAACAGTATAATAGAGAAAGTTGAGAAAAATAAGTGGCAAAGGGCATATTGCTCGGAGAACGGACGATCGATGGCGCCGAAAGGTTCTCGAGTGGCGATCGCGTACCGGAAGACGCAGCGTTAGAAGGCCTCCCAAATCCACCCTCACAATGTGGACCGACGACCTGGTGAGAGTCGCGATGGATGCGAGACGCTCGGGACCGTTTGTTGTGGCGACACTTTAAAACTTCCTCTAATCATCATATTAGAGGAAGTTTTAAAGTGGCGCCAGAGACTGAAAAATTGAGAGGGGATCTTTTGTCTTGGTATGGTTTTTTTTTATGGTGGGAAAATCATCAATGACAACCTCCGCTCTTGGGCGCAGCGGGAGATAGTGTCAGACTCTTTCGGACTAAAAATCCACCCCGTTCCTTCAAGCCTTCATACCGGGGCTCGAGCTGTCTTTCGAAACTAACCCTGGCCCCGGTAGGCTTCGACCCAGCTGGGCCCCTGCTGTTGCTGACAACTCATTGTGGCTCGCGGGAACAGTGCGCGCCGTCGACGATTTGGGCTCAGTCCAGACAGTTACCGGACGGTCGGACAGCGAGCTCACTGTCCGCAAGCCCGCGCCTACGGTGGCCGGAAATCGGGATCGGGAACCCTCCTCCTTTACTAGCATTACTGCTTCGCAGAAGTCAGCGACCGCCTGCCACTCCTCCTCGCTCCGGACCATGGCCATGGCGTCATGTAAAGAGGAGCGATGAAACGTAAGTTACTAAAAGAGATACTATATAATATACTCATGTATACATGTCGATGCACACACAAAGATACACAGTGTAGAAAAAGCTTCTCTCAAATCACTACGAATATTACCCAGTATTATACAGTTTTTCCTCATCATCATCATTCACGCCCACTGCTGGACATGGGCCTCCCCCAAGTGTCGCCATAATGACTGGTCCTGTGCGTCCCGCATCCATCGGCTTCCTGCGACACTCATCAGGCTATCGGTCCACCTTGTGGGAAGCCTTCCAACGCTGTGTCTTCCGGTACGGAGTTTCCTTGCGTGATCACATCAGAAATGACGATATCCGCAGGAGAACCAAGATACCACCAACCGTCATAGCCCGAAGAATCGCCAAACTTACAATTACCAGAACGGATCTTGAGCGCTCGGTGTCAGAGTGGGGATCGCTTTGCGCATTCCATACATTGGCGAGCCAATCGTTTTCGTTGTTAGATACATGCAGCAACGCAGGAAACGAATGCGGAATGACGTCTATGACACGATGGCGCGGCGAGCCAATCACTGACATTGCTTCGCACCACTAAAGAGACCGAATATTTGACTTTTGCGCAACTTGAAGCCAGCGCTCAAGATCCATGACGGCAATTGTAAGTGTCAGTGGGCAGGGCACATTGCTTGTAGAACAAATAGTCGATGGGGTCGAAAGGTTCTGGAGCGGAGACCGCGTACCGGAAGACCCGCAAAAATAAAAGTTGAGTTTACTATGTAATTTAAAAAAAAAAGTCATTGTGTTTTTCTATTTTACTAACGAAGAAAAAAAACAGCGGAGCAAAGTCAATTTTGTTTTGTTTTTAAAAAAAATAATTCGCTTCGCATTTCTTTAGCTGCAAAGGTCTATTCATAAGCCTTAGTTCCAAAGAAAATCCAATAAAAAACGGAATGCTAATAAGGGAAGTCACTCCCCCTACTTATTTTTCGCCATGAAACACTACCATTGTCACGTGGAGGCGAAGCAAAAACTGGTGGCACTACCGTCATTATCCAGTGGGCGTACCAAGGAAACCAATGAAAATATGGGAAATACACTCTATTTTAAACTTCTGAGAGTTTAATTTAGAAAAATGGAAGTTTTTGTACATGTTCGCGTTATGTATTGGACATAATTTATGTGGGAAAGCGTGTCGATGGCCATTTAAATTGAGTGACTAGAAAAAGTTCAAAAAAAAATCGTCAATCTGGTCATTTAAAAATTATAAAATATTTAAAAACTCTGAGAGTTATGGTGGCCGAGTGGTAACGACCGCGACTTACGAGTTTGTAGGTGGCGGGTTCAAATCCAGCCAGGCGCATTACTTTGTGTAAATTATTTCATCAACACTGCAATGCTTATGCTCTGTTCAAGATAAACGCCAGCCCTTGGGCCACATGAAGTAACCTATTTATTTATTGTTTACCCGCATACATAAAATATATATGCCTATGTTACTCAGGCATAAAGCAGCTTTACTTCCGGACCAGTGTTTCCAGAGATAAATTTCCTACAAACAAAAAACCATAAACAACAAACAAAATTTACCTCTATATATTAAATATTAGTTTATAAGTATACTTCACGTCATAATGTGGACAGAATAAACATGCACCCCTATTTTTATATTAGGTAGTACTGGATCACATTTGTGTAATCATAAGTAAAAAAAAAAACGAAATTCCGAAATTGTCCACGAAAATTTGTCATAATAGGTTGCCGTAAAAAATGTAAATAGGTAGTCCGTCTTTTAGATTATTCAAAAATAAAGGACACTTATTTTTTTATTTGTAAATTAAACCAAAAATGACAAAGATATAGCCCATTAAAGTTACGTGTAACGTCACGCCGTGCTACATTTTTTCGAACTATACGGGCTATATCTTTGTTATTTTTTGTTTAATCGAAAAAAGAAAAAATACGTGTCCAATATTTTTTTATAATCTAAAATACGGACTAAATAAAATGTAATTATTTTGACCCTGGAAACTACCCTATTGGTAAAATAAATTGAATCAATCATTCATAACAATTGCTTCTAGACAATACTACGCGCAGTGTTTTTCCATTGTTTTTCACTCATAATGAATAGCCTGTTAAATATTTCCATAAATTGAGAGACATTTTAGAATATAACACTCATAACTTTACTGTTTATGATAAAATTTAGTGGTGTATACAAAAACTAAGCCATTTTTATTTTATTTTTGTGCTATCTAAATATTTTGATAAATTACGTGCTGTGATTAGGACCTTTTTCTTTAATGGAAAAAAATGTAGGTTTTTAACTAAATTAGGATTTTAATGGCGTGTGAACGTAGTCACCAGTGTAATTAGTAATTAATGTGTTCCAACCTTAAAAGCTAATTAATGACAGCTATTACGATACCTAAATGGCGGAAAAAATCTAGTCAAGTACAAATCCGACTCGCATAAGGGTTCCGTGTAAAACTCGGTTTGTTTACGTCCGATTTTAATATTTGAATATTAAATTTTCAAATTTGCCATATTTTTATTATTTGCAATATTATAAAGAAGTTGTTGTTTTTTTTTTGTTTGCAGAAGGTAATCTCTGGAAGTACTGGTCCAATTGCTAAAATTTTTACACCGATAGAAAGCTGCTTTATTCTGGAGTGACGCAGGCTATATTTTATCTACGCGGGCGACACGGCAGGCAAAAGCTAGTGGCAAATATAAATCAGTCATAGTCATATTGTTCCGTGAAAATATCAACTGGCTACCGAATACGATGGAGTGCATGTTCACTAAAGAATTATAAAAAAACAACAGCCAAAAAAGAAGCCAAGCCAAGATGGCCGTCAATCTGTGACAGGATTCTTGCTTTACAATGCTTGTAAAGCAAGAATCCTGTCACAGATTGACGGCAGAGTTTTATGAAGAGAATGCTGTACAAATAACAGTAAAATAAATCTTTTATTTTATTCACGATATTAAATAAAATGACAATTGATATTAGAAATATTGGAATGCTGTACCTTTTGTACACACGTAACCTAATAGCAATGACGTCACATTTCAGTTTGTGCATTCTTTTTCCCATCAGAATTGAAAGTTTTCTAATCCGATTCGAAAGGTTCTATCTGTTTATGATTTTGGATAAAATGTATTTTTGAAACCAAAATATTAAAGAAAAAAGTCAAGCACTCAATAATAATTGAGTTTTTCACTGTTTTCGTGCAGAATCCTAAATAAAGTCTAATTAATTAGGTATTAAGGTCTCAGCAGCATAATGATTTAAGATGAGGCGATTATTAAACTATGTGGTTACCAGTTATGCTGTTTATAACTGGTTTACAGGAGGCTGGTACGACATAATCACAAAAAAACTACTTAGCTAATCTCTGGTCACTTGAGTAAAGTGTGCAGATTATGCTATCCATTTTTCAAAATAAATGTGATTTAAAAAAAATACAAATGGTATTTCGATAGGTGGTATTAGAATAGAATAGAATAAAGTAGAGTAGAGTAGAATATAATAGAATAGAATTGAGTAGAGTAGAGTAGAGTAGAATAGAATAGAATATACTTTATTGTACACCAAAAAGTAACATAGCTTGTACATAAATTTAAATCTATGGGTACCATAGCGGTCTTATCGCTTAAAGCGATATCTTCCAGACAACCTTAGGATGGATTGAAACGACTAAAATAATACAGGGGGTAGTCTACGGTGTATTAGAACGTAATAAATCAATTTAGTACAAATTGACGTATACTTTTTAATTTCTTATTAATCCCTTAAAATCTACTAAGCCGTGCTATATTATTAGGTGAACAAACCACTCAATTCGCCCCCTCCTGCAAAGCAGAAATGCTAGCTAAGAAGGCGGCCGCACGCGCGAGGTAACGGCCCTCACGCCACAGCCGCCGTAATCTCGATCCCGATTCCCAGTCACCGTAGGCGCGGGCTTGCGGACAGCGAGCAATAGTTAGCACGCCGTCCGCTAACCGTCCGGATCGAGCCTAAGTCATCGACGGCGCGTAGTGTTCTCAAGGAGATGTCAGCAAATAGTAGGGGCCCAGCAGGGTCGAAGTCTGCTGAGGCCATAGGTTAAGTGAAAATTAACCCCGGTGCCTTGGAACACAAGGCAAAGAAGGAACATATGAGTGAGTTTTAAGGGCCTATTACACTATGCGTTATTCAGCACACGATATTCAGACTGACAGTTTGACCCTTATTACACTATGCGACACGATGCGACTTCGACTAAGACTGTCTGAATATCGAGTGGTGTAATAGACCCTTTAGTCAGTAAAAGTCTGACACACCCTCCCGCTCTACCCAAGGGCGGGAGAAGTCGTTGGATGATTTCCCACCTAAAAAAATACACAATTTTTGCAGGAGCTACAGCGCAAAGCATCGGTCTAGACACCCCCGTGCACCCCAAGTGTCTGGTCGCCTGAATAATTCATCGCTACACAGGACAATACTGCTTGTTTTGCGATAATATTATTGCTTTACTTTAAGACTAGCTTTTGACTATGGCTTCGCCTGCGTACTTAAAATATATATAGCCTATGTCACTCAGAAATAATGCAGCTTTCTATAGGTGAAAAAAATTTAGCAATCGGATCAGTACTTTCAGAGATTACCTAATACAAACAAAAAATCAAACTTTACCTCTATAATAGACTAGCTTTTGCCAGCGGCTTCGCCCGCGTACATAAAATATAGTCTATTATATGTCACTCAGGAATAAAGCAGCTTTCTAACGGTGAAAAAATTTTAGCAATCGGACCAGTACTTTCAGGGATTACCTCCTACAAACAAAAAAACAAAAAAAAAACAAACTTTACCTCTTTATTATACGAGTATAGATTAGTGTAGGTAGATTATTCTTAGTATTGCGAAACCTGAATATAGTTTGTTTAGAATCAGGAACTGAATGGATTTTAATAATTTTTACATGGTGTATATTTTTTCCCAAAAATATTTAAAAAGGTCACAAGTTGGACACCACCGACACTAAGTACAACACAGGTCACAGCTGGTCATTGCTGGCATTAGGCGCCAGCAAACAGCTGGATGCAAGTGGAAAACAACCCCTCTGTCGCCTGGATGGAACGGTGACTATGTATTTTTGCTGACATAACAAGCTTACAACTTTATGCCATATTTAATGTACGCAGGCGAAGCTGCGGGCATTTATATAGTTGCTAGTGTTATATATATAGAAATGCAAATACTGTCATGTACTCAAGTGGGCTCCAAAGTCACGATACTCCTTTTACAATTCGGAAACTCAAATTGCGACGAACCCTGGCTACCACCTCCAAAGCCTGAAGTAGTGCCTTAAGCCACTTTCAACCCCATCTTCCTATGAATAATGAAACCTCATAAACACTCCAGCACCCCTGGTGAGGATGAGTCAACTAATATTGTACATGTATGGCATTTTGAATGAGATAATACATTTGAATGTCTGTCGGTGAAGTCTTCGGAGGTATGTTGAAAAACTGATAAATTTATATTATTATTATTATTTATTTAAATCAGATACATCCATATTATGTTAGTAGCACTTAAAAACTACGTTAGTAACATTGCTCATAAAAATAAAATAGAATAGTAAATATATTCGAATTTTTTTTTTAGTGGTGCAGAAATAGTCAGTTGTATTACACTTGCGTGCAAAAAAATCGGCCCACCCCTACGTTTTGGTTATTACACGATACTTAGATGAAAAACTAAAATTAATCAAATAAAGTTTTTGACATCAAATTATAGATAGAGAAGTAAAGCTTTATTGCACTTGGTTTAAAAGATTTTTTATTTTTTATTTTACATTCTTATATATAGTACGAGCAAATTGAAACCACGCTTGGCGATGTGCAGGAGATAATTTCGGATTATGGGCAGGCTTGTGTAGATGTAATGTCTTTTCTGCAAGTCTTCGTCGTACAATCCGTTCACTTACTGAGACTACACGGACATAGCGAAGTCTTTGCTGTGCCTGAACTTCAGGGAGATGTCGATTACTCAAAGACAATAAAACGATCATCGCGCTCTGATGTCGCCCGATTTCTGCATAGAGCCGATCGTCTATTGAAACTTCCGGTCTCCTTTGGCACATTCGTCTTACTGCAGATCGACTTAAATAAAGAAGTCTTGCCACAACGCGTTGACTCAAGCCAGCCTGAATTAGTGCCACTACTTTAGCGGCCTCAGTTCGACTTGTATCCATTTTTAAATTAAGTAAACACGCTTAAAGTCAAGTTAGATGACCAAGAAAACAACGAAGTTAAGCAAAATCAGAACAATTGTTTTAAAAAGTGTAAAATGAGGGCTTTCGAGAATTTGAATCGATAATGTGAACAATGGTACATTTACTAAAATGAAGAGTATGTGTAAAAAATGTTTATAAGCTTATCTTTAACAATACTAAAAGAAATGTTTAAATTATTAAATTTTTTGGTTAATTATTGGGTTCTAAAGCGCTACCTATTGGGTGGGTCGATTTTTTTGCACGCAAGTGTATCTCTTTTATAGAATAAGGAACGTGCAATAAAAATATTTTTCAATACACTTACTCAAACACCCGCTCTTTTCGTGCGTCGATACCATTATTGATACGCGACCAATGTTTTCCAAATTATTTACCTACAGAACTTTGCTTACAAACCCATGACGTTACATATTCAGAATACCTTTCTATTTGTAGCCAGAGCTTTTCTATACACATTTCCGTCCTCCCATATACCGCCATACATCACTCCACATCGTACGTTATCACTATATCTTCTACCCACAAATTGCCGCGCTATAGTTGGCGTCCTCACCGATATAAATCTACTATTGAAAGAGGTCCCGGCTCCCATTCATGAGCTCTTTTCAACGCGCTCAGGACAAACAGACAGACAGCACTACGCAAACACTCCTGTGTACGGAGATCAAAGCGCGATATGATACAGAACCCGGTTTAATTTGGCGCCAACGTACGGGACGCCATTTTTCCCGTTTTCGCGGCATTCCGTGTTTATTTTTTTTCTTTTATTTGTGGCGAAGATCGGCGCATCGATCGGTGAAATGCTTTTTTTATTAATTGATCTACGAACTGGAACAATTTGCCTGCTGCGGTCTTCTCGTTCAATTATAATTTAGGTGTCTTCAATGATTAAACACAACGGCGAAAACTCGCGTTAATTATTGTTAAATAAATCTAAAAATTAAAACTGTTTACCATCACCGTATTGTCCCGCGTCCCTTCCGAACGGTAATCGTATTCTATTCACAAGCGAAGTGTCCGTGCCGCGCTTTTATGGGGGTTTTACTTAGATTACATGGTTTAGAGTTATGGGACACCATGGTATCTTAATGGCAGATGAGCACGGAAGTCATTGGGCTTTGAATGTCAGGGATTAGGGTTGTTTTGTTACGTATGTTTATTTTTAAAATTGTATAAACTAATAGGCTAGTGGCCGTATAAAATGTAATTAGTCCGTCTTTTAGATTAGGTATTCAAAAAAAAGAGACCCGTATTTTTTTATTTGTAATTTAAACCAAAAATGACAAAGATGTAGCCCATTAAAGTTACGTGTAACGTCACGCCGTGCTACATTTTTTCGCACAGGGTGACGTCACACGTAATTTTAATGGGCTATATCTTTGTTATTTTTTGTTTAATCGAAAAAAGAAAAAATACGTGTCCAATATATTTTTATAATCTGAAATACGGACTAAATTAAATGTAATTATTTTGACCCTGGACACTACCCTATTGTAAGCCTTTACATACTGTGGACCGTTAACTGTTGACCTAGTGGGGCTCATGGGAATCCGGTGGATGTGTGACGCACAGGACCTGTTCTTAAGGTGATACTTGGGAGATGCCTATGTCCAATAGTGCACGTCTTTATAATTTAATTAACCTACTAGATATATTATCAGGGCCAGATGCACTATTAATTTTAAAAGATGCAATAATACTACCTATTTCTTTTATGTGAGTGTGAAAAAAAAATTAGTGCTGTATTAGTAGCTGATGTACTGGCTAATTCGGCTTCAGTTTTCTTTGATCTCTGGAGAGTGGCATCTGGTAGCTCACGACTAATAGCAAAGTACTTGTTTACATGATTCAATTAATTATTTGGGGTGCTGTCCATATGCAGTAGTCTTTTTTATGTGCGTCTTTATTTATTTTTTTCATTTGACAATAATGTATTATATCTACTTATAATATAATCCATATAACTAACAAGTTTTTAATGATAATAATTTTTTCATAGCAACCTTTTGTAACCCGATATTTACCTAAGTATGTAATTTTTTTTTTTCGGCAGGAGTGGGAAATCCTCATGGACGGCCAGGCTACCTCACAAACGAGCCAGTCTGGGCAGTGTCAGACTCCTACTGACTAAAACCACACTCCTGCCCTACATTTAAACCACAGACATGACGTCCGTGCTCTTGTTTAATGGTTCTACATTGTTTGCTGCTGGGCAACTCCACGTGCAAGTGGCGTCACTCCAGAGCACTTAAGCAATTACAATAAATCCCGTCAGAATTTCATGGCTGAGAGGCCATCAGCCCGAAGCGATACCCAAGCAACAACGAGTCTTAAACGCATCAAAAATCAGGGTTCTCCCAACCTTCAACACACATACAACCCCCCGCCGCCCAAAATGCCGCACCAAGCAACTAAGTATGTAATTAATACTCACTAAGATATAGCGGCGTTTTTAGGTCCCCCAAAGTGTAGATGTAGGGACACACAACGACGAGGCGAAACGCTTTTCGGACCAGGGCCCCAAGTCTGCTATTTTTATAAATTCGTCATTCCAACATGATCCCATTGTCATTTTGCTAAAAGTTTGCAATCTGCTAATTCATAATGATCGATCATTGATCGGTCAATGGTCTTGTAATAGAATTGTGGTAGAATGATAATTGAGAGCATATTAAAACTAATAACTGCACAATAACGTTCTAATGGTAAAACACTGATCAAATAAACTGTCAAAGTTTTAGTAGATACGAACGTCAAATATTTATTTGTCAATATGTACGAGATTACCATTCTATACCATTTCTTTCAATGGAGTGTCAGTGGTTGACCATTGGAAAGTCATAATGCCGCCATGATATTAGTAGATTACCAAACTTGTCAAAATCGACCATTATGACATCAATGATAGACCATTCTGACACTATTATAAAAGCAGACTTGAGGCCCTGAACGCTTCTTCTTGCCCAGTCGGTTAAAAAAACACTCATATCAGTCGTAACAAGTATTCATTCTACAGGGTTATTTGTTAAACACTAATAACCTAGCAGGACTGTATTACTAACATAATAAACAATAACTTTTGTTCTATGACTTTTTACAAAACATAATTCATTTACCAAAAACGAACCTTCAAGATTTCGTTGTTCTATCTAACACATTTCAACTCTGTATTTTACTATACCTATCTACGTCTGTATGATGTGATGCAAACGCATCAAGGACCCCGCTACCCGATCCCCGCTCTTCTTCACTATTGTACTATTGCTTGCTTCGCGTAGACTTCGTAATATTTAGAATATTCCATTTAAATATTTTTATTTTTGTAAGAAAATATTATGAACTGAAATATGAAAAACTTTTAACCTCTCGTGTGCCGGAATTAGAGACACAATTAAAAAGCCATTGTGTCTCGCGTGGATCCACGTTTAGACACACAACGGGTTAAAAGTCATAGAACAAAAGTTGTTGTTTATGACGTTTTTTTTTTTTTTTCGATGGGAAAAATCATCTTATGACAACCCCCGCTCTTGGGCGGAGCGGGAGATAGTGTCAGACTCTTACTGACTAAAAGACCCACCCCATTCCTTCTAGCCTTCATACCGGGGCTCGAGCGCCCTTTCGGATAACCCTGACCCCAGTAGGCTTCGACCCGGCTGGGTCCCTGCTGTTGCTGACAACTCCTTGAGGCGCGCGGGAACAGCGCGCGCCGTCGACGACTTGGGCTTGGTCCGGACAGTTACCGGACGGCCGGGTTGTTTATGACGTCAGTAACATAGTCCAGAGAGGTTGTCAGTGTTTTAAAAATAACCCTGTAGATGGTAGGTATGTCATCCTGTCAGTATATATTGGTATTCTTATTATAGGTACCACTCAATTGAGGGCCATAGACAATTGGTTGAAGTGGTCCTCGTAGGCGACTGGCCGACACCACTCGTGCGCAATTGTCATCATGACCAATGAATGAAGTCTATGATACGTACTACCTATATGGTTTTAACCAGTATTCATTAAGTTTATAGGAATGTCTATGTTACGATATTTAAGAGAGGCCAACTCGAGATATAGTCTGTCTAATAAGTCAACCGACTTGGGAATTTTGTATAATATTTAATGATTTAAGAAATTCTTATATTTGGTACTTTTTTTAAGGTTCTTCTGTTAGTAAACAATGATCTCTATCTCTTAATCAACCTTGATTATTGCACCCGTGTTGACTACATCAGATTTAATTAAATTCTAATAATAACCCAAGTCGTTTAACTTATTAGACAGACTATACCTTTCCATATTTCGCTTTTACGCGATTATGTTACTACTATACAAGGCGCCAGATAAACTTAAAATAAAGTACATTGACCTTTTCTATATCTTTAACATATCGATGGTATCCAAAAAACCGTCAATGTACTGTTTTTCAAAAAGGTAAAGGATCACGATACATGTCGATTCAAGACAGCTTTATGTCTTTAATTCCGTTTTTGAAATTAAGAATGTCAATAAATGTCGGAGGGTCAATGACCGTTATTCCACGTTTATTTAACGCCTACCTTACACATGTTTTTCTAGATATTTTGAAAACATAGATATCTTGCGGATACTATTTAAGTTTCTATGGAAATCATAATATAAATTTGTGTAAAACTAATCCAGTAAAGAACTCAAACCAGCACCGTAGATGTCTGGATTTGCCTAGCATCACGGTATATGCTGAGCAATGACCTATTCATGCTAGGATGCGACGCACAACATGGATCATTAGGTCTTATTAATCAAATTGTGTTTTTTCGTTTACTTTTGGTTTATTTTTAAGTTTTTTTCACTTGTTTATTTTGTTTATGTTTGTCTGTGTTGAACCCAGCGTCAGCCCTCGACAAAATGTCACAAATCTACTCTTTGGTCACAAAAAGAGCACTTGTAACAGTTAACCCAGACAACTGTGTTGTCTATGGCGTTTGGTGCAATAGAGTTAAGCCCTATACACACACGCTCTGGCTGGTGGAGAAACTATTGTTGGTTTTTTTTCTTTATACATTTTTGTAACGAATTGTGCGTCTATTCGGGCAGAATAAACATGTTTTCTTTCTTTCTTTCTTTCTAACTCTGATAATCTACTATTTTGTGTGTGATATTTAGCCCTTCATAATGTACTCATAAATTAATAATATAAAAAATATGTATATAAAGAAACCTTGTACACTGTTTTAATCATGATATAGGTATAAATGGTGTAAGGGACAGCCCTCCACAAACTTTAAGGGCTTGCTCAGTAGACGAAACTGAACAACCCACCATAAAAAAAAATTCAGTCTCTCCATACAAACTGTCCAGTCAAGTTAATAATTTTGTATGGTGAGGCGGATCTTTTTTGTTTCCTGAAAAAACTTTTTATGACAGGTTGTTCAGTTTCGTCTACTGAGCAAGCCCTTAAAGTTTGTGGAGGGCTGTCCCTTACACCTTGTATATTTTTTATTTGATTAAACATTCAAGAAGTCTGTAACTTCAAATTATAATCTACTTTACAAAATTTTAAAGACATATTGTAGCTCGCAACGGGTGAAAGCTTTATTAAACGTTGTGTTGGAAAACGTACCAACAAGCTATACCTATAAACCATGCTCACGTTGACGATAGACGAGTTAGGAAGGGCCCTCTTAAGATGACGTTAAATGTGCAATAATAGAGACAGAACTACATTGCGCACACGTGTGTCACGTACGCCGATGTGGGCTCGCCGGTCTCCATATTTTATATGGCAACTAGACTTGTAGAGCTACACTAGATCCACGCCACGAGATGTCGGTCCACGTACAAATCAGGCGTGGTCCGCGTGTGTGTCGGTCGAATGTAGTTCTAGCTTAAAAGTTATGATCTGCCGCTTTTTCCTATGTTGAAGTTGGGATCCAGTTAAATCGGATGCAGATGAATACCAGTGGTTTACATGAAGCGATTGCCTATCTGATCTCCACAAGTCAGTATTGCAATAACTTCCTCACAATGCGAGCCGTATCGAGGAGTACCTACTGCCTTCTGTATCAAGCCCTTGATCCAACCGCGCAACGACAGCTTCGACAGATGGTCGTCGATGCTTTTAGCCATCAGGCCATTGGCAGTCATGAGTCCACATCCACAGTCCAGTTATCGACAACCTCGTGTCCTAGTCGAGATATTTGATTATTCTTATTACATTTTTCATCAGCCATTTTTCATACAAAAGCGCTGATCGGTCTAAGCATTAGATTAGATTTCCATACGTAACATGAGCACATTATACATAATACACAATTTGTGATGTAATCCTATACACCACCATGACTTATCTCTGCTGGTTAGGGTGACCATGTTTGGACACAAATCGGGACTACTACGGGACTGTATGACTCATGATACGGGTTAAGCGGCAGAAAAGAAATTAAGGCTGTTCTCCTTAAGGCAGTGGTTGCAAGATACGCACAGATAAAGTTTTTAGATTTATTAAATTGCATTTGAATCAATTACAACAAACAAGACCCTGACAAACGGTAACGCAGTTTGGTGGGTTTATAAAACGTACAACATTTTTGGTGCAAAATAAATTATTCCGTTCAAATTTAAGTAAGTTAGAAACCTTGCAAATGTGGTTGAAATAGTAACTATCAAGTAAAACAAATATCTTCTACTATAACACAGTCCTTTTTTATTGAAAACGTTCCCTAAATTAAGAATAACTCTGTGTAGGTATCATGGGTCATAAACAAGTAAATTCATATACACAAGACACCCAGACATGAAACATTTAGCTAGTAGGCCATACAAATATTTGTTCCATGCAGGAATCGAAATTGCGGCTCGCAGCAAATCAGTCAATCTCTCAAGCGCTGCAGCGCCAATCGTGCTGCCTTTTGCTTCGTCTACTTTCATAAGTAGCTTATAAACGTCGACATTGTTAGTAGGTATTACGCACCGGATCTTTGTGAGTGGTTGTCTAAATATTTTTTATTTACAATTCCTACACACTTTTGACACACTTTACAGATTTAACTACCTATATTTAGGTAATGAAAAAAAAACCATATTAAAAACCCATAACTAATTAAAATTCATTAAAAAAAAATCTCCTACCCGTACGTACAAAACGTTTTAGGAACAAATTTATTTTGCGTACAGTTAAGAAATGGAATTCCCTGCATGAGTCTTCCTACTTCCTGATAGCTACAACCTGGGCGTCTTTAAGCGAAGAGTGAATAGGTTAATTTTAGGTAAACGTGTTCCACCGTTGATCACATGATCAGCCTATCAAAAACAAGAAAAAAATTAAAGATGACTTCAAAAATCTCCTCCGCATCATTGTCGACAGGTTACATGTCCAATACGGGCCTACTACAAGTACCGAGACTGTCCTGTAAAACCTCCACACAATACACACCCTACCCGGTCAGAATTGATGGTCTCCTAGACTGCGCCGGACGTCAATCTTCATAATGACCGCATCGTTATTTGCTATGAATTGATGTTGATTTAGTTATTTTGGTAAATCACCACCATTGAATGATTGCTAACTAATTATCCCTCAGTTGATATGAGCCAAGACAGGCATGGTTTTATTGAATGGATATTGTGTAGTTCGGAAAAGCAAGAACTTATGTTGCGGCTGCCATAAGTTTTTCTCTTATTATAATTTATTAATTTGCATTGTTTTCACATGATAGAAGTGATACAAGACGAACCCAAACTGTGATACTTATATAAAATGATTAAGAATGTGTCCATGGAGTTTGTTGCACGTTTTTCTCCATAGAGACACTTCGGAATGTGCAATTATCTCTATTTTTCTGACTGACTGACTTTTTGACATTTGAATATTATATTGTTATATTAAAACTAGCTTGCATCAGAACTTTTAAAGTTCTCAGTATCATAAAAAAACATCAGATCGTTCTATAGCCAAAGTTTGACACGTATTCAGACTAAGGTAGAATTAGACATTTATTCAACTTCAAAATACTTAATTATTTAAAAAAACTGGCCTTTTGTAATACCTAGGCGACATTTATCCTTTTTCTGTCAGAAAAAACTACAAGGAAAATAATAGGTACAGCTAAATAAAGCGATATTACAAAAAAAAAAACTGGGCAAGTGCGAGTCGGACTCGCGCGCTGAGGGTTCCGTGCAAACTATAAGTCCCGAATAAAGGTCTCGAAAAATTTTCCGAATTGATTTTTTTTTTGTGACGTGCAATAAATAATACTGTTTTCAGTTTTTTTTCATATACCTGAACTATAAGACCTTGCTTTGTGCCAAATTTCAGGATTCTGGGTCAAGGGGGAGTACCCTATGAATTTCGATCTTTGAAAGTATCAAGATATACGTTTTTTTGCGACATAAATGGCCGTATCTTTTTTATTCGTTAACTTAAAAGTTTGATTTTTTACAGCTTGAAGGGACCGCAGACATAAGTTTATATGGTTTTAATTTCAACTCGATACGTCTACGCGTTCTCAAGATAAAGGGTCTTGACAGACAGACAGACAGACAGACGGACAGACAGATGGACGGACAACAAAGTGATCCTATAAGGGTTCCGTTTTTTCCTTTTGAGGTACGGAACCCTAAAAATACAAAGCCATCAAAGAATAACGCTATTTTAATATAAAGTTTATTTGAACTTATAATTTGAAGTCTAGTACATCCTCATATTTATGTACTTACTTGAAGTAGTTAAAAAAAAACAACATAATATATCTTGATGTTTAAGTTGTTTCTTACAAACGAAACAAAAAAACTAAAGCTCACACATAGCTTCAGACACATAACATTCCACATTACAATCTAACCTTAGAATTTAAGAGGCTACTTTTCCACTCGCCTGAAGTCACCATCGAGCATGGTTTAAAAGCTTGTTACTTCATCTAACGCAGTCCAAAGCGATGTTTGACGAAAAGGCAACGCGAAAAAAGAGAGATAACGTCTGAAACTCTGTTAGCATTCGGTAATTCCTTGATTTAATTAACCTTTCGAATGAGCCATCAGAGCTATTTACAATCTCCGCCGGTGCGATTCTTTAAGGGAACTGTTTAAAGATATTAACATAATGACGGTACCTTGTCAATATATCTATGAAAACATCATGTATGTTAGAAAAAATCTTCATCTTTTTAGCAAAAGAGGCGATAGACATAATTATGTTACAAGAAATAGGGATCAATTAGTTCAACCAGGTTTCAGACTGGCTAAAGTGGCCTCTTCTTTCATGGGGTACTGTTTGAAATGTTATAATAAAATACCACCCCAAATATTAGAACTCAATGAAACGAAATTTAAATCTTGTATTAAACGCACACTATGCAGGCAAGCATATTATAAGTTGGAGGATTATATTCAAGATAAAAATGCTTGGCTCAATGCTGGTCCAGCTCCACTACCACTAGGGCGTAATAATTAGTTGATTAGTTGGAAACTAATATTATTATTTTTAATTTGAAAGACACAATTGCATTGTATAATGTAGAAGCACTTTTTCCAAGTTTGTGAATGTGAAGCACCATGGAGCATTTTTATTAGGTTACAACTTCTTTTTTGACATTACGAGCATGGCAGTTGAGAGTTTGTCATGCTCACTCGAATGTCTCGCTGTTGGTGGCACGTGTTGTTGGGTCGTTCGGTTCCCTTCAAAATGGTTGAGCTGAGTGGGGCTGATGCACGCGTCATGCTCGTGAACGGGTGCCGTCAGATGGGACTGGTCATCTCTTAGCTGCCAGTGGCTTAATTCAGTTTCTATCTTTTAATTATTTTACATTTTTTATTTCATTATCGACATTGTGCTCACATGATAGAAGCAACAAGTAATATGTAACCAAGCATTATATGTAACACATAATATGATTTAAAAGAGTGTCCATGGAGTTTCTTGCACGTTCTTCTCCATAGAGACCTACTCTTTGGAACGTGCAATTTAGCTTCACTTTTCTTGGACTGACCGACATTTGACTATTCAAAAGTGCCTGTAAATGGTCTATTTGAAATAAATGTTTTGATTTTGATTGATTTTGATTTTGATAAAAAAAAAAAAAATGTCTTAAGTTACACAGTCCGACATAAGGTAATTGTCTTTCTATTGTGTCTCTAATTACGACATTCAAAGAGTTAAATAGGTATTTTACAAAACTTGTTTCAGAAAATACGTGTTTTTTTTAAACTCTTAAAAGTTTTCGAAAAAAAAACTGTCGTTATTTTAGACCCTTGGTAAAATTTGTAAGGCTTCTATTGTTATATTTTTTTGACTTTTTAAATTTTTGAATAAATTATGAAGTGTCAAAGTTCATGCAAAATAGCAGATTTTCAGAGATCTTTATTGAATTAGTTTTATATAAATTGATTTCAATAGAAGCCTAGATAATATCCACAACAAGATACTGTGTTTCCAAAATATCTAATGAAAAAGGTGTAATAACGTCATAATCGCGTAAGAGCGGTTGTATGAAAAAAAAAACAGTGATAATGAAATCGAGTTGCATCCCCTTAAATTAAAATGGCTTCTCACGTCTCAACTAATTTAATTTCCGATCACGTTGTAAACGTCAAATAAGGGAAACTAGATAATTAATAATGGTTAAGTCCATGAGACCTGTGACTGGTACAGTCTTAGACCATATACGATGTATCTTTAGTAACGTGTTTCACATAAAATCAATAGATTTCTACACCTCATGCTGTTGTTACAAGAAATCATGGTTACCATTTTCTCGATTTCCTAAAAAAAAACTTACATTGTATAACAAGTACGTTGTGGTATTTTTCTGATGACAGATGCAATTATTTCCATTTATACGATAGAGGTGGATTGAAAGAATCTCTAGGAATGGGATACAACATTAGTTTCAGTACCTATTATACGAAAGCCAAAACACGTGTCTAGTATTTTTATGTAAATAATCTATGTAAGTACAAAATTTCATAACTGTATCATGAAAAATCACAAAGTTAGCTTGTTATGTCAGCAAAAATACATAGTCACAGGGCCGTCTAGGCGACTGAGGTGTTATTTTGCACATGGACACCCAACACTCGCTATGACCTGTCGTGACCTGTGTTGTGCTTAGTGTCAGTGGTGACCTATTTAAATATTTTTGGGGGAAAAATATAACATGGTGTAAAAATAAAAACTATTGGAATCCATTCACTTACTGGTTCTGAACAAAATATATTCAGCCCCCCTAGCCAAATTACAACCGTATCGTGTCGAATTCCGTTCTCCAATCGGTAACGCTTCGGTGTCAACAATTGTAGAAAACGATAAGTGGCTAGCCATGTTGACGCACCTGCGTCGGCCGCTTGTTCTACAATGTAGCGTTTGTTTATCAAAGGATGTAGCGTTAAACGTTGTAGAAATTCATTCTATCATTTTGAACGATGTGAACTTGGCTACGAATTTTCTATTCGTTTATTCCGACCACGTGACTTTACGTTGAGATGACGTCATTCCCATACGTTTCATCATTTTTCGACAGCGTTAACGATTGCAGAATAACAACTTGGCTAAGCGTTTCGCATATACTGAGCGGCTAAAAATAATAATGTAAAGATACAGATGTTTTTTTTTTTTAATCTTTATTACGGAGCTTTGTCACAATTTTGACCATGTCGCTCCATCGTAGCCAAATTTTGTGTTTTGATTTATTTTAGATGATTGTAGTAAATGTTGTATAAAACTCTTGCCTCGTCTGACGTAAGCTTAGCTAAAATGTTGTTCCAAATACCGATATCTAACAAATTTAAAGTGCTAAACATATTTCTTCTGAGGCGTTCGCCCCGATCACACTCCACCAGAATATGTTGTACGTCCTCAATTATTCCGCAGTTTACACAATTAGGTGAATCTGTGATACCCATGAGGAACATAAAAGATACAGATGTTAAATCTTAGCTCTGTTATGTCCTACCATACAGGTATATAATAATTACCGAACAAATTAAACTATAATACTTTCAATTATTATCAAGTCACGAGAATTATAAATATCAAAGATACTTTAATAAATATTAGTCATTTATGAAATCCTGGATCATATAGTAGGTTTTATTAATTATGTAGATACGTAATTTATATTTAAATAGTGGAAGTAACTTAGTGCTGAAAATGTCAATAGGTATTTTATTTATTATAAATTTTTGATGCCATATCAAAGAAATGTTTGTCAATCTGAGCCGTTTTATGTGGAGTACCTACGTTAGATATTTTTAACATAAATAATGTCTTTTTGATTTAAGTTTAACGAATAGATTTTCATTTACTTTTATAAATACGTCTACTTCATCATAGATGTAAATAGATGGCAATTGGAAAGTTTAATTTTTATTTTTTTAAATATGGTTCACATGAGTTATGAATATACACCGCTAAATTTTAATTGTTTTAATCCCGTGGAGGGTCGATCCGATACATGAAACACTATCGATTTGTAAAGAAAAAATTAAAAAATAAAGTACACCTTTTTTTCAAAACTCGTATTAATTTACGTATTTACGAAATTAATTTCTTTAAGAAAACGTCAGCTGAGCAAGTCCAATGACCTGTAGGTAGTAGTCGGCGTTGCGTACAAACTGGCGGGTGATGTCATTCGATGATTTCCCAACCTAAAAAAAAAAACCTAGAATATCACCGCGCATTTATAACTTACGGGAATATTCAACAGTTACCGATAATGATCTAAAATCTTTAGATGAACATAACACAATAAATCGTATCACTCAAACCATCACTGGACGGTCAACAAAGCCAATTTTCAAAATATTTTCTCTAAAATCCCAAAGTCATAGACAAAACGGAAGTGGCGACGGAGATGCGCGTGCGCCTGCTTCCTGCCGCGTGCTCGCCAAAATGGCGGCTGCCTGCTTCCGGTTAGAACAGGAAGTGACGCTAGAGGGTGCCGGGAGTTCGCTAACGTATAATTTATGATAAGGGATGCTGCGACAATGGAATTATTTAGATTTGCGAAATCATTGCCCTGTGTGTGTCTAAAACTTGTAGTTTATAAATGACTAGCTTTTGCCAGCGACTTCGTTCGTGTGAATTTTTTTTTTTTTATATTTCACAATTATCACACAACGCCGTCTAGTCCCAAGCTAAGCAGAGCTTGTTTTATGGGTACTAGACAACTGATAAACATACATATTATAGATAAATTACACCCAGACACAGAACAAATGATCATGCTCATCACACAAACATTTGTCCTGGGTGGGAATCGAACCCACGACCTCCGGCATAGCAGTCAGGGTCACTAACCACTAGGCCAACAGGCCAGTCAAGTCACAATATTTTTATCACATCACACATATCGCATCTTCAGTGCAACAAAGTCACAACAGCTCATTTTTAAATTTTATTGGATATGACTTTTAATTTTTCTTTAGCATTTTCTGGATTATTATTTATTTGGTTTGAAATCTTTATAAAATTAATTGTTTATTTTGTTTGCTTTAAGAGTATATTAGAGGAAGTTTGAAAGTGGCGCCAGTGACTGACAAGTTGAAGGGGAATCGTTTGTCTTGGTATGGTCATGTGAAGAGGAAAGATGAAATGCATGTTACTAAAAGAGTTATGAGTATACATGTGGATGGGTGGAGAGGGAGAGGGAGGCCAAAGAAAAGATGGATGGATTGCGTGAAGAGCAGTATGAAAGAAAAGGAAGTTAGTGATAGCATGACGAGTGACAAGGTAGAATGGAAGAAAAAAACGTGTTGCGCCGACCCCAAAAAAGATGGGACAAGGGCAAGAAGAAGAAGAAGAAGTTTTATGTAAAAATCTTCTAAGTAAAGAATAACCAAAAATTCCTAATAACAGACATAACAAAAAAAGTGTCCTGAATTGTGACTTTCTTGCACCAGGAATTATTTAGTTTTATGACTATATACTATATTATTCACAACAAATGCCTTTGTAGCTGCAAAATATTTGTAATTTCATACAAACACTCGCGGGCGCGGGGGCAGTACTGTCCCATGAAACGTTGTCGCCCCAAAACGCATGGAAAAACCGCCAATAACCACAAAGGTACCTGCGCCATTTATTAGAATTTTGAGATACTTTCGCGATGTTTTTGCTACCCCAACTAGAGGCATGGTTCAGAGACAATTTGGCATACTTAGCTCAATTTGACAGGCCTGTTGGTCTAGTGGTTAGGGACCCTGACTGCTATGCCGGAGGTCGTGGGTTCGATTCCCACCCAGGACAAATGTTTGTGTGATGAGCACGAGCATTTGTTCTGTGTCTGGGTGTAATTTATCTATAATATGTATGTGTTTAGAAATATATAAGTATGTTTATCAGTTGTCTAGTACCCATAACACAAGCTCTGCTTAGCTTGGGACTAGACGGCGCTGTGTGATAGTTGTGGAATATAAATAAAAAAATAAAATTAAAAAAATTTGCAGTTTTGGCTATTAAGTGCAATTCTCCTGCGAACTTCCCTCTTGCACTACCCGTCTTTACTGACATTGTGCAACATTATTCTGCCACACACCAACAAAAACTGGACTTCACGCAATTTTAGTAAGAAAACTATAATGATACCGTGAAATGATGGCCATAATTAACCGCAGTTGCCATGAGACCCTTGCGTTACGGGAGTGTAACACTTAACAGTACTTACATATCATGGTTGGCAGTAAATATATTAGTTCCACCTCAAGGAACAGGGCGAAAATTCAAAGCTAAGGTAGTAAATGTGAATGCAGAATAAGATATGTGGGTTCTGCAGGTGTGATGAGTTTTCTTTCATCGAAGTGGTAGTTTTTTCGACGAACTTCTAAAAATCTGGCAACTGTGACAAGGTTTTTAAAAGATCGACAGAAATAATAAATAAGTAGCTTTTGCCCGCGGCTTCCCCTGCGTCCATAAAATATAGCTTATGACACTCGAGAATAAAGCAGCTTTCTATCAACGAAAAAAATTTAGTAATCGGACCAGTAGACTACTTTCAGAGATTATCTCCTACAAACAAAAAAAAAAAAAAACAAACTTTACCTCTTTAGAATATTATAAGTGTAATTAGTCTGCATTTCTTTTAACTATTAGGTACGACTGTGCTTTGATATAATAAGAAATTATTTCGTAAATATTTATTTGTGAATACAACATTATATAATACGCCTAACTTTTTTTTTATTGTTGATAGGTTCGCGCTTGACCGCTATCTCACCTGATGGAAAGCGATGATGCGGTCGACGATGGAACGCACTTACCTAGAAGAAACCTATTCACTCTCGACTTAAAGATTCCCGGGTTGTAGCTATCAGGAAACACAGACTCCGGCAAGGAATTCCACTCCCTAGCTGCACGCACAATGAATGTGTTCCCAAAAGGTTTTGTGCGTGTAGGTGGGATATCCACCATATACCGGTGGCGCATAGCCGTACGTCTGGTAGTCCGATGATGGAACGGGCTAGGTGGAATTAGGTTATGCAATTCCGACGCACACTCTCCGAAATGCAACCGGTAGAAAAGCGACAGGCTAGCAACTCTGCGTCGATGCTCAAGACTTTGAAGCCTCGACTCGACGAGTGTATCATCGCCAATTATCCTTCTGGCTCGCCTCTCAATTGCCTCAAGTGCATCAAGCTGGTATCGGGCAGATCCGTCCCAAAGATGAGATAACTACCAGAGAATGTTTCCCGAATGTTAGAAAAAAAATTGTTCCCACCTTTTCTTCCCAACTAAAATGTACGTTGACTTCATCGTTAAATTCATAATATTAAGTCAAACGTTGTTTTTTGTCAATAGATTAAATGAAAATAATCTTTACTTCTTTATATTAATGTTATAAAACTGAAGAGTTTTTTTGTTTTATTTTATTTTATTTAGTAAGGAAAACAAACAATAACACATAGGGAATTACATAAAAAAGGCTTATTAACTATAGTTTTACACATGTGATATCAACAACGTTCTCGCTGTATTTTTTTTTTTTTTAAACGAATGCGAAAAGTTTTTTTTTAATTACAAGTAAAAGTGTAAGTGTAAGTTTTATTAACTTTTGTATTTATTTATGTTTGAGGACTCTAATCTCAAGAACCACTGAATTGAAAATTATTTCAGTATTCGATAGCCTATCGAGAAAGGCTCTAAGCTATAACATCACTCTACGACTCACGTGATCGGCGCAGTAACGAAAGACGCAAGTGAAACCGCGTGCGACAACTAGTTTGACAATAGAAACACACATTGACCCCTAATCTAAACAAAAACAACAAAAAATATTCCTAATAGCGTTATAATGGCACTAATAGATTATGTTAGCACAAATTCATTGATAATTACACTTCTCATCATCTTTCTACCATATCGGCCATGACAGGTAATTACTACCATTCTACTACCAACATTAGAATATTTTAGCATTTTTACTATGAACTAGGGGAGAATGAGAGTGTACGGTTAGGTAACAGTTTAATTCCGGTAAAGAATGTGTACTTATGTCGTTTTTTATGAGTTTGGTAAGTTTTTTTCTTTTTTTTTTTTTGTTAAAACTTGGTGGAGTGTAGTCATTTTCTTAGAGTTCCGTCCCTCAAAAGGAAAAACGGAACCCTTATGGGATCACTTTGTTGTCCGTCTGTCTGTATGTCTGACAAGGTTCTTTATCTCGGGAACGCGTGCAAGTATCGAGTTGAAATTAAAACCATATACTCAGGTATGCGGTCTCTTGAAGTTGTGAAAAAAAAATCAACCTTCTAAATTAACGAATAAAAAAGATACTGCCGTTTATGTCAAAAAAACGTGTACTCAGAGGAACTAACGTATTCTCAAAGGAATCAAAATTGATAGAGTACTTCCCGTTGACCCCGAATCCTGAAATTGGGCACAAAGCAAGGTCTCATAGCACAACTATAGGAATAAATCTGAAAACAGTTTTGTGTTAAAATACGTCTTAAAAAAAAATACTGTTTTGCAATTCGGAAAATCTTTGAGACTTTTTTTTTTTTATGGTGGGAAAAATCATGCATTGACATCCCCCGCCCTTGGGCGAAGCGGGAGATAGTGTCAGACTCTTACTGACTAAAAGACCCACCCCGTTCCTTCTAGCCTTCATACCGGGGCTCGAGCGCCCTTTCGGATAACCCTGGCCCCAGTAGGCTTCGACCCGGCTGGGTCCCTGCTGTTGCTGACAACTCCTTGAGGCGCATCTTTGAGACTTCATATGGGAATTGTAGTTTGTACGGAACGGTCAGTACGCGAGTCCTACTCGCACTTACCAAATTTTTTTTAAATTTAAATGTTGCCTCACACTAGGAATCACTTCTTTAACTATAGTGACAGTGGGACCAATCAATATCTCTGATAAATTAATTATGCTTGAGAAAAGTTGTAAAAAACATCTAAATTAATCAACTTAACTTCCTGGGGTATGGTCTGGAAAAAATAATTTGTACTTATTAAATTCTGGAACTTGCGGGGTGTTTTTTATTATTTATGTTTCATATTTTCTTAGTATCGGATGAAAGCCAAAATAAAATGAGTTTCAGGTTTATTTGAAAGAGTATAGTATATAAGAGTATACATGATTGTGAACACTCCCACGAAAAACAGTAATTCCTAGTGTGCGACAATGTTAAAAAAATAGATACATGCAGCCATAAACAAACAAAATGGAGCAAATTTTACCCCATTATAAATTGAGCCAGTATTTAAAAATGTTCACTTAGCTGTCCATTAATTGAAGCCAACAAACCTTGACAACAAAAACAAAAGGGACCGCAATAAAATCTTTTATAACTATTTTACGCCACTTAACAAAGACGACTATAAAATAATGATAACAACATACCCCACGAATTCCAATTAAAAGAAATCTCAATTAATTTCGACTGCAGTCTATACGAATCCAACAATACAATCTTGAAAAAAAAAACCATTGAAAAGGACATCCTTATTAGTATAATTAAAATCGACTAAACTGATTTACGACGACTATATACCCACATCACTTGAGCCTTTTAATTGGCAGGATCTTAGTGCTCAATTTTATGCACAGGAAATATGCCATTCAGCCGAAAGTTTGTTTTTATTAGGTTGGTAGCACAAAGGTATAAAGTACAAAGGGCCATATGATATGACAGATTTATTGGAAGTCCCAATGCGTAGGCAAATTAGACGGATATATCCATCTCCCTTTTAAAGTTTTTTGCGTGATTAAGAATGTTTTTGATGAAACCGATGAATAGTAATGTATTCCTCAGTCGATTATTTATTTTCGGGAAGCGCATGTCAGTTTTTCGGCAGACATTTTGTTAGTTGAATTAATTGCACTTTTTGAAGGATAAGTCGGTATGTTTTTGTTATGTAAATTCGTTTTTAGAGCTGTACAGGAATCGCTTTTTAATAAGGCTTAAGTACGTAATGTAAGAACTTTCAGTACAACTGTTGTCTGGTTTGATAAATATGTTCTCTGTTTAAATTTTTGTTTGTGACTTTGAAGAGCTTAATTTCATACCTCTGCTCATTTTAAAAGTTCATTTATTCAACTTAAATAAAATAAAATAAAATTAACACAATCCGTAATTTTTAGTTTTTTTTTTTTTTTTTTTCAATTGTTAACTACTTTTTCTATTGGTAAAATATTTTACATTTAATGAGCTCTATAATCCTTATACGGCCAATTAAACAAAAAAAAAAAAACAGAAAAACATTGACAATAGCAGAATTTTAATATGAATCTTTGTAATTATTCCTAAGATTTTATGTTACTATTTTTACCCAGTTTTAATTCTGAATAATATCTTATTACATTTCGTTTCCTGATAGCTACAACTTAGGGATCTTTAAGAGTGAATGAGTTACTTCTAGGCAAGCGTGCTCAATCGTCGACCACATCATCGCTTACCGTCAGGTGAGATGGTGGTCAAACGCAAGCCTATCAATGATAATAATATAAAAAAAATTCATTAATATTTACACAAAAATTATATTTTTAAATATTTCAACAGATAATTAAAAATATTAAGTATTAAGTACACGTTAATATATATAAATAAATAAAATACAGTTAGATTTATTTTTTTATTTATTTTACAATTTATGTACACACAAAAATAACAGAAACAAATATTACTTAAGAGATGTTAGTACAAAGGTACTGCTTATTTCCAAAGAAATTTCTTCCAGCAGACCTGCGAAAGGAGAAATCAAAAAGAAATTTAGACCATAGTGTGTAGGAAGCAAAAGAAGAATGTGTGAAGTCTTAATCCAAAGTCATATATAATTATATATACCTAAAAATAATATATACCTACAGCTATAAATATATACCATACATAATACATACAATATATAAATAAATATCACAATTGAGAGGAAAGATAGATTAGATCTTACTAGGTACCTTCTAAAAAAAAGTCTGAATACACCTTTTTTTAAAATTATAATTAAAAAAAAAGATGTATAGAATATAATACTAGACGCATATCTATCTAATATTTTTTTCGACAACATAAAGCTACACACAAACATCACTAGTGTGCATAGGGTTGCCCCCAGCGTGTTTGTTCACGAAATAGATCTGTTAGCTCAGTTGATTGCCGATCGAAACTTTAGAGAACTGACCACCCGGAATCGGATTACGGGTTCGTTACGCCGACCATTTTTGCTATTTGACCACTAACAATGTCAATAAATACTGGGGTTTGTTATACTTTTGTTTACTCTGCAGCCCTGGTTTGTTCGTTGATACTGTTAGTAATTGAATTTGGAGTATAAATGTATGTCAACAGCGTTCGTGTCTGAAGTTTCGGGGTCGGAGTTCAGATTGAGTGTTCATCACGAGAAGACAAATTATGATACAGCAGTTTTAGCAGTAGTATCTAAAACCTCTGTTATATTATGTTTCTTATTTTTAATTAGTTCAGATAAACTTTTTTTTGGATAGTGAAGTGATGGGATTTTGCAATGGACATTCATGGACAGCAGGACAGCAATGAGCTCTTAACGTGATCCATTTTAAGACTTGAATTGAACAGTTAAAGGGATAGAACCAGATTGTATATTATTTTTAACCAACTTCGAAAAGGAGGAGGTTCTATGTTCGGCTGAATGTTTTTTTTTGTATGTATGTTCACCGATATCTCGGTCAATTGTGGACCGATTTTGAATTTTCTTTTTTATTGATAGGTTATACTTCCAAATTGGTTTCATAGAAATATTGTTATGATCTGATCATAAACTTCGAAGATATGGAACAGAACTCCTTATAGGGTCACAGCAGAATTGTCGCAACAAGTAAAATTGCTCTGTTTAAACGTGTAGTCGATGACTGACTAAAAGAAAAAAGGGCTTCATCACCAGATCGGTTCGATACATCCCCCCCGGATGTATCGAACCGATCTGGTGATGAAGCCGGAAGGTAAATTAAGGTAATCTAACCATATTTGGGATTATTAGAATCGTTATGAGATGCACTCTGGCTAGAAGGTATTTAAGTTTGGCTAAATGGTACTTTTTAGTGGTGGTAGGTACCATAATTAAAAAGTGAAAAATAAAAAACTTTATACAAAAAAAAATTAAACCGACTTCAATGTTAAAAAACACTGAAAAGTACAAAATAACTTTAATTTCGGAAGTCGGTGTTAAATAACGAAGAGACAAAACTATCTAGGTATTATAGAAACACCGACTTCCGAAATTAAAGTTATTTTGTACTTTTCAGTGTTTTTTAACATTGAAGTCGGTTTTTGTGTAAAGAATCTATGTACAAAATTTCATAACTGTATCGTAAAAATTTGAAAAATCACAAAGTTTTATGTGGTTGTGTGTTACCTGGTTGGCCGCACAAAGACATGGTTAACGGGTCATTCAGGCGACTGAGGGGTTGTTTTGCTCTCGCCCCCAGCGGTGCGCTGGCACCTTATGCTCGCTATGACCTGTTTAGATCTGTGTTGTAATCATCTGTGATGGTCTTGTAACCTATTTTTAAATATATCTTGGAAAAAATATAATATGGTGTAAAAATTATTGGAATCGATTCAGTTACTGATTCTAAAAAAAACTATATTCAGTTTTCGCATTAACTAAAATAATGTTTTAGTTTTTCATGCGGTTTTCACTTCACCAATAGACAGATAAGCCGATAACCGTGGAATAAACTACATTGACCTTTTCCTAATACCTCTGCGTAGGCGCAGGTACCCGAAAAACAAACAATGGATCGCTTTTCATTACTAGATCATGTAAAGGATCACGATACATGTCGATTCAAGACAGCTTTATGTCTTTATTTCCGTTTTTGAAATTAAGGCCCAAGCGCCCGTGCCTTTTAAAATAGTGACTTTCTGGAGCCTACTCCTCGATAACGGCCCGGTTAATATAGGTTTGAAAAAAATATATGTTTATTATAGATTCATGAACAAAATGATCAACATTTGATTTTTTCGTGCGATTAATACTTTTGTGTAAATAAAAAACTTTTTATAAAAAAAAAATAACCGACTTCACTAAAAAAATATTAAAACGATCAAAATAATTTTAATTTCTGATGTCGGTGTTTTTCGTTATTGTTTGTTCTTTATTTAACACCGAAAATTATTTTGATCGTTTTAATGTTTTTTTTTAAAAAGTTTTTTATTTCACACTTTTTATTTGCAATACACTTACAACCAGAGTACTTTTTTCTCATAACAATTCCAATTAACTTAAACCCTGCTAAAATACATCATTTTATTATGAAGTTCCCGTGTCTACCTTCCACCTTCTTTCTGGCGCTATCATCAGATCAGTTTGATAGTACCTTATAGCCAAAGTGCATTTTATGACAATTCTAATAAGCCCAAACACGTGTAGAATACATTGATTACTTAATTACGGAGTTCCGGTGCCTATCTTCCAGCTCGAATCCATCATCATCATCATCATCAGATAGTACCTTATAGCCAAAGTGCATCTCATGACAATTCTAAGAAGACTAAACACGGCTAGAATACATTGATTAGTTACGGAGTTCCGGTGCCTATCTTCTGGCTCACTTCGATGATACCATTTTCAACATGACTATTCAGAACTATTCATTTATTTGTATTGTCAACATCCGAATTGAGAACCTCCTCCTTTTTTAGAAGTCGGTTAAAAAAATATTACATGCAACAACATCACATTCGCAACTTTTCCCTACTCCTTCGAAACGACTTGGATATTTAGAAACGTTTTTACACATAAAAATTGGTAGTTAAATATTCTTCAAAGTGAACATAGCATATGTGTGTCTTCATCATCTTCCTGCCCTAGTCCCGTTTTATTTGGGGTCGGCGCAACACGTTTTTTTCTGTGTGTGTGGGTGTACGTTTTGCAAAAAAATGGATTTAAAAGTCAGCGGGGCTCTGTCCGGGCGCAGCTGGCCGCAAAAAAATGCACAGATACTCGTACTGTCGCCTAGACGGGTACGAGAGTAGTGACTATTTAATTTCGGCCACATGCTTCAAGGGACTATAAGCCTTAAGGGCTTCTTTACACGTACCAAAACCATACCACGTCGCAACGACAAAATGCTGTCTAGCAGTGGTTACGTGTGAATAGTGTCGCTGTAGCTTTTTGTTGTTGCGTTGTGGTACCGACAAAATGTAGATGTGGTTGCGTTGTGGTCGGCCACTAGTTCGCAGTGTCGCTGGTGGTTGCGATGTGGTCGGTATCACACACGGTCGATAACGACTGCAAAATGTAGTACGTGTGAATAGTCCAAATTATTTTCAATACGAAATATACGCCCGGTCACCTGGTGTGGTTGTGGCACGTGTGAAGAATCTCTAAGAATGTCAACAAATATAGGCGGGTCAATGACTGTTATTTCACTTTTATTCAAGTTTCGCATATAATACACTCAAAATAATGTAGTATATATTTTAACCAGCTACCCTGTAATCAATCCAGCTCATTCCCAGGCCATAGACACCAAGAAAAGAATGGCAACAAATATAGGCGGGTCAATGACTATTATTCCACTTTTATTTAAGTTTCGCATATAATACACTCAAAATAATGTAGTATATATTTTAATCAGCTACCCTGTCATCAATCCAGCTCATTCCCAGGCCATAGACACTAAGAAAAGAGAAGAGACGGCATCAATACAAACAAGATCAAATAAACTACAGTCGGAATGCACGATTGGTGACATTTCATCTGGAGTTGTAGTAATTGCGCCAATGTATGCGCCGGCGCCACTGCATCGAATGGCGCCGCGGTATATAGCACGTATGTAGGTATAGCTATACGGATTAAACTGATGCTTACTTGGTTTTGTGATAAAATTTTGAAAAGTTTATGCTTTGACCGTTTGGTCGTGTCGAGAGAATAAATGAAAGGTGAATATCAAAAGAGAAGCAGGCATATTATGTTATTTAAAAAAATGTAATAATCTTTAGAAAAAGGATGAATGGAGAGGGAGTGGAAGGCCGAAGAAAAGATGGATGGATGGTGTGATAAGTGATATGAAAGAAAAGGGAGTTAGTGATAGTTTGACGGGTGACAGGACAGAATGGAAGAAGAAAACGTGTAGCGTCGACCCCAAGTAATATGGGATAAGGGCAGGAAGAAGAAGAAGAAGAATAATCTTTAGAAAAAGAACAAAAGGTACAGTGAGCCTTTTTTTTTTTTTATGGTGGGAAAAAATCATGCATTGACATCCCCCGCTCTTGGGCGGAGCGGGAGATAGTGTCAGACTCTTACTGACTAAAAGACCCACCCCGTTCCTTCTAGCCTTCATACCGGGGCTCGAGCGCCCTTTCGGATAACCCTGGCCCCAGTAGGCTTCGACCCGGCTGGGTCCCTGCTGTTGCTGACAACTCCTTGAGGCGCGCGGGAACAGTGCGCGCCGTCGACGACTTGGGCTTGGTCCGGACAGTTACCGGACGGCCGGACAGTGAGCTACCCATTGCTCACTGTCCGCAAGCCCGCGTCTACGTTGGCCGGAAATCGGGATCAGAATCCCGGCGACGGCGGCGGCGATAACGCCGTTGCCTGATGCGTTCGGCCTCCTCCTTTGCGAGGTACAGTGAGCCTTAAGGCTGGTATAAAATATGAAAACCCCTTAGAAGAACTTATGCAGTCAACACAGATCTTATTAGTGATGTTTTACAACATTGGTTTTAGTATATTACGAAACCCGAAACACGCGTGTCCTTTAGAATTTTTATGTAAAGAATCTGTGTACAAAATTTCTTACAACTACTAGCATTTGCCCGCGCAGCTTCGCTCCCGCTCTTCCCTACTCGACCCAACTATTCCCTACTCTACCCTACCCTATCCTACTTTACCCTACTCTACCCTACTCAAACAAACATAAATAAATAAAAAAAAGTTAATAAAACGAGTGCTCAAACATAAATAAATAAAAAAAGTTAATAAAACTTACACTTTTACTTGTAATTAAAAAAAAATCTTTTCGTTTTTCCTTGTAATTAAAAAAAAAATACAGCGAGAACGTTGTTGATATCACATGTGTAAAACTATAGTTAAGCCTTTTTTATGTAATTCCCTATGTGTTATTGTTTGTTTAGGGAATACAAACAATAACACATAGGGAATTACATATACACAGGGTTGGCAATGATTAAAACAAGTGATTTAAAACACATGTTTAAAACAGTGTTTAAAACCGTTTAAATATAAACCGTGTTTTTTATTACTTGTTTAAAAACACAGATTAAAACAAGTTTTAAACATTGTATAAAACAATAAAAAAAAAACAATGTTTCATGGTGAATATAAATGGGTATAAACTGAAAACAAATTTATATTTAGGAGACTAGACTTTAGTCTCCTAAATGTTTTAAGTTTGTTTTTAGTTTCAGACTAGACTTTAGTCTCCTAAATATAAATTTGTTTTCAGTTTATACCCATTTATATTCACCATGAAACATTGTTTTTATTGTTTTATACAATGTTTAAAACTTGTTTTAATCTGTGTTTTTAAACAAGTAATAAAAAACACGGTTTAGCTTGACATTGTTAAGTCTATGCTATTGCTGTATATATTTTTGAACTTATATTAGCATTGTAACTAAATAAAACATCATTTTTGTGCTAAGTAATTTATTTTATCAACAACCAGGTGTTATAAATTTTTACATAATTATTATAAACAAATCAATCAAAATGGTAACTTCTTTTTAATAATAAACAACACGAGTTTTTATAAAATCAAAATTATATCAGTCAGGTCAGAATAAGAGAATATGAATATAGCAAGATCAAGATATCAATTAATTTTTCTTATTTAAATACTTAAAAACTGTGACAAGTTTTGCAGCTTTCTCGGTACCCGACAAGTCTCTTCCGCACCGGTGAAGTCCCGTAAGGAAAGTCCCTAATATTGACTGTCGAATTTCTCGCCGATATAATCGCGCTAGAAAAGTCCCTAAGTAGCCTTATTTAAAAATCGACATTAGTTAGAACATACAGGGTGAATGTAAAGCGTTCAGTATTGAATAAAGATACGCAACATAAAATAAATGTTTATTTAGTATAGCGAATTTGAAAAGATCTAGTCTAGAAATGAAAAATTATAGGTCAAATTAATTGAAATTGTGCCCATAACTAAAAAAAAAACAAAAAGAACACTTGTTTAAAACAATTTGAACTGTTTGTTTTATAAAATTTAAATAAAACTGTTTTTTTTCCAACCCTGCATATACACATAAATAAAATAAAACAAACTCTTCAGTTTTATAACATTAACTAGCTTTTGCCCGCGCGGCTTGGCTACCGCTCTTCCCTACTCCATCCTACTATACCCTACCCTATCCTACTCTACCCCACTCTACCCTATTCTACACTACTCTACACTACCCTATCCTACTCTACCCCACTCTACCCTACTCTACACTACTCTACACTACTCTACCCTACCAAACTTCACATAAACCATCTACTAAATAGTCCGAACAAAGCCTAAACATTTGGTTTGGATAGGTGAGCTCGTTCTTGAGTTATAAAATTACAACGAAAAGTGGCATTGATTTTGATTTATATAGATACGATGAAAAATCACGAAGTTATAAGCTCGTTATGTTACCTGGTTGGCCGCACAAATACATGATCACCGGGCCATCCGGGCGACTGAGGGGTGGTTTTACTCCCGCATCCAGCTGCGCGCTAGTGTCAATGCCCGCTATGACCTACCGTGACCTGTGTTGTACTTAGTGTCGGTGGTGTCCAACTTGTGACGTTTTAAAATATTTTTGGGAAAAGTATAATATGATGTAAAAACTATTGGAATCCATTCAGTTGATGATTATAAAAAACTATATTCTACTATATATATACTAAAAATAATGATGTATAAGAAACAGCTGTGCGTGAAAACCAGAGGCCATTACCAAATTTTTAGAGAAAGTTCACATTTGCTCTGTAGGGATTTGAACTTTAATATTTTTTTAAATAATTTGTGTATATCGCCACACAGAAACTAAAAATTCAAAATCCTGCATCACAGTAAAGCCTTGATCACACGTACTGAGTAAAAGACAGTGCCCTTGGCCGAGTACTCGGTAGGTACGTGTAAACACAGCGCCGAGTGCTCGGCCGAGCAACATTTTACTGTCCCGCCCTTTTACTCGGTACGTGTGATCAAGGCAGATGTATCAGAGTTCTTCGCACGATTAGAACACGTAACAGTCTGTAAATCAATTATCAGGCAAATGCCCGGACCAGACACATTCCCCGTCTGGTCAGAGGATTCTCTCTTTACAACTGAGGTTTGCGGGACTTTAAACCCTGGCATACCTCTAAACAATAAATCATTATAATTTCTTGGCAATCACATTTTTACTATGGTCAGTAAAAATGTGATTGTCAAGTACTTAATTATAATAATGACGGCGAGCATTGGGTAACTCGCCGTCCGACCGTCCGGTAACCATCCGGACCGAGTCCAAGACGTCGACAACGCGTAGTGTTCCACGCGCGCCTCAAGGAATTGTCAGCAACCGTAGGGGCCCAGCAGGGTCGAAGCCTACTGGGGTCATGGCTGATGCGAAAGATATCCCCGGGGCCCTGTAACAATGGCAAAGAAGTAACAGGAGTGGGTTTTTAGTTAGTAAAAGTGTGCATGTCCTAGAACCGAAAATTCGAAGACATGTGACATTCACCAACCCGCACTGGGCCTGCGTGGTGGATTACAGCTCATTCCATCTCCTAGAGAGGAGGCCTGAGTCCCGGCAGTGGGAACATTAAAAAGGTTGATATTGATGATGACGAAAACACGACACTATCAACCGCAATGATTTATTGTTAAATGTGATTGTCCAGAACAGGGTAGGTGCCTAAACTCTTTTCCACCAGCACTCATCATCATCATCATCATTTCAGCCGATATAAGTCCACTGTTGGACATAGGCCTCCCTCAAATGTCGCCACATCCACCAGCACTAACCAATTAATACTATCTTTAAAACAAACTGGACGAACTAGTTTCGCACTTACTTCAAAAGAGGTTTTCACATACCTTTTTATACTTAACACGGCTCTGGGGCCGTAAAGAGTCGCCCGGGCCACTATAAATCGTGGGTTGGATGGACGGCTGGATGGGGAACGATAGCTTACGGCTCGATTGTATGTTTTAATTCAGGAATTGAGAGTATTTGATTGTGGGCTCTATATTGGAGTTAGGTTGGGGTGCGGTAGCTGTATGAGCGGGTAAAGAGCCTCGTACTTAATTTTTATTGGACATTCTATCACTAGAAACTACTGCACCGTAGGTGCCGAATGAGGAACGATTTTTTTTCTTTTTTTTTTATTCCACTTTCGGCACCAAGCTGAAACACCTATTGGTGCCGAAAGAGATATAACTTCTTATTTTCTATCGGTTACATTTCGGTAAGGCATCATCTTCATGCCCTGCTCCCATGCTACTTGGGGTCGGTGCAACACGTGTTTTTCTTTCATTCTGTCCTGACACCTGTCACGCTATCATTAACTCCCTTTTCTTTTTCATCACTCCTCACACAATCTATCCATCTTTTCTTTGGCCTCTCTCTCCCGTCCACATGCATACCTACCTATAACTCTTTTAGTAACATGTGTTTATTTTACACTTTTTTTAAACTTTAAACTTGAATCCTAAAATTTGTCATAATTTAGAACGAAGATTCTGATAAATCCCTATATTTTAAATTTATTTAAAAAAAAAAAATCACACAATAAATTTGATTGATCAAGTTTTGTAAACACACAAAATATTTTGACATCAAAAATATTACATCTTACCTTTTTTTCTATGAAAAATTAAGCAGAAGTATTTATTATCAACGGGTCTATAATATAAAATACGGACAGTAAGAAATATCAGATTAATAAAAATTTTAAAAGGTTTTGCGCAACCACTAGAGTCTAATCAGTCCTCAGAAGCAGTACGTGTGACAACTAAACCAATGAGATACCTACGCCTTAAACTAAAAAAAGAAATTATCTCTTACAATGAAACCACATACTCAAAACACAAGCGACGTAATCTAGAACTCAAATGACAGGAGCAACGGATAGTTGAGCAATTTGCGTAAACTGATCTCATGATATTGATACTAAATCTATCACGAACTGGATATATGCACCCGAGGTGTGGATTGATGTAAAGGTTAAAAATGCATCTTTGTTTGGAAAACTAAATGCAATTTTATGTATCTCTTGGGAACATTCTGCCCCCCTAGCCAAGTTACAACCGTTTCGCTTGCGCCGAACGCTTCGAGTTGGCAGCGACGCCAATTCTTTTGTTCTGACCACATGACTGAGCGTTGAGATGTCGTCATTCCCGTACATTTGAAGCTTTCTGCTAGCGTTAACGATTGCAGATTAGCAACTTGGCTAGGGGTACAGGGCTGTGCGATTATTTGAAAGTGACCACAGCCCGAAGACATGTGACATTCACCGACCCGCACTGGGCCCGCGTGGTGGATTACGGCCCATTCCCTCTCGTAGAGAGGAGGCCTGAGTCCCAGCAGTGGGAACATTAAAAAGGCAGATAATGGTGATGATGACCACAGCCCTGGATTGTAAAGGACACAAACCCGAACACTAGCGGCGAAGTGCCCAAAGGGGCCTCGCACAAGCGTTTTAACAAACGAGGGTTTTTTATAATTGTTAGGCTCACGTTTGACCACTATTTCACCTGATGGTAAGCGACGAGGTGGTCGAACACTTTCTTGCGACCGTCGCTGTCTTCTTTTCAAATTCATGAAAAACAGCCTCGCTGATGTATCTTCACCCACGACTAAAGTCATACTAAGTGCACGCTACACCTCTGTAGAACACAGGTGGACTTATAGAAGGTGTAAGGGACAGCCCTCCACAAACTTTAAGGGCTTGCTCAGTAGACGAAACTGAACAACCTTCCACAAATGTTTTTTTCAGGAATCGAAAAAAAAATCGGCTTCGCCATACAAATTATCCAATCAAGTTTATCATTTTGTGTGGTGAGGCTGATTTTTTATTTCGTTTCCTAAAAAAAAAATTTGTGGAAGGTTGTTCAGTTTCGTCTACTGAGCAAGCCCTTAAAGTTTGTGGAGGGCTGCCCCTTACACCTTTTATAGTCAGTAAAAGTTCCTTTTCGCACCATCCAGAGCGGGAGAAGTTGATAATGATTTCCCACCCCCAAAAAATAGGAGTTTCTAGAACAATCTATGGATCTATTGGTCCTCCAAGCAAGAGTGAACAGTGATCTTCTTGGGTTTATTCATTCTATCATAGACTTAAACCAGCTGAACAGTGGATCTTTAAGAAAAAAAATAACATGAAATAAAATTGTGATTTTTTTCTTAGACGCACAGAACCGGTCATTATGGCGACACTTGGGGGAGGCCTATGTCCAACGGTGGACTTCTTTCGGCTGAAATGATGATGATGACGATGATTTTTTCCTTTACTCCTGTTATTTCAATTGATATTCGTGATGTACGCCTACGCCAGTAAGTATTCCTTTTGTAATACTAAGCCTGTAAATTGAAATTGCTAGCACAAAAGTAGACATCCCAGACGCGACGTAACATTAATCAATCAAGTTTTTGTAAGAATACGGCACAATGCCTATAGTTCGTTTTCGCTCCGATCATTCCCAACAGCCCAGAGATCGTAACGGCCAGTCGAAAAACACGTTTATTCGAGTCATTAAGGGCCATGTCATCTGCCAAACACATTACTACTCCCGCTGTAATTAAATGGAGAGAGAAATTTAGCTAAACAGAGCATAAAAGTAAAAGCTTCGATCCCAACAATGAAACCATAGAGGGTGTAGAATAAGGGGATGATATCCACAAGACATTTGGGCAGAGTATCTTGCTTGCAGCGTCATTATGGCAGACGAACGGAAGTGACGTCAGGCGCCGCGGCGCGTGCATTACAAATCACTACTTTACAACTTCCGGAAAACTCAGTATCTCCCCAACTGTGCGACGCATCGGACGTGCGAAAAAACGCAAAAATGTTCTAATAATTTTTCGTCACGCTTCGCTGGCGACGAGTAATGGTCGTGTGATGATATTATGGAATATAATAATTTGTCTCCTCTCTCCCCTAGAGATTTGGGGAGTACAATAGTTTGCACTTTGAATTTTTTGCTGGTAGTTATGGTAGATTAACCATGCGTTGAGGGGTCTTTGACTTGAAATAGTAAATCGTTAACCAAAGCTCAATAAATGTCTCCTCCTTAGACAGATATCTAAGGTTAAATTTCAGATTTTTCAAACTCAATGGTATATATTGTACTAGCTTTTGCCTGCAGCTTCGCCTGCGTACATAAAATATAGCCTATGTCACTCAGGAATAAAGCAGCTTTCTATCGGTGAAAAAATTTTAGCAATCGGTCCAGTTTCCAAAGATTACCTCCTACAAACAAAAAAAAAACAAACTTTACCTCTTTATTATATTAGTGTAGATTTATAATTCGAGCTTCATTTGAAACTCTGTCAAAGATATTGTATAAAGTTTCGAATAAGCGTACATAATCAATAATAACACTGACAGCTATACTACAATTAAGTTCTATTTCAGGATTCAGGGAGTTTAACGATCGATATGCAATAAATTCAAAACAGACAAACTAATCATGAAAAAAAAATACGACGGCAGGTCATTCCCACGCATCGCATTTAGAGTTAATTTATCACCGCAATGATAATTCAATAACCACGAACATAATAAACTTTATTGATGAAGGGATCATAAAAAACCACTTCATAACCGAAATTGTTTTCGACCGCCAAACAAACAAGCCGAGTAATAAATTTTAAACGTATTAAATAAAATCTCTTGCGAGTCAGCCAGTGTTTCTTGGTATGCAACTATGTGGCGATTCTCCCCTCACAAATTCGTGTTCGACTGTATCGAAAGCCCGGGACGGGTCAACGTTATTTGGCGCGGTGTCCCTCTAGGCTCGGACACGTGTCTATAGGCACCCTTTCGCGAACTTTTGTAAGTTAACGTTGGCAACATTATAAATATTTGGATTTATTGTAAGTTCCCTTTGCGACGTGATTTACGAATACAAGTGGTGAGTGTTATAGAGTTGTTGATTTGAAGAGATAATAATTTGTAAAGGAAGTATCTTGAATTCTTAATGTTTATTGTAAAACTAGCGAACCCCAGCTTCACATTCTCGACTTTTCTTAGCTATAATATGAATTTATATGCACCTGAAACTTTCTTATGAATCACTCTGTCTATTCAAAGTCTAAGTCAAAATATTTTATTCCATATAGGCCTACATAGGCTTACAAAACGTCAGAAGCTAGTGCACAGTTCCAAATTGGTCGTTTCAAATGGAGAAGAACCGGCAAGAAACTCCACGGTTACTTTTTCATTTTTCATGCAGTTTTTATTGATGCAAACTGCATGAAAATCCATACAGTCCTTTTTAGGTTTAACGCATTCTTACAGACTTCGGTGACCAACTTTGTTTTATCAAGGATCGACATCCTATTGTTACATCAAAAACAAATCCATACATATAATAAATCTGTAAGAGATTTTTTGTTGTACGTAAAATATTCGAAATCGATGTAAATAGCTTTTAGACATTAAAATTGTGTGCAACTTGATTTATTACTTAGGCTTTCTTTCATCGCAATCGGTTGACTCTAACGAGATTCGGCGGTACGAAGTTAGTGGGGTCAGCCGGTAACGATTCTCATCATCATCTCCCTGACCAAGCCCAAGTCGTCGACGGCGCGCACTGTTCCCGCGCGCCTCAAGGAGTTGTCAGCAACAGCAGGGATCCAGCCGGGTCGAAGCCTACTGGGGCCAGGGTTATCCGAAAGGGAACTCGAACCCCGGTGTGAAGGCTAGAAGGAACGGGGTGGGCTTTTAGTCAGTAAGAGTCTGACACTATCTCCATCTCCGCCCAAGAACGGGGGTTGTGATTGGATGATTTAACCCACCATAAAAAAAATCATCATCTTCCTGCCCTTGTCCCTTTTTATTTGGGGTCGGCACAACACGTTTTTTTCTTCCATTCTGTTCTGTCACTCGTCACGCTATCACTAACTCTCTTTTCTTTCATATCGCTTCTCACACAATCTGGTAACGATTAAATTAAAAAAATTTAGATCTCCGAAATGCTACGAAAACTAAAGATTTTTACGATTAATGAAGACACAAATTATTAGCTCTACACGCAGAACTGCAGTAGCTTTCAGGTGATTAAGTACCTACGTTTCTCGGATCCACTCCTTAGTCACTTATTCGTCGGATCAACACTAGCAAACCACATCAAACGACTATGTTGACATCAAAGCTCTTCCCATCGAAATTGCAACATAACCCTAACAAAAAAAAATCTTACCACACCATTGGTTGAAATCCCAGTACCTAGGTACTGCTGTCTTAATTATCACCCACTCAGTTACACACATACAGACAAGATCAAAGGGACCAAAGCACTGCAAAGAAGCATTTTTATAAAAAATCCAATCACCTAAGTAGAGGGTGGGGGGTGGGAGGGGATGAGAATGGGGGGTGTATCCACCCACAGGGGATGAAGACATCACGCGAATGCACATAATTCATTGATACTATCCTTCACTAAACTAATGTGAGTGAAAATAAGCGCTGATTGTTGGGTACGGTTTGCAGAAACGAAAGTGATGTTTTGGTATTTTTGTTTTTAATTTGTTTTTTTTTGTTTACAACATTATTTTTTTAGTTTATGCGAAAACTGAATATAGTTTGTTCAGAATCAGTAACTGAATCGATTCCAATAGTTTTTACACCATGTTATGTTTTCCCAAAAAATATTCAAAAAGGTCACAAGTTGGATACCACCGATACTGAGTATAACATAAGTCACGGCAGGTCATAGCGAGCATGAGCCAGTAAATAGCTAGGTGCAAGTGCAAAACAACCCCTCAGTCGCCTGGATGGCCCGGTGACTCTGTATTTTTAATAAGCTTAAAACTTTGTGATTTTTCATGATACAATTATGAAATTTTGCACATAGTTTCTTTATATAAAAATACTACACACGTGTTTTGCATTATCCAAGGTGTAAGGGACAACCCTCCACAACTTAAAGCTTGCTCAGTAGACGAAACTGAACAACCTTCCACAACAATTTTTAAGGAAACGAAAAAAAAAATCGGCCTCTCCATACAAACTGTCCAATCAAGTTTATAATTCTGTATGGTGGAGTGTGAGGCGGATTTTTTGATACTACGAGGCGGATTTTTTGAGGGCTGTCCCTTACACCCTTTATACTAAAATTAATGTTGTATATTAGTTTGGTATTAAAAAATAAAAGGCCCGTTTTGACATTTAATATTTTTATTGTAAACAGTAGCGGAATGAAAATAAAAAGTATTCTATCTATGTGAATTCTGACTTTCCTAATTTACCATCGATCGCCTCCCTATTATTTTTGCTGACCCTGCTTGCACGGTCCGCCACGGTGCGTGGTGGTCGAACAATGCTGGCGACCCCAGCGTCACATGCAGCGCATTATTGACCAACGAGCTCGGCGGCTGAACGTAAGTATTGTGAAAAAAAAAACAATCATTAGATGGTAAGAAATGAAACTGTGTGCCAAATAAACGTGTTTTCTTTCTTTCTTTCTTTTCTTTCTAAACTGATTTTTGCGTTATCAAAGCTAGAACTATATTAGACCGATGCACACGTGAACCGATGCGAGACGCACAAGACCGGTCGTTATGGCGACACTTGGGGGAGGCCAATGTCCAACAGTGGACGTCTTTCGGCTGAAATGATGATCATGACATGTAGACCACACCTGATATGTACGTAGAACGACGTCGCGTGGCGTGTATCAAGTGTAGCTAGCTCTACGAGTCTAGTTGCCATATAAAATGTCAGGTGTCCCGATTTGCGCCGGATATCCCGATTTTGAGGGGTCTGGGGACGCGTCCCGATTTGCGCCTGATCGGGACGCTAAATGTCCCGATTTATCAATAAATTAATTAAAAGCCATTATAATTACATATTACAAAGTAACATATATCAGTAGCATTCGCATCATTGTCACACATGTTAAGTGCGTTAAAATTACACACGGCACATATAGAGTGATTGTAGCCTTGGAACGCAAAGGGCAACTGAAGAACATAGTTCCACTCTAGAGCGAGAGAAGTCATTGAATGATTTTTCACCCCAAAAAAAAACTTTTTTTTATTTGTCCCGATTTAAAACCCTAAATCCCGATTTGTTTTACCATCAGTCCCGATTTTACTCCAATCGGACCTGGCAACACTATGTGTGGCACACGTGTGCGTTCCTGTATATATATGAAACTAGTTGAATAAAGGGTGGGGGTAGGAGGGTAAAACATACCATACGACATATACACAGACTCCCTTACACAAAAAAAAAATCGTGAAAATCGGTCAAGCTGTTTTGAAGGACTGGAACATTTTGCCTGCTGCGGTCTTCCCGTCTGATTATAATTTAGGTGTCTTCAAGGCTAGACTGAATAGGCTCTAAATAAACTAGTGCGCCTCACCATCAACGATTGCATCACTGCTTATCATCAGGCGGGATCGCAGTCAAGTACTAGTTTATAACAGATAAAAAAAAAATTCGATAAAAAACACTGTGACACGAATTGTCCATATCATGAAGTGATAAACTAAGATCTGGCTCCGACATAATTTTATAAGGCTATAAAGACATCTCTCTAAAACTCACAAAACGGTACACACAGGTGATGCCTTAATAACGCTAGAAGAAAAAATGGACCACACAACCGTTTCGAATATGATTTATCGTCATAATTTCGCCTATACCAACAGAGAAACACCAGCGATTGTCCCTTCGCCACCCAGCTAGGCATATAATCTCTATATTTAGCTCTAATCACGGTAAAGCTATGATTACAGGTCAATTTGAGTCCGCCATCATTATTTATATTCTTTAAACGAGCAACCAACTCGATAATGAGCTTGAGTATCACGAACCTGAGTTTCGAGTTAGAGAACAGAGTTGTGGAGCTGCCGGTTTAGGTTTGTGCTAAATAATTTTTTAATTTTTTTTTTGTCATTTAGCGCCGTTTAATTTTACTAGCGAAGTTGAAATAAATGTCGGTATTGTTGAGCATATTGTATTCGTCCAAACCGTCAAAAGTTAGGTCTTGTGAAGTGTCAAATAAAAGAAAAACTATTGAGAAAATCTTTGAATAAACCACAGACAAAAAAACCATTTCAAATGGTCGGTCCTACAAATAGTACTGTAATCATGTTAAAATATAAATACAGTGTGATACAGCTATGTGGGACGCCACAATTTCTTTTTAAACCTTTGAAAATATCTAACTATAAATAAGAACAATGCTTATTAATTCATTGTGACAAAAATACCTTGCAATACATAACATTAACAATATACATACATAAATACAAAAACATAAACATTATCTGTTTTGTATTAAAGAATTTGTTCTTTTTGGATGGAGGTCCCCAAACTAGTTAAAGCAAGTACCTAGGGGTCCTGAGATGTATTAACATCACATTAAAATTTCACTTTGTCTTGTGGACATGTGTTAAATCGACATTTAGCAAGAAAGTTTTTGTTTTTACCTATTGTTGTAAACAACGAAACATTACAAGTTTAATAATGAAAAGATATACCTACTTCATAAGCTAAAAACAAGCTAACGTTTAAGACCTCGTTTGAAAACTATCATTATGACAGTAAATGGCTTTTTAGACCCCGTAACGTTTAAGAAAGTGTTTTTTTTTGCCTTAATGTGCCACGAGGACCCCGTATTTAAGTAGTTACATCAGTGCTGCAAACTATTTGAATAGGGTATCTTAGATAGGTATAAATTCATCTCTTTTCTAAATTAAACCAAATTAATGACAGTAAATGGCTTTTTAGACCCCGTATTTAAGTAGTTACATCAGTGCTGCAAACTATTTGAATAGGGTGTCTTAGATAGGTATAAATTCATCTCTTTTCTAAACTAAACCAAATTAATGACAGTAAATGGCTTTTTAGACCCCGTAACGTTTAAGAAAGTGTTTTTTTTTTTTGCCTTAATGTGCCACGAGGACCCCGTATTTAAGTAGTTACATCAGTGCTGCAAACTATTTGAATAGGGTATCTTAGATAGGTATATATTCATCTCTTTTCTAAATTAAACCAAATTAATGGCAGTAAATGGCTTTTTAGACCCCGTGACGTTTAAGAAAGTGTTTTTTTTTTTTGCCTTAATGTGCCACAAGGACCCCGTATTTAAGTAGTTACATCAGTGCTGCAAACTATTTGAATAGGGTATCTTAGATAAGTATAAATTCATCTTTTTTCTAAACTAAACCAAATTAAAGTAACGGCAGAGAAGATGTATGTTGTTGTAAGCCGCACCGTAAGCAAGACACGTACGAGGCGTATTAGACCTCGTACCGCGCTGAACGTGTTAATAAAAACGCGGCCTCTCCAACGCCGCCTCTGTCCTCGGTACACAGGTGATAATGTGGCAATGTCGCTGTCGCCGCCGGCTACACACGATTATCCTATCTGACCACACAGCCCTCGACACGGTTTCATTCACTTTTACGTACGACGTGCATGCCTTTAGTTTTGAGTACGCAGTGATGAATGGTTCCGGTGGAGAAATTGGTGATTGCTATTAGAGACTTGATGCTAATGAAGTGGCTACTTCGGCACTCGCATAAACTATTACAAATAAGTCATAGCGTAGAAGCCGGGTAGAAAGGAAATACTTTCCGATTTGTACTACAACGAGTGTCGTCGCTTGTCTCCCACCCTTTAACTCTGCTACAGGCAAGAAACCAATACGAACGCGCATTACGTAAGTACTTACAGATCAAGCACACTTAGATCGCAAGTTTGCTATTGGTTGTGTCAATTATGAGCATGATCAAATTGCATGCACGCCTGCCCCGCCCACAAGGCCATATTCAGAGAGAACATATTCGAAGGTAGGATCCAGTACACAATATAAACCTACGTAACCAAATCTAATATACTATTATATTATACGTAAATCCAACATATAATTATAATATACATACTAATATATACCGTTAAATTTTAATCGTTTTAATCCCGTGGAGGGACGATCCGGTACATGAAACACTATCGATTTGTAAAGATAAAATTAAAAAATAAAGTACCTCTTTTTCAAAACTCGTATTAATTTATGCATGTACGAAATTAATTTCTTTAAGAAAGAGTCAGCTGAGCGAGTTCAATGACCTGTAGGTAGTTTGTACGCAACGCCGACTATTACCTACAGGTCACTGAACTCGCTCAGCTAATTCATCAATGCTAATTCATCATGTGGGCCCAGTGCGGGGTGGTGGAAGTCACATGGCAAAAAAGTCATGATGTGCGTTTTTTTTTGCTCTCGAGTTCAGTTATATAGATACGTTGAAGTCAGATTCGTAGAATATTCAAGCCTCCACGAGAACAGTGCTGGCAAACTGTGCTGCAATTTGGCAGAAGATTTATGTGATAGTTATTATTTACTAGCTTTTGCCCGCGCGGCTTCGCTCCCGCTCCCTGCTCCACCCTACTATACCCTACTCTACCCTACACTACCCTACACTACCCAGTGTAGGGTAGTGTAGGGTAGTGTACGGTAGTCTAGGGTAGAGTAGAGTAGGGTTACTCTACTCTACCCTACACTGCACTATTTTTTTTTTCCATCAAATCAAAATCAAAATCATTTACTTCAAATAGACCATTTGCAGGCACTTTTGAATAGTCAAATGTCGGTCAGTCCAAGAAAAGTGAAGCTAAATTGCACGTTCCAAAACGTAGGTCTCTATGGAGAAGAACGTGCAAGAAACTCCATGGACACTCTTTTTAAAACATATTATGAGTTACATAGATCTTGGTTACATATTTCTTGTCGCTTCTAATAAGTGAGCACAATGTAGGCAGATACGCAACAATAATAATTTATTATTCTTCTTATTAAATGTAATTAAAAACAGAAACCGAATCAAGCCACTAGCAGCCAAGAGTTGACCAGCCTCAACCGATGGCACCCGTTCACGGGCATGACACGTGCATCAGCCCCACTCAGCTCAACCACTTTAAAGGGAACCGAATGACCCAATAACACGTGCCACCATCAGCCGCCATGCCATGCTCGTAATGTCAAACAAGTTGTAACCTAATAAAGATGCTCCATGGTGCTTCACATTCACAAAACTTGAAAAAAAGTGCTTCTACATTATACAATGCTATTTAGTTTCCAATTAAAAAAAGGTAATAAATTATCATAAGCTCTATTGAAATAAACAAATAAAAAATACATTTCGAAAGCAAAAAGATACCATAAGAACCTTCTCCTCACAATAGAATAGAATATAGAATAGAATATCGTTGTGACCCAATAACGAACACAACAAAAAAGAATTAGCGAAATCGGTCCAGCCGTTCACGCGTGATGGCGTGACCAAGGAAATAGGGATTAATTTATATATATATATATAGATGTATACTTAACCGATAGCCAGGAGCCACGATCAACACCTTCGGAGGCTATCGTTAGGCGACTGGATCAAGGACTTGATTCAGAAAGCGGTAGGAACTGCTAGACACGGCTCGTATAGTTAGGTTCTTTTCTCAGGAGATCCGACCGCGGGTAGCTTGCACCTTGTTCCATTTACCGGTGGGATACTGTTTTTTGATATTTCTAAATGTTTTTATTTTATTACCAAAATGTGTTAATAAAATTAAAGCTGTGTGTAAGTAACTTGACATATTACTTAGGCTTTGTTTCATCGCAATCAGATGACAATATCCAAAGATCGCCGCGTCAGTTAGTATGTTAATAAAATTGAATACACATAAACAAAATATGTATAATATTTTGAATAAAAAACTTAAAACATAACATATATTATAATTAGAAATACATTTAAAAAACCATAATATCTTTACCTGCCTACATTTCTATTTAATAACGCAACAGAAAATTCCAGCGAAAAATTATAAGTACTGCATGATGTTCCAAAGTGGTTTATGAGTAATTACGGTGACCATCATACAGCGGATTATGAGGACATTACTGTGGAGTTACGTAAAAAGAGACATTAGCCATTCGAAAGCAAAGTCACGAGCAGGCAATTTGATGGCAATCAATAGCCTTGTTGTAGTATCACCAAATCTTTTGGACGGACTTTATCTATGGGAAAATGTTAAAAGTATATATTATTTAACTCATACAACTTCGTGGGTTTATTTTTCACGATCAGAGATTACCATAGTCGTGAAACTATTATTATTATATGTTACAATATCTCAGAACTCACCTGGGTTTCGAGATATAGTAAACATCCTGAGTATTTATCATGAGATATGGTACGGTAAAAATCCTGGACCTTTTGAAGGCATACGAGGGGCCGAAGCCAATTATTATTTTTGATTTATTTTTATTCCCTTTATTCATTTCATACACATATAAATTTCATTTTTAAATATAATTTTTTTAACAAGATCATATAAAAACTTTAAAAAATATAAAAATAGTTATCCGCCGGTGTAGGGACCAGGGTCCAAGCTACCGTTGGTTAGGGCTCTAGAGACCTGAGACAGGAAACTCCTCACAATGCAAGCCTTATCACGGAGTACTGCCTTCTGTACCGGGCCCTTGATCCAACCGCGTAACATCTTTGACAGGTGGTCATTAAAATTTAATGAAGTTTTCGCTCCCAATTTTGTGTAACAACTAGCGACCTGCCCTAGCTTTGTACGGGTGCTACAAATCTTTGAACTTCTTGGCATTTTTCTACTATAATATGCATGTAATTATGCACTTAACCCTTCCTCGTGAATAACTCTATCTATACCAAAATGAAAACCGCACGAAAATCCGTACAGTAGTTTTTGAGTTAATCGTAAACTGACTGACAAAAGCGGTGGGGGCTTTTGTTTAATAATATGTGTATGTCATCAAAAACATAAATTGTAAAAAACACCAAGGCTCGTAACTCAGTTGTTCTACGTTAAAAACAACTATGATATAGGATTAAATAATTTAATATAATTTTTAATTTTATTCAATATATTTATTTAAAACAAAAAAGATTTGTATTAAGAAAGAAGAAGGAAGAAAAGGAAGGTCTCTCACGTAGGGACTGAATAAATTGACCGACTTGGTATTTCATTGATCTCACAACTTTTTACGGTATGGTAGAAGATCGCTTACATACAAAATATAAGCTATAGTTTATTATTGAAAAGTCAGTAATCCATTATAAACAACTAAGTTTACCTGCATGTTTCAAGGAGAATTTCTCCTTTTCATTATAACGTGTAGTCTTCCTACATATATACCACCCACAGCCTGCTTGCGATCATGATAGGTAGGTGCGTAATTATCACCGCAGTACCGTTTTGTACCGCGAATTCACCAGAATCACATTTCCCATAGTTGCGTAAAAAACAAAATAGGCGTCTTATTTTAGGTAAAATATGACCAGAGTATTAATAGCCCAACGCGCATTATTTTGTTCAATTTATTTCATTATTATTGCTCTCAAAACGGCGAAGGAAAACATCGTGAGGAAACCGGCATGTCCTAGAATCAAAAAAATCCATGCTCGTGAACGGGTGCCATCAGTTGAGATTGGTCATCTAAATATTAACTGTCAATGGTTTATTTGAATTTATATTGTTCGTTTTTTCCTTTAGCATCATCATCTTCTAGGGCTTCGGGATTATTCGAAAGAGTTGAGCTGGTTGGGCTTGGTGGACCTGATGCACGCTTCATGCTCGTGAACGGGTGCCGTCAGTTGACACTGGACATCTCTCAGCGGCTGCCAGTGGCTTATTCATTTATATTTTTTAATTAGTTTTTTTTATTATTATTATAACTTATCTATATTGTGCTCACATAATAGAAGCGACAAACAATATGTAGCCAAGATTTTTGTAACTCATAACATGATTTAAACGAATGTCCGTGGAATTTTTTGCACGTTCTTCTCCATAGAGATCTACAGTTGCCATAATGGATCTTAAGCGGTTGCGCAGAAGTCAAATATTCGGTCTCTTTAGTGGTGCGAAGTGAGACGCGGGGGCGGGGAATGTCAGTGATTGGCTCGCCGCGCCATCGCGTCATAGACGTGACTCCTCATTCGTTCCCTGCATTGCTGCATGTATCTAACAACGAAGACGATTGGTTCGCCAATGTATGGAATGCGCAAAGCGATCCCCACTCTGACGCCGAGCGCCCAAGATCCGTTTTGGCAACTGTAGGTACGCTTTGGAAAGTGCAAAATAGCTTCACTTTATTTGACTGACCGACATTTAAACTATTCAAAAGTGCGTGTTATTGGTCTATTTGAAATAAAGTTTCTGAATTCTGATTTCCGTGACATGTGACATCCGCCAAACCTGCACTGAGCCCGCGTAGTGGATTACAACCCAATCTTTCTCTTAGACAGGAGATCAGTATTTCAGCAATGAGCATATTGCCGGAAACATCCCAAGCGTCGTAAGTCACAGGACGAATACCAGCCAAAACTGTCAGACATCATGTTAAAATTACAGGAAAGGACATCATAACATTAAACATCATTATAACACTGTTATCTACTTAGAATACTATCAAGAGTACCACCCACGCTTGAAGAAGTGCTGTTAGCTGGCCACGTGATTATCACCAATGGTGCCCGTAAATTATGAGAAAAGATACACCTCCGCCTCGACTGCCAAATTTGAGGCTGTTTGAAGAAAGGATTATGTGGACGTTCTCGTGATTTTTCGAACTTCTTTTTTGCGCGTTACGAATTTGTGATAGAAATAAAAACTAAAATTAAATGTGTTATAGAGTATTTTTTAATAATGTGTATACTGATTATGCATTATTAATAAAGTCGCTTACCATCGGTGAAAAAATTTTAGCAATCGGATCAGTATTTCCAGAAATTACCTCTTACAAACCAAAAAAATAAATAAAAACAAACTTTACCTCTTTCTAATATTAGTGGAGATACTTATATTTTACTAATATTTGTATGCCACTTACTGTGATAGATTAGAGACCCTTATATTTTTGTAACATGTTATAAATTGTACTTGTGTGCACAAATAAACTTAATAAATTGATTAGATTTTAAATATATATATGTTTTAGTTTGGCTAAGAATTCAGCAATACGAAAATATTTGCTGAAAAAGCCATTAGAGATTTTACACAAGGGTCAATATGTCAGCAACGACAATTATGGAAACGAAAAATGTTTAGGATTGAAATGCGCTACAAAAATGTAATTTGCTCAAAAACCAAACTTTTTGACATTTTGATAGTCGGTTGACTTCACGTTGCATTAAGTTCACCTAAGTACCACTACTGTACATGAAGTTTAAATAAATAAATAGAATTTATCACTATAATAATTATTTAATGATCTTCACAGATAGAGATAACAAGACCAGAAAACAGAACATATATTTTATAGGACGCCAATGCGAGTGATGCGACACATTTCTAATTTCTATAATTATTTATGTTTAACTGAACAATCAAGAAGCACTAACTAAATAAACGAAACTTGACTTTTTTAAAGTAAGCGAAACTTCCCTTACCTACTTACTACTTTTTAGTTATAATCATGCGTTTTATCAGCTACATACAAGCACTTGAAAAAACATAGAAGCAAACAAATAATTTATTCCATCCTCTGTAATGTACTCGTAATCATAAGCCACAGAAAACAAACAAATTCTGAGCATATCCACACTAAACCAACATTTTGAAATTGGCCTAAAAAAGCAAAAGCCTAAAACAAACAGATCACGGCACCAGGCCCCAGGCAGTCGAAATTTAATCATACTTATTATCCAGTTATGACAAGCAACACCGCGAGATATAGCGGGTTCACTAAACAGCCGACGGTTGAATTTATTTTCTACACTAATATTATAAAGAGGTAAAGTTTGTTTTGTTTTTGTTTGTAGGAGGTAATCTCTGAAAGTACTGGTCCAATTGTTAAATTTTTTTCATCGATAGAAAGCGTGACATACGCGAAGGTGATGTCAAAAGCTAGTGTTCCAATATGACGGTAACGAATCGCTTTTCTAATGATTGGTTTATTGGGTTTCTCGTCAAATTTAGTTTTCAACAAGTCCTGTTAACAACTTATATCGTAGGCCTGCAAAACTATGACTATCCTTCCTAGAATCGTAACAGCATGAACAGATTCTAGGAAAGTGTTATGTAATCTCCCACAATAAACTGCTTTAAAAATCGGTTGGACAGAGAATAAAAGTCTCCCAAAACGCATATGGCAAACGATGGAAAATAAGTGGCTTTTAGTCAGTAAAAGTCTGACACGCCATCTCGCTCTCTAGAGCGGAAGAAGTCATGACCTCCCATCTCAAAAAAAACCAGTGTGTCTTACAGAATAATAATAATAATTTAGCTAAAGTTGTTGATAGAAACTTAAGCAATATTGTTAAAAAAAAACCTATTTGTATTCATATATTTCTTATCGTTACCTACCCAATACATAATCAGCGAGTACGGAAAGACAAACGAGAAGAAATCTAAACAAAAAAAGAACATTTTTATGCTACAATCTACTTTAAAAACGTCATAAACACTCAATCAAATAATAAAGTAATACGTCAACAACCAATTAACAAGTACACGGTAGGACAGCAACTAACCATCAAAGATACCAAACAAGTTAAAACCACTTAAAATTTGAACCAAGAAACAGAATCCCAAACCAATTTTGAAACAATCTGTATCTCAAGTCATGAAATAATTTATAACATACACTCGCCCTGTATAATTAGGTCTGGTCAGACAGTTGATTGCTTATTATATTGATGTTTCAATTTTATACCCATTTTTATGGTCATCGACCAACTGTGGGGGGTGGCCACCCATACCGTTGTTGAAACCCTTCACTCTACTGATCATACCAATAAGACTATCTTCGTCTACTCGAGCTCTTTCGAATTCAGGATTTTCTGTCTCTCTCTTACCAGATTGGAATGTCTTCTCTCTCTTTCTTGTGATTATGGTGAGTGAAGAAAGTTAGTTCTCGTCACGAATTGTAAGACGTTTAATAACTATGTTGTGATTTTCGATTTTTAGTTGAAGGATATTTCCTTATTCGTTTCCGATTTTAAATTCTATATTTAAACTTTATATGATATTACCTGTATACATTTTATGGACCGTATCTTTATTAACTTCTTTAGAAACGTCGAATTTTGTGCTAACAATTTGCTAATTAACTATCAAAGTTTCGGCACAAAAAAGTTTCGTTAAACCGGAAAAAAAGACGCCACTCTATCATTATTAGGGTCAATTAACTCTTTCGAAGGCATTTGAGGATTCTGTTGACAAATTCGTTTAGGAAACATTCCCTGATGAATTTGTCCGACATTAATACGTGGTTCTGTTGGAATTTTGAGCGTTGTTTTTCGTTTGTTTTTGCTTCTAAATCGAGTGGAATCGATGTCGCGACTATCTCGCTGCTTTGATCTTGTTTAGGCGCGTGCGCACCTCAAAGTTTTGAGAAAAAAGACGGGTTGCACTCCGGGAGTGCCGGCAGAAGTGAAAACTTGATTATTAACGTTGAGCATGTTTGATATTTTGGAATGGTTAGGGAATAATTTTGCACCAATTGCTTTATCAGTATAAAAGTACTATCATTTATGTGGTAGAATACAATATTCATTTATTGCGCTATCGTACACAAACATGACAATTTATATTACATTAAAAATTTAACACTTTAAAACTATTACAATTATTTTACATTAAAAAGTTTATCTCTCCGAAAAACTACTGAGGTGTCAAGGAACACCCGGATGGAACGAAGTTCCGTTCTGGCTTGCTTTCTATAAGAGAGAGAAAGAGAGAAAGACAGAGAAACATGCGCACGCCGCACGGCTTACAATAGCTTACTATAGAAAAAGTGTCGTTACAACTTTTCGTGAGAATTTTTTCCGTCTAGCCAATACAATATAACTAAAAAATACTATCCTATTTTATGTACATTTTGACAGCACTATTTCAACATCTTCGAAACCATGAAAACGACACTCATGACGAAAAAGTTGATAATTTCTGACATCCGCCATCTTAGATTTACATTTTGACAGCACTATCGGCTTCAACAACCTCGAAAACCATGAAAAAGACACCCATATCGAAAAAGTTGATAATTTATTGCAGCCACCATCTTAGATTTAAATTTTGACAGTACTATCGGTTTCAACACCCTCGAAAACCACGAAAACGACACCCATGAGGAAAAAGTTGATAATTTCTTGCAGCCGCCATCTTGGATTTACATTTTGACAATACTATCGGTTTCAACAGCCTTGAAAACCATGAAAACGACACCCATGACGAAAAATTTAATAATTTTTTGCAGCCGCCATCTTGGATTTATATTGACAGTACTATCGGTTTCAACACCCTCGGAAACCATGAAAACGACACCCATGACGGAAAATTTGATAATTTCTTGCAGCCGCCATCTTGGATTTATATTTTGACAGTACCATCGGTTTCAACACCCTTGAAAACCATGAAAACGACACCCATGACGGAAAATTTGATAATTTCTTGCAGCCGCCATCTTGGATTTATGTTTTTACAGTACCAACGGTTTCAACACCCTCGAAAACCATGAAAACGACACCCATGACGGAAAAGTTGATAATTTCGTGCAGCCGCCATCTTGGATTTATATTTTGACAGTACCATCGGTTTCAACACCCTCGAAAACCATGAAAACGACACCCATGACGGAAAAGTTAATAATTTCTTGCAGCCGCCATCTTGGATTTATATTTTGACAGTAATATCGGTTTCAACACCCTCGAAAACCACGAAAACGACACCCATGACGAAAAAGTTGATAATTTCTTGCAGCCGCCATCTTGGATTTACATTTTGACAGTACCATCGGTTTCCACGCCCTCGAAAACCATGAAAACGACACCCATGACGGAAAATTTGATAATTTCTTGCAGCCACCATCTTGGATTTATATTTTGACAGTACCATCGGTTTCAACACCCTCGAAAACCATGAAAACGACACCCATGACGGAAAATTTGATAATTTCTTGCAGCCGCCATCTTGGATTTACATTTTGACAGTACCATCGGTTTCCACGCCCTCGAAAACCATGAAAACGACACCCATGACGGAAAATTTGATAATTTCTTGCAGCCACCATCTTGGATTTATATTTTGACAGTACCATCGGTTTCAACACCCTCGAAAACCACGAAAACGACACCCATGGCGAAAAAGTTGATAATTTCTTGCAGCCGCCATCTTGGATTTACATTTTGACAGTACCATCGGTTTCCACGCCCTCGAAAACCATGAAAACGACACCCATGACGGAAAATTTGATAATTTCTTGCAGCCACCATCTTGGATTTATATTTTGACAGTACTATCGGTTTCAACACCCTCGAAAACCATGAAAACGACACCCATGACGGAAAAATTAATAATTTCTTGCAGCCGCCATCTTGGATTTACATTTTGACAGTATTATCGGTTTCAACACCCTCGAAAACCACGAAAACGACACCCATGACGAAAAATTTGATAATTTCTTGCAGCCGCCATCTTGGATTTATATTTTGACAGTACCATCGGTTTCAACGCCCTCAAAAACCATGAAAACGACACCCATGACGAAAAAGTTGATAATTTCTAGCAGCCGCCATCTTGGATTTATATTTTGACAGTAAAAGTGTCGGTACAATTTTTCGTGAGAATTTTTTCCGTCTAGCCCCCTTTCACAACGCGCGATAAGGGATAGCTGTCTACTCTCCATCCGTCTTACGCTTTTTCGATCAGGTCACGTGTCCTGACGCGAGTTTAAGATTTTATACCCATTACAGAAAAAGTGCTCAACGCCGCTAAAGAAGTTTTCACTTCAAAAACTTCTTCAACGTTTGTTTTGGTGAAGTACATCTTACTCATTATTTTGTTTTATACCAATTTATATGGTCGGTGCAACATGTATTTTTCTTCCCTAGGTATATTATTGTGTAAAAGTAGAAATTTATTTTAGGGGAATTTAATCCCGCAACAAAAATGAAATCCTATGAGATTTAATTGTTCCGGAAGCTAATTCAGGGTTCGGTTTACTCGTGAGGTTATCCAAAGACCGTTTTAGCGTGTACTTCCTTCTATTTACTGAGAAAGGAGTGCTATAGAATGACTCGAAGTTGTGAGTAACAACATTACTCGAATATATCGTCCATCGTGTTGATAAACCAGGTATTGTAAGAGATGGCTATTTTAAACCAGTACCATGTATGTATGTATATGTTACCGGACAAACCCGATTTTAGGACGAACGTTTCACCTAGGCCAGACCTGTGGTTTTAGTCCAAGAGCGAGGGACGCGAGATCGGAATTTTAGGGCACCCCGACACGGACAGGTTAGGTTAGAAGGTTAATGCGGGTGCTAACACAATTAAAAATTTTGAACATTCAAAAGTACCTGTTGTTGGTATATTTAAAATAAAGTTTCAGATCTCTAAGTGAAGCGCAGCTCCTGCCTTAGCCTTCGTGGTTTTTTTTTATTAACCCTAGATACCCCATATTTCAATGTACACTAAAGATAACCATACGTCGACTCGACGTGCGAATGTTTGAGTGAGCATATATTGGATTATGTATATACTAGGTTTATAAATGTGATATATATTATGTACTATTATTGTATTGTGAGTAAATGAAAAACATTAGAGTTTATTTATATTTTTAAAGAAAAAAAAATTAAAGAACAGAACAAGGCACTTCTTGCTTTGCTAATCTTAAGCATTTCGGGAACTCTCCGTCAGTCGTATAACTTACTATGTATACTTTTTAAAATTAACTTTTTACAATTTCTGTAATATAAAAAACCTAAGAAAATAATACTTTTTATCCATTTTAGCCTCAAAGGTACTTAGAACAGGCGCTGGACTTGTGCTTTCCACAAATGAGTTTTTTGCAGCGGTCAGATATTATTTTTGTCATCCTTCTAATTTTTGATGGAAAAAAGGCATCACATTTTCTTTCCTTTACCTCAGGTATACCTTCACGTTGGTTCGGCTTGTCTTTTTGGCAATATATCACAAAAAAAATCTTATAGATTCGTCTGTAAAGTAAGCATTTGCTACCTTGTCTCCATTCATGGGGTCAGCAAGGTATTGCCGAGTTTCTTCATAAGTTTCATCATGTCCACATAATATTAGGTCCTTACATATGAAATTGGCGTTTGGTATAGGAAGAATGTAAAGTCATTTTTTGTTTGTAAAAATATTTAATTAGTCAAAATATGCACCGCTGTTATCTATGCACTTTTGCCATCTTATAGGTAGTTCATTGATCCCTTTACTAAATAAATTATAGGGGCGAGAACCAATAAACTCTTTGAAAGTGGTTTGGACTGCCGCATTGGAGTTGAATTTTTTTCCTTGTAAGAAGTTATCCAAATTCCAGAAAAAATGGTTATCTTTTGGAGCAACGTCCGGGGAGTAAGGTGGATGTCGCAGACATTCCAATTGTAGACAAAACGCTAATTTCATATGTAAGGACCTAATATTAGCCACTTGTTCTACCTTTAGTAGCTGTACAATGATGGTCGTGTTTTTCTCTAAGAATTTGTCACTGTGGTATGATAGTACAACTCAGCATACTTGGCGAAGCATTTTCAGGAGTTTCAGGATCATTTCCAGGAACATCTTCAATATCAAATGGGTATACCGGTATACCACTAGGGGAACACTCGCTTTAGTCTTCGGTATCACTCTACGTTATCTTCTATTAAATTGTCTTCAGTTTCACTGTCCGACCCCTGAATCTCTTCATGGCTCGTTTCATGCAACAACTGACTGATTTCTGAACCGTCTGTGATTTTGTTACGTCATTATGTTATTTTTATTGTGACAATAACAAGTAAAAGAACTAATAAAAAAAAACACGTAAGTTTATTCTCAAAAAAGAAAGTAACACATTTTCCCAATAGTCTAGAAACTGACACTAAAGATAACCATACGTCGCTTCGACGTACGGCAGATAAATATCGACGAAAGTATTGCACTTACCCGAGTGTTAAGGGTGTGTTCTGCAAGCTCCGATAGCCGACTGAGTTGGCAGGAATGGGCAATTCAGTGATGCAAAAAACAAACGAGTTACAACATTTTTCCAAATTCGAATACGTCGTTTCGACGTAGGTTATCTATCTAGGGTTAATCGTTCAGAAATCCCGCATGTAGAGAAAACTAGTATGGCCTAGGCAAAAATACCTAGTTCATCCTAAAATCGAGTTTGGCCGGTAACATATACACATGGTTACAATATTCTAATGCGCATCTCTAACGGCTCGTTCACGACCTTGCCACTGTGAGCGGTAGCTAAGCGTGGGGCGGCGAGCGGTAAGATGAAAATGTTTGAAGCACGTCATGAGACGCCGTTCATAGCGCCGCGCGACTGCTTACAGATATACCGCCCCGCTCGCCGAGCCACTCGCCGCTAAGACAACAGGTCGTAATTTACCCCTTTTGATTGTATCATCAACCTCATCTTTATCAGCAAGTCCTCAATTTTATTTGCCTAACTCTGAATATTTAAGAGTTTATTATTAAATGCAGCATCCGAATCAAACCGTCCCTAAAAGCCAATTAGCGTTTATTACGGCCCACGTAATTGGGTTTTGATTAAGAGAATCGAAAGAGATATAGCTAGTTTGTAAAATTGTGTTCAATCGCTTTTTTACGAAGATGTCAATGCATTTTTAAGCGACTTCGAAAAGGAGGAGGTTAGATTAGTCCTTGACATGCTAGCAATGGTGGAAGCAAATCTTCATCTACCTACACTACGTTAATATTATAAAGAGGTAAAGTTTTTTTTTTGTTTTTAGGAGGTAATCTCTGAAAGTACGGGTACGATTGCAAAAATCTCTTCACCGATAGAAAGCTGCTTTATTCCTGAGTAACATAGGCTATATTTTATGTACGCGGGTGAATCTGCGGGCAAAAGCTAATAAGACATATTAGACAAATGTCAAAATGTTTGGGATCGACCATGTTTTTCTCCTGCTGTAGGTAGTTTTTTTTTAAGTTGAGAATTCATCCAATGAGTTCTCGCGCTCTAGAGCGGAGCAAGAGGGATATCAGACCTTTACTGACAAATTGACCTATGTTCCTTCTTGGCCATTGCGTTCCAAGGTCACGGGTTTCCCTTTCAGAAGTCAACTCATGGCCCCAGTAGGCTTCGGCCCTGCTGCGGCCCTACGGTTTTGCTAATATCACTTTAAGGTATTCGTGGAACAATACGCGCTGTTGACTTCTCAGGAAGTGTAAAATTATGTAGTCTCTGGTTTTGTCTAGTACTGCTAAATTTTGTGGCGGTAAAAGCATTATTTACTGGTTCTTTCCAATGGTCAGTTTTTTAGCCATTGATGAGCATCCTTCGCAGAATGTGGTCACCAAATAGATAGTTACAGAAGACAATCTCAAGTATGTACTTCCTTTTTTATACCTACGCTCGGTGGACGCACACTAATGAGCGTTTGAGCCGGAACTGTTCGACGAGCGGGCCGAGGCGCTCCGAGATATCGTGTCCGTGAGCGGTGTCTATGTGTGCGTTGCTCGAGCGCTATATATATTTTGTTAGCAAAAATGTTTAAATTTTGTTTGTTGCGTCTATAATTTAGGTGTCTTCAAGGCTACAGTGAATGGGATCTTAACAAATTAGTGCGCCTCACGATCGATGATTGCATCACTGCTTACCATCAGGTGGGATCGCAGTCAAGCACTGGGTAAAAAAATATATTCTAAATAAACTTTGAGCACCAAAAGGCACGCGGCGACTGGAAGACGTCGGCGGCGCCTGCGCATCTCTTATAAATCACGTCCCGCCATCTTGTAGATTATCCGATTAACTAGTCAACTGTTAAAAACATAGATCCCTTATGTTCCACTACCATTACCATCACGCTCACTGACTTTAAGAGAACACCGAAAAAGGTAACCGAACTTTTTTGACATTTAAATTTTTTTTTAAACGTAACCGATTTCTTTTGACGTTTAAAAAAAAAGTGTTGGTTTTTTTCTTAATTTGGATACACAGGTGGAGTTAACTGTCATGTTTTTTCTTCAGTATCATGATTTGATGTCATGTGGCCAGTTATTGGAAGTGATAGTTTGTAATAGATATATCTGAAGAAGGTTTTCGGTTAGACACGGAGTAAATTGAAATGTGATCGACTTTTCTTGATCCATTTTTTTTCTTTTCTAACCTATTACGTTTCGATGTTCCTTTTGATTGGTGTCCTAAATTGAATTGGCTATGGTATCTTGCTTTTCGTTCTTTTTTTTTTGTTTTTGTAAACCCCACTTTTAATTAACTAGATGAGACTTCTGTCAAAATAAATACAAAAAATGAAAACGATACTTTTGCTTTACAAACAAGGATCACGAGGTTTACTATTTATTTTTTACCGTGTAGCTTATGGTTAAAAATATATTAATTTCTAGATGGTTCTACTACTTAATTTACACTAACATTATAAAGTGGGAAAATTTGTATTTTTGTGTGTATGTTTGTAATGAATAAACTCAAAAACTACTGTATCGATTTCAAAAATTCTTTCACCATTGGAAAGCTACATTCACCCTGTGTAACATAGGCTATATTTATTGTCCGTGCGAAGCCGGGACGGGCCGCTGTAATGTTACAAAGAGGTAAAGTTTGTTTTATTTGTTTGTAGGAGGTAATCTCTGAAAGTACTGGTCCGATTGCTGAAATTATTGCAACGATAGACAGCTGCTTTATTCCTGAGTAACATAGGCTATATTTATGTACACGGGCGTAGCCGTGGGCAAAAGCTAGTTATTTATATTAACAAAATAAATGCGAATAAATAAAAGAAGTGTGTTAAAAATACGAATAAAAAAGAGAAGTACTTACACTTAGTGCTAATCCCTAATCGAAGTTCGATCAAAAGGATTATTATTATTTAGTATCCATATATTCACTCTCTCTCTTCCTGCGTCTGTGTTTCCTATCATTTATGTCCTCACTGCGTTCAAGTCAAGACTAATCAGGCGTCTTCTGGGTTGGCTCGTTCCATTGTAGAACCCATCCATTGCCTACCGCCATTCAAGTCAAGAGCGGGCACCGGGAATGAAAAAAGAAAATATTTGAATAAAATTCGAATAACTATAATATAATTGGGGGAGTGCACTAATTTAAACTTAAATGTATCAAACCTTTATTTGTGTGTGTACATCCTTTTTTCGGAAGTCCTAACATAGTCAGCCTCATAATGCTCTCATAGTTGGGACTTTAAATTAAATTTAAAAAAAAAGTAAAATAAATAACCAGTTATACCTAAAACATACTTATATAGGAACGTAATTTATAAAATTCAAGACAAAATCACTCATACTGGAGACCCAGAGACCCAGCCCGTTCAAACCTACGTATAATAAAATTCCAAGATGGATTCCTTTTACAAAACGTCAACTCCTGCGCATTCTATTCACACAAGTCACGACTGTTTGTCTGTTAATTGTGCCTGTCAACTAGTAATTGACCCCATCGCTTCCTATTTAGCGGACCACCCATGTGTTTGGAGGCATCCTCATATTCCACATCGTAAAGTGGTATAGGCTGGTATGACAATTGACTTTAGCATTGTTTAAATATAGTTCTATATTAGTTAGTTGCAGGACAGGACACATTGCTGGTTTTGAAGTTCGAGCTGAAAGCTTTCGGAGTTTCATCACAAGGCTTAAAGTCACCCAAAGAGCAATGTAAAGGGCTATGCTCGGGGTTTCCTTGCGTGATCGAATAAAAAATGAAGATATCCGCAGGAAAAATAAGGTTGCCGTCGTAGCACGAAGAATTGCCAAGTGGCAATGGGCAGGGCACATTGCTCGTAGAACACATGGCCGTTGGGGCCGAAAGGTTCTGGAGTGGCGACCGCGTACCGGAACACGCAGCGTTGGAAGGCCTCCTACAAGGTGGACCGATGACCCGGTGAAAGTTGCGGGAATCCGATGGATGCGGGACGCACAGGACCGTGTATTGAGGCGACGCTTGGGGGAGGCCTGTGTCCAACAGTGGGCTGAAATTATGATGATGATGATGATTAGTTAGTTCGTAGAAATTATTTTCTTGTCTTCAAGGTAAGGAAAATTATAAACTTGATTGGACAGTTTGTATGGAGAGGCCGATTTTTTTTTTCGATTCCTAAAAAAAATTTTTGTGGAAGGTTGTTCAGTTTCGTCTACTGAGCAAGCCCTTAAAGTTTGTGGAGGGCTGTCCCTTACACCATTTATAATACCACATTAATTTTAGTGCGACACCCAAAACACGTGTCTAGTATTTTTACGTAAAGAATATAGGAATAAAATTTTAGAACTGTATCATGAAAAATCGCGAAGTTACAAACTTGTTATGATACGGTTGTCCGCACAACATGGGTACATGATCACCGGGCCATCCGGGCGACTGAGGGGTATTTTTTATGGTGGGAAAAATCATCCGATGACAACCTTCGCTCTTGGGCGGAGCGGGAGATAGTGTCAGAGTCTTACTGACTAAAAGCCCACCCCGTTCCTTCGTTCCCTTCGTACCGGGGGCTTGAGCTATCTTTCGAATTAACCCTGGCCCCAGTAGGCTTCGACCCAGCTGGGCCCCTGCTGTTGCTGACAGCTCCTTGAGACGCGCGGGAACAGTGCGCGTCATGGCGACTGAGGGGTGATTTTGCTCCCGCAACGAATTGTGCACTGACGTGAAATTCCCGCTATGACCTGCCGCAACCCGTGTTGTACTGTCGGTGGTGTCCAACTTTTGACCTTTTTTAAATATTTTTGTGAAAAAAAAAAACTAACATGATGTAAAAAACTTTAGAAACGATTCAGCCACCGATTCTTAACAAACTACTCGTATATTCAGATTTCGCATATACAAATAATTGTGTTGACTATATCGAAACATATAAGTATAAATTTAAAGAGTTCAAGAAGTAAAATCACATCTTGACTGTTAGGCGATACGAAGTTTGCCGGGTCAGGTAGTCATAAAACTAAGGATACCTACTAATAATAACGAATAAAAAACTCATCCAAACCTAAACAACATAAGCACAAAAGAAAAGAAACAACGCACAAAGAAAATCAATATTGTTATTGCCATGAAAAATTGTAATGAAACTCATTTCATCGACAGCACAGCTGACGGTTCCCGCACTCGTTATGAGAGTCAAGTTGTCCACCGTGTCATTACAGTCCACCTAACGTGTGATTATGTTCACCCTGCTGGGACGGTGGAGCGGCGTGAGAAACCACACACACTTAGGACAAGGCTAGTTGACAATGTTTAAGTCTAACTAAAGAAATAAAATAAGGAACAGGAAGAAAAGAAAATAAAGAAACGAACAGAATAGAAAAAACCGGCCAAGTGCGAGTCGGACTCGCCCATGAAGGGTTCCGTAGCAGCAAGTAACATAATATAAAAGTTCTTGTAGTTCGTTGTAACTTTGATCGATGTTTTAATAATAGTGTATTTTTTTAGATTTATGACGTATTAAAAAAAAACTACTTACTAAATCTCGTTCAAACCAATTTTCGTTGGTAGTTTGCATGGTAATGTACATCATATATTTTTTTTAGTTTTATCTATCTCTTATTTTAGAAGTTAGAGGGGGGGGGGACACATTTTACCACTTTGGAAGTATCTCTCGCGCAAACTGTTCAATTTAGAAAAAAAATGATTTTAGAAACCTCAATATCATTTTTGAAGACCTATCCATAGATACCACACACGTATGGGTATGACGAAAAAAAAATTTTTGGGTTTCAGTTCTAAGTATGGGGACCCCCAAAATTTATTGCTTTTTTTCTATTTTTGTGTGAAAATGTTAATGCGGTTCACAGAATACATCTACTTACTAAGTTTCAACAGTATAGCTCTTATAGTTTCGGAAAAAAGTGGCTGTGACATACGGACGGACAGACAGACAGACATGACGAATCTATAAGGGTTCCGTTTTTTGCCATTTGGCTACGGAACCCTAAAAAGGTAAGAAAATAATGAAAGAAAAGAGCGAACCATAAGGTGGATACAGACTTTGCGAGGCATGCACTGCGAACGGCTCAAGCGAATGCCTCTACTTGAAGTGTGCCTGTTGAAAACAAATGTATAGTCTGTCTAATAAGTCAACCAACTTGGGAATTTTGTATAATATTTAATCATTTAAAAAATACTTATATTCGATACTTTTCATAAGGTTCTTCTGATAGTAAACAATGATCTCTATCTCTGTATCAACCTTGATTATTGAACCCGTGTTGACTACATCAGATTTCATTAAATCCTAATAATTACCCAAGTCGTTTAACTTATTAGACAGACTCTACCAACATATACTCTGGTCGAGCCATGGCGTGTGAAACAAATGCTTAATTTGTCTGTCTTCATGTTTGTGGCGAGGCATGTGCTTGCGAAGCATTGGCTGTGCGCCGTGCGTGGCGCGTGCCACGCAAAGTCTGTATCCGCCTTTATACAAACTGAGATGGAAGACTTTATTTAAATGTGAATTAAATGATTCTGATTTTAAAATTAAACTACGATCTAAAACAGCACCTAATCCCGTCCTAAAACGCCACCGAACCGACGTACCCATAATCTCAATGGCAATCGTATAACAATCAAAGTACATAGAACACAATCCCGGTAATGTAACGCCAGAATTCCGAGACTGCTCCTTAGCTATGCGGACTGTCAAAAGCCAATGCCGGCTCTCCCCCGAGTGTCCGAGCCACTCGGCCCCCACCTCCCCTTCTTGCTACCCCACTGACCGTTGCTAAAGAAAATTTACCATGGTTCTACTGTCGAGAAGCTTACGAGATGGATTATGGTTTTATGTTTGGGAAATCGTTAATAGCATTTTGATACAAGTGCAGAAATTTTGTCATGGAGTGGCGAGTGTGTTATAGAGCCGAAGGCTTCAGTGACATACACAGACAATACACATACGCATAGACGCATATGTTCCCTATCAATTGCTGTAATATTATGTTTTGTTAGCTAGTTTCAAGATTGCGTCTTTTTCACGTAAATAAACTGTTTTTCTTTCTTTCTTTCATTTGCACGTGTATCAAACAACGTTTTTCATCACACTTCGAAGAAATTAATGAACGAGGGTTGACCAGTGACTCGTGGGAGTCGACGCGCGCCCAACCTGATACGATAAATGTAATAAAATTGAGGTGGGGAGAGCACGCGCACTGTTCTGCACTAGTGCGGGAAAGTCTATTGCGTGCCTTAAAAATTTGGGATAAGAGCAGGTTTTCGAGTGAGTGTATTGAAAATAATTTATCCCCCGTTGTATCTTAGAGCTGTCGTAGCCATATTGTAGAATTGGCGATTTCATGATGTAGTCGGTCATTTCACATAATGGTTGGTCTCTTCATGAAATGGCCACTTAAAAACTAACCTGACCTCGGCCATATAATGAAATGGTAAGTATACTCACTGTTATAAAAGGGGAATTCTGCCTTCAACATTACTGTGACAATGTAGACGAATATTTATCAAGAGCTCAGGCGTAACTCAAAGATGGCAAGGCTGACAAAATGCCACGGGGCCCTGGCCTGGTGGGGCCCCGGTCTAAGAAGTCTTGAGCTCAGAAGAAGTAAGTATACAAATTCATGTAAATTATTAAGATTTTATTAAATGCATTCATGAGAAAAGGATCAACTTTCCGTGGTATTTTGCCAGCCTTACCATTTTATTACTTACGCCACTGGGAAACCCACCTTCAGAGACGAAATATAAAGGCCTCGTGTATTAGAGAATTGGCCGATTTATTATTATCATTATTTTATGTCTGTGGACCAGTGGAGTGCTAACCACCTCGACTTACGAGTTGTAGATCACGAGTTCCAACCCAGCCAGAGGCGCATTACTTTGTGTAATTTATTCCTCACCACTGCTCTCAAAACGGTGAAGGAAAACCTCGTGAGGAAACCGGTATGTCCTAGAACCAAAAATTCGAAGACATGACATTTACCAACCTGCACTGGGTCCACGTGGAGAATTACGGCCCATTTCCTCTTCTAGAAAGGAGACCTGAGTTCCAGTAATGGGAACATTATGTCGGTACTTCAGTGATTCTTCCAAATTAAATTAAAAAGTTGATGATTTTCCAGGGGCCCCCATCCAATGATTTTGCCACGGGCCTCAGATGGTATTACCACCTACGCCACTGATCAAGAGAGGCATCAAATTAATAACCATCCTTTTCTTATTACTGTCAATATACCATCTCAGCTTTTAATTTCTGTCGGCGTAACACAAAGGGCGACCACTTACTGAGCAATATTTGAATTAAAGTCATTTTGTTGCAACATCAAGTTAAGTTTTAATGTTTTCTTTCTTCAAGTCGTTGCGTTGTAATAAAAACGTATTCTTGATTTTATATTGATTAGTTTAATGTGACATCCATCAGTGGGTTTTTAGGGATCCGTACTTAAGGGGTAAAAACGGGACCCTTTTACTAAGACTACACTGTCTGTCCGTCTGTCTGTCACCAGGCTGTATCTCAAGAACCGCGACAGCTAGACAGTTGAAATATTCACAAATTATTTATTTCTGTGGCCGCTATAACAACAAATACTAAAAACCAAATAAAATAAATATTTAAAGAGGGCCTCCCATACAAAAAACGCGATATTTTTGCCGTTTTTTTCTACTGACGGTACGGAATCCTGCGTGCGCGAGTCCGACTCGCACTTGCCCAGTTTTTTAGGATCTGAACACTAAGGCTCTAGATACTGTGACATTATTACTTTTTTTATGTAGTAAATTATGAAGCAATTTCTTTTGCTCTGGCTGGGACGAGAGGGAGAGTCAAACTTTTAACTAAAGACTAAAACCCAGTAAGCTGTATAAGAATTGTATAAAGGTTTAGGTGTACACTCTAAGCTGTATAAAAGCTGTATATCGGTGAACAACGGAACATTAACTCTGCAGATACATAGATACATAAATTACTAAAAATTTGTGTTCTAAGATAGAATTACGTAAGAATAAAACTGGTCATTATAAATTTATAATGCATCTCGCTTAGTAATAACGCCCAAATCTTATTTAACCTTTCGAATATCCTAATTAGAGACACAATAGAAAGACATTAAGAGAGCGAACACGGCATTTGCTTGGGGTTTAATGAATTAAAATTTCTTTTCAATTCACTCACTCGGAAACCCGCTCTTATCCCACCGTTTACACGCACGCAATAGGCTATTTCCCGCACTAGTGCAAAAAACTGCGCGTGCTCTCTCCCGCCATAATTTTATTACATTTACCGTATCAGGATGGGCGTGCGTCGTCCCCCATGGGTCATCGGTCAACCACCGTTTATTCATTTCAGTGAGTGTATTGAAAAAAGTCGTTTGATACAGGTGCAAATTTGTCACTGCAGCCCTTTACGCATGTGACTCGTGCGGATTCCGCCTCGGTTGCAATGATAAAGTTTCTGCACTTGTATCAAAATGTACTATTTCAAATCAAAAAACCGTTCTCGAAGTGACCAATAGTAACGCCACCGCCCGGACATCTAAGGTGTCATAGAGACGACTCACTCGCACAAGGTGGCCTCTAATATAGCCCAATATAGCCTAATATAGCCCCTCAACCCCCGATTGCCCTTAAGTGCTAACCCAACTTGAGTTGAAGAGCCCAAAATTAGCACTTGAAATTCTCGAGCCTACAATATGAAATTCTTTGTGTGCCTGTATTTTGGGCCATATTTTTCGTTTGTGTACGGTCTAGTTATTTTTGTACACGCTTGACTATTGTTCCTTTGTTTGATATTGTCTCTTATAATTTTTTTTAAGGATCTTTGTTGTTATCAGAATTGTTGGGTTTGAAGTATTCAGGTATAGATATGTAGATTATCGCCATTTTGTTGGATTTATTCCGTTCTAATACCAAAAACTAATACCACTGACCAACCTGCCCCCGTAACCAAGTTACAACCGTTTCGTTTCGATTCTCTTGCGTCGAAAGCCTCGAGTTGGCCACGCCCCTCGATTCTTTTGTTCTGACAACGTGACTAAACGTTGAGATGACGTCATTCCTGTACATTTGAAGTTTTCTACTAGCGTAAACGATTGCAGATTATTAACTTGGCTATGGGTACTGGCCAATTTAAAATTCTTTCACCAGTAGAATGCTAGTTTATCACTAAGTGGCATAGGCTTATAATATACTAGCTTTTGCCCGCGACTTCGCCCGCGTACATAAGAGACCTTCCCTCTTTCTCCCCCTTTTCTTTGTTTTTTTATAAAAAAAATAGCCTATGTCCGTCTCCAGGGTCCCAACTATCTCTGTACCAAAATTCATCAAAATCGGTTTTGCCATTTAGGCGTGAAGACGTGACAAACAAACAAACAAATAAACTCACTTTCGCTTTTATAATATTAGTACTAAAGATTTTCTACATTCAAGTATTTGCAATGCTAGTATAGAATATGTAGTGTATTAAAATCAACAAGATTAGAAATTACAACAGTTTTTAAAATTAGATACGTTATTTTTTAGTTGAATTAATACAAGTAATTGTAATGACAGAGCTTTGTATTTTGATACTTTTTTTATCGGGTCAGGTTGCTGGCTGCTCGCTGGGCGGAGCGGGAGATAGTGTCAGACTTTTGCTGACTAAAAAACCCACACCGTTCCTTCGTTACCTTTCGTACCGGGGCCGAGCCTTCCTTTCAGAAACAGATCCTTGGCCCCAGTAGGCTTCGACCCTGCTGGGCCCTTACGGTTTGCTGACAACTCCTTGAGGCGCGCGTGGAAAAATACGCGCCATCGACGTCTTGGGCGGTCGGACGGCGAGCTATCTATAATAATTTCATATATCACAATGCAAATTATTCTTTTAATAGTCTCACTTAAGAGGGCCTTTCCTCACTCGTGTATCAACGTGAGCATGGTTTAAAAGCTCGTTGTTTCATCTAACGCAATTTAATGCAATGTTTATGAAAGAGGCAATGCTAAAACAGAGATATCGCTTAAAAACCCTGTTGGCATTCGCTAATTCCATCATTTACTCGAATATTTCACCAAACTCGGTCCAAGATATACGTGATTTAATTAAACCTTAAAAGTTTTTGGAAAAAATGTCATCATTCGGAATCTTGATTCAATATAGGTACAATGGCTTCTATAGTCATATTTTTTTCATTTTTATAATTGATGAGTACATTATGAAGGGCCAAAGTTCACACAAAGTAGCAGATTTTGGAAGGTAGAAAGTAATCTAGTAAATACTGGATTACTTTTACACAACTATTTGATTTAAATAGAAGCCTAAACAATATCCTCAAGATATCTGTATTTCCGAAATATCTAGAAAATATGTGTAATAACGTCGTAATCACGTAAGAGCGGTTGTATGGAAAAGTATCTCGGGTTGACCGCTCTTAAACGAGATACATAAAAACACCACAATACAACTTCAGAACTCTTCGTTATAAGAGTATTCCATCGTCACCATCATCTCAGCCGATAGACGTCCACTGTTGGACATAGGCCTCCCCAAGTGTCGCCACAATGAACGATCCTGTGCGTCCCGCAACCTTCACCAGGTCATCGGTCCACCTTGTAGGAGGCCTTCCAACGCTGCGTCTTCCGGTACGCGGTCGCCACTCCAGAACCTTTCGGCCCCGACGGCCATCTGTTCTGCGAGCAATGTGCCCTGCCCATTGCCACTTAAGTTTAGAGTATTTCATATTAAAACAATAAGTACCTCTTTCATGCCTGCTGTACTCCAGGATTTTCTTGAAAATCGACAGTCTCCATAATCATCAAAAACTCCACTGAAGTAGGGCCCCAAAACTCGTTATTTGAATAAAACAAGCCATCGATTTCCCTGTATTTATCGTATCAATTTCCATCGCGGACCCAATTAAAGTGCCATAAACCTCTTATTAGCCACCCCATACTTCCCCCACTTCCCCACTAAACCAACATGGCGTCGCTATTGTCACCTAACCTCAAACAAAGATACCAATACTTCTTTTATACACAATTTTGAACTTTATTTTCAGAGAGAAAGATGTGAATGTGAGTGTATCAAAAACTATGCATAGCACCTGAAGTCTTATTCTTCAAACTAGTGTACCATATTACCCCGTTCTACGCTAGATTTTTATCAAAGTGAGTTATGCTTTAGTGTCATGGTTTTAAAGTTGTTTTTTGTTAAATTGCGGTTTTGATTGTTAGTTTTGTTGTTTTAAGTACGGACTGGAGGCGTGACATTATCGCCCCGAGGGATTGTAGAATTATATATGAAGGGTTGGGTTAAGTTTGTATTTTTAAGAACGCTAGGGTGTTTTATTATTGATGCAGAAATGACCTGGTGGAAATTATATGGTTTTAGTTCTAGAAATTTTTTGTGGGTGTTTTGTCATTACTTTGACTACCGGAGTTTTGATGTTCAATTGTCTGTGAAGCAGCCGATTTATTAAGATCGCCGCACAAGGGCCAAATGCCACAGCCAAAAACGCCGCCATGAGAAGATAGAAGCGGGCACAAGCTACTTTTGGCTGGTACTTTTTTTGACGCAGTATCATAATGTATAGCCCGTAATGTTCCACGCGTGGCTTAAAGAGATGTCAGCAAATTGTAGATTACCTATGTGAAAGCGTACACCGTGGAACGAAGGCAAAAAACGAACAGGAGTGGGTGTTAGTCAGTAAAAGTCTGACACTGCCTTCTTGCTCCACCCAAGAGCGGGAGCAGACATTCAGTCAAGATGATTTGCCACTTAAAAAAAACTCCTTCAGAAGTTCAGGACACTAAAACCAATAGAACGACGTCATCATCAACCAGATATATGCACAGCAGGTAAATAAATTTTTAAGTCATGTTCAATGTTCATAACTCCTCGATCATCTAAAGAACACCCATGGTCATCTTTAAGGTGGTCTCATAACCGGTAACCATGTACAAGTACATAAACCAACGGTTAAAACTTAACATACAAATAATTAACACAATCATTGATCATCTGAACGCACGCGTCATTCTTTTGATCAGCCGCCCTCTGCTGATTGGTCGGCGATTAACGGCAATCGTTTGTTATTGGTCCGTTCAAATTTGGAATGATCACTGTGACTAATTGAGAAAATTCGTTCGCCATTTGCGCATAGGCAAGTAATTGAGGAGACGTGTTTGATACTTGATTTATTCCGGTTTTTTTAATTGGTGCTTAGTTCATGAGCTTTATAAAGGCACCGTTTGGTTGAAGGTTCCGTGTTCTCTTTGTATAAAATACTCAAAAGTTCACCTTATAGTACATTATACCTATACACCACAAATTTTTAATTAGTACAAATGCTTAAAGGGCTTATTAGAAAAGCCCTTGTTATTTTATAAGTAAAATGTCAATAAATAATATTCATAAGCAGCAAAGTTATTAGTGGTTTATGTCCCAAAATGTCACTCAATTTATGGAATTATTGTGCAGGCTATTGATTAATGAATGAATAAGTGACAATTATTAAGGAAAAACAATATACAGCAGTATTTTCTACTAGCAGTTGTTATGTATGATCGATTCTATGATGAATTCACCTTGTCATGGTCAATTTTAGGATTTCGGTTTTTTCTACTTTTGACTACAAAAATATGATCAGTAACGGTACAAATAGAGCCCCATTTTTTTGTGTACTAATTAAAAAGTAGGGGTGTATATCCCACATGGTACCCATATAATTTAAATATTTGGTACATTTTGACCTCTTGAGTTGGTTTCCTTCGAGTCAGCTAGTGACACCGGTTATAGTTAAAATTGACGTGTAAAAGTATCGGCCACATGGCATAGTCATATGATTGTTTTTTAGCACTTTATTACTTACATATTATTATGACTTACTAGTAAGAGCACTGGAGACCCAGTAGTGCGACTCCGACTTATAGTTGTAGGTTGCGAGTTCAAACTCAGCCAGGCGGTTTACTTTTGAAGCCGTGAAGGGAAACGTTGTGAGGAAACCGGCATGTCGTTGAACCAAAAATTCGAAAACCTGTGACATACACAAAAATTTTATTATTGTGAATGTGAGAACTATGTGGATTACTCTTTCCTTTTCTTTTACTTTCACATGATGTCTGGCAGTTTTGAGTATTTGATGTGGCCTACACAAATGTCCTTTCTTTGGCATTGTTCGTCAAATCGTTGAGCTCCTTAGTAATCCTGAGTTGAGCTACACGCATATTGACAAATGCTTGCACTGACTGGACAGGTCCACTTAGAACTGTGTGGTTCTTTCTTCAAAAGACCATCTCAGGCTCAATCTGCATGGTTCTCATATGATTTGACCATTACATGTTTTGCTGTATGGACTTTAAAAGAGACTTTGACCCCTGAGTTTGTTTCGGTGTTTCTTCTCAGGGTAGTCAGCTAGGAAACACCGGCCTTTTTTTTTTTTTTTTTTTATGGTGGGAAAAAATCATGCATTGACATCCCCCGCCCTTGGGCGGAGCGGGAGATAGTGTCAGACTCTTACTGACTAAAAGACCCACCCCGTTCCTTCTAGCCTTCATACCGGGGCTCGAGCGCCCTTTCGGATAACCCTGGCCCCAGTAGGCTTCGACCCGCCTGGGTCTCTGCTGTTGCTGACAACTCCTTGAGGCGCGCGGGAACAGTGCGCGCCGTCGACGACTTGGACTTGGTCCGGACAGTTACCGGACGGCCGGACAGTGAGCTACCCATTGCTCACCGTCCGCAAGCCCGCGTCTACGTTGGCCGGTAATCGGGATCGGAATCCCGGCGACGGCGGCAGCGATAACGCCGTTGCCTGATGCGTTCGGCCTCCTCCTTTGCGAGCATTACTGCTTCGCAGAAGTCGGCGACCGCCTGCCACTCCTCCTCGCTCCGGACCATGGCCTCAACCAAGGCCCGGCGCGAGAGGTCTCCGCCGCCGATCGCCCCCACGAGGGCACGGCGATGCTCCGCCCAAGCAGGGCACACCTCGACTGTGTGCTCCACCGTGTCCTCCGGGCGTTCCGCACAGTGGCGACACCCGGGCGTCACTTCCGCATGAATCGAGTGCAGGAAACTCCCGAACGAACCATGTCCGGTCAGTACCTGCGTCATGCGGAAGGTAAGGACGCCGTGAGGTCTTTCCAGCCACGCCTCAAAGAGGGGACTTACCGAGGAAACACCGGCCTCATCTAGCATTAATTGACGAAAAAAAAAAAAAAAAAATTGACGTGTAAAAGTGTTTTTAACCGACTTCTAAAAAAGGAGGAGGTTCTCAATTCGGATGTTTGTATTTTTTTTTTTTTTTTTTTTTATGTATGTTCGGGCACAACTTCGTCGCTTGCCAATCGATTTGAAAAATTCTTTTTTTGTTGGAAAGGGTATACTTCCCAAATGGTCCCATAGGCACCAAGTCGGGATCTGATGATGGAATCTTGGCTAAATCGAGGGAACTCCTCAAATATTATAGGCAACTATATAGTCATTTTCATATTTTCATCAAGGAATTAAGCATTTACAGTCAAAAAGTGACATTTGATGAGGTGGAACTGGTTAAGAAGACCAGAAATTGCCAACGGAACTTCATATTCAAACAAATATCACAATGAACATAGTTAAGCGACTATGATAATACAAATAGTTCTGAAAAGTTATGTTGAAAATGGTATCATCGAAGTAACCTGATGATAGTGATGGAGCTGGAAGATAGGCACCGGAACTCCGTAATTAATCAATGTATCCTACCCGTGTTTGGGCTTATTAGAAATGTCATGAGATGCACTTTGGCTATAAGGTACTATCGAAGTGATCTGATGATGGAGCCGGAAGGTGGAAGGTAGACACGGGAACTTCATATGAAAATGATGTATTCTAGCAGGGTTTAAGTTAATTGGAATTGACATGAGAAAAAAGTACTCTGGCTGTAAGTGTGTTGCAACTAAAAAGTATGAAATAAAAAACTTTTTATAAAAAAATAAAACCGACTTCACTAAAAAAACACTAAAATGATCAAAATAATTTTAATTTCGGAAGTCGGTGTTGAATAAGGAACAAACAATAACGAAAAACACCGACTTCCGAAATTAAAATTATTTTGATCATTTTAGTGTTTTTTTAGTGAAGTCGGTTTTTATAAAACCTACTTGCAAAATAAAGATCATTTATCATTTGTCAATCCGCACTGGGCCCGCGTAGTTCCCTGTCCTAGAGAAGAGTCCTGAGTCCCAGCAGTGGGAACATTATAAGGCTGATTATGCTAATATTACTATGGATAGTTCTACTAAATAGGCGTAGCTTGGATTAATTTAGACATGGCCGAAGGTACATCAGCGAGGCCTTTTTCTTTTATAAATACGAAAACGAGAGAGCGACTGTCGCAACCCAGTGTTCGACCATATCGTCGCTTACCATCAGGTGAAATAATGTTCAAACATGAGCCTATCAAAGAGCCCTCGTTTGTGCGAGGCCCCTTTGAGTGCAAGGCCGGAGGCGTAGGCCCACTTCGCCCACGGCTAGCTACGCTACTGTCCTACTATCTAGCTAAAGGTGGTAGCCGATTTCTGGCACGAGCTTGCGGACGGCGAGCAATGGATAGCTCGCTTTCCTACCGTCCGGTAACTGTTGTCGACGGCGCGCACTGTTCCCGCGCGCCTCAATGAGTTGTCAGCAACACTAAATGCCCAGCTACGGCGCGCGCTGTTCCCGCGCGCCTCAACGAATTGTCAGCAACAGCAGGGACCCAGCCGGGTCGAAGCCTACTGGGGCCAGGGTTATCCGAAAGGGCGCTCGAGCCCCGGTATGAAGGCTTGAAGGAACGGGGTGGGTTTTTTAGTCAGTAAGAGTCTGACACTATCTCCCGCTCCGCCCAAGAGCGGGGGTTGTCATTGGATGATTTTCATCCACCGAAAAAAAAGGTGGTGACCCCGTTTAATCTTACGCTCCCGACTGTCCTAAGTAGAGATGTGCCGTTGCTGGCAATATTGCCCGACATGGCAATATTGCCACCAATATTCATACTTCGGGCAATATTGCTGGCAACGACACATCTCTAGTCCTAACATTAATTCCATCACCAAAAAATACACGCTCAGTAAAAACGCACCTCCGTATTCGAAACCTACCTTACATAATATATAAAATATTAATAACAAAGGGTTGGATTTAGCGTGGGTTCCGTAGCGACAAAATAAAATAAAAACAGAATGTTACGGCGACTGCGAACCACCTATAATAAGCCTATTGTTTTATACAAATACAATATTGCGTTTATAAATCGGATAAGCCTATGTGACTGGGGATGGCATGGAGTCGATATTTGTTTTTTGATGAATTTCCCTTGTTGGTTTTTTGTTTTAGCATCATCATTTTCCAGGGCTTGCAGGATTATGCGAAAAAGATGAGCTGAGTGGAGTGCCGTCAGTTGTGACTGGTCGTCTCTTAGCAGCTGCCAGTAGCTTAATTTAATGTAAATTTTTTAATCAGTTTTTTTTTTAATAATTTTTACGTAAGTATCTATTGTGCTCACATAATAAAAGCCCCAAGAAATATGTACCCAAGATTTATGTAACTCATAATATAATTTAAAAGAGTGTCCATGGAGTTTCTTGCACGTTCCTCTTCATAGAGATCAACGCTTTGGAACGTGCAATTTAGCTTCACTTTTTTTTTATTTACCGACATATTGTGACCATTCAAAAGTTCCTGTAATTGGTCCGCTTTTTTCTACATTTCCAAAATCCATAATTTCGAGTTATTGTACCTTAACTCGAAATTAAATTGCTAAACCCCTTTAATCTTGATTTCATAGCTAAAAATCAGAAAAATATATTTCAGTGTCGGCTCCACCGCGCTCCTGTCCACATATTGGGCAATAAGAGGACCGTCCGCGCCGGCGAGTGGCGCCAGTAGCCTCCATTTGTATTTATTTATTTATACCTCGTCTGACCTTATTTATGTATTAATTCATTTTTGTACACAGACCCACAGGTTGTGTTGCACCGTGTGGTTTAGATGTAAAGTACTAAATGATGGTAGTGTGTGGTCAAATGTTCAGGATTGGTTTTAAGTCACAAAAATAATTTGTTTCAGTAACCAATAATGGTTTGTAATATTGACTGGCCTGTTGGTCTAGTGGTTAGTGGCCCTGACTGCTATGCCACAGGTCGTGGGTTCGATTCCCACCCAGGATAAATGTTTATGTGATGAGCATGATCATTTGTTCTGTGTCTGGGTGTAATTTATCTATAATATGTATGAATTTAGAAATATATAAGTATGTTTATCAGTTGTCTAGTACCCATAACACAAGCTCTACTTAGCTTGGGACTAGACGGCGTTGTGTGATAGTTGTGGAATATTATACGGATGAACTCGGAAATTGTGTTCGAAAAAAAAATTAAACTTCTGTGTACTAACATAATATACAAGCATTAGCGGCTTTGTAATTATCCCACTATTGGGACTCAAGCCTCCTCTTTAAGAGAGGGAATGGGCCGTAATCCACCACGCGGGCCCAGTGCTGATTGGTAGTTCTGTCATATGTCTTTAAGGAACAAGGCATAATCCTGAATAGCTCCGACTCAAAAACAATGCCATGTTTTCTCTTCACCACCCTTGATGGACTGACTGAAAGAATAAATAAGGTATTAAATACATCTTTGTAACTTTTTTTAAGCTATTGCATAGCTTCTATCGCGGGCCTTGAGCGTGGAGAACGAATCCAGAAATTCCGTAACGAAAATAACCTAACACCCCCCACTCATTTGTTTTGAGCGTGGTGACCGATAAGAAAACAAATGAGTGATGCTATGCAATAGCTTTACCGCGGCAGTCCCCGAGTGCCACACGTTTTTTTTTTTTTTTTTGCATAAAGTTTTAATAAATAAAAAAAAAAGTAAAGTAAAGTAAAAAGTTTTAATTTATAAATAAATAAACAAACAAATTCAGAGAACACCAGCCCTTTCTATCTCCACCTTACTAATTTTATCTTCGCATGACGGGTACAGCCGTAATTCGTGCTATTACAAAACGCAACGTTTCGCCGATTCCATTCGCGATGGCGTCGCGATACGCATGTGTGGCCCCGCACTAATTGACCGTATCGCAGTACTGCTGTGTTCTCGGTATTTGTGCATAAATGTGGCATGACCCTTATAGTTTGTAGGGACAGGGCCTAATTGCCATATCGACGTGGAAGAGATAGGGAAACTGCAGTTCTTCTTGGCTAGAAGGAAAGGAATTCTCACTCAAATTACTAGACAATTAAGGTGTATTCTGTATTTTTAAGACGTAGGGTAGCCACCCTACGTCTGTGTTCCTCCCTTTGTAGATTGGTGTTAACCAAATCTGGTAATTGAATGCAGTTTTTGAACACTTGGCATAACTGTATCGAATCTGCTAACCGACTGTATGGCGGTCGGCGTGCACTACAGTCGGTAGTTTCGATATAGTACGTAACTGTATTGAAACTGTCAATCGACTGTAGTGTAAGTGCATTTGCAGCTGGTATACAGTTGATATGCAATCCGTTGGTTTAGGCCTAATACAAGAAAAGATAACTGCGTATTCCAAAAACGCACACGTGGACCACGCCTGATTTATACATAGAACGACGTCGCGTGGCGTGGATCTAGTGCAGCTCTACAAGTCTAGTTTCCATATAAAATGTATGGAGACCGACGCGCCCACATCGGCGTGTGTGACACAACTGTGAGCAGTTCTCCCTTAATTCACTCCCTTCATCATCACATCAGCCTTTTTAATGTTCCCATTGCTGGGAGTCAGGCCTCCTCTATAGAAGAGGGATTCCCTCCCTTACCTTTCACCAACCCAGCTAAGCCAGCCACCTTCCACGCAGATCAACATAAAAACTAAGACAGTGCTCCTACATGCCCGCTCAGCCTGCAATCGATTGGAAGACCCCACCCGCACCCTATGACATCGCATTCCATTCCTTCAGTTTGAGCTGGTACAAGTTATGAATTGCGTGCGATTGGAGAGGTCCTTGTTCAGCAGTGGACTGCAGAGAGGTGACCTTGTCAACCAATGTGACCTTGCTAGTTTCAATCCGTGTAGACAGCAGTTGTAAACCATGACCTTTAACGTCCTTAGTTGGGAGGCGCGTTTTCCCAACCACCGAACGTGTTGGTGCGTGCTTTACATACATGTAGCCACAACACAAACCATATACATAAATCAAGATAACCTTGGTTGGAACGCTAGTTTGTAACCGTCTGGTCACCCCTTAAAACTGATGATATTAAAATTACAGAAAATTTTCTATGCGTGACGCCACATTAGACAGAGATCATAGCCAGTGGCGACATTAGAAGTTGACCACTTTAGGTGGTGACCATTTTTTGACGCTGACCACATTAGATTTTAACCACTTTAGGCAATGACCACTTTAGGCGACGACTACTTTAGACGATGACCACTTTAGACACATACACAATACACCTAGGCCTCGAACACCTAACTGTAGCCCTTACAAGTATTTGTTCCATGCGGGAATCAAATCGTTGACCCGCATCGCAGCAGCTAATTTCTCAAACACTGCGCCAACTGTGCCGTCAGTTAGTTCTTAAAGAAGAACAGCAACATATAATATAGCAAACCATCTTTAATCTTAGTCGCTTAGTTGACACATCCGGCCCTTCCACGACCTTTCCGCTGCGAGCGGTAGGTAAGGACTCGCTCGCCGCACCGCTCGCCGCACCGCACGCCGCACAGCTCGCCGATCCGCTCGCCGCACCGCTCGCCGCTCAGCTCGCCGCACCGCTAGCCGCACAGCTCGCCGCACCGCTCTCCGCACCGCTCGCCGCTAAAACCGAAGTCGTGAACAAACCGTTTGCGTGACCCAAGAGCTGGCTTCTACCTCGGTGAGAGATTCAGCTTTGCCAAACAACGCACGTGGCAATACCGCCTGCCTTTTGAGCACACTTCCAGTAGACAGCGATGCGGAGTTTTATGACGCCATATTTTAGTTTCCTTACGTGATCGCATCAGGAATGAAGATATCCGCAAGAGAACCAAGGTCGCCGATATATTCCGAAGAATAGCCGAACTAAAGTGGCAGTCGGCTGGCACATTGCTCAGAGAACGGATGGTCGAGGTTCTAGAGTGGCGACCACGCACCAAAAAACGATATGGAGGGCCTCCCACAAGGTCCCAGGTCCACCGACGACCTGGTGAGAGCAGCAGGAATGCGGTTGATGCTTCGGATGGGTCGTTGTGGCAACGCTAGGCCTCCCCCTATGTCCAACAGTGGACATTTTTTTGCCAAAAATTATGATGATATTTTAGTAGTGTATTTACAGTTTTAATTACTAAAGTGTTTTTATTTTTTTTTGTTTTTGTAAACCTTACAATACAAACTTTTATCTTTAATCTCCATTAAATCACCGTTCGCTCATCCCTTACGCCTCGGAAGCTGCGCCGACGCAGGTCGGTGCACGGCGCGCGCGGCGACGCGTGGCGTTTGATCTGCCGACAAAGGCGCCGCGCGTAGGACCACGTGGTGATGCTGGCTGTACCAAGAAGGTTGGCAGGACTTGGAGTTCCGTGAGTATGCTAAGTAATGTGTGCTATATGACAAGAGGGAAATTAGAATGTCACTGACCGATATAATGTCATTTTGTTTAGAGCCCCTGTCTTTTTTTAGGTGGGAAAATCACCCAATGACATCCCCCGCTCTTGGGCAGAGCGGGAAATAGTGTCAGACTCGTACTGACTAAAACCCACTCCTGTTCCTTCGTTGCCTTTCGTACTGGGGCCCAACCTTCCTTTCAGAAACGTATCCTTGGTACCTTCGTACGATTTGCTGACAACTCTTTGAGGCGTTTAGAGCCCCTTACGGCCCCTTCACGATCTTGCCGCTGTGAGCAGTAGCTAAACGCGGGGCGGCGAGCGGTAAGATCAAAAGTATGCCGCCCCGCTCGCTGCGCCGCTCGCCGCAAGGGACCGAAACCGTGAACAAGCGGTTGGGCTCTATTCCTATTATTAACAGCAATTCTAGCATAATATTTAAGACTAACTATTGCCAACGGCTTCGTCCACATAGAAGCAGAAAATATATGTACCTATGCTTAATGTCACTCAGTGATAAAGAAAGTGAGTACATTGGTCAGTACCTTTATTCTACTGGTTAAAAAAAAGTTTAAATCGGTCCAGTAATTTTGAATTTAATAATTACACAAATAAATTTAATAAATCTTTACCAAAATACAAATCTTTCTTCAGTTTGTAATGTTAATCGTTCTTCATTTTAATATTAAAATTTATCAAATAAATACCAATAATAATTAACAATAACAACAACAGTAATTTTTAATTTATGTATTTGCATTCTTCTTTTCCATTTCGTGTAGGTGATCTCAAATTTTTTTTCTGACCTGTATTTGGCAACCTGTACAGCTTTGTTATTGGCCTCGTATAAATCCTGAAAAGTACAGGTGGTTGTGCAGAATGGGCAGCATAGCAGCAGCAAGTGACGTATGTCCTGTGCTGTGGATATAATTATACGTAGTACCCGCTGCAAATCTAGCAAACGACCCAAGAGCTAGATTGACTCGACACTATACCGGTGATATCCCGGACGTCAGCCTGAACGAGATTAGAATGGTTTTGAAACAGCTGACAAACAAGAAGGCGCGATACGAGACGCACAGGACCGGTCATTACGGCGACACTTAGGGGAGGTCTATGTCTATGCCTAGTGGAAATGATAATGAAATATTTTTATCTTTAGCCCTGATATAGATAAAGTTAGTTTGTCTTGTACTAAAAAGGTGCGTCCAGACGTGTCAAGTTCATGTAACATTAGCTGGGACAAGAGTAACTGTAGGAACCCAGATAGTTTTTAGTCAGTAAAAGTCTGGCACTCCTCCCCTCGCTCCTTCTCCATCCCTCTCGCTCCATCCTAAAGTGGAAGAAGTTATTTTATGACTAACCACTTTCTTTCTTGTATTATTATGACTAGATATATCTCTTCTGTACTGAACCACTGCTAGGCAAAAGCATCCCTCGATTCCTTCCATTGTACCCAGTTCTGGGCTTTGCCAACTCTTAAGGAAGACATCAATTCGTCCCGCCATCTTCGTGGTCTGCCGTAACTGTCTTGTAAAGTCAAGACACCAATCAGAAGCGTAGCTTGGACTAATGTAGACTTGGGCCAAAATGTATCATCGAGGCCATTTTCTTTTATAAGTTCGAAAACGAGATAATGACTGTCGCTACCTAGTGTTCGACTGCATCATCGCTTACCATCAAGTGAAGTAGTGGTCAAACGCGACCCTATCTACACTAATATTATAAAGAAGTAAAGTTTATTTCTTTTGTTTGTAGGAGGTAATCTCTGAAAGCATTGGTCCGGCTGCTAAATGTTTTTTTACCGATAGCAGCTTGCTTTGTCTCAGAGTGACATAGGCTATATATCCTTACCTTAAGGATTGGCCAGAAGTAGCTAAGGACAGAAAAAAGTAGAATAACGAAAGGGAAGCCTTTACCCTTCTGTGAGTCACAACAGGCTCGTAATATCTAATAATAAAAGGCGATATTTTACACGAGTGAACCTGCGAGTCAAAGCTAGTAAAAAATAAAACACAACCCTCGTTGTTTTTGTTGCTGAGCCCTCGCACACTCGAGGCACCTTCGGGAGTGAGGCCGTTGGTGTGGGCCCATTTCGCCCTAGCCAAGTTACGCTACTGCCTATAATATAGGACAGCGGATGATACCAACCTTCCGCCGCATTCGTTCACGCAACGCAACCTGTATGATGTAATAATGTTACAAGACCATGTACCGAAATTTATTATCAACTTCACCTTATGAAAAATAGTTAAAGGAAGCTGTAACTTGTACAAGTACCATATAGAGCAATCATGACTAATTCGATCACTGCTATGGGTTCAAAGAGCTGTTAGCTATAAATATTTGTAACGTTTTATGCTAATATCCCTGCGTGTTATATTTCTGCGTTTGCGCTTAACGGGGAGCAAGATTCCTAAGGAGGGTTTAGGTTAGAAGAGCCGAACACGAGCCGAATAGAAGCCGAGCACGAACCGAGCACGAGCCGAGCACAAGCTGAACACAAGCCGAGCACAAGCGAAGCCCGAGCAGAGCACGAGCAGAGCTTAAGCCGAGCACGAGCCGAGCACGAGCCGAGCACAAGCCGAGCACGAGCAGAGCTTGAGCCGAGCACGAGCCGAGCACAAGCTGAAAATAGTCAATTGCGTGCCTAAAAGCGTTTTCGAGTAAGTGTATTGAAAAAGTATTACATAATCACTTGATAAGATGGTTGACAACTTTGTAGATGGGTGGTCCAGTGTTGAGAGGTCTCCCGCTGCGTCACCTTGCCTCACTCACATAACTCATGACGTAACGTCGGCGCCTATCGTGACTAAACCTTGATTAAATTTAACCAAACAAAGATGATTTTATTAAATGTTTCTGTGATCAGTGGTGGCCGAGAGGCTCCACACTGGCACTGTATTTGCGATAGGTCAAGGATACACCATTTAGCCAGATTATCCCTGCAGCAGCCAAGCTGAGACTGAAGTCGGTTCAGAAATTTCTAGATAGGTTCGTGTCCCGCTGGCATGACAAACCCTGTGACATGATTTTTTTTTTATATTCTAGAAGAGTATTCTATTATAGTTAGATATATTCATTATTGTACACCAAATAAAACACAGGCACATACAGTACCTGGGCACGCCATAATTATAGCGGTAAGTTCCCTCTTTGAGGCGTGGCTGGAAAGACAACAAGGCGTCCTCACCTTCCTCATGACGCAGGTTCTCATCGAATACGGTCAGTTCAGTAAGTTCCTGCACTGGATTCGTACGGAAGTGACGCCCGGGTGTCACCACTGTGTGGACCGTCCGGTGGACACGGTGGAGCACATGGTGGAGGTGTGCCCCGCTTGGGCAGAGCACCGCTGCGTCCTTGTCGGGGCGATCGGCGGCAGCGATCTCTTGCGCCGGGCTTTGGTACAGACCATGGTCCCACGCGCGCCTCAAGGTGTCTTATGTATATGTCGGAGAATTGACTCACACTACCGAACGCTAGCGTGACGCAACACTATGAGTCGTGCTAGGATGCGGCTGATGGAAGGGCGGGCATTCTATGATCGGAGCTCGCACCGAGCGGACATGTCTGTTCGAATATTATTATGATATTATTTTAATAAAACGTTGTTCAGTTATTTCGTCTGGTGGTTATTTCTCGGAGCTACCCACTATGCCGAAACCCTGCAAGGACATTTGCCCAGTTAGATGCCCACAATAAAGACATTCTGAATCTGATTCTCAAATGTTTTGTCAATTATTTCACCAGAACATTGCTCACTAGTTGTCTAAGAACTATCGATTCCGACTACAACAGCCAGTGCCGATGCCCAGTGACTCTCGCCGAGGAACACCCTGGTGGCACACCCTGGTGACTTTCACCAGGACGTCGGTCCACATTGTGGGCGGCCTTTCAACGCTACGTCTTCATGTATGTGGTCATCATCACTCCAGAGCTTTTAGGACCCATTGACATCTGTTGTCAGCAATCCGTAGGGACCCAGCAGGGTCGAAGGCCTCTGAGGCCAAGGACCTGTTTTTGAAAGGAAGATTCGGCCCCGGTACGAAAGGCAATGAAGGAACAGGAGTGGGTTTTCAGTCAGTAAACGTCTGACACTAACTCCCGCTCCGCCCAACAGCGGAGAATGTCATTGAATGATTTTCCCACCGAAAAAAAAAACAAAACTCATACAGTACTACTATAATCTATCGTATCTTTAAGAAAACGTCAGCTGAGCGAGTTCAATGACCTGTAGTTAATAGTCGGCGTTGCGTACAATGTACCTACAGGTCATTAAACTCGCTCAGCTGACTTATTCTTAAAGAAATTAATTTCGTACATGCGTAAATTAATACGAGTTTTGAAAAAAAGGTACTTTACTTTTTGATTTTATCTTTACAAATCGATAGTGTTTCATGTACCGGATCGACCCTCCACGGGATTAAAACGATTAAAATTTAGCGGTGTAGTTAAAAGATAATAAAAATCTAAGTCCTGTAAAAATTCAGTCATCCAAGTCACATCATAGAGACGTACAAACCCTGGCCTCGGCCGGTAGCACCAGCACTATACAGGGTGGTCCGACGATGCGTGGAACCCCGCTGTGCTGTATGGCCTCTCCTGCACCCGCTATAACGTTATTCATACGCTGTCACCGGTTATCATGAAATCGAAAGTATTTACCGGATTATCTTTTTACCGTACAAAATGTATGGGAATAAAAAGTACATTTTAGAAACTCGCCCGAGCCGTAGGCGATCGTGTATGGAGCCGAGTAGGTATTGCAGTGCCACCACATGTATCAAATGATGTTTTTCAATACACTTCCGCTAAAATAAATAAACGTGAGTTGACCAACGACTCAATAAATAGTAGAATGGGCGAGTTCGCGCAATTTTTTGCACTAGTGCGGAAAAGTGATACCTGAATTTCTGTTAAAAAAAAAATGTAATTACTTACATTTTCTCAAGATTTTTTTTATTCTATACTGAGCTAGGGCACAGGCCTACTAATCTCCCAAAGTTTTTTTTATTTAATTTTAGTTACGAAAATTAAAATGTCGTTGATGATTATTTTTTCTGATTTAATATTATATTCCAGTTTAAATTTTTCACAAGCGGCCGGCGCGCTAGTTAATCAGCAACATTCAGCCTGACATTATGACCTCCATGCTTGATCCTCAGCAAATTGAATCGTGGTCGTTTAAAAAAAGAACGAGCCGCGGGATGTTGGCGCCAACGCGCTGCGATGCTCTTTATTTAAATGTCTGCCGTTGTTTTTGACTTTACGTTTTTTATCCTTTCAAAAGAATGTTCCCTGTTCTGTCTTTCTTGCTGTTTTGACATTTTGTCAACTACGATTGTTTTATTTGTGTACATATGTATAGCGCTAAATTTTTATCGTTTTAATCCCGTGGAGGATCGATCCGGTACATGAAACACTATCGATTTGTAAAGATAAAATTAAAAAATAAAGTACCTTTTTTAAAACTCGTATTAATTTATTTAAGTACGAAATTTATTTCTTTAAGAAAACGTCAGCTGAGCGAGTCCAATGACCTGTAGGTAGTTAGTACGCAACGCCGACTACTACCTACAAATCACCCAGACGCATGCACGCATCAAAATCAAAATCAAAAATCAAAACATTTATTTCAAATAGACCATTTACAGGCACTTTTGAATAGTCAAATGTCGGTCAGTCCAAGAAAAGTGAAGCTAAATTGCACGTTCCAAAGAGTAGGTCTCTATGGAGAAGAACGTGCAAGAAACTCCATGGACACTCTTTTAAATCATATTATGTGTTACATATAATGCTTGGTTACATATTACTTGTTGCTTCTATCATGTGAGCACAATGTCGATAATGAAATAAAAAATGTAAAATAATTAAAAGATAGAAACTGAATTAAGCCACTGGCAGCTAAGAGATGACCAGTCCCATCTGACGGCACCCGTTCACGAGCATGACGCGTGCATCAGCCCCACTCAGCTCAACCATTTTGAAGGGAACTGAACGACCCAATAACACGTGCCACCAACAGCGAGACATTTGAGTGAGCATGACAAACTCTCAACTGCCATGCTCGTAATGTCAAAAAAGAAATTGTAACCTAATAAAAATGCTCCATGGTGCTTCACATTCACAAACTTGGAAAAAGTGCTTCTACATTATACAATGCAATTGTGTCTTTCAAATTAAAAATAATAATATTAGTTTCCAACTAATCAACTAATTAGTACGCCCTAGTGGTAGTGGAGCTGGACCAGCATTGAGCCAAGCATTTTTATCTTGAATATAATCCTCCAACTTATAATATGCTTGCCTGCATAGTGTGCGTTTAATACAAGATTTAAATTTCGTTTCATTGAGTTCTAATATTTGGGGTGGTATTTTATTATAACATTTCAAACAGTACCCCATGAAAGAAGAGGCCACTTTAGCCAGTCTGAAACCTGGTTGAACTAATTGATCCCTATTTCTTGTAACATAATTATGTCTATCGCCTCTTTTGCTAAAAAGATGAAGATTTTTTCTAACATACATGATGTTTTCATAGATATATTGACAAGGTACCGTCATTATGTTAATATCTTTAAACAGTTCCCTTAAAGAATCGCACCGGCGGAGATTGTAAATAGCTCTGATGGCTCTTTTCTGTAATATAAAGATTGACTCGATGTCTGCAGCCCGTCCCCATAGTAAGATACCGTACGACATGACACTATGAAAATAACTAAAATAGACTAGTCTAGCGGTATCAACATCCGTAAATTGGCGGATTTTTCTAACAGCATATGCAGCCGAGCTAAGCCGTCCTGCAAGAGATGTTAAGTGAGGACCCCATTGTAGCCTAGAGTCAAGCGTAATCCCCAAGAAAACTGTTTTATCAACAAATTCTAGTTTCTCATTGTTCAATACTATGTCGCAATCACTACTTATGACATTTGGTAAGGAAAATCTTATGCATTTAGTTTTTTTCCCATTTAGAACTAGATTATTAGCAGTGAACCAGTTTTGGACCTGCAATAAAGCGTTATTTTCATCGTCAAGATTATTAGTCCTTCTATTTATCTTAAAAATCAAAGAAGTGTCGTCAGCAAACAACACCATATTAAGTTTATTTTTCAGCAAATAGGGTAAATCATTAATATAAACTAAAAATAAAAAAGGACCTAAAATTGAACCTTGGGGTACCCCCATTTTCACATTTAATCCCGACGAATTGACACCGTTTATTTGAACTAGTTGCTGTCTGTCATTCAAATACGATTTTAATAAGCTTAACGCTGCTTTGCCTAGTCCGTAATGCTCCAGTTTCAGGAGTAATGTTTCATGAACCACACAATCAAACGCCTTAGACAGGTCGCAGAAGATGCCTATAGCATCTTGTGCCTCCTCCCACGCATTAAAAATGTGTTTTAGTAAGGAGACACCAGCGTCAGTTGTACAACGCCCTTTGGTGAAACCATACTGTTTATCGTGTAAGATGTTATTGGTGTTAAAATGATTAAGCATTTGATTTAACATCACCTTTTCAAATATCTTGCTAAAAACCGGCAAAACGGACACCGGCCTATAATTATTAGTGTCTTTACTGTCTCCGGATTTAAAAAGTGGTATCACTTTACTATATTTCATTAGATCCGGAAAGACTCCTTGATCTATACACAAATTAAATATTAACGCTAAGTACGGCGCTACAGTCTCAATAATTGAGGTACAAACTTTGATAGACATACCCCATAGATCTTCTGTCAATTTAATCTTGATTTCTTTAAAAGCTTTTATTACTGTTATGGGGTTTATATGTTTAAAGTTAAATTCAGTCGAACAGGCTGCAACGTTCGCCTGTAATAAACCAAAAGCATGCGATGGCGACGAATTTAGGGCTTCAGTAGTTTTAATTGGAATGCTGGTAAAGAAATTTACAAATTCTTCTGCAACTAGTTTGTTATCGCTAATAAGACCATGATGAGTCTCCAATGTGTAATCATTATTATTTCTTTTGTTTCTGTTGGTTTCATTATTTATTATATTCCAAACCGTTTTTATTTTATTATCTGCTGTTTTAACTTTGTTGCTGATCGGTACATCGGTATCTAACTGTTTTTATCTATCTGCCAAATGTGCGATAATGCTAAAAGTTCTGTTTTATTAATATTTAGTTAAAGCAACAATCGACCTCAATGTAAAAAAAACACTGAAAAGTACAAAATAACTTTAATTTCGTAAGTAGGTATTTCTATAATAGTTTTTTCTCTTCCTTTAACACCGACTTCCGAATATAGTTATCAATAGATTATAATATACTATATAGTAATAATATAGTTAAAAACACTGAAAAGTACAAAATGTACTTTTCAGTGTTTTTTTTACATTGAAGTCGGTTGTATTTTTTTTTTTGTAAAAGGTTTTTTATTTTACACTTTTTATTTATGGTAACCACCACTAAAAATTACCCCTCAGCCAAACTTTATACCTTATAGACAGAGTGCATCTTATAACTATTCTAATAATCACAAATACGGTTAGGTTCCATTAATTTACCTTCCGACTTTATCATCAGATCAGTTTGATACAAATAAAACGGGACTAGGGCAGGAAGATGATGATGATCAGTTTGATACATCCTTTCCCCCTTTTCTTTCAGTCAGTCATCGACTACACGTATAAACAAAGCCATTTTACTTGTTACGACACTTCTGCTGTGATCTCATGAGGAGTTCTGTTCCATACCTTCGAAGTTCATGATCAGATCATAACAATATTTCTATGGGATCAACTTGGAAGTATAATCTTTCAATCAAAAAAATAATTTTCAATATCGGTCCACAATTGACTGAGATATAGGTGAACATATATCCAAAAAAAAAGAAAAAATACATTCAGCCGAACATGATACCCCCTCTTTTCGAAGTCGGATAAAAAGTAAAAACTTCTGTTTTATTAACATTTAGTAGCATGTTTATTTACTTTTAAATGTTAAATAACTATTTTCTCCCATGAGATATTTAAAAAAAAAAATACATATTTTGAAAAGTGGGATTGAATTCTTTAATTTAAAACTGATTTGGCCTGTGTATGTACGCGAAATTTCATAAGGTGGGTCAAAAACGCCCAATGACCTTTAAACTAAAAATTATGTTGTAGATATATATATCTACTTATTAAAGGACTAAGGAAATTGAAATAAGGCCAATTTCCTAGAGTTGGTACAGTAGTACGTCTTAATCCATACTCCTCTTAATGTCATGTCACCTTTTCATTATGACATCATCTTTCCCAAGATTCTAGACATGGCGGAGGTTTTGGAGCCTCCCACAAGGTAGACGGTGAGGGTCATCGGAATCTGATGGATGCGAGACACACAGGATCAGTCGTTATCGCGATACTTGGGGGAGACCTGTGTCCAATATTGGTTTAATAACATAGATATTTTTTTTTATTTTAGAAAAAGATAACTTAAAAGAAGAATATTTGGGAGGCGAGAAGAATACACTGGACATTATGTCCAATCACAGGAACAGTAATATTTGTAGAGTATTAAAAAAACAAACAAATAAGTACTTGTTTATGTTATCTTTGAAATAGATAAGCAGCCAATAAATATTTATTAATGTGTTCATGTTTTGTTCAGCTTATATTTCGGTAACAGACCAGTAGCCTGATTCACGTAAAATAAAACAAGCCAAATATCGTTGAAGTTTTCTATTCGTTCGATCGAAGTCCTCTCCAAAAGCGGTATTCACGACCTATTGACTTATTTCGGACAGGTATTTTGTCTACCCCGGTCACCAGGGAGACTGGAAACGTCGGGAGATGTCGTGCGGTGTTCCGCAGGGGTCAGTACTAGGGCCACCCTTGTGGAACATCGGGTACGATTACGTGCTGCGAGGCGACCTCCCTGACGGGGTCAGCGTGGTCTGCTACGTAGACGACACGCTGGTTCTAGCGCAGGGAGAGTCATACCGGGCGGCAGCCGCTCTAGCGACACGCGGCGATGCGATAGTCGTTGGTAGGATCCAGGAGTTGGGACTCGAGGTGGCGCTGCGCAAATCCGAGGCCATGTGTTTTCACGGTCGCGGCCGTCGGAACGCGCCGCCTTCGGGTTCCCAACTAACTGTGGGAGGAGTTCGCATCGGCGTCGGGTCCTCGATGAGGTATCTGGGACTCATCCTCGACAGCCGATGGAATTTCGAGGAGCATTTCCGACGTCTGGCTCCCAAACTCAACCGGACTGGGGCCGCTTTCAAGCGGCTCCTGCCCAACCTTGGGGGTCCAGACGCCTCCTGCCGGAGGCTCTACGCGGGGATCGTTCGGTCCATGGCCCTCTACGGGGCGCCGGTGTGGGCGCCGTCGCTGCAAAAGAGACCGGCGGCCATTCTGAACGCCTGCCAGAGGGTCATGGCAATTCGGATGGTGCGGGGATACCGCACGATTTCCCGCGTAGCGGCGAGCCTTCTGGCTGGCTTACCACCGTGGTATTTGGGGGCAACAGTCCTTGCACACATGCACGACATGCGCGTGGAGATGCAACGCCGGGGTGAAAGTCCTCTGCCGCGACAGGTCACGGCATGGTGGACAGAGCTCCCGCGGGATCTCATGGTGGAATGGAGTCAGCGACTATCGCAACCACGTGCTGGGTGCCACAATTATGGCGATAAGTCCCCTCTTTGAGGCGTGGCTGAAAAGACCTCACGGCGTCCTTACCTTCCGCATGACACAGGTCCTCACCGGAAATGGCAAGTTCGGGAGGTTCCTGTTCCGAATTAAAGCGGAAGTGACGCCCGGGTGTCGTCACTGTGCGGAACACCCGGAAGACACAGTGGAGCACACAATCGCGGTGTGCCCTGCTTGGGCGGAGCATCGCCGTGCCCTCGTGGGGGTGATCAGCAGCGGAGACCTCTCGCGCCGGGCCTTGGTCGAGGCCATGGTCCGGAGCGAGGAGGAGTGGCAGGCGGCCGCCGACTTCCGCGAAGCAGTAATGCTCGCTAAGGAGGAGGCCAACCGCATCAGGCAACGGCGCTCTCGCCGCCGCACTATGAAAAATATAGGTCATTTGCTGATTAAAAATCTATATCTCCTTTGTTTTTAAAGATAAAGAGTTGAAATTTGCAGTGACATAGTACATACTATAGGTATTTAAATAAGTATACATTTAATAAGCACTTGGGTTTTCTCGCGGTTTTACTTGCGTTTTAATTTGCGACGATGTCAAAAAACCGTACGTATGTTATTTAAAATTCACTTCAAAGTGGTTTTTGTCTCTTTTTAATGGCCCAATACGAAGTAGGATATAAACACAATAAAATACACTTAAATAATATAACAAAAAAAATATTTTTATTTTTATTCAGATTAAAATTAGTCTAAAAAATGATTCAAACAAAATATCCTGCATTGCTTGATTCAAGTATTTTATTTGTTTACCTTTTACATCTACCTATACATCTAAAAGGTAAATAAACAAATGTGGGCAAGTTTTACACCAGAAAAATCTCAGGATCCGTGATTAGTTCAATCACTTTCAAGAGTTGCAGAGTGTCTTCGTCTAGTTCCTTGACATTCTTTTTAGATGTTTTGTGAAAACTTGTAATGCATCTAAGATCCCATGTACATATACAGTAATGTATGAAATACATCTATAGTTGCTGCCGATCTCATACATTTTCTCGTATGATGTAGTCTAAAATTTTAGTAGCCTTTATTGGGCCTCTTCTGCGTGGCTTTCGAAAGTAGCAAGAGACGATCCATCTCCTGTTGTTAAAACAGGCAGAGTTACTTGTAGAAAATTCTGTGTACCTACAGCCAACTAATATTGGCTTCAAGAAATTTACCCGTAAAATTTGTGCAACAACAACAAATAACAAAAACTGGTGAAAATCACTTATTACCGCTTGTAAGTTATTTTTGAAATATGATAATTTTCAGATAAAAATGTTGATAGGGCTGAAATATTATAATATTTTATCGTTCTAAGTTTGTAACAATCAAATAATGTCTAGAATAATTAAAAAAACTCAATATAAAAGTAATCACTATTTTGGATAATTAAAATAATAACGGATTGTGGTGTTATGTGTTCTATGGCCAACTTTTTATATCAAAATCGAATAAGGATGATGTGTATCATGTCACATTCTTTGTAACAACTATAAGATATGCGAATCCGCAAAATATTACCACTGGAACCATATACAATAGTCATCTATTTAGTTTTCGTAAAAATTCATTGGAGATGTTTTATCACATGATGCTTCATAACACCAAAAAGCGCAAATATGCGCAAGATTTTCTTTTTGCATATACCAGGTAGATACCTTGCGCAGGATATAAGATTAAAATTAGAACTTAGGCAAGCTTAGCTAACTACTAAAAGTCTCGTTGAAGTTAAAACAATTTGTTTTTCTCTAGCATTTTACGTAAATAACTATAACAGTTATTGTTTATCATTAATTATGAAACTAAATACAGTTTCACAATCTATATAAAGTATCCTTTCTAAATATATAACACACTATATGGTTCTTATTTAACAAGTGCTCAATATTTAATTCTAAACGTACCTGATTTAAGGGTTACAATTTGTTGAATTTCCGTACTGTTGAGTTCTAATGCAATTTTATCAATGTTTTTCATATTGAATTAATAAAAAACGAATTGCATATAATATTATGGTTCTTTATAAAAAAAATAAGACCAAAAACATGTGCAATTTACAACATTTCTAAAAAGTATTTATACAGCTCTTGTTCTACGACAATCCATAGTGCGCCGCCGGGATTCCGATCCCGATTTCCAGCCACCGTAGGCGCGGGCTTGCGGACAGTGAGCAATGGGTAGCTCGCTGTCCGGCCGTTCGGTAACTGTCCGGACCAAGCCCAAGTCGGCGACGGCGCGCGCTGTCCCCGCGCGCCTCAAGGAGTTGTCAGCAACAGCAGGGGCCCAGCCGGGTCGAAGCCAACTGGGGCCAGGGTTATCCGAAAGGGCGCTCGAGCCCCGGTATGAAGGCTTGAAGGAACGGGATGGGTTTTTTAGTCAATAAGAGTCTGACACTATCTCCCGCTCCGCCCAAGAGCGGGGGTTTTCATAGGATGATTATTCCCATCGAAAAAATAAAAAATAAAACCCATCGACTTCTTTCCAGTTACATTAATAAGTATTCTACCTGGATAATTTAATACAGAAATGGTCTAAACGACTAAATCGCTACGATATCATTACGGTTTTCATTACGTGAATCGGCCTTAAAATATTATGTCGATTCTCAAGACTTTGTAGTCTTGATTCAACAACTGCATCATTGCTAATGATCATCTTGACTCGTTTCGCAAGCGACTCATAAGCATCAAGCAATCAAAGCATCAATTCTTCTTCTTCTTTTCGTGTTGATGCTCTCAAACTATGCTTTTTCTGATCGATATTTGGCAACTTGTACGGCTCTATTGTTGGCCTCTCTAGCAGCTATGGGCAGTCTAGCAGGTGGCGCATGTCCTGTGGTAGCTGGTATTTATCAAATCCATTCCAAAGATGAGCACTCCGTACTTTTGCCTCGATGTATGAACCGAAATTGAGGGTGGATGTCAACGTTACCCCAAGAAGCTCAAGGTGATTGATTATCAGCACGGTTACCACGTTTACGTTACATTGAAAATATGTGTTTCTTTCTCTAGCTCCGTTATTTTCTCTGCTTGAAAAGAAGGTAGTGGAAATAATTGTTTTCTTTCTTCTTAGTTATTCTTTTCTGACTTTCGTTGCCAAGATAGTTGAATATTTTCCCTGGGACTTGTCGAGCCTCATTGACTTGGCGTATCTCTGGTACTCACAACTTGATCGTGGCTTTCAACAATTACTTCGGTATAGTCAACTAGCGGGCTTGCTAAAGATGCCCATGACTTTCACATCTCCCTTCTTGAAGTTCATAGAAGCTGCTTTGATTAAAATTTGATACCTCACCCCTATGCTTGGAGTTTTTCTAAACAAGGTGACCGTGTATTTTAAATAATATATTTTGTCGCAAAATACTTGGCAGTACTGGGGACGCTTGATACTGGGTAATGTTGGGTATTGGAGTGGTTACATCACTTGTCGTCGTCTTGGCATTTGTCATAGCCGACGTACTTGTTGTATTAGGTTCAAAATACGTGAAAGGTGTAAGTCCGGGTGGAGGTTCAGGAATGTTAAGAATTTCACTACAAGGAAGAATAAACATTTCCCATGATACACACACATAAGTTGAACAATTTATGTATTGTCTAACTTCAGGGTCATTGCAAGGGTTTGGAATGGGCCTGAATCTGAAATGTAGTGTTGTACTGTTAGTACTTAGTGTACTGTTAGTACTTAGTGTACCGTTAGTACTTAGTGTACCGTTAGTACTTAGTGTACCGTTAGTACTTAGTGTACCGTTAGTACTTAGTGTACCGTTAGTACTTAGTGTACCGTTAGTACTTAGTGTACCGTTAGTACTTAGTGTACAGTTAGTACTTAGTGTACCGTTAGTACTTAGTGTACCGTTAGTACTTAGTGTACCGTTAGTACTTAGTGTACCGTTAGTACTTAGTGTACCGTTAGTACTTAGTGTACCGTTAGTACTTAGTGTACCGTTAGTACTTAGTGTACAGTTAGTACTTAGTGTACCGTTAGTACTTAGTGTACCGTTAGTACTTAGTGTACCGTTAGTACTCAGTGTACCGTTAGTACTCAGTGTACCGTTAGTACTCAGTGTACCGTTAGTACTCAGTGTACCGTTAGTACTTAGTGTACCGTTAGTACTTAGTGTACCGTTAGTACTTAGTGTACCGTTAGTACTTAGTGTACTGTTAGTACTTAGATTACAGTAAGTACTTAGAGTACTGTTATTCCGTAGTATACTTTTATTCCGTAGTATACTTTTACTCCGCAGTATACTTTTAGTCCGTAGTATACTTTTAGTCCGTAGTATACTTTTATTCCGTAGTATACTTTTACTCCGCAGTATACTTTTAGTCCGTAGTATACTTTTAGTCCGTAGTATACTTTTAGTCCGTAGTATACTTTTAGTCCGTAGTATACTTTTATTCCGTAGTATACTTTTATTCCGTAGTATACTTTTATTCCGTAGTATACTTTTATTCCGTAGTATACTTTTATTCCGTAGTATACTTTTATTCCGTAGTATACTTTTAGTCCATGGTATACTTTTAGTCCGTAGTATACTTTTAGTATGTAGTCGCCACGGAATCTTGGTTTCTAGTTGTTTTCGCCACAGAGTGCCAAGATGGTAATTTTCTTCACTAGTGTTCTCGCTTTCCTCACAAATGAATTCTTCTTGCACTCTCACTACTGCTTCACTTGACTTATTCGATGAGGTATAAGCAACATCGTCATTCGTATGACATTCTTGAGTACCGTTTGGATTTACAGAACAATTGATAAAAAAGAAAGATTTGTCTATAACGGTCTTAGATAAAAATGATAGTTTCTCATCTGTGGTCAAATTTTTAAATTTTATAATTTCACAATGTGTCTGATTTTCAGTATAGCAAGATTTAAGGATGAGATCTGGAGGAGTGAGTTCGGTAAGAGATGTTAAATTAACCGGTGAACATCGGTAGCTAATGGTACAGTTGTAGAGCCAGGTTTTGTTCTTGGGTAAATTATTCATCATGCGAGATTTTCTTTTGGTTATTTCCACCGTCAGAAAGACGGGGTGTTGACCCTGAAACGTGAATGAATATCTTATTATTGTAAAGTTAAAATAGTACGCGTATCAAGAAGTTGAACACGCCGATTATGTTCGGAAATATGAACGCGTGATGAGAACTCTTAACTGAACTGCCCCCCTAGCCAAGTTACAACCGTATCGTGTCGAATTCCGTTCTCCAATCGCTAACGCTTCGTTGTCAGCAATTGTAGAAAACGATAAGTGGGTAGCCATGTTGACGCACCTACGTCGGCCGCTCGTTCTACAATGTAGCGTTTGTTTATCAAAGGATGTAGCGTTAAACGTTGTAGAAATTCATTCTATCACTTCGAACGATGTGAACTTGGCTACGAATTTTCTATTCGTTTGTTCCGAAAACGCGACTTTACGTTGAAATGACGTCATTCCCATACGTTTCATCACTTTTCTACAGCGTTAACGATTGCAGAATAACAACTTGGCTAAGCGTGCTGATGCCAGCTACTCGTAGATTCTATACATAGTAATTTTTAAAACCCTAACAACTTTGCAGAACTGTATTCCTAACATCATAAACATCAACTTTTGTTCTATGACTTGTTATAAAACATAATACCCTCTATATTTTTCTGTTTCCTTCCTCTTTTCTTGTATTTCCATGTGTGTACATAAATAGTTTTTTTTTTATATATTATTAAGTAATTTGAGTATGTTTATTTACAACTTAAAGCAACAAAATATATACATAATAAACTTAAATGAAAATATTTAAGTATACTATACACACTAAGGGCTACTTCCTACTAAAATATGGCGTCATAAAACTCCTCCGCATCGCTGTCGACTGGAAGTGTGCCCAAGAGGCTGGCGGCATTGCCACGTTGAATGGCAATGCTTAATCTCTGACCGAGATAAAAACCAGCCCTTGGGTCACGCGAAGTGTCAACTAAGCGTCTTGACAGTTCTTTAAAAAGTATATGAGCACTCGGACCCCACGGCCCAAGAGTTTCAACCCCAAACGGCTCAAAAATATAACTGCCAACAAGGTTGTTATATTTCCGCCGCTTGAGGTTCTCCGCAGCCGCAGCGGCAGCACCAGCACAGCACGATGAACTAGGAAGCTAATTAAATAAATAAATACATTTACCAAAAACAAATCATCAAGATTTGCTATCTAACAAATTTCAACTTTGTATTTTGCTATACCTACCTACGTCTGTATGAAGCGACGGCACACCCGCCGCTTGATCCCCGCTCTCCTCCGCTATTGTACTATCGCTTGCTTCTTCTATTTTTTTATGACAATCTGATGAACTAAAATATGATAAATTTATAAATGTCACAAAACAAAAGTTGTTGTTTAGGATGTAAGTTACATGGTCCTGAGAGATTGTAGCGTTTTACATTTAACCCTGTATATATCAGCGAAGATGTTAAGGCGGTCTAAGGCAGTTATCACACTGCCACGCACCACGCAGCGTAGTGCGTGAACTGGGCCTCAAGTCTGCTATTACAATAGTGTTACAATGGTCTATCATTGGTGTCATAATTGTCGATTTTGACAAGTTTGGTAATCCACTAATATAATGGCGTCATTATGACTTTCCAATGGTCAACCACTGACACTCCATTGAAAGAAGTGACATAGAATGGTAATCTCGTACATATTGACAAATGAATATTTAAAGTTTGCGGTAATCTACTAAAACTTTGACAGTTTATTTGATTAGTGTTTTACCATTAGAACGTTATTGTGCAGTTATTGGTTTTAATATGCTCTAAATTATCATTCTACCACAATTCTATTACAAGACCATTGACCGATCAGTGATTGATCATTATGAATTAGCAGATTGCAAACTTTTAGCAAAATGACAATTGGATCGTGTTGGAATGACGAATTTATGAAAATAGCAGACTTGGGGCCCAGAATATGTGTTTTAACGTTGCTTGTAAGTGTCTCCGTTTGTACAGAAAACACGCACAGTTCAACACACCGAAAATGCATCCACGCTCGTTCATGCAGATCACGCGCCTACATGCGGAAAAACATGCACACACGCGCATGGGTGCGGGGCGACACGCACGCAAGGTATGGCACACTGAGTCTCGTAGTGCCGTGCGTAATTTTGTATGAAATGAGTCAGAGTTTGCGTGAATTTACAAAACGTACCTACACGCGTGAGTGCGTAAAATGCACGATGATGCAGATCAGGGGCCTAAGTCTGCTATTTTTATAAATTCGTCATTCTAACACGATCCCATTGTCATTTTGCTAAATGTTTGTAATCTGCTAATTCATAATGATCGATCATTGATCGGTCAATGGTCTTGTAATAGAATTGTGGTAGAATGACAATATCGAGCTAATTGAAAGCACTAATCGCGCAATAACGTCGTAATGGTAGGTCACTGATCAAAGGAACTATCAAATTTTTTGCAGATTATCGCATACGTCAGATATTCATTTGTCATTATGTACGAGATTACCTTTCTATGCCATTTCTTTCAATGGGTGTGTGGTTGACCATCGGAAAGTCATAATGACGCCATTATATTAGTAGATTACCAAAACTTGTCAAAATCAACAATTGTGAAATCAATGATAGACCATTCTGACACTATTGTAATAGCAGACTTATGGCCCTGCTCTCCTACAAGTACGTGTGAAGGTGCGTTGACACGCAACATACAGCGTGACGCGTGGCAGTGTGACCATCACCTAACTATGACACAGGAGGCATGCAGCCTTTTAACCCAACCGGTCCGTGTCGGGGTGTCTTAAAGTTACGTCAATCCCATCCCCTGCTTTTGCCTTTTACACACATTGTAATGGAACATGTTTTATTTGTCCGTCATTTTGTAGTTAGGTCGATTAACACTGATAAATATAAACCAAAATCTATTTATTTTACACATTGCCGTTGGACCAGTAGGTACTGTATACAAACCCTAGAAATTGTATACATTACCTAGATAAAGTATGTAAGGGACACTAATATTCATAATTTTAAGAACGAATCCTGTTTCAAATGACAATGAAAATCTTTATATATATATTTATTTATATTCCATAACTATCACACAACGCCGTCTAGTCCCAAGCTAAGCAGAGCTTGTGTTATGGGTACTAGACAACTGATAAACATACTTATATATTTCTAAATACATACATATTATAGATAAATTACACCCAGACACGGAACAAATGATCATGCTCCTCACATAAACATTTGTCCTGGGTGGGAATTGAACGCACGACCTGCGGCATAGCAGTCAGTACCACTAACCACTAGACCAACAGGCCAATCAAATAATATTTATATAATATTTCAAACATTGCCTGGACGCCTCAGGTATTCCATACATTGACTAGGTATTGTATCATTTGAGCCGAAAGACGTCCACTGTTGGGCATAGGAATCGCATGAAAGTGGCAGTAGGCAAGGCACTTTACTCGTAGAACCGATAGTCTATGGGACCGGAAGGTTCTAGAGTTGCGACCACGCACCGGTAAACGCAGCGTTGAAAGCCTCCCACAAGATGGACCGACGACCTGGTGAGCGTCGCGGGAATGCGGTGGATGAGAGACGCACAGGATGGGTCGTTGTGGTGACACTTGGGGAAGGCCTGTGTCCAACAGTAGGTACTGTATAGAATACCTGAATAGGCTAGTTGCCGTAAAAAATGTAATTAGTCCGTCTTTTAGATTATTCAAAAATAAGGGACACGTATTTTTTTATTTGTAAATTAAACCAAAAATGACAAAGATATAGCCCATTAAAGTAACATGTGACGTCACGCCGTGCTGCATTTTTTCGCACAGGGTGACGTCACACGTAATTTTAATGGGCTATATTTATGTTATTTTTTTTAGTCGAAAAAAGAAATATACGTGTCCAATATTTTTTTATAATCTAAAATACGGACTAAATATAATTATTTTAACCCTGGAAACTACCCTATTATACAGATTGCCGGTAACATGTAAATTTTTTAGGTTTGATCTGATCGCTGGTTTAAAAATATTTAAAAAAATGTTACCTGCATTGTTTCTTGAGGTGATACTGACATGCATTGAACAAAATTCTTGGCATACACCTGCAATATAACAAATAACTTTAAACCTTCTAAAACCATTAATCATCAATCTCTATAACGTGAAATTTTTGGTTTCCTCACGATGTTTTCCTACACCGTTTCAGAGTGCAGTGATAATGATTTACACAAAATAAATTGCCTGCCAGGGCAGAAAAATAATGATGCATTTTACCCCGTTGGAACCAACTTACCTCTGGTGTCTGATTGACAAAGAGAGAAGTAGACTTCGTTCTCTTTGTACTCCGCTGTTCCGGTGTGATTGATTTCGTTACAGGAACAACATTCGAATCCTTTCCATCGATTTTCAAAGACTCAGTGCTTTTTCGATGGCGGCTACTTGTGGTTCTGGGTATCTGGAGTTGAAAGTGTGACATGCTTTTCCCGTAAGAAATAATATTCTCTGCGTTCCGTTTCACGTGTTCTTGGGTAAATGTATAGTAACTGTTAGATGATTTTATAAAGAAAATTAAAAATAATATATACATGGTTCAAATTGTTGTTAAACTGTGTAGAACAAATGCTGCGGATACCACGTGTACGATGCGAGTCAAGTCATCTCGGTTAACAGCGCTTCGGTCCATTGATACTTAATCGAGAAACAAATTGAAAACGTTCTGATAACCAATGCAACTATGGAAGTTTTTAACCTATTCCAAAAAAAGAGATTTACAATTCTTGTAGTTATTTTCATACATTAGATTTAGTAACTGTAAAACGCGAAACACGTGTCACGTGTATTTTTATGTCAAGATTTTTTATGTACAAAATTTCATAACTGTATCATAAAAAATCACAAAGATAAAGCTTGTAATGTCAGCAAAAATACATAGTCACCGAACCATCCAGGCGACTGAGGAGTTGTTTTGCACTTGCACCCAGTTGTTTGCTGGCATCTAATGCCCGCTATGACCTGCCGTAACCTGTGTTGTACTTAGGCCTCTGCCTCGAATCTTGCGGGCAGCGGAGCGGCGGCGGTGGCGGCGCGGGAGCGGTAGGATCTAATGCGTAAAATCAAATGGACCGGTTCTCGAAAACAGCGGCGCGGCAGCGGCGAGCCGGCGGGCAACGAGCGGTGCGCTCCAGTCAAGCAGTTACCGCCCGCGCGTCTGCATTGCAGTGTTGTGCAAATTTATTTTAGTCGTCGAATTCGTCAGGACATTTTCTCTGTTCTTCATAATTTCGATAAAAGTCGCCTTTTCTTTTCCTTGCCCTATAGTAGGGATTCACTTCTTCTTTTGCCCACAATAAATCGAGCGTTAGGAATAAATTTCAATCAAAAAGAGGTTGTCGCTGTTGTTCAGACATTTTGTTCGCGAATAAAAACAAATATCTCGAGGACACAACCACGAACACAACACTACGCCGCTATAGTGCCGCGCGGTCTACCCGCTGATTTCGAAAACGGGTCTGAGTTGCCCGCCCGCTCCCGTGCCGCCGCCGCCGCCGCCCCGCTGCCCGCAAGATTCGAGGCAGAGGCCTTAGTGTCGCTGGTGTCCAACTTGTAACATTTTAAAATTTTTTTGGGAAAAAATATAACATGGTGTAAGAACTATTGGAATCCGTTCAGATACTGATTCTGAACAAACTTTATTCAGGTTTCTCTTAAACTAAAAATAATGTTGCATAAGGGTCAACTCACACTGAAAGAGCGGCGAAGGGCAGCGAAGCGGAGCGCAGTTTCAGTTTCATATGAATTTTAACTTTATTATCATTACCATAATACTTATTATCGCATGATGACACTGAAACTGCGCTCCGCTTCGCTGCCCTTCGCCGCTCTTTCGGTGTGAGTTGACCCTAAGTCATTGACTTAACATTGCAATATAATAATGCTTTCAGAGTGTTGTTGGGGCTGCCTTGCTTCTGTAGCGCATCAGAGATGTCTGCGAAATGATTGCTTTTATGCATCCCTGGTGCGCAGGGTGCGAGCCAGTCCCATCGGTATTCTGAGTATGATTGCTGACAGGCTGGACTGCTATTAGTGAATCATTGCTTCAGTATCTCAGCTGGAGTGCTAAAGCAATGATTATTTTTTTGTGTGTTAATGTAATTTGTGGTTGTATTTATGTCACTAACATAGTTGTAACTTTGTTACTAACACTAAATGAGTCTCATTGTTACTCGTAATAAAGAATATATTTTTTTTATACATTTATTTATCTCAGGACCCTGAGGTCTTGGACCTTTGGAAGGTATATGAGAAGCCGAAACCATCTCGCAGAGGCACTTTTAGACGCTTTTTTAATGGAACGTGGTACCAACCGGTGATTATCCCTGTATGCGCTTGTTAGTGCATCCAAGGACAACCCCCGGTTGAAGGGAAACTACTGCAACATGTGGAAAATAATATAAAGCTATTTTTTTTTATGGTGTGAAAAATCATCCTATGACAAACCCCGCTCTTGGGCGGAGCAGGAAATAGTGTCAGACTCTTACTGACTAAACGACCCACCCTGTTCCTTCTAGCTTTCATACCGGGGCTCGAGCGCCCTTTCGGATAACCCTGGCCCCAGTAGGCTTCGACCCGGTTGGGCCCCTGCTGTTGCTGACAACTCCTTGAAATATAAGGCTATGGTTTTTGGAGTCTTAACTGGACTGGTTACCAGGAACTATGTTAATAATATGGCCCCTGCCTGAAGTCGGCACAGCGAAAGATATTTTTTTTTTTTAATGTTTGTATTTTCAAACCATCCTGGGACCAAAATATTTCACGCTTCTATTCCCACTAATTTCGGCTGTGCCATGTCAGTGTGCCAGTTTCTCCTTTTATTTCATTCAAGAGGATATTACTGTTTTTATACATAACTAGTTTTTCCCTATTTTATAATTAGTACAAAAAAAATGGGGCTCGATCCGTACCCGTTACTTATATTTATGTAATCAAAAATAATAAAAAAAACGAAATCCCAAAAATTATCCATGAAAATACCAAATGCGCAGCCGTTAATGTTAATAAAACATGAGATTATGAAAAGAGGTGACTTAATATTAGGGCGATCCGACACGGACCGGTTAATTTAAAATGCTAAGTACTTATAAAGCAAATTACATTATGTTACTTAAAGCCAGAAGAATTTTTAATTACACTTTATTTTTATCTTATACAGATTTAAAGTTTTTTTTTTGTTTGTAGGAGGTTATCTCTGGAAGTACTGGTCCGGTTACTAAAATTTTTCACCGATAGAAAGCTGCTTTAGTCCTGAATAACATAGGCTATATTTAATGCAAGCGGGTGAAGCCGCAGACTTTTTAAACCTACCTGTATTCCTTCAAGTGTCCTTTGGCAGAAAAAAAATGGTGACATTTCACATGAAAAACACCGGTTTACCTGATTTCAAACGTCAGCGATTTGCAAATACATAAAGAATCCTAAATCTTCCAAATGCCGTGTGACCGCTACTGATCCCTTAGACCCTGTACCTTGATAATTGTATCATCTGCCTACCTGAGCTCAATTGCCATTAAAGCCCATTAAAAAAAAAACACCTTTGACATTTTTCACTTGAACAAATTCCAAATTCAGAAACGTTTAAATACGTAATTGCTTCAAGGCAAAAGTTTGCAAAGAAAAAACAAGGCATGTACTAGTCGGACTCATGCACCCAGTGTTCCGTACACATATGAAAATAGTTCTATGGTAATTGAGTTACGATCTACAAAGATTTTTTCGAATAGCAAAAATAGTTTTTTTTTTGTGACGTATTAACTAAAAAATTACAGTTATCAGATTTTTTTCTAAAGGTGCTATAAGACCTTGTTTCATGCCAAATTTCAGGATTTTATATCAACGGGAAGTACTCTAGGTATGAATTTTGATTCCTTTGAGACTGTCGAAATTTAGCGACATAAACGGCCGTATGTTTTTTTTTCGTTATCTCACACGTATGATTTTTTCACAGCTTCAAAAGACTGCAGACTTGAATACCTTTATGGTTTTAATTTGAACGTAAAGGGGTACGTTCACGAGATACAGGGTCTTGTCAGACGGACAACAAAGTTATCCTTTAAGGTTTTTTTCTTTTAGAGGTACGGATCCCTAAAAATAGTACAATGACAGATACTTTTATTTTTTTTTTGCGGATTATGTCAATCTAATAGGGACATAATGTGCGGAACCTTTGGGTTTTGTGCATAAGTTTCTACGCCACTGGCCAATGTGTCCTGCCATTTGCGTCATTGCAATTCGTTTGCTCACTTAACGCACAAATGGCGGACGGAGGATTAGAATTAAATGTCTATTTGAACGTTTAAAGGGATTAAAATAATGCGCAATTGATGTATTATTGCGCGCACAACTGATGGTCGATGGGAATGAAAGGTTCTGGATTGACCACGTACTTACCTGGAGGTGATGTGTTGAAAGTCCTCTCACGAGGTGGTCCAATAAGTGGCCCGATGAATCCATTGGATGCGAGACGCTTAGGACCGGTCGTTCTGGCGACACTTGGGGGAGGCCTATGTCCAACAGGTGACATCTTATGGTTCAAATGATGATGATAGTGATTATATAAGTTACGCACATTTGACAGTTCGCCAGTTCGACAGCTCATTAGGTAAGACAGGATAACGTCTAACGGGTCAGCTAGTCAAAAATAAAAAAGAACCCGTCAATTTGGCGCAGTCGTTATTTTAGAAAGTTTAAGGAGCACTCCATGCGTCCAAATTCGGAAAAAAAAATTAAGATAATTGCTGCAACTTTGTGCCTATAAATTCTATTGAAAAGGTCTGTGCACACTGTTGGTCAGATCTTATTATTTTTTTTCAATTTGTAAGTTTGCAAGGAATTGATACTTACTCGTCCAAAGACTGACCTTAAGAGGCTTCTTTCACTCCGCCTATCGTCAACATCAAGCATGGTTTAAAGCTTGTTACTTTATCTAACGCAATCAATACGATGTTTGACGAAGAAAAGAGAGATAACGCCTGAAAACACGGTTAGCATTCGGTAATTCAGTGATTAAAAAAAAAATTCTTAAAAGTTTTTGAAAAAAATTGTCGTCATTCAGAATCTTGATAAAATTTGCAAGGCTTCTATTATTATATTTTTTTTTTACTTTTTTAATTTTTGAGTAAATTATGAAGTGTTAAAATTCATGCAAAATAACAGATTTTCAGGGGATTAGGTTGCAATGGGTGATGCTAAAGAGATCCCCGGGGCCCTGGAATAATGGCAGAGAAGGAACAGGAGTGGGTTTTTAGTCAGTAAAAGTCTGACACGCCCTCCCGGTCTCCGCCTGATTTTGGATGATTTTCCCACCTAAAAAAAAAACAAAAGGGATTAGTTTTATACAAATTTATAAATTGATTTCAGTAGAAGCCTAGATAATATAATATCCACAAAATACTGTGTTTCCAAAATATCAAATGAAAAAAGTGTAATAACGTTATCATCGCGTAAGAGCACAAGTTGTATGAAAACAAGGGAAAATGCATGTCGAATTGCATGCCCTTAATAAACGTTGGAGATCGATTCGTTTGGCCGTTTCTAGTCAAAAGGTCCAGCTACACCTATGTCCATCAAAACATATGACAAAAAATATCTGTGTATAAATTGTCCCGAATTGAAAGGGGCCCAAATTGGACGCATCTTTACAAACTACCGAAACGTCACAACAATCAGTTCCGAGTCGCTACTTCAGAAAACATTCAAAAAAATATCCGGCCGGCAACTTTCGAGAGATTAATTCGTCATTTGGAAGGAAACTAGTTTCTCGAATTGGGATTTCGATGTTTGTAAAAAAAATATATTTTTGAAGCCCAATTTGTGTAGACCTGCCTTTAGGTTTGGGTTTTCTAGACTTGTAGTGTTGACTTGCTTTATGGTGAATTGTCTACACTATATTATAAGAGGTAAAGTTAGTTTTATTTATTTACCAACAGCTTGCTTCTGTGTACAGCATTTAACAAGTAATGACAACAATTAGATTAATTTAAGTCTTACATAGTCGCAGGTCAACCAGCATTCATAAAATAAGAAGTGATATAATATGATATAGCACAAGACACATGATAAGTAGATAAGTAGTTATTAAATAAAATTAAATTAAATTATCATACATACTTTAACACCCCCTAAATCTTGCGCTGGGGGTAGTACATACTGAAAAAATAAATATGGCAAACTTTAAAACTAATTTAGGTTAATATTTGTACAAAGTTTTGAGTCAATTGGCCTACGAAAAAAAAAATGCGTACTTATGAAAACCCAACTTTTTACCCCCTTAGAGGGTTAATTTTTGAAAATCCTTTCTTATTGCTCGCCTACGTCATAAAATGAAGCTTTGTGCTAAATTTCACGCTCCTAGTCCCAGCAGTTTTCGCTGTGTGTTGATATGTCAGTCAATCAGTTTCTCCTTTTATATATATAGATTTTATCATATTTAAATAACTTATTTTATTTTTTCCGTTTAAAGTATTTGTTTATTGTGCAAACCTACCACAGTATTGTCTTTTTTAACCCAAAGGTTAACTGGTAGAGAATGCCTTGTTGCATTAAGTCCGCCTATGTACCTACCACTACTGTACATGAAGTTTAAATAAATAAATAAATTGTAATGAAATTACAAAACAAATTATCAATCTACACTAATTTAATAAAGATAATTTGATCAAGGCCTTGCCTTTTTATATAGATTATTATTTATAGCAGTCAAAAAAAGCAACTGACATAAAGCCTGGCACACACTAGCAGCAAGCCGGGCGTTTAATACAACACGACTTCCACAACAGAACAAAACTTGGACGAGCGGGCGTAAAAGCCGGGTAGGAGGGGGTGTTATTACACCTACGCGGGGTGCGTATCTCGGCTATTTTCCGGATAATTTCCCGCAGACTCCTGTGGGCAAGAGACCGTGCTAAAGACAGGGGGTATGGGATACGCCGGCTTCTGGTGACGTCACTATGCTGTATACACTGAGCTTTATAGTTGAGATTATTTTTATGTAGGTTATATTTTTTTTTATATAATTTCGACATTCTTAGGGTTAGGTTAGGCGCTTAGGAGTGTTACTGAAGGTAGAACTTTTGTAAATAAAGACGAATAAATACAGGGTGGCTTGCTGGAATGTCATCATTATTATTGACTGGCCTGTTGTCTAGTGGTTAGTGACCCTGACTGCTATGCTGGAGGTCGTGGGTTCGATTCCCACCCAGGACAAATGTTTGTGTGATGAGCACGATCATTTCTTCTGTGTCTGGGTGTAATTTATCTATAATATGTATGTATTTAGAAATATATAAGTATGTTTATCAGTTGTCTAGTACCCATAACACACGCTCTGCTTAGCTTGGGACTAGAGGGCGTTGTGTGATAGTTGTGGAATATTATATTATATTATTATTATTTCAGCCGAAAGACGTCCACTGTTGGACATAGGCCTCTCCCAAGTGTCGCCATAACGACCGGTCATGTGTGTCTCGCATCTATCGGATTTCTGCAACAATCACCAGGTCATCGGTCCACTTTGTGGGAGGCCTTCCAACGCTGCGTCTTCCGGTACAGCTCGGATGTATAAAGGGGGTCAAGGACAGGTTTCCGCAAAGTTTAAGGGCTTGCTCAGTATGCGAAACTGAACAAACTTCCACAAGAGTTTTTAGCATGGCATAGTATAGTCGGCATTATATCCCCATTGTTGGGACTCGGGCCTCCTCTCTAGGAGAGGGAATGGGCCGTAATGCACCACGCAGACCCAGTGCGGGTTAGTAGATGTCACATGTCTTCGAATTTTTTGGTTCTAGGACATGCTGGTTTCCTCATGGTGTTTTCCTTCACCGTTTTGAGAGCAGTGGTGGCCTAGTAGTAATGGTCTCGACTTACAAGTTGTACGTCGCGGGTTCAAACCCAGCCAAGCGAATTACTTTGTGTAAGAGTTTTTACTGGAAAGTAAATATAAAAATCAGCCTAACTACACAAAATTATAAACTTGCTTGGATAGTTTGTATGGAGAGGCCGAATTTTTTTTCGTTTCATTGCGGGACAATTTCAACAGTATAAAACCCACCTATGTTCCTTTAGCAGCCCTTTACGTGGAGGGCTACGGTAACTTTTGAACAATTCCGCGAAAATTGTGACCCTTCAAGGACTATATTGTAACACTTGCTTTTGGCCACGACTTCGTCCGCGTACATAAAATATAGCCTGTCACTCAGGAATAAAGCAGCTTTCTAACGGTGAAAAAATTTTCGCAATCGGGTCAGTATTTTCAGAGATTACCTTCTACAAACTTTACCTCTTTATAATATTAGTGCAGATAGTGTAGACTAGCTTTATCCCGCGGCTTCGCCCGCATACATAAAATATAGCCTATGTCACTCAGGAATAAAGCAGCTTTCTAACGGTGAAAATATTTTCGCAATCAGACCAGCCCCCCTAGCCAAGTTACAACCGTTTCGCTTGCGCCGAACGCTTCGAGTTAACCTTGCCGCTAATTCTTTTGTTCTGATCACGTGACTGAGCGTTAAGACGACCTCATTCCCGTACATTTGAAGCTTTCTACAAGCGTTAACGATTGCAGATCAGCAACTTGGCTAGGGGTACAGTAGTTTCAGAGATTACCCTACATACAAACTTACAAATTTTACCTCTTTATAATATTAGTATAGATGACGGCGATGCATGATGTATATTTATGTGATTTTAAATTCATGTCTTTTTGAATTAGTTTTTTTTTAGTTGGGATAATCATCCAATGAGATCGCTGCCGCCGAGCGCCCCCGAGAGGACACCGCGGTGCTCTGCTCAGGCGGGGCACACCTCTACCGTATGCTCCACCGTGTCCTCCGGGTGGTCCACACAATGGTGTGGCACCCGGGCGTTTCTTCTCGTTTCCGGACGAATCCGAAGCAAGAATCTCCCGAACTGTAGCCCGATTCACGTAATGAAAACCGTAACGATATCGTAGCGATTTAGTCGTTTAGACCATTTCCGTATTCACATCCATCAATCGAGTTTGAACGACACCGATTTTAAAGTCGTTTGAAATTCGTCGATTAAAAAAAAATCTGTATTACATTATCCTGGTAGAATACTTATTAATATTACTGGAAACAAGTCGATAGATCGTGAAAACCGCTTTTGGATAGGATTTAGATCGAACGACTATAAAACTTCAACGATATTTGGCTTGTTTGATTTTACGTGAATCAGGCTACTTACTGGCCATGTCCGGTGAAGATCTGCGTCATGCAGAAGGTAAGGACGCCGTGCTGTCTTTCCAGACACTGCTCAAAGAGGGGACTTACCGCCATGATTATAGCGGCCCCTAAAATTAATATCTTAGTTTTTCTAGTGAGGCACACATATCATCACCCTCCCTGCTAACTGTCCTAACTAGCAATTGATATTATTTGATAGTTTTTGGGCCGCGTGTTACAATCATGCTCCTGTAGTTGCGTTAGCTGTAGCTTTATTAATGAACTAGCTTTGCCCGCGACTTCGTTCGCGGACTACAGGATTTAGAATTTATTTTTTCTAAAATAAAAGTAGCCTATATTACTCCTTATTACATCAGCTACCTGCCAAAAAAAAGTCCCGTCAAAATCGGTCCAGCCATTTCAAAGATTAGCCCGGACAAACAGACAGACAGACAAAAATTGTAAAAAGTGTTATTTTGGTGTATTTACCGTATATACATTCATATGCATGTAGTAAAAAGCAGTTATTTCAATATTACAGACACTCCAATTTTATTTATATGTATAGAAGATGTATAGATAGATGGGTTCGATTCCCACCCAGGACAAATGTTTGTGTGATGAGCACGATCATTTGTTCTGTGTCTGGGTGTAATTTATCTATAATATGTATGTATTTAGAAATATATAAGTATGTTTATCAGTTGTCTAGTACCCATAACACAAGCTCTGCTTAGCTTGGGACTAGACGGCGCTGTGTGATAGTTGTGGAATATTATATTATATTAGATTATTATATTATAGATTAACAAGTTTTTTATATTGCTCTTGACTTATTCTTTAAGTTAATAGTAGCCCTAATGCCCTAAAGTAGGAAGGTAGTGAGGGTATTTTTTCTATCCTTTTGCACTTACGCAAAACAAAATACGTGATTATTTTCTAAACGGTAAACGACACAGATACGACGATTAGAGAGGACTTATTCGAAATAATGTTATGAACACGTTGGTAATGTCAGTGCAGATACGCCAATTTGTGAGATAGGACAGTTAGGGCCAGGCCACACGGTGCGGTGCGGTTCCGGCGCGGCGCCTGTGCGACGAATCGGCGGGCTGTACGATCGGGGTGGCGTCCCTCGTGTGCCTGCCGATTCGTCGCTCCGGCGCCGCGCCGGAGCCGCACCGCACCGTGTGGCCTGGCCCTTAGCGGACAGGGCGACGATATTACCGATAGGGGCACGTATGGGTTTACCCTATATGGATGAAGTTCTAATCTAAGCAAACAGAACTTTTGGTTCAAAGTGCGATCTCTTCAAGACCACTTTACAACTAGGACGCGAGAATTACGAAGTGTCTGTGGAATAAGACAATCATTATAAGGAAGGATATGATTCTAGTGTTGTCTGGTAGATACCGCTGTCAGCGATAAGACCGACTTTGTACCCATAGATTTAAGTTTATTTATAAGTTGTGTAACAATTTTGGTGTACTATAAAGTTTATTCTATTCTATTCTATTATGGCGGTCTCTCACCACTGGTTTAGGAAGTTGAGCTGTTTGTAAACAAAAAATAAAGAAAGATGGCGAATTAGTTTCTTTGTATCACACTAATATTACTTACAAGGTTTCTGAAGCGGCGACCGTGTACCGGAAGACGCAGCGTTGGAAGGCCTCTACAAGGTGGACCGATGACCTGGTCAGAGTCACTGGAATCCGATAGATGCGAGATGCACAGGACCGGTCGTTGCGCCGACGCTTGGGGGAGGCCTATGTCAAACAGTGGACATATTTCGGCTGAAATGATGATGACGATGATGATGATGTATATTTTATGGGCGAAAGTTTGTAGGTATATGTATGTTTGGTACATCTTCACACTTGAATGGCTGAACTGATTTTGATGAAATGTATTGGAATGATAATAAGACAGGTGATAAGTGTCTTCAAGGCTACAGTGAATAGGCTCTTAATAAACTAATGCGATTGACTATCAACGATTGCATCACCGCTTACCATCAGGTGGGATCGCAGTCAAGCACTAATTTGTATCATTTAAAAAATAGCACACGGGCACGGGCGGGGGAGAGAAGCTATTTGATGATTTCTCGTGTTCCATCGTCGGCCACATCCGGGCCTTGGTTGAGGCCATGGTCCGGAGCGAGGAGGAGTGGCAGGCGGTCGCTGACTTCTGCGAAGCAATAATGCTCGCAAAGGACCGCATCAGGCAACGCTGTTCTCGCCGCCGCCGGGATTCCAATCCCGAGTTCCAGCCACCGTAGGCGCAGGCTTGCGGACAGTGAGCAATGGGTAGCTCGCTGTCCGACCGTCCGGTAACTGTCCGGACCAAGCCCACGTCGTCAACGGCGCGCACTGTTCCCGCGCGCCTCAAGGAGTTGTCAGCAACAGCAGGGGCCCAGCCGGGTCGAAGCCTACTGGGGCCTGGGTTATCCGACCCGGAACTCAAGTCCCGGTATGAAGGCTTGAAGGAACGGGGTGGGTTTTTTAGTCAGTAAGAGTCTGACTAATAAAAAAAACTTTCGAATTTTTGTGTTAGAACTAAAAATTGGAAGGTTTTCGTGACATGTAATTTCCACCAATCCGCACTGGGCCCGCATGGTGTATTAATATCGATTCCCTCTCCTAGAGAGGAGACTTGAATCCCAGTACTGGAAAAATTATGAGGCTGATTAAACATTAATCTATCACACATAATAAATGTATACGTATAGCAAATCTGCAGAAGTTTTTGGTTGTGCGCGCATCACGTAATATGTGCGAAATTGACGTAGATGTATATAGTTATATAAAAATCAATGCCACTTTATTTTATAACTCGAAAACGGGCTCACCTTTCCAAACCAAATGTTTAGGCTTTGTTCGGACTATTTAGTAGATGGTTTATGTGAAGTAGGGTAGAGTAGGGTATAGTCCCGTATAGTAGGGTAGAGTAGTGTAGAGTAGAGTAGAATAAGGTAGAGTAGGATAGGCTAGGGTAGAGTAGGGTAGAGTAGGGAAGAATAGGGTAGAGTAGGGTAGAGAAGGGAAGAATATGGTAGAGTAGGGTAGAGTAGGGTAGAGTAGGGTAGAGTAGGGTAGAGTAGGGTAGAGTAGAGTAGAGTAGAGTGGAGTAGGGTAGAGTAGGGTATAGTAGGGTGGAGTAGGGTAGAGTAGAGTAGAGTAGGGTAGAGTAGGGTATAGTAGGGTGGAGTAGGGTAGAGTAGAGTAGAGTAGGGTAGAGTAGGGTATAGTAGGGTGGAGTAGGGTAGAGTAGAGTAGAGTAGAGTAGGGTAGAGTAGGGTATAGTAGGGTGGAGTAGGCAAGAGCGGGCAAAAGCTAGTTATTTTATAAATTAAAATTATGTGTAACTTGATACTATATAATTACTCAGACTTTGTTTCACTATGTGATTTTTCATGATACAGTTATGAAATTTTGTAAGTAAGTACATAGATTCTTTACATAAAAATACTAGACACATATTTCGGGGGTTACTAAAACTAGTGTTAGTATAACCTTCAGCACGATCAAGTGTCTACGTTAAAAAAAAATCGTCCTATGGAACTGCTTCAAGTTGAAGTCAAGCCACATCCCTGCTTACCTCTCTGGATGAATGATACGGCTCCAAAGGTCGCAGGCGCGATAACACGGGCCCAATAACTTGACCACCCTCGAGACGGACAAAGGAACCGTGTCTTTACTGCACAGAGTAATGTGACCACAGATGCGACAGGAAAAGAATTTTGATGAGAAGCTTCTACCATGGTTAGTTTTGAAAGATAGCTCGAGCCCGGATATGAAGGCTTGAAGGAACAGGGTAGGTTTTTAGTCATTAAGAGTCTGACACTTTCTCCCGCTCCGCCCAAGAGCGGGGGTTGTCATTGATGATTTTTCTCACCATAAAAAAAAATGTGAAGCTTCTGCAGGTTTTTTTTAGGTGCGTAAATCATAATCAATCAGTCACATTAATGACATCAGGCTTTTGGGCGCAGCGGGAGGGTGTATCAGACTTTTACTGACTAAAAACCCACTCTGTATCTTCGTTGCCTTTCATACCAGGGCTGAGTCTTCCTTTCAGAAGCAGACCCTTGGCCCTAGTAGGCTTCGACCCTGCTAGGTCCCTACGGTTTGCTGACATCTCCTTGAGGCGCGCGTGGAATACTTCGCACCGTCGACGACTTGGGCTCGCTCCGGACGAATACCGGACGGTCGGACTGCTCGCCGTCCGCAAGCCCGTGCCGACGGTGGCCGGTTCTGCAGGCGTAGCCAAGTTGATAATCTACAATCGAAACCGTGGAAATGACATCATCTCAACAAAATTCGTAACTAAGTTCACATCGTTCAAAATAACAGAATGAAATGTAATCGTTTCTACAATGTTCATCGCTACATCCCAAGTTTTATGGCATATACGCTGAGGCTTTATCGATTGAAGAAAGAGATTCGACACGAAATTGCCGTAACTTGGCTAGGCTTGCAGGCTAGAGATAATCTCTTCAAGTACTATAAATATACAAAAAATCATTCACCGCTAAAAAAAAATTCGCTTTAACATACTCTGATATAATTTACAATGCACACATCTCTCTTATGAGTATCGTGTTGCTCAGTTTTGGAGGTCTGATGGGCAGTTTGCTCCATGTAAAACACGGGTCGCATCTGGATAGGCTGGAAGAACAGTAGAGAAGCTGACTTTGGGTGGACTAGTTTCAAAAAGCCTATGGAGATGATGCATACTTTCTGGACAATGCCCGCATTATTAATTCTATCATAATGGGACTTAAAATCACAAGAACCCCAGCCACAACCAGCACCTGAGCCAAACTGAAATTGATAACAAATCCATCATCAGCCAGCTTCTACTACCCGCATTCACGCTAGGGTATACCTGACAGATTTGCCTGTACAGTTGAGTTGTACAGGTAAACCGGAGCGTGAATGTTGCACACCTGTGCAGGTTTCCAGCTTACCTGATTAAGTATAACTGTGCAGGCAAATCTGTCAGCTACCCTAGCGTGTATGGCTACCTTAACATTTCAGCTCGAGCTACACAATTTACACCTGACGTCATTTATACAAACACAGTCTTCATCGCTCTGTGTAGCATACTCTACGTCGGGTCGTACAAAACGGCGAATTTTCTGCCTCTCACGTACCTATCTATGACATGCACACACACACACACTCGGAGGGGGGGGCTGGGGGGTCGTCGCTGACCCGTGGCGCCGCCTCAGATTGTTACGGCCAAAGAAACACTCCCTGGGAATAAAGAGATGGAGTAGTCAAGTATTGTAAAAAAATAAAAAAAAATCTCTTTAATAATTTTCACAAAGTTTGAAAGTGGCGCCAGTGACTGAAAAGTTGAAAGGGAATCGTTTGTCTTGGTATGGCCGTGTGAAGAAGAGGGATGAAACGTATGCTACTAAAAGTGTTCCGAGTATACAAGTAGATGACTGGAGAGGGAGAGGGAGGCCAAAGAAAAGACGGATGTATTGTGTGAAGAGTGATACGAAAGAAGGAAGTAGTGATAGTGTGACGGGTGACAGGACAGAATGGAAGAAAAAATCGTTTTGCGCCGACCTCAAGTAATATGGGATAAGGGCAAGAAAAAGAAGAATGATTTTCACAAAGTGAGAAAAATGACAAAATTCATAAAGTTCACTATGTATAAATTATAATAAATGTTTGAGATAACAAAATAAAAAATTACTTAACTCATTTTTACGAAGCTGTTCGACAGAATTACCGTTGCCCTAGAATGCAAAGGGCAAGAAGAAGAAGGAACTAAAAGATTGACACTTTCTCTCTCTCCTCGCAGCCAGAGCGAGAGGAGTTATTTGATAAATTCCGACTCAAATATAAAGAAACTCTATAAACTTAATCCACAATTTTACTTAAAAGATAACTAATTTTACTTTTAAATATAAAAAAATACCAGTCACAAACCGACTCCTCCCCGCCTCTATTCCCGCAGTACACATTCAAAAGGATCACGAGTTTCTTGCGCCCCGCGCCACTTTCATACCATATCTTATTTTATATTTTTATTTATACAGCCTGTATTTTTACAGCCTCGACTAGACTCTCCGCTTTATTTAGACTCATATTTCGCCTCTTCCAGCCACATCAGCGATTCTGAATGACACAAGATTTGATTTCCAAGATGACCGAAGATCGACATCAGCTATTTCTATATCTGCTTTATGATATGCTCTTACTGTTATTGTCGGGATAAAAACGTTGTTTCGTTTGCTATTCCATTTATTGTATCCGCAGACTGTGAGAGCGTTGTATGGAATTGCTAAAGTTGTGCCAAGAAAACTGTAGGGACACCTTGCAGTATGAGAAGATGATGTCATTTTGAAAAAGAATATTTAACAAACAAACACACAATAAAAACAGACTTCGTACCCAAGTTGGGCGCAGCAAAGACAATCATTTTTTTTTAATTTGTTAAGAACTAGTGCTTGACCGCAATCCCACCTGATGGTAAGTAGAGATGCAATCTCTGATGGAGAGGCGCACTAGTTTACGAGCCTATTCACTCTTGCCTTGAAGACACCCTGTCATCCTGCATCACGAGCCCTGTTACCTGCTCACGTAGGGACCTAATGACAGCATCAGCGGACGGCATTGCCGTGGCTAAATTCTGGGCCAGGCAAGGAATTTAACTAGTTTTGCCATCGATGCGCTAAGAAGAAGAGAAAAGGAACACTGACGTAGACAACGGAGTTAGTAATAGTGATGGGTGACAGTAGATAATAGCAGAAAGAAAGGTTGTACCGACCTCAAATAACTCGGGAGAAGGGCAGGAAGCTGATGATGGTGAGCAAAGGAATGTAGACTAGAAAAGACTGAGACATGTTAATTTAGGCAGTAACAAAGTTTTAGTTAAAATAATACACAACGCTATCTAGTCCTAATAACTAAGCAGAGCTTGTGCTACGAATTCTAAACAACTGATCAATATTTCTAAAAAGTTACATATTATAGATAAATTCCACCTAAACATTATTATTATTATTAATGATCGTGCTTATTAAACAAACATCTGTCTTGGATGGTAATCGAACCCACGAACACCACTCAACTTGACTCAATTGTCTGATAATGCAAACTCCTTTGGAGTCGGTTCCTAGCCGATCCGCAGTTTGATATCAGTATTTGACAGTGAATGGCTGCCTATCTGACCTTCATAGCTCAGTAACTGGGTGACTCGATGCCCTATGGCAAGACGGACCCAGGTTGGCCGCTGTAAAAACAACCTCGCCAAATGGGGCTTCCTCGACCCATCTCTATCACAGTGCCAGTGTGGAGCCGCTGCACAGAAGATGCGTCACCTGCTATGCTGCCCAACCTGTACAACCACCTGCAGTTTTCAGGATCTATACGAGGCCACTAACAGAGCCGAATAAAATAAATAAATAATTAAAATAAAATAAAAAAGCTTTTTATTTCTTGCATTACAATTTTTTTTTAAGTAGGAAAATGGATGCGAGACGTACAGGACCGTTCATTGTGACGACACTTGGGGGTGGTCTATGTCCAACAGTGGATGTCTTCTGGCTGAAATGATGATGATGATGATGAAGTAGGAAAAAAAGAAAAAGTTGTAGTTATTTACAATATTGTTGAGAATTTAAATTGACTGCTATTCATGTGCAAGAACCCCTCCTCAGGCGAAGTTGAAGGCCTCTAAAGAATTCCATTTATCTCTATTCTGGGCTATTTGCGTCTAGTAGGGCCCAGCTATTTTTATTATTTCGTCTGCCCATCTCGAATTACCTTTGAGACGTTTCCACAGAGCCAAAGAGGTTGCCAAATACTGGTCAGAAAAAAATTTGTAATAGCACATCGACACTAAAAGAAGAAGAAGCAAGATTGATGTCAAATTTTTAATCATCTAACCTAAAAACCACTTTCAAAAATCTACAAATTCCAGCCGAAACCAAGGCATGGCGGATAAAACTATTATGCACTAGTTACATAAACTCCTGGTTGCTCTCTGACGCTTAGTCACAAAATAGGTACAGAAGTCAATCTACATACAAAGCACGCTCTAGCAACGCACACACAGGCACCGCTCACGGACACGATATCTCGGTTCAATCGCCCGGTCGCACTCGTACAGTTCGGCGCAACGCGCTGATCCTAGCGCGATCGCCTAGCGTAGGTATAAAAAGTAAAGTACATACATGAGATTGACTTCTGTACCTAACTATTATGTGGCTTAGCTAAGGAAGGTAGATAGGTATAGGTAGGTACAACGGTGTTTGTGCGAGACTAGTAACGTTCGGCGACATTACTCAATGTCGCGCGCAGCCGTACTATCGCATACAACCGATGGACGGCGAATTAACTTATTTATTCCAGCTAACACAGCGAAAAAGCTTATCTAAGAGTTCCTTGGGTTTGATTGCATTAAGAATTTACTTGACAAAATCATCATCATCACTTAAGTTTGGCGATTCTTCGTTCTATGTCGCTAACCTTGGTTCTTCTGCGGACAACTCTAACTTAACAAATATTAGAGTGTTTCTCTAAGGAACATGTCGGTAAAAACAGAGATTTCATAAAAAAAATACTTCTTCACATACAGTTTTGTGTCATTGCAAGGCCGGTGTTACTGACATAGCTCGAAGAATCGCCAAACATAAGTGATCGCCACTTTAGGGCAGGACACATTAGACGTAGAACAAATGGTCGATGGGGACGAAAGGTTCTGGACGCAGCGTTGGAAGACCGAAGGTGGACCGATGACCTAGTGAGATTCGTGGAAATCCAGTGGAAGCGAGACGCACAGGACCGGTCGTTGTGACGACGATTGAGGGAGGCCTATGTCCAACAGTGGACGTCATTCGACTGATATGATGATGATTTTTTTTTTATGGTGGGAAAAATCATCCTATGACAACCCCCGCTCTTGGGCGGAGCGGGAGATAGTGTCAGACTCTTACTGACTAAAAGCCCACCCCATTCCTTCTAGCCTTCATACCGGGGCTCGAGTTCCCTTTCGGATAACCCTGGCCCCAGTAGGCTTCGACCCGGCTGGGCCCCTGCTGTTGCTGACAACTCCTTGAGGCGTGCGGGAACAGTGCGCGCCGTCGACGACTTGGAATGATGATGATGATGATTCTCTGAAATTACTGATCCGATTGCGAAAATTGTTTTTACCGATAAAAAGCTGCTTTATTTCTGAGTGACTTTACTATATTTTATGTTTACGGGCGAAGCCACTGGCAAAAGCGATAAAGATACTGAATAGAACAATACACCTTCACACCTTCTCTCAAAAAAACATAAAACTACTAAAAAACCTAACACCAATTGAGAAAACAAAGGCCACAAACACTACCCATGATTTATTACTGTACTAAGAACGTGGTTTATCGAAAATTCCCGATACAATAGCGTAGGGGGGTAGGCAGAGGCGCTGCTAGCGGCGCCTGCAGCCGCGCCCGAGATAAGCGCGGCGACGCCCGTCCTATGAAATTATAGCACCCCTTGGGGAGGCTCGCGGTGTAGTGCAGCAGAGCTGTATCCGGCAGGTGAGATAGTATTATTAGGAGCTGGTTTGGTGCTTTAGTATAGCATTATAAGTAAGGTTATTAGTTAAAGACATGAACTGTCAGGATTTTGGTGTAAAAATTTGACCAAATTTTTCTAGGCAAGTGTGCTTCACTGTCGCATTCCATCAGGTGAGACATTGGTGAATTGCGACTATACCAACAAATGAAAAAAAAAAGTAAAATATCCGATTCTAGGATTGATTGATTTCATAGTGCTCTCTTAAATTACAAAAAAAAAATTGCGCCTTTTAGTGAGAATAAGATCTCACTCAAATCTCTACCTATCACCTTTAGCAATCCTTGCCGAACTCAGTTTGCACATAGGATCCATTACATCGATCATCAGCACATCCACCAACCCGCTCCGGATCCACGAGGTGGATACGGCCCATTCCTAAAGAGAAAGCCTGAGTGAGATTGAGACTATAGGAACATTATATCCCTAATTATAGTTGATCGTATGCTTAAGTACTCAGTTTTTTTTTTTATGGTTGATAGGGTCACACTTAACCACAATCTCCCCTGATAGAAAGCGACGATTTCTGTTTTATCTTTTTTAATAAAAAAGACATTTTATTCTTGTAGATATACATCTCATCAAGCAAATTACTCTGCCTAGCTAAAGTTATATACAAGGTGTAACGAAAAAAAAATCCGTCTTACCATACAAAATTATAAACTTGATTGGACAGTTTATATGGAGAGGCCAAATTTTTTTTTCATTTCCTGAAAAAAATTTTTGTGGAATGTTGTTCAGTATCGTCTACTGAGCAAGCCCTTAAAGTTTGTGGAGGGCTGTCCCTTACACCTTGTATAGTGTTCAAAATATTTCATTGTTGTTTGGGCAAGTGCTCAGTAAAGTGCAAAATATCAGAAAGTAAATACACACGGTTCTAACTGGGTTGCACCAGACCTCATTCTAGATACAAAAGTAACCTCTTCAAGAATGTCTTTAAAGATTTCTTACATAAAAAGAACAATGTTTACCGTTACTTCTTTGAAGCCATATACTATCTTGATAGACTCGCACTTGACGACTATCTCACCTGATGGAAAGTGATGAAAATATAATTATTACTAGTGATTAGTAAGGTGATCTGTTTTTACTGATCAAAACCAATTTTGTCTTTTATTTATAAAATAATGTCTATCTAAAACAAATATTTACTCAGCTTCAGACTGAACTGCACCGCAAGCCTGGAGAGGGTGTTAGGGTCGAGCTCTCCTCCGGGCCATTTGTCAGTGACAGGACGTCGCACGGAGGCCAGGAGAGGAGGGGGACCGGGAGGTGACCTCCCCCTCCCTCCTACCTCCCACTCCCCCAGATTCCTCCGTTTGCGGCTTCTGCACGCGACTGTACGAACGTGTTGGCCTTAAATTACAGTAAATGGCTTTAAATTAAACTGAACGCTGGGTCTATTATGAATGGGGTGGCCGTTTGGACGCTAAAACCTGAAACTGTTAATTATCAAGTGAAATTATTGGGTTCTTATGTGTACTTGGTATTTTTATTTTTTTTGGTATCGTTTTTGGTTGATTGTTCTCATCAGTGAGTGTTCTATACTTACTACGCCTCTGCTCTAACTCTTCATCAATAATTATCACGACAAGCCAGTAACTAAGTAGGTAACATAATCATCATCATCATCATCATTTCTGCCGAAAGACGTCCACTGGACATAGGCCTCCCCCATGTATCAGCACAATGAACGGTCCTGTGGGTCTCGCATCCATCAGATTCCCGTAACCCGTACCAGGTTATCGGTCCACCTTATAGGAGTTACGACTCAGCTATGATCATCATCACATTTCAGCCGATAGACGTCCACTGCTAGGCAGGCACAAAATAGATAGGTACAGAAGTCAATCTACATACAAAGCGCGCTCGAGCAACGCACACATAGACACCGCTCACGGACACGATATCTCGGTCGCGTTTCGGACCACTCGTCGAACAGTTCCGGTTGAAACTCGTCGTCCACCGAAAGCAGGTATAAAAAGTGAAGTATATACATGAAATTGTCTTCTGTACCTATCTAATTTGGTACATAGGTCTCCTCCAAGTGTCACCATAAAGTCCGACCGTGTAAGTACGTCTCGCATCCATCAGATTCCCGGACCCTTACCAGGTCTTTGGTCCACCTTATAGGTGGCCTTCCAATTATCGTCACACCGACTGGTCCAGTGCATCTCGCATTCATCGGATTCCCGCGACCCTCCACAGTTCATCATTCCACCTTATAGAAGGTTCACAAAAAGCTGCTCCTGTTAACAACAAACCCTTGAACTCATCGTAACTGGCATGGTTGATGGCAAACGACCAAGAGGCGGCAGCCCAATAAGATGAGCAGATCAGGTCCGCTCCACACTGGACACCCAATTGCACGTCGCACTTCATGACAATAAAAACCGTTACAGACAGCGAGATACCATCAATAAGAAGCTAATCCAGCGGGAACTTCACGACCCTTAGTAATGAGGAATACGACTCGAGGAGGAGATATTTTTAACTACTGTGCTAATTAGTATTGTTATCAATTAGTTTATTTTATTAAGCAGGGGCCTTATATATTTATTTTTGAGGATAAGGGGCTATGCATCTCTCATAGTGTAGGGGATGTAGTCACTGCGACCTAAATGATCTATTGTGACTCCCCATCTTGTTAGAGTAACTCTTTTAGCCCGGTGGCTTCCAGGTTAGAATACTCCTAGCTTTTAGAGTCTTAATCTCTTCCGGGCAGCAGGAGGACAAGCAAGGGCCTTACCATGACGAATTAAAATGCCAGGCGTACGAGCGAGAAAGAGGGGTGGAGCACACTAAGGTGTACAGGGATAGAGTAGTTGCGTAGCTAGGCGTGGGTGAAGTGGCCCCTGGCCCACGGCCTCGCACACAAAGAGGCCTCGCACAAGCAAGGACTCTTTAAGAACGATAGTTTTTTTTTTTTAGAATTCTCAAGGTCAAACGCAAGCCTATCTCGTCTTTGACCACTATGTCACCTAATAGTAAGCGGCGATGTGGTCGAACACTGGATTGCGACAGTCGCTGTCTTGATTTCGGATTTATGAAAGAAAAAAGCCTTTTTTTTGGTGGGGAAAATCATCCAATGACAACCCCCGCTCTTGGGCGGTACGGGAGATAGTGTCAGACTCTTACTGACTAAAAAACCTACCCCGTTCCTTCAAGCCTTCATACCGGGGCTCGAGTTCCCTTTCGGATAACCCCGGCCCCAGTAGGCTTCGACCCGGCTGGGCCCCTACTGTTGCTGACAACTCCTTGAGGCGCGCACGAATAGTGCGCGCTGTCGACGACTTGGGCTTAGTTCGGACAGTTACCGGACGGCCGGACAGCGAGCTACCCGTTGCTCACTGTCCGCAAGCCCGCGCCTACGGTGGCTGGAAATCGGGATCGGAATCGCTGATGTGCCTTCACCCACGTCCAAATTAGTCCACGCTACGGCTCTGTAGCTCCATCCCTTTAACAATTCAGTTTAGGTCGTCAAAAGGTTCGCGCTAAGAGCTCGAGGTAGAGCCTCTAGTATAACACGTGTTCCAATAAAAATCAATACAAACTAAAATTTCACAGTATCTAGTTACTATAATAAGTATCGATGGAAGTTTTAAAAGCAGGTACTTACACGGGCTATTAACTAAATCCACTTAAACTTGTGACCTACTTCTGTTAAGTACAACATATATTTATGACACAGATTTGTGATACAGGTAAGTGTAGGTTACGTAGACGGGGGCATAGCTAACGCCAAATCAGCCATGCACGTTACGGGGCCCCTGTAGCTAGCGGGCCCCGATATGTATAAACATTCATCATCATCAGCCTTTTTTAATGTTCCCACTGCTGGGACTCACGCCTCCTCTCTAGGAGAGGGAATGGGCCGTAATCCACCACGCGGGCCCAGTGCGGGTTGGTGAATGTCACGGTTTCGAATTTTTGGTTCTAGGATATGTTGGTTTCGTCACGATGTTTTCCTTTACCGTTTTGAAGGCAGTGGTAGCGAAATAAATTACACAAAGTAATGCGCCTGGCAGGATTTCAATCTGCGACCTACAAACTCGTAAGTCGGAACCATTACCACTCGGCCACCACTGCTCACATTCGTAACATCTACAACCTTCACTTCTCATATTGATGAGAGATGCGTAGTCACATATGTGTAAAAATTCGTAACATGATATCCACAACCTTCACTGCTCATATTGATAAGAGGTGCGTAGTCACATATGTGTAAAAATTCGTAACATGATATCTACAACCTTCAATTCTCATATTGATAAGAGGTGCGTAGTCACATATGTGTAAAAATTCGTAACATGATATCCACAACCTTCACTTCTCATATTGATAAGAGGTGCGTAGTCACATATGTGTGAAAATTCGTAACATGATATCCACAACCTTCACTTCTCATATTGATAAGAGGTGCGTAGTCACATATGTGTAAAAATTCGTAACATGATATCCACAACCTTCACTTCTCATATTGATAAGAGGTGCGTAGTCACATGTGTGTAAAAATTCGTAACATGATATCCACAACCTTCACTTCTCATATTGATAAGAGGTGCGTAGTCACATATGTGTAAAAATTCTTAACATGTTATCCACAACCTTCAATTCTCATATTGATGAGAAATACGTAGTCACATAGGTATGTGTAAAAATTTGTAACATGTTATCTACTACCTTTTTTTTTTTTTTTTTTTATTTTTTTTTTTTTTATGGTGGGAAAAAATCATGCATTGACATCCCCCGCCCTTGGGCGGAGCGGGAGATAGTGTCAGACTCTTACTGACTAAAAGACCCACCCCGTTCCTTCTAGCCTTCATACCGGGGCTCGAGCGCCCTTTCGGATAACCCTGGCCCCAGTAGGCTTCGACCCGGCTGGGTCCCTGCTGTTGCTGACAACTCCTTGAGGCGCGCGGGAACAGTGCGCGCCGTCGACGACTTGGGCTTGGTCCGGACAGTTACCGGACGGCCGGACAGCGAGCTACCCATTGCTCACTGTCCGCAAGCCCGCGTCTACGTTGGCCGGAAATCGGGATCAGAATCCCGGCGACGGCGGCGGCGATAACGCCGTTGCCTTATGCGTTCGGCCTCCTCCTTTGCGAGCATTACTGCTTCGCAGAAGTCGGCGACCGCCTGCCACTCCTCCTCGCTCCGGACCATGGCCTCAACCAAGGCCCGGCGCGAGAGGTCTCCGCCGCCGATCGCCCCCACGAGGGCACGGCGATGTTCCGCCCAAGCAGGGCACACCTCGACTGTGTGTTCCACCGTGTCCTCCGGGCGTTCCGCACAGTGGCGACACCCGGGCGTCACTTCCGCATGAATCGAGTGCAGGAATCTCCCGAACGAACCATGTCCGGTGAGTACCTGTGTCATGCGGAAAGTAAGGACGCCGTGAGGTCTTTCCAGCCACGCCTCAAAGAGGGGACTTACCGCCATGATTGTGGCGTGCCCAATGTTATCTACTACCTTAAATTCTTTATATTGATGAGAGGTGCGTAATTAATGAATTATTACTAAATGATAGGATGTTTCATTGTTATACATCGCTCTGTTCGTTCTAGCACCCTCTAGGTACATAAGATCACAATAAAAATTTAACCTCCATTTTATTCCAAAATGCTATATACCACGACCAATAAACGAGCTTATTGGTCGTGGTATTACATGGCCGAAGTCTATCCAGTTAGTCTGGTCATCTCTGCAGGAGCCTATATCGACTCCGTATCATGTTTCTGAGCTAGTAGGTTCTACGTTGTTATAAAAAACATCGATACTTTTTGTTAAGGGGCCCCATTGGTATTGGCTACGCCACTAATACGTAGATTACGTCATAAGCAAAGTAAACTAAAACGTGTGGAAAAAAGATATCCCTTATCGTCTCTGTACTATTTAGAACTTTATTTTTTAGTCCTCCCAGGTCATCAAGCGCACGAGCAATGGGTAGCTCGCCGTCCGATCGTTCGGTAACCGTCTGGACCGAGCCCAAGTTGTAGACGGCGCGTAGTTTTCCACGCGAGCCTCAAGATGTGAGCAAGACCGTAGGGGCCCAGCAGGGTCGAAGCCTACTGGAGCCATGGGTTGTGCGAAAGAGGACCCCAGGGCCCAGACACGAAGGCAAAGAAGGAACAGGAGTGGGTTTTAGTCAGTAAAAGTCTGACAAGACCTCTCGCTCCACTGAAAGGCGTGTGATGTCATAATCAAGAGTGAATAGGTTTCTTCTAGGCAAGCGTGCTTCATCGTCGACCACATCATCGCTTACCATCAGGTGAGATAGTGGTTAAACGCAAGCCTATCATTAATAAAAAAAATAAAAGAATAATAAGATGATATATTAATATTAAAAATCACTAATTAGTTACAATTAGCACTATGCATTGATTAAACCTACCAAAACATTACTGTAAAACCTCTCCAAAACTTATAAGATCAATCAAAATTCAAAGCCACTTGCCCCTTACAATAAAACACCCCAAATAGAGCCACACTTAACATGCCAGTGTTACCATGTTGTGTTGTACGAAATTACTTACACAAGACAGTACCCGCTTCCCTTCGGTTTATTCAAACTATGTCGTTACTTCGCCTACCCTGTCCACTAACATCGACGCTAGCGGCGCCTTCCGCATACACACCACAACTTTGCGTACCATCACCACTTTATCACTGGGTAGTACAGCATATTTTCCAATACCCAACTCCTTGATTAATATTGCAAGCTAACCAATCCAATTTGCGTCATTCTTGAAGTTTACTACGACGTGTTAAGTCTCTTTTTCGCTTGCTTGACTCCAGATCTGACACAGATAATCTTGCAAGAAAACAAATTAGATTTGCAGAAGCTTTGAGCTTTGTTGCAGAGGATTAAGGTTAGTTTTTCCTTGTGTCGTGTGTAGATAAGTTGGGATACAGTTTCAGTATAGATACGATCAGTGTATATCTGCAAGTGTCAACCAGCTAATGTATGGGTATGGGGAATTGTGATTGTTCATTTTACTTTTGTTTTGATTTAGAAATAGATGTCTGGTACTTAGGAAACTGGAGTTCTAAGAAACGAGAGCTATACTGCATTTTGTGATGGTACATTAGACTTTTCAGGATACCTAATAATGTCTGTCTATCCTGTCATATAATTTATGAAACCAACCCGCACTGGGCTCGCGTGGTGGATTACGGCCCATTCCCTTTCCTTGAGAGGAGGGTAGAGTCCTGAGACCCAGGCCCAGGCACTGTGGCAGTGGGAATATTAAAAAGGCTGATGATGATGATGATGATGAATTTATGAAACTACTGGCTTTTGTCAGCGTGAAAGTAGGTTTCTCCATACAAACTTTGGAATCCCGTTTCATCTCTTTTGGGGGATGAATTATGGAATATCCTCTCTTAGTGCGTGCCTACGCCATAAGAGGAAACGTTGTGCCAAATTTCATGTTCCTAGTGCCAGTAGTTTTGGCTGTGTGTTGATATGTCAGTCAGTCAGTCAGTTTCTGCTGTGTGTTGATATGTCAGTCAGTCAGTCAGTTTCTGCTGTGTGTTGATATGTCAGTCAGTCAGTCAGTTTCTGCTGTGTGTTGATATGTCAGTCAGTTTCTCTCCTTTTATATATATATTTGATTCCAGGAAACTGGTTACATTTTGGAATTAAGACGGATTTCACACTTACGCAGAAAACTCAATTCAGAAACCTACTCTAATTCCATTCCTTCATTCCTTCCAGGTATATAGGTACTAAAAGAGGACTTTGTTTTTTATAGAGATTCTAAGATTAATTCATTAAACCCCAAGTGAACGCCGGCGAACGCCTCTTATCTTTCTATTGTCTCTAATTCTCATGATTGAAAGGTTAATAATCATCAATCTATATCTATATAGATAAACTAGCTGTGCCCGCGACTTCGTTCGCGTGGACTGCAGGATTTCGAATTTATTTTTTCTAAAATAAAAGTAGCCTATGTTACTCCTTATTACATCAGCTACCTGCCAAAAACGTCCCGTCAAAATCGGTCCAGCCATTTCTGAGATTTGCCCGGACAAACAGACAGACAGACAAAAATTGTAAAAAATGTTATTTTGGTGTATGTGCAGTATATATGTGTACTATATACACCGCTAAATTTTAATCGTTTTAATCCCGTGGAGGGTCGATCCGGTACATGAAACACTATCGATTTGTAAAGATAAAATTAAAAAATAAAGTACCTCTTTTTCAAAACTCGTATTAATTCACGCATGTACGAAATTAGTATCTTTAAGAAAACGTCAGCTGAGCGAGTTCAATGACCTGTAGTTAATAGTCGGCGTTGCGTACAAAGTACCTACAGGTCAGGATATATGGTGTATGTGTGTATATTCATATGCATGTAGTAAAAAGCAGTTATTTAAATATTACAAACAGACACTCCAATTTTATTTACATGTATAGATAAAGGGAAAAACTGACTTATTGACATATCAACGTACAGCCGGAACTACTGGGACTAGGAACGTGAAATTTTGCACAAGGTTTCCTTTTATGACGTAGACGAGCATTAAGAGAGGATTTCCTACAATTCACCCCCTAAGAGGATAAAACAGGAGTCCAAAATTTATATGAAAAAACCTACTATCATGTGGGTGAAGCCACTGGTCAAAGCTAGTCTTAAATATATCTAGATGTAAGGTGATATGAGTGCTGTAATTAAAACGAGCTAAGGAATGGTAATCCTTGCCGGAGTCTGTTTCCTGATGGCTACAACCCGGATCTTTAAGTCAAGAGTGAAGGTTACTTCTAGGTAAGCGCGCTCCATCGTCGACCGCATCATCGATTTCCATCAGGTGAGATAGCGCGAACATATCAACGATAAAAAAACGAGTATGATTTCAAGTGGCATATATGTATAGTGTGTTTTCTTTTATTTCTTAGTTTCTATTCTACAACATCTATAATATTGTACCCTACATTTACACTAATATTACAAAGAGGTAAAGTTTGTTTTTTAATTTTTTTTGTTTGTAGGTAATCTCTGGAAGTACTGCCCCCCTAGCCAAGTTACAACCGTTTCGCTTGCGTCGAACGCTTTGAGTTGACCACGCCGCCAATTCTTTTGTTCTGACCACGGGACTGAGCGTTAAAAGACGACGTCATTCCCGTACATTTGAAGCTTTCTACAAGCGTTAACTATTGCAGATTAGCAACTTGGCTAGGGTTACTGGTCCGATTGCTAAAATTTTTTCACCAATGGAAAGCTGCTTTATTCCTGAGTGACATAGGCTATATTTTATATACGCGGGAAAAGGCTAGTCAATAATAAAAAAAGAGTGTGATTCCAAGTGGTATTGTCAAGGTAGACCAAACCAAAAGAAAATATTCCAAAAATTCACCTTATATTCGAATTGTAGAAAAATCTCCTAAAGAATCGCACTGCGTAGAAATTCCACAAAAATAATAGCACTATCCTAAATTCCAAGACGTACGTGTAACTCACTGGCCAGCGGGGGATAAAGGGCCATCACAAAGGCCCCCCTCTCCAAGGGTGGGAGTGCCAGGGGGATCAATTTCAGCGGGTGCTCGTAGTGTAATCGCCTTAGTAGACTTTAGTATCGTAATGTGGCCTGCCCGAGGTGGCCTGTAGGCTTAGCTTTGTGTGTGAGTGTTGTGTGTGTGTGTGAGAGAGTTTTCACGCGAATTATAAGTCTTTGTTTGGTTGTGTTATGTTTTTGTTTTGGATATGTCGTGGATCTTAGAAATTGATCACTTCATGATCATCAATTCAGCCGATAGACGTCCACTGTTGGACATAGACCTCCCCCAAGTGTCGTCACAATGAACGACCTTTCCGTCCCGCATCCATCAGGTTCCTGCAACCTTCACCAGGACATCGGTCCACCTTGTAGGAGGCTTTCCAACGGTGCGTCTACCGGTACGCTTTCGCCACTCCAGAACCTTTCGGCCTCAACGGCCATCTGTTCTGAGAGCAATGTGCCCTGCCCATTGCCACTTAAGTTTGGCGATCGTTCATGATATGGCCAAGTCAAATTGGTCAGTTTATAACGTTAAAGTTTGATGATATTTCAATCCTTGTTTGGCCTACTTTCTTTAGACCTTATATTATCATTGAAATCCTACATCAATGATATTGCCAAACGAGGATTGACATATCATCAAATGTTAACATTTCAACGATATGGCCAGTTTTAATCGGTCATAACATGAAGTGATCAATTGTAAGATTTGACCACCACAGATATACATCAAGTTGTCGGGGGAAGCTCGTGTCCGTAAAGTGTCGTTCTTCAAGGTCGGTTAAAGGATGGGTAACCGTCGATCACATATCGAGACTCCTATGTCCGTTAGAAAGCACGTCAAGCCGTTGCAAGCATTTATTGTTTCTAGATCTGTGACAGTCGTTACGGGTAATCAGAAACCAGAAAATATAGGTACACAATTGATTATTAATGTTGTACAATATTTTATGATAAACAAGTAACACTATAAAGAAATCATTTCTGAAAACAGCAACAAAATTGGTTACTAAATGGAACAGCAACTGGGATTCTAAATATTGGTTTGAGGAAGCAAGGGGGCGCGTAGTGGGCTATTTCTTCAGGGGGTTCAAGAAAATAAAACAAAAATATGCTAAAAATTACTTTTATATTTATGCGTAAAAATTCAAAATATCCGTATGAATAAAAGTTTGTTTGTTGGGTTTAAATTGAATTTAGAATACTTCTGGGGCATGATCATTGGCACCAGATTTAGCTAGGCAACCTATTTGGAATGTCTTAATTAACACATTATCTAGCATATAACTAACTCAACTAGATGCCAAAAAATTGGGGATCTTAGCAAAGGTGAGACGGTATTTCACGCCGGAACAGCTGCTCAACCTCTATCAAGCGCAAGTTCGATCGTGTATGGAGTACTGCTCTCATCTTTGGGATGGGTCAGCCAAATACCAGCTAGATGCACTAGAGTCCATTGAAAAGCGTGCCAAGAAGATCATAGGCAATGATGCTCTTGTGAAGTCAAAACTCCAAAGTCTTGAGCATCGATGCCGAGTTGCTAGCCTGTCTGTTTTCTATCGTAAGTTTCACGTTTCTTCTACGGATCTTAGATCACTACGCGCCCGTGTTCCACCGTATCCTTGGGAAAACACAAACCAGATTAAACTAAGGGTGAGTTGCACCATTTAACTATAACGATAACAAAGCCGTTAACAGTTGTCAAATCGTCGAATTGACCAATAGGCGGCCGTTTCAGGGCTGGTTATGGTTTGGTTATCGTTATAGTTAAATGGTGCAACTCACCTTTAGTGTTACAAAACGAAGCTTTAACCAGGTCTTGGTACTGCGGTAAATCACGTCACGTATCGTGTTCCGAATCCGTCGCGTCGTTGTGTCGTGTCGCTCGCGTTACGCGATACACTCCGAATAGATCCCATCTTGATTAGTAGGGTTGGCAGGAATGAAGATTTTATTGCTACAACCTGGAGATCTTTAAGTCAAGAGTGAATAAGTTACTTCTAAGCCAAGCGTGCTTCATCGACGGCCACGTCGTCACTTTCCATCTATATTATTATAATATAATATTCCACAACTATCACACAACGCCGTCTAGTCCCAAGCTAAGCAGAGCTTGTGTTATGAGTACTAGACAACTGATAAACATACTTACATATTTCTAAATACATACATACTCGTAATAAATAACACTAAGACACAGAACAAATGATTATGCTCATCACACAAACATTTGTCCTGGGTGGGAATCGAACCCACGACCTCCGGCATAGCAGTCAGGGTCACTAACCACTAGACCAACAGGCCTGTCACAGGTGAGATAGAGGTCAAGAGCGAGCCTATTAATAATAAAAAAACTGGGCAAGTACGAGTCGGATTGGCGCCCTATTTTTTTCTTATACTTACTTGTTCTTTAAGACCTTGCTTTATTCCAAATTTCAAGATTCTGGGTCAACGGGCAGTACCCTATGAATTTTGACTCCTCGAGAGTGTTGAAATGTACCTACATTTTTTGCCACAAAAACTGAAGTAATTTTTTTTTCTCGTTAACTTACATGTTTGATTTTTTTACAGCTTATAAAGTCCGCAGAAATGAGTCTACCTATATAGTTTTAATTTCACTTCGATACCACCACGCGTTCCCGAGACAAAGGGTCTTGACAAACAGACATACAGACGGACAACAAAGTGATCCTATAGGGGTTCCGTTTTTTCCTTTTGAGTTACGGAACTCTAAAAAGACCGATTGAAATTTTCTTAAGTTTTTTCGATTTTGAGCTACCCTGGAGCATCTTTAAATCTAGATCTTAGTTCAAATCGAGCGTCAAGATAATATTAGCTACAGACTAACGCTGTAAAGGCATATGAAGCGTGACGCGATACGGCGCGATGACGTGCGATGTCGTGCGGAACATGCTCTCCGTAGTTTATCTTCGACAGCGCATAGCGTTCCTCGCACGCCTCAAGGAGTTGTCAGCAATCGCAGGGGCCCAGCAGGGTCGAAGCATACTGGGGCCATGGGTGATGCGAAAGAGAACCCCGGGGCTCTGGACGATGACAAAGAAAGACAAGGAGTGGGTTTTTATTCAGTAAAAGTCTGACACGCTCTCCTGCTTCGCCCAAGGGTGGGAGAAGTCATTTAAATGATTTTCCCACCTAAAAAAAAGTTCCTTATTTTCTGACACGGTTGGCGCAGTGGTATAATTAGAGCGATTGGCTGTTGCGCTGCGTGTTCGGGTTCGATTCTCGTACGGAACAAAAAATGTCTTATGAATGCGTTTACCTACATACATGTTTATGATCGCACCCATGATACAGGAGTACTTAGTTCCTAACATTGAAAGAATCGATTCTCTCGAAGGCTTGCACAGATAGGCGTGACGAGACATGCGACAACACGACAATGCGACATTGCGACAACGCGACATTGCGACAACGCGACATTGCGACAACGCGACAATGCGAAAATTTGTATCCAATTCAATTTTTATTTTTGAGTTTTATTTTAGCAGATTATGCTTGCTACAACTACAACCAGTTATGCTTAAAAACATGCGGTCTACCTATTAGTAGAGTCGTTAACGGTACGACCGAATTTACTTATCTTCGGCAATCAACACCTAGCGAATGGTGTGGAAGGACTGTCCACCAATCAGAGGCCTGCATGGCGACCCTTAACGCCGGAGGCGCGAAACTCGACACCTTTTTCTAACACACTCGCATAATGTCACAAGACCATACGTTTCTTTATTTGATGTAAGACTTTATTTCTCTCTAAATAAGGTCGACTTCAGCTTGTGCGAGCAGGTGTGAAAATTGACGCCTATAGCCACACTATAATCAACGAAGCTGTTGTACTTTATGCAGAAGGCAAAAGGGCCATTTTCGGATGTTCGTTTATAACGTATTGTTTAAGGGATAGTTGCGTTCTGTTTGATATTGAATCGTGTGTGGTTTGCAGAAGGTTTATTTTGGCTTGGTAGTGTAGGTGTTAAATTTAACACATAGAGTGCTATTTGTGGATGCAAAGACAGTTTCCTATTGGTCGGCTCGCGTTATTTGGAGCGATATAGATAATCCGAGACGGGAGTTTTTGTATACGTTTCGTCCATAACTACATACACATAAATACATGTACTATCATATCGGAATAGGTGGGATAGTGTATACGGGTACCACCTACCAAAACGGAGAATTAAATAAGAATTACTCTAACTCTTAACGGTGGTGTTAGGCTCCAGATGAAATTGTGTTTTTTTTGTGACTTTTAAAACTCTCGACTTTCCGAATTTATTTTTAATGTTCTCATCTGATTTCAATTTATTTGCAAAGTATTTAATTTATTCACAATGTTTTTAATTTCTTTAATTTATTTTTAATTGTAGGTACATTACCTACAATCCTTACTAATATTATAAAAGCGAAAGTGGGTTTGTTTGTTTATTTGTTTGTTTTTTTTGTTACGTCTTCACATCTAAATGGCAAAACAGATTTTAATGAATTTTGGTACAGAGATAGTTGGGACCCTGGAGACGGACATAGGCTTTTTTTTAAGTGAGAAAAGGGGGAGAAAGAGGCGGGTGAAGCCGCGGGTAAAAGCTAGTTAAAAATAAATTGAAACATTCGACTTGTGACGTTTGACTTGTTCGGTTTTTTTTATATTATTTTGTCTTATTCTGATTAAAATGTGAGTTTAAGTTAAATGTAAGACTACAGTTATAAAGGCAGCAAAACTATTGTAGCGAGCACAATGTATTAATTGTCATGTAGGTATATTAGTCATTTTGTTTTGAGATCGTTCTGTGGATATGAAATGTAGGTGATGTTAACTGTACTTCATTTAAATAAATAAATAAACAATCCTCCATCAATTTTCCCGCCAACTGTCACATTTACGCGCCAACGCACAGATAAATAATTAAATTTTTCCCACATCATAGCGGCAGGCAGCGGCATCAAGTATCTATTCCTAGCTATCAATTTACATTAACGTTACTTGACGAAGGATAAGCCAATGGCAGCCATTCCCATGTTTACAAAAGAAAATGACAGAATTGCGTAACATACTTTTTTGAGTGAAAAATCATGAAATGACGTCTCTCGCTTTGGGTGGAGAGAAAAAAAGTGGAAGAAAGAAAGAAAGAAAATATGTTTATTCTGCCTAAATAGACGCACAAATCTTTACAAAAATACAAAAACCAGTTTCCCTATCAGGCCAATATGTGTGTATCGGGCATAACTGTATTGCACCTTGTAACCATAGACAACGGTGTTGTCTAGGTTATCTGTGGCATTTTGACGTCGGCCTCAACAGAGACAAATATAAACGAAAATTAAAATAAGAATAACCAAAAACAAAAGAAAAACCTAATTATACCAAAACAATTTAAGAATCAAGCCGTAGGTCGCGCGTTCGAACCCAGCCAGGCACATTACTTTGTGTAATTTATTTCATCACCACTGCTCTCAAAACGGTGAAGGAAAACATCGTGAGGAAACCAGCATGTCCTAGAACCAAAAATTCGAAGACATGTGACATTCACCAACCCGCACGGGGCCCGCGTGGTGGATTACGGCCCATTCCCTCTCCTAGAGAGGAGGTCTGAGGCCCAGCAGTGGGAACATTACAAAGGCTGATGATGCTGATTATGATGAATCTAAGAATCTAAGTTGTGCGTCGCATCTAAGCAAGAATAGGCCGTTGCTTAGCATATACCGTGACGGTAGGCAAATCCAGTCATCTACGGTGCTGATTTTCAGCAACCACCGTTCGAGTGACAATTTTGGAGAAAGGAGTGTCAGACTTTTACTGACTTAAATCTACCCTGTTTCTTCAGTTGCCTTATGCGTTTTCGAACAATCTCGCCACCTATCGCTTTAGCACTTTGACACTTCACGTGACCAATGTGCTAGTTTTTACCTCGACCAGAGACAAAGCATTGCCAATTTGCCATATAATGTGGCAATGGCCGTCAGTCTTTTCGGCATAATTCCAGACGCACAGAACCGTTCTTTCAGGCGACACTTCGGGGAAGACTAGAGCTATGCCTAGTGATGATGAAGACCTAGTTAGAATTTTTTAGTTAATTGTTATTTGAAATTAACTATTATTAACAGTTTGTTCATTTTTTGGGCACAAGTATTTATCTGTAAAAATAAAAATCGTTGCTTATCTACATTTCTACAGTAGTATTATGAAGAGAGAGTTTGGGTTTTTGTTTGTAGGAGATAATCTCTGGAAGTACGGGTCCGATTGCTAAAATTTTTTCATCGATAGAAAGCTTTTTTATTCCTGAGTGACATAGGCTATAACTATTTTATGCACGCAGGCGAAGCCGCGGGCAAAAGCTAGTACTACAAAAAAAAACTGTGGCACTCGGGGACTGCCGCGGTAAAGCTATTGCATAGCATTTTTATCAACATATGCAATTATAATTATTTATTTATTTTATTTATGCAGTATATTTTTTCCTTTGTTTTTTTTTTCTTTGATATTAATTGAAGTTACACTTTCACACATTAACTCATTTGTTTTCTTATCGGTCACCACGCTCAAAAAACAAATGAGTGGGGGGTGTTAGGTTATTTTCGTTACGGAATTTCTGAATTCGGTCTCCATGCTCAAGGCCCGCGATAGAAGCTATGCAATAGCTTAAAAAACAGATGACGTTTTATTTTTGAAATTGGAACTATGAATGGCGCTGTTTAAATTTAAAACTCATTTTGAATTTTGCAACAAAAACTGTTACCGATGTTCTTCAATCATAATAAATAACCTACACAGTATGTTTAATGTCTTTCAAGATGTTTTAAGTACAATAAGTTAGTCGGAAAGTAATTAAACGAACATCATCGCGTGCAGTCCGATTAACGAATAACGAGTCAATAATCGAATATCCATCTTATTCGATTAATGTATGGCATTCGATATATTCACATTGCACCTGAGTTTTATGTACGTTTAATTTTACCTACCGCTGTTCAACGTGGGTGTTCAAAGAATGAACTGAATGAACGAAAAGAACTTTGATGTTGACAGCTGTCATTTCTTTTAAGGCGTATAGCCCCTTTAAAACCTGGCCGGAGTAAATTGCACACATACTCTTACTGTCGCGTGCACCCGCTTGCAGCCCTACTGCAGGCCTAGCCATGTTACGACCGATTCGTTTCTAATCTCTTTCTACAATCGGTAACGCCTGATCTCTTGGTTTTGACCACTTTACTTAACGTTGAGACGACGTCATTCCCATACATTTGAAGCTTTCTACCAGCTTTAATATTTAGATTGCAGATTATCAACTTGACTAAGCCCTCTGATCTTTAAAACCATTTTCTTTGGGAATTATTGATTGATTTAGGTACATATGTCATGTACCTACCTACATTCTGAAGAACACTTAACCAAAAATTGCTTGTGTAAACATATATTTCTAAAGATCAAAGCTATTTGAAAAGAGTAGAAAATAGCCCTAAAACAAAAAACAAAAATTGAGTAAAATATCACGCTGTTACTTTTTTTTTTGGCAAATATACACTGGTCAGCAAATAAACCGAGCCACCCGCTACCTAGGAACTCTGATTCGATTTTCTCAAAAAGTATAAAACTTACAACTATCAAAGTTATACCTACAAAAAGTGCGTTTCATAGTGATTAAAATGACTACAAATTAATTCGAAAGTACTGTCAACTCACATTGTAATCAAGCAACAAACACAATGCTAACGATTTGCTCTGTTTTCACTAGAGTTTGAAATTAGCGTTCTTTTTCTCTACAATGAGGGTGGTCGGATATTTCTTATCATTTGTTTAGTTTTTGTCCATAGTTTGCTCAGACGCGTGTGTTTTTGCTACTTTTTTAGATTAATAATGGATACAACACCTCAGGCATTGCGCAACGTGAAGTCGCTCGAAGGCTTCGAATCAGCAGATCTTCGGTGCAACGAGTTTACAGACGATACCTAGAGACTGGAGCATTCGATCGCCGTCCAGGTACGGGCAGACCTAGGGCTACATCAGCAGCAGATGATCGTTATATCCACCTTACTGTTCTGCGAAATCGCCACCTCAACGCAGTTCAAGTCCGACAAAGTCTGCGTGACGAACGCCAAGTGGTCATAAGTTCAGATACCGTCAGAAGGAGACTTGCTGAACGGAACCTGACCCCAAAAAGAGCTGCAACAGGCCCAGCATTAACGGTAGCACACCGTCGAGCACGACTTGAATTTGCTCGAGAGCATAGGGATTGGACATTAAAGCAGTGGAGTAATGTACTCTTCACTGATGAGACCAGGGTGAGTCTACATGGAAGTGATCGACGTCAGAGAGTATATCGTCGCCCTGGAGAACGTTATTCTCAGTGTTGCATCGAGGAAACTGTTGCTTATGGAGGAGGATCTGTAATGGTCTGGGGCGGCATCTCGTTAACAGCACATACAGTGTTAGTTTTCATCGAACCAACGGGCCGTACACGTGGACTGACTTCTCATCGCTACATTACTGAAATCCCCGCAGACCATGTGGTACCTTACGCAGGATATATCGGACAGGATATGCAATTGATGCATGATAATGCACGGCCTCATGTTGCTCATGTGGTGACCCAGTATCTACGCGACGTCAGCATTCGTACGATGGACTGGCCAGCTCGAAGTCCGGACTTGAATCCGATAGAACACTTATGGGATAAGCTGAAACGTCAGGTTCGAGCCCGGGTACCTGCTCCAACAAGGCTTCCAGAGCTGCGAATCGCAATTGAAGAGGAGTGGAATACAATTCCTCAAGATTTTATCGTCAGGCTCGTAAGGTCGATGAATACAAGGATGCTGACAGTTATCCGAGCAAGGGGAGGGAATACAGAATATTGAACAAAAACTTTTTTTTTGATTTTATCTTTGTTTTAGGCTTTAATTTTTTTTTTCACTTTATCATTACTAACGATTGTCACGACTGGAAAACGACTCTTCTTTGTAAAATCCTTAATAAACACTGAAATATTGATTAAACCCAATGAATTTCCTTTCATTTTAATCACCATGAAACGCACTTTCTGTAGGTACAACTTTAATAATTGTAGGTTTTTTAGTTTTTGAGAAAATCGAATTAGAGTGCCTAGGTAGCGAGTGGCTCGGTTTATTTGCTGTCCAGTGTATATCGATACAAAAACATAATAGTATTATATATGAATTTACCAAGCCGTTACGGAGAAGTAGGCTTCAGAAAGTCACTGTTTTAAAGCACTACACGGGCGCTATTGCCTTAAATATGGCGTAAACTTTGACTTTTATGAACATTAACAGCTCGATATACAATAGTTAATCTATAAAAGGAGAAACTGACAGACTCACATATCAATGCACAGACGAAACTTATAAATAAAGAGTAGGCAAGAACTAAGAGAGGATTTTGCTAAATTCACCCCCCAATTGTATGGAACGAGAATCCAAAGTTTGTACATGGAGAAAATTACTATCACGCGGGTAAAGCTGCTGGTAGAAGCTGGTAAGAAAATAATTTATTTACAATTTACATCGACAACATTACAGGGCCTCAAGTCTGCTATTACAATAGTGTCAGAATAGTCTATCATTGATGTCATAATTGTCGATTTTCACAAGTTTGGTAATCTACTAACATAATGGCGTCATTATGACTTTCCAATGGTCAACCACTGACACTCCATTGAAAGAAGTGGCATCGAATGGTAATCTGGTACATATTGACAAATAAATATTTCACGTTTGCGGTTATCTGCTAAAACTTTGACAGTTTATTTGATCAGTGTTTTACCATTAGAACGTTATTGTGCAGTTATTGGTTTTAATATGCTCGAAATTATCATTTTACCACAATTCTATTACAAGACCATTGACCGATCAATGATCGATCATTATGGATTAGCAGATTACAAACTTTTAGCAAAATGACAATGGGATCGTGTTGGAATGACGAATTTATAAAAATAGCAGACTTGGGGCCCAGTCTAAACTAATGCGTTGTACAGAAACAAGAAAAAAAAGAAGAAAAATGAAAAAATATACATTACCACTAATATAAAATAAAATATCCCACAAAACCAAATAAAGACAACGTTTACTTATTTTTCATCCATACTCTCACAAAACCTCAGACATTCACTACACACATCTATCCATCTCCCAGCAAACAAGTCACACTCACATAATAGATAAGCCTCGTCATCTGAGTGAACATGTAGAAGATATCAGTAAGTCTGACATAGGGAGTGTCTCACTTATAGTGAGTAAAACTCCACTTTTTTTTTCACACACACACTCCACGATTGCTTCCACGAATGATTTTTAAGAGCAGTGGTTACCGAGTAGTAACGGCTCCGACTTACGAGTTCTAGGTCACCGGCTCAAACCCAACCAGGCGCATTACTTTGTGTAATTTATTTCATCGCCACTGCTCTCAAAACGGTGAAGGAAAAATTATGAGGAAACCGGAATGTCCTAGAACCAAAAGTTCGAACACGTGACGTTCATCAATCCGCACTAGGCCCGCGTGGTGGATTACGGCCCATTTTCTCTCCTAGAGGGGATTTTACACTAGTGTACCTATTTGTTTCCTCTACTCCATACACCCGCCTAGGACAGCCAGTATTCACCTAGATATGTACGCTTATTATTTAAATAAAGAATGTGATTGTCCGTAGTGTTGTGCGTCTGTCGCATAAATAATGTAGCGCGGTCGGAACGCGCCACTCGCTGCGGTCTAGGCGCCGCCCGAAGAACAGAGCTGTGGAGTCGCTCTTGACATAAGCTTTAATTTGTAATTAAAGTATTTTTTTTCATTCAAATGCATTCGAGCCTACCAAATCCAATTGATAAGTTTTCCCTAGACTCTCGAGAGCACTTCTAGATAAATTTCTGTCCGAAAAACTTTACAAATGATCACAATGTGGCCACAACACAAAAATTAACCTGTTTAAATACAATTGTAACTTGTATTTAAAGAGTATTTATAAGATACAACGTGTCTATCAAGAATATAAGTTACAAGGTTTTTGGAGCAAGTTTTTGCATAGTGTACTTTAACAAGGTTCCTAGTAAATTAGGCTTTTCATGAGTTAATTACATCTTGGTGCGTGTATGTACTAAATTAATTAAGACACATTGGAGCTCCACGGTTCCTGTGCCGCAGCTTGGGTGGCGCCGGCCGCTATAAAATTCGGACAGCGGCGCGGAATCCCACAGATTCCAACTTAATATTAATTGTCGATCGACTAACCTCAACACTCCCCCCTCCCTCTCACCACTAGGTAACCATGCACAGAAAATCCACATCATAAAAAAAAAGAAGTAGGTACCTATTAGGATTTTTAGACGCTTTGTTATTTCGGTCTATATAGAAATTATATTTCTAACAGGTGGGGCCTGATTCCTGTTTGTATGTTTTCTAAAATTTGGTTAACTCATTACATCATCTCTGTATTTTGTACCAAAATACAAGTGAAACCGTGGGTCAGCGTATTATATAGCATATAAGAAGGTACGTGGTTTAGAGCAAAGTCAAAAATCTTTAAATTTTTTATTTAATATACAAATGCAAAATACCTTAGACAAGAAAACTGTTGTTTGATAAAAAAAATTAAGATGTAGAGAAAGATATTTTTTTTAACTCAGGAATAAAAATAACAGTTTGACAGCTTACATAGAGAAATTATATGTCAAACTGCTATATTTTTTTTTAAATAAAAGTTATCTGATTTGAAAAATCCGGCCCTTATTGTACATAAAAACTTCTATGAAGATACAGACAGTTCATGTACAAACAACAGTTACATGCTAAAGAAAATACAAAAAAACAATCCTTGAAACTAGATGCACAAACGTGTATTTAACCCACTCCACAGTTTAACTCAGCAATGAGTTTTACCCAGGCAAACCTTTGAGTTATAAAATTGGTTATAAATAACTATAAATAATTAACTAAGAAGATTTTTTGTGAACAGTGTGAAATGAACCTTCTGCGACCGTTACTCCGTCATCTCCACCTCCTTGCCTCCCGAGCCAGACATGGGAAAAACGTTAACGAATTTTGGATTCTTATTTTAAAGATATGACAGATATTTTTTTAGGTTAGCTGTATAGATTTGTATCGTGAATTTTTAATCTGCCGATTTAGATTCTTCGAAAATATTAATAATTATGCTACCTATCTGATTGTTAATTAATTTATCTAAATAGGTTCTCAAATATCAAAAGAATCCTTGGGTCGCGGGGCACTTTGGACCAGGATCGCGGTCCCAACTTCCACGTAGTCAAGGAAACACCGGCCTCATCTAGTTTAAATCACAAAATAGATAGGCACAAAAGTCAATCTATATACAAAGCTCGCTTGAGCAACGCACACATTAACACCGCTCACGGACACGATATCTCGGTCGCGTCTCGGACCACTTGTCGAACAGTTCCGACTCAAACGCTCATTAGTGTGCGTCCACCGAGCGTAGGTATAAAAAGTGAAGTACATACATGAGATTGTCTTCTGTACTTATCTATTTTCTGTTTAAACTGACAAAAAAAATTACTTGTAACAGTATGTAACGTAGTACCGCTAGCAGTGGTCTTCCCGTCCGATTATAACTAAGGTGTCTTCAAAACTAAAGTGAATGGGCTCTTCATAAACTGCGCTTCACCACCAACAATTACATCACTGCTTACCATCAGGGCCCCAAGTCTGCTATTTTTATAAATACGTCATTCCTACACGATCCCAGTGTCATTTTGCTAAAAGTTTGTAATCTGCTAATTCATAATGATCGATCATTGATCGGTCAATGGTCTTGTAATAGAATTGTAGTAAAATGATAATTTCGAGCATATTAAAACCAATAACTGCACAATAACGTTCTAATGGTAAAACACTGATCAAATAAACTGTCAAAGTTTTGGCAGATAACCGCAAACGTGAAATATTCATTTGTCAATATGTACGAAATTACCATTCTATGCCACTTCTTTCAATGGAGTGTCAGTAGTTGACCATTGGAAAGTCATAATGACGCCATTATGTTAGTAGATTACCAAACTTGTGAAAATCGACAATTATGACATCAATGATAGACTATTCTGACACTATTGTAATAGCAGACTTGAGGCCCTGGTGGAATCGCAGTCAAGCACTAGTTTATATCACTAAAAAAAAACTTTGAGTCGAAAAATACACCAGCTGACACGTAATTCTTTCACTTATAAGTCTCCAATTTGACTAAACCAAAATTACCCACTAAGTATGCATTATGACAGGAAAACAGGTAATTTACTTTACGATACCATTCATCGTAATTTTCACATACGCTTAAAGAACCGTTACTCTTAGCCACCACAAGTGGTCACCACTAGCAATCTTATCGGTAATTTACGGTTTTTTAAATACGGAACGGGAAGTTCTTTTTCCATTCACGTTTAAGTACTTAGACGTTAATGTTATTTGATTTAAAGTTGCATAACGTTACCATAAAACCAGTGATTTCGAAAGGAATAGGGTTGTCAAGTCACGCAATAGCTAGATAGTGGAATTGTGAACTATAACTAAAATTATGATGAATTTTTACTATTTATTTTTTTACTAAGATATGATGACTCACGTAGGGGGATTTAATTTCTCTTATAGGTATCTAGTTAACCAGGATGATAAATAACCTGAAATTATTAATTCCCGATTTCTGTGTGAGTGTAATAATTCGATTAGCTGTTAAAAATTGATTCATCCAATCAAAACAGTTAACGAAGCGATCAATTGTCAATTTATCACGTTCATTTTGCCCCATTTTTCTATCCAGTAAATAGGCCATTAATTACTTTTGGCAGATGTTTTTAAAATGCAATCAGACACATTAAATAATCCTAGAGATCTATACCTATGTCAAGGGTTTACAGCTAGAACTATATTAGAACGATGCACACGCGTAACACGCCTGATTTGTATGTAAAAAGACGACGCTTGTCATGGTTCAAGTGTTGCTCTACAAGTATAGTTGCCATATAAAATGTATGGAGACCGACGCGCCCAGATCGGCGTGTGTGGCACACGTCGTGTGCGCAGTGTAGTTGTCTTTAAAGTTCAAAGCGAGCGTGCTCCATCGTCGACCAAGCACAAGTCGTCGACGGCGCGCGCTGTTCCCGCGCGCCTCAAGTTGTTGTCAGCAACAGCAGCCCAGCCGGGTCAAAGCCTAATGGGGCCAGGGTTATCTGAAAGGGAGCTCGAGCCCCGGTATGAAGGCTTGAAGGAACGGGATGGGTATTTTAGTCAGTAAGAGCGGGGGTTGTCATGGGATGATTTTTCCCATTGAAAAAAAAAAAACGTGCGCCATCGTCAACTACATCATCGTTTACCATCAGATGAGACAGAGGTCAAATGCATGCCTATCAATAATAATAAGAATATAAAAACAACAATGCAGTCACATCCCTAAGTAGCAGCTCCTTAGTCCCTTGGCCGCAAAATTATAGTAAAATCGTATAATTAGGGATGCGGCCGTAATTCCCACTTGCGGTTATAACTTCCTTCCCTATTGTTCGTTTGAAAACATTCGATGCAGACAGGATGCATCGAGTACTCGCATTTTAATCGATTTCATATATTTTGACAGTTGCGGTTTTTGAACGATTTTTTTTCGATGAGAAACGGTTTTTTGTCTAACTCACGTGGGTGGGAATCGATATTTTTTTGGTTTTTTTTTTAAGTTCGTAAGTAGAAAAGGGTAACTATAATAATCTTTGTCTGTCTTTCATAAAAGGGTGAAGAAATTATCGTATTTTTTTTTTAAATAAACCGTTACCCTACATTAAAAATTACTCCTGTATCGTGGGTGCATTCACAAACATATAAACTAATCTAGGCAAGACAACTACAAATATTTGTTCCATGCAGAAATACAACTCGCGACCTGCAGTGTAACAGTCAATCGCTCAACCACTGTGCTAACAGTGTCGTCAAGTAAGGTTTATTTTGGGCTATTATTAATTTAACTTAAATATTATAATAGTTTAACGTACCCAACGTCTTAAGTTAACATCACTTTAATCTATATTAATAAAAGTAGAAACTGACTGACTGACTGACATATCAACATACAGCCAAAACTACTGGGATTAGGAACCTCAAAATTTGCATAAAGTTTCCTCTTATGGCGTAGGCGAGCACAACCCCTAAGACCCCAAGCATTTAAATAGGTATAAATACGGATAAATAGAAAAGATTGCTTATTTTCGAAATTTACAGACTACTTTATGAAGAATTTCTTATTTACATTCTTAGATACATTTAACAATAAATAAACCCTCAAAATTTTGATAATCTACGTGGACTTTTAATAGTATTAGTGTTCAACTAAATGGCGCGAAAACACGCGTGGGGTTTGAGGGGTGAAAGGATTTGCCAAAATTCACCCCACAATGCGCATCGCACGAAACTATTTTAGTGTTATGAAATTAATGCATGCAATGTAAAACTTGATGTTTACACGTGAAACTGTTTAAGAAACTAGTGTCGTGAAACTAATTTTTCAATACACTTGCTCAGTAAGCGACTCTTATTGCACTGCACTTAGGTACAAAATGACCCTTGTTACCAAACTAAAAATTTACTAGTTTTATAGTTATTTTCTTCACGTGTATTGAAAAACGTCGTATGATACACGTGAGTAATAATGATTACCGTTCTCGGCTCTCTTAAGACCCTCGCCACGGCTCGGGTCTAAATACCGCCTCGTCGGTAATCACTAACATTACACACTTATATCATAATGTACTATTATACCACTACTTTCGTAATGTAAATTCGGTTTAAAGAAATGTAATGGGGGTCTAAAGTTTGTATGGACAAATCCACGCGGGTGAAACCGGTGGTAGAAACTAGTACTTATTTATTAATTTTCTTAATAGTAAATAGAAAAAAAATACGAAAAACTAAATTCCCATGCAAACTTTGACAGCCATCCATCTATAAACAATTTATAACAAAACTACTAACAAACCCACCACTGTGCTTCAAACACGCGTTCCATCGCATACTCATACAAAAAGTGAACTTCAATGACAATAACACTGGCAATCATTGACGCACAACTTAAATTGACAACATCCTTTGGAAAAAAGAAAAAAAAAATTACTCAGCTAGTTAAAGATAATAAAAAACCGGTGCGTACCATCAATTGCCCATAGACCATAACTAATGGAATATGTTGCCGGCTTGTAATTACCCATGTTTAATGTCAAACAATTAGACGCCATATCTGGCGGAATTTACTTTTCATGTTGGCAACATTAACGTCGAATTTAAATTAAGAAAGGGCGGGAGCGTTGATATTTTTATTTTTACAAGTTTGCGTACATAAACTAGTTATGAGTAATTTTTTTATTAATTTCATTCTTGTTACTAATTGCTATATTAAGCTTAATAATATTATCAGGATAATATTGTATGGGGAAAGTTTTGTATCTCATTCATTATACCTAATCATTTGTTTGACATTTTTTTTTTATATTCTACAACTTTCACACAACGCCATCTAGTCCCAAAATAAGTAGAGATTGTGGTATGAGTACTAGATAACTGATAAACCTACATTTTTATTTCTAAATACATAGGTACATATTATAGATAATTTATCTCAGTTTACGGAGTCAGAAGCTTGATTAGACCAAGATAATCATTTTGGGAAGCTTAATTGATGAGATATTTGCCTCTAATGAAAGAGAATCCACACTTAGGTATACCTACCTATACCTTTAATACTCATTATTTAGGTGATTTGTCTAATATTTGTCGCTGAAAATGTTTTATGATTAGAATATTGCAAAGGAACACCAAAGATTTAATGAGTTTTGAAAGATTATTAACTCTTGATGCATTGTGAACTGACCATTTCAAATTTTATCCAAATTCAGTTTACAACATACCACATACCTATTAGCATTTTATACAATAGAATTGGAATTGTTTACGATCTAACGCGATTTATTATATAGGTACTGACGGTGTTCGCAATAATCCTTTGAAATGTAAATCTTTTTTTTAGATCCAAAACGAATAAATAAAGCCAAATCAAAATCTACATTTACCTATTCCTACATAATGTCTTAGACAACCTTTCTCGCAGCTCACTTTTTTGTTAGAAAACCACATGTTTTTTTTTTTTCTTTCAAACGCCATGTTCGTAAGACATTCGATATGTGGACGCCGCCTCGACCGATTGTGTAACGCTACACTGCTGGCTGTCACGCCGAAGCCGAATATCTACAATAATCCGCCGCTTATTATGTTACTTGTGTGGAAAACATAATGGGAGTGGTGAGAACGATGACATTTTTACATGACCATCGATTTTGGTGTCATTCAAAATCACATTGAGGCACAATCACAAAAAAAAAAAAACAGTTTTCTGACAAAAATAACAAGGTTATTTTAGAGGTGGGAAATTATCTGGCCCACTTATCCCGCTCTAGGGTTAAGCGTATCAGACTTTTGCCGACTAGAACCACACCTATGTGCATCAGTTACCCTTTACGTTCTAGGGTTTCCTTAGTGACATTTTTTTCTTATTTGATTGTAAGCAAAGATATGATTGATGATGAAGCACGTTTGCCTAGAGCTAACTGATTTATATTTTAATTTTAAACTCCTATTGAAATGATTGTTATGGTGTACAACAATGAGGAGTATATTGTAGATAAATATAGATAGATAGATATCTATTTAATCTCAAGTAGAGGTTTCACACCAAGAAATCCTCCAAAAAACCGTTGTTTTACTATGAGAAAAGACTTTGTCACACATCTGCATAAGAAAAAGGAAAAAAATAAGATAAATAATTCTCAGTAGTTTACACATGAAATACAAGAAAATTTATACATAATACATAATAGGCATAAGGACTATTCGATCGCTTTTGTCGTTTCGAAAAAAAAAAGCAGACAATACACTCTTATTGAGTGACGACAGATGTTAAATTCGATTTTCGAAATCTGTGTTGCCAACGGAAAAAAATGGTAATAATAGGGTGGAAAAAGGAGCATGTTTAAATCGTTATTAATTTGACGTATGTCGTTGACAAGCCACAATGATACGTTAGTTTATGTATGTAAATAAGGATGATTTGTGGGTTAGTAATGTCATTTATTATCGGTTTGTCGAAAAGTAGAGTTCTGTTATTATTGGTTCCTTTGAAAATAAATTTAGTAACCTACTTATGATTATGCGGTTTATTTTCAACATATGGTAGTTACTTCGATATTGAGTTTTTAAATTGTTTGAGTATTTTAATAATAGATCCATAAACTAAGAACTAGTACCGAAGCTTAACAAAAATGTATTGTTATCTATGATTAGGTATCTATACGTAGGTTGGTCGTGCACCTACAAACTTGGTACTTACCGAAAAAGAATTCCAAAATCTAACCAGTGCCAATACTATAGGTGCACCAATATTATCAGGGTACACTTTTTTTCCCGCATACCAATAGGCGAGATCCTGATCAAGAGATTTTGATATCCTAGTTTTATAGGTGTGGAAAGATAAACGTAATAGGGTGAGGCCTTTAGTCAATTCAACAACATTCATTGCGTTATCGATATTGATTGACCGATAATTAATATTTTGTCCTTCATAATGCTTTGGATTGTGTTAAAGTCTTCGCCATTGGAGTGCTATTTATTACTCATCTCTTCTCTTCTCTTCTACATATAGTAGAATAAAGCAAAGTCACTGTCTATCTCTGTATATTTTTCCGCTTAATTCTAAACCAAGAAATGAATTTTAAAGCGGTTGTTAGCAATAAAAGGAAGTTAAACGAGAAAGGCTAGTTAAGCTTGCAAATAATTTTCGAGAACAGTAAGTATTAATATTTCAATACTCCTCAAAAATAATACCCCAGATCTTTTGCTTCACACAAATGATTTTCAAACGCCTATCTGTTTGAATGGCGGTTGGCGCGTTTCCGTTGGGTTGCCACAGTGAAGTGTCAAATTACCCCTAATTATCCGCCATCGAGGAACCGGAACGCCGGCTGCCATCGACAATGGAATTATTTTTTTTAGAATTACGCTTAAATGCAGTGTGTAATGGAATCTGATGAATGCCTTGTTTTTTTAATGTCTATTAAGTTTCAATGTGAATCTATTTGCATAATTTTTGTGTTTATTATTGTTAAATGGTGCTTTTCTTAGATTTCCCTCATTGTAAGTTCATAGTTGTTTTGAGCATAGGTACCTACTTACTTACGTACTCGTAAGAATGAATAGTTTCAAGATAATTCATATAAATATATTACAGGTATAGTTATAAACCCCTTTTTTTGTACAAAAAAATAATGCTCTATCCGTACCCGTTTCTGATCATATTTGTGTAGTCAAAAGTAAAAATCCACGAATTTTTTTCATAATTGGTCAATTCGTAATAGAATCAACCATTTATAACAATTGCTACTATAAAATACTACGTGCAGTTATGGTCCATTTTGATCTATTCTATTCTATTTTTTATTAATGGCAAATAGAGCCGATGTCGACTATTCTGCCAGAACCTTTCGTCCCATCGAACATCTGTTCTGCGAGCAATGTGCCGCCCTGCCCTAAGTTTGGCGATTCTTCGAGTTACGTTGGTAATTTTGGTTCTCCTGCGGATCATTTGTGATGTGATCACGCTAGCTATAGGTAACTACGAGATCCTAAAATTGTCACGTTCGTTCCACTCGGTTTTATTACCAGGCTCCGGCAAATCCAGAAAGAGCCTAGCCGATATAATAAGTCTGGAGCATCGACGCCGAGTTGCTAGCCTGTCGGGTTTCTATCGTTGACATTTCCTTGATTGTGCGTTGGAATTGCACAATTTACCTAATTCCGCCAAGTCCGTTCCATCATCGGACCACTAGACGTACGGCGTTGCGCTATCGGTACATGGTGGTAATCCCACCCATTCGTAACTACAAAACGTTTTGGAAACATTCATTATGCGTACAGCTAAGGAGCGGAATTCCCTGCCGGAGTCTATGTTTCCTGATAAGTAGTTAAACCTTGGTCTTAAGTCAAGAGTGAATAGGTTACTTCTAGGCAAGCGTGTTCCATCGTCGGCCACATCATCGCTTACCATCAGGTGAGATAGTGGTTAAACGCGAGTCTATCAATAATAAAAAAGAGAAACAATCATCAGAACTTAGCTGCACCCTTGCGAGTTGTCTACAAAATAATACATATTACCTAACAATTTTGTTAACTTGGTACTGTTTTAAATATAAATTTTGAGCTTTTGACCACTCATAAAATATAGCCTATGTCGCTCGGGAAAAAAAAGCAGCCTAGCTTTCTATCGGTGAAAAAAAAATACTAATCGAACCAGAGATTACTTCCTTCAAACATATAAACAAAAAAACAAACTTTACCTACCTCTTTATAATATTAATGTAAACTAATAGTCGAGAAGAAGAAAACGCAATACAAGCTTCTACCTGTAGTTAGCTTATGTCAGTCAGTGATACCAAAAGTAGTAGTACTACTGGTAGTTTAGTAGTTTTTGAGACTAATAGTAAAAAAAAAGTTAAATCTTTTTATAATAATTAGTAAGTAGATAAGATTCGTTACTTGTACCTACTCTCGTACCTAACCATTGGCTGAGATAATGGATACAAAAACTAGCACTGAATCAATAATAGTTATTTAAATACACTATTTAAACAGTAACCTTTTAATGTGACAGGACCTCCCTAATCCAAAAATCGATAAAAACCGAAGAGGAAAAAAAGCCAAAAAAAAAATGGCACATGAAAATTTATTCAGCCATCAAACGTGGATATAAAATAAATAATCAACGATATTAACGATAACAATACAGTGCGCGCGCGCACCGCGCAGTGATCTATAGATCATTTTAGCTCGATCCCTATTAGCCTGGATCGAAAACGCCCCGCCTACGAAGAAACCCACTGAACATTAATTGGGTACAAAAATTGATGTAGAAACGCCCATAATACTGCTGTCTCCCTCTCTCGTATGGAATAAGATATGTCTGTCTCTTTCTGGCGGGTGTCGTCAAGCACTCGGGCTGTTGGTTTTCGTCGCAAGCGCAGCTCAGACGTCACAATGCCGGGGCTTCTACAGAAAAATAGTATTTTTGTATTCTTTTATTTTCACATACGACGCCGCCCGCCGCCGCTCGTCGCCGTGTGCAATATTTGTGTTGATTTTTTTATTTATAAGACGTCTAATTTGAAAGTAAGTTGGGACGCGCCGAAAGGTCTTTTTAGGAATGGCGTTTGTTTTTTTTTTTGTTTTCATGTCCTGATGAAGTTGACAGTGTTGCGGAATTTTGATCGGGAAGGTTTTGGAAGGTGCAAAAAATTGTTTGAGTCGCATAGAGATATGTATTGGTCGAATCTGGACGGGGAGGCGGCGACGCTTGACATAATTAGTCTCTAAGAAGTTGAAGTGATATGGATCCGTTATTGTATTAATTTTTATTCGCGTACCATAAACATGGCATCACTTTTAAGAGTTAAGATACATTTCCGAGTATCTTTTACACATACCTAATCAAAATGAAATGACGATTTTGATTTTGATGATTTATTTCATCACCACTGCTCTCAAAATGGTGAAGGAAAATATCGTGAAGAAACCGGCATGTCCTAGAACGAACAAAAATTGAAGACATGTGTGACCCGCACAGGGCCCTCGTGGTGGATTATGGCCCATTCCCTCTCCTAGAGAGGAGGCCTGAGTCCCAGCAGTGGGAACATTATAAGGCCGACTATATACTGCTATGTTACTTACCAACTTACTGTCTACTTACCAAACAGGTATTCTATATCTTTCTTTTATTAAAACCTAGCTTCTGCCAGCGGTTTCGTCCGAGTTAAAGTAAGTTTTTCAATACAAACTTTGGACCCCCGCTTCATTCTCTTAAGAGGCTGCTTTTCCACTCACCTATCGTAAACATCGAGCATGGTTTAAAAGCTTGTTACTCCATCTAACGCCATCAAACCTGATGTTTGACGAAAAGGCAACGCGAAAAAAGCGTAATAATAGCTGAAAACTCTGTTGGCATTCAGTGATTCCGTGATTTACTCGAATATTTGACAAATCTTGTTCCAGGAAATACGTGTTTTTTTTTTAAACACTTTTTAAAAGTTTTTGAAAAACATTGTCATTATTTAGAATCTTGGCAAGGCTTGTATAGTTGTACTTTTTTGACTTCTTTATTTTTGAGTAAATTATGTAGTGTCAAAGTTCATGCAAAATAGCAGATTTTCAGAGGTCTTAACTGGATTAGTTTAACACAAATTTATAAATTGATTTCCATAGAAGACTAGATAATATCCACAAGATACTGTGTTTCCAAAATATCTGATGAAAAATGTGTAATAACGTCATAATCGCGTAAGAGCGGCTGGAAAAACAGCGAAAATGTATGTCGAGATGCATCCCCTTAAGGGGTTTTTGGGAATTCCTTACTTAGTGCTCGCCTAAGTCATAATAGGAAATCTTGTGCAATATTTTACGCTCCTATTCCCAGTAATTTCAACTGTGCATTGATATTTCAGTCAGTTAGTTTCTTCTTTTATATACCTATATAACTAGTTTTTGCTCGCAACTGTGCCCGCTTACATGAAATATAGCCTATGTCACTTACTTAGGAATAAAGCAGCTTTCTATCAGTGAATATTTTTTTGCAATCGGACCACTACTTCCAGAGATTACCTCGTAAAAAAACAAAAACACTAACTTTACCTCTTTATAATATCTATTAGTGTAGATAGATTACTATTATCTAAATATCAATAAAATTACTATACAGTTTTTATTCCAAAGCTTCATATATTTCGAATCAATTCTTCGCATCTTCATTTTATCGTTTTCCAATTTCAAAACTCCCGCGCCACTCTCCGCTAGATGGCGTTGATTGCAACTTATTAAAGAAACTTATTAATTGGTTAGTTAATGTATGTGTTACGTTCTCAATACGTTTATAATTTATACCTTACATTGTATACAAATGTGTTTCGTAAAAACTAGTCTTTACTAAAGGGTTTTCAGAGAAATTGGAAGCATTAATTATCGGCAATAATTATTAGGGTTGTTAAGAACGTAAGGTTGGTAACTTGTCTTTTTTTTGCAAGTTATACCTGATTTGTTCGTTTATGATATGGGTTTTTTTTTTCTTCTTCTGCTCATGGTTTGTGCATTCAGCCAGTGATTATACCTAGTTTAGAAAACTTGTAATGATACTTCAATCTGTTTTCTAACATCTAGCAGGTAGGTAAGTATTTATTTATTCCGCAAACCTACCGCAGTGGTACTCTTTTTTAACACAAAGATTGACTGTTATAGAAAATAAAAGCATTCTCTACCACTCAATCTTTGGGTTAAAAAAGAGTACCACTACTAAACTTACAAAACTACATCAATTTGCAATATCCACTAGCAGGAACCATAATTTGGGAACAATTAAAAAATAGTCAAAGGTCAGAAATTCACTAAAAAAAAAAAAACCGCAATCCCATAGATACTTTTATGTTTTCAGCTTGGATAGGTACTAAGTCCTTTAAGCCATGTATTCGTATAAATATCTACTTAATTTGTTATCCATTAGGATATAGATGTACACTTTCTAATGTTTTGCAGCATTTGGCAGTAAATATATCAACTCAAACTTCTCGGCTAACTTCGCTAAGGTAGCCAACATTACCTACAATAAAATTCTCAGTAGGACCATTTTACCGCCTTCGCACCTGTTTCAATGATTTTATTTTTTAACAAGTACACTAATATTATAAAGAAGTAAAATTTGTTTTTTTGTTTGTAGGAGGTAATCTCTGAAAGTATTGAACCGATTGCTAAAATTTTCGTGCTTTGTTAACTTTAGATTACATTTCATAACAAAGCAATATTTACAATTTTACAACCCCGTACCTACTTCTACCAACGAACCACAGACTAAAAAACTCTTAACGACTCAAAAGAGACTGTCTAATAAAGGCATAGACTACAAAAGTCCTCCTGAGACTTAGAAAGATCTGTGGCACGCACCGATGATCCTGTGAGGGTGAGAGCCTCTTGAGGCCTAAGGGAGGTCTTAAAGAGCCCTAGGGCTCCACATATACTCAGAACATAGGTGGGTACGTATGTTATGACGTGTGATCATGGCTTTGAAGACGTTAGAAACACTTTTATGTAAGGTAAGTATTTAATGTGGGCTTGAGTAAATGGTAGGTTGTATAGAAATATGAGTAAATGGGAGATTTTATATAATCTACTAACATAATCTAAACAACATTATTTTAAGTATATGGAAAACCTGAATATACTTTGTACAGAATCAGTTACTGAATCGATTCCAATTTTAACACCATGTTATAATATTTATTCCCAAAAATATTTAAAAAAAGTTGCAAGTTGGACACCACTGACTCTAAGTACAACACAGGTCATGCCGGACATGAGGAGTGAGCAAACAGATGGGCGAAAGTGCAAAACAACCCCTCAGTCGCCTGGGTGGCCCGGTGACTATGTATTTTTGCTGACTTAACAAGCTTATACTTTATTTGACCATTACATGTTTTGCTGTATGGACTTTAAAAGAGACTTTGACCCCTGAGTTTGTTTCGGTGTTTCTTCTCAGGGTAGTCAGTTAGGAAACACCGGCCTCATCTAGCATTAATTGACAAAAAAAAAAATTGACGTGTAAAAGTTTTTTTATAAAACCTACTTGCAAAATAAAGATCATTTATCATTTATACAGTAGGCACAACGGATCTTGAGAGCTCGGCGTCAGAGTGGGGATCGCTTTGCGCATTCCATACATTGACGAGCCAATCGTCTTCGTTGTTAGATACATGCAGCAACGCAGGGAACGAATGAGGAGTGACGTCTATGACGTGATGGCGCGGCGAGCCAATCACTGACACTCCCCGCCCCCGCGTCTCACTTCGCACCACTAAAGAGACCGAATATTTGACTTCTGCGCAACCGCTCAAGATCCGTTGTACCTACTGTAATTTGTGATTTTTTATGATTGGTACAGTTATTAAATGTACATAGATTCTTCACATAAAAATATTTGAAACGTGTTTCACTTTTCGCACATACTAAAGCGAACTAGTCCTTTTCAAATTAGGTTGAGAAATGAACCCACCATTTAACCTTTCACGACCATACAGTAGGCACAACGGATCTTGAGCGCTCGGCGTCAGAGTGGGGACCGCTTTGCGCATTCCATACATTGGCGAGCCAATCGTCTTCGTTGTTAGATACATGCAGCAACGCAGGGAACGAATGAGGAACCGCTCAAGATCCGTTGTGCCTACTGTACTATCACTTGCAAAAGTCCATAAGAATTCTTAAAACTTATTCGTTTGACGTTTAGTTTGACTTACGACCTTTTATTTTCAAGTTTCGCCAACAAATGATTGAAATTCACAATTTCATCAACTTATCATAAGTCAAGATGGCCCAGTGGTATAGGCACACAGATTGAAGCGCAAATCAGTGTGCCGCAAGTTCAAATCCCACGCAATTATTGACTTTTTGTAAGTTCTTACCCGATTGGAAGTTATGTATTTGCATTACATATATTAAATTATTCTTTAACTTGTTCACACATTTCTTAGAGTTAGAAAGGTAGATCACAAAAAAACTAAATAAAGAATTAGATTTCTGCGAGGTAGACATGAGTTTTAACTTAACCGAAATGAACTGTCGTTTGGTTGTAGTTGTTGGTTAGTGACGTGAGGTTGACAGTATTGTAATATTCGCAAAATGCAGGCTAATATTAGTATTGAAGTGAGGGCGACTATCATTGAGGTCTTAATAAAACACAAATATCTGAAGAAACCGGACTGAATGTGAGTATAATAGCTATTAATGAATTGTAACTTTATTACAAATTAATCTTCTAATTAAAACGTATGCCATTTATGAATCCATTCATCGTATCTTTATGAGGTTTAAAAGAGAAATACGTAAATCGTTGGGTTTATTGGATTGGTTATTGGATTAATAAATGCAGTTTTATTTTAAAATTATATTCAATAATTATGATTATTAACATTTTATATAATGAAAATGAAGTGAAGTAGGTATAGCTGCCTAATATATATTTTTTTTTATTTTAGAAAAATACTGTAAATCTTTGGCTAAAAAGATATGAGGAAGAAGGTAGCCTTGCTAGTCGAAAGAGAAGTGGGAGACCGAAGCTTATTAGCGAGGCGCAGCGACGACATATGGTGGACGTATACGAAACGAATGGTTTCGCACCAACGAGACATTTTGCGGAATTATATGACACCTCGATGGATACTGTTCGCCGTGCACTTCACGCTGAAGGCGTGCATCACAGAAAACCTGCTAAAAAGCCGTACTTGACAGAGAGGCACAAACAAGAACGATTACGTTTCGCACTAAATATTTAATGTTAACTAAACTAAATGGCCTACCATTTTATTTTAACATATCTGTGATTATTCGTTAACAAACACTGTATTATATTGTGTTTACTTTCGTTTAAAACAGCTATATCTTTTAACTTGTGCCATCGCCTCATCTTAAGAATGCAGTGAACTCGCTATCAATTTTGTTGACAATAATCATGAGTCTATTTCGTTTTTTATTCTTCTACCCGCACTGTTTTAACATAATACTATAGTTCAATTTATTTTTCTCATCTAATTGACGATTATCTTGTGAGAACTAAAGTTCTTTTAACAGAAATTGAGGTTTGGTTTCAATCTTCTTTTCGTCAAGAAAATGAACAATTAAGCTATGACCTCAATACATTCATTGTGACGTTACACAAAAATAAAATGTTTACAAAGTCCAAATCATATATCACTTTTCAATAAATAACTGGATATAAACAATTACCTATATTTTATTTTATTAAAATTTGAATATCCGTTCATTGTTACGTTATTCATATTATGAATGGTCTAAGTGGGTATACTTCCAACAAACAATCTTAGGCGTAACATAGATAACGGTTACAAGATAACTTTTTGTCTAGGTAACAATTCGACGTCACAATTCTCATAAATGTTTAATTTGTAAATATAAAGAATAAACATTTTTATTAAACACGTCTTTTTATTTCCACCTTATAACATCGAAAAGATGTAACAACTAAATAATTGCAAATTACGAATGTGATTCTTCTTGTGGTTAATAGATCACATTCGTAATTTGCAACTATTTAGTGCAAAAAATGCAATAGTATTTTTCATAGAAATATAAAAAAACAACTATATCAACATAGATTGGGAATTTCAAAGTAAGAAATAACTGCAACGGACCGACCATGATTTGAACTCGGGTTACGTGATTTGCGAATCCAACACTTAGTTCACACGGCTACCAGCACATGACGTATTTGAGCGAATTTTGCTATGGTAAGAACAGAAAAGTAATAATGTTTTTAAGCTCAGTGCGACGACAGTTCCTTAGTGTGTGTTATCTGTGGAATGTGGATACTCATACATGCGCACACATACGCACGGCAGTATCGCGCTCGCTCGGTTCGTAGCAATGTAATCTTTAGCGCTCCTATGGACTTTTGCGGCCTTACTGTACCTATACTCTATCTCGTCACCTTTTCTGTCACCTGTGAGGATTGAAGAGTTAACCGAGGTGGAGTACCCACAGTCGCAAATACACGACTCTGGCGAATACGACACGAACCCTCCGTCGCACCAATCCGACGCAAGCAGTAAAAGGGTACGCGACGATGGTAAGAGACCGGACGGTGTGTCTTTATTTCCATGGAAGTTGGGTAGACCTTTAGTGTGGGACGCTACCTGTGTCGACACTCTTGCGCCATCCCATCTTCCTAGTTCATCGTGCTGTGCTGGTGCTGCCGCTGCGGCTGCGGAGAACCTCAAGCGGCGGAAATATAACAACCTTGTCGGCAGTTATGTTTTTGAGCCGTTTGGGGTTGAAACTCTTGGGCCGTGGGGTCCGAGTGCTCATACACTTTTTAAAGAACTGTCAAGACGCTTAGTTGACACTTCGCGTGACCCAAGGGCTGGTTTTTACCTCGGTCAGAGATTAAGCATTGCCATTCAACGTGGCAATGCCGCCAGCCTCTTGGGCACACTTCCAGTCGACAGCGATGCGGAGGAGTTTTATGACGCCATATTTTAGTAGGGAGTAGCCTTTAGTGTGTATAGTTAGGTTAAGCATACTTAAATATATGTATATATTTATTTAATATTTAAGTTTATTATGTATATATTTTCTTGTAATTAAATAAAAAATACCTGCTGGTAAAAGGGTTAAAAGTAAACTCTACAAGATCTCCGTCATAAAAAACAAAACTTATTTCATCAATTAAAACGAATACAGTACCAAAACGGGTCGACACCAAATTTATACAATTAAACCAACTTTACACCACCTTTTACAAGTGAAATTGACCCTTAGTGCTTTAAGATAAAAGTTACGGTGAATGTAGAGATAAATTTGTAATTTGATGGCCACCCAAGCCGTGCAAAAATGTGCTATAATAAAAATTATTCGGTTTAATGCAAATGGGATTTAAAAATCCGTAGACGTATATCGAGATTTTTTTTTTTATTTATAGATCAAAAAAGAATTATTTATTAGTCTCTCATTAATTATGCCTTTATTGGTGCAGTACCTACGGCCAAAATATCTTGACCGCTTCGAATTCACTCGAAATCCCGCTCTCCGCAATTTATCTTAGTACTATTTGTTTACGTGTAACGTTTTTTTTATTAATTTTTCGACACTAGTGCGGAAAAGAGACCAAGTTTGTCATTGCTACCAAAGTGGAGTTCGGTGTTATGGAGCCGAGTGCCGCTGTAATAAGTTTACATGTGTTCAAACAACGTTTTTCAGTAGGTACAGTTACGAAGAAATAAATAAAAGGGGGTTGACTGGCGACAGTTGGGGGTCGCTTAGCGTCCAGCTTGACACGGTAAATACAACACCCCAATCTGTTGTATTTATCGTGTCAGGCTTTCTATCGGTGGAAAAAAAAATGCAATCGGACCAATACTTTCAGAGATTACAAACAAAACTAGCTACAACCTCAGGGTATTTAAGTTAAGAGTGAATAGGTTGGTAATTGCTCTCAAAACAGTGAAGGAAAACATCGTGAGGAAACCGTCATGTCCTAGAACCAAAAATTTTAAGCTATGCGACATTCATCAACCCGCACTGGGCCCGCGTGGTGGATTACGGCCCATTCCCTCTCCTAGAGACGAGGCCTGAGTCCCAACAGTGGGAACATTATAAGGCCGACAATGCTATGCTATGCTGGGTTGGTAATTCTAGGCAAGCATACTCTATCGTCGACCACATCATCGTCATAATCATTCTGCTGGAAGCGAAGAAGTTTGAATGACTGAACACTCAATAAATCTCCGCAGCTTTAAAAACACAGTTTTCATGATTGGAAAAGGCAATAAAATCCACGCCAACATACCATCACGCCACTATGTGGATAAGATCATTATGCCAATAATGATTATTGTTGCAATAATGAAGTTGCTTCATGGTGTGTGCGTTAGAGATGCGAGCTCTGAATAATCGATATGGCTTCACCCTAACGGCTGAACATTCTCTGGGGCCCTACCATGGCTACTATGATGTGTTAAAATGTCAAGCATACGAAAGGGGCTCGCAAAGGAGGAGGCCGACCGCATCTGGCAACGGTGCTCTCACCGCCGCTGGGATTCCGATCCCGATTTCCAGCCACCGTAACCGGTAACTGTCCGGCCCAAGCCCAAGTCGTCGACGGCGCGCACTGTTCCCGCGCGCCTCAAGGTGTTGTCAGCAACAGCAGGGGCCCAGATGGGTCGAAGCCTACCGGGGCCAGGGTTAGTTTCGAAAGACAACTCGACCCCGGTATGAAGGCTTGAAGGAACGGGGTGGGTTTTTAGTCAGTAAGAGTCCGGCACTATGTCCAGCTCTGCCCAAGAGCGGGGGTTGTCATTGATGATTTTCACACCAAAAAAAAAAGCTATACCACCTCTTTTTTAAATTAATATAAACTGGTGCTTGACTGCGATCTCACCTGTTGGTAAGCAGTGATGCAATCGTTAATGGTGAGGCGCACTATACCCTATTCGTGTTCAGATTAGACACAAAACAACCTTTTTTACTGTCTATTCAACTGATTTTAAATTCTAATTCGTAGGGGTAAGGACGGTATTAAAAGCAAAAAGTGGTTACAATACCAAGTATTTACTGCAGCCGCCATTTGTCATGCCACCAAAGTAATAAAAGTCAAAAAGAAAAAAGTCGGTTGAACGGACAGTAATAAAAGTTTTTTTATAAACGTCTAATGTTATTTTGAACAGAGTATAGTTTACTAAGAGCCTATTCACTATAGCAGTGAAGAGATCTAAATTAAAATCGGCTGGGAAAGGCCGCAGTAGGCAAATTCGACGGCGAGGCGAAACGCTTAGTCCGGACCGTAGAGGTTTCAACAACGTAAGGGTGGACGATATCATAGAAAACCTATAGAGCTCTATCCCTTTCACAGTTAATTTTAGGTCGTGAAATGAATCGTGTTAAGAGGTCGTAGTAGGGCCTATGGTGTTGAACATAAATGGCTAGAATTCATTGAGTATGTCCGATGTAATAAGCTCCGAAGTACACTGTTTTAATTATGGGTGGTCGAATGGAATAGACTGCAGTTTTTTTTTTTATTGTTGATAGGATCGCGCTTGACCGCTATCTCACCTGATGGAAAGCGACGATGCGGTCGACGATGGAGCGCGCTTACCTAGAAGTAACCTATTCACTCTTGACTTAAAGATTCCCGGGTTGTATCCATCGGACTCCGGCAAGGAATTCCACTCTTCAGCTGTACGCACAATTTGTGCGTTTAGTTGGGATGTCCACCATGTACCGCGGAGGCACATTGACGTACGCCTGGTGCTCCGATGATGGAATGGCCTAGGCGGAATTAGGCTATGCAATTCATAAATGTAGAAAAACGACAGGCTAGCAACTCGGCGTTGATGCTCAAGACTTTGGACCTGCACTCACTTGAGACAAGACATCTTAGACAGACTTACCTATCGATATTTTATCAAAAGCCCTAACGCCCCGTGTCGCAGACAAAACAGTTCTGTCTAAGATGTCTCAGACAGGTCTGAGACGTCTTAGACAAAACTGTTTTGTCTAAAACGTCTCAGACTTGTCTAAGACATTTTAGACAAGTTTGTCTAAGACGTCTAGTCTCAATTGAGCGCAGGCCCTTTGAAGCATCGACGCGATGAGTGCGTCAGACTACAAATATGGCGTTGAAACTGTGAAGTCGTGAAAGGCTTATAATGACATGAAATCATTTTTAATAATCCACACTAATATTTATAGAGTTAGTTTGTTTGTAGGAGATAATCTCTGAAAGTACTGGTCCGATTGACCTTGGTCCTTTCTTAATTGATATAAACTAGTGCTTGACTGCGATCCCACCTGATGGTAAGCAGTGATGCAATCGATGATGGTGAGGCGCACTAGTTTATTAAGAGCCTGTGAGTAAGCTCTTAATAAAAAGCCTTGAAGACACCGAAATTATAATTATTATTATTCCTGAGTGACTTAGTATATAAAAATCAATGTCACTTTTCGTTGTAATTTTATAACTCAAGAACGGGCTCACCTATCCAAACCAAATGTTTAGGCTTTGTTCGGACTATTTAGTAGTATGGTTTATGTGAAGTTTGGTAGGGTAGAGTAGTGTAGAGTAGGGTATAGTAGGGTAGAGTAATATAGAGTAGAGTAGAGTAGTGTAGAGTAGAGTAGAGTAAAGTAGAGTAGATTAGAGTAGAGTAGTGTAGAGTAGGGTAGAGTAAGGTATAGTAGGGAAGAGTGGGAGCGAAGCCGCGCGGGCAAAAGCTAGTATTTTATGTACGGAGGCGAAGCTACGGGCAACAGCTAGTTAATTATTTATTTCTTATCGCAACCTACACGAGGCAACGTTTACTTGACATACATTGTATTAAGTTCACATTTATATATATAATACAAGCTTTTGCCAGCGGCTTCGTCCGCGAGAATGTAGGTTTCTCCATATACATTTTCGACCCTCGTTTCATCCCCTTAGGGGGAGAATTTTGGAAAACCCTCTCTTACTGCTCGCCTACGTCACAAAATGAAACCTTGTGAAAAATTTCACGCTCCTAGTCCCAGTAGTTTCGGCTGTACGTTGATATGTCAGTCAGTCAGTTTTTCCTTTTATATTTAGAGACTAACTGACCCCGCGAACTTCATACCGATAAACCAGATATACTACATTCATTGACTGTTGGGCAGTCAATGAATGTAGTTGCGATTAAAAACAAAACCTAAGTAATATATGAATAATTAGTAATGATAAGTAGTAATGAGAAAACGTCAAATTGGATATGTCAAAGGAAAAATATTTCTTTTAAATATTTATTAAAATAAATATAATGACTAATAGTTGATCACAATATGAGTATGGCGTTAAGTATACACAAGACGAACTTTCTGAGGAATTAAAAATTGAAACCTTCTGCGCCGACCCTAAGTACCACAGGATGGAATAATCTGACATTTGTTTTCACCTAGTTTTTTTTTGGCGGATTGTACTTACCTACGAGTATATGCAAGTGAAAATATAAAATGCTGCAATCACCAATATCGTATACAACGCAGTTTTTAACGTTTATCTTTTAAAAATGGCGATGCGTATCTTTTTGTTCAGACGCCAAAAAAAATTATTCGTCTAAGGTGGCCCTTAGACTTTGTATGGAAAGGCGGAGCGATGCCTGTAGCCCAGTCTAAGCAGCCCTATGTTTAAAAAAGGTTGTCCTGTATGCGCGGGGAGCCGCCGGTACCCAGGGCGATGCGCCACAACTGACATTATTGTGACTTTGTGACAGTGACACTATTTTTTTGGTGATCTTTTTTTGTGTTTTTAATTTAGGTATTTTCTAACAGTTTTAAATTGTATAGTCATCTAGTCCGTGCAGTGTACATATAGTTTTAAGTGCATTTTTTTATAGGTTTAGGAAAAAAAATCAAGTTTATTAATGATTTTTCTTGTAAGTACTGCATTAATACTAGTATTTTAATGCCATATGACTGTGACGACAGTAGTGATGCCGTACGAGGAGCCAGTCAACCTGCCACATCGCTGGATGTCTTAGTAAGATGTCCTCATTGTCCCCAAGCACGCTTCTTCAAGGGTGAGCGAGGCTTGAAGGTACATTTGGGCAAGAAGCATAAACCCCACAATGTACCTTCAACATGCCCAATAATACCCACTCCGTTATCACCTGATCCTTCTCCTCAACCTTTATGGAAAAAGCTTTCAAAATTTAAAACTACTACTCCTGTTTTAAAAAGAGTTACTCGGGGTGTGAGACCATCTGTTGCTTCTAACTTAGCACGATGTGTCCGCCTCGCCGTCCGAGAGAACTCGCTGAGTGCTTGGGAACAACTGCTCACCTTCCCGTTTAGGATTCTACATGTGCAAAAAAATTTGGCAACAAAAAAAACTTTAACAGCTCAAATCAAAGACAACTGTGATATTTCGGCCCAAAGTTTCGAACCAAAATTAACATCACACCTCCCTCAAAGAGGTTTATTGCATCATGTGGAGTCCAAACTAGGCGAGGGTGATATCCGAGGCGCTTCTAGGATTATCTTTAGCAGCGATGTGGTTGCGCCGTACTCTCCAGAGACACTTATGGCTCTGGAGAGTAAACACCCCGCCCCGGCAGATGATCTCACCTTCCCCGATCCTCCCAATTCAGAAACCAATTCCCTTCAAATTACAGCTCAACAAGTATGTGCGGCCGTGTGCTCCTTCCGGAGTGGATCCGCCGGCGGTCTCGACGGCCTGACACCGCAGCATCTTAAAGACCTGATGTGCGCAGGCGCCGGGGAAGCTGGTGAGTCCCTCCTGAAGGAGCTGACGGCCCTCATCAATCTCATGCTGTGCGGCAATGTGAACGAAGCCGTCATTGATGTCCTGTACGGGGCAAACCTTTGTGCTTTGCGCAAAAAGGATGGCGGCATTCGTCCCATTGCCGTAGGGTCTACTTTCCGACGCATCGCAGCCAAAATTTGCTGTGCATTCTATAGTGAAGAACTTGCCAGCAAATTTCAGCCCCTGCAGCTTGGTTTCGGATCCAAAGGGGGCTGTGAGGCTGCGGTGCATGCCCTTTCCACTTACCTCAACAGCAACGAAGGTGAAGTCATTCTTAAGGTTGACATTAAGAATGCCTTTAATTCCGTGAACAGGGACACCTTGTTGACAGATGCTCAAAAAGAAATACCCAAAATTTACAGTTTCCTTTATCAATGTTATAGACACCCCTCCAAATTACTGTATAAAGAAAACCTTTTGGAATCAGCCGTCGGCTGTCAACAGGGTGACCCTCTTGGGCCAGTCATTTTCAGTTTGGCAATAAATCCTATCATTCGGCAGCTAAATTCTAAATTTAATATCTGGTATTTGGATGACGGAACCCTGGGAGGTGATGTAGACACGGTCTTAAAAGATTTAACTTTTTTGAAAAATAAATTTTCTTCTATTGGATTACAATTAAACCTTTCAAAATGTGAAATTTACCTCCCCCAAACGACTGACAGACAGACGACTTTAGCAAAATTTAACTCAATAGCACCCAATATACAAATCACCGATAGAAATTCTCTTCACCTCCTGGGCTCCCCAATTTTCGATGAATCTTTTCCAACTTTCATTGAACAAAAGATACAAAATTTTAATGACGTCTCGGAAAGACTTTTCAAAATTAACATGCATTCGGCATTCACACTCATTCGATACTGTTGTTTTGGGCCTAAATTTACGTATAGCCTTCGTGCTTCCCATCTTTGGAAGCACCCACAACTTTTGGAAAAAGTCGATCAAATTATTAGGAACACATTATCTTCAATTCTAAATGTGGCCTTGGACGACCGAGCATGGCAGCAAGCCACGCTTCCCATCCGGCTAGGTGGCCTCGGCGTCCGCAAAATTTCTAGTATAAGTTTACCAGCTTTCCTCTCCTCGGTGCACAGTACTGAAACATTAACCAGGAATATTTTATCTTCCTCACTGGTTGATGTTGAGGTACCGTGCTTGTCCGATGCGTTGAACGCTTGGAAAATGGCTTGTCCCAACACGGATTTGCCCGACAACCTGTCCTCACAGAGACGGTGGGATGTGCCGCTCTGCAGTATTGTACGGAATAACTTATTAAATACGTCGTCAAGTACTGCTGAGCGTGCGCGTCTGCTGGCTGTGGGGGAATGGGAGTCGGGCTTATGGCTTCAGGCACTCCCGTCATCCACCATAGGCACTATGATGGATGACGCCTCGTTTCGGCTCGCTACCTGTCTACGCTTAGGCGCACCTTGTGTTGCTCCACATCGGTGCCACTGTGGTGAAGGTGTCGACAGCCTCGGACACCATGGCTTGTCCTGTTGCAGGAGCGCAGGCCGCATACCACGACACGCTAGCATCAACGACATTATTCGTCGAGCTCTTGTCACCGCCGGCGTACCTGCCGTATTAGAACCAAATGGTTTGGTACGTGACGATGGGAAGAGACCAGATGGTATGACGTTGGTACCGTGGAAGGTGGGTAGGCCTCTGGTGTGGGACGCAACCTGTGTCGACACCCTTGCGCCATCCCATATTCCAAGTACGGCAGGCTGTGCCGGCGCTGCCGCTGCTGCTGCTGAGACCCTTAAACGGCGCAAATACTGTAACCTTATTGGTAATTACAGTTTTGAGCCGTTTGGGGTCGAAACACTTGGTTCATGGGGTCCGAGTGCGCGTCTCCTTTTCAAGGAAATTTCACGCCGACTGATCGACACTTCACGTGACCAGAGGGCTGGCTCGTTCTTCGCCCAAAGAATTAGCATTGCCATTCAACGTGGCAATGCTGCCAGTCTTCTGGGCACATTTCCGGATGACAGCGATGTGGAGGAGTACTTTGACGCCTGAGCGTACTTTGTCATTTTGTATTATATATATGTACATAGTTAGGTTTTAGTATAAATAGTTTATTTAGTATTTAAGTTTTTTATGTACATATGTATTAAACATATAGAGAATAATTAATAAAAAGTAATATATCCAGTTGCACAAAATTTTAATGTCCGTCTTACGAGTTGCAGATCGCGGTTTCAAACCCTGCCAGGCGCATTACTTTATGTAATTAATTTCATTACCACTGCTCTCAAAACGGTGAAGGAAAACATCGTGAGGAAACCGACATGTCCTAGAACCAAAAATTCGAAGACGTACGATATTCACCAACCGGCACTGGGCCAGCGTGGTGGATTACGGCCCATTCCCTCTCCTAGAAAGGAGGTCTAAGTCTCAGCAGTCAAGTGGGAACATAATAAAGGCTGATGATGATACAATGAGTTCTGAGTATACATGTAGATGGATGGAGAAGGAGAGGAAGGCCGAAGAAAAGATGGATGGATTGTGTGATAAGTGATATGAAAGAAAAGGGAGTTAGTGACAGTTTGACGGGTGACAGGACAGAATGGAAGAAGAAAACGTGTTGCGCCGACCCCAAGTAATATGGGATAAGGGCAGGAAGAAGAAGAAGATGATGCAATGACATCGATTTCGTACGATTTACGTGATATGCACAACTAAAAACTTCCACAGATTTAATATTATGTAAAGATATAAAAGGATATACCTATATTTACAAAAACCTAATGATTTATCAATTAACAAGACATGAGCTTTTGCGTCCATAATCAATACTATTACAGCCGATTATAGTAGCCATATGAGGCGTCAATGCAGACAACGTGAAAGGTCACCTACTTGATACGGTAAACTACCGTAACGTAACTGTGTGACAGCATAATAGCATAGCATGATCAGCTTACTGAGAGCGAGCAATGGGTTGCTCACCGTCCACCGTTCCGGTGAGGACTGAGCTCGAGTAGTCGATGGCGCGGTGAGTTCTGCGCGCTGCTTAGACATAGCGCGCACTGGTGACTTTTGTCACGGTGACAAACAATACAAACAAGTTAATTTTTCTACCCATTTTTAGGGTTCCGTAGTCAACTAGGAACCCTTATAGTTTCGCCATGTCTGTCTGTCCGTCTGTCTGTCTGTCTGTCTGTCCGTCCTCGCTTAATCTCTGTGACCGTTAGCACTAGAAAGCTGAAATTTGGTACCAATATGTATATCAATCACGCCGACAAAGTGGTAAAATAAAAATTGGAAAAAAAAGTTTTATTAGGGTAGCCCCCCTATATGTAAAGCGGGAAGTGTTTTTTTTTTAATTTCAACCCTAACGTGTCATATATTGTTGGATAGGTATTTAAAAATGAATAGGGGTTTACTAAAATCATTTTTTGATAATGTCAATAATTTCGGAAATAATCGCTCCAAAAGTAAAAAACAATGTGTCCCCCCCCCCTCTAACTTTTGAACCATAAGTTTAGAAAATATGAAAAAAATCTGAAAAGTAGAACTTTATAAGGACTTTCTAGGAAAATTATTTTGAACTTGATGGATAGAACAGTTTTTGTACGAAAAAAAAGGGTTCCACAAAATAATTTCTGGACTAAGTTTGTAATAAAATCGTATATGCAAGCATTTTTTTAAACTCATAAGTGGGTACACTTATTGTGACGGACGGGAAACTACGGAACCCTACACTGAGCGTGGCCCGACACGCTCTTGGCCGGTTTTTTGTAACTGTCACGTCACCAAGTGCGCGCACTACATGTTGGGTTCATAAGCACGGTTACTTATTTGTCAAAAGACACGTTGACAAAAGTCACCAGTGCGCGCTATGCCTTAAAGATGTCAGCAAACCGTAGGAGTAGAGATGTGCCGTGGCCGGCAATATTGCTGTGAAGTGGGAACATTGGTGGCATTATTGCCGGAAATATTGCCCGAAGCAGTGGCGTAACTATATCATCTGAGGCCCGTGGCAAATTCATTAGATGGGGCCCCTGATAAATCACGTTACGTTGTGTTTTCATTATAATATTTTTTTAAATATATTTTGGGTTACTTCTTCTGAGCTTGTGGCCTCTAAGACCGGGGGCCCCGTCGGCTCTGGGGCCCGTGGCATTTTGCCAGCCTTGCCACCCTATAGTTACGGCACTGGCCCGAAGTATGAATATTGGTGGCAATTTTGCCAGCCATATTCCCATATTACCGGCACATCTCTACGTAGGGGCCCAATACCTGTGCCTAGGGCTACAACGAATTTCTGAAAAGGAAGTGTTTCTAAATAGTAATGGGGAATTGAAGACCTACATGTATTAATTTATTTGATGAAGACGACGTTGGATAATGGAATGATCGAAAGAATCACTGTGTCCCTGGAACGCAAAGGGCAACTGAAGGAACACAAGTGGGTTTTAGTCGGCAACAGTCTGACAACCCCTTTGGGCAAGGAGAAGTTATTAAATAAATAAATCTCTATACATCTCTATACATATAAATAAAATTGGAGTGTCTGTTTGTAATATTGAAATAACTGCTTTTTACTACATGCATATGAAAATATATACGGTACATACACCAAAATAACATTTTTTACAATTTTTGTCTGTCTGTCTGTCTGTCTGTCTGTCTGTCTGTTTGTCCGGGCTAATCTCTGAAATGGCTGGGCCAATTTTGACGGGACTTTTTTTGGCAGGTGGCTGATGTAATAAGGAGTAAAATAGACTACTTTTATTTGAGAAAAAATAAATTCAAAATCCTGTAGTCCACGCGAACGAAGTCGCGGGCACAGCTAAATAAAAATAAAAATAAAATAAAAATAGCCTTTATTGCTTTTCTTTTCTTAATACAATTAATAATTATTTACATGCCTTACAAGTAGTTTATAATAGAAAGTATTAATTCCTTCCATTTACTTCCTTACATTTACACTAATATGTTTATTTATATATATATAAATATATTATTTATTAATCGGCAACCGGTTTAGCTTGTCCTTCGACAAAGGCCTCCTCTAAAGCTTTCCATTCTACTCGGTCTTTTGCTATTCTTGTCCATTCTGGACCAGCTACTTTTTTTATGTCGTCTTCCCATCGTGTCGTCTGACGTCCTTTATTTCTTTTTCCATCTCTTGGGTACCACTCTGTTATTAATCTCGTCCATTTTTCATTTTTATCTCTTAATATATGTCCTGTCCATTTCCATTTCAGAGATTTAAACACCTTTTCTACATTTTTAAATTTGGTTTTTTGTTTAATGTTATCCAGCCTTACTCTATCTCTTCTCTTTACCCCGATTACACTTCTTTCCATGCTATTCTGACAGACGTTCAGCTTGTTTAAAAGTTGTTTTGTTAAGGCCCAAGTTTGACAGCCGTATGTTAAGCAGGGTAAGATGCACGCATTGTACACTTTTCCTTTATCCTTGATAGGCATGTCCTTATTTTTCATAATTTCTCGCAGTGACCAAAACCTTTTCCAAGTGTTGGCGATTCTTCTATTTATTTCCCTATTCATTGTGTCCTCTGGGGATATTAGTTGTCCTAAATAGATATAATCGTTTACGAATTCTATTTCTTCACCGTTCACTCTGATGGGCACTGGTTGGTTGGAGTTGGTTATGACTTTAGTTTTTGTTGTATTCATGGACAGGCCTGCAATAGCACTTTCATCTGACAGTTGTTGTATCATTATTTCTAAGTTACGTGGACATTCTGAGAATAAGATAATGTCGTCAGCGAATCGTAAATGGTTTAAGTTCTCACCGTTAATGTTAAGACCGTATTTATCCCAATTCATTTTTCTAAATATTGCTTCTAGAACTGCAGAGAACAGCTTAGGTGAGATTGGATCCCCTTGACGAACTCCTCTATTGATGGGAAATTCCTCTCCTGTTCTATCCAGCTTTATCTGTGCAGTGCTTCTTGAGTAAATATTTTGTAAAATTCTTATATATTTTGCCTGTACTCCTTGTGACTGTAGTGCGTCCCAGATGTATTCGTGTTCCAGAGAATCGAATGCTTTATTAAAATCTATGAATGCCAGATAATATACTTTATTGTATTCTTTGTATTTTTGTATTACTTGTCTTAAAACATGAATGTGGTCTACGGTGGAAAAGTTGCTTCGGAAGCCAGCCTGCTCTTTAGGTTGGTTTTCGTCTAGAGTGATAGTTATTCGGGATAATATTATTTTAGAGAACACTTTATATATGTTTGACATTAGGCTTATAGGTCTGTAGTTTTTAATATTTCCCTTGTCGCCTTTCTTGTGTAAAAGTATTATTGTAGCTTTTGTCCAATTGGTTGGGATGTTTTCGCTCTCCATAATTTCATTAAATATGTCTGTTAGTTTTGGCGCAAGAACTGGCATTGTAGTTTTCAAAAGTTCGTTTGTTATTTGGTCTGGTCCAGGTGCTTTCTCTAGTTTTTGTGATTTAATGGCCTTCTCTGTCTCTTCTCTCAGTATTGCTGGTATTAGTTCTGAGTCTGTCGTGGTGTCATGTCTTTTTTCATTTTTATTTAATTTCGTACTACTATAAAGAGTTCTATAATAGTCTGTGGCAATTTCTACTATCTCAAATCTTTTATTTGTGCTTATTCCTTTTGTGTTTTTCATGTTCGACATCCAATCTTTCTTGTGATCGAGTGCCTTAAGAGCCTTTCTTACACCTCCAGTTTTTTCGATGCAACTTATTAGGGTATTTTGTCTTTTTAGTTTTCTATCCTTTCTGATATTTGAATTTATTTGTTTACTAAGTTCTGCAATTTTGTGATGGTTTTTCCTATTTTCTTTCCTTTGAAGAAGATCTTTTCTCTCTTTCAGTAACTTTTGTGTTTCCAGAGAAATAACTTTTTTTCCTTCTGCATTTGCTTTCCTCGTCTCGACTTCAAGTAAATTCACCAATTTGTCATATTTATCTTGGATTGATAGACTTTTTCCTTCGTTTATGTTTAGTGATGATTTTAAGTTAGTCATTAGAGTGCTACTATGACCCGTGCATTTTAGTGCGGTGATGTTTGTTTGAAATGTTCTTCTTTTTGTGATCTGAGTCCTTGCAAGAACCGCTCTAATCATTCTATGATCTGTATTGAAATTGAGACTTTTTATAATAGATACATTTCTAAACGACTTTGGTCTGTTCGACATAATGAAGTCTATTTCGTTTTTATGGATGCCGTTAGGTGATCTCCAGGTCCATTTATTAGACTGTTTCTTTTTATAAAAGCTATTCAAAATACTTAAGTGATTTTGTAATGCAAAGCTAACTATTCTTTCACCATTTTTAGTTCTTTTCCCATATCCGTACTTGCCTATAATCTGTTCTTCACCTATTTTACATTCTCCTATCCGTCCATTAAAATCTCCCATTACAATAATATTCTTATATGCATATTGAACAGCAGTTTGTAAATCGTCGTAGAATTTTTTTATTTTGGCTGTATCTACACTTTTATCTGACTCTGTTGGGGAGTAAGCTTGTATGATTGTCCATTTTTCGTATTTATTTTCTTTCGAGATTAGGTTTATATTAATTAGTGCTATTCTTTCAGAGATTCCTTTTATTTCTTCTATGTTATTAGATAGTTCCTTTTTTATCAAAAACCCGACACCGTAGAGTCCTGGCGTCTCTCCTTTGTAATGTAAGATATACTTTCCATTATCTTCAATCCCTTCGCCCAGGCGTCTCATTTCGCTTATTCCGAGAATATCCCATTTCAGTTTATCTATCGCTAATTCCAATTCTATGAGTTTCTCAACTGATTTTAGTGATCTAGTGTTCAAAGAAGCTATATATACGTCAGAAGTTTTCAAAGTTTCTTTATTATGTTTGTAGTGTGTTTTTGTTTTCTCCTTTAGAGGGTGATGGTCTTTTTCCCCCACGATGACCAGTCGGCTTGGGGGAGGTGGGTGATTTACCTTTTTTCCATTTTCTGCTTTATCTTTTCGTTGTTTTTTCCGTTTGCCGATTTCTAATTGCTATTGATTTTTATTTTTATGATTGCTAGTTGAAGGGTTAGGCTGTTGGTTAGGTTTAGCTCTCATTTTTTCAAATGCGTTTATTACATGGCCCTTATAATGTGTGGCAGTCTGTTGTTTCTTTGCTTGGGAGTTAGAACTTGGTGAAGTAGACCGTTCTCTTTTCCTTTTCTCATTTTCGTGACTATTTTCCTTGACTATGAGTTTATCATATTTTAAATAAGCAATGTTTCCTTTGTTTCTTTCTTCCTTGAGCTTAGCTTGTAGTGACTTCCTTTTATCTAGGACTTCTTTGGGATAGTCATCTGTAATGTATATTTCTTTTAACAGCTTTTTGTTTTTCATAATCTCGGTTTTTTTCCAGCTATTGACAAAAGAGAGAAGAATAGGTCTCGGCTTGCCTTCTTTATTTTTCCCTAAACGATATATTTTATTTACTTCGTGGCCTTCTATTGTGACATCTAAATCACATTTGAATATATTGTTTACCTTTGTTAATAAATCAGTTGTAGAACTCTCAGTCTCCATACAGCCGAAGATTATAACATTATTATTTTTCTTTTCTCTCTTTAGATATTCTATCTCTTTTTCTAAATTTTCTATTTTTAGTTTCAGATGTTTGTTTTCTTCTATAATTGGTTCCAATTTTTCCTCCATTCTCTCCATTATTGTGTTGGTTATGGTTTCGCTAAGTTCTCTTGTTTGCTCTTTCATATCTATTTTTAATTTGTCGTACAATAATTGAAATTGTTCATCCATTTTAACTTGGTCGACTTCGTGAAACGAAATTTGTACAATATTAGTGTAGGAGTAAATATTTATCTCGCGCTGGCAACCCTACGATGACAGTTGACGAACGATATTCGAATTCGATTTTTTTTTTTTGTATTTCCGTCTTGCCGGTAATATTTGAATTCTCAAATAATTTGATGTCTTCAATAATCGTGGTTAAAAAAGTTTCCGAAATTGCGGGGCTCGAACCAGTGACCACTCCGCTCCGCAACTTATGTAGCTACTTTAGCCGCTCGACCACACAACACTTTACGTACAGTGGCAAAATTTGTATTCGCTATGCGCAGACAGATGAACGATGCGCAGGCGACGGCGGGGACAGCGGCGGTTAGCGCGGGAGGTATCGAGCGATCTGCGGGTTGTCGTAGGTCAGGGATAGAATTCGTTATCGTACTTTTCAAATTTAGAGTTTTTTTTCCACAACTTTAATTTTGATATAACTTTGTATTACTTCATCCGATCACCATGGAAGTTACACAGTTCTATAAGTCACTTCACTAACTTTAAGTCAACAGTTTATTATTGTTCTGTTTTCCACTTTTTACCACCTTTCTTAATTAAAAACTGAAGAGCAAAATAGTAACGTTTCGTCTTTACGGGCACAGCTAGTAAATAATAATATTCCACAACTATCACACAATGCCGTCTAGTCTCAAGCTAAGCAGAGCTGGTGTTATGAGTACTAGACAACTGATAAACATACTTAGTATATTTCTTAATACACACAAATTATAGATAAATTACACCCAGACACAGAACAAATGATTGTGCTCACTGCTCATCACACAAACATTTATCCTGGTGGGAATCGAACCCACAACCTCTGGCAAAGCAGTCAGGGCCACTAACCACTAAACCAACAAGCCTGTCAAATTCGAGATTTTCTACCTAAATATAAGGATTTGAATAACGCTATTTACTGTAAGTGTGTACCTTCGTCACAATTCAGGACATGACCCAAGGGCAAAGTTTCTACCAAATCCGTTTAGCTGTTAAAGCCAATCATATCTAAATCACCTATAAAGGTATAGCATCAGCATAATTTCAGCCAAAGGACGTCCACTGTCGGACATAGACTTCTTAAAAGTCTTGTCATAACGACGGGTCTTGTACCTCTCGCATCTATTAGATTTCCACGACCGTAACCAAGTCAATCGGCTCGCCTTGTGAGTGACTTATCAATGCTACGTCTTCCGGTAGGTACGTGGTCACCAGAACCTAACGGCCCCAGCTACTTTCGGTTCTGCGAGCATTGTGCCCTCCCACTGTCACTTAAGTTTGGCGGTACTTCGGGCTACATCGGTATCCTTAGTTCTACAGCGGATATCTTCGTTTCTGATGCGGTCACGCAAAGAAACTCCGAGCATAGCCTGTCAGCCTAAGCATTAGACTCACATTTATGATAATACTAGATAAAAAAACGAAAATGCGTTGCCGTATCGTCGCCTGTCAGTTCGAGCCTTAAAACCTCTGAACGCAAGAAAGGAAGATAATCAGAAATATTCAAATCTGTGTCGTGAAGTGTAGCGATTTTCAATAACAAGCTTTGAAACCACGCTCACACCAAAGTGAAATGTAATAAATGTCATTGAATGTTAGACGAGCGAGCTTTGTTTCGGTGTGCGGGTCCCGTAGGTATGGTAAAAAAATGGTTCAGTATACATCAATACAACATTATTTTGTTATATTTATGTAGGCGACACAGGAATATAGTTCGTGTAATCAGTAACTGAATCGATTCCAATAATATTTAAACAATGTTACATTTTTGTCTAAAATAGTTAAAAAAGGTCACAAGTTGGACACCCACAGATCACGGCAGGACATAGCAGGCATTAGGCGCCACCGCGCAGTTGGGTGCGGGAGTAAAACAACCCCTCAGTCGCCCGAATAGCCCGATGACTTTATATGCTTTTGCGCTTATACCAATTTTTATGGAGTCGGTGCCACAAGTCTTCTGCTTCCATATTACTAAAGGGTCTTCTTCTTATTTCTTTCCCTCAAAGTTTTTGCGCCCAGTAGGGTGCCATATTTATAGCGGCATCAGTGGCGTTTTGTTGGTGGTAGAGCTCTCTGATATTCTTTGACAGTCCTATGACAAGTCGTGTTACTCCTAGAGTGTGTATCGCAACGCAAGATTTTTTATTTTTTTGAACTCTGGTTATTAAAAAGATGTCTATCAAATTAAGCACAGACTTCCGCGAAAAATTTTTTCTTTAGTTATATCCACCGCTTTCTAGGGCGACCTCGATGGCGCTTACCGTTTGCAGGAACCCACCGGGTGGCGACACTTGCCCAGCGGTCACTGCTCATGCGGCTGAAGTGACCCGCCCAATCCCATTTAAGAGGTGGCGAGATGATCTAGACGCGTATCACGAGAACTGGTTAGAGACGGCGCGAGAGAAGAATGTCTGGAAGGACTTGGGGGAGGCCTTTGCCCAGCAGTGGGACAGTAATGGCTAATAAAAAAAAAATAAAAAAAACATATCCACCACAAATAAATAAATCCCTTCTCAGATTTAATTCAATTCTCCAAACTATCCTCACACGCACTGAACCCTAATCATCTAGAACCTTGTCGAACTTACCCAGCGAATTCTCTAATCGTTATCCTGAAGATTTTCCTGCATTTTCACTGCGACAAAGGTGTATACACCCTAGGAGGGGTCCAGAAGTGTTCATTGAGGGCTTTCGATAATTTCGTTATAAGATTTGAGGTGAGGGGAAGGTGTCTTTGCACCGAGATGATAAATTGTGGGGATTCGGAATAATACTTATTTGAAGATCGTCTGAAGTGTGCGAAATTTGGTTACGAATTATGTGATTAGAAAATAAAGCTATGGGATAATAGGCTTTCGCTCAAGTAAAAGATGTAAATTAAAGAATTGAGTCTCACTGTCTTAAATTTTAGTTTTAGATATATCTACTACCTAGGTGCAATAGGTTGGAATTTTCGAATATCTATAGGTATCTACATTTCTATACTAATATTATAAAGAGCAAAAGTTTGTTCTGTTGTTTGTAGGGGGTAATCTCTAAAAGTAAGTTCTGGTCCGATTGCGAAATTTTTTTTCACCGACAAAAAGGAGCTTTATTCCTGAGTGACATAGGCTATATTTTATGTACGCGGGTGAAGACGCAGGCAAAAGCTAGTAGGCTATATAAAAATAAAATAATTTGGTACAAGTGCAGAAAGTCGGTCTTTGCTACCGAGGCGGAATCCGCACGAGCCGTAGGAGAGTGTGTTATAGAGCCGAGAGCTACAGTGACAAATGAAGTGTACGTGTAACAAACGACTTTTTTCAACACAGTTACGAGGAAATGAATAAACGGGGTTTGACCGGTGACTCACGGGGGTCGACGCGCGCCCAACCTGATATGATAAATGTAAAAAAATATATGGCGGGCAAATTGAGCACTTTTCTGCACTAGTGCGGGAAATAGTCTCAGATCTACAACATTCTCAAACACACAGGTACCATCAAGACACTTCCGCCTGACCACCGCTAAGTTCATTTTTGGTTGTACTCAAAACGAAAACTTCATAGGGTTTGGTTTGGCGCCGCGCCGCAGGATTCAAGCGATTTTTTTTTTAACTGATCAGGCAGAAATGACCGCGATAGTACCAACTTATGACCTAGAAGCCTGCTGACTCTATTCCAACAAAAAGCGTGAACCACCAATCTATTTGGATTGGGCTGCAATTAATTTTATTGTTCGTTACGTTTACTGCTAAATGACTCAATTATATTCCAATTTCATGAAATCGAATTTTTGGGCACGCGATCTTCATGCTTTTAATCGATTGGATCGGCCATTTTTATTTTGCTTCCTCGATTTTTAAATATAGAAACGTTACGTTATTTGAATATTGATTGTAGGTATATCTTTATTTTTAACTAGATTTTGCTCGCCGCTTCGCCCGCGTACATAAAATATAGCCTATGTCACTCAGGAATAAAGCAGCTTTCTAACATTAAAAAAAAAATTGCAAACGGACCAGTACTTCGAGAGATTACCTCCAAACAAAAAAACAAAAAACTAAAAAAAATAAAAAACTTTATCTCTTTACTAGCTTTTGCCCGCAGGTTCGCCTGGGTACATAAAATATAGCCTATGTCACGCAGGAATAAAGCAGCTTTCTATCGGTGAAAAAATTTTGGCAATCAGACCAGTACTTCCAGAGATTACCTCCTACAAACAAAAAAATAAAATACTTCGTAGTAGTAAAATTGTAGATAAAAAAAATATCAAAGATATTTCAAGGTGTGGCCTACACAATGGCTGCTAAATTGATAGATAAATCGATACTAGGTATTTAAGAGGCTCCTGTTCCACCCGCCTATCGTCAGCGGGAGAAAACATTGTATGGTCATCATCATCATCATATCAGCCGATAGACGTCCACTGTTGGACATAGGCCTCCCCCAAGTGTCGCCACAATGAACTACCCTGCACGTCCCGCATCCATCTGATTCCCGCAACCTTCACCAGGTCGTCGGTCCACCTTGTAGGAGGCCTTTCAACGCTGCGTCTTACGGTATGCGGTCGCCACTCCAGAAACTTTCGGCCCCAACGGCCAACTGTTCTGCAAGCAGATTGCCTTGCCCATTGGATGGTAACTCACCTTAAAAAAACGGACTAAGAGAAAGGCTAAATAGTCGGACTTAAATGAGAACATCACCATATTAACACGGCCTCCACATTTAACCTGTAACTTCAACACGCGATATCAATTATAGCCCCACTTATTACTAATTTCAAACTTTACCTAGAAATACTTTGCATGCGTTAAAATAAGTATTTAATCATCGCAAATCGATTTGTTTTGCATTGAGGTCATTTATATGGAGGACTCTGAAGAAAAATATCTAATAGCCTTGGCACCTCGATCTTTGTAATTATAGTTTTTATATTTCAGTTAATAAATAGGTAATTAGATGTCTTATTATCTAGCCTAACACTAGCGGATCCGTCGTTTTTGCCGGATCCGGCATTTTTACCGAGCGTTTTGCCACTGCGAAGTTCCGGTAGAAATACCGGACCGGGGTAATGTGAACGAGTTTCTGCCGGATCGCTCGCCCCGCCCGTGTTCCCCTCATGTCATTCAGCTTGCATTTTCGATATAAGTAGCCGTGTCATGCCACATGGTTACTCAAGTAGAAAATTTAATTACTTTAATTAACGTCTCAAATGTTCCAAGTCTATCTTTCACGTAAAATAGGATGTACCCAATGGTTTCTTTTATTTTGCCTTCTATTATGATACCACCACAACACAACGATTTCGTCGTCCATTGTGCGCACAGGTCCAAATTCAACTGAGGTGAGTACTTGACTGTCCGGGATCCGGTGTAATGTGAACACTTTGTTCCGGCATCCGGCTGCCGGTAGATTTACCGGTCCGGTATAGTGGGAACGAAGCCTAACAGTAGAGGTAGAACTACACTGCGCACACGTGTGCCTAGAGATGTGCCGTTGCGGGCAATATTGCCGTGAAGTGGGAATATTGGTGGGAATTTTGCTGGAAAAATTGCTCGAAGTATGAATATTGGTGGGAATAATGCCAGCAATATTCCCATATTGCCAGCAACGGCACATCTCTACGTGTGCCACACACGACGATTCCATATATTTTATATGGAAACTAGACTTGTAGAGCTACACTTGATACACGCCGCGCGACGTCATTCTACTACGTACAAATCAGGCGGGAGAAGTGACGTACATAGCGTTTGGTAAAAAAATATTAGTCTAAGCTTGCTGTAAATGATTGTTATGAAGTTATTATGAAGGTAAGTAGGTAATAGTAACTACTTTTGTAGTTATTCTATCTCGCCAACTACTGTTATGAAATCATAACAGTAGTAGGTAGGTAGTAGGCCTATTTTTCGAAAACTTAAGGTAAATACCTTAAGTTGTCCAAAAATAATAGGCCCGTTTTAACATTAATATTTTGACTACCTAGCGACTTGTCCACACTGAACTCCCAATTATTATTTTATTGTTTTTTTTTTCAGTTTCGTTCCAAGTTACATTCTAGGGTTTTTCTCAAATGTGAAAACGGAGAGGCCGTTTCGTTACTTCTTAACGAATCGAGTTCTCTCATTACCTAAGTATTTTTTGACAAGGTTGAGTGGGCTCTTTCAAAAAGTAATTACCTTCATAGAACTTTAATTTATGCTTAACTAAATAAATAAAAGTGCAGACAACACAATAATAAATATTTAAATGTTTTTGTTCCAAAATGAAAAGTCGAGATTTTAGTTCATTGCTACTCGTCCAGAGATGGCGCTGTAAATAGTTTTGCTTCATTATCAACTTTGCTGATACTGATTTTTTTAATACTATAATAGTGATCTATTTACGTTTTAATGTTATCGTATTTTAAAGGTGGTTAACAAAGTCCTATCACTATTGCGCAACTTCAAACCATATCTAACATTGTATTCAAACATTGTTAGGAATGTGATTTAATTGTATGTGCATACAAATTAAATCTAATAATAGTAATTTCTATATTAATTAGTACCTACTACTCATTTTTTACTTTTTTTATTTTATTTGGATTAATAGTTTACCAAATGCAATAAGCCAATATCTTATGTATGATTGAGACTCATTGTATCTAAGCGACCACGTTAGACCGACACGATGTCAATGACGATGATGATGCTGACGATGACAATGCAAAATTATTGTGACATGGAGCTGATCTGATGATGCAATCGGAAAATGGCCAACTGGCCATAAGAACTCAGACAACCCGATCGTGTTTGAGCTTTTTGAAATGTTCTTGGTGATAAAGTATCATTATGCGTAGGTACAGCTAAGGAGTGGAATTCTCTGTCGGAGTCTGTGTTTACTGGGTGTTTAATTCAAGATTGAATAGATTGCTTCTAGGCAAGCCTGATCCATCGTTGGCTACATCATTGCTTACCATCAGGTGAGATAGTGGTCAAACGCGAGACTATCGACAATAATTTAAAAAAGTAAACACCGCGCTAAAAAAAGTTGCTATGAAAAAAAGTTTTTCATTGAAAACTTGTTTTAAATAGAAATACCAGTTCTTCCAGTTGGAGAACAACTGGGCGTCCATTATGTACGCGGGACTTGCCGCAGCTGGGCAGGCTTGAAGGTGGCTACATGTTTTTATTGCAGTTAGCATTCTTAAAACTGAGGCCTACCATGACGTGCTAAAATGTCAAGCGTGCGAGCGAGAAAGAGACGTAGCTAAACATCCTATACAACATAAGTTTCAGTATATACGATACCCGAAAGACGTGTATATTTTTATGTAAAGAATCTATGTACAAAATTTCATAACTGTATCATGAAAAATCACAAAGTTATAATCTTGTTATGTCAGCAAAAATACATAGTCACCGGGCCATTCAGGCGACTGAGTGGATGTTTTGCGTCTAATGCCCGCTATTACTCAACCTGTGTTCTACTTAACATGTGTCCCACTTGTAACCTAATTAAATGTTTTTGGGAAAAAATGTAGCATGGTGTAAAAAGTGTTGGAATCGATTCAGTGACTAATTCTAAACAAACTATATTCAGGTTCGGCATATAAGTACTAAAAATAATGTTTTATAGCTCTATTCCTTAAACAATTCAGTTTAGATCGTCAAACAGATCGCATTAAGATCTCGTGGTGTGCCTTTGACTTCAGCTCATCAGCTGCGTATGGTAAGGGTTTTATTATCTAAAGGGATCTCCGACCTCTGGGATAAATAGTGTCTTAAATTCTTGTCTAAATTTAAGTCTACTTGCTGGGAGTTCAGCGGCCCTGGTACGCAAACAGTAACGGTGAAGGAACACGAGTGGGTTTTGTACAGTAACAGTTTGACTTGCTAGTTATCAAGGCTTTTGCCCAGCTGTGGGACAATATGGGCTAACTATAATAATATGTAATAATGCTAGTAATTTAATTCATTAAACCCCAAGCGAACGCCGGCGTTCGCGCACACCTATTGTCTTTCTATTGTGTCTGTTATTTCCACGATTGAAAGGTAAAAACTGTATCTGCATCGCCTCCTTGGGTTCCGTCGTCGAGATACCAAACGTTGAATTTGGAATTTAACTGTCGAATAATGGGGTGAATGGCTAAACAGAAGATTACTGGCCCGAAGGGATCACCTTGTTGACATCCAACAGCGGATTCGAACGTCTTTCGGCTCAAATACATAAGTATTAGGTACAATGAAGACGAGACTAGTAACAGCCGGTAGGCTACATGGCATACATCCCACCGATACCGTCCGATTATAATAAATAACTAGTGCACTTCACCATCCACGATTGCATCACTGCTTACCATCAGGTGGGATCGCAGTCAAGCACTAGTTTATATCCTATTCCTGTGCTCCAAATATTGTAATCCATTTGAGTGTGTAGGACAAACAAACACATGTACATACTTTCGTCTGGAGGTAGGTACTCCGTATTTATAACATTACTATCACCATCATCATTTCAGCCGAAACACGTCCACTATTGGACATAGCCCTCCCCCAAGTGTCGCCATAATAACCGGTCCTGTGCGTCTCGCATCCATCGGATTCCCGCGACCCTCACCAGGTCATCGGCCCACTTTGTGAGAGGCCTTCCAACGCTGCGTCTTCCGGTACGTGGTCGCCATTCCTGAAGCTCTCGTCCCCATCGACCATCTGTTCTGCGAGCAATGTGCCCTGCCCACTGCCACTTCATCATCATCATCATCATCAGCCTTTATAATGTTCCCACTGCTGGGGCTCGGGCCTCCTCTCTAGGACAGGGAATGGGCCGTAATCCACCACGCGGGCCCAGTGCGGGTTGGTGGATGTCACATGTCTTCGAATTTTTGGTTCTGGGACACACTCCTAAGTTTGGCGATTCTTCGTGCTATGTCGGTAACCTTTGAATCTCCTGCAGATATCTTCATTTCTCATGCAACATTGTCATGATATAATATTAAACATTGACATAGTTTTTTAACGAAACTAGTTTTTTTTATTATATTTTTATTACTTCTTATTTCACGCGTGCACACTTACCTAAATATGCTAAAAACGCCATAAACCGCTAGGAAATTCTTAATTAGTATAAACTTTAATTAAGTTAAGCCGTTTTCAAGATGCGAACGAAAATTTAGGAGTCTTTTTTGAAGTGGTAAATCTTTCACTTTTTTATAATATTTTTTTTTAATTCTTTAGGTGGAAACCGGCATGTCCTAGAACTAAAAATTCGAAGACATGTGGCATTCACCAACCCGTACTGGGCCCGCGCGGTGGATTACGGCCCATTCGGAAGAGGCCTGAGTCCCAGCAGTGGGAATATTAAAAAGGCTGATGATGATGATGATGATTCTTTAGTAGTAAGTTTGGAAGGACTTGAGGAGGCCTTTGCCTAGCAGTGGGACAGTAAGGGCAAAAAACTTTAAACAACCAACTTCTCCCGCTTTGGGTGAAGCGATGAGTGTCAGACTTTTACAGACTAAAACCCACCTGTGTTCCTTCAGTGGCCCTTTCGGACAATTCCGCTGCACTGCCTGGAAATAAAAACGCTCGATATTTTCACACAATAAGTATTTAGGTACTGTGGCCACTGTAATAACACAAAGTAAAATTCTGTGTGGTCCCATATAAGACACAATAATTTTCTAAACCTCCATCTGCTAATATGAACAGATCCAGATTATAATTCACTAGTTTTTGCCCGTAGCTTCACCCACGTAAGTACATAAAATTTAGCCTGTATCACTCAGGAATAAAGCAGCTTTCTATCGGTGAAAAAATTATAGCAATTAGACCAGTACTTTCAGAGATTACCACCTACAAACAAAAAAAAACTTTACCTCTTAATAATATTAGTGTAGATGAAGCCATAGCTAAGTAATGTCCTAACTCCTAGAACACTTAAAAAAAAAAAAAAAAAAACATTTGTCATTTTATTGTATCATCATCATCATCAGTCTTTTTTTAATGTTCCCACTGCTGGGACTCGGGCCTCCTCTCTAGGAGAGGGAATGGGCCGTAATCCACCACGCGGGCCCAGTGCGGGTTGGTGAATGTCACATGTCTTCGAATTTTTGGTTCTAGGACATGTCGGTTTCCTCACGATGTTTTCCTTCACCATTTTGAGAGCAGTGGTGATGAAATAAATTACACAAAGTAATGCGCCTGGCTGGGTTCGAACCCGCGACCTACAACTCGTGAGTCGGGTCGGGGTTTATTGTATCGCTCATACAAAATTCTTCTTCTTCCTGCCCTTATCCCATATTACTTGGGGTCGGCGCAAGATGTTTTTTTCTTCCATTCTGTCCTGTCACCGTTACACTATCACCAACTCCCTTTTCTTTCACATCATTCCTCACACACGCTCATACAAAATCAAAGGAGAAAATATCTGCTGATATTTTATTGAAGAAATTATCTTCTATAAAGTAATAAACCTCTACCAATATAGCTAGATAAAAAATAGTTAAAATTGTTTGTTTGTTTACAAACGTTATGCTTTGGTAGACAACTGTAAAAATTCTTTCACGAATAGAGATTGCTCTATCCTATCGCCGACTATCATATGCGGATAAACCGGGTTATTTGAAATAGACTGACAAGTTAACATTGTAAGTTAGACTGTAATTACTAACATCATACCGGCCTCATCTAGTTTAAACTGACTGAAAACAAAATTGACGTGTAAAAGTGTTTTTTAAAAAACCTATTTGCTAAATATTTATCATTTATCATAAACAGCAACTTTTGTTCTATGACTTTTTATAAAACACAATTCATTTATCAAAAACCACGGATATCTATGGCAAAAACAAACCTTTTTAAGATCTCGTTGTTCTAACACAATTCAACTACGTATTTTGCTATACCTGCCTCTACGTCTTTTTTTTTTCCGATGGGAAAAATCATCCTATGACAACCCCCGCTCTTGGGCGGAGCGGGAGATAGTGTCAGACTCTTACTGACTAAAAAACCCATCCCGTTCCTTCAAGCCTTCATACCGGGGCTCGAGCGCCCTTTCGGATAACCCTGGCCCCAGTAGGCTTCGACCCGGCTGGGCCCCTGCTGTTGCTGACAACTCCTTGAGGCCTCTACGTCTGTATGACGTGATGCAAAAGCTATTCTATATACTAAAAAAGATTCCATTTCTGCGAGATCCACCACTACCGACGGCTGTCATAGTTGTCATAGACAATAAAATTCTTAATCGTAAAAAAATGCACAAACGAAGACGCGACACAAAGCTAGTTATTAACACGAGGAGATGACTTTGAAATAATAAACGTCAGAATCTCGCGTGCAGTTTCACTATCACTAGCACATCGTGCCACAGAAAGTGTGTTTGATAGCTAATTAGCCTTGTAAATATCTTTTACTTGTTATTTCTTGAGATAGTATCTCGTTCCCTACTTTTTTAAGTTAAAAGGGGATAAGTTTTGCGTTTTTAGAGTTTCGTAACTAAAGGGTAAAACGGGTGCCTATTATTAAGACTCTGTTGTCCGTCCGTTCGTCACCAGGCTGTATCTCGTGAACCGTGATAGTTAGTTGAAATTTTCTTATATGATGTATTTCTATTGCCGTTATAACAATATAGGAAGGTTCCGTTCCGTTCTTAGGAATATTCGGCAAAAAAATCGCGTTTGACAAAACAAAATAAAATAAATATTTATGGGGGGTTCCCTTAAATATTTATTTTATTTTAATTTTAGTATTGGTTGTTATAGCGGTAACAAAAATACCTACATAATTTGTGAAAATTTCAACTGTCTAGCTATCGCAGTTCTTGAGATACAGCCTGTTGATAGACAGACGGACAGACGGTCGGACAGACAGCGAAGTCTTATTTATAGGGTCCTGTTTTTTACCCTTTGGGTACGGAACCTTAGAAACAGAATGAAATAAATATTTTTAAGGGGGCTCCTGTACAACAAACGTGATTTTTTGCCGTCTTTTGTTACGGACCTTACGAAACCGTTCGTGCGCGAGTCCGACTCGCACTTGACCGGATTTTTTTTTTATTATATTATCAGCTTCCTTTTTAATGAAATGGTAGATTATTTTTCGAGGACATGTTTGGCGCAGTGGTTGAGCGATTGGTTGTTACATTGAGTGTGGCAGGTTCCATTCCCTCACGGGATTCATATTTGTATATCCTACAGATATGTGTTCTGGGTCTGGGTGTCTTGTGTATGTGAGTTCACATGTATTTTTTTTTTTAATTGTTATAAACTATTGCTTGACTGCGATCCCACCTGATGGTAAGCAGTGATGCAATCGTTGATGGTGAGGCGCACTAGTTTATTAGAGCCTATTCACTCTTGCCTTAAAGACACCTAAAATTATAATCAGACGGAAAGACCGCAGCAGGCAAATTGTTCCAGTCCCTCGATGTACGCGGTATAAACGACGAGGCGAAACGCTTGGTCCGGACCGTAGAGGTTTCAACAACATTAGGGTGGGTACTCGCCGTTCGTCGGCTTGTCCGATGGTAGAAGTGAGATGGTGGGATCAAGTCATGTAATTCCTGCGCACACTCCAAAGTGCATCCTGTAAAACACCGAAAGGCTGGCTACCCTTCGCCTGTGCTCAAGACGCTGTAGATTGGACTCAACCAGATCTGGATCGCCAATTAGTCTTTTCGCACGCCTTTCAACAAAGTCCAAAGCTGCCAGGTGGCATTTTGCAGCACCAGCCCATATGTGGCTGAACGCACCCACGATACAGGTGTTATTCCTAGTGTAGGGCATCATCAAAAAAAAAAAAATAACTAGGTACTTATAGTTTTTTCAAATTATTTTTAAGTATCTGAAAAAATAATAAAAAGGTTTGACATAATAATATGACTTATAAAAGTCAAACTGACATTTCTATTTCTCAAATAAGAAAGTTAGATCTGATAATAATTAATTAAAAATAAAACAAATAAATATCTACTTACATAATCAGCTCTAAATACATGATTTATTAGTAAGGTTTATTGATTGGCAAACAGTTAAGTATTAAATTAAAAGTTTACGTATTTCCTACTTTTTTTTTTTTAGTTGGGAAAATCATTCAATGACATCCACCGCTCTTGGGCGGAGCGGGAGATAGTGTCACACTTTTACCGACTAAAAATCCGAATCTTTCTTTCAAAAGAGCTATAGCATAGCATAATCGGACTTCCCGCTCCTGGAAGTCTCTCCTCCTCTCTATGAGAGAGAATGGACCGGAATCCGCCACGCCAGACTTGTGCGTGACGGTGGATGCCACATGTCTTCGAATTTTTCGTTCTAGGACATGCCGGTTTCCTCCCAATTTTGGACATCACCGTTTTGTAAGCAGTGGTGATGACATAAATTAAAAAAATTTAAGCGCCTGACTGGGTTCGAACCCGCGACATACAACACTGCTCGCTTCACTTTCAAATTAACTAGAAAACTTATCTTTCAACTTAAACTTTAAAAGAAATATTCTATGGATCATTCCAATACCAATATTGTTTTTTTACTGGGTATGGTAGATACGTATACCTACTTATTATTAGAAAAATGTCTTCGAAAAACTTATTTTTTTGTAAGTAGAGGCAAAAATGACCAGGAATTTATGATTACCTACTTTATAATTAGCGTCGTGATGGCTCTGTGGTTAAGGCACCCGCCTCTCATGCATAAGGTTGCGGGTTCGCAACCGAGCAAGTAATAATGTGAATTTTTCAATTCATGTGTAAGTACTTTTTCTAAGTTTATCTAGAACATTAGGTACTGACACTCGTTACAGGTAGAAAGGTACACCAGAAAGTCTGAACATCAGTCTATCCAAGGAGTACTTATCCTGTCGCTCAGTATAGGTACCGGCACGAATCTTGAGCGCTCGGCGTCAGAGTGGGGATCGCTTTGCGCATTTCATACATTGGCGAGCCAGTCGTCGTCGTTGTTAGATACATGCAGCAAGCGCAGGGAACGAATCACGAGTGACGTCTATGACAATAACTGACATCCCCCCCCCCCAACCCCCGCGTCTCACGTCGCACCACTAGAGACCCGATATTTTACTTCTGCGCAACTTGAAGCCAGCGCTCAAGATCCGTGCCAGTAGGTATCTATAGTGGGTGGTGGAGTTCAAATCTAGGTAGCCGCTCTATATAAAAAAACGAGTACCTACCTGCAATGTAGTTGCATACGATTAGATTTCAAGCCGACTCCATCTATAGTTAAACCAAATGTTGAATACCTACTTACCTGTATTTTACATTGAGTGTTTGCCTATCTGACGTCCACAACCCAGCAACTGGGTGACACGATAGGCTACCCTTTGGCAAGACTGATGTCAGATTTCTTAACTTCTGACTGTGCGCAACGACCGTCAAAGATCTACAAGATCTACATTACAACAATTTCGATAGCCTATGTGAAGATGCTCACCATCCACATACCAGCCTCAAGCGTAGTTTTACCTTCTGTTATTAGTTCATTAGGTACTTAACCGCTAGCTTCACAAAAAAGAAGCGATTTTTTTAAATTCAAAGCTGCGTAAAGCATCTTGTGCGAAAAAAAATTCCAAACAATTTTCAAAATTGCGAAACGCATCCGAACTTGTGCGAAACAAAGTTCCAATAAATAATTTAGTAAATACTAAGTAGTGTTAATTCAACACAAAATAATATCCATTAATAAATGAAGAACTTGAGTGAGAAATAATGCAACATTTCTACATGACATTAATTTGTAAGAATAAATAAACGCTGTTAAAGAACAAACGAATTGGTGTTAAAATGAAAAGGAATCCTAACACGAAAGTTGTTGCTAATAATGTAGGAAAGTAAATTGAATTCTGTTCACAATTCGTCGGCTCGCCGCGGCTCAGACGAGTCGGAAATGTTTGCCTTGGCAAGGAACGAAGAAAATGTACCGGGAAGATGGTGGACGGAGAGTTAGGATAACACTGCAAAATAAACTATTACATCATAGACATAACTTGTGTAAATGCCATAATTTGAATCGCATGAAACGAAACGGCAAGAAAGTAGTCGCGTCCGACTCCGAGTGGAAGCAAACAAACTTAAATTAGTTGTTCAGAGTTGTAGGCAGCAGCAACAGACGGCGGCCAACAAAAGTTAGCGAGTAGTGTCGCGCGCAGGCCGCCGCGGTGGCCGCCAGTCGCATCTCTAGCGCGCACAAAAGATACGCCGTAACGAGCTCAATTGATGAACCAACGGAAACGTGTCCAATTAGAAGGAGGCGGCGGGCGCGGGCGCGGGAGCGGGCGCGACGTCTGGCGGCGAGCGGCCCCCGCCGCATTAACCAGATTAGCGGAGCGGAGCGCGCGCGAGGTGTGGCGGCGGCGGACACCTCGCCCGCGACCAAAAAACAACGCGGCGCCGCGGAGCCCCGCCCGCGCGGGGAGCGGCGGCGCGCGGGGAAACACGCGCGATTGGGCGGCGCGCGCGGGAGGGGTGTCGCGCGCGGCGCCGCCGGCGGCCAGTCGTTTGACGCCTGCCGCGCGAGCGGGTGTCGCCACGGGAAGAGCGAGTGTCACACGAGCCGCCGGCCGGCGCGTTATGGACGTTGCATGAGCGGGCGCGAGCGCGACCGCTGGAGCCGACGGGCACGCCGGTCGTGGAGCGCGCGCCGTGGGCCCCGGGCGGCGCGGGCATGCGCTTCGAGGGCGCGGAGCGGCGCGACGCCGTCGCCTTCCACCCGCTGCTGGCGCCGAGGCCGAGCGACTTCTCGGTGTCGGCGCTGCTGACGGCGGGCGCGCTGCCGCCGCCGCCGTACCTGCCAGCCGCACTCGCTGCTGCTGCCGCGCTGTCCGCGCCTTGTCCGCTGCTGAAGCCGCCGCCGCCGCCGTACGCGCCACTGCCGCCAGACGACGACGGCGTCGTCGACGATCCCAAGGTCACGCTCGAAGGCAAGGACCTGTGGGAGAAGTTCCACAAGCTGGGCACCGAGATGGTGATCACCAAGAGTGGCAGGTCAGTACGGCCCCGAGCCGCGTCGCGTCGCTCGCCTCCGACGCCTGTGATCGTGTCTTACCGCGGACGTGCCAGTGTTGTGTGTGATATGAACCGCTAGCGTGCCGATAGCACCTGCGCTGACCGGTAAGTGAGCAGATGAGCAGGCCGTAGTAACCTCGTGGTAGCTCCCGAGGCGCGAGGGCGCCGGCCGTAGCGCCGCCCGCCACTCACATGGAGTTGTTTACAAAAACAATTACAAGTTAGGCCTTTTTGAACCTCCGCTTGCAGTTAAAACTGTAACCTTTCACGAATAGCCGAGCTGTAATTAATGAGGTGCGCATTCTCAAGTGAAACCAAATATCAAAATAATGAGAACGAAATCCAGACAAGTTTAGCGCAAGTTATTTTAGTAATTGTGGCTTACCAGTCACGCTATTACGTCACATTGTTCAAATAATTGCCACCTGAGGCTACGATACATTTCATACGTACTTACATAATTAGATTTTTAGCAATCTTTTTGAAACAGAGCAGTTTTTCAGTCGGCGTAGAGGTTTCATTATAATCTTTATTAGTTTTATATTACCCAGTACATTTGAGTTTACATTTATATGGACCATTATTCTATCATTTACATATTGCTTGAGTTGTTTTGCACGAGTTTTTCTCTAAACATTTCGCGATCACGTAGGGTAGGATCTCAGCATAGGCGTATTTTTTCGCCAAAAACTAGCATCCGTCGGAACGTGTTGTCGCATTAATTACTCTCCGAGGCTCGAAACCGTTGTTTTGTTCTGTTTCCTAATTTATTCTTAGTTGGAGTGCGTAAAATTCCGTAAAAACGTTGCGAAAATAGTAAAGTGATGCGAAATCGTATTTAATTCTTCTATGCATAGTTATTACTGAATAAAACAGAGAAGAAACGTAAGTTTATCAGCAGTTTGGAATTGCGTATTTACAGCGATATTAAAAAATGGATAGTAGGTAGTACCAAAATTCTAAAACCAACGCTGTTTTTATATAAAAAAAAAGTTAACCTAACCAATTCAAATTGTTCGGAAAAACTGAAGAGAGTGAATCATTAATGTTTACATTTTACTCTCAAATGTTTGTTTGAATTATGTTTGCATATTATATTGTTTATGACGGGTTATTTTATTCTAAGATGAATATGCAAATAAATAAACCAGCTTTTATTAATAAATGCATAATTATGTCACTTGTCACAATATTGATATAGCCATGATAATTGTTTCTGACCGTTCTTGTTGTTATGTTTAGGCCTTCTACAGGAACTTTACCTATAATCTTCTTTTTTTTTCCTAAATTTGAACTCGGAACGCGTATTTTTCGGTATGCTATGGTTTAATTTTGGTAAATCTGAAAAATTTAAGCAAGTTTTGAATTACGAATAGGTAACTGCTAAATCTACATGTGTAAAAAGATCTTGATTTTGTTCAAACATGTAGAGCGCTTGCTTCATCAAACCGTAATAAATCAATTTACTTTATTGCTTATTACCACAGTCGTAACTTATTTCAAGAAGCTCTTTTATTTTTCAACACGGAGTAAACAGAAAAGCCACCGAAAAAAAAAATAGGAAACAAAATCCAACCGCGCATGTAGTGCCGTGTTTTGTAAAAATTATAGCCCAACTATTTACAATGCGTATGGTGCGTGAAAACTTTATGGCCTACTAGGAACCTCTCCATTTCATACCTAACATGTAAAAACATAATACGACACGCACATCACTACTGACAAATTTATTTGACATGAACAAAAACGCGACACGCGAAAATGTGTTACCCAACACTATTTAGTGAGTTGTGTGAAAAAAAAAAATTAACGCGTCATTTGCCTTATTTAATAATTTGAATGTAATTTTCGCACTATTTAAAAACACTGTTATATTTTAAATTCAAAATCTATTAAGTTTTTATTACACGTAGGTATATTTAATAGTTAACCCGTAAGCGCTGCAGCTGGGGACAATTTTGAAAATAGCAAAAAATATTTGTAAGTCACTAAAAAGCAATAGTATTTTTTTTCTTTTTTTGCCCCTCTGCAATTTTAGGTTGTAGGTAGATATAGTTTTATTAACATAGACGTTGTGTTTTGTAGATATTTAAACAATATAACCAGCTTAATATCGATGTTCTATACTTATGTATCCGTACCGCCGCGATATGTATTAAAAAATAATATTGAGTAGGTATATTCGTAAAGACGTATAACATCGTAGGAACAAAGGCGTGATTCAAAAACTAATTATGTTTTTTTTTTTATATAAGAACTAAAAAATATAGAAAATTTAAAACCAAATAGGTGACTGGAGTGTATTTTGTACAACAACCGACTGAATTGAATAGATAACTAAATAAAAAAGGGAAGCTGTGAAAATGTGCAGATATTTTAAAAGTTGGAAATAAAGAAGTTCTGATTGAAACCAACAATTTATTTTCAAAATTTCATATACAACAAACATTAGTAGGTAATTTAATAGGCCTTGATAAACAAAATATATTGTAAAAAAAAAATAATAAAAAAAAAGATTAATAGGTTTAATTGTTACTAAAACACAAACACACATGTGAAGAATAGAATAGAATATATATTTATTTCATTGGTTAGTAAACAAACATGCCTGTTTGTTTGTTAATATGCCACTTACAAAAACATGTGGTACGGAAAAAACCGATTTGAATAAAATAACACGCAAAATCAAACCTTTCATGATTGTATCCTAAATTTAAAAATCGGTATTGACATCTTACTTAAAAGTAGCTATCTTGAGGTCAACGAAGTTCACTTTTGATTAAGTCGATAGAATTTTAATTATTTTTGTGACTCATTTCATTCATATTTTTATAATGCTAAATTATACAAATGTGTTATTGACTCAATGCTTTTTACTATATCAGCTGTTTTTATATCAATGAATTCTCTAATTCTTATTGATTAAATGCGCTAAAATATTACACACGAGTCATTTTTTCTCAAGAAATTCAAGGCATCAAAATATATTTATAGTTTTTTTTTATTTTACTTCTGACTACGAAACACAGCGACTGTTGCTGTATCTAGTTATTTTCCTGAACTTGTACAGTCCAATTTGTCAATCACAGTAACAATCCTTCTAAAAGTAACATAACCGCTTCTAAATTAAATGTTTTTTTTTTTTATCAAATAGATAAGTACTTGGGTTCCATATACTAAATAAGAAGCGGCAACGTATTTATAACACCGTATCGGTTTTCTAAATACAAAGTCAATGAAATGTAGAGCAAGAAAGATAAATAGACAAAAAAAAACATCAAAAACGAAAAAAAATAAGTTCACTTGAACGAAACTCAACGATTCAGGAAAAGGAAAACAGGGAGAGTAAGAAAGGGTAACACTCAAAACATCAAAGGCAATAACGTTTGCGAAAAGTCTCCGAATACTGGTGTAAAGTGATGGACATTTTTGTCGGAGGCGCCTCCCTTGAAGCCTTTGGAAAAAGTGCCCAAAACTTTTCCTCACCAAACTGTACGGGGATGATTTTTTTCTCGCTTTTACCTTTCTTGTTAGGGACCAACTTTTTCTGAAAATTCTGTTGTAGGTTTCGTTTCTGGAAGTGTTTTCATATTATCGCCTTTTCCGGTACACGCCAAGAGGTGTTTAAACTGAATCACTTCAACTTCAATTCAGTAACTTCGGTTCAGAAGTAAAATTAATTGAAAATGTTCCGTTTGTGAGAACTGACTTCAATAACGAATTACCGTAAAAAATACTGTTCTTTGCTTGATTACCTTTCTCTTTGTGGGAAATCATCAAATAGGTATACGTTCTCTCGGATGGAACGAGAGGAACTGACTCTTGAAACCCAATTTGTGTTCTAGGGTTGCGGTAACTATTTCGAACAGTACCGCAGCCCCGAAGTATCCTGAAGATAGAAATAAATAATTTCAACCTTAATTTCAATTTTGAATTCAGAAATGATTTTCTATATGTAGGAAGTTAGGAACTGACTTCAATGAACAATGAATCAACATTCTTAGATAGTAAAAAATACTGTTGTTTGCTTGAAAAAATAACCTAGCTTAAGCTTAGTAGTAAAGTAGTGAGAATTACTTGTAGGCGGATCTGTGATCGGAATCGATCTCAGCAACCCCTTATACCATGCCACTTAACCGCCCACAAGGGATGGTTAGGGAGCTTATTTTTAAGCTTTAAGTAGTAGATCTAATGTAAAACATTATCATTATCCTTTTATCATTATGCCAGTTCATTTGGGGTCAGCGTGACATTTATATTCTTCATTAAAATTTAAATGTTCTTTATAATACAGGTACATCATTATCGACACCATTCATCTGTACCTATCAGCCGTCATTTTACTAAATTACCGTATTTTTTAACGTATCATTATTCTCAAAATTCATCTTTTTTGGGGAAGGGAAAGGGAAGACCCTTTTGCGGCCATCTCTCTTTATCAAGAGTTGATTCTTTATAAAAACATGAAATAGTTGCAAGTTGAATTAGCATTCCTAGTAAGCTTATTACCTACTTATATAAATACACATTTTTATCCACATGTACTTAATAATTATTTATTAGTCCATATTATAAATATTTCACTATATAAATTGCTTCTTAATCTCCAAAAGCGCTGGAAACACCTGTTCCTGTCTTTACGGTCTGCCAACCGATGTGCTCATGCGCATATAATTACTGCAGACACATAAAGTAGCTTGACATGGTGTTCTATGTCATTATGAACTGACTGTCATGTTATTAAATGACATGTAATAGACAAATGTTTGATTAGATGACATATTCACTTTTTTGTCTTTTTTTTTTATGACCTCCTTGGTCGGGTGGTTTTTTTTTTGTGATTCGGTTGCTAAATTGTTCCGAGAAGTTGAAGTTCTTATTCTGATCCAATGACAAGCTTTTACTTTTGCTGGGTAACACTTGTAATGCTAAGCAATTCATTTTTGTCATATCAATTCTATTCTACTGCAATAATAACGTTTTCGTGTTGATTTGTTTTTTTTTTAAACGTTGCAATTAAGCCACCGTTGGCTTGGTTTTCGTTCAAAATCGATTGATAAATTGCAATTACAGTGTTCTGCAAATGGGGTGCTGTTCTCGATTCCTACTTTTTAAAACTAGATAAATCAGTTGTTTTTACCGTATGCAAGTGAACCATTAATCGAACTATAATTACGTAGGCTTAAGACAACCTGCCTGCAAAACGATTATAGACAAGTAATAAATTAATGTAAAACTTAACAATTTATCCATAAATTGATCTAAACATTCCGAACACGGCCCGTTCATAATAACTTAATCACTGCTCAGGATTCGAAAAATATTGCTTAGCCTATCATTACTAACTACACAGCTTTACCCTCGCTATACTTAGCTTATAGGCGATAGTTTTGTCTGTATGTCTGGTATTACAAAACGGCTATATGGTTTTGTTACCTTAGATGTCAAATAACGTTGGATTTCAATGTAATTTTAGTTATCATATCATTCTAATGTCAAGAAAAAAAAATTAAACCGGAGGACAATCAATTTTTCAGAGAATGTAACTATGCTCTATAAGCGATTACTTTCTGACCTGTGCAAGTGCTATAAGTTTTTGTTTAAAAACTTACTAAATTCGTTTATAAATATTATATTCAAGCTTTTTTCCTATGTAGTTAGACAAAAACGACATAAGAACACAACACCTTATCGTAATTACAATAAAAGAAAACAGAAACATTTTAAGCGGCTTCTTTGAATCTGATTAATAAAGACCAAACGCTGTAAACTTAGTAAATAAACAGCTGATACAATTTATCTATCAGTATCTATATTTTATGCTATACTTAGACGATTTACTCATTACATGCGAACATTCCTATTTGATAACAACATGTCAAAGGAAGATTCAGTGCAACCAATAAATATTAGAATAGGAAAATTGAACGAGTAAAACCAGCTTATTTTATTATGTCGCAAGCAAATTAAAGACCATTTTGAAAAGTGTGTAGCGGGAACAAATGACAATTTAATCATACCTACTCGTACCTTCGATCTGTTATTTTGCAGCAATAAAATTATGTATGCATTTTATGTAACAACTCTATTGCATAAAATGCAAACACATCTATTTGAATTTTGAAAAAGGAATGTGAAACTTTTTATTTTGTTTAAAAAATAGAATGATTTATTAAAAAATATAATTGCAAATGGACAACAAGCATTTCAGGGTTAAGATAACATTTTTTTTTTGTATTGTAGTTTTTATTTTCGTCAATTTATGATTGGATTTAAGATTGTTTTGAGATTTACTTTAACTAGCTATTGTATTAACATAATTGATTGGGATTTCATAGATTTTTCGTGTGTAAATAAGACACAAAGAGTGCTGATTAAAACAACAATGTGATTAAAACAGTTAAGAGTATTCATGTGGATGGAAAGTGAGAGGAGGTCAAAGACAAGTCAGATGGATTGTATGAGGAATATGTACCTATAGAATCTATGTACAAAATTTCATAACTGTATCAAGAAAAATCACAAACTTATAAGCCTGTTATGTCCGTAAAAATACATAGTCACCGGGCCAAAAGATAGAAAGCGAGAGCAGGTCAAAGACAAGTCGAATGGATTGTATGAGGAATGATATGAATTGGATCAGTGGCGGATTAAGCCAGCGCGGCCTGTAGCAATGCCAAGGGGCCCCTGTGTAGAACTTTTTATTAAGATAAATAAAATATATACGAGAATATCCAAATCACCGACAGAAATTCTCTTCACCGCCTGAGCTCCCTAATTTCCGATGAATCTTTTCCAACATTAATTGAACAGAAAATACAAAGTTAGATAAAATAAAATATTTTGTACAAAATTAACTACCAATCTTCAAAGCCATCACTAACATACCTACATGACAACGCACTACAGAAATTGAGTAGGAATGATTTGATTCCTTGTCCATTGTTTTGCATGATTATAATCAACTAACGTTTGCCCTCGACTTCGCCCGCGTAATAAATGTAGCCTATGGCACTCGGGAATAAAACAGATTTCAATGAAAATTTTTAGCAAACGGGCCCGTACATTCAGAGATTACAGCCTACAAACAAAAAAAAAACCAACTTTACCTAGTATATATAATTAGTGTAGATAAATTAATCTAAACTACTACGTTTTCTATTTACAGGCCAAAATTACAGGATAAGAGATAAATTTTATGTATGTGATTAACCTTCTGTAGCTTATTTACGCTAATAAATAGATTTTGTTTTTTCGAACACGTGGGGCCCCCGAATGCGCGGGGTCCCTGGCATTAGCTACTTTTGCTAGGTGACTAATCCGCCACTGAAAATTATATTGGCTTTTCAAACGCTAGCTGTCCTCCGCGGATTCAATAGTGTCTTTGGTTACTACTCCACTCCTATTGGTCCTGGCGTGATGTTATAAAGCCAATAGCCTTTTTCGATAAATGGGCTATCGAACACTAAAAATGTTTTTTAATTCAAACCATACCATAGTTTCTGAGATAATAATATAATATTCCACAACTATCACACAACGCCGTCTAGTCCCAAGCTAAGCAAAGCTTGTGTTATGAGTACTAGTTAACTGATAAACATACTTATATATATTGTATATTTAAATTATAGATAAATTACACCCAGACACAGAACAAACGATCACGATCACGCTCATCACATAAACATTTGTCCTGGGTGGGAATCGAACCCAATAGCAGTCAGGCCAGACCATCATTACCCGCCACTAGACCAACAGGCCAGACTTGCGCGTTCAAACAAACTTTTGAGCTGTATTAAGGCCCAAGCGCCCGAAAAGTGCCATAAAACTGTGACTTTCTGAAGCCTACTCCTCGGAAACGGCCAGGTTAATAGGTTTGAAAAAAAATATATGTTTATTATAGATTCATGAACAACATTATCAACAATTGATTTTTTCGTACTTTTGTCTAAAAAAAATATTTTGTAAATTATATATATATTATCAATCAATATTTCGCAAAGAAAATGGATTTAAAGGTCAGCCGCGCGCTTTCCGGGCGCTGTTGGCCGCAAATAAATGCACAGATTTGCGTACTGCCGCCTAGGCGGGTGCGAGAGTTGCGTCCACATAATTTTGGCCAGATGGTTCAAGGGACTATAAGCCTTAAGTATAAAAGGATATAAAATATTAACACAAAGCGGAACACATTTATTGTGCGTACACCAAGGAGTGGAATCCCTGCCGGAGTCTGTGTTTCCTGATAGCTACAGCTTAGGGTCTTAAGGTCGAAGAGTGAATAGGTTACCTCTAAGCAAGCGTGCTCCATCGTCGACCACATGTCATCATCGCTTACCATCAGGTGAGATGGTGGTCAAACGCAAGCCTATCAATAATAAAAAAAAAAAACAAAATTACAATTCAACAGTGTAGTCCGTCTCCACCACATACAGACATCTATTATTAACACAGTATAACTTACAGTAACCATCAAACAAAATGGCGACATGTCAATTATACAAATAATATTTATCGTCGATGCAAGATTTATTAATTTGAGGGCATCTCTTGTTGTTTATTTTAGTAATTATACAGGTCTTTTCCAGGGCACATAGGCGCCAGTAATAATGACTTATCATGTATTTGTATTGTTTATTTACCCAGTAGCGTAGTTAGATGAGCATAGGGCAAAAGCCCCTAAGGCAAAAATCTAGGACCCCTTATTTTTAAACCGACTACCGTAGGCGCGGGCTTGCGGACGGCGAGCAATGAGTAGCTCGCCGTCCGACCGTCTGGTAATCGTCCGGACCAAGCCCAAGACGTCACAGCGCGTTTCGTTCCACGCGCGCCTCGAGGAGTTGTCAGCAAACCGTAGTGGCCCAGCAGGGTCGAAGCCTACTGGGGCCAAAGATCTATTTCTAAAAGGCATTAAAGGAAAAGGAGTAGTCAGTAAGAGTCTGATACTACCTCCCGCTCCACCCAAGAGCGGGGGTTGTCATTGATGATTTCCCACCATAAAAAAAAAACCCACGAAATCGTAATAAACAGAAAAATCTGTGACATTCTACTGAAAAAAAAAAAACTATGTAAAGTCGGTGCCCTAAGAGGGCTGACCCACCCCCTTTGATAAGTTATTTTAATCATAATTTTGCTACTATTAAAGATGAAAATTCTTAATATATATGTGAGAACTAATTTATTCTAATTATTATTAATTGAGCTGATTGCATCAAAATCAAGTTGTTGGTATTCGTTCTGAATGGATAATAAATATGGTTTAAAACAAATATAAATGGTATTAGAACGGAATAAGCCATGTTTGAGACAATACAATAATATAACATCTATTCACAACATGAGTGATTTTGTTGAGCTCCATAGTAGTTTTAAGTTTGAGCTACACGAATACTGACAAATGCTTGCACTGACTGGACAGGTTCACTCAAATCTGTGTGGTTCTTTCTTCAAAAGACTATCTGAGACACTAATCTGCATGGTTCTCATATGATTTCACCATTACATGTTTACTGTATGGACTTTAAAAGAGACTGACCCCCGAGTTTGTTTCGGTATTTCTTCTCAGGGTAGTCAGCTAGGAAACACCAGCTGCATCTAGTTAAAACTGACTGAAAACAAAATTGACGTGTATTTAAATCTATTTGCATAATATATATCATTTATTAAATAAATAAATAAACCAAAAAAAAAACATCAAAAAAATGGAAAAAGTCACTAGAAGCGGTCTGATGCAGCTGATGGCGTCAAATCTATGATTGAACTAAAATAAAGTCCTTTTTTGCGCTTTATTTATTATACCTACATACAATAGCCGGCACGGATCTTGAGCGCTAGCTTCAAGTTGCGCAGAAATCAAATATTCGGTCTCTTTAGTGGTGCGAAGTGAGACGCGGAGGCGGGGAGTGTCAGTGATTGGCTCGCCGCGCCATCGCGTCATAGACGTCACTCATGACTCGTTCCCTGCGTTTGCTGCATGTATCTAACAACGACGACAATTGGCTCGCCAATGTATGGAATACGCAAAGCGATCCCCACTCTGACGCCGAGCGCTCAAGATCCGTGACGGTAATCGTACCTCCTTGAATCGGGCAAGTATAAACTCATAAACTAAATGATAAACTCATTAAAAATAAAAGGCCCGTTTTGACATTTTGAGAAAGATCCTAGAATGTAACTTGAAACAAAACTGAAAGAAACAAGAAAATAATAATTAATAATATAAAAATTAGGGGGCGGTGTAGTAGTAGCTATTTTAGTAGTAGGTGTAGTGTATATGTCGCAGTCATCTGGTTAAATTAGCCATCCAATTAGAAGCCTAGGGCGTTCGTTAAACGCCGGCATCCAATGAAATGGCTGAAGAACAACTAGCCATGTCGTTGACCGCTACGTTTAACCAGATGGCTGAACGTTGTGTAGTCATTTAGTTTAGTAGGATAACCTTGAGTTTATAAATTACATAAAACTATGTTTTAGTAATAGTGTTCCCCAAGTAATAGTGAAATATTATTAAATCAATAAATAGCGGAACTAAATTTGAATATCTTGGCTGAGTCGTGATCAGTCATTTCGAAAGGGCTAACTTTCAATTCGCCAAGCTCCTAAACGTTGAGTGATTTTAGTTCAAACAACTATCGGCCTAGGCATCCAATTGGATGCCGGCGTTTAACGAACGCCCTAGGCGTCCAATTGGATGGCTAATTAAACCAGATGGCTGCGACATATACACCGGACAAGCCGCTACGTAGTCAAAATACAGATGTCAAAACGAGCCTTATATTTTTTTGACAACGTCATCATCATCATCATATCAGCCGAAAGACGTCCACTGTTGGACGTAGGCCTCCCCCAAGCGTCGGCACAACTACCGGTCCTGTGCGTCTCGCATCCATCGTATTCCCACGACCCTGATCAGGTCATCGTTCCCCTAGTTAGAGGCCTTCCAACGCAGCGTCTTCCGGTACGTGGTCGCCACTCCAGAACCTTTCGCCCCTATCCACCATCTGTTCTGCGTGCAATGTGCCCTGCCCATTGCCACTAAGTTTGGCGATTCTTCGACAACGTAGGAGTATGTTGTTATGACTTCCATACTCATTCATAAGTACACAGATAAAAAATATTGCGTAATTATTTATGAATTAAATTATTTTATCTCAAGCTCGGCCTTTAGCCTCAATTATCTCTGGTTTTGATAGACTTTTTTTGTTTACTAGGCGTTACACGTTACTAATTTAATTTACTTTTTTTTCGCTTTGAGTATAAAATCTAGTCTCGTCGTTTACTGGTAATTTTATAAAGGACTAGCTTATGTCTGTGACTCTACCTGCATAAGATTAACTCCTCCCGCTCTAAGTAGAGCGAGAGCGAGTGTCAGATTTTTACTGTCTGACCACCTATATTCCTATAGTCGCCTTTTGCATTTCAGGGCCACGGTCACTATGTGTATTCAGCCTACATTGATGACACTTTGTAGCTCCACTAACAAAATTAAAAAAAAAAAGTTTGAATTTATGAAACACTACTTCAGGTGACTTCAGTATGACTGGTTATAATATTCCTTTTGAAAGTTTTTGGCGGGATGTCTTCGGCTAGTTCTGTGGCTATTGGATATTGTGATTCAAAATTGGTGTAATTTTATATTTTAAGCGTCTTCATTACTGGGCCTCAAGTCTGCTATTACAATAGTGTCAGAATGGTCTATCATTGATGTCATAATTGTCGATTTTGAAAAGTTTGGTAATCTACTAATATAATGGCGTCATTATGACTTTCCAATGGTCAACCACTGACACTCCATTGAAAGAAGTGACATAGAATGGTAATCTCGTACATATTGACAAATGAATATTTGAAGTTTGCGGTAATCTGCTAAAACTTTGACAGTTTATTTGATCAGTGTTTTACCATTAGAACGTTATTGTGCAGTTATTGGTTTTAATATGCTCGAAATTATCATTCTACCACAATTCTATTACAAGACCATTGACCGATCAATGATCGGTCATTATGGATTAGCAGATTACAAACTTTTAGCAAAATGACAATTGGATCGTGTTGGAATGACGAATGTATAAAAATAGCAGACTTGGGGCCCTGGACATTGGTGTGGAATCATTGAAATAGGCGCGATCTCAGTAAAATGGAACTGACAATTATTGTATTAGTACCTATTGACTACCAATGCGAAGCTTACCGAGTAGGCTGACCCGATACATTTGCTGTCAAATACTCCAAAAATATTAGAATGTGTTATAACTGCGTTCAAATGAATTTCAAAGTAACTTAAAGTGACTGAAAACGTAATACTTTCAAAACTTGACATTGGCTAAATGCACGCACAACCCATGCGAAGTTAAAATTTACAACAAATAAAAAAAAAATACCGTAGTCATCATGAAACAGCAAAAAAAAAACAAACAACTGTCGCAAAGTGACAATTTATTAAACTATGTGTACCGACCACCTATTACACAAAATATACCGTGATAATTGTAGCACATTATCACATCGCCGTGTCACGCGATTATGTACTTAAGGTGTTGGTACTACAGTGGCTTTGTCATTGACTAATTTTGGTAGATAGGTCAGTGCCTTCGAAATACAAAAAAAAAGTGTCTTTTTTATTTTGTGGATAAAATTTTGGAAAAGAGATGCGCGTTCGAAGTTTAAAAAAATATTTTAAATATTTAAGTTATTATAGAATAAAAAAAAAATACCATAGAGGTAGGTAAGTATCGGTTTAATAGAGCTTACTCTTTTTGAGACACGATGGAGGTGTATCGGTACGTAATGGTTGATCACCTTTACAGGGCTGACCTCGAAAGTGTTGCTTAACCTTGCAGATCGACTCGTGCTGCTGTTTTTATTAGCATTGATGGCTATAAAAATAAAAATATGAAATAAAAACTCAATCACAAAATTACCCTCAATTAACATTCGTTAAACTTGGGATGATTCTCAAATTTTCACATTATTTCCAAAAAAAAAATGGCGTGGTTATGAACTATTTAGTTCAATTAAATGTCTTGGTCTTTTGTAAAGTGAACCACTGGTGTTCTCTTTAAAATCGAAAGGTAGAAAAGAATAAATATGTGTGACATAATTTTTCTACATAAATTAGGTTTATAAGTATACAAAAGCTACAATCTCAAATCTCCATTTTTACTCCTCTAGTATTAAAAAATCAAGTTATTTAACTATGGAAAAATCGGCCCTTACTAGTCTCATAAAATCACTAATCAGCTGTACAGTCCAGCTAGTGAGACAGAAGTAATTCGGTCGGGTAGCCATCTTGTGGGCGCGCCGCGTAACGCGATATGTAAACAAAACGATAATGTGGCGGCTTATCACTTCGCCTGATATCGTCATTAGTTGAGGAAGCGGCCGGCTTGAAAAACGCAGCAATATTAAAATTTGAAGGATCAATATCTTAATTATTGTGAAGGTAGTTTTTCAAAATTGGCGGCAAAGGAGTTTAAATTTTGACGTTCAGAGGTTTATTACATTGCATTATAAAAAAAATGCATTCGATTTTTAATTCCAAATTTAAAAATAGTTGTTATTATCTTACAGGCTGGTTAGGCTAATAGAGATAGATACTTTAAAAAAAAATGGGGTTAATGAATTTGATAGAAAAATTAGGACGGGGCTGTCTAATTGATAGGCGAGGCGGTTGTAATTTCACCATATAAAGAGAAAAGATTTTTACGTTTGGAATTTTGTTTGACTCCAAAACTGATGAGGATTCTGATTTTCTGTCTTCTAACTTCCTATGGCAAGACGAGATGTTTATTCATTTAATACTTTGTACACACACACAGAGGCGGACACACAGAAGCGGACGTAATGCCTTAGGCATTTTCTTCCAGTCAACTGTTGTCAGATTTACTGACACCTGACAATATGGCAAGACTGTGGTCATTTTTTTTAGCTTCACTCTTTTATTGGCAAGACTCGTCAAATCCTCTAGCTTCTCACTTCCTATGGCAAGACTGTTGTCAAATGCTCTTGCTTCTCACTTCCTATTATGGCAAGACTGTTGTCTAATTCTCTAGTTTCTCACTTTCTATTGCAAGACTGTTGTCTAATTCTCTAGCTTCTCACTTCCTATGGCAAGACTGTTGTCTAATTCTCTAGTTTCTCACTTCCTATTGCAAGACTGTTGTCTAATTCTCTAGCTTCTCACTTCCTATGGCAAGACTGTTGTCTAATTCTCTAGTTTCTCACTTCCTATTGCAAGACTGTTGTCAAATCCTCTAGCTTCTCACTTCCTATGGCAAGACTGTTGTCAAATCCTCTAGCTTCTCACTTCCTATGGCAAGACTGTCGACAAATGCTCTTGCTTCTCACTTCCTATGGCAAGACTGTTGTCAAATCCTCTAGCTTCTCACTTCCTACGGCATGACTCTTGTTAAATCCTCATATAATTTTATAGCTTTTGACTGCCCATACCGTCTGTCAAATATGTAAAAATTTATAATTGTATCGTGGCACGGAGAAGCCTTGATAGGTAAATTGAGACTACGTCCCATTGAACTAAAACAAATGGAAAAACCAGTAGAGCCGATGAAAGCGTGGTGTGAAAGGTATCGCCGCCATTAGCTGCGGACTATAACAATTACAATTAAAACCGTCTTCTACAATACAACGGGTGGATGGGCAGCTGTCATTTTGTGGCTTTGCAGCGCACGGAACATCGGCGTTGATCGTACAGTTACGTGCAAGAATATGTGGTACTAACTTTTACATGTTTTAAACTACACTAAAATTCAATAGAGATTATTTTAGTTTTGGTTTACCTAAATTTAAAAAAAACCCAGCTTATTTCGCAGTCGGGTACTAGTTCAAAACAGATAAAAAAGAAAAAAAAAATTGAGAGAATTTATTTTGCATTCTTTAATACTTTAAAAAGGCCTCCACAATGTAAACATTTATGTTGATTATGAAATAAATATATGCTTATAATTACACATTACAGATAATTTTATTAATTTTAAAATTACATATACATATTTTGATTATAAAATAAATTATTGTAATTACACGTTAGACAATTCTAATTCAATTTTATTTCTGATGAGTTAACGTAGATATAAGAATTACTAACAGATATTGTGGACCGAATGTTGTCTTATTAATATGTAACGAAAAAAAATCTATGGATGCATCACAATTCAACATCCGAAGCGATGAAAAACTACGTTTAAATTTTACTGAATGCGTAACGATTCCCGCACTTGACTGTACAATTATGTGTAAGATTCACGCAACGCACGCTTGTGTAGATATCTAAACACGATGTACAAGTGATGCCTTATTAATTGTTCCACAACATGCCACACCTTTTTATTGGTTAGGCTGCGTACACACTACACGGCTTGAGTAGCCCCACTGAGTTAGAATTAAAACACGAAGCGGCTGTCTAAACTTGGCTGAAAGTGTAACGTTGAAGGTTGAACACTGCTCACACGTGTGCCATGTACGCCGATCTGGGCGCGTCGGCCTCCATACATTTTATATGGAAACTAGACTCCTAGAGCTACACTTGATCCACGCCACGCGACGTCATTCTACGTGCAAATCAGGCGAGTTACACGTGTGCTCAGTGTACACAGGGCAACTGCATGAACGCAATAATCTTATTAGTCAGTAAAAGTCAGAAACTCCTCGCTCCAGCCAGAGAGGCAGGAGTTATGTGATAATTTCACACCTTACAAAAAAGACGTAAAGACATAACAAACAGACTTACATACGCATATTTATAGGTATAATATCAGTATGGTTACATTGAGTCAAATAGTTTGTATCATCACAAAGACGTTTCTTTGACATATATATGCAAAATTCCTAAAGATTTCCTCAGCTTGTTTTAACACTGCCCACAAGATTTTTGTACAAGTTTTGTACTTATTCATTTATCATATTACTTCGTAATGCTCTTACGGGTCGAGGGGCTCTTTGACCGGGACCGCGGTCCCAACTTCCACGCATAAAAATAATAAAAATTTTAATAGTATTTGGGGACCACAAATAAAATAAATACACTTTTCTAGTAACTGTTCTTTCATGCCTTTTTCCTTGTGGTCCCAAAATACTGCAAAAAAAAATATAGGCGGTAGTTGGGTCCGCGGTCCCTGTCCACAAAACCCCACGACCCTCACCAGGGAATCGGAATAGGTTAGAGTATATTTAGTCTAACATCTTTAGGTTATACCTATAACTTATCTAGTTTGTGATTTCGAAATAAGAAACCTCAATATGAATAGTCTGTTGTAAAGATATTGTTGGGAATAAAAATAAATAAATTATTATAAAGCTGAATAGTTTGTTTATTTAGTTTTTCAAATCAGAAAAGTAGATTATATGGCTAAGGGATGTAGCAGTTTCTTTAATTCACGGGCGACATGTTGAATTTCGAATTAACTTGCTAAGTTTTAAGCCCGAACGGCAGTGAGGGATTTATATAATTAATGTATTATTTAGTATATATATTAAACTCTTTAAGTACTCAAAATTATGAAATTTACAAAAGACTCCCTTCTCCTCTGGGTGGAGCGAGATACCTCTTACAATACCTTGTAAGACACGCACCTGTGTTCCTTCATTTACCCTTAGGGGTCCAGGGCTACGGTAACTCTTTTGGAAAATTCCGCAGAGTAATTCTAATACTACATTCGCGATTACGTTTTCGCACCAATGTGCAAACGTCATAAGTCTGCGTCTGCGCCTCGGCAGCCGACCACCAGCGTCGCTGACAACATTCCCTAGCACTGGCGGCCAAATATAGTAAACCCACCAGGTTTTTACTTCGAAGCCAATATTTAGAGCTTTAGCTGGATTGATTTCTTTGGCGAAAACGTAGGTCTGACTGATTATGTATTAAAGGAAGCGCTGAATGACTCGAGTGTAAAGGGAAAAAGTAGAAAAATAACCTAACCAAAAACTTTTGATATTTATGAAAACAAAACATTAACCAACGCTCGAAAGGCTGAACAGATTGGGATAAAATTTACCATACATGTGGACTATCCTGGAATAGCATCGGATACTTTTTATTCCAGAAGTATATTAATCAGACAACAAGCTAACTAAAACTAAATGTTTTTCTTGAATTATAATGTTAAACGAATTAACAAAAAAAAAATTTGCAGATTCTCGATATCTACGTAAATAAAACTGTACGGGTCGTGAGGCTCTTTGGACCGGGACCGTGGTCTTAACTTCCACCAATTTTTTTTTTTTGAGGTATTTAGGGACCACTAATAAAATAATGAGCAGTGGTGGCCGAGTGGTAATGGCCCCGACTTACGAGTTGTAGGTCGCGGGTTCGAACCCAGCCAGGCGCATTACTTTGTGTAATTTATTTCATCACCACTGCTCTTAAAACGGTGAAGGAAAACATCGTGAGGAAACCGGCATGTCCTAGAACCAAAAATTCGAAGATATGTGACATTCACCAACCCGCACTGGGCCCGCGTGGTGGATTACGGCCCATTCCCTCTCCTAGAGAGGAGGCCTGAGTCCCAGCAGTGGGAATTAAAAAGGCTGATGATGATGATGATGATGATGAGTAAAATAATTAATTTTTCCTTGTAGTCCCAAAATAGTACCTACTCCAAAAAAATATAATTTTTATACATAGAAGTTGGGAGCGTGGTCCCGGTTCAAAGAGCCCCACGATTCAACTGTACCTACACTCAAGAGCACCATTAACCCGTTGTATGCCGGAACGCAGATCTACGCGAGATACAATGGCTTTTTAATTGTGTCTCTAATTACGGCATACGAGAGGTTAAACTTAATCTTGCTAAAAACCTGTCATTACTACCAGCAGTACCAACCAAGAGTAACAATATAATAACCATTTAAAGTGACAGTATGTTGTAGGTACTTTCAACTGTAATTCCATTTGCAGAGCACGCGAGCTGAACAAATCAATTACCTACGATAACCATACGACATTGTACAAGTTAAGTATTACAGCTTTTGCCTGCGGCTTTGCTCGCGTACATGAAATATGCTTATATCACTTAAGAAAAAAGCAGCTTTCTATCGGTGAAAAAATTTTAGCAATCGGACCAGTATTTTCAGAGATTACCTCCTACAAATAAAAAACAAACTTTACTTCTTTATAATATTAATGTAGGTAAACTAGCTTCTAACGGCGGCATCGCCCGCGTATTATCCAAAAATGAGCCCAGGACACAAAGTATCTATGCCCTATTCCTGGATGGAACGCCATGGTCTCCTCGTGTGCCAAGTTTCATCTAAAATCGTTCAGGCGTGAAGAGATGAAGAGATAACATGTAGTCGGAATTACTTACATTGTATATTTTCAGTAAATAAGGATTCTTTGAGGTTTAGGGTTAGACAAACAAAAAATAGCAATAAATCTTTATTTAAGACCTCAAAAATCCAATTACAAAATAATGAGGATAATAACAATGACCAAGTTACAAAAAAAACAAACAAAAAGAAACAATAAATTAAGTCAAAAGTTTTTTTTTTTATTGCAACCATATTAAGAACTAGATTTTCACCCGGCTTCGCTACTGTAACCTGTTCTGCAGAAAACATTTATTGAACCTGACACAGTGATAGCTTAGTACTTACTACTGCCGTACTTGCAGAGATAGGAGACATAAACTTTTGCAAAAATATACTTAATAGTTTTGTCACTTTATAATATTAATAATTTTAGTTTCAGAGTTTAGATAACATCATCTTTGTATATATAAAAGCGAGATACCACTCAATAATGAATCACAAAATCTCTGAAACAAACTTAAAATTTGACAGGTAGGTTCCTTATGGGGTGTAGACATCCGTTAATTCATTAAACCCCAAGCGAACGCCGGCGTTCGCGCACCTATTGTCTTTCTATTGTGTCTGTAATTTCCACGATTGAAAGGTATATGAACGGATTTTACGAAACTCCGCTCCTAAGGGGGTAAAACAGCTGATGGAAGTTTGGATGAAGAAAGCTACTTTGATGTGGGCGAAGCCGCTGGCAGAAGCTAGTCATTAATATAATTTTGTACAACATCATCATCATCATATCAGCGGAAAGGGACGTGTTGGACATAGGCGTCGCCACAACGACCGGTCCAAATTTTGTACATGATAATTTAGAATTATTACATACTATTCAAATATTTCTAATATACCTACATAAGTAACTAACTATAATTACAAAAAAAAAAGCAGTAAAACTTACTAAACAAGTAAAATATTGCCGTCAAAAAAACTCCTCCGCATAGCTGTGTCGGTAACGTGCTCAAGAGATTGAACCATATATAGCTTTAATACACAATAGATAATTCAAATCAAATCTTTTTCTAATCGTCATTATTTTCCAAACAGCAATGGCGTGTAAAATTGTTGCCAGTCATGTAGATACGATTCCAACATTAATCCAATGACAAAAAAAAAACAGTAAAAACGCACTGTTATGCAATGTAAACGCGTTTCTGCGTAATTCGGAGTGAAAACCGTTCGTAGTGAGAACCCGGCTTACTAATAATTGCTGTCAATATTCATTAGTGCTGGCAACACCGTCGTTTATGTAGTGCTAAAGTGGGAACTATTTTTTTTTTCACTTTACGCTTCGTGTGGCAACGGTGTTTTTTTTTCTATCTCATCGCCGTTACGGGAGTTTACACGTGAATTAGTTTCGTAATTAATGTACTGTATATTTTTAGGCATCATTTAAAAATCTATTCACTATACTAATATTAAATACTAGCTTTAGGCCGGTCTATGGCCAGTAGGTATATAACCTATGTCACTCAGGAATAAAGCAGCTTTCTAACGGTGAAAGAATTTCAGCAATCGGACCAGTGTTTTCCGAGATTACCTTCTACAAACAAAAATTACACTTTACCACTTTATAATATTGAGTGATTTTATTTGTATTTTGCCTATACTTTCCCACTGCTGGGCAGAGCTTCCTCCAATTTCTTCCAGATATTCTTTTCTCGGGCCACTTCGAACCAGCCCTTGCGATATGCGTCTAGGTTATCTCGCCACCTCTTTCCAGGTCGGTGACAGTGGCGTTGTCCATCTTCAAGCACCAACTTTGATCTCCTCAAAGTAGTGATCACAAAGAAAATAAATATGTACGTTTTTTTTGGAAATTTAAATACCTTTTTCCTTGTGGTCCCAAAATACTAGAAAAAACAAATGTTTTATAGGTAGGTGGAATTTGGGACCGCGGTCCCAATTCAAAGAGCTCTACGACCCTTATTGAGAATGTTAAATTATAGCTAGTTTAAGGTCGTAGCGGTGCGTTGCGTGGCGTGGATCTAATGTAGCTCTACAAGTCTAGTTTCCATATAAAATGTATGGAGACTGACGCGCCCAGATCGGCCGTACGTGGCACACGTGGGCGCAATGTAGTTCTACCTTTATACGCATGTCATTTAACATACTTAATAGGCTATTGTTAATCTATTCAAGGCTCGTTATAATGCAGATATAAAAGCAATTTGTTAGTCTATCACCTTCTGGTGACACTAATTAATGTCTAATCGACTTTTGTAAGAAACGTTCTTTTTTATTGACAATTGATCTGAGGCCTTAGTGCGTTTTTTACGTTGAGGTGGACGATGGCGTACATTTGCCTAGAAGTAACCGATTCACTATTGAATTAAATACCCCTAAGTTGTAGCTTTAGACGGCGTCCGGCAGGGAATTCCACTCCTTAGCTGTACGCACAATAAATATGTTCCCAAAAAGTCTCATCTCGTACTATTGGTCCACCATGCATTAATGAAAAAACATAAAAAAAAATAACGTTTGTTTGTCTTTGACAGTATTTTTTTCAGATTTGTCTTTGATAGCAGTGGTGGCCCAGTGGTCGCGGGTTCAAACCAAGTCAGGCGCAATAATTTATTTAAATTATTTGATCACCACTACTCTCAAAACGGTGAAGGAAAGCATCGTGAGGAAAACGGCATGTCCTGGAACCAAAAATTCGAAGACATGTGACATCAGGCGCCGCATCCGCCCGCCGGATGCGGAGGCCAGAGAGGCGGAGCTGTACGAAGGTTACAGAGAGGCAAAACACACCCTCCGAGCGGAGATTAAGCGGGCCAAACTCGAGGCCCGCGACGTGTGGCTGGGGTCTCTGAACGCGGACCCGTGGGGGCGCCCGTACAAATTGGTACGGGAGAAACTGCGCCCCTGGGCTCACCCGCTGACTCAGAGTCTCCCGCCCCAACTCGTGGAGGGTGTGGTAAGCGCTCTGTTCCCTGCGCGAGGGGAACACTCCCCCCCGCCTATGGCTCCGCCTCCGCCAGCGGTGTCTGACGCGGACCGCAATAGCGACGACGACGATAATGCTCCAGAGGTGACCGAGGCAGAGATGAGAGTGGCGGTGCAAAGGCTGAGTGCCAAGAACGCCGCCCCAGGACCCGATGGCTTGCCTGGGAAAGCCTGGGTCCTGGCCATGGAGGCTCTCGGGCCTCGACTGAGAGGGCTCTTCAGCGCATGCTTGGAGAGGGGCCAGTTCCCACTTCGCTGGAAGACGGGGAAACTGGTCCTCATCGCGAAGCCAGGGCGCCCTGCGGACTCTCCGTCCGCGTACCGGCCCATTGTGCTGCTCGACGAGGTGGGCAAGCTCTTTGAAAGAGTGATTGCGAGCCGCCTCGTCGCGCGCCTTTCACGGGTGGGGCCGGACCTTTCGGACGGACAGTTCGGCTTTCGCAGGATGCGCTCGACGGTGGACGCCATCATGCGCGTGCGAGCCCTCACGACGGGGGATGCGGTGTCCCAGGGTAGGTATGTCGTGGCAGTGTCCTTGGACATTGCCAACGCTTTCAATTCCCTGCCCTGGAGTACGATCCGGAGGGCACTCCGGTACCACCGGGTGCCCGAATACCTCTGTCGAGTAGTCGAGGCCTACCTGTCGGACAGGTATATTGTCTACCCCGGTCACCAGGGAGACTGGAAACGTCGGGAGATGTCGTGCGGTGTTCCGCAGGGGTCGGTACTAGGGCCACCCTTGTGGAACATCGGGTACGATTACGTGCTGCGGGGCGACCTCCCTGACGGGGTCAGCGTGGTCTGCTACGCAGACGACACGCTGGTTCTAGCGCAGGGAGAGTCGTACCAGGCGGCGGTCGCTCTAGCGACACACGGGGTTGCGATGGTCGTTGATAGGATCCAGGAGTTGGGACTCAAGGTGGCGCTTCACAAATCCGAGGCGATGTGTTTTCACGGTCGCCGCCCTCGGAACGCGCCGCCATTGAGTTCCCAACTAACGGTAGGAGGAGTTCACATCGGTGTCGGGTCGACGATGAAGTACCTGGGACTCGTCCTCGACAGCCGGTGGAATTTCGTGGAGCATTTCCGACGTCTGGCTCCCAAACTCAACCGGACTGGGGCCGCTCTCAAGCGGCTCCTGCCCAATCTTGGGGGTCCAGACGCCTCCTGCCGGAGGCTCTACGCGGGGATCGTTCGGTCCATGGCCCTCTACGGGGCGCCGGTGTGGGCGCCGTCGCTGCGTAAGCGACCGGCGGCCATTCTGAACGCCTGCCAGAGGGTCATGGCAATTCGGATGGTGCGGGGATACCGCACGATTTCCTGCGAAGCGGCGAGCCTTCTGGCTGGCCTACCACCGTGGGATCTGGAGGCAACAGTCCTTGCACACATGCACGACATGCGCGTGGAGATGCAACGTCGGGGTGAAAGTCCTCTGCCGCGACAGGTCACGGCATGGCGGACAGAGCTCCGGCGGGATCTCATGGTGGAATGGCGTCAGCGACTATCGCAACCCCGTCATGGGCACGCCACAATTATGGCGATAAGTCCCCTCTTTGAGGCGTGGCTGGAAAGACCTCACGGCGTCCTTACCTTCCGCATGACACAGGTCCTCACCGGAAATGGCAAGTTCGGGAGGTTCCTGTTCCGAATTAAAGCGGAAGTGACGCCCGGGTGTCGCCACTGTGCGGAACGCTCGGAGGACACGGTGGAGCACACAATCGCGGTGTGCCCTGCTTGGGCGGAGCATCGCCGTGCCCTCGTGGGGGTGATCGGCGGCGGAGACCTCTCGCGCCGGGCCTTGGTCGAGGCCATGGTCCGGAGCGAGGAGGAGTGGCAGGCGGTCGCCGACTTCTGCGAAGCAGTAATGCTCGCTAAGGAGGAGGCCGACCGCATCAGGCAACGGCGCTCTCGCCGCCGCCGCCGGGATTCCGATCCCGATTTCCAGCCACCGTAGGCGCGGGCTTGCGGACAGTGAGCAATGGGTAGCTCGCTGTCCGGCCGTCCGGTAACCGTCCGGACCAAGCCCAAGTCGTCGACGGCGCGCGCTGTTCCCGCGCGTCTCAAGGAGTTGTCAGCAACAGCAGGGGCCCAGCCGGGTCGAAGCCTACTGGGGCCAGGGTAATCCGAAAGGGCGCTCGAGCCCCAGTATGAAGGCTTGAAGGAACGGGATGGGTTTTTTAGTCAGTAAGAGTCTGACACTATCTCCCGCTCCGCCCAAGAGCGGGGGTTGTCATAAGATGATTTTTCCCATCGAAAAAAAAAAAAAAAAAAAAAAAAAAAGACATGTGACATTCACCAAACCGCATTGGGCCCGCGTGGTGGATTGCGGCCCATTCCCTCTCCTAGAAAGGGGTCTAAAGTCCCAGCAGTCAAGTGGGAACATAATAAAGGCTGATTCCTGAATCCCAGCAGTCGAAACATTAAAAAGCTGATTATGCATGTCTTTGCCAATGCGTGAAGTGCAATCACTTACCATCAACTTACCTATTTCATGAAATACACTTGTCCCTTTCCAATTAATACAGAAATCTTCCTCCAGTAGGCCCGATAAATCTGAGAATCAATTACATTTAATATGATTATTCGCATTTAAATTCCCCGTTGGCACAGATAAGTGAAACGGTGAAGTTTCTGCCCTCCGCTCCGGACTCTGAAGTGTAGGGGGACCACGCCGCGTCGACTCTGTAGGACAATAGAAAGAAAAAAAAAAAGAAAGAAAAAAGTTTATTCGTACCTCACACGTATAGTAAAATTAAAATAGGCAGGAAAAAATAACATTAACAGCATATTATGAGGCGATATTTAAAACGAGTGTTGCGAATTTTAGAGGCGTTGTGGTATCTAGAAATAGTACTTTGAAGTCTTTTACAAAATGTGCATAATTGACCACACTCATCATCATCATTTCAGCCAAAATATGTCCACTGTTGGACATAGGCCTCCTCAGGCGTCGCCACAACGACCGGTCCTGTGCGTCTTGCTTTCATCGGATTTTCGCGACCCTCACCAGGTCATCTTCCTGTATGTGGTCGCCACTCCAGAACCTTTCGTCCTCGTCGATCATCTATTCTGCGTGCAATGTGCCCTGCCCATTGCCACATAAGTTTGGCGATTCTTCGAGCTATGTCGTTTACCTTGGTTCTCCTACGGATATCTTCATTTCTGATGTAATCAGGCCCTTTGGGTGATTTTAAGTCTTCTTATGGTGTAATCACACTATCACAGTAATATTATAAAAGCAAAAAATATGTATGGATTTATGTTACTCTTTCACGCTCAAATGTTAAACGGATTTGGATGACATTTAGCACACGGGTAGATCATGTCTTGTAATAGCACATAGGATCATTTTTATCCCTGTAGTAGAATCCCAGGGTACAATTTTCTACTATCTATCACGCGAACGAAGCAGCTGGCAGCTGGTAGTAACTGATAAAAAACCCATACAGATTATCAAAAAAATCTGTACTAATTTTAGTAATACTATAAAAAAGAGTAAAGATTTGTATTTTTAATGAATAAATTCAAAAACTAATAGGTGGATTCTATATAAGTATCCTTCTTTAGAGCTCAAACTCACGCCATACCAAATTTCATCAAAATCGGTTCTTTAGTTTAACTGTGAAAGCGTGACAGACAGACAGATTTACTTTCATATTTTAAATTAAGAATAGAATAACTTTTTAAAACACCACCAACAATTTCAGAAACTTAAATCTATGGTTACAATGGCGGTCTTATCGCTGACAGCGATATCAGTAAAAGTATCAGTGTCGGTATATGTATGGATTTAACTTTTTTGTCTCTTTATTTCCCTAGCATTTGGTCCCTCTACTCGCCAGAGAGGGAACCCAAACCGCGGTTAGGGGACCGACACCGACGCTCTTCTCTTAATTACAAGCCTTGGAAATACCTACTTTAATAGATATTTAACATTTAACTCACCAGTCACAGTATTTGGCGGTAATCTCTTAACGTTAAACGTTTCCGAATAGTTTTGGTATTTGTTTTTTTTTTATTGTCTATGGACTCACGTTTGACCAGGGGTAAATTGAAATTAAAATGTAATAGGTGCGAGTCTATACCTAGTTAGAAATTCAGATTTGTGACTACTACAGAGAAACACTTGCTATCATGTATTTGATTATAAATACCCCTAAACTTACTGAACAGCTACTCACCTATATATTTTACTTGAATTAAGCTTTTTTATGTACTGTACAAATTCGTATCGGGTTCTTACAAGTCCCAAATGGCCAGCACTTCTCAAAGAAGTATTTTTCTTCGCATCGTCAAAATTGGTAATCGAACGGACTCTGCAGCAACTAGATTAACGAGCTTAAACCAGAGAGAATAATATATATAAAAAAAACGTAACAAAAGCCTTCAAAGTCCCCGACTCACCGCCAAGCATCGAATTCCGAAACATTTGCGACAAGACACGAAGATCTCAAAGATTTCGGCGTTAATTACACTTCTTACGAACATATCACTTACTTTTAAGTTGAGCTTTGCAAGTTCCAAGTTCCTAACTTGTTTGTGACATTGTTGAAAGAGACTTACGGACTAATGGTGGCTCCACACCATACAGACTAAGTCCAGACCTACAACATGTACGTAGATATCTATAGAATGAAATTTACCATTGAGGTAAATAATGAATCATCGTGATACCCATATTTATAACAATAGAATAAATTATTATCAATATTATTGTATTTTTTACAAGATGGACCGATGACCTGATGAGACGCATAGGACCTGTCATTGTGGCGACACTTGGGGGAGGCCTATGTCCAACCGTGGACGTCTTTGGGCTGAAATGATGATGATGAAGGTGTATTTTTTAAAATATTTATTTATCCAATTCAGCTATGGCGTTTCAGTAGCATTCAAACAGAAGAAAATAACATTTTTATTATTCATTAAATCTTAGAATACTAACTACTTACTACATACAATCGTTCATCTATATGCATGGAATTAATAGGTACGATATGATGCATGGTTCATTTGACAGAACCTAAAACGTCAAACATTTTGACATGACTTTCGCTTTTGTTATTCTATGTCTAGTACCATAGAGTATAGTAGTCAGTATCTATGTCCCATGTTGCATTAAATTACATAATTATTATATTATTTTCTTACCTCGTCTGTTTAAAAGGGTCGAACTGCTCGTGACAACAAACAGCTGAAGTTATAAAGGTTATTTTTATTACGTACCGTGAGTCAAATTGTTCGCCAATCACCTTAATTTATTGTGTAAATGGATTTATCATCGCTCCCCTTGCGAAATGCTACAAATGTTACAATGCATATAACCTTGGTGAGGTCGATGACTTGAGAATTATTTGTGTGACACAATAAACTTGTAAATCGAGTTACTTTTGATAGACTGTAATAAGTGGCGTAGTTACCTAAGAGCTAGGCGGGGCACTGTGCTGGGGCCCACAAGCTCAAATCCAAATGAGATTAACCGACCTCTTTTTGAACTGGTGAAAAATTCACCTACCTTCAAAATCTAAATAGGTAATAAACGCCCGAGTGTATTTTGCGTTTTTGTATTAAATGTACCTAAGTACATAGTTAAGTTTAGTTTAGTTTTTTCGCCGGGCCTCTAGAGGTTAAAAGTATTTATAGTTAATATTAAAGTTTGCTACCTAGTTTGTTAAACCAATAAAAAATAAATTGCAAGACCAAGTATGACACAAAATTTTGAAAATCCCTTGTGCTCCACTCAGAGCAAACGATGATTTCCTGCATAAAAAAGAAGTGTCATTTTTTTTTGCCCCAGAGCCGTTGATCATCTAGCTACGCCACTGGCTGTATCTGTTTATGTCCATACATTTATTCACAAGATTTCTGAAAAAATCGTTATTGGAATAAATAATCCCTTTATTTATATATCTTTATGTATCTATTTATTTTTCTAATTTAATCTATGACTAGATGTAACACGCGGTTTCACATGTGTTTTTGGTTACTGTCTCGCTCCTATTGATCATAGCTTCATGTTTTGTACCTTCCAGTAAATAGACTAGATCCAACACTAAAAGATAAATTTAATTTCTGATACCTATATAATTAGTTAATTATATATCAGAAAGATATGATAATAAGCTCCTGAGACTAGCGCAACCAATTACCTAAAGAAACAAACAAATCAAATCTTCAGCGTTATAATTTTTTTATAGATCATAATATAGATAATTCAAGTAATCTGAATAATAATAAAAAAACAAATCGTTTTTGAGAAAAGTAAAAATAAAGGGCCTGCCTCTTCATTTCTCTGTATTTTTTTTCTTTAAACTTAGTGTATAACCAAAATAAATCTCAACCATCAACGCCTATTTTTAATAATTAAATTTTTAGTAACTGAAAACAAAAATTACATAGAATGGTTTTCTCAAGACAGAGTATACCTACATAGGATCAAATAAATAGTTCTAAAAAGTTGTTCTCTATATAATACGAAAATAAAAATTCATGGTCCTCCTTAGTTTTTGCCCAGAATCTCCTGTTTTGGTGCCATAGTTAAAAACATTAAGTTTTATTACTATCGTTAAGACTTGAATGGTTTATTTGATCTGTTAGTGTTGCCACAGTACAAAATGTTCAGTAGACTCATTAGACTATAAACAGATAGCGACTGTCGCCACTGTTCGATTACATCGTCGCTTACCATCAGGTTACCATCAACCTACACTAATATAATAAAGAGGTAAAGTTTGTTTTTTTTTTTGTTTATAGGAGGTAATCTCTGAAAGTCCAGGTCCGATTGCGATATTTTTTTCACCTATAGAAAGCTGCTTTATTCCTGAGTGACATTGGCTATATTTTATGTAGCCGGGCGAAGCCGCGGGCAAAAGCTAGTTATATATAAAAAAATCCCTCATTCTTAAATAGCGTTCGATTGTGCTAGGCGGTGGGCGAGAGGCTACTTCGCCCACGCCTCACTACACTACTGCCTGCATGCACAGGCGGTACACTATTAGAAAAAAAATACTTTTTAAATGAAGAAAGAAAATTTATTCGTACGTAAATCTTTAGCAGATTTTCGTCTGAAAAGGATACTTTCGTGAGAAAAAAACACTTAAAATGCACATTGAAATGTAATTTATGGATTGAAAATTACCGTAATATTAAGTGACACATTGTCAAGCGCGCGTTAGTTGATTGCATTTTCAACAACCAAGTGTTCCATTACTTGACATGTAATGAGTTTATGACATTCCCTACCTCAATACTTTTTTTTACTTTGCAACAAATATTTAACTTCTCAGTGTACAAATGTCTTGTCTCATTAATCAGCTGATATTAAGCTATCGAATACCGTTTAGAGACACAATAGGAAGACAATAACAGAGCGAACGCACCGTTCGCTTGGGGTTTAATGAATTAAGTTAGACTTTTCGTCATGATAATTTGCTCATTCTTTTGCTATTTTTGTTTCCATTGGCTGAATGCACAAAAAAATTTTGGCTTCACACGAAGCCAAAATAAAGAAAAAAAAATTAAAAAGTTTATGACAAGTCAATTTTTTTTCTTCATTATCCGGGATTGTGTAGTAAGTAGTAGTTTAAGCTCGGATTCTGAACATAACAATTATTAAAGTAATAAATAATCTTGAGTTTTCAGTGGGTCTTCGGTTTTTCCTGTAGAGTGACTCTAACTTTATTATACTTGAATACCTCCTCAACCCGCGGCGCCGCCTGCCTCAACTATTTAGACAAATGATTATTACTTATAATTAAGAACTTGGATCATTTAATTTAAATCATTGTTGTAGCACTACCATGGCTCATAAATAGTCGGGCAGTAGATATTTTTTTGTTTTCATTTTGGCTTGGATACTAAGTCCTTAAATCCATTCGGGCAGTAGATAGGTACTTGTAACAAAAACTTTTTGAACATTGGCTTTTGAAACAAAGTTGAGAATTTAGTTTCAAAGTTTAGTTGGTAACTTTGTCTCTTTGTGTCAGCTAAACAGATTTGTATGGTATTTTTCACAGCGATAGAGTTTTTTTTATTGAAATAAACTAGTGCTTAACTGCGATCCCGCCTGAGGGTAGCAGTGATGCAATCGTTGATGGTGAAGCGCACTAGTTTATTAAGTTTTTTCGATGGGAAAAATCATCCTATGACAACCCCCGCTCTTTGGCGGAGCGGCAGATAGTGTCAGACTCTTACTGACTAAAAAACCCATCCCGTTCCTTCAAGCCTTCATACCGGGGCTCAAGCGCCCTTTCGGATAACCCTGGCCCCAGTAGGCTTCGACCCGGCTGGGCCCCTGCTGTTGCTGACAACTCCTTGAGGCGCGCGGGAACAGCGCGCGCCCTCGACGACTTGGGCTTGGTCCGGACAGTTACCGGACGGCCGGACAGCGAGCTACCCATTGCTCACTGTAATTCACTTTAGTCTTGAAGACACCTAAATTATAATCGGATGGGAAGACCGCAGCAGGCAAATTGTTCCAGTCCTTCGATGTCGATTGAGTTCAGCTTTTGCTTCTCCGGCCCCATAAATTAGAATCATCTCATTTTTTTTCTTCGATGGATTAGATTCTGGATTACCATTTAAAGTATTACCAATCCTGGAAGTCTTAGATCTTTTTGCAAAGGCACCAATACTTGACACCATAGTTTTTACTTTTTTTTTCCGCCATCTTTTAATTGCTGGTCCCTATAATAGTGGAATTTCTGCTATTTCTTTTAAATTGCGTTGGATGTCGTTGCGAATCTGTCACCATTACTCAGGCAGCCATTGATTGACGAGACCCTTTACTTTTACGAGAAAACTAATTAGCCACAAGGATCTATAAAAGTTTTGTGCTAATGGAATCGGCACTTAAATAAAAGATTTTATTTTTCTTTGACTTGAATTAAGTTGGATGTATGACGCATTTTGTAAGCCTGTATTGTCGTAGTAAGTTAATTAAACAATAATGTTTTCTTAGCAGCACATCTGGATTAAGTACAAGTCTGATATATTGCATCTGTGGTTTGATTCTGAGATTAAAAAAAAAACTTTTATTAATCTAATCTAACTTTTAGACTTGTGTGTTGCAAACAATTAAATTGGAAAAGAATAATAGAATACAGTATCGTTTATTTATAAAAGTTGCCACATTTAAAATAAAATACATAAAAACAATTATAACGCACACAGTTGAATTCTTGCCTGAATAGGTAGGCACTTGAACCATCTATTGAAAACTTTCTTTATGAGTCTTTAATTTAACCCAATTAAATTTCAAGGGAGATTCAAACATTAAAAAAAATACTTTGCTAACTATAATTAGGTACAGTAAAATTAAAAAAACAATGACAAACCATCAGTTAAAATATTTACAGCATTTTTAGTCCAAATCATAGAAACAAAGACCAACTTATAAGAGGCCGGAAGATACATTTATATTATTTAGGGTTCCCTCTCAAAAATTACCCTGCCAAATTACCTAACAATGCCAAAAAAAAGAGTGTAACCGAGAAGGGAGTTAAGTTGTTCGTTTCCGACGGAGCTTGGAACAGAGGGTGGCCGAAATTTGGCCACTTACGCCGAAGGGAAGACTCTTTAGAGCCCTCTCTTTAAATGTTCCCGACAATTGACAGCTTAAGGGTACATTATCTTTCGGGAAACGATGTAATGTAACATGTTTATAATACTAATATTATAAAGGCAAAAGTTTGTAAATGTGTTTGTTAATTCTTTACGCTCCTCGAACGTGTGAACGGATTTCGATAAAACTTAGTACATAGGTAGACTATGTCCTGTAATAGCACATATGATATTTATTATATTTACTGTCCCCCTTGAGATAATTTTCTATTTGCATGCGGATGAACCCGCTGGCAGTAAAAGGTATGCTTATAAAAACGTCAAAGAAAAACAAACGTCGATTGGCATTGATAACTTAAAATCGGTAACTAGATGAGCTGTTTAATTTCTATAAAACTTTTGACGGTTACAACCGTTTCGTTTCTAATCTATTTCTACGGTCGGTAATGCCTCCGATTCCTTTCTTCTGACCACGTGACTTAACGTTGAGATGACGTCATTCCCATACATTTCTAGTTTCTACTAGCGTTAACAATTGTAACCAGTTGTAACTGGCCACGGTGACGGAACCCACAAGATTGCGGCCAACTCGAACTTCAATACAATTAGTCTTTCAAGTAAAATAAAAACCTCATATCTCAACGACGTACTGCTATGACCCTCAGAAACTCATATAAATTTATCAATGAAGCTCTTCTTACCATATCTCCTAACCTAGAGGTCACAAGAATAAAGTCCTTTCATGATCCGCGAAGAAGAATCTTTGTATCCCTAATCAGTTGAGATAATACCACTTAAAGTGCCATTAAGTTGCATGATTTATTTTATAGATAACGATTGAGTCACAGAACGAATATAATATTTTATCTGTGGTCGTAGTTTTGATGTTTATAGTCTGTGGTGAACTTTGCTCTATGGTCGTTAAGGTATGAAGAGATGGTTGTCTTTGGAACTTAGGAAGTTGGGTGTTTGCTTGAGTTGTTGAGTTAGTTACAACATTATTATCTGTCGGGCATAGTTTATGGCAGTATTACCTCGATAATCATCGAATAGGTCTATAAATTTATGGTTGCTTTCAGCCAAGCAAAGATCAGTCAATTTGTTTAAATATTATACTATCACACTTAATATTATTATTGAACAGGCCTGTTGGTCTAGTGGTTAGTGGCTCTGACTGCTATGCCGGAGGTCGTGGGTTCGATTCCCACCCAGGACAAATGTTTGTGTGATGAACTGATGAGCTTGATCATTTGTTCTGTGTCTGGGTGTAATTTATCTATAATATGTATGTATTCAGAAATATATAAGCATGTTTGTCAGTTGTCTAGTACTCATAACACAAGCTCTGCTTAGCTTGGGACTAGACGGCGTTGTGTGATAGTTGTGGAATATTATCTATAATCTATACATACATATAAATAAAATCGGAGTATCTGTTTGTAATATTGAATTAACCACTTTTTACTACATGCATATGAATATAATTATATACGGTATTTACACTAAAATATATTTTTTTAATAATTTTTTTTTTGTCTGTCTGTTTGTTCCGGCTAATCTCTGAAATGGCTGGGCCGATTTTGACGGGACTTTTATTGGCATTTTATTCATATGCATGTAGTAAAAAGCAGTTATTTCAATATTACAAACATACACTCCAATTTTATTTATATGTATAGATGTATAGACTGTGTGGTGCGACGAGAAAGGATAAAGTAGATAAGCAATGCGTAGATATATTAGAGGAAGTTTGAAAGTGGCGCCAGTGACTGAAAAGTTGATAAGGAATCGTTTGTTTTGATATGGTCATGTGAAGACGAGGGATAAAACGCATGTTGCTAAAAGAGTTCTGAGTATACATGTAGATGGATGGTAAGGGAGAGGGAGGGAGTTAGTGATAGTTCGACGGGTAACAGGACAGAATGGAAGAAAAAGACGTGTTGCGCCGACCCCAAGTAATTTGGGATAAGGGCAAGAATAGAGATGTGTAGTTCCCGGCAATATGGGGATAATTTTGGCAATATTGCCACCAATATTTATTTATCGGGCAATATTCCCACTTCACGGCATTATTGCTGCCAACGGCACATCTCTAGGCAGGAAGAAGAAAAGTGACACCTTCTCTCACTCTATTCTAGAGCCGGAAAACTCATTTGATGACTTAACTAAAAAAAAAATTTACACTCACACATACACAGTGTGTGGTCGATATAAACGTAGCGTAGGTGTGTCTGTCTTATTAAGATTTCTCAGAAACAAAGCAGAGATCTTTTATGTGCATATTCATTAAGTGATCTTAAAGAGTTTTATGACAAGGACCGACACAGTAATTTAGGATTTATTTGTTTAGTACCGTTAAATTGTATTTTCAGGGTATCCATATAATGTTTTGCTTTGTTTTTTGATCATAAAAATGATGCATATCTCTTAAATTAAGTACCTAGTTTGTCTAGGTCGTAAATGCTAACCCATGATCTCCGTGGTTCGATTCCTGAGTGAAAAAAAACGTTTTTTTTTTTTGAGTTTTTGTGAAAAACTGGATTCTGAATTTGCGCCCAGTTGATGCCAATAGAGCTAAAAGGTGGAAGGCCTACTATAAGGTCCTAGGGGTCTTTTTTATTTTAAGTCAAGAGTGGATAGATTGCTTCTACGCAAGCGTATTGCGTCGTCGGTCACATCATCGCTTACCATCAGGTGAGATAGTGGCCAAACGCAAATCTATCCTTATCAAAAAAAAGGTGGATCGATGATCTGGTGAGGGTTCCGAGAATCCGATGGAAGCTAGTCGCATTGGACCAGGCGTTGTGGCGACACTTGGGAGAGGTCTGGGGCTTAAAGTCCAGCAAACCTCCTATGGAAAGGAAGTTTCCCCCGACCAGACAAATGTTATGTCTGGTCCGGTCAACTGCCCCATAATTGTTTTCGAACTGTTATGTTCTAATCGCGCGGAGAACTCTAGTGTCTATGAATAGAAAGCGGATAGTGATGATGTCGCTACAAAAAATAATATAATATACTTAAACCTTTATTACTGTTTTTTCATAATTGTTACAATATTACATTTGTTGCTGACGATCGGTTTTCAATAATAGCTTGTCCCTCGACAAATGCCTTCTCCAAAAAATCCACCTATTTCTATCTCTTGCGATTCTAATCCATTCTGGACCAGCAACTCTTTTGATGTCATCTTCCCAACGTTTTATTTGTCGAGCTTTACTTCGTTTGCCATCCCTAGGGTCATCATCATCATCAGCCTTTTTAATGATCCCACTGCTGGGAGTCAGGGCTCCTCTCTAGGAGATGGAATGGGCTGTAATCCACCACGCTGGCCCAGTGCGGGTTCGTGAATGTCTCTCTGTCTTCGAATTTTTGATTCTGGGACATGCCGGTCTCCTCACGATGTTTTCCTTCACCGTTTTGAGAGCAGTGGTAACGAAATAAATTACACAAAGTAATGCGCCTGGCAGGGTTGAACCCGCTACCCACAACTCGTAAGTCGGGGCCATTACCACTCGGCCACCACTGCTCTCAATCCCTGGGGTACCTCCCTGAAATTATATTAGTCCATTTCTCATTTTTCTCTGTGAGCATAGGTATGTCTTGTCCATTTCCATTTATGAGTTTTACATCTTTAAATTTTGTTTCATTTTATTTTATCTACTAAGCGTTAAATGATCCATCACGCTATTGCCAACTCTGTTCACCCCAGATCTGTAGAGACCATGAAGTTGCAATCAGGTCTGGTTCCAATAAACACAGTACGGTATCTAACCTCAGCTGCAACTGAGTGTGACAGACGTGAGCTGAATTATGAGTGCGGCGAATAGCTTGGGGCTGGGCAGGTGACGCAATATGTAGATACAGATACATCTGTACATGTAGATACAGATACAGCTGGGATGATGGCGTCTGCGGAGATTGATTGTGAGACGAGACAAGAGCATCTAGACAAAGTAACGTTACCTATGTATATTACCAATTGAAGGATAACTCTTTATTAAGAGGAGAGTCCTTAAGAAACACCTCTTACAGTTTTCAAAACTTCTATAAATACACCGCACTGAATTACCTAAAAAAAATTTGAAGAACCCAAATAGATTTGACAACAGATCCACTGCGAGATATTTGCAAACCTATCTTTGATTTTCTTAACAGTTCAGTTTAAATCAAATCGAAAAATCGAATCGAATCATCAAATGGATCGTACACACATTCATTATACGTGCAAGGAGTGGAATTCCCTGCCGGAAACTGTATTTCCTGATAGCTATAACCTAGAGGTCTTAAGTCAAAAGTGAATAGGTTGCTTCTAGGCAAGCGTGCTTCGGCCACATCATCGCTTACCATCAGGGGAGATTAAGGTTGCCAGATAGTCGGGAATCGTCTGAATTCTCCCGACTTTTATAGTGATCTCCAGACTCCAGACAATTCTCAAAATCTCCAGAAAAACGGATATTACTAAAATTCCCTACGAAAGATAATTTTAAATTACCAAGCTTCAATTCCTGTAAGCAATGCTTACTGTGAAAGGGTGTTCAGTTTGCTAAACAATTTATATACCAAAGACCGAAATCGCATGGCTTTCGATTTAATTAAAGCTGAATTAGTAATTAGGCTAAACTTTGAAGCAAACTGTTTGACATTCAAGTCAGTTTTAAACGGTGCTGAAGGTTCCAAAATCCAAATTAGTGGAATCGGTGAAGTCTAATATCAAGTAGGTACATGTGGCAAACAAGACCATAAGCCTGCCTGCTTATTGACATGGTGTATTGTTGTAAATTTAAAAAATAAATATTTTTCTTATTAATATTCTATTTCTCCCGACAACAATCCCCAAATCCCGACTATTTGATTTTTTTTTTTGAGCTGTTTTGAAATTCTGATCTGGCAACCCTAGATAGTGGTCAAAAGCGAGCCTATAATAAAAAAAAAACGCGTTTAGAGTTCATAATAGTTGGTGACTTTTAAATACTAGGTACTGTAGCCTACCAGTAGGTGCTTAGGCTAAACGAAATTCACACAACACTTATCTTGCCAAATCAACTTGTTAAAAGCTTAATAGGTACTCAATTGTACCTAATTGTTGCTCATCATTTGAGACTGCTAGTTCTATTTTTGGATACGGAGATTATCAATTTTGTTTCTATTACTTCAACTCCTTTGTTTCTATTTTGGTAACCACCGCAATAGAAACTGTATGTCACCTGATTGTGGTAAGCAAGCTAATATTGATTGATTTTTTTTTCTATTTACCCCTTAGGGAACGCTAAAGTCGTTCGTCCATATCGCCTAGTCTTTCGTCCATGTTTTCTTGCATAATAAATTTTCTCGTATTCAAATATCATAGTTGCTTCTTTTGGTTTTACTGTCTTTCGTATAATATTGATTGATTTCATTCAACATTTTTTCTTCCTTCACTGGTCCCAGTAGTTGGGCATATTAGTTTTTCTGGCATCCCTACTGAACCTGCTTTTAACCTTGATTCTCTGCATGAGGTCTACAGTAAAGCAAGATAGTCTAGAAGATACTTGTTCGCTCTTGCTTTATAGACTACCGGGTCAGAGATGATAAAGATTCATTATTAAAACTCAACAATAACCAAACCGATCAATCTAAACTATCATCAATTGATCTAGCTGACACTCCACAAGTCTACACGGTCCCAAACCGATTTACATTGTCAATCACATCAAAACCATACACGACACTTCGAGACGCCATCCATAATTTATGACGATCTTCATCACCGAATTTGTTTCCATCAATCACAGAAGCATCAGACAGCTAGTCTCCAAGAACTAATAACAATTGCTAATGACCAAGAAGGCCAAATAAAACGTACAATTTGAAATCTGACCACGTAAATCCGCGAATCGGGCTATGTTCGAAATACCCGGTGAGATGGACGAGGCGTCGATTGACGGACATTAGGCATTCGTGATGAGAATTTGTTTAGAACAATTGTGCCGACCCGGATGTGGTCTGTCGTGGAGATGTATGGTGTTTTCTTGATGCTAATAAATTGTTAAAAACCTGGTCCACTTTAAAAAAATACAGGTGATTGAGTAACGCAGAAGTAACCAGCAGAATAAGTCAATCATTGAATTACTAATAATTCGATTGGGAATAGTGATTGCAACAGTTTAAAAAACGTGGGTCCTAATATCGACCCCTGCGTCAGCCATCCTTATAAGCTTCATAAAAAAAGTAACTCAACTAAAAACTCGTTCGTGACAAATAAATAGTAGCCAGTATGTCCCCTATAACATCAGAACTAACCAATGTTGCTATTGGTTAAAAACACCCCCTTGCCTATTCGAAAAATGAATCAACTAGCACTCGAAAGCTTACGCGCATACTTTTCATATTTTTAACACAATTAAATAAATTAAAAACTTAACCATGCGCCCTTATAAACGGTGCATATTAAGTAGCATATAAAAAAACGGAAAGACAACTCGATGCAAATGTAGCACATTTGAAATGCATATGAGTTTTTATTGTGAGAAAAATTTGTCTTTTCAGCCTATTTAGAAGTAAATTTATGTATTTTGATTGTCTGTATCTAGGAAACGTGTGGTCTGAATTCGAAGCACATGTGTTACCGGAGATTTTGTATTAATTTGTGTAATATTAAGGTAGAACTACACTACGCACACGTGTGTCACACACACCGATCTGGGTGCGTCGGTTTCCAGACATTTTATAATGGAAACTAGACTTGTAGAGCTACATTGGATATACGCCACGCGACTTCGTTCTACGTACAAATCAGGCGTGTTAAACGCTTTGCTGCGGTCTAAAGTAGTTCTCGCTTAAAGTGAGGAATCATAATTCTTACTTTTTTTGCTTGTTTTTGTTCAATAAGCACTACCTACAGTCTTTGATTGTCTTGAAGTAGATACTGAAGACCCGGCTTCTTGCCCATATCTTAAAACAAGAGATCATAAGGTTAGTTTTGAATTCCGTATAGTTTAATCGTACTCGATATCGTCTGAGCTGAGTTAGACAGTTTTGAGACTGAGATTGCGGTTCCTAAAATATACAAAAAATTTCCTTCAACTCCGATAGCAACTTCCAGAAAACTTTAAATAAAGACCGCGATCAAATACGCTGGTTTTTTGTATGTGTTTTAAGCTGTTGTAATGTCATCACTGCAACAAATCATTGCCATCGCGTGCACATAACCTGCAAATAATATACGATCGGTCCCAAACTGTAAGTGGCAATTCGATGTTCGATGCCACTTTTAAAGTTGAAGTCTCTATTTATTGTAGTTTATATCGTGCATGTAATTTTTAAAGGTTATACCTATTATTGCTGTCTCTGAAGGATAGTATCTTTGATCGATTGATATGACGTTCGAAATTGTTTCTTAGTATTGTTAGTAGACGGGCCCCAAGTCTGCTATTTTTATAAATTCGATATTCCAACACGATCCCATTGTCATTTTGCTAAAAGTTTGTAATCTGCTAATTCATATAATGATTGATCATTGATCGGTCAATGGTCTTGTAATAGAATTGTGGTATAATTATAATTTCGAGCATATTAAAACCAATAACTGCAAAACATAAACGTTCTAATGGTAAAACACTGATCAAATAAACTGTCAAAGTTTTAGCAGATTACCGCATACGTCAAATATTCGTTTATGTACGAGATTACCAGTCTACGCCACTTCTTTCAATGGAGTGTTAGTGGTTGACCATTGGAAAGTCATAATGACGCCATTATATTAGTAGATTACCAAACTTGTCAAAATCGACAATTATGACATCAATGATAGACCATTCACACACTATTGAATAGTCACAGACACTATTGTAATAGCAGACTTGAGGCCCTGACCTGGTGAAGGTTGCGGGAATCCGATGGATGCGGGACGCACAGGATCGTGCATTGTGGCGACACTTAGGGGAGGCCTATGTCCAACAGTGAACGTCTATCGGCTGAAATGATGATGACGATGATTGTTAGTAGTGAAAATATGAATATTAAAGAACTGCATCAGACGGGACTTAATGATACAGATATAAAGTTTCTGTTACACTATATTATAGTCTGTCTAAAAAAATCTATTTTTGGGAATTTTGTATAATATTTAATCATTAAAAAAATACTTATATTCGATTTATAAGGTTCTTCTATTAGTAAACAATGATCAAGATCTCTTAATCAACCTTGATTATTGAACCAGTGTTAACTACATCAGATTTTCATTTTACCTTAATAATTACCCAAGTCGTTTGACTACTTAAACAGACTCTAGTAGAAGAGATTAAGGACTCTCGTCTACGGCGACTTTTTGTATCGATGTTGTCGCATGCTTACGAAACGTGCGACAGCATCGCTACCAAAAGCTGCCGTGGGCGAGAATCCTTAGTGTTTGTTATCAGTTTAGATATTACTACAGGTTTCTGTGACAAAACATAACTTACAATTAAAAAATTCAATCAATATCATAAGGAAACAGCCAATGTGAAACTGTTCAAGGAACTTACTATGAAGTATTAAAATGTCAGTCGTGTAAGCGAGAAAGAGGGAAGGACCCTATCTAGCTCAGTTCCTTGAACAGTTCAGTTCAGATCGTAAAACGGATCGTGTTAAGAGCTCATGATAGGGCGTGGTAGGACTGTAGCCTACTGTGACACCCTATTCATTTTAAGTTCCTACTGTAATTTTATTATTGGCGTACAATATAGAATATATCCATCTATATGTAGGTTTTCTATCATATGATTCAATTCACCACCCGTATTCGTAAAGACAAAACAGTAAGATTACCATAAATAAATAAATTAGCAAGAGTCATCACCCAGAGCTCGCTAATTTTCCATCTTCACCTCATGTCGTACGTGACAAGCCTTCGTTAGTAGATTTTAGTGTAATTCGCATACACTACCTGGTCCATTGGTATTCAAGTCTATTACCCCAGTTTCCAGTATCTTCAAGGATTACGCAGTATAAACGGGGATTTTAAGAAACGGAACCGCGTCTATACTCTGCTCAAAATAACATTAGACATTTATGAAAACCTTTTATTACCGTCCGTTCAACCGATTTTGACTTTTATTACGTTGGTGGCATGACAAATGGCGGCTGCAGTAAATAGTTGGTACTGTAACCACTTTTTTGCTTTTAATACCATCCTTATGCCAACGAAATAGAAGTTAAAATCGGTTGAACAAACAGTAAAAAAGGTTTCTTTAAACGTCTAATCTTAACGCGAATAGGGTATAGAACTTTGCAGAAACTCAAGGATTTCTCGAAAAAACAAAAGTAGAATGATTTAATTGAGTTTTTTTTATGTCGGCGTTGTCTTTGGTAAAGTCGATTCGAATACTGAATAGGTGATGATTTGAATAGTTAAATTGAGGATTGGCCTTATTTGGGTAACGTATCGTGAAGTGCTATTTACGGACATAGGTGAGGCAAAAATAGATATTTGTTGATCCAATCAAGATGTTGAAGTGTACACATCTACTATTTCAGTTGCATTATAGCATAATCAGCCTTTTAATGTTCTCACTGCTGAGAATCATGCCTCCTCTCTAGGAGACACCACATCGCCCAGTACAGAAAACACAAAAACTTACAATCTACCTTAAGACTAACTCAAACAATTGTTTAGCTATATCGGACATTGGAGAAGTGAGGGTTGTATTACAAATGCAAATACCATAAGTTTTACAGCGTCCAAAAACATTGATCCTTGCATTTTCATTTCTGACACACTCCATCAAGTCATGTGGGTATCTAATATGTGTGTTTCACACGGATTATGCAATGAATCCTCATTGATGCAATGAATGATAAATGATATTTATTTATCATTAATTTTTGCAAATAATAGGTTTTTTAAAAACACTTTTACACGTCAATTTAAACTAGATGAGGCCGGTGTTTCCTAGCTGACTAGTCTCTTTTAAAGGCCATACAGCAAACATGTAATGGTCAAATCATAATGAGAATTATGCAGACTGAAGCCAGAGATGGTGTTTTGAAGAAAGAACCACACAGATCTAAGTTAAATATACTCTTTAAAATTGTGAATCCTTTAAATACCACCTCCAAAACACGCGTATTTGTTCTCGAAGCTAATTTTCCGCGTTCGGCGCGCTACAAAAAGTCGTTGCGACTGTAACTCATAAGTTCATGTCGCGCCGCGTTCTTTCGCAGTCGATCCACTAGCTGGACCGTAGAGGATGCTTCCGAATGAGAGACGAACTTTAAAAGTTTGGTAGGTGGCTTTAGGAAAAGTAATTGATTGTTTTCTAATGATTCAGTTCTGAATTTCTAATTTGTTGGCATATTTAAGTCAACGTTTGTTTTTTTTTTTCTCTTTAGGCAGTAACATGCTATCGCTAATAGCGATTATTGAAATCTTTGAGATTGATAACTCGTGTCAAAAATATGTAACCTAATGGGGTTACTCCTAGTACCTATTGAGTGTCCATGGAGTTTCTTGCACGTTCTTCTCCATAGAGATTACGCTTTGGAACGTAAAATTTAGCTTCACTTTTTTGACTGACCGACATTTTGACAAATTCAAAAGTGCCTGTAATTGGTCTATTTGAAATAAGCGATTCTGATTTCTGATATTTTTGACTTTTCTACAATTATTGCTTTAGCTTTGGAGCAATTTAAAATTTGACAAATAGCAAAAAAATAAAATTCTTTCCAAACTGTTGCAATGTTTTTTTTCATGTCTACTTGCCCTTTCTTTCTTATGCTACTTTGATTTCGCTCTCACATGCATTATAGTCGAACCTTAAACAACATCAGCCTGTATTTGCGCCGGGCTGCTTGGCGCCGCCGAAAATTCTCTGAGTCCCGATCCCGCGATACGGTCCCTACATGTATTATGTATAACAAATGGGAGACATCCAAAATAAAGCATATAGAACGGGAGCGTTTACATTCGGCCCTGAATTCGGCTCCACGTGGACACATTCCCGACATTTCGTCGTAAGCAAGCCGCCATCTTGAGTTTTTTTTTCTTTTTTCGGTTGTGGCTCGCGCGGCGACGGTTTTCTTTTTTTTAATTTTGCGCTAATTTCATGGAACTAGGATGTTTGAGTTTTTTTAGCGCGTTCGGAAATTCATTTCATAATGTTGGTAGTTATGATTTGATAGTGATGTATCATGATATAATTTTGACATAATTCTATTGTTTGTCGATTACGAGTATTATTTTTAGTTATCCATCGATTCGTTTCAGTAAAGTTATACGCGTTCGGAACTAGAATGTTGTACCTACTTGTAGTTACATTGCTTCTCACACACTCTGTGAGAATTTGCATTCAAATTTTAGTCAACAGTTCATTCATGTGCTACATACATTACATAACAATTTAGACAACGCACCCACCTGGTAAACGAAAACAAAATCCGTTTCAACCGAGTCATCGTCCCCACGGCCATAACGTAAAAACATAGACATCTAATTTGCCTTTTAAACATATTCACAAATCACAGAGTACTCTAATAACGTCAAGATGCCCTACGTGTTAAGTTGGTAGGCCTGTCACGTCGTTACTTGGTTCTCACCATACATTTTATAAGTAACCCAATCACGTAAATAGATCGTAGAATGTGTGACTTTGGCTAATTGGATACTTCTAATTAATTGTCTGATAATCGTTACGTTCTTGTATTAGTGTTGTGCGTGATCCTGTTTAGTCGATTCGATTCGAAAGTTAGTCGATTGTTTGAATTAGTTCATTACGCTAATATGGTTTTTTTGGTAATTTTGTCACGTTTTCCGTTTAGTGGCTAGACGATTAGTGGGTTTTCTTTTTTTAATGTAATGCCTTGTAAGTCTTTGAAAGTTTTATTTTGATTTCTTTTTTAGTTGGTATCTTTTTCTCTGATTTTTTATTTTGATTTGTATAGAATGGTCGTCTTTTATTTTTTTTATTTTATAGCTAGCCTATATTGTCCCACTGCTGGGCAAAAGCCTCCCTCCATTATTTCCAATGATCACGGTGCCATGCTTTCTCATTCAAATTCCTAAGGAAGCCATCCACGTCTCCATCTCCTTCGTGGTCTCCTTAATCTTTAACAATGGAAAATATTTTAACAAAACTTCTTAGTACTTATCATTAAAGTTATCGGGGCCATTACTTTTAAAACAAATAACCATAATATTATCCTGAAATTTTATCACAAGCAACTAATAGATATCATAAACCATACGACTCTGCAGGACCGATTATGGACTTTCAAGAATATCATTATTCATCGGTTATCAGTGGATCTAACGAAGGCGCCTTCGCGACAACGCAACATGACAGCGACATCGACTTTTTGTCGCTGCGACTAATCGTCACTTGTCGAAGCGCGGATCAAAAGTCCCGCGTTTTGTTTCTCTCGACTTTTTGTCGACAAAAAAACGTTGATGCGTTATTATTGATGTTTTAGAATCGGGGTCTTGTTTGATTGCGTGTTTTTTTGTATGCTTGTTCGGTATGATCACGGCTGTCGGTTTGAGTGTAAGCAGGGATTTAATCAGGCGTGAGAAATTGATTAAGGCGCTGTGGAGTGAATTGTAAGACGATTTAGTAACAAGGACCGAAATCACCAAAATTACATTAGAACATCTGCCTCTGCCTGGTGAAGGTTGCGGGAATCCAATGGATGCGGGACGCACAGGATCGTTCATTATGGCGACACTTGGGGGAGGCCTATGTCTAACAGTGGACGCCTATCGGCTGAAATGATGATGATGATGGACCTGCCTCTGGAAAGTTAAGTTTTTTAGTTGGTTAGGTTCTTTCGCTTGTCTGTCCAGGAAAACCCGTGAAAATCAGTGAAATAGACATTCAATAGAGTAAGACGAACTCAGAGGGTGGTACTGATGATTTTAATGATTATAATTGTGCAAATAAATAGGTACAACACTTGGTATATAGGTACAACAAGACACTATATTAATTTATAATAACTTTTATTACTGTCGATCAAACAATACACGTTTGTTGTATGAGAAAATAAAATAAATATTAAAGTGGGGCCACTTTAATACTTATTTGTTGTAGCATAGCGGCAACACAAATACATCATCATCATCATCAGCCTTTTTAATGTTCCCACTGCTGGGACTCAGGCCTCCTCTCTAGGAGAGGGAATGGGCCGTAATCCACCACGCGGGCCCAGTGCGGGTTGGTGGATGTCACTTCGAATTTTTGGTTCTAGGACATGCCGGTTTCCTCACGATGTTTTCCTTCACCGTTTTAAGAGCAGTGGTAATAAAATAAATTACACAAAGTAATGCGCCTGGCAGGGTTTGAAACCGCGACCTACAACTCGTAAGTCGGAGCCATTACCACTCGGCCACTACTGCTCTCTAACCAGAAATACATCTTCTGTGAAAATTTCAACTATTTAGTTATCACGGTTCATGAGATATAGCCTGGTAACAGATAGACGGACAATGGAGTCTCAGCAATAAGGACCAGTTTTTACCCTTTAGGTACAGAACTCTAAACACAAACCAAATCAGTCTACATAAAAGTTTTAATGAACTTTTTAATCGAACATTTTTCGGGAAATCTAAAAACCGTCTCACCAACGTTGGCCCAAGGTCGTCCAACACCAACAGCCCACACAAACCAAATCAGTCTTCATAAAAGTTTAAATAAACTTTTTACTCGAACATTTTTCTTGAAATGAAAAAAGCCTTCTCACCAACGTTGGGCCAAGGTCGTCCGACACCAACAGCCCAACATCCAACACTGCAGGTGCAAAGTTTTTGTACAGGCGCTCCGTCCGGTGCGTTGTCCGGCGCACATATTAATTAACTGCTCGTAATTAAAAGCTTCACTTTTACTGTATTTTCGAGTAGCGTCAGCAGGATTTAAGGGGATTAAGCTAAATTTATTTAATTTTTTGTTTTGTTTTTAATTATTGGGGAATTTGGAATTTAAAAAAAATTAACAGTGAATCTTATATTATTCAAAAATTACTTTTTCGCACCACTTAGTAGTTCCTGAGATTAGCGCGATTAACCAAACAAACAATCGCTTGAGCCTTATTATAATATTAGTATAGATTTAAAAAAAAAACTTTTTTTTTCCTATTTAGAGTTCATCTTAGCGGTATAAGATGTTATGATCGATTTTTAGTTACCTACTAAGACTAAATCTCAAATTAAAGCATATCTAATTTTTACACCCCAAAATATTTCTTATGGGTTGAAATACCTCCTGAAATGGATAGGTACTGAATTCATGAATATTTATTGAATGTATTTTTGTATTATCAAGAATTTTTATCTATTTGTACTGTTCACATTACTTAGACATACTTTCAATCCCATTTTATTATAACACAAATGAAAGAAACGGACACCGGGACATTATAACATTTATAACCAATACATGTTGTGATCCGCAATTATGTTAAGGCGTTGAAGTGTAATTAATGTCCAAACATTCAAACACATTCAAAGGTTCAATTTCGAACAAGAATTCAAGAAAAAAAAATGTTTTCGTTCATTCCAAATACAAAAATCACATCCACAAAGCAACCTTATATTTATTTGACCTAATAAAGTTTAAGGAACACCATAAAATCAGCGCCTAACTTATTTAAAGGCAAAGGCAAGCGCCATACATCCATCGGCATTGTGTACCATAGACTATATTAAAAGACATTTGATGGCCATGTGATTTAAGACAAATGTCGGCGTAAGTCCAGGATAAAAAACGCTATAAATAATGGTTAACAAAAGCGTTGTCATCTCGTTTCCCTTATCCGAGAGACCGACAGTAGCTTTGATGACCAAACGAGAGGTGTGGAGTTTCTTTCTTGTTTCACGTTTTGGAACGCTTTGGGAACGCTTTCACTGTATAGCTAAAGAGTGAAATTCCCTGACGACGCTTTGACTGTTATGTACAGCTAAGGAGTGGAATTCTCTGACGGAGTCTGTTTCCCTGAAAGCTACATCCTAGGAGTCTTTAAGTCGAGTTAATAAGTTACTTCTAGGCAAGCGTTCTCTATCGCGGCCCACATTACCGCTTACCATCAGGTGAAATAGTGGTCAAACGGGAGCCTATCCATATTAATAATAAAAAAGTATCTTATTTTGTGGCTCTTGACTTAACTTCATTAGGTTGAGTTACAAATAATAAAATAAAAAATCAACGATTAATTTCTTTACTGCCATTTCACAAAAAAAAGTCGCAGAAAAACAAACTTGACAGTTCAAAAACCGCATCGATTTGCACAATACGTTTAAAATTCAAAATTCGAACAAACATTCACCTTTCTTAAAAATAAAACTACAATGACTCGACTCCATGGCTCGTAGATGTGAGATAAAGGCTTGTAAGTTTTGTTCGGCGCCATGCCGATGTCGGGGTGGGCCAGCCACGTTACATAAACTTGTATCTAATAATGAGCCTTAACTTGATTCTCTATCTCATTTTGTGAGTTAAAATTCCAGTAGTAACTTTTACTTTGGTGGAAAAAGTTAAGTTCGGAAAGCTGGTACCATTGGAGATCTTAATAGTGATGTGTAATGTTGATGTCACGGGTGTTGTCTGTTACCAATATTATAACGTTAATTGATTTTCATTAAATTCGGAACACGAGTAAATCAAAGACACGGCATTAGGGCATAAAATACTTTTTATTTTAATTGATAGGTATTATACTAGTGCTTGACTGCGATCCCACCTAAAGGTAAACAGTGATGCAATCGTTGGTGGTGAAGCGCATTAATTTATTAAGAGCCTATTCACTCTAACCTTGAAAACACCTAAATTATAATCGGACGGGAAGACCGCTATTTTCTATCCTGCTAGTTAACTGTAAGATACACTCGTTAAAAAATAAAAGCCCCGTTTTGACATTTGAGAAAGACCCCTAGAATGTAACTTGGAACGAAACTGAAAGAAAAAATAAAATAATAATTAATTACTTACAAAAAGTGTTTTAAAAAATATCGTTTTTGGCGCATTAAATAATATTGATAGAATCTATTGCGAGCAAAGATTTTTATCCTACGGATTGCTAGTATTTTTTTTTGCGCATTTTGACAAATGTTAAAACGAGCCTTTTATTTTTTGACAACTTAAATTTTGAGCAGTTCATTTTTTTCACGCAAGTGAAGTCACAGAAAAAAAACTAGCTAGTAATAGTTTTACGTGTCTTGCATTTAAGTACACTTTTATCAAATAAAAGGTGTTATTTTCATATCTATAACAAAGTGCGTGATAATCCAAACATTCAAAGTTTTCGTGGGCAGTTGCCTCGTGTTACCAACGTATGTTCGGCGTATAAATTCCTTAATTATTTTTTTATTAATTAGCCTGATGGTGTTCGGTAGCGGAATTCGGCTTATCTTTATAGTCGATCGAGGTAGTACGTTAGACGTAGGATGTGCCCCCACATGACGTTGGTATAGAGAAACTAGAAGTGACATAGCGAAGCGTGTGTTGTCTATGGTGTGACCACGACAGAGTAACTCGTCTCTGACAAAAAATCACTGTAAATTTTATAACTTTTAACTTTTTTCTTTATTATTGTTTTTTTTTTTTGGTTTTGCGTGTTTAACGGCATACTAAACTATGTTTTTATTCTTTACCTGCTTAGTTTTTTTTTTTTACATCTCTTGGAAGCATCAAAAAACCTAATTTTAAACGTATAAAATTTATTTGAATAAAGGCAAAAGGGACGCACGGGAACGTTCGATGTGGCGACGCTTGGGGGAGGCCTATGTCCAGCAGTGGACGTGTATCGGCTGAAATGATGATGATGATGATGAAAGGCAAAATAAAATAATTTTAATCAAATTCTTAATTTTGACATAAAGGTCTGTGCACACCACGTTTTGTAAACGCGTTTGTAGCGATACAGACGCGAGTCAGACGCAACCTTTATTATGATTAAAGCTCGCAGTCGATGCATGTTTCTAGAACGCGCGTCAACGACGCGTTTAAAAAATATAGTGTGCACAGGCCCTTCTTGGTATGTTACTTAAGTTACGTTTTCTCAAATCTTTTCCATAACTTTTCTTTTTTTTTTCTAAATCGATGCTCAACCCGACATTGTTCTAATTAAAATATTCACGAAATAGCCTGGAATTTTAATTCGGCCACAAACTTATTAAAAAACATTTAAAATATTATTTTAATGCGATTCACGTGTTAGAACTTGGCTCTACACCTTGTAAGTTAGTAGGCGCCATTTTCTTTTGAACAGCTGTTTAAATTTAGAATAATGGCTAGTTTTTGCACCGTGTTTTGCTTGTGTAAATGATGTTTTATTGTGGTTATAAATATGAAGAATAGTACTGCTAACTGTATTAAAAAAATAATTGGTCTAGGTAACACTTTTTATGTGCTGTCAGTTTGTCGGTGATCTTATAAAGGCATTTCTGAGTTCTAAATGATATCTATAAATATAATATAACTCAGTTATTTTTTGTCATGATAAAGATGTTAATTGAGTTACAAATATTGTGTTTCTTTTTATTATGGCAACACTTGGGGGAGGTGTACGTCCAACAGTGGACGTCTTTCGGCTGAAATGATGATGTCCGATCCAATCAAATCCTAAGTAGCCACTTTTCCTAACATCTTTAATTAGGAGGCACGGTAGTGCCCCCGCCAAGGCGAGAAAAAAAGTAACACGATCGTACCATCTTTTCTCGAAACAGTTCAGGCCATTTTCGACCCCCTACTTTGTTGTGTATAAAACCAGAAACCTGAATTTTTCTTAGTTTTAGAGAACCGATAGAAAACCGTCAGGCTAGCGTCTCGGCGTTGATGCTCAAAAATAATATATAAAATAATAAGTCTATCAGTCACTTAATCGTGAGAATTCGTAAAATCTTTATACTTAAGTGGGTAATAAATTATATTGATTTATTTCATTTAAGTTTATTGTTATAGTCAAGGTAACAACAATTACTTGCTATTGTTTAATCTTTGTTTAATAACATACTAAATAGATACAAGTTTACAACACTTGTTCTTTTTATTTTTTAAATGATTTTTGCCTGGATACTAAATCCTTTAAGTAATTCATATATATAACAAAACGTTGCTTATTTTTAACCGACTTCTAAAAAAGGAGGCGGATCTCAATTCGGATGTTTGTATTTTTTTTATGTATGTACGCGCATATCTTCGTCGCTTGCCAACCGATTTGAAAAAATATTTTTTGTTGGAAAGGGTATACTTTCCAAATGGTCCCATAGTCACCAAGTCGGGATCTGATGATGGAATCTTGGCGAAATCGAGGGAACTCCTCAAATATTATAGGCAACTATATAGTCATTTTGATATTTTCATCAAGGATTTTTCATTTACAGTCAAAAAGTGACATTTGATGAGGTGGAACTGGCGAAAAAGACCAGAAATGGCCAACGGAACTTCATACTCAAACAGATATTACAATGAACATAGTTATGCGACTATGACAATACAAATAAATGAATAGTTCTGAATGGTATCATCGAAGTGACCCAATGATGATGATGGAGCCGGAAGATAAATGATAAATGATCTTTATTTTGCAAGTAGGTTTTATAAAAACACTTTAACACGTCAATTTTTTTTTTTTCGTCAATTAATGCTAGATGAGGCCGGTGTTTCCTAGCTGACTACCCTGAGAAGAAACACCGAAACAAACTCAGGGGTCGAAGTCTCTTTTAAAGTCCATACAGCAAAACATGTAATGGTCAAATCATATGAGAACCATGCAGATTGAGCCTGAGATGGTCTTTTGAAGAAAGAACCACACAGTTCTAAGTGGACCTGTCCAGTCAGTGCAAGCATTTGTTAATATGCGTGTAGCTCAACTCAGGACTACTAAGGAGCTCAACGACTTGACGAACAATGCCAAAGAAAGGACATTTGGGTACGCCACATCAAATACTCAAAACTGCCAGACATCATGTGAAAATAAAAGAAAAGGAAAGAGTAAATAGATAAGATAGGCACCGGAACTCCGTAACTAATCAATGTATTCTAGCAGTGTTTGGGCTTATTAGAATTGTCATGAGATGCACTTTGGCTATAAGGTACTATCAAACTGATCTGATGATGGAGCCAGAAGGTGGAAAGTAGACACGGGAACTACATAATAAAATGATGTACTCTAGCAGAATTTCAGTTAATTAGAATTGTCATGAGAAAAATTTACTCTGGCTGTAAGTTTAATTGCAACTAAAAAGTGTGAAATAAAAAACTTTTTATAAAAAACAATAACCGACTTCACTAAAAAAACACTTACACGATCAAAATAATTTTAATTTCGGAAGTCGGTGTTAAATAAGGAACAAACAATAACGAAAAACACCGACTTCCGAAATTAAAATTATTTTGATCGTGTAAGTGTTTTTTTAGTGAAGTCGGTTATTTTTTTTTATAAAAAGTTTTTTACTGTCTAATGTATGAAGCTAACATTTAGACTTAGCTAGTGAAACTGTTTTAGTTGTTTTTTTAGTGTTACTTTTCGAAGGTGGTTATTTAATTGAATTTTTATTTTTTACTGATACTAGATAAATCCAAAGTCTTTCGTAAACACTCATTATATAGGCAGTGACCTAATAATACTTATCTAGAAATTGTAACTTAACCTAGAACTACACTGCACCCACAAGAGCCATATACGCCGATCTGGGCGCGTGGGTCTCCATACATTTTTTATGGAAACTAGACTTGTAGAGCTACACTTGATCCACGCCACGTGACGTCGTTCTACCTACAAATCAAGCGTGTTACACGTGTGCATCGATCTAATGTTACCTAGTTCTAGCTTAAAGGGTGTATAGCACCATCCCTCTATCTCGCTCGCATGTCTGCAATTTTTCTGCCTTTGAGGGACAGCTTTTTTTTTATTGTTGAAAAGTTCGCGCGTGACCGCTATCTCACCTGATGGTTTCTAGCCTGAGTTGAATACCTGTAATTTACATGGATGGTTTACCTGTTCAACCTCCGTTACCCACAGGTAAAACTACTATGAACGGACTGTACCCCATTTTCCTCTAGTTGATAGCATCATCCCTTGTAAAGCGAAATATCCTACGAAATGCGAAAATTCCTTGTCAGTTTTGGTGTCAATAGGCGCCATTGATTTAGTTATACGTGTGTAGCGCGCGGCGTCGCTTCGTTGCGAGATAAGGTGGAGTGACCGGCCGATCGCACTGTGACCCGTTAACTAGACGTTAAGCTTACAAGTTTTAGAGGGATTTGTTGGTAGGTACTAACGTGTTCTTTGCTGTTAGTGATTTTTTTTTCTATTTGTCCTAGTTTTGTTTTTGGTTCACCTTAATTCTTTTGTTCTGAGTAATTAAATAAACTAAAAATTCTGGGATCATGCCGTTGCCTGCTATGGTTCTACCATACTAGATTTTTCCTTTCCGTACAATAATGCAACGATGTCAATTCCATCAACTGTAGTAAACACTTTCATTAAAAAAAAACTTATTTTATTTTCTTAACTCTACGAAAGAACCTTTTCTGTCCTACAATTAGGGTGTGCTAATAAGCCATTGAAAACTCCTACATCCATTGCGGACAACTTCAAAGCCTATAAAAATGTGTCTCACGATTCTAGTTTTGTTGGCCAATTAGCGTTAAGTCTATTATAACTTCAGTAGTTAATTAACGCCTTAAGAATTCATCTGTTAAAATACGGAACGAGAAAAAAAAACTAACGATCAGTTAGCCGTAGTTTAAGACGGTGCCACCCGTCGTACTCGAACGAAGCCGCAAGAATGCGTCAATGTGCAGAGCACACCCCCACAACCCTGCACTTTTAAAAAAAAAAGCTAAAATTTTCACTGGGTACACCAATTATCGCGCTTCGTAATTGAAAGAGGGATTTTTAATTAATCACCTTATAAAAGCACCGTTTTGACATGTGTCAGAAATGATAAATTTATGGTCGCGTCGTTTTTTTTTTTTTGAGTTGATGTAATTGATCGTTTAGTTAAAAAGTAAAAATTTATGTAACAAGGTGTAAAATTGCAAAAAGTAAAAATTCTTTACTTATTTAGTTGTAAAATTGCAATTTTATTGTAATTGATATATTGTCACGTGAAAGTCGTCAGTGTGTTAATTCAATTTAATTAGACTCCATGTAAAATACTGGTATTCAGCTACATCCAGTTGCTACATGCAGTTGCAGCTGAGTCCAATACAGTTCGGAAAAGGCTGGGCAGAAGGTTTAGGGCGAGTACGAACGTGCCAATCACACAATATGTACCTATATGTTTGTTACTCTTTCACGCAGAAACTGATAAAGGGATTTTAATGAAATTTGGCATTCGAGTAGACTTTTCTGGAATAGCAGGATAGGATACTTCGAGTTTGTTTCTTTGGGATATTTTTTACTATCACGCGGGCGAAGTCACGGGCACAGCTCGTGATAAAACTAAAGTATACCGGTATTGCAAGCTCATTTTCCTTATGGAAATAGGCTTTTGGCCTGTACTTAGTTAAGTCGACAATAAGGGCTATATTTCACCGGGACATCACGGTGGCGCGATCAGTTGTGCTGTGTAAGCTCGATAGATGGCGTTGTACCATTTTCTGAATCGCGATGTTAAGATTCTCCGCGAATATGATATTAGGGGCATGGCAGTGCTCCATCACAAATATATTGACTTGGTAATCGTTTTATAATAAATTAGATTGTTAAGTTCGATTGCTCAGTCAATATATTTATTTAATAGGTACATAAAATAAAAGATTTTGTAATATGTATTGATTTGGTCAAATTATTATAAATATAGACTAGGTACATATCATATTGAACCTAATCGTAGTGCGAAAAGAGCCAGTTTTCGAGGAAGTGTATTGAAAAATTGGTCAAACCATATGCTAAGTATCAAAAACATAACTTGTAAAAAACCAAGGATCGCAACTCTTTTCTTCTACCGTAAAAAATTGTGAGAATTATGTAAGTAATACCAAGTCGGTTAATTTATTCCGTCAATATACATAACAAATCTTTTATTTTAATTTTATGTATGAAACAAATATATTGACTGGGCAATCGAACTCAACAATCTAATCTAATTAGGTAATTATAAAACGATTTCCAAGTCAATAATATATGGAGCACTGCCATGCCCCATAATATCATATTCGCAGAGAATCTTAACATCGCGATTCAGAAAATGGCACAACGCCATCTATCGAGCTTAACGGAACCTCGTGAATGAAACGCGAAATAAACAGCACTTTAATTACGACGAACACCTAACTAACACTAGTGGAATGCAATGCCTTTCCACACCATCGCGTTGCTCAGTCAGTCAGTCAGTAACGCTGAACTGGACATGATATCATCGGGGTGGGGTCGTCTATTAAGTCAAAATGATGACTAATATCCATCATAGTAGACTTATAAGTTAGCTTTGAATTATCTAGATAAGAATTCAAAAATTTCATGAAAAATCTATTTTTAACCTCCTCAAAAGATCAACTTCGTCATGGCTGATAGGCTCGCTCCGCTATCTTACCTGATGGTAAGCGACAATTGAGCGCGCTTGCCTAGAAGTAACCTATTCATTCTTGACTTTAAGATCTCCCAGGTTATAGCTGCCAAGAAACACAGACCCCAGCAGGGAATTCCACTCCTTCAGCTATACCACATATGCACAATGAATGTGTTCCCAAAACGGTTTTATGCAAATATCACTTTTTAGGGTTCCGTAGCCAAATGGCAAAAAACAGAACCCTTATAGATTCGTCATGTCTGTCTGTCTGTCTGTCTGTCTGTCCGTCCGTATGTCACAGCCACTTTTTTCCGAAACTATAAGAGCTATACTGTTGAAACTTTGTAAATAGATGTATTCTGTGAACCGCATTAAAATTTTCACACAAAAATAGAAAAAAAGCAATAAATTTTGGGGGTCCCCATACTTATAACTGAAACTCAAAAAATTTTTTTTCATCAAACCCATACGTGTGGGGTATCTATGGATAGGTCTTCAAAAATAATACTGAGGTTTCTAACATCATTTTTTTCTAAACTGAACAGTTTGCGCGAGAGACACTTCCAAAGTGGTTAAATGTGTGTCCCCCCCCCTCTAACTTCTAAAATAAGAGAATGATAAAACTAAAAAAAATATATGATGTACATTACTATAAAAACTGCCAACGAAAATTGGTTTGAACGAAATCTAGTAAGTAGTTTTTTTTTAATGCGTCATAAATCGAAAAAAATACAGTATTGTTAAACCATCGATCAAAGTTACAACACATTACAAGAACTTTTATATTACGTTACTTGCTGCTACGGAACCCTTCATGGGCGAGTCTGACTCGCACTTGGCCGGTTTTTATTTTTTTTTGTGCTGAGATCTTAAAACTACGCTACGGATTTTGATGGGTTTTTTTTAATAGATAGAGTGATTCAAGAGGAAGGTTTGTATGTATAATACGTGCATAATATAATAGAGAAACAGTGACAATATTAAAGTTATCTGTTGTGATGACAACATCACAACAGATAACTTTAATATTGTCACACTTTAGTATTTATAAACACATTTTTTTTCGCTTACTTATTATTTTGATCTATCTGGTAGGGATCAGCAAGCGTTTGCAATGCTTGCTGAATCCTACGAGATAGATCAAAATAATGTACAGCAGTATTCTACACCATAAAAAGATCTACAAAAAAGTATATATCCATCTCTTAGGGATAACCCACAATAACCATTTTTTATCCTTTACTTTTTACTAGAAATACTGGCTTATTTGCGAAACAATTTTATGCAATACAGCACTAATCCTTATGCATTGTTAAACAAAATGCAATTAAGTAGGTACCTAAAATACATTATGCATTTAATATAGATCAATAAGGCCCTTTACAGCGTGTAATTTCAACGAATGTTTTAGAAGATATTACAGATTTAAAATGCAGGGCAGAGCAATGAGCCGGTTGCAGACCGAAAGCTAAGCTATGCCAAAGCTAAACTAAGCAAGCTAGGCTAAGCTAAGCTAGAAATAAATGGCGTGCACACCAAGAGTTAAGCCAAAGCTTAATCAATGTGGCGAAGTTCAATTAGATGGACGACGCTCGCCATGAATACAATCGATGAAGAAATTTCCGATGATGAATACGAAGAATATTAATACTGACCTATTATTATTTAAAAAAAAGACATTCCAGACCGTGGATATGTCAACAGATTCAATTTCTTAGGGCTTAGCTTAGCTCGAGTAGCTGCGCATCGGCATATACAACTAACTTAGCTTCGCATATTTTAGTTAGCTCACATTGCTTAGTTCGCATAGTTTGCAGTCTGCACACAAGTACGAAAAACTGCGTCATCTATGTGAGCTAAGCTAAACTAACTTAGCTTAGCTCTTGATCTGCAACTCGTATTGCACACGGTCGAAGCCGTGGCGGGTCGCTAGTTATTAATAATTTATTCATCAATACCCGCACACACTTAAAGATAAAATTCTCAGTAAATAAGGGTTTCACTGAAGTGTGAACAAGCTACCGTTTGACGTTTGATTGACAATCGCTATAATTTTGCACGGTTCAATGTTGTGACTGGCTTCATAATGATAGCTTTGCCGTATCAATGCTGGTACATAAGTGAGGAAAAGGGAGCCATTTTTAGAATTTATGACTTGGCAATGTATGATTGTAATAGCCGGTTATTATAGTGTTACTTATGATTGGGAAAAAACTCAAGCTGAACACTAATCAACCCTTCCTATTTCTTGGTTTTAATATGATTAATAATATTCCACACAACAATAATAATAATATTCCACAACTATCACGCAGCGCCGTCTAGTCCCAAGCTAAGCAGAGTTTGTGTTATGGGTACTAGACAACTGATAAACATACTTATATATTTCTAAATACATACATATTATAGATAAATTACACCCAGACACAGAACAAATGATCGTGCTCATCACACAAACATTTGTCCTGGGTGGGAATCGAACCCACACCTCCGGCATAGCAGTCAGGGTCACTAACCACTAGACCAACAGGCCTGTCAGATTAGGTAGGTACCAACCCGCACTGGGCCTGTGTGGTGGAGTACGGCCCATTCCCTCTCCTAGAGAGGAGGCCTGAGTTCTAGTAGTAGGTACATGAGAAAGGCTGATTATGCTATGCGTATGTTAATATGATTAAGTGCATAAAACAAAAGTTCAATTTTACTGCGATTTTTTAATTTTTTTTATTGTACACAGGTAAGTTAGACTCTATTAATTTATAATTTATAATATATAATAATAACAGATATTCTGCACAAAATATATAGATGTAATGTTTGTTTTTTTGTTTGTAAGGAAAGTACTGGTCCGATTGCGAAAATTTTTCACAGATATAAAGCTGCTTTATTCCTGAGTGACGTAGGCTACATTTTATGTACTCGGGCGAAGCTGGCAAAAGCTAGTAATAATATATAAGTGATAAGATAACACAGTTCATGTATAAAGGGCAGATTAACTCAAAGTTGAGTTTTCTTCCAGCAAACCTTTGAGTATTTTTTTTGGCTTCGCATCGGGATTTTTTTCATTTTAATTTTGTTTTTTTTATTTACTTTTTTTAAGCTTAGCATTTATCTATAGATTAGTTACAACTTAGTTACTTTTTTATTTTATTGTTGTTTGTCCTGTGCAGGTCACAAATAAACCATTTCTTTATTAGGGTTCCGTACCTCAAAAAAAAAAAACGGAACCCTTATAGGATCTTCTAGGATTTGTTGTCCGTCCGTCTGTCTGGCAAAACCCTTTATCTCGAGAATGCGTGGAGGTATCGAGTTGAAATTAAAACCATATACTTCGGTCTGCGGTCCCCCTTCAAGCTGTGAAAAAATCAAACTTCTTAAGTTTATGAATAAAAAAGATACGGCCGTTTATGTCGCAAAAAAACGCATATTTTGATACTCAAAGATCGAAATTCATAGGGTAGGTATTTCCCGTTGACCCAGAATCCTAAAATTTGGCACAAAGCAAGGTCTTATAGCACAGGTATAGGAATAAATCTGAAAACAGTAAATTGGTTGTTACCTACGTCACAAAAAAAATATTGCAATTCGGAAAAATCTTCGAGACTCCATTCGGAAATTGTATTTTGCTCGGAACCCTCAGTGCACGAGTCTGACTCGCACTTACCCAGTTTTTTTTATTTCTTAGCGTTTTGAACGCTATGTTATTTTGTAAGAAGGGACATATTACTTTGAAAATAATTATAGCTTCTCTCTTTAGTAATTAATTTTCGTCTGTAAGTACTTTTTTTATCGATATATTACCTATATATATTTTTATCTTAGTTTGTAAGCCTTCTTTAAAATAAAATAAAATAAATAAATCTACACTTAATATTATAAAGAGGTAAAGTTTGTTTTTATGTATTTTTTGTTTGTAGGAGGTAATCTTTGGGAGTACTGATCCGATTGCTAAAATTTTTTCACCGATAGAAAACTGCTTTACTCCTGAGTGGCATTGGCTATATAATTTAAGTACGCGGGCGAAGCCGTGAGCAAAAACTAGTAATAAATAAAACTGATTGGTCCTTTCTTATTCAAAACTCTTATAAGTTGTGCGATAAACTCACGATGTACAGGTTCAGTCAGTACTTACGACTCGTATTATGTTACGCGGTTGCAAGCGACAACGTTTGTATTGAGTTACAACTGATAACTTTATAAACTAGCTGCATTTTTTTTTATACAAAAACGTTTCATTAACGGTTTCTTAGTTAAAGTAAATTGTCATTTTGGTTCATTTGTTTATTTTCGTAATACTACACAGAGGTTCTACTACGAACTCTTATTGCGATCCAGTTGACGCATAGCATAGTTTAGTTGGTCTTTTAATGTTCCCACTGCTGGGACTCAGGCCTCCTCTCTACGTGAGGGAATGGACCGTAATCCACCACGCGGGCCCAGTGCGGGTTGGTGAATGTCACATGTCTTTCTTCGAATTTTTGGGTCCAGGACATGCCGGTTTCCTCACAATGTTTTCCTTCACCGTTTTGAAAGCAGTGGTAATGAAGTAAATTACACAAAGTAATGCGCCTGGCTGGGTTTGAACCCGCGACCTACAACTCGTAAGTCGGGGCCGTTCCCACTCGACCACCACAGCTCTCAATAATAATACTATCTGAAAATAATTTCTCGACGATGCGTATGTTAATATTGGATATTCAAAGTCGTTTATTTACATTAAATGTGGTACAAAATATAATATACATAAATTATTGGCGAGAAACACATTTTGTTTAACAAGCCTACTCCTTACTTTACATTTTTCCACACTTGTACTATAAAATAAAGACTAAAGACATCAAACAACATAAAAATAAACATGTGATCGAGCAGTTGATAATAATCGTCGTTTATTCTCGTCAACACGTCAAAGGAACCATAAATTATATTTTTATTGACAGACCTGTTACCATAAATAATACCTGTCTAGTTGATGTCGCCACGTTAAGTAGAAATATAAAATATTGCAAGAAATATCTAATTAATTATGTATAGATCGATTCCGATTCTAATTTGATTAGCTTAGGTATAAACATTTGATTACATAGAGAAACTGATGTTAATCGATTGTTTTAAAGGTTACTAATTACTGTTAATAGGTTATGTACTTTGACGCTGAAATTGTTCTAATTTAGTCCTTATGCTATTGCAATAAAAGTCACGTAATTTGTTATTATATTGTACGTAACTGGATGTGTTGCTGGTGTCATATAAATATAATAATACTATCACTTCAAGACGTATAAATTGTAGATCGCGGTTTCAAACCCAGCTAGGAACATTACTTTGTGTAATTTATTTCATCATCACTGCTCTAGAAACGGTGAAGGAAAACATCGTGAGGAAACCGGCATGTCTTAGAACCAACAATTCGAAGACATGTGACATTCAGCAACCCGCACTGGGCCCGCGTTGTGGATTACGGCCCATTCCCTCTCCTAGAGAGGAGGCCTGAGTCCTCACTGTGGTAACATTATAAGGCCGACTATGCTATGCTTCAATTTACACCCCCTATGAAACCATAGAATTTCCTCAAAAGTAAAACTCAAAACTAATGCAATCATTCGTACAAAGTCATTTGTACGAAATAAAATAAGGTGTAATATCACGGAAAATTAAAGGATCCAAATGACTCGAGGTCGAGTAACAGTACACCAAACTAAAACACCAATTACTTGTAAATAACAAAAAAAAAAAAACACCGTAAGCGGATGTACCAACGCAAGGTTTCAAAATTCACTCAGTGTTCAAAATCAGATGCTAAAAGATAGCTGGTAAAACGGTGAACACATTGTTCTCTCTATCTTCATTAGTACAAAAGAAAGGGATAAAATACTAAAAACGTTGTTATAAAATTTGTATTCAAACCACATATTTGCGAGGCACGACATCTATCAGGTTGTTGACGAAAGACGGTGTTTATCACGTAAAGTCTATAAATAAGAAGCTAATGAGCTGACCAGCCTCTGATTATCCTTGTTCGATAAGCTTTGCGCTTCCTGGATGCACATTTGATGATGATGTCAGCTTTGCGAGTAGAGACAATGAGCCGCGCAATTGCGATGGCGACATAGTAATTGTGATGCCATCTCACAATGTGGTTTTGAAACGATTGAAAGGTAATGGCGACGTAAAAGAATGGCCACTTCTGTTACTTTTAAGAAAGGTCTCTCATTTTCGTCCAGGTTCATATCACACAACGCGTTATACGTTTTCTATTTCGTTAAGGCAAAAGCAGCGAGCGACAGCGATATAAGCTATATGTAGTATAAGGTTCTTTACAGCAAACTGAACTGAAAGTTCGAACTTACAAGTTATACAATAAAACTTCCAATTTGCAGACAAATGTTCCCACAAATGAAGTTCCGCGTCTCTGGACTAGACGCGAAGGCCAAATACATCCTACTTCTGGACATTGTTGCCGCCGACGACTACAGATATAAGTTCCACAACAGGTAGACCCACATTCATTGCCTGCTGGACTACATCACCTCCCACGTCTTCATATGTCTGCTTCTCAATGTACATCCACCGAGAGCTCGGCGTCACACTGACGCCAGGCTGTCGGCTTCACGTTTATAGATATCACCGTTGATTGGAGATGCTCATTCCATTTTAACAGCGTTCCGTTACACGCTTGTTTTCATTTAGCTTGTGATTCTCCCCACGCAATGCACTAGTTCCCATCACGAAACGATTCCGATGCGTTCGTTAATTGCGCCCAGACAATTTGTACGAAACACGCTTAATTTAAGGGCAACGACATCGCACGACAACTGGACACCGCCTGGATCCGACGATTAAGGATTCAACTCGCATCCAATGGGTAATATCATTAAAATATCTTTGTCTCAAACGCCGCAGCGGTAATGTAAAAAGCCGGCCGACACCAGAGGTGAGAAATACCGACGCGACTCGTACTGTTCTCCCAAATTAACCAAAATTGGAGCTGAACTCACAGCGACAATCTCCTTGGGAGATCTCGGGGACAAAAAACACAATGAGTCTTCCGGGTGTTGTGAACATCCCTCAGAGCTGCATCTGAAATCGATAATCATCGTATTTGACCGAACATTGTTTGATTCCCGATGACAAGCCGCGATAAGGTTCGTTCCTCCGCTCGATCGACGTCGCGTCGGGTATCAAACCGCCGCAGGTTTGGCAACATCGAGATGCGGCCGATAAACTTCGATTTAATATCCGTTAATTAATACGACCCGAGCATTCCGGTCCAAAATGCGACTGTGAGTCAGCCGTAAACCGATACAGACGCCGACAAAGGCGGCCGCCTAGCGCCGTTAATATGGTAATTAATTATTACAAATCTTTCGTACATAAATTACTTACCAATTACGAGATGGGATTCTAAACGAGGTCCAGACGATTTTTTCTTGGACGCTTAGCCGGTGAAGTATTCGTGTAAGTTGGTGTAACACCGCATTTGATCACGTGCGTCGGTCACGATTTCGCGACAGCGCAAAACCGCACAATGGAAGCGCTCGTCGCCATTTTTGGTCCTTCGTGGCGGAAACATGGGCTTTTTGTGTGTCGCAGATGCTTTATAACACCTCGTCGTGTCTCACTGATTAGACGAAAAACGAACACGAAACGCGACTGTTCTCACAGATAATCCAGTTGCCAATAGTCTCTCGGTCACTGGTTTATGCGGACGACATAAAATGAATAAAATCTAATTAACACGGCGTAAGATCACAAGCTAAACACGCGTTTCTTGATACATGAACATAAAAAGTGAAACTAGTTCAGCAACATGTCTCACAATCGACGTGATGTCAAATCGTTGTCGCAAAAGAACAAGTCCCAACCCATGTTTTTCTCTCGATTGCTTGCAGACGTATGTTTCCTGCCTACAAACTCCGCGTTTCTGGTCTTGATAAAAAAGCAAAATACATTTTGCTAATGGACATCGTAGCTGCCGACGATTGCAGATACAAATTCCACAACAGGTATAAATAAAGAGATGGAATTAAATTAAAATAAGAAAATCGTAGATGACGGGCCTAAGATAGTTGATCTTATTTTAATGTAATTCGTTGACATAAACGAGAGGCAAGAAGCATGCGTATTGTTGCAATGATCAAATGTGATATTGGAGATCTGCGTTCAGAACATTAGGTCCGGGGCAAACTGCCACTTTTACTGTCTTTTCTGCATTCATTTCATTTTGGAGTTACATTTTGCGACGAGATTCCATCGTTGGGGATTCAAGTCCATTTTTTAAGTCCACATTATCATATTCTTTTACAATTTACATACATTTTGTTTTGACATCGCACATTTCGGTATGAATAATCGTTGCACGCAGATCTTTCATTCACATCGTTTTTTATGTACTGTCTGTAGAACTTAATAGCTTATTTGTCTGTCTTGCAGCATGTTTCACCGTAATTAGTACATTAGTGCATGTCTATAGCTTCGCAAACGAGGACACAGATTGCTTCAATAAAATCCATTATTTCACCAGAATCGAAATTGATTACTTAATGCCAATAATCAATCAATTAAAACAATATTTCTCTAATATGAAGTTTACTAATGAACTATTAAAAAAATCATGTCAATCGGTCAGTACTTTCTTACAATCAATGAGAAGAATTTTTTGATTGATTTGATTGGTTTATTAGGTAAGTCAATTAGAAGGTTTTTTGTGTGGTGTTTTTGACTTTGTTCGTTTGTTCTCGGAGTCGGTGGATGGTGGCCGGGAAGGCGGACCCTGAGATGCCGAAGAGGATGTACATCCACCCAGACTCGCCTTCCACGGGCGAGCAGTGGATGCAGAAAGTGGTTTCCTTCCACAAACTCAAACTGACGAACAACATTAGTGACAAACACGGTTTCGTGAGTACCGACTTCTTTTTTAGCTGCGGGATTGTGGAGGACAGGGGCTGAACGCTTTATTACATTTGTGAATATGTTTTTCGTCAAAAAGTTGCTGGGTTCGAATCCTAGGACCGATCTGGAGAGTTTTTTAATTTTCCATAATATGAAGCACATTTGACACTTCGGAGTGTGACGTTCTATCTAATTTAAATGGCTTCGGATGTTTTTCGAACCCAACGCGTTCTGATTGACTAATTTTATCTGCTGCTTATTACATCTGTCAAAGTACAAAGTAATTATTACACCAGTCATCAAATGAGGTGGTTATTTGATGACAGGTGTACTTAATAATTATTTTGATAAACGTCAAACTCCTAATATATAATTTTCAAACGAGACGTCGTTCTTCTTAAGTCCAAAGTTCAGATCTTCACCAAGCCTCCACGGTTCCAAAGCCCACAATACTTTACACTTCATGCTCCTTTTGAACACCAACGTAAAATTACACACAAAAATTGTTACCAACAAAAGCATTATGCTGCATCCGAAAAGTAGCAATCTGTTTCTTTTTTGTAACTTTTTCAACAAAAAACTTTATAATGTGGGTGATATTATAATTAAAACGAGGTTGGGTTGGCCCCCTGGCGCTGTCTGCGGGGTCTCTTTGTGTCTGTTACGGCTATTACTGATATTTACATTGGGTGCCCATCATCTTGCCTCACTTCGATAGATTATCACCATGTTAAGCGCACTTCAGATCTTTAGTAAATTTTTTTTATAGCGTGTTGATGGGAGCTTATGTTTGTATGACAGGTTTTAATTTTCGATCATTTCGGTGTTATTTATTTGTTATGAGTTGCGGATGTGCTGACATTTTGTCGGTTTTATGTGTTTTTGATTGACTTACTTACATGTTTTTAATGTAAAAAACTGAATTAGTTTTAGAACCTGGGTTTGAAGTTGACTTCAAAATGAACGAAATGATCGTCTGTCAAAATTGTGGCAAAAATTAACTCTATCTGTCAAAATTAGAGCGGAAAGAGTCGTTTATGGTGTTCCCACCAAAAAAAAAAAAACTTCAGACCTGTCAATCTTTTTAATTACATTTCGGAACAATCCATTTCGATTCAAAATTGGAACCACCCAAAATACGAAACGAGACAAAGAAAAAAAAATTGCGCTGTACATTTTCAAAAAACGAAAACGGGCTACTGTAGAGTAAAAGGCGGGATCTTTTAGTAACTTACACTTGACCGTTTACACGACCGCGATCCAATCATAGATAACACAATTTTCGATGGGCGCTTGTTTTTATTGTTTCTTTTTTTTTTGGGTTGTCAGGCCTTTTGTCTTTGACGAGGGGCGAAGGTAATTGAAATAACGACGGTCGCAGAGAGGTATGCGTAGAATTTTGACAACAGCTGACTACGTCGACGCGAGTGATGTATACTGTCGTATTTTTCATCTGTCGTTTAGATAGTGTTGCATTTAAAGTAAAGTTTTAACTAAAGGAATATTGAAAAAAAAAAAAAAATAACACACCTCCACAGTTTTAATATTTCAAGTACTTATAGGTTTTTTTGAGTGAGAAATCACCCAATGTCTTCTCCCTCTCTTAGGCTGAACAGGAGGATGTCAGACTTTTACTCACTAAAACCCACTCCTATGTTCTTTATTAACCCTTGGAAGTATACGAATCTTATATATTATAAGATTTGCTATTTTAATTTGACCTTATATTTTAAACTAACGTTAAAATTTTAATGTCGATGTGAATATAAAATACAGTTTTTAATTTATATATAAAAAAAAAAACAAAAAATAATTTTGCCAACTAAAGTTTTTAATCAATTAACATAAATCCTACTTTTTCAATCAACCCCTATAATTAAAAGACGCTTCTATTGTTTTCTGTCTCCAAACGCTAAAAAAAAACGGTTCGACAAGATAGATGTGTTTAGTTTTAAAGTTTTTGTCCCTTGCTCTGACGAACATGCCGATTTTCGGACGACCGACGATATTTCATGGCGATATTATCGAAAAAATCGTTAGCAACGATTAATTTGAAATATTAGGCTGTTTATAGTTTGGGCTGTCTTTTAAAAAAAAGGACGTCGTTTTTTTTCTTCACAAAAGTGTGTTGCCGTTATGAAAAATAAAATCTTTTTGTTTTAATAAATTAACAATTGCCTGGATGTGCAGAAACTATTTTAACGATTTTCGAATTTCGAATTAGCCTTTGAATATAAAATAACCCGGTACTAATTTTAATAGATACGAAACTAGACATAAATACTCATACCATAAATTGAGTGGTCTTTTGCATAATGATGGCTAAACTAAACCAATAAAATAACAGGGCGAACCTCTGTAATAAAGCCTTAGTAATAACATTTGATAACTTAATAATTTTCAATTATCTATGAAGTGTATGTCGAGTAATTGGTTTAGAAGTAATTTTGTAAAGCGATCAACGCCTATATTCTATAGATTAGTAGTTTATGGTTCTATCGATATCGGTGGTACACTTGTACCAACCCTAACTTAAGGGCCAAGCGCCCGAAAAGTGCCATAAAACAGTGATTTTCTGAGGCCTACTCCTCCGTAACGACTAGGTCAATTGGTTTGAAAAAAATATATGTTTATTAGAGATTCATGAACAAAAATATCAACATTTGATTTTTTCGTGCAATTAATACTTTTATCAAAAAAAAATATTTAGCAATTTCGCAACTTTTCGCAACTTTTCCTACTCCTTCGAAACGGCTTGGACCTTTAGAAACATTTTTACACATAAAAATTGGTGGTAAAATATTCTTCAAAGTGAACATTGCATATGTAAATCAATCAATATCTCGCAGAGAAAATGGATTTAAAGCGCTTTCCGGGCGCTGCTGGCCGCAAATAAATGCACAGATATGCGCACTGCCGCCTAGGCGAGTGCGAGAGTTGCGTTCACATAATTTCGGCCAGATGGTTCAAGGAACTATACGCCTTAACCACTATATTTTGAGCAGTGTATGTGTCGTGATGCCTAAGTAGTTAAAGGTAGAACTACACTGTTCACACGTGTGCCACGTACGCCGATCTGGGCGCATCGGTCTCCATACATTTTACATGGCAACTAGACTTGTACAGCTACATTAGATCCACGCCACGCGACGCGCCACTACGTACAAATCAGGCGTGGTCCACGTGTGTGTCGGTCTAGTCTAGTTTTCGCTTAAATCACCCATGGTCCGTAACGCCTCTCACGCATGCGGTTGCGGGTTCGAAACCTGGCAAGTATACCAATGTGAATTTTTCAATTCATATGTCATGTATTTTTCTCAGTTTACAGTCATTACACCACCGTATCTCGTCAAAGCACGTGAAGCCGTTTGGTCCCTGTTGTCATTCGTATTTCTGTGACAGTTGTTATACATATGTAGTCAGACGCCAGGAAGTCTGACCGTCAGTATATTCAAGGAGTGTTGCCCAGTAACTGGGCTGTGGAGGTCTGATGGTATTCGCTCCATGTGAAACACGGGTATTTGGTCGCATCCGGCTAGACTGCCAGTCGACCCCAAGCAAGTTGTGAAAAGGCTAGGAGATGATTATATTATAAAGAGGTAAAGTATTATTATGGTCTGATTGCTAAAGTTTTTTCACCGATAGAAAGCTGCTTTATTCCTGAGTGACATAGACTATTTTTTATATACCTGTACGGGCGAAACTGCGGGCAAAAGTTAGTTTAAAATAATTTCTGAAAAAAAAAAAACTTTTTTTCCCTCTTCTTGAGCAGTTAAAAACATCGTCAAGAAAGCAACTTTATTTCTGAGTGACATAGGCTATTTTTACATACAGGTCGAGCGGTGAATCAAGATCGCTCGGTGAAAGTAGTGGGGGCAATCGGCGCATGTGTACAATTGCGCACAGAAATTCTTAGTATGTTAGGATTTTATTTTTAATTTCGTATGTTTGAACCTTAGTAACAACTTATAATAACACTAGTTTTTGCTTGTAATTTATCTTGTAAGTAGGTAAATTCAGAAAAAATTAAATTTTTAAAATTAAAATTAAAATAAAAAAAAATAATTTCGTTAGTTTCTTTCTTAACGTAACAATTCACGTCGTAAACCATTTTTCTGGCTAGCCGTTTTAAAACTTTATTTTTAACCATTTTTTTTACGACTACGTATTACTAATACGATAACACAGCTGTACGCAATAGTACCCAAGTACAACAGTATCCAATGAGACGCAAGAACACAACGCGGGAATTGAAGAGCGACTCTATCTACCAATGACGCGTCGCCGACGGCGCACACCCGCCCGCACGTCGCCAAATAGACCTTAGAATTGAATTGACCTTGACTGCGCATGTCCCTTCCACTTTTGCCGAGCGATCTTGATTCACCGCGCGACCTGTACCTGTGCGGGTGAAGCTGCGGGCTAAAGTTAGTTTAAAATAATTTCTGAAAAAAAAAAAAAAACTTTTTCAAGTCCCTCTTCCTGAGCAGTTAAAAACATCGTAACTTCTAAAGAATCTTACTCATAAGCATAACCCATTAGCGGATTCACAAACTAATTAAGTACCTACATTTGACTGATCGTATCTCTAGGCGCCAATAAAAATTTAAAAACAAACGCTTCGGCTCTCTGTCGTGAATCAAGCGGCGGATATATTGACGGCAATCGCGGTTATTTACAACGCCCTTAATTTTACTGCCGACGCGGGCAACACTGGCTAAGTAATGTCAGAATTGGGTACTGGCGATTTGTTTAGTCATTTTTAATCATCAATGGTTTTTTTTTTAATTATGCATTTTTTTTGTTGATGCCAAAAATGCTTAGATAGTAAGTCTTTTTAGCCACGTATTTCTCAGCTCCATTTTACCCAGATCGCGCCTATTTCAATGATTTCATATATTGCCGAGTTGCGATACAAAATTACACTAATTTTACATCACGATATCCACTGTAAATCAATTTGCGAATAATTAAAACAACCACTAAACTTCACTGGAAGAAATCCGGCCAAAAACTCCATTTTAGACACAGTGGTGACTTTAGGGCTGAGGCGTTGTTAAAAAAAACATGATCTGTCAAAAGTAGGGTTACTAGCTTTTGTATTATTGATATTGTGATGATTTGTGCGTCTATTTGGGCGGAATAAACATGTTTCTTTTTTGTTTCTTCTCTTCTTTCTTTCTTAACCAGTTAAAAAGAGTTACCGTGACCCTGGAACCTTCAATTTGGGTTTTAGCCAGTAAAAGTCTGTCTTTCACTATCACATCACCCAGAGCGGGAAGAGTTATTTCATGATTTTCTACCTCAAAAAATAAAACAGTGAATTTACATTTGTCGGCGTTAAGTTTAGGCCTGTTAAGGTATGACCTGTCAAAAGTAGTAGTATTTCCCTGAAAACCCACATGAAAATGCAAGAAACATTGTCAGGTGTTTATTTTTAATTTTTTATTGTGTTTGCTTGTATTATTTTCAACAACTTTAAAAAGGAGGAAATTCGTGGCGCTGCGACCAAGCAACGTGCCAAAAGCCCTTAAGACCGCGCCACTTTTATTGTTGCGCGAACAATCGTGAATGGCGAGACGACTTTGAGGCTTAAAAGTCGCAAGAGGCGTTTAATTATATTACTGTCGATGCCTTTTATCAATCATTGCGGTTTAATATGTACCCCATTAATTATGGGTATAAATATTTCAATCGTAAAGCGTTCGGTGATATAGTGCTACAATATAGGTCGTATTTGTTTTTGCGTATCTTAAGGTAGTTTTAATTTGTGATGGCCTAATAAAATTAGGTCTACCTATGCGTTTTTTGGTGCCTATATCGAACGCATAAATTGTTGAGCAGCGTGGTACTGATATATGCATGTGTCATGTTCGTGAACGGACGCTGTCAGTTGAGACTGATCATCTCTTTGCTTATTTTTTTATTATTGATAGGCTCACGTTTGACCACCTGATGGTAAGCGGTGATGTGGTCGACGATGGAGCACGCTTGCCTAGAAGTAACCTATTTTAAATTTGTATATTTTGAATTGTTTATTTATTTATTTATTTATCTACATTGTTCTCACAAATAAGAAGCAACAAGAAATGTATAACCGAGATATTTGTAATAAATAACTTGGAAAAAAAAAGAGTGGCCGTGGAGTCCTTTACGCATTCTTCTCCTTAAAGATATACGTTTTGGAAAGTGCAATTAGCATTATTTTTCTGACTTCTTGATAATTCAAAAATGCGTGTAAATGTTTAAATGAAACAAATGTTATTGATTTTTGAAAAACCATTAAGTACTCACCCACTTATCATGGATTGGATTTAGTGTTTTTCACTAAGAAGGTCCAATACATTTTAGATTTAAAAATCACTAAAAAGACTAAAACTAAGTCTTCAGACTTCATCATCCGTAACCCGATATGGCCCATTGCTGAGCCTTAAATACCTTCAGTAATTTTCTTTAAAAAAAAAAAATCATGACAGTCTAAAGCTAGAACTATATTAGACCGACGCACACGTGGACCACGCCTAATTTGTACGTAGAACGACATCTCGTGGCGTTGATCTAATGTAGCTCTTCAAGTCTAGTTGTCATATAAAATGTACGGAGATCGACGCGCCCAGTTCGTCGTACGTGGCACAATTTAGTTCTATCTTAATACCACTCAAAAGACTGCTCATCATTGCTAATATCATCAAAACATCTTGATTCTACTACAAAAGATACACAAGTATCAAGTGTATTCAGTCTTACTAATCGGGGGCTCGGGGGCCTATTCTTAAAGTTTTTGCGAAAAACATCTTGCATTGAGGTTACCTTTAATACGCACTGAGGTAGCTTTAATATGTCGATGTGGGGTATTAATTGTCTAAGGCTTAAGTTTTTCGTGCGTTAAATTCTTTTCAAGTAGCGCTTTGTGGGACTGCACATCTGTACCGCGAAAAAACGAGACGTTTTTTGTTAAAATTTGTGTTTCAACTGTATTTTGATATTCAGCTGAGTTATGATTAACTGAGAATTAGATATGATCTTGGGTCTGCTTGTGTTTTTTATGTCAATTAACATGTTTGTGAACCCGCGAGTAATTTTTGACCATAAAGAATGTGTTTACAAAGTCCAAAAAAATCGTTAAACACTTACTTACATAACACAACTCACAAGAGTTCCCAAAATTTCTTACAAACTTTATTCAAGACAAGCTACTTAAACAATTGCTCAATCATAAACAGAAATTCTAATCGACCAGCTTAAAAGGTTTCTTTTTCTTTAACTTACGCAAGCAAACTTTACGTTCATATACATGAGAATATATACAAATAGGGTTACAAAGGCTGGGCCGGTGTTCGTTCGAGCAGGAAAGGGCCACATGCTCCGTAATTTATATACAGTTATTGATCAAAAGGTGATGTCCTTTGGCAGCCATTCAGGCGATATGCACAGCCCCACCGAATTGTTCTCTATTAAGGGCGATAAAATCTTGCGAAGGGGCTATCGTCTTAACGGTTCGATAGTGTTCCACTGGATTAATTTATCGAACGTGTGGTTCGCGGTTTTGAGAATAGGTGCCTTAAATAAGTTACTTGTTTTGCGAATGGATGCGGTTAAACGTTAAGGTGTGTACATTTTGTAAAATTATCATGATAGCTACAACCCGGGAATCTTTAAGTCGAGAGTGAATAGGTTTCTTCTAGGTAAGCGCGTTCCATCGTCGACCGCATCGTCGCTTTCCATCAGGCGAGATAGTGGTCAAGGGCGAACCTATCAACAATAAAAAAAATCAGAATAAATCTTAAAAAAGACAGATATTTATTAATTAAATACTTTATGCACACAAAAGTACAGAGGCGGACTTAATGTCTTAGGCATTTTCTACCAACCTTTGAGTGATGCAAATAATAATAGTGGTAGGTGCAATAAAAGAAAGAGATAAGGAGAATACAAGAATAGATATACTAATAAACCATAAATATAATACAATTATATAATATATACTCAAATTATTAAACTACACTAATATAGTCAAACAATTGGTTCAAATCGACAGCTGGAAAACCTTAAAGCTGTGATGATACTACTGCCAACCTCTTGCGAATTATCTCGCGAACTTTAGTTTTGACTGTTAATCGGTTTGTTACTATCTGATCTCCTGGGGGAGCGCAATCCACAAAGAAAAGCTTGAAAAAAGAAAGAATGGTGAAGAAAGTCAGTACGATAAGTGAGACATTGAAGTAGGCGCAAATTCTATTGTGGTTGGCGCAAATGTATTTAATAATATTGAATGTAAATAATTGAAGGAAGACTTCACACTTTACAAAAAACAAAATATAAGATATTGCTGAATTATTAATAAACTCCCAAAAAAAGGTGAAGGAAAACATCATGAGGAAACCGGCATGTCTTAGAACTAAAAATTCGAAGACATGTGACATCCACCAACCTGCACTGGTGGCCCACGTGGTGGGTTAAGGCCCATTCCCTCTCCTAGAGAGGAGGCCCGAGTCAAGGAGAGGGAACATTAAATTTCTGATGCTTTTATTGCTTACTCGAAACTGATCACCTAAGTACTTACATCAAAGGATTCCGAAACCGAAAAAAAAAAAAAAAAAAATCAAGACATCCATAATCCAAGTAGCGCAAACTTCAACCCTTTTTTGAAAGAAACTAATTCGCCATTATCTAAAAAACCTTCGTTGGGGTACAATGGTACAAAAAGCAACAATTTTACGCATACAAAGTATTTTATCATGCGAATACTGTAATCCGTCGCGTAAGCCCGCATTTCGGTCCACCTTGATTACCGCTGGCGCCAGTTCGGTTTTCAAATAATTTTAAGTTGATTAAAAATCATAAATGTTGATACTGGTCAGTGATAAAACGGCGCCTTCGGATTTCAAGTTGATTGGACGGTTTTTTAAACCGACTTCGAAAAAATTTGGAGGTTCTCAATTTGAATGTATATTTTTTATTATTATGTTTATTATTTCTGACTTGAATTTTATTTATTTATTACATATCTACATAAAAAAAAAATAACAAAACTGTTTATACTAAAACTTACTTCAGTTAGTTTTGTCGGTTTTATTATTTTTTTTTTATTAAGTTAATAGACATTTCTAAATTTTTAAGGATATTTGTAGGGTACAGTTTTTTCAGGTAGAATAGATGTGAATCAGTTAACTGGAAATTAGATTTGTTTTTTTTTTTTTTTTTAAATTAGGTTTTACTTCTTCTCCTGGCTTTTATTTTAAATGTCACTCTACTGCGATAGACACATACTTTTTTTTTGAAGTAGGTGTTCTTCAAAAAAAAACGTATGTGTTGTACTAATGGCATCTGGGCTTTTGGATTCTCACCTGGTGCCTACTTAAAAGACTACCCCGTATTTTTCCATACACCTGTCAGTAATCAGTATTTAAATAAAACAACAGTGCACTTTATTCTTACTGTCCGCCTGTTCCATAATTTGACTGACCTATCAAATAGTTGTTTGTCGACACGAACAGTAACACAAAATAGTAACGGATACTAGTCGTCCATTTGTCATCTGACCCAGGTTGGGGTCATACGCGTCAGTGTAAACACAGCCGTTTTTCAAACGTTAGCATGTGTACACGTCTTTATGTTTTACTACTTGTTCGGGTTTGCAGGGCTGTCAAAGATTAAAAAGTTTTTTTTTAAATTGAGGATTTGAAAAGAGAAGCCTAAGGACTGGTTTTTGATTGGCTTAGATGGGTAGTGGTAGTGCATATTTATGGGCCTAGGTGTGTTATAATTTTAACAAAAATAAAATTAACATAATTTCATTGATTTTGTCAATATCTATTTCGCGTTATCCCATTATTTAGGCCCTCCATATCATCCTTCTTAATTCATTAAACCCCAAGCGAACGCGCTCGCGCACCTATTGTCTTTCTATTGTGTCTGTAATTTCTACGATTGAAAGGTTAAAAATCTAGACATATTTTTTATACTAAAATGATTTTGGCAGGTATTACAATTAAAAGTTCTAATCAGTATCAATAATACGACTTTCTGCCATGATGAAAGCCTTGCGGCGAGATTGTCAGGGTTAATGTCTGCAGTTGAGTTTTAAACCTGCCAATGTCAAAGTCGACGAGCCCCACTACATTGTATGTAATAAATAGTTACTCTGTGACTCCAACCGAGCTTCGATACCGCTCTAAATTACCTGTCGCGATTCTTCCATACATGGTTATGGCTTTAGTAAGTACTAATCGTAACTTTGTAACACGTCACGGTTCGAAGGTGTAATTAGAATTCATTTATGAATGTGGTACATACAAGTAAGACTTATTAAAGGAGTAAACCTGTTCCTATATTTATTTTACACTCTGTCATGTCTCTTCTGAAACCAGTGTCAATTCGAAATTTTCTAGTTTTATTGTTTTTTTTCTTCGTATTATTGTTATGCGATAAGGCCGCCAATTGTATGTTCTAAATATAAGGCTCAAATGTGTAATTTATTATCTTGGTGTACAATAAAGGATAAATATTATTGTATCTTTTGCATAATAAGATTTTTTTTGTTTGGTTTAAGTTGAAGTAGCAACTTCAGTTCACATACGTATAGGCCCTGCAGGATCGAAGCTTACTGGGGCCATGCGTTGTGTGAAAGAGAACCCCGAGGCCCTGGAACGAAAGCAAAGAAGGAACAGGAGTGCGTTTTAGTCAGTAAGAGTCTATCACACTTTCCCGCTCCACCCAAGGATATGTCACTAGATGATTTCCCACCTAAAAAAAACTTCAGTTCAGATTATTTGAACTTGTCCTTAAAATGCATCTCTAGTTTTTTTCCCTGTGGCAACCCTCAATAGTTCTCGTCTCGGATTAGGGCTTCGGTGACGTAATCGATAGGCTAGTGCCGTAATCCGGGCGGGAGTCGCTGCGGTCGTATCTATACTTGTGCGAGTGGACAGCACTAGTTTAAAAAACAATAACCCAGTTGTTTTCGAGTCTATGGTTCGTGGAGTTTTTGATTTGTGGAATATGGTGGCTATTCTTGTTTTTGTAGTTTGCTGTGATAGCGAGAGTGTTACGAGGATTATAGGTATTTTGGTCGCTTGTGTAAAGTTCTTTTTTTCCAGTGAATAAAATAACACAATCTCAGCAGTGCTACTACGACCTAAATTGAACTGTTTTAAAGGGATGAAGCTATATGGTGTGTGATCTCCGAGGTCACCTTCACGCGCCAAGAAGTTCACAAATCAATCACTGCGGTTGGGAAAACTTATCCCCCAACCAAGTACGTTTAAGGTCATGGATTACACACAACAGCTGTCTACACGGATTGAAAATAATAAGGTCACCCCTGTTGGAACACTGGATTACAACCGTCTGGTCCATACTTTATAGACTTCTCTTTTTTAGGTTGGAAAATCATCCAATGACATCTCCTGCTCTTTGGCGGAGCGGGAGATAGTGTCAGACTTTTACTGTAGACTGGAAACCGAACCAAACATACTTGGCTAATGGTTATGGGACACCGCTAGAAAAATTGACTTAGACTTTTTAAACTTCCTACTTAGAGCAAATTAGCAATCGAAAAATAAATTCAAAGATTTGTAAAGAATGTAAGTAGGTAAGTGCAACGACACGGAAAAATATTAAATACACAATATTTGAAGGCACTTGTTTAAAAAAAAAGAAAAAAATCAGTGTTAGTCCATGTGCAGTTCCCACAACACGCGATACTTTGCAAATGTTTGCCGACCCGAGTTGGATCAAATATTTGTCTTGGATCAAGTTGGGATCAAATACATTGATTTGGCACTTCACTTCCAATACCGCTACTATTGGAAACTCACTTCTGTCAATTAAGCGAGAACTGCACTAGACCGACGCACACGTGAGCCACGCCTGATTTGACGTAGCGGCGCGTTGCGTGGCGTAACGTGGCGTGGATCTAATGTAGCTCTGCAAATCTAGTTTCCATATAAAATGTATTTCGACGTGCCCAAATCGGCGTTCGTGGCCCACGTGTGTGCCATCTAGTTCTACCTTAATTGTTTTCATAACTGTAGGTACGGTATTCCTAGTGTTTAGGGTTCCGTACCCAAACGGTAATAATGAACCCCCGGGGCCCTGTAACGCAAGGCAGAGTCAATAAAAGTCTAACAGCCCTCTTGGTCCGCTCAAGACCGGGAGAAGTCATTACCTAGATGATTACCCACCTAAAAAAAATTAGTACTTAGGTATTGTCACTCACTTAAAACTCGATACTCACTTTATAACTCACCAATAAATTCGAGAACCCATAGTAAAAACAGCTAATCTATTTGCCGGCCAGTATTGACCAAGCTCGATCGCTACATGTTAAAAGTGTCAAATGTAGTGCGCCTCTGTTTCGACCAAACTTTTGCAGCAAATATTTGTGTTTCGCACTTGACAGATTCTGATCCATAGGGGACAAGATTTCTGATCGGATCGTCAGGAGAAGGGGGCTTTAGTAAAGAGCTTTGACTAGGGTGTTAGTTAGGTTAGTATTAAATACGAAGAGTGAAAAATAACTATAAATCAAGCATCAATCTACTGTGATTTTAGGAAGAGAATACAAGAATGCTTGAAATATTTTATAATAATAATACATTTATTTTCAGGCATCTTGGCCCATAAATACCTTACAGACTATTTACTACCTTATATACAAAGTAAATTAAATACAATTTATTGTTAATAAATAAGACTTACGATGTTAAATTTGTAATATTTTATACATAAAACTAGCGTCTCTCCCCGGCATCACAACTTCTTTTTCGACTTTCCCAGTAATTTTCAAATCAGTTTTCGATAAAATTCTTGTCATGTCAGTTAGATACGAACAAAAAAGCAATTGATTTTTTATTTAATAGAATATAATAGATATGGCTAAAAAAAGTGTGAAAAGGTACTGAATTACTTTCACATCTTGTCCAACTTAAAATCTCAAAAATTAATACACTACACACATCACGCATTAAATCATATCAAAATACAATTTAAAAGAGCAATAAAAACTCATACCACACATTTTTCTCTGAACAATTACTGTCGCCAAAGTTGCCTCGACAAATATTTCTCCTTAAAAACATTCACTGCGAAAATCGTAACACCAGTCGCATCCGGAATCGCAATATCTTGTAGCACAGTGTCGGACAAAGATACTAACATTTTTTATTGGCGGCATCAGAGGTATTGAAAACAAATAAATAATTCAACAAAGCTGAAAGGGAATGCTGGCGTATCGCGTGAGGGCTGTGCGTGTCGACGCGCCGGCAGCCATTTTGTAACCCAAAAATTGGCGGGAAAATTGAGAAAACGACACTTCTATGTACCACGAAGTCTAATAAACTCACACGTAATTTATGCAAACGACGAAACGCCCCGGATTGCTGCGGAAGCATTAAAAAAATAAAAGAAACGAAATTATTCTCTGAAATATTCGAAATTATTCTCGGAGCCGAAGTTCGTAACAAGGAGATTTTATAGCGCGACCCAAAGTTTTCATTTTGATGTGTCTATTAAATTCTTTGCGGTTATCGGGTAGGATATAATGCCAAGCTTCTGTCGGATTCTTTAAGTTTTCGGCGTAAGAATAGTTGACGAAGAATTTTATAGATAAAATTCATTTGATATTACTGTGCCAAACTATCACTGGTCTGACCTCATATTTCTGGGATTTTAGAAACCTGTAACGTATTCAGAACAAGGAAAAACTTGGATTGGTACTCTTAAGAATTCTCACTTAAAAAAGCTCGACGAAAATTTTATCTAAGTACTTAAGAATGAATCCAAACAATTTGTCTTAGAATTCAAATTGAACCAAACAAATTATTCTTCGAGGCAACCTACATACCAGCCGTATTTTTCCCATACCGATCATGGCAATTGCTTTCCCTTCAAATTCATTGAAACATTCTTACGCTCACACCTCAGCAGTAAATATGGGCCCGAATAAAAAAACCACAAAACTTAGAAACACTCAAAGTTCACTTTTATTTTACGTTTAGTGCCAATAAAAACGTCAGTGAGAACGTACTTCCTAAAATTCGAGGTTCACAACTCACGGTAAAGTAGCAGCGTGTGACAATAAAATGTCCAATACAAGTGGCATTAGACTGAAACCTGCAAGATAGCTCGGAGGCACGCATCCTCGGCGAATCACCAGGGTAGGATGACCTGCCCTACCTTGAAATGTCTTCCTCAAACTTCTTCAAACTTTTCCCCAGATTTTTCGCCACGTATAGGCCAATACATTCTGGTCACAATATGGCTGTCGGTGTCTATATGTGGGCGAAAGGGAGGCCAAATCACCTATTATTAAGGGGGGTGCCAAACTAACGGCTTCACGTGTTGTTCCTTTTTATGTGTTCCGTTTGAACAGCACGCCTGATGGTGTAATTTAGGTGTAAAAGTGTACACAGTTTATATAGCTAAGTGGAAATTTTTGAAGTGGAATAATGACGGAAATGGTCCTAGGATAGAACGCCATTAAACATTTCGAAATGTTGTAAACTTTATGACTTTACCTAACCAGTCACAATTAACTATCGTTATTATTACGAACATGGAATTAGGAACGCATTTTCGTCATTCCAAACACGTTAGAATCTAGAAAATTATTTGATGGTGTAATAAAACGATTAAACATTAGTTAATTAGGCTCACAAGCTTTTTAGGAGAAGTAGCGTAATGTAACGAGGTAATAAATCCGAAAATTGCCACACAGACGGATTTAGAAACTTTTAATATGTCGCACTCTTAATCAAAAGGAGAACTCAAAAACCAGTCAAATGCGAGTGAGACTCGCGCATGAAGGATTCCGTAACCTACTGTCCGTAGCAAAAAAAACGGCAAAATAATCACGTTTGTTTTATGGGAGCCCCCTTAAATATTTATTATATTCTGCTTTTTAGTATTTCTACGGCTACAGAAATATATATCTATGAACAACTGAGAAAAGGAAGCTATCACGGTTAATGAGATACAGCCTGGTGACAGACAGTCAGACAGATGGACAGCGGAGTCTTAGTAATAGGAGTCCTGTTTTACCCTTCGGGTACAAAACCTTAAAATGAGGGTAGGTATTTGAAAATTCAACCTTATTTTTTAAACACATTTTCAGATTCAAATACCATCTTTTTGAGTTAGGTTTCTTTATAATAATTAAGCATGCGGTCTTTATGCACTACAATATTGCTACAAGATGGTGCGGATTACAGCTGTCAGAGTCTTATAATGTAGCTACCTATCCTTTTCTCTCATGTTAAACATGCATATTTTTGTCCTGCTCTCATCCTATCCATGCTTTGTACAAAAGACCTTAAAAGACAAACTACCTTTAATATTTAAAGGAGGTAGATCCAACGTAAATAGGTACGAGGGTACAGAATATGTTTTGCGTCAAGTTTCGACATAAATATTGTAACAAAGCTACCGCAGGGGACCGCACCGTGAGCCGACAGGGAAATGATACAGAAACTAGACATGCCTCTCGAATATTCCAAAATGTTCTGGAATCCTATGAATTTTGTAACATCTGAAAGTAGTTTCGGCGATTTGGACGAGGAATGTAAAGATCATAGGTACTTCCTTCGAAGTGCTTGTTTGTGAATTGGAGCAAAACCAAGATGGCTGCTATCCCCAAAAGAAAGGGACGTAACTATTTTTTTTTTCTATTTTAAAACATAGAAGCGAGAAATCATAAGAAAGTGCTTGGATTTTTCAGTATTTTATTATATTTTATTGGGGACAAAAAACAGTTACAAGCTGCAGAAAATATAAAAAAAAACCTTAAAACTAGATGCACAAACATTTAACCCACTCGGGTGTCCACATCTTATCACATGTATAACAGAAGTGAAGGACTGTGGTAAGAGTTTACAGAATACAGTGCCTTCTGCGAAAGCTTCATGTATAAAAAAATAATTAATTTCTTTAATCATAATTAACATAGTTTAAAATTTAATTTAATTCCATTTCCATCAATATTTTTATTTCATTCAATTTAGTACAATTTATTATTTATTTATGAATTGTCGATGGCATTAAAGACAAGAGAAATCGAAAAATCTTGATTTTTATTCTTTATTTATTGCATACAAAAACATAAGTATTGACTGGCCTGTTGGTCTAGTGGTTAGTGACCTAGACTGCTATGCCGGAGGTCGTGGTTCTTTTCCTACCCAATACAAATATTTCTGTGATGAACACGATCATTTGTTCTATCTGTGTGTAATTTATCTATTACATGTATGTATTTAGAAATATATAAGTATGCAGTTTGCCATTCAATATAATCTGTGAAAACTTTATATTAATTAAGAGAAATAGGTATATAAAATCAAAAGTGTTGATTAAATAAATTATTAAAAATAAATTAAAATTTAGAAATATAAAAGTATGTTTATCAGTTGTCTAGTACTAATAGCATAAGCTCAGCTTAGATTAGATGTCGTGTGTAAATGTTTTAAGAATTTGCGTTCAGATCGAAATGACGGAAGCATGATCTTTTTTTAATATAAGTTGCGCTCTTACTTAATTTTAAATTACTTGCTTCAATTCCATAATAACCATTTTTCTAATGTACTGTAGGAAGTTGGAACTCAGGGCTCCTCTCTAAGAGTGTCCACCATTTAGGCCAGTGCGGTTTAGTTCACGATTTATGCGAAAGTGAACCCCGGGGCCCTGGAACGAAGGCAAACAAGGAACAGGAGTGGGTTCTTAGTCAGTAAAAGTCTAACACGCCCTCACACTCCGACTGAGGGCCGTAGAGGTCATTGGATGATATTTCCACCTAAAAAAAAAGGTTTGGTAAATTATCAAATCCATAATAACATTACAAGTAATTCAACCTAGCATTATGATTCCTCCTTTTTAATTTTCTCACCAACTCAATCCAGCTTCACCTTACAAAATTCATAACAACTGATAATAATGATAGATGTCACAAAGAGTCCATTAATACTGCCGTAATTTGCATAAGAAAATCGTAAAACTATCGGTTTTGACACTAGAGCGCGTCATTTGACGGCCATGACACAGCCCTTATGTCACTTTGACGTCGCACGATATACGTCGATGGTACCAAGGTCATATTTTAATGATGCTCATTAATTAAAGAGAAATGGCATTGGATTTGTAAGCTTTATCGTTTTATTACATAACATTTGTTTGGGAAAATAATGGTGTCATTTAGGAAAAAATGGAGGACGCAAAACTTTGGGCAGGAATGTTTTAGGTTTTTTCTTTCTTTTTAAATTGTTATTCTGTTCCTACCTCATATAAGTATAGAGTGAGCAATTTAAAGTTTCTGTAAGTTAAGTACTTTCGGATTTACCAATTTTACTTTAAATAATCATATAAATTACTAGCTTTTGACAGCGGCTTCGCCCGTGTGAATATAGAAAATATTCGCCTATGTTACTCAGAGATAAAGTCGCAATCCACTGGTGAAAGATTTTTTTAAATCGATTAAGTAGTTCTTGAGTATAGTCATATAAAAAAAATATCCAAAAACACATTTCTTTTCTTTTAATAATATTAGTATAGATTTTAATTATTTCCAATGCAGTTTTCGTAACATCCCTTTTCTGCACCAATAGAAGAGTAAAAAAGAATCTAAACAAAAATTTATTTAAATCTGGAACAATTTATTTATTTATTTATTTATTTATTTTATAATTTATGTACACACAGTAAAAAGAAGAAGATACAACATTATTATAAATTATGTACAAAGGTACTGCTTATTTCATGAAGAAATTTCTTCCAGCAGACCTGCGAAAGGAAAGATCAGAAGAGATGTAGACAATAGTGCAACAATATTAACATTTGGGGACAAAAATCAGAACAAAAATAAAATATGGCACAGTTGAAAACCGTTTGTTTAAAAAAAACACGTAGCTTATGAAATTCGAGCCCGCGATCCAGTAATACCATAAAATACGATTGAAAAGCTTTCATGTCATGATGTTGGCTACACTCGAGCAAGTGTTCCAAGTTTAAATTTAAAAATTCATTGACACTTCATGTTATTATTTTGTGACTAGTGTGCGCAATACAGCTTTTGTTTATCGTTTATGAATTATTGTGTTAGTTTTTATTTACTGTCTAGTGTCAAAGCGGCTGGTGCGATTTATTTTATACTAGTTGTGCCCGCGACTTCGTTCGCGTGGACTACAGGATATTGAATTTATTTTTTCTAAAATAAAATTAGCCAATGTTACTCCTTATTACATCAGCTACCTGCCAAAAAAAGTCCCGTCAAAATCGGTTCAGCCATTTCAGAGATTAGCCCGGACAAACAGACAGACAGACAAAAAATATTATTTTGGTGTATGTACCGTATATATATTCATATGCATGTAGTAAAAAGCAGTTATTTCAATATTACAAACAGTCACTCCAATTTTATTTATATGTATAGATGTATAGATGTGGTCAAAGATGGCGTAGAAAAGATCCTATTTGGGTTGATTTTACAGTAGGCAGTCGGAAAACGTTTATCTAAAGAATAAAAAACCGGCCAAGAGCGTGCCGAGTTAGAGGGGGGGGACACACATTGTTTTTTACTTTTGGAGCGATGATTTCCGAAATTATTGACATTATGAAAAAATGATTTTAGTAAACCCCTATTCATTTTTAAATACCTATCTAACAATGTATCACACGTTAGGGTTGAAATTAAAAAAAAAATCACTTCCCAATTTACATATAGGGGGGGCTACCCTAATAAAACATTTTTTTCCAATTTTTATTTTACCACTTTGTCGGCGTGATTGATATTACATATTGGTACCAAATTTCAGCTTTCTAGTGCTAACGGTCACAGAGATTAAGCGAGGACGGACAGACAGACAGACGGACAGACAGACATGGCGAAACTATAAGGGTTCCTAGTTGACTACGGAACCCTAAAAAGGAACAAATATTATATCTACTTTAAGGGGAAATTCGAAGGATGCGAGACGCATAAGACCTGTCATTGTGGCAACATTTGGGGGAGGCCTATGTCCAACGGAGGACGTTTTTCGGCTGAAATGATGATGATGATTATAAAGTGGTAACGTTTGTTTTTCTGTTTGTAGGAAGTAATCTCTGAAAGTACTGGTCCGATTGCAGAATTTTTTTCAGCAATAGAAAGCCGTTTTATTCCGGAGTGATATAGGCTGCATTTTATGTACGCGGGCGAAGCCGCGGGCAAAAGATAGTTTTTCATATATTTATTTGAAAATTCAGCTCTAAATAAAACATATCCATTGATCACCAGATACCCCTTTCTTTCAAACAAGACACATAATTTTCCTTCAAGTTTTTGCACTCAACTACACTTCCGACCAAAAATATTGACACACGCCCAAAATATCTTGCTCAAACATTGCTCCGCTAGTCCCAATAAGTGCCCCTCTAGTTCGGTAACAGCGATTCCGTTATTGCCTGTCGTCGTGTGAGGAAGGAATGTTTGGTTGTTTCAACATTTCCATTACGCAGTGTGTAGCTCACACCTGTCCCTTGGATCGTGAAAACGTCAATTTTACATTTTCCGCATTCTCTAGTCGCGGGGTGTATTTGATATTCACTCTGAATCACTCTTCATAGTTAGGGCTGTCAAATTGTGTAAACTTGGTGATGTTATATAGAAAATAGAAATACATTTATTTGAGACTGGCACAGGACACAACAACAACAATAAAAAAAATCAAATCATTAAATCAAATAAAATAAAAAATAAAAAAATAATTTCAAAAATAAAAAACCCGACTGCGTAAAAAAATACTTTATTATAGTTCAGCAACAGTCGGGACCCATTAAAATAATCTAGACTAAAATCATTCTATTTAATGTGGGTCCCGACTGTTGCTGAACTATGGACTGAACTTGTTTATTTTTCTTTTCAGTTTTTATTTAAAGTATTTTTTTACGCAGTCGGGTTTTTTTTATTTTTTAAATTAATTTTTAATTTACACTTTTTAGTTACTATTATAATATCACTATATTTTAGACGTAAAATCACTAAGAAGTTCAAAAACCGACCTAGGCATTCGCCTCAGTACAAAATAAAGAACATAGATTTCCTGTTGTACTTTTTTTAATATGGTCATGACATACCATTTTGAAACCTTCATAAAAAGCCCTTTAATTTGACACCCATATTGCAGAAATAAAAAAAAAAAATTTTTACTTTAACATATTAGCATCTCACAGTCGATATGTTGTTTTTTTTTTACGTCATCTAAGAACACTTGGGTTATCAAGACGAATCTAACGATATGTTAATTATAAAAATCTGTTGAGCGGTTTGGAAGATATGAGGTAATAATAGTAGTTTATGTGACTAGGGGATAAAGCAGTGTCTTTAAGTCGTGGGCGGTATGTTGAATTCCGAACGAAACGAAGGTTGCTTATTTTAATCCCGAACGACAGTGAGGGATTTATAAAAGTAACTCCCGAGCATTGCGAGGGAGTTAATAAAGAAACCTGAGTGAAGTGAGGAATTCAAGCCGCCCAAGACAAAGACAGCTTTATCCCCGTGTTGCATACTCTACTTTTTACACCATCTGTGAGATAATTAAAAAACAATTTGGTCGACCAAATCATATATTAGACAAATATAAATATTATATTTACAAGTTCATCAAACAAACAAAATTCACTACTCCAAGATTCTATACTTTCAATTTTCTATAATGCTCCCGTCAGTAAGCAGGCTTTATTCTATTTTCTTTTTTTGTTAGTGGCCAGTTTGCATTTCGAGTCGACTTGTGCGATGCACGTACATTTTAATTCACAATGTTGACGATTTTTGGTGTTCCATATTCAAATCTCATTATTCCCTAGAGATCGGCCATACTGCATTATCTCCCTAGGGATAGAATGACTTGCTTTAAGTGAGGTTTGTATGACGTATAAAACGACATTATCGAGCAGGTGGTGTAAAAAGAATATTACATACATACAAACATACAAGATACGCGCGAAAAACATAACCCTTCTTGCAGTCGGGTAAAAATACAACAAGAGGCTGAAAAGGCTCAAAAGTATACGAGTAAGTAAATCATAGTTGATGCTGGAAAATCCATTTTTTGTATATTAGCTTCGTGTCTCACTCCTGGGCAAAGGTTTCCACTATACGCGCGATCTCACGCTTGACCAGATTTAGGCGGGCAAAGCTGCTGGCAAAACCTCCTGAAGTCCCTACTTATGGCCAGATTCTAGCCTGGAAACGCGAGCCAGAATCAATAGATAAAAATAGTTCAGTTGTCAACCCTACTGAAAGGTGGCGCGAACGTCAAAAAGAAATACTTTGACGCGCGACTCGCGTCATAATATGACGAAGCGCGAATATTTTGTATATTTTCACTTCATTTCTACTATTCGCTTTTTGAAATGTACCATTTATTACATATTTTTACTGCTGAGTACTTTGTTTTTATTGTTTATTTCGTACTTTGAGGGTCGTTTTTCGAATATCTCTCATCATCGTTGAATTGAGAGGTCCATTTAAATAATCCGATTTTCTTTTTTACCGTCTATTTTCTCTAGCAATAGGTATCGACAAAATTATACTTTATAAGTATCATCGCGATAATTTCTGCCTGATCACTTTAAAAAAATTTCGTCTGGATTCTGCGGCGCGGCGCCGAACCAACCCCTTTGAAGTTTTCATTTCGAGTGCAAGCAAAAATGAACTTACCGGTGGTCAGCGCGAAGTGTCTGTCTTTCATGGTACCTATATAACAGGGTGTAAAGTACAGCAAGTAGAAAAGGGAGGATTCTTCCACCAGACGGGTATTATTTCTGGTCCGAGCAACGGCCCGATAGTTGATTTCAGGCTGCTAATCGCGCGGAAAACTTTAATACCGCGATGTAAGATTTTTAATCTTAATTTCTATAATCATAGATGTCGGTAGCTACTGTACAATTTACACTAATATTATTTTATTGAGGTAAAGTTTGTTTTTATGATTTTTTTTTGTTTGTAGGCGGTAATCTCTGAAAGTTCTAGTCTGATCATAGATTTATAAGATGTTCTTATAAATCTATGAGTCTGATTGCTAAAATTTTTTCACAGATAGATAGCTGCTTTATTCCTGAATGGCATAGGCTATATTTTATGTACGCGGGCTAAGCCACAGGCAAAAGCTAGTACAAAAACTTAAATAGAGAAAATAGTGAATAGCGTGTCTAAAAGCGGTAGGGGTGACGTGTTTTCATGTAAGTGTATTGAAAAAGGATAAATGCATTGGTGATCATCTAAACCTCTAGATGACTCAAAATATACCTCCAAAAGCAGCTACCTTATATCCTTATCCACTCTCTCAGAAAAAAGCTAATGCGAACGAGTCCTAACGGTATATCCTCTAATCGCCTCATCAATGCGTGTCAAAAACCCTGACGCTTCCAAATTGATCGTCGCATTTGGGCGGGCCTAGGGCGGCGCCCAAACGACTGGACGTAGGCGGGAGACGGATTGCGGTCGACAGGTCGTTCGCTCATCTGCTAGGTCACCTTTTTGTAACAATTTGTTGTTGAGAGCACAAGAAAAATAGGGATTTGTTGGTCTTGTCTTGAATATTCTTTGTTTTTTTATTTAAATTGATATAAACTAGTGCTCGACTGCGATCCCACCTGATAGATAGATAGATATATTGATTCTTTACACCAAAAATAAAAATTACATGAGAAATTTAAAATTAATAGGGTGTCACAATGGGCAATGGGCAATGTCACCTGATGGTTTTTTTTTTTTTTAATTACATATTATTATTGATAGGCTCGCGTTTGCCCACCATCTTACCTGATGGTAAGCGATGATGTGGTCGACGATGGAGCACGCTTGTCTAGAAGTAACGTATGTATTATTAAGAATCTAGAAGTAAGCAGTGGTGCAATCGTTGATGGTGAGGCGCACTAGTTTATCAAGAGCCTATATTCACTCTAGTCTCTAAGACACGTAAATTATAATCGGACGAAAGGCCGCAGCAAGCAAATTGTTATAAGTATGGTTTATTCAGTTATGGGAGTAGAAAATTTTATTGAAATATTTGGCATTAAAATGACACTATGGTCATAAGAAGTTGTTGTTATTTTTCAGTCGAAATGAAAAACAAAAGAAAAAACAGTACCTAAGTGTACCGATAACATTTTCGTTTTTAAATTATCGCTTGAAAGAACTACAGAATTGATTGGATCAATGAAAAGAAAAAAATAAATAATGTACTTAGGATTCTTTTTTAAATTTGGGTATTCCAAGTCTGAAATAAATGAATTTATTATTATTGATCAATGATCAGGCATCTTCGAAAATTACAAAATGATTTGAAGATACCTTATCTTCAAATAATTTTGTAATTGTATTGTAAATAATATACATATTTATATTCAATATTCCAAATTTTTTTTTCTAAAATTTGCAAAACTTGCAATGCTAAAAATTTAATGAATAATACAATCAACTTTTTTCAGAAAAAAAAAACTCAAGACTACACCTGGTCGAAAAAAAAAAGAAAAAATCTCAACAAATTCAGGTGTCTTTACTCCATTAGTAATCAAATGCATCAACTATCAACATTATCACCGAACTTATCGACAAAGACCGGTAGCTCCTTAATCCCTTTAAAATAACCGATAAACCGTACTGGAGTATAAAACGCGAGTGACATTCCATGTACCTATACTTGAATTCATAATTTAATTTAAGATAATTCGATCCATCGCCGCCAACTCAAGTATCAACTTTGGAGTTGTATGTTTTTAAGATGATTTTTAAGTAACCAATTGTACTAAAAAGGCTCTAGAAAAAGTATGGTGGTTGCAATGGAATTTCAACTTTATCTTCTGCAGTATTAAGATTGTTGTTCAAAATTTAACAAATATCTCGAATTCCGAATTCAAATACACATAAAGTGATCAAAGTATTGATTTCAATGATGGCGGCTCTTTGGTGGTCTGACGTGTCATCATATAATTCTTATTTTGAATTTAGATATTTCAATTTGAATGCCGATGAGTTTCGATATTTGAATTCGATTTTGTTCGAATGTGGTTTGTTTGAAACGCATTTGTTTTAACGTTCGAATGTAATCAATGTAACGATTTAAAATGAATAATGAAAGCGTTTTAGTTGTTATTTGTTTTCGAAAATGTAAGTTAATTGGATATATTTTGCTGTATCAATAATTTAATATTGCCTGTAATTATATTTTACTAGATTAGTAGAAGAATTTCCTAACTCTAGTAGGTATACTTAACTATTTAGAATGTCAAGAAATGCTCAAAATAACAGACAATTCCTGAAAACAGATCACCAATTAGTTCTAATTGGACGACCCGTCACTAGATTTTAAATTACTAACGAAATGATCTGACAAAAGCCCAAAACACCTCTACATTAAGTGATACCGATCAGCAAACAAATTAAACTTCACTTTTGTGGAAGCATCCTAAAAATTTCCTTAAGCGCTACCGACACACTTCGACTTTACATCGGAACAAATTATTTAACACCCTTAAAGAATAGAAAATAAGGTTGTAATTCGAATGACAAATGAGTGTGACATCAGAAGTTGGATCTTATTTTGCTTGAGCGAGTGTGTGGGTGTAATGTGTACAGATAGTTTAAAAAAAAAACAAAGTAGTTCTGTTTGTGTGGGTGAATGAGCTTCAACCTTTGATAAGGCCCAATAAAAAGTTGGATTTAAACACGTTATCGGCGTATCGGCGGCCTATTGGTGGTCGGTCGTGTCGGACAAGGAAATCCATGGAGTAGCTTTTTGATACATTTTTTGGATTTTTGACACCCTTTCCTTTTTTTAGGGTTCCGTACTTACCCCAAAAGGAAAACAACAAAAAAAAACAATCTTTAAGTCGAGAGTGAATAGGTTTCTTTTAGGTAAGCGCGTTCCATCGTCGACCTCATCGTCGCTTTCCATCAGGCGAGATAGCGGTCAAGCGCGAACCTATCAACAATAAAAAAAAAAAAAAAAAACGGAACTTTTATAGGATCGCTTTGTTGTCCGTCTGTCTGTCTGTTTGTCAAGACCCTTTATCACGGAAACGCGTGGAGGTATCGATTGAGTTAAAATTAAAGCCATATACTCTGGTCTGTGGTCCCTTGAAGCTGAGAAAAAATCAAACTTTTGTGTTAACAAAAAAAAAAGATACGGCTGTTTATGTCGCAAAAAACGTATATTTCGACTCTCTCGAGGGAATCAAACTTCGTAGGGTACTTTCCGTTGACCTAGTTTATTATTGATAGGCTCGCGTTTGACCACTATGTCACCTGGTAAGCGATGATGTGGCCTACGATTGAGCACGCTTGCCTTGAAGTAACCTATTCACTCTTGATGACACTATTTTCTTATTGGAATATGGCTGTTTCTCCCATCAAATACACTTCCGCTTGACCACCGCTAAGTTCATTTTTGCTTGCACTCGAAACGAAAACTTCAAAGGATTTGGCGCCACGCCGCGCCGCAGGATTCAAGCGAATTTTTATTTAAGTGATCAGGCGGAAATAACCGCGATAGTACATAAAAAAAACGTTCCTCGTAGATATTTTAATCTTTTGCTAAGCACGCCTTGTCATGACTTCTTAGTGAGAAAGGGACAGTGCTATACAGCTTGTATAGCTTCGTCTCTCTCTGACACCAGAATTATGATGATTGTAAGACATGACAGGGCCGAGCTTCAAAAGGACAAGGCGGTGACTTAAAGCAGTCAAACTAGTCACATACTCAAAGGGGTTATTCTATTCTCATCTCTTTCTTACATGTTTTGCTTAGCTGAACGCTCATAGCAATAGTTAAATATCCATTTAAATGAATAGAGTCGCATTAATAATCATCTATCACAAAGAATTCCCTGAAAATGTATTTATTTATTAAAACTTCATGTACCGGGTCCCGTTTTACCTTTTGGACACGGAACACCCAAAAAAAAAAATTATAAAAAAAATTGCATGAACAGCTCAGCTCCACTCAAGAACAGAGCCAGTCCACCAAAATCTCTAAACTAAAGTACACTTGCCTACCTCACTCCTATCTCACCCATTACGAGCAATAAAAGGAGCCTGCTATCTCGCAGCTACCGCGGCTGATGAAAGGTGCCGATAATACCCACGATACGGGTAAGATCGTCATTTGTTTCGTCACCACCGGCTAATGTCGGCCGGTGTTGATGCGGTAGGTAGGCCTGAGTTATCTCGTGAGATTTGTGTTAGGGTTAAAAGGTATTGTTTCTTTTTTTTAGGGTATTATTTTGATATTAGTGTTTTCTACACTAATATTATAAAGAGGTAAAGTTTGTTTTTTGTTTGTTACAAGTAATCTCTGAAAGTACTGCTCCGATTGCTAAACTTCTTTCACCGATAGAAAGCTGCTTTATTCTTGAGTGGCATAGGCTATATGTTATGCACGCGGGCGAAACCGCGGGCAAAAGCCAGTTTTGTATAAATAAATCCTCCATTGGAACCAAAAGTTCGACGACATGTGACATTCACCAACCCGCACTGGGCCCGCGTGGTGGATTACGGCCCATTCCTTCTCCTAGAGAGGAAGCTTGAGTCCCAGCAGTGGAAACATTAAAAAGGCTGATGATGATGATGATGGATCCTCCATTTTAAGACTAAAATTAATATTTAACCGTATACTTACTGACATTTTTTGTTTTATCTTCGCTAAAAAAAAAACGTGATGAGTACAATACAAAATGAGCCATACAACATCTCCATAAAACAAAGTGCCTCAACAAATAGCATTAACATAAATACTTGCTCATTGCACGCCACTAAAGATTTCACTCATTACCTAAGTACAGTTACGAACATAATAATATATGTACACAGTTAGCAAATTACTTAGCTATTTTCTCGCCGAATTTCTCGGCTATTTTCTCACCGAATTTCTCAAAAGACAGTTGTTTATCGGATTTCTCGAAATAGATTTTCTGGTTTTTTTTCTCAAGACAGTTGTTTATCGAATTTCTCAAAATAGACTTTTTCGCCTATTTTAGCAAAAGACAGTTTTTCATCGAATTTCCCAAAGTAATTTTTTTTCGTCTGTTTTATCAAAAGACAGTCGTTGATCGAAATGCTCAAAATAGATTTTTTCAAATCACAGCTTTCATCAAATTCAGTTTTTCATCGAATTTCTAAAAGTAAGTTTTTTCGTTTATTTCTTCGAAAGACAGTTTTTTTATCGAATTTCTTTAAGTAGGTTTTTTCATTTATTTTCTCAATAGACAGTTTTTCATCGAATTTCTCAAAGACAAAAATGTCTTTTGAAGGCTTCAGAAAGTCACTGTTCGGGCGCTTGAGCCTTAAAGTTCTTTTTCTTACCTACCAGTCATTTCGCACGCGGGCAGCTACAGTTCGTACGGACAAGAGGTCCTGGTCATAAGACTAATTGCCTTCTCCTAATGAGCGCGACTCTGCATAAGAATGGCGGACGTACATAATAAACGTAACGTCACAGTGAACATATTAGAGACCACCTTCTGACTGCGGCTTTGCCTGCGTAAAAAGCGATTTAATGTCGCTAGGGAAATTATCGAGATGATTAATTTATTTTTATTTGGTAAATTTAATTAATTATAAAGGCTAAACCACCAATTACAATAACTAAACAAAAACAATTATAATTTAAAAACTGTCCATAAAAAAATCCATACAAACTTTGGACCCTCGTCCATCCACTTAGGGGATGAATTTTGAAAACTTTTTCTTAGTGCTTACTCACATCTTAAAACCTTGTGCAAAATTCCAGACTCATAATCCCAGTAGTTTCGGCTGTTCGTTGATATGCCAAAACTTCATAACTTAATCATGAAAAATCACAAAGTTATATGCTTGTTATGTCAGCAAAATTACATAGTCATCGGGCCATCCAGGCGATTGAGGGGTTGTTTTGATCTTGCACCTAGCTGTTTGCTAGCGCCTAATGCCCGCTATGACCTGCGTTGTACATAGTGTCGGTGGTGTCCAACTTGTGACCTTTTTAAATATTTTTGGGAAAAAATATAACATGGTGTAAAAATTATTGGAATCGATTAAGTTACTGATTCTGAATAAACTATATTCAGATTTCGCATATACTTAGATTTTATGACGTGAATATATAATGTGAATTTCATAACATCTCAGCAACTCAAAAGCCAAAGGATGAAGAGATAATAATAACAAAGTACATGTTTAAAAAAAAAACGGGCCCAGATTATAACGGTGTCGGTCATCGAAGCGCGAATTTCGGTAGCCTTTTGATGATATCCATATTCGATTTGAAAATACCTTTTTTTTTACATAAAAAGTTTAATACCTCGTGAATTGTAATTTGCAGGCACTTACAGTTTGGGTTTGCCCTTTTGAAAGTTTTATTTTGTTTTTAATGTTTTTGTTTTGTCACAAATTAAAACGTAGAGTATTATGAGATCATTAATAGTACCAGTGTTTCCACCGCTAGATTTAAGATGGATCTTTTTACAAGTCACTATGAGTCGTATTTGGAATTTTTAATGCATGCAATGGCATACTAAAGGTACACGGCGCACACGTTTTCCACACACGCCGATCTTGCCGCATCGCACTGTTGGGTGGCTTTGCACTTACAGGTCGCGCGATGAATCAAGATCGCTCGGCAAAAGTGGAAGGGGCATGCGCAGTATTCAATTCTAAGGTCTATTCGGAGACGTGCGGGCGGGTGTGCGCCGTCGGCGACACGTCATTGGTAGATAGAGTCGCTCTTCAATTCCCGCGTTGCGTTCTCGCGTCTCATTGGATACCGTTGTACTTGGGTACTGTTGCGTACAGCTTGTGTTATTGTATTAGTAATACGTAGTCGTAAAAAAAAATGGTTAAAAATAAAGTTTTAAAGCGGCGAGCCAGAAAAATGGTTTACGACGTGAATTGTTACTGTTAAATAGGGCCGGGATTTGTACACAATAAGACGCAGCAGTCACTTGGTGAATTCCGTATATTATCACTTTACAACTAGGCAACAGAACTCGCGACAATTACAGATTGTTAAAAACAGTACAATACACACATAAAGCTAAATTAGTTAGGAAACTGAAAAAGTTTTGGCGGGAACTTGGAACATATTATTATATACACACGCCCGCGCGCGTCGAGTTTTTGGCGGCGACTGCTCGGCGTACGAGCGCGCGCGTCGTGGGCGGGGCCCACAGTTCAAAAATGCGTGCGAAACAAAATCAAGTCGCAGTTGGTGTTCGCGCGTAAATATTGCCAACTTAAAACTAATAATAAAAATACATTTGCAAAAAATGAGTTGCCTACAGTTACGTTAAGAAAGAAACTAACGAAATTATTTTTTTTATTTTAATTTGAATTTTAAAAATTTTAATTTTTCTGAATTTACCTACTTACAAGATAAATTACAAGCAAAAACTAGTGTTATTATAAGTTATGTTACTAAGGTTCAAACATACGAAATTAAAAATAAAACCCTAACATACTAAGAATTTCTGTGCGCAATTGTACACATGCGCCGATTGCCCCCACTACTTTCACCGAGCGATCTTCATTCACCGCGCGACCTGTACACCCAGCTGTTTGCTGGTCCCTAATGCCCGCTGTGACTGGCCGTGACCTGTGTTGTACTTCGTGTCAGTAGTGTCTAACTTGTGATCTTTTTAAATATTTTTTCGGAAAAAATATAACATGTTGTAAAATGAAAACTATTGGAATTGATTCAGTTACTAATTCTGAAATTCAAACTATACCTAATCAGGGTTTGCATAAACTAAAAGTAATGTGGTAACACGTAAAGTCAATGCGACGACGTATGATATTTCCCTCAACTCACTCTTTGGTTTACTAATAAAAGACAATAATTTATAGTTAGCATAATCACTGGAATGCCATATCTGTGTGTGTACCTAAATGTTAGTAAATTAAATACTTAGTTGAAGGAACATGTCATGTATCAGTTCCATAATACTGCCTCAACCTTATCATTTTATCCATTTAAATGAGTAAATGTTTTCGTCTAAGATCTGTCGTAATGTCGCTTGTATTTCAAAATCGAACTTGCCAGCAATCTGTCAACTTATCTAAAACATTAACATCGAAATCTTTCGCTCTAGCTTTAATTCTACGGTACCTATTGTTCGAATAAGTAACTAAGGTATTCGCTAAGGGCAACTAAATTAGGTTTTAGTTAGTGAAAGTCTGTCACTTCTTTTTTTATTGTTGATAGGTATCACTGAAACACGCACACGAACCTTAGGATCCCCGAATTCTCTTAAAGCTGCCTTGGAAAACCTAAGAGGCCTAATCCTAATCTGTTCTTGGAGAGAGGTGGGCTGGTTGGAATAAGTCTACCTAAGGTTATGGTCGCTATGACCCACGTAAGACTAAGTGCGGAAACCATACTCAGACATTGACATAGACATGGTTCGCGCTTGACCGCTATCTCACCTGATATAAAGCGACGATGCGATTGACAATGGAACGCGCTTACCTAGAAGTTAAGTTACTCTTGACTTAAAGATTCTCGAGTTATAGCTATCAGGAAACACAGACTCCCACTCCGCCCAGATGTGGAAGTCATTTGATGATTACCGACTACAAATTAGCCCATTCCACAAAATGAGACTAGACAGACAGTTCACAAAACTGGTACGCGGCTTACACAAAGCGACGAAACCTGAGCGAACATTGTGCAATAATTGAATCGCATAATAACTGCGAAAATAAATTCGCATGAGGCGATACAGGCCATAAAGGAGTCTTTATACTAAACAAATCGGCCTCCTTGAGCTTCGGCCTCCTTTGAGCGAAACGCGCCGAAAGACCGAACGAGTGAACGAATGAACGAGCAGTTTTATTTGTCGTTAGTCAGTTATCGCCAATGAGTTGGACGCAGATGCGAAATTAGTCTGGTTTCAGAGAGGTGTCGGCGGCCCCTTGCATCTTGAAGTGGCCTTTCATAAAATTACACTTAGTTGGTGTAATGATTGTTTATTGTAGTATTTCGGCCTTTCGGGGTTTTTAATTTTTGTAATTTCATTTTTCGATCAATTTTTATTATCGTCTTTTGGTCGCCAAACGAAATAAAAGCAAATGATTTAAAAAAATGAGAGCGGTTTCAAAATCTTTGCTTATAAGCTATAACTAGAATGAATAGACAAACATACATAACACAATAATTATGATTGTTTATCTTTTCATTGTGCGTACAGCTAAGGAATGGAATTCCCTGCCGGAGTCTGTTTCCTGATAGCTACAACTTAGGGATCTTTAAGTAGAGAAAGAATAGGTTACTTCTAGGTAAACGACAAGCGTGTCTTATTGTCAACCGTATTATCGCTTACCATCAGGTTTGATAGTACTCAAGCACAAGCGAATAAATTACCTATAAAAAAATGTCAACGATCATATTGTTGCTGACTCCAATTTCTTTCATCTTTCCCGTCGAATGTCGTGAAGGCCCAGTGGTTGTTGTTGCAGACACTTCATGCATGAAGTCGCGAGTTCAAAACTGGGCAAGTACCAATGCGATTTTTTCAAACTGATACTTTTCTAAGTTTATCTAGGATATTACTGATAGTGCCTCGGAAACACGTAAAGCCGTTGATCCCGGTTGTCATTCGATGATCTTTGACAGTCATTACAGGTATTCAGACGCCAGAAAGTCTGACCATCAGTCTATCCAAGGAGTATTGAAGTGCCCAGTTACTGGATTGTTGGAGTGTGATAGGCAGTCGCTCCATGTAAAACAGGTGTATTTAGCCGCATCTGGTTAGGCTGGAAGCTGACTCCAAGCTGGTTGGAAAAGATGGAGGGAGATGATGATCATTCCTCCAAGAAAACGTCCGTTTTTTCTTTGGCCTTCTTCCAGTAGGTATTATATTTTTTTATTAGTAATCTTAGCTGTAAGCGATCTACGCATTTGTTCTTTAAATTACATAAACTAGTGCTTACCATCAGGGTACGCAGTGATGCAATCGTTGATGGTGTAGCGCACTAGTTTGTTAAGAGCCTATTCACTAGACACCTAAATTATAAATCGGACGGAACGGAAAGACCGCAGCAGGCAAATTATTCCAGTCCTTCTTATAGAGCTAGAACTACATTAAACCGACGCACACGTGTAACACGCCTGATTTGTACGTAGAACGACGTCGCGTGGCGTGCATCGAGTGGAAGCTCTACTTGTCTAGATTCCATATAAAATGTATGGAGACCGCCGTGCTTAGATCGACGACCTTTTTACTTTCGTTGCGTCACAACCACAGATTCAGTTGAAAACCAGCGTCAGGCACTAGTTGTCTGGCATTCATGCTGAACAGGACCTATTTTGGTGCAGTCGTGAGGCACAAAACAACTGTATTTTTTTGTGCTTTTTTATTTTTGATTCGAGTTATTATCTAATTATTGTTTGTGCCTTGTGCCAAATAAAATATTTTTCTTTCTTTAAATGTAAATTTCATTAAGTGCTCCATTTCGATCGATATCACAAACTCTGACATAAAACCTGTCGCGTCTGACATTAATCCCACTTAATCTTTGCAAAGAACTTATAATAATAAACTCAATGAAAAGTTGTCGTCATTTAGCGTGCGCTTGCGGCTTTTGTTTCAACACTCTCTCTCTCTTTCTTTCATAACAGTTTGATACGATACATTTGTAGTTATGTATGATAAATTAAAATTATATGCGTAATCGGCGCCGGATCGGAAAAAACAAGTTTTTTAACACCTGTCTTATTTTTTGGGTGGGAAAACATCAAAGGGTGACTCTTTGAAACCAAGATCATCACTAAATCACTCTTCACACTCACTCTTCACTTCACTTCTCTTTCTTCTCACTCTTTGAAATCAAGATCTGATTCATCTGGCTTAGTTTTCGTACCTATCTATTTTGTGTCGTATGCCACTGGCGCAAAATGAGTACTTTAGATAAAAATATGTAATAGGCTAGTTGCCGTAAAAAATGTAATTAGTCCGTCTTTTAGATTTTTCAAAAATAAGGGACAAGTATTTTTTTATTTGTAAAATAAACCAAAAATAACAAAGATATAGCCCATTAAAGTTACGTGTGACGTCACGCCGTGCTGCATTTTTTTGCACGGGGTGACGTCACACGTAACTTTAATGGGCTATATCTTTGTTATTTATTGTTTAATCGAAAAAAAGAAAAAATACGTGTCCAATATTTTTTTATAATCTAAAATACGGACTAAATAAAATGTATTTTGACCCTGGACATATTGTAAAGAAAAAACTAGGCCAGATGAATGAGACATTCTCTCGGCTTCAGTTGCCTTTTGTGTTCTAGGGCCACAGTAATTCTTTCAAACGTTCCCTAAGCGAGTTTAAAGTGTATAGGATTGACGTACCGAATTGTTACGTGGTCAAGTCTTTAGACATTTCTCAAATATTTTGACATATTGAACTGTCAAAGACCGCAGCTACAAAGGTGTGGTCTAAAATGTCTCTTTATCAAGACGCAGCTCCTTAGTCTCCTAAGTTCACGACAGATCTGTCAGATTGTCAATGACACCAGTTTTTCCATGTTCCATGTACTTAGTAAGTAAAGTGTCTACCTATTTAGACTTCACCTTTTAATTATTTACTCTTTGATAGTAATCGAATCGCCCGCATGTTCGATTCGCGAGGATCTCGAGGCCCGCATCATTTTCAATGCCTTTTCTATGGTCCATGCAAAAAACTTGCTTATAATTACAAAAAAACTAGCGAAGTGCGAGTTGGACTCGCGCACGAATGGTTCCGTACCGTTCTTAAGAAAATTCAGAAAAAAAAATCGCGTTTGTTGTATGGGAGCCTATTAGAAATATTGAAGAGAAATGTTTATTTTATAAATAGCCTTATTTTATTTTGTTTTTAGTATTTGCTGTTATAGCGGCAACAGAAATACATAATTTGTGAAAATTTCAACTGTTTAGCTATCGCGGTTCTTGAGATACAGCCTGGTGACAGACAGACGGACAGACAGCGAAGTCTTAGTAATAGGGTCCCGTTTTTACCCTTTTGGTACGGAACCCTAAAAAGGATCATAGGAAAGAACAGCTTGAATGAACACACGATAAATTGAAACAGCTTTATATGGTATTCATTTGTCCAGTAAGTCTTCAAACTCTTTATTAGACGATGCTACTTTTAACTTCATTTGCAAACTAGCTTTGGCCTGCGACTTCGTCTGCGTGAAAGACGACATTGTATACAGGATGTTTTTGACATCGACGCACAAACTAATACCATGGATCCAGTACATGATTCTGGACTCCCAGTGGTTGAATTTTTCGTCGGTATTTTGCTAATTAAAAAAAAATCTTTACATTCTTTAATTTAAACTGTACCTATCGTGTGTAAAATCGTAATCATTTTGGACTTAGTAGAGGCCATGGGTTGACGTCCGAAAGAAAAATCCGTGATCCTGAAACCAAAACCTATTCTCTCTTGACATAAAGACTCCAAGTTGCAGCTATCAGGACTCAGACTCCGGCAGGGTATTCCACTCCTTAGCTGTACGCACAATGAATGTGACAATTTTGCGCTTATGGGTGATATGCCTACCATGTACCGGCGGTGCATCGCCGTGCCTACGTCTGGTGTTCCAATGCTGGTACAGGCTTGGTCTACCCATGATTTCTTTTATAAATCCTTTGAGATGTGATTGGTTTAATTCATTAAACCCCAAGCTAACGCCGGCGTTCGCTGTCTCATTTTCTCTCTATTGTGTCGTTAATTACGGTATTCTATATATACACCACTATTTTTTAATTAATACACATACTTATAGGGCTTATTAGAAAAGCCCTTGTTATTTTATAAGTAAAATCTCAATAAATAATATTCAAAAACAGCAAAGTTATTAGCGTTAGTTTATGTCCCAAAAAGTCACTCAATTTATGGAAATATTGTGCAGGCTATTGATTAATGAATGAAGAAGTGACAATTATTAAGGAAAAACACTGCCCGCAGTATTTTCTACTAGCAATTGTTATGTTTGATTGATTCTATGATGAATTTTAGGATTTCGATTTTTTCTACTTTTGACTACAAAAATATGATCAGTGACGGGTACAGATAGAGCCCCATTTTTTTGTGTACTAATTAAAAAGTAGGGGTGTATATAATAAAAAGAGAAACTGACTGACTGACATATCAACGCACAGCCGAAACTACTGGGACTAGGCTAGGCAAAGAGCTTCCTTTTATGATTCAGGTGAGCTCATAAGAAAGGATCTTTCAAAATTCAGCCTCTAACGAGATGAAGGGGTCTGAAATGTATATGGAGAAACCAACATTCACGTGGGCGAAGTCGCTGGCGGAAGCTAATTTTGTTGTAAATCATTTTGAGGTATGATTGGTTTAAAAACATCCGAACATACAGATTACCACATTTATAATATTAGTTACTAGGAAGGAATTAAGATTAGTAGAAAGCAATCAATTGAATCTCTAGGAGAGAAAATCGGCTGTAATCCACCACGCGGCCCCAGTGCGGGATGGTGAATGTCACATGTCTGCGAATTTTTGGTTCTAGGAAATGCCGGTTTCCTTACGATGTTTTCCTTCACCGTTTTGGGAGCAGTGGTGATGAAATAAATTACACTAAGTACGCCTGGCTAGGTTTGAACCCGCGACCTACAACTTGTAAGTCGAGGATTTTGATGCGGTTTTTAGTAATTGCATTAAAACTTTTAAATCGCCACGCTCGATAAGGAAAACGAATAATGGCGACTCGATAAGGACAAAGAGGTCAAGCGCATGTCCAAGAGGTCATTTTGAGGAAAAATATTAGTCCATTATTAACCGAAATCGTTTTCCACCGTTTGAATGCAAAATTGAATCAGCTATTAAAGACACGAAGATGCAGTAAAAAAAAACTCGTACTTAGGGTTTTTTTTTCTGCATTCAGGCAATGTTGACATTAAATAGGTATAAAAACTATCAAACCTAGTGTGTAAACTATAGAGAACTATTAATTTTGAGTTAGTGTGCGTACAGCCAAGGAGTGGAAGTCCCTGCCAGAGTCTGTGTTTCCTGATAGCTACAACTTGGGGGTCTTTAAGTCAAGAGTGAATAAGTTACTTCTAGGCAAGCGTGTTCCATCGTCGACCTCATCATCGCTTACCATCAGGTGAGATGGTGGTCAAACGCAAGCCTATCAATTATAATATTTAAAAAAAAGTAGTGTTTAAATTAAGTATATAATAGTATCTAAAACCCGCGAAACAACCCGTACTGATTCAAAACAAAGTGACATTTAATCAGTGGTAATGATTGTCGAAATGTCAAAATTGTGTGAAGTGTTAAATATATTATGCTATTGTAAAGTCACGTGGTCCATCCCAAATATTGTGATACATATTTGCTGTGAAGCATACATACACACACTGTTATCTTTTTACCCGACTGCAAGAAGGGTTATGTTTTTTTAATGACTATATTATTATTTTATTTTTGTTATGTGTACCTAGAGACTGTTCGTCAAATAAATATTTTTCTTTCTTTCTATACAGCACTATCGCCGACGGAATGTCATTTTCACAAAAAAATTCGTCTAACTTCTCCATTTTAGATAAATAAGATGTATATTTTACGTCGTATTATAATAATGAAATCAGGCGAAAACACTAGGTCCTATGATGCAATTGAGTCATTGACAGTAGTCAATATGGGAGAATGACACTTAACTAAAAACCTTTATGTCAATACGACATAACATTGACATTACTTAAAGCTACCGAAAGAGTGAGATAGAAAATTGAGTAAGCAGCGGTCATGCGACGCGGCGCAAGCGCAGAGACCACCAGAATCGAACCTTTATCTATTAAATTGCCAGACTTTAAACACGTTTAAGTTTTAATTGAGGCGCTTCCGAAGCTTAACGAGATTAGGAGATACACGGGTTAGTGGGGCCGCCTGTGATAAGTCTGTTCGGCCCTGAGAAAGTTGATTACACTGGCCTGTTTTTTTTTTTTTTTAAGAATTTTGTAGTCTTTGATTTATGTTGTCTATGGATAGTAAATATTTGTTGTGAAGAGTTTTTGAAGATGTTTTCGTTGTGCCTATACGCTGTTGTATTTTCTGTTTCTGTATGATTTAGTTTGGATGTGGCGTGTGTGTTTTTGTGTGCTGTTATGATTGTGTTGGGTTAATAATATTCTTCAAAGAAGGTTAAATCAAATGAGGCTTGCAGTATACTTTTTTTTTTCAATTATTTGTGGCTAGCTTTTGCCCGCGGCTTCGCCTGCATACATAAAATATAGCCTATGTCACTCAGAAATAAAGCAGATTTCTTTCGGTGAAAAAAAATTTTGTAGCGGACCAGTACTTTTAGAGATTACCTCCTACAAACAAAAAAAAAAACTTTAACTCTTTATAATATTAGTGTAGATTTTTATCAAAATGATTGATGAAGACATTCGTTATCTACCTATTAGTTTTTTTTTTTAAACTAGGTACCTTAATATATGTGTTAAACTTTTTATGAAAACTTTCACGCGAACGAAGTCACTAGTAAAGTGCTAGTAGATCAATAAAAATCAAATTTAATATTAAATACCTCCTTACACCCCTAAACTCCCAAGAGACACCAACCAATCTCTCCATAGTATTACACCAATCCAATTTAATAATACTAACATGAATATTATTATTATTAATAACAATAATACGGCGGCCATTACGGTCGTGACGTAATGACGTAAGCCTGTTTCCACTAATCCGCTGCACTCATTGTGTAACCACCCTAACTTTGTCACCCTAGTTTAAACACAACTTTATTTTGCAACTGTCAAAATGACTTTAAGACCCCTAAAAACAAATGATTAAGGTTCATATTTGAACGTACGTTGAAGGTTTTGATGGCAAATTGAGTTGTAGAAGATATGTTAGGGTCATATACGAATCGTGTTTATGAATGATTTTTTTTTAGATGTAATTTTTGTATGTGTTAAGGAATATGTCAGATAAGCTTGTTGGAATCGGTTTCATCCTAATATTATATCTGCCAAAGTAACTCTGTCTGTCTGTTTGTTAAGATTTAACTGTTTTTTTTTAATGTAAAATCGAATCACCACACCACTGCTCTCAAAACGGTGAAGGAAAACATGGTGAGGAAACCAGCATGTCCTAGAACCAAAAATTAGAAGACATGTTACATTTACTAACCCGCACTGGGCCCGCGTGGTGGACTACGGCCCATTCCCTCTACTAGAGAGGAGGCCCGAGTCCCAGCAGTGGGAAAATTAAAAAGGCTGATGATGATGATGTAAAATCTTTGCTGACTAAATCTCTCGGCCAACGTAGGCACAGGCTTGCGGACAGCGAGCAAGAGCGGGGGTTGTCATTGGATGATTTTTCCCATCGAGAAAAAAAGAAAAAGAAATGGGTATAGAAAGATGATGTTAGTTGAACATTTCAAGGGTGATTCTTTGAAACGGAGACAATTTTATTCACCAGACCTAGTTTTTTCTTTACAATTTGATATTTTTATTTGCATATTAGTTTTCCCCGATCACTAAATGTATCGAAGACACTGATTTGACAAGCCTGTTGGTCTAGTGGTTAGTGACCCTGACTGCTATGCCGGAGGTCGTGGGTTCGATTCCCACCCAGGACAAATGTTTGTGTGATGAGCACGATCATTTGTTCTGTGTCTGAGTGTAAGTTATCTATAATATGTATGTATTTAGAAATATATAAGTATGTTTACAGTTGTCTAGTACCCATAACACAAGCACTGCTTAGCTTGGGACTAGATGGCGTTGTGTGATAGTTGTGGAATATTATTATTATTTGCGCCCAGTGACGTACGTCACAAAATAGATAGGTACGAAAGCTAGGCCAGAAGAATGTGCAGAAAATTCTTCGGAAAAACCACTCGATACCATAAAGCTAAATGTAGCACCAACCAAACCAATCAACCTTTTAACTTGCACACTTGAAGACCATAAGTCCTTTGACTTAAGACACATTATAGCACTTGAGAGCCTTCGCCTCGAGAGGCAGTCGCTACATCTATTACTCTATTGACACGAGGGTGACAATCAGATTATCGCTGCGTTCTGATTGGTCCGTAGCTCTGACGTCACGGGCCGTCCGGTCACGCCTACCCACGCTCGAATTACCGGATTAGAGTGTCCGGTACTGTCCGGCACTTGTTAGGATGTTGCTCATTCGCTACTCGGTACCAACAATCGATTCTAAGAACAATTTGCTTAATCGATTATCGTTGTTGTTTAAAATGTTGCAGAATGACCCATTTTTAGTAAAGTAGGGGAGACCGGGGCGCGAATTAACAAAATTTATATTTTCAGTTGTAGCTTCAAAACGCCTAAACATTTTGATATGATTTTTATGTTAAATGACGTCCAAACTATTCAATAACCATATCGTTGGTTTTAATTTGACAAGAAATTGGTACTTTTTTGAAAAAGTCGATTTTACTCAGAAAAGTCAGAAGTTAATACTTACCCCGCGGTCGGGGCTAGAATTAACGGTTCCGAGGTAAGTATTAACAAAAGGGGCAACAATTAACATTTTTGGTATTTTCCTCTAAAATCAAAGAAAAACAAAAAATAAATATGACATTTTTTTAATAAGCTGTACAATCAACATTAGGCTTAAACAATTATAGCACTTTGTCCACGCAACTATATTTTAGCACTATAAATATAAAGAAATGAAAACCCAAACAAAACCTCTCTTTAGAGAAGAACAAATATCAACAAATCTCTGAATGAATTCTTATTAACAGCTACTTTTACTGTTTTATTATTGAAGAAAACGTCAGTTTTCAATAATCACATTTTTTACTAAGTGAAACAATAAAATTAAGATTAAAAGTTGTAACACTTTGTTTAGTGATATACATATAATTAAAAGAAACAAAAACTCAAACAACACCTCTTTGTAGAAGAACAAAAATCGACAAATCCTTAAATAATTTCTAATTAAAAACTACTTTTTTTACTGTTATAATAACTTAACAGTCTTTTAAGTATCATATTTTCAATATGTTGTTTAATCAGACTTATGTGATATCGGATAAAAATATAACCCTAAACCTAATAACCTTATATGAGGTAGTAAGTGGCTTATTCTTAATCGTAGCAGTCTTTATATTATAACCTACCTATGTGTATAGTCTAAAGCAGTTTCAATAAAGCTTAGTTTCATATAAAATCAACATCTTAACAATATTATAATCTAATAGGAATCATTTTCATATAGGGAGGTAGGTACCTACCTAATCACAATAATTATGTTGTATTTTATTCATATTCATCGTCTGAATCACAATTTCGGCAAATGTATGAAATAGTGTCGCCTCTGATACATCCAGACTGGGCCCACTGCTTGCACAATATGCATTGTACCCAGTCTGCACTAAATGTGTCTTTCACTGAGACACCACAAACGATACAGCAATATTCATCTTCTGCACTGTCGCTGCTTTCTTCCAATATCCTTTTCTTTGCCTTTTCCACTTGTGATGTTCCTTTCTCCTTTCCTTTACCCTTGCCTTTACCTTTTCCTTTACCCTTTCCTTTACCCTTTTCTTTTCTATCGTCTTTATTTTGTGGCTTTTTTTCTTTTTAAATTTCTGTTCTTTTCTTCCTCTTCTAGTGCTTGTTTTTCCGGTGTGTCGGTGAGTATGGCAGATTTTCTTATGCGTTTACGATTCAATTAAATTCGTGGCTGAGCTTTTGGGAAAGGTCACACAGATTCGATTTGAAAACAGTTATCTGTTTGAGTACGTGAAGGACCAGCAACCGCTTCCATAGGTGTTATAGGTATTTGCGATCGTACCTCAGACAAATTTACATGTTTACTGGATGAATTTAAACCATTTTCTTTTTGGAAGACTGAAGGTATAGCCACTGGTGCAATAGGTATTTGATCTCTTACCACGGATACATTTATCCTTAGAATGGGTGTACAATCATTACCTTTTGGCATGCCTGAGGGTTCATATACATTATTTCTAAAGCAGCTGATTCTTAGACGTTTTCGCTTATAAGTCCTCATGCTGTAACATTTAAGATAAATAGTAATTAGGTACCATGGTGAATATACACAAAACAATAGAATTTATAGGTAGGTATATACTGTTAATACTAACCCCGCATATGGAGTAAGAATTAACATGTTAATACTTGCCCCGTATATTTTGTTAATTTTAGCCCCATGGATACTTTTTCAATAATAAAAATTATAATTAAGAAATTGTTTACATTAGCGTTAGTAAATATATGTAGCATTATTAAGAATAAAAGTAGCCACCACGAAACAAAAAAATAATACGGCAAAATCAAATATACAACACGTAAATCAAATAATCGTAAAGTGAAAAAAGTTTGTTACCTGGCCAAAATAGACGCCCATCACACAACTCGCACCCACGGCGCACTGAGCGGTCCTGACGAGTCTCAACCTGTACAGCACTCTCGCGGGGACGAATACCAGCAATCGTTAGTGACGTTCTATTTATAGTTTCTTAGAAATTCGCTTGTTAATACTTACCTCTGTTAATTGAAGCCCCGGGCTCCCCTACTGGTTGGTAACATGTTTTGTGAATAAAACAAGAAAACAAATAGAATAGAAAAGAATAGAATAAACTTAATACCAGGATAGTTTTTTTTTTTTTGTAGACAATCAATGCTCTTAGGCGGAGCAAGACAGTGTGTCAGACCTTTACTGACTAAAAACCTGCTCCTGTTCCTTCGTTGCCTCTTATACCATGGTCGAACCTTACTTTCAAAAGCAGACCCTTGGCACCAGTAGGCTTCGACCCTGGGCCCCCTACGGTTTGTTGATATCTCCTTGAGGACACTTTCTTTTTATTTTTTGGTGTACCCCCGCTCTTGGGCGGAGCGGGAGATAATGTCAGACTCTTACTGACTAAGAAACCCACCTCGTTCCTTCAAGCCTTCATACCGGGGCTCGAGTTCCCTTTCGGATAAACCTGACCCCAGTAGGCTTCGACCCGGCTGGGCGCCTGCTGTTGCTGACAACACCTTGAGGCCAAATTAAAACAATAATAATATAAATAATGTGCTCATCTTATTCTAAATAACGTCCATTTGAAATTTTAAGTACACTAACAACTTCAAAATCTGCGGTTTAATTAAATTAGGTACTTATATTAAATCTACACAAATATTATAAAGAGGTAAAGTTTGTTTCTTTTTTTGTAGGAGGTAATCTCTGGAAGTACTGGTCCGATTGCTGAAATTTTTTCACTGATAGAAAGCTGCTTTATTCTTGAGTGACAAAAGCTCTATTTTAAGTACGTGGGCGAAGCCGCGGGCAAAAACTAGTGACAACTTCGAAATCTGCGTTCTATTAATACATTAAATCTACACTAATATTATAATAGGTAGTTCGTTTTTTTTTTTGTTTGTAGGAGGTAATCTCTGGAAGTACTGGTCCGATTGCTGAAATTTTTCACTGAAAGAAAGCTGCTTTATTCCCGAGTGACATAGGCTATATTTTATGTACCTACGTGGGTGAAGCCACGAGCAAAAACTAGTCTTGGAATGTCAATGGATTTAAAAATACGCCTCCCGTCGGATCGCACGCGTTCACGCAGTCTCCTTTTGAAGTTATTTTCAAAGTACTCTAAAATCTTTAAATTAGATAAATATCGGATTATTTTGAGAAATTATTTGATAGTTTAATTATTTTATTTAAGTATCTGTAGACTCTCAAGAATATGTACAATATTACATACATCAAGATAAATTAAATTCGCTCAACGAATCATCAAAAAGTAAAACATACGCAAACTTGGGTTAACCACAAATATATTTCTATCAGCATCACCGAATTCAAGTTTTAATCTATATTAATATTATAAAGAGGTAAACTTTGTTTTTCTGTTTGTAAGAGGTAATCTCTGGAAGTACTGTTCCGATTGCTAAATTTTTTTCACAGATAGAAAGCTGCTTTATTTCTGAGTGACATAGGTTATATTTTATTAAAGCTAGTACAAAATAATTTCAAGAACATATATCTACTCCATTTTGAGGCTATTTTCTAAGAGCTAAAATATAGCTAGTGAGCAGCCACCGCGGACCCTTAACTGAATAAACGTTTTTTCTTTTCTTTCTTTCTTTCTTTTATTTCTTTCTTTCTTTATGAAAACTTCAAAAATTAACGCGAACTAAGTAACAAATCCTAACAGCCAATTTACAACCCCGAACTATCTCTCCAGCAATGTCATCGTTTTTTCCGTACGTTATATTCTCAGAAGCTAAGCTAAAGTATTCGTCGAACAATCTAGACTGAAAAAACTCCTGGCTAGAATACTGTTCGCATTCCGTCTCAGTTTGGGCTACAGTGGCCGCCCGGCCGCGTAATTGCGCCTGGCCTGGCGCCGTCTCCTGTCTTGCTCCTTTTTGGCCCCCGAGGCCCTTAACTTCCTTTTTTCTTACTTTTGTTACTCGTTTGTTGGTTTTGGGAATTAGCATGTCTTATTAGCATAACTGTCTGATAAGAGATTGGTGTTTTAACAGCTTCGGCATCAGGAGTCGCGGACCTTTCAATGACCATTGTTAGATAGGCCATTTGTGTGTGGTATTAGATTCTGAAAAAGAAAGGTAGATTTCGATGTCCCTAATAAAAAAGTCTCTCAATTTTATTGTATTTGTTAGCACTTAGTCCTGGAAATGTTCTTTACTACCTAAACAGTTAATAACACGTCCAAAACCACCAATTTGGTGATCGCCATTCACCAAACCAGTAAATCATCCGTCGAGTTAAGTTTAAAAACCAACAAGAGATAAAATATGCGTCTGCGCGGGTCACCGAATCGGTAATATTGTTAACAAGGAGTAAAATAACCACGGAGAGGAAACCAAAACGAGAATTATGCATCATCTCGGGAATTTCTCAATAAGAGGTGTACGCGTGGGGCCGAGCACGCCCCGCGGCGCGCCACCGGCGCCCGCGCAGGCCGCCGTCCCGCTCGCTCGGCGCGCCGCGCGGGTGGCGCCCCCCGACAAATACAGACCTCGCAACCTATATCATTAATCTATTACCGACCTCATAACGTGCGCTCGTGTATGTGAAGTCAACAATTCTCTTTTTTTTTATAGAATTCGTTGTCGGTCCGGTGAAAGGTAACGAATAACGATGGAATGAGAACGATATTCGGTTTTATGGCGCTTAATTAGCGTTGATCTTTCGCTGTGTCGGCGCTCGTCGTGGAGGGCTGCCTTATACGTCCACGGAGCGCCTTTATTGGCCAATATCTCCGGACGGGATCGTAGATACTTCAACTAGATGTCATGCTGGGTTCGTGAGTGGTTTAAAAAAGGTCTATCATTACTCGCGAATAATGCGAGTCCTCAGAGCAGTGATGGCCGAGTGGTAACGGCCCCGACTTACGAGTTGTAGGTTGCAGGTTCAAAACCAGCCAGGCGCATTACTTTGAGTAATTTATTTTATCACCACTGCTCTTAAAACGGTGAAACAAAACATCGTGTGGAAACCGGCATGTCCTAGAACCAAAAATTCGAAGACGTGTGACATTCATCAACCCGCATTGGGCCCGCGTGGTGGATTACGGTCCATTCCGTGTTCTAGAGAGGAGGTCTGAGTCCCAGCAGTGGGAGCATTAAAAAAGCTGATTATGTATGTATGTTATGTAAGTCCTTTAGTTGACTTTGTCCAATGTTATGGATGTCGTTGCGTCGAGCCCGCGGCGTGCGCGTCGGTCATTCATACTTCGTACCTACAACTGCTCGATAATTACAGGTTACGTGCCTCTTGCGATTGTCGGCTGATTTAGTTCTTGACATGTTATTTTGCGTTTAAAAATACGTTTACTGGCTGTTGCTGTCGTTTGTCAAGTATTTGAGAAGGCCAGGGATATGGGGTCCATAGAAAGAGACTCCGTGACCCTGGAACGTTCTTAACAACTGAAGGAACATGCGTGGGTCTTAGTAGGTATTCGTCTGACACTCCCTCTCTCTCCATCTAAAGCAGGAGAAGGTATTTAATTTTAATGACAACCACTATAAAAAAGTATAAAGGGCATTTTGATATCCAATAGATTAACTTTTTTGTTATTTAATTTAATTTTAATTTTTGTTTTTGGTTTAAAGACCGAAAAAATAATTAGTAATATACCGATATTGATAAGTACTGTTTTGGAATCAATATCAATATTTATTACCAATATATTGATAATGATTCCAAAACAGTTTCAGTTTACATACAAGCTATAGTTTTTTCATTTACGTTCTAATGAGGCAGAATTAGAAATAAGTATGCAAGAAAAAAACATTCGTTTGTGGCTTAACTTATAAATTAAAAAGCTGCATGCATATTTGCTATTGCGACACAGCAAACAGAAAAAGCCTTACAAGGCTGGTTCAAGAAAAATATATCTCAATTGATTGGTCTCGCCTAGGCTAGTATCATCTAAGGCCTGCAATTTCATACATAAACACAGTTCAGGGAACAGTAAATTAAAATCTGATGTCGTATCATTAAGTTGTAAGCCGTGTTTACTCACAATTACAAGACACAGCCATCTCCACACCGGTTCTGTGGTTTTTGATAATCTTCTAGCGGACGTTGAATGTTAGACGCGATTAAAGATTATGAAATGTTCCTTGATGGTTCTTTACTTGTTTGATTTTCTGATATACTAGCGTTTATTTGATGGCTTGAGATCACAAAGCTCTTAATAACTTGGTGTAACTTGACAACAAGTATCATCATCATCAGCCATTTTAATGTTCCCACTGCTGGGACTCAGGCCTCCTCTCTAGGAGAGGGAATGGGCCGTAATCCACCACGTGGGCCCAATGCGGGTTGGTGGAGGTCACATGTCTTCGAATGTTTTGGTTCTAAGATTTTCCTTCACCGTTTTGAGAGCAGTGGTGATGAAATAAATTACTCAAAGTAACGCGCCTGGCTGGGTTTGAACCCGCGACCGCGAACTCGTAAGTCTGGGCCATTATCACTCGGCCACCACTCTTTACTTGCGTGATTTTCTGATAAATTAACGTTAATTTGGTGGCTTGGATTCACAATAAATTGGACTTAATAACTTGGTGTAACTTGACAACAAAAATATCGGCATATAATCCATTGAATTAATGTAATCAGAAAGTGAGAAATTCTTGCTCCTGTACTTTATATAGTTTGGAAACAAATAAAAGAAGAGAGGGTTTATGAAATTTGAACATTATAATAAAGTAGTTTTAAGTTTCAGAAACTGTTAACATACTCGTAATATGCACACGGAAATGTCAGAAATAAATTGATTTTATTTTTTAAAGCTCTCTTCTAAGTTAGAAAAGTATGTTCATGATTTTAACTTTTCGATTACCGTAATTAGAGACACAATAAAAAGACAATGGGAGAGCGAACGCCAGCATTCGCTTGGGGTTTAATCAATTAATGAGTATAATTGTGTAAATACATAGTACATGTTATTAACGCTAATACATTTTTTTTTACCTTTTTTTAGGTGGGAAAATCACCTAACAGTCACATACTGAACTGCGAATTAAAAAAAAAAAACATTCGAAAATTTTAATTTCGCGGGTTACCTTGGAGAACATTTCTAATGTTTTTGTAGTATTTGGCGATAAATGTATCGGTAAGATTCGCTGTGGTAGTCAATACTACAATCATTCTCCATTTTACCGATATCGCGCCGTAATCATTCCAAACATTGTCAATTATAAAAAAAAACTACAGCAATTTTACATGACAATATCAACTAGAAATCAATTTGCAAATAATTAAAAAAGCCACTGAAGTTTATTCGAAGTAATTGCGCCAAAAACCTCATAAAGACGACAATTTCCAAAGACACCATCGCTAATTCTTCGAAAAATTGAAACAAAAACGTACAATTAGGTCCGCGTAAAATATTATAATTTATTCAACATTTTTTGTTTATTATTTTATACCGAGAATTCAACAATTTCAATACTTTTTAGTTAGAGGGAACATTTTAATTTCGCTTTTTGGATATCAGCTGCGAGTAGGGTTACCACACGCAAAAATCAAAAATCCTTGTAAAAAGGCTTGCATTCCATTGAGAAAAGCAGATTTTTAACATCATCATCATCATTTCAGCCGATAGACGTCCGCTGTTGGAAATAGGCCTCCCCAAGTGTCGCCACAATGAACGATCCTTTGCGTCCCGCATCCATCGGTTCTGGAGTGGCGACCGCGTACCGGAACACGGAGCGTAGAAAGGCCTCCTACAAGATGAACCGATGACCTGGTGAAGGTTGCGGGAATCCGATGGATGCGATATTTTTAACAGTCTTAAATATTTTCGAAAAGTCGTAATATTATCAGGTTTATACAGGATCTCGCTCACGCGGTGCACATCGCACTCGGGGAGAGAGTGTACCGCTGCCCCCCCAGCCTCCACCCACCATAAAAAGGAACTTTAAATAAGTTTAACTTTTACCAAGTCAGTTTTTGAAAATTTTAAAAAATCCTGAGGGTTTTAACAGTTTTAGTATTGTATTTTCGAAAAGCCGTAATATTATCGGTTTTATACACTGAGGATCTGGCTCAAGCGTTGCACATCACACTTGGGGAAGACTAATTTTAAAAATTTAATTTTTATCAAATAAGTAATTTCTAAAATCCTAAGATTTCACAAGATTTGTCAAATTCAGCCGCAATCCTAAGAGTCCAAAAATTCTGAAACCTCGGCAAATCCTGAGATATACATGGTCACCCTAGCTGCGAGAGATCCCATTGTGGAGTAGCCCAGGGCTATTTAGTAACGTGTTGTTTATAATAACACAGTTATCAATAACTAATAAATACCTGATTAATATCTCACTGTAGAGGGTTTGAAAATGGCTACCTAAGTGGATCAATGGCGTTGGTCTTAAAAATAACAGTGTATTACCATAGGCAGTTCTAATTTTAAAAACTCTTCATCTATACATATAATAAATCTGTAAAAGTTTTTAGTTGTGCGCGCATCACGTAAAATGTACAGAATCAATGTAAATAACTTTTATACATTAAAATTGTGTGAAACTTGATATATTACTTAAGCTTTGTTTCATCGCAATCGGTTGACTATATCGAAAGATATACTACATTCATTGACTGTTAGGCGAAACGAAGGTCGCCAAGTCAGTTCTAAAATAAATAGCGGATGTTCGGGAGAAGAGTGACTGGTACTTTGGAGATGCCTTTGCCCAGCTATGGGACAGTAATGCCCAGAAAGAAAGGCAAAACACTGTCATAATACGTGAAATTTTATTTTTTTGTCTGTCATTGGTAGATTGATACCTTAATCTCAGAATAAGACTACTAGGAAAATTCAAAGAGGTAGATTTAAAAAGTCAAATCAGTCTCCGTTTTTTCGCTTGTCGTTGGCAAAGTTTTTTTTTCTTTCAATAAGTGAATCAATTCAATTCAATAGATAATATTACTCGTATAACAAATATTTATTAAATAACATACCAGTTAGAACAATTTTGGACATGTTGTGTACAATCGTGTTTTAAACTGATCATCTACTGATACAATATTTAAAAACAATAGTTATGAAAACAATGACAAACTTATAAAAAAAAAATCGCATCCGTATCCGGCGAGACCGTTCAAAATTCAAAAAACGTTCACAAAAATTGTAAACGTAAATCAGAAAACGACGTCGAAGTTCCTTACCCCATAATTAAAGTAATTTAGCACTCTCCGTCTCGGGCCTGCCCCGGTCCAATGTTTGTTTTGCAGGCGAGAACTGACCATAACCTATTATTACGTCCTCGTTATACTTTTTAACGTCCAGGAGTGCTCAACCTTTGGTTTACTAAGAAATATTATAAGTTTGACGTTTTTGGATAAAGTATTCGTGACTTCGTGCTTGTAATTTTTGTGGATTTTTACAGTTTTTAGTTGACAGTTTGACATGTGACAGCTTTTAGTTTGGGAATATTTAGCCAGTCAAATTATAGAACTGTAATTTTTCAGCCAAATACCTATGTTTAATAGTAATTTTATATGTTACTAGATTCTAACAGCGGCTTCCAATACCTAGGTTTTCCACACAAACATAGACTCTTAATAAACTAGTGCGTCTCACGATCAAAGATTGCATCTCTGCGGATCGCGGTCAAGCACTGGTTTAATTAATTTGAAAAAAAAAAAATTTGGGACCTTTATTTCTCCCCTTAGGGAGTGAGTTTTGGAGAATACTGTCTTACTGCTCGCCTACGTCATAAAAGAAAGCCTTGTGCAAAATTTCATGCTTCTAGTCCCAGTAGTTTCGGCTGTGCGTTGATATGTCATAGGTCAGTCTGTCAAGTTCTCTTTTTATATAGGTGTATAGAAGTATGCATAGTATAAAAGTCGTTTTCCACGTTTATCTTACTATTTATCCGCTCATTTCATCCCGATAAATGGGGAAGGTTCGTGTATATGTTACCGAAAATTTGGAGACACTGTAATTAGATTTTAATGTCTCGATATATTGTGAAATAATCGTTTCATATAATTATGATAAATCACATCCAAATTCCTTAATTTCCAACATAACCGTGTCAATTAGAAAATATAGCTTACAAATATCTCACGATATTTTATAAACTTACGGCGTTTGCAATTTTCCGGTGACATGCATGTATAAATCCCTTACGGATCCGTCGCTAGCTGTGACATAAAAATATGATCTCACTAGCTTTTGCCCGCGGCTTCGCCCGCATACATAAAATATAGCCTTTGTCACTCAAAATTAAAGTAGCTCCATATCGGTGAAAAAATTTTAGCACTCGGACCAGTACTTCCAGAGATTACCTCCTAAAAACAAAAACAAACTTTACCTCTTTATAATATTAGTGTAGATTAAATCTTTTATGGACCCGTCGCTAGTTGTGACATAAAAATAAGATCTAATATCTAGCTAGCAAACGAAGACTACTAACTAACACACTCATAACTACCTAAATGATCTCATCAGCCCACAATTTATTTCCCGATCACTTTTAACCGTAAGTTTGTAGTCCACTACCAACATTAAGTCGATATCGCCGGCGGCGCGGGCGCGTCCAGTAAAAACGTGTTGTTATTATTAATAATCTTGTTCATTGAGAACACTTGGGTCGGCTTGTTAAGTCATGAAGGACTTCTAAGAACCTATACGACCCTCCACGATGCTAGATGGCTCGATGTGTTGGTGCTTTCGGCCTAGCCTTGAGTTAGGTCATCGTATTTCCTGGGTTATTAGATCTACCTGTCGGGACTATCGGCTGTCTAGTTACCGTCCGGACCGAGCCAAAGTCGTCGATGGCGCGAAATGTTCTACGCGCGCCCCAAAGAGATGTCAGCAAAACCGTAGGGGAGCGGCGTGGGGCCATGTGTTACCTTCTGAAAGAAAAACCCGTCTTGTATCGCAAGGCAAAGACATATGAGTGAGTTTTAGTCAGCAAAAGTCTGACATGCCCTGCCGCTTCGCTCTAAACCGGGATGATGTCCCGCCAAAAAAAAAAACCTGCCTGACTGTATTTGGCTAAATATGGGCAGGGGGTTCGGTCGCAGTTTTTGAAAATGTTATTGTTAACTGTGGTTTTTTTGAAGATGTAGAAGATTCAATACACCAGTCTTAAGACCACTGATCACTGTTTATTAAATAACTTATTTAAAATAATACTAACAAGCCTGTCTTTCTTTTTATCTTGTCAATTGTATAATTTTCAGAGTATATTTTCAATTTTCTGCAGATGGGCGATTAACAGGCAAATAAATGTGATATCACCCATAATCATGCTTACTCCCTTAGAAATGCAGTGATTACCCTGTCAGGCGATAATAGCCTTTATTCTAAAAAAAACTAAAGTACGTTTTTTCTCCTTCGTAGGAGCTCATCTATTGCCAAAGTCAACGGATGTTGTCAAAGTTGCTGTGGCCCAACGCGGGCCCTAGTGCGCCCAGAGAACCACACTCAGACCATTTGGTTAGTAGACATTTTTTGTTTTATTAAAAAAAATAACATAGAAAAAACATTTTTTTTTCAAAAAGGTTGGTAAACCCTGACTTTTGACGTTTGGTTTGTAGACATATTTGTTTTATTAAAAAAAATAACAAAAAAAAAAAAAACAATTTTCTCCAAAAGGTTGGTGAACCCTGACTTATCACATAAAATTACAAAAAAGTTTTCAACAAAAAATTGACAAACGCTAACTATAAAAGTGACATAACTAAAAAGGTTTCGATCTCCTGGTTTCAATACTGTTATTGGTTTTTATCCTCTATAAAAACTTACGTTATATTTTTTGTATATAAATTGCTAGTTATAAAGATTAATTTCTACATCCGTTCATCGGATTCAAAATAACTTTAATAGGTATTCCATACAGCAAAGCATAGTATAGCATAATCAGCCCTACAACGTTCCCACTGCTGGGACTCAGGCCTTCTCTCTAGGAGAGGGAATGGGGCGTTTCCTCACGATGTTTTCCTTCACTGTTTCGAGAGCAGTGGTAACGAAATAAATTACACAAAGTAATACTCCTGGCTGGGTTTGATTGAACCATACTATCTGCTTATAGGTCTTCCACCGTTCTATTTTATAAAACGAGTGTTGAAACTATATGGAGTAAGTGTCCAAACACAAAATTGCGATGCGACATCGCATCGTAAAAATCTGCGAGCTCGTACAACGCATCGCACGTGTATAGTCACCTGAACCGATGCTTTGCCGCATGAAATCGCATCGAGCGATGCGCATTGCTACATCGTAGCAACTCGCTTCGCAGCAAGTCGCATCGTAACAACTCGTATCGCCAGCAACTCGCAGCGCAACTTCCTACGATGCAGCATCGTATCGCTTCGTATCTCTGTTGTGCGTGGGGACTCTTAAAATTTTGATTTTTAAATGGCTGAGCAGCGATGACGTATGAAGTCATTGTCCAATCACAAGAAGATAAATGGTCAATTTCTTACACGCACGTCGGGGTTTACTGGACAAACAAAAACTCTTGCAAGTCTTTATTATGTTTTTAAAACTATTGTTGAAACAAGAAGGATTTCATCACTTTGAATTCTAACTTCTGCCTGCGGCTTCGCCCGTTGTATGTTGAGTTAAATACTATGTCATGCTCCAAGTCTACTACACTCAGGGCCGTTTTATCCATAAGGCAATGTAGGCAACTGCCTAGGGGCCCCGCCAGGTTATAGGGCCCCGCGCTTTAGGAAAAAAATAGACTATGTTTCATAAACAGTAAAAAAAATTGAATTTTCGATGACATGCCATTTATCTAGCAATCCTATCATTGAATTATGCGAAAAGCTGTCAACAGATGGAGTTTAATAAAACACAATATTTCATTAGCAACGTGTGAGTGCAGAGCATATTCATTGGCTTTTGCTGATAATTTTGTTTATATCAATTTTCATAATATAAAATCAAACAACTACATAGAAAAACAATAAAATATGTAAAATAAGTTAAAAAAATGATTTAACTATATATTTATAATTAAATTAAAAAATCAGAAATTATTTTGTACAACTTTTCAAAAACTGTTTAACACGTCAAGTTCAAAATAATTTTACTAGAAAGTCTTTATAAACTTCTACTTTTGAGATTTTTTCATATTTTCTAAACTTTTGGTTCAAAAGTTAGAGGGGGACACATTTTTTACTTTTCAAATTTTAGCTTTCTAGCTAACAGTCACTGAGATTATCCTCGGACGGACGGACAGACAGACAGATAGATTTGGTGAAACTATGTACCTTGTTGACCACGGAACCCTAAAAACAACGTAATTATGAATAAATTTTTGTTAGAAATAAAATATTTTAAGAAGTTAGAAGAGGGTAGGGGGGGGAGGGCTCGAGACGTGCATTGCCTAGGGGCCCCGACATGCATAAACCGGCCCTGACTACACTAATATAATAAACAGGTTAAGTTTGTTTTTTTTTTTGTTTGTAGGAGGCATAGAAATATATCTATAGCAGGGAAATGAGGATATTAGGGATTTCACGAAATCCCTAGGGATATCACGAAAATTCGGCAGATGTCGAATATTCTTGTTTATTTACGTCTTCTTACTGAAAGTAACTAGTGATATGACAAAACACCAAGTTATCGTCAGTGATATGTCGTTTCACTTATCTATGGTAGGAGGTAATCTCTGGAAGTACTGGCCCGATTGCTAAAATTTTTTCACCGATAGAAAACTGCTGTATTCCTTAGTGACATAGGCTATATTTTATGGGCGCGGGCGAAGCCGCGGGCAAATTCTAGTTGGTTATAAGTTCGGTCAATATAATTAGGACCGATATTAGTTAAAACGTAAACAAAACAGTTACTTCCGCATTTAATTTCAGTTTAGACTAGCGACCCAGCCCAACTGCAACGCAGTTACAAATCTTTGATAATCTCAGCTTAACTTTATTATAATATACAGATATTATATATTTAAACAATGCCCATGAATCACTCCGTCTATTGATGAAAACCGCATCAAAATTCGTTTAGTATTTTTTGAGTTTATCGCGAACATACAGGTAGACAAATAGAGACGGCGCGCACTGTTCCCGCGCGCCTCAAGGAGTTGTCAGCAACAGCAGGGGCCCAGCCGGGTCGAAGCCTACTGGGGCCAGGGTTATCCGAAAGGGAGCTCGAGCCCCGGTATGAAGGCTAGAAGGAACGGGATGGGTCTTTTAGTCAGTAAGAGTCTGACACTATCTCCCGCTCCGCCCAAGGGCGGGGGATGTCAATGCATGATTTTTTCCCACCACAAAAAAAAAAAAGGCAGACAAATAGACAGATGCTGTTATCTTTGTGTTTTAAAAAGTAATATACTTATCAAGAATTCTTTGTCGATGTTTTATTAAAAATTAATTATTTTACTCTCAGGTGTTTCAATAAATTCGTATATAATCTACAATTCTACACTAATAATATTATAATGAGGTAATGTTTGTTTTTTATTTGTAGGAGGTAATCTCTGAAAGTACTGGTCCGATTGCTAAAATTTTTTCACCGACAGAAAGCTGCTTTATTCCTGAGTGACATAGGCTATATTTTATGTACGCGGACGAAGTCGTGGGCAAAAGCTAGTGTTTAAATAAAAGGTGTTCTCAAGTGATATGACAGAAAAACCTTGAATATCATAAGTATCACCTGCCTAGATGGCGTTACAATAAATTGTATACGAATGAGGAATCAATTATTATTGAAATAAACGACGTCAGTATATTTACTTGTTGAGTTATTAAATAAAGACTAACTTTAGTCCAAATCCCGGGAATGGACCATAGACAATTCATAGAATCTACACTAATATTATAAAGAGGTCAAGGTTGTTTTTTTTTGTTTGTAGGATGTAATCTCTGAAAGTAATGATCCGATTGCAAAAAATTACTCGATATACCTAATCCAAATAAAAACTCTGATAGGTACTTATAATCCTTATAATGTCAAAAATGTCATTTCCCGTATGGAAATAGTAAGTACGGAAACCGTGCTTAGGCTCAAAGGGTCTAAAGTCCCTCCATAAACAATAGAATCATTAACATCTGCTGTTATGACCCGATCATCAATTTTTTGCCGCCGAAATACTTGCCGTTACCCAAATAGTTGGGCGTTCCTAGGCCATATATTATGACGGTTATTTTTTTAATTTTCGTTAGATGATCAGGGAGATTTATGTTTACATGTAAATGATCTTTTTGTTTTTGGAACATTTCTTTTTAATTATTTCATACCGGGCGAACGTTCTTAATTTAAATATTCAATTAAATCTGCATTTTGATCTAGTTATAAGGGGCATATTTGAGCAATGGGTTGCTATATTGCGTGTCGCGGGTACGGGATATTTATATGACTTACAGATTATTCCGGGTCTAAGTATGTTCTGTATAAGTGTATATGTTCGTGAACGCGCGCACAATACAGGAATAATTCTCAGATTTAAAAAAAAAATAGGTACAGATTAAAATTTATCTTTCCACTCTAAAAATAACCTCTAATAGTACTGTTATCAAAAATAATTACCTAATAACACAATAAATGATTCGTACAAAATTTTCCATACACACCATACACCTTCGGCTATGAGCATTTAAGGGTAATTTTCGCTACACAAATTGTTATTAATGTTAGTGATCACATACCGTAACTGCGTATGTAGGGACACCATACGTGATGTCAATTATGGACTTTTTGTCTCTTGTGAGATCTTTATATGGACTAATGCATGCGCATGACTACGTCTGTATTTCTTACTTTACGAGTAAATAACTGAATTTCATCATAAAATATGTGTTCGAGCCGTCAACGGCGCGCTCCTCTAGGTGATGTCAGCAACCATAGGGGCCCAGCAGGTTCGAAGCCTACTGGGGCCATGGGTGATGCGAAAGAGAACCACGGGGTTTAACACACCCTAGAGCGGAAATAAAACTAATATATGTATTATAACTTATTAGGTATATTTGCAAACTGAAAATAATGATATGTACAAACGGGTAGAAAACGAACTCATTGGGCATCGACCATCGGTGTATCCAAGGAGTGTTGCTTAGTAGGGACTGCTCCAACAGATCCAACCCAGTTGGGTTATGAAGGTCTGATAAGTAATCGCTCCATCTAAAACACAAGTTTTCAGATAAAATAAATAAATAATAATTACGTTTTATACCAGTAGGCACTACTCAGATAAAAATGTAGTTAGATCTTATTCAGGTCATAAGCTAACCGTGTACCAAGTTTCATCAAATTCCGTTTGACGTTTGTATAGGAGTTTTTTTTTTTTTTTTTGATGGGTAAAAATCATCCAAATGACATCCCCGTCCTTGGGCGGAGAGGCAGATAGTGTCCGACTCTTACTGACTAAAAACCCGCCCCGTTCCTTCTTGCCTTTCATACCGGGGCTGAGCTACCTTTCGGAGTTAACCCTGGCCCCAGTAGGCTTCGACCCAGCTGGGACTTTACTATAGCTGACAACTCCTTGAGGCGCGCGAAAACAGTGCACGCCATCAATGGCTGGGGCTCGGTCCGGACAATTACCGGACGGTCGGACAGCGACCTACCCATTGCTCGCCGTCCGCAAGCCCGCGTAAATATAGAAGTTTGGATTCTCACACAATATGACTTTTTATAACATTGAAAGACATTCCTTAATTGTAACTTTTATGACTTCAACTATATTAAGTAAATAATATATTTCTTTTCTTCACCGTTACGGCAGCATATCCATTACACGTCTGTTCACACATTCTTATGATTTCTAATTAATGCTGTAGGTAATTAAAATTTTAACTTGCAGTCTGTGTTGGTTTTGTTATTAAATAGTCTATATTCTTTGCAAAGATATTTTATTTTATTGCTTTTACGTTACATTTAGTTTTTAATGAATTTGTTGTTTTAAGTTTCTTAATGTAAAATAACGTTGGCAATTTTATCGTTAACTTGTGAGAAATTCATTTGAACGAATGAAATATTTTTAGAAATTCATTTAGAAATAAAAAATATATTTTATGTAACATTTTTTTGACAGAAGTGAAATTCCAATCTTTTTTTTTTGATAGAAGTAGTTTTTTATTTTATCTTGATACAATAACTTAAAACAGAATGTTGAAAGACGTAAGTAACGAATCATTGTTCCATCATCGGTTTATTTTTATTATTTTCTGGTTTCCTGTAATTAAGTCCCCTATTAACTTAGTCGCAAACTGAAAAAAAAAGACAGGTTTCCTTAAAAAGGATGAAATAAATCAAGAGATCTCTCTACAATAATTCAATATGGTCACTCTACAGGCCGGAGGCGCCAACGATCATCACACCAAGGTGTCTGCAGCCTAATTATATGGACGCGTACTCTTCAACCAACACAAATATTTGTTAAACAAACACCTATCAATCAAAACACAACTCTACTTAACTAGAAATAGAGTTGGAATCACATTGTGACACACGATCCTCGTTAAAGATACAGCCAAAAAAAAGGTTAGCCCCAAAATTGGCGTAAAAACTTAGTTAATTATGAAATGATTAGGGGTTTGTTCCGAAAACTAACAGGCGTTTGTTATAGATTAGGTAATAAATAGTTATATTGTCGTTAGTTCTTTGTTTTTGTGAATGACATGACATGTGTTTGTATAAGTCGTAATTGGGTGTATAATGGTGGAAGTCTATGGTCTATGGTCTACGGTGCTTTTTTAAATTGAGGTGATTAAGTGGCAAAGGAAATTATGTGTCAGCTGTTAGCTCTATGGTGAACATGTGAGGGTGCGCTAGAATTTCATTTATACAGACAAAAAGTAGTTCTTTGCTGTTTAGGAAACTGTTAAGAGCGCTATCACAAATGTTTGTGTAATGAGCACGATGCACGAGCATTTGTTCTGTGTCTGGGTGTAATTTATCTATAATATGTATTTATTTACACTAATATATTAAAGAGGTAGTTTGTTTTTTTGTTTGTAGGTGGTAACCTCTGAAAGTACTGGTCCGATTGCTAAAATTTTTTCACCGACAGAAAGCTGCTTTATTCCTGAGTGACATAGGCTATATTTTATATAAGTACTCGGGCGAAGCCGCAGGCAAAAGCTAGTTTAGTAGTATATTTACTTAATAATATAATAATGAAAATATTCCACAAGTATCACACAACGCCGTCTATAGAGCCTCAAGTTAAGCAGAGCTTGTGTTATGAATACTAGACAACTGATAATCATACCAAACATATTTCTAAATACATACATACATATTATAGATAAATTACTTACACCCAGACAAAGAACAATGATCGCGCTCATCATGCAAACATTTGTCCTGGGTAGGAATCGAACCCACGATCTCCAGCATAGCAGTCAGACCAACAGGCCAGTCAAATAAGTATGTTTACGAGTATCAGTTGTCTAATACTCATAGTACAAGCTCTGCTTAGTATGGACTATGGGACAAGATGGCGTTGTGTGATAGTTGTGGATCAGGGATGTTTTGGATATGAAATTTCGGATACGGATTGGATACGGATATAGAAATGATTATTGTACCCGATACGGATATGAAATTATTTCGGATTATCCGTTAGTTTCGGATAATTTCGGTTACGGATATTAGATATTTAAGGAATTTTAGAAGTAAAATATAAATACTATTTATATTTACGACGCAACACGTTATGACAGGCTGTCAACCACTGCTCTCACAACAGGCTGTCATAACGTGTCGCAATTAGGCTCTGCCCCCATCCGATAGTATCCGAAACTTTTATTTCGGATTCGGTTACGGTTATGGATATTATTTTATATCGGATATCCGATAGTTTCCCTGTTGTGGAATATTATTATCCTAAATTAAATCATTTTCTAGCCGGACCTCCCTAAAAAAAAAATAGTACGAAGAAAAGTATTTACAAGGCAGGGTTTACATTTTCGTAGAACCGTATCGGTTAAAGGCGTTCGATCAATCACGAAGCCAATCAATTAAGGGTGGGTGTACGCCACCCTCCCCTAGGGTTAGCAAATTATAGGTTTGAGCCATGTCTTTATCAAGGATTGTTGTTTTGTAATTGAGGATTATAGATTTAACTGTCTTTGGTTTTGGAAAAGGATGGAAACAGACCGCAGAATATTTAAACATGTCATAGTAAGGGTACCATGACATTTCAAAATATCAGTCGTGTGAGCCAGAAAGAGATAGAGCTATACAATACACCCTATGTATAACTCCATCCCTTAAAAAGTTCAGTTTAGGTCGTAAAATGGATCGTGTTAAGAACTCGTATTATGGCCTCAGAAGCCTTATGCCTTGATCACACGTACCGAGTAAAAGAGCGAGACAGTAAAATGTTGCTCGGCCGAGACAGTGATGTAAGCGGGTTGTAGAGATAAGCGCCCGGGCGAGCACTCGGCGCTGTGTTCACACGTACCAAGTACTCGGCCGAGAGCACTGTCCCCCGTTTACTCGGTACGTGTGATCAAGGCATTACTATGACATATCAAAATGTCAGTCGTGCGAGTGAGAAAGAGGGATGAACAATACAACCTATATAGCGGAGCTGTATAATACACCCTATACTGCTCCATTCCTTTAACAGTTCAGTTTAGGTCGTCAATAGGATCGCGAGAACTCGTGGTAGGGCCTCAGTTTTAATCAATAATGGCAGCAACATCTAGTTGATGTTAAAATATTTAAGTATCTACTTATTATGTGACATAGGACATGTTTGACATGCATATCCTAAATGTCGTATGTTCAGCAGGCTTAGACTCAGCTATTTTTTAAAACTCTAGGTATTTTTTTATCCTAAAATAATCAAAAAGTTATTTGGAATAAAAATAATTTTGAAACAAACCGCCCGGCGTCTTTAAATCAAGAGTGAATAAGTTACTTCTAGGCTAGCGTGCTCCACCGTCTTGATGGTCATTCAGCAGGCTTAGACTCAGCTATTTTTTAAATATAGGGATATAGGTACTTAGGTATTTTCTTATCCTAAAATAATCATAAAGTATTTTGGAATAAAAATAATTTTGCACAACAAACTGGGGTTCTTTAAGGCCCAGGTTAATAGGTTTGAAAAAAAAAATGTTTATTATAGATTCATGAACAACATTATCAACATTTGATTTTTTCTTGCGATTAATACTTTTGTCTAAAAAAAAAATTCATTCAACAACATCACATTCGCAACTTTTCCTTACTCCTTCGAAACGGCTTGGATCTTTAAAAACGTTTTTACACATAAAAATTGGTAGTTAAATATTCTTCAAAGTGAACATTGCTTAAGTAAATCAATCAATATTTCGCAAAGAAAATGGATTTAAAAGTCAGCGGGGCTCTGTCCGGGCGCAGCTGGCCGCAAACAAATGCACAGATAGTCGTACTGTCGCCTAGACGGGTACGAAAGTAGTGACCATTTAATTTCGGCCAGATGGTTCAAGGGACTATAAGCCTTAAGTCAAGAGTGTATAGGTTACTTCTAGGCATGCGTGCTAAATCGTCGACCATATCATCGCTTATCATCAAGTAAGATGGTGGTCAAACGCGAGACTGTCCATAATAATAATGAAACAGTGGCTAGTAGCAGTAGCTATCATGTTGACTTTGATCCATAACGGAAAAAAATAGAAGTACATATCTAATGTCTGTCTAAAAAGTTAACCGACTTGGGAATTTTGTATAATATTTAATCATTTAAAAAATACGTATATTCGATTCTGTTTATACGGTTCTTCTGTTAGTAAACAATGATCAATATCTCTTAATCAACCTTGATTTTTGAACCTGTGTTGACTACATCAGATTTCATTAAATCCTAATAATTACCCGAGTCGTTTGACTTTTTAGACAGACTCTAGATAGCTTAGATTTTTTTTCCGTAATGGCAACATCCAATTCTAAATGCAAACCCCATGATTTTCTTTAACATGTTTTTTTTTCTTATTTCCCCTTGGTCTATCAACCCTGCTCCCCCCCTCCCGCACCGCGGTAGCTGCCCATGGGATTAGCTATGGATCCCGATGTAAGCGTGTCAGATACCATAACCTAGCCGACGTTACATGTACTCGTAGAACATCGGGTGCCATTTGTTTTATATGGGAATATAAAAGTTTATAGTTTGTGTTGTTTTTGTACCCTTCCCGACGTGAGAGCAGTGGTTGCCGAGTGGTAACGGCCCCGACTTACTATTTGTAGGTCGCGGGTTCAAACCCAGCTAGGCAATTACTTTGTGTAATTTATTTCATCACCATTGCTCTCAAAACGGTGAAACCGGCATGTCCTAGAACCATAAATTCGAAGACATGTGACATTCAACCGCACTGGGCCCGCGTGGTGGATTTCGCACATTCACTCTCCTAGAGAAGAGACCTGAGTCCCAGCGGTGGGAACATTAAAAGGCTGATTATACTTATTATGTACGTTCTCGACGTAGGAGTTCAGTAGGGCCAAAGCCTGCTGGGTTTACTTCTCAAAGGGAAACCCGTGGTCCTTTAACGCAAAGGGCAAAAAAGGAAGCTATTTGTATTTTTTGTCAGTAATTTCTAAAACGCCGTCGCGCTCCGCCCTAGTGCGGGAGAAGTCACAGGATGATTTTTCACTTTAAAAAAATCCTTGTTGTATGAATTGAATGATTAACTTACATTACTTTATTTTCAAACTGGCTTTAGCCCGCGGCTTCGCCCGCTTACATAATAGTAGTTTATGTGACTAGGGGATAAAGCAGTGTCTTTAAGTCGCGGGCGGCATGTTGAATTCCGAACGAAACGAAGGTTGCTGATTTTAATCCCGAACGATAGTGAGGGATTTATAAAATTAACTCCCGAGCATTGCGAGGGAGTAAATAAAGAAACCTGAGTGAAGTGAGGAATTTAAGTCGCCCAAGACAAAGACAGCTTTATCCCCGTGTTGCATACTCTACTTTTTACACCATCTGTGAGATAATTAAGAGACAATTTGGTCGACCAAATCATATATTAGAGAAATATTAGTATTATATTTACAATTTCATCAAACAAACAAAATTCACTACTCCAAGATTCTATAGTTTCAATTTTCTATAATGCTCCCGTGTCGTCAGTACGCACGTTTTATTCTATTTTCTTTTTTTTGAGAGAGAGAGTGGCCAGTTTGAATCATAGTGATTACATACTCTTTGGTTTGAATTTCGAGTCAACTTGTTCGATGCGCCTACATTTTAATTCACAATGTTGACGATTCTTGATGCTCCAAATTCAAATCTCATTATTCCCTAGGGATCGGCCATACTGCATTATCTCCCTAGGCATATAATGACTTGCTTTAAGTGAGGTTTGTATTACGTGTAAAACGACATTATCGAGCAGGTGGTGTAAAAAATATAGTGTATGTCTCTAAGGAATAAAGCAGTTTTCTATCGGTGAAAAAAATTCAGCAATCGGACCGGTACTTTCAGAGATTACCTACAAACAATAGAAAAAAACTACCTCCATAGAATATTAGTGCAGACTTTTTAAACGGCGTCCCCATTTAAAAAAAGCTACACTAAACACGTTCTGGAGTGACGGCTGCGTACCGGAAGACGCATTGGAAGGCCTCCCATAAGTTGGACTGACGACCAGCAGGCTTACTCTTGAGTTCAATTCCGATCGGTCGACATTGAGATTGTGACGTTTCGTACCCTTGAATTCAATGCTAGCGCCAAATTGGTTCAAAATTGCGTGACCATTTTGAGAACTAAGTGAAATCGTATATGTTGATAATACTGTTTTCAAGAGTACCCACGTAACGTCAAAATTGACATTGCAATCGGATTGACTTTAGATTGAAATTGAAATTAATTTGGAGAGTAAGCCTGCTGGTCAGGGTCGTGGGAATCCGATGGATGCGTGACGCACAGGACCGGTCGTTGTGGCGACGCTTGGGGGCCTATGTCCAACAGTGGTCGTCCTTCGGCTATGATGATGATGATGAGATTTTTTTAATGTTACCCAGCTACTGTTAAGTCGAGTGGAGGTTAAACTCAAAGATTTTTAACGATGTTTCTCTTTTCATAATTTAAATGGCGACAAAACTTCTATAACGTCACCAACTAACTTCCAAAAATAACGTCTTCGTTGATTTATACCATACTAATTAATTGATTAACCACAGTAGATAATAATAGATCAGGAAATGAGATAAACACTCGAATTTTCATAATTATTAATTCTGATACAAATAACATAACAATCAAATTGCAATCATACTCCAAAATAATAAGGTATATTTTTGTATAATTGAATTGTTTCTACAGCAATTCATATTAGCAATCAAATTCCAATCATATTACATGAAACGCAAGGTTGTTTTTTGTATGATTAGAGTCTTTGGTTAACGAATGCGCATACGCATCGGTTGAATTTGCGCGTTTTCTTCGGCAGGTGGCGCCACACCATTGATCATATTATTTTATGAGGCCCGAACTCATTTATTATAGTTATAAATATAGAGAAGGTTCGTTTGTTCAGTCCAAGTGTTGAATTAGGCGTGTTCAGAATGGCCGTGGATCAATTTCGTTTAAGTAGTTTTTTTTTTATTATTTTTTTTTAAATACTAACTGCTGCCAGCGTCTTCGTCCGCTTGATAATAGAAAATGATTGAAGATTCAAGGGAACATCTTTGTCTGTATCAAGATAAAACTACACTGTTCACACGTGTGCCACACACCCCGATATGTAGCCTGATTCACGTAAAATCAAACATGCCAAATATCGTTGAAGTTTTATAGTCGTTCGATCGAAGTCCTATTCAAAAGCGGTATTCACGATCTATCGACTTATTTCCAGTTACATTAATAAGTATTCTACCAGGATAATGTAATACAGATTTTTTTTTAATCGACGAATTCAAAACGACTTAAAAATCGATGTCGTTCGAACTCAATTGATGGATGTGAATACGGAAATGGTCTAAACGACTAAATCGCTGCGATATCGTTACGGTTTTCATTACGTGAATCGGGCTACTGGGCGCGTCGGTCTCCATACATTTTATATGGAAACTAGACTTGTAGAGCTACACTTGATCCACGCCACGCGACGTCGTTCTACGTGCAAATCAGGCGTGGTCAACGTGTATGTCGGTCTAATGTAGTTCTAGCTTCAATCCTGACAGAGTGGTCGTGGTCATCACTGCAGGAGTTGGTGGCAAGCTTCACAACACGCTGCCACTCCTCTCTGATGGCCGTCTTCCTCGTGCATTCGTGTAGTGATGATGAACCATTTACTGCTTCTTTTTTCTGGTCAGTCCACCTCATAGGCGATATTCCTCGTGGCCTGGTACCCTCAACCTTTCCCTGGACTACACACACTATATCAAAATTTTATTTTTGACGGGTATACGAATTATCAAGATCATTTATTTATGTTGTATTTATTTATTTATTTATTATACCTATGCTTGAAAAGTGTTTTTAGGGATCCGTGCCTCAAAAGAAGAAAAGGGAACCCTTATAGGATCACTTTGTTGTCTGTTCGTCCGTCCGTCTGTCTGTCAAGACTCGAGAACGTGTGGAGGTATCGAGTTGAAATTAAAACTATTACTATATACTCAAGTCTGTGGTCCCTTCAAGCTGTGAAAATCAAACTTCTAAGTTAACGAATAAAATAGATACGGCAGTTTATGTCGCAAAAAATGTGTTTTTCGATACTCTCAAAGATTGAAATTCATACATACATCACAAAAAAAATTACTTTTTTTGCAATTTGGAAAAATCTTCGAGAATTCTTTCAGGAATTGTAGTTTGCACGGAACCCTCAATGCGCGAGTCTGACTCGCACTTGCCCAGTTTTTTTTTACTTGACTGCATTATGAGGTCAAAACAATATTTATACATCTTTATAATACTTGTTTAGTATTAATATTAATTACTATATCAGTCCAGTCAAAGGATAAACTGCTAGAAAATCCGCCGATCTCACAGAAACACAATAAAACAAAAACATTATCATCCCATCTCTCCTCTAACCGTTCCATTAACGCCTTTTCAAATCTACATTAAAATGTGGAACGATGGCGCCTGTCATTATTCTCCACATCAAATAATACCGCTACTAGTATAACTTGATCCTTTTCCGCGTCCTCAGTGTTTAAAAACAACAGCTCTTTCACAAATGGTCTTGTTTACAATCACCGTTACAGGTAGAGCTCTCTGGTCTTGGCGTACCTTTGAAATGACAGTTCTTGTAAGAATGGCCGTGTGTAGTGATTTTATACTTGAGAAAGGAAGCTTTTATAGTTTAATATCAAGCTTTCTGAGTATATGTAGATATGTTAAATCAGTGGTTTTCAACCTTTTTTGATTGGAGACCACTTTATTTATTTATTAGGAACACCAACGACATAATCTAGATTTTACACTAAGGTAATGAGGGCGTTTTAAAATGACGTCCACTAGGTCCAGCCAACTGTCAAAATGCTTTGTTAATGACACTAGTTAGACGTCAACGTCAAACAAAGACAGTCAGAGTAATTAATTTCATCACAACTGTTCTCAAAACGGTGAAGGAAAACATCGTGAGGAAATATCGCATAACCAAAAAAATTGAAGACGTGACATCCACCAACCCGCACTGGTCCCGCTTGGTGGATTTCGGCCCATTCCCTCTTCTAGAGAGGAGACGTGAGTCTCAGCAGTCGGAACTTTAAAAAGGCTGGTCGGTCGCAGACCATATGACACTTCTTGCTGGGATATCATTATCATCGACTTACATTCTAGTGATAGACACACGCTCATGGAAACTATTTGTCAAAATCGCTGCAGCGCTATAGTCTGTCTAAAAAGTCAAACAACTTGGAAATTATAGACGAAATAAAAGATCTGTTATATACATATGTATATTGCATACCTACAATACTTTTTATAAGATTATATTAGTAAACCTTGATTGTTCAACCAGTGTTGACTATATCAGATTTCAAGAATTTGATTACTTGATTGGATTACCTAAGTCGTTTGACTTTTTAGACAGACTCTACATTGGTATTACGTCGTCTGACAAAACTATTAACACATACAGCGCTAAGATAGCTTTTAAAAGATACTTTTTTCGCGACCAAAATGTCTTAAGTGCCATGAATTTCGTGGCACGTTTTACTTTTCAACATAGACTAATGTTCAAGGTGTATGGACTACATTACATCTGAGTCGATTGAAGTGAGTGTCATCTAGTGCGTAGTACGTACCTACATTATCGGTGGCGGGTACAGATTGAGAACCACTGCGTTAAATGAACGGTCTAGTACTAACAGTGAGTACTTACTTTTCACTGACACAATTTTCTGAATAGTGTATCTGTATAGAAAATGACTTAATGTGTTGTGTTTCCTGTCTTCACAGTATTTTATTATCATTGCTGAGTTACTCATTAGTTGCATTCAATTCCTGTCATAGTGCTATTTGATATTAGTTATGATTTATGAATGCTTGTTGAGAGAAAGATCTTTATATAAATAATTCTTCTGTACGTGTGTTTGTCTCCTAACTCCTCCTGAATGACTCGACCCACCGATTTGGATGAAACTTTGTGTACATTTAAGTGGGTCAAAATTAGCACATTGGACCCAGCCGTTCACAAGTGATGGCGTGACCAAGGGAAATAGGGATAAGGGTTCCGTACGAAGGGTAAAAACGGGGGTCCCCTTAGTATTGCTATCACTCCGCTGTCTACCACCAGATTCTATCTCATAAACCGTGATAGCTATACAGTTGAAATTTTTCCAGGTGATGTATGTTGCCGCTGTAAATACTATAAAACTTAATAAAATAAATATTTAAATGGGGCTCCCGTACAACGAACGTGATTTTTTTTACCGTTCTTTATTACGGACGGTACGGACCCTTTACCGCGCGTCCGACTCACACTTGACCGGTTTTAATATAATTATGTAAATTATATTGTAGTGTTAATAATATGTTGTCTGTACTTATTGATTTTTCTAAAGTTTCTTTCAACGCTACTCAATTTTACTTGAACCTCTGTCCATCCTTTCAGTTTGAATACCGTGAACACACCGCACTACCATTTAGCCCGAGTGTACACAAATACCGATTACATTCGCCGTTAAAGGGTCTGTACACACCGATGTTTGCGCACCAGCCTGGTCAAACGTTAACACTTCTGTGCCTCCTTTATATCTCTAGTAATTCTGAAAGTTTTCACTTTGGTGGCGACATATTTACTTTAGGAATAAAATTTTTGCGCAAGTAAAATACAGCATAATCAATCGGCCTTATAATGTTTCCATTGTTGGGACTCAGACCTCTCTGGGAGAGGGAACGGGCCGTAATCCACCACGCGGGCCCAGTGCGCGTTGGTGGATGTCACATATCTTCGAATTGTTGGTTCTAGGACGATGTTTTCAGTGGTGATGATATAAATTACACAAAGTAATGCGCCTGGCTGGGTTTGAACCCGCGACCTACAACTCGGAAGTCAAGGCCGTTACCACTCGGTCACCACTACTCTCTAGTAGAAAAGTATATTACAGTGAAACTTGGTTAAGTGGGACCTGGATAAGTGAGAAACCTCTATAACTGGAACTCATGCTGAGGTCCCAACACTTTGGCACTGAATTACCTCTGTTAGTGGGACGAGGTAAGCCTCTATATCTGGGATTTGTTCTTTCGATTTATCATCATAGTTACCTCTATAACTGAGACAGCGAGTAAATTTTATATGCATAAACCTCTGTAACTGAGATAACATTGTTTGTATGATTACCTTTAAGTACTAATTTTTTTTTATTGAAACTCATTTACATACATAACACGTTATTTTATTTAATGATCGCACCTGTGTAACTGAAATAACCTGTATTCTCACCTCTATTAATGGAACCCTCTGTAAATGAGACAGATATTTATTTATACCTGTATATCTGAGACACTGGGTAAGTGGAATACCTCTATAAGTGAAACGACATTGCAGGTCCCTTGATGTCTCACTTAACCAGGTTTCACTGTGTGATCATTAAATAAAATAACGTGTTATGAATGTAAATGAGTTTTAATAAAAAAAAAATTGTACTTAAAGGTAATCATACAAACAATGTTATCTCAGTTACAGAGGTTTATGCATATAAAATTTACTCGCTGTCTCAGTTATAGAGGTAACTATGATGATAAATCGAAAGAACAAATCCCAGATATAGAGGCTTACCTCGTCCCACTAACAGAGGTAATTCAGTGCCAAAGTGTTGGGACCTCAGCATGAGTTCCAGTTATGGAGGTTTCTCACTTATCCAGGTCCCACTTAACCAAGTTTCACTGTATAATAATGTAATATTCCACAACTATTACACAACGCTACTAGTCCCAAACTAAGCATAGCTTGTGATACGAGTACTAGACAACTTATAAACATACTTTATATATTTCTAATTACATACATATGTATATATATAAAAATGAATTCCTATTTCCTTGGTCACGCCATCACGCGTGAACGGCTGGACCGATTTCGCTAATTCTTTTTTGTTGTGTTCGTTATTGTGAGGAGAAGGTTCTTATGGAAAAAAAAATGTAAATTAGGGTAGTGTAGGGTAGAGTAGAGTAGGGTATAATAGGGTAGAGCAGAGAAGAGCAGGAGCGAAGCCACGCGGGCAAGCTAGTTATAGATAAATTACACTCAGACACAGAACAACACAGAATAGCAGTCAGGGCCACCAACCATTAAACCAATAGGCCAGTCCAGCATCAGTATTGTCTTGTTAGTTTAGGGGGAGATTGCGGATAAACAGACAGACACGGAGAGCGATTTTATTTTATTCTATGTAAAGACTAGTCACTATAGCTTCTGCCAACACCTTCACCTGCATGAAAGTACGCTTCTCCATACAAAATTTTAACCCCTGTTTCATCTCCTTAAAAGGCTGCTTTTCCACTCGCCTATCGTAAACATCGAGCATGGTTTAAAAGCTTGTTACTCCATCTAAAGCAATCCAACGTGATGTTTGACGAAAAGGCAACGCGAAAAAAGAGTGATAATACCTGAAAACTCTGTTGGCATTCAGTAATTCCGTGATTTACTCGAATATTTTACTAAACTTGTTCCAGGAAATACATGTTTTTTTTTAACACTTAAAAGATTTTGAAAAACATAGTCATTATTTAGAATCTTGATAAAATTTGCTAGGTTTGTACCTATAGTTGTACTTATTTGACTTTTTTAATTTTTAAGTAAATTATGAAGTGTCAAAGTTCATGCAAAATAGCAGATTTTCAGAGGTTTTAACTGGATTAGTTTTACACAAATGTATAAATTGACTAGCTGTGCCCGTGACTTCGTTCGCGTGGACTTATTTTTTCAAAAATAAAAGTAGCCTATGTTACTCCTTATTACATCAGCTACCTGTCAAAAACAGTCCCGTCAAAAGCGGTCCAACCATTTCAGAGATTAGCCCGGACAAACAGACAGACAGACAGAAATTGTAAAAAATGTTATTTTGGTGTATGTACCCGTACATATATTCATATGTATGTAGTAAAAAGCAGTTATTTCAATATTACAAACAAACACTCTTGTCTCTTATATGTATAGATGTATAGAAGATTTCCATAGAAACCCAGACAATATCCACAAGATACTGTGTTTCCAAAATATCTGATGAAAAATGTGCAATAACGTCATAATCGCGTTAGAGCGGTTGTATGAAAAACAGTGAAAATGTATGCAGAGATGCATCCCCATAAGGGGTGAAATTTGAAAAATCTTATCTTAGCAAAATTAAACGCTCCTAGTCCCAGTAGTTTCGTTCTGTGCGTTGATACGTCAGTCAGTTTCTCCTTTTATATACATATATAGATTTCTAGCTTTAAAGAATAAGTTAGGGTTATAGAAGCTGGCTTTATGATATTATTTATTTATTAAATCTTTATGCACAAAAAACTGTACAAAGGCGGACTTAATGCCTTAGGCATTATCTACCAGTCGACCTTAGGGTGGTGCAGAAACATAACATGGCAGGTGCAACTTAATACATAGACAAACAGAAGAGAAAAAATAACAATAGTAAATAAATACTTAAATACATACATATAAATAAATAATGCTGTAGTGAAAAAAAAAACAAATCCAACCAATCAGTGCTGTGATGATTCTACCAACATCTTGCGAAAATGCTCACGTGCCTTCACCTTAAAGGAAAATCGGCTAGTTGCCATCCTGATATTCAGAGGGAGCGCATTCCAAAGAGATATCGCCTGGACGAAAAAGGAAGAGTGGACAAGTCCAGAGCGGTGTGAGGGACATCGTAGAAGACGATTATTAGTAGACCGTTGATATTTATTGTGGCCAGAGCAAAGAAATTGAAGTTCGGAAGTCAGATAAGAAGGGGAAGAAGGATTATCTAGTAAAGAGAACAGGGTAGTCAAGGCCCTTAGCGCTCTGCGCTGACGAATGGGTAACCATTTCAAAAAACGATGCTTGGATATTACTGTGGTTTACTGCTTTATGTACCTACACAAAAGTACAGGCGAGTCAACCTTTGGGTGAAGCAGGGAAAGTGGCGATTTCTGTTCGATCTTCTTGCTTGAGTTCATGTATTTCTAGATATCAAACATCGCTAACAACTTCTTGACACTTCTAATCACTCAAGCAGCTCTCAGATCTCACGTCTATTATAAGGATCAGTTACCACACTTCAGAAAAGAGGCACAACTAGTTGTTATCAACAACTTTGGGCTGTCAACACCAGTCAGTCATCTGACACCTGTCCAAACTCCTCGCTATCAATCCTCATGTCACAGCGCAGCTATCAGGTGTCTCTGAAAAAACAAAGGTATTTAATGGAACCGACCATAGAGCAAATGTTTGCTTAGAGCATAGAGCTTTTAGTTTTGTAGACTACTTGTGGCTTCCTGTTGTTATTGGTCCATTGTTTGTGTTAAAAGTGGAGCAACTGCTTAAACCAGTTAAAAATGTAGAGACACCTTTAAATTTTAGGTTATTCTGTGTAGATTAAGTGACTAGCTTTTGCTCGCTGCTTCACCGCGTACATAACATATTTAGCCTATGGCACTCAGGAATGAAGCAGATTTCTATCGGTGAAAACTTTGGCAATCAGACCAATACTTTCAGAGATTACCTCCTACAAACAAAAACACATAAAAGCAAACTACCTCCTTATTGTATTAGTGTAGATAGCTTGGAGCTTTAAGTCAAGAGTGAATAGGTTACTTCTAGGCAAGCGTGCTCCATTGTCGACCACATCATCGCTTAACCATTTGATGAAATTGTGATCAAATGTGAACCTACCAATAATTTAAAGAAAACTGAGATACTTTGCCAGAAAAAATATTGATTTAATTGCCTGTACATTCTAGGGAGTAATAATATATCTTGACTTCTGCAATTCAAAAATTAAGTGTACGACAAATGGTTCTTAATTGCTTGTCATAGAAACAATTGTCGTGCACATATTGTATTGCATTTGTTCTTGAACGACAGAAGTTAATATAGATAGAAAATGTGACAATTTATATACTCGTATCTCATTGTGTGCAGACGTACACTGTGCAGCTACACATTAAAAAAAAAAAAACAAGTGAGGTATAACCGCAGACCAGACAGCATATCAAACCAAAAAAAACACTCAGAATCAAGCAAATAGCAAATAAATAATAAATACTGCGTTTATTCATATCCATAATAATATCAATATTCCTTCATCAGCATTCGTTAAAAAACTTTATAGATAGTTAGAACCAACAGTTAGAGAAGTAGAAGCAATATATATAGCAAATTCTATATAGCAAAACATTGGCTACAAATAAAATAATTAGATAATAATTAATAGTAAACCATCTGCCAAGCACAGGTTAACAACTGCAATATATAATCGTTTATTTATCAAGATACATATGTAAGTGGGTGATACCTCGTAAGAGTCGTAACGACAAGCGCGCATTTCTTAATGATATGCATCAGTGGTACATTTTATTGAGTATGTACGGTTCGCAACTGAAGTGTCTCTGCTAATGTATTTAGAGTCTTGTCTTTATTGGTTGTGGCTTTTTCATTTTTGCTGTCGTCTTCAGTGTTTGGCTTCTGGCTTATCCAGATCTATCTTGTTATCTTCATCATCATCATTTTCTCATCCTTAAGTGTTCTTCTATACTTCTTTATTCTTGCTGCAGCATCTTTTTAAACTATTTTGGTATTGGCTTCCGACCTATTTAAATCTGTCTTATCAGCTTAATCGTCCTTATTTTTAACTATTTTGGTATAGGTTTCCAACTTACCTAGATCAGTTATATCACTTTATCATCTCTTTATCGTTGTCTCGTTCTGGTCTCTTCTTCCATACTTCTCTGTAAGTTCGGACGTCAGTAGTCAATCCATTGTTTCATCCAAGTCTGGCTTTTATCTTTTGCATTAGTAACTTGTCTTTGGTCGTTTTTCATTTGTCGTCTTCAGTATGGTTTTCAACTATTTTGATATTGGCTTCCAACCTATCCAAATCTGCCTTATCATCTTCGTTGTCTCGTCCTTAACTGTGCTTCCGTACTTCTCTGTAAGTTAACGTCAGTAGTCTCTCCATTGTTTCTTTCAGGTTTGGCTTTTCATTTGCCAATATTAAGGGAGCTGCAATAGTAACTCTTGTTTCTTTGGCCCTTATTTTTACTTGGTATATCATCAAATGATTTATCAAACTCTGGTTAGAACGGGAGAGAGTGTCAGACTTTCACTGACTAAAAGCCACAGTGTTCTTTCAGCTTCCCTTTTGCGAAGGTAACTCCTTCGAACTATCCGCAGCCCTGGCAGCATCGGCTCTCAATCTTGCAGACATCTCTTTGAAGCGTGCGTGGACAGCGTTGTAGACTCTGGCTTCACGAGGATTCTGTTTCGTTTTTCGCTGTTTGGATATGGTTTACTAATGATAAGCCAAAAATATATTGTCATAATTTACATACGTTTAACGAAATTCAGCATCATTACGCATAATATTATTAGGCATACTTAAATGTTTTGCCATAATACTGCTACTTCACACTTCTCAATCCCTTCCTTCTTAGTTTATCTAGTACATTACTGAGTCCCTGTGCTTCGCAAAGCACGTAAAGCCGTTATAAACCTAAGCTAACTTAACCTTTGCATTATGCCAAAGTATTATTATGCTAATAAAAGTTATGACAAAACGTTATGCCAAACTATATTATGCCTTAAAATTTTATGCCAACAGCGGTATTACCTTATCGTTAACCAAGTGTTTGATGTGACATTCTCCCAGCGGTTCTAATGAAGAGATCAATATTGTAGCTCATTCATAAATTAATTTTAAACTGTGATATATCATGATGATTAATTCCATCAACATCAGAAGCACCTTACTTTGCTAAAATGAGCACCCATCCAGCATTTGCAGTTAGTTGTAATAAATTTCTGCATTTAACTGCTGTTTCAACGTTTACTGCTTCAAAATAATTAGTTTCCCATATTTTAGTTTTATTCTCGACTTAATATAGCTAGTACGTTGAGTACAGTAAGTGGTTGACTGTACGTCTCGGGCGGCACCTGTGTCGGCAAGGATGAAAGCGGCGTCTCTTTGTGGCGAGCCGGCAAATATTTATTTTAATTTAGTGGCCGCCCGCCGATCGCTCGTTAATCGCTAATGGATGCTCCCGCGCATGTGCGATTGTTCTGTAGTGTGCGACATGGAGTGAAGGGATTTTTTGAGGAAATTGTGGATTTTTGGAGGGGTAATTATTGGAAGGGGTTTTGGGGTCAAATTTTTTTATAGGTTTTTTCTTTAATTTTCTTTTTCTTGTTTAATGAATGAGATACCGATGATAGAATCTTTTTTCACTGAGTATGGTTACTGACAACAGCAAAAGTCGTCTCCTCTACTTAATCATTAATTGAAAGATTAAGGGCGGGTTTCTGAATTAAGTATTTTTCTTAGTGTATCAAACCCTACTTAAATGCCAAAGGACAGGTTTTCAGACTATAGAGAAATTCTCAACTTTAAATGCTTCAAATCAGAAATCGAAGTTTATTTAGAACAAATAGATACTCATATCTCAGTCTCGTTTAACGAGGCTCTTTTCAGAGTGAGAGAACACACCTCTTAAGTTTTCGTGTAACTCACGACTTCCCTTAAAATTGGCATAGCAAAACTCCTATGATCCTGACCCTCAAGTCCTAAGAATTTGCACTCATCCTCATCAAAAGATTACTGTTGACAATACGCCTCTCCGTGAGGCTACCATAGATAAACTGGATAAACACTTCGTGATATCGTTAATGGATGCTTTTGCGCAGGATTGTTCAGCTGCCGATTAGAAGGCTGCGCTTTAGTACTTAGGAACTAATTGTTCGTTAAATTTACGTGAACTTAAGTGATAGTCGCATAATTGGGTGCAAGTAGAGTTGCAACGACGTATCGGAAAATCGATATAAGTCGATATATCCAAGCCTAATATCGATATATTTTCGACGTCGACGAAACGCCGAAATCGATGTGTTGATATCGAATAATAACAATAATAGCGTAACGAAAAATCGAAATTCGAAATTTAGGTGGGCCTAAATTAACAAAATTACAATAAATAAAATTAAACACTGTAACAGGTAACACTGTTTGTCTAAACAGATTGATAGCAGCCCGATTAAAAAAGTATTTCTAATTTTTTTTACTGTTCCTTCAACCTAAAAAAATACCTGATAAAAATTTAAGTAACTAAGTATTAACAATATATACCGTCGTATTCGACCGATGTATCAGTATCGACTCAATTCGATATTTTCATAAATCCCTAAAGATGTTTATAATTTACATCCCTAAGTGGTAGGTTGTGCTTAGGTATAAAGTACGTAATAGTAATAATATTTTTTCCATAAAGAATGTTTATAATTTCTAAGCCAGGCGTTGTGTTATATTTCAGTGGCTTAGTTCAATTAATTTTTTTTTTCATGAATTATTTACATTGTTCTGACATAATAGAAGCGACGAGAAATATATACCTAGGTACCCAAGATTTTTGTAACTCATAACATGATTTAAAAATGTATCCCTGGATTTTCTTACACGTTCTTTTCCATAGAATTGCACATTCCATAGCATACCTAGATGCTTTGGAACGTGCAATTTAGCTTCACTTTTTTGACTGACCAACTTATTGACAAATCAAAAGTGCCTGTAAATGATACATTTGAAACTAGCTTCTGTCAGGGTCTTCGCCCACGTGACAGGAGGTTTATCCATATAAACCTTTGAATCCCAGTTTCGTCCCCTTAGAGAGGGTGAATTTCTTTTAAATCTTCTTTTAGTGCTTGCCTACACCATAAAAAGAAGCCTTGTGCATAATATTACGTTCCTAGTGCCAGTAGTTTTGGTAGTGCGTTGATATGTAAGTTAGTCAGTTTCTCCTTTTATATTTATAGATAGACAATCAGCGATATGATTAAGTCTAAAATTAATGGGATTCCGAATTTCTTTATAGCTTCATTCATCATCATAATTTGAGTAGAAGGCCGTCTACTAGTAGTCATTAGCCTCCCCTAGTTTTACTACAACGCCTGGTATTGCGCGTCTCGTATCCATCGGATTCCCGCGAATTTCACCAGGAGCAGAGTCCTACGTCTATGGTATATGCCTTAAATTTTAACAGCCGCTGTCACTTTTGACTAGAGCCCAGCTCCCTTAAACAAATGAGTTTTATGTTAGTGTTCCCGCCAAACTCTTATTATAAAATGTATGGCAATGATATTACTTGTCACGTCACTTGTCATGTGGTTTCTTTCGTAGATGTCATTGCCATGCATTTTGTTCTTAACGTTTGGCGGGAACGCTGACAGAAAAGTCATTTATTCAAGCCTGCAGCTCCGTTTGACCTAAAACTGGTCAATAAATCCAGTAGACAATCACGATCCCATAAGCCCCGTCATACTCCAATAACTAAAAATCGATATACCACCTTAAAAACTCTAAAATCACAAACAATAACGCGGCAAGCGACTGCCGCATTTGATCCAATATTTGTCGATGCTTTTTGTGGTAAAAAGGGGCATTAGTGAACCCCTTGTATTGACTCAATGCTAAGACGGTTTACTTGTCAACTGTTGGCCACAAATATTGGTGGCCGGCTCCTCTGTAGTAATCCTTCGTTTGTTTTAACTTAAGCTTCAAGGAATATGTGGCTACTTTCACGCGTTCAAGTGAGATATGTCGTTTAATTGATTTAGTGGGAATTTTGACAGTTTTTTTTTTTAATTTCTGGATGCATTAGTTTTTGGTAGAATTTTATTTTGATTTATTAGGATTTTTTTTAAAGGCAAGTTTTACAGATGTGTGTCTGTTTGTTTTTTGAATTGGATTTTAAAAATTGGGCCACCGGTAGACTATGTCAAGGAATAGATTATAGGATATCTTTATAACCAGGGACTATACCTACTTTAATCTGGTGACCCTGCTGGCAGTTAGTTTTAAGTAAATAACATGTGACAGGTCATACTGTGACAATTTTTTGAGTAAATTTGTACCCTGATACGGTAGTGTGGTTTGCCAACCTGATTGGTAACAGAGAGAATATTACAAAAAGCAATGTTAAAAGCCAGTAAAATCAAGATGTTTTCCATCTAGAAACAGGTCAGAACTGATCTAATAGCCGACATCCAAAATACATAGTTCTGATTAGATACAGTTGTGGTCACAATCGAAAATGGCGACTAAAAATCATATACCACTTCCTAACTAACTAAAACACGAAGATGCATCATTCGAATTCAATCGATACTGCATAAGCTTTGCCGAAATCCCGTCTTTGCCTCATCGAATTCCGAACATTTGCAATAAAAAAAGTTTCTATAGACTCAAATCACGTTTCGATAGCGTTCTGCGAATTAAAATTACAAAAAGCGAGACGGAGACGGCAGTTGCGTTCCGTACGTGGGAGAGAGTAAATGCATCGCCGCTTCCACGCCCCTGCAGGAATAAAATTCAAAATAAGATTTCAAAGGAAGTAAAAGGAAAAACAAACAAGGCTCGGGTTTCTAGTAGGTTAGAAAGAGACGGCGACATGTTTGTACGCTCCCTCGCCGATTGGTTAGTTGATATGAGTTATGGCGCGTATGCTTGCCGCGCGAATTAGCCATTTGGCGCGAATGTGTGGGGCGACGGGCGGCATTGCGTCGCCTAGTATGCGATATGCGTTCTATATTTAATTATATTTTGTTGGGATAGGTCGTGTTCTTATTAACGTTATTTATATTTATTTCACTAAAATCTAAAATTAAAATTCTGTATCTTTCCATCTACATCTTCAGACAGTAAAAACGAACACTATCATTTTGTAGGTCCATCATTTGTAAATAAAAAAACGAATTAAATAATTCTGCTCTCAAACTAAAAAAAAATCGCTGAAAGAAAAATAAGTTCAACGAAATAAGAAGAGTTGACAATTTGACATCTTGTACATGTAGCGCCATCTCGTAGCGAATAGCGCAACCACAGAGCATGAAAATTTTCAAAGATGCAAAAAATTGCCGATCGCGTTTTAAATAACGACTTATTATCTACTTTACCTAAAAATGTTAGTAACAAAATAAAAATCAGAAAAAGATTTTCACTATTTAGTACCCACTTACCTGTTTTACTTTTATAAATCAAAATATGAATTTAAACAGATAAATCCTACGTTGCATTATTTTAAAATCCGTAAAACCATTCACCAATTCGTAACAAGATACCAAATTTATTTTATGGTTTCCAGAAAATCGTTTACAACCCGTTCAAATTCTTGGTTTAAAAAAAAATCTAAATAGTTGCGCCATAGACAGTTCATCATAGAACGATCAACAAAATTATTGTTTATGACCTGTGAGCGTAGCGAAGCGATTGTAACGGCTAAACTAGTGGCGCCACCCCGCGCTTTTTACTTTGAACTATTAGTTAAGGATTCTGGTTTTATTTTTATGTCGAAACGATGTAATTAAAGTAATTAAGCTAGAATCGAAGCGAATATTCACGATGTTTTCTGCTAAATGGAATGAATTGTTATCTAGAAGTATCTACTATTAACTGGGACATTTAATTGGAATAAATATGCTTACCGTTAACTTGAATTAAAATTGGCTGACAAAAAACTGAATATTTGATTCAAGTTTAAATCTACATTAATATCGTATCGTATTGGTTTCGAATGTTAGTGCAAAGAGTACCTGTATAAAAATAAATAAATAAATACCTAATAATAATAAATATTACAAAGAGTAAAGTTTATTTGTTTGTTTGTTGGAACTAATCTCTGAAAGTACTGGTCCGATTGCTAATTCTTTTTTCACCAATAGAAAGCTGATTTATTCCTGAGTGACATAAGCTATATTTTATTTACGCAGGTGAAGCCGCGGGTATAAGCTAGTGGATTATAACTTAACGTAGAAACTTTCACCAAATGGCAATATAGGTATATCTACAGAAAACCGCAAAAAATAAAATCGTTCAAATACCTAATCGATTAAACTCTTTTTGAAAGTCAAAATTCGAACAATTAACCAGATGTCTTCACATCCTAGAGAGGGCCCAATTATTGTTAATGGATACTCGATGCATCACCGGCGCCGGACCACCGCGCCAACGATTTACATATAAATTTGTTGTCCAACCGTAAAATAAAGAAATTGGACGCACCAATAAGAACCCGGTAATTAAACCCGACGCAACGAACAACTATAATTTTATTTTAATGTTATCGTTTTTAGGCTGAATGCAGTCGTTCGTTAGCATAAGAAAAAAAAAGATCGTCTTTATGGTGTCGTTTGTTCCTGATGAGATGATCAGCGCGTCAAAATAGATATTTTGAACAGTTATTTTAATGTCGTTGTAAATTTTGATGGAATAATTCGTTAAGATTTCTTTGTCATGTCTCGTTATGTGAAGCGATTCATCTTGCTGGTGCGTAACATTCTTATTGACGATCGTTATGGGCCAACATTTCTTAAACGTGTCTTGGAAACTTGTCTTTTGCGACGGAATGAAGTGCCATTAAATGTCCACAATTATTTGGAGTTAACGAAATAAAACTTCACACAGCTTTTCTATTACACCAATAATTAGTTAAAGGTTAATAGTTTGACCACTTCGTGACCACGACGAATAACTTTCCTGTGGACTATATTTCGCCATGTTGTCCTATCTTTGCCGATGTGGAAGGCGTCGTAGACTGTGGTCTCCAGTGTAACACTTTCTAACCAACGTATTAGACTCCTGCCTCTGAGTCAGTGGCGTAACTATATCATCTGAGGCCCGTAGCAATTCATTAGATGGGGCCCCCGATAAATCACGTTACGTTGTGATTTCATTTTAATATTTTATTAAATATATTTTAGGTTACTTCTTCTGAGCTCGCGGTCTCTAAGACCGGGGGCCCCGTCGGCCCTGGGGCCCGTGGCATTTTGCCAGTCTTGCCACCCTATAGTAACGCCACTGCTCTGAGTCTTTTCTCATCTAGTTTTCCTGTCGGTAACTAATTTCCAGATTATCACCTCTCTTTCTAGCAATGTGGCCAAAGAAATCTAAAATTCTTCTTTGGCATATGGTGTTGAATCTCATGGGTGAGTTGAGTTCGGCTGTCCGCAATAAGTAATAAATAAATATTCCACAACTGTCACAACGCCGCCCAGTCCCGAGCTAAGCAGAGCTTGTGCTATGAGTACTAGATAACTAATAAACTTACTTATATATTTCTAAATACCAAATTCTGGGTGGGAATCAAAAGCACGACCTCCTACATAGCAGTCAGGGCCACTAAACACTAGACCAACAGGCCAGACAAGTATTATTAAATTGATAAGATAAATAATAACCTTTCTTTAAAAAAAATCTTAACAAGAACACTCTTGTCTTCATTAACGGCAATTATATTAATCCACATAGGAAGTGCTTCAATCAGAGCGACAATAAACAGAAATCTGAGTATAAGCGGATGTTGTCATAATCAATTGGTCAAATCTAATGAGAGCAATTGGTTTTAATGGGTCGGCGCGAACTTGTGGGGGACGAGCAATTAGTCAATGAAAACTTTAATAAACAAATATATTGGTTTGGTCCATGTGCAAGCGACAGGACCGCCTTTATTAGTACCTGAGGACCAAACAATAATAATGTATAATTACAGTCATTAAGTCATTGCACGCGTACATAAAATATAGCAAAAAATTTTAGCAGTCGGACCAGTACCAGTGTGTCTACATATCCCATCCAACTGTCCTGTCGCAGGTCAGCTGGAAGAAATTTCGTTAGAAATAAGCAGGTCCTTTGTATTCTTTTATCCTTATTTGTTCTTTTCGATTATTTAAGTGTTTGTGTACATAAATTAATTAATAAATAAGTACTTTCATAGATTACCTCAATACAAAAAAAAAAATACAAGCTTTACCTACCACTTTATAATAGTGTAGATGTCGTGGCCAGATCAAATAAATTGATCACTTCATGATATGGCCAACTTAAACTGGCCAGATCGTTTAAACGTTAACATTTGATGATATGTCAATCCTCGTTTGACCATATCATTGAAGTAGGATTTCTATGATAACGAAAGGCCTAAAGATATTTGGCCGAACGGGGATTGACATATCATCAAAGTTTAACGTTTAAAACGATCTGGCCAGTTTAATTTGGCCATACCATGAAGTAAACAATTTCTAGGAAAATATAATCTGGCCCCAAAATAAATATTCATAAAAAATTCTGAACTGTTATAACAGAGAAAATCGTTATGCTTGACCTTCACTTATCTTAGCTGTAGGTTTTCAAAAGATATGAAATAAAGCATCAGGTTGGTAATAATACTAATTGCCTGTTCTTTACTAATGATAACTTCCGAATAATCTAATAATTTACAAATCGAATGACATTTGTATGACATTTCAATAATGTTACCATATAGGTAAAAACTTTCCTTTAAATCCCAGGTTCAACTTTCGTGTGCAAATCTAAACGCGATCAGATTAAAAAGAAAAAAATCAGTGTACCAACCTTAGAAAATGACATTAACGACCACAGATCTACATAAATCACAAATACATCTCAGATCATGGGAATAAGTTAACTAGCAAACCAAACCCCGTCATACATTGTCATGAATATTGATACGTCCATCGTACTGGACCGACTAGGTTCTCCATTGAATACCAATGTCAGTTTTGCATACAAACACAATTTTTACAATACAACCTAGGGCACAATGGCTGCATATCTAGATGGTATGCGAGCGTAATATGAAATGTACTGGTTAAAATATGAGCTGGATTTAGTACATTGTGTAGTTGCTAGAAAACTTGTAAGCTTTATGTACCTGTATTACTTACCTTATATCTTGAGACTTATTGCTCGGAGAACAGATGGTCGATGGAGACGAAAGATTCTGGAGTGGCGACCACGTACCGGAAGACGCAGTTGGAATGACTTCCACATGGTGGCCTGATGACTTGGTGAGGGTCGCGGGAATCCGTCGGATGTCGAGAAATGTGAAACATTTTGAGTACCAATGTTTCACATTTTTCCTTTTAGAGTGTATCCATCGGTTTCTTGCGACCCTCACCAGGGGCTCAGGTCTGCTATTTTTATAAATTCGTCATTCCAACACGATCCCATAGTCATTTTGATAAAAGTTTCTAATCTGCTAATTCATAATGATCGATCATTGATCGGTCAATGGTCTCGTAATAGAGTTGTGGTAAAATGACAATATCGAGCTTATTAAAAGCAATTTCTGCACAATGACGTTCTAATGGTAGGTTACTGATCAAAGAAACTGTCAAATTTTTTGCAGATCACCGCATAAGTAAGACATTCGTTTGTAAAATGTTCAAGATTACCATTCTATCCCACTTCTTTCAATGGAGTGTCATTGGTTGATCATTGGAAAGTCATAATGACGCCATTATATTAATAGATTACCAAACTTACTCAAAATCAACAATTATGAAATCAATGATAGACCATTCTGACACTATTGTAATAGCAGACTTGGGGCCCAGGTCATCTGTCCACCTTGTAGGCCTTCCAACGCTGCGCCGTCCGGTACGTGGTCGCCACTCCAGAACTTTTCTCCCCCATCGACCATCTGTTCTGCGTTCAATGGGCCCTGTCCACTTAAGTTTAGTGATTCTTCGAGCTATGTCGGTAACCTTGGTCCTGTGGATATCTTCATTTCTGATGTGATCACGCAAGGAAACTCCAAGCATAGCCCTTTCCATTGCCCTTTCACTCCTCAACTTTTCACATCTTGTTCCAGTAGTGGAAACGTCATTGGTTGAATTAGCTGTTTTAATTAATTTGTTTCTGTTATTCTTTCGCTGTATTTATTTTTGTAGGCGTGTGCCTACAAAACAACTTATTTACAAAACATTGGCTATAAATGTTTATGATTGCATCCTGATTAAAAAAAGCCAGTTGTGTACGTACGAGATTTAGAGTACATAACTAGGTCTTATTTATTAATTATTGTAATTAAGTGTTAACCTACCTACTGATTAAGTTCCTCTGAGGATGCCGCTATTTTTTCTGGCTTTCAAAAGCGGTTGAGCATTGAGAAAAGCGTAGCGTGTTTAAAAAAAATACAGCTGTCAATGTCTCCGTTTTTGGGGGGAAATTATAAAAAAAAAGTTTATTTCACACCAGTAGCAGAAAAATACAGACAATCTTACACTAAAAACAATTGCTGACAATTTTCGGTTGTGGAACGCTGGTGGCTGTGGTAGGCACACCTGTAATACAGGTGCTAAATAACTCCTCTGCCCTTTCTGGGTGGAGCGAAAGGGAGTGTCAGACTTTTACGGACTAAAACTCACCTGTGTTTCTTCAGTTGCCCTTTGCGTTCCAGGGCCACAGAAGCTTTTTTGGATAATCCCGCAGCAATATACTTACTCTAATTATAAATTTTCAAATATAGCTTATCGCACTGGTATAAATATTAATTTTGACAAAATTACACTTGAATATCCCTCCCGATCCCTGTCACATTACCTGAAGTCATCTAAAAATCATAAGTGTTACGTGACCACAGTGCAGTTAGGGAGACAGTGTGACCGTGCTACTGCGGTACAGTGCGACAACGGTACATAGTAATTTAGTGGCCCGGGGTCGCGCGACCTATCATTATGTTGTAACAGGGCTGTCGCGAATCAAGCGGTAAACGTTTTAATTTGGGCGCCAAAAAATGATCAATATGTCAATTCTTGTAAGTAGTAAAACATTTTAAAAATCGAATTGCAAACTTGTCAAAATGTGGATTATATTTTTAATTATAATCGTGATGTGCGTTCCTTAAAAACTCGATAAAACATATTTTGTTTATCTGTAGTTACTGAAAAGACGAACATTCGTCCTGTCAGTAACTATTTATCAGAGTTTTTGGCGAAATTTCTTCGACTGAAATTCAGGAGCTGTTTTAGTTGTTCGCAAATTGATTCCTGGTGCCCCTGTATACAAGAAAATTATCGAATATATTCCCCAATTATTTTACTTTCTGTCATCCCTATCTATTAAGTATTATAACACATCATTCGCGGGCGGAGCCGTGTGTTAACATGTGTCTCTGGGTTCACGGCGCTTGTCAAACCTCTCTAATATTAAACGAAGGCGTGTCTGTCTGTCACGATCTTGTCAACTTCAAGTATATCTTAAAATGTTAGGGTATATTACAGTTGATTAAATTATATATGACACTAGCTTTTGCCCGCAGCTTCGCCCATGTACATTTTTTTTTTAAGCTATTGCATAGCTTCTATCGCGGGCCTTGAGCGTGGAGACCGAATCCAGAAATTCCGTAACGAAAATAACCTAACATCCCCCACTCATTTGTTTTTTGAGCGTGGTGACCGATAAGAAAACAAATGAGTGAACAATCAATTAAAATTCAATTCAATGTGTGAAAGTGTAACTTCAATTAATAAGCAAAGCAGCTTTCTATCAGTGAAAAAAAAATTCGCAATCGGACCAGTACTTTCAGAGATTACATCATACAAAGAACAAAACAAACTTTAGCTTTTATAATACTAGTGTAGATAGTGTAGCTGTAGATGAAGAATTTATCAAAATTGGTAAATATATCCTAAAATAAACCTTGATTATTTTAGGACGAAAAAATCACTTGCTTTCAAAATAACTGAAATCGATTCAGTTTTATTTATTAGTATTCAGTCAGCTAAGTTTTCTTACAAGAAACAATTTGTTTTCTATATAAAATGTCATGTGCATGTAAATGTGAATGTGCGTTTGTTGTTACTTGTTGTATATCAATTAAAATATGTATCGATATACCGTCACTTGCATTTCCCCAATAAAGAAAAGGTATAAGTTAATTTTTTTCCTTGAAAAATATTTAAATATTCAAGAAATCTGTGCGACTTACTATTACCCAGCTTTAATCACCGATTATGTTATTATACCCCACCTAATAATAAGCAACATCGCGAGTCACAACTAGTCATAATAATTATATTACAAACGCAAGCCAATTCCCATCGATCACACGATTATTCTTGCAATTTAAGTCTAATTTCCCTTGAACGCGATCACGTTAAAAGATCGCGATGTGTTCATGCATCATTCATAGGTGCAGACGATAATGATACTTAATGACACGGGGGTGGAAGCGTCAGCGGAATTTAAAGATGGGTTATTATTGTAATAGGTTACTGATAGTGGGATCGATAAACTGTTAGCCATTTTCTTTTATATTGCGATATTTTGACTATTTTTTTAAGTGTTAAAGATAAGTAAGTTTAAATATATAGGTATTGGTCAGTTTCTGTTTTAATTATTCGCAAATTTATTCCTAGTAGAAAGTGTCTGTGCAACTGGACAATATGTGGGATCATTGAAACAGGCGTGATCTCAGTAAAATGGAGCTGAGAATTTTATTGTAGTGTTGACTATCTCAGCAAAGTTTGTCGAGAAGGTTGACTTGATACATTTGCTACTGAATACTACAATAAACATTAGAATGTGTACATCCATAATTAAATGGTAAACAAATTAACTATTCATACAAGCTTAAGAGGTTTAGTATCCAAGCCAAAAACGTTATCAAAAAAAATAGTCATCCCAAAAAAACACAGAATAAAAAGTGGTAACAGAGCACTATTGCTCATTTTTATTGCAACATTCAAAAATATTCGTTTTCTTAAAAAATTACAGCATTCGAAATTTAAAATAAAACCAGTTTATCTAAAAGGTCAATCGCAATTTTCCTCAGTATCTATATTATTTCGTCATTTGTTAATACTTCGATGTTTATTAGAAAACAGAACTGCATAGGCACTTGTCAATCGCTTGTCTTGTAAAGTAATCGTAAATTACCAGTCATGTAAACTATCGGAATATGTTAGAAAATTCGCTTGTTTATATGCCCCCTGCGTGTGTGGAGAATGGCGATAAATACACAGTTGTCATGTTTTACATGTAGATTATTGGTTTAGCATCTGAAGCTAATCGTTTGAATACTAACATAAATGATGTAATAGTTTGCTTGAGCCTTCTTACTGCTCTTTTCGGATGCAATTTGCAAGCAAAGGCCTGTGTTAATAAAGTCTTTTTAATTCTGACACTTGACATTATCTCTGGGTGAGCTATCAAAAAGTAAATGTCATCGAAATTCAAAAACTTGAACGCTATATAAAGTTTCTTCTTATAGATTTTAAATAACCTAGATAGCTACTCATATATAAGGAGAAGGAGATATTGATCGAATGTCTGGCGATTTGCGAGAAGACTGAATAAGAGGTTTAGTTGTATTATTTGTTATATTTTCTTTAATTAGGTTTTACATAATTTGTACCTTTTGTAATCAGTGTAATTGGAATTCTGTCGTTCTGGTTAAATAAATAAATTAAATAAATAAATAAAATATATATGTAGATTTTTGACAGTTATACCAATGGGCTTTTCAGATGCAGTCGTTTATTAATACAGGCCTTAACCTACAGATAAGTAACATTGTATAGTTGCTACAATATAAGAGATCGTGTGACTTTTCGGTAGCGTATGTCAATCCAAGACATTTTGGACTTTTCAAGGGGTGTTAACAGTATCTTAAAAGTTTCTAAGTTCGTTTCATAAAACCCCAAGCGAACGCCGGCGTTCGTGCTGCTATTGCCTTACTATTGTGTCTATAATTGACGGTATTAGAAAGGTTAACCCCTAACTACCAAACAAGCTCACACGTGAGCCTTGCGAGCACTTTCCTAAGCTGTTTGAAGTGTGTTACACAGACGATCCTGAACTCGATGCACAAGTACCAGCCCAGGTTCCACCTGGTGAGGGCCAACGACATCCTGAAGCTGCCCTACTCCACCTTCCGGACTTACGTGTTCAAAGAGACGGAGTTCATCGCGGTTACCGCGTACCAGAATGAAAAGGTAAGCTCCTACTATACAACGTGTAACGTTAAATGCGCAAAACCTCAGACACCCCAAATGATTTTTAATTCAATTGACCTAATTCTGTGAGAAAAAAAAAACACTTAAAAAAATTTCAATATGCAGTTTTAGTTTATTTAAAATTAATACATACACAAGTTCTTATTTCAATGCAGATAGCATTGAAATAAGAACTTTTATTATCTCTTGTATGAGAAAATTTGATTGGACTACAACCATTTGTGTTTGTTTACCTATTTCGGCGGGTTTGCGCACGTGATGGCTTGACCTATTCATAAATAGACAGGGCGACATTTTTAATGAAGATTTTTTTGAAACATGTAAACCATATTAAAAAGTGGTTTACTTGATTCTGCTCGTTATTCTGATCAAACTATTTTCAGGTTTTGCTCATTTAACGTTTTACGTTGTTTATAATATATCTTAATTAGCAAAACAATTATCTATGGGAAAAATATAGGTACACATAATATTCAGAAGAAGTCATGATATCTCATCTCAAAAAATAGTCTTTCTATCGATCAGTTGCCCGGACCAGACGCAACCTTCTTCAGGTTGGCGTTTCGTCCCCTTTTCAACGGAGGTTTGTTAGACTTTACACTCTATTCCGGATACCTCTAACAATCACTTGATTACTCTTTGGACTGTAGATAAAGATATTCCTACTGTTCTAGCATTACACACAGGTCAGCAACACGATGTTGCCAATCCGAAAAATTTGGTAAAATGACAGCTCGGTTTGGAATGAAAAGCGTTCAAATATTCTTTAATTCCTAATTTTGTAATTATTTTTCAAAATTCTGAAATCTTTTTTTTTTAACTTTTACACATGAAACCCTTTCTGAAAATCATGATAAGCGTTACTATTCTGCTTAATTGATGTTTTAAGTTTGATTGATTTGTGTGACCTAGGTACAAAACTTTGGGATTTCGCCATTTTCATAAATGACCCGTTATTTCGCATCCCAGGGTATAAGAACCTTCTTAATCACTGACAAAAAGTAAGACCGGTCAACGCAAATGCTTCGGTGTTCTCAAAGGACTAGGATTCCTAACTAACCTATTTATTTATTTATTTATTTATTTATTTATTATTATTTATTATATACTTTATTGTACATACAAAACATAACAAAGAAAAACTTATATCTAAAACACGTACAATGGGCGGCCTTATCGCATTCCGCGATCTCTTCCAGGCAACTATTATTATTATGACTAACTAGAGGAAATCTACTAGATTCATATTTAGACGACATTAAAATTTTACAGCCTACTTCATTGCTTCCCGTATTACTAATCAGAAGCAAATGGAATAGTTTTATTAGAATCATAATATTGTATTATATGCAATCATGCCGCTAGGTAATATAGATCTCAGGTTTCATAATTTAAATGTTCAGAGAATATAAATACTTAACAGCAAGGTAGAAATGTGATAGTCTAGGCTAATATTATTAAGAGGTAGCTCATAGGCTACTTTTTCCCCCGGAAACGCACAATATTGCTGTCACCCCAGAAGTAAAGGCGCGGCAAAAATCTAGTGCTTAGTTAAACGAAACGATCAGTAATTCAGTTTTGAATGTTTTCCTGGGGTCAATAAGTACCTAGTTAATAAAACTATCTACATTATTATTAATTCATTTATTAACGTATTTAATTAAAATATTTATTTGTAAAACTTATTGAACCTGTCACTCAAGGCTTATTTGTAGACCATCGTCAGAATCAGGGTAACATAATTTTTCTGGCAACATTTATGAAATAAATTATTTTGGCGTACTCTTGTCCTTAATTAATAGAACCCAATTATGGGTTAAGCTCGCCTTTACTACATCAGCTGTCCAATTTTTTAATTAATTGTAAAATTATTACGTAGGTGCTATAAAGAATATAAAAACAAACGTTAATTTAATGTTATTTATTTTTTTATAGGTCAACTCTCTATAACTATCGATTTTACAAAGCTTAGCTGACCACACACTTACACTTACTGCCATAGTTTAAAAACGACACGAAATATAAACTACTCTAGCAACAAATGTGTTAAAATATGATAATGTTTAAACAAAATACAGAAATAACGAAAACACATATGTAATTCCATAATTGTCCACAGATAACACAACTGAAGATCGACAACAACCCGTTCGCGAAAGGTTTCCGAGACACGGGAGCCGGCAAACGAGAGAAGAAGTAAGTACCTAACCCTTGGAACTAATTGGAACGCCCCCACAATACCATAGCGAGTCAATGGAGTTAGACACTGACACATCACGTTAATAATCAATTGGAAATTGGAAATATCATGGTCAGTGTTGTGATATTTCGAGAAAGGATTTGATGTTTTCAAGATAGCGCTGAGAACTGTCCAATTGATCTGACGGATTGTCAGTGAGACTGGTATTGGTAACCGAAATTTTGAATCTTGAATTCAAATTCTGAATTCGAAATAATTATTAAATTTTGAAAGAACAAACTCTTTGTGCTACGTGACAAAGTTCAAATTCCATGGTAACCAATACTTCTTTTCTGTGACATTTTTGTCTTCCACTTGTATTAAGTGGAAGTTAAAAATGCTGAAGTCTATACTTAAGTTGTGGCGATGAATTGAATTTAAATCATCTCGAATTATTAATTAAAGAATTAAGTTTTCGATCGTTGATAGAAGTTAAAGATCGATTTTAAGTGAATTAACACTAAAAACTCCATTTACTAAATACTCTCTGTCTTAGTACACGCTTTCCATTTTCAAAATCAATCAAAGACAACGTAACCAGCCAAACAACTATGTTTATAAAAAGATCTTATTACTTAACGAGCCCGACATAAAAATAAACGATCAAAACTATCACTTAATAGTCCCTTTCCTATATTTTAATACTTAATTGCTTAATTTATTGCCTTGTAAACCGAACGAATGGAAAAAATACTATTAATATAAAACTCCACTTGGTAGGTGGGCTTCAAAAAGACAAATGGCGGCACAAACTGGCGACTGACTATTTAAGTAAAGTTAAAAGCTAACTAAATTAGCGTGGTATCTGTGAATCTTCAGAATTAATTAGGACAGGGCGTCGTTTCCGAGTTGAAAGCCGTTGAAAATTCAAATTAAACCAATCGGGCGCCTCCTTATTCGTGTTCGGGGTTTGAACACGGCGGGTAACGCTCGGAATGGCGGAGTCATTCGACTTGGCGCTTTTTTCCAGCGTCTTTGGCGTGCAAGGGAGAAAATTGGATTTCCGCGATAAAATCAGCTTTAGTTTTTTTTTTTTCGCCGTATAATTTGCTTGGCTGTGGGGATAGGCAGTCGTTCCGCTACCTTATTTGAAATTCGAACAAGAGCTCAATTAGAGGTGATACCCATCTGTTATGGCGCGCGTCGTTAGCTCGGATTAGGCGTTCTGTTAATGCTATTCAAGTTTTGTTGTAAATAGTTTTAAATTGGTAATTGTGTTAAAAGATAGTGTTAACGAACAAACGTAACGTTTTTAAGAAAAAGAACCTAAAAAGAATTTAAGCAAGTAGGTAGGTAACAACTTAATAGAGCTCGAAAGTATTGGATGAATACGTCGATAACACGGTACAGTAAGTCAATACCTGCGGTTAGTTTTTATGTTGAATTTAAATTTGTTTGCGATATTTACTTGTTTGCATCTTAAATAATATAATTTTACGCGTTATCACTTAACTTTCCTTCTAAATTACCAAACATTAAACCCACTATACCTCAAAACCGCTAAATAACATGAACAGACCACGTCCGGTAGCGGAAGCGATCCTAAATGCGCTTAAACAACGTATTGCCGGTCGATAGCCGGCCGGTAGCCGGACAGTAACCGGACGGCGGCCTCGCCGGACGCTGCGGACGAATCTTCACAAAATGGCGGCCGGAAGCGCGGGAAACGTGAGCGTTTTGACAAACGCCGCGCTCGGAAAACCCGCCACCGAGCCACGGACACATGCCGCATAACACATCCGGCGGCAGGGTTGCTAGCGTTAAATAATTTATATTGTTGTTTAGTAAAAGTAATGAGGCCGTGGGCAGAGTGAGAAAAAAGGTTGGTTTAGGGAAAGGCTTTCCGGATTTAGTGGTGAAATTAACTGATTTAGGAATGAAAGTGAAGGGGCTTATCATTTACATTAATTACATAATTATCATTTCAGTTAAAGAACGCTAGTTAGTGGATAATAGTGTTAACTTTTGTCGTGTGTCCTTTTTGCAGTTGAATGAAATGTAAATACGTTCATACATTCATACCTACTGTAATTTTAGCTTTAGCCCGCGAGGCTTCGCTCCCGCTCTTCCCTACTCCACCCTTCTATACCCTACTCTACCCTGCTCTACCTTACTCTACCCCACTCTACCATATTCTACCCTACACTACTCTACCCTAATTTTCATTTTTTTTTCCTTAGGAACCTTCTCACAATAACGAACACAACAAAAAAATTAGCGAAATCGGTCCAGCCGTTCACGCGTGATGGCGTGACCAAGGAAATAGGGATTCATTTGAAGGTTCACGCGTCGCCGGTCAACCCCTGTATATTTATTTCTTCGTAAGTGTATTGAAAAACGTCGTTTGAGACTGCAGCACTCGGTTCCATAACACCTTCGCCTGCGTCTCGGGCAAATTTCATCTCGGTCGCAATGAGATACTTTCTCCACTTGTATCAAAGTGTAATTCATCGTCATTTCAGCCGATAGATGTCTACTGTTAGAAATAGTCCTCCCTCAAGTGTCGCCACAATGAATGATCACCATTGATTACCACAATGATTTACCAGGTCAACGGTCCACCTTGTGGGAGGCCATCCAACGCTGCGTCCTCCGGTGCGCGGTCGCCACACCAGAACCTTTCGGCCTCAACGGCCATCTGTTCGGCGAGCAATGTGCCCTGCCCATTACCACTTAAGTTTGGCGATTCTTCGTGCTATGTCGGCAACCTTAGTTCTCCTGCGGATATCTTCATTTCTGATATTAAAGATGATTAATTTCAAAGTGATAAAAAAAAAGACAAGAAAAAAAAAGAAAGATTATTTATTTCACGCATATTCTTATCATCCCCGTTCAACATGTACGGCGACAACCCTACCTCATTCCTACGTATACCAGGTTGGCATGCGGCATACCTAAGGCATCCACACCAGGCTGCACTCCTTTGATATCAACCACCCAGTGAGAATACCCTTTTATGTCGCGGGGTACTAATTAAGACGGGTGAGAGGCCATTTTGGACGCTCAGAGACATCGGCGGTGATTATTAGCCTCCCTGCGACCCGTAAAACCAAGGCTTTTGGTTTACAATTTCAAGAGGTTTTTTTCTTAAAAAAAAAATAGCCTAGGTTACTCCTTGTAACATCAGCTTGTAACCACTGAAAGTCCCTTCAAAATCGGTGCAACCGTGTCGGAGATAACCCAGAACAAACAGATATGTTAAAAAAAATATTTTTGCATATGCAATGCATTTCGTAAAAAAAATATTATTTTGATATTGCAAATAGATACAATATTATTTAGAAGTATAGAAGATGTTTAGATTTTAACGGCAGGGACAAGGTGTCCTAAATTTTATTTTTTATTTTTTGATCTCACTTAATATTTAATAAAGTTAATATACTAATAATCATTACTTATTGATTATTTGTATACACCACTATTTTTTAATTAGTAGAAAAATATGGGCCTCTATCCGTAGCCTTACTGATCACATTTGTGTAGTCAAAAGTAAAAAGTAACGAAATCCTAAAACTGTTCACGGCAATTTGTCATAATTGTTAAATTCATATTTGAATCAACCATTTAAACAATTGCTACTAGAAAATACTTACTACGCGCTACTTTGTGGCGCAGTGTACAATTTTGATCGCCATTCATTCATATGATCTATGCTAATAGCTTGTAGAATAATTCCATAAATTGAGTGACATTTTGGGATATAAACAAACGCTAATAACTTTGCAGTCTTACATTAACCTCTCTTTATCATTTATTTTTAAGGTGAGATCCATCTATTTTCTACTCTCTACGGTGGCGTGAGAGAGCGTACTCAGCTTCATAAATAGCCTATAACTAGCTGCCGACTAGTCGGCACTTAATAAGGGAAATAAATCGCCAGTATTTACAAAAACACAAGAACCATGCTGTCAAACTGTACTTAGTAATTTAGTATCCAAAACATATCTTTTCAAAATTAAAAACAGTAATAAATGAAAAATGTCAACTAGTCGAAAAAGTCGACTAACCAGCCACATTTGTAGATGTCCCATCTCTAATTCATACCCAAAAACACAAGAATAAAAAGCCCTACTTAGTATACGGGTGTTGTCTCGAACAGAATATCTCGTGGTGCCCCCTTGCGGCTTCCGAACTAACCGCGACGTTTTGAGGGATAAAAATTTGGCAAAATTACAAGGCACGGCCACCCCTGTGTCGCAAGTTTACATTGTAACGTGGACACCCTAATGTGAACAGTTTTAAGTTAGGGATGACACGCGTTAGGAAATTAATTTTTGACAGGTTTATATTTGCTCGTTTCGTAAGTCTTCGAGTTGACGACCTTTTAAATTTCCGTGAAGAAGAAGAAAGAATGACAAAATAGTTTCTTTTCTTAAAAAGAAAATCTTTACCCTACACTGGGAGTGACTTCTGTATCGTGCATTTACAAACATAAAAACTCACACGAGACACCCAAACCCGCATTTGTTCCGTGCGGGAACTGAACTCGCGACATGCAGCGCAGCAGTCAATCGCTCAACCACTTTGTCAATCATGCCGTCATGTTAAGTTTGCTACCGTATATTCAATCTTGCCATGCGATAGGTACCTACTGTAGGGATCGGAGATGATAAAAAGTGCTTATGGGTACTAGTTTGGATGTAGGATTTATTCCTATGAAATTAAAAAATATGAGCTATATTCACAAATACAACGGGAAGTCTTTAGATATAAGAAATCTGTAGAAGTATTTAGTTGTGCGCGCATCGCGTAAAATGTACGTAATCGAAATTGTGTGTTACTTGATAAGTTACTTAAGCTTTGTTTTATCGCAATCAGTAGACTATATCGAAAGATATACTACAGTAATTGACTGTTAGGCGGTACAAAGTTTGCCGGGTCAGCTAGTATAGAATAATTTATTATGTATATAATATGAACAAAAACGAATCAAAATACCTACTAAAAATCGCACTAAATTAAAATGACACGATATATTTAGAATAATTACTATACGCCAGCAACCCTACCCAACAAGGGGTGGCACAAATTAAATTCTATCAGTCGACAATGAGACGAGTTAATAAAATGAATTCACTACGGAACCCCGAAACCCAAGATGGGATCGTATTTAGGGATCAGTAAAACAATGCAAATGATATAGAGTTGTTTGTTCAACGGGCGACAGAAGGCAAATAATTGCTTTCGCTTTTTGTCCTTTTTGGGGTGAGCTAAACGTTTGGGACGAATCTTTTTATCCTTTTTGGTACAGTTTAAAAATATTGTTCGTATTTAGTGCGGGGGAAATTGATATGTTGAAGGCATTGTACCCTTCTGTGGTAGAATTTGAAGAATTGTTGTCAGGACTTGTTTTTGTGAGATAGCTATAGGTATACTCTGAGAGTCTTTAATTAAGATTTGACGATAAATGTTTCGAGATGTTGATTTAAAAAAAAACACTCATAACCCAACCCGCACTGGGTCCACGTGGTGGGTTACGGCCCATTCTGTCTCCTAGTGAGAGGACGCCTGAGTCCCAGCAGTGGGAACATTAAAAGGCTGATTATGCTTATAAAGGTTCACAAAAAATAAGTCTACATTAATAAATGAACTTATATCTCATTAGTGATCAGCCCCGGTTTCGTTCGGGTGCAAATTATTACGTAAGTTTTCTTCGTTTATTGCTCTGTGACAGTGTCAATTACATCAGAATCTGTAGCGTGGTTTTTAGAAGTTAACTGATAAACAGACAGACGAGGAAAGCGCCTCAGGTAAACTAGGGGACAAAATGTCTCTCCACCTGACGCGTAACGCTCAATCTACGTGTCGCTACAACGTTGCTCAGTGTCCCGCAACTTGCCAAACATTTTACGACGCAATGACGCGTCATTCTAAGGGACTGTTTGTCCTCTGATGTATTTATATATGTCATATTCAGTCCATTTGTTTATTTCTAGCATAAAAGCATAATTTTTTTTTTTTTTTATGGTGGGAAAAAATCATGCATTGACATCCCCCGCCCTTGGGCGGAGCGGGAGATAGTGTCAGACTCTTACTGACTAAAAGACCCACCCCGTTCCTTCTAGCCTTCATACCGGGGCTCGAGCGCCCTTTCGGATAACCCTGGCCCCAGTAGGCTTCGACCCGGCTGGGTCCCTGCTGTTGCTGACAACTCCTTGAGGCGCGCGGGAACAGTGCGCGCCGTCGACGACTTGGGCTTGGTCCGGACAGTTACCGGACGGCCGGACAGCGAGCTACCCATTGCTCACTGTCCGCAAGCCGCATAAAAGCATAATCATAATCAGCTTTATAATGGTCCCACTACTGGAACCCAGGCCTCCTCTTTATGAGAGAAGTTCTACCAGGGTTTTACAATGACACAGACAGTAATTCTTCATTCTCATAACAAGTTCCCACCGCTCAAGTCACTCAATTTCATGCCAAAAGGCGTTTTCAAGAAAGCAATAATCGGCCACTTTTCGCGGCTTTTCCAAAATAGTTTCTCGTTTGACTAGCACGGTCACCTTTACTGAAACTATTATCAAAGCACGACCGTAATGGTGTCGCGACGGTGTCTCAAATTTCACCATCATTAGAAGATGATTAACCTTTGCACAGCGGTCGGGGGTCGATGCGACCCATTACCTCAAATGTCAAATGATTCGCACCCCACGTTCCAAAGACATTTTGGATCGTTTTAAAGTGCTTTTGTAAGAAGTAAATATTATATCTATTATAAAAAATATTGACTTTTATTGAAAAGAAAATTTCTTTGACGCGCAAAGTTCCTACTACGAGCTCTTAAGGCGTATAGTTCCTTGAACCATCTGGCCGAAATTATGTGAACGCAACTCTCGCACTCGCCTAGGCGGAGGTACGCAAATCTGTGCATTTATTTGCGGCCAGCAGCGCCCGGAAAGCGGTTTAAATCCATTTTCTCTGCGAGATATTGATTGATTTACCTATGCAATGTTCACTTTGAAGAATATTTAACCACCAATTTTTATGTGTAAAAATGTTTCTAAAGGTCCAAGCCGTTTCGAAGGAGTAGGGAAAAGTTGCGAAAAGTTGCGAAATTGCCAAATATTTTTTTTTGACAAAAGTATTAATTGCACGAAAAAATCAAATGTTGATATTATTGTTCATGAATCTATAATAAACATATATTTTTTTCAAACCAATTGATCTAGCCGTTACGGAGGAGTAGGCCTCAGAAAATCACTGTTTTATGGCACTTTTCGGGCGCTTGGCCCTTAAGATCATCCAACATATACATTTTGACTGTTTTTCATACAACCGCTCTTACGCGGTTATGATGTTATTACACATTTTTTATTAGAATATTTTGAAAACACATATCTTGTGCATATTATCTAGGCTTCTATTAAAATCAATTTATTTTGTGTAAAACTAATCCAGTAAAGACCTCTGAAAATCTGCTATTTAGCATGAACTTTGACTCTTCAAAATGTATTCAAAAATTAAACGTTCGGATAAGATCGGCTCGAGTCGAATAAGAGAGCGAGAGATGTATTCAACGCGTCACTGCTATACTTTTTTAGTGTGACTGTAAGTTTAACCCCTGACTGTAATTAAACGATAGCTCGAACTAAAAATGTCCTTGTCCTGTAGATTATACTCGTATTTTTCACAAGAGAAGCCGATGAGATTCATATTATTTGAACTCTTCGCCACTGCTGTACAGTTTTGTTTATCATTCGTCCTTATAAATAGTTGTAAAAATAAGTAAATAACACGAGTAGTTTGTCCGTGTACCGCAGACAAGCCATGCTGACGGCGCGCTCGGACAACCGGGACGACGACGACGAGCGGCCGCTGGACGTGGGCGGCCCCTCCAGTCCGCCCCCGCCGGCCACCTCCACGCAGCACAATACCAGCTGTAAGTATCACTATCACGTTGTTTTACAATGACGAGCTGCTGCAGGTTAGCGGCCCCTCTATTCCGCCCCGCTGCCGCGCAGCACAATACCAGCTGTAAGTATAGTGTTACCATCTTCTTCTTAGCGTATCGATGACAAAACTAGTTAAATTCCTTGCCTGGCCTAGAATTCGGCCACGGCAATGCCGTCAGCTGATGCTGTCATTAGGTCCCTACGTGAACAGGTAACAGGGCACGTGACGACATGCTGCTAGAGGGTAGCGGCCCCTCGAAGTAGGGACCAATTAGTTCAACCAGATTTCAGACTGGCTAATCCATATGCTTTCATGGGGTAGTATACGTACTGTTTGAATTGTTATCATAAAATACCTCCCCAAATATTAGAACTCAATGAAACTAAATTTAAATCTTATTAAACCATAGAGTTTTTTGCATATTCTTCTCCATAGAAATCTACATGTGCAATTAGCATCATTTTTCCGACTGACTGATTTTAAGACATCACAAAAGTGCCTGTAAATGTTTTATTTGAAATAATTCTTGCTTGCTTTGAATCTTTGAATCTCGAATCTTTGAATTCTCCATGCCACCCTCTGCCACCTCCATTCAGCGCATATGAAACACATAGGACTTTTTTTTTCTTTCTTTTTTCTTTCCTTCAGATGATAGCTGTAGCTATATCAAATTTTAATGCGAATATTTATTTCAATGTTGCAAATCCTGTCACCAGGCAAGTAGCAACCAAAAGACTCGAATATTAGCTCCGTTGTACTTTTTCAGGCTATTTGTTAATATTATAGATAGACCATTTATATACCGATCGGTGACGGGCGATTTCCGGACGCAAGCGTTTGCAGGGTTGTACAGTTTGATTGATTCGCTGAGTGATTCAGTTCATTCGTTCATTCGTATTGCGTCGTGTAATGTCATAATGATATCGTTCTAATTTCGTATTGCTTGTTGTGAATATGAAATTATGCAGTATTATTTATGTGACATAATGTTACGGTATGATGAATTGAACGATTATTTTGTCCATGCGTAAATTAACATGTGAGTTGCTGGTTCTCGGCACTTATCGAAACAAAAAAGTTTTTAGTTCTAAAGCCACCTTCTCTTGCAGCCTGGTTCAGTTCGAGCGGAGGCGGAGGCGACTCGGGCGCGGAAGAGGGCATCGAGGCGGGCTCGGACTCATCGTGCTCAGCGGGGCGCGCGCCCTCGCCGCCCGCGGGGCCCTCGCGGCCCTCGCCGGCGCCCGACGTGTCGCTGGGCCCGCCGGTGCACCCGCCGCTGCTGCCGTACCTGTACCCGCCGTCGCTGTACCCGCCGCCCTTCTTCCCGCCGCACCAGATGCCGCCGGGGCTGCTGTTCAACCTGCACCCGCTGCTGCAGCAGTACTCGCTGCCGCCGCCGCCCGCGCCGCCCGGGCCGCACTCGGGCGCGCTGGGCAAGGCGCACCGCTTCGCGCCCTACGCGCTGCCGGGGCTGGGCTCGGCGTTCGAGCAGGTGGCGCCGCGCGCGCGCTCGCTGAGCTCGTCGCCGGCGCGGCGGCCGGGCTCGCCCCCCGCGCGCGCGGTCTCCGCCGACCCGCCGCCCGAGCCCAGCTCCACCACGCCGGCCACGCCGCCCGCCTCCGACCTCAAGAGCATCGAGCGCATGGTGAACGGCCTGGACGTGGAGACCACGGACTGATCGCTACTCCGCTAGTACTGTACATACCGTGTATTTATATGGTGGGCCCCGGCCGACGTTTTGTATCGTTCCTATTTTGTTTTTTCTTTCGAGTTCTATTCGGGTCGATATTCGTATACTGATTGTAAATAGTTAAGCTTACATTAGGATTCACGATGTATGGTTCTGTAGACGGACGATGTCGCGACCAGACTCCCAAGCTCTCCATAAACTTACACTTTTCTAGGTAATTTTTCAGACAATATTTTTCAAAACTTCTCTGCCTAAATTATTTTTATTAATTTATAGCCTTCGTTGCATGTCGCAGGTACTTTACTCCTTTCGACAATTGCCATAATTGCCAAGTTTTCTGTCACTCTGTTTGTCCTCGCGACACCGCCCGTCGGACGTAGCAACCCTCACGTTAGCGACACATAGCAACACTGCAATAGCAATAGTTTACAATGAATACTCTGATTTCGACTGCTCACGGGTTGTAGATGTGATGTTTTGAATAAAAAAGTAAAAGGATTTGAAAAGAAATGCGTACAACTTGACATTTGATAACTATAATATTTGATGGTTAAGATGTGCATAATTGTCGACTAGACACATTCGATTTTGACAACTGTATAATTTATAAAAAATGGCCAAGAATGGGAAAAAAGACTTTACTCTTTTTTGTCATTGTTTAAGTTTACAGATGGAGATTTTATAATGATGATTATTTTTTATTTACTATTGATGAAAACAGAGGGATTCGTAACCATAAGCCACCCAAAGGCTAAATAGATCATTATTGTATTACTATTAATTTTTTTTTTTTATTTCGATTTAAAAAATATTAGAAGCTTTTTCTTTTTCATTTGACTATCTAATGATTCTTTTGATTTTATTTTAACTTTTATAAGATTTTCAATTATTATCTATTTTATATTTCTATGACGTCACCACTACAAACCGTAATGTCGAAAGATAAATTTCATTTCCCACTTTGAATAATTAAAATATAATTAATAATATTGCTTTATTTTGTAAATACATTTTGTAAGGTATATTTACGTGTTTAACTAATAAATTGACATATTTTGAAAATATGTTTTGTCAATTGTGCTGTGAGATGGCGTGAGTCCGATTGCTGCTTTTGTAAAATAAAAAATAATTGAACTTTTAAAAAACAATTTTTCTTCGAGTTTGATGAAAAAAGAAGAAAAAAATGCGTATCGCCCGGTATACAGTGACTTATGTTTTGTTTTTGTTTTTTATATAAATGAATACAGGTCTAATGTATATTATTCGATAAAATACAAACTTTTATAACATCCTCTACCACGACCTAAAAAATATGCAAATTACACCACCACTATCTACAAAAAAAATAACCCATAAGGCACTTCGTACACGAGGCTAAAATATTTTGGTACTTATTTAAAAATTCTTATCTTCAATTGGCAAAGTATATTAAAAACTATATTTCCAAAGAAAGCAACAATTGGACTCGCGCAAAATAAACGATTGATAAAAATCTAACTGTAAGTTAAAGTTTGTAATATATAGTTAATAAATATTGTAGTTAAAAATACAAAATATATAATTATAGCAATTATAAAATGAATATAATTTTCCATGGAATTTCATTAAACATAAGCAGGATAACAAACCTAGTAGAAGTATCTGTTTTAGTACATATTGATCTAATATTTTTTGTGCAATACATTTAAACTTAAAAAATTACTGTATTTAATATTTAATAAGAAATGTAAGCACGCTTTAATTTTTTATTGAATATCAACTACATTTCTAAGAAAAAAAGATAACAATTTCACTGGGAATTTACAAAAAATCCCATTTTAGCTTATCTGACTGCAACATCTTCATTCAACAGGTTTTTTCATGTCACCATAAAAATGTCATATGCAAGTCAAAAAAGACCTACAAATAATCGCTGTAGACTGAAAGAATATTAATTAGCAGTGTTACCATCTCTTTGCTCATTAAAATGTGGCCACATATACATAATTATGGCCACATTTTGATTGGCCATTACTGAAGTGTGGCCACTTAAGTCATTATGTACAAAAGTGTAGTCACTATGTAAGTACTAAAATGTAACCACATAGGTCACTATGTATTAAAGTGTGGCCACATAGGTCACCTTTACTAACGTGTGGCCACATAGGTCACCTTTACTAAAGTATGGCCACACAGGTCACCATTACTTAAGTGTCACAACATAGGTCACCTTTACTAAAGTGTGGCCACATAGGTCACCTTTACTAAAGTGTGTCCACATAGGTCATCTTTACTAAAGTATGGCCACACAGGTCACCATTACTAAAGTGCGGCCACATAGGTCACCATTACTAAAGTATGACCACATAGGTCACCTTTACTAAAGTGTGGCCACATAGGTCAACTTTACTAAAGTGTGGCCACATAGGTCATTATGTACTAAAGCCATATAAAACTGTTTTAGTTTCTTTTTTAATATCTATATTTACTTACACTTACAGTTGTCATGGTAACCAGTGATTTGATTGCAATAAGAATTGTTCTTTTGCCAATTTTCTACAAATAAAAAAAAGCTTTGTGAAATGGAAGGAGACTGTAATTTTGCAAACAGTTGTAATTAAAAATTATTCATTAAAATATATAGATAAATCTATTGACAAAATGAGAATTGTTTTTTTTTTTCGTATAAACTCGCGCTTTATCCTTTTTGTACTGTTCAATTTTCGTCCCACTTTCATGAATATATTCTTTTAAACTAAAATTGGGACGAAAGTGGAACAAATCCAAATTTTAGATCCTGCGTGAAATATTGGTGGTAAGTTTATTTCAGACTAGCTACTGCCATCGTCTGCGCCTGTGTGGAAATACCTCGGCGTTTAGCGCTGTTTCTGCTGAGTAGGTACCTACCAGTATCTTTTACGTGGAGCGAATGCCTATTTGGCCTACTACTCAATGCTGTATGTAACTAACCTTTTAGGGTCGAAACTGCGTTAGACGGACGCCCGCGACAGACAACAGTCGCGTGGCAAAACGCATGTGTCGTGTGCGACGGTCCCCGTCGAGAAAATCGGGTTATTACTTGCGCAGTGCCGCTATTTCAACTTTAGCGGTGTGCATGTAGTCGTGTCGATGGAGAACTAAAATTTATTACGTAGCAAAAAGGGGGCGTGGAGCTCGCGACCCGCGTGGGTCCCCGGAAACGGAGCTCTTTTGTATGGGACCGCGTAGGCGACAGCTTTACGCAATTTCGGCCCCAAAACACGGATACCTATTCAAGCGCATACGGTTAGACTGGAATCCCACCTTAAGCTAGTTGGGACAAGGATGCGCGACGGAGCACTTTTGTATGGGACCGCGCAGGCGACCGCTTCATGCAGTTTCCACCCTAATACACGGGTATCTATTTAATCGCATACGGTTAGACTGGAATCACACCTTAAGCTACTTGGGACAAGGATGCCCGCGCGGGTCCCCGCGACGGAGCACTTTTGTATGGGACCGCGAGGGCGTCCGCTTAACACATTTTCGGCCCTAACCGTCTGCGACTGAATACACGTGTGTTACATAGAGTGATTGCCTATTAGACCTCCACAACCAAGTTACTGGGCATCACGATTATGAATCGACTGTTAATCTAATTTTCTGGCTTTTGGCTACCTGTGAAGACTGTCAAAGATCAACAAATGATAACCGAGGTGTCAATAATGTCCTAGACAAACTTAGAAAAGTCCACATGAATTCTAAAATTCCTTTTAGTGGGTACTTGCCCGGTTTCGAACTTGCCACCTTAAGCATAAGAGGCGGTTGCCTTAACCACTGGGCCTACACGACACTAAAAAACACGAAATATTAATAAAACAACAACTCTGTTATCCTGGGGCCTTATCATGACCTGTTATGAAATGTCAGGCGTGCGAGCGAGAAAGCGTTAATGATGATATTTTTGTAGTCAAAGGTAAAAAACAAGAAATCCTGAATTTTTCCACGATTTGTCGTACATAATAGAATCAATAATTCATAACAATTGCTACTAGAAAATATTACGCGCAGTGTTCTTCCATTTTCATCGTCAATTATTAATTCATAATCAATAGTCTGTACAATATTTCCATAAATTGAGTGACATTTTGGGATATAAACAAACGCTAATAACTTTGATGTTTATGAATATTATTTGTTGAGACTTTACTTAAATAATAACAAGACCCTTTTTAGTAAGGCCTTTAAGTTCTTGAACTAATTGAAAATTAGTGGTGTATAGCTCAATCCCTTTAACTGTTCAGTTTATGTCGTCAAATGAATCGCGTTAAGAGCTCGTGGTAAGACCTCAGTTCTACCATTTAAACATCCAATAAAAGGACAATAAACTTGACATTATCCATAGCATAATTAGGTACTCACTAATCTTATATTAAACCTTTATATTTTCGATACAAATCGCGTTCAGTCTCCATCTTCCCAACATGAATGGGCATCAAGCCTCCACAGTAGCGTAGCTAGGCATGGGCAAAGGGGCCCTCGCGCACGGCCTCGCACCTACAGGGGCCTCGCGTTTGTGAGGGCTGTGTAACAACAAGGATGTACGAGCTACTCTGTATATTGAACTTTGTGCTAGTATGTACATCATACTCATGAATGCATTTAACATAGCATTTAAGTCGAATTATTAAGTAATTATATCAAGTAGCAATAAATCCATCAAGAGAGACATTCATCTACTCATTTTATATAACAACTTAACACCCTTTAACAAGGTTATATAAATATCTAACAGGAGCATAACATTTTCACTGTTGGGCATTACAACCCCAACAAAGGGTTTGGTTTTATAATTTATAGGCTCGCATTTGACCACTATTTCATTTCACCTAGAAAAAACAAAGATTGAAGAGAAAGTAAAAGAGTATTACGACAAACATGGCACATACCTTAAAAAATAAAACAATAATAACTCTATATAATAGTGTGAGATTTTTTGCCGTTTCTTGCGGATAGGTATGCGACCCATCTGCAAAAAACGGCAGCAATGCAATGGTAAGCGACGATGTGGTTGAACACTGGGTTACGACAGTCGCTGTCTTAAATTGTTTTCGAAGTTGCGAAAGAAAAAAGCCTCGCTGATGCGCCAGGAGAGCAGTGCTGGCCGAGTAACAGGCGCATTAGGTTCACACCTAATCCGCCCAGCTCATCACCACTGCTCTGAAACCGGCATGATCTAGAATCAAAAATTCGAAAACATGTCACATCCACAAACACGCACTGGGTCCGCGTGGTGCATTACGGCCCATTCTCTCTCCTAGAGAGGAGGCCTTAGTCCCAGCAGTGGGAACATTAAAGGCTGATTATGTTATGATGTGCCTTCGCCCACGTCTAAATTAGTCCACGCTACGCCTCTGCCTCCAATCTCTATCGTTTATCAAAGTGACACTGTCCTTACAGCGTTATCGTAAGTACATCTGTGGTACGTTTTGCGCTGCACCTCTCGCCCAGTCATCATAAACTAGTTTAGCATACGAAACTAAACAACTAAGTGGGTGAATAACACGGTACGATCTGATAGCAAGCACCAATTACGTACGTGACACCTCGAGATGCCATCGTTGTGGTGTTGTGCCTACTTGGTGCCCAATTACGTGTGCTGTAATTGTTTGTAAAAATGTTTTTTTTTTATGGAGTAAAGATGCCAGATTCTGTGTTGTTTCTGATTGTGTGAGGTTGGTTTATAGGACCAGTTGAGGTTTTTGGGTTTTTGAGATGGTCTATTGAGAGTTTGAAATGTATTTTTTTTTGTCAATGGGATATAATGAGCATATCGCCGGGTTATTTCGAACAGCGTAAGTATATTATGTTTAATGGAGAGAACTGTCAACTATTATTTATTCTCAATAAGTAGGTACACGGATTACTGTAATCCAACAAATAAAAGATAATTAATACATTAATTTAGACACAAACATCAGTGTTGCCCAATTTTTGAGATGGGAAATCATTCTTTGTTTTCGGTGTCAATCTTTCCCTGACTAAGACAACACCTGTCCTTTAATTGCCCTGCGTGGCTCTTTTACTAGAATATCCTGTAGGTATTGCAAGAGCCAGGTCTCTCAATATCTGCATATTGAGAGGTCTGACTCTTGCAAGTTTTAAGGAGTTAAATTAAGAAGGAAAGATAGTCACAGAAAAATTATTTATCTAATTTAAATAAAGTATGCAAAATAATCTAGATGGCATTTACATAATCAGCCTTATAATGTTCCCACTGTTGGGACTCAGGCCTCCTCTCTAGGAGAGAGAATGGGCCGTAATCCACCACGCCACGCGGGCCCAGTGCAGGTTGGTGGATGGCATTTATTGTATTTCAATTTTGCCATTCATTAATCGAGAGTTTATACTTAATCTCACTAGATCCATGAATTAACTCATCTAAGATGTTTGTAATAATCCGGTAATCTATGTAGGTACCTAATACAAAGACCTAATCTAAGCTTAAAATTTCGCTCGCGAAATCTTCACATTTTACGACTGCTGAATGTGTTCCCAGTAATAGAACACAGCATCCAACGCGTGGTGATCGTGTAGATAAGGCGTTATCGTGCGCACGTTGCGTGGTGCTGGCGACAAGAGGTGCCCGCGCGTGTGAGAGCGCCTTTAGTGTATAATGTAAGGTTTTTCCGACCTGTGGAGATATGCTTAAAAGCGGTGATACACCAACGGTACCTACCTAAAGGTGCTGCAGGCTTAGCCAGGTTGATAAAATCTACAATTGTTAATGCTAGTAGAAAACTATTTTTTATTTATTAATTTTTTTTGGTGAGAAAATCATCCAATGACATCTCCCGCTCTTGGGCAGAGCTAGAGATATTGTCAGACTTTTACTGACTAAAAACCCACTCCTGGTTTTTCGTTGCCTTTCATACCAGGACCGAGTATTCCTTTCAGAAACAGACCCTTGGCCCCAGTAGGCTTCGACCATTCTGGGCCCCTACGATTTGCTGACATCTTGAGGCACGCGTGGAACCATAGATTAAAGAAAGGAGTTTTTTTTTATATTTCTATGCGTGGAACAAACAGTACGCGCCGTGAACGACTTGGGCTCGTCAGGACCGAGCCCAAGTCGTCAGACGGCGAGCTACCCATTGCTCACTGTCCGCAAGCCCGCTACTTAAATGACAAACTCAGGCCTAATCCAGAGTGAACATGTGGGAGCGGGCGCGATTATGTGGCTAGAGCGCATCGCGAATTATTGCAAGGAGCCGTACCTACGTAGAGGCTAGACGTGTGTCTTCAGGGTAAAACAATTTAATAGACGATCGCTCGCTAGCTTAGCCGTATCGTCACATGGTGCTAGACGCCCGCCACAGTCCCTTCAGTACGGAATACCTACTTGAGGGCGAAAGCCGTATCATCCAATTTTCTTTTTTCGAAAACCTTTCAACGACATCTCTATACTACGAAGGCTTGATAAATCAACGTCTTAACAAGACTTTTCGTTTTTCGATATACCTACGGCTTTCGCACTCAAGTACCTAGGTATTAAAGTACCTTCAGTAGGTATGGTGGTTTCATAATATGTTTAGTACCGCATCACATTCGTGTTCGGCATTTGCCTCGCCATTCGCCTCGTCGTTCGACTGAACATTTGTATATACAGTGCGCGAAGGTTCCATGCTCACTATTCGCCTCGCCAATCGCGCAAATGTGAAGGTAAATGCGGTTTATCACTTCGCTTCCGCTTCAGCTCCCGCGTAAGCTTCTCACGCTGGTCGAGGCCTCACTAACACTATCACTAAGATCTGTGAACCAGCAGTATCAATGGTAGGTGGAGGACAACTTGTTAACAGTTGGTAAAACAAGTTCATGGTGCCTGTTTTTAGAAGTTTCCGGTTGACAACAGTTTGGAGACGTAAAGGAAGTTCTGAATAGTTTGTTCGTACTGTACCTACCTAACATGCATGCACGCACAGGAACGTTCGATGTGGCGACGCTTGGTGGAGGCCTATGTCCAACATTGGACGTGTATCAGCTGAAATGATGATGATGATGATGATGTACGTAACAGATATAAGAAAGAAGTGTTTTTTATATTTCTATGGTACCTAATATAACGCATTATGGCAGTGCTGGATTACCTAAGTCAGCGCGAGGCCTGTTTCTCCCAAAGGGCCCACTCAACCGACACAAAAACTTTTTTTTAATTGTTATAAAACAGTGCTTGACTGCGATCCCACTTGATGGTCAGCAATGATGCAATCGTTGATGACGAGACGCACTAATTTATTAAGAGCCTATTCATTCTAGCCTTGTAGACACCTTAATTATAATTGGACGGGCAGACCGCAGCTGGCAAATAGTTCCAGTCCTTCGATGTACGCGGTGTAAACGAAGAGGCGAAATGCTTAGTCCGGGCCGTAGGTTTTAACAACGTAGGTAAGGGTGGATACTCGCTGTACTTCGACTTGTTCGATGGTAGAAATGAGATGGCGGAATCGAGTCATGCAATTCCCGCATACACTGCCCAAAATGCATCCTGTAAAATATCGAAAGGCTGGCTACCTTACGCCTATGCTTAAGGATTTGTAAATTGGCTAACATTTCTTTGACGGAAAGAAATTAAATCTATATTATATGTTTTACACCACAAACAAACACAACAGACTGCAGGGCGTTTTTGATCATCTAAAGAGACGCGGTAGGACTGCAAATGTGACGCTCATTTGAAATTCTTTCGATGTACTAACATAAATAGCGATAAGGCCACATTTATGCTACACATACACTTGCTATCTCGGGACCGATCGCGCAAAATTTTTGACCATTCGTACTTGGTGTTGTATTTACTTAAAGTTGATGTGAGTGCGATGAAGACTTATATAAATAAGTCCTCATCGCTTTTTCACTGTCGAGATTAGCACCCCTAGCCAAGCTGATAATCTGCAATCGTTAACGAATGACATCATCTGAACGTTAAGTCACGTGGTCATAACAAGCGAATAGAAAATTCGTAGCCAAACTCACATCGTTCAAAATGATAGAATGAGTTGATATCGTTTCTACAATGTTCAACGCTACATCCTTTGTTATAAGTACAAACGCTACGTTGTAGAACGAGCGGCCGACTCGGCGCGTCAATATGGCTACCAACTTGTCGCTTTCTACAATTGCTGACACCGAGGCGTTACCGATTGGGTTGGAAAACGAAATTCGACACGAAACGGTTGTAAATTGGCTAGGGGAGGGCGGTCTAGGATGCTTAACGGTTTAGGTGCCCGAAGGTCTTCTGCGAGAGTTCATTCTAAGAATTACTTTCTTAAACAAGTTTTCAATGAAAATCATTTTTAGATAGCAAGTTTTTATAGCGCTGTATATACTATTATTTATACGAGTATAGTTAATAGTCATCAAGACCATTCCAAAAGCTCAAACACGATAGGCATAGGATTATCCGGGTTCCTACGGCCACCTCTCGATTTACACATTCATGCAAAAATTTCAGCTCAATCGATAATCGGGAAGTGGATCAAATTTAATTTGTAAGATTTGATTACAGACAAGCAAACATCGGGACTGGTGAAACTGAATAAAAGCTTAAATAAATCAAAATAAGGGATTGTCATTACAAGAATGTCGACATTGTCGTATGTTGTTGACAGCTCTAATTTTGGTGGCGTCCGAATCGTGTCCTAATCGTGAGTAACTCGAAAAATGATGCTAATTGCATATTTCAAAGCAGATCTCTTTGGAGAAGAATGTGCAAGAAACTCCATGGACACTTTTTTCACTCTTTTTGTTTCTTGGCCTCTATTATTTGAGAACAATATAAATAAAGTAATAAATATACTAGTTGCTGCCAGCGGCTTCATCCGCGTGATAGTAGAAAATTATCCCAAGCTACCATAATCCCAAGATAAAATGTGTCATATGTGCTATTCTAGTACATTGTATACTCTTTTAATAATAATATAATAACCAACAGTTTTTTTTTTTTTTTCGAAAAATCATCCTATGACAACCCCCGCTCTTGGGCGGAGCGGGAGATAGTGTCAGACTCTTACTGACTAAAAAACCTATCCCTTTCGTTCAAGCCTTCATACCGGAGCTCGAGCGCCCTTTCGGATAACCCTGGCCCCAGTAGGCTTCGACCCGGCTGGGCCACTGCTGTTGCTGACAACTCCTTGAGGCGCGCGGGAACAGTGCACGCCGTCGATAAATTGGGCTTGGTCCGGACAGTTACCGGACGGCCGGACAGCGAGCTACCCATTGCTCACTGTCCGCAAGCCCGCGCCTACGGTGGCCGGAAATCGGGATCATTATCCCGACGCCGGCGGCGGCGGCGATAACGCCGTTGCCTGATGCGTTCGGCCTCCTCCTTTGCGAGCATTACTGCTTCGCAGAAGTCGGCGACCGCCTGCCACTCCTCCTCGCTCCGGACCATGGCCTCAACCAAGGCCCGGCGCGAGAGGTCTCCGCCGCCGATCGCCCCCACGAGGGCAAATAACCAACAGTGGACGTATATCGGTTGAAATGATGATGATGATGAATAATATATCGAAATCGATATCCTTTCAGTAGTTTTTGCGTGAAAAAGTAACAAACATCCACAGTACACATCCATACATACAAACTTTCGCGTTTATAATATTAGTAAGATTCGTGTGATTTAATTACAATTTATTCGATGTGAGCAAAACGTAAAACCGTTGAGTCTTTTACAAAACTACCTAAGGCTAAACCTACTAATTTTGCAAAAGTCAAACCATTTAAAATATCCACTTTAATTCGTCTATTTCTCCCAAATTCCTGACCGACACTTAATTTATTTAAAAGCTGAAACGAAACCTTTTCCTAACTTAGATGTCAATTATAAATTCGGCGTGAAGAAGTATTTTCGGTATTTCAATTCTTGGCGCGAAAATAAATCGAAAAAATCTCCTAACAAGCTAGAAAGGCCATAATAATTAACCGCTGGGGGTTATTTGGTAGTGTTGTCTCTGTCTTTCGCGTGGAGGGAGTGTATTTTTGTCTCCGTCACCCTTTGGAAGTGGCGACACAAATCACCTGAGACAATGAGAAGACAGTTGGCTGCTGGTCCCGGATTAAAGAGATTTGGATAGTCAATTCGTGATAGAAAATTAGAAAAAATATTTAATAAATCTCAAAAGGTTTTTTAACCACCGCGTAGGATGACGAGCAATTGGTAGTTCGCCGTCCAGCTGTCTGGTAACCGTTCGGAATACGTCCGACCGAGCCCGAATCGTCGACGACGGCACGTAGTGTTCCACATTCGCATCAAAAAGATGTCAGCAAAACATGATGTCTGTAACAGTCTAACACTCCGCATTAGAGCGAGAGAAGTCATTGGATATTTGTGATAATATAATCTACTACACTAATACACTTACTTTATCTTCGTGACAAACAGAAGTCGGACCAACTCTAGGTTACTTCCTCGAACTTTGGGTAAATATACTTTACCTTTTGCGATATCTATGTGATGTGATGACTAATAAAAACGACGGAAAAGATCATTTTTCGCAACAAAATTCAGTTCGGCAATAAACAGCATTAGATTTCGATTACAATAAAAGTGAAAATTAATGGAAACCAACTTTTGTTACGATTTTATATGTGAGTAACTGTGTAGATACTACTTATTGGGTCTATGTGTTCATAAGTGGTTTACCTCATCATAATTCAGATCAGACTGAGTATCTCCTACAAAATGTAAAAAAGATTTCAAGATGTATTATAAATTAAACATTTTATTTTCAATTTCGTCATCAACAATTACATCTGACCCATAGATCACTTATGTCATTTTTGTTCCACTTATCACCAATCGAAATTGCGTCGTACCTATCAACAATTATTTGCGAACGCAATTCAAGCCGATTTAATAAGAAAAACACAGGATGTCATGCCCCACAAGAAGTGAAACGCCGTTTAAGGGAATAAATTGATGACAGAATGAAGACTTGGAGTTATTTATGCGTAATTATTCAAGATTTTGGTTCGGACAAGATTCGTTTATGGCGAAAACATGGCTTCGTTTAACTTGAGAAGCTACTTGTATCTACATTAATTGATTAACGTTTTGTTACTTAACGAGCATACAAACTGATATTTTAACAGTGACTTGCTTCTACCAGCGGCTTTTTCCGCGTTACAGTAAAAAATATATAACCTAAGTCACTCTGTGATAAAGTAACATTCCATTGGTGAAATAATTTTTAAAATCGGTTGGTCCACTGGACCGATGTGACAGGACAGAATGGAAGAAAAAAACGTGTTGCGCCGACTACAAGTATTATAATTATGGGATAAGGCAAGAAAGATGACGAAGATGATTTACTTATAAGTTACCCATAAGGTAACCGATACCCGGCGTGTGTAACTACTCTAAAAAAAATATTTTTGTTTATTTGTTGCAAAAAAAGGAAATTTACTTAAATACTTAAATATGCAAAATGAATATGTTCAGAAAACGTTTTGTGCGTAAAGATGGGATGTCTACCATGTTAGCGCATCGCCGTACGTCTGGTGATCTGATAATGGATTCGACGAATGCATCATCTTCACATTATTGCCTTTCTAATATATTATTTTTGCATTTTTGAGGTACATCGATTGGATTGTTTCAAAGTCTATAACGGCTATATGTGGATTACTGGGATTACTATTCTAGTATTGCAAAAGTCAAAATTTTGAGAATGTGGCATAGACCCCTCGCTCATTAGCATTCAATAGACAGGTGCACAATCGCACTTGTTGCAGGGCTAAATTGCCCAAATGAAGTGCTCATAGGTATCTTCAGACGCACTGCACTTGACATTACATCGTTATTGAATACCCTGGCCAGATCTCAATGGATCTTGAAATAATAGGTATGACGTACGGAAACTGTCATAGTATTTTTTAAGTTTGTATCTTTAATAGATAAAAATCTCGTGTCACAGTATTGTCGTATTCTTCTGATATGGCTTGACCGATTTTCATAATATTTTTTGTTTTTTTTGGTAAGTCTGAAAATAGGTTGTAGGCTATTTTTTTTTGTAATTTTTGTGCGTAAATTCGGGCAAATTAAACATAATTTCTTTCATCATTTTTTCTTTCGTTTTGCTTCAATTTTTTTCTTTGATAATTTATATGGGAGATAGACGTTTGCTGGGTCAGTTAGTATTTTTATAATTTACTGTTAATCTTTTTCATTTTTTTTTACCCAAAACACAACAAGCAGCGTATTAATTAATGTTCCTCTGAGTGCCAACAATGTTCCAACAAAACGCAGCCTCACCCACAATCCCTATCCACGTTGAGCTATTCCTAAGAATTTACGTTTCTGGTCGCGACTCCCGCCGCTCAGCAGTCAGCGGCTCGGCGGCTCAGCAATTAATCGCCACATTCGCCACACTTCAGATGCCAGTAGCTCTCCTCTGTTTATCGTCGGCACACGCAGTCAATCACGCCGCATTTCTTACGTAGTTTTGCTTCGGTTTATAATAGAACTTAAAAGCCTAGCCTTTTTGGGTTTCGTACCTATAGGGAAAACCGGAACGGTCAGCGGGCTGTATCTCCAAATTCTTTATCTGTAAATTGTCCAATAGCATAGCATAGTCGGCCTTATAATGTTCCCACTGTTGGGACTCAAGCCTCTTCTCTAGGAGAGGGAATGGGCCGTAATCCACCAAGCGCATCAAGTGCGGGTTGGTTTTTTGGTTCTAGGACATGCCGGTTACCTCACGATGTTTTCCTTCACTGTTTTGAGAGCAGTGTTGATGAAATTATCTAAACTTACAAGAAACTTGCGTTTTCAGGGAGTCAGTTTAAGGCTCGGCGTATAATGTTCTACGCGCGCCTCAAAGAGATGTCAGCAAAATCCTGGGGGCCCACGAGGGTCGAAGCCTACTGGGGCCATGGTTTCGCTTTTGAAAGGAAAACCCAGGGTCCTGGAACGCTGAGCAAAAAAGGAACTTAGGAGTGTGTCAGTAAAAGTCTGACACCGACCCGCTCCGCTCTAGAGCGACAAAAGTCAGTATTTGATTTTTCACATAAAACAAAAAAACCCAAAACCCAGCACAAGACGTTTTGGGAACACATTCATTGTGCGTACAGATTAAAGTTTAGCAGGCATTTACTAATCTCGACTTTTATTCTGAAAGTCTTGTCAAACTAATCTTGACCACTCTCATAATGTCGTAGAACAGTACTTACCACAGCCTTTTCAGGACGCTGTTCTCAAAACTATGCAGGATACCTTGACAGGACCTTCTCTCCTCACAAGTTTATCCTACACAGTTTTGACGAACCGGTTTTCTAACCGGAACGACCTAAAGCCACAACCCGAAATGGGCCCGCGTGGTGGATTACGGCGCCTTAGGTACCAGAGGTTAGGTTAGCACAACACACAACAACACACCATCACACATTACACCATTAGGTATCAGTCCCTACTTACCTAACCCACCAAAACCCGTACCCCGTACCTAATCTATCGCCCTCTAGGAGATCCCAAAGAAGCCCGAGTCCCAGCAGTGAGAAAATTATAAGACAGATTATGCTATTCTACATGTTATGCCCTTACAGAAAACACAGTCACTTACACCATACTCCTTGCCACTCTTCACTAATCAAGTTGCAAAGAAGTCTAAAGGCGTGGTGATCTACGCTAACCACCTAACCACCCTGATCGCGTGTAACCCCCGTACTTACCCACCTAATAACGGCAGTGTGAAGCAATTCCCACTATCCATTATGTATGACAATCAATCTACGGATGGTTATCGGTCAGTACGGATAATTGATTTAATTGGATACGTAGTTAGGTAACCAATTAGCTTGACGATTATCTATACATTGTAATCGAAGTACTGGAAATTGAATCACTTTAACTTAGTATTTGACGCTGTTTCTTTTATGAGGTTGGTTAAAAATGGCTAAATTTTACCCTAGAATTTTTATTTAGGTAGAAAATCATCTAATGACATCTCATGTTCATGTCAAACTTTTACTGACTAATACCCACTTCTTTTTCCTTCTTTGCTTTCGTTACAGGGCCCTGGGGTTTTCTTTCGCATCACCCATGGCCCCAGTAGGCTTCGACCCTGCTGGCCCTTACGGTTTTGCTGACATCTCCTTGAGGCCCTCGTGGAACACTACGCGCCGTCGACGACTTGGGCTCGGTCCGGACGGTTACCGGACGGTCGGACGACGAGCTACCCAGTGCTCGCCGTCTGCAACTCGCGTCTGCGGTGGCTGGTAATCGGGATCGGAGTCCCTGCGTCCCAGGGCTGCGGTACCTGTTTTGAAAAATCCCCCAGCCTCCAAACAGAGAGGATAAGGTTTCTTTTGACGATAGACACTTTTCATCGAAGATGCCATTTGAGCAATTTCACAGATTAAATGTTGCGATAACTGACACAATTAGCAATAACTCCGTAATTGAACGATGAGCATTTAACAGCTGTCTACTTCTATTATGGCTTCGGAATTTTTCTCAAGTTTAAATAAATAATCGTTTTTTTTTCACCTTGGAAAACTACTATGGCATCAATTGCTTTGTGATTTTAATTTTGTTCTTCACCTGTTTTTATTCTCTGACTTTTTTTTATCATTGATGGGCACGCGCTTGATAACTGTCTCAGCTAGAAGTAACCTATTCACGCTTGCCTAAAAGACCCCCAGGTTGGGGTCAAGAAACAGACTCCAGCAGGGAATTTCTTAATTCAGTGATCGGGTTCATGAGTTCGCTTCTTTCTTTCCGATTTTCAAGGAACACATCCAGGTCATCTCATCACAGCCCGTCTGACATGCCGCAGACAGGTCCTGCCCAATCCTATTTAAGCGTAGCCTTTTGAAAGAAGGGAGATATAGATAAATATAGCTATTTAGATGATCTAAGGCTGCTTTTAAACTAGTGCAGCAGTGCTATGCTGCGAGGATGTAATAATATCTAAGCTGTGAACTATGTGACCGTTTCCACTGATACTAAGCTATGTAGCGGTGCGAGTAAGATGTGCAATGAAGATGCGCCGCCGCAAAGTAGCTGCGCGGGGAAGATTCGCAGCTCGAGCTATGCGATGCGTCGATAGTAGGAATCCGTAGCACGCATCCATAGCAGTATAGCAGGCATCCTTCCATATAAAAAAACATATCTTAATTGAATCCGTTTATAACAGTGATAAGCTATGTGCACCAATGAATATGATTGGTGGATATCAAACGCATCCATAGCAACGTCCCGTAGCAAATCTCTGGTGGAGAAGCACCCTAACCATTAACTATAGCACCACTTAGCAACCATCCCTTCAATCCTTCAAGCCATTTACTGCAAAAACAAAAAACTTAACTAACAAACAAAACAAAAACCTTATTTAATCGATAAGAAACATCGATTGTAGTATCGATCCCTGTAAAAAAGGGAGGAATTTAATCGATTAAGCTAACAAAAGTAGCCCATCGTATATATCAGGGGGATACTCGTATTTCAGGGCTTTTTCTGTCGAGTACCCGGCCGGTCCAATTGTGTTGCCTTGAAAAAATGACAGATATAAAGGAGTGTGTAGACGCGTTATTGTAAGTAGGATATGAACCTGATTTATAAGAAATCTCTGGACTATTTAGCAACTGATTTGCATTCTTAATTCTTAGACAATTGGTATGGTGTGGGGAGAAATCTCTACATCAGGTAGAACCGAGTTGGTAGTTCTCAACGAAGGTTCCATTACAGCTCAACGTTATATCGAGGAGGTCATAAGACTCCATGTGGTCCCATATGCACAGAGAATCGGCGCAAGATTCCGTCTGATGCACGATAATGCTCGAGCTAGTACAGCTTGGGCCACCAGAGAAGCCCTAGAGGAGGCTGGTATACTGAGGTTGGCCTGGCCTGCAAACAATCCGGAACTCAATCCCATTGAACACATGTGGGATTTACTAAAACACAGTGTTCAAAGCACAAACCAACCCTTGCATAATGAAAGACAGCTGATAAACGTTTTAAAATCAAGCTGGGAACTAATTCCTCAAGAAACAGTGGTACACCTGATGGAGAGTGTACCATCCAGGCTTCAAGAGTGCATTACGAAACGAGGAGAGCACACAAAATATTGAGGAAATCACAAAACCACCAATACCTAATTTGTTTATTTTTTCACTTAATTTTTATTCCTTGCTTTTTGTTTGCACTAATGTTAGTTTTTAGAAAAAGTGGTGTAATTTTTTTTTTTGATAAAATCCTTTATCATTTTATGCTGTTTACAATAAAAAAATAATTAATTTATCCAGACTAATCATTAATCAACCCTTGAACCTCGAGTTTTCATGAGAATACTGTAAAAACGTTGTGGCCCTTATTTTGTTTTGACTAGTATATAATAAACATAATTTTTTTTTAACTATTAATTGACCCGGCCGTTACCGAAGAGTAGGAAAGAAAGTCACTGTTTTATGGCACTGCTCGGGTGCTTGGGTCTTAAAATTTAAGAAGTTGATGTTTTTGAACTGGATCGTGTGCACGTTCCTTTACAAAACTCGGCTCTCTCTGACGTTGCGGACAAAAACTGACGAATTTGGCGACATTTCGCAGAGGGCGCCACTTGTAACGAATGTTCGGCGACGATCGTCGTGTGCCAGGACCAAGCTTTTTGCCATTTTAAGGGAAATGTATTAAAGAGTTGATGTGTTATTTTGTATTAGTTGTGAATTGTGTTTGGGGTTGTTATTTTGAAAATATGTGACATCGGAATCCTATAAAATTCCCACTGACCAGAGCCTTTAGATAAATTGTCTACATATTCAGCAAGAGAAGGCAAGGCGTTCTTGCAAAGGCCAGGCGGTACTTCACACCGGGACAGCTTTTAATGTTATATAAAAGCGCAGGTTCGATCGTGAATGGTGCTACAAAATGCCACCTTTGGACTCGGACTTGGACTCGGTGGAAAGGCGTGCGAAGAGGCTAATTGATGATCCAGATTTGGTTAAGTCCAATCTACAAAGCCTTGAGCACAGGCAAACTGGTGCGTCTCTCCATCAATTGCATCACTGCTTACCATCAGGTGGGAAAAAAAAAAGTTTGAAGACGGCAGTCTAGCCTAGGTGCACGGTAATAATATCAGGGGTATTGTATTACCCAGTAACTCGGATATATAGGTCAGAAAACAGTCACTCCGTGTAAAATACAGGTCAGCAGCATTCGATTAGACTTCGGTGGACATTCGGTGGGAAGCACTAGTTTATATCAATCAAAAAGAAAATCGATAGTCTGAAAAGCTTGGGCCTTATTTCGGCCATCTTATGGAACTTATTCATTTTTTATGGCAGTAAAACTAATTGAAACTAATGTGAACTGGCACCAACGATAACATTAAAATTAACCTCCAGTGGAATGTTATTACCTCTAAACAATAAGATTCATCAAATTAAAATGTGATATTACAGAACTTTGCTTTTTAAAAAATGTATACTTATGTGAGTGATGTATTACGTGCATTGCTTTGATGCGATGACGACTGACAACTATGTTCAAAATGATCGTACGCGATTGGTGTGATGACATTTGCCTTTCATTTAAAAACATGTTCCACAAGATTCCCGCGAAAATTTAAAAATATTCGGACCACTGAAAATTATGTCTTTTAAAAAGTGGGCCTTGGTAAGGGGTGGGCAAAAGGTCCTGTTACCCATCGTCTCGGCATTTATAACATTCTCTAGAAAGGGTCACCTAATTTATAAGGACAGAGAGCAATTTCCGTTTTTTTTTTTTTTAATATTCTCATTCATATGTTATCGTAGTCACGATTTGTCACAGATAGGTATCTCTTAATTCCATACATTTTGATAAGTTTTTGAACAAGATTTTCGCTGAGATGATATTGCGAGTAGAATTTCTTAAAAGGTTCCACTTCTAATAATGATCTTTCAGTGAAAAAGTTTTAGCAATATTTAACCAGTACCTACAGTACAATTCACGAATGATGGCGGCCGTGAAGTTTGCGCAGAAGGCTGCGCAGTAACGTGTTTTAGGAACCAAATGGCGACGTGCGCGAGGCAGGGATATGCTAGGGATTGACTCTATTTAAACACAATCGTTCCTTTGTTCAATCAAAAATTGTAATCGATTTTTATCGATTTGCAATTTATTGATTTTTGTTTATATAAGATACTGAACGAAACAGATTTAAAAACTTATTAAACATTGTCGTTAGTAAATGAGATTTCAAACTTTAATTAAAAAAAAAATAGTAACATTTCATTTTCTTAGTTCAAAGACATAATTTAGTTAAATATCAGTTATTTATTAACTACTACTTCAATAACTACTGTTCGAGAGTAATTTAAACCAAGTATAAAATTGATTATAAATATATTTTTATAATTCAATTTTAATCGATTCGAAAAAAAATCGACTAAACAACATCCTCGGAAATGCATATCGGACATCCCTTTTTGTTGACATCGTATATCTTCGTGCATATTCGGCAACTCTCGGTACGCGATCATGTGTCTCAGTCACACGTTAGCATTGGTGTCGAGTTCGTGTTGTTATCTCTCTCTAGAGTACGGACAGTTACAAAAGTTTTCGATAATTTGTTGTTAATTATTTTGTCGAGAGATGAGTGAATCCTTAATTTATTACGTTATTTTTATAGCTTTCTGTCTCATAGCGTTTTGATATTACTTTTATTTGTACTTGGTTCCTGCATAAGGATTTTTTAATTCGTATTTCGGTTTAAAATAAAATGAATGACAATAACAGTTTTTTCTATGAGTGTACATGCGCGAAAGTTCGCAAAGGCTAACTTCAGGGCCGCCATCATTCGTGAATTGTACTATACTTTAAGAGGTGACCTCCTACAAACAAAAAAAAAACAAATTTTACCTCTATAAGTATAATATTATTGTAAATTATAAAAAAAGTACGAGAATTGCCCTTAAGAACCAACAAGGCATTTTGCATGATAAGCTTAAGAAATACCAATATCTTTATTGCTTCATGAACTGATCTCACATTCAAAATTCCTCCGCAAAGCACACATTACATGGGTTTTCTGTTAAAATTGGATAGAATACACAAAGTGTGTCGTCACGTTCCCGTGTCGTGACACGTCGCCCGCGAGAACTCACGACATCCCGACGGATTCACGTAAAATGTTATAATATACTTACGTGTTCCGAGATTCTGTACCGATTATGTATCTTGAGCAATCGAGACTAAATACAGACGGGTGTTGTGACATTCATTTTTTTTAAATTGATATAAACCAGTGTTTGACTACAATCCCACCTGATGGTAAGCAGTGATGCAATCGTTGATGATGAGGCGCAGTAGTATTAAGAGCCTATTCACTCTAGCCTTGAAGACACCTTAATTAAATTTGGACTGGAAGACCACAGCAGGCAAATTGTTCCAGTCCTTCGATGTACGCAGTATAAACGACGAAGCGAAACGCTTAGTCCGGACCGTTGCAGTTTCAATAACGTGAGGGTAGTCGCCGTGGTACGTCGAGTTGTCCGATAAAAGGAGAAGGCGGAATTCGAGAATGAATATGACGTTTTTAAAATGGCGCTGGGAACTGTAAAAATGAAATTACGGTTCGGAAACACACTGGAATTTTTTATTCGGTTTGTGTAAATCTTCAAAAGTAAAAGAAAATAAAAAACAATCGTTAAAATCAGTAGGAAACATATTGGCATAGTAATTTATGATGCAGGAAAGTGTAGAACAGTGAAGCCAGAGCCGACAACCCCAGATAGAATATTCTGGCGCCGAATAGTGAGGAGGCCCGAACAAGAGAGGGCAAGGAAGAAAAGAAGTACCTACACCCTCAGCCTACACCTTACTCCGTCCGATGCCTCAAACTTCATCTCGTCTCTAACTAATCGCCTCACAAATCAATCTGCACCAATTTGCCGAGACACCTCTTATAACCAGTCCAATTGCCTGTTTTACATCTGCGAAACATCTTCAAAATTCGTGTTTTAAATAGCAAAAAACATTTCATTGTGTGCCAAACGATCGATACAAAGCAATAATTTATGACATCCTATTTTTTTGGCCACAATTGTCTCGTGGTCTGTCCACGAGACATCGTTGCATACGTAACCAGGATACTGAGAAATTAATCGCCCTGCAATTTAGATAGACGTCCTGTTTAGTTCTCATGAGTATGGCTGACATGCATTATGGATGCAGTTATTGGGAATAATCGGAATCAGTGCCGTAAGTAGGGCGGTGCCAGAAGTGTCCTAGCGATGGGCGCAGGCCCTGACGGGGCGCAGAACTGATCAAACTAAAGCTAAGTTTTGTATAACTCATTTCATCAGACGGCGGTTGGTGTCTCTCATTGCCTCTCGTTGCGCAGTATAGCTGAAACAGTGCCGGATGAGTGTCCATAAGGGAGTCCCCATGAAGGCACAGCGGGGCTACACCCAAGTGGGGCAAACTTGCCCCATTTGCTTCACCATGTGCTCCGAGTGATCTGTGCAATGGTCACACTCGAGCGTCTCTTCCCGACGGAGATGAAACAAGTACCTCCCGAATACTCGTCGGGTGAGGACTTTCGTCAGGCGGATTAAACTCATCCAGCTCGGACTTTTTTAAGGGGCGCAGTTACAGACACACTAGGCGTAGAAAAGGCTGGTTACGGCACTGATCGGAATCACACAGTGAAGCAGTTGATAAAAATATCAGTTTTTAATTGTTTTTGAGAGCTTAAACCTCCTGATAATGTCATCGAACCGGCGCGGCGGCGCCGGCGGTGAACCTCTTGCCTGAATACAAATTGCTACGGCTAACTTAGAAAATTTTAAACAGACTCCGTACCTAGGTGGGACGCAGCCCCAGTTTATTGTTAACACCTCCACGGTCCGGACCAACTTAGCTCTCTCTGTGAATCTAGCGCTCTTAATGTTTTTTTGTTTTATTTTTTTCTTCATCTCCGTTTTTACCTTCTCCCCGTCATCCATCCTCTCTGCCTCTGAGGCCTTTCTGTGCCTCTTTCCTTTGAGCTCGCTTCACCATGTTACCTTCTTCATTAATTTTTGTTTTCTCACAAATGTTTTGGTATCGAATAATCTAACATTTTATTCTACAATCTGTACTTACAAATTGTTATTGTTATCAAAATTTTGTGAAAGTACCTAAAAAAAGATATGTCATATTTAGACAAATTAAAAGGAGAAGAAAAATAAATCACCATTTTTTTTAAGTCTACGTGATTTATGCGCTAATCTTGTTTTTGACGGAATGCCTAGAAAACATATGAATGGCGAAAAAAAACAGTCAATACAGCAGCACTTTCGCTATCACATTGCAAAATAACACCAACATCTTTGGAAGTGCGCTCGCGACGGGTGGCCCGATCTATTTCCGACAATTCCCGAGAACTGCCGAGCCGAGCTACTGCGAGATTACCTGCCGTGATACACATAATTAATGGTGCTTACGACCTCGATGTGTGTCTCTTAGCATGTAAATACGCGCTTACATTTGTCTTAATCACCGATTTCAGCGGATTAGCGACGGGAGAGTGATCAGTCTGTAATCAGATATTTATTTGGTTATTATTGAAATGTCATGTTTTCTGTTTGTGTTACATATTTATCATTTTCCAGATCTTCTTTTTCTTCCTTGTTAAGGGGGTTACACCTGGTATCTTTATTCATAAACTGCTAACCGTCATGCTATCACTGATTCCCTTTTCTTCCATATAATTCCTTAGACAATTTATCCATCTTTCTTTTGACATATTAGGTAGAGACTTTCCAGATATCCCGTGACTTCTTCAACAAAGCAGGTGTAATTAGTAGAATTCGATTCAATCTCATCACTTTAGTAGAAATTCTGTTTAATGCTCGCCATACACGCTAGGGTATACCTGACAGGTTTGCATGTACAGTTGAGTTGTACAGGTAAACCGGAGCGTGTATGTTGCACAACTGTGCAGGTTTCCACGCAAGCTTACCTGACAGGTATAACTGTGCACTGTGCAGGTTAAACTGTCAGGTATACCCTACCGTGTGGCCTTTATAGCTTTAGCTATTTAAAAATATATAAAATTGATCAATATCGAAAAGTGGCAAAGTTTATCATAGCCTTGCTCAACTCACTGAAGTTCGAAGTCATACGAAGCGATTCAAAAACCTCTCCGAAGTCGAACTGGCAAAATGGTGCACCTGATTACAAAACTTCGTAAATTTGTATAGTTCGTATTTGCAACCGAAACTCTCACGTTCGGAAATTTCAATAAAATTGGAAGCCGGACGGCGGACGGGGACAGGGACGCGTGACAATTTTATCGTCGCCGTCGCCTTCCCGAGCCGTCAGCTTGCCGCCAAAAAAGAAAGCAAAACAGTGACAATTGGTGCATATCGTCGACGAATTATCCCCGTTCGGCGCCTTTGTCCAATTGAAACCTTTATTTTACCATTTTTGCCGTTTTTCCATTCTCATTTGGTTATTTATCTTTTCTTTTTAGGAGTGGACAATGAGTTGGCCCGCTCATTATATCGTCCGGAGTTAGCACGCGAACCTATACTAAATCTCCGCTGGAATTCTAGCGAATTACCTCAGTTACATGGCCCGTTTTTTTCCAAGTGATTGATTTGAGTAAAAATTACTTTTAGTTTTTTTCAAAGACACTGTAGCTGACTTCGGCTTTCGATTTGTTTTTTTTTTTGCAGAATGACGGATTGAGTTTTTAAAGTAAGGACTGATTTTGCGTGGAATTGTAAATGTGGTACGGTTTAGTGGTTTATATTGTTTTTATTTTATGTATCGATATATCTAAGTACTCGTTTTTATCTGCAATGTTCAAATAAATTACTGCTTTAGTTTAATATCTAAAATGAGCAAACCTATCAAAGGAATCACGATGAGTAAAAGAAATATTAACTGACGAAAATACTTTGTCGTTACAATTTTTGTATACCTATACCTACATATACTTAATACGCATAGCATAATTAGCATTTTTCCATGCTGGGACTCAGGCCTCCTCTCTCTAGGAGAGGGAATGGGCCGTAATCCACCACGCAGGCCCACTGCGGGTTGGTGAATGTCACATGTCTTCGAATTTTTGGTTCTAGCAGTAATGGCCGTGTGATGGACCCCGACTTACGAGTTGTAAGTCGCAGGTATAACTTTGAACTAGGCTAACTTAAAACCTAGATTCCAGCAGCAGTAAAGAAACTAAATTTTAAATTACGACAACAATAAATCTCGCAATATAACCAAAACACATGATATTTTACGTGCAACTGATCTTCTCCATGGCACCACCCTCATGGTTGACCACAATCCTCCATGACGAATCAACGCCGTCAAATAAAACCGACGCTTTATATTCGACACCAGACCACAATAAATGTCCAAATATTTGTTACTCAACATTTGGCGAATTCAAATACTACCGTAACTAAACGCCCTAAGATTCCCTAGAGACCGGTCAATGTTACTACAACAAAGGAAAACCGACCTTATTAACTTTATTTACAGTCTATTTTTCACCGACAGTCGTTATAATGTTTTATTTTCATGCTGAAAGTGACCATTCGAAATTCAAACTTACCTTTTCTAATAACGAGACATAATTTTGAGTAACAACGTCTCCGAGACTATAAAGTTTAATATCAATCGAAATTCAACTCTTTCTTTTAGAAATAGAGTTTAAAATCGCTTGGATGGAGGTGGGTAAATGTTTAAGATAGAATTCGTAACGGCTAATATTGTATGGCGATATTGGCCAGGAGATAGTAAGGAGGATAAGATTTATTCGGCACGGGACCTTCATGGTGGTTTTCATATCAAAATTAAATATCTCGCTGGGGGACGCAGGAATTTGCGGAAAATATCGTTTTATTATTGGCTTTTATTGCTATTCACACAGTGTTTAATTAAAAGGGAGACGTGGGTGACTAATTGAAGAATGTTTGTATGAAATTAGTGCATTTTTGTGTTAGAAGTACACTTTACTATTTGTTATGTTCTTTGCAATAGTCTTGGTTGTTTTTCAGACATAAGATAACTTATAAGTATTTCTTGCATTTATTATCTCTACAAACTTGGTGCTAGCGGCAATAAATTATTTTAGGGGAACGGAATCCTGAAATCGAATCACCTCGAAGAAGGACCTACAGATAGATTAAAATCTCTATTCACTTAGGTCTTACTTCAAAATTAAAAATATTTTTATTTCACATAGTCTTACGTGGTCACTTGTAAAACACAAAACGTCAGAAGCTAGTGCACGGTTCTAATTGATAGTTCTGCTATGGCGAAGAACCACCTAGGTTACGTACCAAAATTAACTGGTACAGCGATCTGGGCGTGAAAATATTAAAGACAGAATTACTTTAGCATTTATAATGTTAAGACGGAATTCCTTCGTTGGCAATTCTTAGAATTCATCAACAGCTAAACCACAGAGACCATTAAAACCAATTTTCTAACGTTTGAAAAACAATATTAGCCCAACCACCAGCCACACCTTCCAACGTTTGCTCCAACTTTGGCGCCAATCCTGTCCGCGGTCACACCGCTGATGAACCACAGGGTGCGGCCACACCGTCACGGCTGGCGCCGCGCGACAATGCGACAATTTTCACGCGCCACCGCGCGACGCGTAATGACGCACGGAGCGCGGTGGAACACTTCGCGTATTGTTGATGGCATTAAAAGATACCGATCATTCAATTGTGCAGGCGATCGATCGAGGAATGAAGGTTGAATGGGTATTCAGTGGCTGGTGATGAGGTTAAACTTAAGCTTAGGACTGGTTAAAGGTTCATACAGTGGCGGATTAGCCATGTAGCAAGAGTAGCAAATGTTATAGGCCCCGCGTTCTCTGGGGCTCCCCGCGTTTGGGATCCTACACTCAAACGCAAAAAAAAATCTAGCCAAGTATATATATTGAAATCCGAATACTTACAGCTGATTATTTCATTAAATATTATAGTTAGTCAATCTTTTAGATTCCTCTCATTACTCTAATTTTCTCGTATCTTACCCAACCTTAAAATCCACTGGGGTTATGGATAAGTGCTAAATTGGTCAGCAAAGGTCGAATTTGGTACAGGCCCCGCGCTGGCTTAATCCGCCACTGGGTTCATATACACACATCAGTCACGTCCCCAATACTTGACGGTTAAAGCCAGGTTTTACTACTTTTGAACTTTTTAAACCTATGGAAAATCACAAATATAAAAGAAAACACCGTGAAAATTACCATATCAACGGGACAAACCCCGGCCCCGCGATGAATGTCAATTAAATTGAGAGAGGCTGACTCTAGGGTAGGAAACGACTCATTTTTTATGGATAAGTCTGCAACCAAAACTTAATACTCCAATATTGGTTCCAGGTATCATTATAAACCTAATGCTTGCTGATACCTGAGAGGTTAAAAATTTAAAGATATTATTACGCCACCAATCTTCTCTAACTATACATATATATAATAAATCTGTAGAAGTTTTTAGTTGTGCGCGCATTATACATTAAAATTGTGTTTATCTTGATCTGCAGGCTTACTCTTGAGTTCAATTCCGATCGGTCGACATTGAGATTGTGACGTTTCGTACCCTTGAATTCAATGCTAGCGCCAAATTGGTTCAAAATTGCGTGACCATTTTGAGAACTAAGTGAAATCGTATATGTTGACAATATTGTTTTCAAGAGTACCAAATCACGTAACGTCAAAATTGACATTGCAATCGGATTGACTTTAGATTGAAACTGAAATTAATTTGGAGAGTAAGCCTGCAGGCTTTGTTTCATCTCAATCAGTTGACTATATCGACAGACTTAAATTGACTGTTCTATGGTACGATTATGGGTCAACCAGTAAAAATAAAATTAGATTTTATTTTTCAGTTAAAAAAAAAATGTAGATACATTATATAACGACTGCTCAAACACCAAATTCGAACCAGTTTCACAACTGACAAAACACTCCAATTTACGCAACCAACTCAATCAGACCTATACTTAACGAAATGACCTGCTTTGTCGTCCATCACTTGGCTCACCGGAAACCTGAACAATGCCACACTCGCAACAATCACAACCCATAATTCCCTAAAATTAAGTAATAAACACCCGTTTCCTAGAGACGTAGGGTTTGTGACGTCACGGGAGAGTGACGAAACACTTAAGGCTTATAGTCCCTTGAACACCTGGCCGAAATTAAATGGTCACAACACTCGTACCCGCCTACTGCCGCCCGCTGCGCCCGGTTTGAGCCCCGCTAACCTATAAATCCATTTTCTTTGCGAAATATTGATTGACTTACATAAATGCTATGTTCATTTTGAAGAATATTTAACCACCAATTTGTATGTGCAAAAATGTTTCTATACTTAATACAAACCGTTTCGAAGGAGTAGGGAAAACTTGCGAAGTTGCTAAATATTTTTTTTTTTTTGACAAAAGTTTTTAACCGCACGAAAAATTCAAATGTTGATAATGTTGTTCATGAATATATATATAATAAACATATATTTTTTTCAAACCTATTAACCTGGCCGTTACTGAGGAGTAGGCTTCAGAAAGTCACTGTTTTATAGCACTTTTCGGGCGCTTGGGCCTTAATCAATGCCGGTCATTGGTAGCGGAACGCAGGAAACGCGATATTTATTAGCGTTAGATTTATGCGCCGTTGACGTAAGGCGCGGTCGCGATGTGATGCGCTCCGCCGGTTTTGTGGACACACGTCGGTTTTGGCTGGAGTTGGCATTTTTTTAATGATTTTTTTGGTTTTTGATTTAAAATGTGCTTTTACCGTTACAGTAAAATCAATTTGATTTTTACGATTTATAGAAATAATTTTATTAGTTAAATTGTAACCTGGTGAAAAAGTAGGCATGGATTGGATTATCTTAATTATTTCTGCCAGCGGTTTATAAAATATGTGCCTATAAGGGATAAAATGCTGTATATTATTGCGTTGTTTGCGCTGAATAAATGCTATTCTTTTATATTCTAAAACAGCATTTTACTAAAGAAAGAATTTTAAAAATCGGTCCAGTGTTTTTGACTTTGAGTCTTTACAAACAAAAATACGAATCTTTCCTCCTCATAACACTAGTTTAGATTTTCACGAAAACTCTTCGAATATCGTTATTTTTGCTGACTGGTCTTTATTGCTTACATGTTTAATTTCAGATAACTGAAAGCCGAAAACCGACGCCGCGTCAAAAGTAATCCGTCAATGCCGATACAAAGAATAACCTACCAAATACAATTATTCATCAGTTTCGTCATCCCACTCATACGTACAAAGCGTTTTGGTAACACATTCATTATGCGTACAGCTAAGGAGTAAAATTTCGTACCAGAAACTGTGTTTCCTGGTAGATATCACCTAAGGGTTTTAAAGTCAAGAGTGAATAGGTAACTTCTATCTAGGCAAGCGCGCTCGTGCACGGCTTACTGACGTTACGGACACGTCGTGTTCGGACAGTGTCCCAATTGACACTTTAATTTCAATATTTTATTGGTGACGATTTGGACACCGATAAAAAAAACTGTTTTGTACAGTTAGATAAAAAAGTTTTGTTTGATAAATATTAATTTATATTACCTAATCTAATTACGTCAATCAAATAAGAAATAGCTCGTCAACAATCACATTAATTGATTTAACTAATTTACTTATCTATACGTAAATATAAAATGAATGTCATTAGACATAACCAAGGGAAACAAGGATTCCGCATTTGGCACATTAATATAAATATAATATACTTTCACAAAGGCATTTATTACTAAAAGATAGCGCCATCTTTTTGTGGCTTTAAAACGGCTTAAAGCCACCTTAAAATAGTTCAGATAGGGCATTTGTATCTGACTGTACTAAACAGCTTCATTAATTTTGAAAATGTCCAAATCGTCACTGAAGAAATAAAAGAGACGATTGGGACACTGTGTCCTAAAATGACGTGTCCGAAACGTCAGCATGCCTCATGCACATCATCGCTTACCAGGTGAGACAGTAGTCAAATACGAGCATACAAAAATGAATAGCTGTTCGTTAGTCTCGCTAAAACTCGAAAACTGCTAGTCCGATTTGGTTAATTTTGATCTTGAAACAAGGTAAGTATTAAGGTCAAGGAATATGGTAAGTACAGAGTACATTGCCATCTCCAATTACAATGTTATTTTAAAATGAATTATGCTGGTTCTGGTAATGCCAGTAGATGGTGTTATCTTTTGACAGTTTAGCTAATAGATACTTGGTATCGCTTAACAGTCTCATTGACTATTAAGCGGTACGAAGTTCGCCGGATCTACATAATAAAAAATAATAAAAAGAGGTTTTTCCGTCCACACGTCCGTGTGTATCGTCCGTTTTCACGCGTCGCTGCTACTATTAATATTCAAATTGGCGCGATATGTCGCCGCCCGCGTGTGTGAACCCGCTTTTAATTTATATTGTACTGCGCGCTTCGGTGATAGACTTGCTCTATCTGATGGGACTTTATAACGTCATCGATGGTTTTATTTTACAGAAGACAAATGACAGATGTTGCTTTTTTTTAATTGAGATATAAACTAGTGCTTGACTGCGATCCCACCTGATGGTAAGCAGTGATGCAATCTCTAATGGTGAGGCGCACTAGTTTATGAGCCTATTCACTCTTGCCTTGAAGACACTTTTTTTATGGTGGAAAAAATCAGACACTCAAATCATAATCGGACGGGAAGACCGCAGCAGGCAGATTGTTCCAGTCCGTACACGTACGCGGTATAAACGACGAGGCAAAACTCTTAGTCTGGACCGTAGTGGTTTCAGCAACGTATTGCTCAACTCGTCGTACGTCGTCCCTTAAGCGAAAGCTAGGGTCTTCTGACCATATTGCCTAGTCTTCTGTTTTCTTGCGTTATAAGTTCTCTTGCCGTGGCGCTGAAACGCAAAGACCAACTGAAAGAATACAGGTGGGTTTTAGTCAGTAAAAGTCTGTAAAGTCTCCGCTTAGAGGAATGATTTCCCTCAAAAAGTGGCCAAGTGCGAGTCGGACTCACACATGTGACATGACCCTTCATGCGAGTCCGACTTGCACTTGGCCGCTTATTCCGTACCGTCCGTAACAAAAAACGGCAAGAAAATCACGTTTCTAGTATGCGAGCCCTCTTAAATATTTATTTAATGTTATCTCCATCATCATCATCATTTCAGCCGATAGACGTCCAATGTTGGACATATGCCTCACCCAAACGTCGCCACAATGCACGATCCTGTGCGTCCCGCAACCTTCACCAGGTCATCGATCCACCTTGTAGGAGACCTTCCAATGCTGCGTCTAATTATAATCTTCTAAATAAAATTCTCGTGTCACAATGTTCGTTCCCGTACTCCTCCGAAACGGCTTGACCGATTCTCATGAAATTTTGTGAGCATATTGAGTAGGTCTGAGAATCAGCCAACATCTATTTTTCATACCCCTTAGTGATAAGGGTTGTCCACCCTTAACATTTAAAACGCAAAACAACGTTTGCCGGGTCAGCTAGTAATAATATAATATTCCACAACTATCACACAACACCGTCTAGTCCCAAGCTAAGCAGAGCTTGTGTTATGGGTACTAGACAACTGATAAACATACTTATATATTTCTAAATACATACATATTATAGATAAATTACATCCAGACACAGAACAAATGATCATGCTCATCACATAAAATGGCATAGCAGTCAAAGTCACTTATAACCACTAGACCTGCAGGCCAGTCTAATGTTTGTAATAATAATAATGTATTTAATGTTATAGCGGCAACAAAAATCCTACACCATAAATGTGAAAATTTCAACTGTCTAACTGTCACAGTTCATGAGATACAGCCTGGTGACAGACGGACGGACGTCAGAGCCTTAGTAATAGAGTCCCGTTTTACCCTTAGGGTACAGAACCCTAAAAAAGGAATATCACCTTGTTTAGGTTGATTGTAGACATTTACGTTAACCAATTCGTCGGTCCCCACGGTTCAGTGTGTCGCGACAGTTTTCACGCTTGGCCGCTGCTATTTATTATTCAAATTGGTGCGATCAGTCGCCATCGGCCAGTGTGAACCAGCCCTTATAATATACACCGTATTGGTATCATTCTGAATTTGAATTCAAATATTATACTGTTTTGGAATTAATTTTCATTAACATAACAATTGGTAAACAATAAATTAAGGCTTTAGAGTCAGGCAATCACATTGAACTGAACCTACGAGTTTTTGTTTATTTTACTTTTTAAAACTTTATGCATTAGTAATAAACACTGTACAAAGACGGACTTAATGCCTTAGGCATTTTCTACCTGTCAACTTAAGGGTGGTGCAGAAACATAACATGGTAATGCAACGTAATAAAGAAACAGAAAAGAAATTTTGCGTCATCCGTGAAGCACTCTATTTATTAACCAAAACTTTTTTTTTAATTTTTTTTTATTTAAACTTCATACAACATAAAGATACAAAGGCGGATGCCTTAGGCATTCTCTACCAGTCAACCAAGGGTGGTGAAGAGAAAACATAAGTAACAGGTGCTTAAAAAAAGAAAAGAAACGATTATTAAGAACTTAATTTTTACCTTCAAACTTGTTGTATTTATGTCAGTTGAAGGTATTTTATTTGTTTTTAATTCCGAATCTTATTCGGCAAAAATCACTTAGTTGTCCGTCTGTCAAGCTCCGTTTTCTCAGGAACGCATGAAGGTAATAAACCGATATTAATATCGAATACTAAGGTCTTAAAGTCACCCAAAGGGCAATGGAAAGGGCTATGCTCGGAGTTTCCTTGCGTGATCGAATCAGAAATGAAGACATCCGCAGGAGAACCAAGGTTGCCGACATAGCTCGGAGATTCGCCAAACTCCAGTGGCAACAGCCACATTGGTCGCAGAACAGATGGCCGTTGGGGTCGAAAGGTTCTGGAGTGGCGACCACGTGTCGGAAGACGCAGAGTTGGAAAGTCTCCCACAAGGTCGACCGATGACCAGGGCTCCAAGTCTGCTATTTTTATAAATTCGTCATTCCAACACGATCCCATTGTCATTTCGCTAAAAGTTTGTAATCTGCTAATTCATAATGATCGATCATTGATCGGTCACTGGTCTTGTAATAGAATTGTGGTAGAATGATAATTTCGAGCATATTAAAACCAATAACTGCACAATAACGTTCTAATGGTAAAACACTGATCAAATAAACTGTCAAAGTTTTAGCAGATTACCGCAAACGTCAAATATTCATTTGTCAATATGTACGAGATTACCATTCTATGTCACTTCTTTCAATGGAGTGTCAGTGGTTGACCATTGGAAAGTCATAATGACGCCATTATATTATCAGGGGTCATTGATCATGTATTTTGTACCTCACCAATTGTACCCTAAATTTAAGTGTCACCTGTAATTGTGTACTTTTTGCAAATAAAAATATTATTATTATTATTATTATTATTATTATTAGATTACCAAACTTGTCAAAATCGACAATTATGACATCAATGATAGACCATTCTGACACTATTGTAATAGCAGACTTGAGGCCCTGGTCAGGGTCATTGGAGTCCGATGGAGGCGAGACGCACAGGACCGGTCGTTGTGGCGACACTTGGGGGAGGTCTATGTCCAACTGTGGACGTCTTCCGGCTGAAATGATAATGATGATGACTCAGGACTGCTACTCCTTGGAGCAGTGAAAAATCAAACTCCTAAGTTAACACAATCTAAAGATTAAGGCGTTTATACTTTGTTTAGGCGCTTATTTGGACATTGTCAAGGAAACCAAAAGGTATAGGGAAATTAAATTTGACAAGAAGAAAGGTCTCATAGCAGAAGAAAAGGGAAAAGACTGAAAACCGACATAATAAAATACCTAATTACTTTTTTCTTCGCAATTTTTTATTAATTTAATTATACACGTGGGCTTTAGTCATTGAACATCATTGGCTCAAGCGTCAATACCACCTCAGCTGCAATGACAATCTTCGCACAAGTACATCAAAATGTATACTATTTAACACGACACAATACAATAGTTAACGCGGATGTTTTTGTACATTCTCATTTAACGCTCACCGACACTACAGTACGCTTTATAACCTATAATTGTACACTATTTATTACTGTGGCATGGCACAGGGGACACTGTGGAGTCGGTATGATTTTTTTGTTTTGAAAAACTTCAAACCAAAACTGAACGTTAAGTAAAAATGGCGTCATAGTGTCTCTATGGTAGAGATTACCTAACAAAATCAAAAGTATTCAGAGAAGGACCGGCAGTGGATCTTTCTTTGTGGCCGCTTCTAGCTGATGTGGCCTCAAAAATAAAACACATATATTATGTAAAACCATGAAAGTACTAAAAACGGTCAGCAGTCATTGTAAGTTTTCCTTAGTACAAAAATTTGATTATATAAACGCTTTATTCCTGAGTGACATAGGCTAAGTATATTTTTTGTATGCGGGCGAAGTCGTGGGTAGTACTTCCAATCAAAATTTTTACATTAGCAAAAAAATATATAAATGAAAGCGTCTCCATAACAGCTATTCATATACGTAATAATAAACGTTGAATGTAGATTATTTGATGCAAAACCATGTGAAAATGTCAGTGCAAACGATTGATTGCGAAGTAATTTGCCATGTTGCCACAATGAATAATTGAATTTACACAGAAATTGTATTTAACACATCATTATGGCGTTCGCAAAAAAGATGGGCAGGGTTACCCGCCGCCATTTTTGCGTTATCGCGGTAAACTTCACTTTTGCACTAATATGGTGACGTGCCACTTTCCACCGGCTTCGCAGAATATGATAAGTAATAACTCGGTAAGAAGTGTTCCTTTCTACGTTGATATTGGAAAAGGGTTGTTGAGTGTAGAGAGTAACTTTGAAAAGATCATCGACATGGTTATTGTTTGTAGAAGTAGTCAGTATTTACCATGGTGTGGGAAGATCTTGTGTCTTATTTCCTAAGTATCTAGATTATTATCAGCAAAACAACTACTCCCGCTCTGTGTAGTGAGAGAGAGTGTCAGATTATTGTTGACTAAACTCCACCCGTGTCCCTCCAGTTACTCTTTGCGTTCCAGAACCGCGATAATTCTTTCGAACAATCGCACAACCTTTTCCTTATTTTTATTCCTCTACTTGCAAACATAGTCAGAAACACAAAAATCGGACATCAGTCTTGACTAATTTTTTTTGTCGGTTCTTTTTATTTTTGTCTTTTTGAAAAATTGTTCATATCTCTCAAAAACAGCTAAATTGACTATTTGCAGGATTTACTGAATATTAAACTTTTTTTCTTGAAATTAAGGATGGGTTTGCAAATATCTCACGGTGAAACTGTTGACACATCTATTTAGGTTCTCCATTATTTTTCTCGAGAGCAGTAGTGGCCGATTTACGCGTTGCAGGTTGCGGGGTCAAACCCAGTCAGACTCAATACTTTGTGTATTTTATTTCATCACCACTGCTCTCAAAACTGTGAAGCCAAACCACTTCCTAGAACCAAAAATACGAACCCTTTTACCAACCCGCACTGGGCCCGTGTGGTGGATTACGGCCCATTCCATCTCTTAGAAAGGAGGCCTGAGTCCCAGCAGTAGGAACACTAAAAGGCTCATTATGCTATTATTATTTATTTATTTATTAAGTCTTCATGCAACATAAAAGTACATAGGCGGACTTAATGCCTCAGGCATTCTCTACCAGTCAACCTAGGGTGGCGAAGAGAAAACATGGCAGGTGCATAAAAAAGTAAAAACAAATAAAAGATTAATACGAAAAAACAAGGGTTCAAAATAATTTACTAATACAAAATACCATATATACAAAATAAACATACATATATAATTTAATATAAAAATATACCTATATACATATATGTATATATATATATATTTATAAAAAGTAAAAGAAAAGAGTTTTGAGACGACTTCACTATTTGTGCAGAAAGTAATTCCGCAACATCCGCTTAAATGCATACAGACTGGTGGCCGTCCTGATGTCCAGAGGAAGCGCATTCCACAGAAGTATGGACTGTACATGAAAGGAAGAATGAACAAAATCAGAAGTTTGGGAAGGACAAAGCAATAGAAGATTGTTAGAAGATCGCAGATTTTTAGCATGGGAAGAACATAGATATTGAAAGTGAGATATGAGATAAGAAGGAGATTATGTTGTGTACTTCAATGTGGTGTATTTTTAGCAATGTTGAAAACTGTATGTGCCTTTTTAGGTGGTTTTAAGGACTCTCTTCATAAAGACCATGACAGAAGAACTGCGATACATAGCAAAATTAAAATTGTAATTAGTTAGCTGACAACCCTGTAGCTCTCACACGCGTATTGAATGTAAAACACAGATTTTTATTAATTCGCTGAGAACGCGCGAATCTGCTAATGATATTGAGTGCTGTCACGCCATCGCCACGGCATCGCCTTACTTATATGGCTCTAATCTACTTTCATTATAGACGCCTATAAATGCTGGGTGGTACAACCTGTATTTTCATTGCAGTAGTAATGAATCTTAGAATTTATTATCACACACACAGCAGACTTAGTTCAGAGATTTCCTATGTAATAACGCACCTTCGCACATTTTCACAGCGCTGTCGCTGCTACACATCCTGTACTATGCTACTACATATACACACACACACACAGCTACATGTACATACAGTAAACCAGGCATACGTGCCCCACTTGCAAAACCTTAGTTAACAAAACATAAACAATCTTTTTATGTCTCTTTATTTAAATATATATATATATAGATAGATATATATATAAAAGTAATATATATACATATATATATATATCTATATATGAAAGACATACAAAGATTATTTGGAGTATCTTGTTTCTTTCACGTTCTTCTCCATAGAGGTCTACGCTTTGGAACGTGCAATTTCGCTCAACTTTTTTTGGACTGACCGACATTTGACTATTCAAAATTGCCTGCAAATGATCTATTCAAAATAAATGCTTTTGATTTTGGTTTTATTTAAATTTAGTTAATTACCTAACATCGGTTTACGTAAATAACTAATTGTAAGGATTTTTAGATAACATTTACCTTTAAGGTAGGTTAGGGGAAGATCGGCATTGGGGTAAGAACGTATAAATCAATATGCCACTTATTTAGCTTTATTTTTAATGCCAGCCACATTGCTGGACAAGGTGGAACATAATGACGCGGCACGTAATATGACTAGCATTAAAAATAAAGCTAAATAAGTGGTATAATTTATATTTATACGTTCTTACCCCAATGCCGATCTTACCCCAACGCACTAAAGACAACTTCTCTCTTTTTCACTCCTTTCTATTCACTCTTGACCTAAGAGCCGGTTGTAGTCACAGAGTATTTTGTATGAACTCTATCTATGAGAGACAGACACACGGACAACTTAGTGATCAGATTCTACAAGGGTTCCGCTTTTTCCTTTGAAGTACGGAACCCTGAAAATCAGATTTCAAATCGCAAATTAGGCAATCAACTAACTCAAACCATAGAACAACCTACTCCTCAATCCCGCAAACTCCCAGGTCCTATAATAACAGTGACACTATCCCACTGGAGCCATCTACTGTCATGACGTAGGTACCTCGTCAGTGGTGACAGGTGACAATTTGGATGGAGACGGACAATTGTATGGTGCACGAGACATTGGTTAAGGTTGTCACTCTGACGACGTGTGCGCATTGTTTTTTTTCAACTCGAAAACCTGCTGTTATCCCTCCCATTTTTTGGTATACAATTTACTCATTTCCGCACTCGTGCGGAAAAGTGCTGCGGCTCGCTCCGCCACAATTTATTATCGGTGAAAAAATTTTAGCAATCAGACCAGTAGTTCCCACAAACATAAAAAACAAACTTTACCTCTTTACAAAATAGATAAAATCTATGGAAGAATATTTTTTAAGTAGGAAATCATCAACCCCCGCTCTAGGATGGAATAAGAGGGCGAATTTTCTTTTCAGAAATTCCCCGTGTAATAGAGTAAGTTTTCAAGGATAGTTACGAATATTCTTTGACTGTTACAAGACTATAAAAGTACCTAAGTATAAGCGAAGAAGCTTAGCATTGAAGAAAATGCACGATATAACAATACTTGTGTGATTGTTCCGGGCCTGGGACCCACAGAGCAACTGAAAAAACACAACATCATCAGCCTTTTTAATGTTCCCACTGCAGGGACTTAGGCCTCCTCTCTAGGAGAGGGAATGGGCCGTAATCCACCACGCGGGCCCAGTGCGGGTTGGTGGATGTCACATATCTTCGAATTTAGAATTTTTAGGTGGGTTTTAGTAAAAGCCTATTGCGCTCCACTCAGAACTGAAGAAGTTATTCGCTGATTTCTCTCCTTATTTTTTATGTGATTCTATAGAGATTAGCGCGATCTCATTTTCTTTTTCCTTTCTTTATATAATGCTAGCTTTTGCTTCGGCTTCACCCACGTACATAAAATATAGCCTATGTCACTCAGGAATAAAGCAACTTTCTATCGGTGAAAAAAAATTAACAATCGGACCAGTACTTCCAGAGATTACCTCTTACAAACGAAAAAACAAACTTTACCTCTTTATCTCATTATCTATAGGTCATGGGTACGTAGCGGCTGAAGAAGCTAAGCGACCGAAATTTTAATAGTACCAAACTCTATTCTTTGAAAGTATGCCCAAAAGGCGGGACGTCGCTGATCTATTTAATTTATTTAAGACCGTGACCCAAGGGCTGGTTTTTACCTCGGTCAGAGATTAAGCATTGCCATTCAACGTGGCAATGCCGCCAGCCTCTTGGGCACACTTCCAGTCGACAGCGATGCGGAGGAGTTTTATGACGCCATATTTTAGTAGGGAGTAGCCTTTAGTGTGTATAGTTAGGTTAAGCATACTTAAATATATATATATTTTTTTTAATATTTAAGTTTATTGTGTATATATTTTCTTGTAATTAAATAAAAAATATGTGAAAGTATTTTTAAAATAAATAAAAGTAAAAGAAAAAGTTTAAGACCTGTGTAATGTACAAACCTATGATCCTCAATAAAGATATTGAATTGAATTGAAAGTGACAATCCTGACAGTCATGCTGTGTGACGGCTTCGCGAAGAGGTGTGTCTTCACGGTCCCCGAGCCCATGACTCCATGGGTCCGTCCGTCCATGGTGTTCGGCTTGTAATTACTTCATCGTTTATCGGCGGAAGTTGTGGGAAGTGGGGTCCTTTTGTGTCTGCAGCTACTTAGTTGTGGTTTAGGTAGCCCTGGCGTTTGTGCTGTCTAATTGTCTTACTTTACATGTCTTTGGTTCCTATAGAATAGTCGGTGCTTCTTAGTACTCAAACATCTCACTGATGGTGGCGCGTGTGTTGGATCATTCAGTTTATCACGATAAACGAGTCCTCTTCAACTTTTCAATCACTGTTGCCACTTCAAACTTCCTTTAATATACTCATTTCTTACTTTATCCATTCTCATCACATCTCAACATTCTCATCTCCGCTACATGCGATAAACCTTAATAGTACGAAGTGCAGCAGCCGATGACTCAGCCACTACATATACCGTGCTTTTTTTTCAGGTTGTAAATCATCCAATGACTTCTCCTGCACTTGAGCGTAGCGGGAGGGGCATCAACAGACTTTTACTGACTAAAACCCATTTTTTCCGTTTTTTCCTTCTTTGCCTAGCGTTCCAGGGCCCCGGGGGTTTATTTTCACTTAATCCATGACCCCATCAGGTTTCGACCCTGTCAGCTTATTTTGCGTCTGGCACTCTATTTTTTTTCTTTTGAATTTTTAACTTTTCTTTTTTTTCGCCTTAAATGATAATGATGAACTTTGGTTCCTATTGAATATTCGACGATTCTTCTGGACTCTGGGTAAGTAGCAAGATTTTCGGAAGCATGTCACGTGATGATAAATCTGCACCAACCGTGCTGTCAGCTTATTTTGCCTCTGAACGTATTACTTCTACCTAAACGTTTTCTTCTTTTCCCTCGCAGATTGCAGTCATGATACACAACATATTATTCGTATTTCCTAATTTGAATGACATTAGTTTGCCTTCCAATATAAAAATAGGGATGTTCCGTGTTCGTTATTGTAATTTTATTCATGCCTTCCTCGAATAATATTATACAATCAGCTTCCATATGCCATAGACTAAATTCTCTATAATGTCGCAAAACACATAGTTTAGCTAAATTGAGTCCATATTTATAAAAAAAAATATATCTACTGTTTAACAGATTCTTAATCCTTAGTTCATGGTTTTCTATAGAGGAATTGATTTACAATTTCTTTATATTATTTTATTTTTTAAAGAAGGCTTACAGACCAATCAATAAACAAATGATTTAAATAAAAAACTGGGCAAGTGCGAGCCAGACTCGCGCCCTGAAGGTTCCGTACAAACTTAATATTAAAGAGTTCATTTCCCAATTGGAGTCTCGAAGTTTTTTCCATATCGCAAAAAAAAAGTATTTTTTTGTAACATATCATTAAATTTTCAGGTTTCAGATTTATTCCTATACTTGTGTTGAAAAGATCTTGCTTTATGCAAAATTTCAGGATTCTGGGTCAACGGGAAGTAAGTACCCTAGTGGTTCCCTTGAGTGTCGAATTATACTTAGGTACGTTTTTTGCGACATAAACGGTCATATCTTTTTTTCCGTTAACTTAGAAGTTTGATTTTTTTACAGCTTCAAGGGACCGTAGATTTAAGTATATGGTTTTAATTTCAACTTGATACCATCACGCGTTCCTGAGATAAAGGGTCTTGACAGACAGATAGACGGACGGACGGACGGACAACAAAGTGGTCTTATGAGTTGCGTTTTTCTTTAGAGGTACGGAACCCTAAAAGTGATATTTAATATTGTCACTGGTTAAAAATAACACTCGTTAGCTAACTCGTAACTCGTCAATCTTGTGGGCCCATGTATCTGCTGACAACTCTGAGAAGAAACTTCGTAACAAATAGAGTGATATCTGCTTTATATCACCTATTTAACAGTTCAGAGAATTTTATAAATAAGTATGATAGCATTTTGTTAACACAGTATTATATACTGCAATCTAGATGATTTTGTTACGCCCTTCAATGAGACTGTAACCGATTTTTATCAAATCATAATTATTGTGATGGTCTTCCTGTGTTAATGGTTGTTTACACAGTGGCGGGAAATGTCACATATTCTACTATTGTTGCTATAATGTTTTTGATGGCTATAAATCAAAATATTTGCCTAAACTAATATAATAAAGAGGAAAGTTTTGATTTTTTGTTTGTTTCTTTGTATGTTACGATTTAACTCAATACTGGACCAAATCACTTCCAAACAATCCCGCCAAAGCATTTAATGATTTGACACGTAAAAAAAGAAAATTTTAAGTTTTTGAATTAAGAAAATTTACATTCTTAATTCAAAAGTTCAAAACAATCGAAACGTCAACCGTTCCGCATGACCGCACAGTGCGGGGACACAAAAATATAGCCACCTCGCCACCCCAACTGATACACCCGTGGGAATCGATTAGCAATCGATACGAGCTGTAAATCGAATCATGATTAGGTATATCGATATGCCGATAAGGTTGTTTAAATCGTGTTGTGTCACTCTCGTATGGGAATTAAAGACAATATATTGAGTTTTGGTATCTTGTTGAGAAATCTGTAATGACTTTTGTTAACAGATGTTGTTTTGGCGAATTGCTTTTGGAATGAAGTGACTAATCCACATTGGGTAAGTATATCTGTTAAAAAGAAACTGGAAGGAAGGATAATATGTACCAAAGTGTAAGAAAGAAATCAAGTACAGGTAATTAAATAATGCATACTCGATATTCCTGACAGAAATTCGTTTGTTTTTGGCCAATAAGACTATTCTAAAAATCTTTCAAACGCAAGTCTTGCTTCCAGTACCAGGAATGCGGGTTTTTTCACGGCTCAGAAACGCAAAGGGCAAGTGAAGGACTGGGGTAGCTAAACTCAGTACAAGTTTGACATTCCTTCTCGCTCCACCCAGAGCAGACACACAAAAAAAATATCCAGACACAACACTTAACGGTAATTTGACAATTGGTGACATTAATTCAGCTGTAATCTTCCCCAAGCGTCGCCACAACGACCGGTTCAGTGCTTCCCGCGACCCTCACCACGTCATCGGTTCACCATGTGGGTGGCCTTCCGGTACGTGGTTGCCATCTCCAAAATCTTTCGTCTCCTTCGACCATCTGTTCTGCGAGCAATGTGCCCTGCCCACTGACTACTTAAGTTTGACGATTCTTCGAGCTATGTCGGTAACCTTGGTTCTCTTGCGGATATCTTCATTTCAGTGCCTGCACCATCAGTTTAAAGCAATAGTATTTGTCGATACTCGATACCCCGACTACGTAAATATTTTGTATGGCAAATTTTGGTTCCGTAAGTGACCGCTAGAGGCGCTTTAAAATTTGCCATACAAAATATTTACGTAGTCGGTGTCGAGTATCGACAAATACTATTTAAACTCATGGTAGAGGTACTGATGCTATGACTGCTAGGAAAGGTTTTCTTATTTTCGATATTTACAAACTACTTTATGAAGAACTTCTTATTTACGACCTTGGGTAAATCTCCTATAAAAAAAACGCGCAATATTTTATAATCAATGCGGACGTCGGCGTTCCTTCGCTCGGTGTTTACTCAAAATGGCGCGAACTCAAGCGTACAATTACCGTCACGGATCTTGAGCGCTCGGCGTCAGAGTGGGGATCGCTTTGCGCATTCCATACATTGGCGAGCCAATCGTCGTCGTTGTTAGATACATGCTGCAAGCGCAGGGAACGAATCATGAGTGATGTCTATGACGCGATGGCGCGGCGAGCCAATCACTGGCACTTCCCGCCCCCGCGTCTCACTTCGCACCACTAAAGAGACCGAATATTTGACTTCTGCGCAACTTGAAGCCAGCGCTCAAGATCCGTTTCGGCAATTGTACGGCGTTCGCTTGGAGTTTGGGTAGTACCTTTGAAAAAATACCTCTAAACCACATTAACGGTCAGCCTACCAAACATAGGTTTCCTGTTCTACTTTCCTTAGCCACACAATTCTTTAAATCATCTCAATATAAAAACATTTTCCCCAGTGGCAATCCATCAGTGTGTGTAGCAACACTGTTAGTGTCGCTGCCACGACCCAGCCAGCCGAAAGAGTCAATAAGGGCGGGAAATGAACGAGGGTCGTGTTTGACCGCCCCGGTCTGTACAGACGCAATTATATTAAGATTACATATTTATCTCTTGAGACGGACCGATTTCTTATAGGGGCTTTGAGTCTCGGACAGTTCTTTATGGAGATGATGATACCGCATTGATGAGATCAGAAATGGTGAAAAAAAATTGGACATGGTATAGTCAAGCTGACAGCGAAACAGTTTAATGTTCCCACTGCTGCGACACAAACCACCACACCCTCCACCCACTCTGCAAATATATTTTCAATACACTTATTCGCAAATCAGCTCTCTTATCTCACCTCTTTTGGGCACGCAATAGACTATTTTCCGCACTGGTGCAGAAAAGTGTGCGTGATCTCCCCACCACAATTTTATTACATGTATCGTATCAGGATGGGCGCGCGTTGACCCCCACAAGTCGCCTGTCAGCCCCCGTTTGTTCATTTCTTCGTAAGTGTATTGAAAAAAGTCGTTTGTTGCCGTTTTGCAGCCCTCGGCTCCATAACACACTCGCCTGCGGCTCGTGCGAATTCCACCTCGGTTGCAATGGCAAACTTTCTGCACTTGTATCAAAATGTACTGAATATTTTTTTTTTTTTAACTTTATAGGTACACGTGCAAAAGCCGACAATGCTCTGCGCGTCCACGGCCCAGTATACCAACGCGTTCAGGGGTCTGTTGGGGCTTCCATGGCGGTGCAGTCCCCCCAACATGACCGTCGACCTGAAATCTGATCAAAATTCATTTGTCTGGAACAGACAGAGGTAACCAGTAACTGAAATATTTTGCGGTATCAACAACTCTACAAGAATACAAGCCACGACCGTTTGATCCCCAATATTGATTCGGTAGCTCAGCGTCTGTCGCTCCGGGTCGATGTTATCATTGTTTTAAATGCTACCCTCCTCGCCCTGCTTGACGACCTTTGATACCAGCGTGAGGTTTCATCATGAGCTTTACCACAGATTTTGATAATTCGACTGTTGGTGAACAAAAAAACTGAGACAAAATATAATAAAAAAAAAATAAGTAAAAAAAAGTAAGTAGTAAGTAAGTAATAAGTAGTAAAAATAAGTAGTAGTATTAAGTTGCACCTGCCATGTTATGTTTCTGCACCACCCTAAGGTCGTCTGGCAGATAATGCCTAAGGCATTAAGTCCGCCTTTGTACAGTTTTTTTGTACATAAAGCTTTAAATAAATAAATAAAACACTAATTATTTGGACAATCCAACTCCAGAAAATTATATGCTAATTCACTGTGTGGTGCGGTGTGCACTTACCCTGCCACCGGGCAGGCACGTTGAAGACTTGCTCCTCCTTCTGCCACCGTTAGTCTCGTAACTCCAGAGATTGTCTAAGGTCATTTTTCTGATCTTTGAAATTGGTCGAGGGTCTTGGCTTAAACGCATGGGCCACGAGAATGACAACCTCCATAAAAAATTACCCCAAACCTCCAAGTGACGTACAGTATTCCAGGACTTAAGCATCGAATAATCTCACCGGTCCATCAGAACGCTCAAGATGCTGTTGGGACTAGCTCGCATGCGAGTTAGGGTTGAGGTGCAAATGTCGACGTTGGCGATAGCAGATGTGCCGGAGGCGTTGCGACAGTCTCATCAGCATCCTGAATGCGATGTTATAATACCTATTTTTGTTTTTCGACAATCATTGTAATCAAAATGTTACCTATCCTAAATAGGAAAAGTTTTCACGACGCCTTTAGAAATCTGAACGGATTGAGATCGTGAATTTGCACCTTAGGATCGCTCGAATACTTTGATGATGATGTTGCGAAATGTCAATCATAGGTCAGGTACCCATTCGTGTAACAAGCAGATTCTATCCTTTACTGATTGTTGTAACATTATCGTTATTTCTTTCTATGTACAATTTTGTTAATTCAATGTAGTCTATGCCGGTCGCTTTGCACTACTGCACTTTATAAAAGACTTGAGGACCTAAAGTTAAAAACGTGTCGAACTCTTTAAATGTTAAGACAGATTTTTTTATTAAAATAGACTTCAATCAATTTCTCAAGAAGTAACCGGGGGTTACTCTCACTCGAGTTCAATAAAATCACCCTACTGCAGTTAAACTATCAGCCATTTCCTGGCAACACAAGCGAAAGATTCGCGAGACGAATGCGTTTCGTGTGTGAATGTGAGTTGGTGGGTGATGTCACTTGAATGTGGTGGAGCGACGCGATGTGGCTACGTGTGCAGTCAGCGAGGCGGACGAGGATTTCTAATTGTCTTTGCCCGATATTTGGCGATAGATAGTCAAGGAAAATGAAGTATAAACGTTGAACTACACTACTCACTAGTGTTCACACGTGTGTTGTGACAGAGGTATTACTGATTCAGTGTCAGAAGGAAGTGGATGGTTCACATTGATGATTTTCCGATGAAGAAAAGGTAGAACTACATTGGACTGGGCACACGTGGGCCATACCTACACGCCGATCTGGGCGCGTCGGTCTCCATACATTTTATATGGAAACTAGACTTGTAGATCTACACTTGATACACGCCACGTGACGTCGTTCTACATACAAATCGTATTACACGTGTGCAATTGCATCAGTTTAATGTACGAGTAGTTCTAGCTTAAGGATTTTCTGGAAAATTCACGCCACCCGTTGCCGTCACGAAGTCCAGAGATATTATTTGTTGAAAACGTAATTAACGACTAAACAAATGCCACGAAACATAAGAACCGACAGGTACCATTTATTTGAAGGTAGGAAAAGATTAAATAACTTCTCCCACTCTGGGTGGAGTGGGTGTGTCAGACTTTTACTGACTAAAAGACACTTGTGTTCCTTCAGTTGTTCTTTTCGTTCCGGGACCCTGGGTATCTATTTCGTGAAAAAGTGACGTTTTACTACAGCTAGATACATTGGTGCACGGCATGTCACTCACTAATTTCCTATAGATACCAAATCTTTGGGCTTACAAAGAAGTTTTTTGTAGAAATCAATCCACTGATATGATATATCAAGATTTCTTTGAACACTACCTTATATAAAAGCTAGTTGTGTTTTTTTTTTTTGAGATGGAATTTTCGAAGAATCTCCAACTTTTACTGATGCGTATTTTCAGTTGTCCCTTTGCGTTCTAGGGCTAAGTGAACTCTTTCGTACAATCCCGCAGTCCTAGTAGGCATTGGTCCTCAATAGCGTAGCTACTCGCAGGCGTGGACGAAGTGGACCCCTAGCAAACGGCTTCGCACCCAAAGGGGCCACGCGTGTGCTAGGGCTATTTAACAACGAGGGTTTTTATAGGCTCGCGTTTGACCACCGTTTCACCTGATGGTAACCGATGATGTGGTCGAACTGTGTTGCGACAGTCGCTATCTCGTTTTCGAATTTATGACAGAAAAAGGCCTCGCTGCTGCATCTTTGCCCACGTCTAAATTAGAGTGCACGCTACACCTCCGTTTGGCCCCGTCCATTTTGAAAACTATACCTACACTCAAAGTAAACACTATTCAATCCCACGTATTCTGTTAATCAAAACGATCTTGGCCTATTCGAACCACTAACTCAAGCCTTGAAGAAAATGAGCAAAAACAAAAGATAGTCGAATTGTGAATCCGAATGTGAGGAAACGATTACAAATGTGGACGGTGTGTGTGACACGAGGCAGTGATAAAGTGTCGGCAGTGGATCTGGCGATGCGGAGGAGCTCGTAATTGAGAGCCCCCTGTTTGTGCGTGATGTTATCTAGCTGTGGAATGGGGAGCCAATGCCTGGATGGACTGTTAGAAGTTTACTTATTTATGTTCACACAAAACATGTAAACATGCAACATTATAAACGCACATCACTGAAACATTAATTCGTACATTTAGTTTACGATAGTTTGAGAACCAGGATTTTTGCAGCCACTTCAAACACTAAAATTAGCTTGCTTGTTAATTTTTATTAAGAGAAAAGTCCATATGAAACACCAAAAATGCAATTACAGTTTTAAAAATAATAAAAAATACACCGCACTGAATTACTTACCCAAAGAAATAATAATGAAGAACCTAAATAGATGTGCCAACAATTCCACCGCGAGATATTTGCAAACCTATCCTTAAAATTTCAATAAAAAAAAATATTGTTCATATCTCTCAAAAACAGCTAAATAGCTTGCAGGATTTACTAAATTCTAAACAATTTTTTCTGTCTGTGTTGTGTGTTGGTAAAACTGTTGGTAATCTATTTAGTTTCTTTTTTTTTTGTAATCGGTGTATTTTTAGATATTTTGAAAACTTTAAGTTCCTTTATATGTGTTTCTTATGGACTCTTCTCTTTTTTTTTTGTAGACACACGAGCCAAGATAATAAAAAGCATATATGCATGACGCGTGCAATCTAAAAAAACTAAAAAGGAAGTTTATACTTAACGTTAGCACCTTAAAAAACTTAAACGTATGCAAAAATAATGAATAATACCCACTAACAAAGCAGCGACCCGCTAACATGTGTTAACCGATGCAATAATTCCAAATTCGTGTCACCACTGAAATATGACTTCCAGTTTAATACAAAATCGACAGCTTCGAAACGGAAAGGCATTAGTATCAAAATCGCATTACTCTTCGACCGTCGGAAACTTGCTCATAAAATATTTCACGACTGGTGTAAGTTGAGCTGTATTGTTGTAAAAAAACTTCCCCTGCTTCGGCGATAGTGTTCTGTTTTGTAGGGGAGGGGGGTAGCAGGTAGTCCTGGTGGCTGACGGTCAATGTTCAATTGATATTAATGACACCGGTCCACCTGGTCACTGGATCCATCCACTCGGCTTACATGCAACTTAATTGAGCTGTTTTTCTAAAACATTTTGCTTGACTCTTGCAAATGTCATGTCTTGCGAAGAAATTCATTCTACTTTAAAAGGTTGGCCTATCTGTTATGTAATTCATTTCGCTTATTTTATTGAATTTAAACTTAAGTTCTATGTTTTTGTACGATAGGTAATGGTAGTTTTATTTAAAATAAACTATTGTTAAACTTTATGGTTATTATACCATAAACTAATGTAAGCAATTGTTAAATGTTAGGCCATAGATTGGCGAATGCACTTTACTAATTCTGTTTCTTTCTTGAATTTATAGTTCTTCCTTTATAGCTAACTTTAATCTATCTGTCTCTTTATCAACTAGTGTACAAAATGGAACACTTTTATTAGTTTTTCGATCCACAATATTTCAAACGCCGACCTGTTACAAATTCCTTTTTTTTTCTTCCATACTTGAATACACTCAACGAACGTGTTATTGTCTTTTTTCACTATCCCTACAAAAAAGCGTGGTATCATGTAAACAGTAGCTTACAAGGTGCTACATAGTGATTACTAGTACTATTACTATAATGGGGTGTTAACTTGCAATAGACAGCTGATCCCGCCCGTACTACAAGTTAATCAATTTATAAGTAGCACTTTCTTGTAGCTCGATGGTTTTATTTTACGGTTTAATTTTTTCTTGCTCATATGTATTGGTTAAAATTTACTTCATGCTTTTTTAGTGTTTACTATCATGACTTTTAATATATTTCTTTAAATTGCTGTCATCATTTTCATTCTCTTAAGTCGGTGCAACTTCTTCATCTTCCTTAATTTCACTATTAGTGGTAACCTCAGCGGTCTTAACGGTCAGTTCGCCTCTGCTGTCACCTCTCAGCCTCTTTACTAATGTCTATATTATATCATTTCAGTCTATCTAATTTTTCTTGAGTCTTTCACTAGTATAAAATTTACTTTCTCAAAAAACAGAATTTTGTATTTTGCCTCCTCATATTTTACTAGGTATACCTGGGACCATTGGGATCAGTCACTTACTCGAATGATCTTCAAATAACAAATTACAATCAGTCTAGTAAATCTATAAGAAGGTAGTCTGATAATTTCCGCTTCAGAACCTACAAACGATAAACAAAGAAACAATCTTTGTTGTTTTCGCTTCAAACTCATTTCAACCTTAGTTGTTTATTCTATAACACTATAACCCAAACACTGATTCGCAGACTTTTAAGCTTCTTTAGCATATTAAGCAATAAGTGCATCAAGTGGAGTTATTTATGTCTTCACAAAAGATTAGATAATATACTTTTACGCGTTAAACCAGTCTTCTACAAAATTCCATCAGCACCCCTTACTGTATCCCCCTTATTAGCTAAATGGCGCACACGCATCACTGCCGTGACTGCTCGCCATAAACGACGCCCGTCACCCGGTATGTGACGGACGCTGTCACAGTCACGGCTATAGACTAGATAAAGGAATGGTGGCCATGTTTTATAGGACGATTGAACTAAAACTGACGAACTGATGTCTATATTCGACTTTTTTATCTATTTATTGTGCGACAAAAAAATATTTTTTAATAAGTTAATATTCATCTGGCTTCTACTATAGCTGCATCTCTCCAGCACCACCAAAACAAACTTGCAAACTACTATACCAGTACGAATTTAACCAAATAAGCACGCAACTGTGTTTCACGTCCGTTATATTATGAGGCTTTTGGTCATCAGTAAATTGCAGTTACCTGAATAACAGAATTTTACTTGGAGCAACTATACCTTTTGGCCTCCTATACCCAATAACTTGGTATCAAGACACTCCAAAGCAAGACTGGTGTCAGAGTTTCTTGTACCTCATTACCTGTAACGACTGTCAAAAATCTACAAATGACAGCGTAGCTATTGCGCTTTCTGAGCCACGGTGTCCATTCATCTACCAAGCTTTTTTCTGTCTATACAGAAATTATGTAGGTAACTAAAGTCCCAAATATTTTCCAGACCTTCATGGTCACCCTGCACTCTTTCAATCCGTGTCGGACCCACCTTACGGCCACCGTGACATTGTTTGGCGCCTCTCAACGCATTAAACCACCGCGCATTGTCCCAACCAATTGTATCGAATAATAGCTACGGTGGGCCATTCAAATCGCATTCGATTAATGTCCGAATTCTATTCGATTATCGAATAATTTATAGTGCAGTGTTTGTAGATGCATGGATGAATTTAAACTGTTGTTTTCGTCACAATAGTTAGGTGGGAGTGTCTCACAAAGACTAGTTAATGTTCCACCATGTTCTTTGTCAATTACTGACGCCATAAAAGCACCGTCAAATTGTCATTGTCAAATAATAGGGTTTCGACATGTCATATCGAAGTACGGGGTATTTTGATCAGTTTGTTGTTCATAGAACCTGCCATAATTGGAGATCTTTAGGGCCTCCCCCACATTAGGCGCGCGCGTTCCTCGAACGTGTGAGCGACGCGGGCGCGCTGCGTAAGCGTCGCCTGTTGCCACTGTGTGACGTGTGTGCAGCGAGCACGCGGCGCGCACGCGGCTCTCGCCTAATGTGGGGTCAGCCTAAGCAACTCTAGTCTTACTTTTTCACTTTGTCCATTTGCTTGTGATGACTGAAGTCTATATTTTAGAATGCGAATTACGATCGTATCCTCGATATCCCTGGTAATGGCTGAATTAGAGAAGCTAAGGATAGCTAGGCCTTTACTACAGCAGTGGATTACTATAAATTGACGGGATAGCCTACATTATAATAATAATAATTTATTTTGTAAACAGACAACAAAGTTCTATTAGGTTAGTTCTTATCCTATGTTAGTACTTAAGAGGCTCCTTCTCCACTCGCCTAGCGTCAACATCGAGCATGGTTTAAAAGTTTATTACTTCATCTAACGCAATCCAACGCGATGTTTGATAAAGAGGCAATGCAAAAAAAGAGAGATAACGCCTGTAAACTCTGATGGTTTTCGGTAATTCTGTGATTTACTCGAATATTTCACAGAACTGGTTAAAGGAAATAAATGTTTTTTTTTTAACCCTTAAAAGTTTTGAGGATAATTGTTCTCATTCAGAATCTCGATTAAATGTGCAAGGCTCATTCTTGAATAGAAACTTCCAGATACCTAACTGCCGTTTACCGCCACACTGTTTTTTTTAGGTGTTTCCTGATAGCTACAACCCGGGAATCTGTAAGTTGATAGTGAATAGGTTTCTTCTAGGTAAGCGCGTTCCATCGTCGCTTTCCATCAGGTGAGATAGCGGTCATTAAAAAAAAAATCATCCAATGGCTTCTCTCGCTCTAGGATGGAGCTCCAGGACGTTAAACTTTAACTGACTAAAACCACACCTTTTAGTTACACTATGCGTTCAAGAACCACAAGTTTCCCTTTCAGAAAGACAACCATACACTTAGGTACCTACATACGGACAGACAAAACAAAAAAAAACTGGGCAAGTGCGAGTCGAACTCGCGCACTGAGGGTTCCATGCAAACTACAATTCCCAAATCGAAGATTTTTCCGAATTGAAAAATTTTTTTTAATTTTTTTTTGTAACGTAGTTAACAACAAATTTACTGTTTTCAGTTTTTTTCCTATACCTGTGTTATAAGATCTTGCTTTGTGCCAAATTTTAGATTCTGAGTCTATGAGAAGTACCCTATGAATTTCGATGTTTGAGAGTATCAAAATATACGTTTTTTTGCGACATAAACGGGCGTATCTTTTTTATTCGTTAACTTAGAAGTTTGATTTTTTCACAGCTTGAAGAGACTGCAGACCTAAGTATATGGTTTTAATTTTAATCAGGCAGACAGACAGATGGACGGACGACAAAATGATCCTATAAGGGTTCCGTTTTTCCTTTCCTTTTGAGGTACGTAACCCTAAAAAAGAAACAAATTAGAGGTTCCACCATCTAACGAAATAGACAAAAAAAAAAAACTTTAGTAAGTAAACTAATAGAGCAATAAACGGCACATGATGAAGTTCTGTAACTAACTGATAATCCAGAAGTTACAACTGAAATAGTTACCGTACAGTTTGCGTGCCACACACGTAATAGCGGTGTAGTTATCTATCCGTAGGGGTGTGGGTATCAACTGCGGGGTTACTTCAAAAGTGTTACCTTGGAACGTAGAAGAGAATAGAATAATCTCTATTGTACTATCACTTGCAAAAGTCCATAAGAATTCTTAAAACTTATTCGTTTGACGTTTAGTTTGACTTACGACCTTTTATTTTCAAGTTTCGCCAACAAATGATTGAAATCCACAATTTCATCAACTTATAATAAGTCAAGATGGCCCAGTGGTATAGGCACACAGATTGAAGCGCAAATCAGTGTGCCGCAAGTTCAAATCCCACGCAATTATTGACTTTTTGTAAGTTCTTACCCGATTGGAAGTTATGTATTTGCATTACATATTTTAAATTATTCTTTAACTTGTTCACACATTTCTTAGAGTTAGAAAGGTAGATCACAAAAAAACTAAATAAAGAATTAGATTTCTGCGAGGTAGACATGAGTTTTAACTTAACCGAAATGAACTGTCGTTTGGTTGTAGTTGTTGGTTAGTGACGTGAGGTTGACAGTATTGTAATATTCGCAAAATGCAGGCTAATATTAGTATTGAAGTGAGGGCGACTATCATTGGGCTGCATAAAAGTGGTCTTAATAAAACACAAATATCTGAAGAAACCGGACTGAATGTGAGTATAATAGCTATTAATGAATTGTAACTTTATTACAAATTAATCTTCTAATTAAAACGTATGCCATTTATGAATCCATTCATCGTATCTTTATGAGGTTTAAAAGAGAAATACGTAAATCGTTGGGTTTATTGGATTGGTTATTGGATTAATAAATGCAGTTTTATTTTAAAATTATATTCAATAATTATGATTATTAACATTTTATATAATGGAAATGAAGTGAAGTAGGTATAGCTGCCTAATATATATTTTTTTTTATTTTAGAAAAATACTGTAAATCTTTGGCTAAAAAGATATGAGGAAGAAGGTAGCCTTGCTAGTCGAAAGAGAAGTGGGAGACCGAAGCTTATTAGCGAGGCGCAGCGACGACATATGGTGGACGTATACGAAACGAATGGTTTCGCACCAACGAGACATTTTGCGGAATTATATGACACCTCGATGGATACTGTTCGCCGTGCACTTCACGCTGAAGGCGTGCATCACAGAAAACCTGCTAAAAAGCCGTACTTGACAGAGAGGCACAAACAAGAACGATTACGTTTCGCACTAAATATTTAATGTTAACTAAACTAAATGGCCTACCATTTTATTTTAACATATCTGTGATTATTCGTTAACAAACACTGTATTATATTGTGTTTACTTTCGTTTAAAACAGCTATATCTTTTAACTTGTGCCATCGCCTCATCTTAAGAATGCAGTGAACTCGCTATCAATTTTGTTGACAATAATCATGAGTCTATTTCGTTTTTTATTCTTCTACCCGCACTGTTTTAACATAATACTATAGTTCAATTTATTTTTCTCATCTAATTGACGATTATCTTGTGAGAACTAAAGTTCTTTTAACAGAAATTGAGGTTTGGTTTCAATCTTCTTTTCGTCAAGAAAATGAACAATTAAGCTATGACCTCAATACATTCATTGTGACGTTACACAAAAATAAAATGTTTACAAATTCCAAATCATATATCACTTTTCAATAAATAACTGGATATAAACAATTACCTATATTTTATTTTATTAAAATTTGAATATCCGTTCATTGTTACGTTATTCATATTATGAATGGTCTAAGTGGGTATACTTCCAACAAACAATCTTAGGCGTAACATAGATAACGGTTACAAGATAACTTTTTGTCTAGGTAACAATTCGACGTCACAATTCTCATAAATGTTTAATTTGTAAATATAAAGAATAAACATTTTTATTAAACACGTCTTTTTATTTCCACCTTATAACATCGAAAAGATGTAACAACTAAATAATTGCAAATTACGAATGTGATTCTTCTTGTGGTTAATAGATCACATTCGTAATTTGCAACTATTTAGTGCAAAAAATGCAATAGTATTTTTCATAGAAATATAAAAAAAACAACTATATCAATATAGATTAGGAATTTTCAAAGTAAGAAATAACTGCAACGGACCGACCATGATTTGAACTCGGGTTACGTGATTTGCGAATCCAACACTTAGTTCACACGGCTACCAGCACATGACGTATTGGCACGAACTTTATCAATGCTATGGTAAGAACAGCTCACTGCGACGACAGTTCCTTAGTGTGTGTTATCTGTGGAATGTGGATACTCATACATGCGCACACATACGCACGGCAGTATCGCGCTCGCTCGGTTCGTAGCAATGTAATCTTTAGCGTTCCTATGGACTTTTGCGGCCTTACTGTACAACAAAAATTAACACAACTTATACATAAAATCAAATCTGAACAATTTGTCTGCTGCGGTCTTATCGTCTGATTATAATTTGGGTGTCTTCAAGGAAAGAGTGAATAGGCTCTTAATAAACTAGTGTGCCACTGCTTACCATCAGGTGGGATCACAGTCTAGCACTAGCTTATATTGATAAAAAAAATATATATAGCGGCCTTATCGCTGACAGCGATGTCTACCAGACAACCTTAGGATGTATCGTAAGAACTTAAAATAATACAGGGGGGTCTGCGGTTTATTGCTAACAAATTAACCAATCTCTTTAGACAACACAAACGTAAAACGAACGTAGGGGGCCACTGGAGAAACACAGGTGGGCTTCAGTCAGTAACAGCCTGACACACCCTCTCGCTCCACCCATAGCGGGAGAAGTTACTTACCAGCAGTTTTGCCTGCGCTGCGTGAAGATAGAAAATTTTCTCAAGGGAATATAGGTACTCCTGAGATAAAAAACCGGCCAAGTGCGAGTCGGACTCGCCCATGAAGGGTTCTGTAGCAGGTAGTAACATAATATAAAAGTTCTTTCAGTTCGTTGTAACTTTGATCGATGTTTTAATAATAGTAGTGTATTTTTTTAGATTTATGACGTATTTAAAAAAAACTACTTATTAGATCTCGTTCAAACCAATTTTCGTTGGCGTTTTGCATGGTAATATACATCATAATTTTTTCTAGTTTTATCATTCTCTTATTTTAGAAGTTACAGGCCCCACACACGTTTTACCACTTTGGAAGTGTCTCTCGCGCAAATTATTCAGTTTAGAAAACAATGATATTAGAAACCTCAATATCATTTTTGAAGACCTATCCACAATACCCCACACGTATGGGTTTGAAGAAAAAAAAAAAAATTTTGATTTTCAGTTCTAAGTGTGGGTACCCCCAAAATTTATTGCTTTTTTTCTATTTTTATGTGAAAATCTTAATGCGGTTCACAGAATACATCTACTTACTGAGTTTCAACAGTATAGCTCTTATAGTTTCGGAAAAAAGTGGCTGTGACATACGGACAGACAGACATGACGAATCCATAAGGGTTCGGTTTTTTGCCATTTGGCTACAGAACCCTAAAAAGTAAGTGCTATTTCAGGTCATAGTCTACCCGTATGCATTGAAAGAAGAAGAAACATACATACACAAATTCACAAACTTTCCTATGTATTAGTCTGATTTTTCATCTCAAAAGGTCTTTTGAGGTAGGTACTTACTCTTTGGGACTATATGGCCACGACTCTTATGGACCTTTGAAACACCTCACACCAATCTGTAGCCAGAAAATATGAAACTAGACTTCCCAAGGGGTACCGTGTTACCCAGTTATTGAAATGTGGTGGTGGTCAGTGAAACAGTCACTCCAAGACAACAACTGCATCCGTCGGAACTTGAAACCAATACCGTCATAATTCAAATGTGTTTAGCAGATTAATTTTGATCGATTGTTGTTGCTAAATGAGCTAGAGGATTATTCGAATATAAAGGGGATTGCCCATTTGAGAAAATGAGCGGACAATTGACTAGAGAAAAAATACTTTGTTCATTAATTTTGCCATAAAAAAATATGTATTCCCTTAGTTCCAAATGAGCGCCACTATAATAAACAATAAGTAATTTTATGGAAAAAACAATAGTTTTATCATTGATAAAACTATTGATATACTTGATGTCCGTCTTTGGCCTGGAACACCATAGAAGCTGGGCAATCCCCTTTTAGTCTTTAGAAAACGAGATTTTCAAAATAAAATACTACTTATTTGGTTTCTAACCTCGCTTGTCTTGTGGTCACAAATGCAACTCCTGATGGAAGTAGGGTAGGATGCCGAGTTAAAATGGTTTTTGTGAATTTTGTTTTTTTTTAGGTGGTAAAATCATCTAAATGATATCCCGCCTTTGGGCGGAGCGGGAGAGCGTGTCAGACTTTTACTGACCAAAAACCCACTCCTGTTCCTTCTTTGCCATTGTTTCATGGCCCCGGGGATCACTTTCGCATCACCCATGGTTGTGATTTTCGATTACGTTTTTTTTTTTAATATTCCGGATTGTGATAAGTCTGGCTGATGGACATTAGGCTCAAATTTGCTCGATTTAAAAATATTTAAGACACTACCGTTAAATTCTGTAAGTTCATGCCAACCCTACGCTCAAGATTCACCCAAAAATTACACCAATCACTCAAAGTAGGGTAACAAAAAGTTGGTGAAAAATGAAAAATTCCGTGTCACTATTTAACGAGCTGTGTCTGTCAGCGTCGTGGAGTTTTTGTTTTTTTAAATAAGGCAAACGCATCAGCTATTATGCCTAATGCGAGGGGCCATAGTTCGTGCACGGAACTGTTTTTTTCTAATAGTTGTTCTTTAACTGGTGCGTAGCAATTTCGCTGATTCGCTGATAATTTTAAACATTTTTTTTTTTAATATCTGTACTTCTAACTATAGTTGTGAATTAGGATTATGCATGAGTCCTTACTTACGAGTTTACGTACGTGAGCGTATTACTTCGTGTAATTTATTTTCATCACCACTGCTCTCAAAACGGTGAAGGAAAACATCTTGGGGAAACCGGCATGTCCTAGAACCAAAAATTCGAAGACATGTGACATTCACCAACCGGCACTGGGCCCGTGCGGTGGATAATGGCCTATTCCCTCTTCTCTCTAGGAGAGGGAATGGCGAGAAGCCCAGAGTCCCAACAGTGGGAACATTGTAAGGCCGACTAAGCTATGAGTCCTATGGACTATGTCGGACACGGTATTATTTTTATAAATCTATATCTTCTATCCTGATAATTAGGGTACCTACTTATTTACTAATAAAAACAAAAGGATGTATAGTCTGTATAAAAAGTCAAAAAACTTGGGAATTTTGCATAATATTTAATCATTTAAAAAATACTTATATTCGATACTTTTATAAGTTTCTTCTATTAGTAAAAAACAATAAAGATCTCTTAATCAACCTTAATTATTGAACCAGTGTTGACTATATCAGATTTCATTTTACTTTAAATTACCCTTACTAAAGTACTTACTTATATAAAAAGATGTGAAAATAAATAAAAGATACACCATAAATGATTAACTTATGAACTTATTAGAAATGCTAGGCCGTTCCTATCTATCTAAGTAGGTACTTATACAGTTTGTTAATTAGAAAATTACTTCGAATCAATAAAACAATTGAAGTGGCCCTCATTAGTTTTACTAACCATAAATTAACGATTGTTATAATGCTAATAGGTAATTCAAATTAATCGTATTCAATTTTAAATGCTGTTGTTTTTTATATCTATTAATTAATCGTCTGGCTACATCTTTTTGTTTGATCAGACAATTATTTCTCATTTTATTATGATATAGGAGGTCGTTAGCGTTATAAATAGACATCCGATAAATTACAATATAATAAATAAAATTTAATACAATATTAAAATAGGTATGTAGGTACCATTGATATATTATATGGAATGATAGTTACGCCCTAACATTGCAATCAGAAATCCTGGACACAAAGTCCAGGTTTTCTGACAACTACTTACATGCGTGAGTAAAATGTGATTCCATGTGATTTGTTTTTTTGTTTTTGTATGATTTGTACAACGCATAAAAACACACGAAGACATTTTGATAACCTTTCTCCCGCTTAAAACAAAAAAATAATATTTTTGCGTGACACGCCCGTTTAAGTGACTGAGTGAAATTAAGCCACGGGGGCTTGATTTCAGCGGTCCACGCGCCAGAGGTGAGACACCTATCTTCCGCTGTTTTGATTGAATCTAAGGTATCCCCTAATCATCATGTAATTATAGGTATAGTTACTTCTGAAACCTATGTATTGTAGAAAAACAACACACAGTTATTTTATTAGGCAACAGATCGATCGTTACACTTCACTAAAGCCACTAAACTAAAATTATAAAACGTCATCACGTCCACAAGTCAACAGCGACACTTTACATTATAAAAATGGCCGTTTTTTTAAAAGCAATGAACTGTAAACTATCGAGCGTGTGATGGGGTGACCAAATAAAGATAATTATAACTTCAATAAAAACCATGTTATCTATTCCGATTGGTATCACCGACCTACAGGGTCGCCGGCAGGTGCAACCATTTATACGATAGATATGTCGGGCTACAACATATTTCGAGCCTCGGCGAACATAGCTACATTATATTAGCACTACTAGGAACTCTGGTAGCTACATTCTGGTCCCGATACCAGTTTTTGTTGCAACTTTTCCCGCGGTTACAGAGACTCGTTGTAGGCACGCTGTTAAATCTTTTAAATAGTTCCCGAGTGAGAACCGTGGCAAAAACTTAGTGATTGCTGTTTAAAGTCACACTTAGCGGCGAATTAAGGCCAGGTTCTACTCATTTTCAACTTTTTTAAACCTCTGGAAATCGACAAATAAAAAAGAGAACACCGTGAAAAGTTATTTTACTAAAATTGACTAATGACACGAACAGCCGGGCAAAAATTAAAAAAATAATTGGGTCGTTATAAAATAATCGCGACTCTGACCCTAACTTACGGTTTCAAACGTGTATGTCTAAGAGATTGCGTCAAGGAAATATTTGGAAGTTACAAAAAATAATAAAGCTTGTTTTTTTTTCAATCTTAATATAATATTCCACACAACTATCACACAACACCGTCTAGTCCCAAGCTAAGCAGAGCTTGTGTTATGGGTACTAGACAACTGATAAACATACATATATATTTCTAAATACATACATATTATAGATAAATTACACCCAGATACAGAACAAATGATCATGCTCATCACACAAACATTTGTCCTGGGTGGGAATCGAACCCACGACCTCCGGCATAGCAGTCAGGGTCACTAACCACTAGACCAACAGGCCAGTCAAATCTTGAACAGTATTTATTTTAATTATTTTTAGGGTTCCGTAGTCAACTAGGAACCCTTATAGTTTCGCCATGTCTGTCTGTCCGTCTGTCTGTCTGTCTGTCTGTCCGTCCTCGCTTAATCTCTGTGACCGTTAGCACTAGAAAGCTGAAATTTGGTACCAATATGTATATCAATCACGCCGACAAAGTGGTAAAATAAAAATTGGAAAAATATGTTTTTAGGGTAGCCCCCCTATATGTAAAGTGGGAAGTGATTTTTTTTTTTTAATTTCAACCCTAACGTGTGATATATTGTTGGATAGGTATTTAAAAATGAATAGGGGTTTACTAAAATCATTTTTTGATAATGTCAATAATTTCGGAAATAATCGCTCCAAAAGTAAAAAACAATGTGTCCCCCCCCTCTAACTTTTGAACCATAAGTTTAGAAAATTTGAATAAAATCTGAAAAGTAGAACTTTATAAAGACTTTCTAGGAAAATCATTTTGAACTTGGTGGAAAGAACAGTTTTTGTACAAAAAAGACAAAAAGATTCTACAAAATAATTTCTGGACTAAGTTTGTAGTATAATCGTTTATGCAAGAATTTTTTTAAACTCATAAGTGGGTACACTTATTGCGACGGACGGGAAACTACGGAACCCTACACTGAGCGTGGCCCGACACGCTCTTGGCCGGTTTTTTTTTAATTAATAAAACCGTTCTTATGGGGCCGCGAAATCGTCATAGACCCGGGCGGAGTTCATACGAAATACTATGTGACTATAACCGGCTCATATGGCTTATTATAGTCCCTTGAACCATCTGGCCGAAATTAAATGGTCACTACTCTCGTACCCGTCTAAGCGACAGTACGACTATCTGTGCATTTGTTTGCGGCCAGCTACGCCCGGATAGAGCCCCGCTGACTTTTATATCCATTTTCTTTGCGAAATATTGATTGATTTACATATGCAATGTTCACTTTGAATAATATGTAACTACAAATTTTTTGTGTAAAAACGTTTCTAAAGATCCAAGCCGTTTCGAAGGAGTAAGGAAAAGTTGCGAATGTGATGTGTTTGTATGTAATATTTTTTTAGACAAAAGTATTATTCGCACGAAAAAATCAAATGTTGTTCATGAAGGAATCTATAATAAACATATATTTTTTTCAAACCTATTAACCAGGCCGTTACCGAGGAGTAAGCTCCAGAAATTCACTCTTTTAATTAAAACACTTTTCGGGCGCTTGGGCCTTAAGTGTATTTTGTGTGGTACAATAACTGCAACACGATAAAACGTTAATTTATTACAAGCTTTTATTTAGTTTCACCTGTCCCAATGTTTGTCTGTCATCAAATCTTACAAATTAAATTTGATCCACTTCCCGGTTATCGATTGAGCTGAAATTTTGCATACATATGTAAATTAGATGACAATACAAAATTATTATGACATGGAGCTGATTTGATGATGGAACCGGAAGGTGGCCGTAGGAACACGGTAGTTAAATGACACAACCCCATCGAGTTTAGGCTCGTATGATTCACCTTGACGGGTATTAATTATACAGATACCTATACTGCGCTATAAAAGCTTGCTATGAAAAAAAGATTTTCGCTATAAAAACTTGTTTTAGTGACAAGTTAACAACACAATAGATGTGCTCATGTCAAAAGAAATAAGTATCTTTTCAGATTTAGAATTAGAACTAGTATCAACGTTTTTCATGAAAACCGAAAGGTTATTACTTTCTAAGAATTCAACTAATTAATTTTTAAGTTCCAACGCCATCTTGAAAAATTTACCGCTAAAACCGAAAAATGACAGATGACTTTTTAAAATGTCACCTAAATTAGAGAAGCGAAACGCAACAAATTACTTATATTCGGTCAAGTTAGACGATTATTGTTAGCGAGTTATGTCACGAACATAATGGCGTGTTAGAGGGGAGACAAGTTAGTAGCTGGACGGGGTAATAATACTACGGAATATTAAAAATGTATGGGTATCACTTGCGTATGATAACATAAGGGGTAAATGGGGCTACTCAAGTGGATTTAAGTAATTAATAAGCATTTGCCCATTGCCCCACACTAAATTTTATAAGAATGTAAATAGATAGTAATTAGTATTTATCTAGGTTTGTAATCTGTACGTATGCACGTCTGTCCGTTTTTACGTGTAATGTACAAACGGACGTACGTCAATACAGATGTGAATAGAATAATATGTAACCTTAGTTTTTGGTTTGAAACGAAACATTGATTTTTTGAAATACAAATCGTAAATAAATTAGAGTAGATAGGTATTTAAATTGAGCAAACAATCTATACTCAAAATTCTAAAACTGAAGTGTTCACTCGTTTAAACGAGCTAATCTCAGGAACCACTGGTTCGAATTGAAAAATATTTTAGTGTTGCATAGCCCATTTATCGAGGAAAACAGACTATGGGCTATTTATATAATTACGCTACGCGATCTACGAGAGTGGAGCATTAACCAAAGAAGTGGGGGACAGCTAGTATTAGAATAACGTGAAAATAAGTTATGTTTTTAATCACCTCGTTTCATGTTACACGATATTCACATTGCAGAAACAAGAAGTTTTTTTTTTTTAATGTAGCAATAATTATACCTTTGTACCAATTTCGAAGCTAGAAGTTCTAAATGAAAATTAAGGTAGCCATACACGCTAGGGTACCTGCCCAGGTATACCTGCCAGGTAAGCTTGTATGAACCTGAACCTGTACAGTATACCTATAGTTTTGCAAAATACACGCTCAGGTTTACCTGTACAGGCAAAGCTGTCCGGTATACCCTAGCGTGTATGGCGGGCATTATGTAAGTATATCTATTCTTTTTTCAAAAACCCGAAAGAGACAAAGAATCAACTGATTACTTGTGCAGTGCGTGTGCCTAACAACAGAGAAATTAGTCGAGTTCACGGTACACTAGCGGTCGGACTAGGGGTGGCCGATTTAGTCGATTTATAACGCACGGCCGCTCAAACTGAATCGAGTGATTGGTGATGTCAATGTGGACGAACGCGGTCACACGCAGTCGGTGCGGTGAACGAACACCGTATCTTTATCTGTAAGAAAATAAGAATTTAAATAACCCGCAGTAACATGTGTAGCAATTTTTAAGCATGTAATTCGACAGTTCTTCGTATTTGGCTTGTTTTGTTGTTATTTACTAAGTTTTCATTAATTTAGGATACCCTAGTTGATCTTAGTGATGCACTAGGCACTTTATTACCTCAAGGTAACATCCCAACTTTCTATTACACTAACTGCTGCCAGTGGCTTCACCCGGGTGAAAGTAGAATATTTCCCAAGGGAGGGTCCCTTGGTCTATCCTTGCACCAAGTTTCATTGAAATCCGTCCAGCTGTTCGAGCGTGAAGAAGTAACAAACATTCAGGCACACACGCTTACAAACTTTCGCCTATTGTGATTATTATTATTATTCATTAAACATACATATGAATTATATTTTTAAATAAAAAATTTAAAAAACAATTAAAAATATAAAAAATAGTGTCCTACAGTACCGGTATCGGGAGCAGGGTCCAAGCTACCGGCGGTCAGGGCTCCAGAGAAAGGAACCTCCTGACGAGCCGTGTCCAGGGGCCCAAGTCTGCTATTTTTATAAATTCGTCATTCTAACACGATCACATTGTCATTTTGCTAAAAGTTCGTAATCTGCTAATTCATAATGATCGATCATTGACCAGATAGTGGTATCGTAATAGAGTTGTGGTAGAATGATAATATCGAGCATATTAAAACCAATAACTGCACAATAACGTTCTAATGGTAGAACACTGATCAAATAAACTGTCAAAGTTTTAGCAGATTACCGCATACGTCAAATATTCATTTGTCAATATACACGAGATTACTATTATATGCTACTTCTTTCAATGGAGTGTCAGTGGTTGACCATTGGAAAGCTATAATGACGCCATTATATTAGTAGATTACCAAACTTGTCAAAATTGACAATTATGACATTAATGATAGACCATTCTGACACTATTGTAATAGCAGACTTGAGGCCCAGGAGTACCGCTTTCTGAATCAAGCCCTTGATCCAGTCGCCTAACGAGAACCTCCTAATAAGGTGTTGGTCGAGGCTCTTGCCTGTTAAGCCATTATAATTAATAAATTATAGAAGAACTCATATAGAAGTGTCACTATAAAAAGCTGTTTCCCCTATGTCATTTCATGAGAGAATACTAAGTCCAAATCAAAATGGTAATAATAAAAAAAACAGTAAAGACTTACTAATCTAATAGAAGTGTCAAACACAACTTTATTATTGTTATTTTATCAGTTTTATTACACTTTTAATTCCCCACACAAAAGCTTAACGACCAAATTAACTAAGTCCAAATAATAGTCCGCCAAATGTCATAAAACGTAAACAAATAGACAGTCGTATGTTTACTATAAGATATCAATCTTGAGTGGCCATTGGTCGTCGAATTGGCGCGAACCCCCACAGATAATGTTTGGGAGTATAAATGAGTTCGATATAGAAAGTTTTGCCATCAAATTAAGTAGAAATAACACTGTAGAGTTTATGCCATCTATAAACCCTTATTTACACGGGATAAAGTTCATTTTCTCGTGGATAGTTGTGATGAAAGTTTGGCGGTTGTATCGGGTGGAGCGACATACGCTGATAAAAGCGCCTCGGATACGAAACGCAATAAAGCATGTCAATAATTGGGAGGGATGCGCCACTGTTTGGACACCAAACTTAGACATGTATCAGAATGAATTTGGACGGTTTTGACCACGTTAATTAATGCTTAACGAAATCAAATCGAAATAAATACTGACCTACGTCATTCTGTACTGATATTTTAAAATATACAAACTAGATATATATATATATATATATAGATAAACCCTACTTAGGTTTATGAAAAAAAATCTGTTTAATTATAAGCTCACAATATTACCTATAGGCTAGTTCACTCTACTCTTGTATTAGTAAAAGTAGTTTAACTAAGGAACCTATGTGTAACTATTTGAACACATAAGTACTTATCTCAATGGTGCTATAAAAGATCTTCTTCTCGAATCGATGGCAGGTAAGTTCGGTAAACTTTTTGGGCTTAGTAGATGTTAACGTTAACTACAGCATCAGTGATACTCATTAAGTCCTCCAAAGTGCAGGTGTAAGGGTACTTGGGGCATTCCAAAATCTATCTACAACATTCAGTTTTTATCAAAACCTAATCCCATTTTTTATTTTATTCTCCAGCACTTTAAAAAAAAAAACTACTTAAGATTTTTTTAACAAAAAAAATAGATGCAACAATCTCAAACTCCACGAGTATCCCAGTGTGAACACGAACATGTCCCAAAGACAAGGAGGGGAGTAGTCTGTGTCTTCACTCTATAATTTATGACATTTACCAATTTGTAGCAGTCGTATTAAAACGGACGTAAACTGTTGAATGGCCCGAAAAATAGGGTGGCGTGGCATCCCTTGCATAGTTTAATATAACGTTGTTTATGCGTTTATTATTTTATCGCATTTGGTGATTTACGTTTTCATCTGAAAGAGAACAGCATTGACAGATAACCTACACATCATATATTATCTCTGGTTAAAAAAATCGACTAAATTTTTTGGTACTAAATCTATTGGAAAACTGGTTAAGTGAAATAGTTTTATTTATTAATTTAATAAAACCACTGACAAAATGATTGAATGACGGCCAAGATTAGTAGGAACGGCTTACTCACGACTTATAAATTGGAAATTAAGTAGGTATTTGTTTTACTTTATTTCAGCATTTCAACTTTAAATCAAATTACTCAATTCAAGAACTGGCCCTAATAACTTATTCGGCATTAAAAATAATATACTTAATCATTTAACTAGCTTTTTCACGTATATATTAGGTAATATAAGTATTCATAAAGCCCTCTAATTACTACTACTTAATTATGGTAAACGCTCTTTTTACGACCGATGTAGGGAACTAATAGATATACAAAGGACTCAGTCAAGCTCATCTAATAGTTTTAACGCTCAAAAGGAAAACTAAGCTATGGTAAAAGGTACGTACCTTACCTACCTGCCTAACTGGTTACTACGGTAACTGGGCTTAAAATGATGGTTCTTTGCTGAGCTTCGCACCAAGGTCCTGCCCGTCGATATCCGTGGTCCTGCCAGATGCGATTTTTGAGTCTATACTGTTATTAGGTTTTATCTTTAAATAGAAAGTCTAAATAATTAAATATTAGTAGTACCTACATTAAATAATTTAAAAAAAGATCAAAGGAACTGAATTTACTATTTCAATTTTTATATATAATCAGTAGGCCTTTTACTATACAAAAATAAACGAAAATCGTACTTCGTAACATATTCACTAATTGCATTGCCTAAACAGTGTAGTGTCGGGTTATAAACCAAATTATACCGCGCCATAACCTCTGTGACAATTCACTCGTGTAATGGCGCCAAAATTTTGGCGGGAGTTCACCGATGGCAACGACAACACTCCACACAGCCAGACGTTTTGACTAATACCGAGAGCGTTAATGGTGGGTGAACGATAAAATACATTTATGCATTTTTATTAATGTCTCGACAGCTATCTATAGCATTAGGTACGAATGAATTGATTCAATATTCGTAATTGCAAGTATAGAACATGAGGAGATGTAGAGACTAGAGTGAATGGGCTCTTAATAAATTAGTGCGCCTATCCATCAACGATTGCATCACTGTTTACCATCAGATGCGATCGTAGTCAAGCACCTAGTCTATATCAAATTAAAAAAAAAACTAAAACAGATTCCCCTTCTGGTTTCGTTCAACAAAGAGTTTTATGTATTTTTGTCCACACCAAAAACACTAGCTATAAAAAATACGAAAAAAAAACATTCTGTCTTATTCATATTCCATCAATGTTTCATACTTTTGTACAAAAAAATTAAATGTAATAAAAAAATCAAAAGATAAAACCTAATAAAAATCAATAAAATGTGCTGGCTAGGTTGGGCAATGGCATTTTCTTTGCTTTCGTACATTTTCATGGTACCAACAACGCAGCCGCAGAAAACAACGTAAACCTAGTTCTATAACATTCAACGTGGAGAAGGTTAATAAAAGCGATGAAGCAGAGAACAGATGAAATTAGAAGTTCAATCTAAAATCTGCAAGAACATGTATTGTAAGTTACTGGCTATAAAACTATAAAAATAATATACTTCAACGCTGTCGTGTACCCTCAATTTCGGCTCTTACATGCCACCCATACGTACCTACAGAGCGTTGGTGTGGTGTTCCTAAAACGCTGAATGTGTTCATTCATATACGTACAGCTACGGGGTAGAATTCCATGCCGAAGTCTGTGTTTCCTGATAGATATAACTTAGGGGTCTTAAGTCAAGAGTGAATATGTTACATCCAGGCAAGCGTGTCTCATCACCGCTTGCCATTAGGTCAAACGCGAGCCTATCATTATATCAAAAAAAAGTTTTTTTTTTTCGTTAGCCTGTTTGCTTCTGGACAAAGGCCTCTAACCACTCAATCCGTCTTTTGTGGACCCGGGCTTCCTTCTTCTAAACTTGCATTTATTTCTATCTGAGTACTTAACAACTGGTGTTGCCACAAGGTTAGCTTAATAGCAAAACATAATCAGCCTTATAATGTTCCCACTACTGGGACTCAGGCCTCCTAGGAGAGGGAATGGGCCGTAATCCACCACGCGGGTCCAGTGCGGGTTGATGGATGTCACATGTCTTCGAATTTTTTATTGTAGGACCTGCCGGTTTCCTCACGATGTTTTCCTTCACCGTTTTGAGAGCAGTGGTGATGAAATAAATTACACAAAGTAATTTGAACCTGCGACTTACAACTCTCAGTCGTAGCCGTTACCACTGGGCTACCATTGCTCTCAAGGTTGCCACAGGGTTATAACCTATTTAATAGGCAGTCGCTCCTTGTAAAATACTGATATTCAACTTTAGTCTTTTTTTTCCGATGGGAAAAATCATCCAATGACAACCCCCGCTCTTGGGCGGAGCGGGAGATAGTGTCAGACTCTTACTGACTAAAAAACCCATCCCGTTCCTTCAAGCCTTTATACCGGGGCTCGAGCGCCCTTTCGGATAACCCTGGCCCCAGTAGGCTTTGACCCGGCTGGGCCCCTGCTGTTGCTGACAACTCCTTGATGCGCGCGGGAACAGTGCGCGCCGCCGACGACTTGGGCTTGGTCCGGGCAGTTACCGGACGGCCGGACAGCGAGCTACCTATTGCTCACTGTCCGCAAGCCCGCGCCTATGGTGGCCGGAAATCGGGATCAGATTCCCGCGGCGGCGGCGGCGGCGAGAACGCCGTTGCCTGATGCGTTCGGCCTCCTCCTTTGCGAGCATTACTGCTTCGCAGAAGTCGGCGACCGTCTGCTACTCCTCGCTCTGGAGAGCATGGCCTCAACCAAGGCCCGGAGCGAGAGGTCTCCGCCGCCGCCTGCGTCATAGGAAAGGTAAGGACGCCGTGAGGTCTTTCCAGCCACGCCTCAAAGAGGGGACTTACCGCCATGATTGTGGCGTGCCCATCAACTTTAGTCTGAAACCCTGTCGAACTTCATCGTTTGAAACATTCTTAACTCCAAACAATCCATTCAAAAATCCCGCCAATCCTACCAAGGCTGTGGATTGTTCGGAAGAATTAACGTGGCCCTCATTAAAGGCAACTGAAGGAACACTCTGGGTTTTAGTCAGTAAAAGTCTGACACAAGCCATTATTTTACCTACTTACCTGAAAGGTTTCTACTTGTCCCATAAGTACTAGGCAGGTATTTCAGAACAGCGCAACGCGACTTTATCTTCCTTTCTACGTAACTAAATAAATAACAATTATTTTTTCAGAACCTGTCTCAACGAAAACTAGAAAACAGTTGTGTGTATTGTAATTCATCGGAAGACTTTGAGGACTGCCCATGTGTCGTATAATAATATGCCAGAAAAAAAAGAATTAAATAAGTTTGTCAAAGAAAACGCATTTTATTTTTTCGTCTCTCTTACGTCCATTCGATGATATTGTTTAATTAACGATTTGTTCCGTTTTAATACCACTCATCTAATAGCACTGGTATTTGTTTGAACCCGTGTTAATTGTCTATTCCGAATGGATACCATTGCTCCAACTAATACTAAAAGAAATTCAAGGAAGCTAAAATGCTTTGTCTAAGATAAGATCTTTAATTTAAACTTTTTTGTACGAAACCATACCAGAAACTTGAATTTAGTACAGTCAGCTCAAGTCAAACTTAATAAAATTTTGGTTTCCTAATATTTTTATACGATCAATCATCGTTAAATTAAATTATTTAAAGAGTGGTCTCCGTTCAGAATAGGTAATAAAATTGCGTTCAAACAAATACCAGTGGTATTAAAACGGAACAAATCTAATTAACGAGGGTCTTAGCATGTTAAAAATAATTTAAAATTCACAAAGTCACTCTACCCTTCATGTCAAGGAGGAACTTCCTACCTAGTCTAGTTCTACGACTTCAGCACACTTAGCCATGTTGTTATTCTGCAATCGTTAACGCTGTCGAAAAGTGATGAAACGTATGGGAATGACGTCATCTCAGCGTAAAGTCGCGTGGTCAGAACAAACGAATAGAAAATTGGTAGCCAAGTTCACATCGTTCAAAATGATAGAATGAATTTCTACAACGTTTAACGCTACATCCTTTGATAAACAAACGCTACATTGTAGAACGAGCGGCCGACGCAGGTGCGTCAACATGGCTAGCCACTTATCGTTTTCTACAATTGCTGACACCGAAGCGTTACCGATTGGAGAACGGAATTCGACACGTATCGTGTCGAACTTGGTTGTAACTTGGCTAGGGGGCCTGGTCATACATACTCGTATTTCGTTTATGTTACCTACTTACCTCCTTTGAATAAGCTGGGCGTGAACATAAAAATCTAAACCGTTGAAAATATTGCCGGAACACGGAACGCAATGTTTTGTTCTTTGGAACGCAATGTTTTGTTCTTTGTCTTTTATGTACCTGCCACCTATTTTGGTCTCTTTTTTTTTAGTTCATGAACATGTTACCTACTTACCTGAAATGTTTCTAGTCGTAGGGAGTAGCCTTTAGTGTGTATAGTTAGGTTAAGCAAACTTAAATATATATATTTTTTTAATATTTAATTTTATTATGTATATTATATTTTCTTGTAATTAAATAAATGTGTTTATGAACATGTTTAAAATATGCTTGCAAGTCATCGATGACAGTAACATGCATGACAGCTGCATGACAACTGACAAGTGCTTATTGACATTCGGCCTCATAGATGACAATTCGGCCTCAGCTGTTTATTTTGCATCATGCAATGTCTATTTTTCCATTTAATTACAATTTATAACTAAATATTTTGTGGTTTATGAGGATTTTAACTTGTCGGTTTCAATATTATGACATTAAAATGAAGACTTAGAATCTAAAATATATTCGCTGAATGTTGCAATAAAGTGAGCAAGTAAAGCGCGGGAAGAGATTTTTAGTGATAACTGTGATAAGTGTCTGTTTTAGGTGATTTTTAAGGACAATGGCTGAACAAATTGAGATATCCGACGACGATGACAGTTTCAGTGGTCCTGGGTGCTCCAAAATCGTAGGAAAGGACGTTTTGGATGATGTAGTTGCATTAAGTAGTGACGAAGAATTTAAGAATATGTCGACTGAAACTAACATAATATCGGACGACGAAGACCTCCCAGAAGTGGTTCTGAAGAGAAACGCGGCGATAAAGTCATTATTTCCGTCGAAAAATAAGCAAGGAAGTGTCAAAAAGAATCCTAGTAAGAAAGTTCCTGTGAAAGCTTTATTTCCTCAAAAACAGAATGTGAATATTACCTTAGCTAAACCTGTGAAGATTAGACCTCCCATAGAGCCACCAAAAGAAGTTTTCAAAAGAATGATTGAAGGTGTTAATGTTATGTTGCCTGTGAATCCTTATGGCAGCCAAGTGGCGTTGATGTCCAAGGTAATTATTATTAACTTTATTGTACATTTCATAATGTGAACAGCATAAATATTTTCAAAAACTAAGTGTACACAGTCTATATTCTCTATTTTCAAAAAGTAAGTGTGGCAGTCTTATCCCACAGGGCAATTATTACATACATACATTTTTTGTTAAACTTGTAGAAACCTGTATCTACAAGTCTTGGTGAGTCATAAGAATTTTTAATTGTTGAACTTGGTTTTATGACTGTCCTCTTAAAATCAGTCAGGTACTGCATATCGACGACGAAACTCACTTGCCTAGAAATAACCTATTACCTCTTAACTGAAAGACCCAAATGTTACAGCTTGTATATATTCAAATATCAAGTCCATAACCTATTGTTGATCTGTAGCCATAGTATTTAAAACAGGAAAATGAATAAAAAATACTTTATTTACAACAACAGATCATAAGCGGTATCAAGAAGGGAGAAAACTGCATACTGGAGAGCCCCACAGGCTCCGGAAAGACACTAGCTTTACTATGCGGAGCACTCGCTTGGCAGCAGCATGAGCAACGTAAGTCATTATTTTTTTGATAGTGGTGTGTTACACACTTTTTTACATAGTCTGTTGTGTCCCTCGCACACAATGGACTGAAGGAAGCTTTTTCAGGCGACAAACCCAACCTAGCATTAACATTTTGCTTCCGTAGGCAAAACAAAGTACTTGCGAAAATAGCTTGTAAGATGAATTATGAGTTGCTGATGATTCATACACTGTATATTCGGACACCACCGAATTTATTGAAACTGTTTAGCAAAGTTGATAAAAAAAAAAAAAAAATTGTCTACATCTTATTTTACCAATATTAATGAATGATGTCATTAAATACACCATTCCAATAAGATTAGACATTTTATACTCTAATTGAAATTAAATTAGACATTTAAACAAACCTTTTTTGCTTGCCGTTCAACCGATTTTGACTTTTGTTCCGTAAGCATAAGGATGGCATTAAAAGCAAAAAAGTGGTTACAATATTTACCGCAGGCGCGATTTGTCATATCAGCAATGCAATAAAAGTCAAATTTGGTTGAACAGACACTTAAAAGAAGTTTGTTTAAATATCTCATTTTATTTTGGATTTTGGATTATGACATTTATTGTTGATGTCGACTGTAGCCTATGAAATGGCAAGCGCACTTAGCATTCATATTTTTAATTATTTTGTTATCAATAGCAATGTGTTGTGGTTTGTCATTATCTACATGGTTCTCATATGATTTGACCATTACATGTTTTGCTGTATGGACTTTAAAAGAGACTTTGACCCCTGAGTTTGTTTCGGTGTTTTTTCTCAGGGTAGTCAGCTAGGAAACACCGGCCTCATCTAGCATTAATTGACGAAAAAAAAAAATTGACGTGTAAAAGTGTTTTTATAAAACCTACTTGCAAAATAAAGATCATTTATCATTTGTTGGTTATGTACCAAAATGGCAAAACAGGAACATTATACCGTTTTACAGTCGGATCAGATCAGTTTTTATAAAGTTCGTAAAAATAATGAATAAGTAAATAATATACGAAGATGATGAATGTGATAGAATAGAATTTATTTGACGCAGGTAACATTAGGCAACAACACAAAATAATAAAAAGTGCCTAAATAAAATAGGTTCAGTTGCGCTGAGCGTGCCGTAGTGATGATGACTTCTTTCTTCTTGGTCATTTCACTCTTGTCAGAGTGGTCGTGGTTAACACGAAGGTAGCTCTCCGGAAGCCGTCAGGGTACGCCGCACGACTTCCCGCCACTTTTGCCTACTGGCAGTCATCCGGGCGCACTTGTTCAATAGGCCGCCAACAGCCGTTTTGATTTGGTTACTCCATCGCATTGATGACGATGACTAATGCCATAGAAATAAAAAAAAAAAAGACGTGTGGCACTCGGGGACTGCCGCGGTAAAGCTATTGCATAGCATTTATCAACAATAAAGTAATATTTATTATTTTTATCAACTTATGCAATTATAATTATTTATTTATTTTATTTATGCAATATTTTTTTTTTCCTTTTTTTTTTCTTTGATATTAATTGAAGTTACACTTTTTGAGCGTGGTGACCGATAAGAAAACAAATGAGTGGGGGGTGTTAGGTTATTTTCGTTACGGAATTTCTGGATTCGGTCTCCACGCTCAAGGCCCGCGATAGAAGCTATGCAATAGCCAGTCTTGTGAAACTCCGAACAAATTACTTTTTCTATGGAATTTCGTGCATTCTTTAGCCAACATTGAGAAAAACCTCAATTTGACCAACATTACACAATGAACTTACTAGATGTTTTAGTCTATGGTCAAAGACTAACTATAGTATTGTCTGTGGTACTTAAAAACAAACATGGCTACCTTTGTGTAATTAAGTTTGTGTTGTGACTATTCTGTTTGTTTTTTTCCTTTTACTTTAAGATTTTGGAATATAAATCATCAGAATAAGTTCTGTGATTGTACGTATAACGTTGAGTTGAGCACCTGTTCGTTCTTTTCATCGGTTTTATCGAGATATTGACTCTGTTAGTGTAAGTGACTCTTGCGAGATATTTGACTCTTCTATTTTTTGTTACTACATATTTTAACGAGACGGAGACTCTTAAGTTGTTCTCAAGTTTGTGAACCATCATGAGTAAAGGCCACAGAAGATGTGAAGTTTGCGGTATCAAAGAAGCTTGGCATGCTGAAACCATAAAACCATAGGTATAAAGGTTGATTTGTAGAAAAGCGGTAAAAGAAACAGCTTCTGTATCTTTGTATGTTTAAACTATTAAATATATAAATAAACATGAAATAAAATCATGTAAATTAGTGTTTTATTTTACCCAGTTTTCAAAATAAATACGTCAGTTTTGGAACCCCCTATAACAACACTAGTGCATTTTATCGATATCGATAAAAAATGCACTAGTGTAAGCTCTGAACATCGATAAGTTTATTGTACGTTGCACATCCCTATCTATGACAGTTCTTTACTTCGAGTTTTCATGTTGGTAGCTTTGTTTTTTTTAAGTGGTTGGCTAAAGAATGTAAGAAATTTCTCAAAACTGAATGTTCTAAGTTCCGTCTCTTGTTTAGATGCTCTGTGGCAATAGCTTAATAAAAAGACGTGTGGCACTCGGGGACTGCCGCGGTAAAGCTATTGCATAGCATTTTTATCAACTTATGCAACTATAATGATTTATTTATTTTATTTATGCAGTATTTTTTTTCCTTTGTTTTTTTTTTCTTTGATATTAATTGAAGTTACACTTTCACACATTGAATTGAATTTTGATTGATTGTTCACTCATTTGTTTTCTTATCGGTCACCACGCTCAAAAAACAAATGAGTGGGGGGTGTTAGGTTATTTTCGTTACGGAATTTCTGGATTCGGTCTCCACGCTCAAGGCCCGCGGTAGAAACTATGCAATAGCTTAAAAATAAAGTAGAGTTTCACATGAAAAATCATATTTGACTTATATAATCAAAAACGTCTGAAAAAGGGAGATGCCTCTTATTAGTATCTCTGAAGTTTGCCAAGCGGAAATCTAGTTCTCTAATAATCTTGTTAGAGAAAACAATTTCCCAAAACTTCGCAGTTTTAAGTAAATCAAAAATTTTCTACAAACTTAGTTTTGAGGTCGCAGAATCAAAGGATGATTTTTCTTTTGAAATACAAAAAATATTATCTACCTAACCTGGGGTGGCCAACCGGACGATTGCGATCGACTGGTCGATCTCGGCTGTTAATCTAGTCGATCTCGGCAAGCGTGTTTACTTTTAGGCCAAAAAAGAACTATGTCGCGATGCGGCAACTGTGATCCGCCGCTACGTTCGCCCCGAAACTTCTTGTTAGGGTCAACTCACACCAAAAGAGCGTCGAAGCGCAGCGAAGCGGAGTGCAGTTTCAGTGTCATATGAATTTTAACTTTATTTTCATTTCTATAATACTTATTATCGCATAAGAAACTCGAACGAGTCGCGCGGATGCCCGCGGCGCCGCGGGAATTCCAGCGAATTCTATGAACGGTAAACGGGTCGCTGCCCTTCGCCGCTCTTTCGGTGTGAGTTGACCCTTAGTCAAAAAATTATTACACTTATTGGTGGCAAGTTGCTAAAATTTTTGAGTTTATTATTTTTATTCGTATTGTTGATTCTGTATTTGATAGATCTCACCAGTAAACAGTAGATCGCGGGCGGAGTCAAGTTAGCCACCCCTGACCTATACAAGTTATAGAAACTATGACTCACATATCAACGCACATTTAAAACTACTGGGACTAGAAGCGTCAAATTTTGCACAAGATTTTCTTTGCAAGCATTAAGAGAGGATTTTCCAAAATTCTCCCCCAAGGAGATAAAACAGGGGTCCAAAGTTTGTATGGAAAAATCTACTTTCACGCGGGCGACGCTACTCGCAGAAGCTAATTACTTTTTTCTTTTTGGCACTGTTGTTAAATGTGAAATGATTAGTAATATAGACACGTTTGGACAAGTAATTTCTTATCTAACATTATTATAATATTATATCTAGGTACCTACTAACATATTATCTACTATTATTGTCACATAATGGCGTGACTAAGCCAGACTTCGGTGTTCGCGGTGCAAACATAGATTGACGATGGAAGGGATACTATAGTCCTGGAACGCAGTCTGACACGCCCTCTCGCTCCACCCTAGAATGGATGAAGTCATTGGATGATTTCCTGCCTCAAAAACTAAATAAATTATAATGTACATGAAATGGTCGAACTTAAATAGGCAATAGGCAGGGTACATTGCACGCTGAACAGATAGTCGATGAGGATGAAAGGTGCAGGAGTGGCTACCACTTACCGGAAGACGCAGCGTTGGAAGGCTTCCCACAAGGTGGACCAATGATCAGTAGCTCGATTCACGTAATTAAAACAATAACGATATCGTACCGATGTAGTCATTTAGATTAGACCATTTCCGTATTCACATCCATCAATCGAGTTTGAACGACACCGATTTTAAAGTCGTTTGGTCGAAGAGTCGATTTAAAAAAAAAAGAATCTGTATTACATTATCCTGGTAGGATACTTATTAATGTAACTGGAAATAAGTCGTCGATAGATCGTTTAGTTTCGAGCCAGTTGAGTTGTCGTTCTATCCAATCTCGATTAAGGAACACGTGAATACCGCTTTTGGATAGGACTTCGATCGAACGACTATAAAACTTCAACGATATTTGGCTTGTTTGATTTTATGTGAATCAGGCTGCTGGTGAGGGTCGCGGGAATCCGATGGATGCGAGACGCACAGGACTGGTCGTTGTGGCGACGCTTGGGGGAGGCCTATGTCCAGCCGTGGACGTCTTTCGGTTGAATAGATGATGTTTTATTCGTTTAAACCTTCCTCATGAATCACTCTGTCTATTGGTGAACTGAAAACCACATAAAAATCCATTTCATAAATTCAAAAACTATTGAATTTATCGCGAACAGACATACAGCAGGGGACTTTGTTTTTATAAATGTTTTGTATATACTTATAGATAGAAATAGAATAGAATAGAACAGCATTTATTCGGCGCAAGCAACACAATATACCACAACATAAAATAATAATAAAAAAATAGTACAGACATACAATACAGTTGCAGTGACTGTGCCTGAACCGAAAGGGTCACCAACTCAGCAATTGCTGGGCATCAAACACCCGGCGCTGGTTTTCAGCTGGCACCCCTCAAAAAGGGCTGACTAGTTCTGCCTGGAGGCTTTATTTACTAAAGCCACCACAGTTCGGTCTTGAACTACTTGACGAATTGAATTCCTATTTCAAACTGCGTAATCAGACCAATCATACCAAAAACTTTACTAACAACGATTCGTCCAAATACTATCCTAGCAAATATTGCCATAGAACCGTAAAAGCGACAATTGATCACAAGTGTTTGCGTGCATCCAAGTCTTGTAGGCCGTAGCTCACAAATAAATCACAGCTGACTGTCGCACGACAAAATCGTACAGCCTAACACGAAAATTGCGCTTCACCGATATCGAATGCATTTGTTGCATGCGATCGCGTTCCGAAGGATAGAGACGTAGCTGCTATTTTTAGACGTTATATAATTTTTGAATTAGGAACGGAAGGATTTCTTTTTAATTTGTGGTTTATGGTTCTTTCAAATAGCATTTTGGTATTCGAGTTGAATGTTTTTTTTTTTTTCAGCCAGTGTTAAAATTCCAACTTGCTTTTTGAGTAAAACGAACGAATTTTTAGTTTTGCTGTCGATTGAAATAGAACTGTTTCCTGATGGATGCGAGACGCACAGGATCGTTCATTGTGGCGACATTAGGGGGAAGCCTATGTCCAACAGTGGACGTTTTTCGGGTGAAATGATAATGAATGATGACTGTTTCCTAGAGGGTACCTTCATTAAAGTTACATGAAGACATGCATGTGCGATAAATGGCGCTTAGCACGCCTATTATAAAATGTGTGTAAGATGAAATATTGATTTAATTAAGTATTTAGTTTCAAAGAAAACAATCATGCGTTCAAACTTTATTGAAAAGTCGCTTTGGTGTCCCAAATCATTCTAGTCCTCATTCACATACAAATCACCGAACTTACTCCAAAATATTCACGAACAAATCTACTCAAGCGATCACAAGTCATTGTGATGCAGTTTTACACTGAAACTTGTACACACTCGAACTTCGCCGTTACACCGAAACATTTCGTCAATTTTCGTCACGGAAGTGGGCGAAACTCGAGGAGTTACATCATCGGAACTCTTCGGGTGAATTGGAAATTTCGACATCGGATTCGAGGAAGTCCGTTTTACGCAGTTAAACTTTAATTGCGTAACACTTACTACTGGTACCTTCGATTTGTTTTCCTAGTAATTACAATTGGGGTGGCTTAAAAGTTTCCTTTTTGCGAAATTTTTAGGGAGAAGTTTGTTTAAAAGAAATGAGGAAACATCACTTCGTAAACAGGGTAAAATTAGAAAGAATAACTATTGAAAAGCGTTTCGCAACTTAATTTCCGTGTACTCTTTTGTAATCGTTTGATTTCCTACTTCCTCATTGGTTTTTATTGAGGTTCCGTACCTAATGGGTAAAACGAGCCCATATTACTAAAACTCCGCTGTACCTTCGTGTCTGTCTGTCTGTCACCAGGCTGTATCTCATGAACAGTGATAGCTAGACTGTTGTTCACAGATGATGTATTTCTGTTGCTGCTATAACAACAAATACTAAAAACACTATGACTCCGAAACGTGGTTGCTCACAATGGGCCTCATCAGAAGGCTTAGTCACCCAAAGAGCAATGGAAAAGGCTATGCTCGGGGTTTCCTTGCGTGATCGAATAAACAATGAAGATATCCGCAGGAAAACTAAGGTTGCCGACATAGCATAAAGAATTGCCAAACTTAAGTGGCAAAGTGGCAATGGGCAGGGCACATTGCTCGCAGAACAGATGGCCGTTGCGGCCGAAAGGTTCTGGAGTGGCGATCGCGTAACGGAAGACGCAACGTTGGAAGGCCTCCTACAAGGTGGACCGATGACCTGGTGAAGCTAGCGGGAAACCGATGGATGCGGAACGCACCGGAACGTTCAATGTGGCGACGCTTGGGGGAGGCCTATGTCCAACAGTGGACGTGTATCGGCTAAAATGACGATGATAACTAAAAACAGAATAAAATAAATATTTTAATGTTTATTAGATAACAGAATCGTCGCCGTTTTTTGCAACGGACGGTTCGTGTGCGAATCCGACTCGTACTTGACCGGTTTTTTTTGTATTGGCTTTGCTTGAAATGTTTGGAAATATTAAGTCCTGACTCGCAAGGACTTTCATAGTCCTTAGGTACTCGACTTCCATAATCGATTTACAATTAAATTAACAGTTGGTACTACTATCACGATTTCAATTCCCAACAGTTTAGTGACTAATTGCATAGCATTACAATATTTAATTAATACATGCTTACATTAATACAAAAGAGGAACAAAACGGTCACATTTTTTCCCATAATTACAGTTTTTTTTCCCTTGAAAACTGTGGTGTGGAACCATTATCTATTTCTATGGGCAATTTTATTTCTTATTCCATACAGGTATCAATTTATTGATGTTTCATACGTAATGGCTTATTAAGTGAGCCCGATAATTTCGCACCAGTCATGTCTACATGTTTTTTGTCTCTGCCAACAAACCAACAGAGATGTTATCTATGAAATGTGTTGCCATTATAATCGCCATTTAATTCAAAAGTCATAATGGTCATTATAAGCCGACGGTGTAGACTTATCTTAGTTCAAGCTGCGTTTTTTTGCAATGGCAACTTTATTTAGAATTTTTGTTGGTGTGGGGCATTAAGGAATGTAGAAATGGCAACTATTTATATTGCCTTTTTTTCCAAACGAAGCCTTCGAAGTGTTTTTTTTTTTCGGTGGGTAATATCATCTAGATGACATCCCCGTCATGGACATGGGCGGAGCGGGAGATAGTACCTATCAGACTTTTACTAACTAAAAAACCCGCCCCGTTCTTTCGTTGCCTTTCATACCGGGGCCGAGCCTTCCTTTCAGAAATAGACCCTTGGCCCCAGTAGGCTTCGACCCTGCTGGGCCCCTACGGTTGCTGACAACTCCTTGAAGCGCGCGGGAACAGTACCTACTTGCCGTCGACGATTTAGGCGCCGTCTGGAGGGTTACCGGACGGGATAGCGCTACCGCAGCTACTCATTGCTCGCCGTCCGCAAGCCCGACCTTCGAAGTGATGGGATATTTGCCATATCAGCTTCAGATCTGCCTGTTAACCTTCACCTGATAAGGGCTGTGGCGTAATCACCTGTTAAATTAGTGGTGGTATTAATGATAACATCATATCTGATCTATGTTGGAATCGTCATTACCACTTCAGCCGAAAGACGTCCACAGAACAGAGCAATCGGTCTCAAAATGTGTGGTCGAAGGGGCCACAGATACGAGATTTTGATATCTTTAGAGGTCGCCCCTTTGTGCCTGGAGGTCTAGTTCTGTTCTGTCTTCAGCTTAATATGGGGAAAGTGGTTTTCGAGACTCGACGAGCGATTTCGTCACTTTTGATTCACTTACTTTCAGAAGATTCAGGCATAAAGTGACGAGCTTGACCGATAAAAAAGATGAACGGCGATGCGCCACCGATACATGATGGACATCCCACCTACACGCACAAAACGTTTTGGGAACACATTCATTGTACGTACAACTAAGGAGTGGAATTCCTTGCTGGAGTCTGTGTTTCCTGATGGCTACAACTCGAGAATCTTTAAGTCAAGAGTGAATAGGCTTCTTCTAGGCAAGCGCGTTCCATCGTCGACCGCATCGTCGCTTTCCATCAGGTGAGATAGCGGTCAAGCGCGAACCTAACAACAATAAAAAAAAGACCAAGTCACTGATATAATTTTTTCAGCTATACACGGATACAAATTCACTCAGTTACGTACCTATATCTTATATATCAATAAAATTCATAAATAACGGTAGCAATAAATCTAAACGCTAGGGAAAAACCTGTAGCCAAATGCCGTCGACTCGTCCACAAAATAAAGATCATATTGTGATTAAAGTTTGAAACAATTTGGTTGACATTTTAAAACACCCCAGACGTTTGGTGAGAACCGTCGACCGCCAGGCACATGGTTTTGGCGGGTGGCAAACTCCACTAGCATTTTTGGTCACGAAAATTTTCGCGCCCAATTTTCTTCGTGTCAGGCTTTTTGACGGCTCAATCGCGGCCGCCTCCGTCTGCACACCGAACACGGAAGTCTGAGGAAAACTTTTGACAGCTCCATGAATTCGGCAACCGGCTGCACTATGACAACACGATGACTTATGCCAGTGTTTTGATTTTTTTTTGTCTTGTATTTTAATGGCTTTACAGTTTGTTCGTCATCAATCACGCGGATGTTTGCGGTATCAACGAATTTGCAGTACATCCCTCCACCCCTATCGTATTCAGTCCACGACACCTAAAAAGCTATCTTAATCCAGAACGCATCAATTACCCGCTCGTCCCAAACCGCGCGCGTCGTGACACGCCGCCGCCCCTAGACATGTCTTTGAATTTCGTCTCTCCCTTTCTCCGAACTCTCCCTTTACTTTTTCCCGCAGTTTTTTTCGTTCCGCGTAACTGGCAACCCTTTTTCTAAATTGAATTAGAATTCTGATTCTACGACGCGTTCGCTCCGAACCGTTGTCACACGAACGAACTAAATCCAACTGGTTCGTAAAGATATGAAAAATATGCTTTGTGCTATAACGCTGGAACTGGTACAATTTACTCTAGGACTTTATTGTTGAATTGATTACAATTTCAGACGCTACAAATATTTATGCGAATATGAATACATTGTACACAATATTTTCCACTCTCGACGCAACCTTTTATGCCAGAGTTAACATAAACATAGTCGTATATGACGTAATCAAAGCTTTATTGCAGCGAATATGTGATTACATCGAATAAAATCCAGCCGGAGCTATCCGCTGGATGCTCAATATGGCAGGTTTATTTTTGCTTAATCTCGATCTTAATGTGTGCTTGGGACGTCGGTAGAGCTCGCTCTATTCCGGCACACCTCTCCGGTGCCGCCGCCTGCATAAATCGGCCTCCGCAGTTGCTTACTCTCAATCTTAATGTCAATTAGCCTAATTTGCATCGTCAGGGCCGCACAGGACCGGTGGGAAACCAGCCGGCGCGTCGGGCTTACGGCGGGGAATAAAATCGTTGTAGTTGGACTTGTTTTGTTCATAATATTGTTACTTTATGATTTTATGCGTTCGTTTAAGATGTGGGTGTGCGTGGTGGTGTGCGAGAGTGCGGCGCGTGGGCCAGCCCTGTTCGCGGCGGGTTTATCAATCCAGCATCGGGTACCTCCCGCGTCGCGTTAATTCCCGGCAAGGGTTGCCGCCGATGTCGTCTCGTCGTAAACTTTATTTACGACGCCGCCGCCCGATTATTGCCACGACGTCGCTCTTCGCCGGTTCATTTGCATAGAAATTTATACGCGGTGGATGATTCCCTCCGTTCGTACGTTTCCGGGTGTTCGATGGCTAGGGTGTCGTAGGCCTTCAGCATCGGTATATTGATCGCTATGTTTATTACAGTGAATGGTAGCGAGGATCGAGTGCCAATTACGGCACAGAGTGCCTGGTAACCTAGATTGTAAGCTTTGTTTCTCTTGTCTAGTACCTTTTGTTATATGATAGATTGATCGGATGAAAACTCTGATTGTACTTGACACATTTCTGTGAACGATTTTTAGAAGCAAACTAGATTCAATTCTATTTTTGTTTTTCCTGTTATCTTTCTACGGTATGTCGTTATATTGCTTTCCGTTATACCTGGCTCTTACAAGTTTAATTTTTGGATTATGGACTGATTCCGAATTAATTATCCGAATTCCGAAAAAAGAAGACAAGAAAAGGTGTTGCCTCAACTTCAGTGGCCCTCACTGCTATGCCGGAGGTCGTAGGTTAGATTCCCACCCAGGACAAATGTTTTTTTGTCACACACGCACGATCATTTGTTCTATGACTGAGTGTTTTATCTATAATATGCATGTATTTAGAATTATGTTTATCAGTTGTCTAGTACTCATACCACAAGCTCTGCTTACTTTGGGACTAGATGGCGTTCATGCAGCATAAAAGTACAAAGGCGGACTTGATGACTTGGGCATTCACCACACCACACCAGTCTACCTAGGGTGGTGAAGAGAAAACATAGCAGGTGCATAAAAAAAAAGAAGAAAGTGAAGAAGTGTGAAAGTTGTGGAATATCATTAAAAAAAAAAACGCAACCGGGACAGAAGATAATAATGACTGCAACATACTTATACAATCCTACGTGTAAGTTGACTTCGTCTGTTAACGAAAAGATGTGAGAACATACAGACCAGGCTTTACAAGCCAGTAACAAGCAACAACACATTCAGAAACCCTTATTTCCCTTTGTTCTGCTCTGACAAAAAAACCTAGTTTTCTCTCATAATGCTATGTAAACATATGGGGCTGAAACATCCCATTACAGCCGAGCCGGTGTCGGCCCGTATGCTAATCGTAGATGTCGAAACACAGCGTTTTTCCAACCCGAACCATATCATGTCCTAACGATAAATACGGAGTAAGGGCGATGCGACGATTTGACGTGCGCCGAAATATTCGAAAATTCGATGTAAAAAAATCTGTCACAATTTGGGAAAAGATTTTTTTTCTCACTTTATTTTTTTGGGGAAAAGATTGTAGCCAGGCGTTGGAAGATAAATCATCCTGATTGTGTAGATTGAGAAGTAGGTAATTATAGTGAAGATTTGTCCTTAGTTTTTGATAGTTGAATGCTTAGAAAAGATTAGAAGATGATGAGATTTGCTTAGAAGATGCGTTGAATGTTGTGCAACAAAGTTGTCTATGGTTCAAATCTGTTAGGCCTGGTCTACACTAGACGTTATGGCAACAAATTTTTATTTTGTTTTTCTTTTACTAATTTTTATTTTGTAATTATTTGTGTGTCTTATACGGGCAGAATAAACATGTTTTCTTTCTTATTTTTCTTTCTTTCTTAGTTTTTCTGTTAGTTTTCTCGCTAAACGCGTACAACCTGTCAGGGCCTCAAGTCTGATATTACAATAGTTTCAAAATGGTCTATCATTGATGTCATAATTGTCGATTTTGACAAGTTTGGTAATCTACTAATATAAGGGCGGCATTATGACTTTCCAATGGTCAACCACTGACACTCCATTGAAACTCCATTGAAAGAAGTGGCATAGAATAGTAATCTCGTACATATTGACAAATGATCGATCATTATGTTTAATGCGATCCCACCTGATGGTAAGCAGCTATGCAGTCGTTGATGGTGAGGCGCAAAAATTTTACGAACCCTGATCGTCGTCTATAAAGAGTGGAATTTTAATAACAGTGTAAATTTCGTATTGAAGTGATATTAGTATGGAAGTGAGGATAGACAATATTATGTTATTCCTTTACACTGTAAATAGGTATGATCATTTTAGTCTGCAGATTAACTCGAGCTATTATGGCGAATGAATAGGTTCTTGAAACAATATTAACGCTATTTAAGTACCATTAGGAGTTAAACTGAGTAACTTAGCGGCAAATGATCTTAGAATTGACGTTTTGGTACTTTACATGGTACTTACTTGAATGCTTACACAATCTTATTGATAATTCAGAGTGCTTCAAAATGTACCTTCCATACCTACCATGTACAAAAAAGCCTCTGCACATAAATCAGAAACGTTTATTTCAAATAGACACTTTACAGGCACTATTGAATTGTCAAAATGTCGGTTAGTCAAAAAAAAATGAAGTTCCAAAGCGCAGATCCCACAATCCCGAAAATAAATAAATAAAAAATATAGGTACCTACATATTTAGAATAGAAAAGAATAATCTTATTTGTGCACCAAAATAGTAAAAAAAAATATTATACGGCGATATCTACCAGACAACGTTAGGATGGACTATAAGAACAACAAGAATTTAAACTTACAAAAAGTCAATATTTTGATTAGTTTTTTATTTTTGTAATGGATAGGCTCGCGTTTGACCATAATCTCACCTGATGGTAAGCGATGATGTGGCCGACGATGGAGCACGCTTGCCTAAAAGCAATCTATTCACTCTTGACTTAAAGACCCCTAGGTTATAGCTATCAGGAAACACAAACTCCGGCAGGGAATTCCATTCCTTAGCTGTACGCATAATGAATGTACTCCCAAAACGCTTTGTACGTATAGGTGGGATGTCCACCATGTACCGGTGGCGCAACGCCGTACGTCTTGTGGTCCGATGATGGAACGGACTTGGCGGAATTAAATTGTGTAACTCTAGAACACACTCCCTGAAGTGTAAACGATAGAAAACAGACAGGCTAAGAACTCGGCGTCGATGCACAAGACTTTGGAGTTTTGACTTCACAAGAGCATCTTTGCCTATGATCTTCTTGGCACGCTTTTCAATAGACTCTAGTGCATCTAGCTGGTATTTGGCTGACCCATCCCAAAGATGAGAGCAGTAGTACTACTAAAGAGGTTTTAACAGATTTACACCTTAAAAAATAGAAGAAGAATTGACATCAAGAAAATGAAGAAGGTATAATAAAGTCGATAACCGCACCACTGTTAGTCGTATCATCTTCCCATAGTTTTATCGCGCACGGAAGTCGCTTCGTGCCGTGACAATAAAAGGGGTAGGCAAATTTTGAATATTTAAACATGCATTTACTTTGTGAACCGTAGAATAAAAATCCTTCGATTACAACCGATGGTAACGTTCGATAGTATTTTACGTAGCTTCCGTTATAAATTTCCCTGCCTCCCTTCGCCTTCTCTATTGAATTTATCGATAGCTGTAAACGTTATCATCGCTGCTTGATCTCTATCTATGTTAGTGTATTTAAAAATATGTCTTGAGCTTCATCCTCTGAAGGTTTCTGTCGGAAACTTCTGAGACGCATTTTTGTTTGTGACTTGTCGCTTGCTGATAGTTTAATAATAATAATAATATTCCCACAACTGTCACACAACGCCGTCTAGTCTCAAGCTAAGCAAAGCTTGTGTTATGAGTACCAGACAACTGATAAACATACTTATTATATTTCTCAATACAATATAGACTTCCAAGGGTATATATAGGCTTCCAAGTCGCCATAACGACTGGTCCTGTGCGCCTCGCATTCATTTAGCGATGCTTAAATACAATCATATCTGCATTCGTGATAATTTCTAAGATTTAATTTATGTTTTAAATAGAAACAATTCAAGAACGAAGTTAAGATTTGATGATTGTGAATTTATCACCCTTCAGAGCCCCAAAACAACCTAGAGATCCTAAAAGTTCGTACTTAGTCTAAAGAACTTCATAATTTTGCACAGACTTGCCAAACACCGCACTGCAGAAACTCTGTTTTTGAAACTTTCAATCAAGATTAGTGATCAGACTAATAGCCAATACTTGCTATTATCACCACCATTATCATTTCAACCGAAAGACGTCCACTGCTGGACATAGGCATCCCCCAAGTATCGCCACGACGACAGGTCCTGTGCGTCTCGCATCCTTAGGATTCCCGCGACCCTCACCAGGTCATCAGTCCACCAATCGCTCTGTCGCTTGCAAAAGGCGACAGAACGATCTCAAAAGGAGACATTGAAAGTAAATTCTACGAGCAAGGTAGACTTCTCACCCTAAAACGAACTGCCAATTTGTTTTAAAATCATTAGATGGTTTTTTAAACATATCAAAACAGCAGGACCCGGCGACGCGGTAGGCCCAGAAGGAGATGGCGTGACGATTTGGACTCCTACCTTAAGGATTGGCCAGAAGTGGCTAAGGACAGAAAAGAGTGGAATAACGGAAGGGAGGCCTTTGCCCTGCAATGGGACACAACGGGCTCATAAAAAAAAAATTATTAAAAACTATTTCTATATACTTTTCCATAACGTAATTTATGTAAATATTAAATACAAATATCACGTTTCATAAACCCATGTTTTTCATAATAATACTTTCTTGTTTTTTACGCATCTGCCATCTTGCCTTTGGTTAATTGGGAGAGAATGCATAAAGGTAAAACTATACTGCGCACACGCACGCCGATCTGGGCGCGTCGGTCTCCATATTTCATATGGAAACTAGACTTGTAGAGCTACACTAGATCCACGCCACGCGACGTCGTTCTACTTACAAATCAGGCGTGGTGCACGTGTGCGTCGGTCTAATGTTAGATTCTAGGTTAAAGCATTAAGTCCACCTTTATATTTTTGTGATGCATAGTTTTAATAAATAAATAAAACCTATATTATTGTCGGAAAGAGATCGCGTGTTGCTTTGATTACTCAAATCACCATTATATAATGTGAAAAACGCTAAACGTGTTTTAAATCCACCATTTTTGGGAATCATAAGTAGACAGTGTCGCGTGATTGGGTTTGGAACGAATTTTTACAGTTTAATACTGCTTATTTTACTGTTTGTGACGCTAATCATGATTTAGTTTTATGATTCGCTTCAAACAGCTGTTCGGTTTCATTGAAAATTAAACTTTTGAAGACTCATGACTGTTTTGATGAGATTTAGTTTATTTTACTAGTTGTATCAAGTATATAACCGATTTAAACCGATCACGATAAGTGGCCAAATCAGTTGGTTTTGGTTCTTTGTGATACCTTTAAAACCATTTCAAATTGCTTAAATCATATAGTAGCATTATTTCTCTAGATCAGACCATTCAAAAGCGCTTTTTAATTATAAAAATATCGGTCAATCAAAAAGAAAGTGAAGCTAAATTGCACGTACTTATGCGTAGTTAAAAATTTTTATGTCTAGGTATATAAATACATATTTATATATTCGATGACTGCGTGTATTTCGTGTGCGTGTGCGTGTATTGTACATTGTTAGGTTTTAGTAGAAATAGTTTAGTTAATATTTAAGTTTTTTATGTAAATATATGATTTTATTTTTTACAATTGGAAAACAAAAATTAATAACTAAGAAAAACAAGTTATGCAACTATTAACCAATGACATGTTTTCATATTTAAATATCTTGAAACAGAAAAAAAAGTTTATTACAATAATGGTAAGTATGAATTTTAACAATACGGCACAGTGACAATATTATTGTTCGTACTTTTACTTGTATGAAATAAAAATGACTGCTAATGACTGTAACCAAACTGTGTTTTGGTTTTTTTTATGTATTTCAATTTTGACAATGACCTTAATCTTTTCATTTTCATTACATCTATTTCAGATTCGTATCACAAATCCGAGATGTAGACATCTTTCATATCCTACTTTCTGAAAGCGTATTTTCCAAGAAATACCCATTATATTTATATTCAGCGTAAATACGAAACACAAATGAAATCGGTATAAATCTGCGTGTTTGATGGCAATGAGGACATTAAACTAGATATGAATGAGAGCGCTATATATAACTCGTAATCGGGCAGCGTTCCATAATGCACTGTGTGTTATGTTTGCATAAGTAATGCTTAGTGCCTCTTTACCGAGTCTTACTGCTACTGAGCTGTGTTAGGATTGACAATGCTTTACGGTTATGTGTTTTAGATCATTGTGTTATCTCGTACTATTTGCATATTCGTTTTTATTTATTTAAACTTCATGTACAATAGTGGTACATACGCGGACTTAATGCAACAAGGCATTCTATCCCAGTGAACCTTTGGATTAAAAAAGACATCACTGTGGTAGGTTTTCTCATTTTTGAGTCGATAATTACATTTTAGATAGTTTGGGTGCTGTAGATGGACAGATTAATTGCAAAGTCAGTGTATTTCATTAAATATTTAAGACACACAACATTAATTTAAGTAATTGTTGTGAAAAATGCAAACTTCAAGTTCCTTAAATTTCTTGAGTTCTTGCCTCAGATACTACATTAAAAATTCTTCTGTACGCGTTCTTAATCATTTTACTTGGTTACGAGAACATCTACACATGGATGTTTATGTTAATGTTCAGCCAACAAACAATATATGAGATTTAAAAGTCAACTATTATTTCAACTCGTAAATCGCTATTGTTTTCTTCGCCGATAATACTTGCAGACAGTTCCCAATTAGTATTGATAATTGTCTCAAAACCATTTTATTTTATCAATTGGTGTCCCGTTGCTGGGTAAAGGCCTTCTTCAAGTCTTTCAGGTATTCTCCTTTCTCAAATCAAAGAACTTATTGACCTCCTACATCGATGATCTTCTCTTAATCGCCTATCGCTTTTGCAACTACAGTTACAGACACATAACCGTCAACAAAAGGCCTTCGTCAAGTCCTTTCAGATATTCTCTTCTCTAAAATCAAAGAACTTTTTCATTTACTTCATCGATGATCTTCTTTTTATCGCCCATCGCTTTCATAAGTACAGCTACAGGCACATAACCATCAGCAAAAGGCCTTCCTCAAGGCCTTCCTGATGTTCTCCTCTCTCATATTAAAGAACTTATTCATCTCCTACATCGATGATCTTCTCTTTATCGCCTATCGCTTTCATAACTACAGTTACATAACCATCAACAAACAGAACAACCCCTATATATTCCGTTTCATAAAAAACTGCTGCTCATTATTTAGTTTCCGAGCCCTTACTTATGTCTATTCGTTTACCAGTCATTAAAATTACGTTTCGTTCATACGCGTTGGTTTCGTGAGCGCCGGCGCTTACGGTGCTAATCGCTCATTTCAACGGATCCATTTGTTATTTTTTAGGGATCAAGCTTGTGAGACCGTGTTTTCTTTTTTATCTGTCGACTGTATTAATAGGTAGATAAGTTCACATGGTTCTACAGTAACGGTCTTAGAACCAGAACTTGTCATTTGTATGAATGACAGATAAAAATTCTTTTTTACAGCTTTTGGATAGATATTGTCTGTCTTTAGTTTCGACTTCTTTCTTGGGTAACGGCTTATGTGCTCTGTCAGTGTATACATAGTTATCTGCACCATGATTGTTTACTCCTTTACTTACCAGAACAATATTTTTTTCTTTCCATTATAAAAAACAACACAGCGATCTATATCTATACCACATAAACTATATTTTGCTTTTGTCCGCTGCTTCGCTCGTATAGAAAATATAGGTCACTCAGGAAAAATAACACCTTTATTTATTTATTTATTTTATTTAACTATTTATGTACACACCTTTCTATCGGTGAAAAAATTTTAGCAATTGGACCAGTGCTTTCAGAGATTACTTCCTACAAACGAAAAAAACAAACTACCTCTCTACAATATCACTGTAGATAAAAGGCGAAACTGACTGACTGACATATCAACGTACTGGCGAGATTACTGGGACTAGGAACGAGAAATTTTACACAAGATTTTCTTTTATGACATAAGCGAGCACTAAAAGATAATTTCTAAAAATTTCCCAAAGGGATGAAAAGAAATCCATTTGTATTGATAAAATTACTTTCATGCAGGATACATCGCTGGCAGTAGCTGATCGTTCCTACACGTAAACCTAGAAGTACATTAGACCAACGCACACGTGGACCATGCTTGATTTGTACTTATAACGACGTCGCGTGGCGTGGATCTAGTGTAGCTCTACAAGTTTAGTGTCCATATATGTACGGGGACCGACGCGCCCAGATCGGCGCAGTGTAGTTCTACCTTTAATATTGCTCTATTCACAACCCCATCATTTAGTTTCGTTCTTGATACTAGTGCTCTGATCAGAACTGTAGCGTAACTTAAAGTATCAAGATTCATACCGTTGAATACAGTTCACGGAACCCTAACACCGTTAAAAGGACACCGGTTGTCATTTTTAAGGTTTTTCTTTCTCGAATAGCATTCGGAATGGTAATTTTACAGTTTTGAGCACGTCAATCTATTAATGTGATGGGCGGTTGGCATTATTCGTTTCGTGACTTCAGTTTAAATGTTTTGTTAAGGAATTAAGGTGAGTGTACACTAGGCGACGGAGATGGGTATAGTTAAAGAAGCGACATTATACAATTGCAAGCCTTTAAAAAAAAAAAAACTTTGCTCCACACTAGGTATTACTCCTGTATCATGGCCGCTATAAGCAGCGTAGCAGCCAAACGCTCAACCACTGCGTCAACCGTGCCATCTATAGCTCAATCTCACCGTAAACACTTGAGTTACTGTGGTCCTGGAACGCATTGAGTAACTGAAGGAACACAGGTGATTAATAGAAACTGATACTCCCTCTCGCCCACCCAGAGTGATGAGATTTTCACCGTACCGAAACACATCATCTAACACGGTAAGATTTTCACCGAACCGAAACACATCATCTAACACGGTAAGATTTTCATCGAACCGAAACACATCATCTAACACGGTAAGATTTTCACCGAACCGAAACACATCATCTAACACGGTGAGATTTTCACCGAACCGAAAAACATTATCTAACACGGTGGGATTTTCATCGAATAAACCGGATGAATGCTGATGATGATGACACGCTAGCTAATAATTAATCTGCCATTTTGCCAACTATATCAGGGTCGTCTTTCAATCTAACCAGACACAGCTGAATACCAGCTGTGTCTGGTTAGATTGAAGAGAAAAGATGAGAAGGTCAGAAGTTGCTCCATGTAAAATACATTGAGCAACTTCTGACCTTCTCATCTCAACTATTGGGCGTTACGATATTCCTTGGCGAGACTGGTGTCAGATCTCCTAGCTTCTGACTCTCCGTAACGACCGTCAAAAATGTACAAATGAGAGCCAGGACCAATTAACGTGCTTTCCAAGACAGAAGAGTGTTGACATGAAATGGCTTAATGGCTAAAGTATTCGCTCGGAAGTGCGTGGAGGTATCGAGTTGAAATTAAAACCGTAAATTCAGGTCTGAAGTCCCTTTAAGCTGTGAAAAAATCAAACTTCTGAGTTAACGAAAAAAAAAGATATGGTCGTTTATGTCGCAAAGAAAAACAACACAAATTTCGACACTCAGATTCAGATTCGTTTATTCGTTGTAAAACATAGGTAAGTGCATTATAAGTTCTTATTTAATACATTGAGGGCGCTATGTTACTCTCCCGGGAATCTAAAATCATAGAGTACTTTCCATTGACCTAGAATCCTGAAATTTGGCATGAAGCAAGATCTCAATAGCACAAGTATAGGAAAAAATCTGAAAACTAAATTCGTAGTTACGTCACAAAAAAAAATTTTTTTTTTGCGAATCGGAAAAAATCTTGGAAAACTCAATCCGGGAATTTAACTGTTTTCATAGGTGTGTTTGTATGGAAGCGCGAGTTCGACTCGGACTTGCCCGATTTTTTTATCTTCTGCAATTGTTATTTAGATATTATGCTCCTCTAGATAGGCTTTGGTGAACAAGACTTGCTTATTACGGCTAATATATCCGTCAAGCTAGGCGGTTATAGTGCTTGAGGCGTTTGACGGGCAGAACCACTCATTACTAGTGCAGGAATGCACCTATTTACAGGCATAACGAGGTGACTTTAATATTCCTTTTGTAATTACTTCGCATTTTTCGAAGATTTCTTTAGTCACAAACACATTCATTCATTTCCGTATTTATTTATTTATTTATACTTCATGCACATAAAAGTACAGAGGCGGACTTAATGCCTTAGGCATTATGCCTTAGGCACACGTATTTATGTTTGTAGAACGAATAAGTACGATTTTTATGTTTTTTACCGAAATTTACTGTACAGTGTCGTTTTTTACCGTTTTTTACTTTGGTAATTTTATTGCTTTACACCCTTATCTACACTAATATAATAAAATGGAAAAAAATAGTTTTTTTGTTTGTAGGAGATTTATCTCTAGAAGTAGGTACTGATACGATTGCTAAAATTATTTTACCAATAGAAAGCTGCATTATTCCTGAGTGACATAGGCTGTATATTAAGTATGTGGGCGAAGCCGCGGGCAAAAGGTAGTAAGTTAAAATTGCCAAGTGAACATGCGGCTTTAATATTCTGCCCCTTTTTTTTTTAAATTGTCCTCCCGCCGCTAGTTAATGTAAATTCACGTTGTTCTGCGGTACCATTACTGATAGGTGATTTATTTCGGGGGTGGCTTTTATAGTTTTTACAGTTTGATAATATCGAAACTAACTTTCGGTACTTACTCCTTAAAATGTGTAGTTTGTGCCGCGATTTGACGGGCTTTGAAGTTATTTGAAGGGGTTTATTCGAGTTTTTGTGGAGGCGATGCGGTTAAAGTTATTACGTTGTTTTAAACCCACTTATAACAGTCAATATTAAAAAAAGCTCGATAAAAGTAATGTGAAAAGTTTTATCTCCTACCGATGTTCAGTTCTAACGAAATTGTTCACAGGTTTTTAACAAAGCCTTGTGAAATATTTAAATATCTCTATAAAATCTTACTTAGCTACTTTTAAACTAATTTCTTATATTTTAGACCTCGTCTTATATTTTCTTTAATATACTTCGTCATGATACTGCTAGCGCCATCTCGTGAGTAGTAGCGGAACTAAAAATTTTTACGCTCAGTACGTTACCGACGGACTTGGTTTGAACACAAATATAACTTTTTGCTTAAAGTAAACGAGTTGTCGTGGTTATAATGTAAATGTACTTAATTATTGTTTTCAAATAGAGTTTATCCAAGTTTTAATCCATCCTAAAGTTTTCTGGTAGATATCGTTGTCAGCGATAAGATCGCCATTGCACCCATAGATTTAAGTTTCTGTGAAATTGTTAGATACTAATTAGGTGTAGAATAAAGTTAGCTTTGTAAATGTTTTTTTGCCCAGAAAAGCTTGTTACAGCTGAAATATTACTGAGAAGCAATCAAGACAGGTAACTTAGTACAGGCAGAACCGGATATCTATGGGCAGAACCTATAGAAGAGATCACCTCTATAGTAGAGTAAGCTCTAACCCCGTGGTTTCACCCGCTTATTTGGTTACTGTTCCTGTTTGGTGATGTTAAATAGCCTATATCCTTTCTCGATAAATTAACTATCCAACACTAGACGAATTTTTCAATTAGAACTCGTAATTTCTGAGATTAGCGCGTTTAAACACACTCTTCATCTTTGTTATCTTCTTCTAATAGATTAATTTAATTTTTGTTTTAATTCTAATTTCATTTCGGTGTCGTGTTAGAATCTGTCTAAGAAGTCAAACGACTTGGGTAATGTAATGAAATAATCAAATTCTTGAAATCTGATGTAGTCAACATTGGTTGAACAATCACGGTTGCAAAGAGATGATCATTGTTTACTAATAGAATCTTATAATAAGTATTGTATGTAATATATAGGTCAGATTTTTTAATTTGTTAAAAATTTCCAAGTCTTTTGACTTTTTAGAATTTAGTCAGACTATATTACTATACACTACAGCGTAAATGAAGGCTCCCAAGCCGCGAAACACAGAGCTGCGTGGCAGATGGTGGTACGGGACTCGACCGAGACATGAGCACGACCACTCTGTCAAGAGTGTACGACTAAGAAGATATTACTATTGTTTTATTTTTCTTATTTTATCCTCATTATTGTACATACTTGTGTCCTATCTAGGTAGGTACAACATAAAATGTTTATAGATTATATTATATATTAAGGGGCCGACGACAGATAAATTTCCATACAAACGTAATACCAAGTCATTTGGCTCATTTGCAATTGGAGCATATTTCCAACATATTACGATGATATTCGGTTATAGACAATATTTATTTAGGTTCCTACGTCTTTCTTTAAAAAAAAAAACAAAATGAAATTGAAGCGAATTGTATTTTGCACTTTTTTACAGCGTAAATGGCAAAACATGCCATTTGACTTTTCCTGTATGAAAAATAACAACATTTCTAATATTCTCGACGTATTACGTTTGTATGGAAATTCATTCGTCCCCGGCCCCTTAATTTCGGATGTTCACTGGCTTCTAAGATACGGGTACATAAACCTACTTTAGAAGTCAGGGTTTTTAAATAATGTCCATATTTTAGCATTTATTATTAAAAAAAAAATGTATCTGTCATGGCTTGATCTTAGAAATCACTTATGACATAGCCAAGTAAAATAGCCAGTCGATCGTTTTAAACGTTATACGAGTAGTTTGATGATATGTACAATCCTCGTTTGGCCTACTTTCTTTAGACCTTTTATTATAATAGAAATCCTTTATTAATGATATGGCCAAACGAGGATTGGCATATTAATCAAACGTTAACGTTCAAACGTTGTGACCATTTTTAGTTGGTCATATCATGAAGTGATCAAATCTAAGATCTAGGTACCAACTTAAATAAAAATAAAACCTTTTACCATCACGCTTGTGTGTCTAAAAAGTTTAGGCAGACATGTACCTACGACTATACTTACTTATTTCTACTACACTGCGTACACGTGTACCACACACGCTGATATAGGCGCGTCGGTTTCCAAACATTTTATATGGAAACTAGACTTGTAGAGCTACACTTGATCATCGCCACGCAACGTCTTTCTACGTACAAAGCAGGCCTGTTACACGTGTGTGTCGGTCTAATGTAGTTAGCTTTATGTACAAGTTCTATGTTCCTACTTGGAGCGGACTCTGATCATCAACTGCAGAAATCTAAACAGATTTTTTAAAAGAGTCACCGCGTTACTGGACCGCCAATGGCAGATAAAGAAACACAGATGTGTTTTAGTCCTATAAAAATCTGAACTCCCTCTTGATTCCCCACCAAAAAAATTTGCTACTGTGTAAAAGCGAGACATTTAAAATGGGTACTAACCTTAATGATACGTAGACTCTCATTTCGGGTTCTGCATATTCTTTTCTTTAGACATCATTTTCTATTCTCCTTAAATGTGTCATATCTATTATATATAAGTACATATAGGTTAGTGATGTAATGAACACATATTTACACATTTTTGACATTCGCATTCGTATTCGCAAGAAACATGCGAATGTTTTTGACGAACAAAAAGGTAATTATTGATTGAATGGATATAGAATGACATAATACAACTGATATAATTTTATATTTACTTCAATATTTTTCTATTACACAACTTGCAATTCACATTTTCGGTGTTACAAATTGTTTAACAACATGTTAGAGCCATTTGGATTCATAGTCATGTTTGTTGTGTGTGTGTTACAATAACACTAAGCTCAAATCTTAACTTAACAAATCTTTTTGAATGAACTTAATGTGATGGGCTTTATTCAATCAACCTGTAACTATCATCATCATCATCATTTCAGCCGAAAAGCGTCCAGTTTGGACAAAGGCCTCCACCAAGTGTGGCCATAGCGACCTGTCCTGAGTAGAGTACAATGCTCGCAGAACAAATGGTCGATAGGAACGAAAGTTTGAATATTCGGAATCGCGAATGTGAGAAATCTAACATTCGTTACATCACTAATAGGTATCCAGTCTTTTTAGTCTTGCACGGGACTTTTTAGTCGTTAATTTATTTTAGTTGGTTATTATGGTTGGTTAATAATTTATTCTATTTCGTGATTTGTGCTTTGCGCAAACCATTGTCTGGAGTGTTCGTAAATCGTACAAGAGATCTCCCAAAGAAATATTTGCAATGGCTCCTTCAATATAGTCTTCAAAAAAAATATCACACTAATGACTACTTAGACACACTCCCACCATTCTCGTAATCTAAAACAGATTTGCTTTTAAAATTATGTATGCTAAACAAAACAAATGTAACCCAAGAACAATACCCTGTAGTACGCCAGACTATACTTCAGTATTGGTTAATATTATAACATGATAATAAACTCGGTAAAATAAAATCACAGTTTTGACTAAAATAACATTCTATTATACCGACGCTTCTGGATAAAATCAATGTCACAATGATATTATGGAACAGAGAATGCTCTCAAAGGCTTATTCGTAATCTATAAAAAAATATTTAAAATTCAGATGTTAACTTTTAGAATTCTCTTAGAAAGAAATATAAAAATAGGTACCATAAAAATACAAGTAACATTTTTCTTAACGATTCCACTAAATCTAGTAATTAAGATTATTAGATACAATATATGTATTAAATCGGTTATCCGCTCATGTTGCTAATAATTTACACGCTAATAAGGATAAAAATTCTCAATTCTAAAAGCTTCACCATAGTCTCAACAAAAACATGATTTCACATAGCTCGTTACACTGCCATCTTTCGTTAACAGCCTGAACTAACTTAAGTGGGCTCATAATGTGAATAACGCCATCTATACAAACTTTGGTGAACTGCCTCGCCCGACCCCTAGCTTCTCTTGAACTTCGGGATAACGAGGAAACGTACTCTAGGGAGAGCAAAAATGGTGGCCCATAAAAAAATGACGCCACAAGAGTGTAAAAGGATAATCGCGGTGGTAACACATGAGTTTCTAGTTTGTTTTCTTTATTTGTAGGAGGTAGTCTCTGAAAGTACTGGTCCGGTTGCGAAAATTGTTTCCCCGATAGAAAACTGCATTATTCCTGATATGCATGCTATATAATTGGGTCAAAATCACCAAGGTGGCAAATTCCGAAAACTGTTTTGTGAAAAATATTTCTAGCAGCTATTACTTTGATAATCAGCTTAAATGATCACTACACTTGTGGTTAAACAATATGTACGCTGGCAGAGCACAGAATTAAGAACTTTTCTTGTAATTTTATTTTTAACGCGAACAGTCGCTGAAATCAATCATACCGGGAACGTTTTTGTGAGGTCTATAATAAAATTAAAATATTACTTATGAAGTTCGCTTTACCTCCGATCAATAACGACAGTACGTAATAATTAATAAGAAAAAAAAATCTAAATAAATTGCAAATAAAAACCTTCACAAGCAAAATATCGCTACAAATAGAGCTTTTTGACTGTTTCTTTGTATACAATTTACTATATTTGTCAAAATTGTTCATTTATATATAAATAAATAGCTTGTAGGTATTGTAAGTCCACCTTATTTTAATATTACTAAGGATATGTTTAAAAAATAATAATTCAATAATGCTTTATCTGCGATTTTAGTGACGTTCCCGGAAATGATGCAGTGTTCACGAATTGACGCGTGTGTTCTATAAATAAAGGTATAGATAAAATGTAGGACTATAAAATCTTATAAGCGAAATTTTTAGATGTCATACGTATTTATTTATTACGCACAAGATTTTACTCGTAACTTAAATCTCTTCTTAGCATCTTTAAACTGTCAAAATCTATGAACCCAGCCAAATAAAATGGTTTAACAGTAATACAAAACTTTTATCTTAATAGCAATAATTAATTATACCATTAAAACATAAATAAAGTTCTGTATTATTTAAATTACTTTCTTATTATATTAATTTAATAGAATTAGAATTTTTCGTAAACATCAATATCAGTATCAAAGTAATAATACTCTCGATTACTTATTTGCTTTTGGCATTAGAATAATACTAATCATTTTCTCAAATAATTCAATGTCACATCATTCATTCCAACGACCATTCGAATCTAATTTAAAGTCTTTGCCACTACTACAGATAGAATTCAAAAACCCTATCAGGATTTCTCCATTATTTTTATCAATCTGTCTTACAAGTGCCAACATTTCTGTAATTAACAGTTTTCTTTTGTGAAGGTAGTTTAACTAATAGAAATGTGTCAGGGGATATCAAATTTGGGTGTGGGGGGTTTCTATACCTCGACCGTATCGTAAGGTGTCAACTTCAACAGTAATCGATTTTTGTTCAGTCGGCTGATGAACAGAAACAAACAATCATCCTCATCGGATGGTGACGAATTATAAATGGATTAAAAGTCACAGAATATTTTTCGATCGTTCAGGTAAGGGGACTTCCTTGAAGTGTTTCCATATTTAATTTTAATCGTTTAAAGTCTAAGCTGCCAGATAACGTAAATATTTTTAGTTACTTTTCAAAATGATCGTGTCTGTATATTGTAATTAAAACTGCTTGTCCTTTTTGCCATGTTTGCATCCATCATGATACCTAGTATGACATCTAAACAGTTTTCGAAGTTTTTTAAGCTAGAAATGTCAATATTAGAAATCTCTTACTCTACTAAGATCTGAAATCAGACTTCGTAAATAAATTTACTATATCAGAAGCTCTTTTTATATTTTTTTTAAAAACACTCTCTCTCATTCCTTCACCATCTGTAGGTCCTTTGCCATGCCAAGGTTCAGGAGTTACGTCCGGACACGGTCTTTACTTTGCTGTTAAGAGTTGTTGGTATTCGAACTTGCACTTGTTTTTTATTTTCAATGCTCTTAATCTTTTCTCTAAAGCTTCATACATACGTTTAATTTTAGCAATGGCTTTCTCCTGTAGTATTATTTTACGGTATGCTTTGACTTGATCTTCCTGCACCTTTTCTCATTGGCGGAAGTAGGTAAGCAGAGCAAGTTTTTTTTGGTTGCTTTTTGTGACGTTTCTTATGTTTTTCAGCCGCATGAGACTTCACAGCGGTAAAAAAAAATAGGACAATAATTAAAAAACTATTGTAACATAACATTTACTAAATTAGTTCATTAATATTTATAACAGATATCACTTTAGTGCTTAAATAGTCATCTCGGGAACGTCGTCATCATTTCGAGAACGCTCCGTCAAGTCCGGGAACGTTTCCGAGTTGAGCGTTCCCGGATTGACTTTTTCGAATAAACGTGGCTTTTTTAAACGGCAGCCATCTAAACCCTAATTTTTGGCTAGGTAATTATAAAATATTTAAGGTTGCTGTTAGTTTAAAACACTACAAAAAGTAATAACTCAATATTCTGAGTTATTAAACGCAGTCCCGGAATGATGACCTATTGATGTACGCTGTGTAAATAATGAATTGAAAAGTACTTACCACTTATTTATAATTATTTTGGCGAAAAAATCTCTTAATAGCCGCTTGTTTACGTCTTGGACTATATTGTACCATTGCTATCTACAGGCCACGTTCAGAAACATATTTTTTTCGGGCAATCGAAACAGCGTTCACTGAAATGACGCTTCCATTGTCGGACATCATCGTTTGACTTGATTTTCTCTAGTTTAATTTTTTTTTTTTGAATTATGCATATAATTACTTGAAATTTGATAAAATTGAATGCGAATGAGTAAAAAAAACCGTTGGATTTTCTTTGTTTTTTATATATTTTCAGTGTTTGTTTCTAAAGATTGCTATTTAGGACACGTTCCCGAAATGATTTTTGCAGTTATTTCTTTAAATAACAATTAATATGTTTTACATTTCAAGTATAATATATAAGGTACAGGTAAAATTAATCCTGCTGCTTACCTGTAAATGATAATTTGTTAAAAAAAATACTGAATTGTGGCATTTATTTGCTGGCAAAGCTAATTTTCCACCTTGGTGATTTTGACCCAATTATGTTGTGTATGCTGGCGAAGCCGCGGGCAGAAGCTAGTGAAAAATAAGCAGAGCAGGCTTTGGACGATGTCTATCTTATATTTTTTATTAATAAAGTATGTTATTAATAAATTAATTGATTTATTAGAAGTTGATTCTATCGTGCACAGTTACACCACCCAGCCCTTAGTGCTACATAATATTATTATGCACTCTAAGCACAGAATAAGTATCGAAGTATAGATTTCTCACCGTATAACGAAGGAATACGAAAATCACAAAAAATAATTAAAAATAAAATATAATCTTGGGGTTGACAGTTCCAAGCTTTACTCGACAAAAAGTATGAACTTGATTGGACAATTTGCATGGAGAGGCTGATTTTTTGTTCATTTCCGAAAACGACATCTTGTGGAATGTTGTTCAGTTTCGTCTACTGAGCCCTTAAAGTTGGCGGAGCCTGTCTCTTACACCTTGTAATTTCGCTTCAATATCAAATCAATATTTCATAACTATTTAAATTTACAGAAGTCCTCAACAGCCCTGGTAGTTATTTGGATTTCTATTCCTTTTTTCAATATTTCGTTTATGGTTTCGTGTGTTCCGTTGTGTTTCATTTTTAATCTATTTTTTGTCATCTCCAACACAAATAAAAAATACTTATTACTCCTATTTCAGTTCAACATTGGTTTCAATAATAACACGCACCCCTTTCGACAAAAAAAAATCCTTTGTTGGCACACAATTGGCAATTTGGCATATCAATGGCGCCATCCTATGTATTAATTACAAAGCGCACCGACGACCCTGCTTAGCGTCGCTTTCAACTACGTACACCCCTGGCAAACGAACAAAACTGCCATCTTAATATCAACTCTAAAAGCAACGATCAAAGTCTAAGTTTGAATAGCATTCATAAACGAATTAACATGTAAAAGGCCTAAATCGTTAGTTCAATTTATCATTCTATGCTCCAGTTGTTAGAATACATTTTGGGTTGACCAAGCGAAATCGCTAGGGGTGTGAATTAAGATATTATAAAAGGGACAAAAGGGGGGAATGTGACACGAAGCGCTTAGTGTCAACCTCATATGTCTTTGAAGTTTCATGTAAAATAGAGTGGGTAGCGTGTGGGCTATTTATTTTGTACAAACGTGGGGCGTTGTCGTGTGTAGTGACGTCACGTGTACAATGACATTTTACTGTAGGATTATATAAATAAACCCCATTGTAATGCTGGGAAAAGATGGGCGTACATGTGTTTGTTGTTCAAAATTTTGGAGTGGTTTTCATTTGAGTATGAAAGGATTGAAACTGATTTGAATACAAAACAGGATTTTTAAAATCTGCACACATTCACATAACAAGATGTATTGGTGCATCTGTTAGCTTACATTTTTTACAAGCTGATTAGTGTTTCTTTATGCAAGCTTAATGAGTTTTCGTCGTTATTTCATAAGAGCTGTCTCTAGCTAAATAACCTCGTAGAAAGAAGCTTAAATCTCGAGCAATCTAATCTCATCATCATATCAACCGAAAGAGGTCCAATGCTGGTCATAGGCCTTCCCGGTGTCACCACAAAGACCAGTCCTGTGCATCTCGCAACCATCGGATCTTGCGACCCTCACAGTCTTCTGTTCACCTTGTAGAAGGCCTTCCAACGCTGCATCTTTCGGGACACGGTTGCCGCTGCCACTCCAAACCCTTTCAGCTCCTTCGACCATCTGTTCTTCAAGCAAAGTGCCGAGTGGCTTTAGTAAGTTTGACGATTTTTCGGGCTATGTCGGTAACCCTGATTCTCAAGCAGATATCTTCATTCCTAATGCGATTGCAAAGAAAACTCCGAACATCCCTAATCCTTTTCTATGGCTTGTGGGTGACTGATAAGCATATATCAGAATCTTGGGGGCTATTACTATCAAAAATACGGATATGACCTTTTTTTTTTTTTTTTATGGTGGGAAAAAATCATGCATTGACATCCCCTGCCCTTGGGTGGAGCGGGAGATAGTGTCAGACTCTTACTGACTAAAAGACCCACCCCGTTCCTTCTAGCCTTCATACCGGGGCTCGAGCGCCCTTTCGGATAACCCTGGCCCCAGTAGGCTTCGACCCGGCTGGGTCCCTGCTGTTGCTGACAACTCCTTGAGGCGCGCGGGAACAGTGCGCGCCGTCGACGCCTTGGGCTTGGTCCGGACAGTTACCGGACGGCCGGACAGCGAGCTACCCATTGCTCACTGTCCGCAAGCCCGCGCCTACGGTGGCCGGAAATCGGGATCTGAATCCCGGCGGCGGCGGCGGCGGCGATAACGCCGTTGCCTGATGCGTTCGGCCTCCTCCTTTGCGAGCATTACTGCTTCGCAGAAGTCGGCGACCGCCTGCCACTCCTCCTCGCTCCGGACCATGGCCTCAACCAAGGCCCGGCGATGGATATGACCTAAAATCGCACTTGTGAAGTGTTTGGTAGCTTGATAGTAGTTCTATCTTTTTTGATCTTTAAAAATAGTAGCTATAAATCACATTGACGCAAGATTTTCGTACTATTAAGGTCTTAGAACAATATAAATGTTTTAGGTCATATCCATATTTTAGATAGTAATAGTACCCAAGATTCCGATCTATGCTGATAAGGCCCAATGTAAACTAAAAAGACAAAAACTATAATGAATCCACCGCAATTCAACTTCAGCGTTGACTCTACCTATGGAGTTACATAGGTGTACAGACAGGATCACAGACAGGCAGAGGCGTAACGTGGAATAATTTAAACGTGGGCGAACGCACATCAGCAAGGCCTTTTTCTTTCATAAATTCGAAAACGAGACAGCGACTGTTGCAACCTGTTCGGTCACATCGACGCTTACATCAGGTGAAATAGTGGTCAAAGGCGAGCCTTTCAATTATAAAAATCGTCGGAGGTCTGGACTCTGGAACAGTCTGCTTGCTGCGGTCTTCCCGTCCGATTATAATTTGAGTGTGTTCAAGGCAAGAGTGAATAAACTAGTGTGCTTCACCATTAGAGATTGCATCAGTGCTTACCATCAGGTAGGATTACAGTCAAGCACTAGTTTATATCAATGAAAAAAAAAATATTCTCTCGATTTCCGAGGCCACATTGGATGCGAAGCCGTGGGCGAGGCCCCCTTCGCCCCCGCCTAGCTACGTTACTGCAATCAGGATACGTAGGCCGATCTAAGCCTGTTGTAAAGCTTGTAATCCATGGTCACATTGATTAAATCCACCGATGTCTATGATTTATACGATTGGAAACGGCAGATTTTTCTCAGATTCATTTTTTAGCAGGGCGAAAATATTTGAGAATCGTCTCTGTGATGCATCTGGAACTTATAAGTACCAATCGTAAGATAAGTATAATCGTGAGATAAGATAAGTGAGGACCAAGTGCTGCCATAAAAGGACACATAGTGCATTTTGTTACTCAGGCCCACACCAATCAGTAAACTGAAGGGCTCCAAAATGTATCCCAGGAGTCAAGAGAAAAAAAATGTTTTGTTGTGAATTATTTATTTTAGAACAAGTAGGTTAATATTTTTTAGCGTAATTTTTTTGCGTAATCAATTACACTGAAAAGAATTGTAATAACTTCGGTTTAACTTCAAATTATAAATTCAAATAAACTATATTTAAGGTATTGTTAATCGTCTTTCCAAATCAGTTATTAATTTGTTTCTTTAGTTTTTACTTTTTTCTGTAATATCGTCTTTGTTTGTTTTTGAAAGGAGATGCTAATCATATAACTGAAGATTATAAATCGGAACTTGCAGATATTGCAAAAATGTCGAAACAAAATCATAAACAAGATAAAATAGAAAATCTTGTTGCTCATTTATACAAAAAGGATTCTTTTTTTACGAAATACCTATTACTGAGTACAAACACTGGTACTTAAGCCAGCTTCTTATGTAGTTACCCTCTTTTCAAAATACCCCAAGTGGTAGTGAAGTGTTCGGGGTAGAAGCACAGGAAATTGATTCGCTCTACACGTCACTCCCAGGGGACAGAGGACTTGCAGTGACGTTGAGTGACGGAGTGTTGCAGGGGACCTCAGCTTATGTGCTCTGTTATGTACTGCTCTAGTTAGTGGTTGAAAGAATGTTATGGCTTCTAAGACTGAGTGTGCTGCTATGTTATTAGTTTGGTACACCCTACAGATGTTTTATCGCAAAAAGTCCCCGATACTTAAAAGCGTTCAACCTGAGATACATTTTCATAATCGCTAGACGATGACGTTATTACGTTATTTGTTACACATCTTTCTCTAATGTTCTTTGCGGATCCACAAGATATCTACATTTTCAAAATATAATTCTAGGTTCGTATTGAAATTATTTTGTGTAAAAAAGAATTCTGTAAAGGCCTTTGAAAAACTGCTATATTGAGTGAACTATGGCCCTTCATAATCTACTCATAATAAAACCAAAAAAAAAAAAATGTTTATTAAACATCACTTAGATTCTTTTTTTTTCAACAACGAAACATGTATTTCCTGAAACAAATTTTGTGAAATATTCGAGTGAATGATAGAATGCCGAATGCCAGCAGAGCATTTAGGTGTTATCTATCTTTTTTCTCGGTGCCTCTTTATCAAACATTGCGTTGTATGAACCAACAAGCTTTTAATGGTCATGCTCAGGTTGGCGATAGACGGATCAGAAAGAGATTTTTGAACTTTAAACAATTTAATATTTATTTCATTTAATTTCCTATGGAGAAGAGTAATAATATAACACATTTTGTAACAGAATTCATGATGCAAAGTATATTGTAGTATGTATTATTATCCTGTATTGATTTTCATGAAATTCACAGCTTGATAAATTCCTAGCATATCCAGTACTCGGTACATCATTTCTAAATTGTACAGCTTACAGAAGGTTTTCTCGAAAGCGGACTTTTCAGTGTTAGAAAAGGCTGTAACGTCATCGAAATATATAAGTCAATATTTAGAGAATGTTTCTAACGTTAATATTTATCACACTGCTGGACAAATTGAAAAAAAAAAAAATGCTAAAGGCATAATTAGCTTTAACACTTTTTAGTATTGTGTTTTCTTAAAGTCTAAGTACAAAACTGTCGGACATGTCAGTTCACAGGCATCTGGTGGAAACCATCACTCGAATCCAACTATAAAAACAAATGACACAAAGCTCTACTAAACCAACATAAGTGACATAATACAGACTCGCATGTCTCTCACATTAAAAGGATTGCCCTCGTACAAATAGTGGATTGTCAGTATTGTCACAAAAGCCGTCGCCAACAATGCTATTTCGACTTGAAGCTTTTTTTTTTCAGATGTAATAAAGTTTAATCCGAAAATCCCCGCAGGCAAGTGGATGTTGTAGGCCAATTATTTGTGGGTAAGACGCTCCTTCAACCACCGTTGTGTTGGAAGTGATGGAGAGGCTGTTACTTCTAAAACTTTTGATGTTCTGGATTATTAGGTACCTAATTTGGTTACGATTCTCGGTTGCTTTTTTTTGCGATTTTCTTGCTTATTGTCGTCTTTGTTTTCATTGTTGTTTTAATTAATAAAGACATTGTGAGGATATCAAGTTTACAATTGTTCTTGTAGCTCTAACTGTAAGTGTTGACAATATGAATTTATTAATGAAATAGTCAATATGAGCTCGAGTTACAGCTTTAGTAATTATGAATATATTACTTTCGCAAAGAAATAGAGCTACATAAATCGAGTTAAGTCAAAACCAGACAAACTTGGAAAGCGCTACTGTTCTTCGCTCAAATTAACTTTTCAAAAGTCGACTCCATTCATTTCAGTAGTTCAACTCGCAAAACAACAAAAGTATCTTCGTGCTTTCTCAACAGTTCCTTCGTTCAATAGTACATTCATTGTTATCGCGACTGCACGATTAAACGCGGTGCGACAAAAAATCGCAAATGATATCCGCACAAGTTCTAGTGTTACTTGAGATAAATCTTATTGTGGCAATCATAGTTGAATTGCCACACAAATCTTGTACTGCACACTGATCCACCTCTATCTTTTGGTCTTAAAGTTTATTTTTGTTTGATTTCAGTTTAGTATATTATTGTGTTACGTTCGTGATCGTTGTCATAGATAGTATTTTGACATTTTCATCCAATTTTGCTGCATTGTCGCCGCTGCGGGCTAATCGCCTGGAACGTTGCGACAAAGCGTTCCATTGTCGACTTAAATGTTTTTGTCATGTAATGCGTTTAGAACATATCAGTTCCTTAAACGAGTTTTTAAATTCTCAAATATCTGTTCTATAGAATTTGGTTCACCAAATTTGGATTTTTTCTCTTTACTATGAAGTTATGTACAGTGAACTAAATATAGTTATGCCTACATCCGATTAGTTATCCGGAGTCTGTGTTTCATTATAACTCTTTAAGTCAAGAGTGAATAGGCTACTTTTAGGCAAGTGTGTCTCCAGTCTCCATCATAGCTTTCCATAAGATGAGATAGTGGTCAACTGCAAGCCAATCTAAAATAATTAATTAATTAATTAGTAAATAAAAAATAAAATTATTTTCCACTTACCACGTACCTAACCTTTTAAAATGTGCTTGTAACTATTACATACTTAAAACAATAATTAAGCTAGAACTACATTAGACCGACGCACACGTGGGCGACGTCTCAGACGTGTGCGGTGGGTGTGCACACTACACCGACGCCACGCGTAATACGTGTGGCGCGAATACTAGTGCTGACAGTGACTTCGCCCGCGTGATAGTAAAAAATATCCCTAAGGAACGTACTCTCAGGATAAAAAGTATCCTATATGTTATTCTAAGACATGGTCTACCTATATACCAAGTTTTATCGAAATCGTTTCAGTTTTTTTTTTGCGTGAAAGTGACATCCATAAGTACTTTATTTTTTGTGACATCCATATAAAAAGAATGCGAAGTGCCACCTACCGGGTTTAATTTTATTTTCGAACCATCCAGGGACCTACTTAAAATACACACAAAATTTCATCCAAATCGGTCAAGCCGTTTTGGAAGAATTAGGTGACATACACACTTACAGATGAAATATACTTAAAAAGACTAGCAGTCCCGATAGATGTCGTCCTGTCCGAAGACTCTTGCCAGTTAAAAAAATGAACCCGATAGCAGCGCCACCTATCAGGTTCAATTGTATTTTCAAATCACGCAGGGACATACTCAATTACTCGTTATGCACACAAAGTTTCATCCAAATCGGTCAAGTCGTTTAGGACGAATTTGGTGACAAACACATGTCCAGAAGAATTATGTATAGGTACATACATAAGTATAAAGACATGATGCATCATTCATTTTTAGGGGCCCTATTACAACACATTATATGGACAATAGAAATAAGAAGACAGGAAGACAGTTTTTTTTGTAAACTGATTGAATATAACCCTATTCTTATTTGAGTTGCATTGCATAGGCACATAATAGATAGGTTCAGAAGACAATCTAGTATCTACATACAAAGTGTGCTCGAGCAACGCACATACATATACACGGACACGATATCTCGCTCGGCTCAATCGCCCGGTCGCACTCATCTCACGCATCTCGCTGCCCCTAGCCACAAAATAGATAGGTATTTTGTGCCCTACCGCGATCGCTAGCTTAGGTAGGTATAAAAACTAAAGTACATCATGAGATTGACTTCTGTATCATAAGTATCTATTTTGTGGTATAAGTAGGTAGGTACCATCAAAGACACTTCCGCCTGCTTCCGCCTGACCACCGCTAAGTTCATTTTTGCTTGCACTCGAAACAAAAACTTCAAAGGGTTTGGTTTCGCGCCGCGCCGCAGGAGTCAATGACCGCGATGGTACCTACTTACTTGGCTTCTTTATATCTCGTGATATTTGTGAAAATAAATAAAAAATCTAATAACTATAGATGGTACTTCTTGACTTGTTTGTTGTTCGATAAATTCGAATGTTAAACTCACTCCAGTTCCTTCTTTGCTTTCGTACCATGTCTTCGACCCTGCTGGGCCCCTACGATTTGCTGACATCTTGAGACGCGCATAGAACATTACGCGCCGTCTACGACTTGGGCTCGTTCCGGTTACTGGACGGCCAGACATCGAGCTACCTATTGCTCGCCGTCCGCAAGCTCGCGCCTAACGGTAACTGGAAATCGGGGTCGGGATCCCGGCGGCTGGACCGTGAGGGCCGTTACCTCGTGCGTGCAGCCGCTTCCTTAGCTAGCATTACTGCTTGGCAGAAGGAGGATACTACCTGCTATTCCTCCTCGCTCCGGACTATAGGCGCAAAAGGTCATGGCCACCGATCACATGGCATACTTCGTACCGTGTCCTTCGGGCGATCTAAGTAGTGGTGACACCCGGGCGTTTCTTTCGCACGAATCCGGTGCAACAACCTTCCGAACTTACTACGTACGGTGAGGACCTGCGTCATGCGGAAGGTGAGGATGCCGTGAGGTCTTTCCAGCCACTCCGCAAATACCCCTTTTTGAGGAGTGGCTGGAATTAGTTCAATAAATTTTATCAGTAATTTTTTTATTTACAATAATGATAGACCGCCCATTGGTATCTACGTGTTTTAGATATAAGTTTTTCTTTGTTATGTTTTGTATGTACAATAAAGTATATAATAAATAAATAATAAATAAATGATAACCGCAGATGATACTCGGGCTGTCGTCACACGTAGGGCCCCAATTTCTGGGACGGTTGGATCGGCGTCGCGTGTGATGGCGTGGCGTCGCGTCGCGTGGGTCAAGTGTAGTTCTAAAAGCCTAGTTTCCATATAAAATGTATGGGGACCGACGCTCCCAGATCGGCGTGTGTAGCCCACGTGTAAGCAGTGTAGTTCTACCGCCGACGCGCACTCGCCAGACGTCTGAGACGTGTGTGATGCGCATTACAGTACAATTCACGAATGATGGCGTGCGTGAAGTTAGCCTTCTTCAAACTTCACGGCCGCCATCATTTGTGAATTGTACTGTACAACCTTTGATTTTAGCGATGGATGTCGTCTGTATAGTTAGTTATGAATATACGGAACAGACAGTGAATTTGGATTTTATATTCTAATGGCTTTAGAGAATCAAGGAAAAAAGTTAAGATAGTAAAATACTGGTTTCTTAACATAAACAAGAGTAGAAGTTGGCAAAAATCATACTCTTGTCAAAGATTTACAAGCAAATCAAGCTTCTTCGCTTCTTCTTGTACTTTGGCATATCAAAAGCACAAATTGAAGAAATTCACGACATGATAGAAGATTATATTATGATGCTAGCTGCTGCCAATGAGTTTGCCCGCGTGATGTTAGAAAATTATCCCAAGGCAACATACTCCCAGGAAAAAAGTATCCTATAGGCTATTCCAAGACATGTCTATCTGTATACCAAGTTTTATCGAAATCCATTCCGTAGTTTTTGCCTGTAAGAGACATCCATACAAACAAACTTTCACGTTTATAATATTATCAGGATTTATATGATGAGTAGCGGTCACGATAGACGATGTGCTGTCCGAAAACTGGCTTTGTGTTAAAAAAATAAACTGTGAAGCTCAACCTACCGGGTTATTTATTCTTCAAAACTTCATGCAACACACAAGTACAAATGCGGACTTAATTCAATCAATCTTAATTCAATTGTATTTTCAAACTGGAAGCCACAAAATTCCATCCAAATCGGTCAATCTGTTTTGGAGGAATTAAGTGACAAATACATGTAATGAAGAATTTTTTTATACATATAGGTATAAAGACTAGCGTTCTCGATAGACGTCTCGTCCTGTCCGAAGGTTTTTTGTTAGAACAAAAAACCCGATAGCAGTGCCACCTATTAGGTTCAATCGTATTTTCAAACCAATCAGGGACGCACTCAAGTACTCGTATATCTACATAAAAAGTTTCATTTAAATCGGTCAAGCCATTTAGGAAGAATTAGTTGGCAAACACACATACAAATTCATCATTCATTTTTCACGTTGGTATATAATGCTTAAGTTTTACATTTTATATGACAGGATACTACTGAATCTGTTCAATGAGCTGTAAATCGGTCATTTTTCTTATTACAATAATGATACCCGTAGATGTTACTCGGGCCGTCGTCGCTCGCGGAATGATGCGAAAGACGTGTGTTGCAGAACTACACTACGCACACGCGGTCCGACGCGTGGATAGCCCTGCCCACCTTCCTCTAAAATTTCTGGGACCGACGTGTCGGCGTCGCAGACGTAGCGTCGCGTGGCGTGGCGTGGGTCAAGTGTAGCTCTAACAGTCTATTTTCCATATAAAATGTATGGAGACCGACGCTCCCAGATCGGCGTGTGTAGCCCACGTGTGCGCAGTGTAGTTCTACCTTTATACATTCTGACAGATTTTCAGTTTGAAATGGAGTGAGAAATACACAACTTCAAATGCTTAAATCAGATATTGGAAGGGACTAACAAAAATAAAGTATATAGTTTAAATAACAAAATAAAACGGCTAATAAACGAAATATACCACTATTTTTAAATTAGTACCTGTTGCTGATCGTATTTGTGTAGTCAAAAGTAAAAAAAAACGAAATTTCAAAATTGTCCACGAGTCATAATTGGTAAATTCATAATTGAATCAATCATTAATAAAATTTGCTACTGGAAGATACTACGCGCAGTTTTTCCATTTTGATCGCCAATCATTCAATAATAATGATTAATAGCCTATGCAATATTTCCAAAAATTGTATGACATTTTGGGATATAAACAAACGCTAATAACTTTGCTGCTTATGAATATTATTTATTGACACTTTACTCAAATAATAACAAGACCTTTTGTAATAGGCCTAATTATTTAAGCCGTATCAGAAAAGGTCATTTAATTGCTTAAGTATTTGTACTAATTAAAAAAATTGTAGTGTATATTGTGCGTCACGACTACCTACGCCAAAATAGGTCGACAGCCCTCGGGCTAGTTTTGAATTAGACCTGATGTTTTGGAATACATATACTAAAACATAGTTTGAATTGCGTAAAACCTTTAAACGCACATTCTAAATCCATCCAGGTGCGGCTCCACTTCGACCCACCAAATACAAAACGGTTATACAACAAATAATTATAGCAATAACCAAATGAAAAGGCGCCAGAAACAACAATGGACTCCGTTGAAAATATCCTTATTCTTCAAATAAGATTTAATAACGTTTTGTTGGAACCCAATGCTCTTTTAACAGACCTCTTTGTCGAACCTATTTATTCCAGCATCCAGTTTACTCCGACCTCTTTCGATTCTGGTCTGTTCTTGATCTGTGTTCGAAGTTTGTGTATTGGTATTGTTTAGGAGTTCAAGTTCTGTTGGTAGTATTTCAACAGCATCTTCCGTTTGCTAAGTTGTTTTTTGTTATTAAAAATCTTTGAACACAATTGCGCTGGATTCGGGTGCTGCTGATTGTATTGTTGGTGGCACAAATGATCTGTTTGGATTGTTATTGCTCGTGGGGGCACAAAAACTTATAATCGCTGACGGGTTGAGCGTTACAGGATAATATTTAAGACTGTACTCTCTGTGTATTTTGTTTGGGAAGCTAAAGAAGTATTTATTTGATTCTAATGTTTTAACTAAATTAGATTCAGTTAAATGCATTATACCTTTTTGAATATTTTGTTGTACAATTTGAACTAGAAGCTATGACATACTTGTAAATAAATGCTGCCAGTAATAATAAGATCAATTATTCCACATGTCACAACAGTTTCCTACCAACCGGGGGTTGTCCTTGGATGCACTAGCAATTAGCATAGCGCGTACAGGGATAATCACCGCACCGGTTGGTACCACGTTCCAATAAAAGCGTCTAAGGCGCAAAATACACAGAAGCGATGAGATTCGGATACGATGCGGATGTGGATCGGATTTGTTGTCGCTTCAAATTTTATTCGTACAAAATGTATGAAAGAGATGCGTCGTAAATTAAACAGAAAGGATGCGATTCTCAAGTGATAAATCCGCGCCGCATCCTTTCTGTGTAATTTACGACGCATCTCTTTCATACATTTTGTACGAATAAAATTTGAAGCGACAACAAATCCGATCCACATCCGCATCGTATCCGAATCTCATCGCTTCTGTGTATTTTGCGCCTAAAAGAGCCTCTGCGAGTTGATTTCGGCACCTCGTACGTCATCCTAAAGTCCAGGACCTCAGGGTCCTTCTGCCAGTGGCTTCACCCGATTGAGATTAGTAAATTATCCCAAAAATATATGCTATTTATTCCAGGCCTAGCCGTGTGTGAGATGTCATCAAAACCCGTTCAGCCGACCGAACGTGAAAGATCAACAAACGTGTGTGTAACATAGCTTTCGCCTTTATAATATTAGTGTGAAGTGTTAGATTATGGCTAGAACTACACTGCCACACACGCCGATCTGGGTACGTCGGTCTCCATACATTTTATATAGCAACTAGACTTGTAGAGCTACACATGATACACGCCACGCGACGTCGTTCTACGTACAATACGTAAAACGTACAAATCAGGCGTGGTAGAACTACACTGCTCACACGGGTGCCACACACGCCGATCTGGACGCGTCGGTCTCCGTACTTACATTTTACACCGCTAAATTTTAATCGTTTTAATCCCTTGGAGGGTCGATCCGGTACATGAAACACTATCGATTTGTGAAGATAAAATTGAAAAATAAAGTACCTTTTTTTCAAAACTCGTATTAATTTACGCATGTACGAAATTAATTTATTTAAGAAAACGTCAGCTGAGCGAGTCCAATGACCTGTAGGTAGTTTGTGCGCAACGCCGACAACTACCTACGGGATTAAAACGATTAAAATTTAACAGTGTATATGGCAACTAGACTTGTAGAGCTACACTTGATACAAGCCACGCGACGTCGTTCTATGTACAAATCAGGCCTGTTACACGTGTGCTCCGGTCTAATGTAGTTCTAGCTTTAAATCATTTTGAACCTATTAATACTAGTTCTAATTACACCGATAAATATATACAACGATCTAAATATCTTCTCTAACTCAAATGCCGAATCCCTGAATGTCTTAAACATCAATAGACACATAACTAGTTTTGCCATTACTGCTATTTATACAGGGTGGCCGGGGCTTGCGGTCGGGTCAGACGGCCCAAGGCATCAATATTGTCCCTGTGCTCAAACGAGCTACCCTTGTAGGCGGGGAGCTACCCTTACACTACATGTGAATGTAGAATAGAGTGTAGGAATCGTTTTGCCTGCTGGCTGTGCCTACTGATAAAGATGAACTCAGAAACTGAGATGAAAGATTGTTGTTTGAATATGAAGCACTAGCTTTTGCCCGCATACATAAAATATAGCCTATGTCACTCAGGAATAAAGCAGCTATCTATCGGTAATTAATAAATAAAAAAAATAAGCAATCGGACCTGTACTTTCAGAGATTCCTTCCTACAAACAAAAAACAAACTGCCTCTTTATAATATTATAGTGTAGATTTTTTCTCTCGATATTGTTTATGTCGGTAGATGGTCCGCCTTAGCCTGGTGTGAGGAAGGGAGGGAATCATATCGCAATAGTATTATTATAAGGGTGAAAGTGTATGTATGAATGTATGTACTAGCTGTTCCCGCGACTTCGTTCGCGTGGACTACAGGATTTTGACTTTGTTTTTTCTAAAATAAAAGTAGTCTAAGTTACTCCTTATTACATCAGCAACCTGCCAAAAAAAGTCCTGTTAAAATCGGTCCAGCCATTTCAGAGATTAGTCGGAACAAACAGACAGACAGACAAAAATTGTAAAAAAAAATATTTTGGTGTATGTACCGTATATATATTCATATGCATGTAGTAAAAAGCGGTTATTTCAATATTTCAAACAGACACTCCAATTTTATTCATATGTATAATATAGATGTTGCGAAGCGCATATTACTAAGAGTTCTGAGTATACATGTAAGATGGAGAGGGAGAGGAAGGCCGAAGAAAAGATGGATGGATTGTGTGAGGAGTGATATGAAAGAAAAGGGAGTTAGTGATGGTTTGACGGGTGACAGGACAGAATGGAAGAAAAAAACATGTTGCGCCGACCCCAAGTAATATGGGATAGGGGCAGGAAGAAGAAGAAGTATAGATGTTGCGTTCGAACAGCTGAACGGATTTAGCACAGGGGTTGGCCATATCGTGAAATAGTACATAGGATTTTTTACACTTTTTAATCGGAAGTGTTGGTAACCAACGTTATCAACCTATCACGAGGTAATTGCCTTTAATTCATTAAACCCCAAGCGAACGCGTGGTCTCTTATTGTCTTTTTGTAAATATCGCAGCATATGCCGCGAGTTAGGCGCCTTTTTGACCTTACACAGATTTTAAAGTTATCTAAAATCCGTAATCTGTTGTTAAGTTTTTTAATGTATCCTAATTCTGTTTTTTTTTTTTAATTTGAATGTATGTGTGAGGTACAAATAAACGTTTTTCTTTCTTTCTTTCTATTGTGTCTTTAATTACGGTATTCAAAAGGTTAAATGGCAGTAGACAGAGCACATTGCTCGCACCTAGATGGTCGATGGCGCCGAAATTTTAGAGTAGCGACCGCGTATCGGGAGACGCAAAGTTTGTAGGCTTCTCACAAGCTGGACCGAAGACCTGGTGAGGATCGCGGGAATTCGATATGGATACTTAGGGGAGACCTATGTCCAACAATGGACGACTTTCGCTTGAAATGTTGATGATGATTTCCGGGACTATATTTCCTCAAGATAATTTTCTACTTTCACGTGTGCGAAGATCCTGATTAGGGTTTGGGTCTCAGGACGTCTCGTGTCTCGAAGTCCCGGGACTTTTCGTAATTTTCCTTGTCTCGAGTCCGAAATTGACAATCTTGTTATGTAATTATTTTTATTTTTAAATAATTGAAAGAGCCTAGCGCTATCTGCTAGTTTAATGATTACTTGGACTACTACTGCTTGGAAAAAAAACAAGAACTACATTAAAAATGGAGTTTTTGTTGTTTAAAGAAACCGAAAAACATACAGAAAGTTTGAAACTACTGTATAAAGCCTTAAACACAATTAAACCGACAGCTGTTTAAAACGAGAGAGTATTCTCCTTGTCCGGTGGTGTTTTTACAAAAATTAGAAACAGATTGTCAGACAAAGCTGTTGACGCTCTGATTTTTTTATAAGCCTATTTTATTAAATCAGCAAATAAGTCTAATTATTAAGTTTGTTGATTATTTAAAAGACGGTATAATAAGTATGTATTATTTATATTTAGATTGTTGAATTATGAAACAAATGCGTGTTTATGAGATTTAACAATGTTGTTGATTATGACAAATGATTAGACATAGAATTACTTGATAATAGTAAAGTTATTACGAATCAGTATGATTTTTAACTAAATCGTATTATAACTTATAAAAAAATATAAGATTAAACAAATACAGCAATTATTAAGACTGAAATTAACGTTAAAGTTAATAAGATAATAATTAATAATAACATGTAATAATTAAGAATAACAAACAAAACAAAATATGCCTTTTAATACGTAGCAAAAATTGATTTTATTAAAAAAATGCTTACTCTTAAAAAAGAAAAATATCCAAAAAAGTTTCTTAAAAGTCTCGAAGTCCCGGGAATTCCCGGGACTTTGATTGTAGGCTGTCTCGAGTCCCGAGACTTTGAGATTGTCGGGAATTTCCAAACCCTAATCCTGATAGAAGGTAATATCGCATACTTTGAAATATAACTTTTTCTATGCGTATAAAATTTTAGGGCGTTAAAATAAGTTAGGTACATTATTTTAACGACTACAAAATAAGTTACGACAAGAAAGAAAATTATACGCATAGTTTTCTGTATGTTGCACGCCATAGTTGCGTAACCTCAATTTTCCCACTAAGCCTTCGTAATTTTCTCTGAACTTACCGCTTGAACGCTTACATAATAACCTCAGAGTCAGTATTGCGAAATCAAAACACGGAAGTTTGCACAGGATCACCGGAAGAGTGAAATGACTTCCTCTTTAGGATGCCCATGCTTTTCTGGGATGCACTTCCGTTGAAATGTGGTTACGACTTCAGTCCTCCAATTTTCCGTCATCGTGTTACCTGGCCTCCGATTACGAGGAACAGGTACCTACTTGTGTCCCCGGAATTGCTCGCATATTTGAGTGTTGTTGTCTCATAGCACTGTCCTTCTATCTGTGTAGATACTCGTAGCTAGTGTTGTGATTAGGGATGTAACTGTATCTCGTCAGGTTATATTGGAACCGAATTCGAAACGGGAGTTTTTAAATTTGGTTTCTAGGAACCGGAACCGCAATCGGAGGCGGAGAGGAAGGCAGAAACGTCAAATAAAATACTACTAAAACTTATCAAAAACTTGGATACGTAAAATGAAGAGCAAACTCACAACATTCCAAATACGAAACAAAAACCGGACAAGTACGAGTCGGACTCGCCCATGAAGGGATCCGTAGCAGCAAGTAACATTATATAAAAGGGGACCCCCAAAATGTATTGTTTTTTTTTTCTATTTTTGTGTGTAAATCTTAATGCGGTTTACAGAATACATCTACTCACTAGGTTTCATCAGTATAGCTCTTATAGTTTCGGAAAAAAGAGGCTGTGACATACGGACGGACAGACAGACAGACAGACATGACGAATCTCTATGGGTTCCGTTTTTTGCCATTTGGCTACGGAACCCTAAAAAAGAGTAACCGACACAGGAAAGGGGGGGAAGGTCCTCGTGCGACAAGTATAGACATTTTTGTACCTCCGATATGATTAAAAATCGGAACCAAAACTATAATCGAAAGTGCAAAATCAATCGAAAGTTCAGATCTTTTGAAAAATTTAAATGCATCCTCTGTAACATCTCTATAAAGATTATAATTCCCATCGGCTTAATCATGGATGGTAATACGAATTGGGTTCATACCTAAAATATAGAGAATAGGCTCAGCAGTGCTACCACGAGCTCTTAATGCGATCTATTTTACGACCTAAACTGAATTGTTAAAGGAATGTAGCTGCATAAGGTGACATACTACGTATAGCTCCATCTGTCTTTGTCGCTCGCACGACTGAAATTTTAACACGTCATGGTTAAAGCACCTGATTCCTTAAGATAATCGAAAACTACAACCCGGGAATCTTTAGGTAAGTCGAGAGTGAATAGGTTTCTTTTAGGTAAGCGCGTTCCATCATCGACCGCATCGTCGCTCTCCATCAGGTGAGATAGCGGTCAAGCGCAAACCTATCAACAATAAAAAAAAACTGATCTGGAGTAGTTATTAACTAGTTTGATTAAAACGATCCAAACTACATAGGTACTTGGTTGATATTGACTCCAACACACAGACAGAGCAGAGTGTAATTATGACACAAAGCTGCGTTATTAGATAACTAATACCATTTCATTACATGGCCAGTCACATCATGAAGTGATCAATTCTAAGATCTAGCCACATTACCATTGCATTGGTCTGAATCGCTGGTTCCAATACTAACGTCGAGTTTATTGAAATTTTATCAAGTTCTTCGAAGTTTGACGCCAAGCTACCTAATGCTGGACTAATGCTAAGAGATTATCTTCAAAGACGACTTGAAATAGTTGTTGTAAGAGTTATCGTGATCTAGCACTCGCCTAGTGCTAGATCTTTATAAAGTTTTATTAAGAATACCGACCTAATGTAAATCTATGTACACCCAAGACTATTTCCCCTAGTATCTGACAAAGTAATTCGAAATAGACGAGACAACAGCAAACTTTGCATCCCAAGATGTCGAACTGCATTACTACGTAAGAGTGTATTCTGTATGGCGCCAATTCTTTACAATAAACTACCGAAAAATTGGAGGGAAGATACAACCGCAAAATTAAGAAATAGGTTAAAAAAGGTTTTGTTAGAGAAAGCTTATTACAGCATTAAGGAATTTTTGACCGATAAACTAACATAACTCTGACTTGTCGACATGTTTGGACTATTTTTATTATTATTATTATTTATTGACAGTAAACCTTGCCATATTATATGAAATTTTTGAATTTTTGACATTAAATACAACTGCAAAATTGAGAAATACCTAGGTTAAAAAAAAAAAAAAAAAAAAGTTTTGTTAGAGAAAGTTTATTATAGCATTAAGGATTTTTATTTTATTTTATATTTTTTTATTTTTTTACCGATAAACTAACATAACTTTGACTTGTCGACATGTTTGGACTATTATTGTTATTATTATTTATTGACTTATGTAATTTTTGACGTGTATGAATTTTTTTGAATTATCGACATGATTGTGATGGAACAAATAATTTTTTGACATTAGATATTCTTAATTATTATAATTGTATGTATGAGTAAATTTAATAATTTTATGATCTTACTCAATTATATTTTGTACGCCATTACGGCAAAACATGACAGTGACTCAACTGATTTTTATGTAACATCTTGCATTTATGTGTATACTCATGTTTTAGCAAAATAAATAATCTTGAATCTTGAATCTTGAATCTTGAACCGTTAAATTTTGATCGTTTTAATCCCGTGGAGGGTCGATCCGGTACTTGAAACACTATCGATTTGTAAAGATAAAATTAAAAAATAAAGTACCTTTTTTTTAAACTCGTATTAATTTACGCATGTACGAAATTAATTTCTTTAAGAAAACGTCAGCTGAGCGAGTCTAATGACCTGTAGGTAGTAGTCGGCGTTGCGTACTAATTACCTACCGCACAGCCGAAACTACTGGGACTAGGAACCTGGAATTTTGCATAAGGTTTCCTCTTATGACGTAGGCAAGCACTAAGAACGGATTTTCCGAAATTCACCCTTTAAGGGGATGAAACGGGGGTCCAAAGTTTGTATGGAGAAACCGACTTTCATGCGGGCAAAGCCGCTGGCAAAAGCGAAGAGCTAGCTATAGAAGGAGAAACTGACTGACTGACATATCAACGCACAGCCGAAACTACTGGGACTAGGAGCGTGAAATTTTGCACAAGGCCTACTTTTATAACGTAGGCCAGCCCTAGCCCCTAGCCCCTAGAGGCTAAACAGGAGTCTAAAGTAGGCAAAGCCGCTGACAGAAGCTAGTCATCAAATAAAGTCTTCAAGTTCGCCTCCGCATATAAAGAGCCGTAACCTAAACTAAAATAAAAACACACAGTGGAAACTCTACACAAAAACAACGTCAAAAACAATACAACCAAAACCACGTAAACCGAAACGATGATCGAGTCTCGTCATCGCCATACATCGCCATAACACCTAAATAAAGTACATCGGAGTACAACGTCCAAATTAGGCGCGAAATCGCTCACGAGGGCTCGCAAAAACCTCGTTAGAGCCGCCATGTTTGTTCGGCGACAGTAAGGGGCGCACCCTCTATGTACACAATCACCACACAACACTGTCCTCTAGATCCAAGTTTTGATGCCAAACCGACCTCTGTTAGCACCACCTAAAGCTCAAAATTCTATGGGTCGTTGGATCTAAACGCAAGTTGCTGTGGCTAAGGGTGTATGTGCCGGGCCCGGGTGTGGGTAACACCCTTGTCGCGTTGTGCGACGGAATAGCTCGTATGTGAAATGGATATGCAATGCGATACTGAAAGTGATATTCATGGAGGTGATGCGAGAGAACGAATATATTTTTTGACTGTCGTTTTGGAATATTCAATTATTTAGTTTATAGTTTTGTATGTAATTTATCTACTCTAAAATCAATTCAACTTGCCAATCAATATTATAAATCCTTGCAAAACAGCCTAATAACAGCCTTCCAAAAGTTTTAAAGTCTACAATCAGGCTCTTGGAAAGCTGCCTTCAAGGGTTCGTTAGTATCGGTAAGATATACATATCTAGAATACAGTACTTTATTATAACATTTTTGTTAATAGTATCCCTAACTCAAAAAATGGCCAGTGCAACTTATGATATTGGAAATATGTATAAGTATTTGGATATGGGTAAATATGGGAATATATTTTGTTTTACCCTCGGGGTGTTTGGTACCTGCTTATGAATATTATAGACCCCTGCTACATAGTTTTCTGTGTCTGAATCAATTTACTTGTAAATAATAGATAGATCGTATCCTTACTAATATTATAAAAACGAAAGTGAGTTTGTTTGTTTGTTTGTTTATTACGTCTTCACGCCTAAATGGCAAAACCGATTTTGATGAATTTTGGTACAGAGATAGTTGGGGCCCTGGAGACGGACATAGGCATAAGCCGCGCGTAAAAGCTAGTATACATAAATGTAGGTACCTACTGTAATACGCCGAATATTTTTTTGACCATATCAATCTGTTGTGAAGACCGCAATAAATTAACAAAATGTCTAAAATTTTCCTAAAACATTCTAAAAATGTTGGCCCTTGTTCTAAGTTCTTTTGAAGGAAAGTGAAGGAGTTTTTCCAATTAATTCAGTCACCGTGTCACGGAAGAAACTCAAAAAAAGTAAATAAGATTAGGTCTCATGATTAGGTCGACTGTTGAAAATTACTTCAAGGAATTCTTATACTTTTGTACTCAAAATTTTACCACATCACTGTCTTTTATGTAATCAGAGCGTCCCTAAACTATTTTATCTGGCTGTGAAATACGTATGTTACATGAATGAAGTTTCAATTTAAAGGGTATCTCTCAGGTGCCTCGTAGTATTACTTGTACTACGCGCGCCTCAAGGAGATTTTAGCAACCGTTACCCAGCAGGGCCGTACCCAGGGCTGGGCAGTACCCAGCAGGGTCGAAGCCTTCTGGGGCCATGGGCGATGCGAAAGAGATCGGGGCCCTGGAACAATGTCAAAGAAGGAACAGAATTGGGTTTATAGCCAGTAAAAGTCTGACATGCCCTTGGATGATTTTCCCACTGAAAAAAAAAGTCTCTCAGGTGCCTTCCACAATTATTTTCAGTCCAAGATCCACAACACTAGTTACTGGCATCGTAGGACCTCTACAAGTCTACGACAATCGGCGTCTATTGAATCGTTCAATCCAACATTCTTTTAGGGGTCGGCTTCCAGTATAACCGAATGCAGCTTAATACTAGGACTACATGGAGTGACTGCCTATCTGACTTCCACAACCCAAGAGCCGGGTACCTAAACCGTTACAACTGAAATGACACGACTTTAAGGTCTCCAACCAATATACAAGCAAATACCGTAGGCGGACGGCGAACAATGGGTAGCTCGCCGTCTGACCGTCCGGACCGAGTACAAGACGTCGACGGTGCATATTGTTCCACGCGCGCCTTGTGGAGTTGTCAGCAAACCGTAGGGGCCAGCAGGGTTGAGGCCTACTGAGGCCAAGGATTGGTTTCTGAAAGGAAGATTCGGCTCCGGTACGAAAGGCAACAAAGGAACAGGAGTGGGTTTTTAGTCAGTAAAAGTCTGACACTATCTCCCGCTTCGCCCAAGAGCAGGGGTTGTCATTAGATGATTTTCTCACCTAAAAAAAAATATATACAAGCAAATACTTACGAAACTGAAGCTACATCTATAAAATCCAGCTACATAGCAATGGAGCAACGTATTCCAATATACTCGTATAATGGTTCAAAAAGCCCGGCTTGCAAGCTTGCAATAACGAGAAATTCTCCAAAAGAATGAAATATTTGTGCTGGGCGGCTGTAGTCATCATCAGGGCTCGTATCGATTGCGATTAGACCCTCTGCCACCCTCGGAGGATAGGAGGGACGCACACTGCGATGGTAACACGCTTGAGAGGGCAATGGAAGGTAGCGATAAGACCTCGCTCTTAGCGATAGACCGCCCATTGTGACACCCTATTAATTTTAAGTTTCTCATGTAATTTTTATTTTTGGTGTACAATAAAGAATCTATCTATACAAGGTGTAAAGGACAGCCCTCCACAAACTTTAAGGGCCATATTTCACTGGGACACCACTGGTAGCGCAACTGGTTGCGCCACCAGCAAAATGTATAGAGCTCTATAGAGCGTTACTCACCTGGTGTCTGTTTGGTAGCGCAACCAATTTGGTGGCGCAACCAGTGCGGACACCAGTCCGGCCGCCAGTCACGCCCCCCACCAAAGAGAGTATGTAATAAGATGGAAATCTAACCTTTGAAAACCATAATTAACCAACTGTCAAACGTTAGTGACAGTGAACCAAGAATCTTGTACAGTACAATCTGGATTGATTACGACAACCTTAAAGATGTAATAAAGAAGTACCATACAAGAATCTTTATCCCTTTCTACTAGCGTGTATAGACTAGTTCGTACTACGAGACATTCTGTTCTAAAGAAGTTCAAGATGTTATTAAGGACGCTTTGACCGTTTTAGACAAATATCTCGTTTTTTCGGGTACCATTATAATGCACCAAGAATCATAACTATGAGGATGTCACGGTATCAAATAAAAGATAATATACATATTCATCTCTAGGATGGTATAAAAAAATATTATAGTTTTGTATAAAATTTTCATATAGTTAAATACGATTTTACCAACGCACTAATCAAGAAAATTACAAAATACAAGGGTCTGAATAGGTCGCGTAAGCTAAATCCAGTGCACATTTTTAGCTTAAAAATCATAAAATACCACAGCTTATATAGTCTTCTACACCTTTAACTAATTATTTTGAACTTACATAAATAACTTTATGATTTATGACCAAAATTAAACTACTCTAAAAAAATCTTCATACATTTTTCATTGAACCCACCACTTCCAAGCCTCAGTCCGCGCTGAACGCGTCCACGTTCTGAGAAGCACGGGCCATTTCGCTTTCTTTGAAAAACGTATACTGCGATTGTATGCATTGATACTTTTTCGAAATAAAATTAAGTACCTAGTTATGAGTATAAAAATAAAAAACGACTTGGGAATTTTGTATAATATTTAATCATTAAAAAAATACTATTCGATACTTTTTATAAGGTTCTTCTACTAGTAAATAATTATCAAGATCCCTTCATCAACCTTGATTATTAAACCAGTGTTAACTACATCAAATTTCATTTTACCCTAATAATTAGCTAAGTCGTTTGATTTTTTAGACAGACTCTACCACACTTATTTTTAGAATTAGATAGGTATTGATTTACTGATATAGAATGAAACTAAAAATAATATTTTTAACAACTTTAATTGAGTAAATTGATATGAAAGTCATTTTTGGGGGTTGTGGCTACGAATATATCATCCTTTTAATTGAAGAAGGTGGATGTAATTTTTTTTTAACTGACTTCAAAAAAGGAGGAGGTTCTCAATTCGATTGTTTTTTCCTTCTAAATTCGATGGATTACGACCCATTCCCTCTCCTTGAGAGGAGGCCTGAGTTCCAGCAGTGGGAACATTAAAAAGGCTGATTATGTATGTGTGTATATCTATAGGGATTTTGGAGTTTTTACCAAGAAGCCGATTTCGACTATTCTGCCAAGTCCATAGTAAATTGGAAAAACAAGTGTGTTTATAGAAATCTGAGTAAAGTGAGAATATTAAGCCGTCCAAGACAAAGATAGTAATAGCAAATGTACTGAAACATACTAGGTGAAATACCTGTAAGTGTTACTTTATTTAACCTGTTTTTTTTTTATTTTAAGCTTAACAAATTACACCTTATCAGTGTGGAAATAAATAAATAAACTGGTTTTCATCTGTTAACTCAATAAGGTTCAATTGAAAACTAGCATTAGGTAAAAAACTATATTTATAATTCACAATAGGATCCCTAAATTGATAAATAGTTTTCACACACTCGCAATATTTTTGAAAGACCTATCTAACGACATCCCACATTATGGAATAGTCTACAAAACAAAATAAAAAAGAATTAAAAAAGGGCGTCCTTGTATCGTACTCTTCAGTACATTTTTGAGGTTGACGTAATCAATCCAGATAGTATAAAAGATTCTTGGGTGTGGCGAACCAAAGAACGCTCTCTATCCCTTTCTACTAGTGTGTCCATAGATTAGTTCGTACTACGAGCCATTGTGTTCTAAAGAAGTTCAAGTTGTTATTAATACATAATATTTTAGAAAACTAATCAAAAACTAATAAGTATATTACACAGGTAAGACCTTACCACGATTACAAACTACGAGAGTCTAGAAGTTTTCGATAAGACAATTCTTCGAGAGTAAGCAAAAGAGAAGTTGATAGGTCATCGGCCTACCAAAAAACCACGCCTCACCGAGGTCATTAAGAAGAGACTATTGCACAGGGCCAAACAACATCAAAATATGACTGTTTCAGACTGAAGTCGGTTAAAAATAATACTTTAAATAGTACAGTACATTGTTAATAAACTACTGCCATTATCTGATGAAATAATATAATTTTTCAGACATGTTTCTCCGATGAATCGACGTTTCAGGTTTTGGTTGACAAAAGCTCTTTTGTCCGTTCAAAAAATGCTCCTTTCCGACGACGCCCTGGAGAATAGCTCCATAAAAACCGGTGTTAAGAGACAGCTAAATTTCCAATTAGTATTATGATGTGGTCTTTAATCTCAAGCAAGGGTCTACATATCGTGAAAGGGACCGTGAGGCATGACCAGTACAAGCGAGTACTAGAAACTGGACTGCTGCTGCATCTCGAAGAATGGTTCCTTATTGACGAAGAGTCCATTTTTATGCCCGAATCTGCATTGTGCTACAAAACCAGGGGTGTTACTGCATAGCTCACTGTCCGGCCGTCCGGTAACTGTCCGGACCAAGCCCAAGGCGTCGACGGCGCGCACTGTTCCCGCGCGCCTCATGGAGTTGTCAGCAACAGCAGGGACCCAGCCGGGTCGAAGCCTACTGGGGCCAGGGTTATCCGAAAGGGCGCTCGAGCCCCGGTATGAAGGCTAGAAGGAACGGGGTGGGTCTTTTAGTCAGTAAGAGTCTGACACTATCTCCCGCTCCACCCAAGGGCGGGGGATGTCAATGCATGATTTTTTCCCACCATAAAAAAAAAGGGGTGTTACTGCATACTTGGCTAAAAAACATTAATGTTTTACCCTATACCTTTTTTGCCCTATGTTGAGTTCCCTGACAGTTCAATTTTTTCCGTGGCACGCATACTACTTTAGATTACTAAAAAATAAACTGGCAAAAAAATTAAAAATGAAATGATAAAAAAATATTGTCTTTCGTAAATTACAAAGTAAATTATTGTGGTTATAATTAACTGTTAATAAATTAAGTAAATAAAATAAAAAAGTATAGAACTTAAAAATGTGTAATGCGTTAAACGGAACTTCTGCCAATAGAGATTGACACTACTCGACGACACATTAATCGACAAAATCGGAGCGGCCATCTTGTAATCGCATGTAAAATTGGAAAAAAGTAAGTAATAGAAAAAACTCAAAAAACTATAACAGAGGACTGAAATAAATATATCCGGATCGACCGAATTAGGGACCAATAATTAATCATCGCGGTTAGTTGAAGAAGATTCCGATTCCGATATGGATATGAGTTCAAATCAAGAGTCAAGTTCTGAGAGTGAATAATAAATAAATAATTATTTTAAACAGACTGCATTTTATTTACCACTAGCCGTCCCCCGCGGTTTCGCCCGCGTTATTTCAGGGTTTTTAGTTTTTGTCAGGTTTTTTGATTTACTCTAAAATTTCTTCAAAATCCGTAGACTAGTTCTTGCGTGAAAGAGTAACAAACATCACACACACGTTTGTACACACGTACAAACTTTCACATTTATCATCTATAAATCCAAAATCGGTAATCCGATTCCATTACCTTTGCCAACTGATTCGTTATTGTAAAAAATCGATTAAATTTCGTTAGGTCACATCACTATAATTGTCAGACAAAAACTGTCAGGAAACTCATCATAGGACAAAAAAACTAGTCAATCAATACACCAGACATGAACGCTATTGAAAACATGTAGGAGCTCACCAAGCAGGAGATCGCTTAGCAAGTGATCACCACCAAACTAATAAATTATTTAATATTATTGTTATATAAACACTAGCTAATTAAATTGCAGCCATCAACAACACAAACCTGCAACAGGATGCCAGAATTTGCATAGAGAGCATATCACGATGAATGGAATCTATTACAAAATTCTGGTAATATTCGTCAAATTGACTACGTATTTTTTTTTTCAAAAATATACAAATAATTTTGCTTTTAATTTTCGTTGTTTTTATTATCTCAATAAAAAAAAATATAAATAAAAAATACCAGCCGGACCCACAAGCAACCATTTTTCAAACTTATTAACCTGGCCGTTAGCGAGGAGTCGGCTTCAGAAAATCACTGTTTTATGGCTCTTTTCGGGCGCTTGGGCCTTAAGCGATACGCGCGAGGCACCTTCCGATTTCACCTACTTTTTTTGTCGTCAACTCGCTCAGCCTTGAAAATCTGACGTATTTATGTACAGTAAACTAAAAAAAAAAATTATAACATAGGTACCCACTAAAAATGTATTAGAAATTGTATTCGACTTGACTTTAAAATAAAACACTTATCGCAATGAGAAAGATATAAATCAACATTACAATGATATAATATTGCATATTTACCTATTAATTACCAACAAATCACAACATTATCAGCAATAAGCAACCAAAGTTGACGTCTAAATATTAGTTAATGTTAGCACACGTTTAAGTAAGCGGAATAGGAGACTTAGAAATACACGTAAGTGAGTGAATATGCAGTATCGATACGTCATGTATGTGTCAAAAAAGTCAAGAGCGCCCACACGATGAACAAAATCTTTCTTGGATGCGTTCCATTTCACGATTAACCTGTGACCTTCAGTTGCCCTTTGCATTCTAGGACTACGGGTTTCCTTTTCAGCAATTCGCCGGGGTCCTAGCTTGCGGGCATCGGCCCTTCCGGACTCCTACGGTTTGATGTCATCTCTTTGAGGAGCACGTCGATCACTACGCGCTGTTGACGACTGAGCTCGGTTCGGTTAATTACCGGACGGCCGGATAGCGGACTACCCATTGCTCGGCGTCTGCAAGCCCGTGTCTACCGTGGTCCGTCGTCGGAGTCGGAATTTCGGCGGCCGATGGTCCTTTGGCCTCCTTCTTCGCTAACATTACTGCTTCGCAGAAAGAGGCGACCGCCTGCCATTCCTCCTCGCTCCGGACCATAGTCTGAACTAGGGCCCTGCGTGAAAGGTTGTTGCCAAAAATTGCCTCCACGAGGAAACAGCAGTGCTCTGCCCGAGCGGGTCACAACTCTACCATGTCCTCGGGTGCTCCACCGTGTCCTCCGAGTGGTCCACACAATAGTAATACACGAGCGTTACTGCCGTCTGAATCCGATGCAGGAACCGACCGAACTTGCCATTTTCGGTGAGGACCATGCAGGTGCAGGTAACATGAGAAAGTCAAAAGTAACGTAAAATGTTTTTAAAGTAACTTGGGTATCGTGTACCATTGGCCACATCCTACTCGCCTCATTCCTCACCTTTAACATAATATCCCGAAATCTAAGTAGATAACCGGTAATAGCCTGCGTGAAAAAATCCGCGGGCAATAGCTAGTTATTTAAAGTAATTGTTATTATTTGACTGTATTTTATACGTTTAAGCGAGATGACGACAGAAAAAGTAGGTGAAATCGGAAGGACCCAACTCGCGCGGACTCGCGCGAATTGCTTAAGCGAGTTGACGAACAAGCCATATTAGGTAATCTCTGGAAGTACTGGTCCGATCGCAAAAAGTTTTTCACCGATAGAAAGCTGCTTTATTCCTGAGTGGGGTGTCCGCGGGCGAAGCCGCGGGCAAATGCTAGAATATTATATTTATCGACCGTGAAGTACCAATACCGCCTAAAAATATTTTTTCAAGAAAATCATAATTTACCGCTATGAATTTAAAAAGGTTTTTCCGCGTGTTTTAAGCGATTATCACACTGCCCCGCGTCACGCTGCATGTTACATGTCGACGCACCAACGCGCGTACTTGCGGAAGTGCAGATCTGCATCATCGTACGGGTTTTTTACGCACTCACGCGCGTTGGTGCGTTTTGTAAATTCACGCAGGCTCTGACTCATTTCATACAAAATCATACGATAATCGTCTTAGTAAAATTCGAGTAATTTTTTTGTTTTCAGGTTTGACAGACAGTTTGGAGTTATTGGTACTTTGCTGTCGATACAAAAAAATACATTAATTAATATCAAATGCTGCAGTGACAAAAATACTAACAATTAATTTTGTAAAATCATGGTTACCCTAGTTAAAACAGAGGTAAGAAAGGGACACACCGACCCTTTCTCGTTGTCTTGTTCAGTACATTTTTCCCCGTTTGCTTGTCAATATGAACTTAATCTTAATGAAAATAAAGAACACTTTAGAGTGTGTTTGCTGCGTAGGCAATCTAGATTATCCGTAGGATACATGAAATCTTTGCTCTGGTGTCTTGTTTGGTGTCTTGCTATATTTCACTGGGACACCATGGTAGCGCAACCAGTGGCGCTACCATGGTGTCCCGGTGAAATATGGCTCTAAGGGCTTGCTCGGTAAACGAAACTGAACAACCTTCCATAAGATTTTTTTTCAATAACGAAAAAAAAAGTCGGCCTCACCATACAAATTGTCCAATCAAGTTTATCATTTTGTATGATGAGGCTGATTTTTTTTTTTCGTTTCCTGAAAAAAAAAATTGTGGAAGGTTGTTCAGTTTCGTCTACTGAGCAAGCCCTTAAAGTTTGTGGAGGGCTGTCCCTTACAACTTTTATATCTATCTGTCTCGTTCCCACTATGTCGTAACGATTAGTTTATCGTCGGACGAGTGTCGTCTCTAGCTGTTTCCGTTATAGCAAACGTTTGTCGTGGCCACGACAGATAGTCGCAACAACGAGACAGAATTTACCGACAAGGTTTAGTGGTGACAAATTTTTATTGTTGTACGACTGTCATGCTAGCCGTTCCCACTGTCAGTCATGACCACGGATATCTATGGTTATGACAATCTGATGTCACAGTAATAAAATTTGTAGACAGTTAATCGTATCGTCCTATATGTTAACATAATATGTGAACATTTATAGGACGATACGATTAACTGTCGTTATTATCAGTTGTCACGACAAAGTGAGAACGCTGGTTAAGAGATTTAAATAAAATGATGTGAATACATGTGTTAAAAACTAAAGCTTGTATTTTACATGGAGCGACGGCCTATTTGACCTGGAACCTTACCATGACTTATTAAAATGTCAGACGTGCGAGTGAGAAAGATTAAAGCTCCATTCCTTTAACAATTTAGTTTAGGTCGTCAAATGGATCGCATTAAGAGTTCGTGGTAGGGCCACTGAGATGGTGGTCAAATGCGAGCCTATCAATAACAACCTAGTAATTGGGTAACACTATAACCTTTGGCAAGATCGATGGCAGATTTCCTGTCCTCTAACGACCGTCAAAGATCAACAAAATGACGCCCGAGTCGCTAGTAATATTATAAAGCATGGATAATGTTTTTTTTTTGAGGTAGGAAATCATCAAACGACTTCTTCTTCTTCTCTCGAATCGATGGTTTTCATTTCCCTCAAAGCTTTTGGGCCCAGTAGGTTGCCACGTTTATAGCGGCGTTTTTTTAAGAACACTTTGGGCACTCCAATAATTGGCAAATCAAATGACTTCTTCCACTCTAGGGTGGAGCAAGAGGGCAGGTAACATTTTTACTGACTACAACCCACCCTTGTTCCTTCAGTTGCTCTTTGCGTTCTAGGCAAAGATATTAGAAATGTAATTTTTTTTTATTAAGCTATTGCATAGCTTCTATCGCGGGCCTTGAGCGTGGAGACCGAATCCAGAAATTCCGTAACGAAAATAACCTAACACTCCCCACTCATTTGTTTTTTGAGCGTGGTGACCGATAAGAAAACAAATGAGTGAACCATCAATCAAAATTCAATTCATTGTGTGAAAGTGTAACTTCAATTAATATCAAAGAAAAAAAAACAAAGGAAAAAAAATACTGCATAAATAAAATAAATAAATAATTATAATTGCATAAGTTGATAAAAATGCTATGCAATAGCTTTACCGCGGCAGTCCCCGAGTGCCACACGTCTTTTTTCTATGGTTCCAGAAATTTTCGAAAGAGATAACGTGGGGTTGGGTAAAATGGCAGAAAGTTGAAACAATGTATTTGCCCGATATAAAATAGATTCCTTACCTATAACCAAACTTCGTGCGTTTCTCCGTGCAACTGCCCGTTGACCCTTATTTTGAGAGGACGAATTAATTCCAGCAATTAATGGAGGGCTTAGGGTCGAAGTGATCCTCCCCTGTTCGTGAAATTCAATTATTGATGCGTCCGTCTTTGCGGGGGTGTCTGAATAAGCCTCGGTTAAAATGTAGCTGATCGGACAAAATCTCCTAGTTTAATGGAAAAACTAAATGGTGTCGGGGGAATTGGTATATTTTTTCCTTTTTTTAGGGTTCCGTAGGTACCTAAGGCCGCAAAAAGAGATGGATCTCTTAGTTGTCAATCTATCCGTCTGAGACAGACTGATAACAAAGTAGTAGTAAATCCTATAAGGGTTCCGTTTTTTCAATATTGCCTCTGCACTTGTGGCCCCCTGGTAAATATTGTGTGAATGTATCTATTAACTGCTCCATCTTTGTTGTAACATCTTTTTTTTTCTAACACATTACTTTTACAATATTTTTTTATACTTATTATCTGACTCCAACCTCAGATTCGTTAGTTTTTCTTTTTTTGTTGTTAACGTCTCATTTATTAACAGTTGTAATTATTATTATTTTTCTAGCTTTTTTTTTATATAGCCTCTTTTTATAATGTAAATGGAAGAACACTGTAGACTCCACGAATTCTTAGATTACTTCATATTTTGAATCACTTTTTTTAAATGATTATTTTTATTGTGCTTTTGAGTACAATATAGACCGGTTTACACTGTTCTTAAATAATACCTATTAATACTGTATTATGGAAATATTGTAAGAACAATATTTTTTTTAAAAGAGTAACCATGGATGGAGTTTCTTGCCGGTTCTTCTCCATAGGAAACGACAAATTTCGAACCGTGCACTAGCTTCTGACATTTTATAAGTGCCCATGTAAGCCTATGTGAAATAAAAAACTTTTGACTTTGACTTTGACTTAGATTCGGAACCCTAAAAATGATTATATATCATTCGTATATTCATCTTCTTTACATACACGTATCCATGTCACAAATACCTTAAAGACAAACATACGTAACTATATTAAATTATAAAATTAGTAAATCGCTCCGATTATGGCAAAGCCAACAAGAAGGGTTATGTTTTTTCAGTCTTTTTTGTTTCATTTATGATTTATAGAAATATTTAAATAATACTTTCGGCTTTAATATTTGTTTCGTGAGTGCTTTTTCTCTCAATAACCTAAAACATTCCTTAGCGTATTCGTGGGTGGCAGTAGAAATATATTTATTGACGAATACTATTAAACGTAGTAACAAAACTTACACAATATCAGGAGTCTGTTCAACCCACCTCCAATAAAGTAAAAACCTAAAGATGTTTTTCCATCAGAGATGAGTTCCAACTAGATATCGCGCAGCATGTGGCGCAAGGATGTCTTAGCGGCTCTTTAAAAATATGTGATTGAAGCTAAGCGAGGAGCTTGAAAATGATTAACGGAGCTGTGGAAAGGAACTCAGCTTGCGTGTACGACTTTTACAATGCGATTTAGTACCTATACGAGAATAGGTGCACGTACAGCTGAAAGCCGGACTCTTTTAGCTGTGCGCACACATTTTCTTCACTTGCGTCTTTCGAAAATATTCCTCGACTAGCTTTTGCCTGCAGTTTCGCCTGCTTACATAAAATATAGTCTATGTCACTCAGGAATAAAGCAGCTTTCTATCGGAAAAAAAAAAATATCAATCGGACCAGTATTTTCAGAGATGATCTCCTACAAACAAAAAAACAAACTTTATCTCTTTATGTTATTAGTGCGGATATCTTGTATTAATATTTACATACCTAGCTCCTCAATGTGTGTATTGATCGACAAACAGTAACGTTAGTCGATAAATAGTGGTTACGCTATAAATTCTATCCGAACATTCGTTCAGTCGACTTTCCATTGATCGAACCACATATATTATGACTCTCGAAGTTAAGTTAAAGACTCGCTCCGCTAGCTCTTATCCTCCAAAGAGCTGCGCTAAACTCGGCTAGGAACATCAGGGGATCCTATTGGCGATTTGTCCTCGTCCATCGCCTAGCTACCTCGCTCATCTCTTATAAAACAGCATCCTTATAGGTAAGACGTTATTTTATCAACTTGGGTAATGTATTCTCTTTTGCGTGATGTCGTTACAAAATACGAAAATGGATATACTTACATAATTTGGATATTTCCTTGTTGGGATTAGCGATGCTTTATATTTTATAAGTATGCAAGTATAAAGGACGATTTTTTTTCGACTATGGATATTATGTTATGCTTTATAGAATCCTTACTAATATTATAAAAGCGAAAGTGAGTTTGTTTGTTTATTTGTTTGTTACGTCTTCACGCCTAAATGGCAAAACCGATTTTGATGAATTTTGGTACAGAGATAGTTGGGACCCTGGAGACGGACATAGGCTAATTTTTTTATTAAAAAAAGTGAGAAAAGGGGGAGAAAGAGGGAAGGTCTTTTATGATTTTAGGCTAGTAGAATATAATCAATTTTATTTCGGACACACAAAGATCTATAGAGTGTTAGTAACTTAATAAATAACTTATTATCTAGTCTTAGTACCCATTGTACCCTATGCACAAGATTTATTTTTATAATCGGAGAGCTGCAGCTCTCCGCTACAGTTCTCAGGATGCTGTTGTGACTATCTCTCATTCTCCTGAGCAGCAAAGCACTGTTCTTGCGGACAGTCGCGTAAAACTACACACACATACCACGTTTAGCACAATGCTGGTTTATTTTTTAAAGGTACCTATTATTGGAAAACATGGTTTTCTACTAAAGTTGTCAGCTCTAAAGATATAACTTCTATCAGTTACTCTGCAAGCTTTTAAGGTGATTGTTCCGCTGGCCTGTCCATACATTTAATGCATTAGAAATACTCCGTACATAGACACTTTTTGCTCAAAACGAATCACTTTATCACTTTTTTACAATTACATATTGACGCATTTGACTTTTTGGTAAATAATTTGCATTATATACTGAGAAAAACAGTCTTGAAAACCGGGCAAAATTTGACAATTTGTTTACTAGTGTGAGTGCGATTTGACAACCAATTCATACCGCCATGATTGCGATAGGTTAATATTTAACGCTAGATGGCGTGCAACCGATATTGTAAATTTGAAAAATCATTACTTAATTTATAATAATGGTTTACATTTTTTTAAAAAAGCATTAGAATAACGTAAAACTATCATATCTATTTATCTATCATAAACTAAAACATAAAACTTTGTTGACATCAAAAAATTGTTAGCGTTACTTATAATAATTGTTACTGGCAACAATATCATCACTCGTAATAGGCAAAATGCGGCGTTGCCGTTCTTCCTACTATTTCTAAGAAAAACCCATTGCCAAACCTCGCTCGATTCGATTTCGGTCGACTTGAATTAAAATATTTTTGAAGCTCGAGGCTAGCTTGTGCAGTGATAGGTTTTACGCGCGGAATTGCTTGTATATTTTGAAATGTATGCATTTTCATTGATTTGAACTAATATTATTTTCTTGTATGTATTTCATTACAATTTAATATAATTATTGCAAGGTATTGTAGTACAGGTTGCTTATACGCAATTTTATTTTAAAATAAAAGTACCAATCTTTCGGTGGTATTAGCAAGTCGGCCCATGAGTTTAGCTGGTTATTAGGTACAAACCAAAATCATCTCATAATTGAAATCACCGATCGATATTGTTAATGATTCGTTATAATATCAAGTAAACAAAATTTTATTTACTTGACAATATAATATGTAAATATTATTATCTATCATTTGTAAACAAAAGTTTTAAGTCGATATAATATTTATATATATTTCCTATCATATTGTTTTTCTGATAAGTACATAAACAAATAGTTATTGACGAACAATTATTATTAGACGGACAAACAAACATTAGTTTTAAAAGGTACCTACATTAGATCGCGATCCGATCTCATCGTGGATGCGGTGCATTCCGTTACAGGTATCTACATCAAAACGTATACATAATTATGTAATATGATTTATTATTTATGTTTGTTCTGCAGGGATTTATCTCCACTAGCTATTGTTTTCTTAATTGTCAATCAATATTTTATCAAAATCATTTGGGTAAGTAACATTTTACTGCAACATTTTTCTCAAAATGCGAACAAAAAAAATGCAAAATGTAATCTCGAACGTAATTTGGAATGTAAGTTTCTAATATTCTTGTATTACCTATGGTATTATTATTTGAGAAGAATGCATTTCCATTGTAATTTGATTTGGTTATGTTTTATGATTTCATTCAATTTTATTCGAATTGTGAGTTTATAAAAGTAACATATCGTCTTGTATAGTATTTGTTTTTGTGTATTTTCGTCAGACCTAGAGAAAAGTGCATTCTCGATTACACGGTGACGCTGACGAGTAAAGAGAGAGGTTGTTATTGATGAAGTACAATAAATTGAGAATATGGTGTGAAGAACGTTTAGCAGAATTCCAAAAGACACCAGAAGACATAGGTAGCCTTCATTGAAATGTCTACTGTAGGGCAGTATGAAAATGATTTGTATACTATAGACTACCTACTCATAAGCGTGACCGTCTGACTGCCAGTCAATTTGGAATGGTAATGTAATCAGAAATGTGCATGTGTAATTTCTGTATTTTGTAGAACACCTATGCAGACAACGCATCTTTAAAAAATATTCATAACACACATTTATTTTATCTTACTTTTACAGGTTTACAACAATACAATTTTATTGTGTCAAGGATATTCTTTATAAAAAGAATATTTGTACAAAAGATATGTTATATGGACAGCAAAATGAAAATGTGGCAAAAAGTATGTTTATGTAACAGTATAATAAAACTGTAAGGTCTTTTTATTGATGAAGAAATTGGATATTTGGCTGGTAGGCCAAATGGTAAGTTTATTCATGTATCATTATGTGTATAAGTTGGATCTTACCTATATAATTGATGAATATGGAAAATTATAACACTAGTTTACAAGTAAAATGCAAAATGTATAGATATGTTAATTTCTCCCGCTCTAGGTGGAGAGCGTTAGCTTGCTATCCAACCATCCAGTAACCATCCGGACCGAGCCTAAGACGTCGACGCCCTCACACGATTGCACTGCACTATGAATATGGATACATGTTCTGGTCGGATTGGGAACTTCAGCCAAGATCGAACGAGCCAATATGGACGGGAAGAACCGGAAAGGTACACAACTTTTTTTTTTAATTTACTTCATAAATTTTAGTCTATATTATATATTTTCTTTTCTGCGTACCGGAAGAAACAGCGTTGGAAGGCCTCCTACAAGGTGGGCCGATGACCTGGTAAAGGTAGCGGGAAACCGATGGGTGCGGGACGCACAGGAACGTTCGATGTGGCGATGCTTGGGGGGAGGCCTATGTCCAATAGTGGACATGTATTGGCTGAAATGATGATGATGATATTTTTTCTTTTGGAAAATTGTTCTTCAACATCCAAATCAAAAGTTACACCCAAAATATACTAAATATAATAATTTTCTTTTGCAGCAACTGTGTAGCGGTGGTTTCCAGACAAGAACTTCAGAACAAGTGAAAACAACATGTTGAATGATTTTTGTTTTAATTGTACTTTTATAGTAGTTTGTTTAGAATCTACATTATCTATGTTTACAATCATATTTTTTGGTTATCAGAAACCTGAAATGGTGTGCTCATCATGATGAACATTATGTTCATAATGTGATGAATACATTGACTCTTTTTCTGGTTTCTGAAAAACATACGTGATTATGGATGCTTAGACATTATCAAACATTTTCCACCTTCCTGGTTGCAATCTCTCATTCTAAATTGTGTTTTAAATTTTTTGTTTTCTTATGATTTATAATTTCTTGCGTTTGTCTTGTACTGGTGTATAAGTGTTGTAAATAATATACTTTGAAATACTTCAAACTTGACTTGGGACTAAATGTTTTGAAAAAGATTGTTTTTGAGTAAACAGTTATGTATCAAGCAAGACACAAATTGTCACTATAAATACTTGTAATTATTGTTAGTTGGTACATATGTTTTTTTAAATAATGTATAAGGTAATATAAATAAAACTATCTTACATTGCATTCTTGACATTCATTTGATTCTTAAAATAATAAATCAATTAAATAGTTTACCCCAGAAATACCACCTTTTATTATATAATCATGATTCCTTTTATTTCATATTATAATTGTAATGGGTGACGTTAGAATAAACTTACCCCCCAGACAATTAATTCTAATTTCTACTAGAGTCCAGCCTAATAACTTTTAAATTCACGCCATCTAGTGATTAACTTTGCTAAATGCTCTTGACTTTAAAGTAGTCGCTCATGTCTATGTGTGTGTAAACGATACTGTAAGCAGAGTTGGATATTAGTCCTAAGAAATATGGCGAATCAAAAGGGTTTTGAGGCTTTAATTTGACTAATTTCGGCAAAGTGGAATGTCCCATTTCAGCTCTACTATTTCTGTGACATAATATTGTTCCAATCACACTCAAAACTAAATAAAACTGAAAATGTTGACTTCAGCGCCATCTAGCGGAAAAATGGCCACGAACAACCCGTAGCAATCACCTTAAGTAATAAAATTCTGAAGCACTACTTTTGTCGCTTATCGATACAAGATTAGACATATTTAAATTGTATTTATGACGACATTTTTTTTTTTATTAATGATAGGCTTGCGTTTGACCACTATCTCACCTGATGGTAAGCGATGTTTCATAAATTAAATAATAAACACCAAATAAACTTCCGGAACACAAAACGGTTTGCGTCAAATAAAACCCCAAAAACTACCCTGTTACAAATCTACGCGCCAATTAAACGGGCAACAAAATTCCGTAAAATCCGACACTCGTCGAGTACCTAGGCAAAATCTCCGGTTATATTTGAAACACTAGTGCGCAAATAACAAGAGAAGTAAGGCAGGGTACAGACCGGCGAGCGACAGAGTCGAGCACGCTAATTGCCACTTGAGCGCCAATTACGGGACGATACGCCGACGATGCGGTGAGGTCTTGGGTTTTGAGTTGCCTGTAGAAAATAATGAAGGTAAATGTGAGGTGTGGTAGGAAATATTGTTTAGTTGGTTGCCGTTTTGTTTATTGGTTCCTTGTTGAATATTTGTTTGTTTATGGTCAAGTTGTGTCAAATATATGAGAAAAAAAAAATCGTACAGTCTTCGACTCAGTCTTTTGACGTGGTTAATTCTGTCTTGAAATTGTAAACAGCCGCCGCCACTATCAAACTAGAAAATGCAGTAATAATTTTTTTTTATATATATTTAAGTACCTACTACAAGTTTCTAGAGACCCATCATTATCATCATTTCAATCGAAAGACGTACTCTGTTGGACCTATGTCCAACAGAGTACGCCTCCCCAAGTGTCGCCACAATTAACGGTCCTGTGCGTCTCGCATCCATCGGATTCCCGCAACCTTTATCAGGTCATCTAACGCTGCGCCTTCCGGTATGCGATCGCCACACCTGAACCTTACGAGAGCTCTAGAGACTAGAGAAAACACCAAAAACATCAACAGAAAACCTAACAAACATCACATAAGTGACCCCAGTAAATAAGGCACGCGTAATTCTTGTACTAAGTCGCGCAGCTAAGTTGAAGGGTCGTGAATGAAGAGCGAGCGATGTGAAACACTCAGCCCGGCGCGGATTACGGGGCGAGCCACTTTCCGAGCCACCGTACGACTCGACAAAAGATGTCGTTATGTCGAGCGCCCCCGCCGTGTGCACGCAGCCTTGCCACTAGACTTTCCTCTCAAAAAAAACTTGGCGTATATGCGTCTAACTCGTACTGCATTTTGTATGTGTAATTTTCTTTTATGTTTTATTTTGTAGACTTATGTGCAGTTGCCTGGAGTGTCGTCGAGTTTTCTGGCGGAATGTTTACCTTTTTCTTTTAATTGTTGGTACTTATCGATGTGACAAAAGTAATGTAGAATGTACTGAAAATCAAAAGAGTGAATAGGTTACTTCTAGGCAAGCGTGCTCCATTATCGACGACATCGTCGCTTTCCATCAGGTGGTCAAGCGCGAGGCTATCAACAGTAATAATAAAAAACATCCTGCGGCCGTATTATGACATCTTAAAACCATCATGTTTTCTGTGTGAGAAAAGGATAGTGCTATTCGTCCTGTATAGCTCCGTCTCTTTTTCACACCGAAAACATGATGGTTTTAAGAGGTCATAATACGGCCCCTGGTGTTTCATCGTACGCTTCCATGGGGGTTGAGAGTGCGGTGTGACTTCCGCTGCTTTCCACATGGAAAGCGTCGAAATGAAGTTGAAATAATGATGATATTGATGAAAATCTTCTTAACAACATCATCATCATCATTTCACCTGAAAGACTAAGCCCTCTGATGCCCCCCTCATCAGTCCACCTTGTTGGAGGCAGACCACCAAAACTGGGTCTTCCGGTGCGCAGTCGTTAGCTATCAGAAAACACAGACTCCAGCAGGGAATTCCACTCCTTAGCTGTACGCACAATGAATGTGTTCCCCTTCAGTCAGTACGAGTCTAACAGACCTCTCCACCCATCTCAGGGCAAAGGACATGCATGAGAATTTCTAACTGGAAAAAAAGTCCAGAAAAAAGATATAGGATACTTTTTTTTGACATAGAAGGCGGGCAAAGCTGCTGACAGAAACTAGGAAAAAACAAACTCACTCCAGCTGTAAAATATTTTTATCATGCTTTGATTTTTTACTTGCTATACGAAAATCTAAAGCTAGAAATACATTAGACCGACACACACGTGAACCACGCCTGATTTGTACGTAGAACGACGTCGCGTGGCGTGGATCTAGTGTTGCTCTACAAGTCTAGTTCCCATACAAATGTATGGAGACCGACGCGCCCAGGCGTACGTGGCAGACGTGTGCGCAGTGTAGTTCTACCTTAATTCCTAAGACACGCAATATTTTCAAAAAATCATTTCTAATTTTCCATGAATACCTATCTGTAGTAACTGCCAACGACCTACGTGTTATCATGAAATGAAACCATATAAGAACCTTTGTTCGTAGTACCAAATAGGTAGGTACCTATATGCCGTAACCGCCCCTACATTGATTGTACACATGCTCAAGTAAATAGGTATTTATATGCTAAGTTTAGGTACTAAGGCATGCTTTATGTAAGCTCTTAAATTGTTCTGTTTGCCTGGTATCTGTTTTGAGTTTTCGTAAAAAACAAGGTACTTACCTAGTTATTTTGTTATTGTCTGCCTTTGTTTTTAGGTTCTGAAATTTTTTGAATTTGTAAAATACCGTATTTAAAATTTAGACTTCAATTTTCATTTCTGATTATTTTTCTACATTTACGTGTCCTTTGAAGTAAAACCCAAGATTTACCGAGTTAAAAAGTCCTAAATCAGCGATTATCACAGAACAATTTGGCCATTTATTAATAAGACTTCTAAGGTCTCCAACAAATTCTAGGTTTTACTGTAGCTTGGGCTTTGACAGTAACATTAATATATGTAGGTATATGTCAAGTCTAGAAATAGTATACTAGGTAAGTATGTCGTGGCCAGATCTCAGACTTGATCACTTTATGATATGGCCGGCTAAGTCCCGTATTACAGAACATCGCTCAATACTCAAGCATTACTTAAAACTAGATTCACTCCATTTGATTGGTTGAAACTAGTTTTAAGTAACGCTTGAGTTTTGAGTGACGTACGTTGACGTTTGTTGATATGTCAATCCTCGTTTGGTCTACTTTCTTTAGACTTTTTATTATCATAGGAATCCTACTGATCAAGCAGTTGTTCGTACCCGCAATGTCATTCAACTTGCATGCAATTTGCTAGCAGGTGAAATATTAAGTCGAGTAGCGTATAAACAACAGCAACTGGCTTAACAAAATCGATATTGCGATAACCTTTATCGCGGAATCGATTTCATTTAATATATCACAAGTTTGCATACCATCATGACGCCTCACGCGATAGCTAGGGAGCGTTCAGCGCGAATGCCACGCTTTTCATAATTATTATCATACTGATGAACTACCGTTATATCAACCTTTGTTATCCTTGGATAATTTTGACATTTATGTGTTAGAAGCACGCTGATGCAAAAGGGCATTGTTACTTTTCTATTTAATAACTAACTTTCAGAATTGAACTTAGGCCAATTGTTATCTATACCTGTTATACTGTACATACAAAGAAGCTGTTACCTTATTAAATATAAAAAAATAAAATTAAAAAATTCTGGTGCTCGCCTAACCTTATAAAGGTAACTTCTCACTTTGTTTAGAAACGAATCTTCATGCATACCTAAAAGCTATGCTATGCCGGTCGATTATTTTTTAATGTGCTTTCAAACTTATGTCATTAATATTTCTCTTGTTTTTCGGAATACAATCACCTTACAGTTCCAGTCTATTTTTTTCTTATATTTCCTGCCTAAACCTAATCTGCATCTTAATCACACTTAATATTATGACGTTATAGACCAATGAGCTACATTGGCTGAGCAATATCTTTTAATTTCACTCCTGGTTCTCTAATTATGAACAATAGAAAATAACGTATTTCCCTTCGCTACTCGCCTAGCGTCAATGTCGATGATGTTTTAAAAGCTTGTTGCTTTATCTAACGCAATCCAAAGCGATTTTTGATGAAGAGGCAATGCAAAAAAAGAGAAATTACGCCTGAAAACTCTGTAGGCATTCGGTAATTCCGTGATTTATTCGAATATTCCACAATTGTTCCAGGAAATACGTGTTTTTTTTAAACCTTTAAAAGTTTTTCAGGAAAAATGTCGTCATCTTCGGCTTCTTCTATAATTGCGCTTTTTCATATTTTTAATACAGGAGTACGTTATGGAGGGCCAAAGTTCACGTAAAATAGCAGATTTTCAGAGGTCTTTACTGGATTAGTTTTACACAAAATGTTTTAATTTCTATAGAAGTCTAGATATATCCACAACATATCTGTGTATTCCAAAAATATCTGGAGAAAGATGTGTAATAACATCATAATCATGTAAGAGCAGTTGTATGGAAAACAACCTCGAAAAAGACTCTTTATGTCAGAAACAAACAACACCGGCACTGTAAAAGAGGTATAATTTTTTTTATCCAAAATAAAACAGCGTTCGCCGAAATTCGAAACTATAAATAACGGTAAGCTTCCGCCCAATGACTGGAAAGTGGAAATTCAGCTCCATTAACTATAGTTCAATGGCCAGAAAATCCCAATACGCATCTGGCAATACATAATCTACAAATTCATAACACAACATCGGTTCAACAAATCTGAACGGCATATAACAAATCAAAATCATAAACAAAATTATACAGATAGCTTGTGAATAATACATGAAGCGACGTCCCCTGGCGTGGGTGCTGGGTATCATTACTAGCCTCTTGTGCGTAATTAATCGCAAGCCTGGTCATGACGAGGAAGCTTTATTAAATTTTAGCGCTTGCCACCCCTCTACCACAAAATAGATAGGTACAGAAGTCAATCTCATGTATGTTACTTCACTTTTTATACCTACGCTATGCGATCGCACACACGTCAGCGCGTTGCGCCGAACTGTATGAGCGCGACCAGGCGATTGAGTCGAAATATCGTGTCCGTGAGCGGTGTCTATGTGTGCGTTGCTCGAGCGCGCTTTGTATGTAGATTGTCTTCTGTACCTATCTATTTTGTGCCTCTACCCTACCACCCCTCTTGATGAATAGACCCATCACTTTTACTATTCACAGCGGACGGTGGATTAGCGAGATGAATTTCCTGATTCTCGTGGGGGTAGCCATGAATTGTGCGTAGTATCTATATCTATCTACCCTCTTTTGCTATAGATACGGATTTGCTCGGATTGCGTCGCGATTATTTAGCTTGAGGCTAGAGGTCTTATTTGTTAAGCTTTTCTGTATTGTAATTAAATATGATTTCGTGTCGCTCTTTTTCAACGATAGCTACTGTGAGTGCAGGGTGTCCACTTCACCCCTTCCATATACGCCTTTTATGTCTTCATGATGAATTGAATACCATAATTGCGTTGATGTTTTTCTATCAAACCGAAAGGTTTTGACGAAAATTCCTAATCATTTGAATATAAACTCTTTTTATTGGCGGTAAATCCTGAAATAATACCTCCCAATTGATGTTAAGCGAGAACGGTCCGAGTTTTTCTAAATAATACTCACCTATGTTCCTTCAATTGCCCTTTGCGGTTCAGTCTCGAAGTAATTCTTTCGAAAAACCTCATTGCCCTTCACGTTTGAAAATTTATTTTGCTCGACAGTGTCACAGAATAAATAGTAAGTACAGAAGACAATCTCATGTATGTACTTCACTTTTTATACCTACGCTCGGTGGACGCACACTAATGAGCGTTTGGGCCGGGACTGTTCGACGAGTGGTCCGAGACGCTCCGAGATATGGTGTCTGTGAGCGGTGTCTATGTGTGCGTTGCTCGAGCGCGCTTTGTATGTACGAGTAGATTGACTTCTGTACCTATATATTTTGTGACAGTGTAGGTACCTATCCCGCAGTTTTATCAATATAGTAATTACCGTGTATGAGTAAAAAAATATGTACCTACAATATCGCTGTAGGTAGGTACTAAGTCCTCTGATCAATGACAAAATGAGGGGACAGCTTTAAATCTCCCATCGCGTCATAATTGGATCAAAGTGTTTCGCTCCGTAATATTGTACTCGTAATTTATTTACATTTTGTCGTGAATATCGCAATTTATATGATCTTATTGCAGTGCTGGATTAATGACTTGACACTCTTACGCTTGTAAAGTTAAAATAGCTTATCTTTTTGAAGAAAATAGATATAAAGAAGAAATCCTTCTATTCTGGGTGAAGCGAGAGGATTGTCAGACTTTTACTGACTAAAACCCACCTAGGTGTTCCTTGAGGTGTCCTTTGCGTGCTGGGTCGCAATAACTCTTTCAAACTATCTCGCAAAAAAATACTTTATCAGCGTGAACTGCAAAGGTCTATATTCAGCGAAGCTTAGACTTAAAGGAAACTAGCAGCTCGACTCAACTCAAGACACAATTTCAAACAACAGCTTTTACGTGATTATGACTTTACTACGTAACTTTCTCTAGATATTTTTAAAAACACCGATATTTTGTGGATATTATCTAGGTTTCCATTTTTAAAATCAAAACAAATTTTTTTTAAGACCAATCCAGAAAAACTCCTCTGAAATATGTAGGTATTGCTATTTTGCATGAAGTTTGGCCCTGCTTAATGCACTCTTAAATTAAAAAAGTTAAGAAAATTTACATTTATAGAAACCTTGCATATTTAACCGAAGACGAAATTTTTCTTCCAAAAATTTAAGATTTTGAAAATAACATGACGTATTTCCTGGTACAAGTGTTCGAGTGAATGACGTAATTACCGAATGCCAACAGAGCGTTCAGGTGTTCTCTCTTTTTTTTCACGTCGTCTCTTTATCAAATATTGTAATAGACTATATTGGATGAAACAAAAAGCTTTTAAATCATTCTTACGTTAGTGATGACTTAATGAAGTCATCACTTTCAGAGCAATGTTCATCATCTACTAACCGATCAGTCTTCAATAAATTTAACAGGAAATTTGCTACAGAAACCAAATAGAACGGTATCGTAACACAAAAGCAAAACGATCTGCCATTCACGCAGCGTTCCTTTAAACATTGCCATCTCAATTTGCGATGCTAATCAAATGTTAATACTAATGGGCAATTCAGATTCCCATTAGGGTTGTCAACCCACCCTCTATGTACAACGCGGTATATAAACGAGCCGCCCGACACATACACGCCCGAGGGTGTAATATTTTTCACCCTAACAAAAACATACCACGGTTTTAGCTCGCAGCGAAAGTTGCGCCCCCTTTGTCCGTTCACAATGTGCGTACGTTATATTTTTTTTTTAATAAACCGGCTCGGTAAAGCACCGATTTGATGGCCTCCGGCAAATACGTCGGATCACACAGTTAATTATTGACACATCCGTTTTTTATTCGGCTCCCCGGCATCAAAGCGCCATTGTGGTTGTCGAATATTATTCCTTTTGTGTAGAACGCCACTGAAACTGGCTATTTCCTTACCTTTGTACCGTGTTACGTTTTGGGCGAGACGTAGGCTTTTGTTCGAACGGAATTATTGTTCTAAAATTACTGGTTATCAATTTTCTTAGGGAATGATGATGAACTGTATTTGACGTTGGTTGGCTTCAAATATTTAGCGTTGTTTGAGGTTTATTTGAGATATTATCTTTATTCAGTTTAGTATTTGTTTCATGATCAAAGATACGGAAATTATAAATGTCAGCAGATATGAAATGGTGCTGATTTTGTTGCAGCTTTGTCTGCGGAAAATTTTAACTTGTGACTGATAGATGAATTCGAAGAAAGACGGAACAAGTACGATGCCAAAAATACTTCCCAATAAGGTCATATTAAGTACCACGCATGTCATTGTTCATATAGACAAACGAAATTACTGTTTGCACAAACAAACCTATTCAGTCCTCATACATAGAAATCTTGTCCGTAAAAATGTACTATTTGAAGAATAGACAGGACATATTACTACGTACACATGTTGTTTTAATACCAGACCCAATCACTTCGCATAATAAAACTACGGTTATTATTGTTAGCCTAAAGGACAATTTGACAAATGGGATTGACTTGCTTGAGTCCCGTGATTTTCGTCAAATTACGTTTTTGTTGAACTTTTTCGTTTAGATAAATAGAATGTCGATTTTATGAGTGTTCTGTCTATTATTATTATGTCGAGACTGTACAGTACCACTGCTGGGCAAAGAAGAAGGCATTTGCTTTCTTCCATTCCTTACATTGCATCCCACCTGAATGTAAGCGGTGATGCAATCGTTGATGGTGAGGCGCTCTAATTTATTAAGAGCCTATTCACTCTAGCCTTGAAGACACCTAAATTATAATCGGACGGGAAGACCGCAGCAGGCCAATTGTTCCAGTCCTTCGATGTCTGTGGCGTTGTTATCGGCTCTAGGCCACTTCTTGCTGAGTCCTTAGGAAGATGTCTTCCTAAGGACTCAGCAACGAGACACGGATACCACTTTAGCGCGGGATGACTACCTAAGGACATCCTTAGGTAGTCATCCCGCGCTAAAGTGGTCTCCGTGTCTCTATTTCAGAGCACCAATTTAGTATTTTACTGGCCTATAGCTCGATCAGTATGTAGCACATGTCCAGCTCAGTTCTGCTTAGTCTAGGCAGCTCAGCCACGTCCATGGACTGTCTTATGGAAGGCCAGTATAGTGTTTCGACCGTGAACCATTAGTTGAACACCAAGTGTACTGCATTCCATAGCACGTTTTTAAACCTTGAGTTTAAACTGTTTGTTACACAAAGACTGGAGAGTACCTACCTATACATATGGCTTTTCTAAGTTTACCTTCTTCTTCTTGAATATAACTGTCACCAGATTATTGTAAACATCATAAGCAGTAACAAATTATAAGCAAGATTATAAACTCTCGATATATTATGAACAGATCATATCGAATACAATAACACTCATCCATTAATTTAAAAGTCTATGATTAGTCCAGAAGAAAGAGTTTATAATTCGACGCGATTTATTATAAATTAACGGTGTTTACAATAACACGGTGACATGTCAGTATTCTCATCGTCTGCAAAAACCAAAAAAAGCTCAAACAACTTTTAATCAGCGTTCCTTCCACAGCGCGATGAATAATTGAATACTGAATAATTTTTGTGGTAATGAAATGCAGAGCGGCGCTTACCGGCGACGTCACTACCTACCCCGATCTAGATAAAGGGTTGAATCACGCTCAACACGAAAGTATCGGATATGATCGGTTTCCGATAACGTGTAGTAGACACGGAAACTTGCCTCTTAAAAAAATGCCACCACCAAATAAAAATCGGTTCAAATATTTTATGACGTTCTAAAGAGTTCTCGTATAAATCGATGAACAGAACACGCATTTTTAAAGGCTGTAAAGTCGTAACCGTGACGTACTTTATTTTTACGATGGGTCCTAACGATTTCGAATGTCTGATTCGAATTTAAAGTGTTCAAATTAAGTTTGGCTCCTTGTGAGTTTACACTCAAAGCGCTTATAACTTGCTACAAGCTAAGTTATAACAGCCGCGAGGCTGAGGCTCAGTTGCTTAACGATTGCCTAGTCAGTTTATAAATGTTTAACCGTCCATTATATGGCCTCCCAATTCGATTCGTCGTTGTGTGATAGTTGTGGAATATATTATATAGTAAATTATAATATATATATATATAAATTCGATTCAATGATAAAATTTATGTGGTCATGTTTTAAATACTGCTTCTGCCTATGGAAATGAACAACTTTTGTCAAAGAAGTCATAGTTAGTTAATTCCCAAAAAAGCGAAACTTTACTCTCAGAGTTATCAGCTGATCAATATTACTACGGGAGGTGGATGTAGTGGGGTGACGAATTTACGTAATACCCATCAGGTGAGATAGTGGTCAAACGCGAGGCTATAAATAATATGTGTAGCTGCACTGTCGCGTTAAGTTTTAGGGCCTGTAAAGATAGATATAAAGAGAATAAATAAACAAATAATAAAAAATAGCCTGCAACATTTTACTGATTGTTACAAAATTTAGACCCTATCTAGCGGATAACAGGATCAAAAACTATACTAAGCTTTTTTTAAGTTACGTTAGCGTGCAAAATAAACGGTCCGTTTACTGTTTACTGGGCGAGTGTTCACTTACTCAGAAATAGGAAATAGACTGCAATCTAATGTAATATATGATCTTGATTCTGTACTGACAAATTACTAACACCCTGTTATTTGTATTTTTATGTGTTCTACTAACAACCTTACTAACTTTTGTTTTGTTAAAAATGTATGGACGAATGTCTGAAATAAAGATATATTATTATTATTTAAGGTGTTAAATCATCCAATGTCTTCTCCCGCACTTGGGCGGAGCGGGAGGACGTCATCAGACTTTTACTGACTAAAACCCACTCGTTTGTTCCTTCTTTACCTTGCGTTCAAGGGCCCTGGGGGTACATTTTCACTTTTAACCTATGGAATTCCATACTACTAAAACTTTAATGTTTTCACGATAGATATTTGGGCACCTTGAAAATGGAGTAGTCAGGTTTATTCATACCTAGGAACCTACCAAATAGTCTCATATTACTGTTATTATCAATAAAACCTCTACTGGCATATATTTTGAAAGCTCAGTGTCTCACTCAGGTCGGCACTTCGTTGAACACAATTTGTATAAAAGCAAGCTGTTGCTTATTTCCTGATTTTAAAGCTGTGTAGGCTATTCAAGACTAAATATTATAGGTTAGTAACCGTAGGAGCACATCTAAAATTTCGAGTTTTTATCTTTATATTAACACTAAACTTTCAATATTACTCATAGATCAGCACTGGATAAACTCAATTTCTGACAAATAGAGCTACATTTCTTTTTTTCTTTGAACTGTCACCAACAAGATTCTAAATTTTATCTCCAAAAGCACTTTAACGCTAAATCTCAAAATTTCGCAGTTCACCTACTACCTTAACTAACAAACGAAGCGTAAAGATAAACAACTTAAACCCTCAGCGGCAAACTCAAAGCCCAGTGTAGGGTTAAGGTCTTTTGAGAGACATGAAAGCGTGCGAGCCTGTGGCGGCGAAACGCGATCCTCATACAAATCGGCACGGCGCGGCAAAGCTTTGTCTTACCCGCCACCGCCGCCAATCATATCACCACTTATTGAACAGTTGGATCCTCCTTTGAGGCGGTGAAATCTTAGACTCGAATAAAGATTTGATGGTATTGAAGATTATTGTAAGTAAGTTAAGCAATAATCATGCTTCTTATAAAGGTTTTGAAATGAATGTGCTATCGATTATGGTTATGGTGATGATATCAGACCCGGCTTTAAAAGAGAGAACTAAAACCAAGACTGCTTACTATATAAAAAGTTAGAGAAAGAAAGAAGGAAAAACACGGTGTAGAAACAATTTTCGAAAAGGGAGGCAGATAGCTTGACGAATGAAAATATTTTTTTTTTCATAGCTAGCTTTTATAGCACGGTATTAGGTATACCAATATAATTAAGTCAGTTATCCTCTTATTATAAAATTTCTTGTAGATATATTAAGTTAGTTTGCTGTAAGAAAACCCAATTTTGGGTTAAGTTCGCTTATAATTTGTAAAATTATGTACAATAAAGAATATATGAAAGAATACTCGTCAAGACAAATCATACGAGCCCAAACTCGATAGGGTTGCGTCGTTTAACTACCAAGCTGATAAAGCCACCATCCGGTTCCATCATCAGATCAGCTCCATGTCATAATAATTTTGCATTGTCATCTGATTTACACATGCATGCAAAATTTCAGCTTAATCGGTAGCCGGGAAGTGGATCAAGAAACTAAATAAAAGCTTGTAAAAAAGTGTTGCACTGATTCCAAGTAACATAGGATAAGGGAGCTGATAATTAAATAAATAAACAAGCACTGAAAAACATAAAAGATACAAACGGCAAAGGTTTTTAATTCACACCGCATATAAAAATATTTCTGAAAAAAATACTATTCCAGTAATTGTTTCAACAGTGTTCGGTTTAATTTGAACCGTATTTTTTACTCGCCATGTTTTCGCTTTGAAAATATATCGAGAGCATTCACACCATCGACGCTGCGGCCGATAGAATTTTAAAAGGTTTGTAAATATTACACGTGTTACTAACAGTTTAATCAAGGTAGTTTTATTTTGTGTTTTATACTCCAAATTTAAGTTTACTAAGGCAAAAAGTACCTACACTGAGCTGTCTTCTTCGATGTGTCTAAAGTTATATTCTTATTTTTTTCCTATGTATTCCACGTCTGGGTTTATATTTTAAAATTAAATTTAATATTAGCCTTTGCCCAGCAGTGGGTAGTAAAACTATTTATTCCATTACAAAAATACTTTTACACCTTCGATGAGAATCATACTATCACATCAGCATCCTAACCTTCCCCATCCAATCATTCTGTATATTGGTGAAAATCTGTTCAGTAGTTTTGGAGTTTATCGCGAACAGACAGATAGATAGGCGCACTTTTTTTGCTATCCGAGATTATCACATGTTCCTATAAAACAAGCCTATGGGGGAAAAGCTGGAACAATAAGATTAGGTTGATGTATTACATATACGAGTATATCGATGATATATTGCTACAGTCTGACAGAAAATGTTGATTTTCATTAATTATCTGAATTATTTTATTATTATAGAAACTTTATTTTCATAATGGGATCTTTAAGTCAAGGGTGCTTTTACATCATCGCTTTTCATCAGGTGAGATCGTGGTCAAACGTGAGACTATCAACAATAAAAAAAAAATTGACTGAATCTAACATTTCATGAGATTATTATTTGAATAATCAATGATTGTAAATGCATAGTAAATAATTTCTAAATACTAATAAATATTTAAATATTAATTAAACTCATTTTTGTACAGTTCAATATGAACCCCTCAACGGTTGAAGACCTCAGCCATTTGGCTCCACTATGGTCGGTCTGTTCTTTGCTTTTGTAATCCAGTTTTCACCGACTTTTCTTATTTATCAACCCATTTTTCTCCCGGTCTATCCTCTTTTCCTTTTGTTTGTTGGACCTTGGGTCTAGGGTACATGGACAGAGTAATTACTTGGTAGTAACTGTAACTGTGTCCATTTACCCTGGCGCATACGTGCAGTATGACCTGCCCATTTCCATTTTAATTTTATAGAATGATTGAAAGCATCTATTATATTTGTTATGATTCTTATTTCTATGTTCCTTTTTCAGTGTTTTCTTTGTTTGTTTAGTGTACTGATTGATCTGGATAATCTTAATTTCAAGTTTATTGACAAAACATGTTCTATTGCAGCTTATTAGGCGATGGTTATTCCACCAGTTCGTATTATAGTATAGCAAATTAAGGCCCAAGCGCCCGAAAAGTGCCATAAAACAGTGACTTTCTGAAGCCTATTCCTCGGTAATGGCTAGGTTAATAGGTTTGAAAAAAATATTATGTTTAATAGAGATTCATGAACAATAATATCAACATTTGATTTTTTCGTGCTATTAATACTTTTGTCTAAAAAAAATATTTAGCAATTTCGCAACTTTCCGCAACTTTTCCCTACTCCTTCGAAACGGCTTGGATCTTTAGAACCATTTTTACACATAAAAATTGGTGGTTAAATATTCTTCAAAGTGAACATTGCATATGTAAATCGATCAATATTTCGCAAAGAAAATGGATTTAAAGGTCACCCGCGCGCTTTCCGGGCGCTGTTGGCCGCAAATAAATGCATAGATTTGCGTACTGCCGCCTAGGCGGGTGCGAGAGGTGCGTCTACATAATTTTGGCCAGATGGTTCAAGGAACTATAAGCCTTAATCTGAAAACATTCGTTTCCATTGTCTTAAAGTATTTTTTTCTTTCTTGCCTTTTTTTTCTTTCAAGCGTGTCATTTCATCATTTCAGTTAGGTATTTATGGGGCAGTCACATTCAGCACAGAGGTCGTATACCTCATTTATAGGTTCTCCTTATGTATTGTATGTTTATCGCTGGAAACAACAAGTCATTCATCATTCCATATGACATTTGTCGTAAAAACGGTTTTACGATCTCTGGTTTCCGTGTTGGTCTAAAAATGTACGAAAAACAAAATATGCCTGGCTGTCATTGCGAATTTGTATGGGTTATGAAATGAACGTATGTTGAATACCTACATGGAGTTTTATTGCTAGTCAGTTTTTACCCGACTACGGCAAAGCCAAAGGAGTTAGTAGGAGAGGTACACCCGTATCGTTATCCGTAGTCACACGTTTTAAATTGTTTCTGTTGGTACAGTCTGTCTAAAAAGTCAACCGACTTGGAAATTTTGTATAATATTTAATTATTAAAAAAATATTTACATACAATACTTTTTATAAGGTTTACAAACAATGATCAGTATCTCTTAATCAACCTTGATTATTGAACCAGCGTTGACTACATCAGATTTCATTTTACCTTAATAATTACCCAAGTCGGTTGACTTATTAGACAGACTCTACCTATAACGTGTGACTGCGGCTTTTCTTTTTGCTCTGTTCTTGTTTTTCCAGTTACCTTGTTTCAGCATCCTGAAAATCTTGTTTCATACTTTTTCAGCGTCATTTTTTTTCGTCATACTCGAATTTTATAAAGGTACTAGAACTACACTGCTCACAAGTGTGTCACACACGCTGATCTGGGCGCGTCGGGCTCCATACATTTTATATGGAAACTAGACTTGTAGAGCTATTCGAGAAAGACAAACCTTAAAAATGACAACCGGTGTCCTTTTAACGGTGTTAGGGTTCCGTGAACTGTATTCAACGGTACGAATCTTGTTACTTTAAGTTACGTTACAGTTCTGATCAGAGCACTAGTATCGAGAACGAAACTAAAGGATGGGGTTGTGAGTAGAGCAACATTAATGGTAGAACTACACTGCGCCGATCTGGGCGCGTCGATCTCTGAACATATATGGACACTAGACTTGTAGAGCTACACTTGATCCACGCCACGCGACGTCGTTCCACGTACAAATTAGGCGTGTAACACGTGTGCGCCGGTATATTGTAGTTCTAGCTTTAGTATCCTATTTGCGTTTACTAGCGGCTTCAAAATTATCCCAAGGGAACATACGCCCATGATTAAAAATATCCTTTGACCAATTTCAGGACATGGTGAATCCATGTACCAAATTTCATCTAAACCGGTTCAGCCGTTTGAGCGTGGAGGAGTAATAAACATACACATACATACTAACTTTCGGCTGTATAATATTAGTGTGATTTATGGAAATCACTTCAGGTTTATATCATACTTCATACGCCCCAGCTTCGCACGAGTGTTAGAAATATTTAAAATTCTCGGCTTTTATCTACTTTAATCATTATCTCTTTAGCCTTCTCCCAACTAGCTTGGGTCAGCTTCCAGTCCGATGCGGCTGCTGACAGGCAGTCGCTCTATGTACAAACACGGGAGCTCCACAATCCAGATACTAGTCCTTGAATAGACGATGATGGTCATGACAGAATGCTGTATGTTCATCTTCTTGCTTCATCCCCATATTGCTAGGGGTCGACACAACTAGTTATCTTTATCTATTCTCCTTTGTTGAAAACGTTGACGTGGGTAGCGTTTTGGGAACATATTCATTGTGCGTACAGTTGAGTCAAGTTCCCTGCCGGAGTCTGTATTTCCACATAGCAAGGGATTTTCAATACGATAACACTCTTTAAACTCTTTTTAAACCAGAAATGCAAGCACGTAGATCAATCTGAAACTTATCTACGAAAATGTGTGTCTATTTTGTGTGATTTACCATGGTTACCATTCGTTAGTACTCGTGGCCAAAGATGGGTTGCCGCAAGGCACTATTTTGGGCACAATACCCACTATTTAAAATTAAACTTTCTCCTACCAAAAAAGCCAAATATTTTATGCTTTCAAAAGTAATATTTTGCTGTCATTTCCTCGTACTAGAATTATACTTCTAATTTACGAGCAGACGTATTTCACAAGCGCTTTTGGTAACATTTCTAAGCATTGTCATTAGCATAAAACGGTAAGACGATACCTAAAGAGATTACTTGTATAAAATAGCTATATTTTCCAAATGTTTCGTTAAAGCGTCTTTGTAATGGCAGCAAAAAAAAAAGGATCGCGCCGTACTTTGTGAAATTGAAACGACGTAGCCGACCGTTGTGTTCGGTAACTTTTCATGCCTAGTCAGACCCTAATGGAAATGACAAGTCTAATGTAACAAGTAACAACTGAAAACATCCCGTTGGACGAATGTAACAAAGCATTCATTTTCTGATGGCGGTAATCTCGCCGAAGGGCGGCATTGTTCGTCATTTTCTCTACGAGCCTATATTTTTTTCGTATTTTCTTTTCGAAAAGAATAAAAATTGTGAACAGTATTGTCGCGGCGGAGGCTCGCGCCGTGATCGCGCAAAAAGGAGCCCTGGATGACAACGAAATGACGGGAGCGTCCGCGGGTGGCCCCCTCCCTCCGCTTGTAAAAATGTCGCCGAGGGAGGGGCGGCGTGCCTACGACAAGACGGCATTTTTACACACCACCGCCGAACCGGCAGATCGTATACACCGATTTGGGATCAACAGAAATTGAACCGTGACACGTGGGGCGAGACCTTAGAACAGCTTGGAGGCTCGCTACTTGACTTTTTAAAACACGAGCCGTGTTTGCGATAAATCGATAAGTATATACGCTACACGCCAGCGGCAGAGGGTACAAATTGCACGGATTTTACAGTTCTTTGTGTTGACACGCCAGGGGTGGGGTGTTTAGTGGTTTCCGTCCGATGTTTTTGGAAATATGAAATTTTCGACTTTAATTCTCATACGACGTTTTCGTTCGGATGGCTGTTGAGAACCCTTATCCCTTTTTGCTTTACGAATTTCGGATGCCTACCTACATTTTTGCCGACGAATTTCGTAGAGGCTACGCTTCATTTTTTATTTGGATTTTGAAACTAGGAAAGATGATATAAAATACAGTCTCAGTGATTTTGATTTCAACTCTACTCCGGTAACATCTATCTCAAGTTGTCTCAACACAGAATAGATGATGCTGCAATCCCAGTATCTATAAGAACGTCGTCGAAAAAGGAAAGCAATTAGAATTCTGTTTTAGTAGCCTGTTCTGTCCCAGTTCTGGACAAAGGCCTTCTTCCATTTCTTGCATCTTCCTCAAGCACACGCTGCCTCCTTCCAGTTTCACCGGAATCTATCTAGTTCATCCCGCTGGCTCTCATGGTCTGCCGCGGTCATATCTGTACCTCTACCATGAGTTTAAAGCAATAGTATTTGTCGATACTCGATACCGAATACGTAAATATTTTGTATGGCAAATTTTACAGCGCCTCTAGCGGTCACTTACGGAACCAAAATTTGTCATACAAAATATTTACGTAGTCGGTATCGAGTATTGACAAATACCTACTATTGCTTTAAACTCATGGTAGAGGTACTGTCTCAAAGCCCTAATTCTATATTATTTTGACACACAGTTTGTCCAACATGCGGCACACATGTCCTGCCCAAGAGAACAGACCTACTCCCGGTATGAAATGTATTTTGAGTATTCTATCTTATTCCAGGACATTGTCTATCCCCTTCATCCAAATTAATTCAGTCTTTATTCATTGATAGGTTACAAACAGAGACAGAGTAACTTTCACATTCATAAGTAGTCTATATTTATACAAGGTGTAAGGGACAGCCCTCCACAAACTTTAAGGGCTAGCTCAGTAGACGAAACTGAACCACCTTCCACAAAATTTTTTTTCAGGAAACGAAAAAAAAATTCGGCCTCTCCATACAAACTGTCCAATCAAGTTTATTATTTTCTATGGTGAAGCGGATTTTTTTTTTCGTTTCCTGAAAAAAAAATTTTGTGGAAGGTTGTTCAGTTTCGTCTACTGAGCAAGCCCTTAAAGTTTGTGGAGGGCTGTCCCTTACACCTTGTATATGTAAAAGGAGAAACGGACTCTCATAGGTATCATAGCAACAGCCGGAACTACTGGGACTAGGAGCATGATATTTTCCACAAGGTTTCCTTTTATGACGTAGGCGAGCAGAAAGAGAGGGTTTTCCGAAATTCACCCCTTTCTTCTTCTCAGCGTATCGATGGCAAAATTAGTTAAATTCCTTGCCTGGCCCAGAATTCGGCCACGGTAATACCGTCCACTGATGCTGTCATTAGGCCCCTACGTGAGCAGGCAACAGGGCAAGTAATGCAGAAAAAAAAAATGAAATTCACCCCCTAAATGGATAAAGTAGAGGTCCAAAGTTTGTATAGAGAAACCTACTTACTACTACCACGCGGGCAAAACCGCTGGCTAGTATGTGTATGTAAAAGGTAAAGTCCTCACTCACTGACTCATTAACTTGGGTGTTGATGAGTTAGTGAATGAGAAACCTTCAGACCTAGAGCATCTACCGGGGCCAGGGTTAGTTTTGAAAGATAGCTCGAGCCCCGGAATGAAGGCTTGAAAGGCTTGCTTTTTAGTCAGTAAGAGTCTGACACTATCTCCCGGTCCTCCCAAGAGTGGGAGTTGTCATTGATGGTTTTCCCACCATAAAAAAAGATCTAGAGCATTACACTTTCGCACAGCGGTTCTTCTTATGATATACACAAAGAATAAGAGAGGATTTTCCAAAAATTTAGCTCATAAAGGAATGAAACGGGTGTTTAAAGTTTTTATAGAGAACGCGGACGTAGCCGCTGGCAGAAGCTAGTATTAGCATATAGATATTTTTCTTTATGAGTTATGGACACGTTCCTATGGAACTTGCCTGGTTTTTGTATACAAACGTAAAACTCTAAATAAATCGGAAAGGCCTTTACTTTTTATTATTATTGTTGATAGGCTCGCGTTTCATTTCCATGTAAGGGGCGCCTTCAAAATAGCCGCTAAGTGCCGCGCGACAGCAGCACAGTCGCCACACTAGAACCGCTATGTTCGATCATCATAGTGTTGTAAACTTAGTTTCTCGATTAGAACGGGTGATTCAACGAATGATGAGTACATCATCATTTCAGCCGATACACCTTCACTGTTGGACATAAGCCTCCCCCAAGTGTCGCCACAATGAACGATCCGCGTCTCGCATCCATCGGTTTCCCGCAACCTTCACCAGGACGTTATCGATCCACTATGTAGAAGGCCTTCCAACGCTGCGTCTTCCGGTACGCGGAACAATACTGTTAAAACGAAAGAATATTTTGGAAAAAGAACAAACAAGGAAACCTAAGTAAAGATTGCCGTTAATTTGTGTAAGTCAACGAACTGAATTTCATAAAGTACAAGGGCTGCAGCCGCGTTGCCGTCGCGCGTTTCTGTGGCTAATTTGTAGGCGCCCTTAATGCCTTCTGTCTAAATATTTGCACATTAAGTACCCTAAAATTCATGAATTTTAATCGGTTATTTTACCCATATTATGGGAAACTCTACTTATACATAATTATGTTTATTTTTGTCCTAAGATGACATTCCTTTTAAATCCAGGAAACAGAGCGTACACACTCACATGTGATCTACCTAAAATAAAAAAGTACCTAAGCTAAAATTCGAGCCTTGGCATTTTATTTATTTCATAGTTTGGTGTCTTAAAATGTGATACGTTGGATCATGATTTTCACATTACGTAACCCCACAGAGAAATTAGGGGAACTCAAAACTAATAGATCAAAGGTGGGTTTCAGTCTTCTGACTGAAACCCACCTTCGTTGGACCCAAGTCGTACACTCTCTCTCGCACCACCCAGAGCAGGAAAAGATAGAGCTTCCAACCAAAAAAAAAGGAACGCGGCAGTCACCAGGTAATCGGTTCCACCATATGAAGTATAAAATTGTACCAGAATGTATTTTTTATGATACTGAAGGCTGAAGCTGAAGACACCGATGTCTGTCACACAGTTTATACTAACACTGATATCATCGTTTACTCTATCTATTCAAATAAAACGTTAATAAATAAGTAATTTAATACATAATATTTTGATTAGGATAGATAAGACTTACGTGCCTTTCTGTGCAAGGCGTAGGTACTTCTGAGAGCAGTGGCCCCGACTTACGAGTCTGTTGTAGGCACCGGGTTCAAACCCAGCCAGGCGCATTACTTTGTGTAATTTATTGCATCACTACCTACTGTTCTCAAAACGGTGAAGGAAAACATCGTGAAAAACATGTCCTAGAACCAAAAATTCGAAGACATGTGACATTCACCAACCCGCACTAGGCCTACGTGGTGGATTACGGCCCATTCCCTCTCCTGGAGAGACGGCCTGAGTCCCTGCAGTGGGAACATTAAAAAGGCTAATTATACTATTATATACCTATCTGTTAATAAAAAGGGTACTAATTAATCATAATTTGTTGCAGATCGCATAGGTCAAATTCAAGCGCAGCACTACTTCACCCAGTACCCTGAGTTGAACCAAGATGGCGTCGCGGAGTACATCGGCAGCCCAGTTCACCAGAAAACTGATGTCACTCCCGAGAAATTGTTCAGCAAGAATAACTTCGGTAAGTTCTTTATTGTTTTCAGTTAGCCGAAAGACACTTAAAACGCTTTCGGAACACATTTATTGTGTTTTACAGTTAAGGAGTGAAATTTCCTGATAGCTACAACCTAGGGTTCTTTAAGTCAAGAGTGCATAGGTTGTTTAAGCAAGCATGCTTCATCGTCGACCACATCATTTCTTACTATCAGGTGAGATAGTGATCAAGCGGAACCTATGTCAGCATAAACGTAATCAGTCTTATAATTTTCCCACTGCTGGGACTTGGGCCTCCTCTCCAAGTGAGAGAATGAATAAATGTGGCCGTAATCCACCACACAGGCTTAGTGCGATTGGTGAAACTAAAATAAATTCGAATTAATTTAATTTGTTCGAAATCCCGACGAACGCTATCTCGAAAGATGATTTTTTCGACCTGCAGTAGACGGTTTGAACACTAAGTCAGTGGAGTTTATCAACTGAACGTTATCCTGTCGTTCATTTCAGACAAAACGCTAGATCGAAAGACCTCGAGTTATAGCTATCAGGAAATTAAAATATTTGCCTTTAGCTTAGGAAAGTATTTCCAAAACCGTTTTGAGGGTGGCCTTTCCACCATGTATCGAAACTATAACGTCAACATCAGCGTGAAGCAGGGGTCTGTTTTGAACACATTTTTGTCATTTTAGCTGCAATTTAAATATTTGAAAGTACCTATATAGGTATTAACAGATTTTAGCGCTGCTACGGCATCAACAATTATTTTGATATAATTAAAAGAAACGACGCGAAGGACCAGAGCTCCTTTCTAGACATTTATTGTTTCTAATTACATGTGGGCTTAACAACCAAAAGTCGCCAAGAAAAAAAAAACTAAAAAAAAAAAACTATAAGTACTTTGAAAACACCAACAGTCATTCCACATATGAAAAGATCAATATCGCGCCATCAATGATTACATTCATTGAAAAATGACTTCTCGTAGCTATCACACTCGTGCACGTACAAACGCATCCGCAAATGCACGATGCACGCGCTCGCAAGAAGGCACGCAGGCATAGTCTCACGTATTGACTTCGACCAGGGTGAGGATTTGGAGCGGTGGCGACACGTCGCGTCGAAATCCTACATCAATGATATCTATGGCCAAACGAGGATTGACATATCGTTAAATGTTTACGTTTAAACGATCTGGCCAGTTTTAATTCATATGTTAGTTTTAAGGGGATGCAACTCGACATACATTTTCACTGTTTTTCATACGACCGCTCTTACGCGATTATGACGTTATTACATATTTTTCATTTGATATTTTGGAAACATAGTATCTTGTAGATATTATCTAGGCTTCTATTGAAATCAATTTACAAATTTGTGTAAAACTGGCTCAGTAAAAACCTCTGAAAATCTGCTATTTTGCATGAACTTTGACACTTCATCATTTACTTAAAAATAAAAAAAGTAAGTATAACAATAGAAGCCTTGCAAATTTTATCAATATTCTAAATGACGACAATTATTTTTAAAAACTTTTAAGGGTTTAAAGAAAACACGTATTTCCTGGATCAATTTTTGTAAAATATATGAGTAAATTACGGAATTACCGAATGATAACAGGGTTTTCAGGCGTTATCTCTCTATTTTTGAGTTGCCTTTTCGTCAAACATCGCGTTGGATTCCGTTAGATGAAGCAACAAGCTACTAAACCATTCTCGATGTTGACGATAGGCGAGTGAAAAAGCAGCCTCTTAAAAGTGCTTATGACGAATGACTAGCGCGACGTGCCGGAGCGGACTCGCTAGCGATCGTCTATTGTTTAACCCTGAAGGTGCATCTAAGCTAGAGGAGCAGAACGCCAGCGGAGTACGAGCGGAACACGGGCGGAGCTCAAATTCATATCGGGTCACCGCACACAGGCTACCGGCCATATTTCCTGTAGGTTTCATACATTTTATATGGATTCGCCGAACACGATCGACGCCGGTGTCCGCCACACGCTACAAATCGCCATTGCTCACTTTATGTAGCCCGAACGGGCCACTAATCGCCAATACAAAATGCCGCCACACGTCATTCGCACATTTAAACATTCTTCGACATAGTCCATTATGACACTGTGCGCATGGGTTAAAAAAAGTAGCCACACGCGCGCGCGTAGCGTGTGTGCGGCGACACAGTCTCGCTCATGGTCGTCTCCTCTAGAGTCGGTCCGCACTACACGAATTTGAACTCAGCTCGTCCTCTGCTCTTCTAATGTAGACCTGCCTTGAGAAAACAAAATCTCTACTGCCCGTTGCAACCACACGCGATGCCACAATAGACACCACATTGCCCCCCTAATCGCGCCCGCTCCCGCCCTAGCCACCGTGCCGCTCTCTGTACCAGGCCTTAGGTACTCAAGATTATACTACTAATGAAAAACAGAGATCGCTAAAGCATTGATGCTCATTTGCTGTTGAATCATGTTGATTATATTGAAGTAAAAATTCCTGCGATTAAAATTTACGACAAAATAGAAGGTTAGAAAAATGTATTAATTCAAATGGCATCACATACGTCATCGTAATCATAGGTACTTTAAAATTTTAAATATTTGTTTGATATGGGAAGACAGCGCTCCTCCAGGATTCCACATGTACCAAACATGCGGGATCCTGAAGGAGCGCTGTCCTGATGCTGCGTAAGCGAGGGTACGTAACCCACCGCCGGCACGCTCCTATGATGACTACCACTCCTCCGCGCACTTGATGTTAGAAAGCAGCGGATTTTGAATTTTCCTCCATTGGTGCAATTGCTGTAAGGCGTTCCAATGTGAGGATAAACAAATAAATAAATGGTAAAAGTCCAATTCTGGACATAGCCTATGTCCTTCCATCCTCTTAGGTATGGCCATAAGAACTGATCCTGTACATTTCGCATCCGTCAGATTCCTGCGACTCTCACCAAGACCACCTTTTTTTTTATGGTGTGAAAAAATCATCCAATGACATCCCCCGCTCTTGGGCGGAGCGGGAGATAGTGTCAGACTCTTACTGACTAATAAACCCACCCCGTTCCTTCTAGCCTTCATAACGGGGCTCGAGCGCCCTTTCGGATAACCCAGGCCCCAGTAGGCTTCGACCCGGCTGGGTCCCTGCTGTCACCAAGACCACCTTGTAGAAGACCTAACGTCTTTCGGTATGCGGTCACATTCAACCGACACTGTTTTATTTAAATAAACAAAAATTTAATGCAAGAAGTCTGTAACTGTACGAGTATATAGTTTGATTTTAGAAATAAATTATTATGAATAACAGCTGAAAGTCACTGAAAACTTAACTACTATTGTATAACACCTGACTTTTTTTAAGTTGGTTAATCATCCTATTACTTGTCTCGCTCTCTCATTCAGTTATGCCCCGTAGGCCTAGCGAGCATCGGCCCTGTTGGCCCTACGAGCTACGGTTTTCTGACATCTCTTTGAGGCGCGTGGAACACTACACGCCGACGTTACGATTTTTTTATTTACATTTTCGCAGGACTAGGCCATGGTCTATCCATGGACTTTTGTGAAAAATTATAAAGGGTGTAAAGGACAGCCCTCCACAAACTTTAAGGGCTTGCTCAGTAGACGAAACTAAACAACCTTCCACAACACTTTTTTTCGGGATACGAAAAAAAAATCAGCCTCACCATACAAAATTATAAACTTGATTGGACAGTTTGTATAGAGAGGCCGATTTTTTTTTTCGCTTCCTGAAAAAAAATTTTGTGGAAGGTTGTTCAGTTTCGTCTACTGAGCAAGCCCTTAAAGTTTGTGGAGGGCTGTCCCTTACACCTTGTATAGGTATATATTTATCAAAAATAAAAATAGGTGTACAATCATTGGCGGTCTTATCGCACTAGACATTTTTTTACAGACAACCATTGGATGAACTGAACGAAAGGAAGTAGATAATGGGCTGTCAGTGCTAAATAGGATTATGTTTAGATGACTAATAGAAAAGTGTGGAAACAAAAGATATGTAGCGCCACACTTAACAAATCGGAATGAGGAAATGATCCTTCACACAAAAATCACCGTACACCTTTTACACGCATGACCAACAATTTACTCCCGCATACACGTGTACCTTTGCCAAAAAAAAAATCAACGCAATCGTATGCGCAAGAGCATCATCATTCTGCCCGAATGCCTTTCCATATTCAAATTATCAGATCTGTCGATCAAGGCGCGAACAAAACGCCTTTATGCTTGTAAAATTAAACGTATTAATACTTATTACAAACGTGGGGCTTTTGTTGGGAGTGTGCATCTGTCTGTCCGTCTGTCTGTTGCTCGATTGTGTAGAAGTGGGGTTATGTTTCGCGCGGACTTTTGTGAGATGTTATCTACCGCAGTGGAACGGTAGCTGGTTTGTTTGGAATTATTGTTGTAGACTGTAATTGTGAAAGGGAAGATAATAAATGAGAGTTATTTTGTAAAATAATTCTTTTACTGGTCTATATTTTTGATGCAGATTGCGAAACTGTGGGCAAAACCTTTCTAATAAACCTTTGACTTATGTTTCACCATTTCAGCCAAAAGACGTCCACAGGTTGGAGATTGGCCTCCCCCAAGTGTCGTCATAATTTCTACTACTACATTTAAAAATGTCTACAACAAGCACCAAACTCCTTTGCCTGCTTTAAATGAGAGCCAATTTCTCATTCTGTAAAACTTTAACACAATTTATGAATATTAAAACAGTCATCTGACAGCTAAAACTCAACAAATTGCAAATTATTTGAAGATTTCTGAAAACTTGAAGCAATTCTGGTTCAAAACTTGAATACTTATTTTACGTTCGTGTTCCTAGGCCATAGCCAAGAAGGTAATAGTAATCTGTACCGATGGCAGATATAAAATTATGTTATCATAATTTCAATTCCATTAGGTACATGAAATACTGCTAGAAATTGCAGCAGTACCTAATACTAAGAGCAGTGGTAGCCGAGTGGTAACGGCCCGACTTCCGAGTTTATAGATCGCGGGTTCAAACCCAGCTAGGCACGTTACTTTGTGTAATTTATTTCATCACCACTGCTGTCAAAACTGTGAAAGAAAATATCGTGAGGAAACCGGCATGTCTTAGAATAAAAAACTCGAAGACATGTGACATTCAACAACTCGCACTGGGCATGCGTTGTGGATTACGGCCCATTCCCTCTCCTGGAGAGGAGGCCTGAGTCCCAGCCATTAAAAGAACATTAAAAGGCTGATTATGCTATCTGATACTGTAATTTCTAGCAGTATTTCAGGTAACACAATACTTAACATTCACGTGGACAAAGCCGCTGGCTGAAGCTAGTAAGACAATATTATAAACGAACGAAGAACGAACCCAAGGATTTCAGAAAATAAAAACATACTGTTTTATTACACCATTACGTGATGGTGTCGCTGATCTTTATACATATATATAATTTTTGTGTACGTTTGTTTGCCACCTAACTCTTCCTAAACGGCTTGACCGATTTTGATTTAACTTTTTGTGTAGATTTGAGTGGGTAAGTACCGCTGCAATCGGGTTCTTATTTTATTTTTTCTGCCGAAGAGCTTTCGGTTATAATAATAGTAAGGATCAAAAATAGCTATCTTTTAATAAAATACTTACTGTTATTTTTCTTCAATACAAGGATTTTAAGTTTTAATCAAAAGCGGGCCTAACATTCCATTATTTTGGTCATTCTTTTTTTATATAGCCTATTGTGCGTCCCACTGCTTGGCAAAGGCCTTGCTCCTTCCAAACTTCTCAGTCTACGGCGATCTCTGGCCAAGTTTGCCTCGCGTACATGATCAGATCGTCACACCACCTTCGCTGTGGTCGACCTCCATCAGGCGTCCTAGCATATTAAGCATAATCAGCCTTTTAATGTTCCCACTGCTAGGACTCAGACCTCCTCTCTAAGAGTGGGAATGGGCCGTAAACCACCACGCGGGCCCAGTGCGGGTTGGTGGATGTCACATATCTTCGAAATTTTGATTCCAGGACATGCCGGTTTTCTCTCGAGGTTTTCCTTCACCGTGTTGAGAGCAGAGGTGATGAAATAAATTACACAAAGTAATACGACTGGCTGGGTTCGAACCCGCGACCTTCAACTCGTAAGTCGGGGCCGTTGCCACTCGGCCACCACTGCTCAAGGCGTCCTAATAATTAACGCTATATACAGATTACTAACATATGTGTTAGTTATCATGCAAGCAAGCTAAAATCTCCTTACTACTAGACCTAATCTTAATCAATAGTCTACATTAACTATCTCCACAAGATTAGGTTAAGCAAACTTCCATTTTAAAGTCCCGCAGAATAATAAAAACTTTGCGCCAAGTCCCCGCCTCGCAGGACTGGAGCCGCGACCACTCATTAAACTTGAAATAGTGCTCCAATGATGAACTTTTAAATATACTACTATATAGTAAGTATATAGTACTAGCTTTTGCCCGCAGCTTCGTCTGCTTACGTAAAATGTAGCCTATGTCACTCAGAAATAAAGCAGCGTTCTGTCGGTAACAAAATTTTAGCAATCGGCACCAGTACTTTCAGAGATCCTACAAACAAAAAAAGACGTGTGGCACTCGGGGACTGCCGCGGTAAAGCTATTGCATAGCATTTTTATCAACTTATGCAATAATAATTATTTATTTATTTTATTTATGCAGTATTTTTTTTTCTTTGATATTAATTGAAGTTACACTTTCACACATTGAATTGAATTTTGATTTGTTCACTCATTTGTTTTCTTATCGGTCACCACGCTCAAAAAACAAATGAGTGGGGGGTGTTAGGTTATTTTCGTTACGGAATTTCTGGATTCGGTCTCCACGCTCAAGGCCCGCGATGGAAGCTATGCAATAGCTTATAAATACTTCTTTAATAATATTAGTGTAGAGCCCAAAGTAATTCTTGTCGTGAGACTCCAGTATAATATAGGAATAAGGATTTTATTTTTCTACTCCTAAAATATTTAAGGACGATGTTCAAAGGAAAAATAAATTCAAAGTACCTCATCTGGCCACTGTTAGCCACGCAGCCAATCTATACATTTCTCTGGAGTCTTGACCTGGCTACGCTGCCATGGTGTCCCAATGAGGCAAGGCCCTTACGCCCATCTCTGTACACTAATATTAAAAAGAGGTAAAGTTTGTTTTTTTGTTCGTGGTAATGTTACGTTAAACGATTTCACTTTGGGGAGTCTTAATCTTTATCGCGGCTAAGTCACTCTACTTTAGCCTGAAAACATCTTAGACTGTGGCATTAATAGAGTTTGACGCGGTCTTGACCCTAAATTCTCAATTCAAAAACCCACCCTAAAAACAAATCTATACATGTAAATAAAATTGGAATATCTGTTTGTAATATTGAAATAACTGCTTTTTACTACATGCATATGAATATATATACGGTACATACACCAAAATAACACTTTTTACAATTTTTGTCTGTCTGTTTGTCCGGGCTAATCTCTGAAATGGCTGGACCGATTTTGACGGGACTTTTTTTGGCAGGTAGCTAATGTACCTAATAAGGAGTAACATAGGATACTTTTATTTAAGAAAAAATATAAATTCAAAATCCTGTAGTCCACGCGACCGAAGTCGCGGGCACAGCTAGTAAGGAATAAAATTTTCAAAGTGTCGCCGTGTCGCCGTCGCGACTCCGCCGCGGAAGCTTTAAAAAGCTCACATAAAAACTTTTCGTGTCACCAATTTACTGGTAAAAACACGAATTTTCCGAGTTCGCTTAATCTGGATCATGTCAACTCCAGAAGAAGTAACCATTATGTGTTTTATCATATTTATAACCATTCAAAAATGTTCCTGAAAAAAAAAACCTGTCTTCGTTTGCAGTTAATTTTTTTTCGCATAACTGGAAATTGTAAAAAAAAAATAATTGTATAACTAAGAAATTTAATAAATAAAAACGTTTCTTAAACCTGGCAATTTTTTTAAAGTTTTGCGAAAGTCTCTATTTCTGTCTTTTTTAATTGTTAAGCTAAGTCTTAATATCTTAGTTATCGATCTATGGTGCTGATTTATGGCTATGCCCGATTTTTTTTATGGCAATGAATTATCGCATTATGTAAATAGATACATTCTTTACATCCCCAAATCACTGCAAAGTATCTGCCAAACACACCAAAATGAATAATTAACGTTGCGTTCACATTAATGTTAAATCAGTCCACATCTGTATGTTCATTAGCACGCCGTAGTGTGTCTGTGTGCGTGTTACCGTCGTCCAATCGTCACCTCGCGCGTGAATAGTAGGCGTGGCTTCACACCCGGCGAAGCTTCATGCGTCCATGCCATCGATTTTATTTGAGACGGAGAGACACGGCTGGGGAAAATGTGTGTGTGCGTGTGACTGTGTGTTCGTAGCTGTTGGTATGGGTAAATTGAGAAAGCATTTATTGTGGATGTGTTTTTCTATAGTTTTATGGCTATTTATTAAATACTTTATGCACAAAAAAGTATGGTGCACTGTTGACCTAGGCATTTATACCAGTTAACCTTTGGTAGATGCACGTAAAAATTGTAGGTGGCATAAAAGAGATAAAAACGGCTAATAAAAGAAAAGATATTCAAATAATCCATAGGTGCAATACCTACAGTTATATAATGTAAACTAAATTCACAAATATAAAAACTCAAAAAGGAAACATTACCTAACGCTTTGACGATAGGTACTAAGCTGCCAACTTCTTACTAATATATTACTCGTAAACTTTAATTTTCGTAGTTACTTGGTTTTCAGTAGGTAAGTTAAGATTGTTTTTATATTTGAATACTCTCACTCGACAAAGGAGCACGTTTGCTTTTCAATAATATAATTATTCACCGTTAACGCACTATAATAATTATTCCTAAAACGCCGTTTTTTTTATACTTATTCGTTTTGTTATAAGTAATATTATTATAAAAAACAAAGAAGTGATTTAAAAATATTCCGTCGATGTGAAATGTAAAACAGATTTGTTCTGGTGGAATTAAACTCACCACTCTTAGCATATCGCTTCGGTTTGAACGAACGCTCATGTTTTGTTCACTCAACTACATAATTTAGTTCAGTCAGTCAATTAATTAATTAACTAGTTTCGCCATCGACACGCTAAGAAGAAGACTAAGTCAACTTAGTAGCAAAATATTGGAACGTTTTACGACTACTGATAAAGGTCGCGTCCTGGATCCATTTTTTTGTACCTACCTAAAAAACGCCACATGAAACTTCTTTTACAGTTGCCATCACGGATCTTGAACACTTGCGCAGAAGTCAAATATTCGGTCTCTTTAGTGGTGCGAAGTGCGACGCAGGGGCGGGGAGTGTCAGTGATTGGCTGGCCGCGCCATCGCGTCATAGACATCACTCCTCATTCGTTCACTGCGTTGCTGCATGTATCTAACAACGAAGACGATTGGCTCGCCAATGTATGGAATGCGCAAAGCGATCCCCACTCTGACGCCGAGCGTTCAAGATCCGTGATGGCAACTGTACACTTCCTAAATTAGGAACTAGCTACTGCCTGTGGCTTCGCACGCGTGAATGTAGAAAATTGTCCCAAGGGAATACAGTCACGGAATAAAAAGTAACTCCGTTGCTATTCCAAGACAAGCAGTGCTATACGAAATCCAAATAAGTACATTTGATTAACAATCTAATGTATAAGTCTATTAGATTGTTAATCCTATGTACGTATTTAGAATTCGTCGTTGCGGCCAGCGCTGCGCTCAAGGCTGTTTTCTTAGAGACTAGCACGCCAGGTCTCCCCGCTGTAGCGTAGCTGGCCCTTGCCCACGGCCTCGCACACAGGACGGCTCTTTAAGAACTAGGGTTTTTTTTAGAATTTTTAGGCTCGCGTTTGACCACCTGACACCTATTACACCACCACACCATCACCATTTCACCTGATGGTAAGCGACGATATGGTCGAACAACGGGTCGCAACTGTCGCCGTCTCGTTTTCGAATTTATGAAAGACTAGCTGTGCCCGCGACTTCGTTCGCATGAACAACATGATTTTGGATTTATTTTTTTCTAAAATAAAAGTAGCCTAAGTTACTCCTTATTACATCAGCTATCTGCCAATAAAAGTCCCGTCAAAATCAAAGATTAGCCGGAACAAACAGACAGACAAAAATTGTAAAAAATGTTATTTTCGTGTATGTACAGGATATAGATATGCGCTGGGACTGGATTGGTTAGAAAAAAAGAATTCATTTGAATTTTTTTCCAGTTACTTTCTGAAAAATCAAAAAATACGACCATTAATTTACAAAACATGTTCAAGGGGAAAAATGAGATAATTAAACATTGAAAATAAGCTTGCAAATTTTCAACAACATCTATTGTTATTATTATTGTATAGTTTGAAAAAATACATGTTAATCTAAAACATTTCCTGGAACTTGGCAAAACATGTTTCAAAAAATATTCTCGATACAAATTAGTGGTTAGCCCACATGTTATTTAACCTTATAAAGTCTGTATTATAACATACTAGCTTTTTCCCGCAGCTTCGCCCGCGTATATAAAATATAGCCTATGTCACTCAGGAATAAAGCAGCTTTCTATCAGTGAAACAATTTTAGCAATCGGACCAGTACTTTCAGAGATTACCTCCTACAAACAAAAAAAAACAAACTTTACCTCTTTATAATATTAGTGTAGTTGTAGACTAATCAATCTCCCCGACTTGGCACGGGTGAAAAATATACCCAGAAATGGCAAGAAACCTTCCCCGTTTATTGATCTTTATGTCAGTGAAAATCGCATCAAAATCCGACGCGTTGTTTAAAATGTGTTAACCGATAAACAGATAGACGTAGAAACCGACTTTGTTTTATTTACATATTAATATTATAAAAACGAAAGTTTATGTGTGTACATACACACATGAACTTGTTTATTTATAAGTAGTAAATAAACATTTATTACTTCTAAAAGCGCGAACAGCTGAACGGATTTCGATGAAATTTGGCAAGTGGGTAAAATATGTTCTGGCATAGCGCGTATATGACATTTTTTATCCCGGAATTACGTTCTCTTGGAACACTTTTTTACTATCACGCGGGCGAAGCTACTGGCAGTAATTAGTTAAGATGAGAGAGCTAGGGACAGCCCGCACTACCTGACATAAGTTGTCCTGTCTTAGCTGACTATATCAAACGCGTTAAGGTTAAATAGTCGTTAAGTTTTCTGAAATTTTCAAATTGTCAGCAATTTTCTATTTTCTTACTTATTTTCAGTAAGAACCTTCTTCAATGTGTTAAAAAAAAAGATGAATGTATGATGGTAAAATTTTCAAGTTATGCTGTAGCCAGGAGAAATAGGGATTCATTGTTATCTTCTGCCACTTTTCGTTGTAATTTTATAACTCAAGAACGGGCTCACCTATCCAAACCAAATGTTTAGGCTTTGTTCGGACTATTTAGTAGATGGTTGAAGTTTGGTAGGGTAGAGTAGTGTAGAGTAAGGTAGAGTAGGATAGGGTAGGGTAGGGTAGAGTAGAGTAGAGCACGGTAGAGCAGGGTAGAATAGGGTGGAGCCGCGCGAGCAAAAGCTAGTATACCTATTTAAATAAATAGATTACTCAACTTAATAAATTACTTACTAAGTAAATCGATATAATATTTCTTACTAGCTTGTGCCAGCGACTTTGTCCGCGTGAATGTCGGTTACAGATACCAAGTCGAAGTCAGATAAAAAGTAGTTTTACTGTTCTAAAAAAAAAACTCGAAAGTAATTCACTATTCTCTTAAAGAATATTCTGTAATGCCTATTTATAGCAACGTATAAATACAAAAGCTGGGCAAGTGCGAGTCGAACTCGTGCACTGAGGGTTCCGTGCAAACTACAAGTCCCGAATGGAGTCTCGAAGATTTTACGGAATTGCAAATTTTTTTTTTTTTGACGTATGTAAACAAAAAAATTACTGTTTTCAGATTTTTTTTTCTATATCTGTGCTATAAGACCTTGTTTTGTGCCAAATTTCAGGATTCTGGGTCAACGGGAAGTACCAATTTCGATCTCTTAGAGTATCAAAATATACGTTTTTTTGCGACATAAACGGACGTATCTTTTTTATTCGTTAACTCAGAAGTTTGATTTTTTCACAGCTTCAAGGGACCGCAGACCTGAGTATATGGTTTTAATTTCAACTTCACGCGTTCTCGAGATAAAGGGTCTTGACAGACAGACAGACAGACAGACGGACGAACAAAAAAGTGATCCTATAAGGGTTCGGTTTTTTCCTTTTGTGGTACGGAACCCTAAAAACACCATCAGATGCTCAACTTTGGAGGTATCTGTTATACTTCGTTGCCATATTTCTGTTCCGGCTATACCGATTCTGTTACTTGGTCTGTTACAAAATAACAAGGTTCATATTCAGTGATTTTGGTTTTGTTATTGTATCTTAGGCGTAGAGATCTTATCTTGTCAGTTTTCTGTCATGTCAGACTAACAGCCGGTTTTTTCATCTAAAGTAACAGCCAAAGTAACGTCATAAAGTAAAAGTAACGGTCAAATTCGTTTCTTCACAATTTTAACTGTTGGTTTAACTGTTACTTTTGTCTTTAACTTTTACTACTCATTAGGGGGCTGTTAAAGCTAAAGTCACTGTCATTTTGACAAAGTTGTAGGTTATTTAGGTTTCACTAATATGTTATCACGAACTTCGTCCAGTGAAAGTTCAAGTTCATCAGACGATGGGCACGCCACAATCATGGCGGTAAGTCCCCTCTTTGAGGCGTGGCTGGAAAGACCTCACGGCGTCCTTACCTTCCGAATGACGCAGGTACTCACCGGACATGGTTCGTTCGGGAGTTTCCTGCACTCGATTCATGCGGAAGTGACGCCCGGGTGTCGCCACTGTGCGGAACGCCCGGAGGACACGGTGGAGCACACAGTCGAGGTGTGCCCTGCTTGGGCGGAGCATCGCCGTGCCCTCGTGGGGGCGATCGGCGGCGGAGACCTCTCGCGCCGGGCCTTGGTTGAGGCCATGGTCCGGAGCGAGGAGGAGTGGCAAGCGGTCGCCGACTTCTGCGAAGCAGTAATGCTCGCAAAGGAGGAGGCCGAACGCATCAGGCAACGGCGTTATCGCCGCCGCCGTCGCCGGGATTCTGATCCCGATTTCCGGCCAACGTAGACGCGGGCTTGCGGACAGTGAGCAATGGGTAGCTCACTGTCCGGCCGTCCGATAACTGTCCGGACCAAGCCCAAGTCGTCGACGGCGCGCACTGTTCCCGCGCGCCTCAAGGAGTTATCAGCAACAGCAGTGACCCAGCCGGGTCGAAGCCTACTGGGGCCAGGGTTATCCGAAAGGGCGCTCGAGCCCCGGTATGAAGGCTAGAAGGAACGGGGTGGGTCTTTTAGTCAGTAAGAGTCTGACACTATCTCCCGCTCCGCCCAAGGGCGGGGGATGTCAATGCATGATTTTTTCCCACCATAAAAATAAGTTCATCAGACGAGGAACTTATCGTTAGTTATTTAACGCGTAGACGTAAAAAGTTTAATGTTCGCAAAGGTCATTTCGTATGGGACGACGCTGATTTTCTGTTCCGATACAGAATTTCAAAGGAAACAGTTACATACCTCAGCCTGTTGTTACAAGATAAACTGACGCCAACCACTAAGTTTATTTTCAGTTTGTATTTAATACGACTACGATGTACAGTGCGGCCGTTCTATCTTGGTGAGTGTGAAGTTAGGCTCTGCGAACTTTAGCGCTTGTGTACCTATACCTATACCTACTCGTATAAAAATAACGGTTTCAAAAAAATAAATCCAATAACAGTTGTTAATATCAATAACAACAACTAATAGCATTTATTTTATTACTTATGTTATTATTTATCAATTCAATTCTAAAAACATTCGTTCGTTGGCGTTCGTATAGACAGAATCAAATGACATTCGACTTTTTGACACTACTTGACAGTGGATATTGCGATGTTGTCATGCGTAAAAAAAGCTCCCCACGTTTTTTTAGGGTAATTAAGCCGTTTGTGTTATGGTAACTCTATTGACTTTTAGTTTAGCTGTTACTTGGATGAAGAAACACATTTGCTATAATATCAGTAATAGTCAAGTAAAAGTTAATACTTTTACTGATAGTTTTAGTTGTTGATGAAGAAACTGGCTATAAATGACGATTATTTGCGAAAGTATTATTTTTTTTATTTTGATATAAAGTAGTGCTTGACTACAATAACACCTAATGATAAGCAGTGATGCAATCGTTGATGTTGAGGCGCACTAATTTGTTAAGAGCATATTCATTCTAGCCTTGAATGAAGACTCTCACATTATAATCGGATGGGAAGGCCGCAGCAGGCAAATTGTTCCAGTCCTTCGATACCGCGGTATAAACGATGAGGCGAAACGCTTAGTCCGAACCGTAGAGGTTTCAACAACGCAACGGTTATACAAATTCACGACCCTGTGTGTAAGAAAAATACACCTGGCAAACTTATATGCCGTTTATGATTGATTGTACAAAAGTAATGTAACTAAAAAACAAAAAAATCCTTGATTTCTTGTGCAATTATATACCTAGTTGTTCTCTTATTTGTAGAATTATAAATCTAGATACAAGTTATATAAAATGGATACAAGATTAAAGGTGAACCTGTATCGAAATCAGTGATTCCTGCAGTTAAGATCTAATAATAATTTGAATAATCATCGTCGGTAAACAACATTTTCTAGCCAAATTTTTCACTATTAAGTCAATAAGTACACTCTGTGATATAAATAATATCAGCCTATAGTCTTCGAAGCTTAAAGCCCAGTCCTCTACAGAAAAGGACCAAGCCGCAATAACGAGTAAAATCGAACCAACTCAGCAGCCACTTACACCATCAATAAAACCCCGAAACTCCATACAGAGTCAGCATATCACCCCTGACGCTTGCCAAACAAAAAAAAGTGAAATCGTGACATTTCCCTTCTACATTTAGGCACCTAAACCGTTTGCAAACAGCATTGAGACCGAGTAAATGAACGAGGGGGACGTCGGGGGCCCTAAACAAAAGGTGCGAGCCCCCTGCCCACCGCCACATCGACCCGGGCCGAAGGGTGGTGTGTGCGGTGACCATGCTGATACTAAATTCGTGGAAGGATACCGGGACATCGGTTTTGATCCCTGGGCTTTACTATGAGGAAAATTTAGTTTTTTTACTTATATTTTTTTTTTATTCGTTTAATTTGAGATCTTTAAGGTAAAAGTGACAGAGTAGCCAGCAAAATTATTATTTTTAAGATATTAAATTTTAGTTTCCGACCGAATGTTTGGTTTCGGTTTCGGTCGAGTTTCGGTTTAGTTTCGGTTGTGGTGGCAAACTTGTCGAAACTACGACCGAAACCGAAACTGCACTCGGGAGTTCTCGCGCTGTGATCGGTCATGTTCAGCTCGTTGAATTCCTTCCAAGCGAGTAAGCAACGAAGACATTTTGCCGTATCGACGTGCCTAATTATGTCGTGACTGGCTTGTGTTTGCAGTTCGTTTTACCTACTCCCAAACTAAAATCGAGTGCAGTAAAATTCATGATAGTCAACGAATATAAATACCTAAATTTAGCATTAAAAAAAAAATAAGGACCGACTGTTTATAATATTAATGTTTTCTTTATTTTTCCCTCAAAACATGATCCTTGTAAGGAAGTTTCGGTTTCGGTTTCGGCCGAAACTGAGACTTGCCGAAATTCGGTTTCGGTTGAAAAGTCAGTTTCGGTCAGACACTATTAAGTTTAGCGCTATACTTAAGCACAATAGTAAAGGCCGGCTTACATTATTCCAGTCTTTAGGAGACTGATTTAATACGACTAGAGAGTCAAGTGCTTTAGTATTTAGTACACGTGCGAGTGAACGTTTACACTTCTTCCAGTGGTGTAATTTTGTTGCCAAAATGACGAATTAGGTATCTAACATCGCGTAAAGAACGCAATGCGTGCTTCGCAAAATACTAGCTAACAAATAATGGACCAAATAGAAGAAGAAATTTTATTTGAAAGAAATAAACTAAAACGAATATGATAGCGTAAATAAATCAGTTGCAGATCCAGAGTTGGAGAAAGCGCTTTGTTACTAAAAGTATTGGCTATCGAACATCGCAAAGAATATAGCGATTCAATGTGCACTCCTAAAGTTCGTCTCAAGTCCCCGTTTACACACAGCGAGTGACGACGTTAGTGACGACCAGGAAATTGAATGAAAGAGCGTGGAAGGGGTGCCACTAGAAACAAAAATAAAAACCGATTTTTATTCTTATTAAAAGGCAAATAGAATCATACCAGCGTATACACGTTACTATTAAAGAGCTGTCTTAAACACTAAGATAAAGTAAATCGGCCTTTAGAGTCACGCTTATCAGTAAGAATTTTGAGGTAATGATTAGACGAAGTTGAATGTCCGATAAAGAAGAATGTCCGATTGCAAATACCATTTATTTGACATTTAATTATGCTGCCATAAACTAAAAACATGATAAACTAAAAATGTTGATGACAGCGCCATCTAACGACAACATGGCTAGGCTTGAGCCCGTAGCTTTTACCTTAATATTTATTTATTTATTATATTCTTTATTGTACACCACATCAACAAACAAAAAGATACAGGACTAATATTATTCAAAATAAGTGTACAATGGGCGGTCTTATCGCACAGGGCGATCTCTTACAGACAACCTTTGGATGGACTGAAAGAGAGCAGAAAGATTTGGGGCTGTCAGTGTACAAAATCAGAAAATTAAAATGTACCTTGTAAGACTGTGCCAAATAAATGTGATGTCTTTTTCCAACGTCATCATTGTTCCTATGTGTGAAAGAGAGAGATGGAGCTAGACAAGACGAATAGCAAACGAATGGCAAAGTCCTGACTCATCAATGCACAGCTCTAACCCTTGGAACTAAAACGCTGTATTTCTGCACAGAGGTTTTTTTATGATTCTTTGTGGAAGAATGGATTTTTCAAAAAGCTAAGCCCCCTAGGGGAGATGAAACTGGGTCCAAAATTTGTATAAAGAAATCTACTATCAGGCGGGCGAAGCTGCTGGCAGAAGCAAGTTTACAATATTAGTAAATGCTATCAAAAACATAACTTGTAATGAAACCAAGGCTTACAACTCAGTTCTTCTACCGTAAACAGTTGTGAGATCCATGTAATATCAAGTCAGACCATTAATTCAGGCTTCTAGTTTTATACACAATGAAGTTATAGGGGATCGAGAATGGCCTGAACTGTTTCCAGAAAAGGATGATACGGCCGTGCCACTTTTTTTCTAGCCTGGGCACTGCCGTGCTCCCTAATTAGTTTAAGTGCCTGCGAACTGCCTCATTGGACTCATGGTGGCAAACACTAAGCGCGGCGTATTGATTCCCGGGTCGAGCAGAAAGTGCTGTTGGGTACTTTCATTGCGATTTACTTTGTGGCAGCATGAAATGGAGAGCAGTGATGGCGGTTCCGACTTAAAGTTTTAGATCGCGGTTCAAAGCCAGCTAGGCTCATTACTTCGTGTATTTTATTTCATTATCACAGCTCTCATAAACGGTAAAGGAAAATCGCCATATCCTAGAACCAAAAATTCGAAGACATGAGACATCCACAGCACTGGGCCAGCGCGGTGGATTAAGGTTATTCCATGTCTTGGAGAGGAGGCCTATGTCCCAGCAGTGGGAACATTATAAGGCTGATTATGCTAACCGATAAACCATAGAAATATATAAATAAATATTTATAAGAAATATATCTATGTATATAAAAATGAATTCCTATTTCCTTGGTCAATCCCTATTTCCTTGGTCACGCGTGATGACGCGTGAACGGCTGGACCGATTTCGCTAATTTTTTTTTGTTGTGTTCGTTATTGTGAAGAGAAGGTTCTTATAGGAAAAAAAATGAAAATTAGGGTAGTGTAGGGTAGGTGGCGTGCCCATGACGGGGTTGCGATAGTCGCTGACGCCATTCCACCATGAGATCCCGCCGGAGCTCTGTCCGCCATGCCGTGACCTGTCGCGGCAGAGGACTTTCACCCCGGCGTTGCATCTCCACGCGCATGTCGTGCATGTGTGCAAGGACTGTTGCCTCCAGATCCCACGGTGGTAGGCCAGCCAGAAGGCTCGCCGCTTCGCAGGAAATCGTGCGGTATCCCCGCACCATCCGAATTGCCATGACCCTCTGGCAGGCGTTCAGAATGCCCGCCGGTCGCTTTCGCAGCGACGGCGCCCACACCGGCGCCCCGTAGAGGGCCATGGACCGAACGATCCCCGCGTAGAGCCTCCGGCAGGAGGCGTCTGGACCCCCAAGATTGGGCAGGAGCCGCTTGAGAGCGGCCCCAGTCCGGTTGAGTTTGGGAGCCAGACGTCGGAAATGCTCCTCGAAATTCCATCGGCTGTCGAGGATGAGTCCCAGGTACCTCATCGATGTCCCGACGCCGATGCGAACTCCTCCTACCGTTAGTTGGGAACCCGACGGTGGCGCGTTCCGACGGCCGCGACCGTGAAAACACATGGCCTCGGATTTGCGCAGCGCCACCTCGAGTCCCAACTCCTGGATCCTACCAACGACTATCGCAACCCCGCGTGTCGCTAAAGCGGCCGCCGCCCGGTACGACTCTCCCTGCGCTAGAACCAGCGTGTCGTCTGCGTAGCAGACCACGCTGACCCCGTCAGGGAGGTCGCCCCGCAGCACGTAATCGTACCCGATGTTCCACAAGGGTGGCCCTAGTACCGACCCCTGCGGAACACCGCACGACATCTCCCGACGTTTCCAGTCTCCCTGGTGACCGGGGTAGACAATATACCTGTCCGACAGGTAGGCCTCAACTACTCGACAGAGGTATTCGGGCACCCGGTGGTACCGGAGTGCCCTCCGGATCGTACTCCAGGGCAGGGAATTGAAAGCGTTGGCAATGTCCAAGGACACTGCCACGACACACCTACCCTGGGACACCGCATCCCCCGTCGTGAGGGCTCGCACGCGCATGATGGCGTCCACCGTCGAGCGCATCCTGCGAAAGCCGAACTGTCCGTCCGAAAGGTCCGGCCCCACCCGTGAAAGGCGCGCGACGAGGCGGCTCGCAATCACTCTTTCAAAGAGCTTGCCCACCTCGTCGAGCAGCACAATGGGCCGGTACGCGGACGGAGAGTCCGCAGGGCGCCCTGGCTTCGCGATGAGGACCAGTTTCCCCGTCTTCCAGCGAAGTGGGAACTGGCCCCTCTCCAAGCATGCGCTGAAGAGCCCTCTCAGTCGAGGCCCGAGAGCCCCCATGGCCAGGACCCAGGCTTTCCCAGGCAAGCCATCGGGTCCTGGGGCGGCGTTCTTGGCACTCAGCCTTTGCACCGCCACTCTCATCTCTGCCTCGGTCACCTCTGGTCTGCCTCGGTCACCTCTGGTCTGCCTCGGTCACCTCTGGTTGTTTGTAATAGATCGCTTATAGCAATCGATTTCCCATAAATATGTAGTTGGTTCGAAATTGAAATTATTATAGTGCAGGTGCCATCAAAGACATTTCCGCCTGACCACCGGTAAGTTCATTTTTTCTTGCACTTGAAACGAAAACTTCAAAAGGTTTGGCTTGGAGCCATCATCATTCGCAGGATTCAAGCGAAAATTGTTTTAAGTGATCTGACAGAAATGACAGCGATGGTACAATAGAATACTTATACTATATTCTTAAATTATAGTCTTTATTGTACAAATGTACCTACACCATACAATTTTTATTTATTTTTGTATTGTGTGAAGCAATCAATGGCGTCGACCTTTCCCATTTAGCCTTGGTACAGAGCAAGAGGGCATAGAAAGCAGACACATTCTTGGGCGAAGCACTAATGTGATCGAAGGAGGTGGCAGAAAGTGTGAGGGAGACGACATCCGGCAGACGCCTGGAGTTGCGGAGCGATTTCCGGCCACCAAAGGCGTGGGCTTGCGGACGGTGAACAATAAGTAGCTTTGCCGTCTGGTAAAGATCAGGCCTGACTACGGCGCGTTTTGTTCCGTGTTGTATCGTACCTTAAAGAGCTGTCAGCAAAATTGACGGAGCCCGCTAGGGTTGAAGCCTAGATTCGCTTGTAAAGCTCAAGTAAGTGGGAAGAACGGTGACACGCGCTCGAGAGGTGCGAACGGCCACAACAGCCACAGTTATCATGCGATTGCGTTGTCGAAGCCATCCTGCCGGAATTCGAAGCCGGGTTGAAAAGAAGAGAGCGCGTCTCCTATAGGCTCACTCAGGTGCTGACTGGACATGGTTGCTTTGATGAGTACCTGAATAGGATTAGGCGTGAGGCCACAGCAAATTGCCACTATTGAGGAGGCGACCAAAATTCTACTCAACACACGCCGAAAGAGTGCCTGGCGTAGGATTCTGAGCGGCAGGTCATGACGCCAGGATCGAGGGAGATCTGTCTCTGCCAGCAGTAGAAAGCGAGCAAGCGGGATTGTAAAAGGACAGGTTCTAGTCGACGAAGGTGTCGGGGAGGCGACCGCTTCTATGCTTAAATGACTGAAACCCCACCTGCAACATTAAGGCAGGTGAGACCTCAGGGTTTCGGTTGTTCAGTTTAGAGACTCGGTCCGCCCATTGAGTGACCCCATGAAAGACTGTGGCACAGTGATCACATGCTGCCGTGTACAGCGAGGCTTAGGGGCGATCTCTTTATCCCTCCAGGGATGTGCTCAAACAAACGTTGTCAAGGGACTCAGGTCTCGATATGTAATTGATGATAACTCATCCGCGGATTGATCTCAAGATCAATCCAACTACAGTAATTATAACCTCAAACCCCTGCAAAACAATAGAAACAAGGCAAAACCCTAAAATCAGAACGCATATACCCCCTAGTACGGGGTGGTTGTGCTTTTTCGCGGCGCGTGTCACTTCGGAGGGTCGGGCGCGGCCGCCGACACTGCGGGCGTCGGAGTCCCGCGTCCGGGCGCCGTCGCCATAGCAACGACACCGCGACACCACACCCACCCTCACCCACCCCCTGCCAAGCTAAACAGACCTCTAACACAACCATATACGACCCATTGCTCACTTATATACCACAGACACATAAAGCGGGTGGAATAGGTACATAAGAACACGGTCAGGCGATGTAAATAACGCGAGATAACTTCGAGAGGGTCTAATGGAATAGGGAATCGTGTTTTGGAAAGTGCCCCGGAGAGAATGTTCTGGGTTGTTAACTCACGATAAGGGCCGCCAGCCAATTTAAGTGAAAGTCGATATGGGATTAACTTGGCCAAATTTGATTACACAGACGTTTCGGTTTGTAGTTGATGAGTTGTTGAGGTCGCGTTTTAAATATTTAGTTCTGGAGCTATTTGATTTTTGGTTAATGGAAGGATTAATGGATCGTATCGTGATGTTTATCTACTTTAGGTAAAGCTGGGGCTGCCTCGATTCACGTTAAACACAGTGCAAATATGGAACCGCTTCATAAGTACTATGTTGCCCGTCTTGCAAAATCTGCACCTTCTAGGTTTTTATACGAAACTAATGACAGAGCTGTTCCGGTTAGATACCCAACTGGCATCTAATTTAGGGAAAGATTAGGCTTTCTAGATCTATCTCAAACACAGTGTCAGTATGAAGCAGCTTTAAAAGACATGTGTCACCTGCTATGCTGCCTATCCTGCACAATCACCGGCACCTTCCAGGATTTATATGAGGCCATAGGCCATCTGTATAGGTTACCAAACTAGTCAGAAAAAAATCAATCTGAGTCTATCGGCACGAAAACAGGTAGAAGAAGAAAAAATCAATCTGTGTAAAGGTAGAGCATTCTAGGATTCTGGGTCAACAGGAAGTACCGTATAAATTTTGATCCCCTAGAGAGTCGAAATGTGCGTTTTATACTACATAAACAAGTGTTGACCGGCGATTCAACTGTGCGACGCCCAGCCTGACACGATAAGTACAATCAATTGTGGCGGAGATGAGCTCACGCACTTTTCCGCACTAGTGCGGCAAAAAGTAAATTGCGTGCCTAAAAGCGGGTTTTCGAGTAAGTGTATTGAAAAACATTTTTGAATTCAATGTCATTATATCAGATAATAAAAAAAAATATTAATTAAAAACGTGTTTTAAAAAGTTAGTACATTTTATTTTTCTTATTTATCATAAATAGATAGTTACTTAAAATTACATTGCCTTGTGAACTAGTTCTTTTTCGGCACGGGCTTCATGAGGAGATTTAGCTCGTGCTGCGGCAAAAGGAGATGCCACGTCCATATGGAGAGGAGAATGAGAATGGCATCAAGACGGAGATGTAGCTGGTACCACAGAGTCACCATTAATCGATTCTTCAAGGGATTTATCAACTTCTTTAGTTGGTGACTGTTCTGCCACATAATGCCTTTTCACAATTTTATCCAATCCTTCGGCTGTAGTGGTCTGAAATATAAGAAAATTACACATTACCGTAAGAATTTTGATCATCATCATTTTAGATGAGAGCCTCATTAGAGATTAGTGCTGGCCGATTGGTAACGACCCCGACTTACAAGTTGTAGGTCGCGGGTTCAATCTCAGCCAGGCGCATTACTATGTGTAACCTCTCAAAACGGTGAGAGAAAACATTGTGAGAAAACCGACATGTCCCAGAACCAAAAATTCGAAGACATGTGACATTCACCAACGCTGCAACGGGCATGTGCTGGATTGCGGCCCGTTCCCTCTCCTAGAGAGGAGGCTTGAGTCCCAGCAATGGGAATATTAAAAAGGTTGATTTATGCTATGTTATCATTTCAGCTGAAAGCGGTCCATTTCTTCACATAGGCTGACCCCCAAATAACGCTACATCGACCGTTCCTGTACATGTCGCATCGTACAAATTGGCTAGTTATCGTAAAAAAGTAATTAGTCCGTCTTTTAGATTATTCAAACATAAAGGACACGTACTTTTTTATTTGTAAATTAAACCAAAAATAACAAATATATCCCATTAACTCTTTGAATGTCGTAATTAGAGACACAATAGAAAGACAATTACCTTATGTCGGACTGTGTAACTTAAGACATTCGAAAGGTTAAAGTTACGTGTGACGTCACCCCGTGCGAAAATATGCAGAACGGCGTGACTTTGATGACTTTTTGCGCACGACTTTGATGGGCTATATCTTTGTTATTTTAGGTTTAATCGAAAAAAGAAAAAACACGTGTACAATATTTTTTTAAATACGGACTAAATAAAATGTAATTATTTTGACCCTGGAAACTAACCTATTACACTATATTATGGAGGCGAAAGTTTCTGTGTGTGTGTGTATGTATGTTTGTTACTTCTTCGCGTTAGAACGGCTGATCGAATTTCTATGAAGCTTGGTACACGGATAGATCATGTCATGGAATACGTATATTAAACTGTAGTTCAATTTAGTAGTGAATATTGTTTGTTTCAAATCTGAGAACATGACAAGTGATAGTTAATATTAACTTGTAAATAATACTTTTTTTTATGTATAACTTATTTCAGCATGTTGTCTTTTAATTACCTTACAGAAGGTATAAAAACTTTTACAAAAAAAAAATTAAACCGACTTCAATGTAAAAAACCACTGAAAAGTACAAAATAACTTTAATTTCGGAAGTCGGTGTTTCTATAATAGATAGTTTTGTCTCTTCTTTATTTAACACCGACTTCCGAAATTAAAGTTATTTTGTACTTTTCAGTGTTTTTTTTACATTGAAGTCGGTTTTTTTTTTTTTTTTTTTTAAAATGTTTTTTATTTTTCACTTTTTAGTTATAGTACCACCACTAAAAAGTACCTCTCATACAAACTTAAATACCTTATAGCCAGAGTGCTTCTCATAACAATTCTAATAATCCCAAACACGGTTAGATTACATTAATTTACCTTCCGGCTTCATCACCAGATTGGTTCGATACATCCCTCGTCTCCCTTTTCTTTCAGTCATTCATCGCCTACACGAGGAATTTTACTTGTTACCACAATTCTGCTGTGATCCTAGGAGGAGTTCTGTTCCATACCTTCAAGGTTCATTATCAGTACCCTGGTTCACGTAAAATCAAACAAGCCAAATATCGTTGAAGTTTTATAGTCGTTTTGATTGAAGTCCTATCCAAAAGCGGTATTCACGTGTTCCGGGATTGGATAGAACGACAACTCAACTGGCTCGAAACTAAACAATCATCATAACAATGTTTCTATGGGACCAACTCGGAAGCATAACCTTTCAATCAAAAAAATTTTTTTCAAAATCGGTCCACAATTGATCGAGATATTGGTGAATATACATAAAAAAAAAACATACATTCAGCCGAACACAGAACCTCCTCCTTTTCCAAGTCGGTTAAAAAGTAGAGTATCCAACATGGGGATAAAGCTGTCTTGGTCTTGGGCGGCTTGAATTTCTCACTTCACTCAGATTTCTATATTAACTCCCTTGCAGTGCTCGGGAATTAATTATACATATAAATCCCTCACTGCATTCGGAATTAAAACTTAGCAACCTTCGTTTTGCCTTTATAATATTAGAATGATTAAAACATATTAATTCTTACCGCTACCATTTTGTCAGCAAAAAATTCTCGAACGTGTTGCGATATCTTCCCGTTTGGATCCGTCTGTATATGTATCATCATGTTGTCCACTATTGTTATTACCGCCTGCACCTACAAAATAAATAAATTGTTATTAAGAAAAACTTATTTATTAGATACACATACATATACAACACTATTTTTAGTATATGCGAAACCTGAATATATCTTGTTCAGAATCAGTAACTGAATCAATTCCAATATTCTTTACACCATGTTATATTTTTCCCAAAAATAATTAAAAAAGTAACAAGTTGGACACCACCGATACTAAGTAGGTACAAAACAGGTCACGGCAAGTGATAAAGGGCATTAGGCGCTAGCAAACAGCTAGGTACAACAGCAAAACAAAGGCGAGGCGAGGGCAAAGATCCAAGCGAGAAAGAGGGATGGAGTTATCTTAACTATATAGCTCCATCTCTTTAACAGGTTAGTTTAGGTTTTAAAATGAATCGCGTTAGGAGCTTATGGTAGCACTGCAGGACTTTGTAATTTAGATCCTATGTGTCGACATAGATGTAGCTACACACGTATAACAAGCTTATCATGATGGATGGTCACATTTCTCCTCTTTCAAAAGACCAAGGAACGTTTCATTATTACCTTCGTTCCATCAGCCTTCAATTCTTCGAACTCCTCGCCCGATGTAAAAGTGATAGTTGTGTTGGCCATTGGTGATATAAACTGGTAGGTATACGTGCCGTCATCGTTGCGTGTCAAGATCTGCGCTTGATTCAGTTTCAGAGCCACTTTGCGAGAGAAATACCCCACTCCTGAAAAGGCCAGAGAATTGTTTTTTATTGTATGAAAATAACAGAACTTAAGAACAGTGGTGGCCGAGTAGTAACGGTCCCGACTTATGAGTTGTAGGTCGTGGGTTCAAACCCAGCCAGGCGCATTACTTTGTGTAATTTATTTCATCACCACTGCTCACAAAACGATGAAGGTAAACATCGTGAGGAAACCGGCATGTCCTAAAACCAAAAATTCGAAGATATGTGACATTCACCAACCCCAACCAACTGGGCCCGCATGGTGGATTACGGCCCATTCCGTCCATTTCATCCCACTCCTAGAGAGGAGGCCTGAGTCCCAGCAGTTGGAACATTGAAAGGCTAATTAAACTACATGCTATGCTATGTATGAAAATAAGAGAAGTTAGTGCTCGGCCAGATTGGCAGCGCGGTGTGGGGAGCGGTGCGGGTGCAGAAACAGGGTTACCGCTCGCCGCCCGCACACTCACTGTGGACACTTATATAAACGAGCTGGGGCACTTGTGCTATTCTGTGCTATGGCGTGAGTTGCTCTCGCCTCGCACCCGCTCTTCTAATCTGGCAGTTCACTTAGGCCTTGTCATGAGCAGAGTGGTCAGTCAGACTGCTTTAATGAGTACGGGGGATTACGCCGGCAAAGGGGTCTTAGCATCTGCTTGTTCACAGTGCCGAACGAACTAGGATATGACGACGCTTCGACTCGAAAAAAAAAAACGGCCTCTTCACACAAAATTATGAACTTGATTGGACAGTTTATATGGAGAGGCCTTTCTGTTTCGTTTCCTGAAAAAAAATGCGAGCCCTTAAAGTTCGCGGAGACCTATCCCTTACACCTTGTATAGATGTAGATATCTGGCTATACTTTCTTTTAATTGAACTTCTATTGCAGTTCACACGTTGGTAGTACAATAGTTTAAGTAAGAAGTTATAAACAATACAAACAAAAGACATTCTTTTGTTAAAATAAGGGAATCTTCTTGTATTGCGTCCGTATTAATGAGATAGGAAAATCAATTAACATATTATCAACATCGTTTAGAAATAATGCAACGGATTTTTTGTTAAAACTAATGCAATAAATACCATTAAAATCCATAGTTTACAATTATTATATGACGCGGATATAGGTAATAATTGTAAACTATTGAGTAAAAAAAAGTTTACAATCTCACGCGATTTATTACAAACCAGCGACCCACTTGAGCCTCGCAAAGTTGATGCAATTCCTTGAAATTCACGACTATCTATTGCTATTTATATTATCTTCTATAATATGCAGGTATTATGCAACTCACTTTCCTTATCAATCACTGTCTACTGGGAAAAACTGCATGAAAATCCGTTCATAACTGACAGACACACAGACGCGGTGATGAGGATCTTAGTTTTATAATATGTGGCTTACACTGTTTCCAATAACCTGGTGACCAGGTTCCAATATCATCTTGTACCTACGAGCTTTTGCTATTCTAACCCAAATATATTATTCTTAACATTTTCTTAAAGAACTGATATCGTTGGTCCCTACGTATAAAAACATATCCAAAATATCTTTTTTATTTATTTCATTATTTACTTTGTTTAATTAATACTATCAATTAAACATAGTAAATAATGAAATGAAAATCAAAATGATATTTTGGACATGTCTTTAAATACGTAGGGACCGTCGATATTTTTTGTTACTCTCTAATCGTAAGCTGCACTATACAAAAGAAACAAAACTTGTTTTTCTTCTATACTTAAAATAAATATATTCATTCATTCAAGAAAGAAATAAACTTACAAAAAGAACATTTAGTCGATTTGAGATCCTCCTTTTGAAGCCGGTTAACAGCACAGTGTAGTCACGGCAACCGTTCGTGTTACATAAAAGTATATAATACTCGTATATTTGGTTTTAAACAAATCTAAGACGGTAGTAACTTTCACATCACACGTTAAATCATAAAAAAAATAACTCAAATATGAAGTGTTCGAATATTGCATCAGCACAACACATATATTATATTATGTTCTATGGATAAATCTTCAAATTAATAATTTTTGAGTTATTTCTCTCCACGTTTAGGCGGACGAGTTATAAACTTACCAATAAATCTACCTGAGCATTCCCCCAATAATATTGAGATCAACTTCTAGTCCAACCGGATATTTTTGAATACCAGTATTTTATACAAAGCGACTGCACATCTGACCTCCACAAACCAGTCACTTTATAAAACCACACACATGTAAGACTCACCAATAAATATCAAATATTCTTCAAAATTCTCGGAGTCCACTAAAACATATTTTTTCCCGAAAAACTCGTCCATTTTGGACGCGACACAAACACGTTTGGTAGGAAACAGCGTTATCAGTCACTGATAGCGTATCAGTAAGTATCTGGTGGTAGGTATCGTATCTGCTGCGTAAGTATACTAAAGTATTGCACGGTGCACGACGCCGGTGCTTAAGTACTTTAAGTATCGGCACAACCAACACATATAATATTTTGTAGGTGGAAAACATATTGTTACGTACCATGTCCTATTAAGCTAACTAACCACAGTTTTATAGTAGATTATATTATGTGACTAGGAGATAAAGCAGTGTCTTAAAGTCACGAGGGGCAGGTTGGTGAAGAATACTACTTTTAATCCCGAACGCAGCGAGGCATTTTAATAATTAACTCCCGAGCACTGCGAGAGACTTAATATCGAAACCTGAATGAAGCAAGGAATTCAAACCATCCAAGACATAAACAGATTTATCTCAGTGTTGATACTTCACTTTTGTATAATTAAAAGACAAAATACTGAAACAAATTATACATTAAAGAAATATTAGTATTATTTATATGTTAATGTTAACTATCACTCGATTTTTTTTTTGTGATTTGAAACAAATAAAATTCGCTACTAAATTGAACTGTAATTTTAATTTTCTATAACGCTTTAAACTATGGCTATCGCTAATTTCTCAGTGTACGGCGGCACTTACAAGAGACTGCAATTCCGTTATCACGATTATATCTATAAACGATATTCTAATATCTTTTTGGTCTTGATATTAGTTGTTTTAAATGTGTTTTGAGTACGAGAGTTAGATCGTTAAACCACTATTTTTTAATTAGTACAAAAAAATGGGATAGACGCCCATTACTACCCGTACCCGTTACTGATCATTTTTGTGTAGTCAAAAGTAAAAAAAACGTAATCCCTAAATTGTCCACGAAAATTTGTAAATTCATAATTGAATCAACATAAATAATTCATAACAATTATTAGTAGAAAATACTACGCGTAGTATTTTTTCCATTTTGATAGTCATTTATTCATTCATAAATCAATAGCCTGTACAATATTTCCATTAATTAAGTGATATTTTGGGATATAAATAAACGCTAATATCTTTGCTGTTTGTGAATATTATTTATTGAGATTTTACTTAAATAATAACAAGACCTTTTCTAATGAGCCCTTTAGGTATTTGTAATAAGTAAAAATTAATGGTGTTAAATTCTTAACCTTATCACTCTTGACTTAAATGTCTACAGTAAGACCTTACCTTCTGTGGTGTATTGGCTGTGAGGGTAGTCTCATTACATTGTGACGTGTATTTGACACGAGTCAGTAGCCATCCAGGGCTGCGTTCAAATTTGAGTTTAGAGTTAACTCTAATAACGTCATTGGGTAATTACTCTATCCTGGCATTTTTGAACGCGAACGGAGGTCAACTGTCAATGTCAAGCATATTGTCGCTTACTCCAACCTACCCTGCTCAAAGTTAGAGTTAGTTGGGTTAACTCTAGGGTAGCTACTCGAGTTATGTTAGAACGACCCTGGGTTGCAACTCTACTCGACTCTGGTTATTTTTAAACGCACTACGGATGTTGACTGTAGCAGTTGTGTAGTGCGAATATCACACTGTCGGTGAGCCATAAATCTCATCAGGGTCCATATTGATCTAAGAAAATTTTCAAAACCATCTATGTATATCATCATATGGATTGCAATAAAGTATTGAGTATCTTTCCTAAACGCAATACACCTTCCTACCGAGGTTTCTTTTTCAATATATTAACGTACTAGGTTTTGCCGGCGGCTTCGCCCGCATAAATTGGACCAGTACTTTCAGAGATTACATCCTACAAACAAAAAAACAAACTTTACCTTTTTATAATATTAGTGTAGATTTATTGCCAAGTAAAAATGCAAAACTGAATTGTCACTATTGTTTTACAGGCGAAAAAAGCATCTATCACAAACCTGAAGAAAGTGGAGAATGTAGTTCAACAAGCAACCGACAGGAGAAGACTCCGTATAGAGAACACTCCGAAGAAGGTATGATCATTTAACTATAGCACTTTCCTATACTTTTAAAGTACACACGTGGGCCACGTTCGCCGTAGCCTGTAACCTGATTCACGTAAAATCAAACAAGCCAAATGTCGTTGAAGTTTTATAGTCGTTCGATCGAGGTCCTATCCAAAATTGGTATTCACGTGTTCCTTAATCGGGATTGGATGGAACGACAACTCAACTGTACCCCTAGCCAAGTTGCTAATCTGCAATAGTTAACGCTTGTAGAAAGCTTCAAATGTACAGGAATGACGTCGTCTTAACGCTCAGTCACGTGGTCAGAACAAAAGAATTGGCGGCAAGGTCAACTCGAAGCGTCCGGCGCAAGCGAAACGGTTGTTACTTAGCTAGGGGGGCTGGCTCAAAACTAAACGATCTATCGACGACTTCTTTCCAGTTACATTAATAAGTATTCTACCAGGATAATATAATACGTTTTTTTTTAAATCGACTCTTCGACCAAACGACTTTAAAATCGGTGTCGTTCAAACTCGATTGATGGATGTGAATGCGGAAATAGTCTAAACGACTAAATCACTACGATATCGTTACGGTTTTGATTACGTGAATCGGGCTACTGAGCGCGTCGTGTCGGTCTCCATATATTTTATATGGCAACTAAACTTGCAGAGCTACATTAGATCCACGCCACGCAACGCGCCGCTACACACAAATCAGGCGTGGTCCACACGTATCGGTCTAGTGTAAATCTCGCTTTATCCTTTTCTGTCACTTAGAACTGTCAATTACTATAGAAGGCGCCAGATAACCGTGGAATAAAGTACATTGACCTTTTCTTAATATTTCTGCGTAGGTACCCAAAAACCAAACAATGAACTGCTTTTCATTACTAGATCATGTGTAAAGGATCACGATACACGTCGATTCAAGACAGCTTTACGTCTTTAATTCCGTTTTTGAAATCAAGACACAACAAATGTAGGACGGTCAATGATACCTTCATATCATAGATACCTTAATTGCAAATCATTTTCCTTTATTCTAGTAAATGGCTACTCTTTTATCCTGTTTATTTTTTTCAAATACTGCATCCCATTTTTCAAAGAAATCCTCTTTCTAAGCTACCCTAATAATAATCACTTACGGGTATAATATGGCCTATGTCACTCAGGAATAAAGCAGCTTTCAATTGATGAAAAAATTTTCACAATCAGACCAGTACCCCTAGCCAAGTTGCTAATCTGCAATAGTTAACGCTTGTAGAAAGCTTCAAATATACGGGAATGACGTCGTCTTAACGCTCAGTCACGTGGTCAGAACAAAAGAATTGGCGGCAAGGTCAACTCGAAGCATTCGGCGCAAACGGAACGGTTGTAATTTGGCTAGGGGGGCAGTACTTTCAGAGATTACCTCCTACAAACATAGAAACATAAAAACAAAAAACAAACTTTCCCTCTTTATTATATTAGTGTAGATATGTGTAGATGACTCGAGTTTAATTCTACAAATTAAGATTCCAATTAAAATCCAAATTCTTGAATGTAATGACATCAGTCTCCAATCCTCCCTATGACAAGTTGATTATCCAGGCAGTATTAGCTATTAACTGAACCCATTGCCTGTCTCGGCATCTGTAATACTATTCCGGAAATGTCAGAGCTATGACATAGCTCCACGATCCACCTGCCTATGTACTGCGTTGCATTATGAATGTAGTTAACATATTGAGACTACGCCACGCTACGTGACGTCTGTGATTAGGACTTGTAAAGATATTGCTTCCTATGAGATCTGTGCCTGCTATAACCTGCATAATGAAGAAATTAGTACAATAAACCGATTTTAGAGTTTCCCCTAATCTCACAATATTCTTATATTTTAATTTCAACAGTATCATTTGTGAGTTATATACTAGGTCACAAAAATATGTAAATATGTGATAGATTTTTAAATACATAATATAAACTCGTGATATAAAAGAAAATATACGTAACACGTTGGTCCACTATTTCATTTTTATTAAATATTTACAAGTCACTTCTAACTTATGACAACTAAAAATGAGGTCAAAGAAAAGATAGAATTGTGTGAAGAATGTGTGTTATAAATTACGCAATTGGGGTCCGTCATTTTTAACTAATTTATCAACATGAATTTTCAGTCAAGCAATATGCACTAAGCCCAAAAGTATACATAGAAGGCACAAAATTATACAGAGCAGGAGAAGTTTAGGCCTCAGATTTTTTTTTGCCCTGGTATTGGTCATATCTACGCCCTTGTAGTTACACATTAAAAAAAACATTACTTAGTTCTAGCTTACCTATTGCACTTCCTGTGTGCTCAGTGTCGCCGCGTTTACTAAGTATGTCTTAGATTTAATTCCGTAGAAACAGTGAGCGTAGTTTAGACAGACGATGACTAATGAGCACTGGTTGTTGTAATTATAAACGTAAATACGTTCCATCACGTAGACGCACCATGGGAATAGATATATTGTCTCCGTATAGATATATCGTGACCAGATCTTAGCATTGATCACTTCTTGATATGGCCAAATAGAACTGGCCAGATCGTTTGATGATATGTCAGTCCTCGTTCGATTTTAAGAATTTGATTATTTGATTAGATTACCCAATTCGTTTGACTCGACAGACTAGACGCAAAACAAGTCCAGTTGGTTGTGCCGCCAGGTAAAACCGTCCGCACCGGTGGCATTGGTCTGTAGAGGCCTTAACCATAGCAACGACGGCCATTTCAGTTCAACTTATTTGTCGCTTATAATACCGTATTTAAGATGGAGCGATTGCCATCTTACAGACTTACTTGTCAGATTTTCTGGCTTCATCATTAATGTGGTATTTGTTTACTTGCCTCCACAGAATCTCTGTGTCAGAACCAGGTGACGATCCACAAGCGACCTCGCCTGGGTTCCGCAGAATATGAAGACGATAACAAAATGTCACTCCCTCATACTCCTCCAAAAACTGTCAAGACAGAAAATCCTGAAACTTCAGAAATCACGAAAACTCCGGAAAGTGTCAGGTATGAAAAATGCGATTTTTTCATTATGTTCTGTGTTTTTTTTATTTGAAAGGAGATCATTCAGATCGTAACGAATCATGAAAATGGTATGGTATAAAAATTGCAGGTAAATATATTATTAGTAAAAAGAAACTGTGTCTGGGCTTTCGACCGTTGAAGAGTTCCTTTCATCATCACGATTTTAGCCGAAAGATGTCCACTGTTGGACATAGGCCTCCTCCAAGTGTCGTCACAATGAAAGGTCCTTTATCTAGAGCTAATCATAGATGTTCATTCAGGTCATGCTGGCATTGTCATTTAAACAGAACTAACTTGTAAAAAATTAAGTCTGTGGTGTAAGAAGAAGTGAGGGATGGTGGTGGTCGTTGAGCCCTGTGAACATAATATGTTCAGAAATGGACGCTTCTCGGCTGAAATGATGATGAATGATAAATCTCAGGATCTCAGGAACTAATGTTTCGAAGTGAAATTATCATTTAGTGTTGGATAACCTATTTAATGCCGATCCAGATGGCCGTTGGGGCAGAAAGGTTCTGGAGTGGCGACCGCGTACCGGAAGACGCAGCGGTGGAAAGCCTCCTACAAGGTGGGCCGATGACCTGGTGAAGGTTGCGGATGCGGGACGCACAAGAACCTTCGTTGTGGTGACACTTGGGGGAGGCGTATGTCCAACAGTGGACGTGTATCGGCTGAAATGATGATGATGATGAACCTATTTATCGAAAAAGGCTTGCAAAATGCTACGACCCAGGAACCGAGCAGTAACCAAAGACGCCAGTAAAACCGCGGGAGACATAAGTTTTTTAGTGTCGTGGCTTGTATATTTAAACGGAAGTATTCACGTAAAGGACGCACAATTTACTGTGGACTACGAAATTTTTGCGATAACAACAGATTCTCATGAACGACGGAAAATGGGAACGGCTAGCACGACTGTCGTAAAACGATAAAAAATTGTCAAGACTTAAACCATGACGGTAAATCATGAGTAGTTGTGGCGACTATCTGTCGTGACCACAACAAAAAGCTGTTATAATGAGAACAGCTAGAGACGATAGTCGTCCGACGATAAATTAACCGTTACGACATAGTGGGAGCGCGGCCTTACAACATTAAAGTTAGGACTACATTAGACCGACGCACACGTGTAACACGCCTGATTTGAACGTAGAACGACATCGCGTGGCGTGGATCAAGTGTAGCTCTACAAGTCTAGTTTCCATACAAAATGTATGGAGAACGACGCGCCCAGATCGGCCATGTGTAACACGCGTGAGCGTAGAACTTAATTTGATTTTCTGCCCAGCACTTTCCATGTTTGGATACGATATGTTTAACTGTTTGATCTCCTTTCTGTAATGTAAAGCACGGCTATCAGCTAACCCTACAATCATCCTCGGGCTATTTTACATTTGGAGAGAATTTTGCTAAACGTTGACGTAACCAGTAGCCCAATTCACGTAATGAAAACCGTAACGATATCGTAGCGATTTAGTCGTTTATACCATTTCTGTATTCACATCCATCAATCGAGTTTGAACGACACCGATTTTAAAGTCGTTTGAAATTCCTTGATTTAAAAAAAAATCTATTTTACATTATCCTGGTAGAATACTTATTAATGTAACTGGAAATAAGTCGATAGATCGTGAATACTGCTTTTGGATAGGACTTCAATCGAACGACTATAAAACTTCAACGATATTTGGCTTGTTCGATTTTACGTGAATCAGGCTACAGATAATTGCTATTTTTATTATATTTGTGAACGTGAAAAAAATCGTCGTTATGCATGCCTGTGTTTGAACTGGTACGATTTGGTGTTCATTTTTTATTAGTTTGTGGTTTTCAAACATGCAATATGTTTACCTAAAGGCTGGTTTCTGACTTCAGAATTTGAAGTTAAAAACGTGTCAAGCTCTGCTGCCAAAGTTTGAAGGATTGTCAACCTTTTAAACTAACTCTACTTCAAATTCTTAATTCAGGTACCTAAAGTTACTTGTTAACATAATTGTAAGTATAGAATTTGTACTTGTAGTAAAGAGCTGGGTTTCGAATTAAGCATTTGGAGTTGTCAAAACCTACTTGAATGCTAAATTTTGACAGATTTTCAAGCTAGTGTCTGACAAATATTTAACTGCAAATTCTTAATACTGAAATAGGGGTAAGCCCGATAGTGTTTTGAGACATTTCTGTTAATTATTTTAGTGCATGTATTTGTAGCTTAATTATTTAGAGAGGTACTTTATTAGCCTTTTTTTGAATACATAGTATTTGAGTCTGTCTAAAAAGTCAAACGACTTAGGTAATTATTAGGGCAAAATGAAATCTGATGTAGTCAACACTGGTACAATAATCAAAGTTGATTAAGAGATCTTGATCATTGTTTACTAATAGAAGAACATAATAAAAAGTATCGAATATAAGTATTTATTAAATGATTAAACATTATACAAAATTCCCAAGTCTTTTGACTTTTTAGATAGACTATATTATGTGGTATAAGATACATTATTATAATTTACACGGAACACAGATTAGGCGATTATGACACTGCCACGCACCACGCAGCGTAGCGCGTGAATGCGTGTTTTAGCGTTGTTTAATTCGTAATTATTGTGTTGTTTCATATATTTTATTTTGCCTTCTAAAGTAGAAAATAGAATTACATTTAGAATCTGATCAGATAAATTCACAAGATTTCTATCAGTCTTCAGACTTACAAACACACAAACAATGATACCGGTTTTTAGTTTAAATTATCTGAGGTCCTGAAGTAAAGCTTAGAAACAGACAGTGCATGACGACGGTGGGGGTGATTGGTGGTTGCAGAAACCTATACAGCCTGGTGGAAAACCTTCGCGTCCGCGCATCAATGCTTGTTGATTGCAGCCTCCCAACCATCTACTACGGCGCCCGCACTCACACGCAGCTGAAGCAAGTCATCAAGGAGTTCAAGAGGACTTCGTACTGTGGCCTCGTGAAAATGACCCTTCTGTCTAGCAGGGATAAGAGCTGTATTAAGGAGTTTGATAAGAATCTGTGGAGCTCAAGAAATGATATGTGCAGGGCTTGTGTTAAGGTGAGTTTTATCTACTGTCTTGCATGTGTCTTCTCTGCTGTCTTGCATGTTATCAAATTTTTTTTTAAATGTTTATTTGAAAATACAATTAACGTTTATGTTTGATTGTAGAGCTTAAGGCCTACTAACATATTCTAGTCTCTTCTTAAACTTGTTCTGTCTGTTTGTTGTTCCGTATAGTACTTAGGTTCGTATGTAGAATTTGACGCCTGCTGACATAATTATGTCCCTCCTGTCTTGCATGTAATTAAACTCTTTTTCTTTGTCTATCTCTTATTCTGCATAGTGCTTACATTTGATTGTAGAACTTGAGGCCTACTAACTTAACTGAATTAAGTCATATATCTTTAGTAATAATATTAATTCTATCTTCTCTACTGTCTTGCATGTCATAAAACTTCTGTCTGTCTGTAACCACGCTAACCAAGAGAACCACTTTATTATAGAAACTCAAGATTTGCTATTTAAATCTTTGGATTGATGTAAGTTATGTTATCACTTGCTTTTTATCAATTTTAGTATACCTTAGTCCACAGCAAATTGTAGATAAGTCACTGATAAGAAGATTTTCAGTTAAGAAGATGTTAAATCCTACATTAATGTTTTCAAACTAAAGTAGAATTTGTACCTAAAAGCAATTAATTCATAAATCAGAAGTAGTATGGAGATATAATATATTTTGAAATTAATAAGTAAATAAGTATCATCTTAAAACTTAATCTCAAACAGTTTTGATTAATTGTTTCAATATTGATTCAAGCTTTCTACTCTTTCAAGTATCTTCGATAGCTGCAGTAAAAACATTAATAGCACCATTTTGAAGATGTTACAAACGTGAGGTTAAATTGGCTGTTGTATTAGTCACACTGTCTAGTACTTAATACTGTCTTATCAGGTTGTAATAAAATCGCATTTTTGATCAGATTGTACTTTTCTGTCAGATTATTCCATTGTATCAGGATGCGCCTTTTTATCACACACCCTGTCTCGGACAAACGCTTTTTACGAATTTTGATCCTGAACTTTGTTTTAAAGAAATCTCAATTGGATTTGCTATTGCTATCCTCTAAAAGAAATTCCCAAATTTGCATGACGCTCAACCAGATAGAACTATTTTTCCAACCTGCATGTTGTAAGGTTCCTTTCAGCAATACCATCACCACCCTGCCCTTGTCCATGGAAAACACACTTTTTAAAAATTACTCATAAGTATATTTTTTTCTTGCAGCCTATTAGAAGCAGCAAAAAAGGCGAGAACAAGGAGAACACGAACTGCGTGTACTACGACAACCGCGCGGCCCTGAGCCACGGCTGTATGCCGGCCGCCTTCGACCTGGAGGACCTGGTGGAGATAGGCCGCGAGAAGGAGGCCTGTCCCTACTACGGAGCGAGGGCTATGGCCAAGACGGCGCATATCGTCTTCTGCCCTTATAATTACTTGATTGATCCGAGTATTAGGAGTAATGTAAGTTTTTTTGTTTTTATTATTGTTGATAGGTTGGATTGAGCTGGAGAGGGAGGCCAAAGAAAAGATGGATGGATTGTGTGAGAAGTAGAATATAGAATAGAATAGAATATATTTTTATTGTAAAACATGAGATACATCATATGTGCAAGGTCTTAAAATAACGGGTCGATCTGCATGTTTTGCATTTATGGCGTACAAAAACAACATATTGGGTTTAGAATAAACCACAAAAGATTTGAGTCTAGCCAAACAATAAAATTTTTCATCATAATACTTATTAAGGGGAAAATAAATGTGTTTCCAAAACGTTTTGTGCGTATTTGTGTGTAATCTATTTTTTTGTTTATGACGGGTTTGCGTTTGACAACTATCTCATCCTACCATGAGCTCTTAACATTCCATTCGAAGACCTAAACTGAACTGTTAAAGAGAGTGGTGGTCGAGTTGTAAAGGTTCCGACTTACGAGTTGTAGGCGCATTACTTTGTGTAACTTATTTCATCAGTGCTCTCAATACGGTGAAGGAAAACATCGTGAGGGAACCGGCATGTCCTAGAATAAAAAATTCGAACACGTGTGACATTCACCAACCCGCACTGGGCCCGTGAAGACCAAACTCTCCTAGAGAGGAGGCCTGAGTCCCAACAATGGAAACATTAAAAAGACTATTATGCTATGCTATGTATAAAGTTTAATCCTTTTTTTTTTATTTGCCCTACAGTTATCAATCGAGCTGCAAGGCGCGGTGGTGATAGTGGACGAGGCGCACAACATTGAGGGTATCTGTCGCGACGTCGCTTCTGTCACCATCACCAAGACTCAGATACAGACTTCTATTAAGGTGAGCTTCGGCGCGAATCAAAAATGAAGATATCCGCAGGAGAAGTAAGGTTGCCGACATGGTATGAAGAATTACCAAACTTAAGTGGCAATGGGCAGGGCACATTGCTCGCACAACAGATGGCCGTTGGGGCCGAAAGGTCCTGGAGTGGCGACCGCGTACCAGAAGACGCAGCGTTGAAAGGACTCCTACAAAGTGGACCGATGTCCTGGTGAAGGTTGCGGGAAACCGATGGATGCGAGACGCACAGGATCGTGAATTGTGGCGACACATGGGGGGAGGCCTATGTCCAACGGTGGACGTATATCGGCTGAAATGACGATGATGATGATGAGCTTCGGCGCGTAGTATTCCACGCGTGCCTCAAGGAGATGTCAGCAAATCTTAGGGGCCTAGCAGGGTCGAAGTCAGCGAAGTTATTGTTAATGTTGTAAGTAACATAATCCTGAGAGGTTGCCAGTGTTTTACAAATGACCCTGTATACAAGGTGTAAGAGACAGCCCTCCACAAACTTTAAGGGCTTGCTCAGTAGACGAAACTGAACAGCCTTCCACAAACATTTTTTGAAGGAAACGAAAAAAAAATTCGGCCTCTCCATACAAACTGTCCAATCAAGTTTATAATTTTCTATGGTGAGGCGGATATTTTTTTTCGTTTCCTGAAAAAAATTTTTGTGGTAAGTTGTTCAGTTTCGTCTACTGAGCAAGCCCTTAAAGTTTGTGGAGGGCTGTCCCTTACACCTTGTATATGAACTAATGTTCCCGACTGACGTTCTATTCGAAAGCTGAATTTACGCCAGAAAAACAATTGAGAACCCTATAACAGCGCCACCTACCAGGTACAATTGTATTTTGAAACAATTCGGGCACTCACTCAAATCTACACACAAAGTTTCATCCAAATCGGTGAAGCCGTTTAGGAGAAGCTAGGTGACAGATACACATGCATAAGAATTATTTATATAAAGATTAACTATTCAAATTAAATTCCAGGAACTGGAGAATGTGTTGAACTACCGGCTCGCCAATCAAGACATAGAATATTACATCGAAGATCTACTGAAGACGCTCAAGAGTTGGGAGTACTGGTAAGTTTAGCATTACCATTTATTTCATAGTTTTACGATATTACATCTTGTATACAGTAAAGTTATATTCGAACCAAAGTAATACGACTTTAAATCCATCAGCACCAACATAAATATTGACAGTAACTTTGTATATTTTGTTGGTTTGTAAAAGGCTGACATCTCACACTTCACTGAGTTTTTAGGGTTCCGTAGTCAACTAGGAACCCTTATAGTTTCGCCATGTCTGTCTGTCCGTCTGTCTGTCCGTCCTCGCTTAATCTCTGTGACCGTTAGCACTAGAAAGCTGAAATTTGGTACCAATATGTATATCAATCACGCCGACAAAGTAGTAAAATAAAAATTGGAAAAAAATGTTTTATTAGGGTAGCCCCCCTATATGTAAAGTGGGAAGTGATTTTTTTTTTTAATTTCAACCCTAACGTGTGATATATCGTTGGATAGGTATTTAAAAACGAATAGGGGTTTACTCAAATCATTTTTTGATAATGTCAATAATTTCGGAAATAATCGCTCCAAAAGTAAAAAACAATGTGTCCCCCCCCCCTCTAACTTTAGAACCATAAGTTTAGAAAATATGAAAAAAATCTGACAAGTAGAACTTTATAAGGACTTTCTAGGAAAATTGTTTTGAACTTGATGGAAAGAACAGTTTTTGTACAAAAAAGACAAAAAGGTTCTACAAAATAATTTCTGGACTAAGTTTGTAGTATAATCGTTTATGCAAGCATTTTTTTTAACTTCGTTTACATATTTTATTATCCTGAACGTATCTTCTTTCAAACAAAAAAAGAATTATTAAAATCGGTTCTCGCAATCCAAAATTACCAACGAAAACTTCTTCTGGTACCTATGTATTAATCAATAACCCAGTTCCCCGAGAGATGGCGCTGGGCTATTTCTCGTTCGCGCTGTTAGGATTTTTCCTGAGTTGATGGGGTCGGGTATTATCGAATTGTTTGGTTGGTCTCTCCTTGGCATTGGCGGTATTATCTTATAACTACATAAAACTTCTATCAGGAACATGCTAAAGCAATTTAGAACAAAATGAAAATTCATTTTTAACGCCATCTATCAAAATGTTAAGATAAAAACCAGTTCATAAATGGTTCGATAGATGGCGTTGCGTAATAACTTTCATGACCTACCGTAGAAAAAAATCGTTGCTTCTTAAATATATTCGTAATTTTACGAGTGCACAATCGCTGAAATTTCTACTACTTGCATACTGTTTTAGTTATCACCGTCCTTTGTGGTCCCGTTCTAAGGGTTCCGTATTTATTAGAGTTCCGTACTTAGTATGTTAACGTAACAATTAGCCTTTTTTTAAACTCATAAGTGTGAACACTTATTGTGACAGACCATAAACTACGGAACCCTACACTGAGCGTGGCCCGACACGCTCTTGGCCGGTTTTTTTAGGTGGGAAATCATCCACTGACTTCTCCCGCTATAGGGTGGAGTGAGAGATAATGTCAGACATTTACTGATTAAAACTTACCCCTAGGTTCCTTCTTTGCCTTACGTTGCAAGACTCCGGGTTTTCCTTTCAGAAGAGAAATCATGGCATTAGTGCTTCGACCTTGTTGGGCCCCTGCAGTTTTGCTGACATCTCCTTAATTCATTAAACCCCAACACTCTCTCATTGTCTTTTTATTGTGTCTCTGACTACGGTATTTGAAAGGTTGGTGCGCGTGGAACACTACTTAGGTAAATGCGTGATTAATTTCCGTGTTTGGTCCAGGTTCGAGAACCAAACTCCACTTATAAACCAGCAACCAGTGAACAACAATGAAGCGGTGTTGAAGTGGGAAGCGCACCAGTTCGTTGAGACGCTCAACAATCACAATATCGGATATAAACAGTACGGTGGTAAGTATTTATTTATCCATAAACTGTCCCCTGCTGTTTTACTCACGTTTTTGATTACTGCTCCGTTCCTATTGATCGTAGTGTGGTGTTAAATACCACTATTTTTTTATTAGTACAAAAAAATGGGACTATCCGTACCTGTTACTGATCATATTTATGTAGTCAGAAAGAAAAAAAACGAAAGCCCAAAATTGACCACAATTTGTCATAATTAGTAAATTCATAATTGAATCAACCATTCATAAAAATTGCTACTAGAAAATACTTGCTGCTTATAACTATTATTTACTTTGCTGTTTATAATTATTATTTATTGAGACTTTACTTAAATATCAACACCTTTTCTAATAAGCCCTTTAAGTAGGGTAAAAAATAGGAAAGAAAGAAGGAAAAACAGTTTATTTACGCGTTAAAGACGCAATCTTAAAACTAGGTAACAGAACATAACATCACAGCAGTTGATAGGGAAGATATGCGTCTCCTCCGCGCAAAACGGCCGAACGCTCAGCATGGGGTTGGTTAGGTAGGACTACTACTGAGGGTAGGTAGGGTAGGGTAGGGTAAGGTAAGTAGGTAGGGTAGGGTAGGTAGTCTGTTGACGGGAGCGAAGCCGCGAGTAATAGCTAGTATTAGTATAAATTACACAAAATTATTTGAACGTTTTACCTTATGATATTTGATATTTTTTCTATAATCGTTATGTATGCAGACTTCAGGCGAAACTCTGAAAATTTCTGCCGTCGTTTGCGAGAAGACTCGCGCACGTTGTATGGAGTCACGCAGTCTACCGGCACTCTGCTCGAGGAAATGGACATGGTGTTCGGTAAGTTAGCAACAACTATAATAATATTAAGCTATTGCATAGCTTCTATCGCGGGCCTTGAGCGTGGAGACCGAATCCAGAAATTCCGTAACGAAAATAACCTAACACCCCCCCCCCCCACTCATTTGTTTTTTGAGCGTGGTGACCGATAAGAAAACAAATGAGTGAACAATCAATCAAAATTCAATTCAATGTGTGAAAGTGTAACTTCAATTTATATCAAAGAAAAGGAAAACAAAGGAAAAAAAATACTGCATAAATAAAATAAATAAATAATTATAATTGCATAAGTTGATAAAAATGCTATGCAACAGCTTTACCGCGGCAGTCCCCGAGTGCCACACGTCTTTTTTTTTTTTAATTATATTACACCAAGTTCATAATTTTTCGTGGCTTGCTAACGCTATAGGTATAGGTTGACTGGTAGAGACTGCCTAAGGCATTAATTCCGCCTTTGTGCTTCTAAGTTGCAAGAAAATTAAATAAATAAATATTGTGATAATACTTCTCAGGTTTTCTGTTCCGGTGCGAGTGCAAATATGTGGACGACTTCAAACCGGCCTTGATAAGGCACGTCACGGGGAAGAGTAACGCGCTCTCAAACAACACTGGATGGAGATCCTCACAATTTAATGAGGTAAAGACATACATTATTTTAGAGAAAATATAATAATAATATTTCACAACTATCACACAACGCCGTCTAGTCCCAAGCTAAGCAGAGCTTGTGTTATGGGTACTAGACAACTGATAAACATACTTATATATTTCTAAATACATACATATTATAGATAAATTACACCCAGACACAGAACAAATGATTATGCTCATCACACAAACATTTGTCCTGGATGGGAATCGAACCCACGACCTCCGGCATAGCAGTCAGGGTCACTGGCCACTACACCAACAGGCCAGTCAATATGCTAAGTAACTTCAATAATCATCTTCCTGCCCTTGTCCCGTTTTATTTGGGGTTCCATTTCCTTCATACCACTCCTCACACAATCCATCTATCCTTTCTTTGGGGTCCTTCATTCATCCCTCCCTCCCCACATGTACAATTGCCGTCACGTATCTTGAGCGCTGGCTGCAAGTTGCGCAACAGTCCAATATGCGTTCTCTTTAGCGGTGCGAAGTGAGACGCGGGGGCGGGGAGTGTCAGTGATTGGCTCGCCGCGCCATCGCGTCATAGACTTTACTTCTAATTCGTTCCCTGCGTTGCTGCATGTATCTAACAACGAAGACAATTGGCTCGCCAATGTATGGAATGCGCAAAGCGATCCCCACTCTGACGCTGAGCGCTCAAGATCCGTTTCGGCAATTGTATACTCATAACTTTTTTAGTAACATGCGTTTCGTCCCTCCTTTTCAAATGACCACCATACCATATGAAAATAGAATTACCATTAAATTAACTTTTTTATTATTATTATTGATAGGCTCGCGTTTGACCACTATCTCACCTGATGGTAAGTGATGATGTGGCCGACGATGGAGCACGCTTGCCTAGAAGTAACCTATTCACTCTTGACTTAAAGACCCCTAGGTTGTAGCTATCAGGAAACAGAGACTCCGACAGGGAATTCCACTCCTTAACTAACTAAGTTAAGCTATTCGACTTCTTAAAGCCTTTACATTTCTTAACTAGCTTTTACCCGCGGCTTCGCCCGTGTACTTAGAATATAGCCAATGTCACTCAGGAATAAAGCAGCTATCTATCAGTGAAAATTTTAGCAATCGGGCCAGTACTTTCAGAGATTACCTCCTACAAACAAAAAGAACAAACTAAATGTCTTTATAATATTAGTGTAAAATTGTAGATTATAAGATCCTCTATGTAATTTACGAAAATAATCAATTTATATCACTGATTTCAGTTGATAGTATACATACGAATATCAACTGCACTTAGTTATATATTAAGTTGATTTTAGAATAACTCGTACAAATAACTCATCTATACATATAAATAAAATTGGAGTGTCTGTCTCTAATATTGAAATAACTGCTTTTTACTACATGCATATGAATATATATATGGTACATACAGCAAAATAACATTTTTTACAATTTTTGTCTGTCTGTTTATCCGGGCTAATCTCTGAAATGGCTGGACCGATTTTGACGGGACTTTTTTTTGCAGGTAGCTGATGTAATAAGGAGTAACATAGGCTACTTTTAATTTAGAAAAAATAAATTCAAAACCTTGTAGTCCACGCGAACGAAGTCGCGGGCACAGCTAGTAATAAATAAAATGATAGCGCAAACTGACCTCAATGCATTATTGTATCTGAATTCGTTTTATAAGTGCCCATGTAGGCCTATGTGAAATAAAAACTTTTGACTTTGACTGAATTATTTCTTAAATAACCCATTTTTGGAAACTGAGTTGCTAACGCACGATTACAATGTCAGTCTTCGTTTGGTGAAATATTGTAATTTTAATATTGATAAATGATTTTTGTTTTTGCCGCTTAGGATGAAAAGGACGTAAGTATTGTCGAAAGAGATTTCTTGTTAAAAAATTGGGCAAGTGCGAGTCGGGCTCGCGCACACGTCGTCATCACAAAAAAAAAACTGCGATTCGAAAAAATCTTCGTAACTCAATTTGGGAATTGAACTGTTTTCATAGGTTTTGTACCCTCAGTGCGCGGATCCGACTCGCGATAACCCGGTTTTTTTTTTTAAACGAAATGCTGGTTTTTCTACTGCAGCGCAAACATTGACAGTTCCTAACAGTACACAGTTTTACATTATTACTTCAGAAACAAATAAAATTGCATTTATCGACACACTAGCAGCTGCCCCGCGGTTTCATTACTGCTCCGCTCCCATGGGTCGTAACGTGTTGTTATGTAACAAGTAAATGGATAATCCAATAGTCAGCCCGCATTCAATTCAATGCAGGTGACGTCATAGTACAACACTCGCTTTTACTCTTCGGTACCGTTGCCTTGCGTTATTAGGTACTCCGTGCTTGCGTTTATAAATATTTGTTTTAAATGTCCAATCACAACACAACACGAGATCAATCGTCGCGATCGTCATCATGATGTTATCACTAGAAAAATATGTGTTCACAACACAACACCAATTCAACCACCAGTGCGTCGGAAAAGTTAGTTTTTTTATCTTTCGAATCTATTTTATTTCCATCTATATTATGTAGACTATCTGGTTATCCTTTTTCGAATCCCTCATCCGTTACGAGTATTAATTCAATTCATAAAATTCAAAACGATGAATCAAAACAAAACAGTGCTTGAGTAAACTATAGCTGCTACAGTTGGCAAATTGCCACTAAGCGGAGCGTTGTAAAATGACGTCTTGCGCTACTCGATTTTATGGGAACTTTGAATGCGTGTAAAATCATAATTACTTGGTATTTTTATATAAAACAAAAACCGTTGTATCTGTTTATATAGAAGCTTTAATGTAACAAAGTTTCTAGTGATTTTCCATACCTATTAACATTCATAATTTTCTTATCTGTCAGTGGGTATCAAACGAGACGCTGACCCTGTCGCTGATGTGCATGAACCCCGCCATCGTGATGGAGGGCCTGCACCCGGCGCGCTGCATCGCGCTGGCGTCGGGCACGCTGACGCCGCTCATCAGCCTGCACTCCGAGCTCGCCACCAGCTTCCCGCACCGCGTCTCGCCTAATCACGTCATTCCTGAGGACCGGGTGAGTTTTATAAGCCTCCAATATACATTAGGACAGTAAGACGAAGGCTCTGCTGACCTTCCGGAAGCCTTCTGAGGAGCTAGGGTACATCAGATGCCACAGTTGTACACTGCTGGCCTTCTTTGAAGACCTAAGGGCCTGTGTATACTACGTTTTTCAACGCCGTTGACGCGCGTTTGTAACGATACAGGCGCGATACGCACGCGAGTCAGACCCATAGCCTGTAGACCTAGTTAATAGGATAAAAGCGCATAGTCCTCGACACACATTTCTAAAACGCGCGTCAATGGCGCGTTTAAATAACGTGGTGTGCACAGGCCCTAAGACACACAAAATATGTGCTTTGGACAAAGAGTTGTGGATACCAGCTCGACATACATACAAATATAGTCAAGAAAAAAGCCTCAAAAGAATAAAAACTACACCCACAAAGAAAATTTTCAAACCTTAGCATCCGTCTTGGTTTTTCATTTTAACTATATTGTTGGTATCCGGCTCGAAGGACAAAAGGTTGGGGTTGATGCTCAATCGTGAATATTTGTCTATAAAATGGGAATGTTTATTTTAAATGAGAACAAATGCGTCCGTAAAGGTTTCTGTTGCTACTTGTTATGTTCTGTACAACGTAAACAATTTAACTTGAATTACAGTTATAACAATGTACTAGTCATCGTAAGAACTCAATATCAAAGAGAGGTTATGGTCGTCTGTGCAAATACGAATCCTCAAGTTCTTTAGGCATATCACCCGTAATGAGGACTCGATGGAACGTTTGGTGGTGCAAGGGAAAGTCGAAGGCAAAGGTTCTCGTGGACGCTCTCCAACACGATGGACGGACCTCATCAAAACCGTGACACACTACAGCGTAAATGAAGGCTCCCAAGCCGCCTGCACACAGAGCTGCATGGCGTCGTATCGCGAGACAGGAGGTGGTGCGGGACTCGACCGAGACATGACCACGACCACTCTGTCAAGAGTGTACGACTAAGAAGAAGTCATCGTAAGCGAAACAGTATGTAGGTATATAGTCAATGTACAGCGTAGCTCGTACAATATAGCGAATGAGGTTCGGTTACCCGCCACACTATTGTAGAAAGTGAGATAACAAATTAGATTCAATCGTATCGTCGTTGCATCAAATGCGAAAAGTTAAGAAACGTGTCAACGCTTTTCTTCTTGTCATATTTTCGAAATCGAGTACTATAAAAGCAACTACTTGAATTTCGCTTAAACGTCTTTTATAGTGTGAGAGTGAGCTTCTTCTGAGATTACCAGAACGCGTTATAAAGTTTTTCATTAAACAAGTTTAGTGCTGTGACTCTTGATGCCAGACTATCTTTTCGCTCTAATCTGTTCTAGCCTATTTTTTCGCTCTTGATCTATACTTGATTGATATATTTCCTCCCAGGTCTGGATAGGAACCCTCCTAGGCGACTCAGCGGGTCAACTGCGCTACAACGCGGCGGGCGTGGACTCCTCGCGCGCACGCCGTGCTCTGGGAGCCGCCATAATTCGAGTGTGTGCCAGCGTGCCGCACGGCGTGCTGTGCTTCCTGCCGTCCTACTCGCTGCTGGACAGGCTGGTGAGAGAGTGAGTGTCTGTAGTACTGTTTGTATCGTGCTGCGCGTGTGTGCCAGCGTGCCGCACGGCGTGCTGTGCTTCCTGCCGTCCTACTCGCTGCTGGACAGGCTGGTGAGAGAGTGAGTGTCTGTAGTACTGTTTGTATCGTGCTGCGCGTGTGTGCCAGCGTGCCGCACGGCGTGCTGTGCTTCCTGCCGTCCTACTCGCTGCTGGACAGGCTGGTGAGAGAGTGAGTGTCTGTAGTACTGTTTGTATCGTGCTGCGCGTGTGTGCCAGCGTGCCGCACGGCGTGCTGTGCTTCCTGCCGTCCTACTCGCTGCTGGACAGGCTGGTGAGAGAGTGAGTGTCTGTAGTACTGTTTGTATCGTGCTGCGCGTGTGTGCCAGCGTGCCGCACGGCGTGCTGTGCTTCCTGCCGTCCTACTCGCTGCTGGACAGGCTGGTGAGAGAGTGAGTGTCTGTAGTACTGTTTGTATCGTGCTGCGCGTGTGTGCCAGCGTGCCGCACGGCGTGCTGTGCTTCCTGCCGTCCTACTCGCTGCTGGACAGGCTGGTGAGAGAGTGAGTGTCTGTAGTACTGTTTGTATCGTGCTGCGCGTGTGTGCCAGCGTGCCGCACGGCGTGCTGTGCTTCCTGCCGTCCTACTCGCTGCTGGACAGGCTGGTGAGAGAGTGAGTGTCTGTAGTACTGTTTGTATCGTGCTGCGCGTGTGTGCCAGCGTGCCGCACGGCGTGCTGTGCTTCCTGCCGTCCTACTCGCTGCTGGACAGGCTGGTGAGAGAGTGAGTGTCTGTAGTACTGTTTGTATCGTGCTGCGCGTGTGTGCCAGCGTGCCGCACGGCGTGCTGTGCTTCCTGCCGTCCTACTCGCTGCTGGACAGGCTGGTGAGAGAGTGAGTGTCTGTAGTACTGTTTGTATCGTGCTGCGCGTGTGTGCCAGCGTGCCGCACGGCGTGCTGTGCTTCCTGCCGTCCTACTCGCTGCTGGACAGGCTGGTGAGAGAGTGAGTGTCTGTAGTACTGTTTGTATCGTGCTGCGCGTGTGTGCCAGCGTGCCGCACGGCGTGCTGTGCTTCCTGCCGTCCTACTCGCTGCTGGACAGGCTGGTGAGAGAGTGAGTGTCTGTAGTACTGTTTGTATCGTGCTGCGCGTGTGTGCCAGCGTGCCGCACGGCGTGCTGTGCTTCCTGCCGTCCTACTCGCTGCTGGACAGGCTGGTGAGAGAGTGAGTGTCTGTAGTACTGTTTGTATCGTGCTGCGCGTGTGTGCCAGCGTGCCGCACGGCGTGCTGTGCTTCCTGCCGTCCTACTCGCTGCTGGACAGGCTGGTGAGAGAGTGAGTGTCTGTAGTACTGTTTGTATCGTGCTGCGCGTGTGTGCCAGCGTGCCGCACGGCGTGCTGTGCTTCCTGCCGTCCTACTCGCTGCTGGACAGGCTGGTGAGAGAGTGAGTGTCTGTAGTACTGTTTGTATCGTGCTGCGCGTGTGTGCCAGCGTGCCGCACGGCGTGCTGTGCTTCCTGCCGTCCTACTCGCTGCTGGACAGGCTGGTGAGAGAGTGAGTGTCTGTAGTACTGTTTGTATCGTGCTGCGCGTGTGTGCCAGCGTGCCGCACGGCGTGCTGTGCTTCCTGCCGTCCTACTCGCTGCTGGACAGGCTGGTGAGAGAGTGAGTGTCTGTAGTACTGTTTGTATCGTGCTGCGCGTGTGTGATTTCATAAACTTCATATTTCAGCTGGCGAGAAACAGGAGCGTGGGACGAGATGAACCAGCTCAAGAATGTGTTCTGTGAGAGGAGGCACGGAGGTGACCACGAGGAAACCATGGATGTGAGTTCAAATTAATTTAATACCTATTTACGTTTTTATTTGTTTTCTTTAATGTAAAGATACTGGGTTAATCTATCTGCAATTTGTCACCAGCAATCTGGAGTGTGGATGTGTCCCCGATTAATTTTCGCATAGTACTGCACTGCAGGCTTAGACAAATGACTTTTCTATTAGCGTTCCCGCGTAACGACAACGTGGTGTTCTATTTAGGCGATTCAACGCGATCGCGTTCGCGAAGTGATACGGCGCGAATGAAACAAACAATTAATATTCTATTTTGGTAGCCTACGTGATGCGGTGTGGCGATGCGTAAAGCGAAGCGGCTGAAAGCAGTTGGTTTTATATTTCCGCGCGAACTTTTCTGGTGCAGTGACTTTTTTTTTTAAATAAATTAGGTTAGGTTACATCTTCAAGACTAGAGTGAGTAGGCTCTTAATAAACTAGTGCGCTTTGACATCAACGTTTGCATCACTGCTTACCATGAAGTGGGATTGCTGGCACTAGTCTATATCATAAAAAGAAATGCGTTGACTTTGTGCTCACGTAAGACAGAACTGTCGCGTTATGTTGACTTCTCGTGACTCGCATCGGATCGCTTCGCAACCATTTTAAATCCCCTTAGGACGCCGTGTAAGTCAAATGACAAGTGGCGTGACAGGTAAAGTCATTGCCATACATATTGTACTTAACTTTTAACGGGAACTCTTAAGTGAACCCCAAAAGATCAACAATAGGTTTTTAAGCTATTGCATAGCTTCTATCGCGGGCCTTGAGCGTGGAGACCGAATCCAGAAATTCCGTAACGAAAATAACCTAACACCCCCCACTCATTTGTTTTTTGAGCGTGGTGACCGATAAGAAAACAAATGAGTGAACAATCAATCAAAATTCAATTCAATGTGTGAAAGTGTAACTTCAATTAATATCAAAGAAAAAAAAAACAAAGGAAAAAAAATACTGCATAAATAAAATAAATAAATAATTATAATTGCATAAGTTGATAAAAATGCTATGCAATAGCTTTACCGCGGCAGTCCCCGAGTGCCACACGTCTTTTTTTTTCGTTTTTCCAGGATTTCTACCAGACAGTGGGCACTGAGAAAGGCGCGTTATTGTTCGCAATATACCGCGGCAAAGTATCCGAGGGTATGGACTTCAAAGACCACCAGGCGAGAGCTGTCATTTGTGTGAGTATTTATTATATTCCTTCCTTTTCAAAATTTTTAAGAAGCCATTCACTTATTACGTGAGACTATTTTTACTAGTTTTTGTTTTATGACCCCCTCCCCTCCAAGAGCGGTGGTTGTCATTGGATGATTTTCCCCACCATAAAAAAACCCCTCCCCTCCTAAATAACAAAAAAATAAGAATAAGCCGATCCCTCCCCACTGTTTAATATTTATTATGTAAGAATCTTGGAATAAAAGTTTGGTTGGTTTTGATATTTATTTTAAAAGTGAAATTCTTGTTCTATTAAATCGTTTCACGCAATTAATGTAGACCCCTAATTATAATAAAATTTAAAATGACTAGCTGGTACCAACGGCTTTGTTCGCGTGAAAGTTGAAAATTGTCCCAATGCAACGTGCTCGCGGGGTAAAAGTACCCTGCAATAGCATCCGTGTGCCTTTCATCCAGGTTTATTCAGCCGTTCGAGCGTGAGGAAGTAACAGACGTCAAACCACCATCCGTGTTTTATACCTAAATCTAGGTAGGTTTGTATATAAAAACACAATACTAACGGAACACTACGCGCTGTCGACTACTCGGGCAGTCCAAGCGGTTACCGGACGGCCGGACCCATTGCTCGTCGTCGGCATGCCCACGCCTACTGTGACTAATACGGGGATTGGTATCCCGGCGGCTGGGCCCCCGTCGTTCCCTCACGCATGCGGTCATCTGAGCTATCATTAGTATTACTGCTTCACACGCGGATGCGAACGCCGCCCACTCTTCTTCGCTCCGGACCATAGCCTGTACAGGCGAACTGGCGCGGGAGCGAATTGCCGCCGTTCACTCCCACGTGCTTGCCCAAGCGGGGCACACCTTACTACTTGGGTTGACACCCAGTTAAAAAAACCATTATCTTCAGGTGGGTGTGCCATACCCGAACACGTACGACACTGCCGTCAGCGCGAAGATGGAGTATAACAACAAATACATGAAGGAGAGGAGCTTACTTAGTGGTAGCGAGTGGCTACGAGTGCAAGCGTATAGGTTAGTCATATTTTCTCTCTCTTCTACTCTCTTTCTCTCTCTCTCTTTTTTCCTTACTCCCTCTTACTCTCTTAACGCCGTCACAAAAAAAAAGCTAGATGAGGCCGCAAAAAACAGTTGAAGCGCGCGATATCTTGTGTCCGGAGAAGCTTGAAGCCGCTTCAAGCGTTTTTTTGTGGCGGCACCGCCGCACACGAGCCACAAAAAAAGGACGCCTCAAAAAGAAGCTTGAAACGGCGTTCGTTTTTCGAAATAAGGTATTTTCAATATACTCACTCGAAAACCCGCTGTTATCCCACCGCTTACAGGTATGCAATAGGCTGTTTTCCGTACAAGTGCAAAAATGTGCTTGTGCTCTCCCCCGCCATAATTTTATTACATGTATCGTATCAGGCGGGGCGCAGGTCGTCCGCCACGAGTCGCCGGACAACCCCCGGTTATTCATTTCAGTGAGTGTATGGAAAAAAGTCGTTTGAAACACGTGCAAATTTATCACTGCAGCTCTCAGCTCCATAACTCAATCGCATGCGACTCGTGCGGATTCCGCCTCGGTCGCAATGACAAACTTTCTGCACAATTTAATTCCGCCAAGTCCGTTCCATCATCGGACCACAAGACGTACCTACGGCGTTGCGCCACCGGTACATGGTGGACATCCCACCTATACGTACAATGCGTTTTGGGAGTACATTCATTATGCGTACAGCTAAAGAATGGAATTCCCTGCCGGAGTCTGTGTTTCCTGATAGCTATAACCTAGGGGTCTTTAAGTCAAGAGTGAATAGATTGCTTCTAGGCAAGCGTGCTCCATCGTCGGCCACATCATCGCTTACCATCAGGTGAGATTGTGGTCAAACGCGACCCTATCCATTATAAAAAAAAAAAACATGTATCAAAATGTACTACTATTGGTTTCTTTATGTTTTATATTTTCTGTAATATCTCAGTACTTATAACCACGAAAGCTAATAAAAATAACTGTTAAAAGTATGAAGCTAGTCATATAGCTGCATCCCTTTAACAGTTCAGTTTAGGTCGTCAAATGGATGGCGTTAAGGCTTGATTTTCTTCTCTTGTCGCTGATATCGGTAAAGCGTACGAGTTAACACAATGTTCTATAAGCCATCGCACGGGAACGCTGACGTCGGCAGCAGATTTATTGCTACTTGTCTTTGTCATACGCGACCGACGATAGTACGCTCAACCGACATCAGCGACCGATGTCAACGTAGAAGGAAATCAAGCTTATTTATTTATTTATTTATTTATTATATTCTTTATTGTACACCGCATAAACAAAAAAGATACAGGACAAACATTATTCAAAATAAGTGTACAATGGGCGGCCTTATCGCACAGGGCGATCTCTTACAGACAACCTTTGGATGGACTGAAAGAGAGTAAAGCTTAATAAAAACAAAAAATCAAGCGCCATTGTAAAAATATTATATGGGCACAAAGTCATGTTCGCTCTCTCGGCGCGGGGCTGGGGGCCCCGCAGGGGAACTTACCTAACTGCTCTGCGTTACGTAAAAAAATACTATCAAAATACAAGCAAAACACCTATCTGCTTGCGTCTTACAGCTGGTATCTTGAATTACGATAATTCACCATTTAATGTTAAATTTAAACAACCATCCACTGAACAGTTTTAATAACTTTTTTTGTGTCCCATCAATGGCATCATGGCACTCACGCTCGCACTGATCCTAACGGTTTCAAGATATTGTGTCCGTTAGCGGTGTTTATGTGTGACTTCTGTACTTATCTATTTTGAATCTAATGTGTGACCGTTACTATTTGACGGTCTGATCCGACATATATGAATATTGACAGAGCACTAAACCAAGCGGTGGGGCGCTGCGTGCGGCACCGCGGGGACTGGGGCGCCGTGCTGCTGGTGGACGCGCGCTTCCAAACAGAGTACTACACCGAGCATCTCTCCAAGTGGGTCAAGCGATTTGTGAGTAGCTTCACACATGTATGTCCAACCAATATCTTGAAAGTTGATTGTAGCATAGCAAAGTCGGCCTTATAATGTTCCCACTGCTGGGACTCAGGTCTCCTCTCTAGGAGAGGGAATGGTCCGTAATCCACCACGCGAGCCCAGTGCGGGTGGATTGTGAAAGTTGATTGTATGTTACTTAAAATTATGTATTGTATTCCATCCTTATGACATGAACCTTGGTGCGCAATTTCGCGCAGTTGAATTTCTGGTTTTGAGAAATCTAAGGGCCGAAAATGCATTAAACGGACGCTCGCTTAATAATCTCGCGAATATTAAGTTTTCTATCAACACGACTACATGCACACCATTAAAGTTGAACTAGCTATAATGCGCGGGTGATAATCCGGTTTCAGTGACGGGGACCCGAGCACACTACACGCGAGCGCCCGCTTTACGCAATTTCGGCCCTGATTTCTAATAAATCTAGTTTAATTTAGCAACTTCAATATTTGTCTGTGTCAGCTGGGCAGCAACCACCACACGTACGAGAGCCTCGTGAGCAGCCCCAACGGGCTGGCTGCCTTCATACAGAGGATGAAGATCGTGGAAGAAGAGGAGAACATGAAGAATGCGTAGCGCTCACTAATCATGTTAAGACTGATTGTAATATACTTCTCAAAGGCTTTTTTCAAACGTTAAATATGAACTTATTCGTATCCGATGAATAATTATGATTAAGGGTCACCGGCTACAACCGCAAAACGCCGCACATATTTCCTGTAGGTTTCATACATTTTTTTCATACAGTTAACGCCGGTGGGCGGCCACACGTTTCATATAACCGCTGCTTGCTTCTTGTGGCTGCTAAAAGCCGTTACAAAGCGCCGTCACACGCCACTCGCGGATTTAAACTTTCTTCGTCAAAATTCACAATGATACTGCGCGTATGGGTTAAAAAAAGTAGCAGCCACCGGCCGCAAGTGGCTTGTGGACGTGTCTAGCTTCTGGTGGAGAGTTTGTCGCTGTCGCATGTAGCCCATGTGCAACGGCACCAAAAAATAATGTGCACATAAATTGGTAGAAGTCAATTTTATTCCACGGATACTAAGGGCCGGTTTCTGAAATGAGTATTTAGAATTAAAAAACTGACAAACTCTACTTAAATGCCAAATTTTAACATATTTTCAGGCTAGAGTTTAAAAAAGGCGTCCCCCACATTAGGCAGGCTCGTTCCTCAGCCGTGTGAGCGACGCGGACGCCGCGTGCGTGCCGCGGCCGCGCTGCGCCAGTGTCGCGTGTTGCCTCCGGGTGACTTGTGTGCAGCGCGCGAGCGGCGTGCATTCTGCACACACTTCACTCTGCGGCCAAAACAGAAAAGTAACTTTTTGGAAACAGTAACGGGCGAAGGGGTAAGAAAAAACGGTCATGCCGCGTGCATTCTCCACACGCGCCGCAGGGCAGCCAACCGCGACGCTCACGCAGCGGTACTCACACGCCTGAGGTTCGCGCACGCCTAATGTGGGGTCAGCCTAATTCTTAACTTTGAATGTTTAATTCAGAAATTGAGGGTAACAATGTAAATATCATCCCATAGATAGGTAGACATATTTTGTTTAAAATTTTATCGTCATTATCTGACGATTATTGTGATATATGTATCGTTTTGATTTGATACCCTAATGCTACATTAGTAGATATAATTTGATTATATAGTCTTACTTTATAATCTAGCTTAATCTAACTTTTAATCTAGCTTTTTTTTAGTCTTTTTTTATCTTTAGTATAATTTAGCAGGCCATTTAAGATGATTTTCTAAAAAAAAACATTTAAACACCATAATGTAACTGATTTAATTGTTATATAAATCGTGAGCAATTGAAATTAAGTTTTTAAATGTTTTTTAATTAAAATCCTGAAGAGGACTCATGAAGATGAAATGAATTGATTTACTGTTTTTGTATTCTAATTATGTAATTACTTACTGGTTTATGTTAGGTCTTTACGATTTACGATTTTTCCCCGTACGTGGGCTAATTAACAGAATTGTTTTGGTGCGCTAGTTCAAGCATGAGGCGTCTAGTGCCTGGAAGGTCGTAGGGGTTAACCTAACCTATAGACGTGCACTGTTATACATAGGCCTCCCCCAAGTGTCGCCTTAACGACCGGTCCTGTGCGTCTCGCAACCATTGTATTTCCACGACCCTCACCAGGCGCTGTATAGTCATAGGGGTTATCCTAACCGATAGACGTCCACTGTTTTACATAGGCGGGGGATATATATTGGGAGAGCCCAAGTGTCGCCATAAAGACCGATCCTATGCGTGTCGCATCTTTTGGGGTTCCCGCGACCCTTACCAGGTTATAGTCCACCTTGTGTGAGGCCTACCAACCCCGCGTCTTCCGGTACACGATCGCCACTCAAGAATCATTCGGACCCATCGACCATCCGTTCTGCATATACACTATACTCCAGATAACACATTTAAACAAGTCTTTTTTACCGTCCGTTCAACCTATTTTGACTGCTATTCCCTAGGAATAAGGATGGCATTAAAAGCAAAAAATTGGTTACAATACCAACGTAATAACGCTAACGCTGTTAATAAATAAAGAAATAGTTTCGTTTATCACCGTTAAATTTTGATCGTTTTAAACCCGTGGAGGGTCGATCCGGTAATTAGTACGCAACGCCGACTACTACCTACAGGTCATTGAAATCGCTCAGCTGACGTTTTCTTAAAGAAATAAATTTCGTACATACGTAAATTAATACGAGTTTTAAAAAAACCGGCCAAGAGCGTGTCGGGCCACGCTCAGTGTAGGGTTCCGTAGTTTCCCGTCCGTCACAATAAGTGTACCCACTTATGAGTTTAAAATGCTTGCATATACGATTATACTACAAACTTAGTCCAGAAATTATTTTGTAGAACCCTTTTGTCTATTTTGTACAAAAACTGTTCTTTCCATCAAGTTCAAAATAATTTTCCTAGAAAGTCCTTACAAAGTTCTACTTTTCAGATTTTTTTCATATTTTCTAAACTTATAGTTTAAAAGTTAGAGGGGGGGGACACATTGTTTTTTACTTTTGGAGCGATTATTTCCGAAATTATTGACATTATCAAAAAATGATTTTAGTAAACCCCTATTCATTTTTAAATACCTATCCAACAATATATCACACGTTAAGGTTGAAATAAAAAAAAAAATCACTTCCCACTTTACATATAGGGGGGCTACCCTAATAAAACATTTTATCCAATTTTTATTTTACCACTTTGTCGGCGTGATTGATATACATATTGGTACCAAATTTCAGCTTTCTAGTGCTAACGGTCACAGAGATTAAGCGAGGACGGACAGACGGACAGACAGACAGACGGACAGACAGACATGGCGAAACTATAAGGGTTCCTAGTTGACTACGGAACCCTAAAAAAGGTACTTTATTTTTTAATTTTATCTTTACAAATCGATAGTGTTTCATGTACCGGATCGACCCTCCACGGGATTAAAACGATCAAAATTTAATGAGGTATGTCTAATCTTATTTCGAATAAACAACTTTATAAAACACTAGCTTTCGCCCGCGTACATAAAATATAGCCTATGTCACTCAGGAATGAAACAGCTTTCTATCGGTGAAAAAAATTTAGCGATCGCTTTCTGAGATTATCTCCTATAAACAAAAAAAAGACGTGTGGCACTCGGGGACTGCCGCGGTAAAGCTATTGCATAGCATTTTTTATCAACTTATGCAATTATAATTATTTATTTATTTTATTTATGCAGTATTTTTTTTCCTTTGTTTTTTTTTCTTTGATATTAATTGAAGTTATACTTTCACACATTGAATTGAATTTTGATTGATTGTTCACTCATTTGTTTTCTTATCGGTCACCACGCTCAAAAAACAAATGAGTGGGGGGTGTTAGGTTATTTTCGTTACGGAATTTCTGGATTCGGTCTCCACGCTCAAGGCCCGCGATAGAAGCTATGCAATAGCTTAAAAACAAACTTTACCTCTTTATAATATTAGTGTAGAAGTGTAGACTACCTTATTAGTAAACACTCGAGGTCGCGTTTTAATGTGTTTACACGCCAAGCAAGTTTATTTATCAAGGTACTCCAGTCCAAATATAATAAACTAACTGGAATACTCACATCAATCTCAAAGCTTTCGGAAGAGTCTAGATGCAACGATGGATGATAACTCTGATTAATTTAGCTGTGGTTTCTCTGGTTTTTTTATTTCTCGATGCAGGAGAATTTTCGACCAGAATTTTTCGAGGTTTTCGAGTATCTTAAAATGTTTTGCTTTATTGTAAAATATACTGATAGATGAGATCAATTAAATGAAATGGTATTTTTTTTGTCACCCTAGTAGTATGAAAAAGAAAAGGACAGATTCCAATATTCTTGTCGACTTACTCAAAGTAATTTTTCCTTTTGTTTATAAATAACAAATATGAATTTAATTACAATGAAAATAAAATAGTTTTACAATGTTTAAATCATTAAACCCCACATCTATTGTATTACTATTGTCTCAAATTGACGGTATCTGAAATTTTGTTTCGTAAGCATTCCAGTTAGTATATAAGGTCCATTGTCCTGACTCACTCAATGATTTAGCAGAGCCTATAAATATTCCTTTTGTAATGTACACAGAGGATGAGATTCCAAAATTCGCCCTCTAAAGGGATGAAACGGGGTTCTAAAATTTGTATACAGAAAGCTACTTTCACGCGGGCGAAACCGCTGGCAGAAGCTAGTAATAGTATAAAGATATGTATAAAATTTTGTTTTTATAAGTGTGTGACTTTTTTTTTACTCTGATAACTGTTATCTGAGGAATAAATATGGCATTTTGCCATATTTTCTATACAAAAGCAGTCAAACCTTTCGTCAAATTGTTTATTCCTAAGTTTTAAATCGCTCAAAATTTCAAATAAATACTATGTTGTATCGGATTGGATATTGCCAGATATCCACAAAACGGTGCCTTATGATTGTATTTATGTTCTATAAGTAAAGCCTACAGTCCACGGACGCGTAGCTTTATAGACGCGACACGACACTGCCGCTTTGTCGACAGATTTACAGTTTTGTAAGTAAGCTTCACGCAGGCGTACACCAAGCATTTAATGACGAGTACGCGTCTATGAAGCTGCGCGTCCGTGGACAGGCCTAAATGCGGGGGTCCACCGCGGTGCATGCTGTGCACGGGCACGCGGTGCATTTTAGCTGCGTGTATTAATTTGTTTGACAACGTGGGTCTACGTTTCCACTGGAGTACACGAATATGACCCACGACTATGTATGGCGTGGCACGGCGCACGGAGAGGCTACGCACGTGCCACTGCAATCCACGGACACGGGCTTCACTGCGGGTGGTGTATGACTGAAAACTGCGCTGCGATAAGCGAGCTGTACATAGTCGTGGGTCATATTCGTTGCGTAGCCTCTCCGTGCACCGCGGTGGGCCCGCGCCTTTACGTTAGTAATCATGTAACGTGTTTGTTACTTATAAATAAAAAAAACATAAGTTCTTGTCGTAAATAAGCGTTTTATTTTAAATGAATTTCATCGTTTAACTTTAATATCACAGTTTGAGCTCTTTGTTGAGGACTCCTTTTCTTTTTGAGGCGGCGGCTCCGATTTGTTAATACTGAAACAATTGGATAAAAAAACGGTTAAATGTTGAATTTTGAATGTTTTTTTTTAGAGCAAAAATTGCGTAAAGCGGACGCCCATGACGGGCACCCGTCGCGTGACTGCTCGTGTGTCACGTGCTTGGGTCCCCGTTACGGAAAACGGATCACACAGTGTCGCTAGTTAACTTTAACGGTATGCATGTAGTTGTGTCGATGGAAAACTTAATATTGGAGCAAAGGGCCCGCGAGCCGCGACATATGCCCGCGCCAAGAGCAACGGAGCACTTTTTTATGGGACCGCGCGGGAATCTGCTTAACGCAGGATAGAATATTTTATTAACTAAGACATACATTTTATGAGTTGAATCCCTGGAACTCACATTAGGATTCCCTGTGTCGTGAGAACCAGGCTGTTAGGGTCATTGTTATTATATTTTAATTTATTCATTCAAATTCAATTTCTTTATTTCAGACGTAGTCCATAGATACATTTCATCAATACAAATTAAATTCTAAAATAAAACATTACAAATAATCAAAATTATATAAAATCTTATGTCAAAAAAATAAAAAATATAAATAAAATACAAATTCAATTAAATTACAATAAAAATAAAATAAAATAACACACAATCATAAAATTAGTAAAATTACACACACAAATGTCAAAATACACGAGGAGAGCCGCTAACATGAAGCTGCATCCACCTCTGTGTCAGGGACAGGTCCCACCGCTCGGACAACACCTTCAGGAGACCGTTCGAGCTGCTTCGTATGCGATTCAATAGTGAAGCGCTCCGTTTCCTTATGATCGTGAAAAAATCATCCGTTCGCGCTTCAGCAACATAGTCGAGGCACTACAAAACCGCGGAAGCCCCAACAGTATCCTGAAAGCGTTGTTATACTGCACACGCCCGCTGCGTAAAGTCGGTCCACAGGCTGCACGTGTAAAACGACTGACAATATGCCTTAGATAATGTCACCTTAACTGGTCTAGTACATCGCGCAAACCTGCGAGCCAACATATTGCACCGGACAGACAGCGCCCTGCGTTCTCGCTCAATGTCCAGATTGTCACACAAGTCGTCAGAGACCCAGTGGCCCAAGTACTTGAAATGCGACACTCTTTTTAAAGGAGTGCCGCAAAGAGTGATAGGAGGTACAGAAAAGTAACATTTGGTACCGGCTTTGAAAATCATGAATTCACTCTTTTTGGCATTGTACCTAAGCCCGTGAGCCTCCGCATATGACTCACAAATGCGCAAAAGTTTACGTAAGGCACTGATAGATGGACTCAACAAAACCATATCATCCGCGTAGCTTATGTTGTTCATACATACTCCATCTATGGAACAACCAATATTAGTGCTGTTGAGTTCACCGAGCAGCTGATTCATGTACAGGTTAAAAAGGCGAGGCGAAGATAAACCCCCTTGCCTCACTCCGCATTCCAACCTGTACACGTCCGGCTGCGCACCCATCCACCTAACGGTATTCAGCTGTTTACTGTACCAGTACCGGTTTTATGTTAACGGAATTTATGTTACCGACCACCATGTATGTGTGCATGACAATTATATTTGTGTGTGTCTGTATGTTACAACTGTGTGTTTAATGATAACTTCACTTACAACTTGGTGCAGTCGACAGCCTTCTCGTGTCGCTTGAGATGGCTCGCCTGCAGGAACCTTCTCTTGCAGATGTCGCACGAGTACGGACGCTCGCCAGTGTGGAACCTTAAGGATAACGAAATATAGGTACAATTTAAATGTACAACCAGAATAAAACGGGAGACTTAGTTTGCTTCTGAAGAGAAATGGGCTGGTTGGAATAAACCACGTACAATGGTTTACCTTAGACTGATTCATCACCAGCCTTTTTAATTTTCCCACTGTTGGGACTCAAGCCTCCTCTCTAGGAGAGGGAATAGCCCAGTGTGTGTTGGTGAATGTCACATGTCTTCGAATTTTTGGTTCTATGACATGCCGGTTTCCTCACGATGTTTTCCTTCACCGTTTTGAGAGCAGTGGTGATGAAATAAATTACACAAAGTAATGCGCCTGGCTGGGCTCGAACCCGCGACCTACAACTCGTAAGTCGGGGCCGTAACCACTCGGCCACCACTGCTCCTAGACTAATTGCGGGAACCAAACTAAGATAAAATGAGGGCATAAATACTGAGCAAGCCCTTAAAGCTTGTGGAGGGCTGTCCCTTACACCCGGTACTGCAAAAGTTGACATAGTATTATAATTGCTTTTATCATAATCATCATTTCAACCGAAAAACGTCCACAGTTACATACATAGACCTCCCCCAAGTGTCGCCACATCAAACTATTTTCAGTTTCGTTTGGTCCTAGCTAAAATTTTATATTAGGTCGAGCAAAAAGTTTTTATGCAGTTTTGAACCTGGCACATTCACAATTTCATTCAATAGTCTTTTTTTGAATTTCGAACACAGAATTTAAAGAAACAAAAGACAATTTGGAGCCTGTTTGTTGATATCAAACAATCGAATACTAAGAAAACTTGGTTTTATTGGTTTACTTGGATTTAATTCTTGAAAAAGTGATCGATATCTTTGGTTTTGCAACAAACATTACTTATTCTTAACATTAAGGTGAGGTTCTATCAATAATCTATGGATACTTCACCTGAAGTCGCCGCCCAAGCTGTGGCACTTATTCAGGCCGGACACAGCCAAAGAAACGTGAGTGCTCAACTTAATTTAAGTCGATCTGCGGTCCGAAATGTTTATCGGAGGTATCTAGAGACTGGCGGCTTTGTTCGTCGCCAAGGAAGGCCACGATCTCGGGTCACAACTGAAAGGCAGGATCGATTCATCGTGACGACCAGCTTGAGAAATCGTCACCTTACCTCCATTGAGACACAAAACCAACTTCGGGACTTCCACGGAGTATCTGTGAGCGCTCGAACTGTTCGGAGAAGGTTAAAAGAACGCGATATGGTACCACACAAGCCAGCTAATGGGCCCAAACTAACGCGAGCCCACCGAACAGCGCGCCTTCATTTCGCACGCAGTCATTTAAATTGGACACAGCAAGATTGGAGCCGTGTGCTCTTTTCTGATGAGTCTAAAATTGTGTTACATGGCAATGATGGAAGGAAGAAGGTCTACCGACGTAAGGGAGAGCGTTTCGCACAATGCTGCTTTGAAGAGAGGGTTGCTTATGGCGGTGGCTCATGGACTGTCTGGGGCGGTATATCCGCGAGCGGCAAAACTCAACTTGAGGTTGTTACAGGACCACGGCTGCCAACATTAAATGCTGAAAGGTACATTCGTGAGTGCTTAGAACCTCACGTGATACCATACGCGGACTATGTGGGCCCAAATTTCCTTTTTATGCATGATAATGCAAGAGCCCATGCGACCGGCATCGTCAGGGAATATCTTCGGGATGTGAACATCACAGTTATGGACTGGCCAGCCAGAAGCCCAGACATGAACCCCATTGAGCACATGTGGGACGAGCTAAAAAGACGTGTTAGGGCTCGTCAGCCAGTTGCCCAGACGATGCAGGAGTTGAAAACTGCCATAGAAGAGGAATGGGGGAAGATCCCTCAAAATTTCATAGAGCGGTTGATAAACTCTATGCCTAATCGTATGAGAGCTGTGGTAGATGCCCATGGAGGCAACACGCGTTATTAAATTAAACCTTTATTTGATAAAACATGTTTTTTATTCAAAAATCAATTGCCTTTAACAAGGCGCATATCCGACTTGTTAGGCGTAGCTCCATGTCGTATGGTATTCTGAATTCAAATTTAAAACAATACGATCGAAAAAGATGGTAAAATGTATCAGGTTTAAAACTGCATCAACAGTTTTTGTTCAATCTAGCAATCATATTTCGGTAGGGGCCATCGAAACCTAAACTCTAAGGTGGGCCAATAGATGTGTCCAGAAGTGTAGGATGAATGTCAACGAATTAAAATTAGAGTGTGATAAGGAAGCGATAACACCATAGTTTATGTATGTTTTGTCAATTACCTCTTATGCACGACGAGATCTGATTTCTTGAAGAAGCTTTTGCGACAGTCCTTATAGTCACACGCATGCGGCGTCAGACCGTCGTGGTCGCGTTCCAGGTGCTCTCGCAACTGTAAAAATATTATTTTTGTGTTATAAAAAAACCTATACAAATGTATCAACTATTTACTGCAGTCGCCATTTATCATATTACCAACGCAATAAAAGTCAAAATCGGTTGAACAGACAGTAAAAAAAAAGTTTGTTTTATTATTTATTATTATTATGAGCCCGTTGTGTCCCACTGCAGGGCAAAGGCCTCCCTTCCGTTATTCCACTCTTTTCTGTTTTTAGCCACTTCTGGCCAATCCTTAAGTAGGAGTCCAAATCGTCATGCCATCTCCTTCTGGGCCTACCGCGTCGCCGGCTCATGCTGTTCGGAGTCCAGTCAGTAGTTACTTTCGCCCAATTTTGTTGCGGCATGCGGCAGTTGTGACCTGTCCAGTTCCATTTTAATCTGGCGGCTGAGTTGTTTTGTTGAACCTTATTGCGAATGGAGTGTAGTGTACAGCACTCACCATCCACGCGAACTTGAAGTTGCGCTCGCATATGTGACAGCAGTGCTCCTCCTGCACGTAGGGCGTGTGCAGACTGCGCGTGTGCTTGTTCAGCGTCGAGCGGTAGCTGAAGCGCTCCCCGCAGACCTTGCACTTGTGCCGCCGGAGAGATGGCTCGTGGGTGGCTGACAATTAACCACAAGTTCAAAATAACATAAAACACTAAGGGTGAGTTGCACCATTTAACTATAACGATAACCAAACAACATAACCAGCCGTGAAACGGCCGCCTATTGGTCAATTCGACGATTTGACAGCTGTTAACGGCTTTGTTATCGTTATAGTTAAATGGTGCAACTCACCCTAAGGCTAGAATACCCTATCCACGTTAAGATTAGACATTTAAAGAAACCTTTTTTACTGTCTGTTCATCCGATTTTAACTTCTATATCGTAGGACGGTATTAAAAGCAAAGAAGTGGTTATAATACCAACTATTTACTGCAGCCGCAATTTGTCATACCATCAACGTAATAAAAGTCAAAATCGGTTGAACGGACGGTAATAAAAGGTTTTCATAAATGTCTTATGTTATTTTGAACAGAGTATACATTAGACCGACCACACGTGTAACACGCCTGATATGTACGTAGAACGATGCCGCGTAGCGTGGATCTAGTGTACAATTGCCAAAAGAGATCTTGAGCGCTCGGCGTCAGAGTGGGGACCGCTTTGCGCATTCCTCCATACATTGGCGAGCCAATCGTCTTCATTGTTAGAAACATGCAGCAACGCAGGGAACGAATCAGGAGTGACGTCTATGAGGTGATGGCGCGGCGAGCCAATCACTAACACTCCCCGCCCCCGCGTCTCACTTAGCACCACTGAAGAGACCGAATATTTGACTTCTGCGCAACTTGAAGCCAGCGCTCAAGATCCGTGACGGCAATTGTAGCTCTACTAGTCTAGTTTCCGTATGGAGATTGACGCGCCCAGATCAGCGTTGAATAATAACTCCACCATTTATCGTTATGTCCTATCTAGAGTGAAAGGGATATACAATTAGAACCATGTATTGCTTACCAATATGAGATCGATAATTATCCTTCTTATTGAACGCCTTATTGCAAGTCCTACAAACATACAACACTCTATTCTTGGGCTTCCTCTTCGTTACTTTCTTTTGCTCTTCTGTGGCTACCAAACTAATAGGCGGTACACTCGTGGGCTCTTCCATTTTAATGACCATAGGTCCCAATTGCTCATTCTGTGGCTCTTTCACTTGCTTATCAATCTTGACATAAAGCTCAATATTTGCTAAACTCACAGTTTCCTGCTTCACTTCAGGTACACTTGGCTCCTTCGTCTTCTCATTAACTAATTCTACTCCTATATTTAACATGTCCGTCAACTGCTCAGCATCAATTTCACTATTTAAACTAATTATAAAGGTATCATCGTCTTCTGTGGAAATGTATTGGACACTATTTTCACCGATCAGTTGATTCAAATTTGCGGCTAAATTCGTGCTAGCTTCTAAATCAACGTCACTTTCAAATATCGTAGCACATTCGTTCACAGATACGTGATTATGATTGTCTAGTTCATTATTTTTTACAGGAGGATTAATTATTTCTGGTGGATTTAATAATTCATCAGGTAAGTACTCAGCTTTGACATGAAACAAAGTGTTCATGATATCCTGATCCATACTTTTGTTTCCTTCAGTAAAGTCAAAAAGAATCTCTGCATTCTTATCGGCACTATAGTCCATGTCATTCGTGTTTGTGTTGAACATGTGGCTAGGTTGTATGCTGTCGAAGTCTATATCATTGTAGAAAAGTTCTCCATCTAAAATGTGCAATTGGTTCATTTCCTTTAATAGTTCTATTTGCATCAAGTTTTCTGGATTGTTGTCGATATCATTTGGGTTGTACACGTTGAGTATCTCGTTCTGTGTCGACATGGTCATGTAGTCGTCTTCGGCGGACAGGATGTCATCCACGATGTTGTCTACAATGCGGTTCGTGTCATTAAGATTGCTTTTATCATCTTTGTCGGGTTCGGGCGGCTTCGCGTTTTGCTCAGCAGTCCCAGTGTCCGTATGTTGCCTGGACAGGGAAGAATTTGCAATGAATATCAGAGAAATGTTACAGTTATAAAGGGCCATACTTGAATTCGTAACTTGAGATTATTTCAATTCATTGCCACCAATTATTGTAGTAAATATTAGAAAAAGGTCAATGTACTTTATTCTAAGTTTATTTGGCGCTTTGTATAACTATTTAGCTAGACATAGATACTGGAATCAAGTGAATGTGGACTCACCGGACGGCGTGCTCTAGCAAGGCGCTCTTGTACTGGAAGCTCATGCCGCACACTCGGCAGTGGTTCTTGCGCGTGCGCGCGTCCGCCGGCTCGGTACAACACTTGCTGAGCGCGCAGCTCTGTGCGTGTCGCTTCATTGACGCCAGCTGATGAGAGAATAAGCCATCTATGGTTACTTAATGCAAACTATTTACAAAGGCATTCTTTACGAACCTATGGCTAAGGCTATGAGTACGTACCATCAAATCAATCAAATCATATCATTTATTTCAAGTAGACCATTTGCAGGCACTTTTGAATGGTCAAATGTCGGTCAGTCCAAATAAAAAATAAAAAATGTGAAGCTAAATTGCACGTTCCAAAGCGTAGATCTCTATGGAGAAGAACATCAAAGACATTAACCACACAGTTCATTTTTGCTTGCACTCTAAACGAAAACTTCATAGGGTTTGGTTTGGCGCCGCGCCGAAGGATTCAAGCAAAATTTTTTTTAAGTGGTCAGGTAAAATTACCGCGATGGTACATAGTCAACGTTGAGCAAACACAGTGTTAACGTCGCAAGTTTCTTGCGTACTTACCTACACCTCGAACGCAACGTTTACGTCGCGTCTGCGCAACTTTGGCGTTACGTCGCGTCTGCGCAACTTTGGCGTTACGTCGCGTCTGCGCAACTTTGGCGTTACGTCGCGTCTGCGCAACTTAGTGCACAAACATTGGAGAAACGCCAACGCTCGTAAAACGCCAGTAGGATAGCGGCCTAAGACTTGTGTGTAGTGTTTGAAGGCGTAGAAGATACCTGTTTAAACCTCGTCCCGCACCCCGTGCAACAGTAAGGCTTGGTGCCGCTATGTCGCAGCAGGTGTCGCTTCAGGTTCGACTTGTCCTTGAAGCGCATGTCGCACTCGGGACACGCATGTCTCTTCACATCTGCCACAGAAAGGTAAGGGTTTAGCTTATTTGGTTTAAAAACTGTTATAAAACACTCCTCTCAAGCAAATAACTTAAATATTAACTTACCACTATGTACGCTCTTATGTTTCTCCAAGTCTGACGCCTTTGTGAAAGATTTGTCACATTGATCACAGTTGTGTGGCCTGCAGATGAAGAAGACATATTATTAGAAAAAAAAAGTCTTGACACTACAAACTTTTGGAGGTATGGGAACAGAGAGTAAAGTCCCGCAAATCTCCGTTGAAAAGGGAGGATCCTCCGACCAGACAGGTGTTATGGTCTGGTGGGCGACTGCCCGATAGATTATTTCGGGCTGTCGTATATGTTCAAATCGCGCGGAGAACTTTGATTGCGCGATGCAGGATTTCGTATATTCTTCGTAGTTCTTATGTGGCGCCATAGATGTCGCTACAAACTGTATGCCATAAACAACAGAGTTCAATTCTATTTTTTATTATTATGGATAAGTTCAATTCTATTTTTTATTATTATGGATAAGCTCGCGTTTGACCACTATCTCACCTGATGGTAAGCAATGATGTGGCCGACGATAGAACACGCTTGCCTAAAAGCAATCTATTCACTCTTGACTTAAAGACCCTTAGGTTACAGCTATCAGGAAACAGACACCGGCAGGAAATTCCACTCCTTAGCTCATTTGTTATCATCATATCCAGCGTCATATCCCCCTCAATCCAGCAGGTAGTGGGGATGAGTTCGCAAAGCGCACGGCACCATCCACGATCCTCATTGGCGTTCGGATTTCTGAACGGTGTAGTCGCGTTTTAAAAGTAACTCGTTACTTTTAAAAAAAAGGAGACCTACTTTTTTAAAGATTATTGTGTAAAGTAGAAATAATTTTAATATTGTTAGTATGGACAAAGCCCCACGTGCTCGGTCACAATCTAGTGGTTCGAGTAGAAGCAGCGGTTCTTCTTCGACGGCGCGTAAAAGAAGACATCGCAGGCGAAAGGAGCAGCGCCGCCGTATGAAGCTAAGTAAATGAGAGGACACTTTCGCTGAAAGAGTATCTTTGTAAAACCTTAAAATAATACTCAGGGGCCGTATTATGACATCTTAAAACCGTCATGTTTTCTGTGTGAGAAAAGGATAGTGCTATTCGTCCTGTATAGCTCCGTCTCTTTTTCAATAATACGGCCCCTGAACGGGATAATGATCTGATATGATATTGCAAACTACCCTCAAGTCGCATTCATTACAGATAAATAATACTTGTCTCGAATTACTTAAAAATTTGAACATTTCATTTTACCTGATTTGTCTCAAGTACGATATTCTGAAGTATAAAAACTTTAAATTCTACCCCAAGTTTTGTAGAGCTCGATAGTAATGATATTTTAAACGTAACTGTAGTTAGTGGTCGTTAGTAATTATTCTTTAGCTGCTGTGTAATATGCTGTTATTTCGCATAATAAAGCAATCTAATGTGGACCAAAAGTTGTCTTTTTTAAATAAATTATTATTATTAAAGTCTTTTCAAAAAGGCTTATGCCAATTTATATTATGGTATCCGAATTAGACGCAACGACCACTGATGAGTTTACTTAAAATTTTGACGGTGTATGGTTTACAGATTTTATAGGTAAACAAGGAGGCGTCTTAAAAGTTTTCAAACCACACTAACTAAACTATCCTCGCAGGGTAGATCGTATAAATCTACTGTCCAAAAGTGGGAATTATAGTGCCTGTGCGCAACAGTGCAAACTATCGGCCTTAAAATACTAGTGGCTCTAATCCTGCGCCAGGACAAAAGAGAAAGGCAAAAGAGTCTTTTCGTCACACCGACGTTACACTATTAGATTATTATGCACTTGCACTATTAAATTATTAATTAAACGAGCATGGTTACGTACGACTACCGTAACCATGCTGGGTTATAGTCTTAAGTGGTTACGTGACAATGATTCGACTACTGTAGATCTTTCTCTTGAAGATATAGCCTGATTTCTAATAAACTTGCGTTTTTGCAGTACACAACTCCGTTGCGTTCAGGGGCAAAATGTCCAATTCTCAAAATTTCCAACGGTGTCAAAATACCCAAAATGTACAATTGTCAAAATGTCCAATTCTCAAAATTTTCAATTGTCAAAATGTCTATTTTTATTCTAATTACATTATGACAAAAATAGTGATTCCGAGTATGTTTTGGTCTTCTCTGGTCTGGTATTAAAAAAGCGCTTAGATGAGTTATTGAACAAATTTGCTACATTCTCAAAGATTGGACATTTTGACCATTGGACATTTTGACCATTGGACATTTTGACCATTGGACATTTTGACCATTGGACATTTTGACCATTGGACATTTTGACCATTGGACATTTTGACCATTGGACATTTTGACCATTGGACATTTTGACCATTGGACATTTTGACCATTGGACATTTTGGGAATTTGGACATTTTGACACCGTTGGACATTTTGACACCATTGGACATTTTGCCCCTGTACACTCCGTTGCATGTACCTTTTGGCGTCCGTCTATTGACTTCTCATTAGGCTATCGTATTATTATAAAGCAAGTATTGGAAGAGTATACTATAAAAAAGGCCTAAGATTAAAATTCTTATATGGCACATTAATATTTTGATTAGATACCTAGTTGCCAATAGGTCGTCAAATGAATCGCGTTGGGTGCTCGTGGTGGGGCCTCTGGTTGGCGTTTACTTATGCGAGTCAATCTCGAACATTGTCCTCATTTCTCGGATTGACTAATTGCTAGAATACTTATTTTTTAGCACATGTAGTGAACCTAAACCAGCTTCTCGTACTATTTTATGGGACTGAATTAAGTCATTATTAAAACAAGCTGGAATATGCACTATCCCAGGTAAAGTGCGATCTGCAGTAACTTTGGCTGGTTGGCCAGATAATATTCCCATCGATCATATTCTGCAGAGACAAAATAAGCGTTTTTGCATTGACATGTCATATAAATATATTGTCTACAAATTATTCAAGTTGTTCAAACCAATTCAATAATCTCTTTTAATTCATTAAACCCAATAAATGCAATAGATGCGCGAACGCCGCGCTTCTATTGTCTTACTGTCTCAAATCGACAGTATCTTATGATTAAACGATAAGATGGTTTTTGGAGTTATTTAAAAGTTTAAAAATCTAATACATTAGCGTTCTATTAATGTAATCCCAATCCAGCAGTCTATAACAAACACTCCTCAATTTATGGCTTAGAGAAAGGTACAGTTGAGCTTAATAATTGTACCTTAAAATAAAATTGATGCTTACTTACTACTTGCCTTTCTCTAAGCCAATTTATATTTCTGTCTGCTGATTCATAATTATAAATTTATGTAATTGACTCTTGTCAATCACCGTAAATTGAGCCGTAATGAGGACCGTGGAGTGGTGAGCTTCGCGAACTTATCCCCACTACCTGCTGGATTGAGGGGGATATGAGTTATGACGCTGCTGGGGCTAGTAGGGCTGCACCTTACCAGATCCGGATATGCCTATCTCAATTTATGGCTTAATATCAATTTTATTTTTAGGTAAAATTGTACTAATAATATTGTTAGTGGTAATACAAAGTACCAAATATTTCAAATGTCCAAAGAAAATCATCCAATCACTTGTCCCTCTCAAAGGCCCCGCCTTAGAGCGGGACAAGTGATTGGATAAGTAGGAGGATGTATCAGACTTTACTTAAACCACACCTATATTCCTTCTTTGTCTTGCATTCCAGGAGCCCGGGTTTCCTTTTCGGAAGCCAGCCCATGGCCCAGTAGGCTTCGGCCCTCCTGAGTCCCTACGATTTTGCTGACATTTTTGTGGCACACACAAACTAAACTAAGGAGACTAAAAATCAAATAATTAAAATATTGTTATATCATACTTGTAGTTCAAATGCTTAGCAAACAGGTGTTGCTGCAGTTTCCAGAGAGCCTCGAAGGCCATCGTGCACTGCAGACACTTCCATTCTCTCTCCAGAGGCTTGTGAGTCAGCCCATGTTTCATCAGCAGCTGCTTCGTCGAGAACTTCTGGTCGGGACATTGCTCTGAAATATAATATGTAAATATAGTAGGTGTTTAACCTTTCGAATACCTTAATTAGAGACACGATAGAAAGACAATAAGGGTGAGTTGCACTATTTAACTATAACAATAACAAAGCCGTTAACAATTGTCAAATCGTCGAATTGACCAATAGCAGCCGTTTCACAGCTGGTTAAGGTTTGGTTATCGTTATAGTTAAATGGTGCAACTCACCCTTAGGGACCGAACTCCGTGCTTGGCTAAGTTTTAGTAAGTAAGCTAACTTTTACATACCAACAATGGTAAATATAAACTAGTTCACATACATTGGTCCACCATTGATATTTAGTTTATTTGGAAGCTAAATTCAGATAGGTCTAGTAGAAGAAATTACATCTGAAGTTACATAAACATTATTTTTCCAAAAATAAAATTAAAATTTGTTTTTAGTTGTGAAATCGAGGAAGGCTTTATAACATCTTGCTACAACACACGGGAGCACAGTAGTAACCAATGAGGGCTCTGTACTTATCTGATGACTTGAGCAACATTTAGTAGTATTAGCTATTCAAATTGTAGAAAAACAAAACAATAATGAAAAAAATAGTGAACAGTAATGCTAGATAACTTATCTCAACAGCAATAATGAATACAGAGCTTAAACTTGAAGCCTTAAACAACAGTCTTACTAAACAAAACACCACGTACCACAAACCCAAAGATTATCCTTGGAATGGACTCTTAAATGTCCGTAGTACTTCTTAGCATTATCGAACCGCTTCTTACAGATCTCACAGTGTAACGTAGTAGGACCGTTCAGATCAGGCTCCTCCAGTGGCTCGTCTCCAGAAAGGAACTGGGCCAAAACATCGTCGGGGCCCAGCAAGGCCCCGTGGGATGGTAAAGTAGCGTGCAACTCATCGTACGCACACTCCTGCGGCTTGATCCTCGATAAAAAATCTGAAGTCTCTGAATCCACGAACTAAAACAAAAATATTTAGAAATAACACGAATTTCTTTTGATCTTTTGTAAACAGCTGTTTATCATGCCAAAATATAAATAAATAAAACTTACTGGGAGACTAAAAAATGGTAAATTCGAATCCATTTTCAATATGCATGAGATATATGGAAGAAAACAGGGAATATTAAGATTGAATTAGTAATAAATACTAATAATAAGCGCTCCATTTGACATAATTTTCTGCCATACTTTTTTATACTTGACGTTTATTTTTTTTCCCATAAAACCATGAACACAGATTATACTGTCTATCAATTTACAATTTATGGAATGGACTAATTAATCGATTTGATTCAGTTCTATCGTCTTACTATACTGTTAAATACGATTGGCAATTCTTTTATTACTGTGTATGGTGATTAGAAATGTATAGGATTCTGGCGCATCAGGGATTCTTACTAAGAATAGGCTGTTTCCAAGATATTGATCATCATCATCATCATTTCAGCCGATAGAGTCTGTCTAATAAGTTAACCGACTTGGGTAATTATTAGGATTTAATGAAATCTGATGTAGGCAACACGGGTTCAATAATCAAGGTTGAATATGAGATAGAGATCATTGTTTATGCGCGAACGCCGGCGTTCGCGCGGGTATTAATGAATTAATAGAAAAACCTTATGAAAAGTATCGAATATAAGTATTTTTAAACGATTAAATATTATACAAAATTACCAAGTCGGTTGACTTTTTAGACGGACTATACCTACTTACGTGGTACGTTTGATCGTGCGTGAACATTTAGATAGATATTTTTGAGAGTTTCCAAATATTAAGATAATTAGTATTATTTCATTTGCCGTCATTATCTATGGAAGGAAGCGAAAGTTAAATTGATTATTCGACTAATTTTTTTTCTATGGCCAATGGGGAAGATTTTTGCCATTTTTTCCCGCTAGGTGTCGGACTCTTATGATCCGTTATCGGCTTATCTATGCAGCGTTATTTATAACTTTTTGGCATATATATAATGAAAATGATGAACTGTGCAGTGCCGAGATGCAAAGAAAACGGTAATCATTTATTCCCAAAAGATAAAAATAGGAAAAGATTGAGGGCTAAAGCAATAAAACGACCAGAATTCGTAAAATCCCAATCTACATATTTACGATTATGTGGGCATCATTTTACAGAAAATGATTATAAAACTTTATAAAACCATATAATAACACAGCATACTTTTTTCCTGCTTATGAAAAATGATCATAGAAAGGTACAAAAAAATTATTAAATGAGCTAATAAACTCACTCTCTACAATATTCTTTTTTTTTATATATATATTTTTCATTTACACATAATGTACAATTTTACTATATCAATTAATGTAATAAAAAATAACTAGGTATATATATACAAACTTAAAATAATATTATGTACAAACGAGTAAAAAAGGCTGAAAAACGGGGAAAACTCAGAGGGCATCAAAAAATTCGTCCACATCGATATCAATGGGAATATTCCACAATATTCTTGTATTTGATGTTTATTTAACACGTTCACTGCCACCACAATTCTTTTGAAGTTCATAGCGATGCCGCCCTATAAAGCCACGCGGACACGCCAGGCGTGTCGGCGGCACTGCATCTTGTTAAACATGGACACGCCAGGCGTGTCCAGTGGCACCTCGATAGAGTTAAATTCCAAATCTGTCTTTTTTTTTGTTTAGCGATGAGTATTAGTTAGTTTGCCATTCGCTGAACAAGAATAAAGGTGATTCAAATACGGTAGTGAGATTTAAGCTGGAATTATGGCTGAAAATAAATTTTTAAGTAAGTAATTATCGTAATTTTGTAAGAGATCATAAACATTTTGTGGTTATTCTGAAATATTTCATAACATTAACTTAGATAAGTCAATTTACGGAAAATTGCAAGTTTACGGAACGATACCTATTTTAGTTGAAGATAGCGTATTTATTTACTACAAAAACAAAATGTTTCATAAAAGTACTTATGTTTGCCATAATTTTCTCGCCTGGAATATATTTTTATCACCTAGGTTATACTTTTATTTCACTAAATATGAATTTGAATGTCAAGTAGGTAGCTACTTGACATTCAATAAATTATCATCATATTTTATTGATTTTTGTATATATGCACATTATTTTAGCTATATTTGACGTCTTAGTACAAAGGTTGACAATCTAGATTAACTTGTTCAGGTGGACACGCCTGGCGGGTTCTCGGCACTACATAATCATTTTAAAAAAAAAAAAACCAAAATAAGAGATTTTTCCGGGGGCCACCTCAAAAATCCTTAGGTTATTGCTAGAGGATTATGTACTGAGAATTCCAAAAGAAAATTTTGGCTAATTTTCGAAATATCCCTGAAACATTTAGGACACGCCTGGCGTGTTCTAGGCATAGTGATAGAAATTCGTAAGAACACAGCAGGTGTGTCGGCGGCATTGAACGTGTTAATGGTGGCAATGGGATACCTCATTGCTGTTTATATCTTTATAATAATCGTCTTTTGGTATGTCCATAACTTCGGTTTGTACTGGTTCTGAGGGATATGAATTATCGGTAAAGTTAAAATTTCTATCATACACCTCTAACCTACAAAAACAGAATAGCTTAGATTTTGATTTACACAAACAATAATAAACAAGTGGATAAAAGTTCATAGGGTCAGGAGTTTATAGTTAAGTAAAAACATTCACCAAGAAAATATAAAATACTGCAGTATTTTTTTTACTTTTATTTACCAACCTCTCTACAAGGTCTGCCTTTCTTTCACTACAGGTCGCACCCCTTTTCTTTAGTTCCTCTTTTAGCTGATTTAATTTCCAGGTACAATACATCGTCAATACAAAAATATTGAATATTTCATACAATTTCATAAGAACCGCTCCGAACCACAGAATGTAAATAGATCATACGCGTGGCGCCCTCTGAACACAAAATCTTCCCCATTGTCACATTTAACGTCACATCGTTTTTGTTTTCGTAATGTCAAATTGTCAATCAAACACCAGCTGATTCAGAAATAGCAACGAAAATTTAAAAATTTAGGTATGACTTTATTTTTCATCAAAAACAATAGTAAATAAAGGGAATTTTTAATGTACAGACTAGCTTCTAGTACTGACTAATCCAGAGTCAGTTAATAGAATTTCATAATATTACCGACCTCACGTTTGCTACTTATTGTAAATAATTATTTACACTTACAATGTTTAGCAAATATGTATTGTGGTATTGTACTTTGTACTTAGATTTGATTACATACCAAGCATTACAAATACTTTATCACTGTTATGAAATTATTTGTGTGGGTTTTATTTTTAGTTTTGTTGGTTTTTATTTCACTCTCTAATAATAAAACTATTAGGTACTGAACTTGTCAGACATAGGACGCCTTGAAACATTATGTCCTCAATATTAGATACCAACGGAGGTTTATTAAAAAAAATTGTGTAACCGTTTGTTTTCCCAGATAAATAAAACTTAAAATTAAATCTTGTATTCAGTAAGTGCTTCAGTAAACAATCATACAGATAACATTTTCTATTTAAAGTTAATGGACTAATTACTGGTAATAGGTCTACTTTTTATGGCAGAACTTTTTATATCAAAATATTATTTTGCATAACAGGGAATAGCATAAACTTCATTTCGCAGAAAATAATTTTGCCTACACTCATTTGTCACATTCAAAAGTCATAATTTTGTTTGTCAGAATCATATTTAGGCATAAATTCTAAATCCATAAAAATTAAAAAGCAGAACCATCATATCGCAGAAAATTGAGTCAGAATCGTCTTTTGGCATTCATTTTATATCATTGGGTGCGGTGGTAATTAGTATTATCAAAATGGTAACCTAAATACTAATTACAAAAACAAGCATGCAGCATGGTATACACCACCCAAGCAAGCAGGCATGCATCATGTAAACAAGCATGCAAGTACGATAGATTGGAACACTGGTTTGCAATCGACTGGTCAGCCCTTAATGCTAAACAAAATTATGCATAAGTTAATATTATGGCAAAGGTAATTTTTTTTTAATTTAAATCTTGCAATCGGTTGGATAACCATTAGCAGATTTCTACTGGGAATTCATTGATGCAAAGATTCATTCTTCCAGTGAAAAATCTGCCTTCTCATTATATTTATTACTCTGCTCTATTTAACAAAGTCCCAAATTTGGTGGCGTTTTAGCCTTTTGTATGTTGCTGGTTTACTCAGAACTGTGGTTAGGGTGTTGCTATGTGTCAATAGTCGATCTTTGTATGACTGCTCGGTATTCTATTTCCTCCTTTATGGTTCCAATTTGTAGATGCTCATGTAGTTCAGAGTTTTGATAAACCATGGAGCATTTGATATCATTCTGAGGGCTTGATTCTGGAATCGCTGAAAAATTTCCACATCTGAGTTCTTTTCTGAGCTCCACAGTTCAACTCTGTATGCCCAGATAGGCTTCAGAACAACTTTGTATATAAGAATTTTGTTTTCGAGTAATACATATGATGTTCCTCCTGCTAAGAGCCAGTTCATTTTTCGAAGAGTGATGTTTAGCTCATCATGCTTTTTTCTATGTGGTGTCTCCATATTTGTTTCCTGTCAAGATGTATACCGAGGTACTTGGCCGTTACTTCATGTGGAAGTATATCTTCTCCAAGTTTAACAGAGCAATCGTTCCTTTTTTAACGTGAAAGTTACGTGAGTCGATTTATTCGCGCTCGCTTTTATTTTCCACTTTGACATCCACTTGTTGATTTTATCGAGCTGTACTTGCAGCTTTCGTCACGCAATATGAGGGTTTTTGTCATTGCACAGAGCAGCTGTATCATCAGCGAAGGTGGCACAAAGAACTTTTGTTGTTGGTAAGTCTGCTGTGTACATAAGATAGAGCAGAGGACCTAATACGGAACCCTGAGGTACGCCAGCTTTTATATCGTGAAATTTCGAGTACGAGTCATTGAATTTTCCACGAAAGAAGTAAAGATTCTGTCTTCTAAGTATGAATTTAGTAGTATGTACAGGTTATGCAAAAGTTCTTTCTTAATTTTGCACAGTAGGCCCACGTGCCAGACCTTGTCAAACGCTTGTTGTACGTCCAGGAATACAGCTGAGCAGTACTCTTTACGCACTAACGCCTCTCAGGTATTACTTACCACTCTGTGCACCTGCTCCACCGTTGAGTGTCTTATTCTGAATCCGAACTGGTGTTGGGGGATAATTTCGGCATTCTTAAGTATGAACCTACGAGCAGCGACTTTCTCAAATAATTTTGACATGACAGGCTTAACAGAGACGAAATTCGAGATGCTAGACACACATTAAGACTTATTGACCTGTATGGTGACACAAGGTAATGAGGTTTTCCTGGCATTGGAATCAATGATTTCCGAAACTTTCCATATACAAGGGAAATATCAAATCCTTAGAATCCCATTGAAGAGCTGCCTTATGAAGACTATGGCCTTTTTTGGGAAGTTGTCCCAGAATTTCAGCAGTTAATAAGCAGTATCCTAGCGCTTTATTTAACTCTAGTCCTTTCTCTATTTTCCAAACTTCGCGAGGAATGCAACACTGAAGAGGTGGACTAAATTGGATGTCGGTTTCTAAATAGTTTTGAACCTCATAGTCGGTTGCCACATAACCTATGTTAGGGTTAAATACATTTGCCAAGAAAGATCCAAAGGCTTCAGCTTTTTCTTCGTCGTTTTTTGTCTATTTGTGGTTTTCCAGCTTTAGAGGACGGTGTGCGGTTTGTGGTTAGCAGTTTTGCTGTTTTTTTAACAGTGTTCCAAAGCGAATATTAGTTTTTTTGCTGGGGCGTCCAGATTTTCCAGCTTATTCTTTAAGGACTCATTTTCGATATTCTTCAAATATTGCTTCAAGTCAGCGGCTGCTCTATCGAAATCTCGTCTGTCAGAAGGATGACGACTATTATGCCATACTCTTCGAAATCTTCTTTTTTCTAGCACCTTACTTTTGTCTCTTTAGCGATATTAATACATCTTGGTTTGGTAGAAATTGGTGTGCATTTCCATGCTGCTGTCTGGATAAGGTTTGTTATGTATATTGCAGCTTCATCAATGTCCTCGTTTGTTTTTAGTAGTACTTTAGGTTCACGTTAACTTCCAGGTATTGCTTGAACACAACCCAATCAGTTTTGTTATTGATGAGCTTTTTCTTTCTACTGTCTTTCTATTAAGGTAGTGCTTATAGTGGCTATGAGAGGGGTGTGGTCTGAACTACTATCTAGGCAACTTTCAACATTAAGGTACAAGTTCGACAGTCCCTTTAGAGAAGTCCAGTAGGTCAGGTATCTTATTGGAATCTGTGGGCAATGTGAGGGTTCACCCGAACTCAGGACATGTATTTTCACGACACGACTCTTTTTCAGTTCACTTCCTCGTGGTATTGTTAGTCGAGAGCCCTAGAAAACATTTTTGGCGTTCCAATCTCCACCACATATATGAACCTTTGCCCAAGAGTTCTGAGGAAAGTTGTAAATCTGTCTTCCTTTATGGTATGTTTTGGAGGACAATATACAGCAGTTAGGGTGAGTGAACTCTGCCTATCCTGAACCATTACTGAAGTGGCTTGCATGTAATCAGTTTTATATTCCTCCAATACTTCATCATGTTTGATGTGCTGTGAATTGCCGTCCCAGCATGTGCTGTTTCTTCTGGGTGAAAGGTTGAATGCAAGGTGTGACTCGGAAACTAAAAGTAGGTACATCAATGTCATGTTGTGCCAGGAGTATTTCTACGTCGTGCTTATGTTTGATCAAATCATTAACTTTCCAGGTAATTATGCCAAATAAAATTCTGCCATGATAAAAGTATGCCATTGTAAATTCGGATACGTACACATTCTGCTAAACAATAGTTATACTAAATATTTTTTATGCCTTATAAATATTTGATCAAAAAGAAGATTATGCCAAGTGTGTATATGAGTATGCCAAATAATTTTCGGAGTATCAAGATTCTGCCAAATAGAAAGAACCCTTATGAACAATGACCATTAAAATTAATTTTATTTCTTCTAGACTTCATTTTTCCTTTTCTTCATAGGTACAAAAAATGTGCATCCTATTTATGTTCAACGGCACCCATGATGCTAGAAGTGACTACAGCTTAGTTCTGATCTCCAACAGGGATGAATATTATAACCGGCCTACGGAAAACATGGCCCCGTGGAAGGAAGATCCTAACGTTATTGGAGGTGTTACACGTTTTACAATACAATCATGAAATCATTAAAAAAACCATATTGCAAGGCCATAAAATGTTCACTTACTTTCTTTTTATCTTCTCATCAATCTTTTTCTTCGCATTATTGTGTCATGTCATATGGTGTTGTGCGCGGAACAGCATAGTACATCTTTGGTGGAAAAGCACCCTAACGCTTCAAAGGTATTTTCACTTATTTAGAGATACATACATACCATTTTTTTTTTAAATCACGTAATATGCATTTTCAGTTGCCATCATATAAAAGAAACGTATCTGTTTGAAGGTCGTGACTTAGAAGTCACTGAAGGTGGAACTTGGTTGGCCGTCGCGCCCACTCGTAAGAAACTCGGAGTTCTGCTGAACTTGGCGGGAACCAACAAGGCTGCAGCCAAGAGTGAGCATTGTCTTAAAAATACTAACAAAAAAAAGGAGAGAGGATTAAGGACATAAGTAACCAGGGTCGTCGTCAGATATACCTAGTTACCTACCTACATAGTTGAAGTTTTCATGGAAAACCAATGATGTGAATGAAACACACTTAATCTTTATGGATCGGCTGCCTCCTCTTTTGCTAAATTATTGTTTAGTTGTGTTAGTAATATATCAGGACAACAGCAACGAAAGAAACTTTTGAGAAATGGACCAAAAAAATTGCAACCGTGCGAAGACGTTGTAGACAGCAGTAAATAAACAACTTTCAAATTCAATTATATTCTTTCATCGGTTTTCATGAAACCTGTAACTGTATCAGACGACCGTGGTTACTTATCTCGGTTATATATGAGCAGTGGTGGCCGAGTGGTAACGGGCCCGACTTACAAGTTGTAGTTTGCGGGTTCAAACCCAGCCAGGCGCATCATCATCATTTGAGCCGATACACGTCCACTGTTGGACATAGGCCTCGCCCAAGCGTCGCCACATCGAACGTTCCTGTGCGTCCCGTATCCAGGCGCATTACATTGTGTAATTTATTTCATCACCATTGCTCTCAAAACGGTGAAGGTAAACATCGTGAGGAAACCGGCATGTCCTAGAACCAGAAATTCGAAGACATGTGACATCCACCAACCCGCACTGGGCCCGCGTGGTAGATTACGGCCCATTCCTTATCCTAGAGATGAGGCCTCAGTGCCAACTGTGGGAACATTATAAGGCCGACTATTATAGGTAAGTTCAACTTTGTTTTATTCATAACATGAAAAAAGGGAGATTTTATTGATCTCTACTTTTCTAGTATTTAATGCTTTCACAACATCTGATTCATGTCGAAGACGAAAAAATAAATTGTCATTTGGGTATATAGCCAATCACTAACAATACTTACATTAATATAGAGTTCAGAAACCAGGGTGTTGATGGCATCCAATAATTTTACAGGTAGAGGAAAAATAGTAGCAGACTACGTCAAGTGCGAGAAACCTGTTCAAAGCTACATTCAAAAAATAAAGACCTATACAAAGGAATGCAATGATTTTATTTTCGTATCAGTAGAATTCAGGTAAGAAAATTTTCAATAACTTTGTGAGGACAGTGGCGGACTAAAGTTACGGGGAGCGCTCCCTGGGTCCCTGGGTCTTAGGGGCCCCCCAAACTTTGTGAAAAATCAAATCCCACACAAGTTCCAAATGTTTGTTCAGTAAGGAAGCAGTTTTTGGAGTTAGGTGGCCCCTAAGAATGTAAACTAAACGTAGGTAGCCTTAGATAGGTAGAGACCAATTAATCACGAATCATTGGATTTCCACCACAAAATAATATTCTGTTTTAGGAGGATCTTTAACCCGGCGTGTAGCTGCTGTCTTTGGTTAGTATTGAGCATGTGTACTGTACCGTAGAACAAGTCCTACCGAGCCTTCTCCCGGCTAAGTCGGGGTAACATTAGGCGCCATCCGCTCTGCTACCACCAAGTGACTTCCATGAGGTGGAGGATTATTTTTCCGCCTGAATGTCGTCGCAACTCGCGACAGATTGCCCACCAATTTTCGGCACATCGCCGAGTGAAATTGAATGAAAATGAAGTTCATGGAGTCGTTATAGAATGAATTAGTAGGACGATAATACTGCCGTCCTCTAACTCAAAAGCAGCTAAGTTACTTAGAAAAAGAAGTACTTAGCTGCTTTTTAGTTAGAGGACGGCAGAATATCGCTGCAATTCACTCGCTCATTGTGGCGGAATGAGTGTGTTTCCGTTGATGCTGAGCCGGGCGGAATTGTTGTTCGGTCCGGTTCGGGGCCGCGTGTTCATTTGTTTTATTTGAAAGTCCGCTCAGCTCCACTTACACTTTTCCAATGATGCGGAGTGGAAATTTTGCTTCAGTGGAAACGCACCCTTAGACTCTAAGCCTAAGTGGATACAGCTGAATTTATTAGGTATTTTTTTACTTGTTTATTAGTAACAAAATACCTATGTATAATGTAGTAGAGTAGGTACTTATACTACTAATTTTTAAACCACGAATACCTCCAACAGTTATCGTTTTAAAAATTCGTGACACCCGGAGCCACCGACCGACGTACTTAGTCCGTCACTGTCGCAAAAGGTCTTCTACATAGATCACACACTTTTATAGAGGTCAAAAATTGAAATAATATAGAGGCCTGGGTTTTCGATACAATATTTGTGCCAATTTACCATTTGCAAAACTAGGCTACTTTTCCCTAATTTGTATAACTAGGTACATGATGGTTGAAATATAAAAGAAAAAAACCACTAACACTTTTTCGGAAACTACCTATACTTACTCTGTTCAAAATAACACAACAAAAAGGGAGGATCGTCCGACCAGACAGGCGTTATGTCTGGTGGGCAACTGCCCGATAGATGATTTTGAGCTGTCGTATATACTCAAATCGTGCGGAGAACTGAAATTGCGCGATGCAGGATTTCGTAAATTTCTTAACGTTCTTAAGTGGCGCCATAGATGTCGCTACAACATAAAATTGTTTCAGGAGCGCTGGTCCAACAATAACGTCATACAGCAATGCAAATGACGTTTTGACCATACACAAGGAAGCCTACGTGGGCTTCGGCAACAGCCTGCCAGAGGAACCGCTGAAGAAAGTGGACGCGGGAAGAATTAAACTAACGCAGATCCTTACCACGTTCAATAAAGTTTCCATGCAAGAGGAGCTTCTTGAAAAATTGATTGAATTGCTAAAATCGGACGAGAGGTACCTTTATTAACCTTTTGGGGTGAGTTGCACCATTTAACTATAACGATAACAATGCCGTTAACAGTTGTCAAATCGTCGAATTGACCAATAGGCGGCCGTTTCATGGCTGGTTATGGTTTGGTTATCGTTATTGTTAAATGGTGCAACTCACCCTTAACTGCCAACGACGCGTCGGATATACCGACACACAGTCTCACGTTTATCCCGCCAGGTTCGGACATCACGGTCCAAATACTCCATCTCGTCAGCTCTTCTGTCACATGTAGGGTTTGAAGAGCTAAACGAGATGGGGTAGGTACCTAATCGCAATCACACGACCTTGGCGAATAAGACAGTTATACATTCGTCGGACAATCTGACAAAAGCGGTTAAAGGGAACGGTTTTATTTAAGTTTACCTTTTTCTTTGGGTCAAATCTAGGGATTGATTTTTCCCAGTACAATTCACGAATGATGGCGGCCGTGCAGTTTGCGCAGAAGGCTGCGCAGTAACGTGTTTTAGGAACCAAATGGCGACGTGCGTGTGCGAGAAGAGTGTAGTATGCGCGAACGTTCGCAAAGGCTAACTTCACGGTCGCCATCATTCATGAATTGTACTGTACTTGAATCTGATTTTTAACCGATTTCAAAAAGGAGGAAGTACTTAATTCGTGTAGACCTTTTTATTTATACTCTATCTGTATAGTTAACTAAACGTAAACAATCATGATATGTCAAATTATTAAAAATAAATCGTTTAAATGTATTAACTAACTCCACAGTCCAAACTTTTTGTTGGTCTGTTTGAGGTCCAAACAGGAAGAGGCTTGTCTCCAACATATGTGGAGTCTCAAAATCAATTTCAAAGATTCAATAACACCTTTCTGAGCATAATTTGCATTACTTGTAATTTTTTTTTTTAATTTTCTGTCTTATACCTTTTAAAAGACATAAAAAGATTATTTAAATTTAGCTAATTACCTAACATCGTTTTAGGTACCTAAGTATACCTAATTGTAAACATTTTTAGATAAAATTTACATTTATAAGACATGATAAGTAAAGTAAGATTGTTTACATTTAAGTAGTTAGGTAATTACCTACCTAAACAGATGGAGTGTAGGTTCGTTCCCCGATTACTCGTACACGGACCGATTTGGGAAATTCTTTGTTTGAAAGTGTTTAATAATATATCCCAAGTGATCCCATGGTCACATAATCAGTATCTGATGATGAAATCCTGGAGAAACCGAGAGAACTTATTAAATTTCATAAGCTCACTTGTTATACTTATATACTCGCATTCAATTAAGTTTAGCTGAGGGAATTAAAACAATTATGTAAAAAGTGGAAAATAAAAAACTTTCTTCAAAATCATAAACATGCACGTAAATGTAAAGTGATTTTGCACTTTTTTTTTCCTCTTTTTGATGAATCCTGTGCATATACCTGGTATAGTACCCAGTAGGTACCTAACTACCTAACATACTGAAATAACGATTTTTTCCAGGCATTTACCGGACCATACCTTAGAAACTAAGCGTCCGAATTTATATAAGGAATTGAGCTCAATGTTTGTGTGCATACCTAAAGGAAACTACGGAACCAGGTGAGTTAAACCACGCGCAAAACGTTTTGGGAACACATTCATTGTGCGTGCGGCTACGGAGTGGAATTCCTTGCCGGAGTCTGTGTTTCCTGATAGCTACAACCCGGGAATCTTTAAGTCGAGAGTGAATAGGTTTCTTGTAGGTAAGCGCGTTCCATCGTCGACCGCATCGTCGCCGCTTTCCATCAGGTGAGGTAGCGGTCAAGCGCGAACCTATCAACCATAAAAAAAAATAAAAAAAAGTTGTTCAGAAACTCCAAGTAGGTAGTAGATGTATTCCTCTTCAAAAGAATCAACGAATCAAGCATGGAACACTACACGACGCCGCGCGTCGACGACTCGGGCTTAGTTCGGACGGTTATCGGTCGGCGAGCTATCCATAGCTCGCTGTCCGCAAATCCGCGCTTACGGTGGCCGGAAATCGGGATCTCGGGATCAAGCATTCCCAAAAAATAAAAACGGCATTCATAAAAGTAGAACATCCTATCATGTAAGAACTGCCAAAGATCTACGAATAACAACTGGGACCAACGGCTTTACGTGCTTCCCGCGGCACGGGGTGTCAGTAATGTCCTAGATGACCTTTTGTAAGTACATATGAATTGAAAAATTCACATTGGTACTTGCCCGGTTCCGAACCTGCAACCTAATGCATGCGGGTCACGAGTTCGCGACTGTCTGCACCACGAGCGCACCGCGAGATCGAGGCGCGTTTAGTCCGTTTGTGGAATACTGTAGATATTATTACCGTGACTAGGCCATCACGACACCCGCCTTCCTACAACATAACCTGATTATTTTAATGAGTTGTTATTATGAAGAATGCATTTATGTGGATTTTTAACTTGATTAAAAATGTGTATTCTTTCAGAACCCATACCATAGTGCTGGTGACTAAAACCGGACATATGAAGATAATTGAGATCACTCTGGAGGCTCCTATCAACCCACTGATGCCCAAATGGACTAGAACTGAATTTGAATTTGATATGGGACTGAATTGACACACTGAACAATATATTTAAGAATGATTTGAGATTAATAGAAAAAATAAAAAACAGTATTTTGAATAAAGTCGAATTTTTATTCATAAATGTAAGAGTATATTGCACCTACAGCAATAAATAACTTTACAAAATTCCAGTCATGAAATATAATTATACTACACAAGCAATATTACAAAGATGGGAAGATATTGAATAAGAACAAATCAGAAGCTTTACTTAGAATAAGGAAGGTTTCTCCCATTTTGACGGTATTCTCGGTGGAATCTCAGTATACAAATATCTTTCAATTTTAGCAAAGTCAGGCACAGTAAAAGGGGCGTCCTGCTCCAGAGCACAGGCTAATAATTTTGGTACATTCAACACTGTACCAGAAACTAAAAGAGGGAATTTATTCTCTTTATTCTCAACATATGTAAACATCAGCCTTTTACTGATGAAGTCTCCACTCACAGACACATTGCCAACTTCTACATAATCTTGTAAGGATGTTGAAAACATTTCAACGGACAGCCTCAGTGATTCCCACATAGACAATTTGTCAGCAGAAACCAAACTCAAACGGAAGTGGTATCCAAGTTTACTGTATGCAACCTTCAAGGTCTCCGTTATTTCTTCAAGGAAGTTGTCTTGGTCCTCTTCAGTTTTAGTAACTCCAAAGATTTCAACCACAGATGATTGGCTGGTATGGAATAGACTGTGTTCTTCTGATGATGCTGGTGTATACTGTCTGCCCATTGTGAAGTACTTAAGAGGCAAGACCTTGGCATATAAAACATTCTTAGCATGATATGCAAGAAAGGAGCACAGAGAGCCCCCACCAGTGAGGTGCAAGCGACTGTCAATGTTGACTTTAGAATCATCAGTGTGATGTAAAATAAAGCTTACATTGGGGTCAGTATGGTCTTTTCCACTTCCTTCAATAATTAAACTTTTGACAAAATCAGGGTTTGAGAACTGTATAAACTTTTTGTCTTTTAATATCTTGCTGAAGTAAAATTTTGCTCCAAGTTCGAATACTGCACCTTTACCAAGCAAGTAGTAATTTTCGTTGCCTTTAAAGTCGACAATATTCATTTTCTTGCCTATACTAAGATGGTGTTTATTTTTTGTTGGTTGTGAAAGATGTGTATATAGAATTTTATTTTTCCTGTCTGGTGTGCGAGAATGCAAGCTGTTAGGTAGCTTCAATGCTTCCACCATAACTGCTTCTTCTGCTGACCATAGAGGAACTTTCAATTTCTTAATGTTTTCTTTAATGAGATCACTTTGCATTTTAAGTTTCTTTGTGGTATCACTGTCTGGTTCATTTTTAATAAGCTTTCCTAATTCTCTTGATAATTCATCTTTTTGTTTAATATATTCTGTTTTCTTGCCATTAAGATCTTCATAGACCCTCCAAAGGTTTTCTATCTTGGTTAAATCGATATTAGCTTTCCTTCTTTGCAGGACTTTTTGTAAAACTTCTTTTTGCTGTAGTTTTTCAGGGAAATCAATATGTGGAGTTATGTAAACAAAATTTTCAGTTGCTTTAGCACCATTTATGAATAGGGCAGAATGTCTTGTTGTCAGGACTTTACAGTCCCTTACTTTGATTAGGTTAGTACAACTAAAACCTTTACGAATCATTTTCATTTACTTTCTTCTTTTTACTTGGACTTATGTCTTCTATAATTGCATCACCATCTACATCAGTTTTTTCAGTGTTCTGTGTTACTATTTTTCTTTTACTAGCCTGTTTGAAGCTGCCGTGTCCCGCGGCACGTTCCGACTCCTCGATGCTGTATGGCTCTAGTTCCAGAGCCTTCAACCTTCGCTTGTGGACTTTTGTTTTGAAGTGTTCGTTTAGAGATTGCTCATTAATAAAATATCTAGCACAATGTAAACAGTAGTGTTGCGCTGCGCCAGGCAGGTCCAAATCTACACTTTGGTTCAATAACTTATCAGCGTTTTCTGAAAATAAATAAGTATTTTAGTTAAAACACTGCCTGTCGAGTCTCAATACCAATATCCAATCAATTAACAAACAGTCATGTATTGCGAAGACTAGTATCATTTTTGCGATATGAGATCATGAGAAGCATAATCATTAATCAATAATTATACTATGATAGCGACCCACCTCGAGTTCTACAAAATGTTAACCTCAAAATCTGACACAAACCATGTGACGGTCTCGGTTTCGTAAACAAAACGTACCTTCTTTTATATCTTCGTCAATTTGGTCAAGATCCTTCTTCCGATTCCTTACTCTCCACCTTTTCTTCAGATGGGTATCTCCGTAATGGTACTTTTTCCGTTTGTATGTCATTTTAGTGACAAATTATGATCACGAAAAATGTATTTCAATGTGTGAATTTGCGTCTGTGCACTTCTAAAATGTCAATGTGTGCTGTGTGTTTGACATCTTCAATTTGACACTGTCGCTGTCACTGTGTATGAAGTTTGTGATTTTGTAGTTTGAATTCGTTCATTTGACTTATTAGGGCCGTGACACACGAACGGCAGCGACGCGGCGAGCACTTGGTGAAATAATTTTAAAGTTTAGCAAAAAATACATTTACACCACTAAACTCATTAAAAGTATTCGCCTAGTTTTATTTTCGCCATTTTATTAAAAACTTGGCGTAAGAAAAATTATTGATTTATTTTTCGATTTTCTACAATTTTCTCATAAATACCATACTAGAGAAGAAACGGGTGGCTGTTTGAAAACTTTCAGCTGAGTATCCTTGACCTGTCGTAATACTCTATTTCTATGTATTGCTATGTACAGTTAGGATCAAAAGTGCAGTTGCATTCTACCAAAGTAGTGTCTTTATCTTTCAGTAGGTAGTACAATGGTAATGTTCAATGATCCACAAACAGTTTATTCAATACTTTAGATAGGTACTATGCTACAAATAAAATAAGTCATGCACGATGAATCATTGCCTCTTTCCACAAATAAATTTTTAGCATTGGGTGCAACTAGAGATGTGCCGTTGCCACCAATATTCCCTATTTCGGCAATATGGCACATCTCTAGGTGCAACTGCACATTTGACTCGATTGTACATTATAATAAATTGCAATGTACTACGCGTTCCAAATGAGAATAGGACCGATTCCTATGTTTTGACGTCTTGTCGTACTGTCAAATCGAAGAAATTTTGGCAAAATTGAAAAACTTGAGATGAGTAAAATCGAAGAACTGGATTCTGATTAAACTTTTTTCGTTCACAGTTCATAAATAAATTAAATTTTTCGTCAATTAATTAATGTTTAAAAATTTCTTTCCTCGATTTGACAGTAAATCGTGACTTCACAACATGGCGGGCGATCCTATTCTTATTTGGAACGCATTGTAGAGTGGTATGAGGACTAGTTTGTTTGTTGAGGGAACTATTCTATTTGGAAATATACTTAAGATTTAGTGAACATTTTTAAAGAATTGTGAAAGTTCGGGATCAGAATTATGGAGAAAAAGTACTCTGTGGCCCCCGTCGTGGAAATCTGATTATTATCTACACGCTGCGTCGCCAGTTCGACTAACGATGTGCATGTGGTTTTGTCGATGTAGAACTTTAGTTATTACGTAATGCATCGAAACGGGCGCAAGGCCCGCAACCCGCGACGGACGCCCACCCGGCGAGCCGCAACGGAGCGCTTCTGTATGGCACCACGCGGGCGTCCACTTATGCAGGTTCGGCCATAATGATGTTTTATTCTCTGCTATTGTCTGTGCGATAAAAGAACCGTCGTGGCGTAAAGTGAAAACAACATTAAAGATTTTAAGTAGCAACCCAACCCAGCCATCCGTCAAATGCCAAACGTCATATAATATTGACACCGGTTTATTTCTTATGTTATTTTATTGTGATTTTTAATTGAAATCTTCAGAAATGTGATAAAAAATTTCACTGAGCTGCAGGGGAAATAATATTTAATATATTACAGTTTTTCCAAAGATAACAAATGGCATATCACACCATTATTGATCAAAACAAAGTCACAAACTTGGGAAACATTGGTATGCTGTTTTTTTGGTACGTAACACTTTTATTTTAATGTTTTTAGACTTCCTAGGTAAACTCCTGTCCCTGTTATCTCCAAATATATATAAATTAAACGGAAATTCATTTAAACATGACGATATTGATTTATTTTGTTTTGGTCAATATTTTCTATGGCTAGTATAAAGAGTATTGATACTTTAAATTTATAATGCGTTTCGACTAACTTAGAATATTTCTTTTCAGGCTTGAGTACGGATACAGTAACTAAAATAAAAAATGCCAAGTGCGAGTCGGACTCGCGCACTGAGGATTCTGTACAAATTTACCTATGAAATCAATTCCCGAATTGAGTTATGAAGATTTTTCCGAATTACAAACAATTTTTTTTTGTGGCGTATCTACAAATTTACAATTTTCAGATTTTTCCCTGTACTTGTTCTATGAGACCTTGATTTATGCCAAATTTCAGGATTTAATTTATTAAACCCCAAGCGAACGCAGGCGTTCGCACACCTATTGTCTTTCAATTGTGTCTGTAATTTCCAAGATTGAAAGGTTAAGGTCAACGGGATTCACCCCATGAACTTTGATTCCCTTGATTATAGAAATATACGTTTTTTTGCGACATAAACGGCCGTATCTTTTTTTTTTCGTTAACTCAGAAGTCTGATTTTTTCACAACTTCAAAAGACCGCAGACTTGAGCGTATGGTTTTAATTTTAACTCGATACCTCCAAGCGTTAAATGGTCTTAACAGATAAACAGACGGACAACCAAGTGATCCCAAAGATCTTATATACGAGATGGTCCTTACAGGCTAAATAGATTTTTTACGAAGCAACATTACAAATTCTGAAGTGTACTTTATTTTCATAGACATTAAGTTCATATTTTTCATAGATTAGCAAAAGGGAAAAATGTACTGAGGAAGACAACGAGAAAGTGGTAGTGTGTTCCATTTTTACGTTTATATTTAACTAGGGTAAACATAAACTTGCTGTTAGCTACAATATTCCAGTCAGTGATAAGAGACCGATCTCAGTCAAAGTGATAGAACCATTTTCGTTGGCACTGGGTAAGTGGTCGCTGGTGGAACCTACCTAGATAGGCAGTACAGCAGTTTCTTCACGCTATTTTCCTTTGCCGGTTCGTGTTTGCATTTAAATGTTCATCATCATTACAATCGAAAGACGTCCACCGTTCGACATAGGCCTCCCCCAGGTGTCGCCACAATTAACGGTTTGTTACTCATTACGCAAAAACTTAGAAACGGATGAATTTAATGATAAACGTTGCAATAATATAGCTTTTAACCTATATTTTTGCTAAGTTTCATCACGTGAGCAAGTTCAATAAATAGGCTACTAATATTATAAATGCGAAAGTTTGTGAAGATGGATGGAGGTAGTCGTATGTATGGATGTGTCGCGTAAAAACTACTAGACAGAACTTAATCATAAACATTGCAATAATATAGCACATAAGCTATAACTTTGCAGTTTCATTAGGTGAGGAAATTCAGCCAATAGGATATTTTTTATTATAGGGTGAAGCCGCTGGAAGAAGCTAGTCTAACATAGTTTCAAAATATCAAGATTTAACAGTCGCACTATAATGACGTCACAATGTTGCTTACATAACAAAAACGATATTTATCTACAGCAGCGCCCTCAAATCCCACGACGGTTTACTTTCCGCACAGACTCAGTGCCCAGGCGTCGTGTTTTAATTCCTCAAACAGTTAGATATTAACTTGTAGTAACTTATTGAGGCCTATGTCCGACAGTGGACATCTTTCGGCTTCTTCTTAGCGTACCTATCGATGGCAAAATAGTTAAATTCCTTGCCTAGCCCAGAATTTGGCCACGGCAATGCCGCTAAGGGCCGGCGCCCATTGCCAGCATGGCACGGCAAAGGATTTTACTACTAATCAAGTTATTTTGAATCTTATTTCAACTACTTTATTTCGATACCCCGATGCAGCGGCATGCCGTGGCGTCTCGCGGCATGACGGGACGCGTCATTGGATTTCGCGAGACGTAATGTGTCACTTTGTGTCAAGGAATTATGATTGCTAACTTGGTTGAAACTTGCGCATCGGTCATTTCGGTTAATGAGGTCCGGTCGATGCGCGGGGACAACGGAGGGAAAAGACGCACTTGCGCGCGCGTTTTTTTTATCTCTCACACTGACCGAGCACGGCAAGAGATTAGCAAAACTGATTAATGACAGAGTGGCTGGGCTTTCAGTACGATGCCACGGCATGCCGTAGCGTTACCTGCCGTACCATGCCGGCAGTGAGCGCCGGCCCTAATGCTGTCCTTAGGTCCCTACGTGAACAGGTCACAGGGCACGATATGCAGGACGGTAGGTGGGAAATGAGATACGCCGCACAAACACTGAAGATCGGAACCATCCGAGAACCCCCCACCTGTGAAGATCGTTTTTGCTGCGCCCAACCTGGGTGCGGAGTCTGTTAAGAGTTTTCCAGGTTGGCCATGGCAACTCGTGTCCAAGAGAGGTTCGGCTGAAATGATGATGATGAAATTATTAAAGTAGCACGTTTTACGAATTTGGGAACTGCAAAACTGTTTGTGTTTGTGTATAGGAAAGGGTTAGGAAGATAAAAAAAATCAATTTCATTTATTCATATAATATAATCTTACAATAATAAAATTCAGGGAAACAGTATCATACATGAATAAATACAATGCTAATAATAAACAATGAACTTTCTTTCTATATTTTAAGTTAATAAAAATTGTTTTATTTGAAAGAAAGTGAAAACGAACTATAATAACAATGTTATACCGATATTACGTGAATATATCGATTGTAGATTGTTAATGATAGGAATGATTTGAATGGATCATTTAACATCAATGATTATATTTTGCAACTCGCAACAGTTACCATGGCGTGACAATATGCGTCGGGCACCGCTTTACATAAAAATATTGTCTACAAATGATAAGTGAGTGTGTGTGGGGTGCCTGCGCCGGTTACATGACTTAACTATCTAGTGAAGGCATCGATCATGTCTCAACGACAACGCGACAGAAGCATCACGCGTGTACTCCAAACTCACACGTTCAAACATTACACAAAATAACTCCGTACCACTAATTCCGCCTAAATTAAACCTAAAAGTATCTAGAAAATATTTCTTTTACCGTACTGCTACGGAAACCGGCCGACAATCTTCCAACTGGCTCATATGAATTAAAATCATTATATACATATAACAATATTATTATATATTGATGTGAGAATATTGTTTCAACTCGATTATTGCACGAATTTAGTGGATTAGGCGAAACAAAACCAGTTCAGTACACATGCATAAATTCTATACTCCACAATATCTTTGAAAACAAAAAGATTGTGATTCGCATCGATTAAAAACTTAATAAAAAATAATAATAATAATGATAAAGATTCTAATTGCTAATTTCAAATGTAATTTCTCGAATAATTATTTTTAATAAATTTCTATAATCTGGTGTTCGTATTCCACTATGTACATATACGTATATAACATGTCGTATGCACCTAGTGGCGATATAGATACCTATAGACGTCTTAATTTCACACCCGATATAACAGACTTATGAACTATCAAGGCTGACTCTAGTCTAGTCTGTTGATGAGGTTGGCTCACCCATTCTCTCGTCGGGTGTGATGCTCGGACGTTTGTAAGCACCTTACAACACACTACTATTGCTCGTTCTAATTCAGGGACAACAGCAACTATTCTCAAGTACACCAAGTATTTTACAACATTACTTTATCTAATTTGAGATACACATAGGGATGTAACGAACCATGCGAATTAGCTAACTATTTGCATACACACATGCGAAACTCTCCTTTGATAACAGAAATATCTTAAAGAATAACTTCATCGTAATAAATAAATGACATGTCGGCCGCAACTCGTTACACCCCTACATTACACAATAGGTACATGATTGCTGAACATTTAATATTCGATTATTAATCGCGTTAACATATTAATGTTTAAGTGACCGCTCTAGATAAAGTTAATATTAATCGCAAGCGACAATTTCCATGATATCTATATAACTCTCATACACGATTAAAAAATAAAGCACTTTGTTGTAATGAGAGCTATTTAGCAATCAAATATATTAATATAATTTGTACAGGCTAACAATATTTTATTTGACGTATCGGCCCGACGGCTAAACTACGCGTAACTTTTTTAAATTATGCTCTATGCACTTCCGACCGTCTGTCGTAATACTTTTTTTTTTACAGGGGGACGCAAAGGAAACACTATAACGTTAGGCCTCGGCGTATAGAAAAATAACCCGCACTTTGAGTAGAAAACTTAGGCTAGTTCATAAGTCCTACGCGAAGCCGGCAAGGGGCGGTCGCAGCGCATAGAGTGCGGCGTCAGACTCTGCGGCGCACGAGCACTGGGGACACGGACGTCGCCACTCACGAACCGATGTCATTGGACGATCGGGCGTCGCGTCATCGGTCTTGTTCCTTACGTATGTGGCCACGTGTAGGTTCCCCTGTAGCTCGCGGCGAGTGGCGCGGCCTACATGCCGTACCCGTGGTAGGGCGCGGGCGACGGCGCCTGCGCCGCGTACGCGTACGGGGACGCTTGCGCGCCTACACCCGCGTACGGCATTGAGGGACCTAAGGAAATAAATATATTTAGGACAAGTTTTGAGGTAATACGATAACAAACGCTTCCAAAATATATAATCAGATCGCCGCAAACATGTTTGACGAACAGAGTGTTCGATGTTTGTTAGTGGTATACACGTGCGAACCAAGTTGTTGCGTATCATGCAACGCAACAAATTTGTTCGGCTTAAGATGTAGCAAACAAACCCAAAAGATGCTTCTTCACTTTAGCTTAGAGAAACAAGGGGTCGTAGGTGTACGTACCGGCAGTGAGCATGAGTTGCGGCTCCATGATCATGGGTGGCTTGGCTTCGTGCTCCGCGCTCTCCGTGCTGCGCTTGGCGTCGGCCTCTTCTAACTTCTCTACCTTTGTTGTTAGCTCACGGACAGTCTGGAACAAGACAATTTTGTTTTTTAAATAAAGGCATAATTGGTAGGATATGAATTCGCGCAATAGACAACCAGCAATAAAAAAAAGCACCAAATGCGGTCGATCTTCACTCTATTGTAGTGATATTATAAATGTTACTCACCTGAATAAGGAAGGGCATCGCGAAGTCCATGATGTTATGTCTCCACGCTAGTTCGATGACGACGTCTGGTTTCAGCAGGTCGTAACACTGGAAACAAATAAGTAATAATAGAAAAAAAATGGAAACAAATTTTTATTCACAAAATTCATTCATATTGGTCAGTAGTGTCCGGCGCCGCTGCAGGCGCATATTATTATAAGCGACGGCAAATCGAGAGGCATTGGCATTGAGCTGTTGAACACACAGACACAGGAAAAACATGGTTAGCGAGAGTGCAGGGACAGGGTAAGCGCGAGTGCAGGAACAGGTTTGGCGCGAGTGCAGGGACAGGGTTGGCGCGAGTGCAGGGACAGGGTTGGCGCGAGTGCAGGGACAGGGTTGGCGCGAGTGCAGGGACAGGGTTGGCGCGAGTGCAGGGACAGGGTTGGCGCGAGTGCAGGGACAGGGTTGGCGCGAGTGCAGGGACAGGGTTGGCGCGAGTGCAGGGACAGGGTTGGCGCGAGTGCAGGGACAGGGTTGGCGCGAGTGCAGGGACAGGGTTGGCGCGAGTGCAGGGACAGGGTTGGCGCGAGTGCAGGGACAGGGTTGGCGCGAGTGCAGGGACAGGGTTGGCGCGAGTGCAGGGACAGGGTAGGCGCAAGTGCAGGGACTAGGTTGGCGAGAGTGCAGGGACAGGGCTGCCGCTCGCCGGCCGTGCACTTACTGTGGCCGCGCGATATGTAACGCACAAAACGCACATGAAAGCGCACGGGAGTCGAGTTCTAACAATTTTTTGACTAGGGCAATTAAACTATTAAAAATCAAGTGCATACTGCACGTCCTCCTTGTACAGCGACACGGTCTGCTAGCACAGTTACCTGGTAGAGGCAGGCGGAGAAGCACTCGTAGTTGTCCCTCTCGAGGAACCAGTTCAGCAGCTCTTCAGCCACGTCAGCGGAGCGCGACTCGGACGCGTACTCCATGGCGTCGGCGTACAGCGCGTCCTTCTTGCACAGCTCCACGCTCTGCTTCCACCGGTTGTTGCCTGGAAAACGGACAAAATTCATATTAATTCGCACGTTTAATTGATTACTCAAAAAATAACAACTTTGTGCCACAGGGCCTCTGTTGAAACGCCTTGCCTCAAATTGCTGTGGGCGCAAGCGGCAGTGCACAGCAGACTGTGACGTGGTACAGAGCACCGCAGCTGTTCTCTGCCTCCAACGACCTTACAACCACTAGATGCTTCATGCTGCATGCAATGACCGGTCCAGTGCGTCTCGCATCCTTCGGATTCCCGCGATTCTTACCAGGGGTGCTATTTTCTAAGAAAACAGCCTTGAGCGCAGCGCTGACCGTAGCAACGAAATCCAAATAGGTATATGGGATTAACAATCCAATGAACTTTTACATTGGATTGTTAATTGAGAATAGCATCCCTAGTCATCGTTTCACTTTGTGGGTGGCCTTTCGGTACGTGGTCGCCTTCCAGAATCTTTCGTACTGAGAAATTACAAATTCAAAAATCCAATAATACTGTCCGAGAGCTGTAAATTACGCTTGTCAAATCTGTTTACCTTTGTACAAGTAGGCGGCGATCCGTCTGAACTCGGTGAGTTCGTGTTTCTCTAGCTGCTGCGCGAGCGCGATGTTGTCGAAGTTGTCGAACGCGTCTATCGAAGTCCGTAATCCCTGAAATATTGAAGCGTTAGATATACTCGCAAATAAAACCTTTTCTCTCCATGAAAGTTATGTAGATTTAGTATTGAAATACGCCTGCGTCAATTCTGGGACGAAGACTAGCAGGCCTAGTCAAGTTACGACCGTTTCGTTTCAATGCTCTTGCGTCGAACGTCTCGAATCAGCCACGCCTCCAATTTCTTTGTTCTGCCGTTATCTCAACGCTCAGTCACGCAGCCGCCTTCTTCGCTAGCATTACTGCTTCGCAGAAGGAGGCGACTGCCTGCACACCTCTACTGTGTGCTCCACCGTGTCCTCCGGGCGTTCCGCACAGTGGCACCACCCGGGCGTCACTTCCGCACGAATCCGGTGCAGGAACCTCCCGAACTTAACATGTCCAATGAGAACCTGCGTCATGCGGAAGGTGAGGACGCCGTGAGGTCTTTCCAGCCACGCCTCAGAGAGGGGACTTATCGCCATAATTGTGGCGTGCCCAGCCGATCGTCTTCACACACATACCTGATAATCCTCCTCGTCGATCAAGAGCGAGTTGAGAGCCTCGTTGACCGCCTTGTTGTTCAAGCTCTGGACGGAGCGCAGGTAGGCCTTGACGAGCTGCAGGTGGCCGGCCTTGGTGAAGAAGGTGACGGCGCGCGTGTGGTCCATGCGCGGCGCCAGCACCAGCAACAGGTCGTTCAGCAGCAGCGGCTTGTAGTCCAGGTAGAACTGGATGGCTTTGTAGTACAGCTCCATGTTCGCGACCTGTTCGACAAACAATCATTATTTAGAATTCGCCCAAGGATGTCGGCGCATCACTACGGATGGCCACAGGGAGGAGCGCGCGACACGGGGGGAACAAGCTTCGTAGCTCACGCGCCGGCCCTAACTCGGCTCACAGACGCGCTACAGCCACTTCCCCAATCACTGTAATCGTTGCGATATATTTTTTTATACAGTCCACCTTTTATTAGAAGTCCCGTAAAGGCCTATTCAGGGAATATAACTGAAACAACCATTTTAAAATAATCCCACTTCTTAATCTTCATCTTCCTGCCCTTATCCCATATTACATGGGGTCGGCGCAACACGTCATACGTCCTCGCCATAGTATATCTCATCCATAGATCAGGCGGTATCAAAACAAAAAAGTGGTAAGATATTGTGTACACAGTACATCTTCGGTGAATCAAGAGTAGTATCAAATAATTAAAACGCATTGCTAGGCCGAAACTTCCAGAATGAAAGTACGTATTAAGCTATACTTACCACTATTATTATTAGATGAGGTTAGCAAGTAGTTGACATGAGAATTTGTTCCTTCCGTCGTACTCAATAGAGTCGAAATTAGCTATCCATTATTACAAGTTAATAATAATAGTGATTTACTACCCCGCGATGTGACTGTATTGTTCTGGAATGGCCTTGAAATGTCTGTATCTAGAAGTGTCTCTCTGCGAAACAAGAGCGAACTACGAAATGTGTGAAGTGATATTACCGAACGACCTGAGCGACACTAAGACGAATTTTAGTTTTCATTGTGATTTGGCTAAAGTTGACAAACATGTGATCGTTTGTGGTAAATAAAGTTCTCTGTTAGTAAACCGAAATTTAATTACTCACGTTCGTAACAATATGATTTGTGACGGCGTGTTACCTTTGTGACGATGTCCTTGAAGTGTCCCTCGCGCCAGGCCTCCGTGGGGTGCTGCATCATGGTGAGCGCGGCGTTGTCGTACTCCTCGTACTTGTCGTACAGGAACACCAGCTCCGACCACAAGTGCGCTTGTTCCGCTGCGCGTAGAACCTGCAACATGTTCACACAAGTCTATTAGACAGGGTTGAGGCGGCAGTTCGCAACTAGGTCGCGCGGGCGGCGGGGAGTGCGCCTGCGGACAGCGTACCGCGCGACAAGCGTGCCGAGCGGCTGCGCGACAAGCGTTTATTTAGCATCCATTTCATTTTTACGTTTTATCCAACCGACCGTTGTAATTTCTTTTCTTTTATCTCTGATTATACTCGTACATGTTATTCAGTTCACTCTCTTTCACTTTACTCTATTCGATAGGTATCGTCGCGCACAAACTAATCCCCGATTGTTGAAATAGGAATTCGAAGTTGAGCGTTTGTCAGACGCTTGTAGCCTAAACACCGGACAAACTTTGGCAAGTCAAAATTGGTTGAACGAACAGTAAAAAAAGTTAGTTTCAAATGTCTAATATTATTTCGAATGTAGTATAGTTACATCATCAGTTAGTGGTCTCACCTTGGGAATGTTGACGCGCGACCAGAAGAGTTCGAGGTGCTCGCGCATCTTGGCGGGCTTGTACTTAGAGTAGAGGATGGCGAGCTCCGTGAACATGCCCATGTGCGCGCGCTCCAGCCCCAGCGCCGCCTCCAGCAGGCTGATCAGCTCGTCGAAGTGTCCACGGTCCTGCAGACAAGAGCAAAGGTTATTACTTATTATGAATAAGGTACGCAAAAATATGTTCCATGTCTTCAATAATATGGTATTAGTGTAGCGAAAAAACACAGAAACTGTGTCAAATAAATATTGAGTAATTAGTCTTCAAATTGGCGTCACTCAGCACCGCAGCACCACACCAATCAAATTCGAACACGCCCCATGGCTTTATGATGCACATTGATACGTCTCCGCTTGAGCCAACCCTGTATCACCTCGCATGTAATCACCTCGTATCCTCTTCCATCAAAAATAGATACAAATAACAAGTATTTAGTTGCAGCTATTAGCCTGCATAGCCCAGAGACTCAAGTCTGCTATTACAATAGTGTCAGAATGGTCTACCATTGATTTCATAATTGTTGATTTTGGCAAATTTGTCATCATTATGACTTTTCAATGGTGAACCACTGACACTCTATTGAAAAAAAGGCACGAGAAAGGTAATCTCGTACATAATGACAAATGAATGTATGACCGTATGCAGTAATCTGGTAAAATTTTGACAGTACCTTTGATCAGTGACCCACCATTAAAACGTCATTGTGCAGTCAGCTCGTCAGCTTTTAATTTGTTACAAGACTGTTCGATATTGCCATTCTACCACAACTTTATTATGAGACCATTGACCAATCAATTGAACTAGCAGATTACGAACTTTTAGCAAAATGACAATAGGATCGTGTTAGAATGACGAATTTATAAAAATAGCAGACTTGGGCCTCTGTTTTTGAATAACGAATCTATTTCTCCGTGGCGACATTAAGACAGTACCTGGTAGTAGTTGATGAGGTCCTCGAGCTCGTCGGCGTGCACGACGATGTGCAGGCCGCACATCTGCGCCAGACGGAACTCTCCCGCGTCCACGCACGCGAAGCACACCTCCTTCCACGTGCGCGTCGAGTTCGCCTTGCGCGCAGAGTCCACCGCACCTACACACGGTACTCAAACAATCAATGTTAAGCGCATTTAAACGGTTAAGCAGATTGAGGAGCTTGCCCGGGTTTGTACATCGTCACAGGGGTAGAGATATGCCGTTGTCGACAATATTGCCAGCAATTTCTCTACACCGGGTTTACACATCGTCTTGATACTTCTCACTAGCATTTAGCTGGTGAAAAGTATCAAGACGATGTGTGCATCAATATCGCATCAATATTGGTATTATATTAGCCACAAAATAGATAGGTACAGAAGACAATCTACATACAATGCGCACTCGAGCAACGCACATATAGACACCGCTCACGGACACGATATCTCGGATCAATCGCCCGGTCGCACTCGTACAGTTCGGCGCAACGCACTGACCCTAGCGCGATCGCCTAGCGTAGGTATAAAAAGTGAAGTAAATACGTGAGACAGATTTCTGTACCTATCTATTTTGTGGCATAGCGTAATCTGAGCCCACACGTCTAGGCTCTACTGTCTCTATCAATTCACTCTGGACAAAACCTATCGCGGCGTCCTACATAGGCGATTCTTGCGAAGTGGTCCGATGCGGTTCACGTGAAGTTGCCGCTTCAGCCGCCATACATATGAAAGAAGTCCAGTGACTTGTTTCAGATGCCTTTCCTTTGTCAGTGCAGTCAATGCAAGAATTTGCGCGATAATAACACGTCTGCTTCGCTTCACTTTCCGTTGCACCACACCCTCGTGTGGATTGTCAGTTATTTGTTCCGATCACGCCGCAACGCTTCGCGATCGCATTGAGTCACTTACGCCTACGAAGGATTACGCGGTGTCCTACCACGTAATCCTTCGATGTCACAATAAAGACTGCGGCATAGAAGTGTATGTGTGTATTGGTGGTCAAAACCACTTTTGGTTGCAAAAATCAGTTAAAAATACTATTCAAAAAGGCAGGTGTTTTTTTTTAACCTTTTTTGATATATTTCTTACTAGCTTTCGCTCGCGGCTTCAACTGAGTACATAAAATATAGCCTATTATTCCTGAGTGACATAGGCAGCCAAATGTCACTCAGGAATAAAGCAGCTTTCTATCAGAGAAAACAATTTTGGCAATCGGACCAGTACTTTCAGAGATTATCTCCTACAAACCAAAAAAAGCATACATAATATTAGCGTAGATTCAGTAGTGATCCTGCATAAAGGAAATAAATCTATATCTTAATAATATCGAGAGTGAATAGGTTTCTTCTAGGTAAGCGCGTTCCATCGTCGACCGCATCGTCGCTCTCCATCAGGTGGGAAAGCGGTCAAGCGCGAAACTATAAACAATAAAAAAAAAAAAAAAAAATGAAAACTGACCCTGGAACTCCTTGAGGTACACCAGCGTGATGGCGAGGCGCGCGAAGTTGCTGACGTTGTTGTAGAGCAGCTTGGCGGCGTTGTACATCTTGTCGTCGAAGCAGCGGTCGCCGATCTTCTGGATGTCGGCGTGGTTGGGGCCCGAGATGAACTCCTCCAGGTCGGCGAGGCGGCCCGTGCGCGCGTACGCGTAGATCAGCTCCGACTCGATGTACGACTCGCGCGCCTTCTTGCGCGCCATCTGTACACCCACACCACCACTTAGCTTTTGTTCTCAACTATTTACCGATTTAAGTGTCTGAGTAATTTTTTACACTTTTTTCTCCATAAACGCTTTGAAATATCCTACAAATAAAGAAAATAGTGACTCATCTTTGTCACTCAGCCACGCCAATTACGCAAGTGGATCGTATGGCTCAGTCTCCAATACCTCGCACTTTGGCTGCACTAAATGATCTCTTGGATTCTTATCCAACAAACGATCTGTTTGCGGGTGAATGGAAGATGATTTTATTGGCATCTCAGAAGTACTGTGAGAGGAACTGATAGTTGTAATTAATTAAAATAAATAAATAATAATATATAAAGCCCTGTTCACTATAACCAATTGAAGTAAGCCCTTCAGATAGTATGGAGGAGCTTTAGTCATTAAAAAAATAAAACTGTTTTATTTTCAAGAATAAGTGTTATATTTATTCGTAAAAATAAGTGTCAATTTTGACGATTTTGATTAAATTTTAAAATAATTAATATCGTGAAAAGTTTGCTTTAATATCAATGATTTAGTTTTGACCCTGATATGACTATGCATTACCTTTGCAGTTGCACTGATGAGTCACTATTTTCTTAACGCGAATATATTACAGTTTATTTTTTTTGTTTGATCGACTTTTAAAATAGTCTAAAGTTTCCAGCACTATATTGTTGCGCCTTCACTAGTTTAGCCCACACGGCTGGCTCATTGTCATAGTATAGTGTGCAGTGCTCTCACCTGCAAGTAGCGCACGAGGTCGTCCCAAGACTCCCTGGCGGTGGCGGTGGCGACGACGTCCATGTAGGCGGAGGGGTCGTCAGCCTTGATGTACGAGTCGATGGCCTCCTTCACCAGGCCCTGCTGCAGCTGCGCCTTGGCCAACTGCGACCACACGCCGGGCTCGTTGCAGCGCTCCGCGAACTCGTACGCACGCTCCAGATCTTTCACTTGTTCAATCAACACCTGGAACATGGAAGTGTTAAGTTATAAATAGTGTTGATTTCAGTTAATTGGTTTCGTATCGTAGACAAGGTATATAGTGGTATAGCGAAACGCGATGGTGAGAGGTTCTATTCGATTGTTCGAACATCTCGATGGTTCTCGATTTTTCTGATTTCCCGAGTTCGACGCGGTCTGTTTGAGTTTTCGTATAAACTAATGTTGTATAAAAGCTACCGAACATCCGTGTTGACTCCTAAGATATTTTCTGACGATTAAAAAATTGGCCTCTATGGAATAAATAATTTGGTTTTTTCTTTTTTTTTTCATTGTTGGTACGTTCGCGTCTGATCACTATCTCATCTGAAGCCCTAGCCTAATTACAACCGTTTCATTTCGAATTTCTTTCTGCAGTCGATAACGTCTCCGACTCCTTTGTTCTGACCACGCGGCTACGTGACTTAATATTTAGATGATGTCACTCCCATATAGTTTTCTACAAATTATAGTTGATAATTTACAATCGTTAACGCTTGTAGATTATCAACTTGGTTAAGAGTTCTGATGGTAAGCGATGATGTCTTCAACAATACTTTGTTAAATTCACCATTACTAATGGGAGCGAGCTCCACCTCCGCTCGTCCCTATGGTTCTCATCCTAGTGACTTGGACAAACCCGCACTGACAGTAATGGATTCCCAAGAAATATATCACCTTCCGTCTTAGAAAGCTAGTATAATGATGATAGTACGAACCTGGATAGCAGAGGTATTGACGTCGAACTTCTTGAAGATAGCAAAAGCCTCCTCGTAGAGTTCGTTGTTGATGGCAATGTTAGCGATGTCAGGGGCGTCGTAGTTGTCCAGCCGGTTGATGTACTCCATCACGCGGCTGCGGTCCGCCTTTATTGCTGGAAAATTAAGGTGCAAAATTGAGTGATACATAATCAAGTTACCCTGCACTAACTATACATCTAATTAGACGCCGCTTTGTGGAACGTATCGCCACATCAATCCGGTTGAACATGAGATAGACACATTACATTACAGCGACATTTTTCAATGCCGCGCGCCAACTTATAAAACGTCGTGTTATACGATATGGCTGCGATATATACGAAAAAGATCAGCAAGTATCTTACCAGTAAGTATGAGCAAGTTCTGCAGATTTCTGTGGTCGGAGAACACTGAGTTGTCGAGCACGATCTTCTCTAAGAGCTCGATCAGCTCGTTAGGCAGGTCGGCGGTCATGAATGCCTTCACAGTCACGGAAATGTCTTCGGGGTCTTGAGTCTCTGACAGAGCTGTTTGGACCACCTGCAATTGATAATGATTTAGTTGACTTGATTTTGTTTAGTTAGTTGATTACTCCAACAGTGTTTCAGGTTGTATTCCCCAGGTTCGTGTTTGTGACTGAGTACTCTATCTCGTTTAGTTCTTCAATCCTCATATGTCAAAGAAGATTCTAAATGACTGGTGAATGTGTTCCATAATGCCATTGAAGAGTTCCCTAGACAAGACTGGGTCAACTGTTTTGTACAGTGGATTCAGCGAATGCAAAAATGCATTAATTGCGAGGGAATATATTTTGAAAAATAATATTATGTATCATAAGTCTTATTTATCAGAATTCAGAAACTTTCAGTATGCCCTAAATAGAACAGTGGAAGAATAAGAAAAATAGTAACAAAAGCGGTTTTTTTTTCGTTAGAATCAATTTTGATTTTTAGTAGTTTTTTAGCTGATACCTAGCTCTACTAAAAATCAATCTGTCTGTGATCACAATCGTCAAAAAATGGGAACCAACATGTGCTTGCACAGAAGCAGTTTCAGGATGGGCTTTTAATCTGTCAACTTTCACGTTATCACTGAATCCGTTTTCTTCACACAATCTATCCGTCTTTTCTTTGGCCCATTATTCATTTATCTACTTGTATATTATATGAATGACTCTTTGGGTGTGTTCACATCTAGCGAATGCGCCGCTAACGAGCTGCGTGCGTGCATTTCAAGTTAAGGCGCCGTTCCCGTGCTTTCATTGCGCACTTCGCACGCCAGCTTCGCGCCATGCGTGAGCGGCGCTTGGCCGCGCACTGCTCGTCGCGCGCGCAGATATACACTATGTAAGCAAATGGAATTGCATGCGCGGGGCAAGCTCCCCGAACGTGCGCCGCACGCGCCCGCTTTACAAACCTTGCCACTTCCAGCACTCGAGTCATTAAGAGGTAACGAGCACACCTTTATATGTGGATGGTGACCGATGGGGTGATTTGAGTGAGGCGACTGTCCTCAAGTTGTGCAGAGCTAGATGTACAAGTCGTCACCTGGTCGATGAGTTGGCGCTTGAAGGGGTTGCTCTCAGCCAGCACCTCGAGCCACAGGTCGGCGTCACGACGACGCACGAGGTAGCGCGCCTGCGTCTTGAACAGCGAGTTGTCGTTGCAGACGGCGATGAGCTCGCGGTCGCACTGGCCGCGCTCGTACGCCACGCACGCCAGGTGCGGGTCGCGCTTCTCGCAGTAGCGGCCCACCACGCGCGAGTCGTACCTGCGGGACGGGGAAATATTCAACCATGTTTTTGTAAACAAACGCAGTGTCCTACATAAGCGAATTAACGCAAACGCCAATGTGAACGCGAAGCGAAGCGGCGTGATTGGAACAAACAATTGATACTTTATTGCGATGACCTACGTGGTCAGCCGTACGTGGGTGTGGTGCGGCGATGGCGGACGCAATTGGTTAGTTTGATATTTTCACATCAACTCTTGCGGTGCGGTAATTTGTTTTAGATAAATTGCGGCTGAATCAGTAACTTCACAAGCACGTAGGATTGGTGCCAAGCTCACGCAAGCCAAACCAAAAGCCCCATTCACACGCTTGTGTTTGGCACACTTGTCGAAACTTGCCAAGCATAAAAACGTAGAATTTAATAAGGTGTAAGATGGACATGGATGGGATGGATGAATTTATCTCTCACTAGCTTTTGGCCGTAGCTTCGCCCGCGTACTTAAAATATAACCTATGTCACACAGGAATTAAGCAGCTTTCTATCGGTGAAAAAATTTTAGCAATCGGACCAGTACTTCCAGAGATTACCTCCTACAAACAAAAATACAAACTTTGCCTCTTTATTAGTTTAGATGAAACACATTAAAACCGTGACTCACCATTGGTTCTCCTTGAGGAACCTCTCGGGGTTGTTGTTGGAGTCGATGTAGATCTTAGCGAGAGCGTTGTGCGTGGCGGGTTCCGTGCTGCCCTCGTGCACGCGCGTCTCCAGCCACGGCAGCAGCAGCTTCAACCTGAGGAGAGAAAACCACACTATTTACTGTTTCATCATCGGACGACAAGGCGAACAGCGATACCCCAGCGGTACAATCGCAGTCATTTCAGCATGAATAATTTAAAAAAAAATCGCTTGAATCCTGTGGCGCGGCGCCAAATCAAACCCTTGGAAGTTTTCGTTTCGAGTGCAACCAAAATTGAACTTAGCGGTGTATTTGATGGTACATGGTAGACATCCCCAGTCAGATACACAAAAAGTATTGGGAGCATATTTTTATTGTAAGCACAACTAAGGAGTGGAATTCGCTGCCGGAGTCTGTGTTTCCACACATCCTGGGGGTTTCAGAGTCAAGAGTGAATGGGTTCCTTCTAGGCAAGCATGCTCTACCGTTACCATGCCAACAATATAACCAAGTGAAATGAAATGGTTTTTTTTATTAAGGTGGGAAATCATCTAATGACTTCTCCCCGCTCTAGGGCCGTGCGAGACAGTGTCAGACTTTTACTGACTAAAACACACATATGTTCCTTCTTTGCCTTGCGTTCCAGGACCACAGGTTTACCTTTGGGAAGTAAACCCCAGTAGGCTTGCTCCGGTATGAAAGGCAAAGAGACGGGGTAGGTTTTTTAGTCAGTAAGAGTCTGACACTATCTCCCGCTCCGCCCAACAGCGGGGGGATGTCATTTGGATGATTTTTACCCACCAAAAAAAAACCCAACAGGCTTCAGCCCTACTGAGCCCATACGGTCTTGTGTTAAGTGAAATGGTGGTTAAGCGTAAACTTATCAATAATTAAAAAAAGCAGCTTTGCTTGATCCGAAATGCTGAAATTATACGTCGCATATTGACCACTATCAGCGCAACGTAATGTGGTAGGTATACATTTGTATCCGGAAAAAAAACCTAAAGTATTCGTCCTTCAAATTTACGAACGCGATTGTCATTTTGCGTGACACATTGCTATCTAGAAAAAAAAACCAAACATGCACGACGTTGTTGTTTCGGGAATATCTTACCTATTCCTCTTCTCGACCTCAGCCACCAGTTCATCGGTGGAGAACTGTCCTCGCACCACTAGGATGAGGTTCTTGATGATGTCCTCGGTACAGTCCACGTCTAATAGACCACCCACCACCACTGGCAGGCGGGATGGGTTCACCTGTACACGAAAATACGTATTTCTACTAACTCCATCTAATTTTTTTTACCTGATAAAGTATTAATTGACTTGTGAAAAGACTATTCTAAAATAGTTGTCACTGTTGTCAGTACATTCTTGTTCGTATTATTACACAAAATGCGACGGAATTCCTTGTCCCCATTATGTGAGTTAACTAGGAACCCAGGTTTATAAAGTAAATAAAATTTTAAAGTTGACAACGATACGTGAAATCTTAAGGCGGTTATCACACTGCCCCGCACCCCGCAGCGTAGTGCGTGAATGGGTGTCTTAACGATGCTTGTAAGTATCTCCGTTTGTATAGAAAACACGCGCAATTCAACACACTGAAATGCATATACGCGCGTTCATGCAGATCACGCGCCTAAATGCGGAGAAACACGCACACACGCGCGTGGGTGCGGAGCGACGCGCAAGGTATGGCACACTGAGTCTCGTAGTGCCGTACGTGATTTTGTATGAAATGCCTGCGTGAATTTACAAAACGCACCTACGCGCGTCAGTGCGTAAAAAACTCGCACGATAATGCAGATCTGCACTCCCGCGAATACGTGCGTAGGTGCGTTTTCTCGCGCTACGCTGCGTGGTGCGTGACAGTGTGATAACTTACTGTCCGTTGTCTCCCTTGCCCGTACGTACGTAAAGGTGACAACTGTAATTATATGTCATACCGTAGTCCGCATGATAGGGACATAGATAATGGGGATAAGGGGCGTAAACAATAGCCGCAAATGTTCGTTATGATAGCAACGCATAGTGTAGTGTACCTTCTGCACATAGATCTCGATGTACTTCTGCAGGCTGTTCCTGTAGAGGTAGAGCACTAGGTCGTGCACGAAGTCGAAGCGGTCGCACACGATGATGAGCGGCAGCTGGTCGGGCAGCTTGGCCTCCTTCAGGAAGTTCTTCACGCGCTCCGCGTTGTAGCAGTTCGACTCGCGGCAGATGCGCTCCACTTCCTTGATCTGACCTGTCTTGCACGCCGCCTGGGTGAACATCACTCACATTTAGTAGGGTTATACACAAACAAAACAGAAAAATAAGGGTTAATTTTTTCGATAGTCTGATTAGCTTTGTCTGACCAGAAAATATGGTGCTTTTAAATATTTTTTTCTTCTATTATAGCTTCAAAGCTAACAATCATAATAAAAGCTGAAACCGGAACAGTTTGTAAAATTCATTTTTTCTCACATCTTATTTTGCAAACGATATAATTAAAAAAAATAATATTTTTTAATTACAAAGCAATATTTTTGCCTGTTTCGAATCGATTAAATAAGAGTAGGCAAGATCCTCGTTCGAGGTGGCTCAAGAGAAGAATACATGGAAGGAGTTAGGTAGTACATGAAGGACTTTCCCACAGCTGGGCAAAGGCCTCCTTTTGCCCAGCAGTGGGAGCAGTGGGGAGGTGGGCGGCTAATTCAAAAAAATCCTCCATTTAAAGGAGGAGCTATGTAATCAATTCGTTTTTGTTCGATAAACTAATAATAACAAAAAAACAAAACCAACCTGAATATACTTGAAATGCACTTCTGGATCCTGACTAAAGTTGACAATCGATCCCAAGAAGTAGAACAGTCCCTCGTAAGTCTTGAAGCTCTCAAACAGTTCTATGAGAGACTTGGTCGTGAGCTGTTCGTGGTACTTGGTCGCGATCTGCACGCAAATCTGTAGGTTCTGGCGAATGTTGGCTTGGAGCATCGCCTTCAAACATTCGAGGGAGTCTTCAACCGAGAGACTTCCGAAGTACGTGACCAGCCAGTCGGCGGGGAGGAGATGTGTGTGCACCTGTGAATGAGACATTCTTGATTAATATCTTAGAAACCAGGTGACCCGTATGCGTGGGCTTGCGAACGATGAGCACAGGGTAGCTTGTCGGCCGGTCGTCCGGTAACTGTCCGGACCTTGCCCGAGTCGTCGACGACGCGTAGTGTTCCGCGCTCATCTCTAAGGGCCGAAACAGCGTTAAGTTTCGGCCCTTAGTGATGCTCGCGGGTCCCCGTCGCGGAAAACCGGATTATTACCTTCGCAGTGTCACTAATTCAACGGTGTGCACATACACGACTACATAGTCGTGTCGATGGTGAACTTAATATTTATTACGTAACAAAAAAGAAGAGCGGAGCCCGGGCGGACCCCACAACGAAGCAATTTGCCATGGGACCGCGCAGGGGTCTTAACGCAATTTCGGTTCTTTGAGGCGCGAGAGAGTTGCGGCGACTCTTTCGAACAATCCGCAGCCCTGGCAAGGTTGTCACAGGACCTGGCTGCTAGTGAGGCGTAAGTACATAGGTTCTCTGTAGTCGGTTGTGCGGTACGTACCACGGCGCGCTTGATGTCGTAGAGATCGGTGTAGTGCTCGAGAGCGCGCTGCAGCAGGCCCGCCTTCTCGCACAGCTGCGCCACGTGCGCGCGGTCGTAGTGCGTGAACATCGCGTTGCCGAGGATGGCGTCCGCTACCTGCGGCGCTGACATCAGGTTCATTTCCAATAACCTGCCGGGGAAAACACATTGCTACATTCAAATAAGCTGAACTTTCCAACTATTCACATCTTTGAGCACGAATTATATTTTTATTGAAGGTGTATCACTGTCTACATCTGGCGAAAGCTTCACTATTGCGCCGCTAGCAAACCGCTCGCAAGCTGCGTGCGTGCATTTCAAGTTTGCGTGCGCTTCCTGCACAGCTCACGCGCTGCACATACTTCCTCTCGCCCGCAGATGTACTGTAAGAAAGTAAGCCGAAGGGAACGCGCCAGTTGCGCCGCACGCGTTCACCCTTCCCTGATTTGTGCTAAAGGAGCAGCATATTTGTGGCGCGTTCACTAAATGTAGACTCACCCTAAGGTGCTCCAAGGTAGCCCGTGGAATTCAAATTTCCTATGATTTTTAAAATTTAAAGCTCCTTATCAGATAGTAACGTAAGAATATATTTACGGTAACGACAAACATGTATGTCTCAAAAAACACTTTCGAAAATTTAGCAGGATACCTTGGAGCATTCACGTTAAAGCTCAGTTTTTGATGATCACAAACCTGGTCTGCAGCGGGCCTTCCTCCGGGCGGTTGTTCTTGAGCGCGTCGAGCAAGAAGGCGGTGCACTGCTGCACCATGTTCTGCTCCATGAACACGTCGACGATCTGGTTGATGTCTGCGAGCGGCGGCTCCTCGGCCACCAACATGCCCGCGAACCCGGCGCCCTGCTCCGGGTTCGTGCGCATCACGGAGCGCAGCAGGAAGATGTAGTCCGGAGTGTAACCCACCTAAGGGAACATCAAATGTCTTTGTAGTGAATGGTGGTAACCTGAGCAATCTGGTAAAGGTAGCCATACACGCTAGGTATACCCTAGAAGAAAATTCCGCCTGACCACCGCTAAGTTCATTTTTGCTTGCACACGAAACGAAAACTTCAAAGGTTTGGTTTGGCGCCGCGCCGCAGGATTGAAGCAAATTTTTTTTTAAGTTATCGGGCAGAAATGACCTTGATGGTATCTGACAGGTTTTCCTGCACAATTATACATGTCAGGTAAGCTTGAGTGGAAACCTGCACAGTTGTGCAATATATACGCTCCGGTTTACCTGTAAAACTCAACTGTACAGGCAAACCTGGCTACCTTAAGCAAACGCACCAGAGATCTACACCACAAACTATGGGTAGACCATAGTGAGTGCAGGTAGGCTAAGAAGGCACTTCCCTCCATTGATGGCCGCTTCACAAAACAGGCCCTAACGACTGACTAAACCTCAATTGCGCAAAGTGATGGTCGACACAACTGGTCACGAGACCTTTAGTAAGCACCTCTCCGTCATAGGTGTTGCAAACAGTCCATTCTGTAGAGCCTGCATGGAGGAAAACGAGACAGCAGCTCATCGGCTTCTAAGCTGCCCAGTGGTCCAAAAAAAACCTAACCTCGCAACTGTTCTTTTATCGTAAAAAGTTGAAATCCGTTTCGGTTAATTTATTTTGTCCCTACTTATTGGACCATCTGCAACATCTTCTATTGGCAATATCAATATTACAAGTCTTTTATTAGTTTAGCGCTGTAAGTTTTATATCTTGGAATCTAGGGCCAGTCAATAAATCTTTATATAAACTTTATATGTTTTAAATAAATATGATGATTTGGCAATCGGATGAAATCAAAATGTATTGTCGGAGTCACTGCCTGTGTCGATTTTCGCACATAAGCGATTTATTTATTATTATGAGGAACACCAACGACATATTAACACTTGTTAATACACTTAACAACTTATCTAGGACATTAAATTCTGTGAAATATGTCAATTAAGCTAATATATTTAGCTTTTGACAATTATATAAATTATTACTTTATAAATTGAATTAATATTGGATTCAAATTAGATAAAATTCTGGAGCGATTGAGAAGTGCTGTCATTGAATTGATAAGTTTAATCATAGCCCATACAGTTACCCTATAAGCTAACTTCAGCAAAAGTTAAGTCTATGACTAGAATACCAACCTTCTTAGCATAAAGCACGATCTTCTGGAACTGGCCTGTTTCAGCAAAGCACTGGATGACCTTGCTGGCCACGTTAGCCCGCAGGTATACCGACAGAGCGAGGGTCGGGTCCACCTGCTTTACCAAGTCACCGAGCTCTTCAGAACACTCCAGTTTTTCTTCTTTCAGCCATTTTTCTAGAAGTTGCTTGCGACCTGTTGAATGCAGAATGATTATAAATAATTTGTTTTAATGGAACAGTGTTGACAACATAATAATATCATAGTCACTAGTGAGAGCAGTGGTGGCCGAGTGGCCCTGACTCACGAGTTGTAGGTCGCATTACTTTGTGTAATTTATTTCATCACCACTGCTCTCAAAACGGTGAAGGAAAACATCGTGAGGAAACCGGCATATCCTAGAACCAAAAATTCGAAGACATGTGACATTCACCAACCCGCACTGGGCCCGCGTGGTGGATTACGGCCCATTCCCTCTCCTAGAGAGGAGGCCTGGGACCCAGCAGTGGGAACATTAAAAGGCTGATTATGCTCTAGTGAAAGTTCATTATAGGTCCGTCCTTCGTGTCATACCTTGTAGCAGCACAGGCCTGCACAGCTCTAGAGACTCGAACTTGTTGAGCTGCGCCTGATCGAGTAGAATGCCGAAGTACTGCAGCAGCGGCGAGGTCTGGCCCGGCTGCGTGGGCACCTGCTGGAAGCGCTGGATGGTCTGCGGCGTGCGCAGGATGCCGCGGGGGGCCATCGCTGCTACCTATGGGTGGACGAATGATGAAGACGGTTTAGTATTTTGAGGAGTGACTTAAAAGAAAAGGGAGTTAGTGATAGCATGACGGGTGACAGGACAGAATGGAAGAAAAATGTATTGCGCCTATTTCAAATAATATTGGCCAAGGGGGAAAAAAAAGACAAATATCTCTATCAAATGTCTCGGTATGTCCGGTGACCTATCTCATCGAAGATTAGTCAAGTACAGAGGAAAAATTAAAGTGTGGACAAACTACCTGTATCTGTTGCACTCTCTGTTACTTTACTATCTACAATGGGACAGCAATTCATTACGATCGGGGAGAGGATATATAAACTAGCGCTTGACTGCAATCACACCTGATGGTAAGCTGTGAAGCAATCGTAGATGGTGTGGCGCACTAGTTTATTAAGAGCCTATTCGCTCTAGCCTTGAAGATATCTTATAATCGGACAAGAAGTCCGCAGCTAGTAAATTGTTGCACTCCTTCCATGTACGGGGTATAAACGACGAGGCGAAACGCTTAGCCCGGACCGTAGTTTACAGAGTCACCACAAACTTACAAGTTGTTTCTACGCCATAGTCATTTGTAATTTTGAAATATAAACAAACGCCCCAATGGGTCTTGATAAACGGACAACAAAGTGACTCTACAAGAGTTCCGTTTCCGTGGAGTGACGTACGGAACTCTAAAAAGATTTCAAACTTCGAAACAAATATTTATTACATTGTATTCGAAGCCTAATATAAAAAAAAAACTGCTATATCTCGGGATTCAAATATTACAAACCCTGCTTATGCTTCCCACCCATTCCGTTCCCTGCTCATAAGGCATACGCATATAAATGGAGCAACTGACCGACTGACATATCAAAGCACAGCCGATACTACTGAGACTAGATGTGTGAAAGGACAAGTTTTCTTTTAAGACGTAAGCGACCACTAAGACCGGATTATACAAAATTCACCCCCTAAGGCGATGAAACGAGGGTCCAAAGTTTGTATGAAGAAACCTATTTTCAAGCGGACGAAGCCGCTGGCAGAAGCTAGTTTAATATTAAACCTTTTTTAACCTCGGGATTAAGACGTTACCATCCCTAACAACTCTCCCCACCTATTGAGTTTCCTGCTGATAAGGCGTACGATGAAAATGTATCCATACAGTAGCGTAGCTAGGCATGGGCGAAGTGGGCCCTAGCCTACGGCGTCGAAGGGGCCTCGCACAATGGCATAGAAACAACTTCAAAGTTGTTGGGGTTTCAGAAAACTACGGTTAGGACTAAGCGTTTCGCGTCGTCGTTTATACCGCGTACATCGAAGGAGTGGAACAATTTACTAGCTGCGGACTTCCCGTCCAATTATAAGATGTCTTCAAGGCTAGATTGAATAGACTCATAATAAACTAGTGCGCCTCACCATCAACGATTGTATCACTGCTTACCATCAGGTAGGATCGCAGTCAAGCAAGGGCTCTTTGTGAGAACGAGGATTTTTTTTTATTGATAGGCTCGCGTTTGACCACTATTTCACCTGATGGTAAGCGACGATGTGGTCTAACACTGAGATGCGACAGTCGCTGCCTCGTTTTCGAATTTATGAAAGAAAAAGGCCTCGCTGATGTGCCTTTACCCACGTCTCAATTAGTCGACGTTACGCCTCTGTCCATACAGAAACTCTTTATACGTAGTAGTACGGGTGTTCTTTGACGTGGAACCGATGACGGGTGTTGCAATGGCGGCGGCGGTGACAGGTGGCCGTGACGTCATTCCATCGATCAAAAGGAAGCGTAGCGTAACGGCGACGAGGTATGTTTCGTCATGGTGTTTGTATGTAAACAGTTCCGTTTTAAAAATTGTTAATCGTTTGCTTCCGGTTACTGGACGCCGACCCAAGCATAGTTAGGATTAGGAAGAATGACTTAGCTGATATAAAAGTACGATAGTAACTCTGTTTATTCATTACATTTCAACGTCTCTACTATACCCTTTCTTTTTGGTGAGAAATCATCAAACAACTAGCCAGTGTAGCGAGAGGGAGGGTCTATACCCACCATCACCACCCATCATCTGGAGACCTTTTTGAGAGAGGTCTTTTGGCAGAAAGGTGTCGTGTATCGACATTTCCGAGAACGGCTACGAGACACCACGCAGCACAGCAGACACACGACGCCATGTTACGTGTTTAATTATAAATCGTTTATTTTTAGAAATATTAGTTATATGTATTAGTTTATTTTGTTTTTAAGATTATAATATTATGTATTTTATCTATGGGCCTTAGTTGCCCGACAATAAAGAAATAATAATAATAATAAACCATAATAAAAACAGTTTCATTTTCCTGTTATCCTAACGATGTGTCCTAAACCACTTGGGACTAGAACGGCAATAATGCGAAGATTAAAAAATGCATTAAAAAAAATACGAATTTCTTTTTTCCTACAAGTAAACAAAAAGTATACGAATTTATGAAATAAACTAGCTTCTGCCAGCGGCTTCACCCGCTTGATAGTAGCTTTCTCCATACAAACTTTGTATCCCCGTTTCATACCCTCAGGGAGGGGAATTTTGAAAAACCCTCTCTTAGTGCTCGGTCACGTCATAAAAGGAAGCCTTGTGCAAAATTTCACGCTCCTAGTCCCAGTAGTTTCGGCTGTGCGTTGATTTATTTTATTTATTTAATTACTTATACCTAATTCTTTAACTCAGTCATGAGAAGAATTTCTCACAAAAATTCAAACATTCTAACATTATCATCTTCCATTCATCTGCACACACGTCAGTCAGTCAGTTTCTCCTTTTATATTTGTATATAGATTAATGAAATATCGAGGTCTTTGCCTTGTTGTAAAACAATGACAGGTCGGTATTGTACATGGCTTTATGGGAACTAACAGCGCGACTTCTGGGCTGCCAGGTGGCGTCGACGTCACAGTATCGATCGAACCGCCCACAGCGGTGGCGGCATTGTTCATTATATTAGTCATCGTACGAGTATCTATACGGTGTATGTGGATGATATTATTATTTGTGTTCTGCTATGGTGGATTTAGAGTGTAATGCCTTGATCACACGTACCGAATAAAAGGGCGAGACGGTGCTCTCGGCCGAATACTCGGTACGTATAAACAAAGCGAGACCGAGTGCTCGGCCGGGCGCTTATCATGCTTACATCACTGTCTCGGCCGAGCAACATTTTACTATCTCGCCCTTTTACTCTGTACTTGTGATCAAGGCATAAGGATGCGTTTCCACTAAAGCGGAGCTGAGCGAAGCGGATCGGACCGTGAATTAACCAATCACAGTGCTCGAAATCTCCATTGCACATCAGTGGAAACATTGTACTTCTACACACAAATAAAACGAACTCGCGGCCTAGAGCCGGTCGCCACCGAGGCCCGCGAGACAATCCCGTAAATGTTCGCCCTGTCTCTTGCTCGAGCCAGCTCGCGCCGCTGAGCCTGTACTCTAAAATCCCCTTTAATAATAATAATTTATCTATGTTCCATTCAGCCCCTCCCTTGCTGCCCTCCCCCAGTGACGCCCTAAGCCGAGGTCCGCACCCCACAGGGCGGGTAGTCGCTTAGTTTAAGTTATTAAGTAAGCCCTGGTTGGAGGCTTTTTTCTTTTGAGGCAAGTCCGGTTAAGCAGTCTCCTAGGTTGATCTGAGAGAGGCCCCATATAAAAAAAAGCCTCGAGCCAGACAGAAGAGCACGAAGTAGCGGGTATCTCAACTCCACTTCGCCCCGCTCATATAAAAGGTGTAAGGGACAGCCCTCCACAAACATTAAGGGCTTGCTCAGTAGACGAAACTGAACGGCCTTCCATATTTTTTTTTGCAGGAAACGAAAAAAAAATCAGCCTCACCATACAAAATGATAAACTTGATTGGACAATTTGTATGGCGAGGCCGTTTTTTTTTCTATTCCTGAAAAAAATTTTTGTGGAAGGTTGTTCAGTTTCGTCTACTGAGCAATCCCTTAAAGTTTGTGGAGGGCTGTCCCTTACACCTTGTATACCTCTAGAAGCATGTGAGTTCGCGCTTCGAGTTTTTGACTAGTTTTAGTAGTGTTTCATTTGACGTTTCTGCCACCAGTTCCAATACCAATAAACCAAATTTAAAAACACCGCTTCCGAATTCGGTTCCGAAATAACCACTGTGTTAGAGTCTGTCTAAAAAGTCAAACAACTTGGTTAATTATTAACACTGGTTCAATAATCAAGGTAGATTAAGAGATCTTGACCATTGTTTACTAATAGAAGAACCTCATAAAAAGTATTGAATATAAGTATTTTTTAAATTATTAAATATTATACGAGATTCCCAAGTCATTTGACTTTTTAGACAGACTATACATCCCTTATTTAGAGTACATACCTTAGCCGCCTCTCCATATTGTCCATTAGTGAAGAGCATGTTGAACTTCCTGACGAAGAGCTCCTCGGCGCCAGCTAAGTTGTTCCTCACGGCCAGCCGCAGCGCCAGCTCAGGGTTCTGGAGCACGGTGTTGATGTACGGCACTATGGAGTCTTCTTCTACTGTCACTGATAGCACCTGGCCTTTGCGGTTCACGCCTGTAAACATGATCATGGTTTAGATTTTGTCGCTTGGAGAAAAGGCTTTTGAGGGTATTTCGCTCTGGTTTTGAATTTGTCACTTATTTCATACTAATATTATACATGTGAAAGTAACTCTGTCTCTTACGCTTTCAAAGTTAAACTACTAAACCGATTTTAATGAAATTCGGTACGGAAGAAGTTTGAACTCCAAATACATTGGCTACTTTATATCTATCTTCGATTTCACGTTCGCAATAATCAACATTAACGCGGACGAAGCCGCTGCCAGAAAATAGTTACTTATAAAAATTGTTTTATCCCTATTTAAACTTTTTACAGACAAGAAAAATAAGATTTATGTATAAGTAATAACAACAAACACATAAAAATGAAAAAAAAAAAAACAATTATTTCTGTTCCCTTAATTTTGTATTTGATTGACAAGTAATGCTTGGAAACGTGATAGATGGTAATAACAAATTCAGGTCGTATTTACTAGCGTGATTGAATATAATCGAAGATCAATCACAAATAATAAATGGTGTAGGATCGAGATGAATGACCTATGCTATAGCTCGGGGGAGGCAATTTATGTAGAATTAGTGAATGAGACAAAGTTATATATGTCAAAGATGTAACATCCATCCAACCGCACGGGGCCCCGTTGTAGAATAAGACCCATTCCCTCTCCTAGTAAGGAGCCCTGGGTCCCAGCAGTGAGAAAATTATAAGGCCATTATGTTATATTAGATAAATAAGTATTATGTTACTATTACGTACTTCTTACTTAATATTACGTAGCGTCACTTTTCATTGAATTATTTAAACTGCTAAGTCTATTTGGACAATGGTTCTTTAACCCGGTCATAATATTAAAACAATAACCTACTTTATGGTAAGTAAAGGAATAAAGGTGCGAAATATCCTACTACTATCTAAAATAACAAATTACGAGATTTTTTAATTTATCGGCGTAATTGACTTTTCGTCGGAAAGAATGACTAATAATTGATTACACCTTTTTTTCTATACATCTATACACATAAATAAAATTGGAGTGTCTGTTTGTAATATTGAAATAACTGCTTTTTACTACATGCATATGAATATATATACGGTACATACACCAAAATAACATTTTTTACAATTTTGGTCTGTCTGTTTGTCCGGGCTAATCTCTGAAATGGCTGGACCGATTTTGACGTGACTTTTTTGACAGGTAGCTGATGTAATAAGGAGTAACATAGGCTACTTTTATTTTAGAAAAAATAAATTCAAAATCCTGTAGTCCACGCAAACGAAGTCGCGGGCACAGCTAGTATGTAAATAAACATTCATCATCATTATTTCAGCCAAAAGACGTCCACTGTTGGACATAGGACCTCCTTAAGTGTCGCCATAGCGACCGGTCCTGTGCCCGATTCCCGCGACCCTCACCAAGTCATCGGTCCACCTTACGGCAGACAAGCGACCTTCGTCTTTTCAGCGTTGGAAATAAACATTAATTCATTAAACCCCAAGCGAACGCCGGCTTCGCTCTTTCATTGTCTTTATATTGTGTCTCTTAAGGAGAAGTCGTCGACGTCTGCAACAGCAGGAGCCCAGCCGGGTCGAAGCCTACTGGGGCCAGGGTTATCCGAAAGGGCGCTCGAGCCCCGGTAACGGGTTTTTTAGTCAGTAAGAGTCTGACACTATCTCCCGCTCCGCCCAAGAGCGGGGGTTGTCAATGGATGATTTTTCCCATCGTAAAAAAAAAATGTCACTAATGAGTAATTACAGTATTCGAAAGGTTAATATAAATAAAACCTCATTAACATGTAGTTTCTCGTTTTGTTTTGATATCACCCTAGACGCCAGACGTTGGAATATGTTTTGATAACCTAGTGGCATTCGACCTTAAATATAAATGCTTCCTTTTGTGTCTCAGTTTATTTTAATATAATAGAGCATTTCTTGAACTAATTCGACAAGTTTAACTGTGTAATATTTTGCAAAATTAAAATATGTCATATGAAGTGTGATAAACACTAAAATTATAGAGGCGAATGTTTGAATGTGTGTGTATGATTGTTACTCCTTCACGTTTAAACGGCTGAACGGATTTGGATGAAATTGGTACACGGGTAGACAATGTCATCTATACTTAAAATAAATCTATAGAAGTATTTAGTTGTGCGCGCATCACGTAAAATGTACGAAATTGATGAAGATAACTTTTATAAATTAAAATTGAGTGTTTTTAACTTGATATATTACTTAGGCTTTGTTTCATCTCAATCAGTTGACTACATGGAAAGATATACTACATTCATTGACTTGGCGCGGTACGAAGTTCGCCGGCTCAGCTAGTAGAATAGTATACAGGGTTATTTGTAAAACACTGGCAACTGCTCAGGACTATGTTACGAACATCATAAACAACAACTTTTGATCTATGACTTTTAAAAATTATCATATTTTAGTTCATCAGATTTTCATACAAAAATAAAAATATTTAAATTGAACCAAGAGATAGTACAATAGCGGATGGGAGCGGGGATCGGCGGGGGTGCTTGATGCGCTTGCGTCACGTCATACAGACGTAGTATAGCAAAATACAGAGTTGAAATGTGATAGATAGAACAGTGAAATCTTGAAGGTTTATTTTTGGTAAATGTATTATGTTTTGTAAAAAGTCATAGAACAAAACTTGTTGTTTATGTTGTTAGTAATACAGTCCTGCAAGGTTGTTAGTGTTTTACAAATAACCCTGTATAGGTTACTTTTTATCCTAGGAGTATATTCCCTTGGGATAATTTGTCTACTTTCATGAGGGCGTGGCCGCTGGCAGAAAATAGTTTGTTTATTTTTTAAAAAGAAAATTATAGGTTTCATAACAAAAACTTACTCCTAATTAAAATAATCACTAAATCAAACTATAATATAACAATTAATAGTAATGACATTAAAATAATTTTCCCACAATTAGTTACAAATGACGCGACTAAAACAAATTATCAAATAACACGCTCACATAACGCATCGTTTGCGATTAAAATAAGTGATAGCAACAGTCCCCCAGTAATACGAGAAATTTATCAGAATGGAACTGATGACGTCATCGTGTCGTCCCGGTTCCTATTTAGGGTAGTAAAGGTCACATAATAGCCCCGAAAATTACCAAAGTTTTATTACGTGGAACTTGCAGAACTTAGATTTTGCTAAAAGACATTTTATTGTCTCTAATCCCCATTACAGGGACTTCTTAGAACAAGAATACTTTGTAAAAAGCGGTTTTATTTTTAACTGAATTCTTTTGAATGCAAACCTTTTTAGGTTTTCAGTAAGCTGATAGGCACTGTTTTATTAAACAGGTTTATTCTCTAAAAATTCTAAAACCTTTAAAAATTATATTTTGATTATATTTTCTTTTTCATTGTATTTTTTATAGACAAGAAACGCGTTTGGAGCAAGCACGTACATATACTCTACTGGAAATTGCTAATTTGAAAATTTTCAGTGAGCTACGTCAATTCAGCACTTAGGCCTTATGTACTGAACGGACGAAGTACAGTTGCCTTGAACGCTCGGCGCCAGAGTGGGGATAGCTTTGCACATTCCATACATTGGCGAGCCAATCGTCTTCGTTGTTAGATACATGCAGCAACGCAGTGAACGAATGAGTGACGTCTTTGACGTGATGGCGCGGCCAACCAATCACTGACACTCCCCGCCCCCGCGTCACACTTCGTACCACTAAAGAGACCGAATATTTGACTTCTGCGCAAGTATTCAAGATCCGTGATGGCAACTGTATACTTAGCAAGATCTCAACCAGTTTGAACCCCTCGCGTTTAACCACTATGTCACCTAATGTAAAGCGACGATATATGACGATATATATATATAGTCGACGATAAAGCACACTAGCCTAGAAGTAACCTATTCACACTTCCCTAGAGAACAGTTAAAGAGCGCAAATAAAATCATCGACAATGTTCAAGGACCCAGATAATAAAAACTCAGAAATTAGGGCCTGTCCGCACAGCGATATTTCAACGCGCGGTTTTTTTTTCGTTATTCTGTAACACATTGAATCTTATGGAAGTTTCCGCACAGGCGATAAAAAAAAACGCGCGATAAAAAAATTTGTGATTTCTTGCAGATTTGACGCGTTGCGGTGCTAAATAAATCCGCGCGGTGAAATATCGCTGTGCGGACAGGCCCTTAAACTTATTCATAATATCAAACTTGTATTCTTCTAAAGGTACAGCTTGTCCCCTCGAAAAATAATGTAAATGTCGTATTTATAACTTTCTCAACTTTCTGAAGGTCTGTATATTATGAATGTCACCCATTCACAGGTATGCACAGTAAAGGGGCACACACAGTGATTTTTCACTTTCTACAGAAATCTTAAAATTGCTCTAACGATTCTCTCTAAACAGTTATCCGTTATTTTGAAATTCTTGTTAGACCTGTGTCTACGTAGACGTACCAAGTTTAATTAATTTCGGTTCATTTGTATCCATGATTATGAACTTGGTAGTTTGAATGAAATACGGTGAGGAGACAGCCTGGCTCTAACATTAAAGTTCTCAAAAAATAAAAAGCCCGTTTAGACATTTGATTTTTTATTATTACACTAGCTGTGCCCGCGACTTCGTTCGCGTTGACTACAGTATTTTGAATTTATTTTTTCTAAAATAAAAGTAGGTAGCCTTAGTTACTCCTTATTACATCAGCTACCTGCCAAAAAAATTCCCGTCAAAATCGGTCCAGCCATTTCAGAGATTAGCCGGAACAAACAGACAGACAGACAAAAATTGTAAAAAATGTTATTTTGGTGTATATACCGTATATATATATATATATTCATATGCATCTAGTAAAAAGCGGCTATTTCAATATTACAAACAGAAACTCCAATTTTATTTATATGTACAGATTACGTAATTACATTAAAACACATTATGTAATTAATTATTATTTTATTCTTTTTTTCATTTCAATTTATTTTTTAGTTTCATTCCAAGTTACATTCTAGGGTCTTTCTCAAAAGTCAAAACAAGCCATTTATTTTTCGACGAGTTTAGTCCTAACAATTAAAGTTGCATTTATAAATAAAAAAAACTTACCAATGATTCCTCCAGTGGTTTCATGGGGCGCCGTAACGAAGATAGTATCCGAAGAGATACGGTTCATGTAGATACAGGTTCCGGTTTCAATGTCGTACATGTGAATGTAGCCGTATTTGGTGATCAAGTAGATGACGTCATACTTCGGAGAGACCTGCATGGCGACAGGGAAGTCGTTCTGTGCCTCCGCGGGGAAGAACACGTCGACAGCTTTCTTGAGGAACGGCTGGTTGCCCGCTGGGGTTTGGCCGACCTCTGCGAAACAAAAAGGTGTTGTGTTATTTCAATGAACTGGAGACGAACAAATGTCGGCAAAGTGTGAGTCGGACTCGCGAACGAAGGGTTCTGTACTAGCGGCCCGTCCCGGCTTCGCATGGGCAATAATTATAGCCTATGTTGTTGCCTTCACAATTTCCAAATAAAATCTCATAAAAAAAAAAATTATGTGGGATAAACCATTTAGTTCAATGAAATGCAAAGGCTATTTCTCAAGTGAGCCAATGGTACTCACTCGACAGTCGAAAGGATATGTCGACAATTACGTCATAACTTTATGTCATAGTTTGCTGATTTATCTAGTTTTATATTTATAATGTAAGGGAAGAGCGGAGCCTTCAACTACGGGCATTTCTAAGCCTAAGTCCTCGATTTAAGCCAAAATGATATGCAGTAAAGTTTTTTTTTATTTACATTTTATAACCAGGGAACATTTATATACGAGAAAAGACATAAGGAGTATTAAGATAATATCCTTTTATTACTTATTTTTGTTTTTTTATTATTGGATCTTTTACCAGACACCTCATATTATAAAATAACATAAAAAAAAAAAACTGTCTTCCGCGGGGTGGAGACCTGGTGATTTGTAATACAGGCTTTTTATGCCTAACTCAAACACCAACTCCTTACATTGTTAAATATAAAAACGGGACATATGTAAAACCTAGAATTAGTTTATCATTGTGAGGAGAAATAAAGAAATTTATTATCCTCACTGAAATTGGGTCGAATCTAAGATTCGAATCTTGATCTCATTTCTTCAACCTACTATCTATAGGGTTTTCCAAATCGTTAATGTCTTTATGCCACATTATGATCTGTTACAGATGTGTTGCCCTAATAAAACATGAAAACAGACTCATTCATACAAAATAATATTCTGCTAGCTAGTAAGCAATCATTTCGACGGATCCCAAGAATAAAATCGTATTTAAAAAAAAATGAATTATCAATTGTGGTTTTAAAGTTCTGTGAAATAAGTCATAAAATACCTAGTGTCTTATTTTTCAATAAGATTTTGTTCTTGGGACCCGTCGATTTATTTAGCAAAAACATTCGCCTGGATAACTTATTGTTACTTTACTAAAATAGGTTTTATACACACGAAGTTAACACCTCTTCTTTTCGAGATATGAAGTCATCCAATGACTTCTCTCGCTCTAAGGTGGAGCGAGAATGTGGAGCGTGTCAGACACTTACTGACTAAAACCCATCTTGTCCTTTTGTTGCCCCTTGCAATAAAGAACCACATTTATTCTATGACCACGGTCTCCAAAAAAGGTTCAAACATCGAAGAAAAGAACATCGAAGTTTAAATTACAGTAATCAGACAAATGAAAACTAGAATGTTTCCAACTCACCAATAATATGCAGTTTCCCTCCCTGGGCAGTTCTGACTGCGAAGCAGAAGAGAGTCGATGGCTCTGCGTTACCCTCGGCCTTGAAGGTCGCGAAGGACGCGGCGTGGCCTTCGATGGGCTGTGAGCACTTGCGCTCTACGGAGTAGAGCTGCATCGCGCCCACCACGCGGTTCTGCTGCGCTGAGATGCCTGGAAGGAAAGTGACGGGGATAAAATATAGCGGCTGAAATCACACTTATCCTACATTGCGCAATTCTTCGCTTGATTTGAATAATCATCGGGTAGTTCTACCCATCAGACACAACAACCGTCTCCCAACACCCGAATATAGAAAATACGGTTGTCTCCTTAAATGCAGCTATTATTTTTTTTAAATAAATGTTTAAAAAAAAATGGTCTGCGTCGTGTCCAGAAATCAGAAAGAAAAAGTTTGCAATGGTCATTTTTGATGTTAAAGGATACTTTTTCCATTTTTTGAAGTGGCCAAATTTATCAAATGATTTTCTGGTGGAGAACTGTGTTAATATAATCTTTTGTGTACAGTAAAGAATAACGATTTAACTGCTTGCATCGGATTGGTCGGACGAGTGTTTTCGTGTTATATTCACCAGGGTCGTTATTGCGACTGGGTATCTACTACATCTCGTTTAGCTCTTCAATCCCCATGGGTGATAGAAGACCAGACGAAAATGGAATATTTTGTCGTGCATGTGCGACCCTGGCGGTATAATCGCGAGAATGTTTAGCTAAAGAACAATTAAATTCAACTCACCAACAAGCAGCAACCACTGTTGCTTCGGATCTGTCCTATAGTTAATGATCTGACAGTCGGCGAGCGACGAATGTCTGTCGAACATTTTGACAGGCGTCGAGTCACCTTCCATGGACCAGTGGTAGACCGACATCTTGGTCACCAGCGCGAGGGTATTTAAAGATATCCACTTCCAGAACACAATGTCTTCAGTCATTGTGTGAGCTTTCATCTTCGATTTCATCTCGATATTGAAGATTTGCAGGGTCTTTTGTGCTGCTGGCAATGTCAAAAAGTTTTCTATAGTTTTTATCTTTCGGTGAAGTTTTTACGGGCGAAAATTGTATGTAATACAAATGATATGAGTTATAATAAAAATATAATTTGTTTCGACAAATGTGGATCATACAATATAAATAATTTTCTTACACACACAACATATAAAAACAATGCACACACATATGAAAGCGATACACACAACATGATGAGACCATGCGCCATGGCGGTTATGAGTATCACTTGATGATAAACATGACATTCAAAAGTTCACAGAAGTGAATAAAATATAATGTCTGTTGAAAATTAACTTTAGGTTACGGCTATGTTTCGGCAAATAGGAGTTTGGCTTAGTTTCGACAACAAAAAAAAACGAGTTTCGGTTACCATTCAGCCGAAACTGACACTGAATTTGAGACATTTCGTGCTGCGATCGGACATGTTATATGTTGCATTTTATTTATTAGGTCAAACGTAATTTTGTTTTGTACCTCAAATATCAGATACTGAATGAATCCATATCTATTATAAATCAATGCCACTTTTCGTTGTAATTTTATAACTCAAGAACGGGCTCACCTATCCAAACCAAATATTTAGGCTTTGTTCGGACTATTTAGTAGATGGTTTATGTGAAGTTTGGTAGGGTAGAGTAGGGTATGGTAGAGTAGGGTAGGGTAGGGTAGGGTAGGGTAGGGTAGGGTAGGGTAGAGTAGTGTAGAGTAGGGTATAGTAGGGTGAAGTAGGGAAGAGCGGGAGCGAAGTCGTGCGGGCAAAAGCTAGTATGATTTAAAAATAAAACGAGACTGACTGACTAAAATCGATTTTTTTCCATGATTGACCTTTGACCTTATATGGAAGTTTCAGTTTCGGCCGTGAAACCTTATATGAGTCGAACACTAATAGAATCCAGTTACATCTTTAAGATTCTTCAAAGGAATGAATATGAACACAACGCAAAGTTATTCGAGTTTTTAGGGTTTCGCATGTAACATGAGGAAAAACGGCATCCTATTATAAAATCATTCTGTCTATCTCCGAAAAATACGATATTTGGCCTAAAAAAGTTGGCATAAAAATTATTGGACCACATATTTTTAAACTTGGCTATGGTTGAGTAAGTTGTGTATTTTGAAATAATTTATTTATTTTTAGACTTTTATTTTTAGACTTGTATTTTTTTTAAATTACAAATATTTTCGTATCAGTTAATTAAGACTACATTAAAAAAGGATCTTCTCGTATCGATCTGACTCAAATTATGTCCGAACAATATTTAGCCACCTGCACAGCTCTGTCGTTGTCCTCGCATAAGTCGTGGAAGGTGCAGGTAGTTGTGCACACTGGGCAGGAAAGGGGGTGACGGATTTCTGTGAAGGGGCTCCACACTGGCACTGTATTCGCGATGGGTCAAGGATACATTTGGCCAGATTATTTCTGCAGCGGCCAACCTGAGATTTCCAGATTGGTCAATGCAGTTCGTGTCCCGGTGGCAGATGTTCTGCCGGAGAAATGAAATTTGGAGGAGTAGGATATCTTTTCCTCCACAGTTCACGTCTATACAGCAGAGGAGTCTTACCTAACCTTTTATAATTTCAATATAAGCGACCGCCGATTAAGAGATCAAAGGATAATGAAGAAACAATTGGATATTAAATACTCGTGGTTAATCAGTATTTATAGTTGTCCTTGTCTTTTATTTTAGGGCTAACAACATGAAATTCGATATTAATAGGTTAGTGGCGATAATGTAGTCTTCGAATTTTTACATCCATTTCATGAAATGGCCTCATATAAAACTGGGGTATAGTTTGACTCCGTGGGTCGTTACAAAGACTGTAGCAAAAAAAAAAATGTATGGAGAGGCTTTTTTTCTTTCCAGAAAAAAATATCTTGAGGAAGGTTGTTCTGAACAAGCCCATAAAGTTTGCGAAGACCTTACACTCTGTATTTATAGTGAGTGTGCGAACTAAAGATTAGCGTTAGCCTTTAAGTAGCGCTTCGGAAGCATTAGCTGGAGCACTGACCTAATTAGTGCCCATTAGATAGTTTCAAGTAGCTCTCTCTGGTCAATAGTATACCTATACATAGGTAGGCGGTGAATACTAACACAAAATAGATAGGTACAGAAGTCAATCTACATACAAAGCGCGCTCTAGCAACGCACGCATAGACACCGCTCACGAACACGATATACGGCTCAATCGCCCGGTCACACTCGTACAGTTCGGCGCAACGCGCTGACTCTAGCGCGACCACCTAGCTGAGATTGACTTCTGTATCTATTTTGTGGTGCTAAGTTTTAGCGGTACTGCAGGTGTATTGCAGATTTTCATATGTTCAGTTACGATTGGTCGCAAGAATTCGATGGATGCGATGCGAGACGCACAGTACCGGTCATTATGGCGACACTTGGAGGTGGCATATATTCAACAGTGGATGTCTTTCAGCTGAAATAATGATGAGTTACTTCTTAATGGTTCTTTTTCTTTTTTTTTTAACTGTTATTATAAACTAGTGTTTGACTGCGATCCCACCTGATGGTAAGCAGTGATGCAATCTCTGATGGTGTTCTGAAGTTTTCGATGAAAATAATTTTTCATAATTAGCTTTTATCATGCGAAAGCAAGCGGTCTTGCTCCTTTTTGAGCTATACACACTTTTTAGCTCTATCCCTTTAAAAGTTCAGTTTAGGTCGTCAAATAGAACGCATTAAGAGCTTGTAGTAAGGCCTTAGTTCCATTCATATTAATGCATCATTTCTTTCAACACAATCGGTTAAGAGTAACTATTTGCAAGACTTCCATGTTTGTTACCACAAACAGACATTCATTGTAAGTTAAATAAATGCTTATAAAAATAGTAATAACACAGCTTCTGCGTTTGCGTGTTTCCTGATAGCTACAACTTAGGGGTTACTTTAAGTCAAGAGTGAATAGGTTACTTCTAGGCAAGCGAGCTCCATCGTCGACCACATCATAGCTTACCATCAGGTGAGAAGGTGGTCAAACGCGAGACTATCAATAAAAAAAAGCTTGGTAATTATAACAAAATATATTTAAAATAGACGACTATTTGTTATCTTTAAGGGTAAGCACGTTCATATAATAAGACCCCCATAAACTAAGAATATACTCTATTTCTTCCCGAACCAATAAGAGCACACTATCTTTTATTTCTTCGTACAGTCAATTTCCAAAGTGTTTCACACACATATGTCAATGTATGTACGTACCTACGCGTCAAGTGCGAGAGTGCTGACGTTACGTGGGCGTCATACGGTAAAAGAGCACCTTAGGAAAAGTGCTCTTAGCTCCTTTCACGGCTTCGTAACGGTTTTACCAACATCTGACGGATATTTTCGTACATGTACTTGCTTTAAGTAATTTCAGACTGAACGCGATTTACCTTTACTTTGTGTCAATTTAGGATCTTAGCGTCAACTTGAAGTGAGATCCTGATAGAATATTATGTTCAAAATCCTACATTGCAGTATTAGAGTTCTCTGCGTGATTGGAACATTATATTATACAACAGCCCGAAATCAACTACTGGGCAGTTGCCCGGACCAGACACGATACACTACTAAGGCGCCTGATAACAATAAAATAACGGTCCTTTTCGTAATATCTCTGCGTAAGGTACCCTAAAAACACGAACTATTTTTCATTAAATGTAGGACAAGTCAAGTAGTTGACGTCATGGCAGTTGAGGTCCTTCCCGGGCAACGACTAGACGTCACTCCTTTGGTTGTACTTGCTTACAGGCAATTTGGTTATTTCATTTATAAACCCAAATCCTCTTAATAAACTAGTGCGCCTCACCATCAAAGATTGCATCGCTACTTACCATCAGGTGGGATCGCAGTCAAGCACTAGTTTATCTCAATTAAAAAAAAAAATCCCTAACTAGTGATTCTAGTGAACACCACATACACCTAGCCGTAAAACCAAATTATAATGTAGCTACCAGTAGATCAACTCGTAAGTTTATGACGCTAAAATTCTATACATACAAAGTGGAGCTGGGCGTCAGATAGAAATATTCATCAGATTACGTGCACGGTCGTTAAGTACAAGTCGATTCGGTCACTTCATGAGTCACGGACGGCTCTAGTCTCTACTGGGTTACACAGCATGATGTTATCTCACGATCCTTTCTCTGTGTGCCAGACCATCAAAAGAAAGATGATTAGAGAAGGACCGCTTTATTAAAATGTGGGGTAAAACACAGATGCAGTCAACGAGTGATTACAATTTTATTGGTGACAGCTTTTGTCCTCAGCATCGTCTGCGTACATAAAATATTGTTACGTACGTGGGTAATCAAATGCCGATTTACTAAGAGACAACTTTATTCACCACTAACAATAACAAAATAGTCCAGTCAACAATAATCCGAATCGCAATTAACACTAGAGTACCGTTACACTATCGCTTAGGTCGTTAGATAAAATCACTTCAAGTACTAGGGTAGTTCGCTCTTGATCGCAGTCGAAATCACAACTGACTCGCTTCCGGCCGGGGGCTCGTATTTATATGCGGAGCCAAGAAAATTCTAGATACCGACTTCCCACGAACGATCCAGAATTCCAGAACAATTGAATCGCTTCTCGAAGTCATAAATTATTTTTATTACTCGTGGTAATAAGAGTCACTTTCATGCGAATTTCGACTCTATTGTTAACGTCGGAGAGTACCATTTCCCATAAATACCTAACTACTACTTGTAAGTACTTTGTGGATGTTTCGAGATTTTTCTAAGTCTGACTAAGCACAACCATTCTAGACCTTTCGAACAGCAATGCGTTTTAATTATTACGAGCTACTCTTTATTTTCTCGGAGATATGGCGGGTTCACGTTTAATGGCGTAACAGTGCCCCCCTCTTAGTCATGCTCGTCCCGAGCATTATTAGATCCGTGATACGGCGCTAATCTATCCACATGGACAACCTTGGGTTTCCCTCTTAGCCCTTTCTTGATGCGGTAGGTCACGTCATTAATCCTTTTTAACACGGTGTAAGGTCCCTCCCATCGAGCTTGGAGTTTCGGCGACTTCCCTTTCCGTCGAAGCGGGTTGTGGAGCCAGACCAGTGTACCTTCCTCAAATCCCTTGGCATTGGCATTACGGTCGTATCTAGTTTTCATTTTTACGCTGGTGTTCATGCTATTCTCACGAACTCGTTTATGCACTTCGTCCAATTGATCTTGAAGGTCACTTACGTAGTCCGTAACTGGCTTAGTCTTGTCAGGTGGCACGCCAGTTATGGCATCGACTGGAAGTCTCATCTCCCTGCCGAAATTCACTCTTGCTGGGGTATGTCCCGTGCTATCATGCACTGCCGATCGGTAAGACATCAGAAATAGTGGAATATACCGGTCCCAGTCCTTCTGATGGTCATCGACAACCTTAGCCAGGTGATTCTCCAGGGTTTGGTTAAACCTTTCCACCATTCCGTCCGACTGAGGGTGCGCAGGTGTTGTGCGTGTCTTATAAATTCCCAGAAGTGTACACATTTCCTGGAACAGCGCAGATTCGAAGTTACGGCCTTGATCGGAATGGATTTCCAAAGGTGCGCCATACCGACATACTACTTCTTCGACCACCTTCTTCGCCACTGTCGTCGCTTCCTGATTGGGTATGGCGAAGACTTCGGGCCACTTTGTGAAATAGTCCTGGATCACCACTATGTACTTGTTTCCGTCATTTGTAACTGGAAAAGGTCCAGCGACGTCGATAGCGATGCGTTCCCATGGGGCTCCCACATTGTACAGCTGAAGCCTACCCCTGCTCCTAGTCTGTGGTCCTTTCACAGATGCGCACGCTGTACATTTCCGACACCATTGCTCTATGTCATCTCTACAATTGAGCCAGTAATACCGCTGTCTCACTTTCAGTAGAGTTTTCTTGATGCCCAGATGTCCTCCAGAAGCACCATCGTGTATTTCCTGTAGCAGGGGGACTACTTCACATCGTGGTACTATCACTTGTGTGGTCACCTCCTTGCCATCGTTCGATTCCCATTTCCTACAAAGCACATCATTTTCTAGGACTAAACTGTCCCACTGTGCCCAGTAGCTCTTAGTTACGGGACTGTGTGACGATACTTCACTCCACTGGGGCCTAGTTCCGCTACGCTTCCAGTCCAGTATAGGTCGAATATCGTCATCTTCTTCCTGGGACTTCTTGAAGTCGCCTTCAGCCCTAATTAAATTAACGTGTTCTCGGGCTTCATTCTGCTGGCAGTGTCTGCAGTCATCATTACATGGACGTCGCGACAGGGCGTCAGCATTGTTATGCCCTTTTCCACTACGATGTTCCGTCACCAAGTTAAACTCCTGCAGCTGCTCGAGCCATCTTGCAACTTGGCCCTCAGGGTTTTTAAATTGTAAAAGCCATTTCAATGCAGCGTGATCCGTCCTCAACGTAAATTGTCTTCCTATGAGGTACTTGTGGAAATGCTGCAAGGTTTTAACCACAGCCAGCAGTTCTCGTCGAGTCACGCAGTAGTTTCTTTCTGGCTTTGAAAGTGCCTTACTGAAGTAAGCGATTACGACCTGTCTGTCACCTTGCACCTGTGACAACACTCCACCAATTCCCGTGTTGCTGGCATCGGTATCAACGACAAATCTTCCGTCTCTGCTCGGGTACCCCAGTATAGGCGCTTCACACAACCGTTCTTTTAGCTCGTTGAATGCTGACTCACAGTCGTCGTTCCAGATAAAATCTCGTTTATCCTCAGTCAGCTGATGTAGAGGTTTTGCAATGTCCGAAAAATTCTTGACAAACCGCCTGTAGTATGTGCACAACCCTAGAAATGCACGTACTTCCGTTTTGTTCTTTGGAACCGGCCACTGTTGGACTGCCTTTACCTTCTCAGGGTCGGTTCTCACCCCGTCAGCGGAAATAACATGTCCTAGGTAGCTGACCTCCTTCTTGAACAGGGCGCACTTCTTTGGACTTAGTTTTAGGTTAGCCCCTCGTATCCTGGTGAACACTTTCTCCATATTCCTCAGGTTTTCCTTAAAAGTGCGACCCATTATAATGACGTCATCCAAATATACCAGACAAACGTCACCAAGAAGGCCCACCATGACTCTCTCCATGAGGCGTTCAAACGTCGCTGGAGCGTTGCATAACCCAAACGGCATGACGTTAAATTGCCACAGGCCGCTGCCAATACCCGTACTGAACGCTGTCTTTTCTTTATCTTTCTCGCTGATTTCCACTTGCCAGTAGCCACTTTTCAAATCAATGGTCGAAAACCACTTCATGCCACTGAGCATATCCAGCGTATCGTCTATCCTTGGTAAGGGATAACTGTCCTTCTTCGTCACATTATTCAGCATTCTGTAGTCCACACAAAATCTGGTGCTGCCGTCCTTCTTCTTCACCAGAACGACTGGAGAAGACCATGGACTCGTAGAAGGCTCAATTATTCCGCTATCAGCCATGTCCTTTACCATTTCTGCTACCTCAGATTCCTTAGCCCAGGGTATGCGGCGCGGTCTCTGTTTAATCGGTCTAGCATCACCTGTATCTATCTCATGCTTGACGAGACCTGTTCTCCCGCAGTCTTTTCCCGTTGCAAAGATATCTCGAAACCGTAGCAGAAATTCCCTGGCTTGCTGCAATTCCGAAGGCGATAAATTGCTCTTAGAATTTTCCAGAAGTTGCTGGATGTGATCCGTTTCAACTTTTGTCGTGTTTTGCTTTGCTGGAGATGTATTGATTTGACGGAGATACTGAACTTCTTCACATCTCCCAACAACACTGTTTTTCTTCAGTTGGAACTCTTCTTTCCCAAGGTTCACAATCCTTACCTTGGATTTCCCTTTCGTCATAACTAATGTTCTGGCAGTGATGATCTCCGGGTGCCGGCCAGTATCCTCTACCAAAACACATCTTGATTGCCTGATTTTCTTGGGAAACTTTACTTCGACTAAGGTTTCTGTTCTCGGAGCCAATGTAGTATCCTTTAAACAATAAAGGTTGCATGAGGTAATTCCTCGCAGGAAGACTTCTTGATCTGGGAATTTCAATACTCCCCTGTCGATATCTAAAATACATCGGTTATTCCGCAAGAAGTCAAGACCCAGTATGCAGTCGTCGGTAATATTCGCAATTAACGCAGGATGGATATACACTTGATCACCGATTTTGAACTCAATTTCTGTATCACCGAGGACGGAGACTGACTGGCCGGTTGCTGTCTGAAGTCGGCAGGTTGGAGACTCTCTTTGCCATGAGATGGTTCGTTTCAGCAACTCCGGCCTTACAATGGTTGGCGACGCCCCGGTGTCAACGGTAAAATTGCAGGCACGATGATTCAGCGTTCCTTCGATGATCAAACTATTTCCGTTGTGAACTTGATTGATGGTGATGGTTGGGGCTGTGGCCCTGGCGACATTAAATTTTATCGGCTCCTCGTTGACTTGAGTTCCGGAGTCCACACTTTCCCTCTTTTTCTTAGGACAATCGGTGCGAATGTGCCCTTTTTCTCTGCACCCGTAACACGTTGGAATATAGCGGGACTGTGCTGGAGAAAAAGCCACCACTTCTCGGTGACGTGGTCGCGCTGAAGGCGAGACCACCACTTCCCTAACTCTATGCGTACGTGAATCTTGTCGTACGGCTTCTACTTCCAGAGCGTGAACCATCGCACTTTTTAGAGTTTGGTGGTGTCCGAGTCGCACCGTAGCCCTGACTTCAGGATCCCGTAGACCGTCGATGAATGCTTGCACCAGATTTACTTCCACTGTCTCTGGTGTCATTGACATGTACGCACGCCGGACTAGCCGTTCAACCTCGACTCCCCATTGCTGGAGGCTCTCGTTCGACCTCTGCGTTCTCTCGCGTAACTGAGCGCGGAAAACGTGCTCGAGGTGCTTGTCTCCATAACGAGTGTCCAGTCCCTCCATGAGACGCTCCAATGTCCTGCCGTCCGCAGGAAGGTTCTCTAGGACCAGCAGGGCGTCCCCTCGTAGAGCCAAAGTTAATGCCGCGAAAGACTGTTCATCATCCCAGCGGTTCGTCTTAACCAATGTTTCGAATTGGTATTTGAATGCCGTCCAGGAAGACGTGCCATCAAAACGCGGCACATCAAATTTTGCGGCTGATGCACAGTGGGTGTGCGATAGTGAGCCAACAACAACGGGTTCGCGTGCTTCGAGCTTGACAATTTTTTTGTTGATGTCCAGCAGGCGATCTTCGTGGCCATCAATCCTTGTTTCGAGGCTATCAGCTCGGGCGGAAACCTCCTTGACCTCTAAGGTGAGATTCTTTACTTTCTCACCCAATGTGACGAGGCCATGATCAATTTTTTCGAGGATCAGGTTCTGCTTAGCCTCTTGATCTCGGCGAGCTTCTTCCTGTGCGCGGCGAGCGGCTTCCATACTAGCTTGCATGGCGGCCAACACCGCAGCGAGGTTCAATTCCGAGGATGGTCCTGTTGGCACCTCAGCAGCTGCTGTTGCTCCCATACCAGCCTGATCTTCCTCCTCCAAACGATGACGCGCAGCATCCATCTCCATTTGCCTCCTTGTTCGTGGTCGCTGTTCGTCGTCCCTCGGTGTTAATGGCATTTCACTTCTGACACCAGTTGTTACGTACGTGGGTAATCAAATGCCGATTTACTAAGAGACAACTTTATTCACCACTAACAATAACAAAATAGTCCAGTCAACAATAATCCGAATCGCAATTAACACTAGAGTACCGTTACACTATCGCTTAGGTCGTTAGATAAAATCACTTCAAGTACTAGGGTAGTTCGCTCTTGATCGCAGTCGAAATCACAACTGACTCGCTTCCGGCCGGGGGCTCGTATTTATATGCGGAGCCAAGAAAATTCTAGATACCGACTTCCCACGAACGATCCAGAATTCCAGAACAATTGAATCGCTTCTCGAAGTCATAAATTATTTTTATTACTCGTGGTAATAAGAGTCACTTTCATGCGAATTTCGACTCTATTGTTAACGTCGGAGAGTACCATTTCCCATAAATACCTAACTACTACTTGTAAGTACTTTGTGGATGTTTCGAGATTTTTCTAAGTCTGACTAAGCACAACCATTCTAGACCTTTCGAACAGCAATGCGTTTTAATTATTACGAGCTACTCTTTATTTTCTCGGAGATATGGCGGGTTCACGTTTAATGGCGTAACAATATGTTTAGCATAAATCGCTTAGAAATAAAGCAGCTTGCTGTCGGTGCGAAAATTTTAGCATTAAACCGTTTAATTTAAATTTAACCTCTTTATAATATTAGTACAGACTAGCTTTTGCCGTTGGTTTTAGCGGAAGCGAAATCAATAAATAGCCGATGTCCTTCCTTTGGGATTCAAGCTTACAAATACAAAAAGTTTATTTGTGCACACAGGTATTAAGTTGTTACAAAATATTTCTACGTGTCTCTGTGTTCTGCCACAGTAAGTGGCATACAAATATTAATGAAATAGTTAGTTAGGTTTAATAATTATTAGATATAGATTAGCTACTATTACTTTGGTACATTTCATCAATATCGTTTCAGCAGTTTATTTATGAAAGCGAGTTACTTTCACAGTTTATATAGTAAATTAAGTATAAGTATGGACTAGCGACCCGCCCCAGCTTCGCACGGGTTTTACAAATCCTTGAAATTCTCGAATTTTATACACTATTGGAGTCTAAAGAACTACAATAATATTATAAAGAGATAGTTTGTTTTTTGTTTGTAGGAGGTAATCTCTGAAAGTACTGGTCTGATTGCTACATTTTTTTTCACCGATAGAAGGCTGCTTTATTCCTGAGTGTCATAAGCTATATTCTATGTACGCAGGCGAAGCCGCGGATAAAAGCTCGTAGACTATAAAATCAGTTCTCAGATTATGAATGGGCCTTCTGAACCTTATTTCGTTGCGCGACGGCTGCAGTTTGACATTAAACGCTCCAGATAATATCGTGTTACGGGTCTGAGCCAGCAAATTGTGCACGCAAGTTCCGTATGGCGTTTACGTAACCCAGAGACAATGAGTTGTTGTAACGCTTTGTGGCGGAAACTAATCGAAAACGTACCAACGAGATTAGTACGAATTTTAAATGGTAACAGGAAGTTGAAAAGCATAAACAGTGGCGGATTGAACCGGCGCTGGGCCTGTAGCAAATTCGACAAAGGGGCCCCTGTGTAGACCTATTTATTTATTAGGTACCAAGATACTAGATTCACGAGAATAATTTCTATAAATCAATATTGGTATATTAAGGGCGCTTTCAGTTTATGCGTTTTTTGACGGCCTGCAGCGGTGCGGCTTTGGTGCGTTAGTCGTACTGTGTACAGACGAATGTATTTTTCATACAAATACCGGCACGGATTTTGAGTGCTGACTTGAACTTGAAATCGCGCAGACTTGAATGAGAAGTGAAGTATTGGGTCTCTTTAGTGGTATGAAGTGGGACGCGGGAGCTGGGAGTACATCTTTGTAGTTACAGTGATTGGCTCGACGATGTGTACGATGCGCAAACTGATCCTCACTCTTTCGCCGAGCGCTCAAGATTCGTGCCGGTATTTATACAAAGCACGCGGTGCGGTGACCGTGCGGCGAACGGTCGACTACAGGATGGCATCGTCACTAGCACCACGTGTTCAATTCGGTGTTGAATAGCGCATTACTGACACAAACGCACGGCAGCCAGATACGTTTTCAATTTAGGCACTTGTTGTCGGACTGCTAACGTACTGCAACCGGCCGGCTGCGGCACGGTAAACGTGCGGCAACGGTCCGACTATGTCTAAATTGAAAGCGCCCTAACTTCCTGGTAATTTCTCTGTTAAATGTCAAAGTTGAATTTCACCACTCCCATCGAAATATTATAATTCCAATCCACCCTTATCTAAACGTTGTAACCTACCCAAAAATAAATCTAATTAAGTTCGCTATACATAAGTATAGCCGTCAAAAGGTCAACAACCTCCATTGATTGACTAAAGGTCGTGGGAATATATTTGTTACGCGTGCTGTACCAATTGGAACATAGAAGGTATGATGTATAAGGATCGATTATTTTGTTTAATAGCAGGACATTCATTCGTCATATACTACTAATTTTGTTCAAGAGTTCGTTATAAGAATTTAGAGAAAGAAAGTGTCGTGGGGCTCTTTGGACCCGGACCGCGGTCCCAACTTCCACCAATTTTTTTTTTTTAATTGGTATTTTGGACATGAACGTTCGATGTGACGACGCTTGGGGAAGGCCTATGTCCAACAGTGGACGTGTATTGGCTGAAATGATGATGATGATTATTTTGGAACCATAAAGGAAAAGTCATTAAAGTACAGTTACCAAAAATACTGTATTTATTTTATTTGTGGTCTCAAAATACCACAAAAAAAATTATAGGTAGAAGTTGGGCCGCGGTCCCGGTCCAAAGAGCCCCACGTCCCATTGTGGGGTAGGATCATTCAATTTAAACAAACTAATTTCTCACTTTCTTTCTCTAAATTATTCAAACGAACTCGTTACCAAAATTACTAGTCGACCCCCCACAATAAACACTAGCTTCTGTCAGCGGCTTCTCCCGCATGAAATTCAAAAATATTGCCGGAATAGTATCCTATGTGCCCGAATCCGTTCAGCTGACTGAACTTAAGATAGTAAACTCACACATGTAAATTTTCGCCTTTATTACATTAGTATAATGTGATGAGAATTCCAGAGATACAAAACATTGTTAGCCCATACAGTTCTAGGGCAGCTCATAATAATGGAAGAAAGCAGCATACTGTACATCCATAGACAACAAATTAAGGTCGCGCCTGGACTGGTAAGGAGGCGATGACACAGACAAAATTCGAACGGCGCTCAACAATGAGGTCAGAACCATAAGTCAGAAGGGTTTGATGGTGCCTTGCCAATGCGAACACAGCCTAACGATCTAGCACAGATGCAGTGTTCTCAATTTGAACGTCATACGATGATGTCATACAGGGTTTTGTATCGACTGACCTATATTTTTATGAGAACCCTGTATCTGTTCCTACGCCTTAGGTTGCCCGCTCACGTCCGATAATCGGTGACCGATTTTTTGTAGGAGAAAAATAGAAAACACTGATAGCAATAGTGCAATACACACGTCCTACAAAGAGTTGGTCAGAAATAATGTTACAGACATACAGAAAAATGTTACAAATATACAAAATCGGCCCGATTATCTGTCCTACAAAGTCTGACGTGGGCGGGCACCCTTATTAAGGCGTATAGTCCCTTGAACCATCTGACCGAAATTATGTGAACGCAACTCTCGCACTCGCCTAGGCGGCAGTACGCAAATCTGTGCATTTATTTGCGGCCAGCAGCGCCCGGAAAGCGCTTTAAATCCACTTTCTCTGCGAGATATTGATTGATTTACATATGCAATGTTCACTTTGAAGAATATTTAACTACCAATTTTTATGTGTAAAAATGTTTCTAAAGGTCCAAGCCGCTTCGAAGGAGTAGGGAAAAGTTGCGAAAAGTTGCGAAATTGCTAAATATTTTTTTTTGACAAAAGTATTAATTGCACGAAAAAATCAAATGTTGATATTATTGTTCATGAATCTATAATAAACATATATTTTTTTCAAACCAATTGACCTAGCCGTTACGGAGGAGTAGGCCTCAGAAAATCACTGTTTTATGGCACTTTTCGGGCGCTTGGCCCTTAAAATCTTAGTCTATACTCTGTTCAAAATAAAATTAGACATTTATGAAAACCTTTTATCACTGTCCGTTCGACCGATTGTGACTTTTATTACGTTGGTGGCATGACAAGTGGCGGCTGCATTTAATAGTTGGTATCGTAATCACTTTTTTGCTTTTAATGCCATCCTTATGTTTACGAAATAGAAGTTAAAATCGGTTGACAGACAGTAAAAAAGGTTTCTTTTAATGTCTAATCTTAATGCGAATAGGGTATAGAACTTTGTTCCAACAAAAAGCGTTCTAGGATAGCTATTCTAGAAACAATCTCAATAACTAGCCATTATATGTATACGACTATAAATAACATCGTTTTTACGATACAAATGACATTTCTCGTTAGTAAATACATACATTAGTAACAGAAGTAAAAAAAACGCCATTGGAGGAACGCTGAAAACACAATGCAAGTTATTTTAAGACCAATGATTACGTATTGGAAACAAAATGTACTTTATTAGACGCTTTCACTTTCGAATGCTACCTCGTTTGAAGTATAGGCTGTATATCACTCAATTGTTTGCCAAACGATTGAGACCAATCGAACTTCGACCGGAGGTCAAGGCTGATGACGTCATAAGAATTATCACTTCAAAAAATCAGTTCTGTAAGAGCCCTTAAGATGGGTTTAATTTGAAACTCGAGAAGTTTTATCTTCACCTAAAAGAATACCGGAGTCTGTGACGATTTTTATTTCGTACTAGCTTTTACCCGCGGCTTCGTTCGCGTACATAAAATATTAGCCTATGTTACTCAGGACTAAAGCAGATTTATATCGGTCAAAAAATTTTAGATAACAAGACCAGTACTTTTAGAAATCACCTCTTACAAACAAAAAACAAACTTTAAACTCTTTATAATATTAGTATAGATGTTCCTTTTTTCTTAATCTGCTGTCATAATTGTCCTATGGGAACTTACCACCAGGGAAAAAATATTCTATGCGCTATACAAAGACATGGTATACCCGCGTTCCAAATTTCAACCAAATCCGTTTAGCCGTTCGAGCATGAAGAAGTAACAAACATACTGACAAACTTTCGCCTTCATAATATTAGTGTAATGAATTCATAAAGAAAGCTCTGGATTTGAGAATTTTCCGGGAAAAACGATAGGCCCATTATATCAAGTTCCAGTTAGAATAATCCCGACAAGATGCCCTAAATGGGTTTTGGTTTCCAGGAAAAAGGAAACTACACCTACGCTATGTAAAAGTATAAGTTTTCTTAGAAATGCGAACTGCCCAGTGACGTTTCATTTAGGAAGAAGAGATAAAATGGGACTTCAAAACGAATATTCTAACACTGTACATTCATAACTTCAGTAGAATGATTCAAGACAAAGCTCTCTCTCACTCTAAATAATCGTATCAAGTAAACCGAGCCAGTGGAGCGATGAAGCGTGATCGTTAGTGGCAACCTGCCTCCACACTCACCTTTAAACTTTACTCTTATTGGTAGAAATCTTGTACTATTATTGCTACCGCCACTATTTCTACTCTACATCGGCTATTGATCAAATATCACACTTGCATGGTGTCTGTTTATGTTGGATTACCAGAGCAAGCCTTATAGTAAAGATTGCAAAGAAAGAGAATGTGCTACCTTTTTCAAAGAATGAAAAAGTGAGTCACGGCTGCGCGATGTGACTCCATAATTCTCTTTATTAAAGGAGCTACCTATGTGAAATTATAAATACCGTAGTATTCACAATTTCAATTTCTATGCAAAGCTCACGCGCATAACTATAACGCGCGTTATTATTATTATTAACTGAAGCGTAACAACTTATGAGCGGCATTCATCTGCTAACTTTCTGGCCTATTGGAGGAGAAGTTGCTTGTACCATTGTTATGTTAGTCACTACTTTCACCCCGCATTTTGACCAAATAGACTGGGACAAGGCGCTAAATAGAGTTTTATGATAGAATGCGTGGGTGGGTCCCAGTCATGATCGAGAAAGGCTTCCATCTTTGTGAACATCCAACCCATACGCATAAAACGTTTTGGAAGCTCATTCATTATACGTAACAGCTGAGAAGAGGAATTCCCTGCCGGAGTTTGTATTTCCTGCCTACATCCTAGGGGTCTTAGTCAAAGAGTGAATAAGTTGCTTGTAGGCAAGCGTACTCAAACGTTGACCACATCGTCGGTTTTCATCAGTTGAAAAAGTGGTTAAGCGCGAGCCTAATCTTTACTAAGATTTTTGTTTTGTAAAATTGTGAATGTATTTTATGCGATAATTATTAGTGCAAATCTGTCCATTTAAACTTTGATCGATATCGGAAAAGCTGGTGTACCATTGTTATGTACGTCAGTAACTTGCACATCTCGTAAAGACTTACATCGTGATTATTTTCACTGGTCATTACGGTGATGGTTGTTTGAAATTTGGACACAGACCAGCCGAAAATGGCGTCTGACATATTCTTTACTTAAAGGGAGACATTATTAGATTTATTAGTATATAAAGGAGGAGATATAGCAAAAATAAGGTCTGTTAACCGCAAATAAAAGTAAGACTACATCTATCTCTGTGTACAAGTGCATCGACTCCTATATTCATAAAATTATAGGTGTTATTGTCACTTCCCTTTGCCGCGTCGTTCAGTGCCAAGAATATAAAAGCCGTATGCATACAAACATGAATCATTGCCAGAACGGAACCGACCGCAGTGGTCGGCTCTATGCGTGATGCAATCAATAAATGAAAACAGCGCAGTTATTTTTTTTTTTTTAACCTTTTCCAGCAACTTCACCCACGCGGCTTTCGCCCGCAGCTTCACCCGCCTACATGAAATGTAGCCTATGTCACTCAGGAATAAAGCAGCTTTCTATCGGTGAAAAAATTTTAGCAATCAGACCAGTACTTTCAGTGATTACCTCCTAAAAACAAAAAAAAAAACAACTTTATCTGTTTATAATATTAGTATAAACTAGCTGTGCCCGCGACTTCGTTCGCGTGGACTACAGGATTTTGAATTTATTTTTTCTAAAATAAAAGTAGCCTATGTTACTCCTTATTACATCAGCTACCTGCCAAAAAAAGTCCCGTCAAAATCGGTCTAGCCATTTCAGAGATTATCCCGGACAAACAGACAAAAATTGTAAAAAAAAATATTTTGGTGTATGTACCGTATATACAAGGTGTCGTTTTGAAGCTGCAAAATATTTCAGGAGGTAATTATGTTAGTGATTCTCGACCCGAATCAATAATAAAATGAGTAGGTAAATTTTTTAATTTTTTTTTCTTATTTATGGAAATCGGTATGTGTGAACTACGTTTCTTAAAAAGCAGCCAGTCTGATACCTGCCTTATAACCGCGCTTTCTTTCACACACACAAACACGGAACAATAAAGGGCGTTTTCACACACACTAACTCGCAACGATAGTTTAATAAATAATGTATCATCCAATCATCATCCCGCACGTCACACCCTAGCCACGCCCCCGCGGCCATCGATCAATCGATTTAGTTCAGTGTAATTAAAAAATAAAATAACAAGTATTACTGATTATTGACCAGGTATCGTTTTTTTACATGATTATTTATGAGTTTTATTACAACCTCCTGAAATATTGTGCAGTTTTAAAACTGCACCTTGTATATTCATATCATCATCATCATCTCAGCCGACAGACGTCCACTGTTGGACATAGACCTTCCCCAAGCGTCGCCACAATGCACGATCCTGTGCGTGCATTACGCATACTATTTCTACATGCATATTCATATACATGTAGTAAAAAGCATTTATTTCAATATTACAAACAGACACTCCAATTTTATTTATATATATAGATTAGCTGCTGTCAGCGCGACAGGTTTCTTCCCAAGGAAACATACTCCCGGAATAAAAAGTATGATATTAATATGTGCTATTCCAGAACATGGTTTAGCCTGCCTTGTGCCAAACTTCATCCGATTCCATTCAACGTTCGAGCGTGAAGTAACAAACATACAGACACACACTCACAAACTTTCGCATTTAAAGTATTAATGTGAAATGTAATTAGTGTAATAGCCTAAGTCATTCTGATGTATAAGCTATTTTACTGTACAGTTCCATTAAAATTCGTTCAGAAGTTTTTGCGGTAAACTTTCATCTTCTAGTGCCTTCGGATAAAAAAAAACACCCTTCACTTTTCGCTACAAGCCGTCAGACTGTAACTGAAAAAGAATCGCCCCTCTTAATTTTAGCAAAAAGTTGAGTAGTAGTGGAGGTTTTTTTTAAGAGAAAGATGGCAAAATGCCCAAGGACACTGGCATCCTAAGTTCTCATTCTGGAATCGAAGTTGTGCGTCATTACATAAACCTGATCCAAAGTCGTTGAACATTAATTTACTCAACCAACGATAACATTGAACTACTATAAATTGATATACCTATACTTCTCTTAATACCACCAAATAATACTGTCTTAGACAATACGACAAAAACATCTGTTAAAACAAACTTTATTGTGTGCAATACTTTCTCAATAATATAGTCATCGCCATTTTGGTTTTTTTACTAAAGTTGCGATGCATAATGAAATTTTAATTGAATGGGTTGAGGACACGTTCAAATGACGGGGAAATACAACGCGTTATTGAGATATTTATGGGACATATCTAGAGGTCTTTAAGTCAAAAGTGAATAGGTTACTTGTAGACAAGCGTGCTCCATAGTGGGCCACATCATCACTTACCAACACGTAATATAATAGTCAAACGCAAATTTTATTTTTTTGCATTGCATGTCTCATCTTTGCAGCAAAAACAAAATGGGGATAGCTCACCATGCCAGCTTCCACGAAAAAAAGCTCAAATCCTCTTTGACGATCGACCATATTAATAAAAAATTGCTTGATAAAATAGTTTATCGTTACTGAATAAACACATCCAAAGTAATGTTTATTATTGTGTCAACGGTACTGATAAAAACAACAGATTTTTGCGTAGCGTCAAAATAGATTCCATTCAACTTCTTTTTTTTTTTTTTTTTTAGTTACGACTTTACGTCACTCGTGAGATTTACATACATATTTTTTTCTTTTACTGCTAACCGATAGGATTGTCTGGACAAAATAATGACGTGATCACACGTTGATAATTTTATCTTGAACACAATGAGTGAGAAGTTGGCAGTAAACCGTGGTCTTTGTATAAAGTTTTCCTAAAATAAGGAAGACCGCGACGCACGTTCATCCATTGTTGTTAAATGAACAGCGCAGAAAGCGATAGTAGGTATTAATGATTATAATTATTAATAAACTGCATTATGAACTATTAATAGTTCATAGTCTAGACAGAGATCAATTACATTCATCCCATTCTATCGCACGTTATCGCATGCTACGGGTCGCATTATGTTATTTATATTCACGGGTGTTAGAAACTTTTAGATTTTCTTCTTTTTTAAGGTGGGAAATCATCCAATGACTTCTCCCGCTCTTGGGCACAGCAAGAGGGCATGTCAGACTTTTACTGCCTGAAACCCACTGGTATGCTTCTTTGGCTTGCATTCCAGGGCCGCCAGGGGTTCACTTTCACTTAACCCATGACGCTTAGGCCCTGCTTAGACCCCTACGATTTTGCTGGCATGTCTTTGACGGTTACCGGACTGCGAGCTACCACTATTCTTCGTTGGCTAATCTACGCCTACGATGGCTGGTAGTCGTGGTAGGGATGCGAAACGCACAATAGTGACATCCGGGCGGTCCGCACAGTGGTGACATCCTGGCGTTTTTTCTACCTAAATCAGGTGCAGGAACCTCCCGAACTTACTTGTCCGGTGAGGACCTGCGTCATGCGGAAGATATGAAAGCCGAGACGCCTCTCCAGCCAGTCCTCAAAGAAAAGACTCTCCGCCATGATATGGCGTACCCATTTCAGTTGCTTCAAGTAAGACTCCGAATTGGGTCCAACTCGGAAATGGCACACTTTGCCTGTTGCGGTCTCCCCGTCCGATTTATAATTTAGGTGTCTTCAAGGCGTGAATAGGCTCTCAATAAACTAGTGCGCTTCACCTTCAACAATTGCATCACTGCTTACCATTAGGTGGAATCGCAGTCAAGCACTAGTTTAAAAAAAAAGACTGCCATTCCGTTTAGCCGTCTTTCGCAGTATAAACTTTGTTAAAATTAAATCTATTTCCGTAACATTTTATTATAAGAAGGGGGCGTGGAATATTAAAGGGCATCACATTGAAAACAATTATACTCAGCACTATCACAGAATATTAAAGAGATCTTTTCCTCCGAAATTAAATTCGCTCTTTAATATTCATGAGGGAATCCTTACAGAATCGAGTTAATGCCGCATAAATGACGTGTACTGGTAGGCGTCAATACATTTTTGTTATGATATCGGACGTACCGAAGAGGGGGCGGATCTCTAGGTGATATTGTTTTGCCCAGTTCAAAGTACTATGTGAAGATTACATGAAATGTTGTTAATTAAGTGAACATTTATTTTGTTTACTGTACTTTTGGTATTTAGTTATTTTCCCGTAATGTTTTGTTTACTCTTTTTAAGGGCAGCCAAGCCGACATACATTTTCAATGCTTTTCATTCGCGATTATGATGTTATTACACATTTTTCATTAGATATTTTGGAAACACATATATCTTATGCATGTTATCTAAGCTTCTATAGAAATCAATTTATAAATTTGTGTAAAACTAATCCAGTAAAGACGTCTAAAAATCTGCTATTTGACATGAACTTTGACCATTCATAATGTACTCAAAACGTCAAAATTATAATAATAAAGAAGCCTTGCTTAATCAAGATTCTGAATGACGAAAATTTTTCCAAAAACTTTTACAGTTAAAAAAAAACACGTATTTCCTGGAACAAATTTTGTGAAATATTCGAGTTAATGACGGTATTACCGAGTGCCAAAGAAGAGCTTTCTGGTATTATCTCTGTTTTTGCATTGCCTTTTTATTAAACATTGCGTTGGACGAACCGGCAAGCTTTTAAACCATGCTCAGATTGACGATAGACAAGTGGGGAAGGATCATCTTAAATTAAAATTATATTTTTGGAGTTTGAAAGATATGATTTTTTTATATATCATTCTAAAGCCTGCAATACACGTTGGCCGAGCTGAGACCAACGCGAGCCTTGGCGAGCCTAAGCAAATTTAGGCAAATTGACACACGGCAAGCGCCTCTACACGTTCGGCAAGCGCCTCTCTACACGTTCGGCAAGCTTGAACCAATGCAAATGGCCAATAAGACGAGTTTTGAGGAGACGCCCACATGTTGGGCCCTGTCAGTTATTATTGTGCATTTAAACAATATGGACGACGTAGAAGTCATCGCGGCTGCTGCTATTTATTTAATAAGCGCTTATAATTATTATTATTAAACGGAAAAGTATGAAAAGAACCGAAAACTTCATGTTTGTTTTTTTTAAATTAATATAAACTAGATGACGCAATCTGATGGTGAGGCGCACTAGTTTATGAGGCCTATGTCCAACAGTGGACAGCAATTCTTATAGCGCCTAAATGGTGATACTTGGGGGAGGCTTATGTCCAACAGTGGACACAAGTAATTATAGCGAGGGGAGACTTATGTCCAACAGTGGACATCAGTCACTATAACGCCTAAATGGCGATACTTGGGGGAGGCTTATGTCCAACAGTGGGCATCAGTCATTATAACGCCTAAACGGTGATATTTGATGGAGGGTTATGTCCAACAGTGGGCATCGATCATTATAGCGCCTAAATGGCGACACTTGGGGAGTCTTATGCCCAACAGTTGGGAATAGGTCATTATCGCGAGGAGGCATATGTCCAACAGTGGGCGTCAATTATTATAACGCCTAGATGGTGACACTAGGGGAGACTTATGCCCAACAGTGGGCATAGGCCATTATCGCGAGAGGAGGCATATGTCCAACAGTGGGCATCAATTATTATAACGCCTAGGTGGTGACACTTGGTGGAGGATTATGCCCAACAGTGGGCATAGGTCATTATCGCGGGAGGAGGCCTATGTCCAACAGTGGGCATCAATTTTTATAAGGCCTAGGTGGTGACACTTGGGGGAGGCTTATGTCCAACAGTGGGCAGGGGTCATTATAGCTAGGGGGAGGCCTATGTCCAACAGTGGACAGCAGTCATTAAAGCCCTAAATGGCGATACTTGGGAGAGGCTTGTGTCCAACAGTGGGCACCGATCATTATGGTGACACTTGGGGGAGGCTTGAGGGAGTTCGATTCTGATCAAGCTGACGACAGTGAAATCGAGATTTTGGCTGAGTACTGAGACTCGTACATTTTCGCCCACTATAATATTTCAATTTCAATAAAACTTGTTTTTTTTTTCAATTTTTCATGAAATTAACCGAAACAAGTAATAAAACATTCGAAAGATTTCTATTTTGTTCCCAAACGATTTTTTCCGCAAAATTTCAATGCAACATGTGAAAAAAACGGAAAAAAACAACAATTTGTTTTTTTCATTGAAAGAAACAATTGTTTCTTTATGAGGTCTATACACGTTGGCGCACATTTGCGAGCGCCTTTGATTTGTGCAGAAAAACCGACACCGCTCCGAAGTGAGGCAAGTGATCGCGAGCGGCTGCGAGTCGTGACAAGCTACTCCAAATGAGGTCTATACACATTGGCGCACATTTGCTTTGATTGGCGCAAGTCTACTCAACCAACTAGGCGAGCGACACCGAGCGATGGCAAGACAAGGCAAATATACTGTCTACATATTGGTATTGGCCTTCATTCGGCAACGCTCGGCCAACGTGTATTGCAGGCTTAAGGAAGAACTAATGGTTAATAGTTTGTACGTCTTGTATTGAAAGTATACTAAAATTATTCAAATTAATTATGTACTACATTATTTTAATAAATATGGAATAGATGTATTGTGTTGTGGTTATTGTGTGGTAAACTGAACCACAAAACAATATATGACAGTTTTATGAAGATAATATAAAAATTATATCAGATGTCTTATTAGAAAATTTTAGGGTTCCACACCCAAAGGGTAAAACGGGACCCTCTTTTGGTCGAATCCGAAACTCCAGCCGAAATCAGTGTTTTTTTGCCGAAGCCGAACCTTCAGTCAGTCTCTCTCTAGTATTAGTTGGAAAATTTAGAGGTTTACAAATTCATTGGCCAACCATAAAATATGGCTAAGATCACAGCTATAAGATCTTATGAAAAATGTGCTGTACCTGATGTAGTTAACAGTATTCATTACATAATACAACTTTAAGGCTGCCTCTATAGGAGCGGAGCGAGGCTGCGGAGCGGAGAAACGGAAAAAATTAAACAATAAGATTACACAAAATCAGAGGAGTGGAGAATTTGTGCAATCGTCGCTTTCCATCAGGTGAGATAGCGGTCAAGCGCGAACCTATCAACAATAAAAAAAAAAAAAAAAAAAATCTTATTCGTTAATATTTCTCCCATTTCTCCGCTCCGCAACCTCGCTCCGCTCCTGTGGGCATGCTGCCTAAATCGTGAAAACATAATAGCAATGAATGACTGACAAACTATCAATACCGAGTGATCAACAAACTGAAACTGACATACCTTCAACCCCTGCTTTTCCCTTCAGCGCTATAACCTTGCTGGCCGGGTTCATGATGGCAGAATCTGCACTAATCGGCCGACGAATAGGATTGGTGGGGTCGGCCATGTCAATGATGACTACCTCCGCAGTCTCACCGACCTTCTCGCGGACACAGATGAACTTGTCCGACTCCATCGTGAGTGTGTTGAAGGATATGGAGGCTGGATTGATGCCCACATTTGTGAGCTGCAAGAAAAAAGTTATGGATTAATGTTATGTAAAATGGTGTTGGCATTATCAGCGTTCAAGTCAGGGTTGGGGCATAGAAGTAAGGTCACCTGCCTTAATCCCTGGAGCACCTATCTCTTCATACAAAATGCATAAAAAAAAGCAACATATTTTAGACCTATTGCTAATGAAAATTATAGTGTTTGTGTTTCATATGAACTTAAACAGTATTATACACCATTTCAATGGTTAAATCAAAGTTACATTTATAGGACAAATCATTGAAGGTCTATCTGTATTTATTACCGATTTTAAAAAGGAAACATACTGAAATTGATTTCTAACACTATCTGTCCAAGTCTTTTTAATTTTTGAACCTAGAGGGACTTAGGGCCTTACCATGACATGTTAAAATGTCAGTTGTGCAAGTGAAAAAGAGAGATGGATCCGCCTTTAATAGAGACCCTATTAAAGGTGGATCCAGGATCTGGGGATTGTTCTGGGGACACCAGGGACGGACAGGCAAAAAAATGAACAATAACTGTTAAAATATGATAGAAGTATGATATTTCCAAGTTTATTTTTAATTTTTATTCATATTTTCACAACTCTGATAATTTGATTTTATTCTAAGTATGTACTTTGATAGAATCTCCACAGTACACAAAACTACCATATGGGGGTACCCCCCTTAAATCCGCCCTTGCACCCTTTATAGGTCCATTCCTATAAGTTCCCATTCATACACTAAATTATTATGTTAATTTTATTTATGAATTAATTATGTGTCCAATAATAGTTTTTGTTCTCACAATAAACATAATAAATGCTTCAGTTATAATGATAGTATCTGATTTGCATACTTAGTCATAGTATTTAGATTTTAGATATGCAAATGTAATCAGTAGCTTGAACAGTCATACATTTTGCTGTCTGGGGATTCCTCTTTGAAATTCTTCAAAAAACTATTTATAATTGACTCGAGCATTTGAAAATGTTGTCATATTATTTAAACAACATATTTTCTAACTAAATTTTTGTTCTAAGCTATTGATATATTTTTTTTTACTTAATCCTCGAGTACATCCATGAACCATATTTTTTAATTACAATCTAGTCGTGTATATAGACTAATAAATAATTTAATTAGCTTCTGAAAGTCCTACAAATATTTATTACATTTATTATTTATATAACTAAAGAATCTTCTACAAAAATAGTTTTGCGTTCAGAGAGGATGCCCATTAGTATAATTAATTCTAACTTAGATCATTATTTTGTCAAGAAGTTTATCATCTTTCAATTATTTTAAGATTTAATGTCAGGTTTATAAGTTCAGTGACTTTTGAATCACCTAGAAAGTAATCTAGTTGATAATAAGATAAGAAATTGCATGTTTTTTTCAATGTCATTATTGTGACTCAGGGTAAGCATTCAGATTTCAATTATTAATTTATTTGATTTTTATTATCAATTCTTGTAGATACTCAGCTGTGGTGACTAATTGCTGATTAAAACTAACAATGTTTGTTTAATAATCCAGCAATATCCATAATATGAAATCTAGTCTTCCAAATTCAAAGGTTTCCTTTGATCAGATTCTAATTGGATTAACATTTGTTATGATTATGTGCCATGTACGTTCCCAAATAACTGCGAGTTATTTCATGTGAAAAATACCAAGACAAAGCATAATTTTCTTTTACTTTAAGAAAATGTAGGTGGCGTACTACGATGTGTAAACTACTAACTTTGACTTGAATGAACGAATTTTTGGCATTGGCTCCCAGAACATATGATCCGAAGGGAATGTAGAACAAATCAATACCGGCCGTTCGTCCCGTGGGCTCGGCGCCTCGGCGGTTAGGGGGTGGCAACTGTCATTATAATTGCGCAATGCCATAACAACCGCCACATAACCACCACTCCATACATAGAAACGCACCACATACATCCCCATACATCCCCCTGACGTAAACTGATAAATTGTTTCCTCAAAGGAAACGCTATCGGCAAATCCAATAATCTGATGGGCGTACTCACCTGTAAATGCTCCTGAAAACGTATTGGTAATACTTGCGCCATCGTTGCTTATCCCCACGCCCTAAATTAAACGAACCGGACAACAAGCGACCCTTTGAATTCACCAACTCTGAAAAAAATTCACAAATCAATTCACTGCTGTCTCATCCGAAAACACTTTTGACAATCAACATGGCGTTCATGATCGCAAAGAAAATGACAACGACCGAAAAGCGATAATAAGAATTAACAAGAGAAAAATGTGAATCCCGAATTTACTCACATTTTTTAGAATACTACATTAAGATAAAATGGGAGTTCTTAAGTTTTGCTATTTCGGAGAAATATGACGAACTATCTACACCCGCGGCTGCCACATATACAAATGAATGAAATGGCAGATAATGTAAGAAAGAGAGAGCATGAGCTTCTCGTGTTTTTGGCTGCGTTCAAATTTATCTTCTTCTCTAAACATAAAATAAATCTAAGTGAAAATTCTGTACATTGAAAATATCAGAAAAATAAATGGCACAGGGTGTTACTAGACCGACACCGAACCCAAAAATGTGATTAAAAAAAATTTTGTCTGTCTGTCTGTTTGTTCAGGCATCACGCAAAAACTACCGGTTTGATTACGATGAAACTTGTTACAATTATTTTTAATATCCTGGGCACCACACTGGGTACTTTTTATCCCGGAAAAGTATATACAATAAAAAACAAACTTAATTTTGTGGTTCAATCCCTAGACCCTATTACTGTACCAACTGCAAATAATAAGTCTGTCGTAGGTTACGTCACCCGCTGTGGAGTTCGCTAAGGGGAGTTCACTAACCCCCCACAGAAAGGGGAACCATGTTACCCCGAATTTAACGCGAGCGAAGCCGCGGGCAAAAGCTAGTTGTTAATATTTAAAACTAATTTCATTTTTAAATATCTAAAAAAAAAACATGTTTTCACTTCATTAAAAAAATATCGTTAACTTAAACGATTTTGTTTCCGATGTTCAATGTTTGGCTAGGGTAAAAGCCACGAGAAGCCTTGCGAGCTTCGCGTCATGAGATGGGTCAACTAGGCGTGTGGAATAAATCTAATAAATAGCGTATGAGCACTCGGACTAAAAGAGTTTCAACACTAAACGGCTCAAAAAACCGAACCAACGAAATTCCGTCGTTTGAGGTTCTTAACAGCTGTAATTACAACGTCACCACAGCATGAACAGGGGCCTTACCATGACGTGTTAAAATGTCAGGCGTGCGAACGAGAAAGAGGGGTGGAACCCTGTATCATAGGTCCAACACCATTTTAACTTTACAATTTGTATCGTCAAATGGTTCGCTTAAGAGGTCGTGGTGTGCCTGAATGCTAAGGTCTGGCTATCTCATAGCAGCCAGCAGGAGCTCGGCTCCGCAGTGGAAAACACAAATCACACACACACATTTCGCATTCTACAGCATATATAATATTCTAGCAATTAAGTTTTCCTGAACTACTTTAGAGAATGCGTCATCTCAACGTCTTCGTGAAGATAGGTTGTCGGACAGATTTACGAATTTGTCTCCTCAGTGAAACACGGCACATAAAATCGAACAGTGTGGAAGTTCTAAAAAGAAAGAAGTGAAGAAGTGTTCGTGTGTATTCTTGACCACTTTATTAGTATCGTGGACCGAGGATATGAATATCGTAAACTAATATTGGTTATTGTAAGATAGTCAACCAGAGATTAAGCATTGTCAGACAAGTGGTAATACTGCCAGTCTTTTGGGCGCAGTGGCACACTATCAGCTACCATTTTTATTGATGATTGATTGAGATGTTTAGTTATGAGTGTACTAAACTTAAGTTAATCTTTGAGAACTAGTTCGATAAAATACTAATTTTTGTCGTGAAAAACTTTTAAAGTAGGTAGAATATTTTCGTGTCGAAATAAGTAGAATTTTAATTGTTTATTTTTTATTTGCTTCTACATTTTTAGCTAAGGCAAGGGGCTGCAATTACACGCAAGTTTAGCTGGCTAAAGTTATAAGAAAATCTAAGTTAATTGCTCGAACATAAATCCAAATTTAGTCGACTAATCTTAAGTTTATTTTCACACCAAAGTTTAACCGTAGACAACTTATAATAGGGTGATTATGGTTCTGATTTATTTATAATGCAATTCTCCAAATCAATGCTATCCTTAAATACCTTTAATTTGAAATTCAAATGTGTTTAAATTTTTAGTTTAGTTTTTCTATTTATTATACTATTACAATTGCCACAACGGATCTTGAGCGCTCGGCGTCAGAGTGGGGATCGCTTTGCGCATTCCAAACATTGGCAAGCCAATCGTCTTCGTTGTTAGATACATGCAGCAACGCAGGGAACGAATCACTAGTGACGTCTATGACGCGATGGCGCGGCCAGCCAATCACTGGCACTCCCCGCCCCCGCGTCTCACTCCGCACCACTAAAGAGACCGAATATTTGACTTCTGCGCAACTTGAAGCCAGCGCTGTAAGATCCGTGACGACAATTTTATGTTATGATCAAAATAAAGTTTATTTTGATTCAATGTTTTTTCGTTAGTATAAATACGTCCATGGTTTTTTCAGTCACGCAAATATACATTCATTCAATAGAACGCAACTATTTCTTATCTGTTACTTTTTGCGTTCCGTATAAGAAACGGCTGAGATTTCTTATAATATTAAGCATACTTTTTACTTTCGTTTTGATACATAAAAAATCTTTGTTTTACTTGTACTCTAGACTTGGGCTAGGTAAGTTTATATCGATCTCGCATACTCGCCTTTGTACTACTAGCGCAAGATAAGTTGGCGCGTGGCCGAAATTGGAAACTAATCGTTTGACGTTTATGTCATGTGTCAGGAGAATGTGTTATGTTCTGTGTTTTTTATCGTTTCTAAAGTAAATAGTTGTCTTTGTAATCATCATCATCATCATCATCATCATTTCAGCCAATACACGTCCACTGTTGGACATAGGCCTCCCCCAAGCGTCGCCACATCGAACATTCCTGTGCGTCCCGAATCCATCGGATTCCTGCTACCTTCACCAGGTCGTCGGTCCACTTTGTAGGAGGCCTTCCAACACTGCGTCTTCCGGTACGCGGTCGCCACTCCAAAACCTTTCGGCCATAACGGCCATCTGTTCTGCGAGCAATGTGCCCTGCCCATTGCCACTTAAGTTTGGCAATTCTTTGTGCTATGTCGGCAACCTTAGTTTTCCTGCGGATATCTTCATTTTTTATTCGATCACGCAAGGAAACCCCGAGCATAGCCCTTTCCATTGCTCTTTAGGTGACTTTAAGCCTTCTGATGAGGCCCATTGTGAGCGACCACGTTTCGGAGCCATATGTAATCACTGGCAACACGCACTGGTTAAAGACCGAACCGAACCGACCGTGGTATGTTGGACGAGAAGATACCGAGTAGCTTCCCGAACGCTGCCCAACCGAGTTGGATTCGACGGTTGACCTCTTTCTCGAAGTTAGACCTACCCAACTGGAGTGTCTGTCCGAGGTAGACGTAATCGTCCACAACTTCGAGTGTAGAGTCTCCGACCTTGATAGGAGTGGGCGCTACATGGTTGTTAATCATGATTTTGGTTTTATCCATGTTCATTTTAAGACCCACTCTTAGAGAAGCTCTACTGAGGTCATTGAGCATTGTGCTGAGCTCCTCCATAGTCTCCGCCATGACTAATATGTCATCGGCAAACCGAAGGTGAGTGATGTACTCGCCGTTGACATTAATGCCTAGTCCACTCCAGTCCAGAACCTTGAAGACATCCTCCATTGCGGCCGTGAACAGTTTCGGAGAGATGACATCTCCCTGCCTCACACCTCGCTGCAGAAGGATAGGTTTCGAGGTCTGGTCCTGGAGTCGGACTGACATAGTGGCGTTTTCGTACAAACACTTCAGCACCTCGATGTACCGATAGTGAATCTGGCACCGTTGGAGAGACTGCAGTACAGCCCAAGTCTCGATCGAATCAAAGGCTTTCTCGTAGTCCACAAACGCTAGGCACAGAGGCAGATTATACTCCTCGGTCTTCTGTATAACGTATAGCGTATGTATGTGGTCCACGGTGCTGAAGCCTTTTCGGAATCCGGCTTGTTCGGGAGGCTGGAAGTCGTCGAACCTGCGCGCGAGACGATTCGTGATGACTCTGGAAAACAGCTTGTAGACATGGCTCAGAAGTGAGATGGGCCTATAATTCTTCAGTAGGGCCTTGTCGCCCTTCTTAAAGAACAGTACCACCACGCCTCCGCTCCGGTGGTGTTTTCGTACAAACACCTCAGCACTTCGATGTACCGATAGTCAATTTGGCACCTTTGGAGAGATTGCAGCACAGCCCAAGTCTCGATCGAATCAAAAGCTTTCTCGTAGTCCACAAACGCACAAGCCACATTGTTATACCAAAAGTGATTAAAAGTGCTAGCAGGGATATTATCTTGAAAGTAAAAAGTGTTTGTGAAGAGAAATGAGAAAATATTGGGCCAAAGACATGAAATATAAACTACCAATAGACAGGACATAGCGAACAAAAGTCCAAACCGATACTTGTTACTTGGTAGTAACAAGTCGCTCAGTCTAGTATGACACCCCTAAACGTCAAGTCCTGTTTGTATCCGCTTTAGGCACTAAAAGAAAATCATTTTCTGGGAAAATGTGCTGAGTTGCGCATTACGCTATTGAAAATCTTGTTATGGTAAAATAATTGGATCTAACTTCGGTTTATTTTCGTAAATATTCTTGGTATTTACGCAGTAATTAATTAAAATTCAACAATTTCCATGAATAGTTCTAGAACATTTGCTGATTTTATGATAGCGCCATCTATTGCTGAAAAGTTTAACCTTACCTAGCACACACCAGTGGCGTAGCGTGGGTTTTCGCCGCTTGGGGTCGACCAGAAATACGTCGCCCTTTGTTGTTTATTATGTTTAAGAACACCAGTATTAAGAACGACTGCAGGTATCCCGTCGGGGCCACTAGCTTTATTCTTACGTACGTCTTTCTGATGGATACGAATATCCGACATACTCGTCACGTACCCATCAGGAGAAACGGGGCGGTGCGTCACCGGAATTCAGACGCGAAGATTCCGCAATAAGAGAGGCAATTAAGTTTGCTTTCTCCTCAGCGGTGTGAGCCAGGGACCCGTTGGATTTCAGCCGTGGCGGAGGTGAGGGACGGCAGAAGTTCGATTCACTCGAGTTTGCCAGGAACCAAAAAGCTTTACTACCAACGGGGTTTGTTCCTTATTCGGCCAATGTGGTCAAACTGAGACCTGCACAACACCTTAAGAGTCACGTCACTTGCCTTGCCCATACGTGTGTTGGCCCAAGGTCGGTAGCGCGTGTTTAATCGCGTCTGCGTGAACACACTCAGTGCCAGTGGATTAATAAAAAGCAATATACCTGCTGCAGCACGCAGGGTAGACTTAACATCGACATCAAAATTTGCTTGGCACGTACGTAACGTACGTTCGAATATCTAAGTTTTTTTTTTCAAATAAATAAATTGGCGCTTTCTGCCGCCTCCTTTCGTATGCCGCCTAGGGTCATGGCCCCCACCGCCCTCCCTTCCGTAAGCTACGCCACTGGCACACACTGAAGCTTCTACCACGAGCTCTTAACGTGATCTATTTTACGACCTAAACCGAACTGTTAGATCCTTTTTCGTTCGTACTACTGACATTTTAACATATCATGGTAAAGCTCCTGGCCACCTACCGAGCAATAGTTAAATTTATACAAATTTTGACAAATTTAATTCGCGTGATTGCTATTCGAAGCTAGATGGCGTCACTGAGAGATAGGATGACAGTTTTTCTAAGACATTTCTCCTGATAGCCGCTCTATTGTATCTCTTTAAATCTCTTTGTATTGGGCCTACGGTACCATTTTCCAAAATTAGACCCATATGTCAAATAATTTTTCGGGTGACCATCACAATAAAATTTCCCTAAATATGCATACAGGTCGCGCGGTGAATCAAGATCGCTCGGCAAAAGTGGAAGGGGCATGCGCAGTATTCAATTCTAAGGTCTATTTAGCGACGTGCGGGCGGGTGTGCGCCGTCGGCGACACGTCATTGGTAGATAGAGTCGCTTTTCAATTCCCGCGTTGCGTTCTCGCGTCTCATTGGATACTGTTGTACTTGGGTACTATTGCGTACAGCTTGTGTTATCGTATTAGTAATACGTAGTCGTAAAACAAAATGGTTAAAAATAAAGTTTTAAAACGGCTAGCCAGAAAAATGGTTTACGACGTGAATTGTTACGGAAAGAAACTAACGAAATTATTTTTTTTATTTTAATTTAAATATTTTTTTTTTTTAATTTACCTACTTACAAGATAAATTACAAGCAAAAACTAGTGTTATTATAAGTTATGTTACTAAGGTTCAAACATATGGAATTAAAAATAAAATCCTAACATACTAAGAATTTCTGTGCGCAATTGTACACATGCGCCGATTGCCCCCACTACTTCACCGAGCGATTTTGATTCACCGCGCGACCTGTACCTGAACGATACCTAGCAAGTCAACAAAGTTTATTGAAAATGGACTGCTACTAACTTCATCTATGAAAGAATAAATAGTGCCAAATCTAAAACAGAATTGTATTGTAGTAATGGTTATTGCATCATACCACTGCACATAAATAAACAAAGCCCCTACAAGAGACGATACAAAAGCGCAAGCGTTACTGTAATGCCAGAAGAATGACAATGTATCTCTACAAGAAAATATTTTTTAAATCTGATAGGTTAATGGATCTCAAAATGGACAATTTAACGATGGACTTATCTGACTCTTCTGATAAAGACTAGCGTGGAATTCTGGTGCTAAAAGTGCTAATTAATTTAACTGTGTTATGAAAGAGCGCTTTTAGTCATATTACGGAAAATAGACTTGTTAGGCTGGCAACATTAAGCACGCCCCCAGCTACGCGCCAAGTTTATCTTGCTCGCGCACTAACTTTAGATAAAAAAAAACCTTTTCGGTACCTATGACGTTTTTGCATTTGACAGTCTTTTAGTTCCGAATTACGTCAAAAGCGATTGTTTTGCATATCCGACCAAATTTAATAGTCACAAAATAAAAGGACTATTGAGTACTATTTGTGACGTTGCGTGTTGGTCGGATTCGCGATTTAATCGCTTTTGACGCAATTCGGAATGCGGGGAGTAAGAAAGGTGTCACTGTCAAATCACAACAAAGGTTGATTGGAATTGTTTTGAGTGTGGATTGCATGATTTGCATTTATTTTTCAATAAGTCAGGTATTCAAAAATCAAATAAAATGGTGAGTTTAGTAAACAGTTAAAAAGGTGGAACAAATACTATTAATTACTTGCTTATCGTACACTTTTATAGTTTCAGTTCGGGTTCAACATGTTTCACGAAATCAGCAGGCCCTTTAATATGACCTACAAGTGCTATTCAGTCTCTATGTTGCCTGGCAATGAGAGACAAGATGTGGAAAGAGGAGGAAAAAGTAAGATCCTTTTCTGTATATCTCATAACCTGTACCAGTAGGACATACTGTCTACCTATCTCCTTAGTCATATTAATGGTGGAAATTTTAAATTTTTGGGAAGCTGTAAATTAAATTTTGACCTGAGATTCTCTAAACTTTTATCCTATTGAAATCATTTACACCAATTTGGTTCAAAATATAGTATGCAATTACTCAAACTTTGATAATAGATGCAATAATTTAGATTTTAGAAGATGACATTCAAAAAACAAGCACAGTAAGGTTTGAAGATTTTTTTAAGTCATCTGATATTTGTAAGGTCTGTCAAATGTGGGACACACCATAAGACACTTGATTTTGAAAAAGTCATTGAAAGAAAAAATAAAAACATTTTATTTGGCAGAAAAGACGCAAACCTAAGACTAACTTACTGAGAACAAACACTTTTCATTAAAAAAAAAATATGTGCCACATCCACACGAAACGACCGTACTCTCAGCAAAACAAGCATCGCTTACAAGTAACCATTAGTTACTCTTGAACTCTGCCTTATTTAATCAAAATTAACACCTAATTTGATTTGGCTATTGTTAATAACCTTCTTAATTCTTTATTGTACACAAAGACAACATAACATTATGGAGATACAGACAGTACACATACAAAGGCGAGCTTAACTCAGCAATGAGTTTTCTCCCAGCAAGCCTTTGAGTCACAGAGAGAGAACATATTCGAGGGTAGGGTCCAGTGCACAATATAAATTTACGTAACTAAGTCTAGTTCAATAGGCTAGTTGCCGTAAAAAACGGATTTAGTCCATCTTTTACATTATACAAAAATAAGGGGACACATATTTTTTTATTTGTAAATTAAATCAAAAAAGAAAAATATGTGTCCAATATTTTTTTATAATCTAAAATACGGACTAAATAAAATGTAATTATTTTGACCCTGGTAACTACCCTATTATATTATACATACCTACTATATAACTAATACCTTTATATTATTTTCCAGTTATTATGCCACCATCAGCACTAGAACAGCTGACGAGGCTGAACATCGAGTACCCCATGATATTCAAGTTGACAAATAAAAAAACCAAAAGAGTCACACATTGTGGTGTGTTGGAGTTTGTTGCTGATGAAGGCAAAGTCTATTTGCCACATTGGGTAATATTTTTTTAATAATTATTAAAAATTATAATTTAAATTTAAATTATAATTTAAGTACCTGATACTCCGATGGATGCTGGATGCACAGGATCGTACATTGTGGTGACACTTGGGGGAGGCCTATGTACAATGGTGATGGGTACTCGGAAGCCGAGCCGGGCCGTAAAAGGCATATTCTCGGCTGTGTTTGACTGCCAGGATCCTCCTTTGGTAACTTTCGGACTTTTACGCGGGCAATGCTGCTGGCATTATCTACTTTCACTTTAACAGGAATCTTCTAAATATATAAAAAGAGAAACTGACTGACTAACATATCAACACGTGATGGTGGAATGTGACCAGTATCGCGAACTGAGAAGGAGCCTGTTACCAAATCGCGCGGGTGTCGCCACTGTGCGGAACGCCCGGAGGACACGGTGGAGCACACAATCGAGGTGTGACCTGCTTGGGCGGAGCATCGCCGTGCCCTCGTGGGGCGATCGGCGGCGGAGACCTCTCGCGCCGGGCTTGGTTGAGGCCATGGTCCGGAGCGAGGAGGAGTGGCAGGCGGTCGCCGACTTCTGCGTAGCAGTAATGCTCGCTAAGGAGGAGGCCGACCGCATCAGGCAACGGCACTCTCGCCGCCACCGGGATTCCGATCCCGATTTTCAGCCACCGTAGGCGCGGGTTTGCGGACAGTGAGCAATGGGTAGCTCACTGTCCGGCCGTCCGGTAACTGTCCGGACCAAGCCTAAGTCGTCGACGGCGCTGTTCCCGCGCGCCTCAAGAAGTTGTCAGCAACAGCAGGGGCCTAGCCGGGTCGAAGCCTTCTGGGGCCAGGGTTATCCAAAAGGGCGCTCGAGCCCCGGTATGAAGGCTTGAAGGAACGGGATGGGTTTTTTAGTCAGTAAGAGTCTGACACTCCCGCTCTGCCCAAGAGCGGGGGTTGTCATTGGATGATTTTTTTCATCGAAAAACAAAAAAATCAAACTTTACTTGTAACCACAGTTCTGCTGTGATTCTATGAGGAGTTCTGTTCCATATCTTCGAAGTTCATGATCAGATCATAACAATATTTGTAAGGGACCAACTTGGAAGCATAACCTTTCAAATCAAAAAAGAATTTTCAAAATCGGTCCACAATTGACCGAGATATCGGTGAACATACAAAAAAAAAAGTAAAAAAAAAAACATACATTCAGCCGAACATAGAACCTCCTCCTTTTTGAAGTTGTTTAAAAAAAATATCAACACACAGCCAAAACTATAGAGCTTAGGAGGGTGGAATTTTTCACTAGGTGTCCTTTTATAATGTAGGGGAGCACTAAGAGAGAATTTTCATATGTTAACCCTCATGTGAAATAAAAATAATTTAAATTGCATTTATTTATTTATGTATCAAGAATCACTTCAAACCAACCAACCAAACCACAAACTACCTGCATATCTTTTTCTCCTTCTCTGTCAGATCCATTGTGACACCATATTAATTTTAAGTTCCTTGTAATTTTTATTATTGGTGTACAATAAAGAATATATCTATCTATTAAATTAATGTGATGCTTTCAGATGATGACCAACTTGGTGGTGGAGGAAGGAGCCTTGCTTCAAATAGAAAGTGTGTCACTGCCCGTCGCCACATTCTCCAAGTTCCAGCCTTTATCTGAAGACTTTCTAGATATAAGTAACCCTAAAGCAGGTATGTTGTTTACTACCTTATTTTTAGTATAGGCTAGTTGCCGTAAAAAATGTAATTAGTCCGTCTTTTAGATTATTCAAAAATGAGGGATACGTATTTTTTTATTTGTAAATTAAACCAAAAATGACAAATATATAGCCCATTAAAGTTACGTGTAACGTCACGCCGTGCTACATTTTTTCGCACGGGGTGACGTCACACGTAACTTTAATGAGCTATATCCGCTATATCTTTGTTATTTTTTGTTTAATCGAAAAAAGAAAAAATACGTGTCCAATATTTTTTCATAATCTAAAATACGGACTAAATAAAATGTAATTATTTTGACCCTGCACACTACCCTGTTATATGAAAACCTGAAACATCTTTCTAGTATTTTCATGTAAAGAATCTATGTACAAAATTTCAAAACTGTATCATGAAAAATCACAAAATATAAGCCAGTTATCATCATCATCATCATCATCATAATCCTTTATTATCAGGCATCTAAGGCCCATAGATAAAATACAAAAATAATCTTACAAAATAATAAACTAATACATAAAAAGATACTATAACTAATAATTATTCTATAAACTAAAGCAGGTAGGTATGGTACCTGGTTGCCGGCATAAATACATGGTCACCGGGCCACCCGGGCGACTGAGGAGTTGCTTTGCTTCCGCACCCAGCCATATTTGGTGGTCATATTTTTGGGAAAAAATATAACATGGTGTAAAAATGATTGGAATCGATTCAGTCACTGATTCTGATATGTAACATCCACCAGGCCGCACTGGGGCCGCGTGGTGGAATACAGCCCATTCTTTCTCCTAGAGAGGAGGCCTGAGTTCCAGCTGTGGGAACATTATAAGGTTGATCATGGTTATGCTTATAAGATTCTTTTTATCTCTGTTCACAACTCACCTCTTGTATTGCAGTGCTAGAGAACTGCCTCCGGAACTTCTCGTGCCTCACCAACGGCGACGTGATCGCCATCAAGTACAACTCGAAGGTGTACGAGCTGTGCGTGCTGGAGACCAAGCCAGGGAACGCTGTCATCATCATAGAGTGTGATATGAATGTAAGTAAACTACAAGACACTCGGGGACCATCTCCACGAGCGAGAAAATCGCGGCGATATTATCGTCGTGCCACGTATTTCTACACCGCTAAATTTTGATCGTTTTAATGCCGTGGAGGGTCGATCCGGTACATGAAACACTATCGATTTGTAAAAAAATAAAGTACCTTTTTTAAAAAACTCGTATTAATTTACGCATGTACGAAATTTATTTCTTTAAGAAAACGTCAGCTGAGCGATCCAATAACCTGTAGGTAGTTAGTACGTAATGCCGACTACTACGACTACTACCTACAGGTCATTGGACTCGCTCAGCTGACGTTTTCGAAATCGATCAAAATTTTACGGTGTATACACACTCTTAGAACATGTCTCCACACGGCGATATTATCGCGGCGATGCAACGAGTGGCTACTCAGCCACTCGTTGCATCGCCGCGAACTAGCACTCGCTAGTGAACGTCGTCATATCGCCGCGCGCCTGTTGCTTGCGGGCCTCCACGCGCTCGCCACGCGCTTTCAAACACAGGTCATTCCTGTGTTGCCTGTCTGCCAAGTAACGTATTACACAACGCCTCGTCGCGGAAACGCGGCTATTGCGTAACGCGTCGCGACGATACGCTGGCGGAATTATCGCTCGTTCGTGGAGACTACCCGGCGACAGAAGCACGGACTCGTCGCGAGTTTCTCGCTCGTGGAGGTGGTTCCTTAAAAGCGAAGTATTTTATCAGAGCATCAACGGGGCTAGGACATAGGACAGAGTACAAGCAAGCATTAGGCTATTTGACAGTATGAAAAATAAGTTCAGATTTATTGTAACCAATCATTACATGTAACACATAAAATGATTTAAAAGAGTGTCCATGGAGTTTCTTGCACGTTCTTCTCCATAGAGATCTACGCTTTGGAACGTGCAATTTAGCTTCACTTTTCTTGGACTGACCGACATTTGACTATTCAAAAGTGCCTGCAATATGGTTTATTTGAAATAAATGATTTTGAATTTGAATTGCCATCCGCATAGATTATGGATTTTAAAAGCGATTTGTACTAATATAATTATCTAGAAAATAATGAATACATACATATTATAATAAAATTACACCCAGACACAACAAATAATCGTGCTCATCGCAGAAATTTGTCCTGGATGGGAATCGAACCCACGGCCTCTGGCATAGCAGTCAGGGCCACTAACCACTAGACCAACAGGCCAGTCAAGAGTCTAATAAACTAATATACCCAATAGGTTGAGTTCGCCCCACCAGTAGGCTACAAGGAGGAAGAGCGCATACCTCACGACGACGGTGGCGCCGCCGCCGGCATGGACGAGGATCCTCAGAGCATGATGCCAGAGCCCAGTGGCTTCGTGGCCTTCAGCGGGGAAGGCAACCGGCTGGATGGGAAGAAGAAGAAGCTGGTCAGTGAGAGCGAGTCGGAGCCTTCGGCGTCGCAGTCGAAACAGGTGGGTACATGGAAATTCTATGTGTGTATTATTATTATTACACAACATAATTTTTAGTTTTTACACCATTTTATATATAGCTGAAAGCTTGATCTTCTTGCATCATAATCTACCGCTGCGTTATTATAAATATTAAATTTTAATTACAAATTCTTGATTTATCTGTGGTCGAATTTATTAGTTCCATAGTTGATACAACTCAACTATGGAACTAATAAATTCGACATCTATGGTGCCACATAAGAACCACGAAGAAAATATGAAATCCTGCATCGCACAATCAAAGTTCTCCGCGCGATTTGAACATATACGACAGCCCGAAATCATCTATCGGGCAGTCGCCCACCAGACCATAACACCTGTCTGGCCGGAGGATTCTCCCTTTTCAAAGAAGTTTTGCTGAACTTAACTCTCTGTTCCGCCTACCTCCAAAGAGTAAACAAAATAGTTCATTCATTATGCATAACTAAGCTTTCTTATTACAATGTGATTGTTATAATATGGGACTCGTTAATTTTTTTTTTTTGCCTTAAAGGCTACTTTGCAATGGTCCATAATCCGAATACATTCGATATTTCAACCGAATGATTACCTCAAAAATTCTACCGAATGCCGAATCATCATCATCATTTCAGCCGATACACGTCCACTGTTGGACATAGGCCTCCCCCAAACGTCGCCATTACGAACGTTCTTGTGCGTCCCGCATCCATCGGTTTCCCGCAACCTTCACCAGGTCATCGGTCCACCTTAAACCGAATAACCGAATACCGCATATAAAACAATAACAATAAATATATAAAATATTCCTTATTAAATCAATTTTGATGCAATTTTTTTCATATTCTGATGAAATACTTTCAGCATTGCGTTTCGTACACACGCTATACTAGCAATTATCACGTCAGTACATTTGCTGTCTAGTTTTACAAGAAAAAATGTGGCGCTGACATGATTTGCAATAATAAGCATAGATTGCGCACGCGCAGTGCGTGGTAATGACGTGGTGTGACTGGCCTGTTGGTCTAGTGGTTAGTGGCCCTGACTGCTATGCCACAGGTCGTGGGTTCGATTCCCACCCAGGACAAATGTTTATGTGATGAGCATGATCATTTGTTCTGTGTCTGGGTGTAATTTATCTATAATATGTATGTATTTATAAATATATAAGTATGTTTATCAGTTGTCTAGTACTCATAACACAAGCTCTGCTTAGCTTGGGACTAGATGGCGTTGTGTGCTAATTGTGAAAAAAAAAAAAAAAAAAAAAAATGCATCGTAAAATTCGTAATGTATAGCTTTCTTAGTAGGTAAACTCGTTGTATATTTCTTAAAAGGTAGACAGAGAAGTATAGAAATTTGTCAGGAATCAGAAACTTTATTACAAATAGACCAATAACAGGCGCTTTTGAATTGTCAAAATATTGGTCAGAAAAAAGTGAAGCTAAGTTGCACGTTCCGAAGCGTAGAGCTCGATTCGGGAATCTGTTTTCATAAATAAAGCACGGAACCCTGAGTGCGCGAGTCCGACTCGCACTTTCCCAGTTTTTAGGGTTCCGTATCTCAAAACGAAAAAACGGAATCCTTATACGATCACTTTGTTGCCTGTCCGTCTGTCTGTCTGTCAAGACCGTTTATCTCAAGAACACGAGGATAGAAAGATACGGCCGTTTATGTCGCAAAAAAAACGTATATTTTGATACTCTCAAAGATCAAAATTCATAGGGTACTTCCCGTTGACCCAGAATCCTGAAATTTGGCACAAAGCAAGGTCTTATAGCACTGGTATAAGAATAAATCTGAAAACAGTAAATTTGTTGCTACTTAGGTCCCAAAAAAAAATTTTTGTAATTCGGAAAAATCTTCGAGACTCCATTCGGGAATCGTAGTTTGCACGGAACCCTCAGTGCGAGAGTCTGACTCGCTCTTTCCCAGTTTTTTAATATTGATAGGCTCGCGTTTGACCACTATCTCACTTGATGGTAAGCGATGATGTGAGTTTCTAGCCAGTAGTATGATTAGCCTATTAGTATCTGACGTCCTCAAGATTTCTTTCTTCACGCTTAGTCCGGACCGGAGAGGTGTCAGAAACTCACCATATGTCGGGTTGTCCAATGTTAGAAAGGCGATGATAGAATTAAGTCATGTAATTCCCGCACACTGATGTGCAACTGTTTAGGTGTACCATCAAAGATACTTCTGCCTGACCACCGCTAAGTTCATTATTGCTTGCACTCGAAACGAAAACTTCAAAGCAAACGTTTGCCGCCGCGCCGCAGGATATAAACGAAATCTTTTTTAAGTGATCAGGCAGAAAGGTCGGCGTTAGTACAATAAAGATTAACATTTTTTTATTTTATTAAATAAACCTCTTTCTTACAGCAATACGTCCGAGGCATTCCAGACTACGACTACGTGATAGGAACCCTGAAGTTCATCAGGAACTCCAGGCCGCCCAGCGCCAAGGAGGACACCCCCACGGAACCCTTCACCGCCTTCAAGGGCGAGGGCTTCACGCTAAGAACAGCCAAGTCTAAGAACTGAGCGTAGTAGATTCATGTTAGATTTTTTACTCTTAAAGCCTACGCAGACCGGGACGGCATGGTAAAGGATTTTGCGGACAGTAAGGGCACACTAGCCGTTTAGACGCGGCAGCTTCTACTACCCAATACACATAGTCAAAATCATAGTCATTTATTCAATAACAAGAAACTTGTATCTGAATTACATCATTAATATATTAAATAATATAACGCGGGTTGCCTAAGAAATTCCTGGCCAGACTATTATTAATTAAAAATTAAAAAGAATTAACATTATACAAATGAAACGTCAAATGTCAATAAATAACCCGCCCCTGATCGTTCCTGGTGCAAAGGTGCCCATATCACTCGCCGCATTGCCTCGCTGAATAGCGATGGCCATTCTCATCATTCATTAATAAATTAAACGTTTTCAATTCAATAATAATAATAATTCAATAATAATACCAACATAACAACAACACAACATAAACACATAACAACAACAACATAATAACATTTCAGTCGTAAGTAGAGTTTGTGTTGTGCCTTTCAGCATGCCGTTACCTACCGGAGGCATCCCACCCCAGGGCCCCGTGACGCGTCTTTCAATGCCGTGCGACAATATCCCTTTCGATGCCACGGGAACATTTTTAAGTCTAGGTATTTGTCGTATTTCTAATTCGGTATGTTTCAATGTCGATTAGTAAAAAATAAATCCTTTACCGTGCCTTCCCGGTTTGCGTAGGCCTTTAATGTTGCCTGTAGATGGAGTAGTTTTATTTTAAGAGGTCGCTATTTCTTCTTTTATTAAATTTCTTTTAAGGTTCACTTTTCAATATTTGAATATTTACTTATCTAAACAATAAAGCTAGAACTACATTAAATCGACGCACACGTGGACCGCGCCTGTTTTGTAGGTACATAGAATGACGTCACGTGGCGTGGATCTGGTGTAGCTCTACAAGTTTAGTTTCTATTTATAAATTATTCATTTGCGTTAAGATTAGATATTTAAACAAACCTTTTAGTAGAAGTCAAAATCGGTTGAACGGACATTCAACCGATTTTGGCTTCTACTCATTTGGCATAAGGATGGTATTAAAAGCAAAAAACATGGTTACGAAACTAATACCAGCCAACCAGTAACCAGCAACGTAATAAAAGTCAAAATCTGTTGAATGGTCAGTAAAGGTTTTTTTTTTAATGTCTAATCTTAACGAATGGAGAATAGTCATATATAGGGTGACTGGTAATTAGTGTACGATAGTTCAACACGTGATTGTGCTCATGATAACCAACAACTTTTACTATGGGAACAAACCTGAAATCGCGAAAATAATCAGCTGTTCAGTACATTTATGTTTGCCTAATGTACTGAACAGTCACCCTATAAAAACTTGTGACAACTTGGGATAAAGTATCGGGTCGGGAATATACGGGGACACATGCTATGTTCTTTATTACAGGCTTTCGCGTTAATCACAGCGAGGCTTTGATCTCTGGGTCAAAACGCACAACGCTGCGGTATGCGGTGGCAGACACAAACTGCTTCACCATTAACGTATACTGCAACGGAACAAAACACACTTCTAAACGTTGTTGTTTGTGTTTCATGTTCGTTATGTCCGACAGCGCACACCGCAGCGTTATGCGTTTTGATCATGACACCAAAGTTAATCTTAACCTTTCTAAAGATTAAATATTATTTGTTTAAAAGTAGAGACGATCTCTGTTATCAAATATACGATATCGCTGCTTCATCTACAGTACAACAACAAAAAAAAGATACCTAGATCCTTTTATAATGTTGTGATTGTCAAAATAATGAATATTGATGCTTGACGTTCGAATGTACACTTACAGTATAGTATAGATCGATTCAAACTTAATGACGGATATGAAATGAGATTTTTGTTGCGCTGCGCCTCGCGAAGTTTCGTTTCAAGCCACCTTTAAGTTTAATTCCATCTGTACTTAGCCATGAATAAATCACGTTGAGTTTTAGGCCGAAATTTATAGACATTACTTGTGACTTAGTTTGCACTAAAGAAAGAAAGAAAACTATTTTATTTGGCATACACACTCGTAGATACACACAATGTAGTAACAACATGTAGACACTAATAAATTATTATATATAAAAAAAAGAGACAACTAACAATGTGTGTCTCACGGCGGCGCCAAATAGGTCCAGTTCAGCAATAATGCCAGACAACTACATAGTAGTTGCCAGACGCTGGTTTTCAACTGAACCTTATTTCGAGTGTACGGTTGAACTAAGGTGAGTGGTTCATTAATTAATACAACTGTAATAGCAATAAGGTTATCTCCACTCTTAAACTCTTATTCCACAATCGCTCAAAGGAATAGAAATATTATTTGCATTGATTTAAAGTTCATTTTCGTATGAACCGCGAAGTCATTGAAGTGTGAATGTTGCCCTTTCACTAAATATAATTCAGCTTTATAGCACTTCGACTCTGTTAATCATACTTGTGTGATTAATCAATCTCTTTTTGCTTGAGTTCTGTGAAATAGAACTACATTGGGCACAATTGGGCCACGTAAGCTGATCTGGGCGCGTCAGTCTCCATACATTTTGTATAGCAACTAGACTTGTAGAGCTACATTAGATCCACGCCACGTAATGCCACGCGACGCGACTCTACTTATAAATCAGGCGTGGCTATAGATGTGCTGTTGTCGGCAATATTGCCATGAAGTGGGAATATTGGTGGCAATATTTCCCGAAGTATGAATATTGGTGGCAATATTTGCCGAAGTATAAATATTGGTGGCAATATTTGCCGTAGTATGAATTATTGGTGGCTATATTTGCCGTAGTATGAATATTGGTGGCTATATTTGCCGAAGTATGAATATTGGTGGCAATATTTGCCGAAGTATAAATATTGGTGGCAATATTTGCCGTAGTATGAATATTGGTGGCTATATTTGCGGAAGTATGAATATTGGTGGCAATATTTGCCGAAGTATGAATATTGGTGGCTATATTTGCCGAAGTATGAATATTGGTGGCTATTTTTGCCGAAGTATGACTATTGGTGGCTATATTGCCAGCAATATTCCCACTTCAGGCAATATTGCCGGCAACGGCACATCTCTAGGCGTGGCCCACGTGAGCGTCGGTCTAATGTAGTTCCCGCTTAACGCCCAGGTGCATTACCTATTTACCGCATTGCACTATGTCATGTTGAGATACTATTTATTAAAAGCACTGTGAATTAATTTCTGTTATATTATTATACCCATATTTGTTGTATTTGTAAGGCTAAGAACTCGCGCAGCGGTTCTTAACCGCGGCCGCTGCGGTTGCGGGCACTCAGCTTCTGTAGAATGCAGATATAAATGTCAAAAATTAAAGCACATTTTACGACGTATTTTACGCCCGCGGTGTGCGCAGCTCCCGCTGTACCGGGAAGCAACTAGTAGTTTGCGGCCGCACGTTCTGCGCTCAGTTGTTTTGCGACCGGGCACTGATCATTTCACCGCATATCTTGCGATAATCGCCCGCCAGGTCTGCGGGCGAAAATCGGCGGTCTCGTGAGTTTTGAAATAAAATAACTTTTTTGTTCAACCGCGACGGGCGCGAGTGAAATTGCTTTGTGAGTTCTTAGCCTAAGGGCCGAAATTACATCATATACATTTTTATTATATCTCAGCTCATATCGCAAGAGGCAGAAAAAAATTAGATGTATATCGCTCGGAGTTATTTCAATGCAATGCCCGTTTCGAAATCAGCCTACAATATTCCCACTGCTAGGATGCTGGCTACCCTGTGACCTGTAGATAACCACCCAGGCCTTGTGCAGTTTGTTCGAAGTTACAAAGTTACGCAGACATTAATATATTACCGACAGCCTGTGGTTTTTTTTGGTGAGTAAATATCATCCATATGACATCCCCCGCCTTTGGGCGGAGCGGGAGATAATGTCAGACTCTTACTGACTAAAAAAAAACCCACCCCGTTCCTTCTTGCCTTTCGTACCGGGGCCGAGCTTCCCTTTCGGATAACTCTGGCCCCAGTAGGCTTCGACCCGGCTGGTCCCCTGCTGCTGCTGATAACTCCTTGAGGCCCGCGGAAACAGTGCGCGCCGTCGACGACTTGGGTTCGGTCCAGACAGTTACCGGACGGTCGGACAGCGGGCTACCCATTACTCGCCGTCCGCAAGCTCGACAGCCCGTGGTTGAATAATCTAAGTTGTAAATCTTTTTTCGAAAATGAAGCACATTATATTTCAAAGTTCAAACAATTAAATCAAGTATGAGTGTAGCCTTTCCAGTGTCGCAAGTTACGAAACTACTCGTATCGTAACCTACAAATAATAAATCACAAGTTAGCATTGCGATGCAGTCAGGCTGAACGCATAGTAACTGAACTGAAACTATAGTGGGCAGTTCCTATTATAACACAGTTTAATACTTCAATACGTCTGTCTGTATATTCGCGATTAACTCAAAAACTACTGAACGTATTTTCATGCGGTTTTCACCAATAGACAGTCATTCATGAGGAATGTTTAAATGTATAATACATGCATATTATTGTAGAGAAAAGCCGAGAATTTCAGTTTTGTAACAAAATACTGTGAACATTAAAATCTACAACTTAAAGCTTTCATATTTGAATGTCAAGCTGTAACCAGTCATGAAATAATTGCTGTTTGTTTCCTAACATTTTCTAAAAGTAGTAAGTAGCTAGATAATTTATACTTTGGGATGTAAAGGTGGGTCTATGCTAGAGGAGCCGAGCATGAGCCGAGCTCAAATTTGTGTAGTGTTGACCGACACTAGAACTAGAACGGACCGTAAGGAATATGTAGTATGATGTTATTACTGGCCATACACAGTGGGGGGGACGGACGAAATCATACGTCTCTCATATGCAATACTCTCCCCAGTCACCTACAAGAGTACAACATTTATGTTCATCATTTCAGCCGAAAGACGTCCACTGTTGGACATAAGCCTCCCCAAGTATCGCCACAATGAACGGCCCGTGCGTCTCGCATCTACGATGTAGATACATTTAGGTTGCTAAAGCATATTCTTAAAAACTCGTAAGCAATTTGTGGGCTACTGAGTGGCTTTGCATATACAAATACTTTAGCAAAGATTGTAACCAATTAGTTTAGGTGTCTGTACAACGCTTGATTGGTGTCTGCACAATTCTGGGGCCTTATGATATATCAGTATTTTGCAGTTCTAAGTTAAGTGTTTTTTTTTTTTGAGGTTGTCAAGGCAGGTACCTTGACAGTTTTAACTGCAAAAAAAAGGTTCATAGGAAACTATCCTTCACTATGTGTGCATTCATAAATGTTTTGGAAATAAATATTACTGTCTGGAAGAAAATGAGTACAGAATAAGTTTGCAAAACAATCCTGCTTCTAATAAAGATCGAAAAAGTATTAGTTTACCCACTTATTGCAAAAATCTTGTCCCATCTGGAAAATCTACTCTGTATACAGGACTTCCCAACAACTTTACAGCCAATAGAAGTCTAGTAACAGGCGAGGCATGTCTGTCTACATATAGATCTTATGTCTCAACCAATCAGAACACAGTACCCCACTCTCCCGTTCCTCGGCTAGTAGACAGAAATATTTTGGTGCGCTAGTTCAAGTATGAGGCATCTAATGTCTGTATGGTCTTTGGGACTTCCAAACCGTCTAGTTTGCTCAACCTTTGTCATGATCATTATTTTGTGCTTCTATGGTCCTCTATGGTTTTATTCCATGTCAAAATTAACTTTTTCTTTCAAATACCATAACAGAGTGAATAAAGATGCAGGGGTGAATAGAAAAAAAAAACTTAGAAGGGTATTTTTTTACCTTATTTAACCTTTCGAATAAAACAGAGACAATAGAAAGCCAATGAGAGTGAATGTTGGTGTTCGCTTGGGGTTTAATGAATCAAATGTTTGTAGCAATTAAGTAAGTACTCCAATTTATGAAAAAAAAATTTATGCTTTGTTAGAAATCAATAATATTTTATCAAAGCAACAAATTAGACTTAAGTATTTTTCTATTCACTCATGCATTTCAATTCACCCCATTTGTAAGTAGTTGATGATGACTGAAAATTAATATGTATTATTGTTTCATGTAAAATTATTTGTTATAGCAAGAAATATAAGTAGTTGATATTATTAAATAAACATCCTATTAAAATCCACAACAGTTGTTTTACTTAATAAAGACAATATTATTAAAAATAGTTTATTAAAATGTATAATACAATCAATCATTTACAAGTCAAAAAGAAATGTTTTAAATGCCTTTCAAGTTTTTGGAATTCTTTTTTTTTATACTATATTTTTATAACTTATTAATAAGAATGTTTACAATATTAAGCTATCATATCATTCGGGGATCTTTACAATAACATAATACTGCTTATAAACTAAAAAACAAGTCCATAGTCGCAGTAATGAAAGCATCGGACAGGTACTTTAAATATTGAGTAATGTTCTTGATAATGCTGGACTGATCACCAGACCTTTGCCCATAATCTAGTTAAAGTATAAAGTACAAGCAAACCAGGAGTCTTTCAATAGGGACTGGATTAAATTTATATCTACAAACATACGTAATTATACTTAACAGTCATAAGGAAAATTATAACTTGTTCATTATTACAGCACTAAATAATATTAATTAATGAATCTATTAGTCATACTCGTGCGGTTAGCTTTAAGATTAGAATCTCTTCAGAAACTCTTCTGAGCAGATCCGGGCGCGCGCGTTCACTGCTAGTTTCATTTCGCTAATTTCTTTATCAATTTCCTCCATGAAATATATCACGAAATCGACCAGTTTATGTTTGAACATTTGCTCGGTGTGGAAGTTTGTTATTAAGAAACTGATATGATATCCGTCCACCGGTTTCCGCCTCAGTACGATAAAGTTTTCAGCTCTCATCATCATGAACCGCATAAACTTTTTGCACAAAATCTTTTCAATCTCGTCCGCCTGCTTGATCATAATGCTAACTCTAATAGAGTTTATTGATGACTCGATCAACACTTTCTCGTTCGCATTACGAGAAATTACCACTGGATTTAGTAGGAGCTCTTTGCTTGTTCTAACCTCGACCTCCGGTTTGTTGTATCGCTCGACTACTTGCGACGAAAAATGCTCTAAACACATCGCCGCAGTTAGCGTATGGCGCACCGCTGTTAAATAAGGCTTTAACGTTGCCGACATTCTTGAAATTTAATAAAAATTTGGATTATCCGTACCACACCTAGAGCTTTTGACACTTTATTTGACAGTTTCGAGTTGACAGAAATGATTTTGATTACTCATACAAAAATAATCTTGAACACGCACACATCACAATAAAAATTCGTCGTCAGTCGTCACATTTACGTGAAATGTTGCTATAAGTCATAGATGAGAATAAGACAAGTACTATAAGTAGAGCTTACTTTAGAATGGATGGACTGTTTCATGGCTGGTCTGCAACAGCCTTTATTAACGTTTATTTTTTTGTTAACGTATACACGTTGGCTGGCCCAGCCCATCCCTAGTCATTGTGTAAACGAGCAAACCCTTTTTACGTGCTTTTTACACAATGGCGATTAGTCGAGGTTGGGCCTACGTGTATACGGGGCATTAGGTTAGTTTATGATGGCAATAATAGCCAATGGAGCCTTATGATATTATGGCCATCATGCACAGAATTTTTGTAACTATAGATACGGATAAGTATGAGGGTCGTAAAGAATTTATCGTCGACCTCCTATTTCGAATGAAGCAAAGTATTTAGTAGGTCAAATGTTAAACATTTAGCATCATCCAACTAATAAATACAAAGCTACCATTCGCTCGAATACAAGGCCCTCCTCACATAAAGGCCTAGCGCGCACTAACGTGCGTTTTTCTAACGCAAAATCTGTGAAGTATGGAGTGCCATAGAAGTGCGCGCACTGCGGTGAAATAAACGCATGCGGTGAAGTCGCCTTATGCCTCTCGCTACAAATTTGCGGTGAATCTACCGCACATATTTTTGCATCGCATAGAGATCTATGAAGTGCCGCGCACTGCGGTAGAAAAAACGCATTGAGGCACTCAGTTGCTGTCGGGACGCGACACAGCTATGTCGTTACCTGGCGTTTGTCCGGTAATGGAGGCGCGAGCATCGATCGCAGATTTAGATATTGAACTTTTAATTGGTGTAATTGTATCGTGTAAGTAATTAAAAAAAATATTGAAGACAAGGATGTGGGAGTAAGTTTATGATATTGTTATTAATAACTAAAGCTTATATAATTAATAATGAAACCATATTGACAAATGCTTGTACCAATGTCTATTATGTAAGCATGGGCCGTGACAGCTTTGCTTTGCTTAAGAGTTGAAATTTGCAAAAAAAATCTGCTTTTGTAATATTTGAACGGCCCCATAATGCAAATGCCAAGTCAAAGCTATAAACAGTAGCATATGCTATGTCCCTCCGTAGGGTTCAACCCGACTCCGTACCAAATTTCATCAAAATCTGTTCAGTAGTTTCACCATGAAAGCATCAGACTGACAGAGATTTAAAATACTTTATTAGTTTCTTTAAGATTAGAATCTCTTCAAACTCTTCTGAGCAGATCCGGGCGCGACTTCGCCTGCTTGTAAGTGGGAAATCATTCTAGGAGAACGTAGGTACTACCCGGGATAAAAAATATTCTACTTATATATTGGATTCCAGAATATGGTCTAGTCTTGTACCAAATTTCAACGAAGTTCATTCGGTCCTTGGAGTATGAATCAAAACATGATAACATGACCCTGACTCAGAAAAACTACTTATTTGCAGGTTATAAAAGAACCTAAATCGTTAAATCTTACGAAAAAGAAGCCCTTCATAATCCTTAAGGCCGTCATGGGATGTATGTACCCAATACCGTTTGGGTACCCTTTTTTAGGTAATAACAAATATATGCAAAAGTCTCTTGTTGAGCCGGAGTTCGAATGACATAAAACCTTTAAAAAAAAAAAATAACATCATCATCTTCCTGCCCTAGTCCCGTTTTATTTGGGGTCGGCGCAACACGTTTTTTTCTTCCATTCTGTCCTGTCACTCGTCACGCTATCACTAACTCCCTTTTCTTTCATATCGCTTCTCACACAATCCATCCATCTTTTTTTGGCCTCCCTCTTCCCCTCCATCCATCCACATGCAAACTCATAACTTTTTTAGCAACATGCGTTTCATCCCTCCTTTTCACATGACCATACCAAGACAAACGATTCCCTTTCAACTTTTCAGTCACTGGCGCCACTTTCAAACTTCCCCTAATATACTCATTTCCCTCAATTTCGCCAAGATTTCATCATCAGATCCGAACTTGGTGACTATGGGACCATTTGGGAAGTATACCCTTTCCAACAAAAAAATAATTTTTCAAATCGGTTGGCAAGCGACGAAGTTATGCGCGAACACACAAAAAAAAAATACAAACATCCGAATTGAGAACCTCCTCCTTTTTTAGAAGTCGGTTAAAACGTGCGTTTTTTTCATCGCAGTGGGCCCCGTGAATGCGTTTATTCTACCGGTATACCGCAGTATATACGGTAGCACCGCAAGGCAGTGCGCGCTAGGCCTAATTTGTTCGGAAAAACCGAACGAAAGGTGCTTACCGACCACGCTTTTGACGCCTCATTCTGTTTACAAAAAAAAAGACGCACATCGAAAAATTTTCACTGATTTACTTTGTATTTTGTCTTGTGTTTTTTTCAGAATGAAGAAATCCCATAAATCATGATTTCTTGCGATTTTTTCAAGGTTTTCACTAACCATAAACCCATAGAGCAGTTTTGTTTTCCTTTGTATTTTTTTTTTGACTGGCAATTAAAAACAATGATGGCGACCGATTGTAAAGTGATGGAAGTGTAACGTTTACGGCATGAGTTTTATTAACATTTTCGTAGTTAAAGTTGTACTAAATACATTTTTAACATTAATAGTGAACATATGACCAATTAGTGTAATAGTTATAACTATTTGAAACCATGGCGCGAGAGTTTGACCACCTTTTCAAACTGCTGATTATCGGTGACAGTGGTGAGTGGGCGAGGCCTGATGTTATAACTTCACAACCGATATTCGGGTCTGTGCAGTTTAGTCAACGGTGTTATGTTGATATGTTCTAGGTGTGGGTAAAAGCTGTCTTCTCCTGCGATTCGCCGACAACACATTCTCCGGTAGTTACATTACTACGATAGGAGTCGATTTCAAAATAAGGACTTTAGAAATAAACGGTGAGCGAGTGAAGCTTCAGATATGGGATACGGCAGGCCAGGAGAGGTTCAGGACTATTACCAGCACGTACTACAGAGGCACACACGGCGTCATCGTGGTGTACGATGTCACGAATGGGGAGTCCTTCGCCAATGTCAAGAGGTGGCTACACGAGATCGAACAGAATTGTGATGTTGTTAATAAAGTCTTAGGTGAGTAGAATAACTAATAAGAACAGAGTTTACTACCAGAACAATCCCATAACTTCCTAATTACCTGTATCTGCACTATCATTAGCCACAATCACCACCATAATTTCTTAGAAGTTATACATATAGTCAAGTAATTAAGGTTTAATGACGTTAATTTTAAGACATGGTGTGTAATAAATTGATGGAACTGCCACATTCCATTGTGCTGTACATTTGAGCTTAATACTCCAAATGTTTAGCAACAATAAAAAGAATCCTCTGTCACAGTCTAATTATTGTGGCCACTCAGTTAATTTCATTAAAGTAATAATTACATAACAAACAGCTTTCTAAAGGCTATAAAGCTGAATACTCAATTAACATGTGTCTAATTCAATCTTAGTTTTTAATCTAATGGGTCGTTTTGTATTGAGCTAATTTTGGTTGAATTATTTTTTGTCCAAACTATGAATCATATGGGTTAATAGTTTTTTTTGTAGTTATAAAAATGCTCTAAACTTCCTGTGATGTCTTTATTTCTATTAGCACTGCTTGATATTCACAAATTTGAATAAGCAAAGACATAAAATTACTGTTGAAATGTTTTTTATATATTTTATTAGCCATTACTGTCCCACTGCTGGGAAAAGGCCTCCCCCAAGTCCTTACAGACATTCTTCTCTCGCGCCGTCTCTAACCAGTTCTCGTGATACGTGTCTAGATCATCTCGCCACCTCTTTCTAGGGTGACCTCGATGGCTTACCTCTTAGATGTTTTTAACCTTTCAATCGTGGAAATTACAGACACAATAGAAAGACAATAGGTGCGCGAATGTGGGCGTTCGCTTGGGGTTTAATGAATTAAAGATCAATATCCCACCGAGGACAAATGTTAGAGTAATGAGCATGATCAGTTGTTCTGTGTCTGGGTGTAATTTATCTATAACATGTATGTACTTAGAAATATATAATTGTGTTTATCAGTTGTCTAGTACTCATAACACAGCTCTGTTTAGCTTGAGACTAGACGGCATTGTGTGATAGTTGTGGAATATTATATTAAAATGACATTGTAGGGAAAAGGTATCATTCAGAAATAGAACAATGCTTGCTAAGTGAATAAAAATAAATCATCGTCATCATTTCAGCCGAACACTCACTGCTGAACATAAACACCACCCCCCAAATGTTGCCACAAAAATAAATAAATTAATTGTTATAATTACATTAATTTGTACTGTAAACAAAGAACACAGTTGTTGCATCCCTAATACTTTGTGATTCTATTTTAAGTTCACAGTCGGCCTCTGTATCTGAGCATCAGTGACTAATCTATTATGTTCACTGCGCAAATTTCAGATCACTACTAATACTCACAGTTTCTAACTGTAGAGGATGTTAAACGAATTAAAAAAGGAAGAACTTCCTGCGTGATTTACGATGACTGAACATGTAAATGTAGTTGTTATCTCGAAAAATGCTGTAGCAATTTGGGTGGCTTATGATGTGGTCTTTTGTTAATTTAATATTATAGTGTTTTACCCTTTGATATACTGTCAATTAGAGACACAATAGAAAGACAATGACAAGGGAATGCCGGTGTTCGCTTGGGGTTTATTGAATTAATATAAAAATTAAATAGTTATTTTGTGCCTCCCTCCACTCTTTCCATCTTTCATAAGCCTGCACTTCCTCCTTCCATTTTTTGCGGGTACACACTTCCTCCTTGCAGTTCTGGTAGTTTCAAATAGTAATATTATCGTGATGACAGGCCTATTACTGGTTAGTGGCCCTGACAGCTACATATGCCGGAGGTTGTGCGTTCAATTCCCACCCAGGACAAATGTTTGTGTGATGAGCATGATCATTTGTTCTTTGTCTGCATGTAATTTATCTAATATGTATGTATATATAAGTATGTTTATCAGTTGTCTAGTTCTAATAACACAAGCTCTGCTTAGCTTGAGACTAGACGGCGTTGTATGATATTTGTGGAAAAATAAATTTTTGATGCTTTATTAACTCATTTAATAATTTTCCAGTTGGTAACAAGAATGATTGTCCATCAAGAAAAGTTGTGGTGACTGAAGATGCACAGAGGTTCGCCAACCAGATGAACATACCGCTTTTTGAGACGAGTGCAAAGGAGAACATAAATGTAGAGGAAATGTTCCTCACTATCACAAAAATGGTAACTATTTTTTTTATTATCACCAAGTCTGCAAATATTGTTCTGCCATATACTTTAAAAAAAATGTACGAGTTATTCTCAGACGTATCAAATATACACAAAAAAAATCATAAAAATTGGTCAAGCCCTTTCAGAGGAGTTTGATTAGAAACACTGTGACACTAGATTATTATTGTTATTTACAAAGGAACCATTGTGGGCTTAATGCTTTAGACAACAAGAATCATTCGAAAAAGTTACTGTGACCCAGGATCAAGACAGGCAATTGAAGGAACACAGTAGAAGTTATACTCCTTCTTACTCAAGTTAGACCGGAAGGAGTGATTTGATGATTTCCCATTTAAATAAAGGCATTGTCAAGGTTGCTATAGAGACACAAAGAAAAAAATAAAATTATTTCGCCCACATAAATGCACACAGTGTAGAAAAATCATGTTGAAGATAACAGAAAAACTAACATTGTGTCTCACATTTGTACCAAAAAGGTCCAGTTCAGCGAAAAAACGAAAAAAGAAGCAACTTTTCTAAGGGTGAGTTGCACCATTTAACTATAACGATAACAAAGCCGTTAACAGCTGTCAAATCGTCGAATTGACCAATAGGCGGCCGTTTCACGGCTGGTTATGGTTTGGTTATTGTTATAGTTAAATGGTGCAACTCACCCTGAATGTATCAATATCAGTCTAAACTTATGCTTAACATAAAACATTACATTCATTTACTAAATAAAATAAAGTATAAAAGAGGATAAAACTAAATTAATACTGGTTAAGTGAATGCCAGAAAAACCAGGAAGTTGAGGTCAAAAATTGAAGTACCTAGACATTTGATTCACATTACAGCAATAGAATCAATTGTTAAAAGCCTAATTTAGGCATAATATTTAATTAATCATAGTTAATCATAAATTAGTCACAGATATAATTTAACAATTTTTTATAAAAGTAGTTAATTTTTGTCTTTTGTTTATAATTAGTATGAAAGTCGAATATTATTCTATGGGAATGTTTTATTGGGATGAAAAGTATGCCATGACCTAATGCAAGTCGTGGCAAGTCATCCTTTTTATTATTGATAGTCTCATGTTTGACCACTTTCTCATCAGGGTAAGCAAGTCATTCAAATCCATAATTTTTTTGATTGGTTCATGCTTGATGATTTGACACACTTGCCTAGAAGTAACCTATTCACTCTTGACTTGAATACCCCTAAGTAGTTTGCTATCAGGAAACTGGGCTGTATATTATATTATTTAGTCTGTGTGGCAATCAAATTAGTATAGCTGCCAATCATTTACCTACTGCAGCAACTGTGTCGTTAAAAAAAAATAATATCAGTAGGAATATCATCAGAAGGTTTAAAGTCATGGAAAGGGCTATGCTTGGAGTTGTACTGTACTGTACTGTAAGACAGTGCTAGAAGGCCTCTTACAGTGTGGACCAATGACCTGGAGAGAGTTAGGAATTGATGGATACGAGACGCACATAGGGTTGCCAACTATACTGTTAAAAACAGTATTATACTGTTTTTCAGTACATTATACTTTTTACTGTTGAACAAAAATAAATAATACAAAATACTGTTTTCAGCATCAAAATGCTTAAAACTATAACCATTACTCGTGATAGACTTAGACGCTCACAGTATTTTTTTTTATCAAATAAAGAAAGAAAAACAGATAGAGTTTTAGAACGAATCGAATGAGCTCCTCTTTTATTTTAATTTTATTTGAATTGTGATGAGGCGTGTGAAGTTTTTAAAAAAGACTGTTAATTTTTGTAAAATACTGTTTAAAGTTCTTCTCAGATAAAAAAAATACTTTAATTCTTGTAAAAAAAGTTGGCATCCCTAGACGCACAGGACCGTTCGTTATGGCGGCACTTGGAAGAGACCTATGTCCAACAGTGGACGTAAACATATATCAGCTATTATGAAGACGATTAGTATGAATAACTTCAGTGTACTAAAGTATCAGTCGTACTTCAGAATGGGTAATTCTTAAGCTCATTAAAGCCTCAGAAGTGATGAGTCACACTTGAAAGTACTGCTTCCTTTAATGTTTAACCAATTTAGGTAAAGGAATTACCTAATTAAGGATTATTTAGCTGAGAGCCTGTTCATTGACTTGTACTTCTTTTGTGGAATATGTCTCAATCTGTGTATCCTACTGTTAATTGATTGTTATGCTATACTGGGCTCAAATTCCAGTCTTAGGTTCTTCCAGTTAAAAAGTTCTGTTTGTCTAACTGCCACAATTTTGCTGTGATATGTCATTTTATAGTGATAAATGTATTGTATGTATGTACATTTATTTTGCAAATAGATATTTGAAAACACTTTTACGTGTCAATTTTTTCGTTAATATAAACTAGATGAAGCCCCTTCTTAACTGACTACCATGAGAAGAAACGCCGAAACAAACTCAGTGGTCAGTTTCTTTTAAAGTCCATTCAGTAAACGTGAAATGGTCAAATCATATGAGAACCATGCAGATTAGAGAAAGGCTAAGTAGAAGTAACTGATATCCTTTGGCAACACTGCTGCACTGACTTATGATTATCCGTAATAACTGTCAAATGACAGCCAGGAACAATAGCATACTTTTCGAGGCATGCAGAGGCCCCTCCATGTCGTATGTGATGTATGGTTACCCATCCATTGATCGATCTCGGCAAGCAATGCTAAACACTGAAGATTGATCCATGCAGTTTTTCTTCATGAATCATTGGTTTTCTTGTACCTCAAAGTATTTAGGCCCAGTAAGTGGCCACGTAGGAGTGTCAGTGGTGATTTTAAGGTCCTCCAAAGTGTTGATGTAGGGTTATTTTGGGCACTCTAGAAGCAACATTATTATAGTTAGCCCATATTGTCTGACTGCGTGGCGAAGGCCTCCCTCCACTCCTTCCAATGTTCACAGCTCCTCACTTTCTCATTCTAATTCTTAAGGAATCCATACAAGTTGTTCAGCCATCTCCTCCTTCCATCAACAGATATCATTATTTTCTATCTCATCTTACAGAGTACAGAAATAAAATACTAATATCACAATTCTAAAATTTCAGGTTCTAAGATCAAAGCTGGAAATGAAGGAGAGGCAAAACGTAACAAAAGACACGGTACACCTAAAGAATAATATCAAGACCAAAAAGAAATGTTGCTAGTGGTATGCACACCGCCCCTGTGCCACGGACAATGTTCTCAATGCTCAAATATGGAGAGATTCGTTGTACGACCTAGCAGGTTATGTTCACTCGTTATATAGAACATGCTTTTAATTTGTTACAAGGTGAACATTTACTGGATACACTGTTTGATAATAATATGAAAGAGTAATGAAGACTAGATTTTTTAAACTGCTTGAAGGTTTAAATCGTAAGTAGATGTAAAGTTATCAAAGTGGAAATTTCATCAGTTCACTTCATGACACTGGCAGAATAGACAACATTGGCTCAGTTGCCATAGAGAAAAAAAAAGTTGTCAAAAAGGTCTATGTCCATCTGTCAGATTACTTTCCGATATCTCAACTATTTATTTATTTATATATACTTTATTGCACATCAAGATTATAAATTAACAAAAAGGAAACCATATAATAAAAACACAATTGGCGGCCTTATCGCACTAGGCGATTTCTTCCAGGCAACCTTGAATGGACAGGGATTGCCTGGACACAAAATGGGGCAACTATGTAAAAGTCTTGTCTTCAGTTCTCTATAATAAAATGATGCAGTTTTTTGGATAAGTCTTACTTATAAGTGGTGCTAATTTAATATTGATACTACTTTAGTTCTGCAATTAAAAACTGTATTTTACTTTCTCAGAAGCATTTTCCTTCTGAGAAACATTTTCTTTGTGTAAGAGTACATAATATTTTAATTTGTATACAGTGTTACTCGAATAATGTAAGCAGTTATTTATTGAATTGCTAAGGTGTTACAACATCAGTGCTAATCCAAACAGAATGAATAAATCTGTATTTTATCTCAAAACTGACCAAAATGTTAATAAGCAACTAAATAAATTGTGTACTTTACCGACATACTAAATAAAATGTAAACAACTTGCTAGGTTGAACTATCTCAAGAGCATGTACATACTATGGATTTATTTACTCCAAAAATTATTAGAATATAACGAATGCCTAGTTAATGAATGAGTGTAATCTAATTATCAAAATTTATGTGATGGTTCGCCGAATGTATGCACAAGGAAGTATACCATTCATGTTATTTTATATAAAAGATAATTAATCATTGAATATTTAGGAACGTTTAGTGGATCATTGAACGCTTTTAACGGCCGTGATTCACGCAGTACCATTGGGAAAGTTATAATGAAAGGCCTAATGGGTATGGACGCGTAGCTTCTTAACGCATTGCCTGCTGAATTTTTAGAAAAAATTTAAAAAATTCAGCAGGCAATGCGTTATACGCGTATTTATCATTATACGCTTCGTCGGCGTACACTAAGCTTATAATGACGAATACGCGGCTATGAAGCTACGCGTCCGTGGACAGTAGGTCAAACTCGGAAACTTGTAGACTAAAACTTTTTATTCGTTGTAGTTTTGAAGCTACTTCAGCAGTGTCTATGGCATTGCGTGATTCCATTTTTGTGGTCCTAAGCGGCCAAATGTTTGGCGTTAATAATAATACTCAAGCGTCAAAGTTAAAGAAGCAAATGTCTTGCTGCCAACAATAGGGAATATGTATGGAGAAAATGATTTAATTTAGCAAATACAAAAAAAAACATGCATATTCTCTGTTATAAGGGATATTCAATTATGTCAGTTACAAAATATCAACTAATCGAGCAGCCAAGATTATAAAAGATCAATGAGTGCTTGTGGTTAGACTTGATTGATGTTAAAATTCTTGGCAGACTTAGCTCACAAAATGGCCGACACAACATGATATTTGAAAACACAAAAGTATTATTTCTTATGAAAGATTGCAGGCACCTTGCTAGCGCATATTCTGATAACGCTGACCATTTTTTTTTAAATATACTTAGTAGTCGAATCCAGTGTATTTTTCAGTGAGATTTACATATTTTATATATTATTTTTATTATTTTGATTTTGGCACAGTATTTTGTATTGTTATTCCAAATTGATTTACTTTGTCCTGTGAAATCTGTATTAATGTTGATTCATTGATAACGAGCGTTTTCAGGAAGAACTCCGTAAGCGACAATTTGCGTTTTTTTGCAGAGTTTTCTGTTCAATAATAATTAAAATGTATTTATCAAAATACTAGCTCACTTGGCAAATGTAAATTATGAAAAATCGAGGTTTGGGTAGGAGGGTAAAAAAATAGCTTACGACCTCGGATCTGAAAAGAATACCCAAAAATTCATAAAAATCAGTCATAAATCCGTTTTAAAGGTTTTCTGTATAATATTTTTTTTTTATATCAGATTTTAACTATTCTATTAGTTCAGGAGTTAAATGAATAGTAAATTATATTTTTTTTTTTATATACTTACAATAAATATAGGAGAAAACCCATTCTTGCAGAAAACGTTAATTGTCGCTTACGATTTTCTTCCTAAAAAGTTAGTGATATTGACGTACTTGCCATGCTGAGGAATCCCCTTATGAAGCAAAATTTTCAATAACACAATGCTTCAATGGCCCCGCCTAGCTAAATAGTGCATTGGTTTCACGACTATCTTGTATTAATATGGGCCCAAACACAAAACTATGACGCAACGTCGCATCGTAGAAATCTACCATCTCGCACGATTCATCGCATTAATTTGCGACTTGATTCGTATCGCACATTCTATGGTTACCTGAACTAGTACTTTGCCTCACGTAAACGCATCACAGCAATTCTCATCGCAGGTTTCTGCCATGTGGCGTCGCATCGCATCGCTGTTTTGTGTAGCAGTCCCTGTAACTGCTAAATTTTACTTTGTACAAATTCTGTTGAATAAGATTTGGCTTACAGTACAGATTAATAACTATACTAAACGCTCACGACACTTTGCAGAAGCGATCATAAAACGTGCGAGTAGGACAGAGCAAAGAGTTTCATGATATCCCTTTCGCACATTTAATGACCGCAACTGCTATGGACGTAGGCTTATGCAATAGTAAGTTATCCCTAAACTATTTATACATATCAGAATGTTAGAAGTAACAGCAAGGTAAACGGATTGATAATAAGTTACAATAATTACGTTTAAAGTTTAGTACGCAATGTGTAAGACAATAGTTAGAGCCTAAACACAGAACAATATTCAAAGTCCAATATAAAGTAGAAAAAGGAATTTTAAGTTCAAAAAATGTCCGTTACAGCGTAAGCGTCAGTTCACATCGAGACGCGACGCGACACTGCGACTCAAAATATAACTTTATTTACTACTCGAAAAGATACACGTTTCAGAATTCAGATCGAGATGACTTGCGGCGCAGATATGTTGAGTCGCTCTTCGCGCAGAGTCGCATCTCGGTGTGAACTAACCTTATGAGTGCGAATACATTAGCGGAATACGTTTGTTCGTTTGAATAAATGGCGAGCATTGAATAATATGTACTCACCCTTATTCGTCCATAGTTCTGTTGTATTTTTCAATGTAAAGAACATAGTACGAAGTATTTTTGCAACGGCGTAACCTAGTTTATGGATAGCTTTCAGTAAATATAATTTTGTATACATTTAAATGGTAAATAATGGCTCGCACTACGGACCCTTACCCAAGCTTCAAGACTCGGGCGTTATAGTTATCGGCACGGATCTTGAGCGCTCGGCGTCAGAGTGGGGGTCGCTTTGCGCATTCCATACATTGGCGAGCCAATCGTCGTCGTTGTTAGATACATGCCGCAAGTGCAGGGAACGAATCACGAGTGACGTCTATGACACGAAGGCGCGGCGAGCCAATCACTGACATTTCCCGCCCCCGCGTCTCACGTCGCACCACTAAAGATACCGAATATTTGACTTCTGCGCAACTTGAAGCCAGCGCTCAGGATTCGTGCCGATAGCTATACTTACACTTTACATGTTTTAAATAATGCTGCGAGTCGAATTTAAAACTGCCTATTATTCAAAATCAAAGTTTCAAATGGCAGACAGGAATCTGTGCATGAAGATAGTATACAAGAATTACTATAGTGTTAATATTTCTTATGTTTCGAATAAAACAAATGTAAATGTATCATTAAACCATTTATTGTTAAAATACACTGAAATTATACCGCTTACTAAAAATGCGTCAGATTGTGTCTGTGTTTTAAAATAAACAGTAAGTAATGTCTTCCCTGTATTTTGTGTCAAGACCTGTGTCGTATTTGTCTCGTTTTTCCTTCTAAACACTGTTTTCGACACATTTTTATAAACCTATGTATCGCAAAACATAGTTTTAGCTTTGGACTGAACTTTATTTTACTGCAGTATAATATCTTATGGCATTTTTACTTGTAAGATTTAACAGTATGAAACCCCTCTCGTTTGTGCGATACATTCTTATGTAATATTGGTGGTTGCCAAGCAAAAGTAGTCTAACCTACAATCATAAAACACATTTGCAACTGGAGTTCTTATCAAGAACAATTACATAACATTCTTGTAAGAAAGATAAAGTTTCAAGATTTCGAATTTAAATCAAAAAGCTATCATCAGTAAAGTTCTAACATTGCGCAATAAAGTTTTGTCGTTGCGAAGATTGGTGCCATTTGATTTTAAAAAATTACGGAAACCAATACTTCTGCCAAAACGTATCTTCTAATGTTGGCTATAATCATTTATTATTCTTAATTTGATCTCTTGTAAAATTATTGATTGCGTCGGCGAAGAAATTCTTCTAATTTTTACTTTAAATTTATAATTACTGTTAATACTCGCTGAATATTCTCGAGAGATTGATGGTCTATATCTAATACCTGATGGTGTACCTGGTTTCGTGTGATGCTCGCACGTGTTATTGGCAAAATTGTGGCATCCCTTCCACAAATGCTGAGTTAAACTTAAAATTGAGTTACGCGCTGTTAGAACTTGACTGACATTATGTAGGTTCGCCTACTTTTGCTTACAAAAGTCGCCTAGTCATGCTCGATTTTATCGATCAACACGATCGATCGACAAAGTCGAACAAGTCTATAGTGATCTTTAGTAGCAATCCATGATAGTATGGAAAACCAAAAGAAAACTGTTTGCTGACAATCATTCCGTACACAAGGTTTGTACAATCGTATATAGCGGTTTTATTTAATTATGCGTGATTGTAATGCGCCATTACTCATTACCCGACTGCGGTAAAGCTGTCGCATCGAGTGGGGTATCGAATGAACATTGAAAAATACATTTTTGGTACCTAAAATACTAAAAATGTTAACCGGAAAAATTGATTTTACTATAATCGAATTCGTAATTCAAGGTAATTTCATTTCATGGCCTGCTCACCAATTCGAGTACCGACAGCGCTGCGAGTTGAATTTTATTTGAACATTTAAAAAAAATATCGGTTGCAAAGGAATTATGTTATAAATTTTGTTGTTCCAAATTGAATAATTATCTTGAATGCCGAATTCCAAAAATCATCTCTTATGAAAGTATCTGTTCTAGCCCCATCTGGAAGTTTTGAATATCAATCGTGGTTTTTTGCTGTAGTCGGGTTTTAGTTTTTAACTTTTATGTTCTACTCGTTTATTTATGGAAAGTATTGTTCATGAGTCATCATTTTGTTTTAATACATAGTTGTAAATATATCCCCTATTTTCATCATAATAATAAAGTGTTTTATTATCCTTAATGCTTAAGCCGAATTATGTGCATAACGGGAAGGAAATAAAGGAGAAAATGCCAGACTCATCCTCCGCATTATTTGATGAAATCGATTAGTGGAGTCTGTAACTAATCGATAACTTACCAAAGCGAAGGCAGCGGAGCACAGCAGAGAGATGTTTCGTAAACAACAATTGTAATTTCCTTATTTATACAAATACAGCCCCATCTCTGCATTCTCTCTTGAGCAGTGGTGGCCGAGTGGTAACGGCCCTGACACGAGTTGTAGGTCGCGGGTTCAAACCCAGCCAGGCGCATTACTTTGTGTAATTGATTTCATCGCCACTGCTCTCAAAACGGTGAAGGAAAACATCGTGAGGAAACCGGCATTTCCTAGAACCAAAAATTCGAAGACGTGTGACATTCACCACCCGCACTGGGCCCGCGTGGTGGATTACGGCCTATTCCCTCTCCTAGACAGGAGGCCTGAGTCCCAGCAGTGGGAACATTAAAAGGCTGATTATATATAAATATATTATTATGCATCTCTGCACGCTCATGTGGGTCTGGTAGATGGAACAAAAGAGGTGTCTCATGTCACGAGCTGTGCGCAGCAGAGATGTGAGCGGCGTGCGATCTAAGGCGCGCCATACATGGACAGCTTGAAGTCAGGATGGACTGCTTCAGGCTGTGACTGCATATTGAATTAGTCTTCTACGTACAATACGTGGAACCGCGCGACCAGTTGCGAGTTGCGACTGCTTCGGTCGGTTGGCAGCGCAGTGAAATTTCATCGTGCGGTCAAGAAGTCACTAAGCATACACTGACTGCTGTAGCTGTCGACTGCTCTATTGTAATATTGGACGAACAAACCTCGACGCATCCCACGTAAGTTGTAACCCACAAAATGTTTACGTAATCTATTACTAAAATTGAAAAAGTCCAAAAAGTCTTACCCATTATAGAAACTAAATTTGCATACTGTTCATAAAGATTCATTGAAAATTGTGGTTAATATCGCTAAAAGTATCTTTGAAATGCTTTCCAGTAAAATTACAGTTGTGGAGTTACAACAACTTACGTGGGAGGCATCGAAATTCATTTTCGATTCACTCGATTCAACGCCTCCGCCTTCATCGTATGAGAAATAGCAATAGTAGTGCTTCTTTCTGAAAATCTACGTTGCTAATGATTCGAATGATGATTTGTTGAGCAGTCCGTACCAACTGCTGGAGTAGTTGGCAATGTTGGCATGAACCGTCCCAGCCGTGTGACTGCCAGCTTTATGTTGTTGACTTTACCTGTAAGGGCGGTCAAGCTGTCCGTGTATGGCGCGCTTAAAATCGATTTCCGAGTATCATTTCAATGATACTCCATATTCTTGGTTGAACCTGGCTTCAACTTCGCGTTCGTAATAATCGACATTCACGTGGCGAGGGTGTTATGGAGCCAAGTGCTGTAGTGACAAACCACGTGAATCAGACGACGTTTTTCAATACACTTACGAAGAAATAGGTAAATAAAAGGGGGTTCACGCGCGATACGTGGGGGTCTTTTACCGCCCAGTCTGATACGATAAATATATATTTTAAGCAATTGTGGCGGGGTGAGCTTGCAAACTTTTCCGCACCAGTATACCTATAACAAGTCAACAGTAAATTGCCTGCTTAAAATCGGTAGGGATAAGAATGGGTTGTCGAGTAAGTGTTTAGAAAATTAATTTTTAGTATGTAAGTATTGTATAAAAAACTGCCCGCTGCTTTCGCGCAGCTGTCTACCAGGGCGCAATGGCGTTATGTGATATTAGTTCGCCCAACTCTACGTTAGCCGCGAAACTCGATGTGAACTAACGGGCTGTACCAAAATACAGCTTCTATTCTAGATCTAGCATCCAATGAGGTAGAGTGTCAATATTAACCAGGTCACAGGTGTAATACTGGCTGAGTTGTTGATTTGCCATCTTTGACATTTTGTAAATTAGGTACTCTTTTGTTTTGTGTCTAGTATTCTTTGATTTGAGCAAGAGAGCGTGCGTGAACAAGAACATATTATAACTTATTATTGTAGTGCAATCAAGTTTTTGTGTTGACCAAAAGGAAACAGTGCATTCTGGAAGAATGTGTCAGTACTACAAGCAGCCGGTTGAAGTAAGCAGCACCAGGTGAGTGGTCTTAAAATTGATCACTTCATGATATGACAACCAATTTATAAAATGTGGCTGTGGGTGGATTTATATAATCCCCTCCTGGCTAGTCTTTATAGTCAACTACTCGTATGTAACAGTGCGCCCGAACTCGTCCGATTTCTCCGCGTTCACTCACTGAGGCCTTTGCCAACACTTGGTGGAAATCCCGTCGCGGAAGATCGGTCGCTCCGCGTAGTGTGGCTGCTATTTTAAATTTAAATGCAATAACATGTATTGACGTTCCATCGCCGATCTCCCGCGACGGGGTTTCCAGTAAGTATGGTAAAGGCCTAAAAGTATGATATCTCGGAAATTACGCGGCGTAGCTCTACAAACCGTAGTCATTGAAGTGCATTATAAAATAAGCTATCTGAATAAATAGGATTTAGTGCAGTTTTACCTTTGATATATTTTTTTTCGAAGTAGAAAGTAGGTAGGATGAGTGACATTCAATTGAGCACTAACCTGTAAAATGCAAAAAATTAACAAAATTTGAATTTCGCGGGCTACCCTGGAGCATCCCACCATGATCCCACCTCAGAGATTTGAAAGTGACGTAAGGGACTAAAGAATTTACTTCTACGTGAAACGTGAAGAGGAGAGATGAGACGCTCATAAATAAAACAGTTATGAACATGTGGATACGTAGAGTCATAGAGGGAAAGGAAGGGATAATTGTGTGAGGAGTGACGTATAAAAGAAAAGGAATCAGAGATAGTGTGAATGAAAGGACAGGATGGAAGGAAAAATTGTTGTGGCGATGACCACGAGTCACATGAGGAAACGCAACCGTGCACACGGCAGAAGATGATGATGATTAAAGAAAGAATTTTTTTGTCTCTGACTAAACGTATCTAAAAAGCTGGTGGTCTGGGTCAAGTAATATTTTGACAAGTTCAGCATCCAAAAGAAAAACAGCATTTAGTCTGTGGTGCGTTCCTAGACCAATTTCGACGAGAAAAGAGAAGTGATTTTCTTGAAATTGTATCCACAATGTCTGCGTGGACTACGTTAAATCGTACTGTGTTCAAGCGAACATCCACCTTTTTCCTGGCGGGGGCGTTAGGCACATTCTTCTTCGAAAGAGCCTTTGATGTCGCCTCTGTAGCAATCTTCGAGAGCGTAAACAAGGGAGTGAGTAATGTTATATAATTTACTTTCAAGAGGTTAAATTGATCTTTTTTTCATAATGATGTTAAAATCGGTGCACATAAACATATCAAACATTTCACAGGAATTCCATGTCGAAATAAGTAGTAAAAATGTACTAAAAAAATAACCTCACAAATCAATGCAGAAGATTTAGATTACCATCCAAGCAGCGCTGTAGTTTGCTACTATAGGTTTACTTGGTCAATTTAAGCCTGTAAAAATTTAATTTGTACTCTTGTAAAACTTAAAATTGGTGCTTGGTTTACCAAGAAAAACCCTTTTTTATCTAGTCTAATTTCAAGGACAGTTATCCTATCTATCTCTTAAAAGAGGCTTGATGTCGTAGAACATTTGAGTTCCTTCAATTGAATAGCATAGTGATTTCGGTGTGGAGAGGAGCTACACCAGAGTCCCCAGGGATGAAGAGCCCTTCAGTGGTACGCTGTAACTGCTTCCTCACATATAAAAGTTGGCAAAAAGCACAAGGCAATTGGCAGTTGCCAATTCACGGTCCTCTCCACTCCACCCGGCTTCGCGTTAGTGGAAACCGTTTATGTTCATAAGAGAAAACTCTTGAAAGGTGAACAGTTTTGGTTCATCAGCAGTAGGTTCAAAATCCCTTTTTTTTTGTTTGCAATATAGACAGGCGCTTGAGGGGGCTGTAATGTGAAGGTAGTGTTGGATGGAGTTTCTTGCGGATTCTTCTCTACAGGAAACAACCAATTTGGAACCGTGCACTAGCTTCTGTTTTTTTATAAGTGCCCATGTGAAATAAAAGAATTTTGAATTGAATTCGAGTTGTTGTTAGGTTTAGAAACATGGCTTTATTTCTTTAGTTATTAAATATGTTTTATTTTCTTTACAGAAACTCTGGAAAGACATCAAGCACAAGTATGAATAATGAGGAATCAAAACAACAGAGGATTAAGATGATTTAATTTATTAGTTAATTTGTTAATAATTATTCTTGATTAAACTATGTCAAGTTAGAAATGTTTATTATTTACATCAGTCATAAACGAAGACAGTAATGACTAGATAACACTAAACAAAGTATATAAACTGCCATTAATTTAAATTCCAGGCTTATAAGTTGACAAAGAAACATCAAGAAACTTTGGCAGTTACTTTCTAGACATTACTTTTTTTACAAACATATCTGATATTCCAACAGGTGTGCATTATTAATATTATTCCTTTCTACTGGTAAGGCTGCCATCAGACGGGCTGTATCGCAGCAACCGCACGCAGTCCATATATTCAACTGCATGCAGTTTGATCTGACTGTTCAGTTGGCGCCAGGCATCTAGCCCAGGAGCTTAGTGTATGATTTGATCTTTAAGTGCCTCAAAATAAAGTTGACAATGTCAATGTGCGTTTGCTCTTTGTAATTTAACTGCACACTTACTGTATGCAGTTAGCGATGGTCAGCGTGCGTCGACACTACACGACTAGCCGATCGCATAAAATTGAAGGCACGACTGCATGCAGTTAAATATATCGACCGCGCGCGGTCGCTGCGATGCAGTCCGTCTGATGTCAGCCTAATGGATGCACATAGGATTATCAAGGTTTGATGGATATCATGAAATATGTTAGGTGTGATTAACATTAACAATACTCAATCGCACTAATAAAGATGCGCGCTAGTCATCAACAATACCCCTGGATTATCATTTAGTGAGAACATGGCCACACTTGGGCCCGTAGCTTTTACTTATGAGGATTCTAATGCAGTTTCTTATTTATATAAATTATTACATTTTTTTATAAAGTAGGTACTAAATTTTACACACATTATACATTACCACATCAAAGCTACTAAGTTAAAATTATATTGTCAAAGTAGTAACATAGCTACATTTTAAATGCACAGCCTCACTTAACATACATGAATATAACAAAACATACATTCATTGATTTAATAATTGTCAGTAATTATTTGAGACACATTTGAGATATCATGAAACATGTTAGGTGTGATTAACATTAACAATACTCAATCGCACTAATAAAGATGCGCGCTAGTCATCAACAATACCCCTGGATTATCATTTAGTGAGAACATGGCCACACTTGGGCCCGTAGCTTTTACTTATGAGGATTCTAATGCAGTTTCTTATTTATATAAATTATTACATTTTTTTTTTATGTAGGTACTAAATTTTACACACATTATACATTACCACATCAAAGCTACTAAGTTAAAATAATATTGTCAAAGTAGTAACATAGCTACATTTTAAATGCACAGCCTCACTTAACATACATGAATATAACAAAACATACATTCATTGATTTAATAATTGTCAGTAATTATTTGAGACACATTAACAAAAAAACAACTTCATACAACACTGGCCTAGTGTACACGAACGCATAGCTTCATAGACGCGTAGCGTAAGCGGCAACGTCTTCGTGTCGTTGCCGCTTCGTCGATAGAGTTTCATAATTTTGTATGTAAGATGTGTGTACAGTACAATTCACGAATGATGGCGGCCGTGAAGTTAGCCTTTGCGAACATTCGCGCATACTACACTCTTCTCGCACACGCACGTCGCCATTTGGTTAGGTTAGCTAGCCTAGCTTCCACTAAATTCAATAAACCCTAGACTTTTCCTGCCTAGTCTTTACCCAACTTAGTTGGGGTCAGTTTCCGGTCTCATTTCACCGGGACACCATTTTTTTTTATGGTGGGTAAAATCATCCAATGACAACCCCCGCTCTTGGGCGGAGCGGGAGATTGTGTCAGACTCTTACTGACTAAACGACCCACCCTGTTCCTTCTAGCCTTCATACCGGGGCTCGAGTTCCATATCGGATAACCCTGGCCCCAGTAGGCCTCGACCCGGCTGGGTCCTTACTGTTGCTGACAACTCCTTGAGGCGTGCGGGAACAGTGCGCGCCGTCGACGACTTGGGCTTGGTCCGGAAAGTTACCGGACGGCCGGACAGCGAGCTACCCACACGTCCGCAAGCCCGCGCCTACGGTGGCCGGAAATCGAGATCAGAATCCCGGCGGCGGCAGCGAGAACACTGGGACACCATGGCGGCGTAACTGCTGACGCCTCACAAGGTGTCGGTTTGGTTGCGCAACCAAATTGGAGGCGCGATCAGCTCGTACGTGTGGCGACTCTGGTGTCTGTATGGTGTTTAGTAGCTTAGGGCTATTTTTGTTAACTGTTCGCGCCGCCATGGTGTCTCGGTGAAATGTAAGCCCTTAATGTTGCTGATTACCAGTACTTTACATGGAGTTTCAGCTAAGTTATGTAAAAAAAAATCTTTATATTAGAGACAAGTCACAAAACATACAATTACGTATACATACATGATAATCAGTTACTAAAATCATTGATTTTCACTTTTATAATTACATTAATTACCTATTCATATGTTCTGAAAAATTAAAGCTAAGGCAGACTGAGTCCACATATAAATTCTTGAAACTGTACCTCTACCATGAGTTTAAAGCAATAGTATTTGTCGATACTCGATACCGACTACGTAAATATTTTGTATGGCAAATTTTAGTTCCGTAAGTGACCGCTAGAGGCGCTGTAAAATTTGCCATACAAAATATTTACGTAGTCGGTATCGAGTATCGACAAATACTATTGCTTTATACTCATGGTCGAGGTATTGTTTGACAATAGATGACTTATGTGTGACGCGTGTGATAGCGATTAGAATGTATTTTCAAGCAAATTGAGTCTAGATGTCATAATGCCTACTAGGTATACATGGGCTCAGTTTGTTTTTAGCTTTGTTCGGGCGCCGTCGGCTACCTTCGTTACACGTCGGGTTGCTGCGCAGGCGACGGTGAACGGGTACAAGCGGGCCCACCACACTTCCACTTACAGTGCGCTAGTATGGTATTAGAAAAAAAGCACTCATTTCTTTCAAAAATACTTTCGTCGGAAGAATTTGGTTAAACCAGCATTTTAATGTCCGTAAAAATTGTTCTAAGCTGAGTCACTACCACAGAAAAGATGAAAGAGGTTAGAAAGGAAATACTTTCCGATTTGTACTACGAGTGTCGCCGCTTGTCTCACACCCTTTAACTGTACTACAGACAATAAACCAATACGAACGCGCATTATGCAACTAACAGACCACGCACATTTAGATCGCAAGTTTACTATTGGTAGTTGAACTATGAGCATTGCCCTAGTTCGTGGCACGCCTGCCCCGCCCAGGCCATTAACCTCTTTCATCTGTTCTGTGATCACTACCGTCTCAGTCCTAAAACTAAATCAGTCTCCGCTTTGCTACTGACATTGGCACTTTCAAACTCTATGTTCACGTTCACAAGTCTATGATTTCCCGCATCTATGTCTGGAGTAGTCAGGGTCGTCAGTGAGCGTGTCGGCTGATGACGACGAGGGCAGCGACCTCGGCTGCACCGGGAGCGGCGAGTCGAAGTGCGGCTCCTCGGCCAGCGCCCAGATGATGTCCACCAGGAGCGGTTGCGCCAAGTTCTTGATGGCGTCTTGCCTCGCCACCTGCGAAATGTAACCCTATGTCAATGTAGATGGTTATTATTTTACAACTGAATTTAAGTGGCCGGCGACGGATGAATTTCCATACAAACGTAATACCACGCTCATTTGCAGTTGGAGCATATTTCCAACATATTATGATGATATTCGGTTAAAGACAATATTTATCTAGGTTCCTACGTCGAGAATATTAGAAATATTGTTATTTTGAATACAGGAAAAGCCAAATGGCATGTTTTGACATTTACGCTTTAAAAAAGTACGAAATACAATTTGCTTAAATTTCTTTTTGTTTTTTTTAAAAAAGAAAGACGTAGGAACCTAGATAAATATTGTCTATAACCGAATATCATCATAATATGTTGGAAATATGCTCCAACTGCAAATGAGCATGGTATTACGTTTGTATGGAAATTCGTCCGTCGCCGGCCCCTTAAAGGTGCTCATTTTAAAGAATTCAATATCTATCAGCTTTTATATGCAAAAAACTTCCTCTTTAATCGACAGACAGAGGGTTAAGTCTTTTAATCAAATTGTATATAGGGCGACACGGTGGTGGTGAGCAGTGGTGGCTGAGTGGTAAAGGCTCCGATTTACGAGCCAGGCGCATTACTTTGTGTAATTTATTTCATCACCACTGCTCTCAAAACGGTGAAGGAAAACATCGTGAGGAAACCGGCATGTCCTAGAACCAAAAATTCGAAGGCATGTGACATTCACCAACACGCACTGGGCCCGCGTGGTAGATTACGGCCCTCTCCTAGAGAGGAGGCTTGAGTCCCAACAGTGGGAACATTAAAAAAAAAAGGCTGGTGATGATGATGATGATGAGACTGGTAATTAGTGACCGATACTTATACACGTTATTGTACTCATGATTACAAACAAAGGAAATTGGGCACCAATAGTTTCACTTTTTGACGCGTATGGCTATTAGAGTTAATGTATATAAGGTATATTATTGAGGATTTTCGAAATAAACCACAAATTGTTTCTCTGAAAACAAAGTTTTGTTTATTCAACATGCTTTTACAGTATTATGTAATAAATTATCGTTTAACTAAAGTTACACTTTTATCTCACCTGAAAACAAAGAAACGACATTAAAGTTCACTAATATCGCCTCCTCAATTATATCCCTTTAATTATCTCTCTACAAGTTTTTATAACAATAAAATGCACATTTAATCTAAACATCATCTGTCATTGAATGATACGTCACCCCGTATCCACAGCTTAAAAATTAAAAAATGAAATGTCATTTCCAAGGAGGTCATTTCATTACATCTCCCCCCCATAGGAACGAAAATTCTAAATAATATAATACAAACAATGCACCTGCAAGCTATCTTTATACCTATTCGTTTTCTTCTACTTCATCTTCTGCCGTAACAGGTTGTAATTTTGTTATGTGGAATAAAGTTGATACGTCACCCCGTATCCACAGCTTAAAAATTAAAAAATGAAATGTCATTTCCAAGGAGGTCATTTCATTACATCTCCCCCCCATAGGAACGAAAATTCTAAATAATATAATACAAACAATGCACCTGCAAGCTATCTTTATACCTATTCGTTTTCTTCTACTTCATCTTCTGCCCTAACAGGTTGTAATTTTGTTATGTGGAATAAAGTTGATTCTGTTTTTCTGTTGCCAGTGTCAATCTTATAAATGGAGTTCGATATTTTCTCTATTATCTTGAAAGGGCCTATTTTTAATTCGTCTAATTTTTTCCTGTTCAGTCTATTTCCATTTTCTACATATACACTGTCTCCTATCTCGAACTCTTGTATTTTCCTATTTCTATCAAATATTTTCTTGTTGTACTTGTGAGATTTTATTGTATTCTCTAATGCTAATCTTCTATCAGCAATCCACTTGTCTTCCTTTTCTATTGTTTTAATTTCATTTGGTAAAATACTGACATTTGTACCATCCAGTAAATATTTTGGTGCAAAACCTGTAACAGAATGGTCTGTTTCATTATATTTCTGTACACATTCTCTTGCTACTGTTGTCCATGTTCTCTTATTATTGTTACGTACGTGGGTAATCAAATGCCGATTTACTAAGAGACAACTTTATTCACCACTAACAATAACAAAATAGTCCAGTCAACAATAATCCGAATCGCAATTAACACTAGAGTACCGTTACACTATCGCTTAGGTCGTTAAGTAAAATCACTTCAAGTACTAGGGTAGTTCGCTCTTGATCGCAGTCGAAATCACAACTGACTCGCTTCCGGCCGGGGGCTCGTATTTATATGCGGAGCCAAGAAAATTCTAGATACCGACTTCCCACGAACGATCCAGAATTCCAGAACAATTGAATCGCTTCTCGAAGTCATAAATCATTTTTATTACTCGTGGTAATAAGAGTCACTTTCATGCGAATTTCGACTCTATTGTTAACGTCGGAGAGTACCATTTCCTATAAATACCTAACTACTACTTGTAAGTACTTTGTGGATGTTTCGAGATTTTTCTAAGTCTGGGTACGTACAACCATTCTAGACCTTTCGAACAGCAATGCGTTTTAATTATTACGTGCTACTCTTTATTTTCTCGGAGATATGGCGGGTTCACGTTTAACGGCGTAACATTATTTTTCTCATTTATTTTACATCTTATTTTATTTACTATTGTTTGGTTTAATCTTTCGTTCAAGCCGTTCGAAAATGGCGTATTCACAGCTGTAAATATTAGTTTGATGTTATTCTCCTGCAAATACTGTTTAAATTCTTTTGAATTGATGCCTGGATATTGGTCTGTCAGAATTATTCCAATCTCATCTGTCTCGAGTACTTTCTTTGTTAGTTTTATAAAGTCACTTGCGTTCTGTGTTTTTGAAGTCACAATAAACGCATATCTTGTGTAGTGGTCTACTAAAAGGTGTAAGTATTTTTTTGTTGACCTAGATCCTCCAAAGCCACCTATAGTATCCATTGACATTATCTCAAATGGTTTTGTTGCTGGTCCCAGTTGTGACATTAACCCAAATTTTCCTTGACATCTTGATTTATTTTTTATGCATATTTCGCATGTTTTACAAATATTTATGATATTTTTTGTTAGGTTTTTAGCTGTATATAGTGGACTTATTTTTTTCTGTAATTGTCTGATTCCAATATGGCATAAATCTTCATGCACCTTTTTTATAATTTTTTTACTAAATTCTTCTGAGAGTATAATCTTTTCAAGTTTCTTTATTTTTTTATAATAGATTTTATTTTTGTGTAGTAGATTTTGTTTCTTTTCTTTTATTGTTTCATTTTTTTCTTGGTCTTCAACTATATCTTTTATTTGTATTAAATTAACTATTTTTAATAGTTCCTCCTTGTTATCTTCTGATTCTAATACAGGGTTTCGGCTCAAACAGTCTGCTTCTATATTTTCTTTACCAGGCATATATTTTACTGTAAAGTCATATTGAGATAGGTAATATGTGAGGTCACCCAATTCTTCATCTGTCCTGCATTTAATATTCATGTTCTCTAGAGGTTTGTGGTCTGAGTAAATAGTGAAATGTTTTCCAATTAGCCAGTGTTGCCAGTATTTTACTGCTTCTTTCATAGCAATACATTCCAAATATATGGCCTTTTTTCGTTTTTGAGATTCGTTTAGTTTTTTTGAAAAATATGCCACCGGTTTGTCTTTACCGTCTAGTTGAGTCTGTTTTAATATTGCCCCGATACCCTCTAAAGATGCATCTGTAAAGATCTTTATTGGTAAGTCTTTGTCGAATATTTCCAACACAGGTTGAGAACATAAATATCTTTTTATTTGATTAAATGATTCTTCACACTTCTCTGACCACACAAACTTTTCATTTTTTCTTAATAAATTATGTAATGGGTCTAAAATAATTGCACTTCTTGGTATGTATTCATGGTAGAAGTTAATTTTTCCCAAAAATTGTCTGACATTCTTTTGTGTCTTAGGAGTTGGAAAATGTCTTATCGAGATCAAATTGTCTTTTAGTGGTCTTACCGAATTGTTCTGAATTACATGGCCGAGGTACTTTACTGAGTCTGAAGCAAAGTTACATTTTGTAAACTTCAATCTAAAGCCTTCTTGTATTATTGCCTCTAATACATTTCTTATGTGTTTTATATGTTCTTCAAAGGTGTTCGAGTATATCAGAATATCATCAATATAGTTTACGGAGTATCCTGTGAGATTGTGCTTTCTTAGAATATTGCTTAAAATTCTCTGGAAAATTGCTGGTGATGTTTTCAAGCCAAAGGGAAGGCAGGTCCACTGGAAGTGGCCATCTTGTGTGACAAATCCTGTTTTATATCTGTCTTCCACCCGTAATGGTATCGCCCAGAATGCTGAATTTATATCCAGTGTAGTAAAATACTTACAATTTCTAGTTTTAACAATCAAATCATCTATTAACGGAAAAGGTTGAGCTTGTGGAACAACAATTTTATTTAGTTCTCTGAAATCTATACACAAGCGGGATTTCGTATTTTCACCCTTTTTAAATGCCAATGTCACTGGAGCAGCGAAAGGACTAGGATTCTTCTATTAAATTATTCTTTAGTAACATGGATATTTGCTTTTCAATTTCTAATTTATCTTCTATTGTACATCTGTATGGTCTTTTACTACAGTATCTATTTACTAGTAAATCTATGTGAGCTTCATAATCTCTAACTGTTCCTATATCATACTTGTCCTTTGCAAAAATTGTTTTATATTCCTTTATTATTTTCTCGATCTCAATTTTCTTTTCATTATCTAAATGGTCTGTCATACTTACAAACTCTTCTGTTTCTATATGTTCATTAAAATTTATTGCTAATGTTTTTATATTCTTTTCTTCATTTCTGTTATCTTTAGACATTTCATCTATTTTATTTGTTCTTATCTTTTTTTCTATCCGCAAGTCCTCGTTTTGGGTTTGTCTGAATTTCTTTATCATATCCAATCCGATTATAAAATCATCAAAATATTCATTTTCTACTATGTATACATCCACCTCTTCTTCTAAATCAAATATTTTTATTTTTATTGTTATCAAGCCATCTGTTTTTTTCACACCATTAACCGTTTTCATATATGCTATATTCTCATTGTCCTTTTTTTCTTTTATTTTAATCAGTCTTGAATTTATTAAAGAGATCTGTGAGCCTGAATCATAAATGCCGCTCACTTCTAGTTTATTTTCTAATAAGAGCTTGATTTTGATTAATGGTGTACTTACTCGTTTTTTTTCTCAGTATTTATATCTACTTCAATAATGGAGTTGTTATTTACATTTCTGGGTTTAAAAACTTTTTCAGATTCATTTTTATTTTTCTTGAACCAACATGACTCTTCCGGATGATATCTAATTCCTTTGTTCAAAGATTCACAAGTGTTATATGGCTTCTTCTCATTAGTTTTATTTTTATAAAGGAATGTACAACTCTTTATTGTACTTGAGTTTTTCTTGTACATCATACCTTCATATTTTCTTATCTCATTGAACAAATCAGTAGTGTCATTGAGTTCATCTCTGTTTAACCTATTTAAGATAAACCCAGGTAAACCTGTTGCAATAAGATCTATCATTGTTTTGGAGTCTATCGTTTTGTTTATGCCTAGCATTAGCCTTTCTTTTCTAATAGCGTAATCAATTAGTAGTCCTTCTTTATATCTAAATGCGAGAGCATATGTAACTATGTCCCATCCTCGGTTTTTAAAAGTTTCTAAAAATTTGTTTTTCCATTCATTCCATTCAGCCTTTATTGTTAGTTTTATGGCCATCGAGCTATACCAATCCAAACAAGATTTTTCTAAAAATAATCTCAATATATCTATTTTTGTTTCATCTTTTGATATATTAAAGCGCTCACACTCCTTTTCAAAATTCTCAATCCATTGCATTGCATTAGGGTTCTTGCTTGTGAATTTTTCAATAATAAATTTCTCTGAAATATGTTTTAGGTTATGTTGATTTTCTTTCTTTGTAGTAGTTTCTATTAATTTTTCCAAGATATGTTGGAAATTGTCGTTTATGTCTATTGGTTGTTTTGTGCTCATTTCTTCTAAATATTGATCTAAAAATTGCATATTACCTTCCTCATCTCTATATGTTTTCTTAAGATCTTCATCCAATTTTATCCATATTTTTCTACTTTGATATCTTTTTTTTATACTATTTTTTATTTTTGAGAAAGTATTCATTTTGACAATATATGTATGATGAATCACCGGCTTCAGCTCATCAGGTAAAACATAACATTTTCCTTCTTCTGTAGATATTGAGGTTATGGCTAATACATTTGATTTGCCATCATTTGAAGCTATCATCGTAAACTCAAATTGCAGCCGGTCCATCTTCTTTTCCATCTTTTTTTAACGTCAGCTGAGCGCGTTCAATGACCTGCAGGTAATAGTTGGCGTTGCGTACAAACTACCTATAGGTCATTGAACTCGCTCAGCTGACGTTTTCTTAGAGAAATTAATTTCGTACATGCGCAAATAATTACGAGTTTTGAAAAAAAGGTACTTTATTTTTTAATTTTATCTCTAAAAATCGATAGTGTTTCATGTACCGGATCGACCCTCCACGTGATTAAAACGATTAAAATTTAGCGGTGTATAATTATTAAAACAAAGGTGGAGCAGTTAATAGACAAAATATTGATGATTTACCCGGGGGCCACATGTGCAGAGGTAGTCATTGCCAAACAAGCGTGTCTTCGACACAGTCTTTAACCTTGTAATATGCTTTTTCGGTTAGGACACGCTTGATATGAGATATTGAATACTAATGAGTATAAAAAAAAGTTTCTTTGGGAAAGTTGTCTGTAATCAGGAGTACAATCACGTGTATAGGTATCGGTTGCTAATTACCAGTCACCCTATATATTGAAACACATAGCTTCAGATCCAATGGTTTAAATATGTCTAATGCGGCTCAATGCACACAATCGACTGACCCCTCACCCCGGTGACCGAGCGAGACACGGTGAGAGTGACTGATTCGAACAATCGAAAACTAGCGGTCGATTCCCTTAACTCTAAACAATCGAAAAACATCTCGATTATTTTGTAGAACGGCGAGTCAATGGTTGACTCGATGGATTCTTTTATAACGACTCCGATTCTCTCGATTTTTAAAACATCTCGGAATCGCCCATCGCTACGGTAGGCGCCAAATAAACGTAGAATAACGGTCATTGACCCTCCTACATTCATTGAAATTCAAAATTCCAAAAAACGAATTAAAGACATAAAGCTGTCTTGAATCGACATCTATCGTGATCTTTTACCTTTTCTGAAAAACAGTTCATTGATGGTTTTTCGGGTAACTTTGATAACATCACACACACACACACACCATTACTTGTACAGACACCCATACGAGGACTATAGTCATAAGTCACAATCCGAGGACCTCCTAGAAAACTGGGTTAGAGACGACTTACGATCTTATTAACAAGACAGAAAGAAAGAGAAAACAATATTTGGGGTGACGAGACTATTCGTAAAGCGCTATCTCAATATTTTTTAGTATGAATTTCTGTAAACGATGCGGGGACCTAAATACACTCGCAAACCCGCCTGGGTAGTACCATCCGAGGACCTGTGTGTGAGCCAAACGAGGACCTTAACCATGTGACCAGAGATGCCTATACGAGGACTTAATTTTTCACACTTTTTCTTATTACTTGCATGATGCGAGGACCTAGTACTAGAATATTCACGAACAATACGAGGACGTTTTTCCAGGTAGGGCTTGTACTAAACGAGGACCTTTTCTGAATTTCCAATAGCCGTTTCTCACACACTTATAATTTTGCCATAATAATATTTGAGCTATATTATTAGATATTTAACCAGTTACACACACCAATTTCTCGATTTAAGTACTATCAGAGGACTTAGCATGATCTAACTGATAATATTTGAAATGAAATTGAAGGTATTATTCTAAGCATTACGTCTCGACTAATCAAATTGATTTAGACTTTTAGTTGTGTTAAAAACACGTGGACAATTACAATTTGACAGCAATTGAAAGATTTTATAGTCGCAACTTTGGACCCACAATAATAATCTAAAGTAACAGGTAAGATAACAAGTTGACATTCATATTCAACTATTATTCATTAATCTATCCGTTACGCGCTGTATGTGGATTGCTGACATTATATATCAATACACAGTTGTGTTAATGTCACAAAGCTGCAACTGAAATCATCTACATGTGACACAACTCTTTAACGGTCAAGTGTATTGTCTTGGGCACGCCACAATCATGGCGGTAAGTCCCCTCTTTGAGGCGTGGCTGGAAAGACCTCACGGCGTCCTTACCTTCCGCATGACGCAGGTACTCACCGGACATGGTTCGTTCGGGAGTTTCCTGCACTCGATTCACGCGGAAGTGACGCCCGGGTGTCGCCACTGTGCGGAACGCCCGGAGGACACGGTGGAGCACACAGTCGAGGTGTGCCCTGCTTGGGCGGAGCATCGCCGTGCCCTCGTGGGGGCGATCGGCGGCGGAGACCTCTCGCGCCGGGCCTTGGTTGAGGCCATGGTCCGGAGCGAGGAGGAGTGGCAGGCGGTCGCCGACTTCTGCGAAGCAGTAATGCTCGCAAAGGAGGAGGCCGAACGCATCAGGCAACGGCGTTATCGCCGCCGCCGTCGCCGGGATTCTGATCCCGATTTCCGGCCAACGTAGACGCGGGCTTGCGGACAGTGAGCAATGGGTAGCTCACTGTCCGGCCGTCCGGTAACTTTCCGGACCAAGCCCAAGTCGTCGACGGCGCGCACTGTTCCCGCGCGCCTCAAGGAGTTGTCAGCAACAGCAGGGACCCAGCCGGGTCGAAGCCTACTGGGGCCAGGGTTATCCGAAAGGGCGCTCGAGCCCCGGTATGAAGGCTAGAAGGAACGGGGTGGGTCTTTTAGTCAGTAAGAGTCTGACACTATCTCCCACTCCGCCCAAGGGCGGGGGATGTCAATGCATGATTTTTTCCCACCATAAAAAAAAAAAAGAAAAAAAAAGTGTATTGTCTTCAAACTAAGCATGCTGTTTGTTAACATTGCATAGCATTACAGTTGAGTAAGTGAAATGAAGTTGCAGCTTAAATCGTCTCCATGTAAGACTGCTCTTGAACAGTTACTTGTATCATCTTTTTTTTTGGTGGGTATAAATCATCCAAATGGCATCGCCCGGTCTTGGGCGGAGCTGGAGATAGTGTCAGACTCTTATTGATTAAAAAATCCACCCCGTTCTTTCTTGCCTTTCATACAGGGGCCGAGCCTTCCTTTCAGAAGCAGACCCTTGGCCCTCTGGGCTCTTGCTGTTGCTGACCACTCCTTGAGGCGCGCGGGAACTCGGCCTCCTCCTTTGCGAGCATTACTGCTTCGCAGAAGTCGGCGACCGCCTGCCACTCCTCCTCGCTCCGGACCATGGCCTGTACCAAGGCCTAGCGCGAGGGATCGCCGCTACCGATCGCCCCCACCAAAATACGACTCGCTAGTTCTAGCGCAGGGAGAGTTGTACCAGGCGGCGGACGATCTAGCAGCATGCGGGGTTGCGATAGTCGTTGATAGGATCCAGCAGTTGGGACTCGAGGTGGTACTGCACAAGTCCGAGGCTATGAGTTTCCACGGCCTTTGGAACGCGCCACCATCGGGTTCCCAATTAACGGTAGGAGGAGTTCACATCGGGGTCAGGTCAACGATAAAGCACCTGAGACTCGTCCTCGACAGCTAGTGGAATTATGTGCAGCACTTCTGAGATCTGGCACTTAAACTGAACCGGACTGGCTCAAGCGGCTCTTGCCCAACCGGGGCCTGGGGAGTTTAGACGCCTACTGCCGGAGGCTTTACGTAGGAATCGTTGTGTGGGCGCCATCGCTGCGTCAGCAACCGAGAGTCCAGCTGAACGCATGCCTGAGGGTCATGGCAATACAGATGGTACGGAGATACCGCATGGTTTCCCGCAAAGTGGCGAGCCTTCTTGCTGACCTGCCACCATGGGATCTGGAGGCAACAGTCCTTGCACGCATAAACAATTTGCGCGTGGAGATGCAACGCCGGCGCCGGGGCGAAAGTCCACTGCCCCGACAGGTCGTGGCATGGTGAACAGAGTTCCGGCGGGATCTCATGATGGAATGGCGTCAGCGACTATCGCAACCCAGTACTCGGCATGCCACAATTATGGCGGTAAGTCCCCTCTTTGAGGCGTGGCTGGAAAGACCTCACGGCGTCCTCACCTTCCGCATGACGCAGGTTCTCACCGGACATGGTAAGTTCACGAGGTACATACCTGCACCGGATTTGTGCGGAGCACACGGTAGAAGTGTGCCCCGCTTGGTCGAAGCATTGCCGTGTCCATGTGGCGATCGGCGGTGGCGATCTCTCGCGCCGGGCTTTGGTACAGGCCATGGTCCAGATTGAGAATGAGTGGCAGGTGGTCGCCTCCTTCTGCGAAGCAGTAATGCTAGTAAAGGAGGAGGTCGACCGCATGAGGCACTCATGCCCCAGCCGCTGCCGGGATTTCGATCCCGATTCCGGCCACCGAAGGCGCGGGCTTGCGCACGGCGAGCTATGGGTAGCTCGCTGTCCGACTGTCCGGTAACCGTCCGGACCAAACCCAAGTCGTCAACGGCGCGCACTGTTGAAGGAACGGGGTGGGTTTTTTAGTCAGTAAGAATCTGACACTATCTCCCGCTCCGCCCAAGAGCAGGGGATGTCATCTAAATGATTTTTACCCGGCAAAAAAAAAACGCTATTTATTTATAGTTTAAAAGTTTTTAAATTGTAATTTTCGAGTATTTTATGTCTTTAATTTAATTAGTTTAAATTAACAAGCTTATTATTTTCAAAATTATGCTCGCCATGTGTTTGTTATCTAATAAAAAGTAATGTTTATTCTGCACAAGGCACTCTTATTTACCTCAAGCAATTGAGAGAGTTTTGGCCTTCTTAGTATCGTTTAGACTTGTATTCAATCAGCTGATCGGAGTGGTCCCTCTTAACTGAAAGAGTTATGTTAATCATTGATATGTTTACTATTTTTATGTAATAAAATTGAGTATGACAATTAATAAAAGGGCATAAAATGCGGATCGATTTATGCTTTCTACTTAAGATCGGCCAAATATCAAGGACGTCCGGGCCTTGGTTGAGGCCATGGTCCAGAGCGAGGAGGAGTAGCAGGCGGTCGCCGACTTCTGCGAAGCAGTAATGCTCGCAAAGGAGGAGGCCGAACGCATCAGGCAATGGCGTTATCGCCGCCGCCGCCGCCGCCGGGATTCTGATCCCGATTTCCGGCCACCTTAGGCGCGGGCTTGCGGACAGTGAGCAATGGGTAGCTCACTGTCCGGCCGTCCGGTAACTGTCCGGACCAAGCCCAAATCGTCGACGGCGCGCACTGTTCCCGCGCTCTTCAAGGAGTTGTCAGCAACAGCAGGGACCCAGCCGGGTCGAAGCCTACTGGGGCCAGGGTTATCCGAAAGGGCGCTCGAGCCCCGGTATGAAGGCTAGAAGGAACGGGGTGGGTCTTTTAGTCAGTAAGAGTCTGACACTATCTCCCGCTCCGCCCAAGAGCGGGGGATGTCAATCCATGATTTTTTCCGACCATAAAAAAAAAAATATCAAGGACGTAGTAGTCAATTCTTCATGCCAAAGGCTAGGTTAATTTTAAAACCGATTGAATTAAATAGACTTTTTTTATAGATAATTGCACTTAGAATAATGTTTCAGGACATCTAGCAATGTATAAGAACTCTTTGGTTAAATAAACTGAAATTCTAGAACTTAGTGTATTGTTTTTCAGTGCATGACATATTTTATTAATAAATGCGATTCTCAAAAACATATATATTGTGCATTCTCAAGTCTCGTACAGTACATTATGACATACTTTTACGTAAAAAACCATCCGAAGTTTTACTCTCTCAGAACAGAAGTTTCGATACTTTTGAAATTTCAATAATTAATAGGTACACACGGAAAACCTATCCAAATGGGGACCTAAATACACTTGTCTGGAAAAGCTACCCATGTGGGGACTTACATACACACTGTCTGGAAAAGCTACCAATCCGAGGACATTTGTGTGAAGATTTACACATAAGTCTCCACAAGGTACTAAAAACATGACTGAAGTGTTAAAAGTCGTGTGTAAAAATTTTAAGTGGCGCCGCCTAGCGGTTACACACGATCATGTGTGAACATGAAATTTCGCAACCAAACCGAGGTCCACCAAGGTTGATATCAACTTTGCCTTATTAAGTATATAGAAAGGTTCAAAATCGAACGTAGAATACGATGAACTGGGTCGGGCCATCCGAGGACGTACGAAAAGGTCCTCGCATTGAAAAGGTCCTCAGATGTGCCTTGTGTATTCAAGCGCATGTCCTCGCATGGTACTTAAAACAAACACACACACACACCATATCACACACACACATTGACCTTTCCCTAATAGGTCAATGTACTTTATTTTAAGTTTATCTGTCAAGGGTGCGAGCGAGAAAGTGGGATAGAGCTATACACCCTATACAGCTCTATTCCTTTAACTGTTCAAATTAGGTCGTCAAATAAACTGCGTTAACGGCTCGTGGTAGGGCCTCTGGCATCGTAGCAGATCTATTTAATAAGAAGAACTTACAAGTCCGAAGTGATGCACGATCATTTTGAGGGCGTACTCCTTGATGTCGGTGGCGCGCATGCGGTCGGCAGCTTGCAGGATCGCGAGCACGTTCTCCGGAGACACGTTACTCTGCAAGTTGTGCTTGCAGAATACTTGCAGCCGGTTATTTGTGAAACCTGTCGAATTTTAAGAGTACTGGTGTAATTTATTGGTAGCGACATCTATGGCGTCACATAAGAACTAATCCTGCATTGCGCAATTAAAGTTCTCCGCGCGATTTGAATATACAGGGTTATTTGTAAAACACTAATAACCTTGCAGGACTGTATCACTAACATCATAAACAACAACTTTTGTTCTATGACTTTTTACAAAACATAATACATTTACCAAAAACAAATCTCCAAGATTTCGTTGTTCTATATAACATATTTGAACTCCGTATTTTGCTATACCTACGTAATAGGTACGACGTCTGTATGACGCGACGCAAGCGCATCAATCACCCACGCCGCCCGATCCTCACTACCCTCCGCTATTGTACTATCGCTTGCTTCGCATACACTTCGTAATATTTAGAACGTTTAATTTAAATATTTTTATGTTTGTATGAAAATCTGATGAACTAATATGATAATTTTTTTAAAGTCATAGAACAAAAGTTATTGTTTATGGTATTAGTACCATGGTCCTTTTTTTTTTTTTTTTTTTTTTTTTTGTGAGGTTGCCATTGTTTTACAAATAACCCTGTATAGAGTCTGTCTAATAAGTCAACCGACTTGGGTAATTATTAGGGTAAAATGAAATCTGATGTAGTCAACGCTGGTTCAATAATCAAGGTTGATTAAGAGATCTTGATCATTGTTTACTAATAGAAGAGCCTTATAAAAAGTATCGAATATAAGTATTTTTTAAATACAGTAAAATGGGGTGAATAGAGACAAAACTTTAAACGATATTTGAATATTAAAAAAAATCGATGATTTGTTAGAGGCCCATATTATGGTATCAAAGTGAAAAACCCAACCCAAAGTTTTGTCTCTATTCACCCCGTTTTACGGCAATTAAATATTATACAAAATTCTCAAGTCGGTTGACTTTTTAGACTGACTATAGCTGTGAATAAAACTAACCATAATATATCGGCGCTTGGAACAGGTACAGCGAGTCTTCTGTGGGCATGTTGGTGTCACCGTAGTAGATGTATCGCAGCAGGGAGTCGAACGCCTCCTCCGACGGCACCGTGTCGCAGATTTGTATCTGTAGGACAACACTATAGAGATTAATGCTTGGTTTAACAGAAGCGTAAGTAATGGTTACAGTGTCCGGATAGACAGGAAGGAGTAGGCCGCGCGCGCCGCCAGCACGGAGCGGTGCGCGGGCCGCGACGCCGCGCCCAGTAGTACAGTAGTACAACACTCACATTGACGATGTTGTCGTGCGGCGAGAAGGAGCGGAACATGGCCTCGAAGTAGGCCGCGCGCGCCGCCAGCACGGAGCGGTGCGCGGGCCGCGACGCCGCGCCCAGTAGTACAGTAGTACAACACTCACATTGACGATGTTGTCGTGCGGCGAGAAGGAGCGGAACATGGCCTCGAAGTAGGCCGCGCGCGCCGCCAGCACGGAGCGGTGCGCGGGCCGCGACGCCGCGCCCAGTAGTACAGTAGTACAACACTCACATTGACGATGTTGTCGTGCGGCGAGAAGGAGCGGAACATGGCCTCGAAGTAGGCCGCGCGCGCCGCCAGCACGGAGCGGTGCGCGGGCCGCGACGCCGCGCCCAGTAGTACAGTAGTACAACACTCACATTGACGATGTTGTCGTGCGGCGAGAAGGAGCGGAACATGGCCTCGAAGTAGGCCGCGCGCGCCGCCAGCACGGAGCGGTGCGCGGGCCGCGACGCCGCGCCCAGTAGTACAGTAGTACAACACTCACATTGACGATGTTGTCGTGCGGCGAGAAGGAGCGGAACATGGCCTCGAAGTAGGCCGCGCGCGCCGCCAGCACGGAGCGGTGCGCGGGCCGCGACGCCGCGCCCAGTAGTACAGTAGTACAACACTCACATTGACGATGTTGTCGTGCGGCGAGAAGGAGCGGAACATGGCCTCGAAGTAGGCCGCGCGCGCCGCCAGCACGGAGCGGTGCGCGGGCCGCGACGCCGCGCCCAGTAGTACAGTAGTACAACACTCACATTGACGATGTTGTCGTGCGGCGAGAAGGAGCGGAACATGGCCTCGAAGTAGGCCGCGCGCGCCGCCAGCACGGAGCGGTGCGCGGGCCGCGACGCCGCGCCCAGTAGTACAGTAGTACAACACTCACATTGACGATGTTGTCGTGCGGCGAGAAGGAGCGGAACATGGCCTCGAAGTAGGCCGCGCGCGCCGCCAGCACGGAGCGGTGCGCGGGCCGCGACGCCGCGCCCAGTAGTACAGTAGTACAACACTCACATTGACGATGTTGTCGTGCGGCGAGAAGGAGCGGAACATGGCCTCGAAGTAGGCCGCGCGCGCCGCCAGCACGGAGCGGTGCGCGGGCCGCGACGCCGCGCCCAGTAGTACAGTAGTACAACACTCACATTGACGATGTTGTCGTGCGGCGAGAAGGAGCGGAACATGGCCTCGAAGTAGGCCGCGCGCGCCGCCAGCACGGAGCGGTGCGCGGGCCGCGACGCCGCGCCCAGTAGTACAGTAGTACAACACTCACATTGACGATGTTGTCGTGCGGCGAGAAGGAGCGGAACATGGCCTCGAAGTAGGCCGCGCGCGCCGCCAGCACGGAGCGGTGCGCGGGCCGCGACGCCGCGCCCAGTAGTACAGTAGTACAACACTCACATTGACGATGTTGTCGTGCGGCGAGAAGGAGCGGAACATGGCCTCGAAGTAGGCCGCGCGCGCCGCCAGCACGGAGCGGTGCGCGGGCCGCGACGCCGCGCCCAGTAGTACAGTAGTACAACACTCACATTGACGATGTTGTCGTGCGGCGAGAAGGAGCGGAACATGGCCTCGAAGTAGGCCGCGCGCGCCGCCAGCACGGAGCGGTGCGCGGGCCGCGACGCCGCGCCCAGTAGTACAGTAGTACAACACTCACATTGACGATGTTGTCGTGCGGCGAGAAGGAGCGGAACATGGCCTCGAAGTAGGCCGCGCGCGCCGCCAGCACGGAGCGGTGCGCGGGCCGCGACGCCGCGCCCAGTAGTACAGTAGTACAACACTCACATTGACGATGTTGTCGTGCGGCGAGAAGGAGCGGAACATGGCCTCGAAGTAGGCCGCGCGCGCCGCCAGCACGGAGCGGTGCGCGGGCCGCGACGCCGCGCCCACACGCAGGCGCACGTCCGACAGCTCGGCACCGCCGCCCAGCAGCACGCACATGTCTTGCTCCAGAGTTGTTCCTACACACAACACGCGTTTAAAATTCGATCAATCGTTGAGCTCTTTTCTGCGTGAATTGATTCGAAAGCACAACGCATTGCGGTAGGGATGGCGATTCTTCCTAAAGAACTTTTTTTTAACCTATTCAGATTGAAGTCTACGAATCGAGTAATACACCCCTACTTTTTAATTAGGCACAAAAAAATGGGGCTCTATCTGTACTCGTCACTGATCATATTTCTGTAGTCAAAAGTAGAATAAACCTAAATCCTAAAATTGACCACGAAAAGGTAAATTCATCATAGAATCAATCAAACATAACAATTGCTAGTAGAAAATACTGCAGGCAGTATTTTCACTTATTCATTCACTAATCAATAGCCTGCACAATATTTCCATAAATTGAGTGACATTTTGGGACATAAACCAACGCTAATAACTTTGCTGTTTATGAATATTATTTATTGAGATTTTACTTAAAAAATAACAAGGGCTTTTCTAATAAGCCCTTTAAGTATGTGTACTAATTAAAAAATTGTGGTGTATATCGAGTTCTAAAAAATCGATACTTTGGTTACCGTGCACTCCTTGCAGGTATCGAGTCCTAAAAAGCACGGTATAGAAGAACCTACAATGCACGTATGTGTTTCATGACTGGTGAGTAATCGGGTTAACAACATTCACATAAAAATTCGCTTGTGAAAAATGGGTGTTTTAAAAATTTTCAAACAATAATACTCATAATATGGTTGCATTCTAATGGAAAAAATCGAATCTCGATTTCAAATTTCAAAGCTCAATTCACAGAATCGGTCCATTATTTAAGATCGATTTAAAAAAAATATTTACCATATTTTAATTGATCTCGGATCGCCATCCTACGCGGTACCTAGCCCCATAAATATATGTTTGCGTAGTTCAACAAAATGAGCTGAACTCCTTAAAACGTTAGTCGGATTAACGCGGGACTATACTAAACTTGTTGAAATGTTTTTTAGAAAAGTGTTTTCTACTCGAGTTTTCTCCGAGAGGTTTTGTAGAGGCATATCTGTATGAATGGCTGGCTGTTTTTGTCTTATCTACATCTAATATAATAAAGAGGTGCTTTTTTTTTCGTAAAGTTAGGCTTACCATGACCTCTTATGGAAACGTTCAATTCCCAGTGAGTCAAATTCCTTTCAAAAGCAGGCCTGCTTCTAAAGTTGAACGATTTTTGTGCAGAGGTGAACAGTTACGCTTAAAGATCGCTTAATTTAACATTACAGACGCTCAAAAGACTGTCGTCTGCTATTAATACTCGTCAAATAGCACGCCATAGTACAAAAAGTCTATGCCAAAAAAAAAATGCCGGGCAGTTCAACTTCAGCCCTGCTGTAAGAGGTCATGGTAAGCCCCCTGGTTCGATTGCAAATTTTTTTCACCAATAGAAAGTTGCTTTATTCCTGAGTGATTTAAGCTATATTTTATATACCTAAACGGGCCAATCTGCGGGCAAAAGCTAGTTAATTATATGTTTAGATCTGAATAATTTTTAACGTTCCATATCTAAGTCGGCAAAAACGGAACACTATAAAACCTTTTTTTTTCGTCGACTAAGACCCTTTTTCTCAGGAACACGTAGAGGTATGAAGCTGAAATTAATATCAAATATTCAGATTGGCTACCCCTAGCAGCTGTGAAAAAATCTAACTTCTATGTCAACGCAATCTAAAGATAAGGCCGTTTATGCTCCGTTTAGGCACATATTATAGTACTCGCTAGGAAATCAGAACCTATAGGGTACTTCCCGTTGACCTAGAATCCTGAAATTTTCTATGAAGGAAGCTCTCATAACACAAACTATAGGAAAATGTCTGAAAACTGTAATATGTATTTGTAGTTGCATCACAATTCGAGAATTAAACTATTTATAGGTAGTAACATACCTACCTGCGCGAATCCGACTCGCTCTTGACCGGTTCTTTTTGCACAATATCTAATTTTTGCTACTAAATCTATGGCATTTTTTTTTAGATGGGAAATCATCCAATGACTTCTCCCGCTCTAGGGCGGAGCGCGCGTTTAGTAAACTTTTACGACTAAAACCCACTCCTTTATTCCTTATTTGCCCTGCATACCAGGGCCCCGGGTTTTCCTTTTAGAAGCGAACCCATGGCCCCAGTAGGCTTCGCTGACATTATTATCTCCTTGAGGCGCGCATGGAGCACTAAGCATCACCGTCCGCAAGCACACGTACAGCGGCTGAAAATCGGGGAGTGAGAGCCGTTCCCTCACGCGTGCGGCCGCTTCTTTCGCTAGCTTTACTCCTTCACAGGGGGCGATCGCTTGATTTCTGTGGCTCTTATACTATCGATATGTTTTCTATAGGTATGTTCGATAATTCAAACACACTATACTGTATTCGCGTTAAGATAATAGTGACACATCGTTGTCAAGTGACATCGTTAGATCATAGTAAATCAGAAAACCGTGTTCACATTGAGCAGTTGTAGTAATTCCTTTACACGATATTGACGCATTCTTTTAACGATTTTAAAAATGAATACCTCATCAGACCTCATGTATTCATTGAAATAAAAGTGAAAATTAAAATTGTTACAGTGAGTACTTAAAATACTGTGTAAATTGTAATAAAAGATTTGTTTTAAGATTTTACTCATACTACACCTTTACTTTGCAGTTGCACTGAGTTAATCAACATTATACTAAATTGAAGATCACTGATTCAAAAACGGTCTTGAAGATATTCCTGAAGATGTAGATTTTATTGATTTTACCTACCATCTTATGACATGGTCTTGAATACAAATATAATGTAAACGATATTAAGTTTATGTACCTTAAGGTTAATAATAAACTGAAGTTATTGATACTTTATAACTTCTTTCTAGAAGAAATATAAATATTTACATAGAGAAATGTTGGGCTACATACAAGGTGTAAGGGACAGCCGTCCACAAACTTTAAAGGCTTGCTCAGAAGACGAATCTGAACAACCTTCCACAAGACTTTTTTTCAGGAAACGAAAAAAAAAAATCCGCCTCACCATACAAAATTATAAACTTGATTAGACAGTTTGTATGGAGGCCGATTTTTTTTTTCGTTTCCTGAAAATTTTTTTTGTGGAAGTTTGTTCAGTTTCGTCTACTGAGCAAGCCCTTAAAGTTTGTGGAGGGCTGTCCCTTACACCCTTTATATGCGATTTGATTTTGTTCTAAATCCTTAATCTAATACATTGTTGATCGAAGGATGAGTCACTATTTTCTTAAAGCGCATAAGACTATAGTAATATATTGTGCCTTCTTACCGATAATCTCTTCATCGTACTCCTGCTGTACGACCGCGTTGGTCTGCTTGGGCGGCGGCTGCTGCCGTCGACGGATCACTTCTACCATCAAGCTCTGTTCCATTTCCTCAAACTCTTTCGACATCACTATCGGAGTGAAGTTATAGTCTTTCACAACGAATCTGGAGACAAAAAACGAGTCTTAGAAATGTAGAATAGTGTGAAATTCATGTTGACATCAGTTGCAGATACAAAAAAAAAAACCAGTGATGAGTGACCGACATATTTGGAGGCAAAGATATAAAATTCTTTCTAAATATCTCGAATTCGTGGTACTTCACAGCCGTGTGTGTGTGTGACCAAATGTATGAACATAAACGAAACTAAACGAGTAAATCAGGATGGCAGTCAAGTTCGAAATGACTCTGAAACGCGGTAGCGTCCTTTAGTTTCTGCTTATCCTCTATGTAAAAGGAAAGAGATGACATAGACACTAGGTTTTTACATAAACAGTACTCTTTGATGTACGTGAGGTTGGCATGGTGCGCGGCGTGCAGCGCTTGCAGCACGTTGCCGTAGCAGAGGTACAGTGTGTTACACTCGCCTCAAGCAGTACTCCTTGATGCACGTGAGGTTGGCGTGGTGCGCGGCGTGCAGCGCTTGCAGCACGTTGCCGTAGCAGAGGTACACAGTGCGTTACACTCACCTCAAGCAGTACTCCTTGATGCACGTGAGGTTGGCGTGGTGCGCGGCGTGCAGCGCTTGCAGCACGTTGCCGTAGCAGAGGTACACAGTGCGTTACACTCACATCAAGGAGTACTCCTTGATGCACGTGAGGTTGGCGTGGTGCGCGGCGTGCAACGCTTGCAGCACGTTGCCGTAGCATAGGTACACAGTGCGTTACACTCACCTCAAGCAGTACTCCTTGATGCACGTGAGGTTGGCGTGGTGCGCGGCGTGCAACGCTTGCAGCACGTTGCCGTAGCAGAGGTACACAGTGCGTTACACTCACCTCAAGCAGTACTCCTTGATGCACGTGAGGTTGGCGTGGTGCGCGGCGTGCAACGCTTGCAGCACGTTGCCGTAGCAGAGGTACACAGTGCGTTACACTCACCTCAAGCAGTACTCCTTGATGCACGTGAGGTTGGCGTGGTGCGCGGCGTGCAACGCTTGCAGCACGTTGCCGTAGCATAGGTACACAGTGCGTTACACTCACCTCAAGCAGTACTCCTTGATGCACGTGAGGTTGGCGTGGTGCGCGGCGTGCAACGCTTGCAGCACGTTGCCGTAGCAGAGGTACACAGTGCGTTACACTCACCTCAAGCAGTACTCCTTGATGCACGTGAGGTTGGCGTGGTGCGCGGCGTGCAACGCTTGCAGCACGTTGCCGTAGCAGAGGTACACAGTGCGTTACACTCACCTCAAGCAGTACTCCTTGATGCACGTGAGGTTGGCGTGGTGCGCGGCGTGCAACGCTTGCAGCACGTTGCCGTAGCAGAGGTACACAGTGCGTTACACTCACCTCAAGCAGTACTCCTTGATGCACGTGAGGTTGGCGTGGTGCGCGGCGTGCAACGCTTGCAGCACGTTGCCGTAGCAGAGGTACACAGTGCGTTACACTCACCTCAAGCAGTACTCCTTGATGCACGTGAGGTTGGCGTGGTGCGCGGCGTGCAACGCTTGCAGCACGTTGCCGTAGCAGAGGTACACAGTGCGTTACACTCACCTCAAGCAGTACTCCTTGATGCACGTGAGGTTGGCGTGGTGCGCGGCGTGCAACGCTTGCAGCACGTTGCCGTAGCAGAGGTACACAGTGCGTTACACTCACCTCAAGCAGTACTCCTTGATGCACGTGAGGTTGGCGTGGTGCGCGGCGTGCAACGCTTGCAGCACGTTGCCGTAGCAGAGGTACACAGTGCGTTACACCCACCTCAAGCAGTACTCCTTGATGCACGTGAGGTTGGCGTGGTGCGCGGCGTGCAACGCTTGCAGCACGTTGCCGTAGCAGAGGTACACAGTGCGTTACACTCACCTCAAGCAGTACTCCTTGATGCACGTGAGGTTGGCGTGGTGCGCGGCGTGCAACGCTTGCAGCACGTTGCCGTAGCAGAGGTACACAGTGCGTTACACTCACCTCAAGCAGTACTCCTTGATGCACGTGAGGTTGGCGTGGTGCGCGGCGTGCAACGCTTGCAGCACGTTGCCGTAGCAGAGGTACACAGTGCGTTACACTCACCTCAAGCAGTACTCCTTGATGCACGTGAGGTTGGCGTGGTGCGCGGCGTGCAACGCTTGCAGCACGTTGCCGTAGCAGAGGTACACAGTGCGTTACACTCACCTCAAGCAGTACTCCTTGATGCACGTGAGGTTGGCGTGGTGCGCGGCGTGCAACGCTTGCAGCACGTTGCCGTAGCAGAGGTACACAGTGCGTTACACTCACCTCAAGCAGTACTCCTTGATGCACGTGAGGTTGGCGTGGTGCGCGGCGTGCAACGCTTGCAGCACGTTGCCGTAGCAGAGGTACACAGTGCGTTACACTCACCTCAAGCAGTACTCCTTGATGCACGTGAGGTTGGCGTGGTGCGCGGCGTGCAACGCTTGCAGCACGTTGCCGTAGCAGAGGTACACAGTGCGTTACACTCACCTCAAGCAGTACTCCTTGATGCACGTGAGGTTGGCGTGGTGCGCGGCGTGCAACGCTTGCAGCACGTTGCCGTAGCAGAGGTACACAGTGCGTTACACTCACCTCAAGCAGTACTCCTTGATGCACGTGAGGTTGGCGTGGTGCGCGGCGTGCAACGCTTGCAGCACGTTGCCGTAGCAGAGGTACACAGTGCGTTACACTCACCTCAAGCAGTACTCCTTGATGCACGTGAGGTTGGCGTGGTGCGCGGCGTGCAACGCTTGCAGCACGTTGCCGTAGCAGAGGTACACAGTGCGTTACACTCACCTCAAGCAGTACTCCTTGATGCACGTGAGGTTGGCGTGGTGCGCGGCGTGCAACGCTTGCAGCACGTTGCCGTAGCAGAGGTACACAGTGCGTTACACTCACCTCAAGCAGTACTCCTTGATGCACGTGAGGTTGGCGTGGTGCGCGGCGTGCAACGCTTGCAGCACGTTGCCGTAGCAGAGGTACACAGTGCGTTACACTCACCTCAAGCAGTACTCCTTGATGCACGTGAGGTTGGCGTGGTGCGCGGCGTGCAACGCTTGCAGCACGTTGCCGTAGCAGAGGTACACAGTGCGTTACACTCACCTCAAGCAGTACTCCTTGATGCACGTGAGGTTGGCGTGGTGCGCGGCGTGCAACGCTTGCAGCACGTTGCCGTAGCAGAGGTACACAGTGCGTTACACTCACCTCAAGCAGTACTCCTTGATGCACGTGAGGTTGGCGTGGTGCGCGGCGTGCAACGCTTGCAGCACGTTGCCGTAGCAGAGGTTGGCTCGCAGGAAGCGCGCGCACAGACCACGCAGGCGCGGGATGTTGAGGCGCAGCGCCAGGCGCAGCACGGCCATCACCAGCAGCACGGTGGCCGGGGACGCTGGGTCCTCGTCTGCGGACGCCGGTATAGTTGAAATAGAACATGTCGCCTTAGCTTAAAACGGCCTGAGTGTGTTCGTGGGTCGCTGGGACTCGCCGATGTGGCAGCACTGGATGCGACTACACACTGAGGGTGGTCGCGTCCAGGGCCTGGCATAGACTGGTGCTACTGTGCGGTGCCGCTTTGAGTGTGTTTGTGTCTTTGTATGTACTAACAATAGCTTTATAAGGTTTCTCGTGTTACTAACAATATATGGACTTTGGTCTGAAATAAATGTCATATTATTATTATTATTAAAAGCTTGATGCTCGTGAATTATCTTTACGAGAAAAGGTATTTGGTGCAGTGTTTTTATAAAGTCATAAAGATCTTTAGGCCCCTCTCGCACGCCAACTTTTTGTAGCGATGCTGTCGCGCGTTTAGGAAACGCGTGACAGCTTCGCTACTAACGCGCGTTAGTCGCATTTGCAAGCGCTATACAAAAGATGTCAACGCGTTGCTAACGTGCTACAGATTTGCGACTGTATTGATGCGAACACGCTACAGCATCGCTAAAAAAAGTCACGGTGGACGAGGGGCCTAAAGATCTTGATAACTTTTTGGGCGACTCAAGTCGACTGCGAAACAAAGAGAAGCGAAACGATCCGTTGCTGTTCACGTGAATTCAAAGCGATGCAGCGGCGTTCCTACATGCGCTTTAACCGCCATTTATATAAAACAACCACAAGAATTTGCGCTAAAATATCAAACTAGTCGCGATCGCTTCGCGCACCCACGTGCTGTTGGTCACGTAAGTCATCGCAATAGAGTATCAACTGTTTGTTCATCTCGAGCAGCGTCGCTTCGCGATCGCCATCGCGTTGAATCACATTAGACATTACGTTAGTCTTTTATTGGACTGGCAGTTGTCTTGTATGAGCATACTAGAGTCCGTCTAATGAAAGCGTGACCTGAGAAAAGGAGGATAAAAACCAAACGTTTTGAATGTGGTATTATTGAAATAGTATGAAAAAAGTTTTGATACTTGAGTATTTTTTGTATTAATTACAATTGTATAATAGTTGTATATGAACTTAAATTCTAGTCAAAAAGGAATCTGCATGCTTTTCTGAGTCCGAAACCATTCACAGAAGGTGGTCCTCATATTTTGCATACTCAACTCCCTTTGGCGCCTGCTCTATAGAGAAAATTCAGATCATTTGGGATTAGTCAAGTGGGAACATGTTTCACATTCCAGTGATTGTTTCAAATGATACGGATCGATTCGTGAGACACAGACAGTTCAGCAGCTATCTCTCTCAAACTTGAACTAAGATTTCAGTCACTATTTCCTTTACTTTCGCGATTTTAACTTCAGTTGAAAACATTGATGCACTACCAGACAGAGTGAGGCAAATCTTTCATTACATCGTCAAGATTATAACGTAACTAACTTAAAAATTCTGAAACCGTCTATAAACATTGTTGTTTTTCATTGAAAACACCTTCTTTCTCTTCTTGTTTTTGTTTGAATTTATGAACCATAGTGTGTAGCAGTTTTCGCACGTTACTGTTTATTGTTTTGCCCATAATTAAGCAATTATTCTTGAAAAATAAATATCTGTTTACAAAAACTGACAATTGTAATCATAGACATTGACGTGATTTTGGCGGCAAAATAATGTTGACATTTTAATTTAAAAAAAAACTCCAGGTTACGCTTTCAGTAGACACACTCTAGCTTCTACCAACAGCTTCACCCTCTCGAGGGTGAGTAAATTTGAGCAATGGCTAGCTCGCTGTCCGACCAAGCCCAAGTCGTCGACGGCGCGCACTGTTCCCGCGCGCCTCAAGAAGTTGTCAGCAACAGCAGGGGCCCAGCCGGGTCGAAGCCTACTGGGGCCAGGGTTATCGGAAAAGGCGCTCGAGCCCCGGTATGAAGGCTTGAAGGAACGGGATGGGTTTTTTAGTCAGTAAGAGTCTGACACTATCTCCCGCTCCGCCCAAGAGCGGGGGTTGTCATTGGATGATTTTTCCCATCGAAAAAAAAAAGGGTGAGTAAACCTATGTTCTCGAAGGTTGGTTTTCTCTATTCAAAGGACCCACGTTTCATCCCTTTAGGGGGAGAATTTTGGAAAATCTTCTCCTAGTGCTGGCCTACGTCATAAAAGGAAGCCTTGTGCAAAATTTCACACTTCTAGTCCCAATTGTTCTGGCTGTGATATGTTAGTCAGATTCTCCTTATAAATTCAATTTGGAATTCTGTGTTTCCTGATGGCTACAATCCGGAATTCTTTAAGTCTACACGACTTAAATACGTTACTACTAGGTAAGCGCGCTCGATCGTCGACCGCATCATCGCTTTCCATTAGATGAGAAGGCGGTCAAGCGTAAACCTATCATCAGTAAAAAAAAAAAGACGTGTGGCACTCGGGGACTGCCGCGGTAAAGCTATTGCATAGCATTTTTATCAACTTATGCAATTATAATTATTTATTTATTTTATTTGTGCAGTATTTTTTTTCCTTTGTTTTTTTTTCTTTGATATTAATTGAAGTTACACTTTCACACATTGAATTGAATTTTGATTGATTGTTCACTCATTTGTTTTCTTATCGGTCACCACGCTCAAAAAACAAATGAGTGGGGGGTGTTAGGTTATTTTCGTTACGAAATTTCTGGATTCGGTCTCCACATAATATTCCTATGGATTAGTACTACGAGTGTTTTAATTTTGTCGTATTGCTGGCGTTACGGTGTATATATATTACTCTTTAGTTGAACGCGTTACCTTTCTCTGTGGGGTCTATCCTGTCGGTGTATATGTAGTTGAGCACCATGTTGAACGACTCGGGCGTGGCCTCGGGCAGCAGCACGCACAGCTGCGGCGGCGTCTTGTACGAGCACACTTCTGACGCTTCCTCCTCGCCGGCGGCGATGCGTTTTGTTAGTTCATCTCGAGCTTCCCTGTGAAAGAACGGAAATAAATGTCAAGCAGTCTGCCTAGCCTTTTGCAAATTGTGTTACAGTTGGTTTCCGATCTTACTGGATGCCGCTCTGGGCGGTGCGGGTCAAACTTTTACTAACTTCAAACGCTCTTAAGTTTCTTCAGTTGCCCTTTGCGATCAGAGCTTCAGCAGGCCTAGCCAAGTTACGACCGTTTCGTTTCGATTCTCTTGCGTCGAACGCCTCGAGTGCCACGCCTCCAATTACTTTCTTCTGACGTCATCTCAACGCTGTGTCCGTGGTCAGAACAAAAGAATCGGAGGCGTGGCCGACTTGAGGTGTTCGACGCCAAAGAATCGAAACGAAACCGTTGAAACTTGGCTAGGGGGCTGTAACAAAAAAAAATCAGTTGCCGTCCGTTCTGTTAACATCTTTTTGAGGTGCACATGTAAGGGTCTAAACAGACGGACCGCATTTCAACTGCAAACCAACTGCAAATTGCAGTTTAAGTTTAGTTTGAATGCAGTTGACACGACTGCAATAGAACTGTAAACACGACTGCAATAGAACTGCAAACCAAACGTGCGGTCCGATTGCAGTCGTGTGAACTGCACCATGCGCGGGAGGGTGGAGCGTGCGGGCGGGTGGGTATGATGCAGTTCTATTGCAGTCGTGTTTGCAGTTCTATTGCAGTCGTGTTTGCAGTTCTATTGCAGTCGTGTCAACTGCATTCAAACTGCATTTAAACTGAAATTTGCAGTTGGATTGCAGTTGAAATGCAGTCCGTCTGTTCAGACCCTAAGGCCGCGTTCTCACTATGTTGTAACGGTTAATTTATCGTCGGACGACTATCGTCTCTAGCTGTTTCCATTATAACAAATGTTTGTCGTGGCCAAAACAGATAGTCGCAATAACGACACATATTGTACCGTCACAGTTTAGTATTGACATTTTTTTATTGATTTACGAATGTCGTGCTGACCGTTCCCACTATCATGACAATCTGTTGTCACCGTAAAAAATGTCGTAGTAGTAAGTAACAAATGTGAACTCCTCCATTTAAATTGTATATAAGCCACTGCACTTAAAACTACACGATTCTCTGTCGTCACGACAAAGTTGGAACGCAACCTAACACGACGGTGAAACCGGGCCTAGTAATTATCTTGCCGTTCGCAAGCCCGCGCGTACGGAGAGTCCCAGACCAGATTCTCGACGTCTAGGGCGTTTTCTGCGGGGGCCGGAGCTTGAGAATATGAGTTTCCAGGGTCAAAGTAATTACATTTTATTTAGTCCGTATTTTAGATTATAAAAAAATATTTGGACACGTATGTTTTCTTTCTTTAATGGCCTATATCTTTGTAATTTTTGGTTTAATTTACAAATAAAAAAATGTGTCCCTTATTTTTGAATAATCTAAAAGACGGACTAGTTACATTTTTGACGGCAAATAGCCTATTGTCTTGAGCGGCTGGCACAGTATGTGGTTAATATGGCACCAAAATCTATGGCTTCTTAAGACTCACTAGTATTTTTACTTTGATGAGACGTCATGCGAATGAAGTAGTGTTCATATACTTACTTGATCTTAGCTCGTAGGAACTGCGACCGGGCGGCTAATATGGCCTGGTGTGCCAATATAGACGTCTTCTCAGGCCCCACTAAGATTTGCACGTCGCAGAACTGATGAGACTTCAAGATGCGACCGAAGTCATCGTGTAGCGTGCAGCGTGGGTAGTTTGATAACTGTGGTAACAAAAAATGCGTACATATTTTGACATGTATATTATAAAATGCGTACATATTTTGACATGCATATTATAAAACTAAAGTAGGCGCCAGATAACCGTGGAATTACAGTCATTGACCCTCCAACATTTCTTGACATTCTTAACCCCTCGAGCGCCGATTGTACAAACGTCTGTACAACTTGAATGACCTTGAAAAAACTTAATTTTCGTTTTATACACACGTTTGTACAAAATTTATTTGGCCGAAAATTTTAGTTTTTAGATTTTTGTTTTTTCTAGAAAAATGTATAAAAAAATTTTTTCAAGTATTTATTTTTGGCGATTTACGTAAAAACAGCAATTTTGCAGGTCATTCACCCCCTGGCGCTCGAGGGTTTCAAAAACGGAAATAAAGACATAAAGCTGTCTTGAATCGACGTTTATCGAGATCCTTTACATGATCTAGTAATGAAAAGCAATTCATTGTTTGTTTTTTGGGTACCTAGGCAGAGATATTAGGAGAAGGTCAATGTACTTCATTCCACTGTTATCTGGCGCCTTCTATAGCTGCCGCCAGTGGCTTTGACCGCCTGATAGTAGAAAATTAAAATGTGATAGTAGAAAGGAACAGGGGGGTTTTTAGTCAGTAAGAGTCTGACACTATCTCCCGCTCCACCCAAAAGCGGGGGTTGTCATAGGATGATTTTTCCTATCGAAAAAAAAAAAAATGAAAGTAAAGGAACATACTCTCGTGATAAAAAATATCCTATGTGCTCCTCCTGGACATGTCTACCCGTGTACCAAGTTTCATCAAAATCCATTTATTAATTTTCAAGTATCCAATGACTTCCTGCTCTAAGGTGGAAAATCATCCAATGTCTTCTCTCGCTCTGGGGCGGAGTGGGAGGGCGTATCAGACTTTTACTAACTAAAAACCACTCCTAAGTTCCTTTTTTGCCTTCGTTACAGGGCCTCAGGGTTCACTTTCACATAACCCATGGCCCCAATAGGCTTCAAACATACTGGGCCCCTAGTAGCCCGATTCACGTAATGAAAACCGTAACGATATCGTAGCGATTTAGTCGTTTAGACCATTTACGTATTCACATCCATCAATCGAGTTTGGACGACACCAATTTTAAAGTCGTTAGAAATCCGTCGATTAAGAAATAAGTCGATAGATCGTGAATACCGCTTTTGGATAGGACTTCGACCGAACGACTATAAAACTTCAACGGTATTTGGCTTGTTTGATTTTACGTGAATCAGGCTACAGTTTTGCTGATATCTCTTTGAGGCGCGCGTGGAGCATTACGCGCCGGTCTGGACAGTGAGCTACCCATTGCTCGCCGTCCGCAAGCAAGCGATGTACGTACCTGGAAGCGGAACAGCTCCCCGCTGCGCACGTTGTTGTCGACGGTGCCCCCGAAGATGTAGAGCGCGTCTCCGACCACCGCGCCCGCGTGGAACAGCCGCCCCGACGGGATCTGCGACTCGCCCGCTGGAGCCACCACTGACCTGCCCACCGTACACAGTTATCATCAGAGATTTTTTTTTATGGTGGGAAAATCATCAATGACAACCCCCGCTTTTGGGTGGAGCGGGAGATAGTGCCAGACTCTTACTGACTAAAAACCCACCCTGTTCCTTCAAGCCTTCATACCGGGGCTCGAGCTGTCTTTCGAAACTAACCCTAGCCCCGGTAGGCTTCGATCCAGCTGGGCCCCTACTGTTGCTGACAACTCCTTGAGGCGCGCGGGAACAGTGCGCGCCGTCGACGACTTGGGCTCGGTCCGGACAGTTACCAGACGGACGGACAGCGAGCTACCCATTGCTCACTGTCCACAAACCCGCGCCTACGGTGGCCGGAAACCGGGATCGGAATCCCGGCGGCGAGCGGTGAGAGCGCCGTTGCCTGATGCGGTCGGCCTCCTCCTTTGCGAGCATTACTGCTTCGTAGAAGTAGGCGACCGCCTGCCACTCCTCGCTCCGGACCATGGCCTGAACCAAGGCCCGGCGCGAGAATTGTCCGCCACCGAGTTATCATCAGAGATCGGAATTAGGTAGAGTTAAACATGTACTTACACCGATTTTATACAGCTAAATAATAAAGTGGATAGGCCTCAAATCCCGAGATTACATTTATTGGTTAAAAATATTTGATTGAAAAAATGAGGGTGTATCCTCAACCAGCAGTGGAGCAGTAGTGGCCGAGTGGTAACGGCCCCGACTTACGAGTTGTAGGTCGCGGGTTCGAACCCAGCCAGGCGCATTACTTTGTGTAGTTTATTTCATCACGACTGCTCTCAAAACGGTGAAGGAAACCGGTATGTCTTAGAACCTAAAATTCGAAGACATGTGACATTCACCAACACGCATTGGGCCCGCGTGGTGGATTATGGCCCATTCCCTCTCTAAAAGAGGTCTGAGTCCGAGCAGTGGGAACATTAAAAAGGATGATGATGATTAATAATAAAAAACTAAAACTTAAGCAAACTTAAGTGCCAATAGGCATGGCATTGGGATACTGCTCGCAGAACAGACGGTCGTTGGGGCCGAAAGGGCCTAGAGTGGCGACCGCGTATAGGAAGACGCAGCGTTGGAAGGCCTCTCGATGACTTGGTAAAGGTTGCAGGAATCCGATGGATGCGAGGCCCACAGGACCGTTCATAGTGGCGACACTTGGGGGAGGCCTATGTCCAACAGTGGACGTCTTTCGGCTGAAATGATGATGATACTAAACCCTGTTATTAACCCCCGACGAAAAAGAGGGGTGTTATAAGTTTGAGGTGTCTGTGTGTCTGTCTGTGGCATCGTAGCTCCTCGGCGAACGGACCGATTTTGATGTGGTTTTTTTTTTATTTAAAAGCTGACAGTTATCGAGATGGTTCTTAGATACAATTATTATTGTGGACGTCTTTCGGTTGAAATAATGATGATGATTAATAAAAGTGAAGTGTGTGCTCACCATATCTGTGTGTCGAGGTCGTACTTGTGCAGGTCGTTGGGCAGCGTGTTGTCGGCGGCACCGCCGAACACGTAGAGGTGCGCGCGGTGCGCCACCATGACGTGCCCGTAGCGCCGCGCCGGCGCGCCGCCCGCCGAGCGCAGCAGGTGCTCCGTGCACACGCGGCTCCACCTGCACGAGCGTCACAACAACAATCACGAACACGTAGAGGTGCGCGCGGTGCGCCACCATGACGTGCCCGTAGCGCCGCGCCGGCGCGCCGCCCGCCGAGCGCAGCAGGTGCTCCGTGCACACGCGGCTCCACCTGCACGAGCGTCACAACAACAATCACGAACACGTAGAGGTGCGCGCGGTGCGCCACCATGACGTGCCCGTAGCGCCGCGCCGGCGCGCCGCCCGCCGAGCGCAGCAGGTGCTCCGTGCACACGCGGCTCCACCTGCACGAGCGTCACAACAACAATCACGAACACGTAGAGGTGCGCGCGGTGCGCCACCATGACGTGCCCGTAGCGCCGCGCCGGCGCGCCGCCCGCCGAGCGCAGCAGGTGCTCCGTGCACACGCGGCTCCACCTGCACGAGCGTCACAACAACAATCACGAACACGTAGAGGTGCGCGCGGTGCGCCACCATGACGTGCCCGTAGCGCCGCGCCGGCGCGCCGCCCGCCGAGCGCAGCAGGTGCTCCGTGCACACGCGGCTCCACCTGCACGAGCGTCACAACAACAATCACGAACACGTAGAGGTGCGCGCGGTGCGCCACCATGACGTGCCCGTAGCGCCGCGCCGGCGCGCCGCCCGCCGAGCGCAGCAGGTGCTCCGTGCACACGCGGCTCCACCTGCACGAGCGTCACAACAACAATCACGAACACGTAGAGGTGCGCGCGGTGCGCCACCATGACGTGCCCGTAGCGCCGCGCCGGCGCGCCGCCCGCCGAGCGCAGCAGGTGCTCCGTGCACACGCGGCTCCACCTGCACGAGCGTCACAACAACAATCACGAACACGTAGAGGTGCGCGCGGTGCGCCACCATGACGTGCCCGTAGCGCCGCGCCGGCGCGCCGCCCGCCGAGCGCAGCAGGTGCTCCGTGCACACGCGGCTCCACCTGCACGAGCGTCACAACAACAATCACGAACACGTAGAGGTGCGCGCGGTGCGCCACCATGACGTGCCCGTAGCGCCGCGCCGGCGCGCCGCCCGCCGAGCGCAGCAGGTGCTCCGTGCACACGCGGCTCCACCTGCACCAGCACCACCGGGTTATACAATCACAAACCCGGGACGTGCCACCAGTACAAGTGAATAAGCCCGGATTTCATATGTTAATGCAGAATAATAAACTAGTTTGTCTTGTATTTTTAGGGTTCCGTAGCCAAATGGCAAAAAACGAAACCCTTATAGAGTCGTCCTGTCTGTCTGTCTGTCCGTCCGTATGTCACAGCCACTTTTTTCCGAAACTATAAGAGCTATACTGTTGAAACTAAAAAGTAGATATATTCTGTGAACCGCATTAAGATAATCACACATAAATAGAAAAAAAGCAATAAATTTTGGGGGTCCCCATACTTAGAACTGAAACTCGAAATATTTTTTTTTCATCGAACCCATACGTGTGGGGTATCTATGGATAGGTCTTCAAAAATGATATTGAAGTTTCTAATATCACTTTTTTCTAAACTGAATAGTTTGCGCGAGAGACACTTCCAAAGTGGTAAAATGTGTCCCCCCGCCTCTAACTTCTAAAATAAGAGAATGATAAAACTAAAAAAAATATATGATGTACGTTACTATACAAACTACCAACGAAAATTGTTTTGGACGAAATCTAGTAAGTAGTTTTTTTTTAATCCGTCATAAATCTAAAAAAATACACTATTATTAAAACATCGATCAAAGTTACAACGAACTACAAGAATTTTATATTATGTTACTTGCTGCTACGGAACCCTTCATGGGCGAGCCCGACTCGCCCTTGGCCGGTTTTTTTGTATATGTGGTGTACAATAGTAGTGTATCGACATTTATGGCGCCACATAAGAACTACGAAGAAAGTACGAAATCCTGCATCGCGCAATCAAAGTTCTCCGCGCGATTTGAACATATACGACAGCCCGAAATCATCTATCGGGCAGTCGCCCACCAGACTATAACACCTGTCTGGTCGGAGGATCCTCCCTTTTCAACGGAGGTTTGCGGGACTTTACTCTCTGTTCCGCCTACCTCCAAAGTAGTAGTTTATGTAACTAGGGGATAAATAATAATAATAAACTAGCACTATTTTCAAGTGTTCTTTCTTGTACCAATGATGTTAAACCACAAAATTTGTCTGAGATTGCGAACATTTTATGTTTTACACTTTTTTCAAATACTATCGTTACTAATAGCTTCTTTTAGACTAAAAACACTAATTATCATGAAAACATCGATTAAATAACAGATGAGGGTAAATTATGACCACTACTCACCTCTTTATGTTAGGCAACTCTCCTATTTGCACAAAAAAAAAAGACGTGTGGCACTCGGGGACTGCCGCGGTAAAGCTATTGCATAGCATTTTGATCAACTTATGCAATTATAATTATTTATTTATTTTATTTATGCAGTATTTTTTTTCCTTTGTTTTTTTTTTCTTTGATATTAATTGAAGTTACACTTTCACACATTGAATTGAATTTTGATTGATTGTTCACTCATTTGTTTTCTTATCGGTCACCACGCTCAAAAAACAAATGAGTGGGGGGTGTTAGGTTATTTTCGTTACGGAATTTCTGGATTCGGTCTCCACGCTCAAGGCCCGCGATAGAAGCTATGCAATAGCTTAAAAGGAGGCAACCTATAATTTTTCAGTTCCTTGGAGCACTTTCTTTTAACTCATGCTCGGCTTTCCGAAATAACAAATGAGGGGTAATTAATGTCAAAAATGTAAAAAACATTGTTATATACACGGAACAGTAAAAACAGTGGAAGAAGTAAGTAGGCGTGGCACTGTCGCCGCTAGTAAGAACCGCGTTGTGCACTTGCTGTTCAAGCGCTCTCATTCTTTAACTAGACTGCGCAACATAATATTAACGAAAAATAATATGAAAATGCCTTAATGTCATGGGACAATGAACTGTACTTTTAAAATCATAGTCGGACTAAAAATCTGACTCATGGAGGTGTATCATACCACCGAAAAGTATTATTTTCGGATTTATTTTAATAAAATGAAAAAATAAAATTAGGTGAAACATTTCTCAAGATATACGAACAAAACTAGTCCTTAACAACAGAATTACAAAGTTGATTTTCTTTTCTCGGTTATTAGCCTTTCTGGAATATTCGTTAGTCTACCTTTTACTTTATCGATAAAATCAATTGATATGTATTACTTTGCCTTTTTAAAATAAAAGTAATTATATAAATAGTTTAATAGTTTTTGTAAGTAATATAATACAGATAATTATTAAATTAATAAATTTAATAAAAATTGTGGTATGATATTTGTGATGTATTTTATATAAATTTAGTTAAAGAGTTAGAAACAATTTATGGCGTTTGAATATATTTATTTATTTATTTAATGGTTATGCAACACAAAGTACATAGGCGGACTTAATGTACATAATATTCTTATATTTAGCAGTGGACGATGACGATGATTTCAGCTGAGATGATAACAATTGATGTACATGCAAATAAATACCTTTTTTACTACGTTAAAAAATTGCCCTGCGACATATTAATTTCATTATTTTAATACTATTACACTATCGCATAGGTACTATTTTTTTTTTTTGCATAATATGTTTTAAATACGTTTTCATAGAATCGCTATTATTTTGATCGAATTAGGTTAAATCACTATTGGAGTAAGCAGCCTGCATTCGTGTCATTGATACGCCATTCAAATACCACCCTTATTTTTACGTTTTGACAGTTCATACAGCAGGCATTGCTCACAATGCCATCTAGCGACGAGTGGCGGTACTTGGTAGTTCAAGATATATTGCTTTCTTGTTTTTGGCAATTTGATTTTTATATTGTTGTTTTTAAAGTTGCATTTCGTATAATATTGTAGCGACATCTATGGCGCCACATAAGAACTACGAAGAAAGTCCGAAATCCTGCATCGCGCAATCAAAGTTCTCCGCGCGATTTGAACATATACGACAGCCCGAAATCATCTACCGGGCAGTCGCCCACCAGACCATAACACCTGTCTGGTCGGAGGATCCTCCCATTTAAACGAAGGTTTGCGGGACTTTACTCTCTGTTCCGCATACCTCCAAACTGGTGACCCTCGACAATGAACGTCAGCGCAGCCTTCGTGCAGCTACTACTTCGTGACGTCATCATCACTTCCTCAAGCTTTCGAGCAGCGAGCCATACAGCCAGCACCCACGGCTAAAGAGGGTATCCTGACCACCAGCATGCCTACCTGGTCATACCTGGTCATCACCTTCAGCCTCATCAGCGACCTTGGCTTGGCACACCGCACCTTCGGCCAGTCACATGAAGAGCTATGAAGAACCTCTCCTGGTCGACGCCAGCAGTCAAGCCCTACGTCGCACAGCACCGCTCCGACTCACTGGAGCCAGCAGCACTACTCCGACTCACTGGAGCCAGCAGCACTACTCCGACTCACTGGAGCCTGCAGCATCATCCCGACTCACTGGGACAGCACCACCCCGACTCACTGGGGCATCATCCCGACTCACTGGGACATCATCACCCCGATTCACTGGGGCATCATACCGACTCACAGGGATAGCAACACCCCGACTCAGTGGGGCATCACCGCAGACAGTTCCGACTCACCGAGAACTATGCGGCATCGGTTCCGACCCACTGGAACCAACCTACGCTGGCCTGGAGCGCATCAAGAACCATCGATCTCCGATCTCCGGAGGGGAGTGATGTAGCGACATGTATGGCGCCACATAAGAACTACGAAGAAAGTCCGAAATCCTGCATCGCGCAATCAAAGTTCTCCGCGCGATTTGAACATATACGACAGCCCGAAATCATCTATCGGGCAGTCGCCCACCAGACTATAACACCTGTCTGGTCGGAGGATCCTCCCTTTTCAACGGAGGTTTGCGGGACTTTACTCTCTGTTCCGCATACCTCCAAAATATATATTTTTTGCATTTTGTGTACACCCTATTTTGTTTTTAGCCAATCGTAATTTTGTGTTTGCAGTAAGAGTAAATTGTAAATGTATGAGTTTGGCGACACCGCACACTGGGACCCGTCCATACAACGCAATGCTCAAAACTCGATTTTCAAAAAGAAGGTATTTCAAAAAATAAACTATGTAAGAGTAGACTTAAGGATGTGTTACATCATTTGTACAAATACTAAATCAGTAACTGCTATCTGCTGTCCGGTGCATCAGCTCAAAGTTTACTTTAGACCCATATCATTAATTATCCGATAGCGTTCGTGAGTTTGTAGAGAATTTTAAAACATTTATTTCTGCAAGTAATCGGCACATTTAATTGAAGTGCATCATGACTGCAACTAAGCAAGGTATGGTTATTCTAATATTGTTTTTATGAACCTTGCCGATTAGTATTTTTGGTTTAATGACTAATTATATGTCATAGTATGATTTTTTATGTACTGAATCAAACATTATTAATTTTTTCCGTTTTGCGCAAAGTTCTATTTTTGAAATATTTTTTACAATATCTACGAGGTGTTGATAAGTAACGAACTGAAGAGATTAGCAATAGAACTTTGCGCATTTTCCAGATAAAAAAAGTTTTCTTGCGCACAAATTTTTGTTAGGCGTTATGATGTTATTATAAAACGAAATTATTCAGTCCCTAGCAATTAATTTTAATAAATAAGATATGTTTTGAAGAAAACAGTTATAAATCGTGTCTGTCGCACCTACTTTTGATTTTTGTTTTTGATATTAGACAACTTTATTTCATTATATTTCAGAAGAAAGTTCATCATCATACTTCACCTTGAAAAATGCAAACTTATGTGAGATTATACAGCAAAGTAGCTTTAAATCTGTGGGAAAGAAGTTCATAGACCTAGAAACCTACTTTAGACATCATACCAACGGTCCCGGTTCTTGTTCGGTTGCTATAATAACATCATAACGCCTAACAAAAATTTGCGCGCAAGAAAACTTTTTTTATCTGGAAAATGCGCAAAGTTCTATTGCTAATCTCTTCAGTTCGTTACTTATCAACACCTCGTAGATATTGTAAAAAATATTTCAAAAATAGAACTTTGCGCAAAAAGGAAAAAAATAAAAATGTTTGATTCAGTACATAAAAAATCATACTGTCACATATAATTAGTCATTAAACCAAAAATACTAATCGGCATGGTTCATAAAAACAACATTAGAATAACCATACCTTGTTTAGTTGCAGTCATGATGCACTTCAATTAAATGTGACGATTACTTGGAGAAATAAATGTTTTAAAATTCTCTACAAACTCACGAACGCTATCGGATATAATATGGGTATAAAGTAAGCTTTCAGCTGATGTACTGGACAGCAGATAGCAGTTATTGATTTAGTATTCGTAGAAATGATGTAAGACATTCTTAAGTCTACCCTTACATAGTTTATTTTTTTTTTAAATATTCTCACTTTAAAAATCGAGTTTTGAGCATTGAGTTGTATGGACGGGTCCCAGTGTGCACCGGTTCTGGGACAAACATTTTCTCAAGCTACTTCCACTGTTTTAACTGTTCCGTGGTTATATACATACATCATTGGCACCAGATTTAGCTAGGCAACCTATTCGGAATGTCTTAGTAAACGTATTATCTGGCACATCATATTTATCATAATGGAATAACAAATGAGGGAAGAGGTGTTTTTATACGGATCTTAGATCAAAATTCTTTCACCACGAAGGCACATTTAAACTTACGTATGAGTCTCGAAATCGAACTGGAACAGCGCGTTGGTGATCTTAGCGCCGCTCTGGCCGCTGAATACGAACATCTTGCCTCTTGCGACGGCCACGGGGAAGTTGCAGCACGTCGGGGGACACTGACCCTTCTGTTCGATTCGCTCCCACTGGTGATTTTCTCCCTGAGTGATAAAATAAACGATTTAGACCCCGCATACAGGCCACAAAAAAAAAGCCTAAAAATTTTTTTGAAGCGGCCTTTTTTTTTGTGGCGCGCTTCATCTTTTTTTTTATGACCGCTTCTAGCTTCTCTTTGAGGCGGCGTTTTTTTGTGGCGCGCTTCATTTTTTTTTGTGGCCGCTTCTTGCTTCTTTTTGAGGCGGCGTTTTTTTGTGGCGTGCTTCAGCTTTTTTTGTGGCCGCTTCTAGCTTTTTTTTGTGGCCCGTGTGCGTGGAAAGTTAATGATCAATCTACCCAGGCTTTGCCCAACTATGTGAGAGTCGGTTCCTAGTCTAACGAGATGCAGTCAATATTTTATATTAGAAATGGGCGATTCCGAGAAGTTATTTAATGATTACCCACCACAAAAAAAAAAAAAAAAATGTAATAGTGAGTATGGTGTTTGTAAAACTCAACATTAGCAGATAAGTGGAGCGTTTTCGCTATGAGTGGTGTCTCGTGACGTGCTACAAACTTTTGATCTTACCGCTCCCCGCCCCGCGCTTAGCTACCGCTTAAAGGTCGTGAACGGACCGTAAGGATTATAAGCTACGTACCAGCAAGTTGATGGTCCACATGTCATTAAGCCTTGCATTGCCGTCGTACCCCGCGAATATCCAGAGCTTGTCGTCGTAGACCGCGGCGCCGTGAGCTGACCGAGGCACTGGCTCTCTGCGAAACGAATTTATATTTTATCTATTTAGGGTCAATTAAAAAGTCAAAATATACAATGTTTACTAAAAAGGTAGTATAACACTGTATATATTTTACTTGTTGTTTTATTTGTACTTTTCTTTTTTCCTTTCACTACTACTTCTCTTTTGTTTTTTCAATTCTCGTATCGCAGGTATGCTGGAAGAGATTTCTGTTGAAATAAGCATCACTTATGTACCCATTTTTCTTTTTCCGTCTTCTTTTCTTTTATTATATAAGTGTGTAAGTACATAAATTGTTAAATAATAAAATAAAATAAATAAACACTGCGCACACGTGTGCCACACACACCGAACTAGGCGCGTCAGTCTCCATACATTTTATATGGAAACTAGACTTGTAGATCTACACTAGATCCACATCACGCGACATCGTTCTACGTACAAATCAGGCGTGGTCCACATGAGCGTCGTCAGTCTAATGTAGTTCTAGCATAAGTAATGTGGGATAGGGTTGGGGGTAGAGGACAAGTGTGAACACAGAACATGTATCGCATATAGTAAAACTTGTATAAGACTCACTGTCCAGTAAACTTCCATTGCACCCACTGTGCACTGGGGAACTTGTACTCGAACAGATCGTTTTTGTTGGTCAGGTTCGAGTTGGCGAGGATGTCGCCGGTGTAGCCGCCAAACACGAACATTGAAGAACGATGCACCTGCAATCAAAATAATTGCTTGAAACCAAACTACCTGTCGAACCAGTGCCGGATTAACGGCCCATTCAAGACTTCGGTCTTAGCGGTGAGCGGCGCGGCAGGCCCCGGCGGCAAGCGGTGCGTTTTACACGCCACGTACAATTTTACCGGCACGGATCTTGAGCGATGGCTTCAAGTTGAGCGCTCGGCGTCAGAGTGGGGATCACTCTGACGCCGAGCGCTCAAGATCCGTGCCGATAACTATAATCGCCGTGAGCTCGTATTGGCGCGTGCTGCGTGCGGCGCAGTGGTGCCATTCGCGGGCCTGTATTTCAAGCAAACCTGTGTAAATTCGTTTCCCCGTAAACTCTCTCATACAACGTCCTATGTATGATTTTAGTGCGAGCGGCGCCGCTCAACGCGACGCTCCAGCGTCTCCGTAAACGAGGCCTCAGATTGCCCTGTAAAACTAAAGGTATAGTCTTCAACTCACCACAGCAGAATGATGATAGCGCGGCGCGGGCGGAACCCCCATGCAGCCAGTCTTTGTCCAAGACTTCTCTCGGATGTCGAATCTGATCAGATCATTTAACATGGATTTGCCGTTGTCACCCCCAAATACATAAATCGCATCTTTGTAAGCTACAGCTGTGTGTTTGCTCCTCCTAAAAATATATAAATTTAAATTACTTAAATAAAGTTAAGATTTTTTTTTGATGGGTAAATATTATCCAGGTGACATCCCCGCCCTTGTCAGACTTTTACTTTCATTGCCGTTCATACCGAGGCCGAGCCTTCCTTTCAGAAATAGACCCTTGGCCCCAGTAGGTAGAGCAGTAGCAACCGTAGGGGCCCAGCAGGGTCGTAACCCTACGGTTGCTGACAACTCCTTGAGGCGCGCGCGAACAGTGCGCGCCGACGACGACTTGGGCTCGGACGGTTACCGGACGGTCGGATAGTGAGCTACCTATTGCTCGCCATCCGTGAGCCTACGGTGACCGGAAATCGGTATCGGCGGCGTGGCGGCTGGGGCGTGAGTGCTGTTGCCTGGCGCGGAGAGTTAAGAAATAGTGTTCGGCCAAACTCAAAGCACGGGTGCGGTGCGGCCGCGGCGCGGTGTTCTCAAACATATGAACTTCGTTTGAGAGTCCATAGAGGGCACGCGGGCGCGGATAGCGGCGCGGGTTTATTTATTTATTTAATCTTCATGCAACAAAAAGTACAAAGTCTACCTTTGTACTTTTTGTTGCATCTTAATGCCTTAGGCATTCTCTACCAGTCAACCTAGGGACCTCAACGCGCGCGGGCAACTCACGCCATAGCTCGTTCATACAAGTGGCCACAGTGCGCGGGCGAAGAGAGGCAACATGCGCGGGAGCAGGGATCTCATACTAGTTCAAGCCATACTATAGCACTTATAGAGCCAAAACTCCAAAGCCTTGAGCATCGTCGACGAGTTGCTAGCCTGTCGGTTTTCTATCGTTTACATTTCGGGAACTTTGCACTGGAATTGCACAATTCTTTCATCGGACCACAAGACGTACGGCGTTGCAACACCGGTACATGGTAGAGATCCCACCCATACGCACAAAGCATTTTGGGAACACATTTATTGCGCATACAGCCAAGGAGTGACTCACGACGGCCTCGTCTCGGAGGACATACCGGTGCATGCAGGAGTGCGACAGGGTTGCCTTCTCTCACCTCTCCTCTTTCTTGTTGTTCTGGATGGCATCATGAGCAAAGTGTTAAAAACCAAGCGCCGCGGCATAGAGTGGGGACTATCCAACGTCTTGGAAGATTTGCATTACGCCGATGATCTATATCTGCTGAGCCACACACGCGCTGACATGCAAGCCAAGCTGGACGACCTACGACGAGAGGCAAAAAAGACGGGACTAAAAGTCAACACCCGGAAGACCCAGGAAATGAGATGCGCAGCGACGAGCTCTTTGCCGTTGCTTATCGACACAGAGGCTGTGGAAAGGGTCCACAATTTTACTTACCTTGGTAGTATTGTGTCAGAGACTGGAGGGACCGAAGAGGACATCGCTTCGAGGATCACCAAGGCAAGAGCCACCTTCGCGCAGCTCCGTCCCGTGTGGCAATCGCGGAAACTGACCAGAAGAGTTAAGCTCAAAATATTCCGGTCCAACGTAAAAACCGTATTGTTGTGTGGGTGTGAGACGTGGAAGGTCACAAAAGACATCTCGCATAAACTCCAGGTCGTTGTCAACCGCTGCCTTCGCCGTATTCTCAGTATTTACTGGCCCGAGAAAATCTCAAATGTAGATCTGTGGGAGCGCTGCGGTGAAACCTCGATCGACCAGCAGATCAAACGCCGTAAATGGAACTGGATCCAGTTCCATTTCAGTTCTGGATCCTGAACATATACCAAGGCAAACGTAAACGTGGTCGCCCTAAGCAGACCTGGCGACGAACAGTCATCGCAGAGGCGAAGAACATTGGGAAGACCTGGAGCGAAATGAAACGCGAAGCTCAAGACCGAACGGGATGGCGGCGCACTGTGGACGCCCTCTGCCCCATCTAGGGGACACAGGAACTTAAGTCAAGTAAGTCAACAGCCAAGGAGTGGAATTCCCTGCCGAAATCTGTGTTCCCTGATAGCTACAACTTAGGGGTCTTTAAGTCAAGAGAGATTAGGATATTTCTAGACAAGCGTGCTCCATCGTCGAACACATGATCGCTTATCATCAGGTGAGATGGTGGTCTAATGTAAGCCTATCAATAAAAAAAAATCGCTGTTCCCCACACCGCACTGCCGGTCTGCCAGTCTGGCCTAGCATTAAGTATTATTGGGTAGGGTTGGGGATAGAGAGCACATATGAATATCACATTGTTGTCTTCGTAAAATTGTTACAAAGGTTTCCTATAATCCCGATTTAGACCCATAAAATACAGCTTTAGCATAGCAGTAATGCCCTTTTTTTATGGTGGGAAAAAATCATCCAATGACAACCCCTGCTCTTGGGCGGAGCACGAGATAGTGTCAGACTCTTACTGACTAAAAGACCCACCCCGTTTCTTCTAGCCTTCATACTGGGGCTCGAGCTCCCTTTCGGATAACCCTGGCCCCAGTAGGCAGCAGTCATGCCCTGGCAGTCAATTCAAACAGAAACATAGGTATACTCCTAAGATTCCAATTAAATATACTGAGGATAATCCTTTGTCAGTAATGATACTGTATAGGCAATTGAAATAAGAAAGCAAATTGTTCCGAACAATGAAAATAAGACAGAAAATCATTACATTATTGATATGCAAATAAGTTTGGTTAGCAAACCATACTTTTCAATAAACATTTAACAAATTGAGGTTGATTAACTTTCCTATTCTAATTTGGAATGCATAGTATACGAATTTGAGCATGGCTCATGCCGTTCTTCTAGCATAGACCTGCCTCTCCATTTTGATTTGAGTTTAACTTACCTAGCACCAACAAATTCATAGCATTCAGACATTCGTTTCCACTTGTGTACTGTCTCAAAAGGTCCAAACTCCATCCTGAGGCTGATGTCTAACTCATTGGGATTTCGGAGCTGCTCCGTTATCATCTTCCCTAGATTCTGATTCATTTTTCAGTTTCTGAAAAAATTACAGGATTTAAATAGGCTCAAAGGACAGTTGTTTTTGTAAGTTGCAGTTGAAGATGGTCAAGAATGAATTAAAAACCTTAATTTGTCTTAACCAATTCTAGGTTTGTGTTAATGTAGCAACGATATACATAATAAACATTTTACTTTACTAGAAAGACAAAGGCAAAAAGTAGGAAACCAATATGTTATCCATATTGAATACTAGAAATAAATATATAAAAAGTTCATACAATTTATTTGTTTATTTATTTAATTCCAGTTTGAAGTTGTCTTACCTGCTTCACTTTTCCAGCAAAATTCTAATAAAACAACTGCTTCAGTTTAAGATAATAAGATAAGTTTAGACTACACTGAAAAATATAAACCTAACAATATTTCATACACTCAATAATAAATTTGTTTTGTTATTTACAAGTCACAAAATTTTGCAGCTATGAGAGCTTTTTAAATCTTGATACAGTTGGCAAGTAGGAGAATCTAATTCAATTCAAACCTACCAAATGCTAATAAAAACCAGCACCGAACCGGAACTGCCTCAAAATAGGAAGAATTCTCAAAATAAACTAGCCGACCTGCCGAAAATAGGTCGCCGAAACATAAACATGAAGTCATTGACTTGACACACCATAAACCAACTATTGGTGCTAATTTCAATGTATGTTACGGTGCTGTAAAAATAGTTATCATATACTATTTTTACCTTGGACTATTTCAATCCTATGAATAAAATCTAAAAATCACCAAAATAACACAACTTTTTTAAAAATTCGATAAATCAATAAACGCTGTTATGTTGACATAATAATGACATTTTATTGACATTTGTCAGTTAGTGACTGAAAGAATGAATGCTTTAGTTTTTTTTAAAGTTTCTTTACAGTAAGTGCTAAAGTATTTTCCAATCAAACAATTTAGAAAGTAGTGTTTTTAAACAGAACAAGTGCTCAATATTATTTCTGATTTGTCGCCATAGCCATGCAACTCTACTTATTCCCAGAGAAAATAATCTATAGGCATGAAAATGCACGACACTGCTCAAATAAGCTTTTTTGTTTGGGGAAAAGAAACGTTTGTTTGTTTGGTTGAACGCGTTAATCTCAAGAACTGCTGGTTCGAATCCAAAAGTTCTTTTAGTGTTGGTTAACCCATTTATTGAAGAAGGCTCTATGGCTATAGGCTTTATGAGAACCCGTCTCGACCCACGAAAGTGGAGTAGAGACCAAAGAAAGAAGCGAGTGAAACCATGGACGACAGATTTGTGTTGAATACTTGTTAAATAGAAGTACCTAATTAATCTTACGGAATTGTGACATAAAATATTTTCGGCATACTGTCAGTCTAATAAGTTAAACGACTTGGGTAATTAGGATTTACCTAATGAAATCTGATGTAGTCAACACGGGTTCAATAATAAAGGTTGATTAAGAGATAGAGATCATTGTTTACTAACAGAAGAACCTTATAAAAAGCATCGAATATAAGTATTTTTTTAAATGATTAAATATTAAACAAAATTCCCAAGTCGGTTGACTTATTAGACAGACTATAGTTCTGATCTAAACAAAACTGTACCGAATGTCAAGCCCTCAAACTAGCATCAAACAATTATTTGATTTAAAACGACGCGGTACGGTACGGTTTGAATCGATTCGTTTGTCTCTGTGCCCGGCGCAGTGGCCTCTGACGTTACTATACTTTGAAGTTTGAGTTGAGTCCGAGTGGACATTCTGGGACATTCCCGCCCGCAATCAATATAGAGACCAGAAAAAACACTTTTATTAAAATATTTTTAAACGTTTGGACGAATTCTTGAAAATTTCGAAATATTGTCCAATAAGTTTTTTTGGATAGATAAAAAATAAATCAATTGACAATCATTCATTCATTCGATTTCGTTGATAAAAATTAAACTTCATCATTCATCATTCAGTAACCGAACTTCACCGAGTTTGTTTATAATTTTCTGATTTCTTTTGAAAAAGAAAGTAAATTACTGAATAGAAAACAATGTCGTCACCGGTATGTATTGGATTAAAAGCGGTCATAAGAATAGTTGATTGTTTTATGGTAATTAAAAAATGTATTTGGTTGTTGTTGTTCTTGTGCAGACGGAAGAAAGCGTACGTCGTAACAGCGAAAGCGAAGGAGGTGAAGTAGAGGCGCCTGAACATGACCCTCACTTCGATCCGATCGTGTCGCTGCCGCTTGTGGACATCCATACGAACGAGGAAGAAGAGGAGGAACTAGTCAAAATACGCGCCAGGCTCTACAGATATGACACTGGGGACCATGAGTGGAAGGTAAGACAATGGAAAACACTTAACTTTTGTGTTCATAACCAAGTATGAGCTGTTGTCAGTCTCAAGATAGTTTTTAAAACAATTTATGGGAAATTGATAAGATGTAAGCATTGTGCCTATTGCAGGTTAGGCCTGAATCATGTATATTTTTGGCCTCTTGAATAGATAACAAATTATCTTAGCTAATAAGTTGATTTAGTACTATTATTATAGAGAGGTAAAATTTGTAAGTTTGTATGTAGGGGGTAATCTCTGGAAGTACTGGTCTGATTGGTAAAATTTTTTCACCGATAGAAAGCTGCTTTATCCCGGAGTGATATAGGCTATATTTTATGTACCTACGCGGGCGAAGCCGCGGGCAAAAGCTAGTCGTCTATATATAGAGTACATTTGAATGATTTTAGATGGTAATAATTGACATAATCATGTACTCTCTGTCTCTCACTGAACTCGCATGTGTTGCGGGACTGGTGAGCCTACTGTGCAGTGGTATATGAGTAGATGGTGTGTCTAGAACTGTATTAGTGGTTTATTACTAACATTACATATAAGTTAAATTCTTGTTACTAATAGGGTTGCAGACTATTCTGTCAAAAATAGTATTATACTTTTTCCGCACATTATATTTACACAGTACCTTTACATTATACTTTTTACTGTTTAACAAAATTAAAGTATACAAATTACTGTTTTCAGCATCAAAATGCTTAACACTATACTTGTAAGTGTTAGAGTCAGCCACATTGTTTTTTTTAAATTCATTAAACCCCAAGCGAACGCCGGCGTTCGCACACCTATTGTCTTTCTATTGTGTCTGTAATTTCCATGATTGAAAGGTTAAATCAAATTATATTATTAGAGTTTTAGAACGAAAAGAATAGCTCTTAATTTATTTTAATTTTAGTTATAATTTGGTGAGGCGTATAAGTTTTAGTTTTTTATATAAGTTTTTTTGTAAGTAATATGTATATAAAACAATAAATAAACAAAATACTGTGCTTGTTTTTAAAATACTGTATAACATTCTTCTCAGATAGAAAAATACTTTTTTTCTTATAAAAAAAGTTTGCAACCCTAGTTACAACAACTTTTATGGTCTGTTTTGTCTGAAATAATCTGAAATAAAACATTTTTATAAATTTCTTCAAATATCTGTTTATAGGAGCGAGGAACTGGTGATATAAAACTGCTGCGACACAAGGTTAACAATACAGTCCGAGTGGTGATGAGACGTGATAAGACACTCAAAGTATGTGCGAACCACTTCATCACACCAGATATCAGGATGAATGTCCACTGTGGCTCGGACAAAGCGTTCAACTGGTCTGTGTTTGCTGATTTTGCTGATGAACAAATGAAACAAGAGCTGCTGGCTATTAAGTTTGGAAACCCTCAGAGTAAGTTTTTTTATTCATTTATTTAGGTAGGAATTAGGTGGTTAGCACACTGCCACGCACCACGCAGCGTAGTGCGTGTCTTAACGTTGCTTGTAAGTATCTCCATTTGTATAGAAAACACACACAGTCCAACACCAAAAATGCATCCACGCATTTTCATGCAGATCACGCGCCTACATGCGGAGAAACATGCAGTCACGTGCGTGGGTGCGGGATGACACGCGTGGTATGCCTCACTGAGTCTCGTAGTAGTGTGCGTGCCTGCTTGAATTAACAAAACGCACCTACGAGCGTGAGTGCGTAAAAAACCCGCACGATGATGCATATCTACACTCCCGCAAGTACGCTGCGTGGTGCCTGGCAATGTGAGAACCGCTTAACTAACAGTTACACATTAGGCCTACTTATACATATGTATTAGTTATATACCTAATACATATCAAGTTCATCATACAAATGTGAAACTCACACCGTTATTCATAGAATACATCTTAAAACGTTATTTACTTTTCTGTCTATAATCTTTGACCCGAATTTAGAACAAACATATTGATTAATATTTAATGGTTTGTGATGTACCTAATACTTGTAATGTTTATTTAATGGTAGTTCTTATTTACTTTAGTTAGTCTGGGTTTAGTTTTTTTTTATATTTCTTTCCTTGTATTTATACATTACTTTGTTATGAAAAGTTTTTTTTTTTTTTTTATTAAAAAAGTTGGTTCAAAGTACTTTTTTAATCCTTGTTAAAATAAAATAGGATTATTATATAAAAAAAAAAGGTTTTTGGAAAGTTCCCATTTTCTCGCTGACTGTAATTTTTTTCTATCCACAGAAAAAATATTGCAATTTCTGTAAAATTCGATGATATATTTTTTTTTAATTTTTCTATAGCTACAACAGCATGAATGCCAGTTATGCATTCATGCTGCCATCTCACAGATGATTTCTTTTTACATGTCCCATACAAGATATATCATAGGACCTCTATGGCCGAAGATGGTCTCTAATGAAAGAATTGATATTACTGGTGCCTAAGTATGAGATATCTCGCAAAGCCTTGAACCTTGAACTAACAATGCCCATATAGGGCATTGTTAGTTGTAACACTGCGCGCCGTCGACGACTTGGTCCGGACAGTTACCGGACGGCCGGGCAGCGAGCTACCCATTGCTCACTGTCCGCAAGCCCGCGCCTACGGTGGCTGGAAATCGGGATCGGAATCCCGGTGGCGGCGAGAGCGCCGTTGCCCGATGCCCAATGTCAGGGTGACATGATGATGAGACTCATAATACATGGTCAAAAATACTGTATTTTTATTGTTATTACTTTCTTCATTCTTCATTGTGATCACATAATAAAGCAACAAAAAATATACATATAATGAAGATTTATGTAAGTCGTAGGGTATACGTATCAAAATCCCGAATTTTAAAATACAGATGGACGAAATCCCGAAAATTTAAACGCCGAATGGTTGTTTGTCCGAAAATTTAAAATCCCGAAGTTTAAAAACTTCGAGATTTTAAATTCCCGAAATACACACCCTTACCCTACCCGAACCACCCTTACCTTACCCGAATTACACACCCTTCTAACCTAAGCTGTCCGTGTCGGGGTGCCCTAAGCCCTAAACATTTCTGATTTCTGTAATTACTGGAACTGAACTGACTCCTTGAAATGACTTCCCTTGCTGCTATATCTAAAAAATTCACCCTTATATAAAAATGAACTACCCCTACCCTTATATATAAAAATGAATCCCTATTTACCTTGGTTACGCCATCACGTGTGAACGGCTGGACCGATTTCGCTAAATCTTTTTTTGTTGTGTTTGTTATTGTCAGGCGAAGGTTCTTATGGAAAAAAAAAAGAAAATTAGGGTACTGTAGAGTAGGGTAGTATGGAGTAGGGTAGTGTAGAGTAGGGTAGTGTAGGGTAGAGTAGGGTATAGTAGGGTAGAATAGGGTATATTACGGTGGAGTAGGGAATAGCGGGAGCGAAGCCGCGCGGGCATAAGCTAGTTTATGTTATAATCTCATTAACTCCTCAACAGATGCAGAGCTATGGAAGACAAAATTTGCAGAGGCTCAAGAAATAGTGAGAACAAAATGCAGTATCTACACTCAGGATCTGTCTTCAGATGACGAAAGCAGCATCACGAGGAGCGAAGACACTGATTCTCCAGAGCCCAAGCGTAATGATAAAATCTCAGAGAAAGATGCCAAAAATATTACAAAGGATGAGAAGGAATCAGATGGAGTAGTTTTAAAATTGAAAGAACTGAAAGTAGAAACAACAGAATAATTTCTTTTAATTTTAAAGTTATAAGAGGCCAACATGTAATTTCTTTATATTGTCAGAAAAGTATATTTTAAATATAATGATGCATTTATGATATACCTATACCGTATTCGCGTTAAGATTAGACATTTAATGAAATCTTTTTTACTCTTTGTTCAACCGATTTTAACTTCTATTTCTTAAGCATAAAGATGGCATTAAAAGCAATAAAGTGGTTACAATACCAACTATTTGCTGCAGCCGCCATTTGTCATGCCACCAACGTAATAAAGGTCAAAATCGGTTGAACGGACAGTAATAAAAGGTTTTCATAAATGTCTAATGTTATTTTGAACAGAGTATATCTATATTTTTCTTTGAATGGCTAGTGATACTAATGATATGTTTGGTTAATTATTTCAATTCTGTATTGAATGTAATGGAAGCATGTAATGGGCAAGTCTTCATACAAACTGGATTTATTCTAGTTTGCTTAGTTTTGATGAAATGTGGTTACTTTTAATAGGGATGTTCTATAGGGTAAACCGTGAAATTCATTTTTTTTAAAGTATTTTTGCTTTTTGTAAGTCACTGTCAAATTGTATGTTGATCAAAATATGATTTGCGGTCGAAATACATTTTATGTATGGAAAATTAAAATTATCAATTTCATTTTTGTCTAATCCAATTGAATAGCTATTTCATGAAAAAGTTATACTTAAATAGGGTTAGCTTAATATTGAGAGAGGTCGAGTGAGAGCAGTGGTGGTCGAGTGGTAATGGCTCCGACTTATGAGTTGTAGGTCGCGAGTTCAAACCCTGCCAGGCGCATTACTTTGTGTAATTTATTTCATTACCACTGCTCCCAAAACGGTAAAGGAAAACATCATGGGGAAACCGGCATGTCCTAGAACAAAAAATTCGAAGACACGTGACATTCACCAACCCGCACTGGACCCGCGTGGTGGATTACGGCCCATTCCCTCTCCTAGAGAGGAGGCCTGAGTCCAGCAGTGAGAACAATAAAAAGGCTGATGATGATGAACTGGAGAGTTGTATTGATAATTTTAAAGATTATAATTTGACCCAATCCACACAAAAAATCGAGATAAGGATAAAGAAGGTTTCAAAAATGAGACCCTGTAAAGATCAATATGATCTGACATCTTTTCATTGTCATTGTCCAATAGGGTAGTTTCCAGGTTATAAAAAAATATTGGACACGTATTTTTTCTTTTTTCGATTAAACTAAAACTTTAATGGGCTATATCTTTGTCATTTTTGGTTTAATTTACAAATAAAAAAAAAATACGTGTCCCTTATTTTTGAATAATCTAAAAGACGGACTAATTACATTTTTTACGGCAACTAGCCTATTCTAACTCAGTACACCCATATTTGTTGCGATCGCAAATCACATTTTCAATGCACAACAAACCAGCAAAATGCAAAAAGCTTACGAAAATATTGCACGCTACCCTGGCATAACACTATCACCATGCAATATCTGGAATATTATGCATAGATATTTTTGCATTGTTGAAGCAGTAAGAATACAATTAGTTTGCTTTTATTTAGATTACTTTTAGGTGTTGCCAAGTGTTAGTGGAAACGTGCAGTAGTCCCTTATTTTTAATTATGCATTTCTTTTTTTTTTTGCATATAAATTACTGTTGGCAATACTTTTAACAAATAATAATTGTAATTTTAGGCCTGAGCAAAAATGTTCGTTTTAGGATTTGATATTCCATAGAAATTCTAGTAAGAGTTTAATAATAATTAATTATAAGGTCATAATTTTGAGTGGAGTAATATAGCATTTACCTACTTTTAAAAAGTATCTTAATATTTTCGTTTTTGGTGATGTAACAAAGTGTAGATGCAGGATGGGAAACTGTAGCTTTGAGCCTTATCCATTTAGCAGACATCTCTTTTAGGGGCCTATTACACTACGCGTTAATAAGGACAAGATATTCAGATATTAGATATTCAGTCTTATTTTTATCGATATATGTGCACTACGAACTAGATTAGGCGTGCCGCACACTCATTTCAGTCGACTCAGGTGTAATGTAGACTGTATACCTTGAACATTACACTATGTTGAGCGAAACGCGTAAGTACCACGAAATTCATGGCGCTTAAGAAAAAAGTATCCTCTAAAAGCATTCTCAGCGCTGCATGTTTTAATAGTCTCTGTTAGACGACATAATGCCAATGTAGCGCTGCAGCGAACTTTTGTTTTAAATTCTCAGTTTTGACAAATAGTTTCCATGAAAGAGCTTGTCTATCACTAGAATATAAGTCAGTCTAACTCTTATTACACTACGCGACATCGACTGTCTGAATATCGAGTAGTGTAATAGGCCCCTATGGTGCGCGTGGAGCACAGCGCGCCGTCGACGTGCAGTATTGCTTCACTCGAGATCTTGAATAAGTTTACATGTTGTCACGATCGTATAACATATCAATTTTATTGTTTTTACTAGTTAAAATATTCGGTTTTTGTGGTGTCGGGAGTATAGTGTACTGTTTGAGAGTGTGTAAGGCTGAAATAGGCACGGCCATGTTATGTTGAAGTTAGCTGTGAAAAGCACCGAGAAAGAGTTTATCTACGATTTCGTTAAGGGGCTGGCGACGGATGAATTTCCATACAAACGTAATCACGCTCATTTGCAGTTGGAGCATATTTCCAACATATTATGATGATATTCGGTTATAGACAATCTAGGTTCCTACGTCGAGAATATTAGAAATATTCTTATTTTTAATATAGGAAAAGCCAAATGGCATGTTTTGCCATTTACGCTGTAAAAAAGTGCGAAATACAATTTGCTTAAATTTATTTTTGATTTTTTAAAAAAGAAAGAGTGGTATTACGTTTGTATGGAACTTCATCCGTCGCCGGCCCCTTAAGATCAGTTTAGCTAGTACCTTAATCATAGTGTTATTTTATGTGGAGCTACAACCATGAATAAAAACAAATATCTTTACCCTTTCGACCGCCAGTCATGTATACAAGACAAAGCAAAATGTGTTCAGCACGCCACGGTCACGATTACATGACAGATTTAAAAGCTAATAAATCTCTCTGGAGTTGTGGAGGACCACGACCAAAGCTTCAACTAAAGCTTTATTCAGCGCAGTTTTCTTCAAGTACTGATTTGTCGATCTTCTGATAGCTAGAAACGAGAATATCCATAATTGTGGTTTTTGAACCACTGCTGTCGAGTTTTATACAGAAAATATGCCGTTGGTACTTATTTGTTCAATTGATAAAAGTCATCTGAAAATTGAAAAAGAAATAACTCTACTATGAACTAGCTTTTGCCCGCGTTCCTAAAATAAGAATAAATCAGCTTTCTATCGGTGAAAAAATTTTACCAAACGGACCAGTACTTCCAGAGATTACCTCCTCTACAAACAAAAAACAAACTACCTACTAGATGTATATTAGGGGTATCTACAAACTTCGGTTTTCACATAATAATGCAACCTGGGATTACGCGTGGATATGCTCAAGCTCACCCCATGTCTATTTTTAAACACTTACCTACAAATCTTTGAAATCCTCAGCTGTTCTCTACTATAATATGCATGTATTATATGCCTAAGTATTCTCCATGAATCTCTGTCTATTGCTGAAAACTGTATGAAAATCTGTTCAATAGTTTTTGAGTTTATTGCGTTAATACAGACTGACTCGAATATGTAAGGATCATCATGTTCCTGCCCTTGTCCCGTTTTATTTGAGGTCGGCGCAACACGTTTTTTTCGTCCATTCTGTCTGTCACTCGTCACGCTATCACTCCCTTTTCTTTCATATCACTTCTCACATAATCCATCCATCTTTTCTTTGGCCTCCCTCTCCCCCTCCATCCATCCACATGTAAACTCATAACTTTTTTAGCAACATGCGTTTCGTTTCTCCTTTTCACATGAACATACCAAGACAAACGATTCCCTTTCAACTTCTCGGTCAGTGGCGCCACTTTCAAACTTCCCCTAATATGCTCATTTCTCACTATCCATTCTCGTCACACCATACATCTATCTCTTAACATTCTCATCTCCGCTACGTTTAATCTTTTTCGCAGCCCAACATTCTGATCCATACAGTACTCGAATATGTAAGAATACCCTACCTTATTACCTACTACGCGTTCCAAATGAGAATAGGACCGATTCCTATGTTTTGACGTCTCGTCGTACTGTCAAATCGAAGAAATTTTGACAAAATTGAAGAACTTAGATATGAGTAAACTTTTTTCGTTCACAGTTCATAAATAAATTAAATTTTTCGTAAATTAATTAATGTTTAAAAATTTCTTTCCTTGATTTGACAGTAAATCGTGACGTCACAACATAGCGGGCGATCCTATTCTCATTTGGAACGCATTGTAGATAAATATACATTTGTATATTGCAGGATATGAATGTCAATCAATTGAATTGTTGCAAGGAATTGATATGGTTTAAGAGTTCGATATTTAAAGTTAACCATTTAGCTGCCCACGACGGATTAGTCCGACGAGTGATTGTGTCCTATTCGCCAAGGTGGTGTGTTTGCAACTGGTTACTCCCATCTCGTTTAGCTCTTTAATCCTCATAGGTGACAGGAGAGCTGATGAGATGGAATATTTGGTCCTGGATATAGATGTAAGGCCGGTTTAAAACCAATTAAACCAAACTGTTTTAAACAAAAAAAAAAACCGTTTAAAACCAAAACAAACCATTTTTTTTTTGTTTAAAACGATTGGTGTTGATGACCATGTTTTTCTTAATTATAACTACATTTTCTTGATTTGACCGAGCTAGGGATATAATCTATATACCTAAACTACTGTATAAGGATTTTTTTAAATTTGTGATAGACTGATATTGATCTATTTAACGGGTTTAGTTCTACCAAGGCATTGATTTTCAATTAACTAATTAAAACGAAACATGACGTCAGAAGCCAAAAAATTGCCCGTAACGAAGTGTAAAACACAAATCTTTTATTTTTGTAGGCGAGTTTTCAACCGTTTAAAACGGTTTTTTTGGGGTTTAAACCGCAACATTTTGGTTTAAAACATTTTAAACCGGTTGTTGTCGTGGATGTGCGACCCTGGCGGAATAAATACACGAGTGGTTAAAAGGACAAGTTATTCGCATTGATGTGCACGTTGTTGTAGAATTGTCTATACTCTTGACACATTTTAAAATTATCAGTTACATGATTGTTTATTTTTACATAGGTAATACATGGCCTTTTTATATGGGGCATAGTTTTAGAGAACGTTCAGCTCTTCAAAGCTGAACTTCAGAAGTTTCTGTCCGTCAAAGATTTGTGTCAATTTGCCTCTAAAACAGTATGCTCCATATCAACAGGTACATAATATAGTAGGTAATAATTATAATGTTTGTACGTGAGTGCAGGCCATTTTGTCACAGCAATATAATCTGCAGTTTACATTCCAATTTACATTGTTTTGTAATAAAGTATTGCAAAAACTTGATGTGACGAAACTGGCAGTTTCAATTTTTATTTTATTATTATACATTTCAAAATCTGAATACATATATTTCATGCAAGGTTGGGTTTTATTGTTATTGAAAACTTGCTAACGTGGATACAGACTTCGCGAGGCATGCGCCGCGAACGCACACACGAACACAGCGAATGCCTATGCTTGAAGTGTGAAATGTTTTCAATACGCACCAGCATATACTCTGGTCGAGCCATGGCGTGCGAAGTAAATGCTTCATTTGTCTGTCTTCATGTTTGTGGCGAGGCATGTGCTTGCGAAGCATTGGCTCTGCGCCGTGCGTGGCGCATGCCTCACAAAGTCTGTATCCGCCTCTAGAACTACACTGCGCACGCGTGTGCGCGTCGGTCGCCATACATTTTATATGGATACTAAACTTGTAGGAAGCTACACTTGATCCACGCCACGCGACGTCGTTCTACGTACAAATCAAGCCCGTTGCGTGTGTGGTCGATCTAATGTAGTTCTAGCTTTAGTGGTTCCATAGTCTAGCGGACAGCGTCGCCCTGTTTATGATAATGGAGAAGTTTATATTTTTTAACGTACTAATTATGAAAAAAATAATTAAAATAAGTATAACATAAATATGAAAGAATCATTCGAATGTCTCTCAAATCAAAAAGTTGAGTACCTACCTAACTTTAAAATTGGGCGGCGCTCCAGTATGTAACGTCTCGTGCCGTTAATAATGTATAAAGGTTCATGCCCTTAATATTAATAACTAAGAGCGGCACGAGAGGTAACAAGCTCGTGTCAAAGTCTGAGGACACAAAATAGATAGGTACAGAAAATCTACATACAAAGCGCGCTCGAGCAACGCACACATAGACACCGCTCACGGACACGATATCTCGTCGGTTGCGTCTCGGACCACTCGTCGAACGTTCAATAGTGTGCGTCCACCAAGCGTAGGTATAAAAAGTGAAGTACATACATGAGATTGTCTTCTGTACCTATCTATTTTGTGCTGAGGATGTCCTCACGCCCAGCTGCCGCCGCCGCAGAAAATACGGACGTCACAGGATGATTCCGGGCCACCGTAGGTGCGGGCTTGCGTACGACGAGCAGTGAGTGAGTAGCTTCTTTAGTATTCCACCGTTTCGTTAAAAAATGTTTGTGGAATATTCAAGCGGGTTTCCAACTGCTTCTTCTTCGTATAAGGCACTTGCCTGCTGAGTAACTTCTTCACTCTGTCAACTTCAGATTGAATGAAATTGTCACCGTTTTCTAGAACCATTTTCATAATCATTTTGTAAATCTTCGCTGCAATTGATTGCTATAAAAAAGTTTTGAAAAATTTCAGGCTGGCTGGCATTACTAACGTTGCAAAAAGCATTGACTAATCATAGGATAATCCGCCTTATAATGTTCCCACTGCTGGGACTCAGGCCTCCTTGAGAAGAGGGAAAGGGCCGTATTCCACGGTACCACCACGTTTCTAGGACATGTCGGTTTGCTGATTTCCTCACGATGTTTTCTCTCACAGTTTTGAGAGCAGTGTTGATTATTATTGAAATAAATTTATAGTGAAATTATACAAAGTAATGCGCCTAGCTGGGTTGAACCCGCGACCTCAGATGACACGGTTAGCGCAACGGTTGAGTGATTGGCTGCTGCGCTGCGTGTCACGGTTCGATTCCTGCACGGAACAATAATATTTACATGGCCTACAGATAGCCGGGTCTGGGTGTCTTGTGTATGTGAATTGACATGTTTGTGAAGTGTTAGTTAGTTAAATTTATGTCCCTCGGCTAAGAAAAGGCCTCCCTCTCCCTTTTCCACACACGTCTGTCCTCAGCCATTGCGGGCCAGTCCCTCCAGAAGTTATCCAGCACATCTCTCCACCATCGCCTTAGTCTGCCGCGATGGCGCCTTGCGTTTAAAGGGACCCAATAATTCCTAGTGTGGCATAACGTTAGTCGGGTCCGGAATCCGGAATTTAGTGTCACTTGATTATGGTGACCCTGCGGTATCCGGAGTCCGGATACCGCAGGGCCACCATAATCAAGAGACATTAAATTAGCACGTGCGACTCTTTGTCAAAAGTACGAGATAATAAATGAAATAAAATCAACTTTACCGTTTCTATTCCCTTCACGTGTTCTTCAATATTCCTTAATGCTTCCTTTCGCTCATCGTGCTTGCCTTTCACGAACTGTATCGCAAGCTCATCGGATTGTTTAATGCATCCTGGTAAACTTAGATCTATACCACTATTCTCGTGCACCAGACGCCGCATTCTTTCGCTAAGTAACCCATTGCGTATTCTCTTCGAATGCCAGTTTACCTTTGACGAATAGTTTAATCGCGGGAAGATAGGACAAGCTTACTCTGTACTTTTTCGCGAGGCGCTGGTTAGTGCGTCTATCTAAAAGTACTTGAGCTAGTAATAGATCTTTTCCATGTATCGCAACCTGTGCGAATTCCAAGAAAGTTTCATGTGTAAACTCAAATGGATTAAAAATATCGAACTTTATAAGACTCTCTTCAAACTTTTCGGTTACTTTATCAAAAGTACTTTCGTATAAATCGATGTATCCACCTCTAGCCGAAACGAATGCGTGATTTGCAAAAGCCACAAATAAAACGATGGTAAGTGGGAACGAATAACTCAACATTGCTAGTTATTGAACGACCCTACCTTCTGGAATGCTTTATTTTTCAGTACTGAAGTTATTATTCGAAATAAAAGCTTATGTGTGGTTTATTTTCCTTTAACTTTCTCTATGATTTATTTATATTCGCCATCTAGATAGCTCTTAGGTGTTTTGTGTGCCTTTTCCTGCATGGGAGGGGGTGTGTATAAAAATGGCGCCATTTTTGTTGAAAGACAAAAAATGAAAAAGTTATGAATTAAAGAAAGGAACAGCCGTGTTAGGCAGTGGTCCGACCGCTGACGATGAACGAGAAACGAGTAGAACTACAAACTATAAACGAGTTAGCGACCAGCGGGAAGCGAGTGTGTAGTTTCGATAGTTTTATCGCCGGGCTATAAGCGTGTGTGCAAGTGCGACGAACGATTACTCGCGCCACTCGCCTGCGGTCGCTCAGTCCTATGCAAACCTGCGTAAAATAAAAAAACAAAACCGCAAAAATACGTCATCGTCGTCGTCTGAGCTAGACAACAATGAGAGTAGAAACGTCTACTTCCAATTCCGCACTGTAAGGCAGTGGTCCGACCGCCGGCGAGAAAACGACTAACTATCGGCGATTTTCTCTCTCAAGAAACGCACAATAAATGCACATTCCGTGTAAATGAAAGAGATGCATATATTAAAAGTTGCTCTCTGACTGTTCACACTACCGACGACTAGCTTTACTAGTTTTGTTGCTGAGCGACGAAAACACAAAAATAAACTCGCTCAGCGATACTCGTTCATTATCGCTCATTTATTGTGCGTTTCTTGAGAAAATCGTCGATAGTCGTTTTCTCGCCGGCGGTCGGACCACTGCTTTAGGCATATTCTGCGCCGGGGTGCGAAAGTTAATCCATTCCATGCCCTTGTTGCTTTTACTTAGCATACTGTAGAGGTTTGCCCCGCTAGGCCGAACACCGCCGTGTCCTCATGGGGGTGATCGGTGGCAGAGACCTCTCCAGGCCCTGGTTCAGCCGCCGGATCCCCGACCCCGATTTCTAGTCACCGTAGGAGTGGGCAGACGACGAGCAATGGGTAGCTCGACGTCCGGACCGAGTCCGAGTCGTTGAAGGCGCCTAGTTGCTCCACGCGTGCCTCAAAGAAATGTCATCAAGACTGTAAGGGCCCAACAGGGCCAAAGCCTAGTGGGATCATGCGTCCGTTTTCCTAACATTTTTTATTACTAAATTGAGCACAATTCTTAACAATATAATAATTATTTGGGATAAGTGTCTAGTTATTCGTTTTCGAAGTATAATTATCTTCTTTAAGAGAAATTGCATCAGCAAGTAATGTAAACTGTCATACCTACCTACCCAAAATTCCCAGACCCGGAACACCGATAAAAAAGCCATATAAATATTTGTTGCACACGGGAATCGAACCCGCGACACGTTACGCAGCAGCTAATCGCTCAACCACTGTGGCACTGCGCCAACCAAGCCGCGTGCCGTGTTTTCAGCTGCATTGAAAATGGGAACCACGGACGAGTCGGTCTTTTCTACTTGAGGTGCTTTTTTGGTATAATTTTATTTTGAGTAATGGTTAAATAATAAAATATGACAGAACACCCGCCATCTTGATGTCAATGTGAAGGTACAGATGTTTTTCAGAGCTAAGTACTGAATAGTACATTTTAGTTACATTTTAACGGTAATTACTATAATTTATTTCGCTGAGGTACACCCGCCATTCTGACTCTCACAAAATGGAATAGAACCTGTCCTTAATACTTGCATGTCTAAAAAACCGTAGACACCCAAACATACCGTAGACACCTCGTCCCATGAAGTGCTTCACGAACGGATTGCAACGGAAGCCAACTCGCAGAGGGGCCTCTGCAAGTTAGCTTCGTTGTCCCGTACGCTTTCCAATGGGCTAAGGTCCTAGGGTTCAGTAGAGTAGAGTAGAGTGGGGTAGAGTAGAGTAGAGTGGGGTAGAGTAGAGTAGAGTGGAGTAGGGTAGAGTAGAGTAGAGTGGGGTAGAGTAGAGTAGAGTGGGGTAGAGTAGAGTAGAGTGGGGTAGAGTAGAGTAGAGTGGGGTAGAGTAGATTAGAGTGGGGTAGAGTAGAGTAGAGTGGGGTAGAGTAGAGTAGGGTAGGTTAGGGCAGAGTATAGAGTAGAATAGATTAGTCAGTTGAAAAATAATAATAGGAGAACAGGGCGAACTGAACATCTGTGTCCGAAACGGATATTAAAAACATTTCTTACTTTTACAATAATTCATTTATTGCGATCACACCGACAACTGTGCTTTATAATCAAATAATAACTCAATATAATTTTGAACTTAATAAAACAATTTATTTTAAGATATGATTATATTAGCAGCCGATTTTAGGGGCACAGTTCCTTCATTATAATCGTTTACGCAGCATGGAGTTTCATAACATCTTATAATTCGAAAGTCTTATTATTTAATCTCACTTTTACGCTAACTAGGTATATGAAATGACCAGATGAGTTGTGTTGTGAAGTATAGTCTATTCACGCTCAGAAAATAGTGACATAATCAGTGCTACTGCAAAGAAGTATTCATACGGGAGTAAAAATTTAAGTAAACTTATTATAACACAGTATTTTCAAATATTATAATTACATATTTTAAAATTTAATCAGAATCCTCCCTTCGTTACTAACCATGTGGTCAAGACATTTCTACATCTTTATATAATGAGGTAAGGTATTAATTTTTTTACTTCAACTGATCAATGTCAACACGGGTTTTTATTTTTAACCGACTTCGAAGGATTTAAAAGGAGGAGGTTCTATGTTCGGCTGAATGTATGTTTTTTTTATAATAGGATCCGATTGGGCGTAGCTTAGGTGAGTGATAATGATGACGCCACTATCTTCGTAAAGCGAATATAACTAAAGATTTGTCATAAAGAAATTGCTGGTTTGGTAATTGTACATTATCATAATGGTGTCTAGTTAAAGGCACTCATTCTCGTTATCATTAGATACGATGCGTTCCAAATAAGAATAAAAAGCCAATAAGCTCGATCTGCCAAATGTTGAGTGAAAAGTACAGTTTGCAAAGAAAACTTATTTGCGTATCAATTAAGGTTTTTTTTTGGGGAATTATAAAACGAGCGACTAAAAAAAAAACTTAGCGACTGATGATGAGATACTGTTTTAATAACTTGAGCGGTAAAATTAGTATGTGAGCGACTAAAATAATAAGTGAGCGACTAGAAATAAAAATGAGGTTTTAAATAGGGAATTTACGCTAGCAAATGTTTTCATCATTGTCTAATTATCTAGTCGCAGGTAGATTCATCATTTGAACTGGGTGAAATAGGTTAGGTTAGGTTAGAACTGTGACCTACCGCGCGTGAGCCGAGTGAGCGAAGCGAGCGGTGCCGCGGCAGCGGCCGGCGAACGCTACGACCAAGTTGCTCGCAGATTTTATTTCACCATTTTTTAATTATTCGGGTTTTATTTACACACAAACAAATATTAGGTCGCTCAAATATTATGAAGCTTCTCATTTTGTATTTTAAGTAACTCAAATTAAAGTTTCTAAGTCGCTGTTCTATTGATTTCTCGTCACTCGCAGTCAGTCGCTCACTTATTATTTCTATAACCCAAAATAATTATTTTTGTCACTTAAAATTTTAATTTACAGTCACTCGTTTAAATACTACCCTTTTTTTTTGCTTTGTATTAATAAGTTTTAATTAAATCTAGGTGTAGTTAAAAACGTTATCGTTTAATATAAATCCGCTTAAGGGCCAAGCGCCCGAAAAGTGCCATAAAACAGTGATTTTCTGAGGCCTACTCCCCCGTAACGGCTAGGTCAATTGGTTTGAAAAAAATATATGTTTATTATAGATTCATGAACAATAATATCAACATTTGATTTTTCCGGGCAATTAATACTTTTGACAAAAAAAAATATTTAGCAATTTCGCAACTTTTCCCTACTCCTTCAAACGGCTTGGATCTTTAGAAACATTTTTACACATAAAAATTGTAAATCAATATGTAAATCAATCAATATCTCGCAGAGAAAATGGATTTAAAGTGCTTTCCGGGCGCTGCTGGCCGCAAATAAATGCACAGATTTGCGTACTGCCGCCTAGGCGAGTGCGAGAGTTGCGTTCACATAATTTCGGTCAGATGGTTCAAGGGACTATACGCCTTAATATATTAAGTCGTAATTAGTTAAAAAAAAACTATTTCTTTCTTATTTTCATTGTTAGGAACAAGAACTGGATTCTGATTAAACCTTCTTCGTTCACGATTCATTAATAAATTGAATTTAAAAAAAATCTTGTTTTGTTCACCCTACCTAATTTCTTCGATTTGACAGTATGACGACGTCATAACATGGCAATCGATTCTATTCTTCTTTGGAACGTAGTACTTGATGTTATGAACTAAACAATGGTACCCTAGCCTAGAGATGTGCCGTTGCCGGCAATATTGCCGAGAAGTGGGAATATTGCCGAGAAGTGGGAATATTGGCGGCAATATTGCCGAGAAGTGGGAATATTGGTGGCAATATTGCCGAAAAGTGGGATTATTGCCGAGAAGTTGTAATATTGGTGGCAATATTGCCGAGAAGTGGGATTATTGGTGGCAATATTGCCGAGAAGTTGTAATATTGGTGGCAATATTGCGGAGAAGTGGGAATATTGGTGGCAATATTGCGGAGAAGTTGTAATATTGGTGGCAATATTGCCGAGAAGTGGGAATATTGGTGGCAATATTGCCGAGAAGTGGGAATATTGGTGGCAATATTGCCGAGAAGTGGGAATATTGGCGGCAATATTGCCGAGAAGTGGGAATATTGGTGGCAATATTGCCGAAATATGGGAATTTTGGTGGCAATATTGCCGAGAAGTGGGAATATTGGTGGCAATATTACCCGAAGTTGATTATTTGTGGCAATATTGCCAGCAAAAATCCCACTTCGGGCAATATTGCCGGCAACGGCACATGTTTACCCCAGCCTATAGATGTCTATACTATTCATGTTATAAATCAACACCAATATAAGCTCTTCTTCTTCCTGCCCTTATCCCATATTACTTGGGGTTGGCGCAACAGGTTTTTATCTTCCATTCTGTCCTGTTACCCGTCAAACTATCACTAACTCCCTTTTCTTTCATATCACTTCTCACACAATCCATCCATGTTTTCTTCGGCCTTCCTCTCACCCGCCTTTATTTCAACGCCAATATAAGCATAGCTCTAAAAAATAATAAAATGTAAATGTGATGTATAACAAAAGCATTACACCTGTATTACCGGATACACAAAACAGTGCATCAAACCAACCGTGAAAACAATTCAGGTTACAGAAATGTTTGTAAATATGCTCAATAGTAAATATATTAACTTCTACTGGAATGTTTGGACTTTGGTATAATTAAATGCAAAACTCTTTTTCTGCTAATATTATATACAAGAACCTCAATGGCAGTTGGGCATAGGATATAGAATAGTTTTATCCTGATAGTATGTTCCCATGGAATAATATCAGATATGAGCAGACAAAAACATTGAGAACATGATTTCTAGATTATCTTCATAATAAAGATGTCATTCTGACATAATGGATATGTATCATTATCATTTAAAAAATACTCATAGTAAAATAACTGCATTTATAAAATATGTGTCAATATAAATAGGCATATTATTTAAAAAAGGAACTGACCTATAGGCATGAACAATAGCAACTTTAAGTACTTTGCTTTATGTACTAAATTAAAATTCTATAAATTAAGTTCTCACATTATGGCATTTTGATATTTTGATTTTATGATAAAACAAATAAGAAATTACTTCATTTCAACAAAAAAAACTAAAAACACACTTTAGAAATGAGTTAAGTCATTTAACTAAGTATATTGCTTGTGTATCTTATAGATTAAGGGTTATATTTCACAGGGACACCATGGAGGTGCGACCAGTCGCCACTAGGTACCTACAAAATGTATACAGCTCTATAGAGTAACTCATATGGTGTCCGTTTGGTTGTACAACTAATTTGGTGGCACAAACAGCTCATTTGTATGCCCCAAGCTACCAACTAGACACCAGTCTAGTTTGGTAGCTTAGGGCTATATTTCACCAGGACACCATAGCCGTGTAACTGGTCGCACCACCATATTGTCCCAGTGAAATATAGCCCTAAGAGTCACATTGAGGATCAAGAAATAAACATGTAACTAACTATCCTAAGACATGAATTAGCGCCCAGTATTTGTATTGACCAATCACAGGTCTTCTTTAGCAGCCTTAGCTTGCTTGTCTAAAAGTTGAAATGTCTGTAGAATATTGAGTCGGGTTCCTAACTGCTTCTTCTTCTCATCGGAGACTTTCCCGCTGAGTAACTTCTTCACTCTGTCAACTTCGGACTGGATGAAATCATCACCTTTTTCTAGAACCTTCTCCATGATTGTTTTGTAGATCTTGCCTGAAGGTGACTCCTGAAAAACAGTTATAGGGTGAATTAAAACTGAAAATGGATGACTTTTTGACTAATCAACTAGCCTACTGGGGCCAGGGTTATCCGAAAGGGAACTCGAGCCCCGGTATGAAGCCTTGAAGGAACAGGGTGGGTTTTTTAGTCAGTAAGCGTCTGACACTATCTCCTGCTCAGCTCAAGAGCAGGGGTTGTCATTGGATAATTTTCCCCACCGAAAAAAAAAGACTAAATTGAAGCAGCCACGTCGCCAACAATACGAGATAATGATCAAGTTAAATCAACTTTACCTTGTCCATATTCTTTAGGAGTTCTTCAGTCTTCTTTAGCAGTTTTTTTCGCTCATCTTTCTTGCCTTTCATGAACTGTATCGCAAGTTTATCGAATTCCTTCACGCATCCCGGCAAACTCAAATATAAACCACTGTTTTCTCGCACAAAACGTCGAAGCTCCACACTTGTAAAACCTTTCGTATCGTCGAATGGTATCGGCTCAGATTTACCTTTGACGAACAGTTTAACGACGGGGAAGTTCTCCTTGGTTGCTCCATACTTCTTCGCGAGGGCCTCATTGTCTTTTTCACCGTAATCTTTTACACCGACTTCTGCTATCAAAAGGTCTTCCACATCTTTCGAATCCTTTGCCAGAGCCACGAATGCTTCATGCTTGTCACCGTAAGGAAATGCCACATCGAATTTAATAAGGCTTGCTTCAAATTTATTTGTAATTTTATCAAAACTGTACTCGTCTAACTCAACGGAGCCGGATGTGGTCGATGCTTGATAAGCAAAAGACACAATTAAAACAATGGTGAACAGTAAAGAATAACGCCGCATTATTAGTTATTAAATAATACTACAGCCTGGAATGTTCTGTGTTTCACAACTGGACGTATTTTACGAAATAAATGTTATTATTGTAGCACCGCGAATGTGAACCGCACAACCAACCAACTGAACTGAACCTAGGCTAATGCTAATGTAGAATAAATATCGATACATTGATATATCGATGTTTCATTTCGAAACATCGGTATTTTTGGGTGATATATTTTATAACGATATATCGATATCAAATGTCCAAGATCGAAATTGTATCAAAAACAATTTTGTTTTTGGTTTTATTTTGTCGACTCAATTTGCTGCTTAACTTCTTTTTAATTTGGTACTTATGTTGGTTTTTAAGTTGGCTGCAATTGCTGCTGGCTGTCTCGCAGTACCCAATACAAAAATTCGGCTTACAGCCGAGCACATAAGTCAAAGAGTTTTTCTTATGTCTGTATCAGATATAATATATATTGGTTCAAATAATAAATAATTAATCTTTTTTTCGTTATTTTTGATTTATTAAAAATGATGTCTATTGATTAGTATTTATCTAGTAATGTACCTACCTAAGATGGCTGAAGTAGATCAGACCATTTTTTTTTCGTATTGTACCGATATATCGATATTTTTTAATAAAAATATTTTAAATATTATATTTTTTAATAAAAATATCGATATTGATATTTTCAAAAATATTGATATCGATATATATCGATACTTTATTGCACTTCTGACATCCCTAACTGAACCAACCAACGTTCAGTGTTGCCAACTGTTAGTTATTGGTTGTACCAAGTAGCTAGATATTTTGCACAATGTTGCTTAGATTACCAGTTTTTTTGCCAAAAAGTTGTTAGAATAACTAAATGTTACAGTAATGTATTGTCTGTGCGATAAAAGAACCGTTGTGGCGTAAATTGAAAACAACATTAAAGATTTTAAGTAGCAACTAGTGATGGGTAAATGCCCTGGCATTTTGGGCAGATTGGGAAAATTCCCAATAAACGCCCATAAATTCCTGCCCGAGGGCATTTATCTGGGAATTTATTTTTTGTTCTAAAATTAATTCAAGACATTAATGTTAGCTTTGGAAACTGGCTTAAATCGATGAGTTTAGTAATGGTTAAGTATATATAGGTGTTTTTATATGAATTTGCACATTCTATTAAAATTTAAGTTTTACAAAACCATGTTTACGAACACAAAGGTTACGAGTTACCCGGCGGCGGCGTAAAAACACTTGCACGGTGAGAGGAGTACGGCAAGAGATGCGAACACTGTTATGGTTAGTTGTTTTAAGTAGGTACGTATATGATTTTATGAATTAAATTGCAATATATTTAAAATGTCTTAAAAGAACCATTTAATGTCATCAACCAATTCAAATCACTTCTACCTACCATGCGAAAGCACAAAGTGGGGACAGCGCGGTCTGTGTGCGCATCCCTCACACACTCACACACCGTGTGAGGGACGCGCACACACGCCGCGTTGTGCCGCCATTTTGTTATTAGTTATCCTGTGTCATTTGTAGATACCGCACGCACGCACACATATCACTAATCTATTCGAGAATTGTGCGCGCATTGTGAGCATGAGGTACGCGCCAGGATAATTGTGTTCTATGGTTCCGGTTTCCCAATTTGAAGTAAATACTTATTGATTTTAAAAACAGTGCTAATTTACAGTTATTTTTGTGGTAAGAGTTTTTGCCGATCAGTAATTTTAAGTAAAAGTAGGTAGATTCATAATTATAATAACTATAAATAAAATGAAAGAAGGTATTCGTAATAAGTAAATTTAGAATAGAATTAGAATGGCATAAGAATATAATACGAATAGAATTAGATTAAAATACGAATAGAATTAGAATAGAATTACAATAGTCACGATTAGTTTTATTTTTCGCCCTAAAACTTTTGTGAGAGCTGGAGCTTGAACTAGGTTCGAGACCTGTATGACCAATTTCCAGGCTGACACCCTTTTAGACATTATCGCATTTTGCAGCATATCAAAACGTATCTTATATTTATAAGAATAACAGCGGTAGAAGTTTGTGAAGTGTAAAAGAAAAGTGATATTTTTATTGAATCCTGTTTTTTTGTTAGTGGGTAAAAATCATCCAAATGACATCCCCCGGCCTTGGGCGAAGTGGGAGATAGTGTCAGACTCTGACTAAAAACCCACCCCGTTCCTTCTTGCCTTTCGTATCGAAGCCGAGTTTCCCCTTCGGATAACCCTGGCCCCAGTAGGCTTCCACCCGGCTGGGCCTCTGCTGTTGCCGACAATGCCTTGAGGTGCACGGGAACAGCGCGCGCCGTCGACGACTTGGACTCGGTCCGGACAGTTACCGGACGATCAAACAGCGAACTACCCATTGCTCGTAATCCGCAAGCCCGCGCCTGCTGTGGCTGGAAATCGGGATCGGAATCTCGGCGGTGGTTGGGGCGCTGTGAGCGCCGTTGCCTGATGCGGTCGGCCTACTTCTTTGCAAGCATTACTGCTTCGCAGAAGGAGGCAACCGCCTGCCACTCCTCCTCGCTCCGGACCATGGTCTGTACTAAGGCCCGGTGCAAGTGGTCGCCGATTGCTCCCGTGCACGGCAATGTTCTGCCTAAGTGGGGCACACCTCCACTGTGTGCTCCACCGTGTCCTCCGGGCCTTCCGAAGAGTGGCGACACCCGGGCGTGTAGTATATGTTTATAATAAATGTGATTAAAGTAAAACATACCCTTCCAGTGTCATCAATAGTTTTCTAGATAATTATAATTATATTGATGTTGATTATTAAAAATTTTATAATGTTGTCTCTAATAATGCCGAAACTAGTTTTTTATTGTTTGTTTAATACATATTATTTTATTTCTTGTAACTTAGAACATAATTTATTACATTTGATATTAAAGTATAGTCTTTTATCTATTTTTACTCGAAAAAGTATATTAATGTTGTTATTTTAAAATGAAAATATGTTTAATTCATTAAACTCCAAGCAAACGCTGTCGTTGTCTTTCTATAGTGTATCTAATCGACACGATTGAATCATTCACATTTCTTCAAAGTAAAGTCTTTTATTTCTGTTTTACATGAAAAAGTATATTAATATTATTTTAAAATGAAAATGTGTTTAATCATTCGCATTCCTTCAAAGTAAAGTCTTTTATCTCTGTTTTCACACGAAAAAGTATATTCATGTTATTATTTTAAAATAAAATGTGTTCAATCATTCATATTTCTTCTTTTATTTCTTTAATACATACTATTTTACATGAAAAACCACATAAAATCACGTTTAACGAGTCCCATATTTTTATGCCCTACGATCGGGCATTTATCGGGCAAATAAAAATAAATGCCCAAAATGCCGGGAAGTTACTATATTTTCCCGCCGGGCAGAAACACTTTGCCCATCTCTAGTAGCAACACAACCCAGCCATCCGTCAAATGCCAAACGTCATGTCATGTTGACACTGGTTTGTTTATCATGTTATTTTATTGTAATTTTTAATTGAAATCTTTAGAAATGTGAAAAAAAATTTCACTGAGCTGCAAGGAAAATAATATTTAATATATTACAGTTTTGCCAAAGATAACAAATGGCAAATCACACCATTATTGATCAAAACAAAGTCACGAACTTGGGAAACATTGGTATACTGTTTTTTTGGTACGTAACACTTTTATTTTAATGTTTTTAGACTTCCTAGGTAAACTTCTGTCCCTGTTATCTCCAAATATATATAAATTAAACGGAAATTCATTTAAACATGACGATATTTGTTTATATTGTTTTGGCCAATATTTTCGATGGCTAGTATAAAGAGTATTGATACTGTTATGCCATATCTCCGAGAAAATAACAAGTAGTACGTAATAATTAAAACGCATTGCTGTTCGAAAGGTCTAGAATGGTTGTGCGTAGCCAGGCTTAGAAAAATCTCGAAACATCCACAAAGCAAGTACCACTAGTAGTTAGGTATTCATGTTCCGATAAGGGAAATGGTACTTTCCGACTTTAACAATCTATTGTTAAAGTCGAAATTCGCATGAAAGTGACTCTTATTACCACGAGCAATAAAAATGATTTATGACTTCGAGAAGCGATTCAATGGTTCTGGAATTCTGGATCGATCGCGGGACGTCGGTATAGAATTTTCTTGGCTCCGCATATAAATACGAGCCCCCGGCCGGAAGCGAGTCAGTTGTGATTTCGACTGCGATCAAGAGCGAACTACCTAAGAGTGTGAAGTGATTTTATCTAACGACCTGAGCGATAGTGTAACGGTACTCTAGTGTTAATTGCGATTCGGATTATTGTTGACTGGACTAATTTGTTATTGTTTGTGGTGAATAAAGTTGTCTCTTAGTAAATCGGCATTTGATTACCCACGTACGTAACAATACTTTAAATTTATAATGCGTTTCGACTAACTTAGAATATTTCTTTTCAGGCTTGAGTAAGGATACAGTAACTAAAATAAAAAAGGGCAAGTGCGAGTCGGACTCGCGCACTAAGGATTCTGTACAAATTTACCTATGAAATCAATTCCCGAATTGAGTTACGAAGATTTTTCCGAATTGCAAACTTTTTTTTTTGTGGCGTATCTACAAATTTACAATTTTCAGATTTTTCTCTGTACTTGTTCTATGAGACCTTGATTTATGCCAAATTTCAGGATTCTAGGTCAACGGGATTCACCCAATGAACTTTGATTCCCTTGAGTATCGAAATATACGTTTTTTTGCGACATAAACGGCCGTATCTTTTTTTTTCGTTAACTCAGAAGTCTGATTTTTTCACAAATTCAAAAGACCGCAGACTTGGTTTTAATATTAACTCGATACCTCTAAGCGTTTCGAGTTAAATGGTCTTAACAGATAAACAGACGGACAACAAGTCGAGTCGAGGCTTCAAAGTCTTGAGCATCGACGCAGAGTTGCTAGCCTGTCGGTTTTCTACCGGTTGCATTTCGGGGAGTGTGCGTCGGAATTGCATAACCTAATTCCGCCTAGCCCGTTTCATCATCGGACTACCAGACGTACGGCTAAGCGCCACCGGTATATGGTGGATATCCCACCAACACGCACAAAAACGTTTTGGGAACACATTCATTGTGCGTGCGGCTAGGGAGTGGAATTCCTTGCCGGAGTCTGTGTTTCCTGATAGCTACAACCCGGGAATCTTTAAGTCGAGAGTGAATAGGTTTCTTTTAGGTAAGCGCGTTCCATCGTCGACCGCATCGTCGCTTTCCATCAGGTGAGATAGCGGTCAAGCGCGAACCTATCAAAAAAAAAAAAAAAAAAACAACAAAGTGATCCCAAGGATACGATATACGAGATGGTCTCTTACAGGCTAAATAGATTTTTTAAGAAGCAACATTACAAATTCTAAAGTGTACTTTATTTTCATAGTCATTAAGTTCATATTTTTCATTGATTAGCAAAAGGGAAAAATGTACTGAGGAAGACAACGAGAAAGTGGTAGTGTGTCCCATTTTTACCTTTATATTTAACTAGGGTAAACATAAACTTGCTGTTAGCTACTATATTCCAGTCAGTGATAATATGCCGATCCCAGTCAAAGTGATAGAACCATTCTTATTTATTATTTATTGTACATAACTTTACACATTATACATAGTAAGAAAGCTGATGTACACAGGCGAGCTTAACCCAAAACCATTTTCGTTGGAACTGGGTAAGTGGTCTTTGTTGGAACCTACTTTTATAGGCAGTACAGTAGTTTCTTCACGCTATTTTCCTTTACCGGTTCGTGTTTGCATTTAAATGTTCATCATCATTACAATCGAAAGACATCCACTGTTCGACATAGGCCTCCCCCAGGTGTCGCCACTTTTAACGGTTTGTTAACTCATTACGCAAAAACTTATAAACGGATGAATGTAATGATAAACGTTGCAATAATATAGCTTATAAAATATATTTTTGCTAAGTTTCATCACGTGAGCAAGTTCAATAATTATGCTACTAATATTATAAATGCGAAAGTTTGTGAAGATGGATGAAGGTACTCGTTAAGTATGGATGTGTCGCGCAAAAACTACTAGACAGATGAACTTAATCATAAACATTGCAATAATATAGCACATAAGCTATAACTTTGCAGTTTCATTAGGTGAGCAAATTCGGTCAATAGGATAATTTTTATTATAGGGTGAAGCCGCTGGAAGAAGCTAGTCTAACATGGTTTCAAAATATCAAGATTTAACAGTCGCACTATAATGACGTCACAATGCTGCTTACATAACAAAAACGATATTTATCTACAGCAGCGCCCTTAAATCCCACGATGGTTTACTTTCCGCACAGACTCTACAGATGGGGACTTAAAAACACCTTCATAAAGGTTACAGAATTATAAGTGTTACATGTCGAATTGGTAACAGAATGAAATATGTAACACTTATTAATGTGTTTTCAATGTGTTAACCCAAAACACTTACAAAACTGTAACCCTAACATATCTGTAACAGATATAAAAGTGTTAACAGTGTTAATAAGTGTAACAGGTAAACGCAGCGTTGCCAAAGTTACAATTTTCAAAGCTATACTTAAACTGATTATTTCAGTTACACATATTAAAACTTATTAACACATATAAATAGGTTACAGTTTGATTCGGTAGCACTCCATAACACATATAAAAGGTTACAGTTTCATTCGGTAACACTATTGTATCTGTTACATTTAAAAGTGTTTTTCTGTTAAAACTATTTTAAAAAACAGTGTTAAAACACATTATTACGGTTACAGTTTGAGTACCTGGTGGGTAATAATAAAATGACAAAGAGAGAGCGTGCCGTTCGTACGTAAACCTATAATTGCTGAAAAAAATTTGTTTAAGCTCAATATAACGTATATTTAGTATTGTGCTGTCATTACGCAGCAGGAAACGGGGAATTTCCGGCCAACGCAGATCCATGGTTGTACCTACCATAGCATCTATGACCCTAGATTTGCGTTTAGTTTTTATTTTTTCATTCGAGACTTGGTACTTTACTAAGAATCTCGATAACTTAACGTCTCATGATGAAATGAAAAGGTGCTAGAAAAAGCAGCTAAAAGTTTAGCTAAAAAGTCTGTCTGACCTAATAAGTCAACCGACTTGGGAATTTTGTACAATATTTAATCATTTAAAAAATACCTATATTCGATACTTTTTATAAGGTTCTTCTGTTTGTAAACAATGATCTCTATCTCTTAATCAACCTTGATTATTGAACCCGTGTTGACTACATCAGATTTCATTAAATCCTAATAATTACCCAAGTCGTTTAACTTATTAGACCGACTCTAACTGGCTATAAGTTTCATTAAATTGTAGCTGTCTGCCACTAAATTATAGCTAGATCTAGCTATAAAGTTGCTAAGTTGGCAACACTGCCAACTTTATATTATATTGACACATTCCATTTGAGTTTCTATCAGTGTGACCAGTTTTTTATTATGGAAAAATACGCCTCAGCACCCTGCGAAAATAACAACTTGGAAGGGGGGCAGTATTTCAATGAAATTCTCAATTTCTGTAACAAGAATTTTTCATTGTGAGCACGTCCATTGATAATTTTGATGACCACTTTTTTATAAACACTCATCGAATGCCGTAATTATAGACACAATAGAAAGATAATTGCTCATGTCGAACTGTGTAACTTATGATATTCAAAAGGTATATAAATGAGTTGTAAATGTTGTCCTACTTAAAAGAAATGGAGTAGTTAAAGTAATTAGATCGTTCGATCGCTCTATAAATACAGGTTGTAGAATTGCCGATTTTTATAGGAAATGAGTTGAAACTGAAGTATCCACCAACATCAGTAGCCAATAGGTACCTAGGCTAAGTACCGATACACCTCCTGCACCGCTTGCAGTACCTACCTGCCTAGATTTTAGTAGTTTATGTGACTAGGGGATAAAGCAGTGTCTTTAAGTCGAGGGCGGTATGTTGAATTCCGAACGAAACGAAGGTTGCTGATTTTAATCCCGAACGACAGTGAGGGATTTATAAAATTAACTCCCGAGCATTGCGAGGGAGTTAATAAAGAAACCTGAGTGAAGTGAGGAATTCAAGCCGCCCAAGACAAAGACCGCTTTATCCCCGTGTTGCATACTCTACTTTTTACACCATCTGTGAGATAATTAAAAAAACAATTTGGTCGACCAAATCATATATTAGAGAAATATAAGTATTATATTTACAAGTTTATCAAACAAACAAAATTCACTACTCCAAGATTCTATACTTTCAATTTTCTATAATGCTCCCGTCAGTAAGCAGGTTTTATTCTATTTTCTTTTTTTGTTAGTGGCCAGTTTGAATTTCGAGTCAACTTGTGCGATGCACGTACATTTTAATTCACAATGTTGGCGATAATACAGTATGGCCGATCCCTAGGGAATAATGAGATTTGAATTTGGAACATCAAAAATCGTCAACATTATGAATTAAAATGTACGTGCATCAAACAAGTTGAATCGAAATTCAAATTGGCCACTAACAAAAATAAAAGAAAATAGAATAAAACTTGTAGGTATAGAAAATTTAAAATATAGAATCTCGGAGTAGTGAATTTTGTTTGTTTGATGAACTTGTAAATTATAATACTTATATTTCTCTTATATATGGTTTGGTCGACCAAATTGTCTTTTAATTATCTCACAGATGGTGTAAAAAGTAGAGTATCTTGGGCGGCTTGAATTCCTCATTACACTCATGTTTCTTTATTAACTCCCTCGCAATGCTCGGGAGTTAATTTTATAAGTCCCTCACTATCATTCGGGATTAAAATCAGCAACCTTCGTTTCGTTCGGAATTCAACATGGCGCCCTCGACTTAAAGACACTGCTTTATCCCCTAGTCACATAAATTACTATTACCCGTTCTAGGAGTGGCAGTAAATGTCAGAGTTTTACTGCCTTACTTTAAGTTGCCCTTTTTGCAAGGGCCACGGTAACTTCTTCGAATAATCCACCGTCCCTTTTTTTGGATTCGAGGGAACCTTCAAAAGGCGCTTGGTCATTTTGGGGAAAGACCAGAGAGTGTGGTATTCTTACTTCACTAAAACCACTCTAGTTATCACCATCAGCATATGGAAGAGGGCCGCGTGACCATCTCGAAATCCTAAAAGATCATCCCGGAACCCTGACGTCAGCCCTGACTATTTTAACAGCGTGTTATCGACTCAACAACCTTGGTCCTTATCTCACCGGATGGCCGGACGGCGGTCTAACCGCTGCTCACCATCCGCAATTCGCAAATTACTAAATAACTAAATTACCTAAATAGTTGTGTATACTTTAGAGTTTCATTCATTTTAAAAAATCACTAGGTACGCTCCTAACTTTCGTATCTACGCGATAATACCAAATGGATATTATATAACGAAAGTAAAATTTCGCTAATGAACTTCTTAGAAGATAATGTTCGTAGAAGTGATCGATTATTAGATATGCATATTTTTAATAAAAACTACTATATCTTAAATTTCTGATCGTTAGTCTAAAACTCAAAAATTCTTTGTTTTGGGACAAAGGGAAACCCTTAAAAAATTGAAAATTCGAAATAGGTTATTTTGTATGGGAGTCACCTATTTAAGATGAGAACTACTAGCCCCACGGGGGTGGAACCGCGGGCGTTAGCTAGTAAAAACTATATACATAAAAAGACAAAAAAACCCAAGGAGTAATACTTGCTCCGTGAAAAAAACACACACTGATTAATCACGAAATCTCATGGCATATTTGGCAAGTAGGATCCTTATAGGATGTAGACATACGCTAAGAAACGGATTTTTCGAAATTCACCCCCTAAGGGGATTGAACGTGGTCCAAAGTTAGTAAGGAGAAACCGATTTGAACGCGGTCGAAGCCGCTGGCAGAAGCTAGTATTACCTACTTATATAAATAACAGGTAAAGGTAGGTCTAAAAAGTCAAACGACTTGGGTAATTATTAGGATTTCATGAAATCTGATGTAGTCAATATTGGTTCAATAATCAAGGTTGATTAAGAGATATTGATCGTTGTTTACTAACAGAAGAACCTTATAAAAAGTATCGAATGTAAGTATTTTTTAAATGATTAAATATTATACAAAATTCCCAAGTCGGTTAACTTTTTAGACGGACTATTAATTGCCTATATCTCGATAGGCTATTACGAAAAATATTGAAGACTCTCCAAAAACGTATCAAAATAAACCAAAATGTGCTAAAATACAGGCCACACTGGTATGTTTTCTTTTCCAATTTACACATCATGGTCTTAGGCAGTGTTGCCAACAAGGCTAAGCCTCATGTCGGCATTTTTCACAGTATGAGTAGCCTGAAGTAGCGAATTTTAACTACAGAAATTAAATTCGGCTACTTACAGCCTTAGATAGTCTAAAAGTCAAAAATCGCTGTAAATAAAATTAAACGCAGCTCTGTTGTTACTTGTCACATCGCGGGGTTCATTTAGTATTATAGAAACACTTTGATAACCAACTTCTTTTCAAATTTCTTTGAGCATGGTAGGTTCGAGAACATTCTTTATAACATTGGCAGAATAATTCGTTTTATGTAATGAATTTTTTCGAGACCACTTCCTGCCTCAGAGATTTTTATAATATTTTTACCAGATGATCTACTTACCTATGTTTTTGTTATGTTTAAATAGATAATTGTGGTCGTCATAACTAGCAAAATAAATACATATCACTTTATTGCATTCTAAATTTGGTTACATAATAGCTAAGACAAATTCAGGGATTTCTCCGGAACTAGTCAACCATCACCAATAAGGCGACCATCATTCTTTATTAATAACACAGGCTTTAGTGTGGCTATGATTTCTATTAAAATATGTTTTTTTTGGGATTTGAGTATTTTAAATAGCTCGTCTCAGAAGTAGCCTAAAAGGCGCCTAGTCGCCTTTCACATATTTCCACCGCCAATAAATTCTGGTTCTGAGTAGCCTAAATGGCGACAAATCGCCTACGTTGGCCACACTGGTCTTAGGTTTTGCCGTTCCGTTTTACGTTGTTGAGTATGCATTATAATTATCTGTTGGAGTCTAGTCGGTCGGTGTAACCGAGCCTATAATCTTCAGCTTCTCGGGGTAACGTTGTCATCTACCTTCAAATCTGGCTCGTAAGTCTAGGTAAAAGCTCCCTTGCGAGTGCACGAGCGGCCTCCTCATTTGCTAGCCTTACTGCTTCGCAGAAGGAGGCGACCGCCTGCCACTCCTCCTCGGTTCAGAGTTTGGCCTGTACCAAGGCCCGGCGCGAGAGATCGTTGCCACCGATTGCCTCTACGAGGACACGGCGGTGCTTTGCCCAAAGCGGGGAACAACTCTACTATAGACTCCACTGTGTCCTCCGAGCGGTCCAAACAGTGGTTACATCCGAGCGTTACTTCCGTACGAATCCGGTCATACGGTGCAGGAATTTCCCGAACTGACTTTGTTCGGTGAGAACTGCGTCATGCGGAAGGTGAGGACGCCGTTAGGTCTTTCCAGCCACTTCTCAAAGAGGGGACTTACGATCATAATTATGGCGTGCCCAGACTTTTTGGGAACACATTTTTTGTACTACAGCTAAGGAGTAGAATTCCGTGCTCGAATTTGTTCCCTGATAGAGCCAATCTAGGGGTCTTTAAGGTATTGATAATAGGTTACTTCTAAACAAGCACGCTCCATCGTTGACCTCTTATTCATCGCTTATCGTTTACCATCAGGCAGTAGCGTAGCTAGGCGTGGGCGAAGTGGGCCCACGCCCTTGGCCTCGCACTCAAACGGGCTTCGCACAAGTTAGGGAATCTTTATAATTGATAGGCTCGTGTTTAACCACTATTTAGCTCATGGTAAGCGACGATGTGGTCGAACACTGGGTTGCGACAGTCGCTGTCTCGTTCTCGAATTTATGAAAGAAAAAGGCCTCGTTGATATACCTTTGCCCAATTCTAAATTAGTCAACGCTACGCCTCTGCCGTCTGAAGTGGGATAATGGTCAGTAATAAAAAAAGGTAATCCAATAGTTAACTAAATTATTAACTTCCGTGCCAACAAACTCTTAAACTTCATGATTGATCTATGTACTATCGCGGTCATTTCTGCCTGATCACTTTAAAAAAATTGCGCCAAACAAAAATTTCGTTTCGAGTGCAATTAAAAATGAAGTTAGCGGTGGTCAGGCGGAAGTCTTTGATGGTACATAATTTTACAATGATTTATTGAAACAATACATTGTACCAATTTTTATGTTGTTTTTTTACGAGTTGCAATAAAAAGAAAAACAGAGGATTGCAATTCAATATTGTTGAAAATGTTTTTATAGAGTTGTTATTTACTTTGCGAAAAACGTTTATAGCCTACAAAATAATAATGGAGCTTATGCGTTTAAAGCATGGTTATGGTTTAGTTATAATTATTTTGTTGTTTTTTTATAATGTAGCTTTGGCAATCTCTGAAGAATTGGACAATAAAGATTATGAAGAAGACGAAAATTTAGAACAGGAAGAAGGAGACGATGTAGATGAAGAAGAAATGCAAAACATAGAAAACGAAAATTATGAAAATATAGAAACGAATGAAGAAAACGAAGAGGGAACAATAAACTACATCGAAAACGATGAATCGAACGGTATCACAGGGGAAGATCAAAATTCTATCGAAGACGAAGAGCAAAATTCTATCGAAGACGAAGAGCAAAATTCTATCGAAGAGGAAGAACTAAACTCTATGGAAAAGGAAAAAGGTAGGAAAAGCAAGAGAGATTTGGCGTGTGTGTCACACGTGTGTGCAATGTAGTCCTAACTTAATTGATTCAATAGGATGTTGATGAACTGTTGAGTTGTTAGTCGCTAACCTGCCCTAACCTTGGAAATAGGCTCTTTTAAATTACATTAGAAATATTTTCAGCCTTATCAGCGAGAAAACCAGCCACATTCCATTGGTCATCGGGAATGGTTCCATATCACATAAACAGTCGAGACTTTGGTAAGTGAACTTTACATTAAAATTGCGGCAACCTATCTAAATGATCTGTTTTTGTCACAAACTTCTTGAATTTAGTTTCTACAAAAAAAAAAAAAAACAACTAACCCGGAACTCTGTCCGGTATAAGTTATGTTATATACTACTTATGTAATCAACTTTCGGAAAAAAATCAATCAATTAAAAAAAGACTTTTTTCTCTATATTTCTTTAAATCTCCCCAGTACGTAAGTAACGTATAGCTCACAAAACAAAAAAAAAATATTCAAATAGTCGAAGAGTAATTTATTTTATATTTTTATAAAAAGAACATAAGACTCGCTACACGGTCGGACAGCATTCGCACGGTGACAAATAGGTAATTATAGACAAATATGTCACTATGGAGTACAACCGCTTCAATGGATGTTGATACATTAATATCGTCCATCGTAAGACTATGCAGCAGGGAGGGGGTTATAAAATGTGGCGGCTTCCTAAAACCGGTGGCCGTGATCAGTGACCCGTTTGTGAAGAGCCTAAAACAACTGTAGGTATTCACAAAAAAGCGCAAATAACCGCCCATTATTTTGTTGTCAGATGCCATCATAGCGAGTCGCATACGTGCAGCCATGCACACGATCATGAGTTCTTCCTGCGTGGTCTTCAAGGATATGACAAGGAGTGAGCCACGTTCGAAAAGTGACAGTTCCCCTTGGCTTAGCATCGAGAACCCTGAAGGCGTAAGGGAATGCTCACACACGACTCTACGTGAAGAAGGAGCTCATGCTACAAAAGCTGTAAGACTTATGTCTACTTTATTTATTGGCCACTAAAGAAATAAGGACTTAGACCACGACATTCATAGTAAGATTGTTTTAATCTTGTTTCAGTGTGGGTAAGAGACAGAGCTATACAGGTTGTCTAGCGCCATCTCTTACCCACACCGAAATAAGATTAAAACAATCTTACTTAGAACTTCATGGTAACCCCAACGGAGTTTTTATGATGTCAGCAAAACCGTGGGGGTCCAGTAGAGTCGAAAGCTACTGGGGCCATAGGATTGCTTCTGAAATGGAAATCCGGGGCCTTGGAATGCAAGGCAACGAAGGTATATAGACTCCAACTCCGAGTTTTAGTCTGTAAAAGTCTGACACGCTCTCCCGCTCCGAATAAGGCGGGAGAAGTCATTGGATGATTTCCCACCTAAAAAAAACACATGAACTTTGTTATCCACTTATTTTATAAGTTGTTATAGTGGAGGGTTGCCAATAATGAAGATGACAAAGCTCCTTTATAATATATATGTAATTTCCAGATCCTGATCGTGGGCTACGATTGCATGCAGAAGCGTGATATACTGCATGCGTTGCTGCACGCACTGGGCTTCGAAGACGAGGTGACCCACCCGCAGCGAGACGTGTACATCAGGGTTGTGTGGCCGAATATACAGCCTAGTGAGAAGTTTTATATCATGCCATTTAATACCCTAATAATATTGATTTTATCACCATTATTGCTGAGCTATCTGTAAAAGAAAAATCACATAGTGAGGAAACCAGCTCATCCCGGCGGCGCCTTAACAAACACCTAAAAAGGAGTGCTTTTTTATGTTTGTAAATTTGTTAAATTTTAAGTGTAAAATTTTCAAAATTTTCAAACATACACCGCACTGAATTACACACACACAAAAAAAGAAGAACTTAAATAGATGTGCCAACAGTTTCACAGAAAATTTGGAGGATTTACTAAAGAAACATTTCTTTTTATATCTCGCGGTGAAACTGTTGGCACATCTATTTAGGTCCTTCTTATATTCTTTATTGTACATAAATTTTACACATTATTCATAATAAGAAAGCCGATGTACACAGGCGAGCTTAACCCAGAATTGGGAATTGTCCTAGTAGCTACCGTCATGACGCTGCAGTCATGATTTGAACGCAATTGCAGGTGGCTGCAGCAGACGGCAGCGCCGTATGCCAGTTAGTTCTGAATGTTCCTTGTGACAAGACATCTGAATGGTTTGAGATTAGCATTTTAGTTTGTAAAAGTGCTCCCTCCACCTTAGAGTTTGAGAAGTCAATTTATTGTTGACTTCCCACATCAAAAAAAAAAAACGCGATCTTTAAATCCACTTCGGGTAACTTATTGAGGGGAGTAATTGAAGAGCACACATGGCAGCAGGTGTGTGTATGTTTGTAACTTCTTCACGCTCGAACGACTGAACAGATTTGGAGGGAATTTAGCACACGGGTAGACCATGTCCTGGAATAGCAAATATTTTTTATCCCGGGAGTATTTTCCATTGGGAAAATGTAGTACTGTCATGTGAGTGAAGTCGCTGCAAGCAGCTCATTAGCTACTGCCATCTGCTTCACTACAACATCAGTGGCGTAACTAGGCGTGGGTGAAGTGGCCCCAAAGGGGTCTTGCACGTGCAAAGGCATTACACCCCACGTTCATTAAACCCTAAGCGAACGCCTGCGTTCGCTCTCTCATTGTCTTTCCATTGGGTCTCTTACGGTATTCGAAAGAACGACGGCTTTTTTATAATTTATAGACTCGCGTTTGACCATTATTTCACTTGATGGAAAGCGATGATGTGGTCGAACAATGGGTTGCGACAGTTGTCTCGTTTTCAAATTTAAAAGAAAAAGGCCTCGCTGATGCGCTTTCGCCCACGCCTAAAATAGTCCACGCTACGCCACTGACAACATGACAAAATAAAATTAATTGAAAGTTGTATATTAGTATTTTCGATTTGGTCACCAGGTATTTCTGTTTAATCAATTTTAACTTAACCTTCGGAAATTATTCGGTAGAGTACCGGTCCTTGTTCTACTTGAAGAAGAGTGAGGCGCCGCAGAAGGTGGTCGAGTACGACTCCATGAGTGTCATGCACTTCCACGATCGAGCGTACACCATCAACGGAGGAGCTACTATTTTACCTCAGGTATACATAGATAGATAAAGACTACAGACTCACGTCTGTAGTCAGTAAACCTCTGACACACTCTCCCGCTCCGCCTAAGGGCGGGAGACGTCATTGGATGATTTTTCCACCTAAAAAAAATAGGGGTGACCTTGCTAGTTTTAATTCGTGTAGTAAGTAGTAATCCATGACTCAATACTTTAAGGCCCAAGCGCCCGAAAAGTGCCATAAAACAGACTTTCTGAAGCCTATTCCTCGGTAACGGCCTGGTTAATAGGTTTGAAAAAAATATATGTTTATTATAGATTCATGAACAACATTATCAACTTTTGATTTTTTCGTGCTATTAATACTTTTGTCTAAAAAAAATATTTAGCAATTTCGCAACTTATCGCAACTTTTACTTACTCTTTCGAAACGGCTTGGATCTTTAGAAACATTTTTACACATAAAAATTGGTGGTTAAATATTCTTTAAAGTGACCATTGCATATGTAAATCAATCAATATTTCGCAAAGAAAATGGATTTAAAGGTCAGCCGCGCGCTTTCCGGGCGCTGTTGGCCACAAATAATTGCACAGAATTGCGTACTGCCGCCTAGGCGGGTGCGAGAGGTGCGTCCACATAATTTTGGCCAGATGGTTCAAGGATCTACAAGCCTTAATTGCATTCCATATTGTGTACTTAAGTGGTATAAAATATTTTCAAGATCAATATGGACTCCGTCGGGCAAAGTAAAGTTAGGACCTTCAACGCGTTTGGTTGGGAGCGTGTTTTCCACAGAAATCTTAATAATAAGGCAATAGAAATGCTATAGTACTAAATTTTATATCGGGACGAGTGTCGCCGGGTCACAGCTACTACTACATAAACAAAAAATAGATACACAATTACACCTACAAATGCACTTTGCATTACTGCTACAAAATTAAACTTTATGCAATGACATTACGCAATATTTTTTATAAACGCATAATGTCAGGGGGCACGACTCCTGCAGCCAATAAGAAACGTGTGCGAAAAGCAAAAAATGATATTGCGTGCTCACTCTCACTTAAGAATAGTGCAGTGGCAAACTATTACGAGCTCATATCGATAAATTATATTTTTCCGTTGAGTGTTTTTTAACTTACCCACGTACATAACAATAATAAGCCTTCTTCCTATTAATTTTCTGAATGAGAAAGTAGTTTAAAAATACGAATTAATAGTTAATCGTTACAAAAATTGGTTTGTAAACTATTTATGGTGCGTTTGTTTAGGTGACTAAAAAAAGGTAAACAATCTTGGTATGTCTTTTTATATTAAAGTAGTCGTATAAAATACATACGAAGGATAATTAAATTTAGTTTATTACCTAACATTAATTTAGGTAAATACCTAATTGTAAACATTTTTAGATACAATTTTTAAACAACTTTTAGATAAAAAGACATACCATGATTGTTTACCTTTTTTTAATCACATAAACAAACGCACCATAGATAAGAAAACAAACACAGTGAAAACTGAAAATGAAAAAGGTTACATCTCATATTTAAATATTAAAAAAAAAACATGATACATTCCAATTTGGTAAAACGAAGTATTAAGCTGAACGTAAATAATTATCGATACAGAATAGTAGTCAAGTCACTAAATTGCGGCCAACTCATGCGGCTTGTACCTAGAATTTACGCAAACGGCGATTTTTGTTTATTGCGTATGACTATAATTTCATTGCTGCTTTTAGCAGTAGTAATAGTAGACATGAATAAGCTTAAGCGTTAATGGTTATTGATTTGACAAAAAAATCGTTTTTTGTGATAAATCGTAGTAGTGATAGTGAAAATATTTGATTTGTCTATATTTGCTAAAAAACGACAATATTTCAAAAATTAAGTACTTACATATGAAATGTTATTCCTTTATTTGTTACGTTACAAGTTTTGGACGAGTTTCCACAGTTGGATATGCTGCAAAACACCATGTTTACCTCTCCGCGTCTCAAATAACACAAGAAACCGCAACAAACGCTCCGCGTGCACTTGTGTACTCCAACACATAAGCGCGGCGACAAGGTCACGCGTCTATGCGACTTCTATTGCCTTATTATTAAGATTTCTGTGGTGTTTTCCCAACCAAGTATTATCGCAGTGACTGATTTGCGAACGTGTTGACGCGTATAAATCTGTGTGGCAACAACCTTACAGTTACTAGACGCTCATGTTTGAATTAGCCCACCGATACAATTCTTTTAACTAGCTGAGGTACGTGGGAGCGGGGTACTGCGTTCTGATTGGTACATGGGAGCGGGGTACTGCATTCTGATTGGTCGGTTGGCGACCTACATCAGATCTATAAGTCACATGTGTTGACAGATATGTGTCGCCTTTTATATTGACGTCTACTGACTGTACGGTCGTTGCCGTGTAGCTGCACGGTAACACAATCCAAACACACAAACCAAGCTCCAACCAAGTTGACCTCTGTTGGAACGCTGGATTGCAACCGTCTGTTCCATCTTTTAAAGATCCAAACACAATTAAATTACAAAAATTAAGCACTTACACAAATCAACAAAGAAAAAATTCAATCTCAATTTTTTTTTTCCGACAAATAGCCAGCTTTCGAATAGGACAACGTCACTCGGGACTAGGGTTACTATATATCAGGATTTGTCCTGTGATATCAGGATTTGGACTCTTCTCAGGATTGCGCCTGGATTTTGCAAATCTCATGAAATATCAGGAATTTTAGAATTTTCAATAAAATACAGCTTACATAAACGTCAAACAAGCTATAAGAAATTAATAAAAAGTTTATTAAACTAATATTATTCTTCCTTTGACAAAGGATGCTTCCGCTGCCACCCCCACCACTTTGAGTGCGATGTGCAACGCATGAGTTAGCGTATCTAACTTGTGCGTTGCACATCGCACTCAAAGTGTCACTCAGTGTGAAAAAATTCATAAACAGTAAAAAATCTCAGGACTTTTCAATGGAAATCGATAAAGGTCCGGCTCCGGCCGTTTTTTTTTTTCATCTGGTAACCCTGGTCGGGACAGCTAGTTATCTATATAAAAATAAACCTTCCTCGGTTATTGCAAAAACCGCATCAAACTTTATGATGTGGATTAGGTTTTTTTCTTTTGGGCTTGCACGTTTCATGCGTTTAGCCAGTCTCAAATTTAGAAAGTGTTTCATTTTTGACACAGTCACTTTGATTTCCATTAGAATGCGGATCTAACACAGTCTAATATTTTTGCAGTATATGTCAGCAAATGTATCGAGGCAGCCTTCTCGGCAAGCTTTGCTGTGGTAGTCAAGCTGCAATAAGATTCTCAACTCATTTCTACCGAAATCATCATACTATTATACGGTCCACCTGTATACACTTAAGATACAAAAACTACACCAATTACCAGTGCCGTAATTAGGGCAGTGCCATCGGCGGCCAGGCAAAGGGCGCAATCTCTGGAGGGGTGCAATTTTTAAAATATAGTCTTTTTTATGTATTACTTTTTTTAGGGACTTATATATACAAGCTCACACCGGGCGTATAAAAGTCTAATTACGGCACTACTAATTATTATTACGTCTAGTGGTCCGATGGTGATACTCGTAGGAGAGATTTACGGTTATACGCCACTGGTTCATAGGAAGGGGTAATTGGTGGGATGAACCTTCCTTTACACTTCAAAACGTTTTAGGAACACATTGATTGTACGAACAACTAATAAGTGGAATTCCCTGTCAGTGTCTTTGTTTCCGGACAGCTTATTCAAGGGTACTTCTAGGCAAACACGAGCCTTCTCGTCTTCCTTGCCGTATTTCTTCATTCGGGGTCGGCTCTGTACGACTTTAGGCACCAGGACAGTTTATCCTGGGTTGTCTGTGCAGGGCAAACGCGACCCCATCTACAATAATATTATAAAGAGATATTTTTTTTTGTTTTATGAGGTATACCTCATAAAACAAAAAAAAATCTGAAATTATTGGTCCGATTGCTAAAATTTTTTCACCGATAGAAAGCTGCTTTATTCCTGAGTGACATAGGCTATACTTTATGTACGAAGCCACGGGCAAAAGCTAGTCAATAATAATAAAAAACCTTCCTTGCCGGAAACTGTGTTTCCTGATGGCTACAACCTGGGAATCTTTAAATCGAGAGTGAATAGGTTACATCTAGTTAAGCGCGCTCCATGGTCGACCGCATCGTCGCTTTCCATGAGGGCCTCAAGTCTGCTACTACAATAGTGTCAGAATGGTCTATCATTGATGTCATAATTGTCGATTTTGACAAGTTTGGTAATCTACTAATATAATGGCGTCATTAAGACTTTCCAATGGTCAACCACTGACACTCCATTGAAAGAAGTGGCATAGAATAGTAATCTCGTACATATTGACAAATGAATATTATTTTTTTTTTTTTCTTTTTGTTTTTTTTTACTATTGTTATTTTTTTATTATATTAAATATATATGTATGTCTACTTTATTTATATATATACATTTGTACCCTTATTTTTCTTAATAAACCATTTTTTGTTGTTTTTTTTTGTGCATCTGCCATGTTTTCTTTCCACCACCCTAGGTTGACTGGTATATAATGCCTAAGGCATTAAGTCCGCCTTTGTACCCGTGCGTTGCATAAAGTTCTAATAAATAAATAAATTTAAAAAAAATATTTGACGTATGCGGTAATCTGCTAAAACTTTGACAGTATATTTGATCAGTGTTCTACCATTAGAACGTTATTGTGCAGTTATTGGTTTTAATATGCTCGATATTATCATTCTACTTCAACTCTATTACGATAACACTGACCGGTCAATGATCGATCATTATGAATTAGCCGATTACGAACTTTTAGCAAAATGACAATGTGATTGTGTTGGAATGACGAATTTATAAAAATAGCAGACTTGGGCCCCAGGTGAGATAGCGGTCAAGCGCGAAACTATTAACAAAAAAAAAAAAAACCTAGAAGAACATTTTTTTTCTTTATGTGTACTAAGTGAGGTTACTCGTCAGATTCCAGGATTGCTGATAGCTCCATCGGATACGCTCTCTCAACTGGACGTCATGAAGCTTCGCTTACTTTTCGGCCACGAGTGCAATAAGCGCAAAGTTGCGAATCTACTGCGAACTTGTCAAAATGCTTTAAAAGGCAATAGTTTGGAAGATTCCCAGGATGTTGATTCTGATGTAGAATCAACTGATAGTAATTGAAATAGTTGGTAATTTGTTTTAGCGGTTTGATCTCAATTTGCAATAAACTAGCGCGCCTCATCATCAACGATTGCATCACTGCTTATCATCAGGTGGGATCGCAGTCTAGCATTAGTTTATATCGGATAAAAAAAAATGTCTACTTAAATTTTTTCTCACAATAAAAAGTTTATTGATTTGGTTACACACAAAACAGTCTGCGAAAGTTTAACAACACCTAAAGAAATCTGTAAGTACTTTTGTTTATGAAACCAAAATAAACCTGATTGATTTATATACCTCCTAGTTTTATTCTCATATTAAAATTGCAACCTCTCGCGTCCTATTTGAGTCATGATGACTGCAGTGTTAAGAGCTTCTGACGTCACCAGAGAGAGACCCTACCATAAGCTCTTAACACGATCTATTTGAAGACCTACTGAACCGTTAAAGAGACGCAGGTATTTAAGGAGTGTAGCTGGTTAAAAATCAATGGCAAATTCATAATCATCATCATCTCAGCCGATAGACGTCCACTACCTAGTGGCCTACCCCAAGTGTCGCCACAATGAACGATCCTGTGCGTCAAAAAAATCGCGAAATAAAACAGAATAAAATTGATTTAAGTCATAGGTTTTTACTTCATCAATCAGGAAAAGAAAGGAAGATAAGTTCTTCTTTCTTTCTCATTATTATTTTCTTCCTGTTCCTCAGAATTTTCTTCCTGCTCCTCGGAACATTCTTCCTGTTCCTCAGAATTTTCTCCCTGCTCCTCGGAATTTTCTTCCTGTTCCTCAGAATTTTCTTCCTGCTCCTCAGAATCTTTTTCCTGTTCCTCTGAAGTTTCCTCTTGTTCTTCAGAATTTTCTTCTTGATCGTCTTTCTTTTTTTTTGGCTTGTCATCTTTTTCTTTTTGTTCGTTATCTTTTTCTTTTTGCTTGTTCTTTGATTTTATTAGTTGTTCGAACCTTTCTTGGCAATTTATAAAGTACAGAAGCTTAACTTTCTGGATATCTGTTGTACTCAAGCCTTGCCACTGGCCCATAGCCCAGCCGTCGTTCTGTTACAGAAAATACCAAATATAAGTGTATTAAGGACACTTAAGAAATGAAGCGTAAGTCCTACAGCACATCCATTTTCCTAGCTACGTTAAATTGGAACCATTTTCAGATATTTTATAATGCAAAACAAAAGTTGTTGTTCATGATGTTAGTATCATAGTCCCTAGAGGTTGCCAGTGTTTTACAAATAACCTTGTATATCGTGCCCTTATTGCAAAAACCAACTATCTACATTTTTTACCAAAATTAAGTTAAATATAGCTATCGATTCGTATTATCAAGAGGAGTCTGTAAGTAAAACTGGTTATTAGCTATGACACTTACATAGATAGTTACGGTAAAAAGTAAATAACCTACAGAATTGATCGAATATAATAACATAATAATACAAAAATACAGATAGTTGGTTTTTGCATTAAGGCTACGATATAATGTGTAGCTGGTAAAAAATCAATGGTAAATTCATCATCATCTCAGCCGATAGACGTCCACTACCTAGTGGCCTACCCCAAGTGTCGCCACAATGAACGATCCTCTGCGTCTCGCATCCATCGGAAATGGTAAATTGGTTAGAAATAATAGAATATCAGGGAAGGGTTAAGGGACTGCCAAGTAGGTAAATAAAACCAACGTGGCGGAAATAAAACAATAAAATTGATTTAAGTCATAGGTTTTTACTTCGTCACTGAGGAAATGGTAGGAAAATAAGCTATTATTTTTTTCCCATCATTATTTTCTTCCTGTTTCTCAGAATTTTCTTCCTGCTCCTCGGAACATTCTTCCTGTTCCTCAGAATATTCTTCCTGCTCCTCGGAATTTTCTTCCTGTTCCTCGGAATTTTCTTCCTGCTCCTCAGAATCTTTTTCCTGTTCCTCAGAAGTTTTCTCTTGTTCCTCAGAATTTTCTTCTTGATCGTCTTTCTTTTTTTTTGGATCGTCTTCTTTTTCTTTTTGCTTGTTATCTTTTTCTTTTTGCTTGTTCTTTGATTTTATTAGTTGCTCGAACCTTTCTTGGCAATTTGTAAAGTATAGACGCTTAACTTTCTGGATATCTGTTGTACTCAAGCCTTGCCACTGGCCCATTGCCCAGCCGTCGTTCTGGTACAGAAAATACCAAATATAAGTGTATTAAGGACACTGAAGAAATGAAGCGTAAGTCCTACGGCACATCCATTTTCCTAGCTACGTTAATTGGAACCATTTTCAGTTATTTTATAATGCCATCAGAAACATGACTTGTAGAAAAGCCAAGGCACGCAACTCAGTTCTTCTACCGTGAAAAGTTGTGAGATCAATGTAATATCATATTAACTTATTCAGTCCAGCCAGTTAGATGATCTAGATTGACTTGGCAATCGGACTAAACAATCGAATTTAATATAATACTTATTACTTGTGATAATATACATGCGATATACAGCGCGATATATACTGGCTTCTAGTTTTATACACAACGTTATAGTGGATCGAAAATGGCCTGAACTGCTTCGAGAAAAGAATGTAACGGCCGTGCCACTTTTTTGCGTGCCTTGGTGGGGGCACTACCGTGTCCCATAATAATTGCTTACAATGAGGAGTTTTTAGGAAAATTCACACCACCTTTTGACGCCACTTTTGCAAGAGGTCCTCTTGGAAAACTTGACTCATGACATAAACGTGCCATTGGCGGCAATTTTACTCAATTCTTTCACTAGCTATTTACGCCTTCGATTTTGGTTTTATTTATTCTAAACATTATGAAATAACATTATTTTGTAGAATAGAATAAACTTTATTGTACACCAAAAAAAATAAATAACATAGCTTGTACATAAACTTAAATCTATGGTTACAATAACAGTCTTATCGTTAACAGCGATATCTATAAGACAACCCTAGGATAGATTGAAACTACTAAAATAACACAGGGGGTAGTCTGCGGTGTACCTACTGCTAACAATTTAATCAAACACTAGCAAAACTTTGTAGAAGGGAATCAAAAGTAAAACAATACGAATAGATTTCCTGTGGGTCCATACAACTGACATAACCGCGCTGCGACACGGCTATGTGGTTCCAAAGTGAAGTTTTATTTGACACAACGCTTTTTTTTTATTTTACTTAAAATATGAATGTCTGGCTAAATGGTCTTTTCAGGATCTACGTAATCAAAGGCAGTGATAAAGTACTTACCCATATAGGATACATTATGTTAGTTTTGCCGTCTTTGATTTGCAGCCAAGGGTAGTGCATCACGCTCTGGTAATCGTACGGGAAGCCTAAGGAAGCCGCTGGTGGCAGCTTCTTCTTCATTTCATCTTTCATGTCTGTTCAATTAAAAAAAAAAGTGAGTAAAACTAAACTTAATCCTAATTAGGGTAGCCAGCTTTTCGGTAGTTTTTGGGATGCATTTTGGAGAGTATGCGCAAGAATTATATGAGTTGATTCTGACATCACTTTTCTACCATCGGACAACCCGACGTACGGTGACTGTCCTTACACTCGAGCTTTGGAGACACCTTAATTATAACCGGATGGAAAGACCGCAGTAGGCAACAACTTATTCCAGTCCTTAGTGTGCTTAGGCCATCTAAGCTCGCGGTATAAACCGCGAGGCGAAACGCTTGTCCCAGACCGTAGTAAAAATCTGGATCACCAATTAGCCTCTACCTCTATTATGATCTCTAATTGGTTAAAACATAAGAGGCTGCGCATACAGGGTGTCTTTGACATCGACGCACAAACGAATACCATGGATCCAGTAGATCCCCCAGTGGTGGAATGTTTAGTTGTTTTTTTCCTATTTTTTTTATAATTTTTAAGTTTTTTTTTTTAAATATAAACTGTATAAAATCGATATTTTAAAATTTATAGGGAAAAAAATGAATAAACTCTTAAAATTAAAAAAAATCGTCGTGGTTTTTTTTTTCTTATTTCTTAGGGACTTTAATCTCGAAGAGCATGTCAGCTCCATTGTAACCTAAAATAAGTGATAAAAATAACGAATTCATCTACATCGATGATTTTTTTAATTTTTTTATTGAAAATATCATCGGCGTTAGTTAGAATAACGATTGTACACAGTTTAAATTTTAAAAGTACAATTTTTTTTTTTTTAAATTAGGAAATATCCACGAAAAATCCCACAACTGGGGGATCCTTCAGAAAGGAAGGCTCGGCCCCGGTATGAAAGGCAACGAAAGCACGAGATGGGTTTTTTAGTCATAAAAGTCTGACGCTATCTCCGCCCAAAGGCGGGGGATACCATCTGGATGATTTTTACCCAACGAAAAAAAATACTACTGGGGCGTCCATACTGTATCCGTGGTATTCGTTTGTGATGCGATGTCAAAGACACCCTGTAGATAGAGTATGTTACCGTCCGTAAGTTGGTCCCACACGATGTGCAGGTAAGAGTCCCTGTCGTGCATGTTGTGCTGATGGTCCAGGCCTAGCACGTGCACGAACAGGTGCAGCAGGTCGTTCACAGTGTTGAAGCAGTCTGCGTTGATCTTTAACACCTGGAACAGAGTGAGAGAGAGAGAGTGAGAGAGAGTGAGAGAGAGTGATTATATTCCACAACTATCACACAACGCCGTCTAGTCCCAGCTAAGCAGAGCTTGTGTTATGAGTAGTAGACAATTGATAAATATACTTGCATATTTCTAAATACACACATATTATAGATAAATTACACCCAGATACAGCACAAATGATCATGCTCATCACATAAACATTTGTCCTGGGTGGGAATCGAACCCACGACATCCGGCATAGCAGTCAGGGCCACTAACCACTAGACCAACAGGCTAGCCAATTGGCAATTAAATTGAGAGGTTGAAATATCTCTATTCACTGTTTAGAATAATTTTTATTATATCTTTTATCCATGCGGTCAAAACCTTTAAAAAATTCGAATCTCCTCAACCCTTTTTTGTCAACTTGACAATATACTGTTGTTTTGCCTTGTTTATCATCAGGAGTCGGACGCGCGCCTCAAAGAGTTGTCAGCAACAGCAGGGACCCAGCCGGGTCGAAGCCTACTGGGGTCAGGGTTATCCGAAAGGGAGCTCGAGCCCCGGTATGAAGGCTAGTAGGAACGGGGTGGGTCTTTTAGTCAGTAAGAGTCTGACACTATCTCCCGCTCCGCCCAAGAGCGGGGGTTATCATTGGATGACTTCTCCAACCATAAAAAAAAATCATGGGTCGGAATTAGGTAGAATTATTTATGTACTTGCATCGAAATGTTAATCTTCCCGGGATTTCCAATGAAAAAGTCCTTTCACTTCCTCCTCCTCGTCATTAATGCAGGAAGAAATTTTTTTTTGCTATATTTCTGATAGTGTCATAAAAAAAATCTGCTCTTTAAAATTAATTTTGGTATATCAACGTTATTTTTTCTCTGTAATATGGCCAGTTTCGCCGCCATGGTGTCCCGATGAAATATAGTCCTAAGCTACCAAACTAGGCACCATACAGACACCAGAGTCGCCACACGTCCGAGCTGGTCGCGCCACCAAATTGGTTGCGCAACCAAACGGACACCAAGTGAGTAACTCTATAGAGCTGCATTTTGTTGGTAGCGGCGACTGGTCGCGCCGCCATGGTGTCCCGGTAAAATATAGCACCAAGCACATTTTTTTTTTTTTTTTTTTTTATGTTGGGAAAAAATCATGCATTGACATCCCCCGTTCTTGGGCGGAGCGGAAGATAGTGTCAGACTCTTACTGACTAAAAGACCCACCCCGTTCCTTCTAGCCTTCATACCGGGGCTCGAGCGCCCTTTCGGATAACCCTGGCCCCAGTAGGCTTCGACCCGTCTGGGTCACTGCTGTTGCTGACAATTCCTTGAGGCGCGCGGGAACAGTGCGCGCCGTCGACGACTTGGGCTTGGTCCGGACAGTTACCGGACGGCCGGACAGTGAGCTACCCATTGCTCACTGTCCGCAAGCCCGCGCCTACGGTGGCCGGGAATCGGGATCAGAATCCCGGTTGCGGCGGCGGCGGCGATAACGCCGTTGCCTGATGCGTTCGGCCTCCTCCTTTGCGAGCATTACTGCTTCGCAGAAGTCGGCGACCGCCTGCCACTCCTCCTCGCTCTGGACCATGGCCTCAACCAAGGCCCGGCGCGAGAGGTCTCCGCCGCCGATCGCCCCCACGAGGGCACGGCGATGCTCAGCCCAAGCAGGGCACACCTCGACTGTGTGCTCCACCGTGTCCTCCGGGCGTTCCGCACAGTGGCGACACCCGGGCGTCACTTCTGCATGAATTTTGGGGGATGGACACATGAATAATTCAATAAGTACATGAATAAATCTACTTAATTCCGACCTCTGGTTATTATCTAGGATAAACTAGAAATCATCTGGCAGCAAAGCATCAGTGAGGTTGCGGGCAGACTGTCAAGTTCAACAACAAAAGAGGGCCTATTACGAGCTCTGAATGCGATCTATTTGACGACCTGAACTGAACTGCTGTACAACGTGTAACGTTAAATGCGCAAAACCTCAGACACTCAAAATTATTTTTAATTCAATTGGCCTAATTCAGAGAGAAAAAAAACTTAAAAAAAATGTAAATGTAATTACGTGCTGTTTTATTTTCGTTCGTTTCAAAATCGTATGTGCGTTGAAAGAAGAACTATTTATTATCCTGCGTATGAGAAAATTTTAATTGGACAACAACCATTTGTGTTCTGCTTACCTACTTGGGCGGGTTTACGCATGTGATGGTTTGACCTAATAAGAAATAGACGGCAAAATTTTTAATGAAGACTTTTTTGAAAAATGTGATCTATATTAAAAGTCGTTCAATTGATTCTGCTCGTAATTCTGATCAAATTATTTTTTTTGCACCCTAGTTCTCGCCCGCATGGTCGACATTTTAACATATCATGGCTCCAGAGCCATTTTTCAGTTATCCACATAGTTAAAGTAAGGATTTATGACAGTTTTCTAAATTTCTAAAACTACACCGCACTGAAATACAAAAAAAAAATCATCATCATCATCATCTTTCTGCGCTTGTCCCGTGTTATTTGGGGTCGGCGCAACACGTTTTCTTCTTGCATTCTATCCAGTCACCCGTCATGCTATCACTAACTCCCTTTTCTTTTTTTTCTTCTTTCATATCACTCTTCACACAATCCATTCATCTTTTCTTTGGCCTCCCTCTCCAGCTCCACCCATGTGGATGGGTGGTATACATGTGGATGTATACCTACTTATAATTCTTTTAGTAACATGCATTTCATCCCTCTTACCAAGACAAACGATTACGGTGAAGAATATAAATAGATAATATAGTGCCAATAGTTTCACCGCGGGATATTTTAATATTCCTTAATTTCGAGAAAAAAAAAATTTGTAAACCCTGCAAATAGAACGGTCGGTTTGGCTGTTTTTGATTAATTTTTTTTGCTCGTTCTTCATTTTTTTTTTGTGTAATTCAGTGCGGTGTATTTTTAGACATTTTAAAAACGGTATGAGGGGTTTCTTAAGGACTTTCCCTTTAGAATTTCTAAAACAAATGCCAAATAAATGGCTTTAAGGTAAAGTAGACTTTAAGATATGCTTAAACCAGAAATGAGGGTTAGAGAAGTGAATGGTTGTATAACTTACATAAGATCCTTTAGGTTTCCCGGCTGGTGGACAGGGACAACCTGGCCTTGGTGACCGGGATAGCACCAGGACGTCGTCAGCCTGTCTTCTCTTTGGAGTACCAGAAAATTGTTTTCTTTTTAGAGTACCAGAAACTGGTTTGCTTTTTAGAGTACCAGAAACTGGTTTGCTTTTTAGAGTACCAGAAACTGGTTTGCTTTTTCGGAGAACAGTTGACTTTTCTGTAAAAAACGTTACGTCATTATGTCATGGTTTAAGCTTATAGTTATGTTCATTCATCATTCATCATCATCATCATTTCAGCCGAAAGACGTCCACTGTTGGACATAGACCTCCCCCAAGTGTCGCCATAGGGTCCGGTACTGTGCATCTTGCATCTATTGCATACCCGCGACCCTCACGGAGGCCTTCCAAGGCTGTTATGTAAATTATTTAAAGAATTAATGTTGCTACTGACTAGTACTGGTGATTATAGATAACTACAATTATTTATGGCTACCACAAAAGAAAACGGAATGCGAATATTTACTATATTTGCTGTACTAATCTTTATCTGATTGCTGATTTAATAAAATCAGAGCGTCAACAGCTTTGTCTGACAATCTGTTTTTAATTTTTTTGTTATAACGCCACCGCACAAGGAGAATACTGTGTCGTTTTCAACAGATGTCAGTTTAATTGTGTCTAAGGCTTTATACAGTAGTTCCAAACTTTCTGTATGTTTTCCGGTTTCTTCAAACAACAAAAACTCCATTTTTAATGTTGTTCTTGTGTTTTTCCAAGCAGTAGTAGTCCAGGTAATCATTAAACTAGCAGATGGCGCTAGGCTTCTTCAGTTATTTAAAATGAAAATGATTACATAACAATTTTGACAATCTTGTCTTGTCTCGAGTCTCGACACGAAAGTCCCGGGACTCGAGACAACGAAAATTACTAAAAGTCCCGGGACTTCGAGACACGAGACGTCCCAGGACCCCAACCCTAGTACTACGTAAAAAAATTGTTAGATAAAAGGAAGTTTAATTCTTTGTTTTAGTGGTCGCAACATTGGGCACATCGTTCGTGCATACATGGGTAGAAATTTTTTTTTTTGTATTTTATAAATAACCCTTTATATAGATTTAGTAAAACTATGGCTGAGTTCTGAATAGAGTATTTTGAATTAAGAATGTCTCAAACCCTATTGCAGAGTTTGACTATTAATCAACCTATAGGCCTTTGAACCATCTGGCCGAAATTAAATGGACACAACTCTGGTACCCGCCTAGGCGGTAGTACGCGTATCTGTGCATTTAATTGCGCCTAGCTGCGCCCGGACAGTGCGCGGCTAACCTTTAAATCCATTTTTTATGCGAAATATTGATTGGTTTACATATGCTATGTTCACTTTGAAGAATATTTAACCACCAATTATTATGTGTAAAAATGTTTCTAAAGGTTCAAGCTGTTTCGAAGGAGTGAGGAAAAGTTGCGAATTTGCTAAATATTTTTTTTAGACAAAAGTATTAATTGCACGAAAAAATCAAATATTGATAATGTTGTCCATGAATCTATAGTAAACATATCAACCAGGCCGTTACCGAGGAGTAGACTTATGGTACTTTTCGGGCGCTTGGGCCTTAAACCAGGAATCGGAGTAATAATGATAAGTAAGATCAGAATTTGAGTACTATGAATGAAAAATATTGACCGATGATAATGCAGCTGTTACAACGTAGTTACTCTAAATAGTACCCACTAATTGCAAAAATCTGTGATATTTGTTAGTAAAAGCATACATTTTATTTATTAAAACTTTATGCACTAATAAACACTGTACAAAGGCGGACTAGCATTTTCCACCAGTCGACCTTAGGGTGGTGCAGAAACATAACGTGGTAACAAACAAACAAATAGAAAATTAAAACCAAAATATATACATAACTATGTATATAATTAAATGCTTATATTTTTTATTTTGACTGGCCTGTTGGTCTAGTGATTAGTGGCCCTGACTGCTATGCTCGCGGGATCGATTCCCATCCAGGACAAATGTTTGTGTGATGAGCATGATCATTTGTTCTGTGTCCGGGTGTAATTTCTCTATAATATGTATGTATTTAGAAATATAAGTATATTAATATATGTATGTTATCAGTTGTCTAGCACTCATAACACAAGCTCTGCTTAGCTTGGGACTAGACGGCGTTGTGTGATAGTTGTGAAATTATGAGAAACGAATCCAACAAATCAACGCTGTGATGATTCTACCAACTTCTTGCAAATGTGTTCCCATATAATAAAGTATGGGCTCAATATCAGAAGAGAACAACAGAGCGTAAAGGCGTAATATCATCAAATAAAATGGTAACTTTCTTTTGATCGCGTGCAAGTCTCAACGCAGCGTTACATCAGGTTGCACTTCGTTTCATAACTGTGTATTTCAGCCTCGCTACATTTCCAACGCTTTCTGAGTTAGACGCTAAATCGCCGTAATGAATTTCGATTATATCAATAAGTTATGAAGTTACAAAAGTGAATATAGCATTGTCGGCCTTATATTCCACTGTTGGGACTTAGGCTTCCTCTCTAGGCCGACAATGAGCCGTAATCCACCACGCGCGCCCAGTTCGGGTCGGCGAAGGTCACAATGTCTTCGAATTTTTTGTTCTAGGACATGCCGGTTTCTTTACAATGTTTTCCTTCACCGTTTAGAGAGCAGTGGTGATGAAATAAATTACACAAAGTAATGCGCCTGGCTGGGTTTGAACCCGCGACTTACAGCTTGTAAGTCGGGGCCGTTACCACTCGGCCACCACTGCTCTAAAAGTGAACATGTTCGCAATTAAATGGGAAAATAAATGTCATAAAACCTCAAGCACTTACTGTTAACGTTCGTTTTTCTTAGTTTGTTGCCATGTGCATAAATTCCATTGGCACCAATATTGATACTATTTTTCTTGCCACCAAAATTGGTATTCTTGATTGTGACATTATTTTTGATATTATTTCTCTTAACATTTTTGGGTTTTACGCCAGTTTTATCTTTCGCTTTTACAGCCTTCCTGGCAGATGTACGGATTTGACTCTTTAATGCCAAACGTGGTTCTACTTCACTGGACGTCGCAGAGCCCGTTATGTCGTTAGGGTCATCTTCTGAAGTGAAAATGACTAAATTTCCTAATTCCTCGGTGTCGAAGAAGTAACTTGATGAATAATTATTGTCTGACCCATCTTCATCTTCTACACTATCTTCATCATCTTTTTCCCTATAATCGTCTTTTGACAAACTAACGTCATTTGGCCGATCATCGTCATCTGACCGATTATCGTCATCTGACCCATTATCGTCATCTGACCGATTATCGTCATCTGACCGATTATCTTTATCTGACTTATTATCGTCATCTGGCTGATTATCGTCATCTGACGGATTATCCTCATCTGTCGGATAGTCTTCGTCTTTTGACTGGTCCTCGGACATGCTTATTTCTCGAAATTCCACACACGTCTCATTTTTTATGTGATTTATTACTGCTTTAATATTTTCTTTCTCTTCGGAAGCTGAAATTTTTATTATTGTCAATTTGTATTAAGTTAATAAAATCAAGAAAATATAAAATTTGCTAACCCTTTTTGACACAGTTGTTCGAAAGTTGCTAACATAGTAAATTATATATCGATCGATTATTACATAGGTTTTGGATTTTACAGGTATAATACATATACATCCAATAAACAGACAGTGACTGAAAAGTTGAAAGGTAATCGGTTGTTTTGGTATGGTCATGTGAAGAGGAGAGATGAAGCGCATATTACTAAAAGAGTACCTACGCAGAAAAGATGGATGGATTGTGTGAGAAGTGATATGAAAGAAAAGGGAGTTAGTGATAGTTTGACGGGTGACAGGACCGAATGGAAGAAGAAAACGTGTTACACCGACCCCAAGTAATATGGGATAAGGGCAGGAAGAAGAAGAAGAAACAACTGTCACAACAATATACAACCACCAGGAAGTATTCTGGTAAAGTATTTTGTTTGTCACTCATAAAAATAGTAAAAGACATTGCTTGGCCTCCTTATATTCTGCGCCCTGGAGCCGAGAGCGTCGGAAAATCATGTATTGGATTCTCTAACATTAGTAAACTCCTATTAGACCTTATTTTTATAGCGGACTAGCTTTCAAAATAGATATATTTCAAAAAATGTCTTAGATTTTGAGGTTATAATAGAACTTTAACAACGAATACAATTGCCAAAACGGATCTTGACCGCTCGGCGTTAGAGTGGGGATCGCTTTGCGCATTCCATACATTGGCGAGCAAATCGTCGTCGTTGTTACATACGTGCAGCAGCGCAGGGAGCGATGGCGCGGCGAGCTAATCATTGACACTCCCCGCTCCCGCGTCTCACTTCGCACCACTAAAGAGACCGAATATTTGACTTCTGCGCAACTTGAAGCCAGCGCTCAAGATCCTTGGCGGCAATTATATAAGGTATAATTTCGACGACGCGCACTGTTCTCGCGTGCCTCAAAGAGTTGTCAGCAACAGCAGGGGCCCAGCCGGGTCGAAGCCTACAGGGGCCAGGGTTATCCGAAAGGGAACTCGAGCCCTGGTATGAAGGCTTGAAGGAACGGGGTGGGTTTTTTAGTCAGTAAGAGTCTGATACTATCTCCCGCTCCGCACAAGAGCGGGGGTTGTCATTGGATGATTTTCCCCACCAAAAAAAAGATACTTCCAAGTAATTTTTAAGAAACTGAAAAACAATATTAATCTCGTGGCAGGTAAGGATTTTTGTTGAAATTTGGGTGGTATTAAAAAAATAATTCACTAGACTAGCCAATTTTTTTTTGTTTTTTTGGGCTAATTGGGGTTCATAGTGGTCCAAAATAGTACTTGTAATATAACCGTGGACGGTGTGGTGTGTCGCCTTTTTACTTTGTGAACTTAGTTGACACATTACCTTGTGTCTAAATACTTTGCATAAAGCATAGCATAATCTTCATTTACTGTTCCCACTGCTGGGACTTAGGCCTCCTCTCTTTAGGAGAGGAAATGGGCCGTAATCCACCATGATTCGTTCATTCGTTGATGAATGCCACATGTCTTCGAACATTTGGTTCTAGGACATGCCGGTTTCCTCACCATGTTTTCCTTCATCATTTTGAGGGCAGTGGTGATGAAATAATTTACACAAAGTAATGCGCCTGGCTGGGTTTGAACCAGCGACCTACAACTCGTAAGTCGGGGCTATTACCACTCGGCAACCGCGCTCTAGTACTTTGTTTATAATGAACTAGCTTTTGCTCGCAGTTTCGCCCGCGTACATCAAATATAGCCTATGTCACTCAGGAATAAAGCAGCTTTCTATCAGTGAAAAAAAATTAGCAATCGGACCAGTACTTCCAGAGATTACCTCCTACAAACAAAAAAAAACAAACTTTACCTCTTTATTACCTCTATATATACCAGAGTCACAGATGTGACATTTGTATCAAAAAACTAAAGTGGAGGTGGACAGGCCACATGATGAGGAACAAAAAGAACAAATGGACAAAAGACGTAACCGAGTGGTGTCCAAGACAACACAAAAGAAAAAGAGGCAGACAGCGTCGGAGGTGGGAAGATGACATAAAAAGAATAGCAGGAACGACATGGAGAAGAAAGACACAAGAACGTACTCTATGGCAAGCTTTAGGGGAGGCCTATGCTGAGTAGCAAGACAATCTTCGCAAAACTGGTGTCAATATTAGAAATTTTGTTTAGTGGATAAGAAATATGTTTTGTAAGATTGTTAAATAAAGGCTTTATTATTATTATACCTCTATATTAGTGTGGATTTACTTACAAAACTCTCCTGGATCATTGAATGTGTAAAGAATCACTCCGTAGGGCCAGAGTCTATCGCGGAAGTAATCGTCAATCTCTTGTTTAGTGACTGGTGTTGGAGGCGGTTCATGCTTCACTACACTGGGGCAGGTCTTCAACAGATACTCTCGATTTCGTTTGATGCACTCGTTTGAGTACAATATACCTATTTTTTCCGCATCCATTTCGCTGAGGGCTTCGCGTTGACCGATTTTGATGCCTTTCTGAAGAAGACCAAATAAGTGGAAATAGTACAAGTGCAGAAAGTTTGTTATTGCGAGCGAGGCGGAATTCGCATGAGCCGTAGGAGAGTGTGTTATGGAGCCGAGGGCTGTAGTGACAGATTAGCACGTGTATAAAACGATTTTTTTCACTAAACTTACGAAGAAATGAATAAACGGCGGTTGACCGGCGACTCGTGGGGGTCGACGCGCGCGTAGCCTAACACGATATATGTAATAATATTGTGATTGGGAGAGTATGCGCATTTTTCTGCACTAATGCGGAAAACAGTCTATTGCGTGCCTAAACCGGTGGGATAAAAGCGGGTTTTCGAGTAGGTAAGTGTATTGGAAATTAATTTCTTCAGCAAAGCAGAAAGACGTATTGTTTTAACCACTTGCTGGGCATGTCATAAGTTTGGTGCTTAGCATCATTCGGTTTGACTGGAAACGAAACTCAATATAATCGGAAACGGTAAGGCTGATGGCGATGTGTTAGCGTCTTAGCGACGATAGCAATTGTTACTAAAGAGATTAATCATTTCTTCTAGATGCCCAAGGAAACGGTGTAGGCTAATTGCACTAAACAAAGTTAGAATAAAATAAACTTGGTTGTATACCAAAATAGTAAAGAAAATACAAAAACTTAAACCTATGGATACAATGGCGGTCTTATCGCTGACAGCGATATCTGGCAGACAACCTTAGGATGAACTACACCCCTACTTTTTAATTAGTACAAAAAAAAATGGGGCTCTCTCACAAGACCATTCTACCCTCTTTCATTTTTTCTGTGGTATTTTGGGACCACAAATAAAAAAATACAGTTTTTTTTTGGTAATTGTACCATAATGCTTTTTTCCTTGTGGTCCCAAAATACTAGATACTCTAAAATAAATCTTATATTTATAGGTGGAAGGTAGGACCGCGGTCCCAGTCCAAAGGGCCCCACGACCCCGAAAGTCTGCAGTTTGCGGCGTCTCTTAAAATAATGAACATACATCAGTCAGAATGGTGGGTTTGCCGTTCCTTGAGAATGCTCGTGACGGGTAGTGCAGGACGCTGGCGTAGTCGTACGGCAGATTGTCAACAATGGTCTCGTTGTGAACCTCGAAGTACTGCTTGTAACCTGTGGCACATGATATTGGTTATACCTAACGTGATCATACGCGGGAACCCGCTTTCAGGCAGTCTGTCCCAGTGAAAGCGGTACAAAAACTAGGACGTCATGCTACACTGGAGCCTAGTAAGTCGGACCTACTTAACTATTTTGTGATATTCTACGAGTATCTTCTATAATAATAATTAAAAAAACTAGTAATTCAACCAAGGTCACCTTGGTATGTGTGTTTGATTTGTATTGCGGCTCGTGCATGGAGTCCACGCGTCAACACATTCGGTGGTTGGGAAAACGCGCCTCCCAAACAAGGGAGTAAGGTCATGGTTTACAACTATCCACCCTAAACGGATGACCAGGCGGTTGCAAACCAGCGTTTCAACCAAGGTGACCTTGCTAGTTTCAATCCGTGTAGATAGCAGTTGTAATCCATGACCTTCAATGCCCTTGGATGGGAGGCGCATTTTCCCAACCACAGTGACTGATTTGCGAACGTGTTGGCGCGTGGTATAGGTCCATGTAGCCGCAACACAGACCAAGGTGACCTTGGTTGGAATGCTAGCTTCTTTTGCCCTCTAACTCCTTCAGCAATTCTGATTGAACAGTTTCAATACAAGTCGGAAGGCATCATATCTGCAGGTAAGCTACTCACCAGGCTTAATGTTTTCCCACAAGATAGTGATGTGCTGGTCCCGGTCGGGGCGCAGGTGCTCGTGCGCGAAGCCGAGCACGTGCATGATCTCGTGCGTTATGTCTCCGACGCTCATGCAGTCGTAACCGAATGTGATCAGCTGTGGCAAAGACATTCCAATAAGGTTAGAAGACAGATCCTTATTAAAAAAACACTAAACAGAGGCCCTACCACGAGCTCTTATCGGGATCCATTTGGCGACCTAAGTTGAACTGTCAAAGGTATGGAGCTATTTGTGTATAGTTTAGGGTTGCCATTCGTCCCGATACGTCGAGACATGTCACCGTTAACAATGGTGTCCCGACGTCCCGACAACCTATAAAATGTTCCGACGAATATGGTCGAGCGCAAAGCTACAAGTTTTTAAAAATTGCCGACGTAGACGAACGGAATCGCTTGGGAGCCGACACCGTGGAGGCTACTCTTCTATGTAAAATTAATTTTCACATGAACTGTGAAGAATTTTATAAATTCATAATTAAGAAAATCGATAATTACTGTCCCAAATGAAATCATCTAAGAAATTTAAATAGTACATTGTTACACTAGGGGTGAAAGTAACTCATTTCGTCCCAAGAAAGAGTTGGCGGGCGAGCGTAGCGAGGTCGCTAATTCGAGGGGTTAAATGGGTTACTTTCACCCCGAGGTAAACACTGTGCTTTTCATTACGAATACAAGGAAACTAAAAATAAAATAAAAAGTTTGTAAAACCTGAGTCGCCGTACCTATGATTTTAAGTAGGTATCTTTCTTCTGATTTAGGCGGTAAAAGGTATTCCACTACTGCTTTAGCCTCTTCTCTTATGAAATTAGGCGTTAAATCACTATTTTAATCTGATAAACATAACGTGTTAATACAAATCTCTGTTGTACGGAAGCGTAAACAAAACTCGAAAAAACCAACGACTGATTGCCATTTTCCCGCCATTTTGTTCTTTTTTCTGCGGCCGACCAGCTATTCAGCCTCATTAATGAAAAATTAGAAATTAATTGTAAACTTTTAAAAATAAAATATTTTAAAGAATTAGTTTAACAAATAAATCACTTAAAATATAACATTATTTAATTAATACTTGTCTTTAAGTTATTTCAATTTTATATCGCGCTGTGATTGACTGGCTGTATGGAAAATTGGAACATGGTTCAATAGAAATGTGAAGATAGAACTAGTTTTTTTTTAAATAATTTGACAGCTTTCAGTTGTAAAGTAAAACTCCCTAGGGATAAAAAGTATCACTTTCAGCCCGCTCCTCAGGCAACTTCAGACCTACTTTCAGAGTATGAGTAACGAAAAAGGATTTTTTTTTAATGTAATACCAAATGGTTTTGATTTAAAGATTCCTTTTTGCGATGCGTTTGCTTTGCTATTTGCCTTGCTTTACCAACGAACATAGTAAATATTAAAAACAGAGGACCCCAATTTGTAATTGTCCCGATGGGGCCTTGAAGATTTATGGCAACCCTAGTATAGTTCCATCCCTCTTTCTCACGCGCCTTTTAACACATATAATCTGGAAGAACAGCACAGGAAGTGTGTTTTAGTAGTGTTTCATCACTCTTCTGCCTCCGTCTCTGATTTCAGTTCCTATGCTGATTCCGATAAAAAGAATTTAAAAACTCTAGTTCCAAATTCGGTTCCGACATAACTACTCCTTACACGGTTTAAACACAGCCAGGCGCAATACTTTGTGTAATTTATTTCATCACCACTGCTCTCAAAACGGTGAAAGAAAACATCTTGAAGAAACCGGCCATCTTCGAACGAAAAATTCAAAGACAAGTGACATGCCACCAACCCGCACCGGGCCCGCGTGCTGGATTACGGCCCATTCCGTCTCCTAGAGAGGAGGCCTGAGTCCCAGCAGTGGGAACATTGAGAGGCTGATTATGCTATGTATGACGTATGAGATGCAGTGCCGTAAAATAGGGCGGTGTCACCGGTGTCCAGGCACAGGGCGTAGACAGGGCGCAAGAATGACCAGTTTAGGAAGCTCGGACAGGGCGCAGAAAAGGCTATTTACAGCATTGATTAGATGAAAAAATGGATTTACATACTTGAACTCCTTGGATCTCAGCCCTCTCATTGCTATGCACACACTGCCTGATGCCAGAAGGGTTGCTGATGTACAGCCAGACGACGTCCTGAAGAGACAGTTGGTCTCTGGGCCGCTCCCGGAGGCGCTGCAGACGGATACACGTCGCCTTCTCAAAATAATCGAATGCTTTCGTTATTGTCTCTGCTAGATGTGTGTCTGGAAAGATTGGTTTTTATTAGTTGAGTAGCTGACCCGGCGAACACCGTGCCAAATAAAGGTATAACACCGTTAAATTTTAATCGTTTTAATCCCGTGGAGGTTTGATCCGGTACATGAAACACTATCGATTTGTGCAGATAAAATTCAGCTGAGCCGGTTCAATGACCTATAGGTAATAGTCGGCGTTGCATACAAACTACCTACAGGTCATTGAACTCGCTCAGCTGACGTTTTCTTAAAGAAATTAATTTCGTACATGCGTAAATTAATACGAGTTTTGAAAAAAAGGTACTTTATTTTTTAATTTTATCTTTACAAATCGATAGTGTTTCATGTACCGGATCGACCCTCCACGGGAATAAAACGATTAAAATTTAGCGGTGTATAAGCGTGTATTCCACTCCTTAGCTCTACCCAATGAAAGAGCTTTCAAACGTTTTGTGCGCGGGATGTCCACTATGTAACGGTGGCGCATGGCCGTCCGATGATGGAACAAGTTTGGCGGAATTAAGTTACCTATGCAGTTCTGACGCACACTCCTCGAAGTGCAACTGGATGAAAACTGACAAAATAGCATCTCGGCGTCGGAGCTCAAGACTTTCAAGCTTCGACTCGATGAGTCCATTAGTAGTAAAGATCCTCTTGATGTTTTTTGTTTTCTTTAGGTAAGAAAATCATCTAAATTATAGGTCCCGCCCTTGGGCAGAGCGAGAGGGCGTGTCAGACTTTTACTGATTATAAACCCTTTCTTGTTCCTTCTTTGCCATTTTTCAGTGCCCCGAGAATCTCTTTCACATCACCCATGGCCCCATTAGGCTTCGACTCTTCGGGGCCCTATGGTTGCTGACAACTCCTTGAGGCGCGTTTGGAACACTACGCGCCGTCGACGACTTGGGCTCTTTCCGGACGGCTACTGGACAGTCGGACGGCGAGCTACCTATTGCTCGCCATCCGCAAGCATCAAAAGAAAGAAGAAGAAAGAAAAAGAAAGAACTAGAAAAAGAGAAAAAAAGAAAAGAAAGAAAGAAGAAAAAAAAGAAGAAAGAAAAAAAAAGAAAGAAGAAAAAAATGACGAAGAAGATTAAGAAATAGAGAGAAGTTGACATAAAAAGATTCATACTATACCATAAGTTGAAGAGTCAATGAAATAAGGCACAATGGCTTTGGGAAACCGAACAAATTTTGACGGTAACTCTTCGACAAGAGGTTCTTTCCTGACTGGGAGGCTCCTGTCGCCCAGCAAGTGCGGCGCGAACGGGAACCTCCTCATAGCCTTGGGTGCTCCAGTCTAATAAAAAAAAAGAAACGACATATTAGTCAGGAAGTATTAATTGTTGAAAATGGAAATTATGACTTTCATTCGTAAGGCCCCCAAAATACAGGCGCTGCCTAGTTTGGGGACCACAGCTCAACTTAATGCTAATATTACCAGTTACTGTGAACACCCTTAAAGTTTAGTAAATACACACTCTGTAAGACTGGACCAATAATTTATTATTCTCTTTATTTTTCATTCTAACATATTAAATACCTTTTTAAATATTTCTTAAAAAAAAAAAAATATAAAAATATTATTATTATTTCTCTGCATCACATTTTTATGATTGATTTTGATCACCGGGTGTTTTAAGATCATCATCATCTTCAATTTATTTTCGCAGGAGAACCAAGGTTACAGACATAGCCCAAAGAATCGCCAAGCTTAAGTGGCAGTGGGAAGGGCACATTGCTCGCAGAACAGATGGTCGATGGGAACGAAAGGTTCTGGAATGACGACCACGTACCGGAAGACGCCGCGTTGGAAGAAAGCAGTCTGGTGAGGGTCCCGGGAATCCGATTGATGTGAGATGCACAGGAACGCCCATTATGGCTGTACTAGGGGAGGTCAACAGTAGACGTCTTTCGGCTGATATGAAGATGATGATGAATATTTAATTAATTTACACACATTCATTACAAAGACAATGAAATCGATATAATCGATTTAATTATCTCTTGGTCATACAAACTACCCTAATCTTTAGGAATTGGAACTCTTCTACTCACATTGCCTTTAGCCTTTTGCTTTGGTGCTGTCTTAGGATACATTTTGCGTCTATAAGGGACCTTTTGTCCCTTATCTAGCAAATCGTCGTATATTTTATCGACGATCTTCTCAACTCTTTCCTCATCATGTACGTTCATTGCTGGATTAATACTATTTATTTCTCTTTTGACCCGATGAGTTTTTTTATTTAGTATTTCGTTTTTCTTTCCTTTAAGCTTCAATTCTTTCTTTCTTTTGCCGTATTTGTTGAGAGGTAGCGCTTCTGTTGTGGTGCTAGTGTTCACGGCTTCCGAGTTGAAGATTTTACACATTTCGCGGGTGTCTTGTCGTTTCCTCTCGATCAGTTTTCGGTCGGCTGTAATTGAAATGTATATTATGTTTATCGTTGTTTGATTGAGCAGCCTAGTTGGATAAGTAGGTAGGTACGGTACTTCAAGTGTTTTCTACACTAATCTATATATATGTATATAAAAGCCGAAATACCACTCACTGATTTATCACGAAATCTCAGAAACTATACACCACATTTTTTTAATTAGTACACATACTTAAAGGGCTTATTAGAAAAGCCGTTGTTATTTTATAAGTAAAATCTCAATAAATAATATTCATAAACAGCGAAGTTATTAGCGTTGGTTTAGGTCCCAAAATGTCACTCAATTTATGGAAATATTGTGCAGGCTATTGATTAATGAATGAGTAAGTGACAATTATTAAGGAAAAACACTGCCCGCAGTATTTTCTACTAGCAATTGTTATATTTGATTGATTCTATGATGAATTTACTTTTTAGGATTTAGAAATTTTAGGATTTCGGTTTTTCTACTTTTGACTACAAAAATAAGATCAGTGACGAGTACAGATAGAGCCCCATTTTTTGTGTACTAATTAAAAAGTAGGGGTGTATAGTCTGTCTAAAAAGTCAAACGACCTGGGAATTTTGTATAATATTTAATCATTTAAAAAATATTTATGTTCGATACTTTTTATAAGGTTCTTCTATTAATAAACAATGATCAAGATCTCTTAATCAACCTTGATTATTGAACCAGTGTTGACTACATCAGATTTCATTTTACTCTAATAATTACCCAAGTCGTTTGACTTATTAGACAGACTCTAACACCTACAAACTTAAAATTTGGTAGGTGCTTATAGGGTGTAGAAATCCCGAACGGAGATCAAGCTGGCCAAACTGGAGGCCCGCAACTTGTGGCTGGGGTCTCTGAACGCGTGGGGCGAACCCATGGGGGCGCCCGTACAATATGGTACGGGAAAAGCTCCGCCCCTGGGCTCCCCCATTGACTCAGAGTCTCCGGCCCCAGATCGTAGAGGGTGCGGTGAACGCTCTGTTTCCTGCGCTGGGGGAACACTCCCCCCCGCCCATGGCTCCGCCTCCACCGCCAGCGGTGTCTGACGCGGACCGCAACAGCGACGACGACGACGATGCTCCAGAGGTGACCGAGGTAGAGATGAGAGTGGCGGTGCGAAGGCTGAGTGCCAAAAACACCGCCCCAGGACCCGACGGCTTGCCTGGAAAGGCCTGGGTCCTGGCCATGGAGGCTCTCGGGCCTCGACTGAGAGGGCTCTTCAGCGCATGCATGGAGAGGGGCCAGTTCCCACTCTGCTGGAAGACGGGGAAACTGGTCCTCATAGCGAAGCCAGGGCGCTCTGCGGACTCTCCGTCCGCGTACTGGCCCATTGTGCTGCTCGACGAGGTGGGCAAGCTCTTTGAGAGAGTCATTGCAAACGGCCTCGTCGGGCGCCTAACACGGGTGGGGCCGGACCTTTAGGACGGACAGTTCGGCTTTCGCAGGATGCGCTCGACGGTGGACGCCATCATGCGCGTGCGAGCCCTCACGACGGGGGATGCGGTGTCCCGGGGCAGGTGTGTCGTGCCCTGGAACTCCCTGCCCTGGAGTACGATCCGGAGGGCACTCTGGTACCACCGGGTGCCCGAATACCTCTGTCGAGTGGTCGAGGCCTATCTGTCGGAGAGACTTATAGTCTACCCCGGTCACCAGGGAGACTGAAAACGTCGAGAGATGTCGTGCGGTGTTCCGCAGGGGTCGGTACTAGGGCCACCCTTGTGGAACATCGGGTACGACTACGTGCTGCGCGGCGACTTCCCTGACGGGGTCAGCGTGGTCTGCTACGCAGACGACACGCTGGTTCTAGCGCAGGGAGAGTCGTACCAGGCGGCGGTCGCTCTAGCGACACGCGGAGTTGCGATGGTCGTTGATAGGATCCAGGAGTTGGGACTCGAGGTGGCGCTTCACAAGTCCGAGGCGATGTGCTTTCACGGTCGCCGCTCTCGGAACGCGCCGCCTATGAGTTCCCAACTAACGGTAGGAGGAGTTCACATCGGTGTCGGGTCGACGATGAAGTACCTGGGACTCGTCCTCGACAGCCGGTGGAATTTCGTGGAGCATTTCCGACGTCTGGCTCCCAAACTCAACCGGGCTGGGGCTGCGCTCAAGCGGCTCCTGCCCAACCTTGGGGGCCCAGATGCCTCCTGCCGGAGGCTCTACGCGGGGATCGTTCGGTCCATGGCCCTCTACGGGGAGCCGGTGTGGGCGCCGTCGCTGAAAAAGCAACCGGCGGCCATACTGAACGCCTGCCAGAGGGTCATGGCGATAAGGATGGTGCGGGGATACTGCACGGTCTCCCGCGAAGCGGCGAGCCTTCTGGCTGGCCTACCACCGTGGGATCTGGAGGCAACAGTCCTTGCACACATGCACGATATGCGCGTGGAGATGCAACGCCGGGGTGAAAGTCCGCTGCCGCGACAGGTCACGGCATGGCGGACAGAGCTCCGGCGGGATCTCATGGTGAAGTGGCGTCAACGACTATCGCAACCCAGTGCTGGGCACGCCACAATCTTCGCGGTAAGTCCCCTCTTTGAGGCGTGGCGGGAAAGACCTCACGGCGTCCTTACCTTCCGCATGACGCAGGTACTCACCGGACATGGTTCGTTCGGGAGTTTCCTGCACCGGATTCATGCGGAAGTGACGCACGTTTGTCGCCACTGTGCGGAACGCCCGGAGGACACGGTGGAGCACACAGTCGAGGTGTGCCCTGCTTGGGCGGAGCATCGCCGTGCCCTCGTGGGGGCGATCGGTGGCGGAGACCTCTCGCGCCGGGCCCTGGTTGAGGCCATGGTCCGGAGCGAGGAGGAGTGGCAGGCGGTCGCCGACTTCTGCGAAGCAGTAATACTCGCAAAGGAGGAGGCCGAACGCATCAGGCAACGGCGTTATCGCCGCCGCCGCCGCCGCCGGGATTCTGATCCCGATTTCCGGCCACCGTAGGCGCGGGCTTGCGGACAGTGAGCAATGGGTAGCTCGCTGTCCGGCCGTCCGGTAACTGTCCGGACTAAGCCCAAGTCGTCGACGGCGCGCACTGTTCCCGCGCGCCTCGAGGAGTTGTCAGCAACAGCAGGGACCCAGCCGGGTCGAAGCCTACTGGGGCCAGGGTTATCCGAAAGGGCGCTCGAGCCCCGGTATGAAGGCTAGAAGGAACGGGGTGGGTCTTTTAGTCAGTAAGAGTCTGACACTATCTCCCGCTCAGCCCAAGGGCGGGGGATGTCAATGCATGATATTTTCCCACCATAAAAAAAAAAGGGTGTAGAAATCCGATAAGAACGGATTTCAAAACTCCACCCCTAAGCGGGTATAACAGGGGTCCTATTAAGTTTATGTTGAGTAACTTCCACGCGGGCGAAGCCGCTGGCAAAAGCTAGTACATAAATTATAAAGAGGTAAAGTTGGTTTTATGTTTTTTTTTAGTTTGTAGGAGGTATTTAATCTCTGAAAGTACCGGTCCGATTGCTAAATTTTTTTCACCGATAGAAAGCTGCTTTATTCCTGAGTGACATAGGCTATATTTTATATAACTACGCGGGCGAAACCACAGGAAAAGCTAGTGCAATAAATAAAACTCATGGATGGAAAGGTGATCAGAATTTGTGTTCCGTTGCCTACGACGTAATCCTAACTAATATTATAAATGTGAAAGTGTGGATGTTTGGATGTTTGTTACTTAATCACGCAAAAACGGCAGAACGGGTTCGGATGAAATTTGGCATGCATGACATGGAAAAGAACATAGGCTACCTTTTATCCCTATTCCTTAAGTACCTAATGCCACGCGGGCGAAGCCGCGGGCAAAAGCTAGTGCTTGAATATTTTAAAATTTTATTAGAAAACTTACTTAATCGGACACTCAAGTCATCACCCGGATTGCATTTTATCAAACTAAAATAGAAATTAAAAAATATGTATATCCGTAACAATCCGAACATTCTTGTGAGAAAGTATTTTGTTTTATTGTTTTTAATTTTTTTTTATGTCACTTGCTGTAAAAATACAACGGAAATTGAAATCATTTTATTACTTATAAGTAGATACGTGGTTTTATTGTGTTTTTTTATTTGATTTGAGTAAGTACGCAAAACCTAAATTAGGTACATATGATGGGAAAACTTAATATTTCAATTTTATAGCAGGGTATCAAAGAAAGGAACCATGACGCTAGAACTACAGTTGCTATCACGGATCTTGAACACTTGCGCAGAAGTCAAATATTCGGTCTCTTTAGTGGTGCGAAGTGCGACGCGGGGGCGGTGAGTGTCAGTGGTGACTGGCCGCGCCATCGCGTCATAGACGTCACTCCTCATTCGTTCACTGCGTTGCTGCATGTATCTAACAACGAAGACGATTGGCTCGCCAATGTATGGAATGCGCAAAGCTATCCCCACTCTGACCCCGAGCGCTCAAGATCCGTGATGGCAATTGTACATTAGAGTTGCGTAACGTGGCGTGGATCTAATGTAGTTCTATAAGTCTAGTTGCCATATAAAATATATGGAGACCGACGCGCCAGGTCGGTATACGTGGCTCACGTGTGCCCAATGTATTTCTACCTTGAGGTTCTGTTCTTGGATACTTTGTCAAAAGTAGGTGGATCAAATTCAGGTTCTTTTGGAGGTGGGAGATCATCACAATTATATGAGACTTCTCCCACTATAAGGTGAAACGGGAGGGCGTATAATACTTTTATTGATTAAAACCACACCTGTACCTGCACCTGTGTGTTCTAGGATCACGGGTTTCCATTCAGACGTTTCAGCAGTTCCCCGAGATCACCTTAGTTTAAGACTACGGTCTACTTTTATTTGCTCCGTTTATGATATCTACTTTGCTGCTCTTAGTCCTGTCAAAAATTAGGTTTATATTTCGGAAGCTTCCAAGATATACACCTGTTGGATGGTTTCGTATGACCTTTTTTCTTTTCGAATGGAATTTCTAATATTTTCTGGGTAATTTGAGGTCTCTGGATCCGAATTAAGGTGCTTTGGAATCGTTGAATTTATCAAGTTTTTATGCATTTTGTCCGTCTCTTGGCCTTATGTCCTCTACTAATGCTAAAGTGTTTAAAATTAATTTGTTATTTGTATATTTAATCAACACTAAAAATAACTTTTAAGTTTTGTTGCTGAAATTCTAGTTTTAAATTTTTTTTTTAAAATGATGGGTTCTCAAAATTATTTACAAAACAAAAAACTATTTATTTTAGATAATTACTTTCAATGTCCATAATTATTCTATATCGATGGTTGAAAGGCAAAATGATCTAAGCAATATTGAGTAAAATTTTGTAAAGTTAACTCAATGTCGCTTAGATCATTTTGTCTTTCAACCGTCGATATGTTAGTGATTGAAATTTTTTGAAACCTATAACTACGTAGAGTATGTCTAATAAGTTAAACGACTTCGGGAATTATTAGGATTTAATGAAATCTGATGTAGTCAACACGGGTTCAATAATCAAGGTTGATTAAGAGATCATTGTTTACTAACAGAAGAACCTTATAAAAAGTACCGAATATAAGTATTTTTTAAATGATTAAATATTATACAAAATTCCCAAGTCGGTTGACTGAAATCCATAAATGAATTAATTTGTCAATTAGTTAGGTGTGTTTCATTTTATTTTATTACAAAAATAAATGATTAAATAAATCCACAACAATATCATTGTTACAATGTTGTTTCGTCATTATTCGTTTACCAATTTGTATGGACTAAATATATATTTTAAAGAATTAAGACTATTTTAGTTGTAGTAGACCTGGATTTACACAATACGACACTTAATCGCTAATTTAAAATGTGACAATGAAAGTGTCTCTGATAATGAAAAAAAATGATTTGAAGAAAGTTTACAGATTTACATATATCAATTAAATTATTGATGAAAGTTTTATACTATTTTGACCATTGTTTTCATCCAATATAGAAAATTTTTATGTCACAGAGTTTTTTATCGATCTTGTCCAAAGCGGTTTGATCAGGTTTGACTCAATTTTAAGAAATCATTTGAATAGGTATATTTAATGGGTCTGAGAATAGGTCGTAATTTATACGGTAGAACATCGTTTGTTGAGCCAGTTAATGATATTATAAATAGTTTTACATAATAGCAGTTCCCTTCATTAACTTCATTAGACATAATGTCAACTCGAAAAATGAAAGTCATGAAGGTTTTAAATGTCTCAACTGTACATGCAATAAATTGAAAGGCGTAGGGCATCTGAACTGCGACCTCTATTGTATGAAATTGACAATATGCCCCGGTCTTACTGACTGAAATAGAAATGTGACTGAATGACGTAGATAGGCCCCCGTCTCACCGTTTGAATCAGAAATGTGATTGAATGACGTAGATAGGCCCCCGTCTCACCGTTTGAATCAGAAATGTGATTGAATGACGTAGATAGGCCCCCGTCTCACCGGTTGAATCAGAAATGTGATTGAATGACGTAGAGAGTGAAGTTCTATTACTCGATAGTTTCCGCCGGTGCAGCACTGGCCACTGGGCCACCTGTCCGATGGATTCGCAAATTCGAATTTAGAAAGTTAACTTTTTATTCCGGCACAAGTTTATCGAGGTTGAAGGTGTGGAGTCGAGCGCTCGGCGGCAGTCGCAGTTAGTGTGTCAGTGAGAAAGCACGTGTATCACGCCGCGAGCCGTGCCCGCGAAGTGAACGAACTTGTTTGTTACCCGTGTGTTTATTATTCCCAAAAAGGATCTATTAAAGTAAGTTTTTTTTCTGTTATCGCATCTATAATTTATGTTTATTATAGCATTACGTCATTCGATAACGTGGAATCCGTGTGAATTTATGGCAGCGTCGAGTTTTTTTTTAAATTGTTGACATGGCAGATTTTGCGGTTTATGTTAGTAAGCGATAGAAAACGGCTGTTAATGTTGTACCTGTGTTATGTTAGTACGTTATGATAACTGTAATGATTTAATTGAGGGGCAATGGCGATGTCGATCGTAATTGGGTTCGTGATCTGTGAACCACAGATACATCTTCGAGTCGACAACTGTCATTAACGTCCCGCCAAAAATGTGCATCCGATTTTCGTTCTTATATACCTATGCTGAAGAAAGTGGAGAATATTGTAGAGGTATTTACTCTGTGCATTAGGTACCTACTTAACAACCACTTTAATGAATGGGTTTAAACAAGGTCCAAATCTTCTGCTATTAAAAAGTGATAGACTATATTACTGGCGAATACCACTTATTATTCAAATATTCTTGAGTTTTTTTGGATTTTCGAGGGCAGTGTTAGGTTTTTTTTTTTAATCTGTTATAAACTAGTACTTGACTGCGATCCCGCCTGATGGTAAGCAGTGATACAATCGTTGATGGTGAGGCGCACTAGTTTATTAAGAGCCTATTCACTCTAGCCTTGAAGACACCTAAATTATAAGGTTCTATGATTTGCGATCGTAACACTTATTTATTTACGGAATTACAATCATTAAAATCATCATTAAAACCCTCTCAGTTTGTCTTACCCTATTCGCCATCATCATCATCATCATCATCAGCCTTTACCTTTCAGATACCGTAAATTTGAGACACATTAGTAAGACAATAGATGCGCGAACGCCGGCGTTCGCTTGGGGTTTATTGAATTAATGTTCCCACTTCTGGGACTCAGGCTTCCTCTTTATGAGAGGGAATAGGCCGTTATTCTCCACGTGGGCCCAGTGCGGGTTGGAGAATGTCACATGTATTCGAATTTACCCTATTGAAAATGGCTATTTCATGAAATTCATTCAATAGGGATAGAGCTTATTCCGCTTCACTTTTCATGAAAATTAAATGTGTGTCCGTGTGAATGTCTATCAAAGAGACGTACTGAGAAAGTTGTTATGATTTTAATGGTTGACTGGCCTGTTAGTCTAGTGGTTAGTGGCCGTCACTGCTATGTATGCCGGAGGTCGTGGGTTCGATTCCTACCCAAGACAAATGTTTGTGTGGTGAGCACGATCATTTGTTTTGTGTCTGGGTGTAATATGTATGTATTTAGAAATATATAAGTCCCTATGTTAATCAGTTGTCTATTACTCAGCACAAGCTCTGCTTAGCTTGAGACTAGACGGCGTTGTGTGATAGTTGTGGAATTTTCTTATTATTATGTTTATAAGTCAGTACAGCCATATTTGTACGGTCGTAAATCATATGGTATTGGACATAGAACCTAAAATGACGCCTGAAGAGGCCTGACGCCGGACGCGTGTGAGCGAAAAAGAGGGATGGAGTTATAAGTAGGTACACCCTATAGGGCTCCTGTTTTAACATTTCAGTTTTGGTCGTAAAATGGACCGCGTTAAGAGCTCGTGGTAGGGTGTTGCCGCCAAAAACAAAAAAGGCGCAATCGTCAAAAAATAAAGGCCCATTTTGACATTTGTATTTTGGCTACCTAGCGGCTTGTCCGGTATTGTGTAGCTATTACTAAAATAGCTAAATTAGCTGCTACTGCAACGGACATCTAATTATTATTTTCTTGCTTCTTTTAGTTTCGTTCCAAGTTAGATTCTAGGGTCTTTCTCAAATTTTAAAACGAATCTTTTGTTTTTTAACGAGTTTACTAAAACACTTAACGTACCCCTGCGTTCCAATTTCAGGTTACAGTTAACTCTAATGACGTCATCAGCCCGGCGTTCGAATTTCAGGTTAGAGTTAACTCTAATGACGTCATAGGGTAATGTACTCTACCCTGGCATTTTTGAACGCGAACGTTGAGTTCAACTGTCAATGTCAAGCTTATGGCCACTTACTCCAACCTACTCTGCTCAGAGTTAGAGTTAGTTGGGTTTAACTCTAGGTGAGTTATAAAAGAACGACCTTGGGTTGCAACTCTACTTTACTCCGGTTATTTTTAACGCAGGACAGGGTAGATACTCTACAGTACTCTACATTAGCATTTTTGAACGCGAACGTAGAGTTTAAGAGTCATTTATGGCCACTTACACCAACCTACTCGGAGTTAGGGTTTAACTCTAGGGTAGCTAGCTATTCCAGTTCAACTACGCTCTGGGCTGCGTTCAAATTTTAGTTTAGAGTTAACTCTAATGACGTCATTGGGTAATTACTCTACCCTGGCATTTTTGGAGTTCAACTGTCAATGTCAAGCATGTTGCCGCTTACTCCAACCTACCCTGCTCAAAGTTACAGTTAGTAGGGTTAACTCTAGGGTAGCTACTCGAGTTATTTAAGAACGACCCTGGGTTGCAACTCTACTCGAAGCATTTTTGAACGGTTGGAGTAGCAACTCTACTCTGCACGCTTAGCCAAGTTGTTATTCTGCAATCGTTAACGCTGTCGAAAAGTGATGAAACGTATGGGAATGACGTCATCTCAACGTAAAGTCGCGTGCTCAGAACAAACGAATAGACAATTCGTAGCCAAGTTCACATCGTTCAAAATCGTTTCTACAATGTTTAACGCAACATCCTTTGTTATACAAACGCTACATTGTAGAACGAGCGGCCGACTCAGGCGCGTCAATATGGCTACCAACTTATCGTTTTCTACAATTGCTGTCACCGAGGCGTTACCGATTAGAGAACGGAATTCGATTGTAACTTGGCTAGGGGGGCTGGTTATTTTTGAACGCAGGGCATAGATGAAAAGGGCCAGAGTTCGAACAAACTCTAACTTTTCAACAATGAAACTCGAGTATCGAAGTTGGTAAAAAAATCTCTCGATGCATCTTGTTTTCCTGTCAAATTTGCTTCTAGTCATGTACACAAAAATCATTAGAGGCGCACGAGTCGTCATTAAGAGATATAATAATTAAGATAATTTACACATTATTATCAATGATCATTAGTAGTAATATTATTATCTTCTTTTCCTCAAACATGCCCCTGGCCCTGATATACATAATATAAATACCGGGGCCCTACTATGACGTCTTAAAACAATCATAATTCCGATGTGAGAGAGAGACGGGGATATACAGAGCGATCTACTATCTCTTTCTCACATTGGAATCAGGATAGTTTTATTTATAGTAGGGGATTTATTTATAGTGGTGGAACGATTTTAATAGTTACTTAACTTAGACACGAACACTAAGAACTAGTTTTGTATTTGCAGTACCTATTGCGGGTTACACGCCAGCTCATGCTTGAAATTATATTTAATAATTAAATTAATAACCTGCCTCTGCTTTGCACGATTGCGAATTATACTCACAAACCTTCCTCAATATTGCTCTTTCTATTACTGAAAACCGCATCAAAATCCGTTGCTTGGTTTTGGAGTTGCCGAATATTAATCCGGCTCGAAGGACCAGAGCAGTATGTGTAAATATAATATTTCGATGTGAGAGAGACTCGGAGATATACAGAACGATCTACTATCCCTTTCTCACACTGGAATCATGATGTTTATATTTATAGTTGGGGATTTTATTTAAAATGGCGGAACGATTTTAATTGTTACTTAACACGAACACTAAGATCTAGTTTTGTAGTTACAGTATCTAACTATTGCAGGTTACACGCCAGCTCGTGTTTGAAATTATATTTAATAATAAAATTAATAACACGCCTCGGCTTTGCACGATTGCAAATTAAACACACATACTTTCCTCATCTTTTCCGCATCTAAATCCGTTGTTTGATTTTGGAGTTAGCGAATATTAATCCGGCTCGAAGGACCACAGCTGCATTTGTAAATAAAATGTTGAGATTTTTGAGTATCGAACTGTCATTTCATTTGGCAAGTACAAGACGACACGTTATTGCTACAGTTTTTTAGGAGGAAGTGAAAAAAGATGCAGTGTTGCCATTTTTATAAATTAGTACAATGCTGCTATTTAACAGAGGCAAATAATGCATGGATAAAGTAAATACAACCATGCATGGATATATGATTATAATAAAATATAATATAATACAACTTTCACACAACGCCATCTAGTTCTAAACTAAGCTGAGCTTGTGATATGAGTAATAAACAGCTGATAAACATACTTATACATTTCTAAATACATATATACATATTATAGATAAATTACACCCAGACACATTAAAATAATTTAATATACAGGCAGGCGTGGAAAGCCAATTAGTTTTATGTTGTGTAGATATTTTTTTACTGTATGAAGTCAATGTATGGAGTTTGGAGTATAAAATGAATTAGTTTTTTATTACCTGTACAAAAAATGCTGTAGGGACGTTACATTTTTATTTTTTTGAGGTGGGCATTCATTTGTCTTTTCCCACTCTAGGGTAAACAACACTCATGTGCTGTTTTAAATATAGAAACAGATAGCGAATCTCTGTTCATAAATTCACGCTTTTTACCAATATTAACCAATATTAACGTATTTATTAATTTTCCAATGATTGTTTTATCAATGTTCGTATTTATTTAATATTTTATTAATAAAATTGCTACTATACTTTTAGTTTATTGAATCTCCGTGGCATCACCGCGGGCCCTAACAGAATACCAGCGCTGCGTTATTTAACTTTTTAAATATCGCAGCATATGCTGAGTTGGGCGCTTTTTTGGCCTTGCACAGATTTTAAAATTATCTTTTTTATATTGAATTTTATTGTACCTATGTGTGAGAGAATAAACGTTTTTTCTTTCTTTCTTTTGTTCCTATTCCAATAAGCGTTTTACAACAAACATATACACCACAATTTTTTAATTAGTACAAAAATGGGCTTCTATCCGAACTCGTTACTGATCATATAATTGTGTAGTCAAAAGTAAAAAAAGCGAAATCCCAAAATTGTCCACGAAGTCATAATTAGTAAATTCATTATTGAATCAATCATTCGTAATAATTTCTACTCGAAATTACTACGCGCAGTCTTTCCATTTTGATCGCCATTTATTCTTTCATAATAGCCTGTACAATATTTCCATAAATTTAGTGACACTTTGGGATATAAACAAACGCTAATAACTTTGCTGTTTATGAATATTATTTATTGAGACTTTACTTATATAATAACGAGACCTTTTTTAATAAGCCCTAAGCTGTTTGTTTGTACTTACTAAGTAATTAAAAATTTGTGGTGTATAAGATTAATTTATAATCTATGACCATTATCAGAATCCAAGTCGTCAAGGTGTATCGCGTTATCCAGTTACTGGGTTTTGGAGGTTTTTTTTTATGGTGGGAAAATCATGTAATAACAACCCCCGCTTTTGGGCGGAGCGGGAGATAGTGTCAGACTCTTACTGACTAAAAACCCAACCCGTTTCTTCAAGCTTCATACCCGGGCTCGAGCTATCTTTCGAAACTAACCCTGGCCCCAGTAGGCGTCGACCCAGCTGGGCCCCTGCTGTTGCTGACAACTCCTTGAGGCAAACTGCTCGAACACTTGGGCTCGGTCCGGACAGTTACCGGACGGTCGGACAGCGAGCTACCCATAGATATGCGTGGAGCTACCCTTAGCTGGCCGTTCGCAAGCCCGCGTCTTCGGTGGCCGGAAATTGGGATCGGAATCCCGGCGGCGGCGAGAGGCGCCGTTGCCTGATGCGGTCGGCCTCATCCTTTGGGTTTTGGAGGTCAGATAGGAAGTTGCTCTAAATACAATCAAGTAAAAAAAAGGTTTATTTGTGCACACCCGTACAATTTAAGTGTTACAACCAAAAATAAAAGTGATTCCGTGTGCTGCCACAGTAAGTGGCATACAAATATTACTAAAATTTATTAGAGCTTACGAGCTTACTGAAACAATATTGGATCAGTAGGCACACACATTACCAATGAATACTTTAGTACTAATTAATAAAAACCTTTCTAAATAGTCTACTTTTTGATTTTCCTTCATATTTATGAAAATCTATTGCATAAATAGGTCTTTCTTCAAAATTCTTCGACTGATCCATATAGCCATTTAATTTGACTTTTATCGTCATTATTATTAAATAATGTTTTTATTTAAATAAAATTATGTCTGTATATTATTATTATGTCATTGTATAAGTAGGTATATGTTTTTCATATCTATTTTCATACGAATATGTGTAATGGAGTTTAAAGTGAAATTAAAATTTTAGCCATATGAATCAGTCGAAGAATCTTGAAGAAATACTCAAATGATAACTTTTCGCACTTTTTAAATGCTACATAATATCTAATTCTCCATTTGAAATACTGTTATTCTGTCGAAACCGGTAAGAGTGGAAGCCTTCCCCAACATAGTTGAGATAAGGCTAATCTGATTGCTATGAATGCTATAGATGACTCTCTATAGACTTTGGTAGCTTTTTATATCACAGTGCAGGTAAAGTCTATTAATTAATTAAAATAAGTACTCTTATTCAAAAAGAAAACACAAGGAGAAGGCGTTATGATGTATTTAAATCAGTACCCTGCCGAACTTCGTTTGCTCAAAGGTTCAAAACGTTTTTAGGCCCAAAACTGTATAACATCGCAAATAAAAAATTGGAAATTGTCTCCATGACAAAAAAAGAATGCAAACGGAATGTAAAAACTTGGCTCCTGTCCCTAACCTATGACGAAACAGAGAAGTTGTTTACCATACTTAAATAATGTTTTTAGTGACTTTATGGGTATTGGTGTGCAATGATAGAGATAGTTATGTATGTATATTTATATATGTTTAAAAATATTTTTTGTTAAAAATTATTTATTTATTTAATTTATGTAATTGTGGCCTCTGCCAACGGCTTTGCTGTATGAAACTGAAAATAGTCGGGGTACAAAGTATCCTATGTGGTACTCTGTGACATAGCCTTCCCCCATGCCAGTGTTCATCCAAATCTGCTAAACCGCTTGAGCGCGTAGAAGTTACTTACATAAATACACATACACTCACACTCACACTCACATTCACACTCACACCACACACATGCTACTCATGCCGTTACCTACTTACTTCTTAATTTTTGCATCAATTGGTTGTGATTATAAGGACATTTAAATCTGCTTGTGATTAGGAGGGTGGGCGCTGATGCCTATAACTACAAGATATTAAGTTATTTTAGCTTAGGTATTAGCTGTAACGCTTAAATATCACAATTAATATACCTTGTGACCTAATGTGACTGTAATTTGGAAATTTGTTAACTTGAAGGTGCAAATAAACTATTTTTATTTTTATTTTTATTTTTATTTTTATTTTTATTTTAATTTTAATTCAAACTCGATAAATTTCAGAATCGAGTATTAAGAATTAGTATAATGTAGATTTTTAGAAGTACACCAATATAATGTAATGGAGAGTGAATTTGAAGTCTAGTAAAAACACACATGCTCGGTTTTTATTTTTATTTTGGCTTCACACTGTGCATGTCAAGTTTATAAATTATCACGTTTTCAGACACTTTAGTTAGTCCATTAGAACGCGGATATATTACATAATTATGTGACATAATCTAATGTTTTTGCAATTTTATAAGAATACACTTTTGCAAAAGACAGTGGTATTTAAATTAAAATAACAACGTCGGATATATTTTGAAATAAATGCACGAAAATATTTCCTTTTTTTAATATACCCAACGAGTCTGTCATGGAGGTGCTCCGTAACCGTTACCAAAAATATCGAATAATCGAAAGAAAATAAAAAAAAATATATATTATTGACAGGCTCGCGTTTGACCACTATCTCGCCTGATGGTAAGCGATGATGTGGCCGACGATGGAGCACGCTTGCCTAGAAGTAACCTATTCACTCTTGACTTAAACTTACGACTTACTTAACCGTCACCGAAACTTAAAAGTTTCGGATAAAAGGGGGTGTGTCTGAATGACAGGTTACGACAACTTTTGTTTGTTTACTAAACATGATAGAAATACGTATAAAACGTACGTACGTAGAAATACGTATTTGTATTCCACTCTTATAATTCGAATATCTGTAACCGAAATTTGCGGATAATTCGAAATAATATTATATCCGTAATCGAATTCGAAACTGGTACTATGTTATTACTACATCTGTATTCAGATCCGGAACATCCCTGGTTTCTACAATTACAAAACAAATAATGTTTGGGTGTCTTCAAGGTTAGAGTGAATAGGCTCATAAACTAGTGCGCCTCACCATCAACGATTGCATCACTGCTTACCATCAGGTGGGATCGCAGTCAAGCACTAGTTTATATCATCATCATCATCATCAACATATCTTTATTTGCATACCATAATGTCATTAGAGATGTTACATTAATTTCTTAAAGTTAAGTCACAATTATCATCATTATTATCATCTTCCTGCCCTTGTCCCGGTTTATTTGGGGCCGGCGCAACACGTTTTTTTCTTCCATTCTGTCCTGTCACTCGTTACGCTATCACTCACTCCCTTTTCTTTCATATCGCTTATTTATATATCAGATAAAAATAAAAAATAAATCGGGGGGAGACAAGAACGCGAGGAATCGCTCTACTAACCCATTTTTTTTCGTGTTGTTGGTTTTTATTGAAGAGTGTTGCCAATGTGCCACATTGTTGATCACATTCATACTGTACTTGTAAGTATGTAGTTAAAGGTACTGTAATCACGTAAACCAGCTCCGTGAACACCGGCAGTCAGTTTTATTAATCCGATTACGAGATACCAACTGATGGTTGTCTAAGAACAAGATTTACCGCTAACGCATCGTCGTTCCAACCTACGTAGCTGCTCGAGGTACGTGTACGTAACGGTTACGCGACGGTTACGCAGTAAGTGGTCACGCTATCGGCTAGGGTCGGCAGAAATTGAAGAATTATTTTGAAGTTATGTAGTTTTGTTTGCTTTTTAGGGTTCCGTAGCCAAATGGCAAAAAACGGAACCCTTATAGATTCGTCATGTCTGTCTGTCCGTCCGTATGTCACAGCCACTTTTTTCCGCAACTATAAGAGCTATACTGTTGAAATTTAGTAAGTAGATGTATTCTGTGAACCGCATTAACATTTTCACACAAAAATAGAAAAAAAGCAATAAATTTTGGGGGTCCCCATACTTAGAACTGAAACCCAAAAATTTATTTTTCGTCATACCCATACGTGTGTGGTATCTATGGATAGGCCTTCAAAAATGATATTGAGGTTTCTAAAATCATTTTATTCTAAATTGAACAGTTTGCGCGAGAGACACTTCCAAAGTGGTAAAATGTGTGTCCCCCCCTTCTAACTTCTAAAATAAGAGAATGATAAAACTAAAAAAAAAATATGATGTACATTACCATGCAATCTACCAACGAAAATTGGTTTGAACGAGATCTAGTAAGTAGTTTTTTTTTAATACGTCATAAATCTAAAAAAATACACTATTATTAAAACATCGATCAAAGTTACAACGAACTACAAGAACTTTTATATTATGTTATTTGCTGCTACGGAACCCTTCATGGGCGAGTCCGACTCGCACTTGACCGGTTTTTTTGATTGAGAAATTGGGAATATGCATGAAAAATAATAATAGGTTACCTTTGAAATTGTCATTTTTTAAAACGGGTTGCTTTGAAGGGTTATATCTTTGTTGATTGGGTTTGTCTTCGTTTGTTTAATGTTGTTTGTGTTTGTATCGTTGTTTATCTTTGTTTGTTAGTTGTGTAATTTTTTTGTGTACAATAAAGTTTATTCTTTTCTATATCTTTGGATTGACTTGGAATTATAAGTTCAAATTCTATATATATATACTAGAGGTACGTTATACTTTTTTCAAAATAGGTAGGTATTTATTGGTTTCTTTGTGTTTCGTATTTTCTGTATTATCGCAGTACCTACTTATTATAACCATTTTTGTATGAAATGAAAGCAAAACACGCATTATTTTGTACTATGAGTTACGTCGTGGTTACAATGTGTTTCAAGCGGTATGCGATATTGATGATGTATACGTTAATTGCATAGGTAAAGACCTATTATTTATTTACTATTTAACCAGTTTATCAATAAATATACAAAAATAGAATACTAATTGTGAAAACAGTATCAAAATTGGTAGGAAAGCAAACTATATTAAACAAATATATCTGTCTCTTTCCGCCCTATATTTAGTATTTTATTAGTATAATTTTAAATACTTGAAAGTATACATTTGCTACTGTGGGGGCATGGTTCAAAGGGTTAAAGGTGACCCTCCACTTTAAAACCCTAAATTTTAGCCCAAAAATGCATAAAATGTACGATTTTTTGGTTCCTAACCCCAAAATTTCAATCTTGAATATCTCCAAAAGTATGCGTTTCCTAGATTCGGGAGGGGGTTCGGGGGGTAGGCGCACCCCCCTCCCCCCTCACCCCAAAAAACCCATTATTTCGCTGTCCAGTATTGTACAGTTTTACCGGTAAGTATATGGCCTTTGACGTCAATACCATGTGGGATTTCTCTTCCATAATAGGTATATATTTTTTTATATTTGCTTAAAAACCTAAAAGATATTTAATTTAGAAAAAAAAAATTAATCATGCATATTCCCTATTGGGTATATTTTAATGGCGGTGACGTCACATATTTATGTGTGCTTCCTTTTTCTGTCATTTCACTGTTTCCCCTTTCACCACATTTGACACCTACTCACCTTTGACCTACTGAATTTTGAACGGGTTTGAAAAATATTCTACCTATTTGCTATTTTGTGAAAGTCATTTTTTTTATACAAATAATAAATTGATTTGGATTTGCTTATATTCCTATTCATACATTCTATTGCGAAAGTATCTTTGTCTGTCTGACTGTCACCTCTTCACGTCACAAATGCAAAATGAATTTGAATGAAATTTGACACAAGACTATGTCCTGTTAGAGGACTTATAGTTTTTTTTTTTTATTGATGGTAGGCTCGCGTTTGACCACCATCTCACCTGATGGTAAATCCCTCAAGAAGTCTGCGATTCAATCACACAGACCATCGGGTAGACCGAAGGTAGGAAGCTTAGCAATAAGGCTTTCGTACCAGACTCTGTCGAAAGCCTTCGAGACATTGGCGTAACTATAGGGTGGCAAGGCTGGCAAAATGCCACGGGCCCCAGGTCTGATGGGGCTCCCGGTCTTAGAGGCCGCGAGCTCAAAAAAAGTAACCCAAAATATATATAAAAAAATATTAAAATGAAATCACAACGTAACGGAGGCCCCATCTAATGAATTTGCCACGGGCCTCAGATGATATAGTTACGCCACTGCTTCGAGATATCAAGGGAGATGGCAAGCGGTTCCCCATGCTTCTTGATTGCTTCGCTCCAGATGTGAATGGCAATGGTTTTTATCTCAGAATTTTACTTGCCTTAATAACTAGGAGAGGTTAGTTTTTTCTAATTTTAATTCTTCTACTTTAGTATAACTGTATTTTGGTACAACCCTAAAATGAACATTCATCTTCTATTGACCGCTTTGAGAGATAAATTTGCAAAAAATACTTTACGCACTCTTCTGCAAAAACTTGGTTTCGGTGAATTAGGCTGTGGTCTGTTAGTGAATTAATGATTTTTATAATACCTATTGACTAGTCGTACAGTTGTCCCGGTTATCATTCGCAGATTTTTGACAGACGCTACAGTATTCAGACGCCAGAAAATCTGGGTCGAAGGCACTCGTGGGGCTCTTTGGACCTCCACTGGACCGTGGTTCTGCCACAGTCCCAACTTCCACCTATAAAAATACAACAAATAAAACAAATACAGTTTTTTTTGGTCCTCTTTCCTCCAAAAAAATGGAGTCCCATCCTCCATTTTTTTAAAAGCAGAGTATGAAATAGCCTACGTCCTATTCTCAGATACCAAATATACACAAATAAAAATAAAACTATAAAAATCGGTCTAACCGTTTCGGACGAGTTCGACAACAAACACACACTTGAATTTTATGATATTAAAAGATTAAATCTCTCTTAGTCGTACACTCTTGACAGAGTGGTCGTGGTTATGTCTCGGTCGAATCCCGCACCACCGCCTCTCTCGCGATACGACGCCATGCAGCTCTTTGTTTGGCTGCTTGGGAGCCTTCATTTACGCTGTAGTGCGTCACGGTTTTGATGAGGTCCGTCCATCGAGTCCTCATTACGGGTGATAAGCCCGAAGAACTTGAGGATTCGTATTTGCACAGACGACGATAACCTCTCTTTGATATTGTGTTCTTTCAGGATCGATATATAGAAGATTAATTAAAGAGATCTAAAAATAAACAACGAAGATACATACATACGGAATCCCTACAGTTCCTATCTCTACAATACGAGTACCTATATCATCATCATCATCATCTTCCTGCCCTTGTCTCGTTTTATTTGGGGCCGGCGCAACACGTTTTTTTCTTCCATTCTGTCTGTCACTCGTTACGCTATCACTAACTCCCTTTTCTTTCATATTACTTCTCACACAATACGAGTAGATTCTGTCTAAAAAGGCAAACGACTTGGGTTATTGATAGGGTGAAATGATCTGATGTAATCAAGACTGGTTCAATGATCAAGGTTGATTAAGAGATCTTGATCATTGTTTACTAATAGAAAAACCTTATAAAAACCTTATAATAAGTATTTTTTTTTAGATTAAATATTATACAAAATTCCCAAGTCGTTTGACTTTTTAGACAGACTATATGTATCTACCTAATACAGGAAACAATATTATATACAATAAAATAAAATGAGGTTCTTGTCGTGTACTACAGTCATGTGTCAGCTCAGCTGTTATAAACAGTTATAAATAGAGGCCTTTGCGGCGCGCTGCTTTGATGGTTTACGTTTACAGTAAAAAATACATTGTCGGTTACCTAATCTTGATGAAAAAAACTCGCGATGCTGAGGGAGGGGGGCGGGAGGCGAGGAGAGGTAGTGTAGTGCCTCACTCTGTGTATCACTAACCAACCTTAATAGAACCCCACGTGTGGGTAAGGTTTTTAATGAAAAAATCATTAAATAATTAAATTAGACATTAATGTATATTTCTATAATGGAATGTACCTAATTATAAATTTCCATTTTTATTTCTTGTTTTGTGTTGTTATTATTACTTACGATATAATTCTGATTATCAATATTCTCCTTGACATCTTATACAATGAAAATTAATCTTATGTGTTTTAATAAAATCAAATGTTTTGTGTTAATGTAGTGATTGTCTCTAAATAGTGATATAAAATGTGCTTGTAAAGTTGGCGATCCTATAATAATAAATAAAAAAAAATAATTTATTGTAATTTCTAGGTAAACTGATTTGTAAAAAATTACTATTTATTTGACAATTGACTTATTTATATGAATTTTGATACCAAGTTAGTATTAAGTCGATTAAATGTATCTAATGTATTTTGATACCAAGTCAGTACTAAGTCGAATATATTTAATGTATTGTAACTTCCAATAAGCATGCCGTAAAGGCAGAAAGTAGCGGAAACATCCAATTCTGTACTGGACCATCTTACAATTTTACTTACATTGCTGGCAAATAAATCATTCTGATTCAAATAAAGAATCTTTTACTTTATTCGCGAAACATCAAAATTCGTTGAGCCTTTTGACCGTAAAGAAATAATAAATAAACATGCACTTTCGCCTCTATTTCTAATATTAGAATTGAATAATGTTTATATTTTACGTCCTGTTTATGATTCCGGTATTTTAAAGCAGGTATTTAGCAACTCTTCGTTACTTTTCAAACTTTAGGAAAATTATACGCTACCTTTTTTGGAATAAGTATTATAAATGCATGCAGGAAGATGGTGATGAGATCGGTCTCAACATCTTCTCCCCTCATTGTTTTTCTGCCCTTGTACCGTATTACTTGGGGTCGGTGTAAGGCTGCCATCCGTCCGGGATTCCCCGTATTTGTCCTAGTTTGAATGGCGTCCGGGGGGTGTTCGGAAGGGATTTATAAAACTGTCCGGGTTTAGAAACCCACCCAGAAAAGTTTCCGGGAAAAAAATCATATTTCTCCCAAATGTACAGGATTTTTGTCGTGTTTATCCGGTGCCCGAATTTAGGTAAAGGCTAGGTTGGTGCAACATGTTTTTTTATGCCGTCAAATGTGAATCGTCTCGCATACTATCACTGATGCGCCTACCATATTGTCTCTGCGTTACCCTAGGTTGACTGACAGATAATGCCTAAGGCATTAAGTTCGCCTATGTACTTTGAGTTGCAAGGATTAAATAAATAAATAAACACTGAATAACACCCTTTTCTTTCATATTACTCTTCACACAATCCATCCATCTTATAGATATGTATGTTAAGGTTACAGTCGCCGCGTTTCGAATTGCGATAAAAGTCCGATCCGACTAACGCGCAACGTCAAATTATTACTCAATTTTGTGACGATTGGTCGGATTCGCGTTTAATCACTTTTATCGCAATTCGGAACGGTGAGTGTATCTGTATGGGTGCTATTCGTCATCATCATCAGCCTTTTTAATGTTCCCACTGCTGGGACTCAGGCTTCCTCTTAAGTGACAATATCGCGAATCAGACCAATGCGGAACGTCAAATTATTACTCAATATATTTTGTGACGATTGGTCGGATTCGCGTTTAATCACTTTTATCGCAATTCGGAACGGTGAGTGTATCTGTATGGGTGCTATTCGTCATCATCATCAGCCTTTTTAATGTTCCGACTGCTGGGACTCAGGCTTCCTCAATCGGAGAGGGAATGGGCCGTAATCCACCACACGGGCCCAATGCGGTTTGGTGAATGTCACATGTCTTCGAATTTTTGGTTCTAGGACATGGCGGTTTCCTCACGATGTTTTCATTCACCGTTTGATGGTGTGATGTGTGTGTGGTGATGAAATAAATTACACAAAGTAACGCGCCTGGCTGGGTTCGAAGTTCGAACCCACGATCTATTTTTTATTTTTTTTTTATTATCGGTAGGATCGCGTTTGACCACAATCTCACCTCACTTACCAACCTTATTTTGGGTGCTATTGGTTGACTGAAATATTTTTTTTTGTTCCAGTGCCTCGGTAACTCTTTTGAATAATGCCTCACATACATAATATTGATTATAATAATGTATTTACCTACTTATTGATTTAAAGGCGGCGTAGTTAATTGGTTAATTAACATGACTATTTTATTTGTCGTTTTCTACAAACTAGCTCTTGCTTCACCCGCGTTACCAACATAAAATATAGCCTATGTCACTCAGGAATAAAGCCGCTTCCTACCGGTGAAAAAATTTTAGCAATCGGACCAGAGATTACCTCCTACAAACAAAAAAAAAACTTAACGTCTTTATTATATTAAAATGTAGATACTGTAGATAAACAGTCGAAATCGTTGTTGTTGTAATTTCAAAGATTTGACATTTAAAACGAGTTCACGAACACGTATTAGCTGATTTTTAATTAGTTACCACGCTACTGCTATTGAATTTAAAATTTGATTTATCAATGTTTGGAATAATATCAAATTATTTAATTATTATACACGGGAAATTGTTGAAGCAATTAATAAGTCTTCAGTACAATTACCGTCACGGATCTTGAGCGCTCGGCGTCAGAGTGGGGATCGCTTTGCGCATTCAATACATTGGGGAGCCAATCGTCGTCGTTGTTAGATACATGCAGCAAGCGCAGAGAACGAATCATGAGTGACGTCTATTACGTTGTGGCGAGCCAATCGCCCTCGCGTCTCACTTCGCACCACTATTTGACTTCGACCGAGACCGAATATTTGACTTCAATCTGCGCAACTTGAAGCCAGCTCTCAAGATCCGTGCCGGCAATTGTACTCATGTTTACATGAGTTACCATGATACATACCGGCAAATTAATTAACTAAGTTTTTTCAAATTAAGCTAATGGCCAGTCTAAGGATCGCAAAAAATCGTCGTAATTGGATACAGAATTGACTAGATTTATTACGATAGTAAATAATCATGGCTTAGTTTTGTTTTTGCTGGCTGACTTCATGATTTTTGGCTAAATTGAACTTGTAATGTTGCTACTAATAATATAGGTCTTGATCAAGTAACGTAAAATGCTTTGCTTTATGTATTGATAATAAATACCTAGGAAATACATATCCGCATTAGATAACAATTATATCAATATTACCTACGTGAGGTACGTAGTACGGTTTTCAGTCTCGATACATTTTCGAGTCCCGACACTATAAAATCGAGACTCGTTCCAGTCCCGGGAATCCCGGGAAAAACGAGACTTGCGAGATTCGTTAAAAAGAAAATATTTATATTCATATATAGGAATTTAGGCAATCAATATAATATATAGTAAATAACTTTATTAAAAACAGCACTTCCATCTTGTTTTTCTTCTGCCATGATGTTACAATCAAGTAAAATAACCGGATATCTATGAAAATAATAATGACGAATTATTTTTTGCTTTATTAAAGTGAGCACGTAAACATCATGATGCATTTAAAGTGATTGAGTACGGTAGCTATTTTGTAACAGAATAACAGATTATTTTGTTGCAAAATTAACCTGCTTTAGAAAAACCCTCTTTACTTCCACGTTGCTACAATGACTTAAAAGCCAGCCATACACGTTAGCAGTGCCGTAACTATAAGGTGGCAAGGCTGGCAAAATGCCACGGGCCCCAGGGCCGACGGGGCCCCCGGTCTTAGAGGCCGCGGGCTCAGAAGAAGTAACCCAAAATATATTAAAAAAAATATTAAAATAAAATCACAACGTAACGTGATTTATCGGGGGCCCCATCTAATGAATTTGCCACGGGCCCCAGATGATATAGTTACGCCACTGCACGTTAGGTTTGTTTGCACAGTTGTGCAACATACTGACTGGCCCGTTGGTCTAGTGGTTAGTGGCCTTAACTGCTATGCCGCAGGTCGTGGGTTCGATTCCCACCCAGGACAAATGTTTATGTGATGAGTATGATCATTTGTTCTGTGTCTGGGTGTAATTTATCCATAATATGTATGTATTTAGAAATATATAAGTATGTTTATCAGTTGTCTAGTACCCATAACACAAGCTCTGCTTAGCTTGGGACTAGACGGCGTTGTGTGATAGTTGTGGAATATATTATATTATATTATATTATATTATATTATATTATATTATATTATATTATATTATATTATAATATAATATATTATATTATATTATATTATATTATATTATATTATATTATATTATATTATATTATATTATATTATATTATATTATATTATATTATATTATATTATATTATATTATATTATATTATACACGCTCCGGTTTACCTGTACAAATTAATTGTACAGGAAAACCCTGTCAGAAATACCCTAACGTGTATACCTTAAGAATTTGAAATGTATTTCACATTCTGGAAAACGTTCAACATGGTTTGTAAATCATACATAGAGTTAAACGCAGAGGTTAGTCTTTTCCGCGCTAAGTCGCGGGCATGGCAGACAGATTTAATTTTGATATTTGTTTATGAGATATTACGGTGTTTATCCAATGTATCCGTTGATGTATCCTACTCTATATATCTTGTGTATGGTAGGATACAACGAATTAAGGGTTAGGAGGGATCTAGCACTTACCTCATATATATTTAAAATATTGAGAGGAAAGGTGCACAATCCAATTGTTTTGGGACAGTTGAGCCTGTGTGTTCCAGACAGGTACGTGTGGCGACGACGGCGACCGCGCCTGCTGGTGGAGCCGCGAGGTCGGACCAAACTTTTACGGGAGGCGCCGCTAACGCGCGCACTTCACACGCTCAACCTGAAAGCTAATGAGACGGACTTATTTTGTTGTACTCTGGGTGAATTCACAAGGAATGCATTATTTATAATTAGCTATATATGTTAGTATAATTAAGTTAAGCACATTTATATTCGCATTGGGGACTAAAAAAAAACCTGTAAAGATATGTAGATGTAAGATGAAGAAATAAAATAAATAAATACATTTCTGGCGGAATCTCATGGTGGAATGGATTTCAACAGCCCAGGAATCTGGTATTTATTTAATAAAACTTCATGCAACACAAAAGTACAAAGGCCGACAATAATAATACCTACATAATAATAACACAATAACTTAAACTACTTACTTGAGTATTTGACGACACCTGTTGCACATTATAATTTGTGCGATGTACGATATATAATTTGTGCACTGTCAAGGATATGATAAACGTGTTGAGTAATACTTTTTAATATATAATTATGTCACCGGAAAATTGCAAACGCTGCGCCGTTAGATTGTAAAATGTCGCGAGAAATTGTGAACTACTTTTTCTAAATGGGACACGGTTATGTTGGAAACTAATGAATTTGTATACTGATTTATCGTGCATAAATGATTTTTTCGTAAAACATCGTGAAATTATAATTTAATAAAGATTGATTTTGGGGCAGGCCTATGTCCAACAGTGGACGTGTATGATGAAAGATTGATTACAATAATATTGAGTCTGCAATAGGCTAGGTGCCGTAAAAAATGTAATTAGTCCGTCTTTTAGATTATTAAAAAATAAGGGATACGTATTTTCTTAATTTGTAAATTAAACCAAAAATTACAAAGATATAGCCCATTAAAGTTACGTGTAACGTCACGCCGCGCCGTGCTGCATTTTTTCGCACGGGGTGACGTCACATGTAACTTTAATGGGCTTACATCTTTGTTATTTTTTGTTTAATCGAAAAAAGAAAAATACGTGTCCATTATTATTTTTATAATCTAAAATACGGACTAAATAAAATGTAATTATTTTGATCCTGGAAACTACCCTATTTTCCGGTGACATATTACAGGGTTGCTTATAAAACACTAACAACCTCATCATCTTCCTGCCCTAGTCCCGTTTTATTTGGGGTCGGCGCAACACGTTTTTTTCTTCCATTCTGTCCTGTCACTCGTCGCGCTATCACTAACTCCCTTTTCTTTCATATCGCTTCTCACACAATCCATCCATCTTTTTTTTCGCCTCCTTCTTCCCCTCCATCCATCCACATGTAGACTCATAACTTTTTTAGCAACATGCGTTTCATCCCTCCTTTTGACCATACCAAGACAAACGATTCCCTTTCAACTTTTCAGTCACTGGCGCCACTTTCAAACTTCCCTAATATACTCATTTCTTACTTTATCCATTCTTGTCACACCACACATCCATCTTAACATTCTCATCTCCGCTACATGCAATCTTTTTTCATCCGTAAAACACTAACAACCTCGCAGAATTGAATTTTGTAACGGAAGGCTTATGGTGAAATTAATAATTAAAATAAGTAATGTTATTATTATTTCCTTTACTCGTCTTCTCAGTGTATTGTTTACATTTTTAAATATATCTTAGAAAACTAAAAATAAAATAACTTAAAAATATAAAAAATAGGAGTCCACCGGTGTCGGGAGCAGGGTCCAAGCTAGCGGTGGTTATAGTTATAGATGCTGGCGGGAAAAATTCCGAATCATTCCCGTCGAATACTTCGGAAGTATTCCGAAATATTCCGAAACTTTCGGAATATTTCAACTGTCAAAAAAAACCAAGAAAATCGACCTTACTACCTATTTCGCGCTTGGAAGTTGTAAAATATTATCTTTAGTTGTATTGTGAGCGGTAGGAATATATTAAGTTTATAGTTGTGAGTGCACCTCTTCAATAAAGTCTTCGCTTGGTGGTGGTTTGAAGTGCTCCGGCTTCATTGAAGTCAGTTCTATATTTTTACTTAAACATTTTTGTTTCAGCATTTTTTTATGTCACGTATATACATATAGTGACTAATAATACTGTTCTGAAAACTACATCAAATTCGGTTCAGCCAAATGCGAGATGATCGCGGACAAACATACATACGGTTCAAACTCATAACCTCCTTTTTTAACACGCTTTTATTAGCTTCACCTATATATTTGTTGGTAATCAACGCCTTTGAGCTCGATTTTGACCAGCTTAGGGCGATCAGATTTTTTTTAAACTTTGCACACCCATCAAAGACTGATAACAACACAATGATCCTTTAAACCTTTACTTCATTAAAATGTTGGGAATCACCTGTGACACCCAAAGGCAATGACTTTGACCCCAAGGGCCAGACCTTGACCTCAAGGTCAATGACTTTGACCCCAAGGTCAAATGTATAAAAAGTTGGAAAACACCTGGGACACCATAGGGCATGACCTTGACACCAAAGTCAATCACCTTGAACTCAAGGTCAAATGCAAAAATGTTGGGAAACGCCCGGGACACCAAAGGGCTGCTTTGACCGCGCTGGCGAGCGCTACTTCTCTAAATAACACAGATCAATTTTTTTTCGATAACATTTTAGGTCAAAAACTTAGGGGTCATGGTCATTGACTTTAGGAAAAGCGTGGGGTGCTCGATTCGACTCTTACGAAACATATGGCACAAAGCGCCCCACCCTTTTTACAATATAATATTAATATTTTTCGTTCAAACACACAAACAAAACAAACATAGAACAAACAACAACAAATTCAATGTATTTATTGACTGGGCTATTTACGCGTAATGTTTTTATTGACTTGGTGGGCTATGCGACTCGCGAATCAGAGATCTCTCTCAACCGACTTGGGAATTTTGTATAATATTTACTTAATCATTTAAAAAATACAAACATTCAGTACTTTTTATAAGGTTCTTCTATCATTGGGTTCTTCTGTTATTAAACAATGATCTCTATCTCTTAATCAACCTTGATTATTGAATCCGTGTTGACTACATCAGATTTCACTATATCCTAATAATTACCCAAGTCGTTTAACTTATTAGACAGACTAACCCTTTTTCAAAAAACAAATCAAATAATGCTAGACCTGGTTTTTTAATTCACAACTGACATTTATAAAAATAGCATTCGATTTCGAAATAAGTCGGTACCTACCTAAAAACAAAAGAATAAAAATCCTGTTAATCGCAGGCTAACATTAATCAATCCCATTTATATTAAAATAAACATTTATATTTTACTTACGTATGTGCCACTGAACAATTATTAACTTACAAACACGTTTATTCCGATTGAATTATTCCGGCAATCCGGCGAAATATTCGGAAACATTCGATTGCGGGGTACGAATCTTTCTCGCGGGGGGGGAAAACTTCTCCGGGAGCATATCCCCTCTTACCGCACCCCGCACCGCCATCGCCTGCACGCACGACTCGTGGCTGCGTGGCAGTCGGGCCCGCGCGCGCGTCGCAGCGCCAGCGTACAAAGTACTCTGTGGCCAGCGCTGCAGCAGCGGCGGCGGCGATCGACGATCGATGCAAAATACAATTTTTCAGCAAAAAAAAAAAAAATCTTAACTAAATTCATTTTGAATAATTCCGATTTAAAGAAACTTTCCCAGAAGTATTCCGGAATTATTCCGAATATTTCAGAAGTTTTGCAACTATAGTTATAGTCTAAGATCCGATTAAGAGCGACCTTCACCGGTCTGTTTAATGGATGAAACGTATTTTATTATAAATTTAGTGTATTAAATAATATAACGCGGGTGGGTTGCCTAAGAAATTCCTGGCCAGACTATTATTAATTAAAAATTGAAAATTTATTTTCTTTTTAGAAAAATGCACAACAATTATCCATACCAGATTTTTTTGCAGACAACACTATAACATCGTATTCGTAATGAAACAGCGTTTATTTTGATATAGAATTTGTTGTATATAAAAAAAAACACACCTGTTTATGCATACCTGTTTATACCTGGCAACCCATAGCTATGCCAGGAAACAAATAGGCAACCCAACATTTTTATGTTCTAAAGGCTTCACTCTTTCGGTTAGTATTAAATTTATTCGTTAAACACACCGGTGCACTTTACAAAAAAAAAAAAAAAATTTGGCCAGGAATTTCTCAGGCAACCCACCCGCGTTATATTATTTAATATACTAAATTTATCATAAAATAGGTTTCATCCATTAAACAAACCGGTGAAGGTCGTTCTTAACCGTATCCTGTACTATTAGGGCTCCAGAGACAGGAACCTCCTCACAATGCGAGCCGTTTCGAGAAGTACTTACCTACTGTCTTCTTAGTAAATAAGTGTATATTATTATTACCTATAGAGTGAAATTGTCAGAGCCTGAAGCAATTGAATGAAACAGCTGACTTGCGAATGCATATTGTTTGACAGTAACAGATGTAGGAAACAGTTTTCTCTGCCCGCGGCCATATGCCATACTCTCTGCTGACCTTTACGACCTACCGACAGGCAGCTTATTAATATTAATACTCCTAGTTATGGGTTATAAGCATATACATTCAGTCAAAAAAGTATCGGGAATGGATGATTTGTTTATGGTTCCAAATTCAAATTTTAGATTTTTTTGTTGTCGCTAGATTGGCACAACTGTTTTCCATTTTGGCGCGGAGTTTGAGTTGCATCTGTTATTTATATTAAATACAGTGTTGTTTTTAGTTACAGTGTTGTCGTTAGTACTTTCTTGACAGAGTAGTATATACACCACTAATTTTTAATTAGTACAAATATTTAAAAGGCTTATTAGAAAAGCCCTTGTTATTATTTAAGTAAAATCTCAATAAATAATATTCATAAACAGCAAAGTTATTAGCGTTGGTTTATGTCCCAAAATGTCTCTCAATTTATGGAAATATTGTGCAGGCTATTGATTATGAATGAATAAATGACGATTACATTTATTTACAGTATTTTCTACTAGCAATTGTTATGTATGATTGAATTTATGATGAATTTACCTTTTCGTGGTCAATTTTAGAATTTCGGATTTTACATACAGCCCCATTTTTTTGTGTACTAATTAAAAAGTAGGGGTGTATATGGTTATGGGGATGCTACAAAGGTAGACCTCGACATAAAAATACAAACCCTTTTAATAGGGTAAAACGAACTCCGTTAATAAAAATACTTGTACATAATATGTATCTTTTTATTATTAGGATTCCGTACCTTAAAAGGAAAAAACGGAACCATGACTTTTTCTGTTTTTTCTTTTTCTTTTTTTCTATCTTTTTAATACCTACTACAGTTGTAGTTAGAACGGTCGAAGCTGAAGTAAATCAATAATTGTATAATTGAATGTACTTTAAGCCGTATTTTTGCAAGCTAATCTGTTTTAATTACTTACATTGAGTCTGCTGTGTTATTAAATAATTACATGGAACTAGTAATGGGGCCTAGTAATTACCTAGTCTAGTGACGTGTCATAAATGCACCTACTAGGTCAGGTCAAGTTCGACAGTACCATGGCCCTGGAACTCAAAGGGCAGCTGAAGCAGTCAATAAAATTCTAAAATCGCGTACAGACATCGCGAGGCGTGCGTCGCGAATGGTTCGTCACGCATACCTGAGGCATACGACGGTACGTTTATGCGAGCGTCCCGAACGACACATGCTCAAGCTGAGCTTTACTTTTCACTGTATTATTCAGGTTTTTCAATGTCTTTTATAATAACAGTATAAAAACACTTACAAAAACACTTCCCATAATTAACCACTACCTAAAATTGTATAATCATATACCTAATTGTATTGTTAACATCAGACTGATTGCACAACTGTTTATACTGGGAGGCTGTTCGAGGGGTCTAATGTCCACCCACCAGAACTCATTATTCTTTTGAATATTCTATGAACCTTGGAATTGAACAATCTGAAACGCGTTTTCCCAAAATCGCAGCTGTATGGGATGTCATGTCTACTAGCTTTAGCCTGCGGCTTCACCTGCGTACATAAAATATAGCCTATGTCACTCTGGAATAAAGCAGCTTTCTATTGGTGAAATAATTTCAGCAATCGGACCAGTACTTTCAAAGATTACCTCCTACAAACAAAAAAAAAAACTTTACCTCTTTATTATACATATTAAGTATAAGTAGATGAAACTGTATCAATGCATTTGAATGTGTACTGTTCTTTAAGATACAGGATTGTTTCCTGGTTTGAAGGACAGTGATCTTATTTATATGAAATAGTCACTTTCATTCTTGGTGTTTCATTGATGTTACCTAGGCTTATAATTTTTTTGCGCAATAAATGATTACTTACTTAATTACTTTTTACTTACTTATCGACTATCTAGCTACCTTTGCTATAACTTTACATCCTTAACAATCAATTAGCCTTTACCCCTGTTTTGGGGTCGGCTTCCAATCTAATCCGATGCCAGCTGAATACCAGCATTTCATACTGGAGCGACCACTTCCTTTATCCGTAACGGTTCCTCATTACACGTTAGTCAGATATTATCTTGAGCATGATTGGGCATATTTCGTCAGCTTAAAGACATTTAGACTTCTAGATGCCGTTGTATCGAGACAGCTTAGGTCTATCCAGATTAGGTCTCCTTCTTTTGATCATTATTTCAATTCTATTACTTATTAATAAATCCATTAGTAAATGATCAAGGTACATTATCCATAGCATATCCTGTATTTATACAACTCTCGCTTATATCCTTTAAAGTGTGGAGTAAGGTAGCAAGTGGCCAGATGCCACACTTCTGCTATGGAATATTGGAATATGATTTATATATTAAATTCTTAGGCATTTTCTGCCAGTCAACCTTTGGGTGATGCAGAGAAAAATAGTGGTAGGTGCAATAAACGAGAGAGAGAAGACGAATACAAGAATAGACATAGGTACTAAAAAACCATACATATATAATACAATTATACAACATACACTCAAATTAATAAACTACATACCTAACTAATATCAAACAATTATAATACTTAAGTCCAATAATTGGTCCAGATCGACAAAAAAAAAAAACAAGTAGATAAATAAATATCAATAATAATATCGATAGCTGAGAGGATATAAAAGCTGAGCTAGGAAGCTATGTGACCGCTTCCATTGATACTAAGTTATGTAGCAGGCCGAGTAAGATATAATATGAAGATGCGCCGCCGCGAGGTAACTGTACTTTTGGTGATAAACGCGCGCCTACTGTAGTTACTCTGCCCTGTGCATAGCAATACCACTCGCAATCATTCATAACACGCATCCAATCAAATGAAAATCATAGCTTAGGTGAGCCTATTTCCACGAGTTCCTAAGCTTTATGGGCCAATGAATATGATGGGTAGATATCAAAAGCATCCATATCTATAGCAATTTAACATATTATAACTCTGGTTGAAAACACCTTATAGCCCATTGAATAAGAACGATATTGCCATCAACATAATCTAGTCGGACTGTCACAGAAATATTTGTAAGGGAAAACCAATCAGTCTGTTCCAGTAGGACCTCACCCTAGCTGCTTGTGAACTAGTCCAGTAAATACTTGCAAATGATGACGAGATCCTGGTAGAAACCATATGCTGGTGGTAATTTTGTTGCGTTATTGTAAATATCCACGGAGCGGCGAGCGTGGCCTCAGTACTGGCTTTCCATGCGTCACTTTCTACGTTAGAAAGTGAATTTCAAACATTACGAGACTGTGCAAATAATGCCTTAATGTTAATCATAATTCGTAATAAACCGAATAAAAAGACGCACGTCATTGTGAATTTAATAACTGGTAACAATTGAGTGATCGTTTTTTCTTTATATTTCTATTATCTTTTGTTGTCTAGATTATTTTACAGACTGACCAAAGATAAATGTCTAAGTTTCGCAGATACACGTAAAATTGGTTGACTTGTAACTATGTATGTTTCTCGCGGTCATTGCGGTAGACGATTTTTCAATCATTGATGATTTGAATTACAATATTCAAAACGTAGTATCTACACTACATCCAATATATTTTGATACTCGTAAAATTCGAGATAATTTCGCTCCATTAACTCAAGTACCGATTTTAGCGTTGTGGTTTTTTGTTTAAATAAAAAAGAAGAAGAAGAAGAAGCCTACTTGTCAGAACCAGTGCGGTACCGCGCTGGCAGGGCCAAACATGCTGCTGCGTCCAGCAATACCCACGACGCAGCTGTACGTTTCGAGGCTACATCACTCCACGAAGGTTGAGGAGATCGTGGAGTATGTTCGAGTCAAGACGAACTGGACTTTGAGAGTTGAGCAGTTGGAGCCGCGCCATAACACTAATTTCAAGTCGTTTGTGGTGCGGGTGCCGACTCATCATTTGGACACCTTCCTCAAAGGAGAGTTTTGGCCGAAGGGTGTCGTGTATCGAAGATTTCGCGGAAAGATACCGACCTCGCAGCGGAACACGTCGCCGTCACTTCGTGTACAATAGTTTAGTTTAATAATTAGTTATAGAATCTTTTATGTATTAGTTCATTATTTTGTAAGATTATTTGTGTATTTTATCTATGGGCCTTAGTTGCCTGAAAATAAAGGATTATTATTATTATTAAATAGACCCAGAAAAGTATGGGTAGCAATAGAACTTGAGCTTTATTATGTGAGACATTGAGTTTACTGTTCCAAAATTCTATAATAGTCTTGATTTCTGCATTCAAAAATAGTATATTCTACTCTACGCTCTGCTAGATTTAAAAAAAAAACATTTGGTAGACACCAAATAATTTTTGCGGTAGCGTTATTTTCTCAATTTTAATTACCCAAGTTTATAAAAAAGGAATAATACTCGTAACTTTTTCTTGCTAACCTCAGTTATACATAGGTACGTCTGCAAACAGCCAAATTTCACCTAATTAAGTTTGCAATTAGTGAATTCCGTGATAGTTGTTACATCGCTTTCAGCACCGGTAGGCAGGTAACCGTTCGACCTGATCACCTGACTACACATTCGATGCAACAACTAGTTCTTCGCGTTTCTAACGTGTGGAATATTTGTTTGTGCTAAATTCTTTGGAAGTAAGAAGTAGGTATACTTTTAAGTCGTTTCCTTAATTTAAAACTAATAATTTACTGGCTTCTAATATTGGGGTGTGCCTGGGGACTATATTTGGTCCCCGTTTATTCATGGAAAAGGAATGACTTCATTGAGAGCAGTGATGGCAGACAGGTAACGGCCCCGACTTACGAGTTGGAAGTCGCGGGTTCAAACCCAGCTAAGCGTATTACTTTGTGGAATTTATTCCATCACCACTGCTCTCAAAAACGGTGAAGGAAAACATTGTGAGGAAACCAGCATGTTTGAGAACTTAAAATTCGAAGACATGTGACATCCACCAACCCGCACTAGGCCCGCGTGGTGGATTACGGTCCATTCCCTCTCCTAAAGAAAAGGCCTGAGTCCCAACAGTAGGAACATTATAAGGCCGACTATGTTATGCTATGCTAATGAATTCAAGATCCCGAGAATTAACAGAGTTTGTTTAGTTTTGCGTTAATCTCCATACATTTATTATTTGTAAGTATACATCATTATGATGAGTGCTACTCTGAAGAGGGCTTGGTAAACTGCGGCAAAACAACACGGATGTATTAATTGATTCACTATTTTAGTAACCTATATTATGTGCCATTATTCCAGGATTTACGCTTTAAGTAAAAACTTCTAAGGTTACCACACCAATCGATCGATTGTTGATCGACGATCGATCGAATCCTCTTGTGAATACATTTCGAAAGTAACTGATAGAATATCATCGGAGTTGATCGATCAATGTCGACCGATGCCATCGACCGACAATCGATCGATCGGATAGTCGACCGGTATTCGTCAATCAATTAAAGCTACCACACCGATCGATCCACTTCGACCAATGGCATCGATCGACAAACGATCGTTTGGTGTGGTAACACCCTAATTAACTAAAACATAACACTAAAGTGTATTTTAACTAGTGTCACCAGGTCCGATTGGATAAAAATCGGGACAAATATTTATTTGTTCAAATATTTTTGTATTATATTGTTGGTTAAAATTTACTGCATATTAATGGAATGGATGAACGAAGAAGGATCCAGTTGGGTCACAGATTACTTATGTGGATTGAGTGAAACAGAACATACTCGAAGATACACGGATGAAGGCAATGCGACTCTGAGCGAGAATGCTTGAACACTTTTTTGATTTATCGGGACATTTGGCGTCTCGATCAGGTACAAATCGGGACTCGTCCCCAGGCCCCTAAAAATCGGGACACCTGGCAACACTAATTTTAATGTTAGTAACACGTTGTATCATTTTCTTATATCATAAAAATGCGAAGGTCGGGTTTCTATTCAAATAACTTGTAATAACTATGTGCTGTACAGTATTTAAATTCCTGATTATGTAAGTGGGTACGTAAATAATCAAGACATGCGATGAAGGAATATTTAAAATGTTAGATTGATTGGAATCTGAAGATTGTTGGAGTCAGTTTTATTGTAATAAGAGGAATAGGTAGAAGCAATCGCGAATGATTTTTGGAATAAATAAGCCAGCTATATTTTTTGTAACAATTATTGCTCCTGATTACCAGAACCAACAGAGGCGATCATTTGAAAAGCGGCAAAGAATATGAGCAATAGGGAATATTATGCACAAAAAAGAATTTGTTTACTAAACAGTTTATCAATACCTAATATAAAAATGGTAGACTGTTCTTTTTGCGAAAACAATATCAATATTGTTAGGAATGCAAACGATTACAATATTTAAACTTTCTTCTGCCAGCGGCTTCGCCCGCGTGAAAATTGGTTCCTCCATACAAAGTTTGGACGGGAGTCCAAACTTTGTATGGAGGAACCAATTTCGAAATTCACCCCCTAAGGGGATGAAAGGGATTTCATCCCCTTAGGGGGTGAATTTCGAAAAATCCGTTGAGCCTTTGAGGACAATGAGCCTTTCGAGGTTATCACCGTCTTTTCTTTCAATGTGACCGAAGTATTGCAGAACTTTGCGAAGACCCTCGGACGACAGCCGTGAGGCGATTTTGAGTTCTTGCAAAATGGATACGTTGGTCCGAAATGCTGTCCAAGGAATATGGAGCATCCTTCTCGGCCTCAAGTCTGCTATTACAATAGTGTCAGAATGGTCTATCATTGATATCATAATTGTCGATTTTGACAAGTTTGGTAATCTACTAATATAATGGCGTCATCATGACTTTCCAATGGTCAACCACTGACACTCCATTGAAAGAAGTGGCATAAAATGGTAATCTCGTACATTTTGACAAATGAATATTTGACGTTTGCGGTAATCTGCTAAAACTTTGACAGTTTATTTGATCAGTGTTCTACCATTAGAACGTTATTGTGCAGTTATTGGTTTTAATATGCTCGAAATTATCATTCTACCACGATTCTATTACAAGACCATTGACCGATCAATGATCGATCATTATGAATTAGCAGATTACAAAATTTTAGCAAAATGACAATGGGATCGTGTTGGAATGACGAATTTATAAAAATAGCAGACTTGGGGCCCTGCACCACTTCTCAAAGGCGTCGATGCGTTTGCGGTCTGCAGCTTTTAGCGACCAAGTCTCAGCGCCATACGAAAAGATCGAGAAGACTAGTGTCCGTACCAGTTTGGTTTTGGTCTTTACGGGGATGTTGCGATCCCTCCAGACTACGAAGGAATCTACCTGCCAAATTTTAAGTTTATAGGTGTTTTAGTTTGTAAGATCTCGTGATTAATCAGTGAGTGGTATTTCGCTTTTATAATATAGATTATTATCTGTCTATCTACGGGTGTCATGACCTTTGACGTCAAAGATTATGTCGGACCTCTCTTTTATAATGGCAGCTTTATTATTATTATTATATATTCTTTATTGTACACCACATATACAAAAAACTACAGGACAAACATTATAAAAAAATAAGTGTACAATGGGCGGTCTTATCGCACAGGGCAATTTCTTACAGACAACCTTTGGATGGACTGAAAGAAAGGAGAAAGATTTAGGGTTGTCAGTGTACAACAACAGAAAAAGAATAATATTATTGATAATAAATAACAACACAAATACCTACATATATACACAAATAAAATATACTAATAAATATCAAATATATAATTAAGCCAGGAGAAGGAAAAAAATTAAAAAATCAAAGGGAAAGGTAATGCTCCTTCACCATTTTTTTAAACGTTGGTAGCGTTTGAGCACGTCTCACTTCAATAGGTAACGCATTCCACAAGCGTGCTGCTTGAACAGTAAACGATTTGTCAAAGAAGGATGTGGAATGCATACGAATACTTAATTTCAGGTTTTCCGATGATCTAAGGGACCTAGAATGTGTGTCACAAAGGAACTGAAAGCGTTCTTTAAGATAAAAAGGAGTAAAAGGATTAAAGAGCACATTATAAAGCAATGAAAGTATATGAGCATTCCGGCGAAGACGAATAGGAAGCCATTTGAGCTGAGTACGAAATTCGGAAACGTGGTCATACTTGCGCAAACCAAATATGAACCTGATACAGAGATTTTGAAGTCGCTCAAGCTTGTCCAATTGGTCTTGGGTAAGATCAAGATAGCTGGCATCAGCATAGTCCAAGATTGGGAGAAGAAGAGATTGTGCTATCGCAATCTTAGTGTTGATGGGAAGCATATTACGAAGACGCCTCAGGGAGCCCGCCGAAGCAAACAGCTTTCGGCTTACCTCTTGCAGTTGTTTAGTCCAAGAAAGACTGCTGTCGATATAAATCCCCAAGTTCTTGACAATGTGACTTATAGGAATAACAGTGTTGTTAAAAGAAACCTGGGGAAGTGTCGACCAATCGATCTTACAGACCGTACGGGGACTACCGACAACAATCACTTGGGTCTTAGTGGGATTGATTTTCAGCCCAAACTCAGCGCTCCAGTCACCTACTCGAGTTAGGTCCTTATTAATAGTTTCAATGGCATCGTTCAACTCTCCAAGAGAGGACTGGGTGTAAATTTGGAGATCATCAGCATATAGGTGGTAGAAAGAAGATAGTTGTTGAGAGATAGCGTTAATAAAGAGTGCGAAAAGTAAAGGGGATAAAACGCCACCCTGCGGCACACCGGCAGAGGTGTCACACCAAGAAGAAAAAGATTCCTCAATGCAAACACGCTGCCGGCGACCAAACAGGTAACTATGAAACCAGTCAATTACCGAAGGAGATATGTTAAAAGAGCATAGGATACCAAGCAAAATGTCGAAGTCAACGGTATTAAAGGCATTGCTAAAGTCAAGCAGAGCAAGTACTGTTAACTTTCCCATCTCCATGCCAGACCTAATATCATCCGTAATATGCACGAGTGCTGAGGTAGTGCTGTGTCCAGGTCGAAAACCGGATTGATAGGGATTTAGGAGATTATGCTTGGAAAGGAAAGAGCTAAGTTGCTGATGAACCAGCTTTTCCAGGACTTTGGATAGGAAAGGAAGAATAGAGATAGGACGATAGTCAGAGAAAGATGGATGAGATTTCTTAGGTAAAGGGATGACTTGGGCAGCTTTGTGGTTTCATTGTTAATGAAGGTATTTCTTTTTTCACTTTCAGAATAAAAGTCAAAATAATAGACCTACCTACCAACAGTACCAACATAAAATGAAGGCTAAATAATTAGGTATGGAAGGATATGTATAAATCATAAGTCTTAAAGTCAGGATATCATAATGAACATAATGATATTCTACCGGTAGTTAATTAGTTGAGAACTTGAGAATGATTTATCCATGTTTAATGATGACTAGCTTTATTGTATATTTGTTTTATTGCGTGACTAGCTATGCTCCGCGGCGTTTTACTACTTCTTGTAGTACTTCGTTTCCGCGTAGCGTTATTTCTTTTTTTTATCGTCTCCAAAGGGTCGTTTGGCTACAATCGCGGTGGTAAGACTCCTCTTGGAAAAGTGGCTAAGATTGGTTTCTTGCCAGTGTTACTACTAATGTTACTACCAGTAGTAGTACTGTTAATTTTATTTCCTTTCTTACTACTGCAGTAGTAAGTTGTTAGAAGGGTAATTATAATTCACCCTTGTTACTACCTCCACTTGCAACTAAAACTTCTTCGTCAAATTCAAGTCGAGTAAAAGGAAAAGGAAATATTTTAAATAAAAAGAATAATTTAATTTTAAGCTATTAAATGATACTACTACTGGTAGTAACATTGGTAGTACAAGTAACACGGCCTAACACGGGCAAGAAACCCTAAGATTTATACTAGGCTGGCTTGAGTGCCCTCTTGGAAATGGTGTAATCTGTCTGTAATAAGCAAGCTATAACCACCAGCAGGACCTGCAGGCCTAGCCAAGTTACGACCGTTTCGTTCCGAATCTCTTTCTATAGTCAGTGACCCATCTGATTCCTTTGTACTGACCACGTGACTTAACGTTAAGATGACGTCATTCCCATACATTTGAAGTTTTCTACCTATTAGTGTTATCTTGGCTAAGCCTGCTGAAGTGCCACGGCATCATCAGTTTCAGCCTAATTCAAGTCCTCACCGAAAACACCCGAGTGTCACCTTTGTGCGGATTGCTCTTAAGACACGGTGATGCATATTATGATGGCTTGGGACTCCGCGCAGCACCGCAGTGTCCTCGTAGCGGCGTCCTCGCGTCAGCCCTGGTTCAGGCCATGGTATGCCATGAGCGAGAAGGAATTTAAAGCTCTTTCTTCGAAGCAGTAATGAGAGTGAAAGAGGTGGTGGAAACCGTGAGGGCGAGGGAGCTTCTGCCAGCGGCTTTGCCCGTCTGTAATTAGTTAATCTCAAGGCAATATACTCGTACTCCAGGGATAAAAAGTATCCTATGTAGGTACTATTCCAGGATATGGTTAACCCGTGTCTTAGGCATGAACAAGTAGTCTGTCTAAAAAGACAAACGACTTGGATAATTATTAGGGTAAAATTAAATCTGACGCAGTCGAACTTCTTCTTCCTCCCCTTATCCCATATTACTTGGGGTCGGCGCAACACGTTTTCTTCTTCCATTCTGTCCTGTCACCCGTTAAACTATCACTAACTCCCTTTTCGTTCATATCACTTCTCACACAATCCATCCATCTTTTTTTCGGCCTTCCTCTCCCTCTCCATCCATCTACATGTATATTCATAACTCTTTTAGTAATATGCGCTTCATTCCTCCTCTTCACATGACCATATCAAGACAACCGATTACCTTTCAACTTTTCAGTCACTGGCGCCACTTTCAAACTTCCTCTAATATACTCATCCACCACTACCGCCACTTTATCCAATCTCGTCACACCACACATCCCTAGCAACATGTTTGGAATTGATAGAAATCTGACGCAGTCGAACTCTGGTTCAATAATCAAGGTTGATTAAGACATCTTCAACATTGTTTACTAATAGAAGAACCTAATAAAAATGATCGAATTTAAGGATTTTTTAAATGATATGATGAATATTCAAAAATTTCCAAGTCGTTTGACTTTTTAGACAGACTATTACAAATACAAACACACACGCTGACAATCTTTAGCTTTTATATTATTAACTAGCTGTGCCCGTGATTTCGTTCGCGTGGACTACAGGATTTTGAATTTATTTTTTCTAAAATAAAAGTAGCTTATGTTACTACTTATTACATCAGCTACCTGCCAAAAAAGTCCCATCAAAATCGGTCCAGCCATTTCAGAGATTAGCCCGGACAAACAGACAGACAGACATAAATTGTAATATATATGTATGTTGTATTGTATATGTTGTTGTTGTTATTTTGGTGTATGTACCGTATATATATTCACATGCATGTAGTAAAAAGCATTTTTTTTTATCTGTTATAAATTATTATGCAATTATTTCAATATTACAAACAGACACTTCAATTTTATTTGTATGTATAGATGTAATTATGTACTAATGAGCAACAACTTAGATGATTAAGATTGGAAGGGAATACATAAATCTACATTAAGTATATTGAGTTGATGAAAACGTATGTTGAATAGTTTGGGCAATTCATCATTGGGAGGAAATTGAACAGATTGGGCAATTCTTATTGTTTTAGTGCCTACCAAGTTTTTATAAGCAGGCAAGGGCCGCGGTATTTGGAATTTAAATTCTATGAAATTGTCAAACTCTTGGTACTTTAGTATGAAACAATAGACAATATTTTTGCAGAGTTTTGACAGATGTCATTCTTAACATCAAATTCACAACCAAGGATCTTTAAAGGGTATACCCCTTTCACAACTAAGAAACAAGGTATAAAAAGCTTAAATATGTTATGTTTAATTTTTTTTTTAAGTTTATAAAACAGAATATTAAACCATATCATAGCTTTATCAGTTTATTATATTACTAGCTTTTACCAGCGGCTTTGCCCGCGTGAAAATTGAAAATATAAGCCTATGTTACTCAGTGATAAAATAGCTTTCTACTGGTGAAAGAATTTTGAAAACGGTTCAGTAGTTTTTGAGTTAAATCGTAACATACAAACAAACAAAAAATTCAATCTTTCCTCTTTATAATATTAGTTGAGACGAACAAAACGCGAGTGTCCTACTTCACTCAACATTTTGAACATTAAGCATTTAAAAAGAAAAATCCAGAAAAAGTTTTTTTTTTGGTGTTTTTACGTATTTTTTTTATTATTGCTAGACCCGCGTTTGACCACAATCTCACCTGATGGTATGCGATGATGTGGTCGACGATGGAGCACACTTACCTAGAAGTAACCTATTCACTCTTGACTTAAAGACCCCTAAGTTGTAGCTATCAGGAAACACGACTCCGGTAGGGAATTCCACTCGCTGGCTGATGAATTACGTAATAATAATACCCATACATGCGTGAGGGGTTAAGATTGCAAAAATGCAATTATAATAAAAACAATTTAAAATGCAAAAGGCAAAGCAGGTACCTACATGAAACTGTCATACCATGTTATTGTCAAGTTTTTTGCCTTTTTCTTTTTTTATACTTTGTCTTATATTCTTTCTCGATTGTCTTGATAACCTTGCTAAGAACAATACGAATATAGACATATAATTAAAAAAATCAGGTTTGTGAAGGATTATGTGATTTTTCAAGAACAACATAATCAGGTACTTTACTTACCTTGACAATATAAGTTAATAAGTAGATTTATCAATCTTCAAAAAATATATTGGCTATATTTTACGTACGCGAACGAAGATGCGGGTACAAGCCAGTTTAAAATAGACACATTTACCAAGAACTTGATTTTTGTCGTAAATAGATACTGCCCAAAGAAAAGTGTAAAGTTCTATGCGACTCTTTTTTTAGGTAGGTGGTATTGTTTTATCAAATGACTTCTCCCGCTTTAGGGTGGAGCGAGAGTGGCGGGAGGATGTCAGATTTTTACTGATGAAGACCCACTTATGTTTCATCATTTGCCCTTTGCGTTCCAAGGCCACGGTACAGTCTTTAAAATGTTTAGAACTGTGTGTAAGGTTTGGGTCCCGGGAGGTCTCGTGTCTCGAAGTCCCGGAACTTTACGTAATTTTTGTTGTCTCGAGTCTCGGGACTTTTGTGTCGAGACTCGAGACGGGACAAGGTTGTCGAAATTGTATATGATTAGATACTACAGTTACTAGATAATAGTCTAGTGGTCCAATGATGGAATGGATTTGGCGGAATTCAATTGTGCAATTCCAATGCACACTCTCCAAAATGTATAACGTTACTCCAAGAAGCTGAAGGTGATCGGTTATCGGCACACGGTCACACCCCGAAAAGATGTAAGAATAAGATGTAAATCTTGAGTCTCGAAGTCCCGGGTATCCCCGGGACTTACGTTGTAGTCTGTCTCGTGTCCCGGGACTTTGAAACTGTCGGGAATTCCCAAAACCTATGTGTGACCCATATACTAAATACTTACTCAACTTTTCTATACTTGAAGCTTATAGTCACATTAATATTATAGGGGTGAAAAATTTGTATATGTGTTTGTTTGTCTGTCACTATTAGCAGATAGGTAACGCATGTGGACATACACTATTAATTTTTAATTATTACAAATACTTCAATAGCTTATTAGAAAAGGTCTCGTTATTATATAAGTAAAGTCTCAATAAATAATATTCATAAACGGCAAAGTTATTGGACTTTGTTTATATCCCAAAATATCACTCAATTTATGGACATATTGTATTGATTATATCGACGGGTTCCGGGCTATTTGTATTAACCGACATTTTTGAAACTTTACACCAGAGCAGTTTAAAGTTTCGATTTTTAGAAAAAAAAATGTAACTTTAGTAAATAGCATTATTTTTTTAAAAAGAAGGATTTTACTGTTTTTATAACATATTCCCCATAATCGAATTCATTTTTATTTCTAATATTCCTATTTTTAACGAAGATAAATGTCGCTTCATACAAAATGACCTATATTTTACTTTTTCTTATTCCAAGCTAAATGACTAAACCGCCTAGGTTTAATACTTCTTGTTCCAAGCTAAATGACTTAACCGCCTAGGTTTAATACTTCTTGTTCCAAGCTAAATGACTTAACCGCCTAGGTTTATTACTTCTTGTTCCAAGCTAAATGACTTAACCGCCTAGACATGCAAATAATAGCTCTAAGCTAAGTGGTTTAATCAAAGAGTTGGCCATATTTCAAACCTAAGCTAATTGATTTAAATACCATATCTTAAACTTATTAATGTTTGGCTAATTAGTTTATGGGACTGATTTTTTTTAGATAAATTGTTTGTAATCATACTTGATTAATGAAGTTTGCAGAAATTGGCGGTTAAAACACTGATAAATTAAAAGGTACATACATAGGGTGTACCTACCTATCTTGTAATAATTATAAAATGAGAAATAAAAAACACAGTAAAATGTTTAAAGATAAGTTTTTTATTTAAAATGACCATCACTTAGGAACAGCAGTAACTTCTTAGCTTACCAAGGAAACAATTAAAGTTATATATACAATTGTATAGGAATCAGAAGTTAAACAGTCTTTATATTACGTAGCCCACAGTCTTAGAAGTAGTGAAATAATTATTCTCATTCTTCTTAATTCTTAAAATTTAACGTTTATGTATAAAAGGTGTAAGGGACAGCCCTCCACAAACTTCAAGGGTTTGCTCAGTAGACGAAAATGAACAACCTTCCACAATTTTTTTTTTTTCAGGAAACGAAAAAAGAAATCGACCTCGTCATACAAAATGATAAACTTGATTGGACAATTTGTATGGCGAGGCCGATTTTTTTTTTGTTTTTCTGAAAAAAGATCTTGTGGAAGGTTGTTCAGTTTCGTCTACTGAGCAAGCCCTTAAAGTTTGTGGAGGGCTGTCCCTTACACCTGGTATAAGAACTTCTTTTTGAGATTTTTCTTTTGTTTTTTAAAAAGTATGTACTACTTTTTATAAGATAAAAGAATAATCTCTTAAATTACAAAAAAAAAGGTTTCTCTATAAAAATAGATGGCACTTGCATGAACAACATTAGCTACGCCGACGATATGGTCTTACTGAGCCCATCTGTTAAAGCCCTCAACATGCTCCTGGGAATTTGTGAGAGGTACGCAGTGTCACATGGCCTTAGGTATAACTCCAAAAAGAGTGAACTACTTGTGTTTAAGGCGGGCAACAAAACTCCCACTTCCATTCCACCGGTTAGTCTTGGTGGAATGCCAGTAAGTAGGGTCACCAAGTTCAAGTATCTGGGGCACTGGGTCACTGAGGATCTCTCCGACGATTTAGATATCGAGAGGGAACGTAGGGCGTTGGCAGTGCGATGCAATATGCTGGCTCGCAGGTTTGCAGGGTGCACAAAAAATGTTAAAATTACGCTGTTTAAGGCGTACTGCCAGACAATGTACACCTGCGGCCTGTGGGTTCGCTATACTCAGAGGGCTTTTAGCGCTCTGCGGGTCCTCTACAATAATGGGTTTAGGATGCTGATGGGGCTGCCGCGTTACTGTAGTGCATCGGGGATGTTTGCAGAGGCCAACACCGATTGCTTTAGGGCAATAGTGCGCAAGAGAGTGGCCTCCCTGATGCGCCGTGTGCAGGACAGCCCCAACGGCCTTCTAAACACCATAATGGATAGGGTTGAGTGTCCTATTGTGGGGCACTGGAATAAGATACATGGGTCGAGTGATGTCCTATTTAATATAAAGTAAAATTTTTGAATTAATGTTTAGAATAACTTAACTTATAGGGAATTATGTTCTGATTTACGTTTACCATTTTATTTTAATGACATTTAATTTAGTGACATGTTTATTCTCCATGACATTTAAATTGTTTGTTCATACTATTTTAATTTATTTTGATCATTGACATTTTATTAAGGGACATTTTAACATATTGTATTTAATTTAATTTATTTTTGAGTTTTAATAGCTACTAACATAGTTTTAAGTTAATATTGTTACTAACCATTCTATGAGTGCAAACTTGAAATAAAGTAATTATTATTATTATTATAAAATAATTTCATTTAAAAATAATCACAAAAAAAAAATTTAAGAGTGTTTTTTTTTTTTCTTTTTTTCTTTGGTTTTCATTTTTTTTACATATTTTCTTCTATTATTTTTTTCTAACTTTCTCAGTAATCAAAATCAAAAACATCTGTCGTTAAAAAAAAGTTTAGAAGTTTTCTTACTTGTTATAGATACTATCCCTAGTTTTTCTTCAATAACAAAAATAATTGTAATCTCCTATGACAATAATAAATTGTAGTTAACTACAGTAACCAAAAATAATAATCAAAATTATCAAAAATAACATCTTAGTTAAAATTCAACCATTCTTTTCCTTCTTACTAATATTTCTAATTAATATTCTTCTTTATACTGAAACACTTGTTATTTTCCCATTAGACATAATGAAAATTGCTTAATCTGGCAGGTCTGCTTCGTCTTCAATATCAGTATCGATCAGTGTATCTTTGCTAGTATTGCTGGATGGTAGGTTGATATATTCTGAATGAAATATTCTTGAGATAGCGCCAGTGTCACATAGCTTTTCCAGGTCATTATATTTTCGGTAAGTCCCCTCTTTGAGGCGTGGCTGGAAAGACCTCACGCCGTCCTTACCTTCCGTATGACGCAGGTACTCACCGGACATGGTTCGTTCGGGAGTTTCCAGCACTCGATTCATGCGGAAGTGACGCCCGGGTGTCGCCACTGTGCGGAACACCCGAAGGACACGGTGGAGCACACAGTCGAGGTGTGCCCTGCTTGGGCGGAGCATCGCCGTGCCCTCATGGAGGCGATCGGCGGCGGAGACCTCTCGCGCCGGGCCTTGGTTGAGGCCATGGTCCGGAGCGAGGAGGAGTGGCAGGCGGTCGCCGACTTCTGCGAAGCAGTAATGCTCGCAAAGAAGGAGGCCGAACGCATCAGGCAACGGCGTTATCGCCACCGCCGTCGCCGGGATTCTGATCCCGATTTCCGGCCAACGCAGACGCGGGCTTGCGGACAGTGAGCAATGGGTAGCTCACTGTCCGGCCGTCCGGTAACTGTCCGGACCAAGCCCAAGTCGTCGACGGCGCGCACTGTTCCCGCGCGCCTCAAGGAGTTGTCAGCAACAGCAGGGACCCAGCCGGGTCGAAGCCTACTGGGGCCAGGGTTATCCGAAAGGGCGCTCGAGCCCCGGTATGAAGGCTAGAAGGAACGGGATGGGTCTTTTAGTCAGTAAGAGTCTGACACTATCTCCCGCTCCGCCCAAGGGCGGGGGATGTCAATACATGATTTTTCCCACCATAAAAAAAAAGGTCATTATATTTTGCTTTAGTGATAGGAAGCTTTGATTTATATTTTGCATTGAGTTGTTTCTATTCCATTTAAGGTAAACTGTTTGAAGTATTAGAACTTCAATTTTGTTATTAACTGAAACGACCTTGCAAATCAAATATTGAATAAAAAAAATAGGTTTAACCATAACCTTTAAATGTTTACTGATGAAATCCTAATAGTTCATACGACCGACATAATCATTATCTACTGCAAGCTAAATGGTTGAAAGGACAACATCTAACATTTCATGTACAGAGTTAAATGTATGGATCGACACTGGGTATGAATTTAACAAAGAGGCTAAATGTATTAAACGACATTCTTGTATATTTACACGGTAAAGCTAATTGCATTAAGCGACACTGGATAAGAATTTAACAAAGAGGCTAATTGTATGAAGCGACATTTCTATATATTTATAAAGTCAGGCTAATTGATTTAACGTGCGTTGCATGTAAATTGTAGCTACAGGAAAAAAAGTTTAAACGACTGTCTGGTATTTGGTAGTGAGCTTAAGTAGACAGTTCCTAAATTTGTCAATATTTTGTGTCGCTTCATACTTTGCAGTCCAAAATGGGCCCAAAAAATGTGGTTGTATTAAGCGACAAAAAAGTGCTCCGATCGTCACCAAACCCAGCTCAAATAACGCAGAAAAATTCGCTGATTCCAAATATGTATAAAAGTCTATATCGCTCAGAGTGTCGCTTAATACAATTAGCCCGGAACCCGTCGATATTATGAATGAAAAACAATGGAAAAACACTGCGCGTAGGATTTTCTAGTAGCAATTGTTATGAATATAATAGATTCAATTATGAATTTACCAATTATGAAAAATTTAGAATTTCATTTTTTTTACCTTTGACCACACAAATATGATCAGTAACGGGTATGGATAGAGCCCCATATTTTTTGTACTAATTAAAAAAATAGGTGTGTATAACGTTTAATCCCGATTCCCGTGTGATGTTCCTTGGGTATAGTTTTTTTACTTTCACGCCAGTGAACTCGCTGGCAGAAGCTAGATTATTATCTAACAAATGTTTTAATTCTCTCATGAAATCTGGTTTTCCTACCTGACTGGTGAGGTGTCGCCATCTACCGTCTGCGACTACATATTCAGTTTCAGGCTCACACAAAAGTTGAGTTTGTAGGAAAACAGATGGCGTTCGACGTTCTAACCCCTCTTGGCTTGCGATACGGTTTCGTTCACAAGTTAATATTATCGGATCGGTCATTCATTCATTCGAGATCAGAAGAGGAGCCAAAACCCAAGGGGGCCAAAAGAGACTTTTTTAATCGATATAAAGTAGTGGCTGACTGCGATCCCACCTGATGGTAAGCAGTAATGCAATCGTTGATGGTGAAGCGTAATAGACTAGTCTATTAAGAGTCTATTGAGTCTAGCCTTGAAGACACTTAAATTATAAACAGATGGGAAGACCGCAACAGGTAAATTGTTCCAGTCCTTCGATGTACGTGGTATAAACGACGAGACGTAACGCTTAGACCGTACAAGTTTCGACAACGTAAGGGTGGACACTCGCCGTACGAGTTCATCTTGTATGGGGCGTGTGAGTTTGCAGCCCTTTGACCACTCCACACTCCACAGTAGCATATAATTATGCTTGTTTTCCGGGAAAAGTCAGGTAGAGGTACTGCGTTCATTACTCCTAACGTACGTCAACAATTTACTGAAAAAGAAATTGTAACTGGACTAATGCACATCAATAGACACAACAATTAGAAAATAGAGTTACAATCGTAATTCCTAGCACAGAAAGAACAACAGCACGGAAATTGTTGATGAAATTCTTAGGTGTCTACATAAGTTACCATGATATATACCGGCGATATAATTGACTAAGTTTTAACAAATCAAGCTAATGGCCAGTCTGAATGCAAAAAAGTCGTCACATGTTGCTTAGTTAAATTTTATTTAATGTTGATTTAATTTATTTTTAAATTTACCAAGTGATATGGCAAATTATTAATTAATATTTTTATAGCTAGTGATCCCCCATGTTTTCCATTGTTTTGCGTCGCTTCCTACCAATTCATCCTCATCCATCGCCATCTCGTTGTCGTCTGCTGCGGCTATCTTGCTATGTCAGGTCACCAATCTTGCGGGTGCATGCGAGACATTAAATAACAGACAATGATGCATTGTTGCAGAGAGAGCGGCGGCGAGATGTCAGCAACTAAGTACCTGCACCCGTTCCTGCGCGGACTCAAGCCTCTTCCCGAAGGCTACGATGACGAGATACAGCAGATTAGAGAATGGTGAGCATATACTTCTATAAATTTTTCTTATATACGTCGATTCGACCTTTAGGTAGGTCAATACTAGCAAGTATTAGACAGATACACACGTGGGCCACGTTGATTGGTATGTAGAGTCGCGTTGCGTGGCGTGGGTCTAATGTACCTCTACAAGGCTAGTTGCCATATAAAGTGTATGGATACCGACGCGCCTAGATCGGCGATTCGGCGTATGTGGCCCACGTGTGTTCGAAACACGAGGCGAGTCGCAGCGCGATAGATTCATGGGACACTCGGGGTGAAAGATGCTTTACTGCGCTGAGAAAAAACAAACCGTACAACTGCCATCAAGTTTGAATCATACCTACTTTAGCTATAAAAGAGATAGCTAGCTTATATTTGTTTTGTAAATTGGTTGCAATTCAATTGTATAATTGGTTACGATTTAAGAATTGTGAATCTAACCTTAACAATGGTGGTTGTACCTATCGTCCTAACTTAACGCATTTGTATGTTGTATTTCTCTTCGCCTTTCTCTTTTTTTATTTATCTCAAGTCTTAATGTGTTATGTGCTTTCAATGACTATAATTCTCTTCGTGTTCATTATGTGTGGCATCTTTGTTTTTAGGAGAAATAGAGTCGGTAAGTACTTATTTTTGCTTTCAAAAGTGGGAAATGAAGAGTATATTCTTAGAAAATAGTAATTTAATTAACAACCTTAATTGTCTTACTTTTTGCGAAACAATCATTTCGTTATAAAGTATAATAATTTTACGACTAGTGAACAGTTTCAATAAAACCACGATTTTCTTTTATTACCGTTTTATAATTTACGACTGAGCAGCCATAATATAAAAATATTTCAGTCAAATAGTGAAATAACAGGAAATCGTTCAATTTAATTTAAAGTCATAATAAGTAAGTAGATTAATTTAGCAATTGCGTTTAAATTTTAAAGTACTCTTCGGTAAAATAGACTACAATACTGTTTATTAGAGTACGGTAGGCAACCCTAATTGTACAGTTGCGCTTCATTTGTATGTCTTGTAATGCCTTCAGCTATGTAAATTTTAAAGTACTCCTCCGTTAAATAGAGTGCAATGCTGTCTATTAGAGTACAGTTGGCAACCCTGATTTTACAGTTGCGCTTAATTTGTAAATCTTATAATGTATTTAACTAAGTATCTACCTACTGGCGTGCCTTTACTGTTAGAGTACCCTAATTGTGAACGAGCTTTGGTAGAGTGAACTCTGGCCATTCTTTATCATCATCATCATCATCATCATCATCATCATGTCAGCCGACAGACGTCCACTGTTTGACATAGGCCTCCCCCTCTTTATCACTTCACTTCAATTATTTATTTGTTCCAAATTATTACAATTTTGCTGTAGCTCGATCCACCGCGGTATAAGGGTATATCCCGCGTTTATTAACGATGCTCAACGCGCTCGTGGAGACCAATCCTGGATTGGGTTTGTTTGCTGATGAATGGAAGACGATGCTATTACAAAGTTTTCGGTTTTGTGAGAAGACAGAGTGTAAATATTAACGTAATTTAGTGTTAATAGCTTTAATTTGTTGTCCCACTGCTAAGCAAAGGCCTCACCCAAGTCCGTCCAAACTTTCTTCTCCCGCGCCGTCTCGAACCAGTCCTCGCAGTACGCGTCCAGATCATCCCGTCACCTCTTTCTAAGCCCGCCTCAACGGCGCTTTCCTTCTGCAGGAACCTACTATGTGGTGACGATTTGCTCAGCGGTCCCTTTGTATGCGGCTGACATGACTCGGCTTATCCCGCGTGAGCCTGGCAGCCTTGATGCCCACGTCTATTACACCCGTTATGGAGAGCAGCGTGTCATTTCGTATTCGGTCTGTTCTTTTCACGCCCAGAATGCTCCGCTCTACTTTTTGCGCAGTATTTGCTGTACTAAAAATAATATTTTTATAAAAAAATCATTACATTTTCCATCAACTATGCGGCAGGTACTTCTGTTCTTATATCTCAACCAAATACTTGTCGAACCAGTTTTAGATGTAAAACCTTCGACAAGGGCGATGGTAGTCGACATAACACTGTTACGACATAAGCCCTAGTTCAAAACACGTAATTGTATTATCAAATGAAATCTTGACATGTTGATGAGGACGCTTTCCTCTGGTTTCTGGAAGTCGGTTTGACTGGCTGATGTAGTTTCGCTGAAACAATATTATGATCATTTCAGCCAATAGACGTCTACTATTGAGCATGTTGAGATGGATGTGTGGTGTGACGAGAATGGATAAAGTGAGAAATAAGTATATTAGAGGAAGTTTGAAAGTGGGTTGTCTTTGTATGGTCATGTGAAGAGGAGAGATGAAGCGCATATTACTAAAAGAGTTCTGAGTATACATGTAGGTGGATGGTGAGGGAGAGGAGTGATATAAAAGAAAAGGGAGTTAGTGATAGTTTGACGGGTGATAGGACAGAATGGAAGAAAAAAACATGTTGCGCCGACCCCAAGTGATATGGAATAAGGGCAGGAAGAAGAAGAAGAAAACGTCTACCATTGGACATATGCCTCCCCTAAGTGTCGCCGTAACGATCGGTCTTGTGGATTCTTACGACTCTCACCAGGTCATTGGTCCACCTTGTGGGAAGCCTTCCACCGCTGCGTCTTCAATTACGTGTGCGCCACTCCAGAACATTTCGGCCCCATCGACCGTCTATTCTTCGAGCAATGTGCAACATACTCCTATAAATGGAATAATGTAGTCTACAAGGGCTACGAGATATATATAAATTTAAGCACTGAACTTTCACTTAATGCACTAAGGTTCAGTTTTTTTAATGAAATTAGTTGTCCTAATAGTATGCAAATAAAATTACATTTGTATTTGTATCTACGCACACACAAACATCCTAGTAAGTAACACAATAAAAGGTCCGTAAATTATTCTTGATTAAAACCACGTCTACAGATTTGCGTTATAGCGCAATGATCATTAGTCATTTTAGGCTTGTTTCAAGCTTGCGGTTAGAAATTTTTGTACCATTCTTTAACTTGTGATTGCCCCGTGAATAACAGCTGCACGGATCGACGCCGTGGCAAAAAACCTAATTTACTTTCTTAATTGTATGATAGAATATAAATCTTGTATGCTGCTTTACAATTTGGCTTGGCTAATATACCACTGAAAACTTCTACATCAATTGTGGCCAACTTTAATGACTAAGAAGGAATGTTTATCTTGTCATTGTATCAGACATGGCACATTTAACCAACACATGTTATAGGTACATCTTCCTTTTTTCTACCCACCTAACAGTTGGGCTACGGGGATTTTCTGAAAAAGGGACTCATGGTCCAAGGACGCAAAGGGCAACTGAAGGACACAGTTGTGGTTTTAGTCAGTAAAAGTCTGACACGTCCTACCGCTCCACCTTAGAACGGGAGAAGTCATTAGATGCTTTCCCACCTAAAAACACACCTAACAGTTAGGGGAGTCACATTTTCTTCTATTACTTGAAACTGGGAACTCCATTGTACGTACATGTAGGTAGGGTTGTCAACTTTTATTAGAAGAAATAGAGTATATATGATTTCAAAAGAGGTAAATAAACAGTACGGATTTATTTAAAAAGAGTATCATTTATTTAAAAAAAAAAGTATTTTTTGGAACTTTTTACAGCACATAACTATTTTTCATTGTTTTTGAAAGATTGGATGTCTGTAAACATTCTAACTAAAATATAGATCAGGAGCTAATTTTAATAAATTTAAATGAAGCCCTATACCTCTCTCTCTTCCCGCCACTGCACATTCATGACTTTAAAAACTCTCAGTAAAGGCGACTTTTTTGGTTACGATAATAGGTAATAGGTATACATCATAATATGCGTGTGTGCTAGTATAGAGTACGCCTACATGATATACAGGGTCTAAGGGACAGGTCTCCGCTAACTTTGAGGGTTTGCTCAGTAGCCGAAACTGAATAACCTTCCAAACGAAAAAAAAATCGACCTTCATACATGATTATGGACTTGATAGGTCAGTTTGCATGGAGAGGCCGTTTTTTTTTTCGTCACCGTCTTCATCTCACACTCTATTTTAGAGTACGGTTAGCAACCCTAATGTAGGTGAGTGAGTAAATAGCGGAGCGTTTCGTTCCGTGCAGGCTCTCAATAATATGGTAATGGTCCGATAAGTCCTTTGTGCAGGAATGTGGGTCGGATGCGTACTACCAACCTACATTCGTGTTCTGCGTCCAATGAAATAGGTTGAAATGTGACTGCTTGTAGTTAAGATTTTAAATTATTATTTAAAACTAGCTTTTGCCCGCGGCTTCGCTCCTGCTCTACCGTACTCCACTACTATACCTAACGTGGATTAAGGTATAGTAGGGTTATTCTACCCTACTATACCCTATTCTATCATATTCAACCCTATTCTACCTTACTGTACCCTACTCTACTCTACTCTATCCTACTCTACCCTACTCTACTCTACTCTACCCTACTCTACCCTACTCTACTCTACCCTACTCTACCCTACTCTACCCTACTCTACCCTACTCTACCCTACTCTACCCTACTCTACCCTACTCTACTCTACTCTACCCTACTCTACTCTACTCTACCCTACTCTACCCTACTCTACCCTACCATACCCTAGTCTACTTTACTCTAACCTACACTACCCTATTTTTTTTCCATAAAAACCTTCTCCACACAATAACAAACACAACAAAAAAAGAATTAGCGAAATCGGTTCAGTTGTTCTCGAGATTTGCGCTTGATCATTTCTATATTTTAGATAATAATTAATAAATAAGTATCTAAATATCACACTAATATTTTAAAGCCAAAAGTTTGTAGGTGTTTGTTGCTTCTCACGCAAAAAAAACATTTGCAGATATCATAGGTTTGATTGTTATATAGGAAAGGGAGAGGGAGGCCAAAAAAAAGATGGGCGGATTGTGTGAGGAGTGATATATATGAAAGAAAAGGGAGTTAGGGATAGTGTGGAGGATGACAGGAGAGAATGGAAGAAAAAAACGTATTGTGCCGACCACAAGTAAAGTAATATGGGATTATTTATTTTATTTATTTATTTAATTAATTACAACGGTTAAACAACCAATTACAGTAACTAAACAAAGAATAAAAGTATAAACGTTTAAACAACACGTACATCAATTCCTCTCACAGTACTTCTGACATGCCAATAAAATCATCTTCCATTCATCCGCAAACAGATCGTTTGTTGGATAAGAATCCAAGAGATCATTTAGTGCAGCCAAAGTGCGAGGTATTGGAGACTGAGCACGGGCAACAGTGCGACACTGAGGCACAGCAAACATTCTGTGCTTCTTGCCGCGGCAGTAATTGTCCGGGACAAAGAAACGTGCCAGCACAGTAAGTAAATCAGGCGCATCAACAGTGCCACGGAGCGGGATAAGGGCAGGAAGAAGATATATAGCTTATTTGAGTAATTGACAGTTCTTGAGTGATTTTATTTACAGGAACTACTTTCACAGTTTCACCCCCTCTCTTAGTGATAATAATAAGTATCTTCTCTTATGTTATTTTATCACATCAAATGTCGTGATGGCCCAGTGGTCAAGGTATCCACCTTTCATGTATAAAACCGGGCAACTACCAATGTGAATTTTTCAATTCATATGTTCTTTTCCAAGTTTATCTAGGACATTGACAACAGGCCCATGCCTTGGAAAGCACAAAAAGTCGTTGATCCCGGTTGTCATTCTTCGTTCGGACACCAGAAAGCCTGACAATCAGTCTATCTCAGAAGTATGGCCGTTTACACATTACGCCGCAGCGGCAGCGGCGCCGGCGCCGCTGCGCTAGTCCCCCTTGGATTTGTATGGAGCCTTAGGGCGTTTACACATTATGCCGAAGCGGCAGCGGCACCGGCGCCGCTGCACTAGTCCCCCTTGGATTTGAATGGAGCCTTAGGGCGTTTACACATTATGCCGCAGCGGCAGCGGCACCGGCGCCGCTGCGCTAGTCCTCCTTGAATTTGTATGGAGCCTTAGGGCGTTTACACATTATGCGGAATTGGTAGCGGTACTGCCGCCGCTGCACACTGGACGCGCTGCATAGGCGGCGTTTGTGTCACTGGTTCTGCGATGAAACACCGCAGCTCTTGCGGCACCGCGGCGGCGAAAAGCGTTGCTGCTGTGGCATAATTTGTAAACACCCTACCGTGTTGCCCAGTTATTGGGTTTTGAAGGTCTGATAGGCAGTCGCTCCGTATAAAAGGTATTTAGCCGCATCTGGTTAGAGTGGAAGTCGACTCCAAGCTAGTTAGGAAAAATGTTAATTAAGTACTATTATTGGAAAGAGGTGGCTCAAAACCGGGAACATTGGAAGGAGTGGAGGGAGGCCTTTGCCCAGCAGTGGGACAGTATGGGCTAGAAAAAAAAAAAAAAAAGTACTATTAGGCATTGATCACACGAATAAGTATAATCCAGCGTCCCAACAGAAGTGACCTTGCTTGTTGCAATTCTTGTAGACAGTAGATGTAATTCAGCGATCCGACAAACAAGCAATCAACACAATGATTGGTTTGGTTTTCAATCCGTGGACGTGAACCGAGTTCCCATCAAGTTAGGGTTACCAGATGAAATAATCAAAAGTCCAGCCTCGATTTCCATTGAAAAATCATGAGATTTTTTACAGTTTGAGAATTTTTTCACACTGCGGATCTAACTCATGCGTTACACATCGCACTCAAAGTGCGGGTGCCAGCGGAACCCTGCTTTGCCAAAGGAAGATAAATAAGTTTTTTTATTAATATGTTTTCGCTTATTTAACTTTTAAGTGTACATAAGCTGTATTTTATTGAAAATTCTAAAAATCCTGAGATTTGCAAAATCCAGCCGCAATCCTGAGAAGAAACCAAAAAACCTTAAATCTCAGGATAAAACCTGAGATATGGTAATCCTACAAATTCAAATTCAATTCAAAAGTTTTTTATTTCACATAGGCCTACATGGCCACTTATAAAACGTCAGAAGCTAGTGCACGGTTCCAAATTGGTCGTTCATATGGAGAAGAACCGGCAAGAAACTCCATGGTTACTCTTTTAAAAAAATGGTTGTTCTTACAATATTTCCATATTACAGTATTAATAGGTATTATTTAAGAACAGTGTAGACCGGTCTATAGTGTACTCAAAAGCACAATAAAAATAATCATTTAAAAAAAAGTGAGTCAAAATATGAAGTAATCTAAGAATTCGTGGAGTCTATAGTGTTCTTCCATTTACATTATAAAAAGAGGCTATTTATAAAAAAGCTAGAAAAAAATTAATAATTACAACTGTCAATAAATGAGACGTTAACAACAAAAAAAGAAAAACTAACGAATTGAAGGCGGTTGGAGTCAGATAATCTTCTATAATATAAAAATGAATCGCAAAATGTGTTGGTAAGCGCATAACTCAACAACGCCTGGACCGATTTCGCTAATTTTTTTTTTGTTGTGTTCGTTATTATGAGGAGAAGGTTCTTATGGAAAAAAAAATTAAAATTAGGGTAGTATAGGGTAGTGTAGGGTAGTGTAGGGTAGAGTAAGGTAGAGGAGGGTAGAGTAGGGTAGAGTAGAGTAGGGTAGGGTAGAGTAGGATAGAGTAGGGTAGAGTAGGGTAGAGTAGGGTAGAGTAGGGTAGAGTAGGGTAGAGTAGGGTAGAGTAGGGTAGAGTAGGGTAGAGTAGGGTAGAGTTGTGTAGAGTAGAGTAGAGTAGGGTAGGGTAGAGTAGGGTAGAGTAGGGTAGAGTAGGGTAGGGTAGGGTATAGTAGGCTGAAGTAGGGAAGAGCGGGAGCGAAGCCGCGCGGGCAAAAGCTAGTACAAAATAAATATTGCAAAAGCAATGTGTTAGAAAAAAAAATGTTACAACAAAGATGGAGCAGTTAATAGATACATTCACACAATATTATGAGTTACCAGGGGGACACAACTGCTGAGGCAGTCATTGAAATTTACACCAAGGTATCCTCTGATTGGACCATGGATTACATATGCACGACATGCGCGTGGAGATGCAACGCCGGGGTGAAAGTCCTCTGCCGCGACAGGTCACGGCATGGCGGACAGAGCTCCGGCGGGATCTCATGGTGGAATGGCGTCAGCGACTATCGCAACCCCGTTATGGGCACGCCACAATTATGGCGATAAGTCCCCTCTTTGAGGCGTGGCTGGAAAGACCTCACGGCGTCCTTACCTTCCGCATGACACAGGTCCTCACCGGAAATGGCAAGTTCGGGAGGTTCCTGTTCCGAATTAAAGCGGAAGTGACGCCCGGGTGTCGCCACTGTGCGGAACGCCCGGAGGACACGGTGGAGCACACAATCGCGGTGTGCCCTGCTTGGGCGGAGCATCGCCGTGCCCTCGTGGGGGTGATCGGCGGCGGAGACCTCTCGCGCCGGGCCTTGGTCGAGGCCATGGTCCGGAGAAAGGAGGAGTGGCAGGCGGTCGCCGACTTCTGCGAAGCAGTAATGCTCGCTAAGGAGGAGGCCGACCGCATCAGGCAACGGCGCTCTCGCCGCCGCCGGGATTCCGATCCCGATTTCCGGCCACCGTAGGCGCGGGCTTGCGGACAGTGAGCAATGGGTAGCTCGCTGTCCGGCCGTCCGGTAACCGTCCGGACCAAGCCCAAGTCGTCGACGGCGCGCGCTGTTCCCGCGCGCCTCAAGGAGTTGTCAGCAACAGCAGGGGCCCAGCCGGGTCGAAGCCTACTGGGGCCAGGGTAATCCGAAAGGGCGCTCGAGCCCCGGTATGAAGGCTTGAAGGAACGGGATGGGTTTTTTAGTCAGTAAGAGTCTGACACTATCTCCCGCTCCGCCCAAGAGCGGGGGTTGTCATAAGATGATTTTTCCCATCGAAAAAAAAAAAAAAAAACCATGGATTACATCCGTGTGGCCCTAGCTTTACTTTAACTTGAGTCTATTATACTCTCCAACCCCACGTGAAATATTCAAGTCGGCAGCTAAACACTTCTTCATATCGCCAAACAATCAGAACTGGTTCGGCCTAGTTCACGCATTCCAAGTTACATTACATTTTTTGCCTTACGCTGGTCGTAAGGAATTGCGTGGCTAGCTAAAGGGAACGGAATGGAGCATGCAATCGCGTTCACAATGCGATAGTAATTGAAGCATGAACTCAAATAGTGTGTTACGTAGTACGCTTATTAATTGGAGGTCCTTCAAATTGACTTTAGCGTCTAACTCGAGATATGTTTTCATACAAACTTATATTCTTTATTGTACACAAATTACAGTCAAATGAAAAAAGAGAACAGCACGCTTAGCCAAGTTGTTATTCTGCAATCGTTAACGCTGTCGAAAAGTGATGAAACGTATGGGAATGACGTCATCTCAACGTAAAGTCGCGTGGTCAGAACAAACGAATAGACAATTCGTAGCCAAGTTCACATCGTTCAAAATCGTTTCTACAATATTTAACGCTACATCCTTTACAAACGCTACACTGTAGAACGAGCGGCCGACTCAGGCGCGTCAACATGGCTACCAACTTATCGTTTTCTACAATTGCTGTCACCGAGGCGTTACCGATTAGAGAACGGAATTCGATTGTAACTTGGATAGGGGGGCAGGTGATGTACGCAGGCGAGCTTAACCCATAATTAGGTTTTCTTACAGCAAACCTTTTATACATTATAAAATTTTAAACATGAGGATAACTCTACAATGAGAACGACTCTAAATATGCACAACAGAACTTAAGGTAACTCTTAACATAAATTGTATAATACTTAAAAATAAACTACACAAATATGTACAAGTACATAAACATACTATATATAATAAATAAAACCTATACATACATAGCTATTTATGAGTTATGTTGACAGGAAATGTTCCCTAATTCTTCCCCTGAATACCTTCAGCGAGGGGCTATCCCGTGGTATGTGTGGAAGAGTTCCTCAGGCTCACAGCTCGAACAGACATCATCATCCTCATTTCAGCCGAAAGATGTCCACTGTTGGACATGGGCCTTCCCCATGTGTCGTCACAATGACCGGTCCTGAGCGTACCGCATTCATTGGATTCCCGCCACCCTTACCAGGTCATCAGTCCACCTTGTAGGGGAAACAGTGAACTTACGTTATGACGTTATTACACATCTTTGTCTATATATTTTGGAAACACATATATCTTGTGTGTGTGTGTGTGTGATTGTAAGTTTCTATTAAAATAGAATTATAAATTTCTGTAAAATTAATCCAGTAAAGACCTCTGAAAATCTGCTATTCTACGTGAGCTTTGGCCCTTCTTAATGTACCTATACGTATAATTAAAACAATCTTTAAATGTTTTCGGATATTATTGTCAATTCATAAGGGTATTTCCTGGAACCAGTTTTGTGAAATATTCTATCGAATGATGGATTTAATGCTAACAGAGCGTTCAGGTGTTATCTCTAGTCTTTATCAAACAATGCGTGGGATTGCTTTGGACGAGCCAACAAGCATATCTATCGTTTTCCACCTAAAACAAACTTCTTGTAACCAAATGACATTACGTTACTTTATAAGTTATACGCGGATAAAGTCGCAGGAACCACCTAGTCATTCTTAAAATCACGATAGCGTCTCCCACACAAAAACAGAGATAAAATGAATGCTAGAGCACAACTTAAAAGCGTATTTGGCATAAATAAGGCTTTCAAGTAGATTTTGATAATGTGCCAGACTATCGCATGAACAATATTTACTTGAACAACAATTCCTGACTCAAACATGATGTTCGATCTTGGCCTCAAGTCTGCTATTACAATAGTGTCAGAATTGTCTATTATATTTCATAATTGTTGATTTTGGCAAGTTTCACGTGTCATAAGTGTCACGCATCCATCGGATTCCCGCGACCCTGACCAGCCCCCCTAGCCAAGTTACAACCGTTTCGCTTGCGCCGAACGCTTCGAGTTGACCTTGCCGCCAATTCTTTTGTTCTGACCACGTGACTGAGCGTTAAGACGACGTCATTCCCGTACATTTGAAACTTTCTACAAGCGTTAACTATTGCAGATTAGCAACTTGGCTAGGGGTACAGGTCATCGGTCCACCTTGTTGGAGGCCTTCCAACGCAGCTTCAAACGCTGCGTCTTCCGGTACGTGGTCGCCACTCCAGAACCTTACGTCCCCATCGACCATCTGTTCTGCGTGCAATGTGCCCTGCTCATTGCCACTTAAGTTTGGCGATTCTTCGAGCTATGTCGGTAACCTTAATTCTTTAGGGGATATCTTCATTTCTGATGTGATCACGCAAGAAAACTCCGAGCATAGCCCTTTCTATTGCCCTTTGGGTGACTTTGACAAGTTTGATAATCTATAATATAAATGGAGAAACAGACTGACTAACATATTAACGCACAGCTAAAATTACTGACACAAAATAGATAGGTACAGAAGACAATCTCATGCATGAACTTCACTTTTTATACCTACGCTCGGTGGACGCACACTAATGAGCGTTTGAGCCGGAATTGTCTGACGAGTGATCCGAGACGCGACCGAGACATCGTGTCTGTGAGCGGTGTCTATGTGTGCGTTGCTCGAGCGCTCTTTGTATGTAGATTGACTTCTGTACCTGTATATTTTGTGCTACTGAGACTAGAAGCGTGAAATTTTGCACAAGGCTTCCTTTTATGATGAAGCCTTGTGCAAAATTTCACGCTCCTAGTCATTTAAGTTGAGTTTCTCCTTTTATATAAAGATTTTCACATTTCATATTATTTAGTCTTTTCATTTTGTCCAAGTTTTCGTGAACTGTTTTGAGACAAGATAAGAATCTATCTTGTCTCAAAATAGTTCACGAAAACTAGCAATAACAGCAACATTTGGTGTGGCTTCGGCATAATCTGTGTTGAGCCGAAATGCATGATTTCTCTTATACAAGTACTTCGACGTCACCTCAAATCATCAAAGTGACTGTTAAATACATTACGTAACTAATGAGTATGTAACAATTAACTAATGATTACGTTTCTTGTATATTATAGTTTGTTTTCTTTTTTTGTTTGTAGGCAGTAATCTCTGAAAGTACTGGTCCGATTGCTAAAATGCTTTCACCGATATAACGCTATTTTGTTTCTACGTTGGTCACTATATCCGGCTACTTTGCTCTTTCTTCTACTAGTTACTTTTATAATGACGTTGCTTAGTTAGGGAAATCTATACATATAAATAAAATTAGAGTGTCTGTTTGTGATATTGAAATAACTGCTTTTTACTACATGCATATGAATGTATATACGGTACATACACCAAAATAACATTTTTTACAATTTTTGTCTGTCTGTCTGTTTGTCCGGGCTAATCTCTGAAATGCCTGGACCGATTTTGACGTGACTTTTTTGGCAGGTAGCTAAAGTAATTAGGAGTAACATAGGCTACTTTTATTTTAGAAAAATAAATTCAAAATCCTGTATTTCACGCGAACGAAGTCGCGGGCACAGCTAGTAGTAAATATGCTTATAGATTATAAGCATATTACTCCTTATTACATCAGCTACCTACCAAAAAAAGTCCATAGTCATAATATCCATGTAGTATAAAGCAGTTATTTCAATATTACAAACAGACGCTCCAATATGTATGTATGTATGTGTGTATAGATGTCAATAAAGATTTTTTTTTAAATCTGTTATCTGTTTTGTGGTGTGACTTCTCTACGCTTTCTGTCCATAGGGTACCAGCAGGCTTAGTCAAGTTGATAATCTACAATCGTTAACGCTAGTAGAAAACTAATCAAATTACGGGAATGACATATCTCAACGTTAAGTCACGTGGTCAGAACAAACGAATAAGAAAATTCACATCGTTCAAAATGATAAAATGATATGTAATCGTATCTACAATGTTCACGGAGCTACATCTTGCAGTTTTATGGTATAAGTTGTAGCTAATTAACATTTTTGTAAAACGAGCGATCGGCTCAGGTGCGTCAACATGACTACCAATTTATCGTTTTCTAAAATCGCTTAAGCTAAGCATCTATTGTGTCGAGATCGGAGCGGACGGATTCGTTGCTTTGTATTGATTTGCATGGTACAGCGTGCACTGGTAGATCAGAAATTGCCGAAACAGAATCCGAACGTAGTACTTCCTATCGGCATTTTGTAAATACCGTCGGTTTGTACACTGCGTAGGTACACTCCGATTCCGACGCGGTGGACTAGCTTCATGTGCCGTGGCGTTACCGATTGTAGAAAGAGATTCGACACGAAACGGTCATAACTTGGCTAGGCCTACAGTTCGTGGTGGTGGTTATAGCTTCAAATAGCTTGTTTATTACAGACTTAGCTTACATCATTTCCAAGAGGGCACTCAAGCAAGCCTAGTATAAATCTTTACTCAATATTTGATAGCTCATAAACATTTACAATTTAAATAACGCCACTTGTATGTATCTACGAAGCAATTTACATCACAACTTTAATAGTACCTACATAGAGCAATCAACTTGCAATCGAGTTATAATAACTAGGCTGTACGGCTGCGTGCCATTGCCCTCGCCTTTTTTATGACAATGCAGAAACAAAATGGCGGCTCTAATTCACCTGTTTGTAAATAGTTCATGGTTTTCTATTGTTCCTTCTTAATTTATTTTGAAATGACTGACTTAAAAGAATTTAGATTCACGTAGATGTAAATACGAGTATTTTACATACCTAAACTTGGTAGTTTTATTCTTAGTTTCGATTATTGAAAGCTAGAGTCTATCTAAAAATTCAAACGACTAAGTTAATTATTAGGGTGAAATGAAATCTGATGTAGTCAACGCTGGTTTAATCAAGGTTGATTAAGAGATCTTGATCATCGTTTACTAATAGAAGAAACATAAAAAAAGTATCAAATAGAAGTATTTTTTAAATGATTAAATATTATACAAAATTCTCAAGTTGTTTGACTTTTTAGACAGACTATAATTCTTCGTTCGTTCTGAACCACATGTGTTCTAATGAAGCGAAGCTCATCCTCCCGCCCTTGGGCGGAGCGGGTAATAGTGTCAGACTCTTACTTACTAAAAACCCACCCTGTTCCTTCGTTGCCTTTTATACCAGGGCCGAGCCTTCCTTTCGGAATTAGACCCTGAATTCTATCTATTGGAGTTTAGTTTCCTCACATAATCTATGGCACCGGCATGTCTTAGTACCAAAAATTCGAAGACATGTGACATCCACCAACCCGCACTGGGCCCGCGTGGTGGAGGCCTGAATCTCAGGCCCATTTCCTCTCCTAGAGACGAGGCCTGAATCCCAACAGCGGGAACATCATAAGCCCGACTATGCTATGCTACATAATCTATGGTAGACCGTTGTATTTATAAAGCTGTATGATTCCAGGATGAAGAGCCAGCCCCACTTGCCGCACATATCCGACGAGTACGTGATCCTGTTCCTGCACTCCAACTACTACAAGGTGAAGGAGACGAAGGACACCATCGAGTGCTACTTCACCTTGAGAGCTAACACCCCTGACCTGTTCACCAACCGCGACCCGCTCGCGCCTAAGAACAAGGCTATTATGGACATTACGTAAGTTACCTTTTATATTCATCAGAAGGGTTTCTCTTGAAACCCTTGAAAACTTGACCCTTGATTGACCCGACGAGTCTTTTCATGTCCTATTCACCAGGGCTGTGTATTTGCGACTGGGTATTCTATCTCGTTTAGAGACAAAACAGCTGACGAGATGGAGTATGTGGTTGTGGATGTGCTACCAGGGGTGGATCGTGAAATGGTTGGGCTCTGGGATACCACTACTTGGGGGACCACCTTAATAATCAAATGAATAGTCATTTTGTCAAAGACGGGTTCCTATTTTTTTCTTAAAGTGTATCTCTTCGAGATTGCTCGATCAAAGGAGAAATGTCGTCCCATTACAACACAGGCAATCTTACCTTAATCATACCTACAAATTTTGAGAATGGAAAATAAATTATTTGTATTTTGTATTACTCCAGAAGCCTTCAATTGGCTATGAGTTACTATGACTAAATTGAAACGCTTTGAATAGTGTACCTTAAATTTAAACACAGGCTGAACTTAAACACTAACATTGAGTGCCTGTAAACCATTGATCTGCCATATTAGCAGCGAGTCAAGGAATACTTCCTATAATTAAACAGTACCTACTTAATTTCTTCTAAAAAGTTTTTTCGAGTTTTCAATGAAGACTGGGGGCCCCTTATAACCATGGGGCCCTGGGCTGCAGCCCATTTAGCCATTAGATAGATCCGGCCATGTGTGCTACTCAGGCGGAATAAACACATGAGTTTGTCTGATATATCCGACGTAGGTGATTAAAATGTTAAAGCAGGATTTAGATAGAAGTAAGGTAGTCAACAAAAATGCTGTGTTACTGACACAAATGTCAAAGACAGGAAGTGAGGTGTCTTCAAGGCTAGAGTGAACAGGGTCTTATAAACTACTCTACAATTTATAATAATAATAATATTCCACAACCATCACACAACGCCGTCTAGTACTAAGCTAAGCAGAGCTTGTGTTAGGAGTACTAGACAACTGATAAACATAATTGTATATTTCTAAATACATACATAATATAGATAAAACACACCCAGACACAGAACAAACATGCTCATCACACAAACATTTGTCCTGTGTGGGAATCGAACCCAAGACCTCCGGCATAGCAGTCAGGGTCACTAACCACAAGACCAACAGGTCAGTCAAAGTCAAATTGTTATAGGATGGTGCGAGTGACAGCTGTCGGATTCATACAATTTAGCTACCTTTTTTTTTCTGTCATCTTAAAGATGCATATTTTGGTCCTGCTGACATCCAACCAATGTAAAAAAGACATAAGTGCGATTCACCATCAACGATTGCATCAAAAGAAATTAGAGATAAATTATTCTGCACAGCAGGCTAGACAAACTACTTTAACAGTTTACTTTAGGTCGTAAATTGAGCTTTTGGTAGTACTACTCGTCAAAAAAGTTTATAAATAATAATAATAATAACCCCATCGCCGTATCTCTACGTTGACGTCGTGGTGGGGCTTGTGCGCTCCAATAAACCCTAAGTCTGAGTCGGTAGCGCTTGCTTTGCCGTAACATACCTAGGGTGAGGGGCCAGAACAAGAGAGAACTGCTGGGCATTAGAGACCCCACGGACCCGATCTCCCGGGAGAATTCTTGTTCTTCATCTCCGACTTGCCTTTATTAATATATTATAATATATGTTGCCCTCTTGTTGCTACGTCACTTCGTGCTAGCGACTAGGTACGATGTAGTTTGCACGCAACGCCGACTATTACCTAAAGGTCATTGAACTCGCTCAGCTGACGTTTTCTTAAAGAAATTAAATTCATACATGCGTAAATTAATACGAGTTTAAAAAAAAAGGTACTTACTTTATTTTTTAATTTTACCTTTACAAATCGATAGTGTTTCATGTACCGGATCGACCCTCCACGGGATTAAAACGATTAAATTTTTTTTTTTCTGTGTATATGCTTGTAGGTATAGATATAGGTATTTTAAATTATAAAAACTGCATCCCACGTTTTAAACTGTATACATCAGTTATTCAAACTATTGCTGCGAGTTGACTTTGAGACGAGAGGTCATTCACCTATGGAATACTTATACAGTTTCCGACATCAATAACAAAAAACGACATAATTGTTAATTACCTAGGTAGGTGACCTACGTAACTTGGATTGAAGACTTATTTCAAAATTACTCATTGTTCGCGTTATGGGAAAGGCACAGGTAGGTACCTAATAATTTACATAAAATGCACGCAATACCTAAGTATGACATGGTAAGTTTGGGAGGTTCTTGTTCCGAATTTGTGCAGAAGAAACGCCCAGGTGTCACCATTGTGTAGACCGCCCGGAGGACACGGTGGAGTATACGGTAAAAGTGTGCCCCGCTTGGGCAGAGCACCGCCATGCCCTTGTGGGGCCGATCGGCGGCAATGATCTCTCGCGCCAGGTCTTGGTAAAGGCCATGGTCCGGAGCGAGAAGAAATTGCAGGCGGTCGCGTCTTCTGCGAAATAGTAACGCTAGCAAAAGAGGCGGCCACTGTTGGACATATATATATGTATATATCAGGGTTGCGGGAATCCGATGGATGCGTGACGCACAGGACCGGTCGTTGTGGCGACGCTTGGGGGAGGCCTATTTCCAACAGTGGACGTCTTTAATAAATAAATAGAATAAAAATGCAGTTGTGCTCTACTAATGCTATAGTGTCTAATATTTTTTTTTAATACACTTACTCGAAAACCCGCTCTTATCCCATCGCTTCTAGACACGTACGTGTTTTCTGCACTAGTGCAGAAAAGTGAGCGTGCCCTCCCCGCCACAATGTTATTAAGGCCCAAGCGCCCGAAAAGTGCCATAAAACAGTGACTTTCTGAAGCCTACTCCTCGGTATCGGCCAGGTTTATAGGTTTGAAAAAAAAACATATGTTTATTATAGATTCATGAACAACATTATCAACATTTTGATTTTTTCGTGCTATTAATACTTTTGTCTAAAAAAAATATTTAGCAATTTCGCAACTTTTCTCAACTTTTCCCTACTCCTTCGAAACGGCTTGGATCTTTAGAGACATTTTTACACATAAAAATTGGTGGTTAAATATTCTTCAAAGTGAACAAAGCATATGTAGGTAAATCAATCAATATTTCGCAAACATAATGGATTTAAAGGTCAGCCACGCGCTATCCGGGCGCTGCTGGCCGCAAATAAATTCACAGATATGCGTCCTGCCGCCTAGGCGGGTGCGAGAGTTGCGTCCATTTAATTTCGGCCAGATGGCTCAAGGAACTATAAGCCTTAACATTTATCGTATCAGGTAGGGCGCGCGTCGATCCCCACGAGTCGTTAGCCAACCCCCGTTTGGCCACCGTAGGCGCGGGCCGGCCACCGTAGGCGCGGGCTTGCGGACAGTGAGCAATGGGTAGCTCGCTGTCCGGCCGTCCGGTGACTGTCCGGACCAAGCCCAAGTCGTCGACGGCGCGCACTGTTCCCGCGCGCCTCAAGGAGTTGTCAGCAACAGCAGGGACCCAGCTGGGCCGAAGCCTACTGGGGCCAGGGTTAGTTTCGAAAGACAGCTAGCGAGCCCCGGTATGAAGGCGTGTGGGTCTTTTAGTCAGTAAGAGTCTGACGCTATCTCCCGCTCCGCCCAAGAGCGGGGGTTGTCATTGGATGATTTTTTCCCACCATAAAAAAAAACCCGTTTATTCATTTCTTCGTAAGTGTATTGAAAAAAGTCGTTTAATACACGTGTAAATTTGCTAAGCTACAGCTCTCGGCTCCGTTATTACGAATTCCGGCACGGTGTCACCGACAAACATTATGGACTTGTATCAAAATGTACTATTGTAGTAGAAGTACTATTATCCACAACTAGTTTATTCAGTAGTCTAATATAAGCTACAAATTAAATCAGCTTTATACCATTGACTCTTTACTACAAAGAAATTTTAGACATTAGCACTGTTAGTGCAAACGCACTTTTGATCCCTGACTGTATGTACATATATTTACTTATTGTTTTGTTGAATTTAATGATATACCTAGAACTACTTTGCACACACGTGTGCTACATACGCGGATCGGTCTCCATACATTTTATATGGAAACTAGACTTGTAGAGCTACACTAGATCCACGCCACGCGACATCGTTCTACGTACAAATCAGTACCCCTAGCCAAGTTACTAATCTGCAATAGTTAACGCTAGTAGAAAGCCTCAAATGTACGGGAATGACGTCGTCTCAACGCTCAGTCACGTGGTCAGAACAAAAGATTCGGCGACGCGACCAACTCGAAGCGTTCGACGCAAGCGAAACGGTTGTAACTTGGCTGGGGGGCAGGCGTGTGCGTCGCGACGCGTGGTCTAATGTAGTTCTAGCTTTATTCTTGCTGTATCAGTTGCTCAGTTTTTCCTTATTACGTACAAATCTATCAGTATACATTTATTTACTAATTACCATTTACTACTCGACAATATATCTATTTATTTACTTCACACCTAACAAAGCTGATTTACCTACAGTCCTACACTCATTAAGGCTTGCTTACATACACTCTACTAAATTCCCTACTTCAGTTTTCAACTGAACCTTACTAGGTTCAGTTGAAAACCAGCGTCAGAAAAGCACTATGTCTTAGTTATTTGACATTATGATGAACAGAGGCCCTACCACGAGCTCTTAATGCGATCCATTTGACAACCTAAACTGAACTGTTGAAGAGAGGAGTTATAGGTTGTATAGCTTCATCCCTCTTTTTCGCTCGCACGCCTGGCATTTTAAAATGTCATAGTAAGGCCCACAGAAAAAATGAAGGAGGTTCAAAAGTACATACATACTTTCAGATTTAATAATAATAATCTATAATAATCTTTATTTTTGCCAAAAAATACACAAACATAACATTTTTAGGAACATGGCTAAGTGTGCCAGAGCAAAAAGACCCTGACTTCTAAACTAGGAATAACCTGTTTCTTAGAAGTCAGTCGGATTTGTACTACGAGTTTCGCCGCTTGTCTCCCACCCTTTAACTCCACTACAGGCAATAACCCAATACGAACGCGCATTACGCAACTACCAGATCATGCACACTTAGATCGCAAGTTTGCTATTGGTAGTTAAACTATGAGCATTGCCCTACTTTGTATCACGCCTGCCCTGCCCACAGGGCCATTCTAACTTCTTTGATCTGTTCTGTGTGTCGCGATCAATATTTTCCGTATAAGAATTTATTTTATGTATGTAAATTAATGCAATTTGCAATTGAATTGGTTTCTACACTACTGAACTGAATTTGATTTTTCTTTTCAGTTTTTATTTAAAGTTATTTTTTACGCAGTCGGGGTTTTTTTTTAATTTATTTTTTTATTCTTATATTGCTACCCGTGATTACATACCGTATCGAGGGCTTGCAATGCAAGTCATATTATGTTAATGCGTACGTCAATTAATACAATTTACATACAATACAGCACACTATACATTCTTGCTGTTTTCATTGCCTTTTCACACGATTTTGAATACAAAGGTAAGTAGGTAAAAATACAAAGGTTTTGGAAACATCTGACTCATTACGTACTTACAGGTTAAGGTTACTTTATATTTTTGTAGCCAACTAATAAAATAACAAATGTTTTATTTAATAATGACTACCTACTTAATGTTTAATTAATTATGTAAGTATACATGAAAATCAAAAAGAAATAAAACCCTTAAGAGTGTCCAACCCAAGTTACATTTTCATTATTTTTCTTACAACCACTCTTACTTGATTTTGATGTTATTAAAATAAAAAAAGAGAAAAATTCTCGAAATATTTTGGAGACGCAGATATCTTATGAACATTATCTAGGTTTCTATTGAAAAAAAAAAAAAAACATTGTGTAAAATTAATTCAGCGAAGATCTCTCAAAATCTGCTATTTGGTGTGAACTTTGCCCCTTCATATGTACATATTCAACACTAATATTATAAAGAGGTAAAGTTTGTTTTCTTGTTTTTTTTTTGTTTGTATTATGTAATGTCTGGAAGTACTGGTCCGATTGCTAAAATCCTTTCACCGATAGAAAGCTACTTTATTCCTGAGTGGCATAGGCTATATTCTAAAAGCTAGTGGACTCATAAATAAATAAAAAATCTTAGGAACGCGTAGAGCTATTTAGCTGATATTAATATCAAATAGTCAATTCGGGTACCCCTTGGTGCAGTGAATAAGTCAAACTTTTTAGTCTATGCAATCTAATCATAAGACCGTTTCTGCTCCGTTTATGGCGCCATATTTTGACATTCGCTAGGAAATCAAAACCACATAGAGTACTCCCCGTTGACCTAGAATCCTGATAGGCAAGAAGCAAGGTCTTACTGCACGAGTAAAGGAAAAAGCTGGAAAACTGTTTCATTTAATAAAACGTAAAGTTAAAAAATTATTTAGCGATTCCAAAAAATCGTCGAGACTGTTATGGAATCGAACTATCCAGAAACCAGACACGTTTATTTCAAATAGACCAATTACTGACACTTTCGAATTGTCAAAATGTCAGTCAGTCAAACAAGTGAAGCTAAATTGCACGTTCCAAAGCGTAGATCTCTAGGGAGAAGAACGTGCATGTAACTCCATGTCTTTTGAACATAGGTAAGATTAAAATGTACGGTGCGCGAGAGCGATTCGCACTTGGCCGGCTTTTATTATCCAAAAGATGGGATTTTTCTAACTAATAGGTTATACGAAGGAAATAATAATACGTATATTAATTTATGCCCAAGACAGCAATATCGAACTAGTCGCATTCATTTCGCGATTCAAATGTAAGGAAGTACCTACTTTAGTTTTAATTTATTCATCGTATTTTTTATCATTACACTACAATTGCTATAGGATGGTGCGGGTGACAGCTGTCAGATCCATACAATGCAGCTACCTATCCTTTTATCTACTCTGTTGTCATTCTACCCATGCACTGTAAAATGACCTTAGGTATAGTCAGATGGGGTAAATAGGTACGCAGGGGTGAATAGAGACAAACATTTTAAGAGGATCTTTACTTTCTCTAACAGTTTTTTTCCGGCATTTAAGTAAGCCAATTTATTCATTAAATGTAACAAAAGTAGATGCTTTCATTGAAATCAAGAATATACAAAATAAGTTTTCTTATATGCGAAACCCGGAACACGTGTCTATAGTATATAGTATTTTTATGTAAAACTGTATACAAAATTTCGGAAATGTATCATGAATGAAAAATCACAAAGTTATAAGCTTGTTATGTTACCCGGTTGTCCGTACAAATACATGGTCACCGGGCCATCTGGGCAACTGAGGGGTTGTTTTGCTTCCGCATCCAGCTGTGTGCTGGCGCTTAATGCCCGCTATGACCTGCCGTGACCTGTGTTGCACTTAGTATCGGTGGTGTCCAACTTGTGACCTTTTTTAAATATTATTGGGAAAAAATATAACATGGTTTAAAAATTATTGGAATCGAATATATCGCACACCGGGTGCAATAACGTCATAGACGCTAAAATTGCTAAAAATGAGTTATTGATCACAAATGATGTCAAACGTGCGTTTACATCCTCTGCGACAATATCATTTAATGTAACTCCTAAAATGACCCGTCAATTTAACTTTCTGCACAATAACGTCATTAATGTAGGTAACGTGCGTTTACATCCTCTGCGACAATATCATTTAATGTAACTCCTAAAATGACCCGTCAATTTAACTTTCTGCACAATAACGTCATTAATGTAGGTATCGTTTTTAAAAACATTAAAGATGTACCACTTATATAACATTTTTATTTCTGAAGCAACCTTAATTTTCAAATATGGAGTATAAACAATATTTTGGTCATCGAACTAAAAAAACTTTTGAAATCGATCTCCTGAAAAAAAAACGTCATTTGTTACATATGACGTTGTTGCACCCGGTGTGCGATATATCGAAGTGAAAATCCTAATTAAAGTGATTCTATTCACCCCTGCGTTCCTTTTCACCCAGAATGACGTATAGTTTATTTAATTTCTATTTTGACTACCAAGTTAAGTTCGGTCAACTAAAACAGACCCTATTCAGTCGTCACTCCTGAGCCGGAAGCTTCAGCCTTCAGTCCACTATAGAAAGTGTCAAGCATTCTTGTCAAGCTGGTATCTCGTTTGCGTATCTCTTCATTATGTCTCTCTATTCAATGGTTTTGTTTGTCCCTTACGAAGGTAGAGAGAAGTAGTCAAGAGTATTCTATCATGGTAATGAACTATGCAGGTACCTATAACGTTATTTGTACTTATTACGCAAAATAATATATACCTAAAACTACATAATATACACCGCTAAATTTTGATCGTTTTAATCCCATGGAGGGTCGATCCGGTAAATGAAACACTATCGATTTGTAAAGATAAAATTAGAAAATAAAGTACCTTATTAAAACGTCAGCTGAGCGAGTCCAGTGACCTGTAGGTAGTTTGTACGCGACGCCGACTACTACCTACAGGTCATTGGACTCGCTCAGCTGACATATTCTTAAAGAAATTAATTTCGTACATGTGTAAATTAATACGAGTTTTGAAAAAAAGGTACTTTATTTTTTAATTTTATCTTTACAAATCGATAGTGTTTCATGTACCGGATCGACCCTCCACGGGATTAAAACGATCAAAATTTAAGGGTGTATATAAAAAAAAGTCTTATACATATTTCGGTCAAAGTTCATAGTATACACACCACTTCTAAAAAAAAAAACAAAAGCTTAACTATGGTTTCTTGGGAACTTAATATTTGTTATCGCTGGACATACTCCAAAAATTCCAGATAATCATAGTTAGTCCTTTAAACCTAGTCAGTCCGTAGTCCGTAAACGGACTTACGAGTATTAAATTTAAAGGACTTCATAATCCAGGCAATCGCAAGTTACCATAATGTCAAAGGGAATAAGCATCACGTATTTTTTTCATTCGTAAAATAAAATATACTTAGGTATTATTGGCAGTAGAGAAATATGAATTATTTTTTTAAATATCTGCATCAGCGATGATGTTGTAAAGCTTCTAAGTCGATAGTTAAGAAGAGAAGTTACCGAAGACGATGGCTGGTTATAGACTTTATCTAGACCCCTCTACCAGATGGTACAACGTTTTTCCGTGAGGATCAGACGTACACACGTATTTCTTAATTTTTTTATAACTCGTTTGTTTTTGATCAATTTTACAAAATAAAAAAAATACATTACATACATTTTATGCTTAGCGTTAGGCGAGAACGCTAATAGAAAAGTCATAATAACATAATAAATAAATATTTTGTTAATGAATATTCCCTCAAAATCCTAGAATCAACTCTATAGGATAGTAAACAATTTTTTTGTCCCAAGGACTGAACCTACTGCAGCGAAAAGTTTCTCAATGTTCCTTGATCTTTTCCAGGCACATGGTGGGTCTACCATTAAAGACTACGGAGGGCTATCACGTCCTTATCTACCGGTTGTCCGACTTCGACTACAGCAAGTTAAACTTCGCCGATGCAGTCCGAATGTTCTGCATGTTCAACGATGTCAAGTTGTCTGAAGACCACTTGTCGGAGGGCTATGTCGTCATCTTCGATATGAAAGGATGCAGTCTTGGTCACTTGACCAGGGTGACGCTGCCTGCTCTTAGAGCTTTCATGCATTATATTCAGGTTGGTATACTTCTGTCGTATTTTATCACTAATATCAGACATTTTTGGCTTTCAATACGTTTGTATTACCACAAGTACTAACTTAACAATGAAGTCATCTGGTTTATTAATTTATTGACCATTAACATCAATGAGCTCCTTTGTGTTTTGTTTGTTTAATCTGTCTGTAACTTCGCTATAAAGGTTGCCATATACGCTAGGGTATACCTGCCAGGTTTGCATGTACAGTTGAATTTTACAGATAAACCGGAGCGTGTATCTTGCACAACTGTGCAGGTTTCCATACAAGCTTACCTGACAGGTATAATAACTGTGCAGGCAAACCTGTCAGGTACACCTTAACGTGTATGGCTATCTTAAAACTGGATATCAAATTCAACTTTTTAATCAAAGGCTTTTCGTTTATCTTTCAGAACGCCCACCCGTGTCGCCTAAAGAAGATTCACGTCGTTCACACGGTCTCCTTTATAAACCAAGTCATGTGTCTCGTAAAGCCTCTTATCCACTCCAACCTTCTCAATCTTTTGAACTTCAGCTCGGAAGGGCCAGAGTCCATCGTTGACAAAGAACTGCTGCCGGAAGACTTTGGAGGACCTCTTCCACCTGTCAAGCAACTCCACGAAGAACAAAGGAAAAACATGGAAGATAATTATAGAGAATGGCTGATTGAAACAGAAATCTTTAAAGCTGATGAAAAAAAGAGAATTAAGAAGCCTAGTAAAGGTATGTTCGCTAGCTTCACTAGTAGTTTCAAAAGTCTGGATATTGACTGATAAGTTTTTTGTTCATGTCGCGCTAGGGACCTGAGAGTTTCTTTTTCGTGTCTGATGCCTCGTTGGTTCTAGAATGTTCTTCTGGATTATAGGTAATTTTATGTTTAAATATCGTTTTAGTAACAGCGAGGTAGCTTGTTTAGACGCTCTATTCTTATAAGTTTTCTGTATCTTTATAATCTTTGTGTTGAAAATCGTGTATTCTAAGGCTCGACTTGTAAGATTGTTCGGTGACTGAAAGTACTGTGCAGTAAGACTGCTACAGTAGTAAATGAATTTGAGAAGAGAAAGAATGCTGAAGACGAATTGAAACTGTGCATATGTGTACATCGTAAGGTTCATTATTTTGTCAAAAATTTGGTATTCCTCATACTGTCAAGTTATTGATTATAATTTACAAGTCGAATCTAAAAAAACTGAACGAAAGTATCGAATTTATAACTTAAAGTTTCTGATGATAATAACTATGTATTGACTTATTACTAGACATCAGATTACATACATATATGCACTATCAAAATGCAACTATGCGCTAAAAAAAAAGCAAAATATGCACAAACATGCACAATGAAAATATTATTTTGATTTTGATTTTAATGTTGTTTATTATTAATATTTATTTAATATATACTTATATAATATAAATAATTTGTTATATTTACATACTATTAGGTACTTATTTATTATATTCCACATCTCGCTAACGCTTTGTCAACTGATTGGGTTCCTCCTCGACACTCCTGGCACATTTAACTACTGAAATAAGCACTACTCTTAAAAAAATACTAAAAATGTGCGAAAACGTTGTCAAAACAGCGTTTCATTTGCATATGCAAAAATGCATGTAATCCGATGTCTACTTATTACAATATTTCTTTTTAGACTTTAAACGAAAGTTGTAAAATATATTGACATTTTAAATATTAGTGCTTGCACAAAAAATATACATAATTTGTAAATCAGAGTAATTCCAACTGTATTTCGTTATAAATGATTGCGGTGTGGCTTTAAATTTTTAACTGTTGTATCATAAATTGTTCAGATATTTCCTTATTATTCACCTTTTTGTACTGACAGATATTATAGAAACTATTTTAGATTTAAGCTTTTTGGTTTATAAATTTAATTTGTATCATCTTTGTGATGTTGATCATTTTAATTTTTTTTCATTGCTCAATTTCAATGTAGATTTTTGGACAGTTATTTTTATTTTGTAAAATAATGTATTATAATAAATAAATACTCGGTATGGTTCAGGGTTTTCTTGTGATTGTGTGAAAGTTTTTATGTCTTTTTTCGCGTAAAACGTGACTTTTTTTAAAAGTTACCATATTTTATTAAAATTTTGTACGGTTATACATAGCTTTGTACATATTTAGATACTTCTACTGGTTTATGCTATTTTTAAATCTACGCTTATGTTACTTTTAAAGTTCACGAAAAAAAAATTATAAGATCTATTTACTGTTGCGGCCTTGTCGAATTTATATTTTTAAATGATATTTTACAGTATATTATTATTATCAATGTGTTACAATATGATGCTTAAATGTAACAAGCCAAATCGTTATATTTTATAGGTATACATATATTGTAAATAGTCAAATAAATTTATTTTACTATTAATCTTGTTTTTTATTATAGTTTTATATATGTTATCCTAAATTGTTTCCACTAACCATAGTTGTATAAAAATGGCCAAGGTATATATTTGCACTAATATTATAAAGAGGTAAAGTTTGTTTTTTTGTTTGTAGGAGGTAATCTCTGTAAGTATTGGTCCGATTGCTAAAATTTTATCACCGATAGAAAGCTGCTTTATTCCTGAGTACATTAGGTTATATTTTATGTACGTGGGTGAAAACGGAGCAGTGGTGGCCGAGTGGACGACTTGGGAGTTGTAGGTCGCGGGTTCAAACCCTGCCAGGTGCATTACTTTGTGTAGTTTATTTCATCACCAATACTCTCAAAACGGTGAAGGAAAACATCGTGAGGAAACCGGTATGTCCTAGAACCAAAAATTCGAAGACATGTGACATTCACCAACCCACACTGGGCCCGCGTGGTGGATTACGGCCCATTCCCTCTCCTAGAGAAGAGGTCTGAGTTGCAGCTGTGGGAACGTTTAAAAGTCTGAAAAAGGTGCCCATCAGGGCAAAACTAGTAAAAGCTATTTAATTATAATACAAAACTAAATATTGAAATACTATTCAGAATAATCTAATTTGCAGTATTAGTATCATGGAACTGAAGAGCTTATTAATTATTTTATCATTCGATAAGCCTCAATAACTTGATGCCAGTGGGCAGGGCCACTCAATCAGAAACAATAGACACACAATATGAAATCTGACAACTGGCCGTGTATCGTAAACACATTTAGAAATATTTACAAAAATATTCTATCAAAATTTTTTTGTGTGAAAATATTCAAGATCAAAAGCATTTCTGAAGCTGATACTTTGCCTAGTCACTGGAGTGCTAATAAAAATAATGTTTTGGTTCATGTGCAAACTGATGATGAAAAAAGAAGTGTATATTTTATTGAACTTTCTGGAAGTGTTGGCGTCAGAGACTATGTTCGTAAAAGTGGAGAAGAAGGTGCAGTGGATACTCGTAACACTGGTGTGATTATTCATGAAGATGAAATTGAAGGTGTAGGTGATGTTCCAGCATCACCAGATGCAAGCAGTGATGCAGTAAGTCAACATCTTCCAGCCCTTGTCCCGTTTTATTGGAGGTCGACGCAACACGTTTTTTTCTTCCATTTTGTCCTGTCACCCGTCACGCTATCACTAACTCTCTTTTTTCTTTCATAACACTTCTCACACCATCTTTTCTTTGGCCTCCTTATTTCTCTCCATCCATCCACATGTATACTCATAAGTATAACCCTCTGGTTATGACCACCTCTAACGACCACTGTCGGAATTAGGTAGAGTTATTTATGTATTCGCACTGATTTCATACAGCGAAAAATTAAATTGGATTTGCCTCAAATTCCGGGATTAATTTTAAAGTGCAGTTTTTTTTATGACACTATCTTCTACACTAATATAACAAAGAGGTAAAGTTTGTTTTTTGTTTGTAGGAGGTAATCTTTGGAAGTACTGGTCCGATTGCTAAAATTTTTTGATTGATTGATTCCTAAGTGACATAGGCTGTATGTTATGTACGTGAGCGAAGCTGCGGGCAAAAGCTAGTCAGTAATATAGCAGAAAAAAAATCTTTCTGCATTAATGATCAGGAAGAAAAAGAAGAAGAAGAAGTATAAAGTTAACCCCTCACCTCAGTTGGAGCACGCAACACGCGGCCGGCCGGTCGGGTGAGTCGTCAATTCGATCGACGATTTCTTGCAAAACTTCCGCAATAACGGAAGCGGAGGCGAAGTTCTGTTACAACCCTAGTCCATACCAAGACAAACGCTTACCTTTCAACTTTTCAGTCAATGGCGCCACTTTCAAACTTCCTCTAATTTAATCATTTCTCAAGTATTCAAGGTATTATAATCATACGATGGTTCCATACCATCGACTTTCCCAGTTTGCGTAAAGGGCACGCACGCCACACACGGCACGCACGCGGCTGCACAGTTGGTGCAGTGGTTGAGCGATAGACTGCTGCACTGCATGTCTTTGGTTTGATTCCCGTACGGAACACATACTCGTATTTGTTTGGCTTCTTGTGCTTGTGAACGCATCCGAAATTCAGGAGTAGAAATTCCGCTGTTTTTTAGCAAGTGTACGATAGTTTCTTCTGACTTCATGGTGACTCTACTCTAGTCCTCTGGACTATCAGTGTTATTCATTGTGAAGAAGTGTTTGTTCAGTGAGCAGAGTCCGCTGATAGTGTCCGCCGCCAGATGCAGGCTGCCTCTGCCAATAATCCTAACTACCACTCAACGCTGTCTAGTCCCAAGCTGAGTTTCTGTTGTGAGTACTAGACAACGGATAAATATACAAATATACACACAGGCACACCCAGACACAGAATAAATGATCATGCTCATCACACAAACTTTTGTCCTGGGTGGGAATCGAACCCCCGACTGCCAGCATAGCAATCAGGGCCACTGACCACTAGACCATAAATAGACTAGACAGGTCAGTCAAAACTGATTATATTATATTTATTTATTTACTAGCTTTTTCCCGCTGCTTCGCCTGCGTACCTACATAAAATATAGCCTATGTCACTCGGTAATAAAGCAGCTTTCTATCGATGAAACAAATTTAGCAATCGAACCAGTACTTCCAGCGATTACCTTTTTTATTGTTAAATAAAAAAAATAAAAAAAAAAAACAATCTTTACCTCTTTATTATATTAGTGTAGAAGTGTAGATATAGATGAGAAAATTTTATGAAAAATAAAAGTGTGAGGGCGGACTTATGCCTTAGGCATTCTTTACCAGTCAACCAAGGGAAAACATGGTATATTATCATATAGGTAAATATTAACAGCCTCCAATTCTCTGAAAAGCATGCACTAATTCGCGGAAACAATCAGAAAGAGAGAGAAATCCTTTGTAGGGCACTTGATGGCGTCACGTCATAACAGTTCGCGGTATCAGAATCAGTCTGGCTGTATTAATTGGTCGGTGTCACAACCTTCATTACGTTATAGACAGCGTCCGAGTGACTGATAGCCAAATAATGAACTTCGACGACACAAAGAAATGGACAGAAGAACCATTCACTAGGGCTTTGATTTGCGGTAACTGCATGTGTCGAGACCGCACGTTCGGATATAAAGCGCGTATGGGTTGCCTCGGTACTAAACTGACTCAGTCATAAGGGTTATTTTATGATATAATATTACATAAATGGGTTACAATTTTGTTTTTTCTTTAATGCTTTCTTTCATTCTTTGTTTAATGCTTTCTTTATTTTATTTTTTTTATACAAGGTGTAAGGGACTGCCCTCCACAAACTTTAAGGGCTTGCTCAGTAGATGAAACTGAACAACCTTCCACAAAATATTTTTCAGGAAACGAAAAAAAAATTCAGCCTCTCCATACAAACTGTCCAATCAAGTTTATAATTTGATAGGCTCGCGTTTGACCACTATCTCACCTGATGGTAAGTGATGATGTGGCCGACGATGGAACACGCTTGCCTAAAAGCAATCTATTCACTCTTGACTTAAAGACCCCTAGGTTATAGCTAACAGAAAACACAGACTCCGGCAATTAATTCTTTGTTTAATTCTTTCTTTAATTCTTTCTTTAATAGTTTGACGTACAGGCTGTGATTTTGCAGTCTGTATGACCAGGAATTAATAAGCGTCGGTTGGAATTAAAAAAAAGATAATACGTTTTTATACCACACAGATAAACACAATCTAGAAGTAAGTATGTAGTAGAAACTTAAATAAATAAGACAACATTGTGTGTCTCACGGCTACGCCAAATAGGTTTAATTCAGCATAGTGCTAGACTACTAAGCAACTAAGCAGCTGCGTGTTTTCAACTGAAGCTTACTAGGAATGTGTAAGTGCAAAAAATATTTAAAATTACACTGTTAGCACCATGCTCTAACAACCTGCCTTTATGTCCAATGTGTAAACAACAACACCAAGAAGACGATTAAAAGTGTAAACTGTTCGAAATCTGGTTGGGATTGCAAAGTAGGCCTGCTGAGGTGGTGTCTGTGACAGTCGTCGGCGGCGTGCGGCGCGGCACAGCGCTGGAGCGGCGGAGCGCGGCGACGGCGGCGGCGCTCATTGAGGCGCGCGGCGGCGCAAGTGCGGCGCTCCGCGAGTGACGCGCGCCGCGCCTCGCGCACGCGCCCGACTATCGAGCGGCATGTGCCTCTCGCAGCCGGCCGACCGCTCCGCCCGACCGTACCACACTTTTTTATTTTCCCACCGAACGTAACCACCGCTGTGACATCCCCATTTTCACACAAAAGCCCGCTCTAAACGTGAACGCGAACACAGCCCGCGTCCGGTGGGCCCCATCGCCATCTCCGCTTTCCAACCCGTCCCCGTCGTCGATACCAAAATGGCAGGACGAAGGGTCCGGGGTCGCGCGCGAGTCCGCCTCTGACCGAGCGGTGTTGTTCCCAGTAGTGTCTCGTTATATAAATGTTACGCAAGTTGAGCTCGGAGTGGCCACGACGAGGTGCATCTGTTGTTACACGAACTAAGTCCCGTGCTGTGAAGCCCATGCCTGGAGCCCATGTAAGCCGCGCCACCACGCCACTGCACTGTGAGTACCACCACTCTTCACCCACGCCGTGCTGCTGGCTGCACGAGCTTGTAACGTAATCGTCACGATAATACTTGTAAAGCCAGTACTTGTTAATGGTAATCGCATTCGAGTTTCGCTTTTATCGATCGGAACGTTATCCGGAGCGAGTGGAAATTGTTTTTGTATTTCCTCTTCAAATAAAGGGAGGTGGGATATTGCAGGCTAATGTGAAAGTAACGAGCTCTCTGGTGTAGCAGATGGTATTGTAACATGGCGATGAATCGTCTGTCAACAGCACACGCATGTGAGAGCACGTATTGATCAATCTCCTTATTGTTTTTGGAAGCTCTCTATATTTGATGAAGTTCGTAATATGAATGACCTTCTGCTGTCGAAGTTACACGAACCAATATTATCGATAGCATATTTGATAAGGCTGGTAATTAAATAGATTTACTTGAACGTTTGCAAATATTAGACTAATAATGTAGGCTCAAGATATGTGCTGGAAAATGTAACTCTAAAGTAGTCTAAACATATCAGTAATAAGTATAATCGTTTACAAGTATTTCAATATTCATAAACTTGTACACGATCGTGTATTCCTCAGCTGTGACGACACTAATAAAGGGCAATCATATTACAATATCATCATGAAACAATATAAAACTGTGCATTTTAGTAATCAAATATAAGAATGCATGGCATCCTCTTATGTAGACAACATTTATCCTTGAATTCATAATCTTAATGACAAAAAAGACTCTGATTGTTTTTATAATAGGTGCAGCAAATATCATTCCAGAAAATCTATAGTACAAAAGTCATATTAAAAATATCTGATATATAGCAGAACCAGAAAATGAATAATAAGTTACGCCTACAGAATAGCATCTCCGTAAAAGTCCCAGACACCCAGTCTCACTGGCTCCACAAGACGACTCAGATTCAAACGGGGCCAATTATATGAATGCCTGAAACTGTTTATCCAATTCTAAGAGCCTAGACTGAGTTGGATCGGTAGTGGTTTCTTAAATTATACAGGATTGCCACGCCCCCTCTGTAGTTGGCACCAGACCGAACGCTTCCCGCGTCCCCGTTTTTACACCCACGTAGGTTTTGTACTGATATCATATAAAAATAACCTAGATTCGAGTTCGTAGTGAAACTCGCGCTTTTGGCGTAATACTTCATCTCTATGTGCTGATGTACGTCCTTGGGTATGAGGATATAGGATTATTGTCAATCCTTGTGTGTTGGCTGTTGTTCAAAATGACTCATGTTTGATATTTCATCTTTCATCTCATACAATTGCTTTTCACAGTCTGTCTACAATTATCAATTAAGTTATAAATGAGTTCATAGATCCCTCACTGTAGTCATAATTTTGTGGTGTAGTCTAGTATACAGAAAACTGTGAAAGTACGGTAGGATGATTAAGATCCCAAATTCTTTCCCAATCCTTATTTCCATTCCATCTACCCTCATTAAATCATGATTGAGAATCACTTTAGGAAACGGTTAATGATTTATTGCTACCTGAACCAGTTTGTTATCAAGTACTCTTATTATAGTCAGTACAAAACAGTTCAAAATTTCCATCAAAATGAGTCCATTATTTTTTTTTTCAACTGCATGAGGTATCTAGATCTTTAACATTATTTTTAATATATGCAAAACCTGAATATAGTTTGTTCAGAATCAGTAACTGGATCGATTCCAATAATTTTTACACCATGTTATACTTTTTCCCGAAATCGTTTAAAAAAGGTCACAATTTGGACACCAGAGCGGGCATGAGGCGCTAGTGCAAGCAAAATAATGCGCTGGGTGTGGAAGCAAAATAACCTCTCAGTCGCCTAGGTGGCTCGGTGACCATGTATTTCCAACCAACCAGGTACCATAACTGGCTTATAACTTTGTGATTTTTTATAATACAGTTTTTAAATTTTGTATTATAGATTATTTACATAAAAATACTAGACAGGTGTTTCAGGTTCCGTATAAACTAAAAATAAAGTTGCACATGAATTATACGAGCATATCTTCATGTAGGACATTAGCACCCAGTTTGGACAACGTGTGCCAACGCTCGCCTTTATATCCAATAACCAAAGTTGACTGCACTTTTAAGCTCATCACTCCGTTCTTACACTTACAAGGGCTTCTTCGACACTGTTACACAACGACTTGCTGAATTTTTGCGATAGGACGTGTTTTTTGAAGGCTAGATGAGATTAGTGTTAAACTACAAGCTCACGAGATGGAATAAAGAATGTAGATTGAGAACAAAATATTAGATTAACTGGCCCGACGAACTATAAACCGACTAACAGTCATTGCGTGTGGTGTGATATTTTACTGCTTGAATACTTCACTTCTACTATTTCACTTCTTGTATATCAATGAAACAAAGTCTAAATCATAAATTTACATATAGGTACGAATTGTAATATATTATAAATAATTTTAAAGTGTAAAAGTTATCTACATCGATTTTGTACATTTTACGTGATGTGCGCACAACTAAGACTTTTCTACAGATTTATATTAGATGTCGTGCGTTTTTTCTATCATGAATCCTTTTCCCACTGCCAACAATAAAAGTGGAATAATCTCAGAAATATAAAGGATCATTTGTTGAAGCTTATCAGCGTGGCCACTTAAAATCAGAATCGGAGAACAGTGTTCAAAATGAAATCGGTCGTTGTGCCCAGCTCCCTCCGAGTGAAATATTCAGAGGTTAGCACGCGACCCGGCCGCTTACTTGCCGTGGCGAACGTCAAAAAATTGTGTCATGTTCATAGTTTACGTGTTTTCAGGCTTACGAATATGTTTTCCATAATAAAAAAGAAAACGCTTGGTTATGTTCAAGCCTCGTATAATCTGATTCGGATTCGGGCCAAAAAGTGGGATTAGTTTATTACTAGTACTGAGTTCGTTGTTGCTTTGTTTCTCATGTTAAATGGATCTGGTAAAATTCTTGTTTATTTTACAGCATTTTTAGTGGTTGTAAATAAATTAGGAAGCCACATTTGGAAATAAACCAAGACTACACCAGATAGTTACATTCCATTTACATTTAAAGCAGGCTTATTTTTCAAAATACTTAACGCCTTAAATACAGATATATATCTAACTTCCAAATGACCCTTCTTCAATATCCATTACGTCATCGCACGTCATCTACAACACCCTTTTTTTGACAAGTTTCTTAAACTCCATTCAAATGTGCTTAGCAATTTCTTATCCACAATCTTTTTCGTCTTTGAGCCGACAGTTAGCAAAAAAAGCGAGGATCATGATCCCCCCCCCCTCCTGAAGCCATTAGCGTTCTGGTAGACGTCAGTAAATTGATGGATTGTCGCGAAGACATCTTCAAGATATTTGCCAATGAAAACGGTTCGATCTGCATGGCTGAAGAATTTGCTTCGCGGTTGAGCTGAAATGTTGTAGGTACCTAAATGTTGTATTTAAGGAGAGTAGTTAGGTTGGTTATTGGAAAATGATAAAGCTGTCTTATAAGAATAAGGCTGTATACACCACTATTTCTTAATTAGTACAAATACTTTTAAGGAGAAAAGATCTTGTTATAATTTAAGTAAATTCTTATTTTATAAAATTCATAAACAGCAAAGTTATTAGCGTTTGTTTATATCCCAAAATGTCACTCAATTTATGGATATATTGTACAGGCTATTCATTTATGAATGAATAAATGACGATCAAAATGGAAAAACATTGCGCGTAGTATTTTCTGGTAACCATTGTTATGAATTATTTATTCTATTATGAATTTACCAATTATGACGAATTTTCGTTTTTTTTCAATTTTGACTACAAAAATATGATCAATAATGGGTACGGATAGAGCCCCATTTTATTTTTGTACTATTTAAAAAATAGGGGTGTATTATTTAATTTTCCAAACAGCAATTACACTTCTGTAAAACCATATAGCATACGCAGTAGAAGGATCAATAATGCCCTTGGAAATTTGTTTACAAACAACCCAGTAGAATTTCGCAGAAATTACGATAATTGTATTCTCGTAACGTAACTGACCTTGCAAGCCCTGACCGACTGATATACGGCGGAAAATCAGAACGCTGCATCCCTGTTCCAGGAAACGAATGTGTGTCAGGGCCACGCACTGAGCCAATTAATAACCGGGATGATATTCTGTTTACTCTGACGAACGCACGTGGTTTTGAATTTAGAAGGGGAGTGAATTTATCCTTTCGAATATCGTAATTAGAGACACAATAGAAAGACAATTAGAGAGTGAACGCCGGCGTTCGCTTGAGGTATAATGAATGAGTGTTAAGTGTAGTAGGGCCATTATTGAGCTTTGATTTGAAGGATATATTAGTTTTTTTTTTTTGGAATAGTGTTCCTATAGCTTTTGCCAACGGCTTCGCTCGCGTGAATGTAGAAAAATATTTCAATGAAACATATTTTATACAAATATTATATGTTCTATCCCTGGACATTGTCTACCCGTGTTCTTGTAATTTCATTCAAATCGTGCAGCCGTTTGAGCGTGAATGAGTAACAAACGTACAAATAAACAAACTTTCGCCTTTAAATTATTATTAGTGATGCGGTTACTGTTTATAGATATAGGTAAGTTTAGTGGTGATAAAGTTTGCTGAGGTTCGATGGAGAGGATCGATGTTCAGTCCAAGATAAAAATGGTAGAGCCGGACTTTGTTGTCATATTGCGTGGTGCCCGCTGAAAACCAGCGCTGGGTGTACAATGCCCAGTGATTGCTGGGGTGGCAATGTTTTCGATTTGGGCGCTCGGCGCTATTGTCTACACTGATATTATGAAGAGGTAAAGTTTATATAAGTGTATATTTTATGTATGCGGGCGAAGCTTCGGGCAAAAAATAGTATTGTATATTTTTGAACTTTGCTTCTTTCTTTTTATTTTGTTTTGTTGCAGTTGTGCTGGCTGCCGAATAAAATGTTATTTTATTCGTACTATTTCACCGATTTTTTTTTTCTTCATTGTAGCAAATGTAGGTACCGTTATACAGGTTGAATAGGAAAGCAGGAATGAATAGAAATTAAAGTTTGCTTTTGATTTTCTCTTATTATACAGTCACATTATTGATTTCTGTTAAATTTTCAGTTTTACGATTCAATTCATGAATAAATAAGAGTAAATAAATCTTGAAAAAAATCTTTACTAACATAATAAAGAGGTAGTTGTTTTTTTTATTTTTTTTTTGTTTTTAGGAGGTAATCTCTGGAAGTACTGGTCCGATTGCAAAATTTTTTTCACACAGGCTATATTTTTTATGTACGCAGGCGAAGCTGCGAGCAAAAGCTAGTGATTAAATAACGTGAAAATCCCCTTTAAATTTTGGTTCATATTCACCCCTTGGTTTCTATTCACCCCGTTTGATTGACTGTAGAGTCTGTCTAATAAGTTAGACGACTTGGGTAATTATTAGGATTTAATTAAATCTGATGTAGTCAACACGGGTTCAATATAATCAAGGCTGATTTTTTTTTTTTTTTATAATGGATAGGCTCGCGTTTGACCACAATCTCACCTGATGGTAAGCGATGATGTGACCGACGATGGAGCACGCTTGCCTAGAAGCAATCTATTCACTCTTGACTTAAAGACCCCTAGGTTATAGCTATCAGGAAACACAGACTCCGGCAGGGAATTCCATTCCTTAGCTGTACGCATAATGAATGTACTCCCAAAACGCTTTGTATGTATAGGTGGGATGTCCACCATGTACCGGATTAAGAGATAGAGATCATTGTTTACCTACTAACAGGAGAACCTTATGAAAAGTATCGAATATAAGTATTTTTAAATGATTAAATATTATACAAAGTTTCCAAGTCGGTTGACTTATTAGACATACATACTTTATTTCTCTAGGACTAACTCATGATGACTAGAGCAGTGGTGGCCGAGTGGTAATGGCCTCGACTTTGCAGTTGTAGGTCGCGGTTTCAAACCCAGCCAGACGCATTACTTTGTGCAATTTATTTCATCACCACTGCTCTCAAAACTATGAAGGAAAACATCGTGAGAAAACCGGCATGTCCTAGAACCAAAAATTCATCAACCCGCACTGGGCCTGAGTGGTGGATTACGGCCCATTCCCGCTCCTAGAGAGGAGGCCTGACTCTTGGCAGTGGGAACATTCAAAAGGCTGATGATGATGACTTTATTACGCATCTGAGTCTAACCAAATCAAGCGTTTATATGGCAAAGATTTAAGAATCAACGAACTCTATCTGTAAACTGTGATGAATCTTCTCTAAGCGATATCATATCCAATATATTAGTACCTAGTGGTCGTCACGGAATCTCTGAGTACCTCTACCGTCGAAGAAAACAACTAAGTACGTCTAGACAACTTGGATTACTCGTCGCCATCCGTACATTTGAAGATATTTTGTATAATGTCACTGGCTGGTTGGCCTTAAAAGTTTGCTAGTTGTTTGGATAGCCAAATATAATTCTTAAGAATAAGTAAGTATTTAAAAATAAGACTAAGAAGTTTATTTTTTAATTGTTAATTTTTTTTTATACAACGTGTAACGTAAAATGTGCAAAACTTGAAAATAAAACCTGAAAATCGTTTGATCAGAATAACGAGCAGAATCAATTAAACCACTTTTTAATATACTGGTAGGTTACAATTAAAAAAAAAAATCGTTTTTAAAAATGTTGCCCTGTCTATTTATTAATAGGTCAAGCGATCACGTGCGCAAACCCGCTCAAATAGGTAATTAAACAAAATGATTGTAGTCCGATAAAATTGTGTCATTCGCGGGATAATAAAGGTTCTTATTTCAATGCAGATACGAATTTTTAACAAAATAAATCTGCACATAAAACTTAAAAAAAAATGTTTTTTTTTTCCTCACAACTAGGTCAATTGAATTAAAAATCATTTGGGTTTTGCGCATTTAATGTTACACGTTGTATTTCGAATGATTATCATGGACTATCTATTTTTAAGAGTGGAACACTAGCACTATACAATACCGCAATTTATTGTTTTTTCGCACTAGTGCAGAAAAGTGCGCGTGCTCGACCTGCCATGATATTATTAAATTTTTTATGTCTTCGAAAGCGTATTGAAAAACATCATTTGATACATGAGGATATTTGTCGCTGTAGCTCTCAGCTCCATAATAACCTCGCCTACGGCTCGGGCGAGTGCCGCCTCGGTCGCAATGACAAACTTTCTCTACTTGCTTCAAAATGTACTATTTCTACTTAAGTAGACTATTAGGCATATTTAAATTCGGAATTCGGCTCGGGGCCATACTTACAACAGGCATGATTTTTTTGTCGTTTTTATAGATAATAAATAGTACGTAACCCTTCGTGCTTCTCACTTAGCCGTTTTATTTTATTACTGCACTCTGCTTTTTTGTATGCCGCAATAGCATTCAAAAACGCAATATTCGCCAAGTCGCTCGGCCATACTTCGTCACCCTCCCTGCTAACTGTCGTAACTAGCAATTGATGTTTTTCCAGGGCGACCGTTTTTCGGTCGGGCGTTAAAATCATATTCCTGTAGTTGCGTTTGGCTGTAGCTTTATTAATGTATTAATAAGTTTTTTATATTAATCTTGACATATTCTTTTGCCTTTTGCCCACTGAGTGCCACTTTGTCGCTTAGATTTATAAAATGTTTTGTGTAGTACGAGTTTCAAGTTTTTTAAACTGCGTTCCTGAACTGCAATTATGTATGTATTGGGTACAGTGTGGTAAGCACTGAGGATTTTGAAACTAATAATAGTAATTAAGTATTGCTCGGAGATTTTGACTGGCCTGTTGGTCTAGTGGTTAGTGGCCCTGATTGCTACCCTACAAGTTGTGGGTTCAATTCCCACCCAGGACAAATATCATTTGTTCTGAGTCTGGGTGTAATTTATCTATAATGATATGTATGTATTTAGAAATATACACCGTTAAATTTTAATCGTTTTAATCCCGTGGAGGGTCGATCCGGTACATGAAACATGATTTGTAAAGATAAAATTAAAAAATAAAGTAGTTTTTTTTACAAAACTCGTATTAATTTACGCATGTACGAAATTAATTTCTTTAAGAAAACGTCAGCTGAGCGAGTTCAATGACCTGTAGTTAATAGTCGGCGTTGCGTACAAACTACCTACAACAACCAACACCTACGGCCTACTCTACCCTACTCTAACCTACTCTACCCTACTCTACCGTACCCTACACTACCCGATACTACCCTACTCTACCCTACACTACACTACCCTTTTTTTACTGTTTTCCTTAAGTACCACTCACAATAACAAACACAACAAAAAAAGAATCAGTGAAATCGATTCAGTTGTTCTCGAGATTTGCGCTTAGCAACACATTTAGCGATTTTTTTTTAATATTATAGGTAGTTAAACCATAATAGTGTTTTAATTTTTTAAATTAAATCGCGAAAATGCTTCATATTTGATACATTGAGGTCATTGACGTTCCCATTCTTATTTGAATCGCATTTTATCAGTCCGAGAGTTACCGGTCTTTAGTTGCTGTATGTTCCTGGCAGCAGTATGAGTATCTGTGTATTTAATCCCGGCCAACTGCGCCCGCATAGAGCCCAACTGACCTTTTAATTTAAATAAATACTTTATTGACCATGGTGTCCAATTTGTTAGTAACGTTCAATGTTCTTATAAACTAGTGTTAGTAATACTTAAAACTACCCACAACAAAACATGTAAAAAGAACAACGATCACTACTGCGCCACTCCATGACGAATGGCAGAACAATGACCGATGTAGGCACAGTCTGGCCGACTAGCGATCATGCTAAGGATGCTGTTGGCGCTGTCACGCACTTTTACGCATTGTAGCATAAAAGCAGTCCACGCAATGTTCAGCACACATCCCTGATGCACTACAGAATCGCCACAGCCCCATCAGCATCCTGAACGCATTATTAAATTGGACTCGGAGGGCACTATAAGACTTTTGGGTATAATCGGTCCACAAGCTGCACGTATAGAATGAGATACAATAAGACCTGAAAAGAGTAATTTTGACATCTGTCGAACAACGTGCAAACCTGCGAGCTATCATGTTAGCCCGCACTGCACTCCGTTCCCTCTCAATGTCATCATTGTCTTTAAGGTCAGAGGTCAGCAAATATGCTATGTACATTTTGAAGAATATTTAACCCGATTTTTTTTTGTGTAAACATATTTTTAAAGATCGAAGCCGTTACAAAGGAGTAGAGAAAACAAGCGAAAAAATATCATGTTGTTAATTTTTTTTTTGCCAAATGTTTTAGTGCTACAAAAAAAAACATTTGATAATGTTGTACATGAATCTATAAAAACATATTTTTTTCATTAACCTAGCCGTTACCGAGGAGTAGACTTCAGAAAGTCACCGATTTATAGCACTGCTTTAGAGTTAGGGCCTTAAATCACACACTACAAAAAAAACCTCACACCAATAATAAAACATAACCTTTCATTGTTTTCCTCCGTTAGAATCAATGTTTATTTTCCCGGAGGCGTTTGGTCTGCCCACAGTGCCCACCTCTAACCTTTGGGACATCAAAAGATTTTTCCGCTAGAGTGGTCCTCAGATGATTGATACAGTAACGGTAATAAAGCCTGGCCTTTTGAACACGTACAGTTTTTGATATAAAGTGTATCAAAGTATAAGTTAAGGAAGGTTTACGATTATTTAAATTCGAACGTGGCAAACATTTATTATTCTATTCTATTCTAATTATGACTTTTAGTGGTCAATTTAGGGATTTCGTATTTTTTTAATTTTCAATACACAAATATGAACAGTAACGGGTACGGATAGAGCTCCATATTTTTTTTTTACTAATTAAAAAGTTAAACTTGTTAGCAATAAGAAAAAAATGCATATTCCCTATTGAAAATAAAAATATTTTTATTTCAAACTAGCTTTTGCCCGCAGCTTCGCTCGCATACCTACATAAAATATAGCCTATGTCACTCAGGAATAAAGCAGCAAAAAATTTTAGCAATCAGACCAGTACTTCCAGAGATTACCTCCTACAAACAAAAAAACAAACTTTACCTCTTAATAATATTAGTGTAGATATATTTGGTCCATAATATTGCTAGATTTGTTTGTACGGCTTAAAAAACTAAGTATGTTACATTTAAAAATTAATTTAAGTATTTGCCGCCTTCGGTGGCCCCGGGCACGCGCACTTGAGTTTATGAACCCAGTGCCTGAAAAGGGGGCTGTGCAGTTTGTGACTGGGCAGGTTCAGGATGGTACGAGCTCCCATGCGTACGGAACATCAGCGAGAAAGCTATTGAGATAGGACGTAATGCGGGCTTGCGGATAATGAGCAATGGGTAGCTCGCTGTCCGGCCGTCCGGTAACTATCCGGACCAAGCCCAAGTCGTCGACGGTGCGCACTGTTCCCGCGCGCCTCAAGGAGTTGTCAGCAAGAGCAGGGGCCCAGCCGGGTCGAAGCCTACAAGGGCCAGGGTTATCCGAAAGGGCGCTCGAGCCCCGGTATGAAGGCTAGAAGGAACGGGGTGGGTTTTTTAGTCAATAAGAGTCTGACACTATCTCCCGCTTCGCCCATGAGCGGGGGTTGTCATTGGATGATTTTCCCCTCCAAAAGAAAAAGGATAGCATAACATAATCAGCCTTTTAATGTTCCTACTGCTGGGATTCAAGTCCTTTTTAGGAGAGAGAATGAGTCGTAATCCACCACGCGAGCCCAGTGCGGATTGGTGAATGTCACATGTCTTCGAATTTTTGGTTCTAGGACATGCCGATCTACTAAACTGATAAATACTATGACAAATATCTAATCAATATAATTAAGAAAACTTAAAATATAACAATTATGACGAAGACAAAACCAAGGTGCAGACGATTTCAAGTAGTAGTTCCGAATTTACTCTTAAAGGATTAACTTTCAGCTTTTTTAGTATCAAGTGGAAGCACATTACAGTTTTATGGTAGTAAAGAATAGAATAGAATATCGTTTATTTATAACATGGAACATTTAAATTAAAATAAGTACATAAAAATAATTATAACGCATACATGCACCATGTTTGACGTGAATAAACACTTTTTCTTTCTTTCTTACATTGTTTTTTTGCCCGAACTAGGTAGGATCTGTAAATCAGACTAGAAAGTACTAAGAACCTTAAATAATAGACAAATTTTATTAACAGTAATCAAATTCACAATATTAAATAACCTAAATTAAATTAACTAAAAGCAAAGCAAGTTTTATTTACAAACTAAAGGGAGATCTTCTGTCTCTCCGTAAGAGATTATTAATTTTAAAAAGACATATTTTGAAAAAGTAATGGAATTGCATACAATACAATATTAATTTGTAGAGACAACGTACGAACCAAAATATAAACCCAATTAGTGATGTAACGAATATTCGCATTCGCGCGAATATTCGTACATTTTTACATTTGCAATCGAATTCACAAGAAACATGCGAATATTTGCCAATTTTGCTTGACAAATAAAAAGCAATATTCGTGAATATTGTTCGCGAATATTCGTTGAAATTTAACATACTTCACATCAGTTGTATTATCATTCTAAATTCGTTCAATCTATACTTAAATACCTTTTTGTTTGTCAAAAAAAAAAAATTGCCAAATATACGCATGTTTCTTGTGAATTCTGTGAATATTCGCGAATGCGAATGCGAATATTCGTTTCATCACTAAACCCAATACGACGAGAAGCATGGGCTTCCCGATTTTCTTCGCCTTCATCTTCTTTTCTAAATTATACAATTAGCAGATATACTTAATCTGAACACGGACACGAACATAGAGGACTATAGATCACAAAAGTGCACCATAGACTTCCACCACGTCTGGCCAAGAGCCAAGTGTGGGGATTCTGCCAATTTACATCGTGAGCTGGGTTTGGTAACGCAACTTAGTTTATGGTTGGGTTTATTATCAGTGTTCGTACATCGTGTGGCTGTTTAACTATAATCTCCGTATATCCTTGTCATGCATAATAAATATGATCGAAGATATGTAACTGTAATCTAATGTCGTATCCGTTACCACTTTATCGACAGACATTTTTAAGGTTTCGTACCTCAAAAAGAAAAAAAAAAACGGAACCCTCATAGGATCACTTTGTCTGTCTGTCCGTCTGTCTGTCCTTTGTCTCGGGTACGCGTTGAGGTATCGATTTCAAATTAAAACCATATACTCAGCTCTGAGATTCCTTGAAGCTGTACAAAACTAAACTTCTGAGTTAACGAAAGAAAAAGATACGGCCGATGTTGCCAAAAACGTGTATTTCGACACTCTCAAGGAAATCAAAATTCATTGGAGACTTCCCGTTGACCTAGAATCCTGAAATTTGCCATGAAGCAAGGCCGCTTAGCACAAGTACACAAATACACTAGCATCAATATTTATTTATTTATTTTAAGTATAGGTTATATCTATATAGGTTATATTTATTTGTTTAAGTATATTTTATTTACCACCATCCGTGTGTCACTGCGGGGTGCCAACTGAAAATCAGCGCTGGGTGTCTGACGCCCAGCAATTGCTGAGTTGGTGACCCTTTCGGTTCAGGCGCAGTCACTGCAACTGTACTGTATGTTTGTAATACTCTTTTTTTTGTTACTCTTTTATGTTGTGGTATACTGTGTTGCTTGTGCCGAATAAATGCTATTCTATTCTATTCTTTTAAGTATAGAAAAAATCTGAAAACTAAAGTAGTAACGTCACAAAACAACTACTTTTTTGCATACGAAAGAAATTCGGGAATTCAACTGTTTTCATAGGTTAGTTCGTACGGAAACCTCAGTGCGCGAGTCTGACTCGCACTTGCCCAGTTTTTTTTTAGAACTTGTATAAAACAAGCTACTATGTACCAAGTAGGTAATATGGGTATAGTAAACCCCGATTTCTAAATTAAAAAATTGTAGTTGAATATTTGTCATACTCCACTTTAACCAGTACAACAATAACACAACGCCAAAGTTTGACAGGTTGTCAAACTTTGCCGTTAAAGTTGGGTCTAACACGTAGGTACTTAACTACAAACACTATTTCCATCATAATAATGCGTTTCATCGTCATCCAAAATGGTCGCGGGCATTCGATAAATCGATGCCTCGTAAAGTCGTTTTTTTTTTTATTGTTGGTAGGTTTGCACTTGACCGCATCTCACCTGTAGCCTGATTCACGTAAAAATCAAACAAGCCAAATATCGTTGAAGTTTTATAGTCGTTCGATCGAAGTCCTATCCAAAAGCGGTATTCACGATCTATCGACTTATTTCCAGTTACATTAATAAGTATTCTACCAGGATAATGTAATACAGATGTTTTTTTAAATCGACGAATTTCAAACGACTATAAAATCGATGTCGTTCAATCTCGATTGATGGATGTGAATACGGAAATGGTCTAAACGACTAAATCGCTACGATATCGTTACGGTTTTCATTACGTGAATCGGGCTAGTGATGGAAAGCGACGATGCGGTCGACGATGGAGCGCGCTTACCTAGAAGTAACCTATTCACTCTTGATTTAAAGATTCCCGGGTTGTAGCCATCAAGGAACACAGACTCCGGCAAGGAATCCCACTCCTTCACCTGATGGAAAGTGACGACGCGGTCGACGATGGAGCGCACTTACCTAGAAGTAACCTATTCACTCTTGACCAACTCTTGACTTAAAGATTCCCGGGTTGTAGTCATCAGGAAACACAGGCTCATGCAGGAAATTCCACTCCTTATTTGTACGCACAAAGAATGTGTTCCTAAAATGTTTTGTGCGTATAGGTGGGATGTCCACCATGATAAATAATAATAATAATATATAATAATATATTCCACAACTATCACACAACGCCGTCTAGACTCAAGCTAAGCAGAGCTTGTATTATGAGTACTAGAAAACTGATAAACATACTTATATATTTCTAAATACATACATATTATACATAAATTACACCCAGACACAGAACAATTAATGATTATGCTCATCACACAAACATTTGTCCAGGGTGGGAATCGAACCCACGACCTACGGCATAGCAGTCAGAGCCACTAACCACTAGACCAACAGGTCAGTCAACATATTTTTTATGTAAATAGAATTATAAAAAAAAATTAGCTTTTTAACGTCATGTTTTAGGCAGGATTCCTTAGTATATACAAGGTGTAAGGGACAGGTTTTAAGGCCCAACCGCCCGAAAAGTGCCACAAAACAGTGACTTTCTGAAGTCTACTCCTCGGTAACGGCCAAGTTTGAAAAAAAAAAAATGTTTAATATAGATTCATGAACAACATTATCAACATTTGATTTTTTCGTGCTATTAAGTAATACTTTTGTCTAAAAAAATACTTTCCTTTCTCCTTCGAAACGGCTTGGATCTTTAGAAACATTTCTACACATAACAGTTGGTGGTTAAATATTCTTCAAAGTGAACATTGCATATGTAAATCAATCAATATTTCGCAAAGAAAATGGATTTAAAGGTCAGCCGCGCGCTTTCCGGGCGCTGTTGGCCGCAAATAAATGCACAGATTTGCGTACTGCCGCTAAAAGATGCGGTTGCGAGAGTTGCGTCCACATAATTTTGGCCAGATGGTTCAAGGGACTATAAGCCTTAAGGGCTTTCTCAGTAGACGACACTGAACATCCTTCCATAAGACTTTTTTCAGCAAACGAAAAGATAATTGCCGTCTTCATACAAAATTATAAACTTGATTGGAGAGTTTTTACGGAGAGATCAATTTTTTTTTAGTTTCCTGAAAAAATATATCTTGTGACTGGTTGTTCAGTGTTGTCTACTAAGCAAGTCCTTAAAGTTTGCGGAGAGCTGTCCATTACACCCTGTATGTATTTTTAATTAGTTAAGTGTTTTTTTTATTTTAATTGTTCTATCTATGTTAAATAAAAAAGGCACTTTTCAACTTTAACTTTAATATCTTTATAAAAATAAATATTATTTATTTAAAAAAAAACCTAATAATAATAATAAATTTTTATGTTTTTAAATGTTTTTTTAATTTTTTTTTAAGGAATATTTAAAAATATAATATAATATGTATGAAAGTTAAATAAAGGAAATAATAACAAAAAAAATATTAAAATCAAATATATATCTATATATATATATTTGTTATTTAGTTTTAATATTTAATTTAATTTAATTTTAATATTTTTTTTGTTATTTTAAAAATAATATTTATTTTTTTGTTTATTAGATATTCATGCACTAAATCTGTAACGTTTTCACTTATAAAATGACTTGAATCAGAATATAAATCAAACACTTTAGGCCCCTCGACCACGGCGACTTTTTGTAACAGCGATGCAAACGCGCGACCGTGACGGATGACATCAGGGAGGAAACGGAAGGAGTGAAACATTCTGCACACAAAAACTTCATTTTTGTTACTGAATCGCGTTTGTATCGCGACAGAAGCGCGACAGTATCGCGTTTGCTTCACGACCGATAATCGTGGTGTGGGCGAGGGCAAACAGCTAGCGACTGCATCGCGACTGTATCGATGCGAACGCGCGTCAGCATCGCGACAAAAAATCGTCATGGGCAAGGGGTCGCTTACCACTGGTGAGATAGTGGTCATACGCGAGCTTATCTTCACTATTATAAAGTTTTTTTTTTTGTTTTTAGGCGGTAGTCTCTGAAAGTACTGGTCTGATTGCTAAATTTTTTTAGAAATCTGCTTTATTCCTGAACGACATAAGCTATATTTTATGTACGCGGGCGAAGCTAGATAAGTATGTAAAAATACTCCATAAAATATATAATACACTTATAGCCCAATTTTAAAACACACCTAAAACATTTATGTGTGTTATACACATGGTGCACTTATTTTTCATTTTATGTACAACCTCAACCCACCTATGTTTAACAAAATAAATGATTGATTGATTGATTGATTGAACATTTATTGCAGCCATCACGGAACAGTACTGTTCCGTGGCTGCCATAAACCACAAACTTCTTTTATCTCTGGTCACCCTTACCCATAAACTATGATTCTAATAAAAACCATAGACTATTAAAACAATCCATTACATAAGGATACAATAAAAAGCATGAGGCTATGGAATTACCCTGTATAACCCCGTGAGAGCGGGGGTATTGCCAGACTATGCGCCCAATTTCTCTGCCAAGGAGTCTGGGATCTCGAAGGGGGGGTGTACCCCTCTGGGTATGGGGGGTAGAAGGGGGGTTGAATCAGGTCAGCGCACTTTGCCGTCTTACGGCGTAGGACTCGGAGACAGGGCGGCGGCGACCGCCGAATCTATAGCCTTAGGGTGGTTACACACACGGAGCGCAAACACCGGTAGATTTTACGTCTGTGGATAGCTTTTTTTGTTGTCAGTGTCTATGGTTAGGTCTGTAGGTTGGATTTTTTATTCTCGAAAGGCTATTTCATGAAAAAGTCATGCAATAAGGTAAGACTAAAATAAAAATAAAAAATAAAATCCACCCGTAGTTCCGCCCGTGTCATAAAATATAGCCTGTCATTCAGGAATAAAGCAGATTTCTAACGGTGAAAAAATTTTAGCAATCGGACCGGTACTTTCAGAAATTACCTCCTACCAAGAAAAAGCAAACTTTACCTCTTTATAAGTGTAGATTGTTTTATGTACTTTCTCCGCCCCAGCTTCGAACGAGTGCACTTTACTTACGAAAAAAATAGGATATCGATTTTTCCGGTTTTTGTTTTTTTCAGTGGGTAAAACTAATCCAGATGACATCCCCCGCTCTTGGGCGGAGCGGGAGATAGTGTCAGACTTTTACTGACTAAAAAACCCACCCGTTCCTTCGTTGCCTTTCATACCGAAGCCGAGCCTTCCTTTTAGAAATAGACCATTGGCCCCAGTAGGCTTCGATCCTGCTGGCAGCCTAGAGGCGCGCGGGAACAGTACGCGCCATCGACGACTTGGGCTCGGTCTGAACGGTTACCGGACGGTCGAACAGCGAGCTACCCATTTCGACTTTTCCGGTGGACTTTAAAAATAATAATAATATTATTCATTTGCTTGAAATATGGTTACAGGTCCTAAATTACAATAATGTTTCTTCATATTCCGCCTCTTAATCAGCATGCAAATTTAGTATTTTTTTTTTTTAAATAATGATCTTTCATATAAACCTTTCTCTTGACAATAATTACGAACAGACCATAAAAGCTCGCCAAATAAGTCGGGCCGTTCAAGCGATGACCTTTCACACATGTGGCAATTGGTTTTTGTATTGATTATTTACATTTACATACTGATAAAAATAATAAAAAAGCTTATCTGTACAATCTAGTGATAGCATATGATAATCCAGATACTGTAGGTACAATTTTTATACGTATATACTTTACCTGTAAAGCCAGAAATCTATTCACTGTTAGAATAGAACGTTATGTGTCACAGTAGGACACACTCCAAAACTGTTTTAAGTCCGTTGCTTCACAGCCACAGGTTCAGATGAATACCAGCGTCAGGCACTAATTGTCTGGCATTCATGCTGAACTGGACCTATTTTAGTGCAGCCAAACCCAGTCTAGAGAGACTATGGTAGAGCGTACGAATATCTCACTTCAGGCAGTCACCAAGTGGGCTAAACCAATCTGGTGGGATTCAACGCCGCGCTTCGCCTAAGCACAAGCGTATCTGTTTACCGCCAAGAGGAGCCCGTTCACCTTGGCCCCTACTGTTCAGAATTTATCACTGGTTTGTACCAACCGCCTTTAGCTCTTGGAAGTTGAAATTTCCTGTGACCTCAATTTTGAGCGGTTCATTGAATCCAAAGCCAAAGTAGCTGCTAGGAAACTAGGCGTTCTTGCAAAGGTCCGGCGGTACTTCACACCTGGATAGCTTCTAATGTTGTACAAAGCACAGGTCCGATCGTGTGTGGAGTACTGCCACATATGGGCTGGTGCTGCAAAATGCCATCTAGCAGCTTTGGACTCAGTGGAAAGGCTTGCGAAATGGCTAATTGGTGATCCAGATTTGGTTACATCCAATTTGGTCAAATGATTTTTTACCATGAATTTGTTCCTTATTAGCGACATACTATGAAATGGTTTAGTAATACAGACTCTTTCTTTTTTCAAAAACCAACCGATTCAGCTTCTGGCTTGGAATGTTATTAAAAAAAACCAATGATGTAGCTTTAGTTTTAATCAACATAGGCCCCAAGTCTCCTTTGAATACTGTACGCTATTTTATCATAGTTTCATCCAGACATCAACTTGAAAAATCATCCTGTTTAGGCATTGGGAAGGTCAAACGTGCCAGTAGTCTATGGCTGTCTGACAGACATAGAAAACTAGACTAAACGGTCCCTGTCTGACTGGCTGGCCAGTAAAAACGTCAGAAAGGTGTGAGAGAGACAAGAGAAATCAGAAACGTCAAAATATCGGTCAGTCAAAAAAGTGAAGCTAAATTGCACGTTCCAAAGCGTAGATCTCTATGGAGAAGAACGTGCAAGAAACCCCATGAATATTTTTTTTAAATCATATAATGAGCAAGAATCTAGTAATCCGTAGGATATATAAAATTTTTGATTATGAGTTACATAAAATCTAAAGAGGTCGTGCGGCCAATGGTTAGCCTTATTAGGATTACTATCTATATTATTACCGCACATTCGATTTGGCTCTCTTTACAAAAGTCACGCCAGCAGCTTTGGACTCGGTTGAAATGCGTGCGAAGAATCCAATTTATGATCCTGATGTGGTTAACACCAATCAACAAAGCCTGGAGAACAGGCTTAGGGTGGCCTACCTTTTGGAGAATTGCATAACTTGATTCCACCATCAACTTTCTACCATCGCACAACGGCATGCGGCGATTGTCCACCCTTACAGACTTGACACCTCTATGGCCCGGACTATGCGTTTCGCCTTGTCGTATAGAGTGCGTAAATTGAAAGACTGGAATAATTTGCCTGCTGAAGTTTTGCCGTCCGATAATAATTTAGGTGTCTTCAAGGCTAGAGTGAATAGGCTTTTAATAAACTAGTGCGATTCACGATCAACGATTTCTAGTTTGTAGAAGATATAGATACCATTTAAAAAAAACTGGGCAAGTGCGAGTCGGACTTGCGCACTGAGGGTTCCGTACAAACTTACTTATATGTAAATAGTTCAATTCCCGAACTTTTTCATTTCGAATCTCGATTAAATGTGCAAGGCTTCTATAGATGAACTTTTTTATACTTTTAATATATGTGTACATTATGGACGGTCTAAGTATACGTAAATTAGCAGATTTTCAGAGGTCTTTACTGGGTTGATTTAACAAAAAATCTCAAATTATTTTGATTTCCCTGAAAGCCTATACAATATTCACAAGATATCTGGAAATCCTAAATACCAGGAGAAATATGTGCACGTGTTCCCAATGGAACCTTTTTTTATAAACTTTTTGTTTTGTACATATTTTAAAAAAGTTATGAAACAAAATATATTTTCGAGTGTTCAATGGCATGGTGTGGTTGTCATTTCTCCTCATCCTCAAGCTCCTCAAATTCCTTGTCTCCAACTCCTCATCACTAACATTTGGTCCTTCGAGCCGTAAGAGCGGTTGTCGAGTATAAAACGTACCTCGGGTTGGCTGCTCTTAAACTTTAAATTATCAAACATTCTTTCAGAAGCAAAAACTAGCGTACGAACTTTCATGCGATTTTCAATAATAGACAGTGATTCATGAAGTAGGTTTAATTAAGTATCATGGTAAAATTGTAAATTAAATACCGTTAGATTATAATCTAATTCCCGAGATTGCAAACTATCGAAATATTGTGAGCCTTAACAATTTAATGCATTCGTTTTCGATATATTATAATCTGTAGTATAAGTAGTTCGTAGTGTAATTACTTTAAACATTATAATTATTGGAAAATTGCGAACACCATATGATATCGCGAGAATTTATATACAAATAGTTTACAAATTGTCGCGATATTTCACAATCTAATAAGATTTGGTTAAGTCCAATCTTGAGCACAGGCGTAGGGTAGCCAGCCTTTCGGTGTTTTACAGATTGCATTTTGGAGAGTGTGCGCAGGAATTGCATGACTTGATTCCGCCATTTCATTTCTACCATCGGACAAACCGACGCACGGCGAGTATCCACCCTTACGTTGTTGAAACACCAACGGTCCGGACTAAGCGTTTCGCCTCGTCATTTATACCGCGTACATCAAAGGACTGGACAGTTTGCCTGCTGCGGTCTTCCCGTCTGATTATAATTTGGGTGTCTTCAAGGCTAGAGTGAATAGGCTCTTAATAAACTAGTGCGCCTCACCATCAACGATTGCATCACTGCTTACCATCAGGCGGGATCACAGTCAAGTACTAGTTTGTAACAGATAAAAAAAAAAGATACGTTTATATCGGAAACTAATGAATTTGGGTAGTTACCTATACCAAATGATTTTTTCAAAATTAGTAGGTACTTATATCAAGAAATTATAATCAACGAGTAACTAATAAAGATTTACTATACAACCATACAGAGCCTGCAATTTTCCAGTGACAAATATATGAAAGCAGAGATATATGTATCTAATAACCAAATTATAATATGTAAGACTGTCCCTAATCTAATCTATCTTGCATGAACTCATCCGCCGAGACCTGGTCGGGCTCTATTCATTACACGACGTACCCAAGGTCGCGCAGGGGCTCCTTACAGCCAAATATTTAGTAATTCATTCAGCCTAGTTCAACTAGGGTAGTTCCGAATAATCGATATGGCTGTGACCTTTTTCGATAACGCTTGAATACATATTTGATGTTAAACCTGTTAGTTATTTTAAATTTTCAGTGTTCTCTTTGTAATAGCCTATATCTAGTGGCGTAGCTACCTATGGGCTAGGCGAGTACGCGCTCCGGGGCCCCCAAGCTTGGGGGGCCCTTATTAACAAACCTTTGATTAAACTAGTTCTTGACCCATCGCAAACAATGCCAGTGTGAAGCCCGTTCCCATCCAAGTCGTCGACGGCGCGCACTGTTCCCGCGCGCCTCAAGTAGCTGTCAGCAACAGCAGGGGCCCAGCTGGGTCGAAGCCTACTGGGGCCAGGGTTAATTCGAAAGATAGCTCAAGTCCCGGTACGAAAGGCAACGAAGGAACAGGAGTGGGTTTTGATTTAGTAAAAGTCTGACACTATCTCCCGCTCCGCCCAAGAGCGGGGGATGTCATTAGATGATTTTCCCACCACGAAAAAAAAGCCCGTTCCCATGATATGCGTCACCTCTTTTCCTGCCCAGCTTGCACAACCATCTGAACCCTCCACGACTTACCTATGCTTAACTAAATCCTGCAGCCCTAGGAGGCAACCTAAATACTAAAGCCATAATCACTGTGTGTACAGAAGACACGTTAAAGTCAATACTAAAACCATAATCACGCTATGGCTACAAAAGACGCTATAAAATAACCTATAATAACTAACATACATAAACATTACGAATATCAATACATCACGTCAGAAAATCATGACACTATGGCACTTAGATTGCCCCTATAATAGATGTATCGATAGTGACCGTTACACCCCACACTATTTTATTATTTACTAGCTTTCGCTAGCGGTTTCACTCGCGTGAAAATAGATTTCTCCTTACAAACTTCGGACCGTTTCAGAACGTTAAGGCGTCTAGTCCCTTCAACATCTTGACTGGCCTGTTGGTCTAGTGGATAGTGACCCTGACTGCTATGCCGGAGGTCGTGGGTTCGATTCCCACCCAGGAAAAATGTTTATGTGATGAGCATAATCACTTGTTCTGTGTCTGGGTGTAATTTATGTATAATATGTGTGTATTTAGAAATATATAAGTATGTTTATCAGTTGTCTAGTACCCATAACACAAGCTCTGCTTAGCTTGGGACTAGACCGCGTTGTGTGATAGTTGTGGAATATTATATTATTATCTAGCCGGAGTTAAATGCACTCATACGTACGAGTATGTGTAAATTTAATTCCGGCTAGCTGCATCCGGATAGAGCCCTGCTGACCTTTTAATCTATTTTCTTTGTGAAACATCGATTGATTTACGTATTCTACGAGTATGTATAGTAAACATATTTCTAAAGATCATAGCCGTTTGAAAGGAGTAGGGAAAACAAGCGGAAAAATATCTTGTTGTTAAGGCTTATAGTCCCTTGAACCATCTGACCGAAATTATGTGGACGCAACTCTCGCACTCGCCTAGGCGGCAGTACGCAAATCTGTGCATTTATTTGCGGCCAGCAGCGCCCGGAAAGCGCGCGGCTGACCTTTAAATCCATTTTCTTTGCGAAATATTGATTGATTTACATATGCAATGTTCACTTTGACCACCAATTTTTATGTGTAAAAATGTTTGTAAAGGTCCAAGCCGTTTCGAAGGAGTAAGGAAAAGTTGCGAAAAGTTGCAAAATTGCTAAATATTTTTTTAGACAAAAGTATTAATAGCACGAAAAAATCAAATGTTGATAATGTTGTTCATGAATCTTTAATAAACATTTATTTTTTTCAAACCTATTAACCTGGCCGTTACCGAGGAGTAGGCTTCAGAAAGTCAATGTTTTATGGCACTTTTCGGGCGCATGGGCCTTAAATATATTTTTTAGACAAAAGTAATACTTAAAAGTGTTGTGATTAACTATATCCCATCGACTATCGATAGGTAGGTAGCCTTTATCGCATGACGTCACCCGCCGTGAAGGGCGCCCATCGCTATCGACTCGAATTTAACACAAAATCGATAAAATATTCTATACTTTTAGTTAGCTTGATAAAGGTTTCCGAATATCGACGCTGCCACCGCACAGCGGTCTGAAAATCGAGCTCCATACTCATAGAAATTTGGTCTGGAATTAAAAAAAATAAAAATTGAAACATCTCTGATATAAAAGGTATAAGGGACAGCCCTCCACAAACTTTAAGGGCTTGCTCAGTAGACGAAACTGAACAACCTTCCACAAAATTTTTTTCAGGAAACGAAAAAAAAAACAGCGATGTGGAAGAGTTTTTTGACGCCATATCTTAGTTTGATTTTAGTTAGTTGTAATTAGCGAAGGGTTTTATTATTATTATTTTTTTAATTTACTGTAATTATAGTTTTTAGTTGTGTATGTAATAAGTTAAATTGATTTAAATAAAATCTTAATGCATAAAAGTTATTTACTTACATCGATTTCATACATTTTACGTGATAAGCGCACAACTTAAAACTTTCACATATTTATTATTTGTTAAGATAGATGTATAGATATCTCGTTGTGGTATTATTAAGAGGCCTTACCACCTTCTCAAGAATCGTCTTGACACACTTGTGCCGATGTTTTGACACTTTTTTTCAACAAAACACGGCTCAGTCACTCCTTGATAGATATCAGGCCACCAAACCGGCACGAAAGATGGAAAATGTCCACGTTGTACTCTGCTAATTGGGAAGCTTCTATACAGCTTAGAGCATAAACTCGGTCATTCTGCTAACAAGCAGAATGACCGAGTTTAACATAATGCTTAATAGTATTTTTTTCTTTCAGCTGTAAATATTTCTTTTTCTTTTAATAAGCTTTACTTTTTTTTTGCTTTTATTACTTTTTATGTTTTTATGTTTAATTTTTTAACTTTTTTTTTTATGTATGTAATTCAATGTGTGATTGTTTACATTTTCTATTCATTTATTTTTTGTTAATTTATGTGCTCAGTTTTATGTTTGTAATTTTATTGTGCTTTTGTGTATTGTGTGTTAATTTTCGGTGTTGCATCAAATAAATGTTTTATCTATATATCTATCTTTTTCTGTGAACTCCCTTTGCTTAAGGTTTAAGATGTTGTTTTGATTTTACCACCGTATTATTATATGATCTGGATACTTACGCGGGGATTGTTTCGAGGTGGCTCAAGAAAAGAATACCTGAAAGAAGTTGGGAGGTTGGGAGGTCTTTGCCCAGCAGTGGGACAGTATAGAAGACTAAACAAAAAAAAATTCATTATTTAATATCTAATCATTTAAATAATGTCCAGTGCATCTAGGTTTATAGGCTACCAGTCCTAAGTCATCTTTTAAAATACACGACATAGTATTAAAGTCTGTCTAAAAAGTCAAACGACTTGGATAATTATTAAGGTAAAATGTATTCTGATGTAGTCAACGCTGGTTCAATGATCAAGGTTGATTAAGGGATTTTGATCATAGTTTACTAATAGGAGAACCTTATAAACAGTATCGAATATAAGTATTTTTTAAATGATTAAATATTATACAAAATTCCCAAGTCGGTTGACTTTTTAGACAGACTTTAGGTGCTATATTTATTTCCCCCAGACTTTTTTTTTTGCGTAAGGACAGGATTTCCTTCACAGGATGGCCAGACTTTTTCGGTCACAAAAGGAGCAGGTTTCAGGTTTTTTTTTTTTTAAATTGAGATAAACTAGTGCTTGACTGCGATCCCACCTGATGGTAAGTAGCGATGCAATCTTTGATGGTGAGGCGCACTAGTTTATTAAGAGCAAAATAGAAAAAGAATAGAAAAAAAATAAACAAAACAAAAAAAATAAAATAAAATAAAAAACGAACGAATTTTAAACGATTTTTTTTATGAACATTTGTTTCTCGAAATTAAGGATAGGTTTACAAATATCTCGCGGTAAAACTGTTAGTTCTTCAATTTTTTTTTTGTGTAATTCAGAGTAATAAAACTAATTTTAGACATTTTGAAAACTGTATGTGCCTTTGTAGGACTTTGGGCTTTGTTTCTTAAGGACTCTCCTCAAACTATTATTAGTAATTTTTCTTTTTTCGTAGAAAATGAGCGGGTACGGCACTAGCATGTCGGGTGGCGGCGACACCGACGCGCTGGCGAGACGACTGCGCGACGCGGAGCGAGCTCGGGCGGACGCGGAGCGCGCGCACGCCGACGCCCTCGCTCAGCTCCGCGCAGCGCAGCGCTCGCCCATAGACCAGCACAATGTTGAACAACTACAGTCCAGAGCAAGGGAACTGGAGAAAAAGGTAGCTATGCCATACATTTTACAAGTGTGGTTAGAACGGAACGAGTACAAGCTGTCGAGCTCGCTCAGCTTCGCGCATCTTAGGGCCTGTGCACACCACGATTTTTAAACGCGCGTTTTAGAAACGTGCGTCGACGGCGTGCTTTTAACCTAATATAGGTCAACAGGCTGCATCTGACTCGCGTGCGTATCGCTACAAACGCATTTATTAGCATTACAAAAACACCTTAAAATTAAACAAATGGTAGGTACATAGAGTAATGCCAAAAAGGCCTCAGCACAGCATAATGCCAAATGGTAACACAAGGCCACCACCTGACGCTGATTTTCAGCTCCAGCCCTTGGGAGCCATATGCTCGAACAGAAAATATTTATTAAAATCTAAAAGGTTCTGTGTAGAATAGAATAGAATAGAATAGAATCGTTTATTTCTGAGTACATGGTGCATGAAGATCATAATATTAAACAGAATCACATATACTACCTTTACTGGTGTAGAAATATTAAATGAGTATGTAATTTACAATGCATATAGTTACAAATCATGCAATACTGAATAACATTTAAAATTAAACCAACCAAATACAAAAAAAAAAATACAATTAATATGTGTAACTTTAGGGACCACGTTATTTTTATGTGTACATGTGTGTGTGTATATACCAGCTAAAAGAAAATATTGCGATTCTTATTTATTTAGTCCAAAAAAGATTTATGTGCCCATTTAAAACAAATAATAGGTAAAGCTGAGACCACCACCACCACAAGATCATTCGCACAATAAAATTAAAGATAACAAGTAGGGATATACTATTAGTCCAATGCAGTCTTTTTACTTATTTAACTATTTATGTACATACTAATAAAAGAAAAGAAGAAGGAGCAGAAAAATAGGTACAAATATGATGCTTCTCTTTTTTTGTTATTTTTATTTTAAGTTATAGATAAGCTTTATTTTACATTTTCACAGGCGGCACTAGAAACAGTACGATGCGAAGAGCTACAACTAGAACTGTCATCGGCGTTGCGAGCCCGCGGTCAGGGCGGCGGGAACACGTGGTCTTCGCAGTCGGCGCAACCGGCGTCCGAGATCGAGCGCATCATGGCCAAGATCGAGCAAGACAACCGCATCCTCGCCGAGTTGGAGCACACGAGGTCCACGACACACGGTAATCAACTTTACAAATATTTTCGTCATCATCAATGGGTAGCTCGCTGTCCGACCGTCCGGTAACTGTCCGGACCGAGCCCAAGTCGTCGACAGCGCGCACTGTTCCCGCACGCCTCAAGAAGTTGTCAGCAACAGCAGGGGCCCTGCTGGATCGAAGCCTACTGGGGCCAGGGTTAGTTTCGAAAGATAGCTCACCTTGGTATGAAAGGCAACAAAGGAACAGGAGTGGGTTTTTAGTCAGTAAAAGTCATGTCATTAGATGATTTTCCCACCGAAAAAAAAAGAATCATCATCATCATCATTTCAGCCGATATACGTCCACTGTTGGACATAGGCTTACCCCAAGTGTCGCCACAATGAACGGTCCTGTGCGTCTCGCATCCATCGGTTTCCCGCAACCTTCACCAGGTCATCGGTCCACCTTGTAGGAGGCCTTCCACGCTGCGTTTTCCGGTACGCGGTCGCCGCTCAGAACCTTTCAGCCCAAGCAAAAAATTAAGATATCCGCAGGTGAACGAAGGTTGCCGACATAGCACGAACAATTGCCAAACTTAATTGGCAATGGGGAGGGCACATTGCTCGCAGAACAGATATTTTAACGGATAGATTTTTTTAAGTGGCTGTGTACCATCAAAGATATTTCCGCCTGATCACCGCTAAGTTCATTTTTTCGTGCACTCGAAACGAAAACTTCAAACGACCTGGCGCCGCGCCGCAGGATTCAAGCGAATTTTTTTTAAAGTGATCATGCAGAAATGACCGCGGTGGTATCTGTGTCTCTGCTGACTATCCGTTTATACTTTTGCCTGATAGTTGAAATTTCACAGAGTCCCTATTATATATTTTTCTCCCTCGTATACAAGTCTAACTCACACAATATGTCTGTTTGTTTTTGTCGTAATTCATTTATTGAAACTGGACTAACAGCTGCCGAAAGACTGAGAATCGTAACTAAGTTATGGGAAACAGATATTTCTTTGTAAAAGTCATAATTACAGAAAAATAATGTTTAAGTAGTTTATGGTTTCCCAGGTATCCAATCAAGCGGATCCAACCAGGCGCTGGGGGATTATCACTCGCCGACGCCGTCGCCGCTGCCACACTCGTACACCAGCACGACGGGCCACGCTGCCATCTGCCAGAGCAACACCATGCCGACGCTCTCCTCGCTGCACGCTACCGGCCAATTCACCGCCCCCTCCTCCAACTCCGTCGCCTACTCCATGAGCGCACACAACCCCACTTCGTACTCCAACCCCGTGTCGGCCTATTCCAACACGTACGGCCTCTCCAACACCCATCAAGTCACCTTCACGAACCCCGTCACCGCACCGCTCGTCAACAACATCGGACAGATCTCCAGCACGCTAGCCGGACTACAGACCAACCTACAGAACCTTACCGGCAACGTGTCAGCTCTGAACCTCGGCTCCGGCCTCGCTCCCGGCATGACGGGGACCATAGCCGGATCCGGCCTCACCAGCTGTTTGAACAACCCGCAGAACAATTTATCCAGTGGACTATCGAATACGCTAGGAGGTTTACAGTCGACCTTATCGAGCGGGTTGGGAAACGCCCTCTCGAACTTGACCGGGACGCAATTAGGAGGACTAAACACAAGTTTAGGCGCCACAAGCGCTTATGGAACCGGTACAGGGACGTATACGAATCCCCTCCTATCTGGCGGACTCGGAACAAATCCTATGAATATAAAACTGAAACCTCTAGATGAAATGGACCTCGGACTCAGTAGATACGGGAACACGACGGGCGTGGGCCGGGTGGCCACGCCGGTCACGCCGCACCAACCCTCGTGGAACTTAGGATTAGATAGCCAATTCGGAACTGATAGACTAGGGGGCTTAGACTCGGGATTCAGCCACGATCGAAACCAAAGAGCTATAGCACGGATTATGCCTAATACCGGCTTGGAAATGGAAGGTGAGTGAAATCTAATTTTGTTCGTGATATTTTTTAAAAAGAAAACGATTTGAGCGGTGCACATGTTTCAGTTGCGCGCAATGCGTCACATTATATGAATGGTGCCTCAGACACAGTTGACATGCTCGACATACCGGGGAAGGGTCGCTGTTGTGTGTATATCGCCCGGTATTCGTACGACCCGCCTGAGTAAGTAAAACCCCGACTACATTACAATTGCTATAGGATGGTGTGGGTGACAGCTGTCGGATCCATATAATGTAGCTATGTTAAAGATATATATTTTTGTCCTGCTGTTATCCTACCCATGCTATGTAAAAAGACATTGGCTTTTGTTTGATGCCGAATCTGATCGTGTCAATTTACATACTAACATTTTCAGGATTGAGACTGCAGAAGGTGAACTGGCAATAAGTTCTGGGGATTATTTGTTAGTATGGGGTCCCCCAGACCCCAACGCTCCCATGCTTGATGCCGAACTATTGGACGGACGACGTGGACTGGTACCTGCTAATTTCGTTACAAGATTGATCGGAGATGATCTGTTAGAATTCCATCAGGTGATAAATAGATTCTATTAAGTAGTTTTATGTTAAGAACTAGTTATCTAAATATAACAAAATGTTTGATGATCAGAAACTGCATGGTCGAAAGGGGCTCTTGGGTACTTCAAATAAATAACAGAGCTACTAAAAAAATGGATTGGTTGAGATTAACGATGCATTGTAACCTATGAAAGTAATTAATTTCAATCATAAACTTGGTCATACAAGGTCCCATTTTACCCTCAGGCGATTGTTTCAACATTGAGAGATGTCGATGAAGCCACCACAGCGATAAGCGAACTATCGATCAGTCGAGACGTCGCTCGTCTTAGCGAGGTAGCTGAACTAAGCGAAGGCCCTGAAGACGATGACAACGGTAAGCATCCACACATCAAACATCTAACATAGAATTCAAACTACGCACGAAATGTAGATCAAACAGTACTTGCCAATGTGAACAATCTAGCAATTAGAATAATTATTATTTCATTAAAGCTAGCAAAGTTTTTTGAATATTTTTATAATTAGACATGACAAAAAGATTTAGACTAAGGTCTAGAATAGAAGTTAAAACTTTAGCAATTAGTACATATAACAATTCGACATTGACTGAACTTTTACATTTCGCATGCAACCCAAACGCATCGAGCACCCGGACTACCATACTAACATAGTAGCTAATAAACAATCATGACGCTTCGCACAGAGATACAATCAGAACGCTACACAGACGACCTGTGACGGTTGTCGTAAACGATCATTTATAGAAATAGTTCTATAGTCGAACCTTTATCCCTCCCCGTTCCCTTCCTTGGACTTCGCTGCACGCTTCTTCGCATTCTCACGCACTTCGCCTGCCTGGCTGCACTCCTCGATATACCCTCGGACCTCAACAGCCGAGCTGTTTTTCTCGTCGCTAGTGCCGGCGCCGCGGCAGCTCACCTTGGAGAGGCAGCTCAACAAGTCCGTGCTCATCGGCTGGACTGCCCCCGAGGGTGTGCAGCAAGCCAACATCGAGAGCTACCACGTATACGTCGATGGAGTTCTCAAAACTACCGTCAAGGCGTCAGAACGCACACGAGCGCTCGTTGAAGGAGTAGATTCCAATCGGGTGAGTTGTTTTCATGTTCAATTAGCTGCTTCTCTTTATCTTTCTACAGTAGTCACTTTTACATGTTACCGGTGAGCACAAATCCATTTAGTATGTCATCGATGTCATCGTTTGCTTTTAGATGTTATATATACTTTTGTACTTGTATCCTTGTAATATTTCCGATGAGAGCCGTCAGTTTTATGATCTTTTTGTTTCTAAAGCCGCATCGTATCAGCGTGCGTTCGGTGACAGTGTCGCGACGCACGTCAAGGGACGCAGCTTGCACGATGGTGATCGGCAGAGACACCGGCAACATGGGCCCGACCTGTGTCAGGGCCAGCGGAGTGACCTGCTCGCAAGCCGTGATCTCTTGGCTACCAGCCAACTCAAACCACCAGCACGTTGTTTGTGTAAACAATGTTGAAGTAAGCGTTTGTTACAGTTAAATGACGTCATTAATCAATAGGATAGACTAGACACGCGTTCATTGATTACAGGTTCGGACAGTGAAGCCAGGAGTTTACCGCCATACAATCACAGGTTTATCACCTAGCACACAGTATCGGGTAACTGTAAGGGCTAAACACTTAAGAGCTGGTCCACCACAACCTGGCGTTCCAGTTCAAGAAGAAGCTCCTGGGGCTTACACAGACTTCAGGACTCTACCCAAGGGACTGCCAGATCCGCCAAATGAAATAATGGTACGTGTGAAGTAAAAATCCATTAATCAGCATGACGTGAATTGAGCATGCTTTTTGGATCCAAACTTATACATCTTACACTCACATTCCTTGCTCGCTGATGTTATATGTATCTATCTATACCTAGTCAGGAATCAGAATTATAACAATCACACAGTGGATAGTGGAAAAAAAATTAAATAATGCTTTAAAAGGCAGTAACCGAGAAGCGTTTTTAGCACGCACAAGGTAGCTTTTCCAATGCTCCACGAAAGTGTGATGATACAGTATGAATACTCACAAAGACCGACTGACACACCCCTATTCCTTTCAAATAATTCACAACCTCAAAGCACACAGCACGTCTCGAGGAAGTCGCGTCAATCGCAACCATAAATCCAGCTCCAGGAAAATTATTCTTGACATATCCCAACGCTCACCTCGTTGTTAGCTTAGCGACCCCCATCTGTAATGTCAGCTCCTCCCTCAATGTGGCTTAGTTCAACGTTGGCCCACATGTATTAAAGTTGAAACCCAATTGGCTTGCCTCACTATTATTCGGCTGGATTGTTGGTGGTGATTGGTGCGGTGTCGCAGGTGGAAGCCGGACCTCAGGACGGGACCTTGCTGGTGACTTGGCAGCCAGTCCTGCGTCCGCCCGCCTCGGGCCCGGTCACTGGATACGCAGTGTACGCCGATGGCAAGAAGGTGACCGACGTGGATTCTCCAACCGGTGACCACGCTCTCATCGACATTGGCAAACTGATCGGCCTCAATCCTAAATGTGTCACCGTAAGTATGGCTGTATGGAGCTTGATTTGGCTATGTGAACGCTATGTTAGCAATATTAGATATATGGTGACGTTTATCTAATTGGTAGAATTATATTTATGTATTATTGTGTAGTGTGACGAATTTTTATCTTGATTCTTGCCTTGTTATTTTCAGGTACGTACAAAGTCAAGGGACAGCCAGTCCAGTGACAGTGCGCCCACGCCGATCCCACCTGCAGTGCTGCGCGGTGTAGTGACGCGCATGCCCCGAGGGCCGGGTCCCGGCCCGGGTCCTAACCAACAAGGACCCGGCGGGTACAGGGGTGGGCAGATAGTGCAGCGCCCCCAGCCCTACCAACATCACCAGCAAGTTATAGAGCACGATGAGAATCTCTCCGATAAGGAGATCTTCCCATCTGTCAACCGTCACGACCCACACGCTGCGCAGGTGACCAAACACTTTTTATTTATCTTATCTATTGTCCCTTTATGATATCGGCAATAATATCTCGCTATGTCTGATAAAATGGAGTATTTGTCCCAAAAAATTGGCTTTAACTAAAATTTTTTAAATGTCAAAATTTTACATTGATTGTTTTCTGTACACACATCTTATTGGATTTTTATTTGCAATTCGAATTGGAATTTTGAAACTTTTGTCAAAATTAAATTTACATATCATAAATGTGTTTATCTAAAATATTGATCGGCATAGCACTTTGTCTATATTTGGTTTGCAAATCAATGTTGTACATTTGTGTGTAACGTCAAGTTTCATTTTGCCAGTTTATTTCGTTGAGAGGTTGATTCAGTATTTAATATGTGCTTAATATTTTTTATTTTATCTCTGATTATTTTCTTCGTCTGTGTCTTCTTAGCTATCATTATAACGATCAGTGTCATATGCTCTTTTCTTGCGCGACAAACAGTCTGTTTAAGCAAATTGTGTCTCATCAACTGCATCAGTAATAGGTACGTTTGTGTTGCCAGTATGTTATATAGTATCATATACAGACAGTTTGTCACGTGATATCGGTGTTGCAAACTGCACTCTTTATACTTTCTCCTGTGGTTCTGTCGCTGGCATCTCCTAAATGTCCAGTATTTAGTTCTCTGCCGACGGTTCACGACACGACCACCGCGCCATCGACTATAGCTATGCACTCGGCTCGATCGTTCAAAATTAAATGCATACTGCTTGCGACTAGATCAGTAGTCTCTAGTGCTATTGGCCGATACCCGACAACGCACGACACCATACAGATACAACTTAGAACAGATAAAGAGCTTGTACTTTGTGACACAGACAATACCGCCCTTGAGTTGTGATCATGCCACTTAGTCTAACCTTACCTCGCTCTCTCACATAACTGTTATACACCTTTCCATAGCCTACGAGTGGATTCGGCACAGGCCTCCTAAAGAGTATATTCGACAAAATAACCCCTTCGGTAAGGAATTTTAACACGTCTTTTCATATTTATCATTATTTATTTAATTCTGAAGTTTACACACGACTGATTTATTTAGCGTTCTATGAATTATTATTTTAGTTTTGAAAGCGTTATTTTTTGTGTTATTAGTTGTGTAAAATATTTTTTATTATTTTCTTTATTATTTTTTATTAATACACAGTGTGCCCGTATATTATACAAATAGTGTCATAATACTATAATATTGTAGCCATATAATCAGCATATGAAGACAATATTTACTTTGAGTATGCTTTTATATTTATCTGAAAGTAGAGAAAAATATGTAGAAAACAAGTATACTAGCTAAATGCATATATATTTATATAAAGAAATAGGTTTTTGAAATAAAACATCTGTTTAGCAGTTGTACGATTTTAAAGATACATAGATAGATAGAGTTTAATATTACAATTAAATTACCTATAGCTTAAAATAGAACGGGTTCTTATTTGATTAATACTATTAAAGAAAACCTCTTAATAATATTACTTAGGAGTGGTAAAGTAATTGCGTTTAAGACGATTTTTCATAACAGTTCACGACTCATAAACATAAAGACATCACTCATGAACATTCACACATCATCCATGTTACATACGAACCGTGGAAACAAAACAATCGTGCGTTTCAAGACTAGGATTTAATTAATAGCCGACCGCTTTACACGGCAGTGAACTTCTATCTTCATACTTCAACTTTCCTGTACAGGCTTCACTTGCTCTAACGCCTGATATATTAATACTATATGAAGTGTAATTTGTAACTCACTCTCCAACAGCTTCTAACAAACCGCTTAATAACCTTTCCGTTTAGTGTGTACTTCTATATGCTTTAAAAAGTAATTCAATAGATTCAACAGAAATTACCTACACAGAGTATGAAGCAAATACCACGTCAGAGATATTGCGAGCACCATAGTCATCAATATCGCCCATATCAGCACGATCATTAAACTCACTATATTTTGTGTCGTTATAAAGAATTGTGTATATGCTAAAATATTGAATGACCATGTGGTATTAGCAATCGGGGATACCGGCCATCGAAATCACTAAAGAGAGCGCGACGGAGCTGGGTAGCGAGGATGAGGAGGCGCCACGCCGCCGCCAGCAGGTCTGCGATCTCTCCTAGCTGTCATCGATGTGCTCTCCATGTGCTAGCACTGTTCACTATGCTCTCTTTCTCTCAATTCTGTACGATCTCCCGATCACGAGTTTCTGAGTTTCACTTCTCGGTGTTCTGTGTTGTCAACTTCACTTTGTACGTCCTCGATGTTGCCCCACACGAATCTGGCCCGCCACACGTACCTACGTCGACACCGCACGTCACGACGTCCGACTGATACGAGTAGGCAGAGGAACTAGGTCACTGAGCACTCGATACAGACAACACTGGAGCATGTCGCGTGTGTGTATGATTGTTCCTGCATGCTGTCTTGGCTTCGACGCGTATCAATGCCGTACACTCACTCCTCTCACACACCCCCACACTTCAATGTCTTATGTTATCAGATAAGGTATTCAGTTTATGAGGGGACATCGGTTAATGATACGATTTTTCCGTTATTGTTCAAGTTGAATTTAAATTTTGTTTTGTTATACTTGTGACAAGCACATTTGTAACCGACTGTTTATGATTCTATCTGCTATGAATGATGTGGCTCCACGAGTAAGCGCTGCACGCTAGCTTTCGTTGTGCATGGGGGTTGAATAGAGCTACAACGGAATGTATTGTTTTTCTTAACATCCGAGGAGAAGGTAATATTTATATCGCTTTGAGACGCAACGCCAATGAGGATAATGGCTATGAGCTTGTTCGATTGCTGTTGGCTTGTTTATGGAAAATCTAACCTTATTAATGTGTTGGTTCGTACGGACGTCAGCAGCAACCGTCCCAACCAACGCAAGCGTCGCAGCAGCCATCGGGTCAGCCGTACCCGAGTACACAAGCTTACCATGGCACGCAGCAACCCCAATATCCACCAGCCGGCCAGTTCCAAAGTAACCCGGCGTACCCCGGGGCGGGCGGGCCGAGCGCGGCGCAGTACCAGAACCCGCCCCCCCGGAACCACCACGAGAGAGGCCGCCCTCCTAACCCTCACCAGGCACCACACCACAACGACCAGGTATCACCTTCTTTTCTTTGTATATATATATAACTTTTTGAAAGAAGTTTTCTGAATCTATATAATATTCTAGCTTCTAGCCAGCCTGCCCGCATGATTGTGGGTTTCTTCTAATAATTTTGGACCCCCTTTCAATCCTTTATGCCTTGATAACACGTACCGAGTAAAAGGGCGAGACAGTGCTCTCGGCCGAGTACTCGGTACATGTAAACACAGCGCCGAGTGCTCGGCCCACCACTTATCTCTACAACTCGCTTACATCACTGTCTCGGCCGAGCAACAATTTACTGTCTCGCCCTTTTACTCGGTACGTGTGATCAAGGCATTAGGTGTGTTTTAGGTAAACCTCTCTTATTGCCCGCTTACGTCATAAGAAGGAATCTTATGCAAAATTTCATGTTCCTAGTTCCAGTTATTTTGGCTGTGCGTTTTTTTTTTTTTTTTTTTTTCGAAGGGAATAATCGTCTTATGACAACCCCCGCTCTTGGGCGGAGCGGGAGATAGTGTCAGACTCTCCCGAGCGCCCTTTCGGATAACCCTGGCCCCAGTAGGCTTCGACCCGGCTGGGCCCCTGCTGTTGCTGACAACTCCTTGAGGCGCGCGGGAACAGCTGTGCGTTGATATGTCTGTCAGTTTTTCTTTTTCCATTGTATAGGACTTTGAGTGAGCACTAAGAGGTTTTCCAAAATTCACCTCCTAAGGACCGGTATGAAGGCTTGAAGGAACGGGATGGGTTTTTTAGTCAGTAAGAGTAGTTTTAGAAAGTTTGTATGAAGAAACCTATTTTCATGCGGACGAAGGCGCCGAGGCTAGTCAAAAATGACACAATAGATATAATAATTTAATGTACTTGAAACACCAACCCTAGTTTAATTTTGGGTCTGGGTGTCTTGTGTATGTAAGTTTACATGTTTGTGAAAGCACCTACGATATAGGAGTAATTCCAAGTTTAGGACAACGTTATAAAACTAAATTTAGTATAATACACTGAGCTGTAAAGGTAGAACTACACTGCTCACACGTGTGCCACACACGTCGATCTGGGCGCGTCGGTCTCCATCCACATCCACATTTTATATGGAAACTAGACTTGTAGAGCTACACTTGATACGCGCCACGCGACGTCGACGTACAAATCCTGGGGCCCAAGTCTGCTATTTTTATAAACTTGGCATTCCAACACGATCCCATTGTCATTTTGCTAAAAGTTTGTAATCTGCTAATTCATAATGATCGATCATTGATCGGTCAATGGTCTTGTAATAGAATTGTGGTAGAATGACAATACCGAGCTTATTAAAACCAATAACTGCGCAATAACGTCGTAATGGTAGGTCACTGATCAAAGGAACTGTCAAAATTTTTGTAGATTACCGCTTATGTCAGATACTACTTTATCATTATGTACTAGATTACCATTCTATGCCATTTCTTTCAATGAAGTGTCAGTGGTTGAACATCGGAAAGTCATAATGACGCCATTATATTAGTAGATTACCAAAACTTGTCAAAATCTGACACTATTGTAAAGAAAGAAAGAAAGAAAAAACTTTTATTCGTACCTCACACATACAGTAGAATTAGATTAATAATAATAAAAAAAAGAAAACTTTAAAATCTGTGCAAGGCCAAAAGGGCGCCTAACTCAGCATATGCTGCGAATGCTGTAATATCAGACTTGAGGCCCAGGCGTGTTACACGTGTGCGTCGCGACGTCGGTCTAATGTAGTTCTAGCTTAATAAATGTTCCTCAAATCCTAAACGCGATCTTGTGAATAAAGTACATCTAATTATTTATTTTTTTTAATGACTTCAGATGCCTAGTAGCTTCTTTAGTTGATTTGAGTAAATAATTTTACATAAAGTTAGGAATTTATAATATAATCTAATGGTGTTTTTAGAGTCTGTCTAATAAGTTAAACGACTTCAACACGGGTTCAATAATCAAGGTTGATTAAGAGATAGAGATCATTTTTTTGCTAACAAAGAAGAACCTTATTTATTTATTTACAATTTACTTATACAACATTACAGCCTAACTAAACTAATGCGTTGTACAGAAACAAGAAAAAAAAAAAAAAAGAAGAAAACATATACATTACCACAAATATAAAATAATAAGGAACTTCGTTCCAAAAAAAAACGACACCGTTTACTTATTTTTCATCCATCCTCTCACAAAACCTCAGACATTCACGACACACATCTATCCATCTTCCAGCAAACAAGTCACACTCTGGTGTTAGAGTCAGAAGAGCATTAAGCAAAGAAAGCGCACGAACGAGTGGCGAGTTAGCTCTTGTGGCATAAGAAAAGTATCGAATATAAGTATTTTTTAAATGATTAAATATTATACAAAATTCCCAAGTCGGTTGACTTATTAGACAGACTATAAAATCGTGCGGTTTTGATTACGTGCGGGATTGCTCCGCACGCTACCCCCACAAATGTCCATTCCATACTGTAAATATTTATTGTAATGCGAATACGCACGCGGGACGCATTTTTTTGCATTGTGAAATTTTCTGCATGCGGAGCAATTCCGATTGTGTGATGAAATCCGCACGATATTAAAAATACCCTAAGTTAGAACGTTTTCAGTAATCAGCGTTAGTTTAATTACAAGTTCAAGTTTAGCATGAGCCAGATTGGTTAAAGCTAAGTGTATCGCGTACCAAGTCTTAATTCGAGCACCTGTTCCTCTTACAGCAGCAGCAGCAGCAACAGCAACAACAACAACAACAGCAACAACAGCAGAACCAGCAGAACCAGCAAGGCAGCAGTATGCAGTACACCGCACGCGGGGGCCAACCCCAGGGACCCCGCGGGCCCCAGCCTGGCGCCAGGCACGCGCAAACCCACCCTCAGTCCAAGAGAAGCCGCTACTTCATCGCCCTATTTGACTATGATCCACAAACCATGAGCCCGAATCCAGAAAGCTGTGATGAGGAACTGCCCTTCAGTGAAGGAGACACTATCAAGGTTAGTGATGGATATATTCTTACAGAATCTGTCTTCCCAGAATTCGGGTCAGTTCTTAAATGCGCCATAGATGCTGTTATTTACCCTGAGGCATTACTTTGTGCACTGCTCTCAAAACGTTGAAGGAAAACATCGTGAGGAAATCTGCCTGTCCTAGAACCAAAAATTCAACACACTCTCTTCTTGACACTCTCAAGGAAATTCATAGGGTACTTCCTGTTGACCTAGAATCCTGAAAGGCATGAAGCAAGGTCTTATAGCACAAGTATAGGAAAAAGCTTGAAAAAAAAATTTGCTCTTCGTAACTCAATTTGAGATTTGAACTGTTTTCATGTGTAAGTTTGTACGGAACCCTCAGTGCGCGGATCCGACTCGCATTTGGCCGGCTTTTTTTACATAGCATGGGGAGGATAACAGCAGGACAAAAATATACTTAAATCTTTAAAAAAAAGGATAGGTAGCTATATTGTCTGTATCCGACAACTGTCACCCACACCATGCTTTAATAGCAATTGTTGTAGGTGGCGACGCTTTTGGTAAAGACAATTTGTCAAACTCAATTACAGATTATTATTTGATTTGACTTTGTTAAGGCTCTGATGCAGCTCTAATCATTCACGGATCTTAATGAAAATTAGACCTAACATTACATAATACTGGATCTAAAATTTTTTACTTCTTCCAGTACACTTCATGTTCAAGAAAGATTAGAGAAATAGAAGACACTGTCATTCTTTTTCTTAGCGTATCGATGGCAAAATTAGTTCTATTTTTTAAATTAAATTCCTTGCCTTACCCAGAAACACTGCCATTAAAAAACCCATATTAATCAGCAAATAAACTCTCTCTATTTCCAGGTTTGGGGTGACAAAGACGGCGACGGTTTCTATTGGGGCGAATGCAGGGGTCGTCGCGGATATGTGCCTCATAACATGGTCATGGAAGTTTCGGAACAAGAAGTGACGGGACAGCCTACTAAGAGAGACAGATGGGCCGACGCCTACGCCAACCAGCCTGTACGCCGCATGGTCGCACTCTACGACTACGACCCGCAGGAACTCAGCCCTAACGTGGACGCTGATGTAAGTATCAACTTCTTATCTTCCTGATTTAAAATTCCATGTTTCTAATAATTGAATAATGAACCTTTTTTGTATTAGCGATCTTAACTTCTATGTCGGTTAAATCATTTTTAAACTGAATATCTCGAGATTTAAGTCGTGCTATTTTGTGAATGCCATAATGTAATTTTGTACTGAATGTAACGGTACCCTTATCTCAGTTTTGTGAAAAAATATCAGTTAAACCGTCTTAGAAGTAAACCCTTCGATTAAGATTCGATGAAACTAAAGCAGACTAAACTTTGAGTTTGATAGAAATACTCGCCACTAAAACAGTGCCATATATGTTACCTATGTAACCGTTGGGAAATGCAGTCGTTACAGGTATCATGCCACAAATACTGCAATTAGATTCTTCTACCAGCTGTTCTCTCTTGTTGTAGCGATTGAACTTCATTGCTAGTAATTTGAAAATCTAATATGGCTTTAGATGTTTGAAATTGTGTTTTCTGCTTAGTGTCTGAGACTGCATTATGTGTTATATGTCTATATACGACATTTTGTCCCTTACCTCTTGATGTACCATTTTATCTTGATCAGCCTTTGATCTTCTATTGTACTGCATTATTGTATCTACTTATACCTTTACTCACATAAAATCTAACTCTATCTCTTTCCATTTCTCTGTACTATATCTTACTTTTCGCTCTAACATTTCTTTCACAATTGATTTTTTGTCACTCAGAAACTTTTCCAGGCTGAGCTGAGCTTCCAAACGGGTCAGATCATCCACGTGTACGGAGACATGGATGACGATGGCTTCTACATGGCTGAAATCGATGGCGCCCGAGGTCTTGTGCCGAGCAACTTCCTCGCTGATGCGAATGACCAGTACGCGGCTCCGCATAGTAACCAAGGTGAGTGCAACTTGATAGTCTAGTTTCTCAAAAGTAGTGAATTCCAACTGACATCTGAGTGTAGAAACACTAATAGGTATAATAAAGAGGTAAAGTTTGTTTTTTTTTGTTCTTTTGTTTGTAGCAGGTAATCTCTGGAAGTACTGGTCCGATTGCCAAATATTTTTCACCGATAGAAAGCTGCTTTATTCCTGAGTGACATAGGCTATATTTTATATACGCGGGCGAAGCCGCTGGCAAAAGCTAGTGTTTAATAAAAACGACAGGTAATATAGGTGACAAGTGACAATCATATTTTCTGTCTTTTTTTTGTTTTGTTATATTTCTTAAACTGAACCTGATGCGAAAATGTAATATATTTTTTTAATCAAATGCTTCGCATTGGTAGTTTTATTTTCCTTAGGTAGGTATTTTTACATAAAAATAATTATGGTTTATGTTGATGATATAAAAGTAGGTGGTTGGATTTGCAAACATTCAATTTTAAAATAAAATAGAGCCACGATTTTCCCTATCATAAGAGTTCTACGTCTACCAAGTAAAAAGTATTTTAGCTAAGTAAAGGGATGTCACATTTGATGTGGTCTATCGAGCATTGATATTGGGTGCAGGGGCTGCGGGCATGTCATCAGCTGGGCAGGCCCCGGGGCGTGGGGGCGCGGGGCGGGGTCGCGGTGCCGTGCCGCTTCCCGGCCCGGGCTGCGGTCCCGGCACCAAGGGCCCACCACCGCCGCCGCGCGAAGGTGTGCCGCACCACGCTCAGCATGCGCAGCACGCGCAGCACCCCCAACACGCGCAGCATGCGCAGCTCGCGCAGCACGCCGCGCAGCAGGCCCAGCAGCGCAACCACCACCGCCGCGCAGGTACGGCACTCCCCCAATTCCTCTGCTCCTCCACTTTCTCCCTGAGCTGCCACCGCTGCTCTTGCCCTCGCTCCCTATTTTTATATTAAGCCGGGTCGGTCGGCTCGTCGATTACAGAAGAGCGATGCACACGCTTTAGACAAAGCCCTGTTAGTCACCCGTCACTACATGACACGATTTAACTAGTTTGTTTTGTCCTGCTTGTCAGTTTCACTTCAATAAAATATCAGAACTTTTTGTATTGAAGTCCAATTAAAATTATAACTTCAAAAGACCGTACACTGAAAGTAGTCATGATCGAATCGCTTTCAAAGAGATCGCCGAGCCGACCTCCCTTAGGTAAGTTCGGTGAAGACGCGTGTCATCACCGTTCACCGAGAGCTTTGAGTGTTTCATGTTTGCACCTTGGACTTGCTATGTGACTACTGAAAGACGCTAGCTATTTCGCTCTGGAACCCTCTATCATCTTTCCTGTACACTTGGGATTGCGACGGGACTCGCTCAGCGAGTTTGTGTTTTAGATTTTCAATTCCGTTTTGCCTCGTTGCCTCCTTGATAAATTGGTCTTTCTGAATTTTATGATTCCTTTTAGATGTTGTTGATTGTGTGCTTACTTCAATGATGAAACTGGAACTCACTATTTCCTTTCCAATCGATCCTGGATCCAAGTGTGTCAGTGATGGTAAAACGGAATGTATGAATGCGAGTCCGGTTGCAATCTACGGAGCACAAAGACTCTTGGTGTACACTTTGCTAATGAACACTCTATCTTGGATTACACAGTCACAAACATCGTTCGAAGAGGTTCTGATTCCTTACAAAGACTTGTTATTTCAAGTGTGTCCTTATTACCAAACCACACTACTCAAAGCCACGTCGTTACGACTCGAGGATACCTTATTTTATTTTCATCTGTCCAACTCTCTATCCTATTATTATGTTTTGTTTGTCACACGGTATACCATGGCATTTAGACACACTGCGGGTAGGCTGCTCGTACAAATACACGCAACATAATCTCGCTCTGAACCCACGGGGTGTTCGTGAGGTGTGATCCAAGATTCAAGTGGTTGTCTGTGGTCACTATATATGTTGTGTGTATTGTCTGTTTGCTAGATGCCTGCCCTCCTTCCTCTATGTTAGACCACAACACATGCGCCAGTAATCCAGAACAGGCGAATTCTCAGGTAAAAATACCGTTTGTAATCGACCCACAAGAATACTTTCAAATATACTATGCAACGATACTAGACGTTTTTTGTTCGACTGTCACTTCATTGTCTTTAGATTTTATTATTTTCACTTTTTCCTTTTCTTCATTTATTTCTTTATCTATATTTACCTTGCGTTTCATTACTACGCTCAGTGTACAGAGGGCATCTGGTACCGTGGCCGCCTCGGTCACCCGTCCGCAAGTAAAGTGGACTGACGGTCATGATAACCATAATACTTATTATATTGTTTACACATCATTAGCTGTCATCGCATACTGGACCAGATCATACAGAGACTAGTACAGAACATACACTGGCGTACTTCACTCACATCAGATACCATAACCCATTCACCATGTTACTACAATCTCTGAGGCCTGTGAATGTGGTCCTTTACTAAACGATTGCGTTGGTGATGACATTACGTTACTATAGCAACCTCTCTGATGTTCATATGACGATTCTTGTGCATCATTACGTAATCGAATAGTATTTTCTTATTCAAGCTTTTTGTTGTAGTTTAACGAAGCATGAAGAATGCATTGAATGAATTGATCTACCTTAACGAATCTGAGCTTTTATTTACAAACCTGATAATTAATTTCTTCCAAAAATATATAAAATATTGTGACCCTAGCTGACCGAACTTGTCAGCCATTTTCTTATTGAAATGCCACCTGCTTTGTTTATGGCAATGCATGTTTTTTTATTGCACATTTTATACTATATTGATGTGTGTACTATGGATATTTTTGTAAATAATAATGTTTTGTCTCAATATTGTATAGCATGATACACAGAGTGACTTAGGTATTGATGTAAGTGTATTTTATTTACCTATATGTAAATATTTTAAGACACGCATAATAAGAACTAATATCTATTCTAAAGACAATATCTACCTATCTCTTTATTTATAAATTTAACGTAAATTAATCTTTCAGAATTTTGACAAAATCTTTGAGAAGGCTAGACACCTGTCCCAGTCATAATGATTTGCTTGTTGCATTTAATTCACAGTTTGATCACGCTAATCGAATATGAATCTTAATGGACTGTCTTTTTTGTTTTGGGAATTGTTTTGAAAATCATATGAACATAGACGAGACACAATAATAGAAATTCGATTGAAAACATTCCGAAAACAAATAAGACTGTCAGTCTAGTGTGGCCGACAGTGCAGTATGTGACATGCGTTTGGCGAACAGGCGAGGGGGAGAGGCGCAGCGAGCGGGCAGGCGGCGAGCACGATCGCGCGCACGAGCGCTGGTAACGCCGGGACCCCCACGGCGCAGTCGCCGGGGGCCCCCGCCGCGCCCGTGCCGGGGCCCCCCGCGCCCGCGTCCCCCGCGCGCCGCGCTGGCCCCGCCGTCGTGCCTGCACCCGGTGTGCAGCCGCCATCCGCGTCCACGCCCGCACAGCAGCCCAACCTCATGCAGAAGTTTTCGGAGATGACCGCCCCCGGAGGCGATATCCTCAGCAAGGGCAAGGAGCTTATTTTCATGAAGTTCGGCCTCGGCGGCAAATAATGCCGGGCAGGCGGGCGCGCGGGCGCGGGTTCGCGGCTGCCGTCGCTCGGCTGATCCTGCTGCGGCTCGCCGTGGAACTCGGCTCCATTGTAGAAACTATTCTATTTAGGCCGCTCGACGCGCCGGTACTTGGGTGCCGCACTTAGGAGATGTTGTACATAGTAAAATTTCAATAAACGCACAGTCTAGTGAATATTCAAGTATTAGTGCTGTCTTAATAGCACCCACGGTTGGAGTTTGAACACCCGAACACCCGATTAGTCGTGTATTCCGATGCTTTCTATATCTTGGACTCGCGTCCGTCTGTTAGGTTAGAATATGATATCGAGTGAATTGTTTACACATTATTGGATCTGCATTATTTATTATGTGTAGGAACAGTTCGTAAAGTTATAAACCTAGTTATTACTCCACGATCGGCATAGAATTGTTGTGATTTTCTACGTTACGTTTTTGATCGCTAGCTGTGAGTTACCTGAATGTATCCTAAATGAGTAGTTGAAACTTAAATGTTTATTTCACCATATTTCAATGTAAGGACTAATACATTTATTAATGTTAACAATAGAATAATAAATAAAATTCAAATAATTCGAGCAATATTGCAAGCACCAGTATGTTGCTGCGACCGTCCCATTGACCAAAAATTGAATCAGATTTTATCTGTTAATGAATTTCTGTAAACGAAACTTTAACTATCCCATTCATGATCAAAATATTACATAGAGACACCGAAGTTCGGTAGCCATCGTTGAATACATCATCAAGTCATCTATATAAATAAGTCGTACCCCGATGTAAAAAATTACATATTATTAAATAAAAATTATTTGTATATCTAAAATCCTGTTCATTAAGTTAAATAACTTAAATTACAATACTATACGACAGTTGATTACATGTAAATCTTGGGAAAATGTAAGTATAGGAGCCTACTGAGATTTGCCAATACCCGTTTGTAATATCTAACTGCTAAAACTCAATACACTTACATGATAAAGATATTTTAAATAAGAAAATTTGTGTAAGCGCATTAAATTTATATGCTGGTTCTTTGATTCTTGAAATAATAATATTCTGTGATAGTAGACGTGATACCATCTTTATCATTCTAAATATAATACTTACTTACTAAACAGTACTGCGTCATTGTTCACTAAAGTATCTGGAAATATGTTGAACTGTCTGTTTCATCTATTATATGAATATATGTTTTTATCAAAGCATTCTTCGCCAGCTTTTTCATTATGCAGATGAGCAAAGGTTTTTAAGAAATTAATTTTGTTGACTAATCAGACCAGAAGCTGATCGGAACATGTGTTTTATTTATAAATAATTTAGTTTCTGGGTTAACCTTTGCTTGTTGTTTAATTCAAATTAAATTTCATGCAATTTTTATATCAAGTTTTTAATAAAACAATAATAGAATGTGAATTAATTCTTATCGTAATATCTGTTGGTGTGGGAAGTGACATTATATCAGTCAAATGTTAGAGTCGTTTCCACCTAACAAAAGACTGCTTGCATGAAATATTATTACTTTTAGAAAATACATAATATATGTAGAATTCGTTAAAATTAATATACATCATTGAGACACAAACGTGTTAGATAAACAAAATATTATTGAAACAATGGATGTTTCATACTTTTGAATAACTCAAATTTATTGAATAAAATTGATGAAACCAATCGACCTATACTATATATCGTAGATACCTACGAGGACGTACTACATAGCGACGTTGAAGGATCTAAATAATTTATAAATGTTCTAAAGTTGTTGTTGTACATATTGATCGGTAAGGTCGCTTGGACTGTAGGCTACTTGGAGATTGCTCACTTCGTACAAGGGATTCTCTTTAAGTCCTTTATATTGCTTCGTATCTATCCAAACAAAGTTCTCGTTCTCGTGTATTTCAACCTTTTCACGTATAAATCCAGATTTAGCTTGCGATTCCTAGTGTTAATCACTCGTAAAGTATATAACCCCACAATTTAGTCCACTACGATGTATAACTATGTATGTATATTATCTGGTTGTACATAATCATGCGTGCGCCCGCGTTCAAATGTTTTAGCTAAGCACTGCTACATATCTTCATTATATTATATGTATAACCCGTATTTGAAGTTTTTCTATCATTAATAATTGAATATTCTAGTGTTGTTTCCGACACGGTTCGAAGTTGTTCACTTGTTTATATATTGTTATAAATCTGTATTCATATCTTTTATCACATGTGTAACTAAATGTATGGTTATTTATACCTATGAGATAATATAAATTATGTATATTAATCGTGCATTCATGTGTGCATAATTTAATATAAAGAGTTGTATATTACTTATATACTAATGAATTATGGCAAAACTTCTAACATTGTACCAATGAAATATGCTGGAAAATAAATAATACGAATGCCGCTTCTTTATTTATTGTATTTCTATAATATTTAATCACAAAAAATAAATTATATTACATCATAAGGTTTATACAGTAGCCGTCATGAAAGTCTATGGGGAAATACAAATACACGTAAGTAATGCTAGTAGATAAGGCTTAGATGAATGAATATAATAAAAATGTTAACCCCGAAAGATAATATAAATTCATTCTGATATCTACAACCTTACAACTATGTTTCAAAATTTCATGTTGACATTATTCGTACTAGTTTACAATATCTATATAACAAGGATATGAAACCATACTTCTTCTACCTATCTTCTATCTTTGAAACAAACACAAATCATATTTGTAGCATAGCATATCTAAAAACATAGTTCAATTAACAGCGGGGTTTATTTCTATTATACGTACTTTTCATCTTGTTATCTTCATTTTCTTATCTAGCTATTATCTCTTTGGCTTTTATTTAAAGGTAAAGAATTTTTCCATGGTAGGTCACTGTAAGTAGATTTTATAACTATCTGGCAGTTTGAGTTGTATACGGCTTACCTAAATGTCCTTACTTTCTTATAGTTCGTCTGATCGTTAAGTACCTTATTGTTCTGAGTTTAGGGTAATCACTGATTGGACAGATCTGCTCACTCTGGTACTTTTATCAAAATAATACCTTAGACATCAACTCATATGGTTCTTATAAACTTCAATCAATACGGATTGTGTGGACTTGATAAGAGACCTCTGAGTAACCAAGAAACACTGGCCTGATCTAGTTTAAACTGACAAAAGAAACTGTAGTGCAAAAGTGTTACTTTTAACCTAGGTCTAAATAAATATAATTTATGACTTGTACTTCTGGTTATTACTATTCTGAATGTCAATTTGAACAAATTTAAAATTTGTAATAGAAAGCTACCAGTATTTTATCTATATTTGATCTAATATTATCGACTAGACATTAATGTTGTTCAGAAGTCTTGCACATCAAACCACTGGTAGATCTGGTCACCGGTTGTGTTGTAGGAATATTCCAAACACTTTGTCTTAAACCACCTGAAAATTAAATAAATAAAATATTAGCGACACAATAACAAAAGAAAGTTGAATATTGAGAAAGTGGTGTCAGTATATAGAAAATTCCACTGATTTCTATGTAAATCTATAATCAGGAAGTAGTAACCTAATTAAATGAGTTAACTACTACTAGTTAAGGGTTAGTCACCAGTCGAACCGGATACAACTGAATACCAGTATTTTATAATAAATTGAGCAACTGCCTTTCTGTTATACACAACCCAGTAACTGCGTATATATTGTTACCTCTTGACAAGACTAATATCAGATTTTTAAGTTCAAAAAGACAGTCTGAACCAACTGCAGCTTATTGTGCTTTCAGAGGCCCAGAGGACTCTCAGAATGCAATACAGTTACTTATTATTGCTATTAAACAAATAACAAGCTTTCCTAAAATGTAAAAATAAATAAATATGTGAATATAATGAATGGGGTGACCATTCATTTAAGGACTGACGTCGGCAGATTTGCTTATCCAACCGGGGTAAGCTGTTAATATTTAACTACAAGCACTTTCCGATGCCGCTTTTGCATTATTGACACTTGACTAAATAATTTTATCCTCTTAAATTAATTGTTAACTTACCCTCCTTTTTTAACGCATTCATTGACTGGATAGTCTTTTCTAAAACACTTAGTTTGCAGTGTATTAAAGTAGATGACGCCAATGTACTTTGCTGTCTTTGTGTTAGAATCCTTAAGGCAATCGTGGAATTTATTGTCACAGGTACAATTCAGTCTGAAATATTATAATATCACATTATTGAAAGTAAATAAAAGCAGTACTTTCTGCTTGTGATAATAAAAAAAATTTGACCAGTGCATCAAAGCTAGCAACTAAGTCACGTTATGCTGGACTACTTAATTAGTGATCTACTGATACCATTTTTCGTCATAATTTTTTATTTAGGTAAGGAATGTTGGTGCCCAACAAAACCATGAGTACATGTGTTGGCGCCCACAGCGGGACTTGAAGAAATGAAATGGCGCCCAGCTGGGACAAACAAATGAAAAGGTGCTTTAACAAATAAAAAATGTAAGATTGAAAAATTTTATGATTTTACGTTAAAGCTACCGGCATTATTTTGAAGAAACTTGGCACACGAGTGGGTGACGTAAAAAAACAAAGAGGTAAGAATGTAGAATACTTTGGAATTATAAAACACTTGCCATACGGTCAAAATCTAGTACCTTGTATAAAAAGCTTCGTTTGTCAGGTTATACTTAGATTCACCTCCAGGGATCAGGTCAGGACAGAGGTCGTGCTCTCTGCAACATGCGTCCGCCTCTGCTTCGACTCCTAAATCATCGTAACCGTCTGCCACGTTACCCGGTCCACACCATTTCGTCCCTAGAATTAAATACTTTTTTAATAATTATTTTAAGTTAAATTGATGGAATAAAGATTATTGTACATCAAAGGTGTACCTAACACTCTTTTACAATGTGTCAAATCAAAATGCACCATTTTTTTTTGCCTGGAGATCAGCACTCTTGACTGAGTGGTACTATTGCACTGGGCCTTATCATGACTTGTTAAAATGTCAAGCGTGTGCGCAAGAAAGAAAAACTCAACTTTGAGTTAAGCTCGCCTTTGTACATGAACTCTGATATCCACTTATTTGTTATTTATCATGGTGTACAATAAAGAATTAAAGAAAGAAAGAGGAATGAAGCTATAAACACTATATAAAGAAGAAAAACGGCTGCCAAATTAAAAAAAAACGTATCCAAATCAGTTCATCTGTTTAAGAGCTACGGTGCCACAGACAGACGCACACACATAGCGGTTTATGAGGTATGCGGAACAGATAGAGTAAAGTCTCGCAAACTTCTGTTGGAAAGGGAGGAACCTCGACCAGACGGGTGTTAGGTCTGGTGGGCAACTGCCTGATAGATAATTATAAGCTGTTTTAAATGTTCAAATCGCGCGGAGAACTTTAATTGCGCGATACAGGATTAGTTCTTATGTGATGCCATAGATGTCACTACACGGTCAAATTTATAAATATGTCTTTATAATGGTATGGGGTTAAAAATGGTAGATATGCGAAAACCGAAATGTGTATGCCTCACAGTTGGACCGCGCCACAACAGTCCATTTCTACGATCTAAGTATACAAGGTGCAGTTTTAAAACTGCACAATATTTCAGGAGGTTGTAATAAAACTCATAAATAATCATATAAAAAAACGATACCTGGTCAATAATCAGTAATACTTGTTATTTAATTTTTTAATTACACTAAACTAAATCGATTGATCGATGGCCGCGGGGGCGTGGCTAGGGTGTGGCGTGCGGGATGATGATTGGATGATACATTATTTATGAAACTATCGTTGCGAGTTAGTGTGTGTGAAAACGCCCTTTATTGTTCCGTGTTTGTGTGTGTGAAAAAAAGCGCGGTTATAAAAAAAAAAAATTACCTACTTATTTTATTATTGATTCGGGTCGAGAATCACTAACATAATTACCTCCTGAAATATTTTGCAGCTTCAAAACGACACCTTGTATAAACCAACAATTCCTTATAATAGAAATCATCGTCGAATCATCACAGTAAGTATACGAAATAAGACTAAAGTTAAATTACCTTTCAGGAAATTTCTATAATGGGTCTACCACACGCGTCACAGTTTTGCCTGCGTAGGCCGGTGTGTCCAGACCGGCCTACACGGAATGTGCGTGTGCTTGGAAAAAATCTTACAGTTTTACACGGTGCACTGTGCCCGAACCGGCCTGCGCAAGCAAAAGTGTGAAGGAGCTTGTGCGTGTGGTAGGCTTATAAGGAACTGCTTACACCGATATGAGACGTGACACCAACACGATTTGAATTTTTATCCCGTGTTTCGAATTCGCTATTTCACGGACAATTATGTTACTTTTTGTGTAATACTTAAATAGCGTAGTCGACGATTTAAAAACAATGCAGCCAATAAAAGCCAGGAAAACAAATACAGACAAGAAAGGTACTTGTGCACACAGGTTATATTTATCTATTTCGAATTATCTGACTGTTATACGTAATGTTACTTTTTGAGTATAGTTAAGGGGCAAGCGCCCGAAAAGTGCCATAAAACAGTGATTTTCTGAGGCCTACTCCTCCGTAACGACTAGGTCAATTGGTTTGAAAAAAATATATGTTTATTATAGATTCATGAACAATAATATCAACATTTGATTTTTTCGTGCAATTAATAATTTTGTCAAAAAAAAAATTTAGCAATTTCGCAACTTTTCGCAACTTTTCCCTACTCCTTCGAAACGGCTTGGACCTTTAGAAACATTTTTACACATAAAAATTGGTGGTTAAATATTCTTCAAAGTGAACATTGCATATGTAAATCAATCAATATCTCGCAGAGAAAATGGATTTAAAGCGCTTTCCGGGCGCTGCTGGCCGCAAATAAATGCACAGATTTGCGTACTGCCGCCAAGGCGAGTGCGAGAGTTGCGTTCACATAATTTCGGTCAGATGGTTCAAGGGACTATACGCCTTAACAGCGTAGAGATCAATCTGAGCTGACATTAACCGAATTAAAAACGATGTAGCAAATAATAATCAGAAAAACTAACTTTGCAGACAAGATAGCTTATAAAATCTTTATATAAGTAAATATAATTGAATTATCTCACTGTTATATGTTATTTTTTGTGTGATAGTTAAGCAGTAGGTATACCCCCGATTTCTGATTTAAGCATTTGAAGTTGAGCATTTCTCAAACTACTTTAGAGCCTTCAAACCTGTAAAAAGTAAGGTTTGAGACGTTTTTTACTCAAAATACTCAATTCAGAAACCCGCCCATAGTCTCGATGTGAGCTGAAATTAATCGAATAAAAACCATGCCTACAGTAAATTATCAAGAAAAATAATTACGGACAAGATAGCAAGATAGTTACACATTGTCTTATTGCCGTATTTAAATTATCTTACTTTGAAATATTACTTTTTGTGAATATAGACTAACCGAATTCAAGACGATGCAGAAAATAATCAGGAAAACAAATACGGATAAGATAGCTAAGCTACTTATGCACACAGGTCTTATTTAAGTGTTCGAATTATCTTACTGTTAAAACAATTGTTACCTACTTTAGAGTCTCAATGTGAGTCGAGTCTAACTGAAATAAAAACGATGCACTTTTTTTTATTGTTGATAAGTTTGCGCTTGACCGCTATCTCACCTGACGGAAAGCGACGATGCGGTCGACGATGGAACGCGCTTACCTAGAAGAAACCTATTCACTCTCGATTTAAAGATTTCCGGGTTGTAGCTATCAGGAAACACAGACTCCACCCACACACACTCGCACTTATACATTTATGCCTTATTTTAGTAACAAAGAATCTTTGTTCACGCATTTATTGTAATCTTCAATTAAGTAGGTTCCGAATCATCGAATCGGTTCTTCCTTCCTTGTTCTATTTAGGTGCATTTTTTCACGTTTTGTTGGTTCCGCAAAGGTACGCATAAAAAGCTAGGTAGATGCTATGAGCGGTTTTTCACTTCACCGAATCCAATTGTGATTCTAATATTTCTTACAAAAAATATTCAGATCCATCGAGCTCATTCTATGAGCAATGTGCCCTTAGCATGCTTTTTTTATGGTGGGAAATAATCATCCAATGACAACCCCCGCTCTTGGGCGGAGCGGGAGATAGTGTCAGACTCTTACTGACTAAAAGACCCACCCCGTTCCTTCTAGCCTTCATACCGGGGCTCGAGGTGTCTTTCGAAACTAACCCTGGCCCCAGTAGGCTTCGACCCAGCTGGGTCCCTGCTGTTGCTGACCACTCCTTGAGGTGAGCGGAAACATTGCTCGCCGTCGACGACTTGGGCTTGGTCCGGACAGTTACCGGACGGCCCTTAGCTTACTTGGATTTTTCAATTATTCTATAACCTATACAGGGTTATTTGTAAAACATTAATAACCTTGGAGGGCTTTATCACTAACATCATAAACAAAAACTTTTGTTCTATGACTTTTTACAAAACATAATTAATTTACCAAAAACAAACCTTCAAGATTTCGTTATTCTATCTAACACATTACAACTCTGTATTATGCTATACCTACCTACGTCTAGCACTAGGGGTGCTAGACGTAGGTAGGTTCCACCCGATCTCCTCTTCCCTCTGCTATTGTACTACCTTTGCTTTGCATAGACTTCGTAATGTTTAGAGCGTTCAATTTATTTTTATTTTTTTTGTATGAAAATCTGATGAACTACGATATGATATATTTAAAAGTCATAGAACAAAAGTTGTTGTTTATGATGTTATTAACATAGTTCTGGGGGGTTGCCAGTGTTTTAAAAAAAACCCTGTATACCTACTGACCGTTTATCATCGAAAGTTTTAAAACACAACTACATTAATTTATCGGATTCGAATCGAATGCTTACCTGAGTCTGTTTCCCGATAGCTTCAACGTTTAAGTAGAATAGAAATACTTTTATTCTGTACCTCTACCATGAGTTTAAAGCAATAGTATTTGTCGATACTCGATACCGACTACGTAAATATTTTGTGTGGCAAATTTTGGTTCCGTAAGTGACCGCTAGAGGCGCTGTAAAATTTGCCATACAAAATATTTACGTAGTCGGTATCGAGTATCGACAAATACTATTGCTTTAATGTCATGGTAGAGGTACTGGACAGACACAGCAAAATGGTTACAAATACAAAGTAAAAAAGAACAAAAGTACAGAATACGCCGCGCGTGCCCGTCCCGAAAGGCTGGGCGTCACACACCCAAACTGACATTGAGGTAAGTCAAGAGTGAATAGGTAACTTCTACATAAGCGTGCTCCAATCGTCGATAAAATTATCGCTACCGAAAAGGTGAGGTGGTGGTAAGTATAGTCAAACACTTGACTATTAATTTTTTTTTTCTTAGTTATACACCTCTGAGATCAGTGGCGGTCGAGTGGAAACGGCAACGAAAGTTGTAGGTCGCAGGTTCAAACCCAGCCAGGGGCATTACTTTGTGTAATTTATTTCATCAGCACTGCTCTCAAAAAGGTGAAGGAAAACTTCGTGAGGAAACCGACATGTCCGAGATTCAAAAATTCGAAGACATGTGACATACACAAACCCGCACTGGCCCCGCGTGGTGGATTACGGCCCATTCCCTCTCCTAGAGAGGAGGCCTGAGTCCCAGCAGTGGGAACATTAGAAAGCTAATTATGCTATGCTGAATTAAATTTGATTATGCTATGCTGAATCATATGCGCAATAAAATTGAAATTGACATAAATCATCCTCTACGAGTACAAATTTTTCAATTGGAGGACTTCGAAAATTCTGTCCTATCCGGGAATCGAATGTAGGACTCCACGCAGTACGTTATCGCTGCGAAAGCCTACTTGCTGTACGAACGCAACCCAACTTACCCAACGACAGTAGTTAAAAAAAAAAAAAACAAAAAATCACTTACCTGGAAATATTAAATTGATTCGGTTTTCAATATCTGATTCATCATTTTCCATTTCATCGTTGGGTCTACCGTCAGTATAATCGTTTGTGGATTGACTTATCATTTTAGTGTTTATGTCAGTAATCCAACAAAAACATGAATCCACTGCGAGAGATGCGAGATATAAATACAGTATAACTTTAGACATTTTTGCAGAAAAAAAAATTGAATAAAAAAAAATTCAAAGCTGTGGTTACTATGACACTAATTATACCATAGTCCACAATTAGGTAATTACCGCAAGTAACGAGGACTGAATAATTCTACGGAAGGATCTTTTACGTTTATATAGTAAACGTTTTGTCAGTGCCGAGGTCCGTTTGCGAGCGGAGCGGGCTGCGGTGTACTTAACACGCTAAGCTTATTGTCTTTATGAACGAACGATGTTTTTACCTTGCCTGAACGCGGTAACTGGTCACGTCATTTGCAACGTTAGAGGCTCAAGAGTGCAGATGTATTCGGGGTACCTTTTTTTTAAGTGGGAAATCGTCTAATGGCATCTTCCGCCCTTGGGCGGAGCGGGCTTTTACTGACTAAAATCCACTCCTATTCTTTCTTTGCTTTGCGTTTTAAGGCCCCGGGGTTTATTTTCACTTAACCCATGGTCCCAGTAGGCTTAAACTCTACTGGGCCCCTACGATTTGCAGACATCTCCTTGAGGCGCGGGTGGAACAATACGCGCCGTCGACGTCTTGGGCTCGGTCCGGACGGTTACCTGATGACCGGACGGCGTGCTACCCATTGCTCGTCGCCCGCTGGGGCGCTAGGGACCGCAACCCTTACTTAAGAGTTTCACTGTGCCCGTCTGACACCCGAGTCAAACGGGTCTGTAAAACTCTAATTTGACCTTATAGCAGTCTACTTGGGTACCGATCTAGGCCACTGCAGTTCCCATTCAGGTTTTTTTTTTCGTGGTGGGAAAATCATCTAATGACATCCCCCGCTCTTGGGCGGAGCGGGACATAGTGTCAGACTCTTACTGACTAAAAACCCACTCCTGTTCCTTCGTTGCCTTCTTACCGGGGCTTGAGCTATCTTTCGAATGTGGTTGTATAGTCATTGGAATTAACCCTGGCCCCAGTAGGCTTCGACCCAACTGGGCCCCTGCTGTTACTGACAGCTCCTTAAGGCGCGCGGGAACAGTGCGCGCCGTGTTCTCATACAGGTGACAGATACCTAATCACGATTACGAAATACTTTGTATCAACCACTTTTTTAAGTGCTTTACTAATGTAAAGTAGAAAAAAAAAAATCAACTATTCAAAATAAAAACAGGTAGGTTTTCACATTATAAACCGCTGCAGTCATTTTGATGAATTTTGGTAAAGAGGTAGACTTAACCTTTAGAAGAACATTGGATCCTTTTATCCCAGAAGTAGGTTATCTTGGAATAATATTTAAGTTACACGCGGGTTGAAAGCAGTGGTGGCCGAGTGATAACAGACCCTACTTACACGTTGCAGATCGCTGGTTCAAACCCAGCCAGGCGCATTACTTAGTATAATTTATTTCATCACCACAGCTCTCAAAACGGTGAAGGTAAACATCGTGAGGAAACGTATGTCCTAGAACCAGAAATTCGAAGACGTGTGTGTGATATACACCAATCCGCACTGGGCCCGCGTGGTGGATTACGGCCCATATTCCCTCTCCTAGAGAGGAGGCCTGAGTCCCAGCTGTGGGAACATTAGAAGGCTGATTATGCTATGCTATGTTAAGTATACGTGGGTGAATCTGTAAACTGTTTTAATTTAATCATGCACTTCTCGCTTACAGTATGACCGCGGATCAACACGTAAAATGTGATAAAACAAATTAACGAAGTAAGCACTCATAGAGGACATTTTCCTCATTCTTCCTCAATGGAATTTACCAAAAATTTTCCAATAACAAGATATTTATTAAAAAAAAAAAAACCTATAGAAATAAAATGGAGAGAAAAAGTGTAGACTATTTTTGATTCATTGTTCTTTAGAACTGAAATTGTAGGATTCGGGTCGGATGCAGTGCGGAATATATTTTTATTTTATTTTATTTGATGAGGGATAACAGACGATTATAATAGAAAACTGCTACATAAATATAAAACTTTAAGGTTGTCTGGAAGATATCGCTTTCAGCGATAAGACCGCCATAATTGTACCCACAAATTGAAGTTTTTGTATAAGCTGTATTACTTTTTGGTGTACAATAAAGTCTATTCTATCTTCTATCTATCTATCTAACTTTTTAAGTAGTACCTACCTAATGTTGCAGCACACTGCATTATCCGCAGATTAGACATAAAGAGATAAACTTTGTTATTTTGTTTGTAGGAGGTAATCTCTGAAAGTACCTACTACCTTTTGACAGGCCTGTTGGTCTAGTGGTTAGTGAGCTTGACTGCTATGCCGGAGGTCGTGGGTTCGATTCCCACCCAGGACAAATGTTTGTGTGATGAGCACGATCATTTGTTCTGTGTCTGGGTGTAATTTATCTTTAATATGTATGTATTTAGAAATATATAAGTATGTTTATCAGTTGTCTAGTACCCATAACACAAGCTCTGCTTAGCTTGGGACTAGACGGCGCTGTGTGATAGTTGTGGAATATTATTATTGTTACTGGTTCGAATGCTGAAATTTTTTCACCGATAGAAAGCTGCTTTTTTCCTGAGTGACATAGCCCATATTTTTTTGTAACTGGGCGAAGCCGCGGGCAAAATCTATTAGTTATTAAAACAGTGGTTACCACTAGGTGGACATTATTTTATAATACCTATAGAGCTAGCTTAAAAAAATATTTGATTAAACAATTTAAAAAATATACAAATAATTAAATTATAATTAAGTTTTTTTTTATAGTATTTGTTTCTTGAACATGCAAATTACCAATGTCTATAAAATCCGAAGATACCAGGGTGTAACGGTAAAATGTGGTCATTTTTTTTTTTAAAGTTCCGTACTTCAAAAGGAGAAAAACGTAACCATTAAGATAGAGGATCATTTGCTGACATAGCACGAAGAATGGCCAAGTTTGGCGATTCTTCGTGCTATGTAATGTTGTGGCATATAATGTGTTGGCAATGGGCAGGGCAGATCGCTCCCAGAACAGATAGGCGTTGGGGTCGAAAGGTTCTGGAGTGACGATCGCGTACCGGAAGACGCAGCGTTGGATTGGAAGGCGTCCTAATAGGTGGATCGATGACCTGGTGAAGGTTGCGGGAATCCGATGGATGCGAGACGCACAGGACCGTTTATTGCGGCGATACTTGGGGGAGGCCTTGGTTTAAAAGTGGACGTTTTCCGGCTGGAATTGAGATGATGATGAAATGTGTAGAGAAACGTCGTTTGATACACGTGGAAATTTGTTACTTCAACTATTGTTCCCATAACGCCCTCGCCTACGGCTCGAGCGAATTTTGCCTCGGTCGCCATGACAAACTTTCTCTGCTTGTATCAAAATATACTATTGCCGATACAAGAGAAAAAAAAAAAACATAATATTGCACTCAAAAGTCTCTCTTCACTCCGGTCAAAAGTGCATGTTAATGGTAGGCCTACGCAGTATTTTTCCTCAATGGTGACGTACACCTACATATTTATGTGTACACGTGTTTTTGTTTCAAATTCAGGGATATCCTGCATTCCTCTAACAATTCATGACATAGTAAAGGTAAAGTCCTTAATATTATAAATCTGTGTTTCTCATTTGACAACATTGGACACATACGGTAATAGCGGCCATGGCGGCCACTGGTAGGTATATGTGGTTTCTTGATATTCCCCTCAAACCCCAAGCGAACGCCGACGTTCGCGCGTGATTTCGCGCCATTCGGTTGAACACTAAGATTATTAAAAGTCTAGATTATTAAAATTTTGAGCGTTTTATTAAGCTATTGCATAGCTTCTATCACGGGCCTTGAGCGTGGAGACCGAATCCAGAAATTCCGTAACGAAAATAACCTAACACCCCCCACTCATTTGTTTTTTGAGCGTGGTGACGAATAAGAAAACAAATGAGTGAACAATCAATCAAAATTCAATTCAATGTGTGAAAGTGTAACTTCAATTAACATCAAAGAAAAAAAACAAACGAAAAAAAATTCTGCATAAATAAAATAAATAATTATAATTGCATAAGTTGATAAAAATGCTATGCAATAGCTTTACCGCGGCAGTCCCCGAGTGCCACACGTCTTTTTTATTTATTTATTAAATTAGGTTCACCAACGATTATATACACTGAATACAGCAACATAACACATTATATAAAATTAAACTTCAGCTATTTATTGGGTATGTACCTATCTAAGAATGTAAATAAGAAATTCTTCATAAAGTTGTCTGTAACTTTCGAAAATAAGCAACCTTTCCATTTTTCCGTATTTATACCTATTTAAGTGCTCTAGATCGAAGCGTTAAGTCAAGAGTGAATTTAAGTATTTTTTCCTCAAGCTCCATCGTCGACCACGTCACCACTATTGTTGGTCATCTAAGTAGTTGTCTACTTAGATATCATCATGCAAACCTGTATCTTCCCGTAGTCCTGGAACCCAATTGACAACTGTAGGACAGACTCCCGCTCCACCCTAGGGCGGGAGAAGTCATTGGATGATTTCCTACCTCAAAAAAAATCGGTCAAATGCGATTTGGACTCGTGCACAAAGGGTTCTGTAACACTATAAAAAATTGGTTGCCTGTAAAGTCGGTATACGGGCGAAAGTTTTACGTGACAACGACTTTGAGTGGTAAAATAATTTTAATGTGAATATTCATTCGTATAGTAGGAAGAAGGATGAAAATGTCTGTCTCTCTCGCTCTTAGGCGGGCTAACCATGCCCGAGTGGAAGGGACGCGTGCCTCTCACTCGCTCTCATTGTGAGCGCATAACGTGAGCGGAGCGTAACGCAGTTTCTTGAAGTGTCACCCGGCAAACCAATTTATAAGACGTTGTCACGTCAAAAAAAACAAGTGTTGTATAGGAGCCCCCTTGAATAATATTGACTTAATTCTGTTTTTTAGTATTTGTGAACAGAAATACTTACATCATCTGCGAAAATTTCAACTAACTATTACGGTTCATCACATACAGCCTGGGGTCAGACGGACAGACGAACGAACAGCGGAATCTTAGTAATAAAGTCCCGTGTTAACCTTTGGGAACAGAACCCTAAAAAGCCAGCTGTTTCTAATGAGAGAAAAACAGCCATAATATAAATTAACAATTATAAATAGTCTGTAGGTATATATGACATCATATTCATATTTATGACTGATTATTATCATCATTTTGCAATGAGTTGAAACTTTATTTACAAACTTTAAAAAAAAACTTAACCATAGAGTTTTTATACTTTTTCTAATTTTTAACAAAGGCCGTTGTTATGAAACAATTTTCAGATGACATTATAAATAAAATTATGAATAAATCTTTTTATACTTTCTTTGCAGTTAAATGTCATCAAGATATTTTTCATGGGGGTATTGGCCAGTGACTTTCACTTAATTTAATTATTAGCCTTTAGCCCGTTGTTTCGCTCGTATTAATTTAGATTTTAACAATGAGTGCATGTGAAGACATAGGATTCTGTCTTGCCACGAATGTAAGATTCTACATCATACCTACTCGATAACTTGACTCAAAAATGTATTTCATCAATATTATACAGCCCTATTTTTTAATTACTTAAAAAAAATGGGTCTCTATCCGTACCCGTCACAGATCATATTTTTGAAAATTCCAAAATTGTCTATGAAAAGTAATAATTTGGTAATTTCATAATTGAATCAATCATTCACAACAATTGCTACTAGAAAATACTAAGTGCAGTGTTTTTTTCATTTTGATCGTCATCCATTCATTCATAAATACAATAAAATAATAGGAGTCCAGTGTAGTAGTAGCTATTGTAGACTTAGTATTATAAAATACAAATGCCAAAACGGGTCTTTCATTTATTGATAACTTTAGGGCCTTAATTAATTAAAACCCAAGCGAACGCCGTTCGCTCTCTCATTGTCTTTCTATTATGTCTATAATTATGATATTTGACAGGATAATTAGCTGGCCCCCGCGTTTTCACTCACGTGTTTGGTTATCTACTGCTCCGTTTCCGTGGGATATAATGTTTCACATTGAAAGATTTTCCATTCCGTCTGCTAGTTCCAGATTAGCGTGTTTAAACAAACAAAGTACATACACTCTTCCGCTTTATCATATAAAACAGATATTAGTTAAGAGTCAACCTAATTTAGGGTTGTCAACTTTTATTAGAAGAAATAGTGTCTACAAAAAGTACGGAGTAGAGAATTTTATTTTTTTAATTAGCCATTACCATTACTGTCTCACTGCTGGGGGGCAAAGGCCTCTCCCAAGTCCTCTAAACTTTCTTCTCCTGCACCGCCTCTAACCAGTAGAGTATATAAATAAACAGAATTTTTTTGGACCTTTTTACAAAAAAGAATTGTCCGACTTCTAACTCTAAGTTTACATAGATCAGGAGCTCATTTTTAATAAATTTCTAATAATCTCTCTTACCGCCACTTCACATTCATAAATGCGGTCTACACAGGGGCCCCTAGATCGAATTTGCTACAGACCCCGCACTGGCTTAATCCGCTACTGATTACAGATTACGCTGGTACGATATAGAGTACAATAGATACTCTATTTAAGAGTACGGTTGGCAACCCTAACCTAGTTAGGAAGTTAAGATAAAATGGTTGGATTATTATTAAAAAATCTAAGGTTCACATTTTTCCAAGGGTGTTTTAAAGGTTTATTTACCTATTTAATTTAAGGTTGACTGTAAAAATACGATGGCTTCTAGTTCTAGTTTCATTGTAAATTTTATCGACTACGGAAACATTGTCATGTCATATTTAAGACTAGGTTGATGTCTTCAATGCCAGATATTTTGACCTACTTAGGTACCTATTTTTTTTCTTCTTCCTAATAAATTATTCCTAAATAATTTAGATAGTATATCTATACATATAAATAAAATTGGAGTATCTGTTTGTAATATTAAAATAACTGCTTTTTACTACATGCATATGAATATATATACGGTACATACACCAAAAATTTTTTTTTTTACAATTTTTGCCTGTCTGTATGTTTGTTTGTCCGGGCTAATCTCTGAAATGCCTGGACGGATATTGACGAGACTTTTTTTGGCAGGTAGCTGATGTAATAAGGAGTAACATAGGCTACTTTTATTTTAGATAAAATAAATTCAAAATCCTGTAGTCCACGCGAACGAAGTCGCGGGCACAGCTAGTCTACACTTATATTATAAAGAAGTAAAGTTGTTTTTTTGTTTGTAGGAACTAGGAGGTAATATCTGGAAGTACTGGTCCGATTACTAAAATTTTTTCACCAACAGAAAGCTGTTTTATTCCTGAGTGACATGGACTTGTTTTATGGTGTTACATTTACATGTTTTATGTACGCGGGCGAAGCCTCGGGCAAAAGCTAGTAGTACATAAAAAGGTAGGATAATACATAAAAACGGTATATCCACAGAAATCTTAATAATAAGGCAATAGAAATGCCATAGTACTAAATTTTGTATCGGGACGAGTGTCGCCGGGTCACTACTACATAAACAAAAAATAGATACACAATTACACCTACAAATGCACTTTGCATTACTGCTACAAAATTAAACTTTATGCGATGACATTACGCAATATTTTTTATAAACGCATAATGTCAGGGGGCGCGACTCCTGCAGCCAATAACAAACGTGTGCGAAAAGCAAAAAATGATATTGCGTGCTCACTCTCACTTAAGAATAGTGCAGTGCAAACTATTACGAGCTCATATCGATAAATTATATTTTTCCGTTGACTGTTAATAATCTCCAAGGAGTCCAGCAACAATACATAATTAATTTTATTGAAAGTATTTCTTTCGTCAACGCCCTTTTAGACGATTTATTTATGAGGAAATGGAATACAATAAAACAGTAAGTGTACGTACATTTAGTTTATTATATAATTATAGAAATCTTAAAGACTCTCCAATACTTCACCTTACAGTAAAAAACAGTCGTGTAAAAACAATGACCAAATCAAATAGGATGGATTGTGTATGAAATTAGAATAAAAGGGGGAGGTAGTGTAGTGGTGGACTATAAATACTTAATAAACTAAACTAATTTTTACCTTTTTTTAATCACCTAAACAAACGCACCATAGATAGAAAGAAAACAAACAGTGAAAACTGAAAATGAAAAAGGTTACATCTCATATTTAAATATTAAAAAAAAACATGATACATTCCAATTTGGTAAAACGAAGTATTAAGCTGAACGTAAATAATTATCGATACAGAATAGTAGTAGCACGTCACTAAATTGCGGCCAACTCATGCGGCTTGTACCTAGAATTTACGCAAACGGCGATTTTTGTTTATTGCGTATGACTATAATTTCATTGCTGCTTTTAGCAGTAGTAATAGTAGACATGAATAAGCTTAAGCGTTAATGGTTATTGATTTGACAAAAAAATCGTTTTTTGTGATAAATCGTAGTAGTGATAGTGAAAATATTTGATTTGTCTATATTTGCTAAAAAACGACAATATTTCAAAAATTAAGTACTTACATATGAAATGTTATTCCTTTATTTGTTAAGTTACAAGTTTTGGACGAGTTTCCGCAGTTGGATATGCTGCAAAACACCATGTTTACCTCTCCGCGTCTCAAATAACACAAGAAACCGCAACAAAGCACGCTTGACTAAAAATAACCTATTCACTCTTGACTTAAAGATCCCCCTGATAACGGACTTTCAAGCTACCAACTGCCCGTACCTACCTAATGATTATCAAAGATTTAATTCCACTTTGAATTCGAATAAAGAGTTTTTTAGAAACATACCTCTTTTTTTGTATAAAAAATCACGTAGAGGCAGTCTTAAGTGACCTTAAGAGCCGGGAATCAGTTTCTTAAACTTTTAGTCTTTTAGAGACCTCGCAAATTGCAGACATTCGATCGGTCGATCGTTTGGGCGGTTGCTTAATCAGTATGAAGTTGAATGGAAGTGCGCACATCAAAACGATTCAGAGCCAGCCGTCAAAAAAGATTAGCTTCAAACTGATTATAAAGCAAGCAACCAAACTATCGGCCGATTGAAAGTCTGCAGTTTGCGGGGTCTCTAAAAGTTTAAGAACACGATTCTAGTCAGAACATATGAGTTGTGAGCAAACCGTAGGGGCTCAGCAGGTTCGAAGCTTAATGGGGCCAAGGATTTATTTCTGAAAGGAAGATTTGGCCCTGGTACGAAAGGCGACGAAGGAACAGGAGTAGGTTTTTAGTCAGTAAAAGCCTGACACTATCTCCCGCTCCGCCCAAGAGCGGGGGATGTCATTGGATGATTTACTCACCTAAAAAAGAAATACCAACATACTCTTTTTCGGAAACTTATCAAATAACTTCAACTGGCCTTTATGTTGCAGCAGGCTTAAACAAACGACTTTTGTGTACCTATATGGCTTGCGCATGCGCATGCCCGCCAAACGTTCAGTTAAGACAAAATGTATGGCGACCTGCCCTGCGTTCAAAAATAACCAGAGTAGAATATCTACAGTTGTCAAACAAGGTCGTTCTTTTATAACTCAAGTAGCTACCCTAGAGTTAACCCAACTAACTCTAACGCTGAGCAAGGTAGGTTGGAGTAAGCGGCTATATGCTTGACATTGACAGTTGAACTCTATGCTCGCGTCCAAAAATGCCTGGGTAGAGTAAATACTCGACTGCGGAATGCAGGGCTGCGGAAAAAGTCACGTGTCAAGTGCTACTTTTTGTACTTACAGCATTGGCGGGAACTCGAACGGAAAAGTCGTTTGTCTGAGCTTGCAAGGCCATGGTTAAGCTAAAACTAGGTACCTACATTAAGTAGACCCACGCACACGTGTAACACGCGGCTTCACGCCTGATTGGTACAATTGCCGAAACGGATCTTGAGCGGTCGGCGTCAGAGTGGGGATCGCTTTGCGCATTCCATACATTGGCGAGCCAATCGTCTTCGTTAGTAGATACATGCAGCAACGCAGGAATCGAATCAGGAGTGACGTCTATGACGCGTTGGCGCGGTGAGCCAATCACTGACAGTCCCCACCCCCGCTCACCATTAAAGAGACCGAATATTTGACTTCTGCGCAACTTGAAGCCAGCGCTCAAGATCCGTGACGGCAATTGAATGTAGAACGACGTCGCGTGACATGGGCCAAGTGCAGCTCTACAAGTCTAGTTTCCATATAAAATGTATGAAGACCACCGCGCTCAGATTAGTGTGTGTGTCACATGTGTGCGCAGTTTACTTCTAGCTAAAGTTTCTAAAGTAGCTTAGTATCAATAAATAATAATAATTTCCACAACTATAACACAACGCCGTCTAGTCCCAAGCTAAGCAGAGCTTGTGTTATGAGTACCAGAAAACTGATAAACATACTTATATATTTCTAAATACATACATATTATAGATAAATTACACCCAGACACAGAACAAATGATCATGGTCATGTCATAAACATTGGGAAATAATAATGGTTCCGAAAAACAATTTAATCTCCAGCGATCTGTGGCCGACTATTATTCTAATTAACTAGCGTTATAATGAATTACCGACAAAAAACCCAAAACATAAACGAAAAAAAATATCCAATTTAACAACAAATAAGAGCATGTTCAAATTACATTTTCTCCTAAAAAAAAATGGATCTTCGAATAACAAAACTAAACTTCCGAATAGAATACTGAACCTCCGACAAAATTACTAAGTTACCGACAACAGAGGTTTGGTCAAAATAATCATATTTTTACAACTTGCATGAACTGTTTTAATTTCTATTGTTGGTTATCAAATTTATTTTTTAGCTCTCAATAATTATGAAAATACCTCAACTGTTCGGCCCGCGCGATGGGGTTCGGATCTACTACGTAACTACATTTTCATAATAAACTGAGTTTTGTTTTATTTTTATCTTTGTTCTCGCTGACATTATAAAAGTAAGGAAATTTGTCGATTAATAATACAGTATAATATTCTAGGAAACCAAAGTCTACTTGGTTTTCGATTAAGGCATGAATAGGGGTACGTATCAAAATCCCGAAAGTTCATTATACCTATGGCTGAAATACCGATGTGCAAAACACCGAAATTCAAAATACCGAAAGGTTTAAATGCCGATAGTCGTTGTATCGAAACACAAAATACCGATGTTCAAATGCCCGAAAGGACGAAATCCCGAATAGACGAAACAACTTGAACGTAGCGGTTGGTCACAGTTCTAACGTTACCTAACCTATTTCACCCAGTTCAAAGTGCAATCAAAATACAATCTACCTGTGACTAGACTATTAGACAATGGTAAACACATTTTTACGAGAGATTGTGGCTGAAATAGGTTAGGTTAGGTTTGAATTGTGACCAAAAGCGCGCGAGCCGAGCGAGCGAAGCGAGCGGCGCCGCGGCAGCGGCCGGCGAGTGCTACTTCTCAAAATAAAACAAATCGGGACCTTAGGGCACCCCGACACGGACGAGTCGGGATTTTGAACTTCGGGATTTTAAACATTCGAACAAATGAACTTTCGGGATTTTAAACTTTCGACCATACGACCATTTGGCGTTTCAATTTTTGGGATTTCGTCCATCGGTAATTTAAAATTCTGGTTTTTTATACGTACCCTTGAATACGACTGTTTTAACTTTTTAACGCCTGAAATAGGTACCGATATCGAAGCATACCCGTGGTAAGTAAAATTCATGATATATGATGCAATTAAAAGTTATTGTTACAAGTACATTTTTATATTTTTTATAAGTTTCTGTATAGCCACTCAGAATAATATTTTCAGTATAATGTGATAGTTAAAATAGCACCACAATCTATGAAATATGAAAGGTAATTTATGAATTAATAGTAGGCAAGTAAAGATAAAAATTACAAAGCAATGTTTTCAGTAGAACGTAATTTATGCTGGTAGAAAAGTATTATAGCAATAGACAGTCATGCTTATTTTTCGAAGATTTCAGTATCTCATTCGGTCGTTTCGTCATTTTTATTCGGACAAAAGTAGTCGGAAAGTTAGTATTTTAGGCAGTAGATTTAATATTTTGAGTAAGGACAATTCTTCTTTTTTTGTCGGAGCTTTTATTACTACCCATAAACATTTGTCCTCGGTGGGAATCGAACTCACGACCTCCGGCATACCCAGTCAGGGCCACTAACCACTAGACCAACAGGCCAGTCAAATCAATATACATACGTCTGGTCTTTCGTATGCTATCTACGCTGAAACCTAGTTAACTTATCAAGAATTCGTTAATGTTTCCTGTAAGTATATTCCCCCGAGTGCGATACCGGTGACTATTAGGTTTCAGTTTTAAAGACCGACACAGCAAGCATGACATGAATTAGTTAATAGATTGTGCAACTTTGTGTCGACACAGCTATAAATAAAACAAAAGTTTGAATTGTTATCAGGTTTTTTTTGAGGTGAGAAATTATCCAGCGACCTATTCCGCTCTAGGGCTGAGGCGCTGAGCCACACCACTACCACAAAATAGATAGGTACAGAAGTCAATCTACATACAAAGCGCGCTCGAGCAACGCACACATAGACACCGCTCACGGACACGATATCTCGGAGCGTCTCGGTCTGAGTCGGACTACTCGTCGAACAGTTCCGGCTAAAACGCTCATTAGTGTGCGTCCACCGAGCGTAGGTATAAAAAGTGAAGTACATACCTACATGGGATCGTCTTCTGTAGGTACCTATCTATTTTGTGCCACTACTACCTATTTTGTGCTACTAGGTACTATGTTCAAACCACACCTATCTTCCTTCTTTGCTTTGCGTTTCAGTTTACTCCTAGCCAAGTTGATAATCTGTAATCGTTAACACGAGTAGATTTCAACGCTCAGTCACGTGGTCAAAACAACAGAATAGAGGGCGTGGCCAACTCGAGGTGTTCGACGCAAGAGTATCGGTTGTAATTTGGCTAGGGGGCAGGATCAGTAGCGTAGCCAGGCGTAGGCGATGTGGGCCCTCGCCCACGGCCTCGCACCCAAAGGGGCCTCACGTTTTTTAGGGTCTCTTTTGACCAATTTCTCACCTGATGGTAAGCGATGATGTGGTAGTACGCTGGGTTGTGACAGTAGCTGTTTTGTTGTCGAATTTATGAAAGAAAAAAGTCTCGTTGATGCGTTTTTTCTCACGGCTAAACTAGTCCACGCTACGCCTCTGTTTTGGATCCTGGGGTTCCATTTCGGACTATCCATGGAAATTGTCAGGTTGCGGGAAAGTTTAAAAAGTGTGGCCTTAGAATGCAAAGGGCAAATGGAGGAAAATAGGTTTTAGTTAGTATAAGTCTGACACGCTCTCTTGTTCCACCCTACAGGGGGACTAGAAATGAGCCGTTGCCGGCAAAATGGGAATATTGCTGGCAATATTCCCAACAATATTCCCAATTCTCGGCAATATTGCCGGCAACGGCTCTCTAAGTGGGACACGTCATTTGATGATATCAATGTTAAAAAAAAATGCTATCAGGAATTTCAACAAAAATTGTCCGGTGAAATTACGAGTTTTAATTAGATGCATTTGGGCAAAGGCTAACTGTTATTTGACAAACAACGTCATAGTATAAACTAAGTAAAGGTAAGAACCCCCATAATTATTAATTAGGTTAATTATTCACTTATCTGTAGGTCAATAACGAATTAAACATTAATCTTATAGTATCAAAATCAAGTATTCAGCTAATTGAATCCTTTGTCGTTTCATTCGGTTAAGTTATGGTAGGTAAGTGCCTACTTAGTACCTACCTACTTAGTGGTAGCTATAATATCTTGTGTTCTGAACATAAGCAAATAAGTATTATTATTTTCTCTGTAACTACCCACATATCAATAAAAATTACCTATCTACATAATATATAATAAACAAACATTTGAGAAAATCTTAAGATGCATACATACCTACGATTAAACAAAGGTCAGAAAACGGCTGAGATACTATGTGAACATATTGATCTATCTATACCTATTCACCCTAAACTCACACAGTGTTCGTGCTATGAGCATGTTTTGCCGCCCTCAGAAAACAAATGTTCTATTAGTTCTATGCAACTATCATGATTATTTTTTTTTGCGAACAAGGTGATTTGGGGGTGGTTTATTTGTCAGGTGTAAAATGAAAGGCTGCCATGATTTGGGAAGCTCAAAACATTTCATTCTTTTATATTTTTTTTTCTCTTTTATCTTCACTTTCTTCCATTGTTAAAGACCTGTGAAAAATGGCCGATGAAGTAATTAAATTATTTGTTTTTTTTTTCATAATTGAAACTTTAACTTATGCTTGTTTTTTTTTTATTTGTTCAATTAAGGAATAATAAACTTTTTTAAACCTTATAGTTGTTACGAAAATCTTTGATTCTAATAAAAAAATTAAGTAGTTTAAGTATGTGCTAAAAATGATAGCTAGTCTTTATTGTAGGTACTAGTATTAATACCTACATGGATAGGTTAAATATAATACATAAGCATCGAAATAAATATTGAAAAAAGGAAATGGTTTACAGGTGTACATAAATAACCCGATCTTACGCTCACTGTAAACAAATTGGAATCTTTCGCGCGCTACGTTACTTAAATAATTTTGATTCGGTACACAAAAATGTACAAACTTGCTTATCTCTGGATATTTCAGTTTTAACTTTACACCTGTTGATATAATCTTCTAGCAGGTGTAAAGTTTGAATTGAACGTAGAATCTATCTCCTAGAATACGTTTTGTAGAAATAAATGTGAGTTACTAGATTTGTTAGGGGGTTAGTTGACGCACTTATAAGTCTATTCATTGAGAATGTCGGGATTCAGGAAGGAGTGATCAAGTGCAGTGAGATTCAGTGTCACTTTTAAATTATTCGCAAATTGATTCCGAGTGGATATTGGTAGTGGCGTAACTATAGGGTGGCAAGGCTGGCAAAATGCCACGAGCCCCTGGCCCTGTAGGGCCCCCGATCTGAGAGACCACGAAAGAAGTAACCTAACATTTTATTAGGGTACCTACCTATTTAAATTCAATTAAAATTACACACAAATAAGTACCTAAAGACAAAATCAAATAAATTATTAAGATTTATTAAACACATTCACAAGAAAAGGATCAATTTCCCGTGGCATTTTACTAGCTAGTCACTCTATAGTACCGCCATTGGAACGTCCGCCTTCAGAGACGAAAAAGAAAAGTCTTCGTGTATTAAAGAACTTGGAATTTATTATATAATAATAAAGATTCGTTTTACGCCTGTACTTCAGTGATTTATTCAAATCAAATTACATCATATTCATGACAAGTTTTATGGGGCCCCATCCAATGATTTTGCCACGGGCCTAAGATGGTATAGTTACGCCACTGGATATTGGGATGTAAAATTGGTGCAGTTTTGTATTTCAAGTAAACAAATACATTAAAAACTCAGCAACTTTCAATTATGCAGATGCACAACAGGACAATACCTGTGTAGAATCATTGAAATAGGCGCGATCTCGGTAAAAAAATATTTTTGTAGTGTTGATTATAAGAAGGCCGACTCGATACATATGCTGGCATAACCTTAGAATGTGTTACATCTGTACTTTCTAATGGTAACCAAAGTACTGTTTTCAATGAAAATAAAAATTTACCTAAAGGTCTCAGCTACCAGGTCATAAAATCACAAAAAAAAAGTACGAACGTCAAACTCAAACTGTCAAGCTGTCAGTGTCAAATACGGCAAGTTTTGTTTACGTTACGATTTCTAATTACTCATTTAAAAGCGATAATTTCTCAAATACCTTGACACACTAACGAGTTATCAAATAGCGGAAATCAATTCTTATAGACACTGAAACAAACCCATAAAATGGAGAACCTGAAAAATATTTGGAAACCGGAATGTACGTAACTTTGATAACTTTTCCAACTACTTTTTCTGTGTGAATATTTTTGTCTATATATTTGTATTTTTCTAGTATATCGAATACAAATGGAGGCTCCAAAGCCAAAGCGTGTGGTGTGTGATAATTTGGACGATAAACCGGAGTTCTATGGGAGGGAATATCATGGTATCATGAGTCACAAAGAAGCAATTTTAGTTCTTGAGAACGAACCTAACGGCGCCTTTTTGATTAGAAAAGGTAGCCAGGGAAACGATTTCTATACGTTAACTTTAAAGTAAGTAATTCTATGACTTAAGTCTGATACCAGTTCTTCCAAGGGATATCTATGTACTTATTACTGTGTCCCTTCTGGGGACTACTTTTTAAAGCCCCGGAGGTATTTTTTCGCTTAACCTGCCAGGGGTTAAGTGAAAAAGTACCTCCGGGGCTTTGGAACACAAGTGGGTTTTAGTCACTAAAAGTCTGACATGGCCCTCCTGCACCACCCAAAAGCAGGAGAAGACTGGATGATTTCCCAAAAAAAAAAAATATAAATGTGTTACTGTGAAAAGGGTCAGTCAGGCATTTGCTTTGTAATAAATACTAGTATTCAATCTACATCTGATTACATGGACAACCCAACTTCGTTGAGCAAAACACTGGGGGGACAGTGAGTTCTTACAATTAATTCATTAAACCCCAAGCAAACGCCGGCGTACGCGCATTATTGTCTTACAATTGTGTCTTGAATAGACCGTATCTGAAAGGTTAAGAACCCCTAAGGACTGAAGATTTCTTATAAGTTTCCAATTAGAGATATGTATCTGTTGAGGCAAGGTCTTTGAAATTGATCACTTCATAGTCAAAGCTTTAATTCTGGTACATATTATAATACTTTTGCAGTTTTTTTGTAAGTGCCCACTGAAAAGTAAAATTGTATAGAATGCACGTCAAAAAATAAGTAATGAAGGAAAAATAAAAGACAAAGTGGTTGGTTGAAAATAAATTCTGTTTGATTTTATAATAATGGCCATTAGCCCGATTCACGTAATGAAAACCGTAACGATATCGTAACGATTTAGTCGTTTAGACCATTTCCGTATTCACATCCATCAATCCAGTTTGAACGACACCGATTTTAAAGTCGTTTGAGATTCGTCGATTTAAAAAAAAAATCTGTATTACATTATCCTGGTAGAATACTTATTACTGTAACTGGAAATGAGTTGATAGATCGTGAATACCGCTTTTGGATAGGACTTTGATCGAACGACAATAAAAATTCAACGATATTTGGCTTGTTTGATTTTACGTGAATCTGGCTACTGATTATTTTAAATGTTAAAGATTGATGACATCAATCATTGTTTGGCCTACTTTTTTTAGACCTTTTACTATCATAGAAATCCAACATCTATAATATGGCCAAACGAGGATTAATATATCATCAAACGTTAACATTAAATCAATCTAGCCGGTTTTAATTGGCAATATCATGGAGCATTCAATTCTAACATGCCATGAGATATCCATAATTTCACGTCAAAATTATTCCTGAATATGACATATTTGTGTTATTTTTAATCTTTTCCTAGTTTCCTTATAGTCAAAGTGAATCAAAAAAATTTATCATTCAATAGTGTCATATAGGTACAGGATACCAAATATAAATATATTATTTCTGAGTGAAATTAGTGTTATGATCAGTTTTAACATCTATAAGTTATCAGCAGAGATCGGAATAAGTAGGGCTGTTTTATGTACTTGCCATATGTCAGAATAATATGGATATTCTCCGAGTCCCGGGATTTGGTTTTAAAGTACTTAGTAAAATTATGAAAAAAACTATTCTTGCCTTCGGAACTAATAAAAGATTACACTTCCTTTCTGATGGGTAAATATAAGAAGGACGGGATTAAGGATAGTATAATACGCTCAAGATCTGTGCCGGTATCTGTACGTGTCTCAACAAAGCGGCAACGTCGCGCACTTGGCAAAAAGTTTTATAGCGTGCTGTTGATGTAAAATTTACAACGTCGCATATCATGCGACGATGAGAGCAGTGGTGGCCTAGTGGTAACGGCGCCGACTTACTTCGAACCCAGCCAGGCGCATTACTTTGTGTAATTTATTTCATCACCACTGCTATCAAAACGGGAAACACACGGGGGGAAAACATCGTGAGGAATCCGGTATGTCCTAGAACCAAAAATTCGAAGACATGTGACATCCACCATCCCGCACTGGGCCCGCGTGGTGGATTACGGCCCATTCCCTCTCCTAGAGAGGAGGCCTGAGTCCCAACAGTGGTAACATTAAAAAGTTTCATTCACATACATTGACAACACACAGTCATTACACATACATTGACAAAAAGAATGAAATTCAATTAAATCCCGTAGTATCAGCCGGAATCCCGTGGAATATCCATACTAACATCAATGTTTGCGGTCAATGAACCTAAATAACCCTACCTATTCCAATCACTGGTTATCAGTATCACACTAATACTATAAAGGCAAAAGTTTGTGTGAGTACATGGTATTAATACTAATCATTGGGGTATTGGAATAATAATCATGTACTATGAGTGATTAAATAATGCAATTATTTTATTGTTTTACGTTTACAGTAAAAACACAAATTATCTTTGTTAGAAAAAATTCACCGAATAATGACAGCCACACTCTGTCTTCTTTTCTGTCTCACATAAATTCAAACATTCGTCAATCTCTCAGTCTTCCAGTTCTCACGATACAATTACTACCTTTTCTGACAGTATATTATTTCTTCATGTTTGAAGAGCTGAATGGATTCGGATGCTTTGGAATGTGCAATTTAGCTTCACTTTTTCGGACTGACCGACATTTGACTATTCAAAAGGGCCTGCAAATGGTCTATTTGAAATAAATGCTTTTGATTTTGATTTAACTTGGCACATGGGCAGACCATGTTCTTTTTTACCTTGAGAGTATGTAGCAGGCAGCAGCTACTACACCATGAATTGAAATATTTCAGATTTGATGATAAAATTCATCATTACAAATTATATTATGATGGAACACATTACATTGGTGCCAAACGGTATGACACCATCTATGATCTGGTTGCCGATGGTCTCATCACATGTCATATGGAACTCAAAGCTCATCATATTGTCGAGATGATCAACTCAAGAGCTAGTTACCCAGAGAGTCCATATGTTACGCTGAACAGGCGTAAACTTAATACGTTATCAAGAATGCAACAGTAAGTTTAATATAATTTATTACTTATAATATGTGAGGGTTAATTATTGCATAAAATTGGCTTAATGTGATCTAGGATCTTAAGGAGATTTTATTGACTGGCCTGTTGGTCTAATGGTTAGTGCCCCTGACTGCTATGAGCAGAGGTGGTGGGTTTGATTCCGATGCAAAACAAATGTTTGTGTGATGAGCATGATCATTTGTTGTGTCTGGGTGTAATTTATCTATAATATTATTACGAGTAGTTTATTAGTATTTAAAAATCTATAACTATGTTTATCAGTTATCTAGTACGGTACTAATAGCACAAGCTCTGACAAGATGGTGTTGTGTAAGGGCGCTTTCAAATTAGCCGCAAAGTGACGCGCGACGACAGCACGGCTGCAGCGCTGCCACCGCGCTGCTTTGTTATTCCATATAAATAAAAGATGTGCGATTGCTGCGCTACACCTGCGCTCCAGTTGCGCTGCACGGTACTTAGTTATTTACATTACACTTTGCGGCTAATTTGAAGGCGGCCTAAAAGTTGTGGAATATTCTTATTATTATTATTTTTTGTTTATTTAAGAATATCTAAATGACTTATCTCAAAGGTCCTGTAAAAGAAGATGCAATTATTTTACTTTTATTCTAGAGCCTCAAACAACGCAAGCCCCATAATAACAAAGACTGAAAACGTAAACGCAACTGAAGTAGACGGCATGAAGAAACCTCCGTTTGATCTCACACCGTCCATAGAGGACAATCCTTTAGTAATGAAGTATTCCAAGTCACACAGTTTCAAAGTACACACGTTCAAGGGCCTGAACTGGTGCGAGCTTTGTGCGAACTTCCTGTGGGGATTCACGGCACAGGGTGTTAAATGTGAAGGTAAACTTGTAATTCAATTTTGGTGTTCCTTATTATAGTGAGCAGTGGTGGCCGAGTGGTAACGGCCCCGACTTACGAGTTGCAGTTTCAAACCCAGCCAGGCGCATTACTTTGTGTAACTTATTTCATCATCACAGCTCTCAAAACGGTGAAGGAAAACATCGTGAGGAAACCGGCTTGTCCTAGAATCAAAAATTCGAAGACATGTGACATCCACCAACCCGCACTGGGCCCGCGTGGTGGATTACGGCCCATTCCCTCTCCTAGAGAGGAGGCCTGAGTCCCAGCAGTGGGAACATTATAAGGCCGATTATGCTATGCTAATATAGTCCAGGACCCTGGTCCATTTTTGCACTTGATTACTTTTAAGCTAATTTTCCGTGAGTAGCTTTCATCATCATTTTGATGAGACGCTCAATAATGTCCTATACGGAATTTAACAAAAAAAAAACCAGTTAGTAATAAATATTTAAGGATAATTTTTAGGGATATATTCTGTCCCTTCTACCTCTGTTAGCTACCAAAATCGAGAGTTTCGTATAGGAAATTGTTGGGAATCTCATCAAAATGAAGCTGCTCACGGAAAATTAACTTGATGAAGTGCAAAAATGGACCAGGGATCCTGGACTAATAGGAGAGTCCTTAAACACCTAAAAAGAAATTCCCTAAACAGATACCTATTTGCAAACCTATCCGTAATTTAGAGAAAAAAAAAATGGTTCATCAAAAACAGCTAAATCAACCTCTTCTATTTGCAGGATTTACTAAATTAAAAAAAAAAAAAAATGTATGAGCAATTTTATTTTTCTCGAAATTAAGGATAGGTTTACAAATATATCGCGGTGAAACTGTTCACCTACAGTCCTGAGCGGAGCGAGACAGCGGGGCGGAGCGGAGTGGTGGACTGTGTCTGTCCACCAGAGCGGAGCGAGGCTGCGAGGCGGAGTGAAAAAGTAATGCGGAGCGGAGTTGCAAACTGTTTTAGCTATAGTTTTGCTATAGCGTCCGCACTTTCGGCTTCCTCACTCCGCTTCCCGGCTCCGTTGCCCCGCTCCGCTTCCCGGTTAATTTTTAAACTAGTTCGTACTCCCTGTCCTCTGAAGAGGAGCGGAGATTTTGTGCAATATTGGTTAATATTTCTCCGTTTCTCCGCTCCGCAGCCTCGCTCCGCTCCGGTGTACAGGCAGCCTTAACGTCCTTTCACTATGTTCGTGTATCGCGACTATGGCATACCTATTGCTATAAAATAGTCTCTATGTCTGCTGAAGAATCCTTGGTAGAAAATGCTTAATGTATAAAGTTCAGAACTTGCGGTGTTAACAATTTATCCGGTGACGGTGACTATAATAATAACAATAACATTAACGAGGAAAATAAATAAATTATTAGGTATTTCATTGAGGTAACTGAATCATTTCTTTTTATAAGTAGGTACTTATTGGTGTCAAAAAGTATTTTTACACTATGTTAAATCTGCCTTTTAAACCGGGTGGAAGGAAAAACTGTTAAGTAATAGAATATGGCAGCAATCTTTAAATGTGACGTCACTGATATTTGGTTACGTGTAGGTACAGAAGAGATAGCAAGATGTCTCCACCGCACCTCTGTTCCTCACACCAAAATTTTAAATGCTAATTGCTGCTTCATTTTGATGCTATTTGCAGCAAAGAGTTCTTTTTACAAGCTTTTATTTAGTTTCACCTGTCCCGTTGTTTGTCTGTCATCAAATCTTGCAAATTAAAGACCCACTTCCCGGTTACCGATTGAGCTGAAATTTTGCATGCATGTGTAAATCAGATGACAATGCAAAATCATTATGACATGGAGCTGATCTAATGATGCAACTGGAAGGTGGCTATAGGAACTTGGTAGTTAAATAACACAATCCCATCGAGTTTGGGCTCGTATGATTCGTCTTGACGAGCATTAATTATATAGGTATACCGAGCTATAAAAGCTTGCTAGGAAAAAATATTTTCATTCAAATCTTGTTTAGTGTTATTTGTTGTTTAGTATAAAAACTTGTTCTTCCTGCTCTTATCCCACATTACTCGGTATCGGCGCAACACTATTTTTCTTCCATTCTGTCCTGTCACCCTTCACACTATCACTAACTCCCTTTTCCTCTTCCCCTCCTCCTTCCTTCTTTCCTTCCTTTTTTTCTTTTTTCCTTCTTTTTCTTTTTTCTTCTTTTTTTCCCCTTTTTTTCTCTTTTTTTTCCTTTTCTTTCATATCACTCCTCACACAATCTATCCATCTTTTCTTCGACCTCCCTTTCTCTCCATCCAACAAATATTCATCAAATATTTTGCAAAAACAACACACAAGCAGGATAATATTCACCCTTACGTTGTTGAAACCTCTACGGTCCGGACTAAGCGTTTCGCCTCGTCGTTTATACCGCGTACGTCGAAGGACTGGAACAGTTTGCCTGCTGCGGTCTTCCCGTCCGATTATAATTTGGGTGTCTTCAAGGCTAGAGTGAATAGGTTCTTAATAAACTAGTGCGCCTCACCATCAAAGATTGCATCGCTACTTACCATCAGGTGGGATCGCAGTCAAGCACTAGTTTATCTCAATAAAAAAAAAAAAAAATCTAATTGACAAAAAATCTGTTAATAAAATTCTTTGGTACAATTTCCTTAGTGGAAAACCATAATTGGACAAAAACCTAATATTCAAATATAATTTCCGAGTTTCCGAGTCTACTTTTACCAAAACATCGAACTGTTCTTCGATAATTGCAAACGAAGTATTGCCCATCAATGTCCACCCCGTCCTTTGCTAGAGCCGCAGTTTAAAATTCGTCCCTAATTATACTCTGGTCAAAATAACATTAGACATTTATGAAGACGTCCCGTCCGATTATAATTTGAGTGTCTTTAAGGCAAAAGTGAATAGGGTCATAAACTAGTGCGTCTAACCATCGATTGCATCACTGCTTACCATCAGGTGGGATTGCAGTTAAGCACTGGTTTATATCTATTAAAAAAAAACTTTTTATTACTGTCCGTAGAACCGATTTTGACTTTATTACGTTGGTGGCATGACAAATGGCGGCTGCAGTAAATACTTGGTATTGTAACCACTTTTATGCTTTTGATGCCATCCTGCCTACGATATAGAAGTTAAAATCAGTTGACCAGACAATAAAAAGGTTTATTTCAATTTCTATTCTTAAAGTGAATGGAGTATAATGAAAGTGAAAACCGAATGTAAATTAAACACGAACCTAAATGAAACTCTGTCAAAACTTCCAGATTGCGGCTTCATAGCACATTCGAAGTGCTCAGAGCGCGTTCCAAACCACTGCGTCCCCGATTTGAAGAAACTCCGCGGTGTGTTCGGCATAGACCTGACCACGTTGCTGAACGCCCACTCGAGTACCCTACCGTTTGTGGTCAAGAAATGTGTGAACGAGATAGAAGACAGGGGCATGGATTCTGAAGGAATATACAGGGTGTCCGGATTCGCTGACGAGATTGAAGCTTTGAAAATGGCGTTTGACAGAGGTAAGCACTCTTGCCAAAGAAATATCAACCTTGCCTTGGTTGAAATTAAGTTAACTTCCTATAGTTGTGTAGCGACGTCTATGGCGTCATGTGAGAACTAATCCTGCATCGCGAAATTTAAAGTTCTCCGCGCGATTTGAACATAAATATAGAACAGCCCGAAATCATCTGCCGGGGTGTTGCCAACCTGTCTGGTTGGAGGACCCCTTTTGACGGAGGTTGGCGAGACTTAACTGTCTGTTCCGCATACCTTCAAAGTTGGATTGGTCAGATGATACAGCGTTAGCTACGTCTCTGGTACCATTCGATAAGTATTCATTCATGTAGATTTTTGATATTAGCAAAATACCCTAAGGGCCAATATTGCGTTAAGCGTGCGCACGCGCGGGCACCCGTCTCGTGACTATGCGTGTACGGCGGTCCCCGTAGCGGAAACTAGATTATTACCTGCGCAGTGCCGCTAATTAAACTTTAACGGTGTGCATGTGGTCGTGTCGGAGAACTTTAATCTATTATTACGTAGCGAAATGGGCGCGGTGCGCGACTGTTCGCGACGGGTGCACTTTTTTATGTGACCGCGTAATGGCATGGCATTTTTGGAGTACCTACGTGCGCCAAAAAAACGAAGTACGCACTAAAGGTACAGCTGTTGGAGTCGCACCATAACGTCCATTTCAAGGCGTTCGTGGTGCGAGTCCCGAACACTTTCCCGCCCTTCATGCTGAAGGAAGACTTGGCTGCAGGGCGTGGTGTTCCGTCGCTTCCGCGGACAGGTGCCACAGAATAGCACGAGGGGAACTTAGTGCAGTTTGAAGTGTTACTAACTTGGGACTATCCTAAGTCTTATTTACTAACGATAACTTGTGTTTACTATAATATATATGTTAGTCTGTAAGGTATCTATGAGCCAAGATGCCTGAAAATAAATTATTTATTATTATTATTTTTAGCTAGTTTACATGTCCATGGATGGAGAGGGAGAGGGAGGTCAAAGAAAAGATGGCTGGATTGTGTGAGAAGTGATATAAAGAAAAGGGAGTTAGTGATAGCGTGACGAGTGACAGGACAGAATGGAAGAAAAAAACGTGTTGCGCCGATCCCAAATAAAACGGGACAAGGGCAGGAAGATGATGATGATATTATTATTTATTTCAGACGGCGAAGCAGCGGATCTTAGCGTTTACAGCAATATCAACGTGGTAGCGGGCACTCTGAAACTGTACCTCCGTCTGCTGCCGGTACCTCTCATCACGTATGAGGTGCATCCCAAGCTAGTGCAGGCTATACGTAAGTAAACTATGTTCCACTCGCATAATCTTCGTAAGTGTTCCACAGAGCGAACCGAACGCGAATTTTAATGTCAAAAGAAATTGAAGGGAACATGGTGCAGTTAAATGTGTAGCGACATCTAGCGCATCATATAACAACTAAACTACGAAATCCTGCGTTTCGCAGAGTTCTCCGCTCGATTTGAACTACCGGCATCTCGAGTAAAATATTTTTTGGTTTTTTCTCAGTGTTTCCCAGGTAATGAAATCGAATCTGGTAGTTTCGATAATTTTTGGCGAGGTACGTATACAAAATAGTATCTATCTATAAAGCTGTTTTCGATTGTATACGTAAAATTAATTGGCGTAAACTATCCAGCAGCATTTTAGCAGTTTCGATATGTTTCGGTGAGTCAGTTTCCTGGTAAAAAATCGAAAGTGCCAGTTTCGATTAATAATGTCAATTGCGCAGCCTTCGTGCAGGTACCAGATGGTAACGTCATCATCACTTCCTCTAAAAAATAGGGGTGTATAATAATTATTATTATTTTGATTTTCAGAGATGAAGTCGCAAGCGCAACAAATAACAGCGCTTAGAGAATGCCTGGACTCGCTGCCACCGGCACACTTCAACTGTTTACAGTACATGGTGCAGCATTTACATAGGTAACTAATAGACGCTTATTTTTTTTTTTTCAACAGTAGACGGACGTCCTTTGGCTAAAATGATCAATCAATCAATCAATACATAGGCACTTATAAAACGTCAGAAGCTAGTGCATGGTTCCAATTGGTCGTTTCCTATGGAGAAGAACCAAAAGAAATACCATGGTTACTCTTTTAAACAAAATGTTTGATATTACAATATTTCCATATTACAATATTAATAGATATGTAAGGACAGTGTAGACACTGGTCTGGTATTGATTGCAATATTGTACCCTTAAGCACCATAAAAATAATCATGATAAAAAAGTGAGTCGTATATTAGGAAGTGATCTAAGAATTCGCGGAGTCTACAACTCCGATGGTACTCTGATGAATGATGGTGTTCTGACATAGCAGGGACCCAGCCGGGTGGAAGCCTACTGGGGCCAGGGTTATCCGAAAGGGAGCTCGAGCCCCGGTATGAAGACTAAAAGGAACGGGGTGGATCTTTTAGTCAGTAAGAGTCTGACACTATCTCCCGCTCCGCCCAAGAGCGGGGGTTGTCACTGGATGATTTTTTCCAACCACAAAAAAAAAATGGTGTTCTGACATTAACATTATCAAAAGAGGCTAAGTAAAAAAAAAAACGAAAAATAAATAATTACTTACAACTATCAATAAATTAGATGTCAACAAAACAAATCACCAACGAATTTAAGATGGTTGGGGTCTACTAATATAAAAAGGGGAATTATAAAACGAGCGACTAAAAAAAAAACTTAGCGACTGATGATGAGATACTGTTTTAATAACTTGAGCGGTATGAATTTGAGTAAGCGACACATTAACTAAACTAACAACAAATATTGATTAACAATAAAATCCAGAACGAGCTTACTAAAAGTGGGTTATTGAAATCCTAGTTAAACGATTAAATTAGTATGTGAGCGACTAAAATAATAAGTGAGCGACTAGAAATAAAAATGAGGTTTTAAATAAGGAATTTACGCTAGCAAATGTTTTCATCATTGTCTAATTATCTAGTCGCAGGTAGATTCATCATTTGAACTGGGTGAAATAGGTTAGGTTAGGTTAGAACTGTGACCTACCGCGCGTGAGCCGAGTGAGCGAAGCGAGCGGTGCCGCGGCAGCGGCCGGCGAACGCTACGACCAAGTTGCTCACAGATTTTATTTCACCATTTTTTAATTATTCGGGTTTTCGCAATATCCGGATTATCAAATTACCTTGTGACATACATAATACATAAATATCGGTATTTAGGACATTCGATACTGTGTACATTTATATTTAGGACATTCGAAACACTTCATTTAAGATAAAATGCCGCTCAGTATAAATAAATCATTGGCCAAATCTGGAAAAAAATGCAGGACAAAACATTGACACTCAAACAAATATTAGGTCACTCAAATATTATGAAGCTTCTCATTTTGTATTTTAAGTAACTCAAATTAAAGTTTGTAAGTCGCTGTTCTATTGATTTCTCGTCACTCGCAGTCAGTCGCTCACTTATTATTTCTATAACCCAAAATAATTATTTTTGTCACTTAAAATTTTAATTTACAGTCACTCGTTTAAATACTACCCATATAAAAACTATTGCAAAAGCAATGTGTTAGAAAAGGAGACAAAAATGTATATATTACAAAAAAGATGGAGCAGTCAATAGACACATTTACACAATATTATGAGTTACCAGGGGGGCACATGTGCAGCAGTCATTGCCAAACAAGCGTGACTTCAACATAGTCTATAGCCTTGTAATACGCTTTTTTGGTTAGGACACGTTTAATATGGGTTTTGAAGTTTCCATCGCTTAGTTCAGTCATCTATTTATATTTCCATAGTAAACATGGTTTAGTTGATTGGTTGTTCGGTTCCCAGAGTGTCACAACAAGCAGATCTCAACAAGATGAGCGCCCACAACCTCAGCACAGTGTTCGCGCCGACCCTGGTGGCCACACCGCCAGCCATCACCGACCTCGCCTTCGAGATACGCGCCTTACAAGTACTGATAGAAAACTGCCCTCAAATATACTACGGAAGTAAGTAAATGAGACTGAGGAATGTACTTGAATAACCGAGATAATTTCAATGTATCGTCACGTCACCAACATACTCAAGTATCGACTTTAGATATTATCTGTCACCCCCACGTAGATTGCCATCAGGTGGCAACGGGGAAGTTATTGCCCACACTTCAAATCGCTGTACTTTGCGGAGCGGCATCATCGCTGTTTGTCTTGCGGTAGCAATGAGGGGGTTGGCGGTCAAATAAAGTTTAGTTCCTAATAATATCACTTATGTACTACATAATAAAACCTTCCTGTTAATTTAATTCCCAATTACTACCTGGTTAGAATCCATGTGGGAGCGACTGGGAATATACCGGAATAGGAACATAACACTTAAGATATGTGAACATGAAGGGTACAGGCAAACAACAGGAAACATCCTTATGAACAAATTTTGAGAAAAAAAAAAATACAATACTCTGACATTCCCGGTTTTTTTCCCTCTACCGTTCATTTATTAAGTGACCTACATTAAAAAGGTCCTAAAAAGTATGGGTTGTAATCAAATTTGAACTTTATCTTGTATGACGTATAATTCATTGTTCCAGAATTTGATTCATTTCGAATTCTGAATTTAAATATAGCTGTTGTCTGCAAGGACTACAAAGCACAACTTCTGTAGCGTCTAAAGGTGGCATTCGAACCTCGGCTGCAGGCTGCGGATGTAGGCTCCGAATGCAGGTAGCACACGCATGACACGAAGCCAACCTGCATCCGCAGCCGGGAGTGATTCAGAGGCTAGCTGCACGTGCTGCCAATCGCAGATCTACTATTCAATCCAATATGAGCGCTATCGGCTACGAGTAGCGATTATTTCGGGACTTGTCTAAACAGTTTGGAGTGACGTAATTACGTGCGCATCGACTTGCGGCCGCAGCACCTGTACCCCTAGCCAAGTTGCCAATCTGCAATAGTTGACGCTTGTAGAAAGCTTCAAATGTACGGGAATGACGTCGTCTTAACGCTCAGTCACGTGGTCAGAACAAAAGAATTGGTGGCAAGGTCAACTCGAAGCGTTCGGCGCAAGCGAAACGGTTGTAAATTGGCTAGGGGGGCTGGTCTGCGATCGGTTGCGTCCGAAGCACCTGGTCTGCGATCGGTTGCGTCCGAAGCACCTGGTCTGCGATCGGTTGCGTCCGAAGCACCTGGTCTGCGATCGGTTGCGTCCGAAGCACCTGGTCTGCGATCGGTTGCGTCCGAAGCACCTGGTCTGCGATCGGTTGCGTCCGAAGCACCTGGTCTGCGATCGGTTGCGTCCGAAGCACCTGGTCTGCGATCGGTTGCGGCTGCAGGTCACGGTAGCACTCGCAGCCTAAATTCGGCAGCACATACGGCCGCTGCCTCGTTCGGAATGGTTTTCACAAAAATCGCAGCCTGCCACTGAGGTTGGAATGGCACCTTAAAGACGCCATTTCTAACGTTCTTACCCGCGTAATGTACAGAGTTTCGGCTGAGGGTCAGCTTACACTGAGACGCGACTTTTTAAAATAGTAGTACAGACTAGTGCTACCACGAACTTTTAAAGCGATCCATTTAACGACCTAAACTGAACTGTTAAAGGGATGGAGCTATATAGAATGTATAGCTCCGTTGCTCTATCTCGCTCGCTCGAGTGACATTTTAACACGTCATGGTGCTGTGTTCGCACGTACGAACTAATTTGTTGCGTTGCATGATACGCAACAATTTGGTTCGCACGTTTGTACCATTAAGGCGTATAGTCCCTTGAACCATCTGACCGAAATTAAATGGACGCAAGTCTCGCACCCGCCTAGGCGGCAGTACGCATATTTGTGCATTTATTTGCGGCCAGCAGCGCCCGGAAAGCGCGCGGCTGACCTTTAAATCCATTTTCTTTGCGAAATATTGATTGATTTACATATGCAATGATCACTTTGAAGAATATTTAATCACCAATTTTTATGTATAAAAATGTTTCTAAAAATCCAAGCCGTTTCGAAGGAGAAAATTTGCGAAATTGCTAAACATTTTTTTTAGACAAAAGTATTAATAGCACGCAAAAATCAAATGTTGATAATGTTGTTCATGAATATATAATAAACATATATTCGGCACTTTTCGGGCGCTTGGGCCTTAACGAACATCGAACACTCTGTTCGTCAAACATATTTGCGGTTATTAGTGTGTTCTGTATGGATGTTATTCTTCATGAATCAATGCGAACACTAAAAACTTTTCGCTACTTCACAATTGTCTACTTCCGTGGCTATTAAGACAGTTCACGACTGTTGTGCGTGAACTCGATTCGAACTATGTTCGCGTTCGTGTTCGAATATACCAAGGCCATACGAACAAACCAAGTGTTTAAGTTTGGTGTTTGTGTTCGCTATGTTCGTGTTCGTACGTGGTGCGTACACGGCTTAAGGCCTTCAGAGTTAGCTCAACCCTTAGTCGCCGAAGTTTCTAGACGCGCTGCGGATACGATTGAGTGAATCTGAAAGGTTGTAAGAATTAGTAATATGGTCCCGTTGGTTACGTTTTTGTACGGAACCCTAAATAAGTATTACTTACAATTAATGTTTTATTTCATGAATGCGTGTCAAACATTCCAATTAAAAAAAATAACTCAACAAATAACCCACACTTATAAAAATGCTTTGCAAGATATTATTCTGATGTTTTTAGGATTCCTAAAGTCTAATCACGGACGTGTAACGTAAATTAATGAGTTTGGAATATGGAGGCCACTTTTGGCGGTGTAAATCGAAAGAAAATTGCGATATATAAACTGACGTTGTGAGTCTCAAATATATTTTTTAAATTTACTCATTGTACAGTTACTTTAACAAATACTTGATGAAAATTTACCATTTTTTAATCCTTATCAACGAAACTATAGTATTTTATATATTATGTTAGTGTGTATATAAAAGTAGATTGCAGGAAAATCTAAATAAAGGTCGAAACTGCGTATAGCGTTCACCCACGACAGGTACTCGCCGCGTGACAAAGCGTATATATCGTGTGCGACGGCCCCCGGTAAACTGGTAATAGGCTAGTTGCCGTAAAAAATGTAATTAGTCCGTCTTTTAGATTATTCAAAAATAAGGGACACGTATTTTTTTATTTGTAAATTATTAGTTTTATTATTATTTGTTTAACTGAAAAAAGAAAAAATATGTGTCCAATATTTTTTTATAATCTAAAATACGGACTAAATAAAATGTAATTATTTTGACCCTGGAAACTACCCTATTACCTGCGCAGTGTCACTAATTCAATTTTAACGGTGTGCATGTAGTCGTGTCGATGGAGAACTTAGTATACCTACATATTATTACGTAACAAAACGGGCGCGGGGCCCGGCTCATCGCGGCGGATGCGCGGGTCGTGTCGTATCACTTTTGCATGGGTCCGCGCGGGCGTCCGCTTTACGCACTTTCGGCCCTTAGGCTTTGTTTCGTATGTATGTTTAAAAAAAATTGTTACCCCTTCGGAACTCTTTGCGCGCGAATCCTACTCTCATAAAATTTTGAGCAGCAAAAGACTTGAGCAATTTTCATGTGGATCATCAATATTATAAAGGCGCTCAAATAGCTGAACAGATTTGGATGAAATTTGGCACACGGTTTGACCATGTCTTGAATAGCATGTAGGATATTTTTTATCCCAGGAGTAAACATACTCCCAAGGGAACAGCCTTGGCACAATTTTCTACTTTCATGCCGGCGATGCTGGTAGCATCAACTAGTATAATCGGTATACAACAGTGTAATATTATATTTGCCCTAGGCCATTATCTAATATAATCAGGCCATAATAATGCACATTGTTCTAGACTCTATTTGAATTGTCAATAAAGCAAGCCTAGCATTTTGCTGCTCAAAATAAGCTGAGCGTACGAACTATATTAGAGGTACGAACTAAATTTAAAATTACACCACTCGATATTCAGACAGTCTTAGTCGATGTCGCGTAGTGTAATAAGGGTCAGACTATCTTACTCGGAATGAAAAATATGAGTCTGAATATCATGTGCTTAATAACGTGTAGTGTAATAGGCCCTTTAGTGCTACTTAAGTAGACTGATTTTTATTTCTTAAAAAAATATTATTCTAATTGGTTTTTTGTTTTATGGTATGCGTAATAATTGGCACAAAAAAAACCTTTTTTCTTCTTCAAACATATGTAATGTTAACCCATCTAGTTATCCTGAAATAAAACGGATATGTGTATAATTTTCAATACACGTGCAAATTTGTCACAGCAGCCCTCGGCTCCATCAATCCAACAAGAATCCAAATCCAAATTCCGCCTGTGACAAACTTTCTGCACTTGTATCAAAATGTACTACAGTACAATTCACGAATGATGGCGGCCGTGAAGTTAGCCTTTGTTAACGTTCGCGCATACTACACTCTTCTCGCACACGCACGTCGCCGTTTGGTTCCTAAAACACGTTACTGCGCAGCCTTCTGCGCAAACTTCACGGCCGCCATCATTCGTGAATTGTACTGTATTTTATGACGTTTGATGTGAAAATTTATGTTAGAAATAAACATAATTTTGTAAACTACTATTATAATATAATACAGCATTTAATTAGAATTTAAGATCTATGAAATGAGAAATAAAAAACTCATTGAAATAATCTCACAAATTAGTTCGTAAGTTAGTTTTACGTGCAATAATATAATTTATCTCTATAAAAATGTGATATTGGAACGTCAGTCTTTCTAAAAGAATATTTTCTTTTCTACCATTCCAGGTTGTGTACTTTTAATTTTTAAAACCAAATTATATATTTTAAAATAAGAAATCGTGGAATTATTATAGAGGTTCTTAGTACAGTAAAATGGGGTGAATAGAGACAAAACTTTAAAGGGTATTTTCTGGATATTTGAATATTTTTTGCAGCATTTAACAATATAAATTTTTTAATGTATTGTTATTCTAAAAAAATGGTGGAATGGAGGGATGAAACGCATGTTGCTAAAAAAGTTATGAGTTTACATGTGGATGGATTGTGTGAGAAGCGATATGAAAGAAAAGGGAGTTAGTGATAGCGTGACGAGTGACAGGACAGAATGGAAGAAAAAACGTGTTGCGCCGACCCCAAATAAAACGGGACTAGGGCAGGAAGATGATGATGTTATTCTAAAAAATCGATGTTTTGTTAGAGGCCGATATTATAGTATCAAAATGAAAAACCAAACCAAAGTTTTGTCTCTATTCACCCCTAAGTCTCTATTCACCCCGTTTTACGTTACTTTACTCGTTAAAAAATAAAAGGTCTGTCTTGAAATTTGAGAAAAACCCTAGAATGTTACTTGGAACGAAGCTGAAAGAATCAATAAAATCATTATTAGGGGTCCGGTGTACAGTGCGTTTCACTTATGAGGTTCCTTTGCCGTAATGTTGGCAATACGAAGAAAGTGTTGCTATATTTTTAGCAATGAAACAACTTAATATTAGGGAGATACTGATATTTCGTTTCTTTTAACAATTGCCTTATAATTTTTTTTATTTCTTTTGGAAACTGTAAAAACTGTTTTTGAATAAAGCATACAACGTTGGGCTCCATTTCGATTGTCTTGCAATACTTTCAAATACTGAAAACGCCACGCCTCAATATCGTACCTCTCCATCCAACAACTTCCTTTTAGATTTGCTTTTTTTTTTAATAAAATCCCATTCCCCTCATTTATTCTCCACAAAGTAGTGCGACTACCGTTTTTTTTTTTTTTATTCTTTTTACTCTGGTAGGTAGGACATTTGCATTTTTTTTTTTTTTCCCACTGAGTTTCATAATACAGGTAACGCTATGTTTATGTCTTCAACCGCTGTTTATCCTCTCCAAGACCGGTCACTGTTTTACGTTAAAAACCAACCGCCCCGAGCAATACCCGCGTCGTCCAAAGCTACTTCAGCCCGTTATTGCCTAAGCAGGCGAATCAGTGCCTCGACGACTGTTTTGTCCTGATGCTGCATGGCGATCTTCAAGTTAGCGTTGATAATGTGCGACTACCGTTAAAATCGATTAAGTTTCATATTTGGTGTAAAAATTTTGGTAGAGTAGGCAATACTTTTCATTTTTCCTTTCCTTTTCTGTAGACAGACTGGGGAGCCAACATTACGGCAAAGGAACCTCTTAAGTGACGCACTGTAGTAGTAGCTATTTTAGTATTAGTTTCACTAAACCGGACAAGCCGCACAAATTTCTTAACTTTAATATAAACTTTTTTTAAATTAACAATACTCTTTTATCCGATTGCAAAGATGGGGTTACGTTTTTATCAATTGATGGATTATACTAAGGATGAGTTGCACCATTTAACTATAACGATAACCAAACCATAACCAGCCGTGAAACGGCCGCCTATTGGTCAATTCGACGATTTGACAACTGTTAACAGCTTTGTTATCGTTATAGTTAAATGGTGCAACTCACCCAAAGTGTGACAAAATTATTGAAACGACTAATTTATATTAGTCATTTTATAATGAACCGAGTGACAACGATGAGTCACTATTTTCTTAACGCGTATCCACTATAGTTATAAATTGAAGAAAATTCTTAAAAATCTCGTAGTTGTACGACATTGTTCTAAGAACCTCAAAATTATGTTAACTTTTTTTATACTTTTGTATTTAACCGTAGAATATTCGCTTTATACACAAATAAAAGAGATTTGATCGAGATTCTGTTTTTATTTCCTAAAGTGAATTATGACACTTTTTTCCTTTTCTTCGTTGGTTTGCCGTTGCTATCGCTACTATTGGTGTCATGCTGTTGGAATTTCTTCAAGTCTGCACAAAAAAGTACCTGTAACAAGATACTTATTTGTATATACAGGGTTATTTGTAACACACTAACAACCTTTCTAAAAATCATGCATTGACATCCCCCGCCCTTGGGCGGAGCGGGAGATAATGTCAGACTCTTACTGACTAAAAGACCCACCCCGTTCCTTCTAGCCTTCATACCGGGGCTCGAGCGCCCTTTCGGATAACCCTGGCCCCAGTAGGCTTCGACCCGGCTGGGTCCCTGCTGTTGCTGACAACTCCTTGAGGCGCGCGGGAACAGTGCGCGCCGTCGACGACTTGGGCTTGGTCCGGACAGTTACCGGACGGCCGGACAGTGAGCTACCCATTGCTCACTGTCCGCAAGCCCGCGTCTACGTTGGCCGGAAAAACACTAACAACCTTGCAGGACTGTATTACTAACATCATAAACAACAACTTATGTTCTATGACTTTTTACAAAACATAATACATTTACCAAAAACAAACCTTCAAGATTTCGTTGTTCTATCTAACACATTTCAACTCTGTATTTTGCTATACTTACTTACGTCTGTATATTGCGACGCAAGCGCATCAAGATCCCCACCCCCTTCCGCTGTTGTATTGACGCTTGCTTCGCATAGACTTCGTAATATTTAGAATTTTCAATATAAATATTTTTATTTATGTTTAAAAATCTGATGAACTAAGAGAATCTGATGTTAGTACCATAGTCATAGTCCTGAGAATAATATAATAATAATAATATTACACAACTATCACACAACGCCGTCTAGTCCCAAGCTAAGCAGAGCTTGTGTTATGGGTACTAGACAACTGATAAACATACTTATATATTTCTAAATACATACAAATTATATATAAATTACATCCAGACACAGAACAAATGATTATGCTCATCACACAAACATTTGTCTTGGGTGGGAATCGAACCCACGACCTCCGGCATAGCAGTCAGGGTCACTAACCACTAGACCAACAGGCCAGTCATAATAGAAGTTGCCAGTGTTTTAAGTAGTAGTGAAAAAGTTTGTATAGAGTAACCTGCTTTCACGCGACCGAAGCCGCTGGCAGAAGCTAGTATTTAAAAAAAAAACATCAGCCGCATGCACAGAGACCGCTGGGCCAGCGTCTCCACGCAGTGGGTTCCTGCAGAAGGAAAGCCCCGTCGAGGCCGGCCTAGAAAGAGGTGGCGGGATGATCTGCACACGTATCGGGAGGACTGGTTTGATTGGGGACTTGGGGGAGGCCCCCCAAGTCCTTTGCCCAGCAGTGGGACAGTAAAAAGCTAGTTAAAAAAAAAAACAACTTACAGTATGAGCCCACCCAGCCATATCACCATACAGCATTCTGAAATGGTCCCCAATTTCTGTGTACATCTTTTCTGTGACATTCTTCTTGCCTCTCAAGTGTGGTAGGTAGTTCTGTGCAGCAATTTGATACACGTGCGTGTCTACAGGAAGGGCTTCCAGGTGATTTAAGGACATCAGGCAGATACAATCAGCAACCTATAGAAAAATAAAGTGTATATTGAAAAGTAAAAATATCTATCCTTCTATGATCTCAGTATGGGCCTTATCAGAAAGCTTAGACCCCGCGCTCATGTCGACTTGGTTACCGGTGCTGTCGCTTGTTGGAAATCGAACCCAACAGATCCATGACATATATGATGCACGCCGCCTGCGCATCGGCAGTGAGGAGCGGAGACACTGGCTGTCCGGCGCACCGCGGACACTCGCTTCCACGGACACCGCCTACTTTGGAATATATTGATTATTATACACCCCTACTTTTTAATTAGTACCCCAAATAATTTGGCTGTATCTGTACCCGTTACTGATTATAATTTTGTATTCAAAAGTAGAAAAAACCGAAATCCTAAAATTGACCACGAAAAGGTAAATTCATCATAGATTCAATCATACATAACAATTGCTAGTATAAAATACTGCGGGAAGTGTTTTTCCATTTTAATCGTCATTTATTCATTCATAATCAATAGCCTGCACAATATTTCCACAAATTGAGAGACATTTTGGGATAAACACAAACGCTAATAACTTTGCTGTTTATGAATATTATTTATTGAGAATTTACTTAAATAATAACAAGGGCTTTTCTAATAAGCCCTTTAAGTATTTGTACTAATTAAAAATTAGTGGTGTATATCAGCAATATACCAGCGTTATACAAAATACAGTCCACTCATTTCCACCAACCTAAACACGCTCACTTACGAAACGCGCGACAGCATCACTACTACCGCACATTAGTCGCATTTGCAAGCGCTATGAAAAAGATGCCAACGCGCCACTAACGCGCTACAGCATCGCGACTGTATCGCGTGTATCTGTTGTAGTGCGTTCGAATACATCATCATCATCATTTCAGCCGATACACGTCCACTGTTGGACATAAGCCTCCCCCAAGCGTCGCCAAATCGAACGTTCCTGTGCGTCCCGCATCCATCGGTTTCCTGCTACCTTAACCAGGTCATCGGTCCACCTTGTAGGAGGCCTTCCAACACTGCGTCTTCCGGTACGCGGTCGCCACTCCAAAACCTTTCGGCCATCTGTTCTGCGAGCAATGTGCCCTGCCCATTGCCACTTAAGTTTGGCAATTCTTTGTGCTATGTCGGCAACCTTAGTTTTCCTGCGGATATCTTCATTTTTTATTCGATCACGCAAGGAAACCCCGAGCATAGCCCTTTCCATTGCTCTTTGGGTGACTAAGCCTTCTGATGAGGCCCATTGTGAGCGACCACGTTTCGGAGCCATATGTCATCACTGGCAACACGCACTGGTTAAACACTTTTGTCTTGAGACACTGTGAACGCCGCCCAACCGAGTAGGATTCGACGGTTGACCTCTTTTTCGTTCGAATACGCGCTACAGCATTGCTACAAAAAGACGCCGTGGGCGAGGAGCCTTGGTGCCTGTGTACATCACGTTTTTTAAACGCACCGTTGACGAGCGTTTAAAGCGATACGCACGCGAGTTGGACACATCCTGTAGAGTAGACCTTTAATAGGGTAAAAGCGCGCCGTCGACGCACGTTTCTGAAGCGGGAACCACATTAGACCGACGCACACGTAAGCCAATCCTAATTTGCACGTAGAACGCATCGTGTAGCGTGAACCTAAAGGTGTCTACACACCGAAGCCGCCGAGCCCGCCGGCACGAACTTGGCAGACCAATCCGCGCTCCACTGGACGTAGTGGAGCGCGCGGATTGGTCCGCTAGCTTGCGCTGGGCTCGTACCGGCGGGCGCCCGGCTTTGGTGTGTAGACACCTTAATGTAGCTCTACAAGTCTAGTTGCTATATGTATAAAATGTATGGAAACCGACGCGCCCAGATCGGCATACGTGACTCACGTGTGCCCATTGTAGTTCAACCTTAAAACGAGCGTTTAAAAAACGTGTTGTGCACAGACCCTTAAAGTGATTCAAAGGGCAATCGAAAGAGCAATGCTCGGAGTTTCCTTGTGTGTTCGCATTAAAAATGAAAATATTCACAGGAGAACCAAACTCACAGACATAGTCAAACACATGCCAAACTTAATTGGAAGTGGGCAGGGCACATTGCTCGTAGAACAGATGGTCGATGGGACCGAAAGGTTCCGGAGTGGCAACTACCGAATTTGAATTTTATTATGTACTATCTTTTACCCGCGGCTTCGCCTGCGTGAAAAAAATAGCCTATGTCCGTCTCCAGGGTCCCAACTATCTCTGTACCAAAATTCATCAAAATCGGGTTTGCCATTTAGGCGTGAAGACGTAACAAACAAACAAACTAGCTTTCGCTTTTATAATATTAGTAAGGATGGTATTTTTTCTTAAATTCAACTCACTTTAGGCCCAATGCCATGTAGTTTCATCAGCTCTTGCTTGGCATCTTTATACTTCATGTCCTGCAAGCTGTGGAACCACTCCTCTCCTCCCCACTCTACTATTTGAGCCGCTGACTTCTGTATGAACTTGGCTCTGTACCCAAAACCCAAATTTCTGAGTTGTGTTTCTACCTAGAATTTGTAAAAAGTTAAATTATCGTCGTCTCCCTATCCCATGTTATTTGACATCGGCACAATATGTCACACAATCACTGCCTCTTTTTTCACTCCGCGCACAATCCAACCTTTTTCTTTGGCTTCCCTCTCCCTCTATCCATCCATATTTATAATCATAACTCTTATAATAACTAAACTGTAGAGCCGGACCCACTCCAGGTCTGTCGACTAATGTCTGACTGTTCGAGGACCGCTGCAGTCCCTCGAGTTTCCCAGAGAACGGCTCCACAGTACAGTTATTATTAGCATGTATTTCATCCCTCCTCTTCATGCAACAGATGATAAATACATTTAGATACTGGTGCCACTCACCCTCACCGTTCCTCATAATGTTCATCTAATACGCATTTCTCATTTTATCCATTCTCATCACTCCACACATTGATATCAACATTTCATCATCATTATCATCAGCCTTTTCAATGTTCCCACTGTTGGGACTCAGGCCTCCTTTATAGGAGGGGGCCGTAATTCACCACACGGGCTCAGTGCGGGTTGGTGAATGTCGCATGTCTTTGAATATCAACATTTATGATAAAAATATTTATTTCTGAAAGTCAGAAAAACTAGACAGGTTTACACATCAAATAAAGAAAAAAATAATTAAGAGCTTACCCCTATTACAGATAATTTCTCAACTTCAGGGAATGCATAGTAGGTGTCTCCTTCATATTCACATATTTTTTCTCCATAATGAGTACATAGCTTTTCAACCATTGTAGATATTCTATAACACAAATACAGTACATACATCATTATCGAGATCCAAATGTTTAAAATATATTTTTTTTTAAGAAAATATTTTAAGTTAGTCTAAACTAAAAACTATCCTATACTATTGGGGACACGGTTTTAGCTATCGGGCTCCTTTATTTTTTTTTATTTTTTTTTTTTCAAATCTTTATATCTGCAATCGGCTATCCAGCCATAATCAGATGTATTCCACCAATATTAACTTTGCAGGCGACATTCCATTAAATGGCACCATATTAAATATATACATTATTTTTCAGGTTCTCTGGTCCAGGTCCAGTATGTGCACTCTTTTTAGGCGTTTAGTGTTCTCTTGTGAGTGCAGTAAATTCTTTGCCAGTTCGGCTCCGGAATTAGAAAAAAATAAGTCTTTGTTATATCTCCTGGTCTAGGCTCTAGCAGGCTGGGCTAGCGAGGAGGCTCGAGTCCCAGCAGTCCAAACATTATAATAGTTCAAGAGCCCACAACAGTCAGACCTTCGTTATTTTTTAAAAGTTGAATGTTTTTTCGTACATGTCCCTTATATAGATAGGAATGACCAGTGACTATAGTTTGGGTTGTAAAGTAGGTGCCAAATAAATACAGTCATTGATTTTAAAAGTGAAACTCAAGACAAAGCTGTCTTGAATCAACATAATTATTTCATTAAACCCCAAGCGAACGCCAGTGTTCGTGCACCTATTGCCTTTCTATTGTGTCTGTAATTTCAACGATTGAAAGGTTAAATTGTGATCTTTTACTTTTTCTGAAAAACAGATGAAGGTTCATTGATGGTTTTTCGGGTACCTTCAATTGGAGATATTAAGAAAAGGTCAATGAACTTTATTTTAAGTTTATCTGGCTCCCTGTATAGTTACTTGACCAAGTAACAGGTAGTAAAGGTGTATAAATTAAATTTGTTAAAGTAAGTAAGTAGTAATCTCTCACTCTGTAAGGCTGGTATATGGTAATGCCAATATTATTTCAAGAGAAGTGTCTTTACTTACCGTGATATATGATTATTTTGGCTACAAATAAAAGAGAATAAATTCTCCACAGGTTCTTGACGTAGCATTCTGATGCCATAAAACTGTTTATAGGCCTTCTCGAACAGTTCATCTTTCTCTGACCATTCCTTGTAATATTCTCCTAGGTTCACATCTAGTCTGAAATAATCTTCAAGTAATTTTGTAAAATCTGTATATTTGCTTCTATTTTTGTTATTATTTGATTGGTTGTGTAGGGAGGCTATGACTTGATATTGCAGATGGCCATCATTTTCACGTAATTTCCATACGGTTTTCGAGAAAACGCCAATCCATTCATTGTTTGCCTTGTTATGTGTCCACCTGAAGAAAAAATATTGTTTATTTTCAATAGAAACTTTGCTTGTCACGAAGTTCTCTTTTTCATTGAAATTCCTCATTACTTTAATTCTAAACGAAGTGAATAAATTTAGTATTCAGCAATTAAACATATTAATATGATAAGTGTATTTTGGGAGATAGGAGTCTCAAAGTGAAGGCAGAAAAGTAAAAAAATAACATGCACATAACGCACCTAAAACTTTGACCGCCAGACAACGTTCCCATCAATTGAAGCTCCCGCAAGTTACACAATAATTTATTCCACGTCATTTTTAATTGTTACTATCGTTTAAACAATTAACTAGTTCATTCATAACTTAATAACAAATAACAAAATATTTTTTCGGTAATAATTCAGTCTAGCCGAGCCGGGCCAGGGGGCCAATTCTCGATTTTCGCCATTTATCTCGAGTTCGAGATTGCAAGTCTATCTCTATGTCTATCAAAAATATCTCTATCTCTACCAAAAAATGTCGAATTGAGCAGAATTCCGTACTCTCAGTCAAAATAGAAATAAATGTCAAGTCAAGTGAAGATAATGTTCCCATTAGGAAGAATCCTTGTTCCGTTTTATGTAGTTATGAGTGAATGAATGATTTGGTTTTAAAATGCTGACTAAATATAAAACGATTCGTTTAGTCTAAAAATAATCAGCTTGATAGTTGAAGAATTTGCGGTTCCTTCAAAACTTTTCATTTGTTTACTTCTTTGGTGGGCTGTGCTGTCTAAACTTTTACGTTTCATATAATATTCTAACAACATGGAGGGGAAAAAATACAAAAAGTCTTGGAATAGTTGGCGAAAAGTAAGTAAAATCGTGGATACACAAATTACTGAGTCCGTTATTGTGCGCGAAGGTCGTCGTTTCAAGAAAATACACAATGAACAAATCACAGAGCAAATCGAATATCCAACAGTAAATCAAGTAGTATTTTATTTAAAAACCAAAGAAAACACAATGTAACGCACTAACAATTAACTATATTGCAAGTTTATTTCTACCTATGTCTGTCAAAAATATCTCTATCTCTACCAAAAAATGTCGAATCGAGCAGAATTCCGTATTCTCGGTCAAAATCGAAATAAATTTCACGAAAATGTCGAGTCGAGTGAAGATTACGTCTCACTCAACAAAACGACAACATCGTGGCCAAAACGGGATAGCAATATAGCGCGAAAGCGCCAAGCCGCGCGCCCAGTGATGCCAACTTAGCAACTTTATAGCTAGATCTAGCTATTATTTGGTGGCAGACAGCTACAATTTAATTAAACTTGTAGCTAAACTTTTTAGCTACTTTTTATTTCATGAGACGTGAAGCTATACTTATTCTACAGCTATTCTTATTCTACAGCTATTCTTATTGTATTCTTATTCTATAGCTATTTTTATTTTTTCTTATAGTTTCTTATAAATAAAAACTCAAAGAGAATCTATGGTCAAAGATGCTATTGCAGGTACAGCCATGGGTCTGCGTTAGCCGGGAATTCCTTGTTTCCTACTGCGCCAAGACATGACAGAAGAATACTATAGTTCTAAACCAAAATAGTACACGCTACTCGTATTTTATCGTGTGTTGTCGTGGGTTTAATTCATGGAGCATACCAGCCAGTGGAGAGCGCGTGCGGCGCTACCGCGGTCACAAAACATACGCTGCTTAAACTAAATTTTGGCAGCAATTATAGGTTTGGGTATTAACGTCACGCGCTCCCATTGTTATTTTATTAAAACCTAAATTACCTACAGAAACATTTAGCAAATCTAGTTTCTTTTTGGCAAAAACTAGCAATCTAGCAACATTTTGCAAATTATCTAGCTACTGGGCATAGCAGTTGGCAATACCGGCGCGCCCCGTCTGTAGCGCATCGTGTGAACTCGTAGAGTCATGCCGTGCGTAATTTTTGTTATTATAACCCGTATGAGTTAAGTAGGCACATAGCGCAATACGAATCTTGTTACAACGAGTTGTCTAGTTAATTCAGTCGTATTGAATCTAAACTTATTTTTTGTTGTTACTTTCCCTTAGTTCCGAATTACGTCAAAAGCGATTATCCGACCGAATTTAATAGTCACAAAATATAAGGACTATTGAGTACTGTTTGTGACGTTGCGCATTAGTCGGATTCGCGACATAATCGCTTTTGACGCAATTCGGAAGGCGGGGTTTGTTAGTTGTTTGTAAACATTGCGAATGCGCACGGTGTTGTCGCGAACCGTGATCGTTTTGAGTATTTTCGAACGTTTATGCATGTTTTATCACTGTGAATGTGGTGATTGTGATTGATACCTAATACCTACTGTTGTTGTAATGTATAACTTCTGTAAATTAGTGTTAAGAACTGTGACAGTGAAAGTTGTAGGTTTAGGTGAACTCCTTGCGCCAAAAAAGACTTGTGTTTTGATAAACTTATATAAAAATGCCTTCCCGTGGCGATTTACCTATTTGGAACTTTTTGAGAAGTCCTGTGAAGGCAGTAAAACTGCTGTTTGTAAGTAATTATTTTCGCCGAGAACGGTCGTAATCGTCAATTCGATATAAGCCAAGCCGTATTTTATTTAAAAACCAAAGAAAACACGATATAACGTACTAACAATCTAACAAAATACAACGAATTCACTCAGAAATGACATATCTCTACAATCGACATGACATCTCTACTGCTCAGAAGCACTCGTCATGAACTCTAACGTTATCCTCCGGCAAATGTCGAATTCTACATCCCAGAATAGCAACTTTAAAAATTTGTCGAAAAAATGACGTCATTAGAAATTTTTGTCGAGTTCGACACCATCTCTAAAATCGAGAATTGACCCCAAATGACATTATCTCTAAAAACTCTAACGTTATCCTTCGACAAATGTCGAATTCGACATCCCCAGAATAGCAACTTTTAAAATTTGTCGAAAAAATGACGTCATTCGAAATTTTTGTCGAATTTGACACCATCTCTAAAATCGAGAATTGGCCCCCTGGCGCGAAATTTGACACTGACATTGTTTTTTTTTAATTTATTTCTTGACCAAAGTCTTCTTGGATACAAAGTCTTTCAATCAGAATAACAGACATAAAGTCTGTCTAATAAGTCAACCGACTTGGGAATTTTGTATAATATTTAATCATTTAAAAAATACTTATATTCGATACTTTTCATAAGGTTCTTCTGTTAGTAAACAATGATCTCTATCTCTTAATCAATCTTGATTATTGAACCCGTGTTAACTACATCAGATTTCATTAAATCCTAATACAAATACAAATACAAAACGTTTATTTGTGCACACAGGTACATTACAGTTGCCACAGTAAGTGGCATACAAATAATTACCCAAGTCGTTTAACTTATTAGACAGACTCTATTTAAGTCGTTAATTTGTTTACTAGAATGAGACTAAAGTTTTTGTAGTATTTAAAAAATAAATGTGGGTACATCGCACAGTACACTACTGCTTCCAGTATTTACGCTTGTTTTAAATATAATAATGGCCCAAAAGGCCCTTGAAAGTGTAGTACGCGAGCTACAAAGGCTTGTGAGTGATCTCGTGATAAAAATCAGTGCTCTCGAGTGTAAAATTGATGAGCAAACCACTATAATAGCCAAGCAGGAGCAGTCATTGAACGCACTAACGGTAGCTGTTGAGGGTACATTAAAATCAGTCCCACCAGTACTAGCGGTCACCGACGGCGCTCAAGAGCATGCAGCGATTCCAGCGACTACGCAGCGACCAATGCGTCAAGCAAGAGTGAATTCCAGCTCTAAAATTGCAGCCGCTGCAAAAAAGTCAGCCGCCTTAAAATCAAGGACCGATGGTGTCATAGGTATAATAAATAATATCGCGAAGATACCCGAAACCGATCGAGCCCAGCCGATAATCGCGGCGCTAACTGCGAGTGCAAACCCCATTCCACCTACAAAAACAACGTCATCACGGGAATGCGGAGCTACAAAGTCAGCGGAAATACGCACGGCCGTCGTGGTGGACAATAATTCCCAAGTACGATGCCTCTGATGAAGGCTGGCAACCAGTACGTAAAGCTCGAAATTCCAAGCGACGTGTGGTTACTGGCAACGGAAAAGAAGACGACGATCTCAAGACTGTGGAAAAGCTTAAGTACATACAGGCTTGGTCTTTTAAACCTGAGACCACGGAACAAAACATACTTAAGTATTTAAATAAACTTGTAAGTTGTGAACAATATCTTGTTGAGAAACGTGATATAAAGACTACAAGACACGCAGCTTTTGTAATTGCGTTTCCTGAGAGCTTAAACGACCAGATAAATACGCCGGCGGCGTGGCCCGCAGGAGTGAAGTTGTCAGATTGGTTTCCGAGGCGTCCCCGCGAGCAGCGGGGGGATATTAGCTCCGGGATTCACAACAGCGGCAGTGCACGCGCAGTCGCCGAGCGGTCTTCGTAGTGATCAGTTTACGAAACGACAAAACAGGAATGATTTTCAGTGTCGGTATGCTAGTAGTCTAAATAGTTCCCATTCGCGGGTGTGCTCAAACAGTGTGAAGGTGGTTCAGGTTAGAAGCAGGAAAGCCAAAAGTTTGTTAGATATATTTTATCAGAATGTTAGAGGACTTCGCTCGAAATTAAAATCATTTTACAATACTCTATTAGGATCTATGTCTGACTTGGTTGCCATAACCGAAACTGGACTTAATGAGTCGATACATGATGGTGAACTGGCTCCGAGCGGATACACAATATTCAGGTGTGACCGCATGGATGGTCGCAAACACGGAGGGGTCATGTTGATCGCCACACCGCGCGGTGATCTTGAATTAGGTACGTAGTGTAACGTAAAAGCTCCTATTAACGACCCCCTAAAATGTGTACTCTATTAACGATCTAATTTTTAAATCACTCATATTAGACATAATATAGGGTTCCAGAAAAGTCATACCTTAAAAATTAGTTACGTATTTTTGTTGGACAACAAAAAGAATAAAGTTTGTGTGTTTAAATAGCCAGTGAAAGAAATAATTTGACTTTAAGTGGGACGCGCCCGAAGCGGACGCACTTTTCATAGTGTCACGTCTCCAGCCACGTAAGTACACCTAAATATTACTTATGGAAAATAACACCCTAAAAATGGATTTGTCTTCTTGCAATCACATTACAACTGTAACGTATATATTGGTTTTCTCAACTAACTCTTAATATAATACTTTTTATTGGTTTTTATGTTATAAAATCATGTTTTAATTTAAGGCGGTAATAGAATCCAAATTTCAAAACTTGCTTCTAATAACGACCCATGGCGTTGTTAAAATTTTGAGAACATTTAGTATTTTAAAATAATATCTATTATAAACTACCTCATTTGATTTTAATTTTTGCTTATTCAATTCTTAAAATTATTTTACTTCGTTAGATCTATTAACGACAAAGCTATTTCTTAAAATTTTTGTGTAAAACTCGATTCAACGTTAGACAATATCTCTATTATTATAATGATATTATACTGCAAATAACCTGTATTATCTGAATTATAGACTGACATTAAAAGCAATAATATAGCAATGAGATCGAATTTAACAGTATACCATAAAGCGGATATTTTATCTGTTTATTATTAATTTTATTGGTCGCTAATAGAATATTGTAACCTTCTTACTTGATTCTATTACCGACTCACAGCTGTGACGATAAATTTGGTAATATTACAGTACACAAAAAAAAAAACATGTAGGTAAATTTTTGAACAAATTGGCTCATTTCTTGCATACGTGACGTTTTGAGAGATTTTTTCATCGGCATTGGCTATATTTTATATGATTTCAAATCAAATAAAAATGGCGGGACGGAATGGGGGCCATGTAACTTTTTAAAGCTTCTTTCGAAGAATTAAATTCTATCTCTTTAAAGATTGTGTTCTTTTATAGAATCATGGAGCCGCAGAAGCGCAAGCAGTACGCCTCTGCTCAACTACTAGCTGCGCTTCTAGCTATAAATGAAGGGACCAGCTTATATGAAGCTTCAAAAACATATGGCATACCGAGGACAACTCTGCGTGATTGTATTACGGATAAAAATATTTTTGTTACTGATTCATAATATCTTATTAGTATGTAGGTAATTAAAAAGTAAGCATTTAATTGTTTGAAGACTATTTTCTGGGACTGATTATATTTTTTATTAATTAAAATAACAAAAAATAAGTGCTCTAAGCGTTGCAATAAATAATTATTTTCATATTGTAATAATGTTGATCTCATAACTATTGCTATTATATAATAAATACCTTAAAAACGATTTTTTATTTTATTTAATAGTATTGAAGAAGTGACAACTTCGTAGCGGTCGGTAAAAGAAGCAGAAAAATCGGTAATAGAATCTTGCCGCATTCTATGGGTCGGTAATAGAATCAACTACTCTTTTGGATTAAATAATTATTTAGTAACTATTGTGTTATTGAATATTGAATTTAAGTACTGAATTGGAAAGAATACTTCGCTGAGATTAATTATAAATTATAACACCTTTCCTAACATTACAGCTTATATCTATTTTTTTAAAGTGAATCCTAAGACAGCTAAAACTGGCGGTAATAGGAGCATTTACGTTACCCTTTCGAAATCGTTTGTGCGGCGGTAGGTATATCGTCAAAATAATTTTCTTTGTTTGTGTTGCGTGGCCTACATCCCACCTAAAACCAATGAAAGGGAATATATGTATATGTTCCATTTACTGGAACAGTTATGTGTTAGTTGTGATAAAGTTATTCTAGTAGCCGACTTAAATATGTACTCAACTAACCAAGATGTGCAATGTTATTATGAGTACTTTGTCACCTTCTGTGGGTTTCACCAATGTAACAATATTCTTAATTGCAACAATCGTACGCTCGATGTAGTACTGACTACTTTGCCTGAGGATGACATTGTCGTAAGCGAGGGGCGTGATGACTGTCTGTCTTGCATAGACCCGCAGCACCCACCACTTCGAGTTAGTATGTGTTATGCACGGGTGATGACTAGGTCTGGTGGCCCCGTACCACAAGCTTCAACCTCACAGCCGCGGTGGAATTTTAATAAAACGGATTTCCATTCCTTATATTTAGCGCTCGCGGGAGTAGATTGGAGCCCACTGTATGAAACGAGCAGTGCCGACGAGGCTTATAGTGTATTTTATGAAATATTCTATGGGATTATAAATGATAGCACTCCAAGAAAGAGCAGTAGGGGTAATTGCTCTCGGTATCGCTATCCAGAATGGTTCACAGCTGACATAATAGGTAATATTAAACAGAAGGCGTTTTGGCACAAATCTTTTAAGAAGACTGGTTTGGATAGTGACTATGTACACTTTTCTTACTATCGGGCTACTGTCAAAGATAAAATCAGTACTGCATACCGTCTTTATCAAAACTGTGTCGAGCAACAATTTGTACAGGAACCCAGGTCTTTTATTGGAAACCAGCGTTCCAAACGAAGCAAAGCGAAGATAGTAAAAGATGGTGAACTCTTGCCCGACCATGAATGTGCCCAGGCATTCGATGATTACTTCCACTCAGTGTATTGGGAGGTGGCGCCGCGGTTGGATGCGGCTACCGCTGGGCAGGCGACGCCCGAGCACGGCGCCCGCGTCCACGTGGGGCAGCTGTCTCTCAGTGAGGTGGACGCCGCGCTCACGCGTCTCAAGCCCAAGCGCTCGGTCGGGCCGGACGGGGTGCCACCTTTCATTGTTAAAGATTGTAGGTCTGTGTTGGCTCGACCGCTCTGGTGTTTATTTAATATTTGTTTGAAGGAGTGTTCGTATCCAGAGGGCTGGAAGTTGACGAGGGTGACCCCAGTACCAAAAGGTGCTCCAAGCGCTGATGTCAGTGGATATAGACCTGTAGTAATACTCTCTGCATTTGCAAAAGTCTTTGAGTCTGCGTTGTGTTTTAGTATCCACTCGCAAGTAGCATCCCAGCTTAATGACGCGCAACATGGCTTCCGGCCGGGCCGCAGCACCAATTCAAATTTAATGTGTCTCATGAACCAAGCCACTGCGGTTCTGGACTCGGAGCCGGGTGCCCAACTGGACGTTGCCTACTTTGATTTCAGGAAGGCATTTGACAGTGTTGATAATGACATTCTTTTAAATAAATTTGCAAGTGTTGGTTTCACCCCAGCCCTTCTACAGTTCTTCTCGAGCTACTTGAGCGGTCGCAAACAAATTGTAGAATACGCAGGCTACACTTCAGACCCGTATTGCACTCTTACTGGCGTAAGTCAAGGAACAAATTTAGGACCATTAGAATTTATTATAATGATTAATGATCTACCAGATATCATTGAGAACGCAGGGTGTTTATTGTTTGCGGACGATCTTAAGCTGTTCTTGCAGATAAAGGACGAATCGCAGTGCGAAGAGCTCCAGCGAGACATTGATCGGGTGGTTGCGTGGAGTAGGGACAACAAATTGCTCTTTAATGTGGCAAAGTGTAATATAATGTCCTTTACGCGAGCCGTGATACCCCGATGTCACGAATATACCATGGACGGACATGTGATACCGCGGGTAGGGTCAGTGCGAGATCTTGGGGTCACTTTCTCTGGGGACCTGACGTTTCGTTACCATATCGTGCAGGTATGTAAAAAAGCCTTCAAGAATCTGGGATTTGTCATGCGTGAAACTCGTGAATTCACTAATATGGCAGCTGTGAAATCGTTATATAACGCACTGGTCCGGAGTAACCTGGAAACGAGTGCTATCATTTGGAATCCTTATGAAAATAAGTATACTATGATGGTGGAAAAAATGCAAAACAAATTTACTCGGTACTTATACATGAGGCAATATGGTGTATACCCTTTCTATCCACTTATGTTTCCAACCCTCTTCGTTATAGGGATGGTTGGTTACTATAAGTTGGAAGTAAGACGCAACCTCGCTCTTGCCAAGTATATTTTTTTGGTGTTACGGGGTATTCTAAATAACCCTCAAATATTAGAATCGTTGAGATTGCTCGTTCCAAACAGTAGGCTACGCTCAGGACCGAGGGAAAGGATGTTTAAAGTCCCGGTAGCCCGCACAAATTTGTTAAAGTTCGCACCCGTGACTCGGGCGATAGAAACACTCAATAGTGTCTCATTACGGGTACACATTTTTTCTTGCATATTGGCGGAATTCCAGAGGGTGACACTAAGTGTGTTGTCCTCTATGTAACTTGTGCCGATTCTCCAGGGTGCTGCTTGAGACTGAACATCGACTGTTCATTGTGTATGTATGTTGCATGCACTAATGGATATCTGAACAGTTTGTGGGTGGTATCTCTGAGTGCTAGGCTATTTTGCGACTACTTTTGTTACCTTGGGTAGGTATACCTGTTAAAACAATTGTATGTGCTTATAAATAAATAAAATAAATAAATAAATAAATAAAAATAAATAAATAAATACTTGGCAAAAAAATCTATCAAGACAACCTTCTCGGCAAACTTTGCTGAGGTAGTCAAAAATACATTATAATTCTCAACTCCATTTTACCGAGATCTGTTTCAATGATTCCACAGTCATATTGTCCAGTTGTGCGCGACTGAGATACAATACGAGTATTAAGCTAATTTAACATCACAATATCCACTGAGAATCTTGAGGTCCAGGGAAAACTAACCAGATAAAAGCTGCAGTGAATGGCACATTATTACTACTCGAATGCGCGTAGAAGGCGGCCATCAGAGAGGAGTTGCAGTGTGTTGTGAAGCTTGCCAACAACACCTGAAGTAATGACCACGACCACTCTGTTAAGAATGATACCGACAGAGAAGAAGGATTCACACCCTCCATTTTTTTTTGATGATTCAACGGCAGTACAACGTTTGTTACGGGTTAGCTAATTGTTTTATAACTCCTTTTAGTCTTTTCCTTGTCTTCGCTGTAATATAAAATTTACTCCGGACCACGGCCACAGAACATGGCGGTTCTCCGTTCAAGCGGGGCACACCTCCATCTTATGATCCACCGTGTCCTCCAGGCGGTCCGCACCATGATGACACCCGGGGGTGTGGATATATCTGTACCTCAGAGGTAAACAACAGTATGTGCCAAAAAGTAAATTTTACAGGAGAAGCAAAAACGCGCGGGTAGAAACTTTAAATGTATTTTTGACATAGCTGCTTTAAAGATATTGAAACAAACTCAATTGTATTTTTTATAATTATTAGATGGAATTATTATGTATTACACATAATTACAATAAAGTTAGGACAACATTCAAATCTTATCATCATTTTAAGTCCCATAGCCGATATGTTTTTTTCATCTACGATTGGATATTTCTCTTCCTAGATGTCGTAGGACTTGATGCCCTATACCATTACGTAGAACTGGTTCTTAGGATTTTAACAGTGCAAAAAAATATATTTTCAAAAAAGTGGAGTTACTATTGTTTACCTCTGAGGTACAGATATGTACCTCTCAATTTTACTATGTCCGGTGAGGATCTGGGCTATGCGGAAGGTGAGCTCCAACCATTGCTAAAAGGGAGCCCTTATCGATTGTTTTTGGGTCGCGGTGTGATAAATAGTTTAAGTTGAGCAGTTTCTTTTTCAAGCAAACTATCAAAATATCTTAAATCAGAGACTTACTGCCATGATTATGGCGTGCCCACTCTACCTGGCGGCAGGGCTACCCTAGCGCTTTTATCTTAAAGAAACCTGGCAAGTTCGAGTCGGACTCGCGCACTGAGGGTTCCGTATAAATTTACCTATGTAAATAGTTCATCCGATGGATGTGTGACGCACAGGACCGGGCGTTGTGGAGATGCTTGGGGGAGGCCTATGCCCAACAGTGGATGTCTTTCGGCTGTTATGATGATGATGATGATGATGATATTAATTTATTCCTGTACCTGTGCTTTAAGACCTTGCTTTATGCCAATTTTCAGGATTCTGGGTTAATGGGAAGTACCCTATGAATTTTTGTTAACTTAGAAATTTTATTTTTTCACAGCTTCAAGTGACCGCGGACTTTAGTAAGTATTTTATGGTTTTAATTTCAACTCGATATTTTCACGCGTTGCCAAGGGTTCCGTATTTTTCCTTTGGAGGTACGGATGCCTAAAAAATAGCGAATGTGCGATATATTACGTAAATTCTGCACTTGTGGAAGCGGAAGCTAAATTCTGTTTAAGCCATACCCGCTCTGCCCTAGAGCGCAAAAAGTCACTGGATAATTTACCATCTAAAAAAAGGAAAGGAAATTATTTACCTAATAGTAAGGTAAATAATTTTCAGGGTCAAGTGAGTAATTTTATTACCCTGATGTAATGCCACTATACGGTTTTACAACTAAGTATAAGGTTAATAATACCGCCATTAACCACAAATCTAGATACATCTACACTAATATTATAAAGAGGGAAAATTTGTATTTGTGTGTGTGTATGTTTGTAACGAATAAACTCAAAAACTACAGTGCCGATTTCAAAAATTCTTTCACCATTGGAAAGCTACGCTGAGTAACATAGGCTATATAAATCTTATGTCTACCCGTGCGAAGCCGGGACGGGCCTCTAGTCAATAAATATGTAAATACTCTTGATTATAATGGATGCAGATCTAGTTTCGACACTGCACCAACAATCTGGGCCTCAAGTCTGCTATTACCTACAATAGTGTCAGAATCTAGGTCTATCATTGATTTCATAATTGTTGATTTTGACAAGTTTTGGTAATCTACTAATATAATGGCGTCATTATGACTTTCCGATGGTCAACCACTGACACTCCATTGAAAGAAGTGGCATAGAATGGTATAATCTCGTTCATAATGACAAATGAATATCTGACGTTTGCGGTAATCTGCAAAAATTTTGACAGTTCCTACCAGTGCCCACCAGTGCCAGTGTCCAGTGCCAGTGCAGTGCTATCAGTGGCCTACCATTACGACGCCATTGCGCAATTAGTGCTTTTAATAAGCTCGTTATTGTCATTCTACCACAATTCTATTACAAGACCATTGACCGATCATTATGAATTAGCAGATTACAAACTTTTAGCAAAATGACAATGGGATCGTGTTGGAATGACGAATTTATAAAAATAGCAGACTTAGGCCTCTGGCCAAATAGGGCTTCCTTTAAATAAGGTTCATTTCTGATTGATATCCACACCAGAACCAAGATTACCGATAAAGCCCGCAGGAACGTCAAACTTAAATAGTAGTGAGTTGGGTACATTGGTTCTGTTTTTAGGTGGGAATCATCCAATGACATTTTCTGCTCTTGGGCGAAGCGGGAGGGTGTGACAGACTTTTACTGACTAAAAATGATCTCCTGTTCCTTCATTTCCAGAGCCGAGTTTTCCTTTCAGCAGCAAACCCTTGGCCCCAGTAGGCTTCGACCCTGCTAGGCCTCTACATTTTGCTAACATCTCCTTGAGGCACGCTTGGAGCAGTATGCGCCGTTGACGACTTTGGCTCGGTCCGGACGGTTACCGGATGATCGGACAGCTAGCTACCCATTGCTCGCCGTCCGCAAGCCCTCGCTTACGGTGGCTGAAAATTAGGATCGTGATACGGGCGGCTGGGGCGTGAGGGCCGCTCCCTTGCACGTGCACTTGCGGCCTCCTCCTTTGCTGTTAGCACTTTGTTACTGCTTCGTAGAAAAGGGCGACCTGCCACTCCTCGCTTCGGACCATGGTATGTACCAAGGCCCGGCGCTAGAGAACAGATAGCTGTTAGGACCGAAAACCGTTTTGGAGTGGTAACTGCGTACCGGAAGGCGCAACGTTGAAAGACCTCCTACAAGGTGGACCGATGACCTGGTTGGGTTACCTGGGTTTCGGGAATCCGATGGATGCAAGAAGCACAGGACCGTTCATTGTGGTGACACTTGGGGGAGGCCTATGTCCACCAGTGGACGTCCTTCGACTGAAATGATGATGATGAACAGGCTTAGCCAAGTTGAATAATAATAATAATAATCTACAATCGTTAACTCTGTAGAAAGCTATTCAAATGTATGGAAATGACATCATCTCAACGTTAAGTCACGTGGTCAGAACCGACAAACAGGAGGCTTTACCGATTGTAGAAAGAGATTCGAAACGAGTCGGTCGTAACTTGGCTGGCCTGCAGATGTTCAAGGAAGTCTAAGCCTCAACTCCAAATACTCATTTCAGAAACTAGCTTGAACATCTGGCTGAAATTAAATGGACACAACACTCGTACCCGCCTAGGTGGGAGTACGAGTATCTGTGCGTTTAATTGTGGCCAGCTGCCCCCGGATAAAGCTCCGCTGATCTTTAAATTAATTTTATTTGCGAAATATTGATTGATTTACTTAAGCTATGTTATATGCTTGAAGAATATTTAACCACCCATTTTTATGTGTAAAAGGTTTCTGAAGATCCAAACCGTTTCGAATGAGTAGGGAAAAGTTGCGAAATTGCTAAATAATTTTTTTAGACAAAAGTCTTGATCGCACGAAAAAATCAATAGTTGATAATTTGGTAAGTACATGAATCTGTAGTAAACATTTGGTTTTTTCAAACCTAATTAACCTGCCCGGTACCGAGGAGTAGGCTTCAGAAAGTTACTGTTTTATGGAACTTCTCGGGTGCTTGGGCCTTATCACTTTAATTCCAAAAAGGTGTCTGTAAGAATTTTTTAATCAAGCATAAACACGATCTCTGCCCTCGTAAATAGTGACATAATTCATGTTTTACATTGTCCTTCTTGCTCTAGAATATAAGTCGATGTTCTTGCTACATTCATACATTGTTTCAAAGAGTATGTAAAGCTTGTTTATTCTACTTCTGGCTTCGTATCTGGATAGTTACGTGTTTGCATTGTGACTGGCACGACGTCTATTTTTTTAAGGTAAGTGGCAGCCTATTGATATAGTTATGCTTTTTATGATTTGAATCAAATGGGCTGGAGATATCCATTATGGATCGGTACGTCATCATCATCTTTTTTACTTTTCAAACTGCTGGGACTCAGGCCTCCTCTCTAGAAGAGGGAATGGGCCGTAATCCACCGCGCGGGCTCAGTGCGGGTTGGTGAATGTCACATATTTTCGAATTTTTGGTTCTAGAACAAGCCAGTTTCCTCACGATGTTTTCCTTTACCATTTTGAGAGCAGTGGTAATGAAATAAATTACACAAAGTAATACGGCTGGTAGGGTTTGAACCCTCGACCTACAATTCGTAAGTCAGAGCCCTTACCACTCGGCCACTATTGCTTACTGATCCGTACGTAACAAGTTTTAAATAAAACAAATGATTATCGACTTCATTTGCAGTAAAGGTTCATAGGTTAAGCATGATGGACCAATAGATATTTACATTTTATAGTTTGACTTATGCTTTAATAGTTACTGATTACTGTCATAAATTATGGAGTAACTGTTAAGTACAGTTACTTGAGGGGATCACGTCGGCGTTGGGTCGACAATGAATCAATTACCTTGGGTTTTTCCTCAACAGCCAGTGGGACTTGGAGGAGTCCTTTTTCCGCTAAATGGAGCCTATTCCACCCGGCTCCATCTTTTCAAGGTGTAACCGAGCCGATAACTGACCATCTTGAGCTTCTTGGGGGTAACGATGACATCTCCCCTTAAATTTGGCTTATATACCGAGGCAAAAGCTCAGTTGGCTGCCAAAAGTTTGGGGTTCTTAGCAAAAGTGAGAAAGTATTTCACACTGGAACAGCTGTGACTGGAAAAACAACGTGGCGTCCTTACCTTCCGCATGACGCTGAGCCTCACCGGACATGATGTTTTTGGTGTACAATAAAGAATCAATCTATCTATCTATCTATCCATCATGACAAGTTCGGGAGATTCCTACACTGGATTGCGGAAGAAACGCCCGGGTTTCATCATTGTGTGGACTGCTCGGAAGACACGTGTGCTTCAGCATACAGTAGAGCTGTGCCCCGCCTGGGCAGAGCACTACAATAAACTCGCCACAGTGCGGTACGCCCGGAGGACACGGTGGAGCACACAGTCGAGGTGTGCCCTGCTTGGGCGGAGCATTGCCATGTCCTCGTGGGGGCGATCGGCGGCAGCGATCGCAGGCTATGGTACAGGCCATGGTCAGGAGCGAGGAGGAGGCAGGTGGTCGCCTCCTTCTGCGACGCAGTAATGCTAGCAAAGAAGTTGGCCGCAAGTGCGAGGGAACGGCTGCCAATTACTAGAGTCAACTGAGGAACGTGCCAAGAATTTCATCGGAAATGATGTACTCGTCGAATCGAACGTTCAAAGTCTTGATCATCGACTCCGAGTTGCTAGCCTGTGGTTTTCTATCGTTTGAGTGTGCATCGGAATTGCACAGTTTAATTCCGCCAAGCACGTTCCATTATCAGACCGTTAGATACGGCGTTATGCCATCGGTACATGTTGGATATCTCATCCATACGTTTAGGGATGTTAAGAGACGTTTTCACACACATATCAGCAGATCAGCTAAGTCGGAGTCTGTGTTTCCTGATAGCTACAACCTAGGATTCTTTAAGTCAAGAATGATTAGGTTACTTCCAGGCAAGCTTGCTCAAACGTCAACCACTTAACTACTTACCATTAGGTGAGATCATGGGTGAGATAGTGGTCAAACGCGAGCCTTTCAATTCATATATAGAAAGTCGTGTTACACTATTTATAATTCAAGAATGGCTGAACAGATTTGGCTGAAAATTGGTAGGGAGGTAGCTTAGAACCAGGAGACGGACATAGGATATCCCGTGGACGACCCGAGAACGTGACATAAAACTAACAAAAAATTCGAAGACATGTGACATTTACCAGCTCGCGTGGTGGATTACGGTCCATTCCCTCTCCTAGAGAGGAGGCCTGAGTCCCAGCAGTGGGAACATTAAAAAAGGCTGATGATGATGATGATGATTTACAAAGCAGTTGATATCAAATCACGCATCTTTGTAGCTATCTATCATCTTATAATTATGATCAATCTTCATCATCAAAATAAAAAATTATTAATGACTTCAGTGCACTACAAAGTCCATAGATATGTACTATAATCATTTGAGTGCGTTTTTATACAAGGTTAGGTTTTATTCATTAATATTCCACCATGATAATTAGATCATCATCATCATTTCAGCCGATAAGCGTCCACTGTTGCACATAGGCCTCCCCAAGTATCGCCACAATGAACGGTCCTGTGCGTCACCCATCCATTGGATTCCTGCAACCTTCACCAGGTTATCGGTCGACCATGTAGGAGGCCTTCCAATGCTGCGTCTTCCGGTACGCGGTCGCCACTCCAGAACCTTTCGGCTCCAACGGCCATCTGTTCTACGAGCAATGCCCCCTGCTCATTGCTACTTAAGTTTGGCGATTCTTCCTGCTATGTCGGTTCCTTGTATCTTGGTTCTCCTGCGGATATCTTCTTCATAATCAGATACTCAATATTTCTACATCGGCAAAGGTACTTTAGGTGATTCTGCATGTAAGGTCTTCATGTACCACGTAATCAGTAATAAACGATTCTAATCTACACTAATTGTAATATATAAGAGGTAATCTCTGGAAGTCCTGGTTCGATTGCGATAATTAATTCACCGTTAGAAAGCTACTTTATTCCTGAGTGACATAGGCTATATTTTAAGTATGCGGGCGAAACCGCGGGCAAAAGTTAGTCTATTATATTCTACTCATAAGAACTCCAGTGCGGGTTGGTAGATTTCGCATGTCTTAAGTTTTTACGGTCTCGGTGTTTGCCAGTTTCCTCACAAGCATTTCTTTTGTGAGGAAAGATACCTATGTAATTAAATTATTTATAGTTTACCATAAATCTCTTATGCTTAAGAGGACCCTTTCCTACTCTTTTATCATCAACGTGAGGATGATTTAAAAGCTTGTTGTTATATCCAACGCAATGTTTTAAGAAGCTACTCGTATGTGAAAAAAAGAAGTAACATTACTACATTCATTGCCTGTTAGGCGGTACGAAATTCGCGGGGTCAGCTAGTTTCTCATAAAACCATCCGTCTTATTTCTTATTGTACTCATAACTCTTTTAATCACATGCTTTTGAGAAGGCAGATTTCTCAAATGTCAATATCTAGACAAACGATGGTAGTAAAACGGGGTGAATAGAGACAACTTTGGGTTGGTTTTTTCACTTTGAAACAGCTATAATATCGGCCTACAAAGCATCGATTTTTTAGAATAACAATTCATTAAAAAAATTATATAGTTAAATGCTGCAAAAAATATTCAAATATCGAGAAAATATCCTTTAAAGTTTTGTCTCTATTCACCCCTAAGTCTCTATTCACCCCATTTTACTGTATTCTCGATTAATTCATTAAATCCCAAGTGAACGCGTTCGCTCTTTCATTGTCTTTCTATTGTGTTTCTAATTACGGTATTCGAAAGCTTAAACAGCGTATTTCTTTGTTTGCAGGATGTACTGGCTATTGTACGTAATAGTTGGTTCGTTGATAGCCGCCTGGCTGCTATGGCGGTACAGGAACAGGAGAATGATCGAGATGGCCAAGAAGTTGCCAGGTCCACGGCCACTGCCGTTGTTGGGGAACGCCCTGCTGTTTATGGGGCAGGCTGACGGTAGGTGTTATGACTAGGTACTTCATTTAATGACAAATGCAAATGTAGCGCCATCTATGACGCCATATAGGAACTAAAACTTCAAAATCTTGCATCTCCGTTTACTCTGCCGTGCCGTGTACAATAACCCGAAACTCACTATGAAGCAGTTGCCTGGGCCAGACTTAACATCCGTCTGGTCGGTTCCTCCCTCTTAACGGAGGTAGAGGACTTTACACCCGTTTCGCATACCCTAAACTAGAAGCCTTATCTACCGCGATCATGTGGATCGCGGTAGATGTGGTCATGTTAGCGAAAGTCTATGGTCAGCTATTAGCGGGCAAAAATATATGTTTTTCATCCCACTAGGAACGCGTCACCCTAAAATCTCCTTACATTCAGACACAGTCCGCAACTCTCTCTCAAAGGAAAAAAAATGAAAAAAGGAAAAGGAAGGAATTCTTTTTTCAAGATATAGGCATCATAGATCTTTGGGATAAATCAATTTTTTCTTTGTTTCAGAATTTATAAAAGTACTGAAAGATTTGATTCCAGAGTATGGAAGTATATTCAAATTCTGGCTCGGTCCTGACCTGAACATTGTAGTTAGCGATCCTGATGAAATTAAGGTATTGATGGCTCTTGATATTTTTTCTTAACTTATCTAGGTAATCTTGGAAAAATTCGACCGGGTGCTTTCAGTAGGTAGTAGGTAGAGGTAATACAAGAACGTCACCTTTGTAGCAGACCATTCTTATTAGTAGAGCACCCACTAACCGTTCTACTCGCATAGAAATGTATACGAATATGTAATAATTAGAATAATTGTAGTATTTAAAATTTAATAAAATTTTGCTTGCCATGAGACAGAACATACACATGGGTCGCTGGAATCCGATGGATGCACAGCACTAGTCATTGTGGCGACGCTTGGGGGAGGCCTCTGTTCAACCGTGGACGTCTTTCGGCTGGAATGATGATGATGATTATGATGAGACAGAATAAGGGACGGATTCCAAAAATATTCCGAAAACAAATATTATAGGTATTAATTACCAATAATCTATGCAAATAAATAAATCCATATATTATATGCTTTTTCTTAATCGCCTTTCATAATTGGCGTAATCTTATGACCATCACCATCATCATCAAAAGTATATTTGACGAAGAAGAGCTAGAAGCCGTTGTATATTATTTTGTATTTTCTAATATCATTATGGATATTTCAGTTACTGCTGTCAAACACGAAGACGAGTGTAAAAGGTCCTCAATACAAGTACATGGCTGAGGTCATCGGAGGAGGATTACTGAGTGGATCAGGTAGGACTTGAATTCCTTCTACCTTCTTAGGGCTGAAACTACATAAAGTGGATTAACGAAGCGCGAAGACGAAAGTCTACGACCAGTGCGTATTGCCAGTGATTACATATGGCTCCGAAACGTGGTTGTTTACAATGGGCCTCATCAGAGGGCTTATAGTCGCTCAAAGGGCAACGGAAAGGGCTATGCTCGAAGTTTCACATCAGAAATTAAGATATATCCGCAGGAGAACCATGGTTACAGACATAGCTCAAAGAATCGCCTGTAAGTGGTAATGGACTGGGCACATTGCTCGCAGAACAGATGGTCGACGGGACGAAATGTTTTTGAGTTGCGACCACGTAGGTACTAGAAGGCAGCGTTGGATAGCGTTGCTTGAAAGTTGTGGAGTTATCCATTTTTCTCAATACGGTGAAGGAAAACATCGTGAGGAAACCGGCATGTCCTAGGATAAAAAATCCGAAGACATGTGACATTCACCAACCCGCACTGGGTCCGCGTGGAGGATTGCGGCCCATCCTAGAGAGGGGGCCTGAGTCCCAGTAGTAGGAACATTAAAAGGCTGATTATGCTGTTATTATGCTATCTATTTTTAACTTTAAAGGTCCAACATGGCGCAAACATAGGAAGATAGCCACTCCTAACTTCGGGAAGCGAGCCATCGAGAGCTACGGCGAGGTCTTCAACAGAGAGGTGGACGTTCTGCTGGAAAGGTTCCGGAGTATGAACAAAGAACAGTTCAATGTGTACACTCATGTCGTGCGGACTACCAGTTATGCTGTTTGTCGTGAGTGGTTCCTATTTACTATTGCTAGGTTCACGTGATCATTATTTCAATTTCAATGATGGAAAGTAACGAGGTGGTCGACGATGGAGCACCCTCAAATCTTCTCAATCCTCAATATTTGTACATAATTATAAATAAAATAATTAAATAAAATTAAAATTGAATTAAATTACATGGAATGCCATTCGCATTACATGGGATTGACATATATATTAAATTAAAATTGATCTTAAATTAATTAAAAAACAGTTAAAATACAGCGTGGAGCTGTAACCACCTCTGTACCATCGGGGAGTCCCAGCGATCGGCGAACACCTTGATAATAACGTTGGAACTGCCACGGAAACGCGTCATCTTTTTCTGATAATGGCGGCAAAACTGTCAATATTACTGTCCGCAAACATTCTTGACGCGCTGCAGTACCATGGCCGCCCCAACAGTACCCTAAGCGCGTTATTATACTGGACACGTAGATAGCTGTAAGCCCGCTGAGTAAAGTTGACCCACAGGCTGCACGTGTAGAAGGACTGACAGTAAGCTTTAAATAGCATTGTTTTTGCTGGTTTCGTACATAGAAAGAAAGAAAGAACGAAAGAAAGAAAGAAATATAGACAGAAAAAAAGAAAGACAGAAAGAAAGAAAGACAGAAATAAAGAAAGACAGACAGAAAGAAAGAAATTCTTTTCGGTCCGCAGTGATTTTGAGGGAGCTTCTTTTTTCATGGAAAAAAACAAAATATGGTTCTTTTCGGAATTTTCAACGCTACGCGGAGGTCAGACAGACCAAGTAGATCAATATCAGTTTATCACACATTCAAAAAAATCCTTAAATGGTAGTTTAGGTACCTATATAGATTATATCCCTAGCTCGGTCAAATCAAGAAAATGTTGTTATAATTAAGAAAAACATGGTCATTAACACCATACGTTTTAAACCAAAAAAATGGTTTGTTTTGGTTTTAAACGGTTTTTTTCGTTTAAAACAGTTTGGTTTAATTGGTTTTAAACCGGCCTTACATCTATAGTTGTGCACTCATTGCTTGTAATTTGTTACGAGATAGCTCGATGTTGTCATTCTACCACAAGTCTAACCTGACCAAACATCGATCGTTATCAATTTACAGATTACGAACTTTTAGCAAAATGACAATGGGATCGTGTTGGAATGACGAATTTATAAAAATAGACTTTGACTTGGGCCTAAAATCCCGAAATGGGCGTCAAGTACCTAGTTCTAAATGTTTGAGTACCTAATTGTTTATCAAGCAGACTGTACTTTTGCTATTACTGTGGTTAATGATACTGGCTTAAAATTAGAAAAATCCGAGGCACAAAATAGATAGGTACAGAAGTCAATCTCATGTATGTACTTCACTTTTATACCTATGCTAGGCAATCGCACACACGTCAGCGCGTTGCGCCGAACTGTACGAGTGCTACCGGGCGATTGAGCCGAGATATCGTGTCCGTGAGCAGTGTCTTTGTGTGCGGTGCTCGAGCGCGCTTTGTATGTAGATTGTCTTCTGTACCTATCTATTTTGTGTTCGAGACTAATGATTATTGTATCGTGTCGAAAATTTTGTGAACATATTTAACCTAAACTGTTTTTCTTTTACAGAAACTCTCATGGGTTTGACCAAAGACCAGACCTTGAAATTACCATATATTCAGAAAGTGATAGATGAACTTCCAAGGTATTTTTTTTTATTTCCTGTTTTTTAATGCTTTTCTCTTTTCGTTAGTTTAACAAACTACGTAAAAAACTTAAATATTAACTAGACTAAGTAATTATGTCGTAGTACATATAAAATGGAATAGGTTAACTTTATTGTACACAAAAATAGTAACATATATTACCATAAAAAACTTTTTAAGTACCTACAAAAAAAAAGTATTAAATATCGGTATTGTTTGTTTCATATTTAACACCGACTTCCAAAATTAAAGTTATTTTGACCGTTTTAGTGTTTTTTTTTAGTAAAGTCGGTTGGCTTGCGAAGCAAGCAATAATACAATAGCGGAAGGGAGCGGGGATCGGGCGGCGGTGTGCTTGTTGCTCTTGTGTCGCGTCATACAGACGTAGGTCTGTAGGTATAGCAAAATACAGTATTGAAATGTGTTAGATAGAACAACGAAATCTTGTAGGTTTATTTTTGGTAAAATAATTATGTTTTGTAAAAAGTAACAGAATAAAAGTAGTTGTTTATAATGTTAGTAGTACACTCCTGCAAGGTTTTTAGTGTTTTTTATATAACCCTGTATAATTCGTAAGCTTGTGTAAGATGGCGTCAAAATTCAATATTCAAAAGCTTTTTATTTCACATAGGCCTACATGGGCACTTATAAAACGTCAGAAGCTAGTGCACGGTTCCAAATTGGTTGTTTCCTATGGAGAAGAGCTGGCAAGAAACTCCATGGTTACTCTTTTAAAAAATGGTTGTCATTTCGAATAAAATATTTTTCTTCATTTCTTTTCTTTTAATAATGAAACTTATATTTCTTATTTACAGGATAAACAATATAGCTTTCAGAAGAATGACAAAATGGTACCTACAAATTGAACCAGTTTTCTGGATGTCAAACGATCACGATGTGCATAAGAATTTCTTGAAAATCATGAGAGACTTTAGTGAAGCCATCCTGCTCCATAGGGCTGAAAGACTGAAGACTCTTGAGGATAGTAAGAGGGATCTGATGAGTAAGGAAGATGATGCTGGAGTCAATACACAACTCAGTGTTATAGACAGGTTTTTGCTGTCTCAGGAGTTGAATAAAGAGGAATTGGTACAGGAGACGTATACTATATTTATTACGGTAAGTTTTTAAATTATACACCGTTAAATTTTGATCGTTTTAATCCCCTAGAGGGTCGAGGAACGAGTCCAATGATCTGTAGATAATAGTTGGCGTTTCGTACTAACTACCTACAGGTCATTGGACTCGCTCAGCAGACGTTTTCTTAAAGAAATTAATTTCGTACATGCGTAAATTAATGCGAGTTTAAAAAAAAAACTTTATTTTTTAATTTTATCTTTATAAATCGATAGTGTTTCATGTACCGGATCAACCCTCCACGGGATTAAAACGATCAAAATTTTGCGGTGTATATCCATTACTCATAAATAATATACTAACGAGGGCTGATACGCCTCGTATGTGGCTTCCTTGCGGTGCGGCCAAGAAAAACTTTACATAATTATATATATCTGTCCCTTGCTATGAGGATAAGAGCAATATGGAGAGGGTCCATATAATAATAATAATACGTTTATTTAAGATAACCAGGATCCAATATGTTAGTAGTATAAAAAACTTAAAACTAGTATTAGTATTAATTTATATATATAGTTCCTGCTAAATTTTTAATGTCGTCTTCCCATCTAAGACGCAGTCTACCTTTTTTGTTTTGAGTTTGGCAAATACTCAACCTAAAATTCTAATTCAGGACCGAAACGAGGTTATGAAAAAAAATACGCGACTGTTTAAATGTTTCAGGGCATGGAAACGTCAGCAAACATCTCGTCGTACATCTTACTGATGATGGCTTACCATCCGAAATGTCAGGTAAATTATAGTTTTTGTGTTGATAATACAGATTATAATTAAAGCTATTAGGGTTTCTTCACATGTTTCACAACCACACCACGTCGCAACGACAAAATGCTGTCAAGCAGTGGTTACGTGTGAATAGTGTCGCTGCAGCTTGTTGTAGTTGCGTTGTGGTACCGACAAAGTGTCGATGTGGTTGCGTTGTCGCCGGTAGTTGCGATGCGGTTACGTGATGTGCAGACACGGTTACGCACTGTCGTTGCGTCGACGCAACGTTGTGTTTGCGATGTGGTCGGCCACTAGTCCGCAGTGTCGCTGGTGGTTGCGATGTGGTCGGTATCACTCACACGGTCGATAACGACAGCAAAGTGGGGTACGTGTGAATAGTCCTATTAATTTTCAATACGAAATATACGCCCGGCCACGAGGTGTGGTTGAGGTGTGGTTGTGGTCATGGTGTGGTGGTGGTACGTGTGAAGAAGCCCTTATAAGCCAAATGGCACAGAACACTAATGAACAGAAGTCCATCTACATATAAAGCGCGCTCGAACAAGCACACAGACACCGCTCACGGACACTATGTCTCGGTCGCGTCACGGACAAGATATGTCAGAGCGCTCGAACTAGTGCGAGCGCGAGTGCAGCCGCTTGAGACACGCTTTTGTGCACTTTTTTGTGCAATTTTTGAGCAAGCAAAATGTTATTTTTACTGTTCATTGGACAGTTGTTTAAATTCAACATTAAATGGTGAATTATGGTTTAAGCTACCTGTTGTGTCAGAGCGGCACAAAAGTAATTTGCTTGTTTTTCGATGGTTCGTTTTAATGTAACACAGAACAGTTAGATAGGTAATCGCCCGTAGTTAAATAGTTAAGATAGGAATTATTCGGCGAACTGGACACCCGCGCAGCGGCCGCTCCCGGGCGCGCAAATCTCGCGACAGGACGGCTACCCTAGCGCGACAGCCGGGGCCATGGGTGATGCGAAAGAGATCCCCGGGGCTCTGAAACAATGGCAAAGAAGGAACAGGAGTGAGGTTTTAGTCAGTAAAAGTCTGACACGCCTTCCCGCTTCGCCCAAGAGCGGGAGATGTCATTAGATGATTTTCCTACCTAAAAAAAGGCCTATTAGTTTTCATCAAATTCTCACACGTCAAACAACTTTCAATATTTTTAGGAGAAACTCTACGCTGAAATCAAGAGCGTCGTTGGTGATCAAGACAGGAACGTGACTGATGAGGACTTCAAGCGGATGCCGTACTTGGAGACGGTGTTCAAAGAAGTGCTGCGGCTGTTCCCCAGTGGGGCCGTGCTGCAGAGGACCATTAATGAAGACATTACTACAAGTAAATATTTGAACTTTTTAGCCTGTCTTACCACAGGCCGTTCGGATGGTCAGTGGACCATCCATGGTGAGGTGTACGTTGTGTGAGGAACACCGGTCACCACCGTCTGATTTCGTAAGTCGAGGCCGTTACCACTGCTCTTTAAAGGTAGGGCTACGAAAGAGCGCAGCACGAACCGAGCTCAAATTCGTGCAGTTGTGGACTGAGTCTAGAGGAGCCAAGAACTAGCGACATTACACAAATTTGTGCTATGATTGTCCTCGGGTCCTTTAGCTTAGACTCACCTTAGAATTGTGCTTTTTAATTTACTTACAAGCCTGTAAGTGAACACAAGCACAAACAGGCACTGCCATATGCTAGTGGGCCCCACTGAAGTGTCTGTTTGCGAAGCAATCCATCTTAATTATTTTCAATTCTCTCAGCACTGATAATTATAATTCATGGAGTGACATTTGTGATTAATTTCTCCTATAGTTTCCAGGATGATTTTCGTACCAGAAGGTGCAGCGTTTGAAGGCCTTCCACAACTAGACCGATGACCTGTCACGGTCACGGTCACGGGAATCCGATGGATGCGAGACGCACGGTACCAATCGTTATGACGACACTTGGGAGAGGCCTATGTCCAACAGTAAACGTCTTTCGGCTGAAATAATGATGATGATGATGAGGATATTTTCCAGGTAACACACTCCCCGCTGGCTGTTCGCTATTTGTTCCTATATACTACCTCCATCGTGATCCTCGCTTCTGGTCTGACCCAGAGCTTTTCGATCCAGAGCGGTTCAACCCTGAGAACATGAAGAAACGGAACCCCAACTGCTTTATGCCATTCAGTTTGGGACCTATGGACTGTATGGGTAAGTATGAGGAATTGAGTTTTAAACGGTATATTTCCAGATTCCATGTGGTGACGGAGTAAGAATACGATATGTACCACTCCTTTTCATCTCAGGGTTTCGTAAGAGGCGAATAGGGAAACATTCACTATACAACCAGTAAAAGAAAAGGAAAACTTGAAATAAAACCCTGTAGGTACCAGCCCGTCTATCCAACGTGATATCAGTAGGCGTAGGAGAGATCCGAGCCCAGCAGTGGGATGTGATGAGTTGTTGTAGTAGTAGTGTATATTTCAAGATCCACGTGGATTGCCTTCAGGTGGCAATAGGGAACTAAATTTAATAATAATGAAACTAATAAAACCATATTGGAAAGTCTGATCCCCAACCCTCTTATTGCATCCGTAAGACAGACAGTGATGATGGGGTAAACTGTGGTGGCTGAGACTGCTCGAATTACAATCTATGATCGATTCACTAGACCGACATTATTTGTCCCCACTGACTTGTGACTTCTCCCCAGCTAATTTAGTACTTGGCGTTTCCAAACCTGCAGATTCGCAGATCTCTTAATACGATCCATTTTACCACCACCACCTAAACTGAACCTAAACCTCCACCTAAACTAAACTGTTAAAGGAGTGGAGCTATACACCCCCACTTTTTAATTAGTGCACAAAAAAATGGGGCTCTATCTGTACCCGTCACTGATCATATTTTTGTAGTCAAAAGTAGAAAAAACCGAAATCCTAAAATTGACCACGAAAAGGTAAATTCATCACAGAATCAATCATATATAACCATTGCTAGTAGAAAATACTGCGGGCAGTGTTTTTCCTTAATAATTGTTTTTTTTTTTTTTATATCTGTTATAAACTAGTACTTGACTGCGATCCCGCCTGATGGTAAGCAGTGATGCAATCGTTGATGGTGAGGCGCACTAGTTTATTAAGAGCCTATTCACTCTAGCCTTGAAGACACCCAAATTATAATCAGACGGAAAGACCGCAGCTGGCAAACTGTTCCAGTCCTTCGAAGTTCGCGGTATAAATGATGAGGCGAAACGCTTAGTCCGGACCGTAGATGTTTCAACAACGTAAGGGTGGACACTCGCCGTGCGTCGGTTTGTCCGATGGTAGAAATGAGATGGCGGAATCAAGTCATGCAATTCTTGCGCACACTCTCCAAAATGCAATCTGTAAAACACCGAAAGGCTGGCTACCCTACGCCTGTGCTTTGAAGATTGGACTTAACCAAATCTGGATCACCAATCAGCTTCTTCGCACGCCTTTCCACCGAGTCCAAAGCTGCCAGGTGGCACTTTGCAGCACCAGCCCATATGTGGCTGCAGTACTCCACACACGATCGGACCTGTGCTTTGTATAACATTAAAAGCTGTCTCGGTGTGAAGTACCGCCGGACTTTTGCGAGAACGCCTAGTTTCCTAGCAGCTACTTTGGCTTTGGACTCAATGAACCGCCCAAAATTGAGGTCGGAGGAAATTTCGACACCCAAGAGCTGAAGGCGGTCGGTACAATCCAATGATATATTCTGAAAAGTAGGAGCCGAGGTGAACGGGCTCCTTTTGGCGGTGAACAGACACGCCTGTGTTTTGGCGGCGTTGAATCCCACCAGATTGGTTCCGCCCCGCTTGGAGATTGCCTGAAGCGAGATATTCGTACGCTCTACCATAGCCTCTCGTTCGGACCGGATTTGCTCTTTACTAGCCCGAGCACCTGGCAGGTATCTCTCTACAGCTGTGCTATCATCTGCATACCCATAGATACGGGGCATCAGCAGATCATTAATATGCAGCAGGAAAAGAGTTGCAGAGAGCACTGACCCCTGAGGAACTCCGGCATTAATCGTCATGGGCTCTGATGAGCATCCATCGACAACAACTCGAAGAGACCGTTCTCTCAGGAAGTCTTTTACCCAGTTAATCAGACCAGGAGAAATGCCGTATGCTGGAAGCCTACTCAAGAGGCTAGCATGCCATACCCTGTCGAAGGCCTTCGAGACGTCTAAGGAGACAGCAATTGCTTCCCCATTCTACTCGAGGGCCTCGCCCCACAAGTGGGTGGCATACACTAGCAGGTCCCCAGTAGATCGATTGCGGCGAAATCCGTACTGTCGGTCACTGAGGAGATCGTTACCTTCTAGGTATGCCATGAGGCGCGAGTTCAATACACGCTCCATAATCTTGCAGAGTTTGGAGGTTACCGAAATCGGCCGATAGTTGGTAGGATCGGCACGACTGCCCTTTTTGGGCATGGGTTGCACGTTGGCAAGCTTCCAGGACTTGGGCACTATTCCAGTCCTAAACGAGAGGCGATACAAGCGTGTCAATACAGGAGACAACTCGGGCGCACAAGCCTTGAGAACAATCGCTGGTATACCATCGGGTCCACTAGCTTTATTCACGTCTAGACGACACAGTGCTCTCAGAACTTCTTTGTTCCTTATGCGAACCTCGGGCATCGAAGTGTCGCAGTGAGGTAGAGTCGGTGGAGTAGCACTGCCAGTATCAAGACGAGAATTATGGGCGAAGAGAGATGCAAAGAGACCTGCTTTCTCTCTCGCCGTATGAGCCAGTGTTCCGTCAGGTTTAACCAGCGGAGGCAATGTGGGCCGACAGAAGTTCGCTTCGACCGATTTGGCAAGGGACCAGAAAGCTCTGCTACCGGATGGCTGTGCAGAAAGCTTTGTGCCAATATGGGCAATGCGGTCAAAGCGAGCCTTCTTTAGTGCCTTTTTGTAGGACTTGGCAGCACGGTTAAAGGCTCTCTTTGCTGAGCTCAGATCCGGAGATTTGCGGTTACGAGCGTCAACCCAGGCTAGAAACGCCGAATGCTTACGCTCTTCAGCTTGAACGCAATCAGCGTTGAACCATGGGTGAGCTGAGCTTCCGATGGGTACGTCACTATAAGGAATGAAATACTCCATAGCTTGACGCACCACATCGGACACAGCATCCGCACACCTCGACGGATCTTTAGAAGAGAAGCAGACCCGCTGCCAAGGATAAGACGCAAAAAAGTGACGCATCTCATTCCAATCTGCTGACTTGTATCGCCACATTCGCCGTTCACCACGAGAGTCGCAGTCAAGTGGGGAGAAGGACGATACAGACTTCACCAGACAGTGATCTGAAGTTCCAAGCGGTGAAGAAACTGTTACGATACATCTGTCTGGGTCGGTGGTCAGCAGAAGGTCCAGACAGTTGGCAGTATGACCAATATTGCCAGCCAATAGTCGCTTGCTTCACCAGCTGGGACAGGCCCATCGATACCGCAAAGTTTCGCGCTTCTCTCCCAGCATGGTCGGTCTTCTGGTACGGGAAAAGCCAGTCTTGATGACAGGCATTAAAGTCCCCCAGAGCGACGAGCTGCGCATCAGGGTGCCGATGCAGAGCCTTATCGGCGGCCTCACTGAGGTGGTCAAACATTCGAGTTGTCTCCTGATCACCGCTGTGCGATCGATAGACACAGGCATAGACAATTTTGTCCATGCCAGTGTCCACCAACAGCCATAGCGTAGAAAGAGTTATGTCCTCAAGGTGACGGAGACGCTGACAGCAAATGTCATTACGGACGTACACACAGACCCCAGCACGCTGCAGGAAATGATGCTCCAATAGTATCCCGGGTAGTTGAGGTACGCCGCATCTGCCGGACATCTAATCTGCGTCTCCGTCAAGAAAAGCAAGTGTGGCTTGTCAGTCTCTAGATGGTGGTGGACCGCATCGAGATTGGAGTGCAGTCCTCTAATGTTTGAGAGGTGCACTTTGAATGAGAGGACGTGCATCCGCTGTTGACACTTGCATCATTCATTAATCAATAGCCTGCACAATATTTCCATAAATTGAGTGACATTTTGGGACATAAACCAACGCTAATAACTTTGCTGTTTATGAATATTATTTATTGAGATTTTACTTATAAAATAACAAGGACTTTTCTAGTAAGCCCTTTAAGTATGTGTACTAATTAAAAAACTGTGGTGTATAGACAAGGAGTATGAGTACGAGTAAGTCGCCAGATCATGTTCATGCCACTTGCGCTCTACCTTAATTTCTGGTCACGACCCTGCGTTTTTGGTAGGTGGTTTGGTTTGGCAGTATGGTTGATAAAAGGCATAGGAAATGTTGTTATCCGTTCTCTGGAGATTCCCTAAGTCAATTTGTACGACATCATCGGAGATTGATGGGATAGTGCTTTATATCTACACGGAACAAGTGTCTCCAGCAGTATAATGATGGTGATGATCATTTAGATGAAGGACTTTTACCTAATACAACTCCATATATAGGCCTCCCTCAGCAAGAGCAATGGGTAGACTGCCATCCGAACGTGCTGTAAGCATCCGGACCGAGCCTAATACGTCGACCGTGCGTATTGTTCCACGCGCGCCTCAAGGAGTTGTTAGCAAACCGTAGGGGCCCAGCAGGGTCGAAGGCTGAGACGAACGCTCGCGATGTAACAAATATTATCATTTCCTCATCTCAATATTCTATTAACTTTACGTAGTGCCCTAATTTCTATTCTACAAATGAAGACAGTCAGAAAGAATTCCATAATTCTACCTAATGTTTTTTTTTGTCGCTATTTTCAGGAAGATACTTCGGAACTAACCTAGTGAAGACAATTTGTGTGAGAGTGCTGAGAAAATTCGAGCTCACTTCTACGGAGACTTACGACGATCTACGAGTGATTATTTCTATTTCTGTGACTTCAGTGAATGGTTTTTCTATCATTTTGAATCCGAGGAAGAAGAGTACACCTGATTCTGAGAAGAAAACGTATTTTTAAGAGTTTCGAATCAAATAATAAATATATTTCGGAATGACTGGCCTGTTGGTCTAGTGGTTAGTGACCCTGACTGCTATACCGGAGGTCGTGGGTTCGATTCCCACCCAGGATAAATGTTTGTGTGATGAGCATGATCATTTGTTCTGTGTCTGGGTGTAATTTATTTAGAAATATATAAGTATGTTTATCAGTTGTCTAGTACCCATAACACAAGCTCTGCTTAGCTTGGGACTAGACGGCGTTGTGTGATAGTTGTGTAATATTATTATTTCAAGGGTTTTGTTTCTTTTCAAGATTTCAAGATTTAGATCGAAAATTCGACTGACCTGTCGTTCTGATCTGTGAGTCTGCACGGTGGATTAAGGCCCATTCCCTCTGCTAGAAAAGAGGGCTGTGTCCTAGTGGAGGGAACATTAACATGCTGATTATGCAAAACATAAACGTCAAACAAACACACACAACAGTTAACACAGCTAACAAACAACACACAAACAACAACACAACAAACAGTAAACATAGCTGTTTTATGCTGTGTATGTATATATTTGGTAGGTCTGAGAATGAGGTCATAGGGTATTTTTTTAACCTCCTATCTACACCCTTGCTGGAGGAGAATGCTCGGAGTATCGTAGACTGAATTACGTACCAATGGGCAACGAGTCTATACTCGGAGAACTTAACATCAAGCAGCGTTTATCTCTTTTTAGTTTTTTCTTTGTCTTCACTATAAAATAAAATTTACATACATTGCGTAACTCTACACTGTACACATACATTGGTACCGCTAACAATTACATATCTAATACCAGTAATTATTATCTATTGCACCGGGAAATCCTTGCCAGTTATTTAATGATGGTAGTTATTAAAACATAAACTTACTATTTGTAGTAGGTTTTCTCGTAATCGTAAGTCAACGTCTACGGTAGCTGGAAATCGGGCTCAGGGTCCGGGTGGACTTAGCGTGAGGACGTCCGTTCACTGACGCGTGCGGTCGTTTCCTTCGCTACCATTACTGCTTCGGAGAAGGAGACGGCCGCCTGCCATTCCTTCTCATTCCGGACTATGGCCTGTACCAAAGCCTGGCGTGAGAGGTCACTGCCGGGCACTTTTTTGAATATACCGATTGAGTTAAATGGCGGGCAGAAGATTTTATTCGTCTCAAATGTAACGGTAATAGTTCTTTACAATATTCTTTTATTTCTGTAAGTTCCATTTCATTGGATTACCTCTTTTCGGCTGGAATGGAAGGCAGTCTTCATAGCTAATGGGGGCAGTACGGAGTACCGGACTCTTCAGATTCAAACCCAGTCAGGCGCATTACTTTGTGTAATTTATTTCATCGCTACTGCTCTTGAAACAAAGTAAAGGAAATCATCGTGAGGAAACCGGCATGGTCTAGAACCAAAAAATTCGAAGATATGGGACTTCTATCAATCTGCACTGGGCGAGAGAGAGGAAAAGTTGTTAGAGGAGGTAGTTGAAAGAAGTAAAGTTTGTTTAATTGTTGATGGAAATCTCTGAAAGTACTGGTCCGATTGCTATAATATTTTCACCGATAGAAAGCTACTTTATTCCTGGGGCCCAAGTCTGCTATTTTTATAAATTCGTCATTCCAACACGATCACATTGTCATTTTACTAAAAGTTCGTAGTCTGCTAATTCATAATGATCAAGTATCGTAATAGAGTTGTGGTAGAATGATAATATCGAGCATATTAAAACCAATAACTGCACAATAACGTTCTAATGGTAGAACACTGATCAAATAAACTGTAAAAGTTTTAGCAGATTACCGCATACGTCAAATATTCATTTGTCTATATGTACGAGATTACTATTCTATGCCACTTCTTTCAATGGAGTGTCAGTGGTTGACCATTGGAAAATCATAATGACAACATTATATTAGTAGATTACCAAACTTGTCAAAATCGAGAACTATGACATCAATGATAGACCATTCTGATAATATTGTAATAGCAGACTTGAGGCCCTGAGTGACACAGGCTATATTTTCTGTACGCGGGCGAAGCCGCAGGCAAAAGCTAGTCACTAATAACACCCGTTTAAAGAACCATTGTATTAAACCAAAGTATTTTCTAATTGCTATTAATTAATGTCGAACGAGGAAAACATTGCCAACAAGTTCCACGGTACAATAGTAGAGGAACCGGTACAAAGCCTTTTGCTTAGGATGACTAGACATCTGCTAAATTGGCTTTATGATAAGTTCTTGAAAAATATAAATAAAAAAAACTTTCTTCAAGTGAAAAGAAAGTCAGGCAACGGTTTGACCCAAAAATTTAAAAAAAAAGTTTCATATTGTCTATACTAATATAATAAAGAGGTAAAGTTTGTTTTTTCTGTTTGTAGGAGGTAATATCTGGAAGTACTGGTCCGATTGTAAACATTTTTTCACCGTCAGAAAGCTGCTTTATTTCTGAGTGACATAGGCTATATGTTATGTACGCGGGCGAAGCCGCTGGCAAAAGCTAGTGTTATATATAAACTTAGATCAAATACCTATAAATATAGCCTCCGACAGCACTATAGAACTTCAATGAGGTTATTACGTAAACTTTTCCTTAAATATGAACACTGAAATACACTAAAAACTTAACTATGGAGTCTATTTCTCATACTTACACTGAAACTATTACTTTCCTTTGTTCCCATTGAGTTACACCATTTTGTGTTACACTGTTACCCATTGGGAAAAAAATTACCGATTAGTAATACTGTAACTCAAAGCCACATTTTTTTGCCCTTTGATTGACAATGTAACTCAACAGAACGCTGTGTTCCCGATAAGTAACACCTTCTTGCAATAATTCCACTTCGGTAAACACTTGTGAAAATTTGTATGGGTGGAAAAACACTATTGGTAAAAACACTTGTGAAATTTTGTGTGGGTGGAAAAACACTATTGGTAAAAACACTTGTGAAATTTTGTGTGGGTGAAAAAACACTATAGGCAAAAACACTTGTGAAAATGTGTATGGGTGGAAAAACACTATAGGCAAAAACACTTATAAAAATTTGTGTGGATGGAAAAACACTATTGGTAAAAACACTTGTGAAAATTTGTGTGGGTGAAAAAACACTATAGGCAAAAACACTTGTTTTTTTTTTTTTTTTTTTTTATTTATGTTCAAGATAAAAACAGTATACATTTGACTTTTTATACTAAAAACCACTAAAGCCATTACTGGCTTATGCATGGTTAGTGAGTTCGGATAAATTAAATTATGTTAGTAATAAGTTTAACTAAACTAATTCACTTTTTGCAAAAAGTACTTTTTTAATTCACGCTTTGATTTTTTAGGGTTGCTGAGGTATTTATTTTGTATGTCCACAGGAAGTTCGTTAATTATTTTTGGCAGAATGTATGTGTATGTTCTCATACCGTATGTATTGTTGTATCTAGGCAAGGTAAAGGTGTTCATGTTCAATAACGTTCTTAGTTTTGGATGACGTACATTCTTAATTAAATTATTTATGTTATTAAATTCATCTTTTAGTATGGAAAGTTTAGCCATGTTGTGAACTGGCAATATGTTGCAATAATGAAATAGTTCTGAGTAATCATTTTGGTATTTTGTTTTAATTTTAGGTGGTACTATATTTTTGAGAATTCGTTGTTGTAATTTGTAAATTTTATCTAAATGTGTTTTGTAAGTTCTCCCGTAGCTACTGAGACCATAGCCAATAATGGAGTCAGCTAGAGCTAGGTATAGTAGCCTTAAAGTTTTATATGGCATTTTATGTTTAAGTACGATTATTCGACCCAGGATAGATCTTAGTCTATCACATAGATAGTTTATGTGAGGGACCCAAGTGAACTTGTCATCGATTATAAGACCAATATACTTGTGAAAATGTGTATGGGTGGAAAAACCTGTGTCGGGGACATGCACTGAGAAACTATCAGCTTTTATAAAATGACGAAAGTCTGACAGCCACGAGCTTTTAGATCATAAATGGATTGAATTTTTTCAGAAATTGATTGATTGATGGAAGAGTGTGAAAAAAACGGCGTTAGGAAAGTCTACCGCCGTTTTTTTTATATGAACAGTTTCAATATACCAAAGTCCAGCAATATATAAAATGGAGCATTGTTTTTGGGCTACCCCGTGTATTATTTTAAGCTCTTATCCATCCTAAGGTTGTCTGGAAGATATCGCTTTCAGCGATAAGACCGCCATAATTGTACCCACAAATTGAAGTTTTTGTATAAGCTGTATTACTTTTTGGAGTACAATAAAGTCTATTCTATTCTATTCTATTCTCTTGGCGATCTTGACGTATAAATGTGTCTCCTAGCGCAGTGGTGCTATCTATTAGTCTGGCCCCCTAAACTACCGTATGCGTTTTACACACACATACGTGAATAGAACTTTCCTTGTGTGTTCATAACCTACTCCTACTACCTACAAGAACAACTTTAGCGTATTGTCTGAAATTTAACTTCGAATTTTAAAAAATCGGTGCTTTAAAGTACACTGATTTTTTTTAAATTCGAAATTAAATTTCAGACAATAAGCTAAAGCTGTGCTTTTAGGAATAAGTGCTAGATTATAACATTGACCATGTATTTTTAGAAAGAAAACTCAGTAGGTGGGCGGTATTTTTGGAGGTGGTATATGTAGCAATGTTCTTAAATAATCTAGATAGAAATTATAATTCAAGTACCTATGTTTACGAAAATAGTAAGCCTACAGTTATAAATTTAATTGTATCTGCAATGATTTATGTACCTTTTATGTTTTCAGCAACATTAAAATCATTCTAAATCATTATACTTATTAAAAAATAATTTTGGATTTCAATGGTTTTATTTAACTAGTACAGTTTTTATTTTAATGGTTTTTTTTATGGTGTAACTCAACGGGAACAAACCAATTAGCCTTTGTTCCCGTTGTGTTACACCATTTTGTGTTACACTGTTACCCATTGGGAAAAAAATTACCTCTGTTCCCATTGAGTTACACCATTTTATGTTACACTGTTCCCCATTGGGAAAAAAATTACCGATTAGTAACACTGTAACTTAAAGCCAAATTTTTTTGCCAACAAAAATGATTTTAGAAACCTCAATATCATTTTTGAAGACCTATCCGTAGATAATCCACACGTATGAGTTTGATGAAAAAAAAAAATAAGTTTCAGTTCTAAGTATGGTGACCCCCAAAATGTATTGTTTTTTTCTATTTTTGTGTGAAAATACTTACTAAGTTTCAACAGTATAGCTCTTATAGTCGGAAAAAAGTGGCTGTGACATACGGACAGACAGACAATCCTTACCTCAAGTGTTTTTCAAGCCTTATGAAATTACGCAAGTGTTTTTAACTCAAGTGTTTTTCCACTCTTATGAAATTTCACAAGTGTTTTTCCACTCTTATGAAATTTTACAAGTGTTTTTACCACAAGTGTTTTTCCACTTTATGAAATTTCACAAGTGTTTTTACCACAAGTGTTTTTCCACTCTTATGAAATTTCACAAATGCCTACAAGTGGAATTAGTGATAACAAACTTCAAAAGTAGTTCCATTACATAATTTCACATTTTTTTAAAATGTATTAATGATTTAAAAAACATCTGATGTTCCATCATAATAAATAATTAAACAATAAAGTTCTGTAACTCTTTGGGCCATTTGTTCCCGATATGTAACCCTATTACGTACAGTGTAAATTGATGGGAAAAAAAATGTGGCTTTGAGTTACAGTGTTACTAATCGGTAATTTTTTTCCCAATGGGTAACAGTGTAACACAAAATGGTGTAACTCAGCGGGAACAAACCATTACTTTCAATTGCCGAAATTATTCTAAAGGCATAATACCCGAGTCGACCTCTCATTGACAGTGACAATGAGAGGCTTTGGCTTACTTTTCAAAGTGAGCCAAGCAAAAAAAAACCACGGTGCCAATTACAAGTCATGTCTCAGCCAAGCAGCCAAATCAGCTAGCAGGACAGCTTACTATTTCTGAAAGTATTCGTTGACTGAAGAAGCGGCGTGACATCTTTGACTAGAAAACTCACCTATAAATGACTAAATTTGCGGAAGCCCCACCCGGCGCACTTTGTAGGATGCGCCCGGTGCCCTTCTGCAAGTGTAGTCATCAGCTATCTAAACTAGGAGGAGGCCGACCGCATCAGGCAACGGCGTTCTCGCCGCCGCCGCCCGGGACTCTGAGCAATGGGTAGCTCGCTGTCCGGCCATCCGGTAACTGTCCGGACCAAGCCCAAGTCGTCGACGGCGCGCACTGTTCCCGCGCGCCTCAAGGAGTTGTCAGCAATAGCAGGGACCCAGCCGGGTCGAAGCTTACTGGGGCCATCATCATGGGGACTCATCATCATCAATGATGATGATGATGAGTCTGACACTATCTCTTGCTCCGCCCAAGAGGGGGGGTTGTCATTGGATGATTTTTCATACCATAAAAAAAATCTGTTTAAGGCCATATGACTGATTACATGATAAAAATATAAACAAAACATAAAGAATCGCAAGGCAAAGACAAGCAAGATCTATGAATATACCCCAAGTTCAAAATTTAAAAAATTAAGTAGACTTTTTTAACTTTAACTCTAAAGTACCAAGTTTAGCAACTAGGTAAAAAACAGAATTTACCTAAAGCTGAAAAAAAAATGACACAGAAACGGTGTACATTTCATATTGAATTATTCCCATCGGTTGAATCTCATTATACACGCAAAAGATCCAAGCGCCAAAATTTATCTGAAGAACTAAATATTACCAAAATGTATCGACTGTACACCTTGTGGTTTCCAAATCAAGAATATACACAAAAACAATTAGCATCAAAACACCGATACGGATCATTAGGTATTTAATACTCAATATAATTACTCAGTTTTTAAATTCAAGAAAGATTTATGTGGAACATGCTCTTTGTATGAACAAGCTGACGAAATAAATAGAGCTACATTGGAAG